>OX276462.1:5000000-7500000 GCA_946251905.1 Cryptocephalus moraei | reverse complement strand
ATTTTGTTTTTCGACCAAAAATCTGAACATTTCAATTTTGAAATGAAACTCACAGGGTTGATTAATAAGGTCCTTTTAAGGGCGATGGCCACATTTCAACCCCCCAGCCTCTCTAGTTTTCGAGATGTCGAGGTCTCTCCGAGAGATAATATTATTGCCATTATTCAAAATTACGCAACTCAAGAAATAATTATTTTTTGAGAGAGCCCCTTTCAGTTTTGAATTTAGGACGTCTTCTCCTTTTGTTTCACAACAAAATTTTTAAAATCTGGGATGGTTTACATATTTGACAAAATCTCGAAAAGTCGCAAGGGGTAGGTATAATTTTCTTTTTCGAAAAAAAATCTGAACATTTCAATTTTGAAATGAAACTCACAGGGTTGATTAATAAGGTCCTTTTAAGGGCGATGGCCACATTTCAACCCCCCAGTCCCTCTAGTTTTCGAGATATCGAGGTCTCTCCAGGAGAAAATATTATTGCTATTATTCAAAATTACGTAACTCAAGAAATAATTATTTTTTGAGAGAGCCCCTTTCAGTTTTGGATTTAAGACGCCCTCTCCTTTGGTTTGACATCAAAATTTTGAAAATTTGAGATGGTTTACATTTTTGACAAAATCTCGGAAAATAGCAAGGGGTGGTACAATTTTCTTTTGGACCAAAAAACTGAACCCTTCAATTTTGAAATGAAACTCACAGGGTAGATTAATAAGGTCCTTTTAAGATTGGTGATCGAATTTCAACCCCCCCCCCCCCACCCTTTTAGTTTTCGAGATATCGAGGTCTCTCTGGGAGATAATATTATTGCTATTATTCAAAATTACGTAACTCGAAAAACAATTATGTTTTGACAGAGCCGCTTTCAGTGTTGGTTTTAGGACTCCTTCTCCTTTCATTTGACATCAAAATTTTGAAAATCTGAGATGGTAAAGATTTTTGACAAAATTTTGAAAAACCGCAAAGGGTTGGTTAGTTTCTTCCTTTATTTTTTAACTAAAAAAACAAACCTAATTTAGCAATGAAACTCACAGATTGATAAGGCGCATTTAAGTGCGGTGGTCGAGTTTTAACCCCCAGCGCCGGTAGTTTCTAAATATTGTGGGAAATAATACTCAAAATGACATATCTAGAGAAATAAATTTGTTCCTGTAGGAACCGGTTTCAGTTTTGCCATTCTCTGTAGTTTGTACCAAAATTTTGAAAATGTGAGTCGGTTCCCATTGTTGACCAAAGTTTCTTTGGGAGAATTTCTTTCAGATAACTGCATAAAAATTATATCATTTAAAATAAAAATGTCTTTCCTGGCGTTTCCTACGAATTATCAAATTTCGTCTATTACGTATTCACTTAATAAAATAGTATTTATAATGTTGCTCAATAATTTATGATTAAAATGATTTAATGCAAAATTATTCATAAACAGTAAATATTTAGTAGCGTATGCCTCTTCGGTCAATTGCATCGATTTATTGTTAGTATATTTACTGGTTAAACTATTTGTATTTAACCCCCCTCCCCCTCCCCTTTTGCAATAAATTATTTATCTCTCGGTTCGAAGTAGGTGCATATAGAAATATAGCGAACACATCGGTCCAAATGGCGGATATTAACGCGAATTCGCCATTTTATGTCATGCTTAATACAATCATCAAAACTAGTCGTCTTTTATTGTGGTTAATTATTTGCATGGGAATTTCGAAACTTAGAATGGAAACTTTGGTAATTTGAAATTTATATTTTGAATTTCGCAATTTTTAATGACAAAATTAATTATTATAAATAATTATTATTATTATAAAATTACTGATAAATAAAGTCCGGATAAATAAAGTACAAAATTTGTTAATGTCCAACACTGAAAAATTATTAATTTGTTCGTTTTCATAATTTTGTAACAATAAAAATAGTATTTAATACTTTAAACTGTTTTGTTTAATCAACTAGTAGGGCCCTATTCGTTAATAAGTGAATTACAGATCAATGTTTACTAGGTTTAATTTTGCCTAAAATAATATTTATTTTACAACAATATTAATTTGTAAAAAAATTTAATAAAACACATATATATTGTTAATTATGTTATATATTGTTAATTGTCTGTATAAGTGCTTTCAATGATTTGAATTATAAGGTATTCCGATTTTTTTGCAGTTTGTTTTTGCCTAATATGTTATTATAATTGCCTAATTGTGACAATTTTTCTTGCCTAATTGCCTTTTTATTTTGCCTATTTTATGATTTTATCATGCCTTACTATCCTCTCTTTATTGATAAACAACCTCGAAATTCAAAAAGGTACTAATAGATCCTATTATATTTATACAGTCAACTTCGTTTACAACGCACTCGCATTTAGCGGACTATCGGATTTAGCGAACTGTTTAGGAAGTCCAGAACTGATGCCCTTTACTTTATTAGAAATAAGCATCGTATTTACCGTACTTGCTTTTAACGGATTGTCGGATTTAACGGACGAAAATCTCTTAGGAAGTACGTTATTACCACGAATTTCGAAGAAATTGTCAGCATTAGCATGACAAATCACAGACCGTTAGGACGGTTAGGGATCAAGGAATTAACAGGATTAGCGAAACACGGATTTCCCCAAAAATATACCTGTTATATATTATGTGTACCTGCTGCGTAAATGATGAATAGATCCGAACCCGACTAATTTGTTTATTATCCTTAATTTAACTGAAACACCCCAACATGACGAACCATCCCAATAAAAACAACGCTTAGCGTTCTCTGTAGGGGAAACATTTAAAATTATCCGCGAAATAGAAGCCGGATGTATTTAACGTACTTCGCATTTATCGTACTTTTTTTAAGTTCCCTTGAGGTACGTTATAAACGGAGTTGACTGTATAAAAATAGCAAACACAACGGATTTACCAACTACCGCATGGTATGATTTTTGAAATCGCAGTCCACTTCCCTACAACATCATAATAAAACGAAAGTATCTAAGAAAAGGGCCGCCATGAGGCCTTCCGAATGGGCCCTTGAGTAGTAAGGGTCTACTGAAAGGGCCCGAAATTCGTATTAAAAATTCTCCTAATGGATCACAACAAAATCCGGCTCCTCGGCACTTTTCCCTCCCATTACGTACACACAACTGTTCGTACAAAAGGGGCGAAGCGTCTCGCTGATCGCGTAATACCGTTCACCCCCGAACCAGCCAATTTACTATATTGGCGCCTTAATAGAACACAAACGGCGAGTGAAAATTGAAAAGCATCAAAAGCCCCGCCATAAATAGGAATCTGGAAATCGCGAAAATAGGATACGAGGCGTCATCGAAACGTATAGAGAGAGTTCGAGAATACTTATGTGTGTGTGTGTGTGGATCGGTCGAATCGAATGGATCTCTGTTTACCGATGAATGTAAATCTAATTTGTATCGATCCGACGTGGAGCGAGTTAAACTTCGGGAATTCGTGGAAGTGAGGCAATACCTCTTCGTCGAAGGGCTAGGGGAGAGGGAGAGGGGGTAAGGGAAAGGGAGAAGGGCGCCCTGAATGGGTACAACGATCCCCGAGGCTTTGCCTCGTGTGTGTGTGTGAGCACTCTTTTTACGGGCCCTCTCCAAGATGATTTCCAGTCCGAGGGAGCGGGATTATTTTCGTTTTGGCAGTCCGGATAACGGGGTGTTATCCCCGTTCGATCCGCCCCCCCCTCCTCCCGAATACTCCAGATAAATTACGGGAAGCCCTCCCCCCTTCCTCGAACCTTTCAGACTTATATCTTAATTATGTCGTGAAATAAAGTGGTCCGCATGGTTTATGCGTTCCTGGCGTTCCTTATGGGCTCGACTCCTACATCGCCACTTTATTACATCAACTGTTTTACGAGTTTATGTCTTTATTGACGTTTTAAACTCGCCATAACATGCCCTGAAGTAATGGGGGGAGGGGGGTTGTAAAGCCTCCGCGAGATACGGGAATGCGTTTTTCTTCGATTTTTAGGAGTTTGTCGCACATCAACGTCCCCGGGATTTTGATATGTCGTCGCCGTTTTATGACGCTTTTTAAGACGTGGAGAAACCTTGCAGGTTTGAAAAATTTCACTCGACTTTGGTGTGGTATGGCGGAAGTGCATCGTTACATTGTCGTTTCCTTCGTTCTCCTTTACGATCGATAACGAATGGATAAAACGGTTTTCCTGCGTTCGTTAAGAACGAATGGGAAGTTTTATTGCCAGTTCGGATTCATCGGATATTCATTGCGCCCAAATGGCTTCGGACAATTCCACAATTTTGTCGGTTTTGAAGACTGCGACTCGTTTCTAGTTTGTCGTCGATACTTATGTAGATACAATGTTGTATGACTTGCATTGTGACAAATTTAATTATAATGCAACGTGTTTCAAAATGTCATTGTCATTGTCATCTAGTCGACTGTGGAATTTCCATGTAAAATAAAAAAACGTGTCGCGGGACACGCGTTAGGAACTTTAGTTCCTTTTAATTAATAACCAATTTTTTTTAATTATTTCTTAATAAAACTTTGTAATGTAACGTGAAACAGCGACAGTAAGACGGGCATTGCATATAATACACAGCATTGGTTCTATAAGTAAGGCAATGGAATATCGTTCCTCGGTGCGTCAAGCGCGTGGTCTCTCTCTCTCTCTCTCTCTCTCTCACACACTCTCTCCCTCTCTCCCACTCTCTCCCTCTCTCCCACTCTCTCCCTCACCACCCCCCTCTCTCTTCCATTCTCTCCCACTCTCTCCTTCACCCCCCCACTCTCTCCCTCACCCCTCCACTCTCGCCCCCCCACCGAGCCACTATGAACGCGTCCGAGCCGCTACGAACGCTGCCGAGGTAACGCTTTCCGGTAACGCATTCCATTTAACGGTCAGATTTTTGCGGCGCGACCACCCTCGCTCCCCAATCCCTGGCAAAACTAAAGTTCCAAAAACCGCCTTGCGAAAATAGGAGTTTCTACTAGCTATACATAACCTCAAAATAACCTACTTAACCTCTTTTAACTTCTGGTTTTTCTCTGTCAAAAGAAAACGAATTCTGAGTTTTTGTCTATTTGTAGTATTAGTTTTGGCCCTGAAAAGGGCCGTCAATTCCCAGCAGTACTGATTGCCAGTTTCACAATAAATGTTCGAAGTAACACTTGTCAGAATTAGATAGTCAGAAGTAGATACCAGTCATACAATATTAACCTCGATTATACCAGGATAATTTTACTATTTGTTAATTTCTCGTCAAATAGTACAATAATATATTGTAACGCGAAATGTAAACAGCAGCGCGCAACGTGTTTACTCTTATCGGACCTCGGCGGTCACTTCAAGGCGCTCCGTTAAGTGGGCAACAAAAAACCGTCCCCAACGCTCCCGCAATATCTTATTAAGGAAAGAATGATTTATTACCTTCTGGGCGTTTCTAAATAACCATTATTAGGGAAAAGAAGGATCGAGTTCTTTCAGGAAACATCGCGAATACAATTGAGATATGTATATAAGCGGGCTTGCGGTCGGAGAGAGAGAGATGAGACGTGAAGCCGCGAGTGAATAAACAGTGCGAAAAACGGACAAGCGAATTGTACAAATAAATTAAAGAGTTAAGTGTGTTATATAAATTAATTAGTTCAGTAATAGTCTAAATAAATTAAGTAGTGTGTAGTGTATAATTAAGAACAGTGTAAATAAATTAGAAATAAACGTTACAATATAAAACTAACGAGTGTGAAGTTAACCACATCCAAAAATTTTATAGTCCAGGAAAATTTGTTTCCTTTTTACTTTCTCATATGGGATATATACTAAGAGAAAGTATTGTAATCGTACCAAATTTCGTTTTTGAGATATTGGCATTTCTGGACGTTTTGAGTTCGAAAAACATGTTTTTCCCAACATTTTCTCAGAAACTTTAAATAGTGGAAAGTTGAAATTTTGTATTTAGGCTGGGTTCCCCGAAAACTCGGCACCGCATAAATTTTATCAGCATCAGTTAAGGGCAAAAGGCATTTTACTCGTAATTTTTAAGTTTTATTAGATGTTTTTGGATTATCTCAAAAATTGGTCCAACGTTTTTTTTTTAAACTTCGTATATTTATCTTCTGCGAAGGGACCTCTACTTTTGTGAATTTTCAGTTTTTCTCCATTTTCTCCAAAACGGCTTTACCAATTCTCATCAAATTTTAGATTTGAACTGACCTAACTAATAGCTGCAACCTTCATTTGAAGCATTTTTTTCTAAAACCTCCCTATAGGGCACTTATGAACATGTTCAATTTCTCTAATTTTTTTTTTTTTCAAAAAGGCTTTGAATGTTTTCACTAAACTTTATATTTGAATTAACATACTAAATGTATACAATTTTTATTAGCAATATTTTTTCCTAAAACTGTCCTAAAGCGCACTTCACTCTTCCTTAAGAACTTATTTTGTTGTACAATTCTCTTTAAAACAGTTTTATTGATTTATACCAAATCTCATAATTTAAGTTAGCTGTTTAATGCCTATACCTTTTATTTGAAACATGTTTATCTAAAATTGACACTTCCTTAAGTGCATCGGTTTGTAGAGTGATTGTTCAGTCTAACTGATACATCTCCATTAAATAAAGTTATTTTTATTTATTCCAATTCTATGCTTGGATTCTTATTTCGAAGTATGGACATTAAAATTTGTTATTATATTAAATAAATAAATTTATTTATAGTTTCGGTAAAGTTAGTTTTATTCAAAAACATTTTTCAGAAACTTTTGTCATGCAACAACTGAACCAAAGAAATATTTACTAATAAGAGAAAAGGTTAATATCCAATACTAAATTAATTTTCTAAAAAGGTAATGTTGCCATGAGTATTTTGTCCGGCCATATGAGACAGTCGTACGATGTTACACATCGCCATTTTGAAAATTATAAGTAAGTATGATCAAAACTGGGGGTAACTTATATGAAACCACAGTTAATAGTTACAAATTCAAATTATATGTTTCTAAAGCTTACCTTTAATCCAATTCCATTTTCTTAAAGTTAGAATTACCATTCACATAATTCAAGTTTTCATAGAAGTTTATATTTCTTATGTTAAAATTCATAGTTTATGTTTTCAGCGTTTTGGATTCCAATTGCTAAACAGTGTTGCCCACAAGACGAGACGAGACGAGACTTTGAAAAATCTCGTCTTGTCTCGCAAAAAAGTGGAAAGTCTCGTCACCATTATTCAACGTCAACCACTATTACTGAAAATCATACCCTTAAAAGTAACCTTCATACATGCACTTACGTTATGCAATAAACTAAATAATAATTTGCTTAGTTTGCAACAAGAATTGTAGAAATTTTGGGCCGAAATATGTAGGTAGTAACAACCTATTTTCAAATAGTGACATTATGATTTGGCAGTTTGACATATTTTGTTCATCAGTCACACTCAGTTAGACAAAAAATAAAATAGGTTTCAAAATCGCTTAAAAACACTAACCTTAAAAGATGGCCGCGTTTGATCTCATCCATCCATGTTGTTCGCAATTGCCGCCCAACATGACTGGTATCTGAAAAATAATAAAATAAAAGATATATTAAAAACTTAATTATAATAAGAAGGTAATATATACTAACCATTAGATGAAAAATTATTGTGTCCTTTTTGCCCTTCTTTGAAGTTATTCGTCACTGCTGCAGCCATCACTTAATTACCTGAAAATATATTAATAAAATTAGAAACTAAGTTTAAATAGACAAAAAATGAAAGTTCAAATATAATTCGAAAATACTAACCATTTGGAATTTAGAACGTAACATTATAAGACGTTAACTACTGCTTTTCTGCCCTTCTATGAAGATCCTGAAAGTCTTACCTGAAAAATTAATGTTGAAAATATTACAAGAAACATAAAAGAGTTTTAAAAAATAACTCACCTTGCAAACAGATGCTATTCTCTTAAATCTCTGCCCTTATCTGAAGTTCTATGCCATTGTCGACGATAATACTCACCTGAAGATGCAATAAAAGAAATTAAGCACCATTATAAATTTAGATATTATATTATAAAACAATTACATAATTAAACGCATATATAACAATTATTCTTATGTTCTGACTTTGGTAGGAATGTGTTGAATAGATGGAAATAACACGTTGTAGATAATTTATGGTAAATTGTTATACAAAGTCTAGTTAAAGATGTATACAAGAATTTCAAACGTATTGCAAAATTGAGACGTCTCGACCGATTTTTGTAATAAGAGTCCCTTGGAGAAACTAACAGAAGAGTAGTGTTAGAGCCAGTGTTGTTAAGTATTTAAATACATGTATTTAGGAATGTATTTTAAATACTTTTTATGTATTTAAATACATAAGCTTAATTTATATTTACTGTGTATTTAAAATACATTTCTTCTGACATTTTAAATACAGTAGTTCAAATACATTTTTGGGCAATGTTAAGATACAGTATTCGCTAAATTATTCCTTAAATGCTCCTACATTTATTCTATTTTGTTACAGTAACTATAAATGCGCATTTTTATACATTTTTTGAGCATATTTCCGGCTGTTCATTTGTATTTACATTTTGGTTTATGTACTTACATGCTTATTTTGAATCTAATTGTTACAGTTATAATGATCCTACGACGCTTTTAAAGGAGTTGCGATTATCTTAACGAAGGTGTACAATTCATAAAGTTTTTAAAAAAAGTTGTGACATTGTAAAACAATTTTTAAGGTACTAAGTAGCTTGTCGACATATTTAAAGAAGTCACAGTTATCTTAAACTTAAGCTGTCGTTTCAAAAGAAGTTAAAGGAGCTTCTAAAGAACTTATGACAACTCCAATGCCACAGAAATAACTTGAACTGCCCCATATGAAGTTGGAAAAGTAACTAATGAAGTTTTTTAATTAGCTACTTCGTTAGATCAAATTAAAAATTAAAGTGTCTAATGTGTGAACATCTTTGCCTTGGGATTATTTTTTAGAAGTTTGAAACTTACATTTGCCTTTTGTGTTTTGAAGTATCACTTCAATTTCTTAACACTTGTTTACAAAGTAGTTGGTAAATTTCTGAAAATTGCAAAATTTTACGATTTCATGAAGCAAAGAAAATAATTCCTAACACTTTTTGAGATTGTTTTAAGTGTTAAAACCATAAACTTAGGTTTAGTGTATAAAAGTCAGCCTATGTATTTGAAGCTTTTCGATACAAATAACTTAGATATTTTGAAAATAATTGAAAATTTCACAACTTCGGGCAATAAAACAAAGATTTTAGAACTTCATTAGAAAGTTTCCATTAGAAATTAGATTCCATTTTCTTAAACTGATTCAGAAATTTCAAAAATTGAATAATTTCAACAAATTCACGAAGGAAATAATAGGAATTCTAAGCTTCCTGGGGTTATGTTTAACGTTGCTGCAATGTAGAATAATTTCCAACTTTAAATACTGTTTAAATACAAAAACTAAATACTTGTTATTTGTATTTAAATACATTTTTAAAAGTATTTTTAACAACACTGGTTAGAGCAGACACATTTTCCTCAAGAACCAAAAGGAGATGCGGGTATTTCGTATAAGCTTTCCACGCTTATAGAATAAAATGTTTATTACAAAATAGTTTTAAACGACACGTACCATTTGACAATGACACGTCGGCATGATGGCAACTGCTTCCACCCTTGCCCTGCTACGCCCCTGTCACAAAGAGCACTAATCACTATCTGAAACAATAATAAGAACATTTTTCATAAAAATCACCTTAATATCAATGGAAAATAAATAAGATGTTCTCAGGGCCAGAATATGTTTTTTGTAATAATTTTGTAATATGATTTTTCTCTTACACAACACCTAATAAAACTAATATTTTAGAGAAAAATTCCAGCGTATGACATAATGAACTCTTCCCGAACATCGAAGACACAATATATCCGAAAATTCGGCAAATTTTAAAGAAATTGCCAAAGAGGCGCGTCCGATGATCAAAGAATAAAACGCAAAATTAAGTTTACAACGGGCGAATAACTCACACAAACGACCGAAATGTTTGAAAGAAATCTGACAAAAAACCCACCTCGTCGTTACACAACTACTGATAAGAGAGGCAAGAATAAATGAAAATCTACATGAAAGGCGTAGAATAAATCGTATGAATTTAAATGAGAATACAACTTCGCCGTTTTGTTCACAAGACGATTAATTATGAATAATTAATAAACCATTAACGCTAGAAGAAAGCATACAATTAGAATAGAAGTAATCAATAATCAATCAACTGGTCAGATCAAAAGAACCTAATCAATCAAACCGAGTAAATCAAAAAATCCCAAAACTTTAGCATTGAATTTAACAAAAAAATAATCACCTTTACACTAATGTCAATTTCACAAATCCCGAACACTAACACCGACAAAAAAACTGTTTTAAACGCGAAAAACAATCTATTAATTACTGAAATACGAAAGCAACTAATTAATCAAAAACTGAATAGTCCCGCCCAGTTCGATACCACTTTTTCGAAAAATTGGGGGAAATTTTAAAGAAATAACCAAAAAGGCACGTACGATAATAATTAAAACCGACCCGAGTACTTACGACTCACTCACACATATGATGATCGGAAGGAATATTCGGACCTACCGTGTGAGTGTTACGTAAAGCAAAAAATATAACAAAAAATTACTTCGTTGTCGCTGGGACTGATAAGTGAGGAGAGAATACACAAAAATGGACATAAAATGCGTACAATTTGAATTTGAAGTTCACAGTGAAATTGCTTGAATTTAAATGCAATTCTGGAAGAATGATATAGTTAATTAACGCTACAAGAAAGTAGATTAACACTCATGTAATTAAATCAGATAGATTGATTAAAAATTAAAGGCAGTTAAATGAGTCGTATGAATTTGAAGAAAAATGTAAGATTGCTGTTTCTTTCACCGTTAATTAATTGAAATCATAAGCAATCACCGATAAATAAGTAATTTGGACCGGAAGAAAGGGTAGTTTGAAATTGATATAAGTAATTACATCAAACAGTTTAGTGCGTTTGACATAAGTAATCTAAAAATACCAAAATTCCTGTAAAATTTTCCATTATAAAGTGATAAAAAGTAGAACAGAATATTTAGATTCACGCACAATAAACGCCCCAAATTCTAATTGAGTCACTTAGATGTGTAATTTTTCTTAATTAATTACTTGCAGAATGTGATTTTTAAGTAGGCACAAATATAATTATTTCGACGTTAGAACCAAGAATATTAGGATAAACACTTTTCGGGATTTCTTTGCAAATCTATACTGGCTTTGTGGTGTACAATATGATTTATTAAGTTCAAAAATATTATAAGCAACTTTATTCTGTACAGGAGACTTCATACATACTCTACATTGTTGTACTTGGGATATTTCAATTATTTTCTTCATGACTTCTTTATAAGTTAAATAAGGATACCTACCTTCCAAATTTCATTACAAATACGAATTCAACAGAATATTATACAATTAATTATATATACATTATATTGTAATAATATTGTCATTTACATCGATTATTGTATATAATTATATATACATGCAATAGTCTGCTTCATTAAACATCAAGAGTTTTATCCAATTACCTGAAGTATCTATCAACGATTCTCTAGGTTGTTACATATAATAAATCCAATACAATTCGACGTGTACTTGAGGTAATACTAAATAAACCCCAATTTAATGAACCGAAAGCCATTTTTACATAAAAATTCCGCCAAGCTTCCGTTGAGGCGGATATTCCTTTGAAAATGAGGAATTCTTTGCTAAAGGACCTTTTATCGAAATGTACAAAGGAAACTATCTCAGGTAAACCTGCTTTGCGAAATAATCTATCGACGGGATTAACTAACCGAGAAACCAGTTTCACATCGCCACAAACGGAAAGTATATAAAAGCCAAAGCTACCTATAACTATCTAATTAATAAATAGTATTCTAGCAAGAACAGACCAAATTATTGGTCTGTATCTATCCTTTACTCTAGTTTGCTCAGCACACATCAGAGATGGTTCCTTGGGATTCATCATAAGAAGTACACAGGACGAATTATAAGAAATTTCTTGAGATACCTTCCACTTAAAACACCTGAGTGATTACTTACTGAATCACCAGAGTGATTTGCCGTTACAATTTCAATTTGCTCTGAAATACATTGTGCGAATTATCGCGCCGCGCTAGCTGTCTGGTGGCAACTCGTGTTACAGTTGATCGTATTGTTGGTTGCCTGGTATGGAGGTAACTTTTCGCGATTTGACAATTTGTTCCCCTCCCTATGTTAAGCTGAGTTCCCACCTGAACGACGTGTCTCACTGCGATTTTTATTTCTATCTTAAGCTCGTGGGGACGTAAGTAACCTGTCAAGGTTACAATTACGTTCTGTTCTGAAATGCGTTCTTCTTGTGAATATTACTACACAGGAATTACTACACATCATTTGTATTTACTGTTTGTGGTAATTGTTAACAAAACATTAAATTTTCTCCGGCAGTCGGGTTAAGCCGAGTTCCCACCTGAACGACGTGTCGCACTGCGATTTTTATTTCTGTTTTAGACTCGTGGTAACCTGGGTAGTGATCAACGTTACAATTACGATATGATTTGAGATGCGTTCTTCCTGTGAATATTACTACACAGAGGATCAGTACGATCTTAAAATATTGTAGACAATGCTTAATGCCAAAGTCAACTGTCCAGTCGTCCTAAGCTTGATTGGTCTTCGTTTGGGAATACAAGATCTAGAATTATATTTGTAATTTTGTAATTATTGTACTTAACATTTGTATTTACTGTTTGTTGTAATTGTTAACAAGACATTAAAAAATTTTCGCCAGTCGGGTTAAGCAGAGTTCCCACCTGAACGACGTGTCGAACTGCGATTTTTATTTGTATTTTAAGCTCGTGGTAACCTAAATAGTGATACAGTTACAATTACGATATGATTTGAGACGCGTTCTTCCTGTGAATATTACTACACAAAAAGGATCAGTGCGATCTTAAAATATTGTAGACAATGCTTAATGCCAAAAACGGCTGTCCAGTCGTCCTAAGCACGATTGGTCTTCATTTGGAAATACAAAATCTAGATTTATATTTGTAATTATTGTACTTACCATTTGTATTTACTATTTGTTGTAATTGTTAACAAAACATTAAATTTTTTCCGCCAGTCGGGTTAAGCCGAGTTCCCACCTGAACGACGTGTCGCACTGCGATTTTTATTTCTATTTTAAGCTCGTGGTAACCTGAGTAGTGATCAACGTTACAATTACGATATGCTTTGAGATGCGTTCTTCCTGTGAATATTACTGCACAGAAAGGATCAGTACGATCTTAGAATATTGTAGACAATGCTTAATGCCAAAGTCAACTGTCCAGTCGTCCTAAGCTTGATTGGTCTTCGTTTGGGAATACAAGATCTAGATTTATATTTGTAATTTTGTACTTTCTTGTTTGTAATTATTGTACTTAACATTTGTATTTGCCGTTTGTTGTAATTGTTAACAAAACATTAAAAAATTTTCGCCAGTCGGGTTAAGCAGAGTTCCCACCTGAACGACGTGTCGCACTGCGACTTTTATTTCTATTTTAAGCTCGTGGTAACCTGAGTAGTGATCAACGTTACAATTACGATATGCTTTGAGATGCGTTCTCCCTGTGAATATTACTACACAGAAAGGATCAGTACGATCTTAAAATATTGTAGACAATGCTTAATGCCGAAGTCAATTGTCCAGTCGTCCTAAGCTCGATTGGTCTTTATTTGGGAATACAAGATCTAGATTTATATTTGTAATTTTGTAATTTCTTGTTTTGTAATTATTGTACTTAACATTTGTATTTGCTATTTATTGTAATTGTTAACGAAGCAATTATTTTTTCCGCCACTCGGGATAAGCCGAGTTCCCACCTGATCGACGTGTCGCACTGCGATCTTTATTTTTATTTTAAGCTGGTAGTTACAATATTACGATATGCTCTGAAATGCGTTCTTCCTGTGAATACATATTACTACACAGAAAGGATCAGTACGGTCTTAAAACATTGTAGACAATGCTTAATACCAAAGTCAACTGTCCAGTCGTCCTAAGCTCGATTGGTCTTCATTTGGGAATACAAGGTCTAGATTTATATTTGTAATTTTGTAATTTCTTGTTTTGTAATTATTGTACTTAACATTTGTATTTGCCGTTTGTTGTAATTGTTAACAAAACATTAAAAAAATTTCGCCAGTCGGGTTAAGCAGAGTTCCCACCTGAACGACGTGTCGCACTGCGATTTTTATTTGTATTTTAAGCTCGGGGTAACCTAAATAGTGATCAAAGTTACAATTACGATATGCTTTGAGATGCGTTCTTCCTGTGAATATTAATTACTACACAGGAGGGATCAGTACGATCTTAAAATACTGTAGACTATGCTTAATGCCGAAGTCTAGCCGTCCTGAGTTCGATTGATCTTCATTTGAGAATTTGAGAATATTTGTAATTTTGTAATTTCTTGTTTGTAATTATTATACTTAACATTGGTATTTACTGCTTATTGTAATTGTTAACAAAACATTAAATTTTTTCCGCCAGTCGGGTTAAGCCGAGTTCCCACCTGAACGACGTGTCGCACTACGATTTTTATTTCTATTTTAAGCTCGTGGTAACCTGAGTAGTATATAGAGTAATATAAATACTTACTTTTCAGGTAAAGCTGAGCTCCCACCTGAACGACGGGCCGCACTACCTGGTGCTCGTCTCCTCGGCGCCGGCGAAGTCGCGGCTTCCACCGGGCCCGGCCCGCCTCCACGTCCAGGAGAAGGGCTTCTGCCTGACGAGCGGCGTGCCGCCGCGGGTCGCCGGCCAGTGGCAGATCAGCGACCTGCGGCGGTACGGCGTCGTCGAGGGCCGTTTCTGCTTCGAGGGCGGCTCGAGGTGCATGAAGGGCGAGGGCCTCTACGTGCTGCTCACCGATCAGGCGGAGGAGATCACGTCGACGCTGAGGGCGGGCGCAGCCGGCAATTTCTTCCCGGCGTCGAAGAGGAGGCCGGTCTCCAGGAACATGTCGGGTGAGTGTAGGCAACCCTCCGGTAACAATTGTCGCGGTCCTAGGGCCCAGGGCGGGTGCAAAAGACAAAAATAACGAGATGGTGAACAAATGGATACTTACAAAAGTCCCCAGGTAGCCTAGAGGGGTAGCTGGTGTGGGAATCGCATCACGAAGGACATCTCTCCTCACGCGAGACAGCAGGCGGGCACGT
This sequence comes from Cryptocephalus moraei, assembly GCA_946251905.1. Taxonomy (NCBI): domain Eukaryota; kingdom Metazoa; phylum Arthropoda; class Insecta; order Coleoptera; family Chrysomelidae; genus Cryptocephalus; species Cryptocephalus moraei. Next base: position 7,484,743 of record OX276462.1, on the reverse strand, counting down.
AGATTAACTGGCAGCGTCACGGGATCCTTGGCTGATAATTAACGATTCAGATCCTCCCGTAGTTATTCGATTGATGGTGTTTATAATATCCCGTGCGCTGCTTCGTGTAATTAAACATACGTGCCTCGCCAGGAGATTCTTTTGTAAGGTCATGTTATGTTGTTCGCGACAATATACGTATACACCGTATACAAAGGGCAAGGCGAGCTTTTATGAAGTCCAGACCCCTAGTCCTGTGTAACCAAAACCTAAATATCAAAATAACGTACTGAATGATAAAGGGTGTTACATATGGTCCATCTTACGGTATGGCATGGAAACATGGAGTGCTAAGAAGAAGAAGAAGGTACATGGGCAGTAGCTGTAGAGAAGAGTCTCTGATTGTCGAAATCGTCAGCTACTGCACATGTACCAGTCCCTGGTGAACGAAAGGGGATATGATATTACGGAATAACTCTTGTTTAGCTAGCCAGCTTCAAGTCCTTTTTTCTCTCTCCCTCATATTCTTCAGGCAATCTCTGTCCTGCGCTTTCCTCATCCATAGAAAAGCAGTAACCGTCGACAAGGTATCAATCTGTCGCATGTGTGACCATATCCTTCATTCGATCTTCACCGTACGAATAGCCTCATTTCATGTTTTCCCATCGTAGCCTGCACACATACATACCACAGGCTCAGTAGGCCAATGGCCTGGTTCCTCGTTTTCTTATCCTATTCATCACATTTACTGATCCCTCGCCGTTTTACTGTTACAGTAGCTGACAGTCCACGTAGGACGCCCATCAAGACGGTCGCAGGTCTCGCCCTGGACATGAGCGACACGTCCCTGATGTTCCGCTCAGACTCGCCGTACACAGATCTGGAGAGCAATTACGGCTGTGGCGACAGCTTATCGAACGACGGCTGGGGACCGCCGGCCATCGAGAGATGTATGAGCTGTATCAGTAAACTAGGAGCTATGTCCAGGTAGGTCGGGTCGGAACAGAACCGCTCTGGTTAGACCAACGAGCTGTATACTACAGCCTATTAGTAGAATAATCCGGAAAGTTGCCTCAGAAGAACAGTACGATTTGTAAGATAATCTAAGTAAGGAAAAAGGATGCTCAGAAGACTGAAGAAAATGATCACCTAAACCTTCCAAGAAACTAGAAGTTACTAGATTAAATTTATAGCTTTGTAACCATTTGGAATTATGTTTAACCAAGACATCTCAGTAGGTATGGAGACACTTGGGACAACCCCCACCAGTTTTTTAGGCCTAGCCCACTTTGCCCTCCCCTCAGTACGCGAGTCATTGGTCAAACCTTAACTAAAGCCGTTTTGCTCATTCTCAGACCTGTTCAAAAGTGGGTTCACATACCTGTTCAAATACCAGTCCAACAAGTTTTGTGAACCGCTTTGTGGATCACCTTTAAACAGGTTCAACAGGTTTGACAACCGCCTTGAATTGGTATTTGAACAGGTTCAACGGGTTTTTTGAAACGCATTGAACGATATTTGAACATGTTTGTGAACTACTTGAACAGGTTTGAGGATAAATTACATGGATTTAGTTCAGGTTTGATCTACATCTCGCGTACTGGGGTTGTAGGGTGGGAGGAGGAAAGTGGGCGGAGGAAAGTGGTGGGGGTTGTCTCAAGTATCGCCATACCTACTCAACTCTACATACTTCCCAGGAAATTTGATATTTCTAGGTTCAGTTGTAAAAGGTCGCATAGTTGCTAACCCTATGAACATGAGAAACTGTCTCAACGTTCATCACAAATACAGACACACCTAGATTGAACTTTAGAACGTTTCCTACTTCCTCTCAGACCTTCAAACTAGTACGCTCAGAAAGTAGACCTATAGAATTTTAGATCATCCAATCTGAAGTAAACTCTAGATTCTAGCACGCTCGATCTGTTAACCTAGATTGTTCCAACTTGACCAAAACTCAAATGTTCCAGATCTTCTACGGCAACAGTTACCATGGGGACCGCCTTCTGGGAGCACACCTGCGACCGGCACTCGATCAGCAGCAGCTCGGACAGCAGCGGCTGGAGCCAGGCGGTCACAAAGCCGCCCTCGAGGCCCCCCAAACCTGGGAGCTCCCCCTCGCCAAAGAATTCCGTCACGCCGACGCCCTCGAACGCCTTCGAGAACTACGACGTACCGAAGATACCTTATCCGGTGGTAAGTGAAGGGCAGCCTGAGGAGCTTATCCACTCTTAAGGAGTTATAAGTACCTAGGCAGAGTTGTGACTTGTGTTGGCAGCAAAGGTGGTTCTATTATAGATTGTTAGCGTAATGTTACAAAAGGACATTTTTGCAAATGATCGTTTGTAATAGTGGCATCAATATTTAGGCTTTAGTTTCTTGCTAAGTGCACTAGGCTACTGTCTTTGGTCGGGACGAATTTCACTGCAAATATTCCAAAAAGGCGATATGCCACCATAAGGTAACTAACTGGACTGCACGCTTCGCGAACAGTCTATAACAGAATCGTCTTTAGCTGCAGTAAGTACGATTAAGCAGTTAAAGAAGATAGATATACACCACGATTCCACCAATCAAACTCAACCATGTAACACGTCTCCATGTAAATCTCGCACCTCTAGTAAGCACTATATCGCTTCGTTTCCAGGAGCCGAAGGCGGACGAGCACTACGACACCCCCAGGAAGCTCAAGGAGTGCATCCACCACCAGGGCTACGGCGGCTTCGAGACGATCCAGAAGACGTGCGGCTGCGTCGTCCGGATCCGGCAGCCCGAGCCTGAGAGGCCGTGCGTGTGCCAGCGGTTGATGTCCTGCTGGTCGGCGCCGGAGGACCCGCAGGCGATCTACGCGACCGTCGACTACAGCAAGAAGACGAACCACCAGCAACACGCCCTACAGCAACAGCAGCAGCAGCAGCAACAACAGCTGCAGCAGATCCAGGCGAACTACGCGAACATCCCTCCTCCGCCCAAGCCGAACGCGCTCCAGAACTACGAGAACATGGAGTTCGCGCAGTCGCTGCAGCTGTACGAGAACAGCAAGGAGATTGCGGAGAAGGCGAAGTCGTTATGCGAGAAGTGCGGCCACGTCCAGGACGACTACCTCATGATGGAGCCGTCCAATAAGGCGCCGCAGCCGCATCCGGGATACATACCCATGTCGCCCGCCGTCAAGCAACGCCTAGGTAAGCGATACCCAACATCGAGCCAGACCTCTGGAAATTGCGTGTGTGTAGTCACAGAACATTAGAATTTAAGTCGACCTTAATAAAAGAGTACTTACCATTTATTTTTACTTAAAGCAGAGATATTTCTTGTGTTGTATTATCACACTGCGACGTAGTAGTAATACCACCAGTATCATGAGGAGCGAGTCATTTGGGTATAGTTCGTACCCTCCAATAAGACAGACTTGTTGGTTATTGAAACAATCTCTGACTTAAGTTTCGCACCAAAACCTTCTGACTGCGCCAACGATACACTAACCGTACCCTCCTTCCAGGCAAGGTCCTGTCGAACAGCAATCCGAACCTCGGCCCGGCGCTCGACAGGTCGAACAAGCCGTCCGGCTCGGCGATGCTCTCGACGAACGTCTACCAGAGGAAGCAGATATTGGACAACACGGACAATCTGGACGTGAAACGGAAACGCTCCAACTCCGCGGACTCGTCCGCCAGCCACTACGAGTCGTCCGAGCACGAGCAAGAGGGCACGCAGCTGCCGCCGCCGTGCCGTTGTCCCCTGGTGAGGAGGTCCTCGTCGGTGCCCTGCAAGTCCAACAGGGACTCGTCGAGCTCCAACGATTCCGGTAAGTGTGGGAAACTGTGGAGAATTCTAAATGCGAGGGAAATACGTCATCAAAGTATAATGCAAGACGTTCTCTTCGGTTGCATTGCCTTAACATCGAATTCCTCTTGCGCAGGCGTGTTCGAGCTGCCGCGTCGCACGCAGATCTACTTCCACCAGACGCTGCCGAGGCGCTCCAAGTCGTCGGACCCGCTGCGCGACATCAGCTTCCAGTTCAACAGGTGTGATAACAAGTCGGCGAGCGCCGAGGCGGAGGTGCCGGTCTGTCCGTCGGGCTCGACGAGCAGCGGCACGTCAGACATGTCCGACTACTTCGAGACGTTGTCGTTGTCGTCGCACAGCTCGGCGGACGCGCCTCCGCCGCCTAGCTGCACGCTGAGGCCTCGCTCGGGCAACGAGTACCTCAGCATGCAGAGGCTGATCATCGCGCCCGTGCCCGAGGAGCGGCACTGAACGTGTGCGGCGCGCGCGCGCACGTTTCTAGTCCTTTTCATTACCTTAGAGCAAGAGCAATAAATTAAGGAAGAGTTCTCTCCGTTTTTAATTTTAGTACTTAATCGGATAAACTTACTTTTCTTAAACTATACGTACATCATCAACGATCCGTGTCTCTGTAATCGAGGATTCATGTGTATAAAGAGGTATTTCTTATAAATAAATTCCTAAAATTTTTAGTTGTGAACTGTGTCGCGTTTCTTTCTTCCCCCACCCTTCGAGGACTCGTGCACGTTTCATCCGAACGACCATACAGCCTATTTCAATTTACAAGACCGAACCATCTGGAACAACGAAGATTAACTTGGAATACAGAATCAGAACACTCTAGAAATATAGAAACTTTGGAAACCTTAAAGGTTGCTTGGAGATAATCTAGGCAACCATAAGTACTTTCCAGAGAAGATTTAACCAACCTGGAAAATTTCTCCCGAAGTCTACGAACGGTTTCGGAACGTTATAATGGGTATCCTTGGAATACCCTTATCCTTCTGATTGCAACCTGAAACCACCTGAACAACTTTCAAAAAGTAGGGAATGGTATAGAGCCTTCTGTGGACCTTCATGCAATCCAGGCAACTGAAGATAAGTTTCCAGGGAATGTCCCATCACCTGCAAGTTTCCAGGAATCCTGGAAAAGTTTAAACAGATTTAAAATACCATAAGCAACTTCTGGTACCTTTAGGGTTATTTTGAGATAATCTAGACAGCTATAGATACTTTCCAGAGAAGGTAAAATCATGAATTTGAAAGTTCCCAGGGATCCTTAGAGAGTTTTAAAAACTTTAAACGGGTTTACCACAAAAACTTTTGAAACCTTTAAGGTTGCTTCGAGATAATTTAAGCAATCGCATATTTTCTATAGAAGGTTCAATCAACTTGAACATTTCCCAGGAAGCCTAAGAAAGTTTACAGGATATTTGGGGACCTTTAAACAACTATGGTGAATTCCCGTAACCTTTCTAATGGCAATCTCTACCTAGGAAGCCTGAACAAGTTTCAGAAAACTGAAAATTTACAGTACCATCCTTTGTAAACATTCCAGTTATTTGAGAGATAATCCAGGCAACTGAAAATTGTTTCCAGAGAATGTCAATCCAATCTGCAAGTTCCTAGGAATCCTGGGAAAGTGTTAAAAAGTTTGAACAAATTTAAAATACTATAAGAAACCTTCTAGGTTGCTTCCAGATAATCTAGGTAGCCATAGGTATTTCCAGAGGAGGTTCAATCAACCTGAAAACTTCCTAGGAAGCCTGAGAAAATTTCAGAAGATTTGGGAATATTAAAACCACTACAAGGAATGCTACAACCATTCTGGTTGAGTACCTACCTACGAAACCTGAACAAGTTTCAGAAAGCTGAGGAAAAGTTACACTTTCTGATTGTTTGGAGACAATCTGTGATAAACGCTTACATAATTATTATATTAAATAATTAAGACGTACACCTTTTGAAATTAGTTAAATCTTTAAATAACCGTATTAACTGGTGGTGAAAGCGAATAATATTTAAAAATATAAATTTTGCAACCTGAAATCACCTGACCAAGCTTCAGAAAGTATGTAATGGTACAAAGGGCCTTTTGTGGACCTTCAGTTGCCCAGGCAACTGAACATAAGTTTCCAAGGAATATCTATCACCTGCAAGCTCCCAAGAATCCTGGAAAAGTTCAGACAGATTTAAAATACCATAAGCAAATTCTGGTACCTTTAGGGTTATTTTGAGATAATCTAGACAGCTATAGATACTTTCCAGAGAAGGTAAAATCATGAATTTGAAAGCTCTCGAGGATCCTTCTGATTCCAACCTGAAATTACCTGAACGAGTTTCAGAAAGTAGGGAATGGTATAAAGGGCTTTCTGTGGACCTTCTGGTTGTTTATACAATCCAGGCAACTAGAGATAAGTTTCCAGGGAATGTCCATCACCTGCAAGTTCCCAGGAATCCTGGAAAAGTTTACAGATTTAAAATACCATAAGCAACTTCTGGTACCTTTGAAATTACTTTGAGATAATCTAGAGAGCTATAAATATTTTCCAGAGAAGGTACAATCATGAACTTGAAAGTTCCCAGGGATCATGAGAAAGTTTTAAAAAGTTAAAACAGGTTTACAGTACCACAAAACTTTTGAAACCTTTAAGGTTGCTTCGAGGTAATTTAAGCAATCACAGTATTTTCTATAGAAGGTTCAATCAACTTGAACATTTCCTACGAAGCTTAAGAAAGTTTTCAGATATTTGGGAGTGTTTAAACGAATATGGGGAATTCCTGGAACCTTTCTGATGGCAATCTCTACCTAGGAAGCCTGAAAATTGGGAAAATTTAAAGTGCCATCCTTTGTAAACATTCCAGTTGTTTAGAGATAATCCAGGCAACTGAAGATAGTTTCGAGAGAATGCCAATCCAACCTGCAAGTTCCTAGGAATCCTGGAGAAGTTTTAAAAAGTTTGAACGAATTTAAAGTATTATAAGAAACCTTCAAGGTTGCTTCCAGATAATCTAGGTAGCCATAGATATTTTCCAGAGAAGGTTTAATCAACTTGGAAACTTCCTAGAAAGCCTAAGAAAGTTTCAGAAGATTTGGGAGCATTTAAACAACTACAAGGAAAGCTTCAACCTTTCTGGTTGCAACCTGAAAGTACCTACGAAACCTGAATAGAAAACTGAGAAAAGGTTACAAACACTTTCTTAACATTATGATTGTTTGGAGACAATCCGTGATGAATGCTTACACAGTTATTTAATTAAATAATTAAGACATACATCTTTTCAAATTTGTGAAATTTTTAAATAACCGTATTAACTGGTGGTGGTAAATTAAATTAGGTTTTCTCAGAAACTATCCGCAGTAGAAAGTCAAATCACTGGCATTAAGATATCTCGCCCTACAAATTCGAACAACGACCATTTAATCCAAAAATAACGGGAATAAAGTACCTAAAATAATTTATTTACATAAAAATCTCAGTACAATTTGTAAGTACCAAGAGGTTTAAACATAATCTGACATTACACATTAAAGTTGATAAGAATAATCAACCCAAGAATGCAAATAATATTTTGGAAGAAGCAATTTACAAGGGCAAAGCAAGCATTATAATTGCTTAATAATCATACCATCACTCTATAAGGCACACACCTTTCGTTACATCAGGACTTTTAAAGGATTAATATCGTTTAATTCTAAATATACATGGTATTGCAGAAACAATATTGTAATTTTTGCATTAAATATCATTCCTTTCGCTTCTGAGATACCGTGTATATCAATGGGACAAATGAAATTACTTCTTACAAAAACAATAAATTAACTTAACATGGTATATAGATTTAACCAAAAAACCTTAAATTGCACGATATAAAAAAAATTAAAATATTCTTTAAAAATTTAAAATGCATTCCGCGAGTTAAAAATATATCTCGAATAAATAAATTTCCAGCGAGATAGACCCGTTGATTCAATTCGTAAATAAAAATTTCTCTTAACATACTACAATAGTTTAAAAAAGATAGGGAGTTTGTTCATAGTAAAATATGAGAATGTAGTGCGAAAACCTCCGAATATTTCTGTCAACAGAAATAACTATTCCTAATTTTATTTGTTCGACTTATTTTAATTACACCTTTATTAATATCTATTGAGTTGGATTCTCTGCGTCACACAAATATCCGTCGGTTTTGCGACCATTAAAAGTAATACGCTCCGAGAAAGTTTAAAAATTATCCGTCCTATTAAAAACGTAAAACACAAATTTAGACACATCTCGGCATCGAAGACAACACACCCGAAACGCTCGTCGTCTCACTTAAAACTTTCCACTCGGTGCACCAACAAAAAGGAAACAAAGATGACGCTGCTCATCACTTTAACTTACTCGAAATAAAAAAAAAGCTGCTCTAATCCTCCTTCAGAGATTTCGCCTCGAACTGTTGATGGGGCACGTAGCCCCCCTTGGAGACCTCTGCGGGCCCCTTCGCGGGGGGTAACGCGCTCCCGACGCTCACATAGCCGGACTTCGTCAAGGAGTCGGCGACCGGTTGCTGCTGCTGCTGCGGCTGCTGCTTCAACCAAGGCAAGACCTGCGCCCCCAGGGGCGGCTTCAGGGTGTCCCCCGCTCGGACGTACAGCGGCTTCTCCTCAGCCAGCTGCTGCTTGGCAACCGGTGGGTTGTACTGGAGGGAGTCCGATACGCCCGCCATGACGTAACCTACAAATGGAAATAACGTGAGGATTTCGTAAGACTACATTAGTGAAAGTAGTGAAAATATTGTATAGAGGACAGACACTTCAGTAATGAAGAAAGCACCTGAAGAAGAAGTAGTAATATAACATGTCAACTGTCAACTTAGCAATTGAAGGTTTTGAAGAATTGCACTACGATCTAGATCGAATGTACTCAATGATTTCATGATGACAATGTACTGACATTTCTAACACATCTTCTCACAAACATATCAAACATCTACTTGATGGGGTTAAAAGCCTCCAACAATCCTCCTTATTTTTGCAAAAAAAAATGTTCGACTCAGCACGACCCTCACCTGTATTCTTCTCGGCCGGTTTGCACGCCTCGAACGGAACGTAACTCGGATTGAGAGTCTTGTGGAAGTCCCCGCCGGCCATGACGTACGGCGACGGTTGGGACGATGGCAAGTCTGTCGATACATAAGGCGAAGTGGAGGCGATGTTCGCGCCCGGATCGGACGGCTTGTCAGGCGCGTCTTGCTGCTTCGGCGTCGCGACGCCCAGGACGCAATAGTTACCGGAGGCGGCCGGAGCCGGTTTCGCCTTCCACTGGGTGGCGAGGTCCTCGGCGAGGACGTAGCCCTTGCTCGAAACGTTCCTCTGGCGCAGCGAGTTCTTGCGCGTGTCGTCGATGGGCAGGGATCTACAACGGAAGGTTTATTTGTTAGAATGGTACTCTTGGCATTTGTATGAACCTATAACTCAAATACCTCAAATTTTTATGGAGTATCAGATGTACAAAATGACTACATGTACAAGGTTACTATTTTTTATAACTGCCTAAGACCTGTATAGAAAACGACTCCACCAACATCTGGTGAAAAGTACCATGATATCAAAAATTATCTTGGTCAAGGGTTGCCATGGAATGTAAAACGGCTGTCTTAGCTTAAATCATCTTTCTGAAATAATTCTGTCACTGTCAAGCTACATTGACATCATCAATAAATTATCAATGTGTTACATACTTATTTCAGCTGTAAAATAGTAATGAACTAAGTTATGAAATACTAATAACATTTAACAGCCATAATTCCAAAACTGCGTAGGATTAGAAAACTTTAGCACATTGACACATTTTGACACTCAAAAAATGATTGACATAAATGTAGGATAGGAGCTGCGACAATCATTTGAAAATCCATGATTACCCTTGACCATGGTAATTTTGAATATAATGGTAGTACAGTATACCACACAGATTTAGAATAGGAGAATATAGATATAGAGAATAGTCAGGAATGTTCTTGATAATCCCCAATTATATAAACAACATATTCTTGAGATATATAAAACTGCCGACGTTTCGTTCATCATTATGAACATAATCATGGCTAGGACATGTTACTATCAAGTTATAAAATTTATAACTTATAATAAAATTTAAATAAAAACATGTCAAATTTTCTATCTTGATAACTACAAAACTACACAACTCACACAAATACAAAATAACAAAAATCCTACTCCTCACCTGGGCTGCTCGTTGCCCGAATCCGAGGCCGTCAAGTGCGTCCCGCCCGACTCCACCGACGACGTGATGCTCTCGTGCCCGGAACTGATCCCGCTCTCGTTACCGGAGAACTTGTCCTGTAACAGGAGCTGATCGGCGCCCGAGTTCCTGTCGCCGTCCTCGGCGACCGTCGTCCTCTCCGGCATCCAGACGACCGGATCCAGCCCGGGCGGCAGCTTCACCTCGACGCGCCGACACGTATTGAGGAAGTTGAACATCCTGCGCACGCCGAATATCAGCAACACGCCGAACGCGATCAGCGAGACGATCAATATGATGTAGAACACCTTCATCGATTGCGTGCACGGGAACACCTTCACCGGCAAGCTCCACTCGCCGTACACGTTGCGACCGTTCTCGTCGACGTTCACCGCCCGTACGGACACGTACGAAGGAGACGAGTCGCACGACAGGCTGTAGTGTAACGCGCCGGTGACGTTCACTATCGTCGCGCCGCTAACGTTCACGGGCCCCCGGGACTCCGTCAGTAGCAACTGGTAGTAATCGAGGTTACCGCTACGGTTCTCCGGTTGCTCCCACTTTATGACGACTATGGTACTGTTGGAGCCCTCGTCCAGTATCGGCCTCTCGATGCGACTCGGCGTCGAGATCTTCGTCCTGACCGACCTGTACCCGGACATGTTCGTGCAGGCGCTCGTGCAAGCCTCGACGATCAGATTGTATTCCGTGAAGCTCTTGAGATTCGTCAATGACACATAGCTCTCGGTCGTGTTGACCATGTGGTCGTTGTAATAAATCTTGTAATACCTCAACGCGCCGTTCATCTCTCGGGGCGGCGTCCACTTCAGCGACACGGACGAGTTCGTCACTTCCGTCACTAGAAGATCACGGGGCGGCGTCGGTGCAGTCTCTCTGGTGATGTTACGCATCGTCTGGACGGCAGTGCTGTAAGTGTTGTTGCTGTACTTGACGCGGACCTGCAGCAGGTACGTCGTCGCAGGTTTCAGGCCGGTTATCCTGCCGGACTGGGTCGACGGGTTCTCGCTGGCTATGGTCTGGTTCTTCATCTCGCCGATGCACTTCTCGGACGATTTGGGGAGAGCGTTGACCGGACAGTAGGAGATCAGGAAGCCTTCGGAGGGGTTGACGAAGCCGGGGCACTTCACGTCCCACTTAACCTGAAGAAGAATAAAGTCGTTAGGGGAGTAATGAAACATAAACTAAAGTAAATGAAAAATAGTTTTTACAGTATCCGAGCAACCTTCAACTATCTTAAGCCGTACCCCCATTAGCATATTGTTGAGTGCGCGAAGAAATGTCTGTAGATACTGCTAACGAGGGACCGTATTCTGAAATTTGGCTAACACCACAGATTTACCAACCGTTTACCAGTTTTTAACTAATAGTACTTAATAGTGTAATTATCTTGGATAACGCACAATACCAAGAATTTGTGTTGTGCGCAATTAACTTGTGATGATGGTTTTTATTAAATATATGTATCAACTTTCAATTAATCTCTTAAATACATATATAATCTTCTACATGAGGTTCTATAGTAAATCCACTGAGAAGAAAGCATCCACGAAACGAGAAATGGTAGTAAAGTTAGACAACACCTAATACACGTCGTTTGCTATTGGTGGAAAAGTCATAAAACTTTTGGCGGGAATTGTTCATGTGCAGAGTCGGTTCAGTGAAATTAACAAGTTTAGTTGTCTGATCTATGGTTGTCTGTTTACAAGCGTTCATGAAAGTCGTTGACGGTAATAGTGGACTTTTAGTTGATGGTTGATGTTAACGTATCGCTATTGTTATTCAGATTTTTGATATAAATTTGTATAAACATATTTCTGTGATCTATTGCAATTATGGAAAGACACCTTCCCTACTCGCCTCCCAAAAAGAGACCTGGAACATATTTAAGCTGCGGGGAGAAAACCATTATTTTAAATGTATACAGAAAAGAAAGAAATGAACATCCTTAGTAAAATCTTAGTAAAAGATAAATTATACTCAAGACGATCATTCTTAATGCGACCCTGTACAATTCGCTAGCTGGTCGCTCGCTTTGAATTTCGACGTTTGTGTTTCATGGAAGTTTTCTTCTCGGTGGATATACCGGTGGTTTTATTGATATTTTTGTTAAAACAAACTCCTTTCAGATAAACGAAGTATTTCAGTATTTTTGAGTGCATATTTTGTAACATTATAAATGCACAACTATCCGAAGCCTACTTATTAGAAAATGCAACTTTAGACACTCAAATGTGAAAATAACATTGACGTTATTACTGTTAGACATTATATATGATCACAATGTCTATATATATGTATTCTATTCCTCCTCACGACCTGTATTTAAATATACTTCTTGTCTATAGTAGCTAGCCATAGTAGTTAAGTAGTTTCGATTTTTCAAGAGAGAATTAAAGAATCGGAAAATCCCTCAAGAACTATCTATTACAGTTGTAATTATCTTACCTCGATAAAATCTGGCCCGTTATCGTTGATCCAAACGTTTCCCAGCAACTGATCCTTGCTCACCAACACCGTACAGCCGGCCCACAACATCCCGCTGCTGCTGTACAAGCTGTTCGCCGCTATCGCGAACTGATAGTAACTGGTAGAAGGCAGGCTCTGGTTGTAACGGTTCTGATCGCCCGGCACGGTATTCCAGTCGAGCTTACCGGAGCACTGGTACGGCCTGTCACGGTCCGAGTTACACCAGAAGACTGTGTAGTTGATGATCTCGGAGCCGTCCATCGGCGGCTTCCACGACAGCTCGAAGAGGCCGTCGTAATGGGCGATCTTCACGAAGGGGTCCGGCCTGGTGAGCGGCTTCCTCGGCACCAACACGACCGATCTACGGTGGGACCTTCCCACCTCGTTCTCCGACCATATGTTGAAGACGTAGTCCTCCTCGCGGAGGTTCTCGAATTTCGCGTACGAGCTCGTGTTCTCGATGGGGATCAGGGAGGGGTCGTTCTCCGCCTCGACGACGTATCTGCAACGATGGAGAATTGTAAGAAATTGTGAGAATTGAGAGTGAAAGTGAGAGTGTTGCGACCAAAATCAGTCAGAAGTGGCCATTCCTCCAGTAAGTTTCAGTCTTGTAGACCCACAATCTGACTTGTATACTGTGAATACATCACCATGATGTTCCTTCTACCTTCCTTTTTAATCTGTTTTTGAATGTCTTTGTCCTACAATGTGTCTTAACTTTGCCACAGTTTGGATGTATCAAGGCACCTATGACTGATATGTGTTACGTGTGTAAAGAATACTTGAACCGCCCAATGACGACCACCAGATAATGGTAGCTGACCAAACTGGTCGCAATATTCACTACATTCAGTTGGTTACACTTTGTGGTTTTCGTCATATGTCTCATATGGCCAACTTTGGATATAGACCCAGATATGGAAGAGCGAATGTAAATGGTTCGGGCGAGATGATATCACTCTGGTGTATTCCTCGTTTTATACTTAAACTATTGGTCAGTTTCTAAAGGAGTACGTGCAACATTGGTTTGGCGTAGATATCTATGGTGTTGAAAATAAAAGTCAAGTAACAGGTGTTCAGTTAGATCCGTAATCTAGCAACCGTTGGAATTTTTGTCATTTTGACTTATGTCTTAGGTTAGATGTAAACATTTTGATAAATGGTATGTCACAAAGAAAAAACACGATTCTGGCTCGTTTCGACAATAAAAATTAGCACGGACCGTTTGAAAACAACTGATTTTTAATTTGAAAGGCACGGCGAATTGAAAAATTAAGCGTGAAAACAAGGCTACTCCACACCAAGACCCAACTGTCAGAGCTAACCTCAAAAAATTAAAATGTCATTAATTGCGCGCCAGGTTCAATCTATGACATCCATCTCTCGCTCTGTCTTCTTTCATAAAAATTCCAACAGTTGCTAGATTACGGATTTAACTGAACACCCGTTTTCTTTCTATATTGTATTTTCAGCGCCTTTCCATAAAGCTTTTCACTGAATGTAGATGATCAAACGTGCTATATCCTGACTTGAAGACTGCCTGCCCTCGAGGTTGTAGCTAGCCTAGCTGCCCCGCCAGCCTATTTGTGAGGATCCTGGTGAATACTTTGTACAGTTGGGAGACTAATAGGTATATTGTTGTCCAATTTCTTTATATCTCCCTTCTTAAGGATACAAATAACTCTTGCTTCTAGCCATACCTTCGGAATTCGGCTTTGTTCCAAGCATTTGTTGAAAAGTTTGGGAAAGTTATGTGTACAGCTATATGGTTATGTATAATTTTCAAAACTTAGTGGAGAAGAATGTTTCTAAAAAATTGTAACTTTAAATTTTGGAATTTAAGGCCACAATGGATAATTTACCAATGACGTTACTAAGATCACTACTTTAATTATTCAGAAGTTGTTTCATTAAGATACAATGAATAATTAAAAGAAGTTAGAGCGCCATGGTTACGGAGTTGTTAGCTCTGGCCATTTAGAGTGAGAAAGCAACACGCCTAATTTATTTGCCTCTCACTCCCACCAGACACGTGCCTAATTGGGATCCACAGTTTATACGTGGTAAGTCTATGCCAGAAACAGAAACGATCCTGTTGAGGTCATCGCCAATCTTCTTTAGAAGACGGCACCCAAATTAGAAGAAGGTCGGCATTTACATCTCGGACAACCTTCTTCCTCTGAAATCGAAGCCTCTCCGACACTTACCTGAAGTCTTGCCCGTTCTGCTCATACTCCTCGATCTGCTTCCAGTAGATGTACACCTTCCTCGGCGCCTGGACGTTCACGATCTCGAAACTGCCGGGCGTCGTCTCGGGCGGCCTGTCCGGCTCCCTGCTCAACGTCCTCACGGTCCTAGTCGCGTTCCCCGACCACATCGACTCGTCGTCCTCGTCGGCGACGGCCGACCTGCTCGCCACCCTTATGTCGCACCAGGCGTGCGGGTACCTGAGCCCCTCGAGCACGAACTGCACGCTCTTCGCCTTGTGCGGCGACCTCGTCAGGCCGGCGAACGTCCACCTCTTCTCGAACTCGCACTGGTAGAGCACGCGGTGCGTCAGGCCAGGCTTGAACATCTGCACGGGCTGCGGGATCTCCCAGTATAGCTCGATGGTGCTCGGCGAGACGGCGGTCGCGGTCAGGTTGACGGGCGGGTTCGGCAGGACGTGCTTGTCGTGCTCGAACGTGTAGTTCAGGGAGCGCGTGCCGAGCGCGTTCGTCATGTTCAGCACGAAGTTGAAGGTGCTGTACACCTGACGGTACTGCGGGTGGGTCGATATGTTCCAGAAGCAGGACATCTTCGTGTCGACCTCGAGGTGGTTGCAGGAGTACATGAGCATCCTTCGCGTCCTCTTGTTGTTCGTCATCAGCGAATATGACAACCTGGAATAGAAGGGAAAAAATGTAATCCATAGAAGGTTAAGTAAAAGACACTAAGAGAGTATACTGGTGTAAAGTTAGTCACATCCACAAATTTTGAGTCCAAGAAAATTTATTTTCTTTTTCAGGTGGTGGATCATGCATTGATAATTTTTACATTAAGAGAACTGGTAGGCAGAAAAATAAAAAACAAAACAAAAGTAAGTCATGTAGAAGATGAAAATAAACAATCATGGGTACTGTAAATATTGCAAATAAATTCAATGATTTCAGTGGCAATATAGTTGTAATCTTGGTTATCAAGTATCCAAGTGCGTGCACAGGTATATTTCAATTCCTCCTCCGGACGTCAATATAGGTAGAATTACATACTTTTGTAAAAATATTTATCTACTTTGCGTTACTAATGAGCTCATTCTTACACGGAAAGTAGTGTAATAATATTCATATTCTTACACTACTTTTGGTAACTTTTTAGTTTTGTTAAGTTGGTATGTCAGCCTGTCATGGTGACGTCTGTCAAGGTTAAATTATTAGTAAACATAACCTTTAAAATGTACATGAAAAATGTATTATTTGGTATTATTTTAGATTATTCTAGTACAAAATGCATTACAAGGTACAAAAGACGGTATGACCCAAAAGACGAACAACTAATCAGTAGCTAATGTACAATTAGTGAAAACTTTAACTACGACATTACTGTGGCTTGGGCATTTATGCTAATGCCAGAGACATTTTGGGTGATTAAAGTTAGTATTTCCCTGAATATTTCGTACAAAACTGGTCTCATTTGTGATTGAATTGACATTGTTTATAGTTCCAATTTTAGGGAATTCTGGCTCGGACATTGGTTGTGCATTGACGGAAGTAGAAGTGGATGTCGATGATCTCAGCATATCCGCCACATCTCTTTTCCTTTTTAACGAAGTGTCAATGTACCCCTCTGCTATTGCTCAAGACTTCCAGGCCCCATGGTTTTTTATAGTAATTAAATCTGCTCCATTATTGGCCAAGTTTGATGCACTGGACCTATGGAAACAGTGGCCAGTGTACTGATCCGGATTAGCAAGATTCAGAAACGTAGCAATTATGCGTGGCACTTGGCTAATCTTATTAATCCCTATAGAGTTAGTGATGCATCGGCCGTTTCGGTATGCGAGAAAAAAGCGTTTTGAAGCTATACCGATTGGTCGAAGGCTGACATATTTCTTAATAAGATGAAGCCCGTAAGTAATAAGTATATCCCATTATGAGTATAACCTGAACGAAAACAATACAAACAGGTAACAAATGAAACATGATTTTTAAAAAAACAAACACTTTAATTGCCAAATAATGAAGATCGTCGCCTTGACTTAAAAACTGATTTATTTCAGCAATATCCAACATTTTTAGGCTGATATCCATGAGACTGCCGTTTGAGAAAAGCATGCAATCGTGAAAACTTCGATATATCTGCGTTCTTATAAGCATTTAGACATGCTCTCAGCATGCTATAGTATGATATCCAGAGCGTCGAAGACTTTTTTGTCTTGCCTTTCTCCTGAAAATATGCTGTACAGGTCAATTCTACAGTTGTGTCTTCCATTTCTCGCACTAAGTAAGAGAGTAGTTATTGAATTTGTCCTAGGGCTACTAGATTTTCAAATTCAAATACGAAACGTCCATGTCAGTGACGTCAGTGTGACCAACCCAAGCAAAATTCCCTAGTGTAATACCAGAACTTGAACAGCGAAAATCTAATGAATTAATAAAACAAAGTAGATAAAATAGTATATATTACACACGTTTAATAAGACGTATTGTCACACTCGTTCCATTAAAGCACTCGTGTGACAACTTAATCAAGTATAGAGCAATCAGTACATCAGTAAAATAAAGGCTATTTTGTGGTATGTAACGGCATGCTATTAAATGGCAAATATACTTGGAAATGCTAAAATAACTTGATAGATCTTCCTAAGGTTGCTTTTATTGGGTTGTGATAAAACTTTTCAAATACTAGAATGTACTAGAATATAAATTAATATTCCTTGCCTTTGTTTTGTATTATCTACAATTTTAAGCACAATCAGTAAGCTTTTTTGATATCAAATGAGAGCAATATCGTCCGAATATGTTTCAAAATTATCCGAACATAATTATAATATTTAAGAAACTATGTCAAGGTTCGTTAAGCCAGTATTGCCCAACTAACCCTAAAAGTATAGATTTTTGATACCCTGGAGCTATACCTACTAAGTTATAGACTTTTTTCATAAAATCCCCAATTTAAAGTCATGGGTACTTAGAGTTATTAAACCGGACAACATTTTTAGGTATTCCTACACAATCCATAGACAAGAATCTAGAGCTTTAATCTTTGATCCTTTCTGGGGTACCTATCCCAAGTATTTTTTCTTGAATCTGGTGTAAGCCTTGACATACTCTCAGAATCCAGACAGATATCAGGTACTCCTGATCGTAAATCTTTCATAAATGTTACACTTAACTTAAAAAATATACACTTTTGAGATCCAGGAGGTCCCTATGCTGAGCTATGGACTTTTACCAAAGGATTCTTAACCCAGTTTAAGTCTTGTGTCCTTAAATTATTATACTGGGGTATATTTTTGAGGTACACCTAGAAGATCCAAAGACTTTTGGAAATCTTAATTTAAGCGCCTAGGCTGTACAACCCATTTTGAGGTACTCATCCAGTCTTAACTTCTTCAAAAATCTTTTATTAGTCCAGGCATAGGTACTCCAAGAATCCGGATTTTTTAATTGAAGATTTCCTAATCGTCAGTCTTCCAGAAATTTTATACTAACTTAAAAATGTAGACTTACGATATCCTACAGATTGCTGTGCTACACTATGGACTCTTACTGTAAGATTCTTAAGTTAGCTTAAGTTTTGGATCCTTAAATTCTCAAACCGAGCTACATTTTTAGGTATTCCTAGTATCCAAAGATTTCTGGAAATCTTGATTTTTAACATATTACAAATCTAGAGCGTTCGACCTTTCCTGTGATCCAGTCTTAACTTTTTTTAGAACTCTGTATTATCCTAGGCAATAGAAAACCAAACAATTGCTCATACTTATGTACTTTCCAAATTTAATAGCTATCATAAATTTATGTTAAAATAAGATTTCTAAACGCCTGGTACACATTAGATTGTCAACGAGTTATACAATTAATTTTCAGAAATGTTCCGACACGTTCTGTAATTGCATTTAAATGATACCGGAATAGTTGGACATGGTTCCCTGAAACCTAATTATTTACATGCGTTGTTATCAACAACAATTTACCTTGTGTATAGTTATACAAGTAGATTTCAAGCGAAGCATAGTAGACATTTCAGCAATACCGTTTTTACTAATAGGCTTCTATTAGATTAGATAGACGTGATCAGATAAGATAGACTAAACATCAGGAAAAACCTAGATAGACGGGCGTTGTTATCAAATTCATCTCTTTCAAAATCTTTCATAAGTTTTTAATTCAGGGAAACGATAATGGTTCCTTGTAGTGTAACAATACACAGTGGCACAATATGATGCATCCATATTACGTTTAGCAGAGACGAATCTCTCTATTGTGTCCTTATTAGAGAAAATGTTCCTGTTAAAACCTCGACTATTCAATAAGGGATACTGTTATACATTTCAACAACCACGTCATTATAATGTTGTTTTCCTATTTTGAATGCTATTATCAATTATATTTCAAAATCAAAGTCGTACAAATGCTTTATTTTTATGACCTGAGGTCATCATATGTAGATATTAGTTGAAAACTGCTACTCGTACGTTTGAAAAGCGTGAAATATCTCGAAATTAGTATCATTTAATGTTTAATAAACATGTGTAATGCGTCGAAAAATTGAAACAAAGATAAATTGTACATTTATTGTTCAATTTAATTAATTCGACGAAAGTTCACAATTCATTAAAAACGATTAACAGATAATCTAAAGTATCTCACGATTTACGTAAGCTAACGCGAACAGAATTTAAAAATAGACTTATTTAGCCCGAAAGTACCGTATTTTCTAAATTACTGTACTGCCTCCCATGAGCAAAATCATCATGGATATCGCGTCTGACCTAACCCATCCTCCATCTGAATTTCAACTAGAATTCGCCTTAATAAAACTTATGCCAACTCGTTACCATTGCAAATAGGATTGTTTTCTGAGAACGAACTCTGTATTTTGAATATTGTGTTATTTGCAATTTCAGTAGAGGTTATCAAATTTTCGACATCGATCGAGATCCATTATACATCGCTGTACCGAGAAGCCGTTCACCAAAGCAACAGGATAAACATTCTGATTGACGGAAACAGGGAGATGCATGAAAATTCCCGAATTGAAAATAAAACACAGGGCAATGGGAATTCTCCCGAACTGTAAACAAAGAAAGAGTTCGATTGTTTATAATAATGTAATGTAATGTTTATTGAGGTTTCTCTTGAACTGTAAACAAAATTAAATTTTGATTGTTTACAAGCAAAGGAGAGAAAAACACAGACTAGTGTGGGTTGAATGCATGAAGGCAATTAAGGAAGGTAATATGGTTTGAAAATGTTACCAAAATAATTTAATGACATCCAACGTTTAAAAGGAGAGGAGGCATGTTTATTACCAAAAACCTCACATTTTGAGTACAGAACTTATCTAAAATTACCTGTTTTACGGAAAAAAACTTTGAAACAAACATAGATTGTTAAATTTATGACTCAGATTTTCAGAAAATTTGTAAGAAAACCATCATTGTAATACATAAAACAGTTCATCTCGACGCAGATCGACATATGGTTTACATGTAAACTGTAGCAACTGTAAGAGCCAATATCTAAAAATTTAGTGTTGTTTGGGACATTTCCATCCTCTGTAAAAAACATTAAAAAGTGTACAAATACAAAATATCGACCCATTTTTAGTAAAATCCTTCAAAATCACATTGATTAATTAACAGTTCTCTAAATTGTCAACTAAATAGCATTAAAAAAATCTATTCCACATTTTTGAACACAATATATAATTCGTTTGGTCCAAAATCTAGTAAGTTACCAAAGTGCTTTTTGATGGTACGTTCCAAAACTTAAGACACCGAGAGGTACATTGTATTAATATTTCTGAAACAGAAATGAGCAAAAAGTGTAATATAACATTAACAGATTCCGATAGCTCCCACAGTTCCCGAGATACAATTAAGAGATTTGTTCCAACAAGTACTTTACGGGGTTTCCTAAATCCGAAAGGCCGTTCTATTCGAAGGAATGCAATCAGAACATAACCTCAAACAAAGTAATATGTAACGAATCCTCTTACTCACTTGAATCTGAGGGCAATATCATTCATATTATCCATTTTAACATATATAAATCTATGTACAAAATTCCAACTGTATAGATTTGTCTCCTTCTAACCTGTGACAAAAGGGTTTATCTTGTCTTTACTTTAAATAAAATACATAACTTCAAACGTGTGTGTGTGTGTGTGAATTGTAGTTAACGTCTCGATTTTGCTGCAAGGCTAATCTGGACGGGACCTACAGTTTGACGTGGGCTCCGAACCACGGTCCTCGAGCACGGTTGTACCCCCTAAGGCTCTCACCCCAATTGATCCACTCCGTGCTCTACCGACTCAGGGTGTGTGTATCCTAGTCCCGCCCTCCTACAGGATATCCGATCCTATCCGACCTGGTTACCGGCGTGAATAGGAACGGGATTTTGGATACATTTTACACACTTCCCGCAACAATCACAACATCCATGGATTACGTGGGATTCAACCTCAAACGTTGAAGTTGTTCTTGCTAAGAACGAAGGACTGATTTGACAGTTCTTGATTTAGAATGGAGGTACAAAATTTGTTTTAAGGAAACCAATTACCAAAAAAATTAGTTATACTCTGTTCAAAACAAATCGCGATGCACGTCATTTCGATGAAGTCACCAAACACCCAATACTACCAACTTAATATAGTCCCAGGACATCGCAATTTATGTGTTCCGTGTATATTTTAGGTTGAGAATACACGACCATATATATTGTCAACCTAAAATATACACGGAACACATAAATTGCGATGTCCTGTGACTAGATTAAGTTGGTAGTATTGGATGATTCTGACGTCATCAAAATGACGTGTATCGAGATTTGTTTCGAAAAGAGTATAACTTTAAAGCAACTTTGATACTGTTTTCATGCAGTAACTTAACAGTTACCTTTGCGTCTATAACTTATAACTTCCAATGCTCGAAAGTTACTTAAGTTCATAAGGAGACATTGTTTTTTGGATCAAAAAAGTTAACTGGATTACCTCACTTTTTCTTTGAAAGTTTGTGTGGATTGCTAACCTGAAATCTTGCCTATCTAGACACTATCCAGAATATATCGCTATATTTTCAAGAAGTTCCATTGTTATTTCTCCTAATTGCTGAACACTTTGAACAACACCTCCTATTAAAAGTTGATAAGATATACCTACTATTAAATATTGTATAAGATAACAAATAGTCTCAAATAGTGTACTATTACTTTAACTGATATGATCATTAATTACCTAATGGAATAAACCTATAACGTTTATACACATAATTTGGTTTTTGTCTAATTCTTAACGCAAAACTAGAAAAAAAGAAACCTGTGGGTAACTTTTAGCTACTTTCTAATAAAAACTAAAATAATGTGTTAGGTATATTTGAGATTGGAGTAACTCTAAAGGTAACTAGTTCTTTTTGCTTGGAGTAAGGATAACTAACAAGTTATCTTTTTTGTAACTTACACAACACTGTCAGGGCATAATAGTAGCTAGTTCAAATCTAAAGTTACATTAAGGGAGTACCTAATGTAAAACTGTAGGAACCTTTGAGAGGGAAATGATTAACTACTTATCCAATTTCATGCTGCTATTGTTTCTGTTTGTATGACTGTTTTCAATCAAATACACTTTGATTAATAAACTTATTTTTAAGGTAAACTGGCTAAAAATGAACATTTGTAACACATCACTGTTCTTTCCAATTTACTGCTCCGAACTTCGGGTAAACTGTAGTTACCTAATAATAGATGTTATAAATTGTTATACCTATTTTAGCAGTTTCCTTCTTTGATATAGTACTTAACAAAAAATCGAAACATGTAAATCATAAAAACAAATAACAAATATATTTTTAAGGTAAATTGGTAAAAAATTAACAATTTTTGAGTCTTCACTGTTCTTTTGAATTTACTGTTCCAAACTTAAGGGGTGAACTGTAGTTAAGGCGGGATTACGATGGTCGTAAAGTGACTTAACTTAACTTGGACTTAAAGTGGCATAACGTGAAACCGAATGCGTATCATTACGATGCACGTAACGTAATCTCGTAGAGGTATAAAGTTGAATGTTCTGTGCAAAAGTGACATTAGTGACATGACATCCATGACATTAATGACAAATTGTTTATTATTTTTGGTGTGAGTAGTGAGGTATTATTTTATCATATAAACGTCGTCCATTGTGTTCACACACCTTAACACGTGGTAACAGGCGTAACAGTGAGGAAGCAATAAGAAAAGGCGACAAGTGAGTAGCACGAGTAGGACGCAGGATGCTCAACCATGCTCAACTGGCTCAACCAACTCATAGGTTAAATAGACTGTAGAAGTTATGGACGTTATGGTAATTTAACGGGTTTCATGATCACAAACACATTTACATTTGAAAAGGTACACATCACCACATTCACAGAATCACATATTTCATGGTATTTTACGTGTCTATGTCATGCATGATCCTTAACTTGAACTTAACGTGACGTCAAAGCTTGACCGTGCCAATGTTTCACGTTACGTCCCTTCACGGCACGTCAATCATAAACGGTTCCATTCCCTACCATGCGTTTAACATTCACGTCACTTCAAGTCCAAGTTAAGTTAAGTCACGTTACGACCATCGTAATCCCGCCTTTACTTAATAATAGTTATTATAAATTGTTATGTATTATGAGTTTGTTACTGTTAATAAAGTACTTAAAAAAAACAAAATTTGGAAAATAATAATAAATTATGTTTAAGGTAAATTTGACGAAAATAAATATTTTTTGACTCCTCACTGTTCTTTCGAATTTATTGTACCCAACTGGATTTTAAGTTCTTGTTAAGGAATTGTAAGCCTATATTATTATCCCACTACAGGTACGATCTTCTACGAAAATACTGAAACTTTGGTATAACGAAATAGGAATTATTGCAAATTGGGACAGCGTAATCAATTCGTATTATCACAATATTCAGTTTGTAGAACTATCAACGTTGGGTTAACGGAGATGTCACATTACCGACCAATGAGTGTGACAGATCAAAAATTGAGTTAGAATTATCAAAAATTTGGTTTCAACAGATTGATCACACTGCATTTCATATTTATATTTGTCCCAGTTATCCTCAAAATGCCTAATCAAATCGACTTGTATTTCCTAATTGACAACGATTGTTGTCATTAACCCAATAATTTACAAAATTTGTAAAATTTCGAAATTTTCAAAAAACAATCCATTTGCATTTCCTAATTTTCAGAGATTGTTGCCATTAACCAAATAATTTCAAAAATTTGTAATTTTCACAAACCTGCAACTTCCAAAATTTCCAAAAATAACCCACTTGCGTTTCCTAATTGTCAATGATTGTTTGTTGTCATTAACCTAATAATTTCCAAACCTTGTAATTTTCAAAAACTTGCAACTTTCGAAATTACCAAAAATAACCCACTTGTGTCTCCTAAATGTGGATGATTGTTTGTTGTCATTAACCTAATAAGTTCCAGAACTTGTAATTTACAAAAACTTGCAACTTTCGAAAACCAACCCACTTACATATAATAATTAATTGTCATAGATTGTTTCTTGTCATTAACTTATTAATTTCCAAAACTTGTAATTTTCAAAAATGTACAACTTTCGAAATTTCCAAAAATGACCCACTTGGGTTTCCTAATTGTCAATGATTGTTTGTTGTTATTAACCTAATAATTTCCAAACCTTGCAATTTTCAAATACTTGCAACTTTCGAAATTACCAAAAATAACCCACTTGCGTCTCCTAAATGTCGATGATTGTAAGTTCCAAAACTTGTAATTTACAAAAACTTGCAACTTTCGAAAAACAACCCACTTGCATTTAATAATTGTCATAGATTGTGTCTTGTCATTAACTTATTAATTTCCAAAACGTGCAACTTTCGAAATTTACAAAAATAACCAAGGTGCGTCTCCTAATTGTCAATGATTGTTTGTTGCCATTAACCTAACAATTTCCAACTTGTGAAAATTTCGAAATTTCCAAAAATGTCTGAAAAACAACCCTAAATCCTAATTGTCAATGTTTGTGTTGTTAACATAATAAATGATTTGCAAAACTCGTTTCACTACAGTTTTTAAGTAAACTTGGGTGAATGTTTACTTAGACCACTTCTGCCCCCTCCGGACACTTGGTTTATCCTTGCCCCCTTGCGTTTATAACGCCTTTTCGAGTTACTTCACTATCTCGTTGGTGCCTTGGGGAAATATCTATATATCGTTACTTATTAGTACTACCTTCAGAGAAAAGTTGCAATATGTAGGCGAAATGGCTTAAGTAAACATTCACAGGGTGTTATCAAAGGGTGCTCACTTGTAATGCGTAGCGATGTAGTTGTTGGGCGGCGTCCACGAGCACGTCATGTTCTCGAAGTTCCTGCTGATGCACGAGAAGTCGGTCACCTCCCTCGGCGGCACGCCGACGACGACCGTATTCATGCAGATGAACTCCTTGCTCTCGGACGCGTTGAACAGGCAATAGTAGTTATCGTTCTTGGTCACGTTGACGTTCTCGATGTACAGCCTGACGCTGGTCGAGTTGAGGATCTCGACCATCTCGCTCGGTATGATCTTGCCGTCGCGCTCGAAGTACAGCCTCGAGCTCGACTTGTCGCCGTACTCGGGGCAGCTCTCGTACAGGTTGCAGGTGATGTTGAGCGAACGGCCGGCCCGGATGAGGATGTCGCCCGAAGGTACGGTGAAGCCCTTCGTGTCGAGCTTGCCGCACCACGAGGGGAGGGCTGTGGCGCCCCCGAGCCAGAAGAGCCCGAGCAGCGACAAGAGGGACGGCTCGCGGAGAAGGGGGCACCTCCTCCTCCTCGATACCATCGCGGGACTCGTTTTCGCTACGCGGAGATCTCGCTTTTACTACGATGCGGCGCCGTTCCTGAAAAACCGACGGTACTCGGAAACTGAGCAGTTCCTGGTATCGGTCATTTTGCAACAGATCTATTTCTACGCTACGTAGGTATTTCGGGAAGCCTAATGCGCGGTCCGTCACTCGTCCGCTACCGTGGCACCTGGGGCGCTCTCGATGGACTCTCGGCGATGTCTTTGTTTTCCTCGTTCACCAGTCACCACACTAAAACAACACAACAGAAACCATTTTGTGGGCGCTCACGGCCGAAAATGGACTCGGAATCTCGGATAGTCTCGGGGCTCGCCTTCGCGTTTTATCGATAATATAGGTGTGTTGCGCAGGAATTTCGCGTCTCGTGCAGGCAACCAACCATACATATACATGTATACAATATGATAAACATTATTGCCGTATACGAACACCGGTTTCAGTACTCTATAAACAGGAAAACCGCATTTTAAAATAGATGTCGAGCAAATAGTGAAAGGTTTTAAAATTAACAAATGTGTTCGAACACAATTTTCTTGCACGAGTTCGTGAAATGGTGCACTGGCGTGTAAATAGACAGAAGAAATTAATAGAAAATGGGAGAATGTATTGGATGTTTTCACTATACTTCAAAAGAAACTATCATTATGTAAATGAAGAAAACTGAAATGTTTTTACCAAATAATAAGTTAAAAGTTGAGTCTTTAAGTAATCACTTCATATTAATCAGTCAAATTAATTATAAATAGGTATATGAGTAATTAATAAAGAAGATTTATCATTCTCCGAACATGCTTTCAACATCTTGACAGTGTTGTTAAATATTTAAATACATGTATTTAGAAATGTATTTTAAACACTTTTTATGTATTTAAATACATATAGTTAAATACATAAGCTTAATTTGTATTTACTGTGTATTTAAAATACATTTCTTCTGACATTTTAAATACAGTAGTTCAAATACATTTTTGGGCAATGTTAAGATCCATTATTTGCTAAATTATTCCTTAAATGCTCTTACATTTATTTTATTTTGTTACAGTAACTACAAATGTTCATTTTTATACATTTTTTGAGCATATTTTCGGCTGTTCATATGTATTTACATTTTGGTTTATGTACTTACATGCTTAATTTGAAGCTAATTGTTACAGTTATAATGATCCTACGACACTCTTAAAGGAGTTGCGATTATCTTAATGTTTTCATAAAGTTTTTAAAAAGGTTGTGACATTGTAAAACAATTTTTAAGGTACTAAGTAGCTTGTCGACATTTTTAAAGAAGTCGTAGTTATCTTAAACTCAAGCTGTTGTTTCAAAAGAAGTTAAGGAGCTTCTAAAGAACTTCTGACAACTCTAATGCAACACAAATAACTTGAACTGCCATATATGAAGTTGGAAAACTAACTAATGAAGTTTTTTAATTAGCTAACTTCGTTAGATCAAGTTAAAAACTAAAGTGTCTAATGTGTCGACATCTTTGCCTTGAGATTATTTTTTAGAAATTTGAAACTTACATTAGCCTGTTGTGTTTTGAAGTATCACTTCAATTTCTAAACACTTGTTTACAAAGTAGTTGGTAAATTTCGGAAAATTGCAAAAATTTTACGATTTCATGAAACAAAGAGAATAATTCCTAACACTTTTTGAGATTGCTTTACGTGTTAAAACCATAAACTTAGATTTAGTGTATAAAAGTCAGCCGATGTATTTGAGGCTTTTTGATACAAATAACTTAGATATTTTGAAAATAATTGAAAACTTCACAACTTCGGGCAATAGAACAAAGATTTTAGAACTTCATTAGAAAGTTTCCATTACAAATTAGATTCCATTTTCTTAAACTGATTTAGAAATTTCAAAAATTGAATAATTTCAACAATTTCACGAAGAAAATAATAGAAATTCTAAGCTTCCTGGGGTTATGCTTAACATTGATGCAATTAAGAATAATTTACAACTTTAAATACTGTTTAAATACAAAAACTAAATACTAGTTATTTGTATTTAAATACATTGTCCAGAGAAGTATTTAAAATACAAGTAAATACAGTTTAAACAAATTTTCCCAACTTTTCAGCATGTGTCCAAAGAACTTTGCAATAGGAAAATATCCTATAACCATTTTTTCTCAAATAAAGCTACCCCTATTGGACTAAAGGCGGTGATACTAGTAAAATAAGGAAATATTCTACGGCAGTTTTATTTTAAATGGATTGCATAATGGGAAAACTATTGTGCAATACTGTTCATAACTCTATAAGTAAGTAAGAGCACAATAACAATTAAGAAAATACAAAAATAAGATTATGAAATCCTTATTCCGTGAAATCAGTCTTCAAAATAATTAAATTTCAAAATTTCACAAATTATTAAACCTCTTAACCTTGTACCTTCACCTCAACGACTTACTGAAGAGTTCCGTGCTTTTCCGCAATTGGTACAAAGAAGTTTTGAAGTTCTCAGAGCTGATTTAACCCTTAAAGAGGAATTTGAAGTAGTCCTGGAAAGGAAATAGAGGAAACAAAAACTCAAAATAACGAGTTTTCACAAATCTTCATTAAATTAATATCAAACAATGAAAGACAAAATACTAACGAAACTCACGCCAATGTGGCAAATAAACGATCACTTCTTAAATAAAAACGAAAGAAAATTGGTACCGGTCCTGAAATTACAAAACATAATTTATCAACGTGTGATTCAGGCATACCTCACCGTTGACACTCCTTCTTTTGTGTTTGATTTTAAACACTGATAATAAAAGACTAGTTTTACCGACCACCACCCGCGTCTCCCTCCGGAACGTCCCCAGACCTTCCCTACAGGCATTTATCGCCCTCCTGACCTTACACTCCTTGGAGGGAATGTCGAAGACGTCTTCTAATTTACCAACGGAGCGTTTCCTGAAGTCCACGTCTACTTTCCGCCTGGTTTTTATTAATTGGGTTTTCATGACTACGAAGTTCATCGGCTTCGTGTGAACCTCTGGAAAATATTAACTTGTTACCAAAATAAAGGAGACAGAAGTGGGTTTTAAGTTTTAGTTAAAATAGATACTGCTATGCTTCCATTTAATTAATTTGTCAAGTTCTAAGCAACATTGTGATATTTTTGAATAGTGCAACCATTTTGAATCAATTACTGTTTCGCTATTCTTGCCGAAAAGACGCTGGAGAACCGTTACCTTGTGCGGTGAAGCTGACGGGTCGTAGAAATGGCGTGAGGTGTTCACCGAATTTTTCATAGAATAGGCTCTGGATGTAATTGTCGTTCGGTTCAGATCTGCATATCGCAGCATAGATACACTGAAAATCGGAAATCGTTACAAAAACGATTAATCGCAATTAGTAAAGTAGTTCTCATTAAGTTAAAACAAATCATTTCCGCAATTTTTACTTCTCACAATTAATGTTTATATAAATATAGGTCGATAAGTGATATAATTTTGTCGAAATTCGTAATAACAACTACTTCTTCGAACATTTCCCAAGCAGGATTTCAATAAACAAAACTGATAATATGTACTTCTGGGAAACATTTCACTCTTGCCTACCATTAGTTCCTATTACTGTTGACAGTTGGTGTATTAATTTTTCCAACAACTTCATACAAGATTTCTGGATAAATTCAAAGAAACAATTTCATCAAATTGTAATTGAAGGATATCAATTGAAATCTGTAACATTCTAATGACACGTTTATTGTCCGTGGGCCAATGACTAACAAAAATTATGATTGGTGCGAGAAAAGAATTTATAACACCATCCAAAAACCATATACAGACCTTTTCTACAGAGTCGCAGTATGGTATAAGCATAAGAGCGAAAGAAAGGCCATATACTTCTCATTGGCTAAACAGAGAAAGAACTTTTGCGACGTTGCTACCTCGCGAAACATCACAGTCATCGCACACTCTACCGGCCGGCATTATATGTATGAGGTTTTCATTCGCTGTATAGCCTCCGACGGGAATATTTGGAATGGGTCCTGGACTTGGACTGCGGCCGGCAACATTGCAAAACTTCCTTCTCTGTCATACTAACGAACTACTATTACTTTCTCTTTTGCTCTTGTTGATTTCAGGCCATGCATTTCAATAGAAAAGCTCTGTATACATATAAAAGGAAACAATTGGTCGGAAAAAAATGTTGGAGCATTTCGGCTAGTTCGACACCCCCAACATGACAAAGTTATGGAATCAAAGAAGCTCCGACTTGTCCGACTCAACACAAAGAAGTACAAGTTACCAACGGTCGGGTTAATCAATATTTCCTTTAGCCGTGGACCCACGGATCACAATCTACTGTGACCAATTACGAAATTGTCTTACCAACAAAACACTTCTGATCTCAGGTACATCGTGCATTTTCAAGAAGTAACAAGCGTTGGGGACGAAGATCGCCTTGACGGCATCAAACCCCAGGAAATAAATAGTACACAAAACGGGGTACATCACGTCCGTGCCGGCGCCC
This sequence comes from Cryptocephalus moraei, assembly GCA_946251905.1. Taxonomy (NCBI): domain Eukaryota; kingdom Metazoa; phylum Arthropoda; class Insecta; order Coleoptera; family Chrysomelidae; genus Cryptocephalus; species Cryptocephalus moraei. The sequence goes on along the minus strand of OX276462.1, from coordinate 7,454,696 downwards.
CCCAATTTCTGATTAATCTTCGTGATGACCATCTCCTTGAGACAATCCCTCAGGCACAACACCCCCAAAACGGAACACATAGGCTTCAGCACCTCCGGAGACGTCTTGGAGATCAGCAACCTCTGAAGCAACAACCTGACGAGCAACTTCAGCTGCTTCGATGATACGTTAGACCTGCCCAACGGACTCCCTTCGAGGGTCTCGAGCAGGTCCAAGGCGTACAACGTCAGGCTGTCGTAGGTGATGTCTTTCATTAGTAGGAAGTAACTGAAGTGGTAGAACCACTCGATGATCGGCCCTATCAGCGGGTTTGAGCTAATATCTTTCAACGCTTGCAGCCTGAGATCGGGATCGTTACTTATCACCGAGCAACACAGAGCGATGAAGTAGCTCTTCAAGGCTTGGCTCGGTTCTGTATCGGGATACCACTTTTTCGTCAGAACGACATCTCCGTACTGTGCGTAAACGCTCTCCTCTTCTGCCAGTTCCACCAGATTGATTTTAACATCCTACGAAATAATCTTTAGGACGCACTTCGATCGATCTCACCAGTTTCCAACTTACGTCTAAATAAAGCAAATTCTGATCCCCAAACGGCACCCACGTAGGATTCGCCGGCGCACCGTACACCTTCCCTATACTCAGGTTCCTAAACGTCTCGTCGATATCGCTGGAGTATATAACATCACGTCCTGTTAGTCTCGCCTTCAGTAAAGCGTCCTAAAACCAAGCGTATGTTACACGAAATTGGACACAATTGTATAAATCAAGTATACATATATAATGTGACGGAGTTTATAGTTAATGTCTTCGGTCAGCAAGTTCGTAACTTCTTCGGAGAGATGTTCGCACACGGTCTGTTCGGCGTAATTGAATATGGTATCGTGGCTGATACCGGCGTAGCGTCGAGATTCCTGAAAGTGATACTAAGTGGTAAGGAAGTTATTTTGAATAAAAATGGGGTTTACTTTGGAAGGAGATCCTTTTTCGTGAAGGCTGTTTTCTGCGTTGACGTTGGTAAACTTCCGTTTCTCTTTATCTCGCGAGTTCTTTTTGGGTTTCGTGCCGGTGTTGGAATGAACTGACTTTACTGCTTGATTAGAGGATTTCATTGCTTGAATTCAATTTTTAAAGAGAAGTTTACTTCGAGCTGCAACTGTATTTTGACAACTAAACGTAACATAACCTCAAAAAATATTGTTTTAGCTGTAGTATATATGCAAAACACATTACAAGACATGGGAGCGTCACAAAGAATTTATTACAGTTAATTTCAAATATCACATCCCGTCATTATCCGACAAAAGGTACAAAATACGCACATCCAGTTGTACATCATAAAAATTGACATTATCAGACCAGTCTTCCTCAAATCTATCCCCTCAATAAACGAACGCACGAAATATATGGTTGATTCCATTAGAATGATGCAGGCGTATAACATCAAGAATGGCAGGAAGAAGATCGGATTGTTCTACAAAACAAAATTACCTTTATATTAACCGAATCATCACTACTTGAGCTTGCGGTGATTCATTTAACGTTTGATTCAAATTAATTTCTTACTGTTAAGAGCCCGACTACTAGAAAAAGGTAATACTCGGTAGACAAAACCAGACAGATCAGCTTGCAATCCCTTTCCGCTTCCGGTGTGATCACACTGCCAGTTTTCAATCGGTCCCTCCAAAGATACCCAGGTAAAACTGAGCCGCACCTTACTATCCTCACTATGTCGAAGACACTTAGGAACTAATCAATCAAACAAACTAAGCGATGGTAGAATAGTATCGTGTCATAATTATACTCACCACACCCAAAACCCCCAGGATCCCGACATAATAAGGCGCGATTTGTAACGTGGGATGTGCACAGACTACATTGACGTTTTGACGATTTTTCCTCAGCACAGGCCCGAGGAAAGTGTAGAATGGGATTTTCATCGTGAATTTTCGTCGCTTCGAAGCATGTCCGCAGTTAACGAGCCATCAGAAATTTACTATTTTTGTTCAATGTTATACGCTAATTTCACGGACGCACTGACAGTATTTTGAGTGAGGGAAGGTGAGGGGACTTCAAAATTCGAATATACGGGATCGCTGAAACTGCCTACGGATGAAGAATAGAAAAATTAAGGGGCATATTAAATATTTATTAAAGTGATTAGAAGAGTAAAGAAGAGTGCACCACGTTATGCAGTAATAATTTAATTCATCACAAGATAGATTGCCTGTTTCGGTGTTTGACACCATCAGACTGTAACTTTAGGCTTTAGAAACTTCCATGACTCGCCCAAACCACTTCTACTTAAGTAAAACTGTCTACTGTCACTTCAGAACGTTCCGGGATATGCCTGGGCCACTTTGGTGGATGTAAGGCTTTATACTGTCACTTCAGGACAGGCCAAGACTCACCTGGGCCATTTCAGAATAAGAATGGCTGCGTATTGCCACTGAGGGACCTTTCAGCAGTATTTTGGCACACTTTGACTTAAGCAAGGCTGTCTACCACCATTCAGAACCATGACTTACGTAAAGTTGTTAACTGCCACTTCAAGACCATCCAGGTCCCACCTGGACCATTCCAGCAAAAGTAAGATTGTCTACTAGCACGTCAGGACTTTCCAGGATAAACTTGCTTGAACCACTTCGGCTTAAGAAAAGCATTGTGGTCCAGTGGTCCAGGACTCGCCTGGTCCACTTATTCGTAGGTAAGACTGCATTTTGCCTTTTTTACTACTCTCCAGAACTCTCTGGGACCACTTGGGCTTCAGTTGGGGTTTTTACTGCCACGTTGGCACTTTTCAATAATCAACTGGACAAGTGTTTTGCCTCTTCAAGATTTTACAGGAGTCGTTTGAACAACTTAGACTAAAATAAGGCGGTCTACTGGCACTTCAAGACCTTCCAGGGATCGCTTAGATGAATTTGGTCAAATTACGATTTTTTGTTGTCAAATTTGGAACTTCCAGGACAAGCCTAGCTGGACTACGTAGTCCACAATAAAGCTATCTATGGCCAGTTCACAATCTTCTAGGACTCGGACCACTTAGCTGTATGAGTGTTTACTGCCACTTTAGGACCATGCACGACTCGTATGTCATCACAAAGCTCTCTATACTATCACTTCAGAACTTTCCAGGGCTCACCCGGATCATTTCAACTTCAGCAAAGCTGTCTAATTTCACTTGAGAAGCTTTCAAGGCTCACCTGAACCACTTCAGCTTAAGTAAGGTTATCTATTGCCCCTTGAAACTTCCATGACTCGCCCAAACCACTCCGACTTAAGTAAAACTGTCTACTGTCACTTCAGAAAGTTCCGGGATATGCCTGAGCCACTTCGGTCGACGTTAAGGCTTTATACTGTCACTTCAGAACAGGCCAAGACTCGCCTACGCCATTTCAGTTTAAGTATGGGACCGTTCAGGACTGTTCTGGCCCACTTTGACTTAAGTAAGGCTGTCTACTACCATTCAGAACCATGACTTACGTAAAGTTATTAACTGCCACTTCAAGACCATCCAGGTCCCGCCTGAACCGTTTCAGCAAAAGTAAGATTGTCTATACTAGCACGTCAGGTCTTTCCAGAATTGCTTGAACCACTTCGGCATAAGTAAGGTCTTATACAGTTACTTTAGCCCGGTCCATGACTCGCCTGTTCCACTTATTCGTAAGTAAGACTACATTTTGCCTTTTTACTACTTTCCAGAACTCTTTCTGGGACCACTTGAGCTTCAGTTGGGCTTTCTACTGCCACGTTAGCTCTTTTCAGGAATCAACTGGACAAGTGTTTTGCCTCTTCAAGATTTTACAGGAGTCGTTTGAACAACTTAGACTAAAATAAGGCTGTCTACTGGCATTTCAAGACCTTTCAGGGATCGCTTAGACGAATTTGTTCAAATTAAGATTGTCTACTCTCAAATTTGGAACTTCCAGGATTAGCCTGGACTACTTGGTCCACAATAAAGCTATCTACGGCCAGTTCACAACCTTCTAGGACTCGTTTGGACCACTACGATATAAGTATGACTGTCTACTGTCTCTTTAGGACAATCTGTGACTCGTATGTCATCACAAGGCTCCTCTATACTGCCACTTCAGGATTTTTCCAGACTCACTTGGACCATCTCGGCCTATGTGAGCCTCTCTACTGTCCTTTCAAGAATTTCCAGGACTATTCCACACTAAACTGTCACTTGAGAAATGAGAACCTTCCAGGATTCGCATATGGACCATTTTGGAGTACGTAAGGTGTTCTACTGCCATTTCAAGACCTTCCAGGATTCTCCAGGACCAATTTGGCTTTCGTAGGACTATCTACTGCCACATTAGGACCTTCCAGAACTCGATTGGACCGCTTTTGGCCTGAACTGTCACTTCAGAACTTTCCATGGCTTGCCTGGACCACGTAGTCCAAAGTAAGACCATCTATACTTCCAAGAGTTTACGTCTTTAATATGTTTTAAGTTAAATGGGACGTTATTTAAAGAGTCTTGTTAGGTTTGATGATGGTGAATGTCAAAACCGGTAACCAACTCGTGATGAACTAAATGATTGATGTAGCACGTGGTGGAGACTTCTCGAAATCCCTCAATATATTTAGCCACTTTGAAAGCTTAAAATATTTTTGATTTCCTATAGTTGAAATTAAAAAGAGAAACGCTGTATTCCTTCGAAAAACAATGACAACGTATATATAACGAGAAGAGTAATTACTCTACTTTTACCTTCTTTTTTAACGTTGTTAAAAGCGATTTATCTTTTCCTTTACGTCTCCTGAGTTTTTAATAAACTACTGTATACAGTCAACGTCAAGCTAACTGTCAGAATACGATCCCATATCACATTACCTTCAAGTTACTAAAAAAGAAACGAAAGTAGTAATAGGTACCTATAATAAAAAAGTTTAATATCATTTGGTTATAACATGTAATCCTAATAATTGCACTGGTTCAGTATACATTAAAATATAAAGCATTTGAATCACTTTAGCCTCGAGCGCGGTCTGGAAACACTACGACCTTCCTTAGATTCATTTTAGATGAGTTTTGTTTGCAATGAAATTACGGTCAATAAGTGGGAGTTGAAACACGAGTAATTTGCCGTAAATATTCTGTAATTAAATGAAAAACAAACATTTAAAAAATATCAACAAACAACATGCATGACAAAAAAATTCAACAATGTCAATAGTGTTATATTTTTTTAAATCGGCATTAAATTTCGTTCCAAACCCACCTTCAGAGTTATGCATTTTAAAGGCCGCGCTACCAGCGCTAAGTTTATTCAAACGCTCGACTATTGCACTTAAGGCTCCACTTTCAGACTTTCAATTGTACAATATTCGCATAAAAATAACATTTGGACTTTTGCACTATATTCTTTTGCACCTAATCTTATTGAAGCACCATAAAATTACTGATCCCCTCGGGATAATCATTGCCTGCACTCCTTGACCTCCCTCTGTCCCACGGGTAGAGTCGGCCTGAAGTTGCTCTTCACGTACCCGCTAAACTCGTCGCAGGGACAACTGTCCTCGGAGCAGTAGGACTTCAGGTTCCTGAAGGCCGTCAGCTGAAAGGAAGACGAAGTCAGGCGAGTCTAATTTCAAGTATGGGGAGGTGTTGAAGGAAGGTATTCCGATTTGTTATCCTTGGCCTTTCCGGGATATCCAGAACTCTCCTGAATTTCTCTGCCTTGCCTCTGTGATTCCTGATGGGTGGATTGAGTAGCTCGTCAGGGACACTGCTGGTCCCAAGCCCGGAAAAGGAGGAGGGTTTATAAGTGAGGCTAGGGACCTACTTGTGGTAACAAAACACTTAGTGTTCCTAGAACTAACAATGTTGCCAATTAATGAAATTGAGTTTGTAACGAACGGAATGCTGGAATATAACACGTTTTAACAACAAAGACCAAGGCATCTTGATAGGGATCAAATGTGCTCTCTCAGAAACGAAAAGGAAGTGTAAAGGTAACACCAAATACGAAGATTATATCCAACAGGACACAACTAAACCCTCAGAAGAGAAAGATGCCTTCCATGAAGAGCTCCAAAGGGTACTGACAGAATCCAGAACGGGATGAAGTCATAATGCTCGGAGACCTCAATGCTAGAATTGGGAGTGATAGGGGGAATACCCAAAATAGCAAAAATGGAAAAATCCAACAACGCAAGACTCCTAGGAAGACCACCAAAACGCTGGCCCAAAGCTGAACTTGGACACCTCAAGAGTAAGGAACATTGTGGAAGATTCAATGCTAGAATTGGGAACAGTGTAATAGGGGGAATACCCAAAATAGCAATAATGGAAAAAACCCAACAACGCAAGACTCCTATAAACACCACCAAAACGCTGACCGAAAGCTGGACTTGGACACCTCAAGAGTAAGGAACATTGTGGAAGATTCAATGCTAGGATTGGGAACGGTGTGATAGGGGGATTGCCCAAAATAGCAAAAGCGGAAAAACGCAACAACGCAAGACTCCTAGGAAGACCAACAAAACGCTGTCCCAAAGCTGAACTTGGACACCTTAAGAGTAAGGAACATTGTGGAAGATTCAATGCTAGAATTGGGAACAGTTTAATAGGAGGAACACCCAAAATAGCAAAAATGGAAAAACCCAACAACGCAAGACTCCTAGGAAGACCACCAAAACGCTGGCCCAAATCTGAACTTGGGCACCTCAAGAGTAAGCAACATTGTGGAAGATTCAATGCTAGAATTGGGCACGATGTGATAGGGGTAATACCCAAAATAGCAAAAATGGAAAAACCCAACAACGCAAGACTCCTACGAAGACCACCAAAACGCTGGCCCAAAGCTGAACTTGGACACCTCAAGAGTAAGGAACATTGTGGAAGATTTAATGCTAGAATTGGGAACGATGTGATACGGGTAATACCCAAAATAGCAAAAATGGAAAAAACCCAATAACGCAAGACTCCTACGAAGACCACCAAAACGCTGACCGAAAGCTGGACTTGGGCACCTCAAGAGTAAGCAACATTGTGGAAGATTCAATGCTAGAATTGGGCACGATGTGATAGGGGTAATACCCAAAATAGCAAAAATGGAAAAACCCAACAACGCAAGACTCCTACGAAGACCACCAAAACGCTGGCCCAAAGCTGAACTTGGACACCTCAAGAGTAAGGAACATTGTGGAAGATTCAATGCTAGAATTGGGAACGATGTGATACGGGTAATACCCAAAATAGCAAAAATGGAAAAAAACCCAATAACGCAAGACTCCTACGAAGACCACCAAAACGCTGACCGAAAGCTGGACTTGGGCACCTCAAGAGTAAGCAACATTGTGGAAGATTCAATGCTAGAATTGGGCACGATGTGATAGGGGTAATACCCAAAATAGCAAAAATGGAAAAAACCCAACAACGCAAGACTCCTATAAACACCACCAAAACGCTGACCGAAAGCTGGACTTGGACACCTCAAGAGTAAGGAACATTGTGGAAGATTCAATGCTAGGATTGGGAACGGTGTGATAGGGGGATTGCCCAAAATAGCAAAAGCGGAAAAACGCAACAACGCAAGACTCCTAGGAAGACCAACAAAACGCTGTCCCAAAGCTGAACTTGGACACCTTAAGAGTAAGGAACATTGTGGAAGATTCAATGCTAGAATTGGGAACAGTTTAATAGGAGGAATACCCAAAATAGCAAAAATGGAAAAACCCAACAACGCAAGACTCCTAGGAAGACCACCAAAACGCTGGCCCAAATCTGAACTTGGACACCTCAAGAGTAAGGAACATTGTGAAAAACACAGTAAGTACCAAGTTCCAAAGCAAGAAGACCAAGAAACCTGCAGTGTTACCTGCTGGTCCGACACTTCGATCGGCTCCTTGAAGACGATCCAGATCACGCATTCCGAGCAAGGCGGCGTCGTCAGCGACCCCAGATAGGTGTAGTACCCGCTGTTGTCCGGAAGGAGGAGCGAAGGGTCCAGGCTTTCCGGTATCTTGGCTGACTGGCCCTTGAACTCGATCTTGCCCAGCTGCCTGACGACCTTCTCCAGCTCGGCGTGCGGCTTCCCAGGCTGAAACCGAAATTAGGGGAAAACAGGGTTCGGGAAAATTGGGTTCTCACCCTCGACTCACCTTGAGGAAGACCCCGAGGACGCAGAGCCCGTCGGGTTGTTTCGCTGCCTCGGCGAACGATGAGTACTTCGACGAGTTCCAGTGTACCAAGTGGAGCTGAAAATTGCATTTAGTTGTAATGCGGTTGAGAAACAGTTGGCACTGTTTATGCCCTTACTTCTCCGGCGAACTTTTGTCCGTTGATGGTGTGCTCGGAGCCTTCATCGTTTGTCTTGCCCCAGTGGCAATGGAACTGCTCCAGGACGTACTTTCCATCCAAAGGGCCACCGGTAAGCTCTGGAAATAAGAGTTTCTTAAAGTAACGATCACCACTCGATCCCCCATAGGTTCTACAGGGATTACTAGGCTCGTCGCCCATTACAGAAGTTGAATCGGGCGAAATGGGTTGATTGATAACTCTCCGTGAGACTTTCGAGGTACCTTTGAAACTGTCTCAAGGCTAATGGCATAATGGTTTACCATGACTCAAAACCTATTTCAAGACCTGCTAAGCATCGCGAGACCGTTCCAAGGTAATATCTGGAATGTTTATGGAGAAGACCTTTTCCTATACCAGTAGTTCTTCAAAGCACCTGGTCTATCCTAGAGTGCCTACTTTAATACAAAACTAGATGGTGAGTTCAATTGGAGTACATTATAGATTATAACCTTTTAGGTGACCATTTTTCAGAGTGCTTCCATATTGCAAGCTTGTGGAGATGTAGGAATTGTTTTGTCCCACAGCCCACCAGTACCTTTTCTAAGGATCTGCATTTTCCTACGGTACTTCTAACCTTTCAAGGAAAAATGGAAGAATGGTGATGGTACGTCTCATTGGACACAGCCAATTTTGCTGTGCGATACCACCTTGATCACGGGAAGTTTGAATGACCTAAAGAAATTGGTGGACAAGGTGACCAGGACAAGTGAAAAATACGGACTTAGCATAACTATCAACGAAACAAAAATGCTAGTTATGTCCAATAATAAATATAACAGAGGCCAGCTATCTATAAACAATAAAGTCGTTAAACAAGTAACACGCACTTAAGCACCTTAGCACAACAATAAATGAAACTATCACTCAAAGGGATGAAATTATAGCCAGAATCTAACAAGCTAGGAAGGTATTTATTGGAATGAAGAAACCATTAATAGCTAAGGATTCAGCACTTGCCCTAACAATAAGAATGACTCGTTGCTATGTGTTTCCAGTGTTGCTCCACGGTTTGGAAGGTTGAGCACTGAATAAAGAAACATCAAAGAGGCTTTGGAGATGTGGGTGTACAGGAGCTCGTTGAAAATTTCCTGGATGGACAGAGTCACTAATCAAACTGTATTAGAGAGAATGTACAAAGATTTGGAAATTCTGCTTACTATTAAGAAAAGGAAATTTGAATTTCTCGGACACATTTCCCTTAATAATAACTATGAATTGCTGCAGGTCATCATGCAGGGAAAAATCGCAAGTCGAAGAAGCGTACAAACTCCTGGCTGCGCAATTTGCTAGACTGGTTTTGGTCTTTCGTCAGCGGACCTATCAATCTCAAAGGTCAGAGTAGCCATACTGATCCTCGTCAGATCCCTGATCAGCATGGTCGCTCTGATGAGATTCCCTCTTGCTGAGTGCAAGAAGATGATCCCACTGGCTTACCGGATCCTTTCCCATGGACGTGCACCTTCCAGCAGTACCCCGGATTGGTGACGTCCTCCGTGTTCTCCGGGACGTACTTCCATCGGAGCTTCTGATTGGTGTCCAGCGACTTCAGATCGACCGGTTTTATGTCGATCGGGCTCTGTCGGTGTCCGGCCGCCTCAGGGAAGCAGGACGACCACTTGTCCGGACCTGGGGAGGTAGGTACGTATGATTTTCAAGTCGGGCGACATTTAAATCGAAAGATGATCTCACTTTATTTGCTTTAGAAGCACTAAAATAAATCGTTCGGTTATTTAGATTACGGCATTTGGAAAGCGTCCAAGTGCTGGTCTGATTGATAGGTTTATAAGACGATGTGTGCGTATAGGCGTCAATGGAACTTCTAAGGAAAATATAATAAATTTAAATCGTCTAGGTGGACTCTAATGAGAAGGAGATGTACAGGGTGTTCGTTGTGACATTTGATCTAAAAGTGGTTGCGAACTAAGTTGCATTGGGCCATAGAAATATATTAAACTCTAGAAGGCAAATTGGCGAAGACTCCACATAACAAACAAACACTTACTACTTGTACATGCGCAGAACCTCTTTAAGTTCTTGTTGTTCTCGGTGTTTTTTATATGAAATTCGGAATAGGTCATATATGCGACCAGGGCAGGTAATTGGAGAAAATCCAGTAAATTTGGCAACACCGCCCCAGAAGCGCACGTGGTAACAACAAGAATATAGCGCGTTGTTAGTAGGACAAAGCCGGCTTTTAGCAATTCTCTTTGATTTCTTTTTTGCTTTGATGTTTTTTAATTCGTTTAAAAGTCGCTTGCTATTTATACTATGTTTTCTGTGGTTCCTCTCTGTTTTTATGAACATTGTGTATTTATAACACCGTCTTTCATTGTGGACCTACTATTGTGAGTTTAGTTTTGGACTTAAATTTTGGACAAAGATATCTTCAATTACCAAGATGATAACACTCCCAATTATAACCCGAATTGTAATCAAATATATAGAATTTATGGTAAATTTCCAGTTCTGCTACTTCTCCTATTTTTCGCAATTTTTCTCGAATTATAACAGAAAATCACTATTTAGAGGTGTTTCTACCGGAAATAATCAACGCACCTAATAAGGGATAGTGGAGTAAAAAAAGGGTGTTGGATGGGGTAATGGGCCGCCCTGTATGTTCGGAGAACGGTGTGTGGTGTGAATTGTGACTGATAAAGTGGATGCGACGTTGCCAAGCGTCGCTCCAAGTACGATTAGCCGGAAATCGGACTCAGTAGGGGGGGGGGGGTGTATTTCGAATACGAATGACGTAACGGAGGATGACGAACGAACGGAGAAGTGACCGAGAAAGGGAAATTACACGAGTAAGTCCAGAAGGAGAAATGCATTCAAGGGGCAAGGAAAATCCTTGTACCTACGAAATCTAGTAGGCGGGTGGAAATAGTTCCCCAGGTAGCGTCCAGAACTGATCCAGGCGTAGAGTGTCACTTGGGTATTGCGCGAAAGATGGTGACAAAGCACCATGGCGGCATAGGAAGCCAAACAACGCGTTCATGTACAGCCCGTTCGGTATTTGATGAGATGGAATTCCAAGAAAACCCGTTGCTACCTTTCTCGGTATCGACGACTTTCGACAATCGACGGAGTATGAGTAACGTTAGAAAGTCATTGACGGCGCGGTCGTAGCAGTTACCATATTAGTTTGTGCGTGCATTCGACATTGACAATAATGTCGAAATTTTGAAGGCACGCCTCTGTCGCGGTATATTGTTACAGTAGTTCCGATAAGAAGGGGTTTATTGGCCTGGTAGTTTCTTGGAATTCTATCTCCCCAAATAACGAACGGGCTGTATATGGCGATGTCGTTGAAATAATTGCGCTTAAGGGACGACGGTCGAAGCGCGCAGGGTGGCATTGTTTATGTTATCGGACCAATTAGGAACGCCCGCTAGGGCGTTGTCCATTGACACCCTGGATAGAAGTATTGTTTAAAATTGGCATTGCGAAAAACGCTGTTTCGCGCGATATTAGCGGTATACATCAAGTGGCAAGAAGGATGGTTACCTGTAACCGTGAGGAATCAACAGGTGAACAGGTGATCTGAAAAGGGTGCCGTTTGCGAAGAGGAGCGCAGGGTTGCCACGTGTACCCGCTGAATTTCCTGGACGTGCGAAGGCGAACAAAGAAGTGGTGAAGGCGTGGAACGAATTTTGCGACGTTATCAGCGGTAATATCAGTGAAATTGAACTGCCTGATGCGAAAGATAGTAATGTTCTCCGTTTTGAGCTACGGTGATCGGTGTTATATTGCAGTCTTCTGCTACCATAATGGTATCACACCTAATATTGTGGAGAGAGCATCGCGGATGAATGTACATTGTGTGGAAGCTGAAGTGAGGAAGATAATAGAGTTGTTCAAGTACTGGGACGCGCTTGGAGTCGTGGGCCGGGATAGGCGAAGTCGACACAACGCGTACGATATCGGAATCTGTAGGATATGCGATTTAAATGGAACTATAGTAACAAGTGATATAGGTAGACGGAGCCGAGGTCGTGTTTGAATAGAACGGCATCGTCGCAATCGGGATGGATGGGTATCTTGAGAAGTGTGGCGCAAGCGCACGAACGATATCCGTGTACTAACCGTGACGTGTCTGACGAAAAGATATGGAGATACGTGGAATATGGAATGAAATGGAATATGAATATGGAGTACGCGGAATGTATTGAGGGGTGGGCGAGAAGCGGACTGTGAGAGTTTGGTAAGGTTCTGTAACTCACGCACAGAAGTGGCAGATCTGAACAATGACCGAATTTATAGTACATGAACAATTTTCTTTTTTTTTATGAAAAATTAAACTAATCTGTGGATTCCATCAGATTCACGAGCGAGAAGTCAAAAACCCTTAGTCCTGCCCTGACGACGCCGTTGAATATCCCTCTTAATACCCTATTTACTGCGCAAACTCAGAAGTAGGTCGATTTGCCCTATGGGTTGCCAAATTGTTCAGAACTGATTGGCGTTCTCGAGTTTATTATATTTCTATGATTTGGACTATAGTAAATCCATCGAGAAGAAAACTTCCATGAAACACAAACGTCAAAATTCAAAGCGCGCGACCAGCTAGCGAATAAGTACAGGGTCGCATTAAGAATGATCGCCTTGACTATAATTTATCTTTCACTAAGATTGTACTAAGGATGTTCATTTCTTTCTTTTCTGCATACATTTAAAATACTGGTTTTCTCCCCGCAGCTTAAGTACGTTCCAGGTCTCTTTTTGGGAGGCGAGCAGGGAAGGTGTCTTTCTATAATTGCAATAGATCACAGAAATATGTTTATACAAATTTGTATCAAAAACCTGAATAACAATAGCGATACCATCTACTAAATGTCCACTATCACCACCAACGACTTTCCTGAACGCTTGTAAGACAACCATAGATCAGACAACTAAACTTGTTAATTTTACTGAACCGACTCTGTACATCAACGATTCCCGCCAAAAATTTTATGACTTTTCCACCAATAGCAAATGACGTGTATTAGGTGTTGTCTAACTTTACTACCTTTTCTCGTTTCGTGGATGTTTTCTTCTCAGTGGATTTACTATAATCCAAATATCGACGATTTTTTAGAACGCCCTGTATGGATCAGCGGCGAGGAAGTGTCTCCATTAAACAGATTAACTCGCTAAAAGTAAACAGAAACCAATTTGGGAAAAGGTACTAAAATCCTTATACATTCGATAAGATCTTACGTAACGTGTAATTTACATGTATCGAACTGAAAGCCCATAAAGTACGCGTGAAGGTAAAGAGAAAATGAGTCGCGTGTAGAACAGAACTAAGGGCAGAATTAATAATCAACAGTAGAGCAAGTAATTTCGTTATGTATTAAATACCCTTTTAATTGGTCGATTCGATAGATATGAGATGATACGAAATTCGGAAATGATCAATCACGCGAGACGCTTGATTAAATAGTAATGCGCCATTAATACAATTACAAGAGAAAGTACGAGAAGGAAACCGGTTTCATTATTAACGAATGCCGGCGAAAATTTATTTCGGCTTATATTGCGTTACGCAAGAAGACGTACCTACAATTGTGTCTTGAACCAGTTAAAACGTAAAATTATAACTCCATTACGGATCAAGCGGTTTAATTGTGGATTAATTACGCGGTACGTAAAGGCCAATTTGATGAGTAATCGAACAAAAAGAGGACGTAAATCTAAAGGGTGGCGGCGTGGGGAGTGTTCCTGCGGTCTATTTTCGGTACATATTCCAATAGTACGTAAATAATCCTCTGACAATGAATACCGCGCGACACGCTTTTCGCCGTACGTACAAAAGCAGAACAATAATCGTGTTTATACGCATCGCCGGCACCAAAATCGACACATTCAATTCCAATCACGATCTCTCCACTGCGAGCAATTCGAAGACGAGGAAGGAAGCTCTTAAAATATCGAGACGGGTCTATTGAATGCTAATTTCGAAACGTTGCGCCCGTTTAGCGCATTAATAATCCATAATTCGAAATAAAAATGGCTAATGGCCTTAACGAAATTCACACTTGGGCACGTTCGAGCAGAGCTCAAGATGTTTGGTTTATGACTTCCCGAGTTTGTTCCATCAATATCGATTCCAGCGCTTCAGAACTCACTGACTTCTACTGTTAACTAAACTGATCTGTAAAAACGACTGGAATAGAATATCTTCACGTCTAAACTGCTCTGTGGAGATTTGCTCTACCATCCTCTAAAATTGACTGCAATAGTCACTTAAGTAGACCCTATTGTTAATTCCATAGCAGGAATTTGCTCTCTTGTATCTGCTGCATCTATATTATCTACCATTTACTCTGCTCTACCTCGCGGCAAAAGTGCTCGGAACACTAGATTTGGATTTGCACCACCATCCTGTAAAACCGACTAGAATAGACTGGATACTACTGTGATTTGTATAGTAATCATTTACTGTCCCTTTATCCAAGACAGTTTTACTAAGAAGTTCATTGGTTTACTTATTTATTTCCCACAACGTGTGATAAATCCAGAACGCACGCTAAACCGTGTGAAATCTTTTCACACGCTAATTTCCCGTATTTAGGCAACACACAAGACAGTGCGAAAAGGTTTCACACGCTAGATTCGTGTATTTAGGCAACCAAACATACATTCTTTGCAATTCTTTGTGTTTTTCTGTATATCTGATGCAGTCGTAGAAAATATAGTGTACAACACGTGTTGAAAATTCGATTTCACATTAGTTTGCTTAAGTTTGCTTGCTCAATTCTGCAAACTCGTGGGAAATCTTTCATTTTCAACACTTGTAGAATAAACTCTGAAATGTCTAGAAATGCTAAAACTAGAATTCGAAAAATCAACCCGATTACAGTACTCAAAATACGTAAATGCCTCATATGAGGAAATAAAAAGGGATGTAAAATTGCTGAAATAATCTTTAGAAGCTAAAAGAGAAGCTACTATTGACGACAGTATACAGTTTAACTAGAAGCCTTAAATGCTTTGCTAAAACATCGAAACACATTCAAACAACAGTGATATAAAAGTATTCAAATAGTATTTTACCTTCCAGTCATTAAGATATTGAGCGGCGTCGATTGAATGCTAATTTCGAAACGTCGCGCTCATTTAGCGCATTAATAATCCATAATTCGAAATAAGAATTACTAATGGCTAATGGCCTTACCGAAATTCACGCTTAGGCACGTTCGAGCAGAGCTCAAGATGTTTGTTTTATGACTTCCCGAGTTTATTCCATCAATATTGATTCCAGCACTTTGGAGCTGATGGGAATAAAACTTACTGACTTCTACTGATAACTAAACTGACCTGTAAAAGCAACTGGAATAGAATATCTCCACGTCAAAGATACTTTATTGTAAACTGTACTGCACTGTAGAAATTGACTTTACCATTCTGTAAAATTGACTGAAATAGTTACTTGAGTAGATCCTGTTGTGAATTTGATAGCAGAACTTTTCTATATTCTATCTGCTGCAACTCTGTTATCAACTATCTAGGTACTCTATCTCGTGGAGGTGACTGGAATACTATAAATATGGATTTGCACTACCATTCTGTTAAACTGTCTAGAATAGACTGGATTCTACTATGATTTGGGTACTGTACTATCCCACCAAACTGTCTGAAATACAGAATCGGTACGATTACTAGATTCTGCTGAATATTGGGCTGTAGGAATTGGCTCCACCATCTTGTGAATGCAATTAGGATACACGATACACTATCTGTACGATGGGGAGATCTAAGTGTATTTAGGAATTTGCTCTACAATCTGTAAAAGCCACTGGATGATCCTACTCTGAATGGAGTAGTAGTAATTTGATTTATTATCCAGTAAAGCTGATTGGATTAGACTATCTGTACAATGGCGAAATTCTGCTGTAGTTAAACTGTAGGGACATGTCCTGTTATACTGTGATCGATATACAGTGATCGAAATAGAGCGTCCCATCAAAATGACTGAAATAGAGCATTTGAAAGATGACTAGATCTTACTGTACATTGGAATGTACAGTAGGGATTGGCTCTATCGTTCTGTGACTGGAAGAGGATTTTTATTAGATGATCAGTACTGACAAAATTCTTGGACTGTAGGGATTTGCTCTACAATTTGTAAAAGTGATTGGAGTAATTGACTTGATGCTGCTGTGAATTGGGTAGTATGAATTTGCTCTACTATCCCATGAAAGTAACTGGAATCTGTACAACAATGAGATCGTACTGTACCATGAACTGTAGGGATTTGTTCTAGCATATGTGAAAAGTACTAGAATAGAGCATCTGAATGGCGATTTGATAAGACTGTAATTATGTAATTTGATTTAATATCTCATGAAATTGTCTAAAATAAACACCTGCACGATGATGAGATAGTACTGTACCTCGGACTGTAGGAATTTGCTCTACTATCTAATGAAAGTAACTGGAATATTAAACCTGACCAATCACTAGATTCCATTAGAGAGTAGGTTGTATTAATTTGCTCTACTACTCCATAAAACTGACTGGAATACAAGACAATAAATAGAATCCACTGTACCTTGAATGTAGAGATACGCTCTACCATCTTATAAAACTGACTGGAATAGAGTATCTGGTAGTGACTTGACTCCACTGTAATTTGGATTGAAGAAATTTGCTCTACTATCCCATAAAAGTGACTGGAATAGAGGATCTGTACGATAACGAGATTCCACTGTATTCAGAACTGTGGGTATTTACCCTAGTATCTGTAAAAAAGACTAAAGTAGAGTATCTGGTCAATGATTTGATGCAACTGTAATTTGGGTCTTTGTAGGTTGAGAAATTTGCTCTATCCGCAAAAAGGACTGGAAAAGAGGATCTGTGCCATAAAGAGGTCCTACTGTACCTAAAACTGTAGGGATTTCCTCTACCATATGTGAAGGAACTGGAATAGAGTATCTGATAGATGATTTGATCCTACTGTAATTTGGGTCTTTGTGGGTTGAGAAATTAACTCTACCCATAAAAAGGACTGGAAAATAGCAATCATAGAGAGATCCTACTATACCTAGAACTGTAGGGATTTCCTCTAATAAATGTAAAGGAACTGAAAGAGAGTATCTAATAGATGATTTGATCCTACTGTAATCTGGGTCTTTATTGGTTGAGAAATTTGCTCTATTCAATAGAAGGACTGGAACAGAGGATCTGTACGATAAAGAGATTCTACTGTACCTTGGACTATAGGGATTTCCTCTACCATCTGCGAAAATCACTGAAATAGAGTATCTGGTCGTTGATTGGATATTACTCTGAATTCGGTAGTAGCAATTTGCTCTGCTATTTTATGCAAGTAGTGAAAATCTATACAATAACGAGACTCTACTGAACCTTAAAAAGTGGGGTTTTGCTCTCCCAAAGGTGAATAGAGTATCTGCACGACAATTTTATCCTAGTGTAAATTGGGTCTTCTTAGGTTGTCAAATTTGCTCTACTATCCCATAAAAGTCACTGGAATAGAGGTTCTATAAAGAGACACTATAAAGAGTTTGTACTATATTTTGGACTGTAACGATTTGCTCTACCATCTGTGAAAAAAACTGAAATAGAGTATTTGGTAGATGATGGGCACTTACTGTGAATTCGGTAGTAGGAATTTGCTCTACTATTTCATGCAAGTAATTAAAATCTATACAATAACGAGATTCTACTGAATCTTAAAAAGTAAAGTTTTGTTCTACCAAACGTGAATGTGACTGGAATAGAGTATCTGCACGACAATTTGATCCAACTGTAAATTGGGCCTTTTTAGGTTGTAAAATTTGCTCTTCTATCCCATAAAAACTCACTGGAGTAGAGCATCTATATAGAGATACTATAAAGAGATTCTACTGTATTTTGGACTGTAGTGATTTACTCTAGCATCTGTGAAAATCACTGAAATAGAGTATCTGGTCAATGATTAGACCTTACTGTAAATTTGGTAGTAGGAATTTGCTCTACTATTTTATGCAGGTAATTAAAATCTATACAATAATGAGATCCTACTGAATCTTGAAAAGTGGGGTTTTGTTCTACCAAATGTGAAAGTGACTGGAATAGAGTCTAAAAGACAATTTGATCCAACTGTAAATTGGGTCTGCTTAGGTTATCAAATTTAATCTACTATCCCATAAAACTCACTGAAGTAGAGCATCTATATAGAGATACTATAAAGAGATTCTACTGTATTTTGGACTGTAGTGATTTACTCTAGCATCTGTGAAAATCACTGAATAGAGTATCTGGTCGATGATTGCACCTTACTGTAAATTTGGTAGCAGGAATTTGCTCCACTATATTTTATGCAGGTAATTAAAATCTATACAATAATGAGATCCTACTGAATCTTGAAAAGTGGGGTTTTGCTCTACCAAATGTGAATAGAGTAGCTGCAAGACAATTTGATCCTACTGTAAATTAGGTCTCTTTAGGTTGTCAAATTTGCTTTACTATCCTATAAAACTGACTGGAACAGAGGTTCTATAAAGAGACACTATAAAGAGATTCTACTGTATTTTGGACTGTAGCGATTTACTCTACCATTTGTGAAAATCACTGAACTAGAGTATCTAGTCGATGATTGGACCTTACTGTGAATTCGGTACTAGCAATTTGCTTTATTTCATGAAAGTAATTAGAATCTATACAATAACGAGATTCTACTGAACCTTGAAAAATTGGGTTTTGCTCTACCAAATGTGAATAGAGCATCTGCACGACAATTTGATCCTACTGTAAATTGGGTCTTTCAGGTTGTCAAATTTGCTCTACTATCCCATAAAAGTCACTAGAATAGAGGTTCTATAAAGAGAAACTATGAAGAGATTCTACTGTATTTTGAACTGTAGTGATTTACTATACCATCTGTGGAAATCACTGAAATGGAGCATCTGGTCGATGACTGGATCTTACTGTGAATTTGGTAGTAGGAATGTGCTCTATTATATCATGCAAGTAATTAAAATCTATACAATAACAAGATTCTACTGAACCTTGAAAAGCGGGGTTTTGTTCTACCAAATGTGAAAGTGACTGGAATAGAGTCTAAAAGACAATTTGATCCAACTGTAAATTGGGTCTGCTTAGGTTGTCAAATTTAATTTACTATCCCATAAAACTCACTGGAGTAGAGCATCTATATAGAGATACTATAAAGAGATTCTACTGTATTTTGGACTGTAGTGATTTACTCTAGCATCTGTGAAAATCACTGAAATAGAGTATCTGGTCGATGATTGGACCTTACTGTAAATTTGGTAGTAGGAATTTGCTCTACTATTTTATGCAGGTAATTAAAATCTATACAATAATGAGATCCTACTGAACCTTGAAAAGTGGGGTGTTGCGCTACCAAATGTGAAAGTGACTGGAATAGAGTCTAAAAGACAATTTGATCCAACTGTAAATTGGGTCTGCTTAAGTTGTCAAATTTAATCTACTATCCCATAAAACTCACTGGAGTAGAGCATCTATATAGAGATACTATAAAGAGATTCTACTGTATTTTGGACTGTAGTGATTTGCTCTACTATCTGTGAAAATCAATGAAATAGAGCATCTGGTCGATGATTGGATGTTACTGTGAATTCGGTAGTAGGAATTTGCTCTACTATTTCGTGCCAGTAATTAAATTCTATACAATAACAACAATCTACTGAACGTTGAAAAGTAGGGTTTTGCTCTACCAAATGTGAAACTGACTGAAATAGAGTATCTGCACGACAATTTGATCCAACTGTAAATTGGGTCTACTTAGGTTGTCAAATTTACTATCCCATAAAATTCACTGGAATATAGGTTCCATAAAGAGACACTTTAAATAGATTCTACTGTATTTTGGACTGTAGCGATTTGCTCTACCATATGTGAAAATCACTGAAATAGAGTATCTGTTCGATGATTGGTTCTTACTGTGAATTTGGTAGTAGGAATCTGCTTTATTATATCATGCAAGTAATTAAAATCTATGCAATAACAAGATTCTGCTGAACCTTGAAAAGCGGGGTTTTGTTCGACCAAATGTGAAAGTGACTAGAATAGATTATCTGCACGACAAATTGATCCAATTTTAAATTGGGTCTTTCAGGTTGTCAAATTTGCTCTACTATCCCATAAATGTCACTGGAATAGAGGTTGTATAAACATACACTCTACTGTATTTTGGGACTGTAGGGATTTCCTCTACCATCTGTGAAAATCACTGAAATAAAATATTTGGTCGATGATTGGATCTTACTGTGAATTTCATAGTAGCAATTTGGTCTGCTATTTCATGCAAGTAGTGAAAATCTATACAATAGCGAGATTCTACTTAACCTTGAAAAGTGGGGTTTTGCTCTACCAAATGTGAATGTGAATGCAATAGAGCATCTGACCCACAATTTGATCCAACTGTAAATTGGGTTTATATTGGTTGTGAAATTTGATCTACCATCTCATGAAACTGGCTGAAATAGAGTACCTGCACGACGACGAGATACTATTGCATTTGCTTTAATATCCTATGAAAGCAACTGTAATACAGAACCTGAGCGACTAATAAACTAGGTTGTGGCAATTTCTTCTAATAAACCATAAGGTTGACTGCGATAGAGAATCATCGTGATAGATTGTAGCTCTACTATACCATAAAAGTGACTGGACACTAGGATCTGTACGACTAGGTTGCAGCAATCTGCTCTACAATATCGTGGAAGTGACGGGATGAAAGGACCTGTACGACAAATAGATTCTACTGCACCTTAAACTGTAGTGATTTGCTCTACCATCGTATTATTGGAACTGAGTATCTGTATAATACTTGACCCTAGTGCGAATTTAATTGTAAGAACTTGCTTTATTATCCCATAAACGTGTCTGGAACAGAGGATCTGTACGCTAAAGGGATTCTACTGTATCTTGGACTGTGAGGATTTGCTCTACCATCTGTGAAAGTGACTTAAATAGAGATGAGATGATTCTCACGTAAATTGGAATGCTGGAATATTGTTTTACCATACTGTAAAAATATTTAAAATTGGACAATCAAACAAATTTCAACTGCAAACTGATCTCAAAATTTGTTTGGAGTTTTTGGCGGAAACCCTTCACTTACTGGATTTCCCTTTTATATTGTCGTTTTCTATCCAATTAAAACTTGCTAGTAAAATTTATCTTAACTTAACCACATCTTACCATTATTCGAACCGTATCCCCAGTCTAACGCCATATTCTGAAACTAAAAACAACGAGTTATACCTTAACGTAACGTACATTGTGTAATATGCTTTTTTGGACATTGTTAGACGAAATCGATTGGTAACGCTCTCGGCGCGGTAAATTACAAAATTGATGACAATACCTCAAGCAGCTCTAGGAGAGAGACAACAGGACAGTCAATGTTCGGGACTATTTATACGACTAGTGACTAGTGTCTATTAATTTTTTTTTCTTTACACAAGTGACAGCTACCCCCCCTCACCGGCTCAAAATGACGGATTGATTTCATAGCGTTCGTTATCTGCTAAGATTTGTAATCCGCTCGTCTGTAATAACGGTAAAATTACGTTTTATTACGGGCGGAATGAAAAATAATCATCAATTAATCGCCGGGGCTATAAAATTAATACACTTCGAATGAATATATCGATTGGAAAGTAGTAGCTACGTGCACCTATTTTTACCTTTCGAAATCCGAACTGCAGCGCAACGGCGGATACCTCAAATTAGCATTAATTAATCGAGACAATACCGCAATTAACGCCGAGGTAATATTGGCGTAATTAATGCGTAATCAACTTTTTCAATTTTAAGGGACGCAAAATTAAGTTTTGAAGGTACCTAATCCAAAGCATTAAAAATTGGAGTTAATGGAGATTATTATCCATTGTCTGAATGTAAGTACATTTAATACTGGTTTTCCTATCCAATTTCCACGAATTTCGTCCTCATTACAATATAAAACGTTCTAATACTCATTGTTTTCACTATGTAATGTAAGTAAATGTATGTTAATCATAACGATATTCCACGGCATGTCGCCTAAGATCACGATTTGCATATTATCTTTGTTCTTCCTTTTGACGACGACAACCTTGGAAAAGTACTTTATGGTTTTATTTAAAGCCATCCTTCCCAGAGTGAAGTTTAAATGGCGGAGATTTATCGAGCGCTTTGCTCCCGCCGATAAAAATATAAATAACATTAATCATAAAGTGAGAGTTTCCTGTGTTGCTCGACAGCAGTTATTTTTAATGAGGGGGAAGAGGCCGTTTTTCGATTATTAGTGAAGAAAATTGATAATTTAATACGAGTTTAAGTTTAATTACGGAGTGATAGTAATTCAAATTGTAATGTAAATAAAGTAGATGATAGTAGGCAAGAAACGTACATTTACGTAAAACCTGCCAACCGCAATAACCATGAAATATAACACCTGTAGACCTGTCATGAAATATTGTCCCAACTAATTTATTTTTGTTTATTGCTACATTTCCTTGGCAACTTTTTTTTTTTCAAAGCTTTATTTCTGTTTTTCTAAATTTATAAAAATAATTCCACGTTGACGACCTAAACGTCCCATTAAACACTGTTTATCCTACGATAAAATTGTCAGTGGATATTTCCAAATTACCATTTTTTAAAAAACACAAAATAAATCACAAAGTACTTCTAATAACACAATTACGCAAATTTCTTTATAGTTAGTACTAAAACAATAATTTCACGTTTACAAGGAAATCTGAGGGGATTATAGGTGGTATTCGATAACCGTAGATTAACTCCAGAGCCTTTATTGCGTAAAAAATCGATAATCGATCGATAATACGACTTAAGACCAAGATCAAATTTGACGCGGATTGCAGGAATCTTTTGAGCCAAACCAAAATCGATAAAATGAATCCGAATTTCTAACGTTATCGATGTAATTGAATAATTAATGGAACAGATAATGAAAATTAAATTACATATTTATAGAGTGAATTTAAAAACTCGAAAAAGATGTTATTTTTGTGAAATAATATAATATATTTTCTTCAAAATTTTACTAACCCAATTTGCTTCAGAAGAGATGAGTAATTAGAGACTTTAAGTAATATCTAATTTTAAGTAGCAAAACTTTTAGTTAGTTAATTGTTAATCAAATTATTAAATGTTCAAATTTCAAGCTAAACTGAAAGTACAAATCTTGAAGTGTGTGATAAACAGTACAATTTTCTATAAATAAAATTTGAATTGGTAAATTCAAGCTATAATAACCGATTAAAGCGATTTTTCAAGATTTTATAATTACAAGAATAAATATAAAAATTCGTTCAAATAATTCAACTTTTAGTTCTTAACTGCACATTTATAGAAAATCACATTAATAACTTCTCCCTAATTAAGCAGGTACCACTAGATACAAATCTTAGATTGTATAGAACTATACATGAAACAAGGGTTACAAAACGTATGTTTCAAAATTCTATAAACCCATATATGACAAAAGCATAACTGCCCTTGAAATGCCCTGAAGTGCCCTTCATAGAAGATTTACCCAACAATGTTATTACATTTTGTTATATGTAGTAGCTAGTAGAATAAACATTTTTATTCAATTTATTATACAAGTTTATAAAAATTCTTGTAATGCATTTCTAGAACATAAGGGAAAACCACCCCATTATGCACACACAGAACTATTTTCAAAAATATGTTTTTTGGACTCTGAAAACTTTGAAATGTTTCCAAATGCTAATACCTCAAATTCATAACACTCAAATTATGTAAGAGTTTCATGTAAGAAAGTGAAAAATGTATGTAAAGATGCTAAATTTCGTCTAATAAATGTTGGATCGATAGAAGCTAAAAGACTAGTTACTATTGACGTCATTGTATAGTTTAACTTGAAGCCTCTAATGGTTTGAAACTGTTAAAGCATCGAAATATATTGAAACAATAGTGTTAAATAAGTGTTAAAATAGTTTACCTTCTAGTCATTAAACATTGAAAATTAACAATTAACGTCACTTTAATTGTGTAAATTTAATGCAAATATTAGATATTTTGAAACAACAGGAAAACATTAGTAAATATATTTTAAAAGTTAGAAGACGCCATTGACCATTAGAAGATAAATCAATGGTTAGACTGAAACTGAAAACTTTGACCAACTGAAACAACAGGAAAGGAAACATGTTAAGAGTAAAAGGATGTTAAAGGTGCTGAAAGAATAAATTTCAAGTATTAGAAGACATCATGAGATCATTAGAAGATAAATCGTTCAGTTAGACTGAAACTGAAAACTTCAATCAGAAAACTAAGCATTTCAGAAGTAAAAGGGTGCTGAAAGTGTTGAAATATTTTAAATTTTAAGCAACCTAAGCTTAATCATTGGGAGATAAACCGTTAAGTTAGACTGAAACTGAAAATTCAATCAGAAGAGTACGTACGTTAAAAGTACAGCGGTGGTAAAGGGGTGAAACAATTGATATGTCAAGCAACCTAAGTTAGATCATTGTTCGTTTAATTGAAACTTAAATCTCCGATTAACTGAAACGGCAGGAAAGTTAAGATGTTAAGTGGGAGATGAAAGAGTTAAATTTCAAGTATTAGAAGACACCATTCGATCATTAGAAGACAAATTATACATGTTAGAAGTAAAAGGGTGTTGATAACGTTGAAACTATTTAAATTTTAAGCAGCCCAAGTCAGATCATTAGGAGATAAATCGTTCAGTTAGACTAAAACTAAAAACTTTAATCAGAAGAGTAAGTACGTTAGAAGTAAAGGGGTGTTAAAGTGGTGAAAAAATTGAAATGTCAAGCTAACTAAGTTAGATCGTTAGATTGAAACTAAAATCTTAGATTAACTGAAATATCAGTTAGTGACGATGTTAGTGGGAAATGAAAGAGTTAAATTTCAAGTATTAGAAGACACCACTTGATCATTAGAAGACAAATCATACATGTTAGAAGTAAAAGGGTTTTGAAAGAGATGAAATTACTTAAACATTAAGCAACCTAAGTTAGATCATTAGGAAGTAAATCGTTCAGTTAGAATAAAACTGAAAACTTTAACCAGAAGAGTACGTACGTTAGAAGTAAAGGGTTGCCAAAAGGGCGAAACAATTGAAATGTCAAGAAAACTAAGTTAGATCAATGGAAAATACATTGTTCGTTAGATTGAAACTAAAATCTTAGATTAACTGAAATATCAGTTAGTGACGATGTTAGTGGGAGATGAAAGAGTTAAATTTCAAGTATTAGAAGACACCATTTGGTCATTAGAAGACAAATCACACATGTTAGAAGTAAAAGGGTGTTGAAAGAGATGAAATTACTTAAACTTTAAGCAACCTAAGTTAGATCATTAGGAGATAAATCGCTCAGTTAGACTACAACTGAAAACTTTAATCAGGAGGGTATGAACGTTAGAAGTAAAGGGATGTTAAAGTGGTGAAAAAATTAAAACGTCTAACTAAGTTAGATAAATAGAAGATAAATTGTTCGTTTGATTCAAACTTAAATCTTCGATTAACTGAAACGGCAGGAAAGTGAAGATGTTAAGTGGGAGATGAAAGAATTAGATTTCAGTTATTAGAAGTCATCATTCGATCATTAGGAGACAAATCATACATGCTAGTACAATGGCATTGCATGTGTTGAAATATTTGAGCCTTTAAGCAACGTACGTTAGATCACTTAAAGATAAATAGATCAGTTAGACTACAACTGAAACTTCAATCAGAAAAATAAGCATGTTAGAAGTAAAAGGGCTTTGAAAGTGCTGAATCAGTTCAAGTGTCAAGCTGCATTATTAGCTCAAATCATTAGAAGGACAATCGTTGGTTAGACTAAAACTTAAAACTTCGATTAACTGAAATCTCAGTTAAAGTATACATGTTTTAGAGGTAAAAGGAGCTGAAAAGTGCTGAAACAGATTAATTTCAGAGCAATATCGTACACGTTAGACAGGTAGAAACTAAATACAAATCAGTGTTAGGGCCACTTAAGAAGTTTTGTTTAATTGTGATAGAATGAAACTGTAAAAATAATACCGAACACTAATTCAGACGACGAGTTGCTCACAAATGAAATTTCGAAACAAACTGAGTACTTGAAAACAAACTTTCCCATGTTCGAAAACGAAATTACCGAGGGACTTTTCCATGATATTACAGTACGTCCCAATTTACGAGTCACCGTAGCCGTAAACTTGCGTTACGTGAGCCCGGCTTTAAGACAGTCTACCCCTAGAGCGACCGCCACCCTTTACGGGACTCACCTGTCACCGGAACTGTCCGCGAACTGGAACTGCCACAACAGGTGTCCGGGAAACGGGCGGAAAACGCTCCTTCTTATAGCGGCAGCGCGAATGGTATATCTCCAAATCGGCATCCGCGAGCACGCCGTGGAATGACCCCGCGAGAGCCGGTCCCCTCCTCCTCCTCCTCCTTCCTCCTTCCACCACCAATTCTTCCTCCCGAAAAGACGAGCCGCGAAACGACGGAGGCTGAGCCCGCCGAATCCGTCTGCGAAGACGGAATAGTTAGGCCCACCAATGGAGCTAATAAATTATAGTTTAATAAAACTAAATCTAAAATTTAAAACTAAAAAGAAAGACAAATCTGAACTAGGAAAAACTATCTTGTGAAAATTGATAGAAAATAATATGTAATTTAAGTGTAAGAAAGACGCTTTGTGTACGATGTGTAATTTTTGCACAACCGCGTTTATAAACAGTTTTTGCACTTTTCTTTGCAAAATGCTCGAATTACTGAGAAAATAATTTTTCCCAATTCTGTAAGTACCATTTTAAATTAAAATTCAAAAGCTTTAAAACGTATATATAAGATTTGCAAGTAGGAAGTTGGGGGAAAAGTGACTTTTTTGCCTCAAAACCTTCAAAACTGTGTTTTGTAGATTTTGACCATAATATGTTTTAGGGAGAAAAGCCGGAAAATTTTTGGAAAATGACAATTTTGAAAAAATTATAACTTTGTTAGTTTTTAATATAAAGAGAAGATATTTCAGGAAATTATAACTTATTATGTATACTTTAAACCGGCGAAATATGCAATTTATCGCATTAATGGCTTTTGTACGATTAGTATATAACGAAATTAGGGTAGTATTATTAAGGCAGATGTTTAATAAAACGTGGCGTAGTGGGCTAGTAGTTCCAGGTTCGTCGTCCCATTCAAGAAAACAGAGACACACTTTTGCATATAATGACTATTTTCCGGGGACTTTCCCTAAATTTCCAAAAATATATATTTGGAAATTTATCAAGAGGCTGCCTGGTTCTCCCACCACAGCTGCTCGAGTCTGCCTTATATGGGATTTCGCACGTTTGGAGCAATTTTCAGGGTCTTTTTTGTAGATTTCCCACTCCCTACGTGAAAATCCAAGATATAAGTTTTAAATGCTTTAATTTCTACTTTAAAATGCCGCTTGGAGCATTAGGAAAAACTAATTTCCCATAAATACGCGCTTTTTTCAAAATATTGTTTATAACGCGATTGTATAAGGATTACGCATCCAACAGAAACAATCTTCTGGAGACATAAATTACACTTTATTATCTATCGTGCCCCATATGATAGATTTTCTAGCTTCAAATTTGTCGAAATTATGAATTTTTAAACATAGGTTAATTCTGGGAGGTTTTTCCGGATTTTTCAACCTCCTTCCTAGTTTTATTTTACCTTTTAACCTTCTTATTTTATCTTTTTAAAAAATTTATTATGCGGAAATCGTCTTGGAAACAACATTTTCCTGCTTATTTACGCGCAGCAGGAAAATTGAATTTTCCGGACTAATTCTATAAAGGCTTTACAAGACGCAAAATACACTCTTTTCACAGCAGACGATTAAAATTGATGAAATTCTTTCCATGTTGTTTACTTTGTAACTATAGTTGCCAACAAAATTGACAAATTTGATTTTTGTGACGTTTGTAAATTTTTTCCTAAATTTCTAAATTTCTTCTTTTTTACAATTTCCGGAAAATTTTCACAAAATGCGGAGTGTTTCAATTTAGCTTCTCTTCAGTAATGTGAGATTTTCTTGACGTTTATGTAAGTAACTATTTACCCAAAATGCGCTCTTTAGTTATGACGGTCTAAATTTTAGTGTCAATAGCATTCCTTTTTAACACGTTTTATATTAGCTATATTTACTTTAAACCGGCGAAATATGCAATTTATCGCATTAATGGCTTTTGTACGAATACTATATAACGAAATTAGGGTAGTATTGTTAAGGCAGATATTTAATAAAACGTGGTGTAGCGGGCTAGTATTTCTAGGATCGTTCTTCCATTCAAGAAACCAAGACACACTTTTTCATATAATGACTATTTTCCGGAGACTTTCCCTAAATTTTCAGCAATATATATTTGGAAATTCATCACGAGGCTGCCTGGTTCTCCCACCTCAGCTGCTCGAGTCTGCCTTATATGGGATTTCGCACATTTGGAGCAATTTTCAGGGTCTTTTTTGTACATTTTCCACTTCCTACGTGAAAATCCATATTAAAATGCCGCTTGGAGCATTAGGAAAAACTAATTTCCCATAAATTCGCGCATTTTTCAAAATATTGTTTATAACGCGATTGTATAAGGATTACGCATCCGACAGAAACAATCTTCCGGGGACATAAAGTACACTTTATTGTCTATGGTGCCTCATATGATAGTTTTTCTAGCTTCAAATTTGTCGAAATTATGAATTTTTAAAGATAGGTTAATTCCTGGAGGTTTTTCCGGAATTTTCAACCTCCTTCCAAGTTTTATTCTACCTTTTAACCTGCTTATTCTACCTTTTTGAAAAATTTTATTATGCGGAAATCGTCTTGGAAACAACATTTTCCTGCTTATTTACGCGCAGCAGGAAAATTGAATTTTCCGGACTAATTCTATAAAGACTACAAGACGCAAAATACACTCTTTTCACAGCAGACGATTAAAATTGATGAAACTTTTTCCATGTTGTCTACTTTGTAACTATACCTAGTTGCCAACAAAATTGACAAATTTGATTTTTGTGACGTTTGAAATTTTTTTTCTAAATTTGTAAATTTCGTCTTTTTTACAATTTCCGGAAAATTTTCACAAAATGCGGAGTGTTTCAATTTAGCTCCTCTGCAGTAATGTGAGATTTTCTTGACTTTTATGTAAATGACTATTTACCCAAAATCCGCTCTTTAGTTATGACGGTCTTTTAGTGTCAATAGCATTCCTTTTTAACACGTTTTACATTAGCTGCACTCGCATGTTTGTTTGTTGTGACCGACTCTTCTGAACTAGATTTTTATTCACTTTCTTAGCTCAACTCATAAGCTTCTCAACTTAGCATACGTATTAAGAACCAATGACAGTATGACAATAATTGAATAACCAAATTATTATTTTATCTAGGTTCTCGATTGTTTGCTGCTGGACAAGCTTATTAAAGAACTTGATTGCTCAAAGTTAACAGGGAGGGTCCCACCTAACGCTGAAGCATTAGAAGAATTGACTAGATTACGAGAAAGTAGGTACCTACTTCATAAGACAAGCTGATAAATCGAATTAAAAAGTGAAAAATAAATTATAGTTCAGAAATAACTAAAAAACACGCTTATATGGTGAATCTAACTAAAAAGTTAAAAATATGTATTTTTTTTAGAAATAAGGATAGTATAATTAACGAGAAAATAGATGTCATTGAAATAAAGCGTAGGGTAATCACTTTTAAGTATTTTCTAAAAAAAAATCATAAATATTTTAAAGTAGGTATAAAGGTGCCTTAAAAAGAAGAGAATTGGGTATATTTAGTGTACCTAATATTTTATATTATTTCACTATACATACAGAATTATAAAACTGTGTTTAATCAATATTACTTTACTTAAGCTACAAATAGGAATATTAGATTTTTTCAAAATGTTAGAAGTTTAAGATGAACTGTAAACTGTAGCGGATTTAGAGTGAACTTCAAAAAATCTAAAATGGGACAAGTATAAAGTGACCACAAGAGAAGTTTTAGCCAAAAGCGTTATGAAACTTCATAATATGTTCTAAACAAACTTTCAAAGTTTTGAAAAAGTTGTAATAAAAATTCCATAAACCATATGACAAGAGTATAAGTCCCTTTGGAGTGCCCTGAAGTACCCTTCAGTGAAAATTTACCTAAGAATGTTATTAAATTTTATTATACGTAGTTGACAGTGCAATACACATTTAAAGTTTAAAAAAAATTCTTCTAGCTAATTTCCAGAAAATAAAGGAAAACCACTGTTATCTTCGTCAATTTTAATAAAAAGCTTTCAGTTACCATTGCACACACACATAATTATTTTCAAAAATATGTTTTTTAAACTCTGAGAACATTGAAATGTTTAGAAATGCTAATACCTCACATTGAAAACACTCAAATTATACAGTAACTCCATTAAATTTAATAAAGTGAAAAGTATAAAGATGCTAAAATAATTTAAGTTAAATCCAGATTTTAAACATTACAAAACAATAATTAACGCCACTTTAATTGAGTAAGGTTAATTCAAACATTAGATTTTTATTAGAAATAAGAATAGCATAATTAACGAGAGAATAGGTGTTATTGTAATAAAGCGTGGGGTGCTTGATAATTATACGCTCTTCAAAATATTTCATCAGTACGATTAGTATAAAATTATTGTACAAGAAGCACCCCACGCTTTATTACAATAACATCTATTATCTCGTTAATTATACTATTCTTATTTCTAACAAAAAAATAATTATTTTTACCTTTTTAGTTCGATTCACCATTAAAGCGTGTTTTTTTAGTTTGTTTTAAACCATAATTTATTATTACCTTTTTAGTTGGGTCCACCATTAAAGCGTAATTTTTAGTTTTATTTAAACTATCATTTTTCTCTGTGTTTTAGTTTCTTTGTTTTCCATAATTTTCTCTTCTTAAAGTAAAAATCTAGTTTAGAAGAGTCTGTTACAAACAAACAAACATACAAGTGCAGCTAATATAAAACGTGTTAAAAAGGAATGCTATTGACACTAAAATTTAGACCGTCATCACTAAAGAGCGGATTTTGGGTAAATAGTTAATCACATAAAAGTCAAGAAAATCTCACATTACTGAAGAGGAGCTAAATTGAAACACTTCGCATTTTGAGAAAATTTTCCGGAAATTGTAAAAAAGACGAAATTTACAAATTTAAAAAATTTTTTTACAAACGTCACAAAAATCAAATTTGTCAATTTTGTTGGCAACTAGGTATAGTTACAAAGGAGACAACATGGAAAAAATTTCATCAATTTTAATCGTCTGCTGTGAAAAGAGTGTATTTTGCGTCTTGTAAAGTCTTTATAGTATTAGTCCGGAAAATTCAATTTTCCTGCTGCGCGTAAATAAGCAGGAAAATGTTGTTTCCAAGACGATTTCCGCATAACATTTTTTTAAAAAAGTCAATAAGAAGGTTAAAAGGTGAAATAAAACTTGGAAGGAGGTTGAAAAATCCGGAAAAACCTCCAAGACTTAACCTATGTTTAAAAATTCATAATTTCGACAAATTTGAAGCTAGAAAAACCATCATATGGGAAATGATAGATAATAAAGTGTACTTTATATCCCCGGAAGATTGTTTGTGTCGGATGCGTAATCCTTATACAATCGCGTTATAAACAATATTTTGAAAAATGCGCGAATTTATGGGAAATTAGTTTTTCCTAATGCTCCAAGCGGCATTTTAATATGGATTTTCACGTAGGAAGTGGAAAATGTACAAAAAAGACCCTGAAAATTGCTCCAAATGTGCGAAATCCCATATAAGGCAGACTCGAGCAGCTGAGGTGGGAGAATCAGGCAGCCTCGTGATGAATTTCCAAATATATATTGCTGAAAATTTAGGGAAAGTCCCCGGAAAATTGTCAGTATATGAAAAAGTGTGTCTTGGTTTCTTGAATGGAAGATCGATCCTAGAAATACTAGCCCGCTACACCACGTGTTATTAAATATCTGCCTTAACAATACTACCCTAATTTCGTTATATAGTATTCGTACAAAAGCCATTAATGCGATAAATTGCATATTTCGCCGGTTTAAAGTAAATATAGCTAATATAAAACGTGTTAAAAAGGAATGCTATTGACACTAAAATTTAGACCGTCATAACTGAAGAGCGGATTTTGGGTAAATAGTCATTTACATAAAAGTCAAGAAAATCTCACATTACTGCAGAGGAGCTAAATTGAAACACTCTGCATTTTGTGAAAATTTTTCCGGAAATTGTAAAAAAGACGAAATTTACAAATTTTTTAAAAAAATTTTACAAACGTCACAAAAATCAAATTTGTCAATTTTGTTGGCAACTAGGTATAGTTACAAAGTAGACAACATGGAAAAAAATTCATCAATTTTAATCGTCTACTGTGAAAAGAGTGTATTTTGCGTCTTGTAAAGTCTTTATAGTATTAGTCCGGAAAATTCAATTTTCCTGCTGCCCGTAAATAAGCAGGAAAATGTTGTTACCAAGACGATTTCCGCACAATAAAATTTTTCAAAAAGGTAGAATAAGCAGGTTAAAATGTAGAGTAAAACTTGGAAGAAGGTTGAAAAATCCGGAAAAACCTCAAAAAATTAACCTTTCCAAATTCATAATTCGACAAATTTGAAGCTGGAAAAAGTATCATATAGGGAATGATAGATAATAAAGTGTAATTTATGTCTCCGGAAGATTGTTTCTGTCGGATGCGTATGTCTTATACAATCGCGTTATAAACAATATTTTGCAAAATGCGCGAATTTATGGGAAATTAGTTTTTCCCAATACTCCAAGCTGCAGTTTAAAGTAGAAATCAAAGCATTTAAAGCTTATATCTTCGATGTTCACGTAGGGAGTGGGAAATGTACAAAAAAGACCCTGAAAATTGCTTCAAACCTGCGAAATCCCATATCAGGCAGACTCGAGCAGCTGTGGTGGGAGAACCAGGCAGCCTCATGATGAGTTTCCAAATATATATTGTTGGAAATTTAGGGAAAGCCCCCGGAAAATAGTCATTATATGGAAAACTGTGTCTTGGTTGTTTTGAATGGAAGAACGATCCTGCAAGTACTAGCCCGCTACGTCACGTTTTATTAAATATCTGCCTTAATAATACTACCCTAATTTCGTTATATAGCAATCGTACAAAAGCCTTTAATGCGATAAATTGCATCTTTCGCCGGTTTAAAGTATTCATAATAAGTTATCATTTCCTAAAATATCTTCTCTGTATATTAAAAACTAACAAAGATTAATTTTCCGACTTTTCTCCCTAAAAAATATTCAGGTCAAAATCTACAAAACACCGTTTTGAAGGTTTTGAGGCAAAAAAGTCACTTTTCCCCCAACTTTCTAAGTGCAAATCCTACATATACGTTTTAAAGATTTTGATTTCTACTTTAAAATGCCACTTACAGAATTGGGAAAAATTAGTTTCCCATAAATTCGAGCATTTTGCAAGGAAACGTGCAAAAATTGTTTATAATGCGATTAGTAGTTTTTCCTACTTCAGATTTGTCCTAATTACAAATTTTTTAAAAAGGCTAATTTTTGAAGGTTTTTCCCGGATTTCCCAGGTGAAAAATTGTCGGATCGCGTTGTACGAAGCACCATTTTATAGGTTTCCAAATTCTCTACAAAAGTCCTCTGGATCGTATAACGGTCCCTTCATTTCTCTTCGTAATATTCGCAAAAAACTAAAAGAAAATACATTTTTTGCAACTTAATTTGTTTATAAAAATCCCAACACCGATTTCGCTGTGGCAAACAGGTGGATTTCCATTCCAAAAATCTCCTATTGATCTATTGATATATAGGCGATTCGTAGTCGGAAGCCGTCCCGACTACGCGAAAGGCAGTGCGTAATAACAATTACACACTTGATCGCTCGGTACTAATTGAATATTTATTTTGCCATTGAATTTAATAAGGCAGGACGGCGGCGATCGAACGTCGAATCAATATTTGGCGATCGTACGTTTCGTACTTGTCGTTATTCCTCTCACGTGACCGGTCGTTAATGGCGCGTTAAAAGGGAGCGGAGAGTTGCTTTTACGATGCGAAGCTCCGTAAGGAAGCTGCGACGTTGCGAAACACTTTAATGGCACTTTCGCTAAGGACGATTTAGAAAAATCGACGACAATGTAGGTAAGGTCGGTACTCGGATATTGTTCGAATATGTTTCGAATGACTTTGGTCAAGCTACTGTAAAGTAAAGCTATAAAGTATAAAGTAGCTATTAAGTTACTACAATCTACTATACAAATTAAAGCAAAAACAACAAGATAAAAAATAACATGGTATCGTCTCGGTCTCGAAATATACTTAAAAGTCGTGTCTCGTCTAGTCTCGACCTAATTCTGGTCTCGTCTCGTCTTGTATCGGTCTCGAAAAATCTCGAAATAAACGAATGTGTTATTTCTCGCTAACACTCACTAAATTTCATGAAGTACCTATAGTACAGGACCATAGTACCATTGCTTCATTAACACAATTTCAGAGCAAAGCAGTACATCCAACGAACTTTTTAATAAGACTGATGTCATAACTTACCTAAATTCTACAACGTGTCTTTTTTCTGAAACCAAATCTTAGCTTACACCTGATACAAAGACCTTCTTTGTCTTCCATTTTGAGTAGGCGGTCGTGTTTAGTTCAAATTACGCAAAACGGCTCTCGTCTGGGATGGATTTTGAGTGGCTCGTCTTGTCTCCTGAAATAAACGAAAAAATTTTGAAAAATTAAGTAAGTCCATCATAAATAAAACAATTCAAAACATTTTGGAATATTTTTGTAAAAATGCCAACGTTACGGTTGAAATCGTATCAAGAATGTAATCGTGAGATATAAATTGGGACACAGTTTGAGTTGATCGTTTTCACATGTAGAACCGACGCATGAGCAATAAAAAATCTCTTATTCGTGTTTATTTGCGCTCTGTTTAATTTGTGTATAATAATAATAAAAATATCTGCTCCCGGAGTGTCAATTTGACAGGTCGTTTTAAGCTACTTTATTGGTACTCTGACATTTTGGTGACTTTAAGAAAAGATATTTCCATTTTGATCTAAGTTTTTTGATTGCTTGGAAATCGTATATGTTGATTAAACAAATCAGGGAAAAAATAACTGGACCCAATTTAAAATTACCTTCTTAGGATTGGCTGATCTAATTTACAATGTATAAGTTTCAACATTTATATTTTTTTCTCATTAATTTTATATGGATGAAACACCCCTTATTTGTTCAATAAAGTGTCTTTAAGAAGTTGGAAAAGTTTCAGCTTACTAAATATCTTTTACCAAATTGTATCATTGTGAAGAAGTTCGACGTAGGATTTGAAGTTAAAGTTGAAATATACATAAAACAATTATCGGAGCAAGAATTTAATAAAACTTCGCTTTGTTAATTACCGAATTACCCTTACTAAATTTCCAAAGTTTGAGCTTAATATCTACAATATATTACCGATTTCAAGAAAGTATTAAGGACGAACTGTCAAAGTTTAAAAATTCATAGAAAAATCTACGATGATTCTATAGTAATCAAACTTCGTAAATTTGTTCAATAAAGCGTTCTTAATAAGTTTAAAAACTTTCAACTTACTGTTGGCAAAACTTTACCAAACATAAATTTTCGAATTGTATCGTATTAACAAAGTTCGAAGTACAAGGAACAGTCAAAGTTGAAAAATTCATAAAAAAGTTTGCGATGACTCAGTTTTGGTAAAACTTTTTCAGTTCATTAAATAGAAAGTTCTTATTATTAAGAATTATGAAAATAATTAAGAAAAATTCAATTTACTGCCAGTAGTAGGTACTTTAGTAAATATATTAATCACATAAGTGCGAGTCACAGTTAAAGTTAAAAAATTTTTGGAAGAATTATCGAGCTTTAAACTTCAATTAAACTATGCTTCATTGTTAACAGAAGTACACTTGACAAGTTTCAATAGCTTTAACTTAGCAGCTGCAATATATTACCTACTGTGAGCATCCAAACTTACTGATTTCTAGAAAAATACTAACCGTTAAAGTTTAAAAATTCATAAAAAAATCTGTGATGATTTGAATTGGATAAACCTTTGACAATATGTTTAATAAAGCGTTATTAAGAGGTTAAGAAAATTTCAATTTTCTGCCTATAGTACTTTATTAGATATAACCATCTCAACTATATCATATTAAGAAAATTAGAAGTAGGAGTAACTGTCAAGGCTAAACAATTTTTAGAAGAATTATCGAACTTCAAATTTCAATTCAACTTTGCTTCGTTGTTTATAGAAGTACCATCAACAAGTTTCAACAGTTTTAACTTAGCAGCTGCAATACATTACTTGCTGCAAGCATTCAAACTGACTGATTTCTAGAAAAATACTAATCCTTAAAGTTTAAAAATTCATAAAAAGATGTGTTATGATTAGAATTGGATGGAACTTTGGCAATACGATTAATAAAGCGTTCTTAAGAGATTAAGAAAATCTCAATTTTCTGACTATAGTATTTCAGTAGATATAACAATCTTAACTATATCATATTAAGAAAATTCGAAGTAGGAGTAACTGTCAAAGTTAAACAATTTATAGAAGTATTATCAAACTTCAAATTTCAATTAAACTTTGCTTCACTGCTTACAGAAGTACTCTTAACAAGTCTCAATAACTCTAACTTAGCAGCTGCAATACATTACTTGCTGCAAGCATCCAAACTGACTGATTTCTAGCAAAATACTAACCGTTAAAGTTTAGAAATTCATAAAAAAATCTGTGATGAATTGAATTGGATGAAACTTTGACAATATGTATAATAAAGCGTTCTTAAGAGGTTAAGAAAATTTCAATTTTCTGCCTATAGTACTTTACTAGATATAACCATCTCACTTATATCATATTAAGAAAATTAGAAGTAGGAGTAACTGTCAAGGTTAAACAATTTTTAGAAGAATTATCGAACTTGAAATGTCAATTAAAATTTGCTTCATTGTTTACAGAAGTACCCTTAATAAGTTTCAATAGCTTTAACTTAGCAGCTGCAATATATTACCTACTGTGAGCATCCAAACTTAGGTACTGATTTCTAGAAAAATACTAACCGTTAAAGTTTAAAAATTCATAAAAAAATCTGTGATGATTTGAATTGGATAAACCTTTGACAATATGTTTAATAAGGCGTTCTTAAGAGGTTAAGAAAATTACAATTTTCTGCCTATAGTTCTTTACTAGATATAACAATCTCAACTGTATCATATTAAGAAATTGGAAGGAGGAGTACCTGTCACAGTTAAACAATTTTTAGAAGAAATATCGAACTTTAAATTTTAATTAAACTTTGCTTCATTGTTTATAGAAGTACTCTTAACAAGTTTTAAGAGTTTTAACTTAGCAGCTGTAATATATTACTTGCTGTAATCATCCAAACTGACTGATTCACAGACAAATACTAACCGTTGAAGTTTAAAAATTCATAAAAAAATCTGTGATGATTTGAATTGGATGAAATTTTGACAATACGTTTAATAAGGCGTTCTTAAGAGGTTAAGAAAATTACAATTTTCTGCCTATAGTTCTTTACTAGATATAACAATCTCAACTGTATCATATTAAGAAAATTCGAAGTAGGAGTACCTGTCAAGGTTAAACAATTTTTAGAAGAATTATCGAACTTTAAATTTCTACTAAACTTTGCTTCATTATTTACAGATGTACCCTTAACAAGTTTCGATAGCTTTAACTTAGCAGCTGCAATACTTCATTTGCTGCAAACATCCAAACTGACTGATTTCTAGCAAAATACTAACCGTTAAAGTTTAGAAATTTATAAAAAGATCTGTGATAATTTGAATTGGATGAAACTTTGACAAAATGTTTAATAAAGCGTTCTTAAGAGATTAAGAAAATCTCAATTTTCTGACTATAGTATTTTACTAGATACAACAATCTCAACTATATCATATTAAGAAAATTCGAAGTAGGAGTAACTGTCAAAGTTAAACAATTTATAGAAGTATTATCAAACTTCAAATTTCAATTAAACTTTGCTTCATTGTTTACAGAAGTACTCTTAACAAGTTTCAATAGCTTTAACTTAGCAGCCGCAATACATTACTTGCTGTAAGCATCCAAACTAACCGATTCTTAGCAAAATACTAACTGTTAAAGTTTAGAAATTCATAAAAAGATCTGTGATGATTTGAATTGGATGAAACTTTGACAATATGTTTAATAAAGCGTTCTTAAGAGGTTAAGAATATTTCAATTTTCTGCCTATAGTACTTTACTAGACATAACGATCTCAACTGTATCATATTAAGAAAATTCGAAGTAGGAGTACCTGTCAAAGTTAAACAATTTTTAGAAGAAACATCAAACTTCAAATTTCAATTAAACGTTGCTTCATTGTTTACAGAAGTACCTACTCATAACAAGTTTCAATAGCTTTAACTTAGAACTTAGCAGCTGCAATAGATTACTTGTTGCAAGCATCCAAACCGACTGATTTCTATTAGAAACATACTAATATCTTCCATTTATGTAACTGACAAAATGGATATCAAGAGAAACGACCAATAGAGGAGAGAGTAAACCAGGTACATTTTGGACATCTCCATATACGATGGTAATTTTCTAAGGAAATTACAAATTTCAATTTTTACTACACTTCCTATGTGAAAAACAAGTGTACCTGATGATATATTACACGCCGCCGATGATTGCCAAAATCTAATTATTTTTAGACCTAAGTGAATAACCCTTACAAAAGGCGCATCGCTCCTGGACACGATTTTCCAGCAAAAAAGGTGCGAAAACAGTAACTTTACGTAACAAGGCAGTATTTAAAGTTCAAATTTTGACGTTAGGTTGGCACGTCCGTGCTAATTACTGGTACATACCGGCAGCATACAATTAACAAACAGAGAAGTGAATCTCTTGTTTGCGGATATTTTTAACGGGACATGTGCGCGAGTGTGCCCATTTCGAAGTATAAAAAGAAGATCGGGCGGCAAAAGTACACACATGTATTAACAACGAGCGTTTCATCGCCCGTAAATCCGGACATACATGTAACAAGATTTTCGAAATATCTCCGTAAAACGCGGAGAAAAAATTTATGGGCGATAAATAATACTTTTTTATTCGTTTTTAATCGACGATCGACCTAAAAACAATACAAGCCAATCGAATCCTTGATCGAATAACAGGGGAATTAATTAAAGTCAGTTTTATTTTTAGTAAGTAATATCGGTTCCAACTGGTTTCAATTAATACTGTAAAGGTAATCAGTATTCAATATATGAAATATTACACGTCTAGTAATAACAATACTAATTAAATATTCAGCGCGCAAAGTAAAAATGAGGTGTTTACCTTCATATTAACAGGTAGATAATTGTTCCCAAAAACGAACAAAGTGTGTAATTGTTATATCAATTATTAAGTTACATAAAAAAACATTCACGAAAAAAAAACACTCGGACCTACTATCATAGCAATTGCTATTGATAACAATAACTGCAGACCTTCACCCATCTAAAGTAATAACAATCAAGTCTGTTTCGTAAGCGTATTGCTATGCTTGTTACAGTTGTTACAATTGGTAAATGGCAACTATAACAATTGAAATCGCTAACCGTGATGGTAATAATATTTTTATATCCAGCATCTACTGCATCCAGCAATACTACTGAAAAGGAAAGAAGTTCCATCATAGAACCATATATTACTTATCAAGCAACTAACTTATTGTTACAAACGAAAATTTGTGATGGTAAAATTACAGTTTCCAGTCAAGAAATTAATGGAAAATCACTGAAAAGATGTTATCAAATTGTTATGCATGATTTGAATAAAATGTAACAACAATAACAATCACATTCATCTCAAAACATCATCTCATTTCAGTTAGAATGATGTCAACAAGGCTACAGAACGCAGTTTTAGTACATTTATATTAGTTGAATTGAGATGAGCTAACAACTTGGTTGCTATCCTTCATTATCGTTATCAATAAACGGAAGAGACGTGACCATTTTCACCCATCTTCTCAGGTAAATGTAAAGTAATCATAATCTCTTATTGTCGGTTTGGTAAACTAATTATTATGCATGGTACGGTTGTTATGATTGATAAATAACAATCATAACAATTGAAACGTCTAACAGTAGTAGTAACTGGTATTTATATAAGTTGAATTGAGATGAACTAACAACTTCATTGCTATCCTTTATATTTGCTATCAATCAATTGAAGAGACGTGGTATTTTTTCGCCTATCCTCTCAGGTAAATGTAATATAATCAGAAACTCTCAAGTGTGTTTCGTAAACGAATTGATATGCTCGGTACGGTTGTTATATATGGTTGATAAATATCAATCACAACAATTGAAATGTCTAACAGTGGTCGGTAACTAGTGCATTTATATCAGTTGAACTGAGATGAACTAACAACTTGATTGCTATCCTTTATATTTTTCACCAATCAATTGAAGAGAAGTGACATTTTTCTCCTATTCTCTCAGGTAAATGTAATGTAATCATACTTTGATTTGGTGAACGAATTGTTATACTCGGTACGGTTGTTATGGGTGATTAATAACAATCACAACAATTGAAACGTATAACAGTGGTCTGTGACTAGTACATTTATATAAGTTAAATTGAGATGAGCTAACAACTTGATTGCTATCCTTAATTATTGTTATCAATCAATTGAAGAGATGTGACAATCGTCATCTATACCCTCTCAGGTAAATGTAATCATAAACTCTCAAGTTGGTTTGGTAAACGAATTATTATGCTCGGTACGGTTGTTATGTTTGATAAATAACAATCACAACAATTGAATCGTCTAACAGTGGTCTGTGACTAGTACATTTATATAAGTTAAATTGAGATGAGCTTACAACTTGATTGCTATCCTTTATAATTGTTAACAATCAATTAATGAGAAGTGACATTCTTCGCCTATCCTCCCAGGTAAATGTATTGTAATCATACTTTGATTTGGTGAACGAATTGTTATGCTCGGTAGGGTTGTTATGGTTGATAAATAACAATCACAACAACTGAAACGTCTAACAGTGGTCTGTGACTAGTACATTTGTATAAGTTAAATTGAGATGAGCTAACAACTTGATTGCTATCCTTTATAATTGTTAACAATCATTTAATGAGAAGTGACATTCTTCGCCTATCCTCTCAGGTAAATGTAATGTAATCAGACTTTGATTTGGTAAACGAATTGTCATGCTTGGTACGGTTGTTATGGTTGATAAATAACAATCACAAAAATTGAAACGTCTAACAGTGGTCTGTGACTAGTACATTTGTATAAGTTAAATTGAGATGAGCTAACAACTTGATTGCTATCCTTAATTATTGTTATCAATCAATTGAAGAGATGTGACAATCGTCATCTATACCCTCTCAGGTAAATGTAATCATAAACTCTCAAGTTGGTTTGGTAAACGAATTATTATGCTCGGTACGGTTGTTATGTTTGATAAATAACAATCACAACAATTGAATCGTCTAACAGTGGTCTGTGACTAGTACATTTATATAAGTTAAATTGAGATGAGCTTACAACTTGATTGCTATCCTTTATAATTGTTAACAATCAATTAATGAGAAGTGACATTCTTCGCCTATCCTCCCAGGTAAATGTATTGTAATCATACTTTGATTTGGTGAACGAATTGTTATGCTCGGTAGGGTTGTTATGGTTGATAAATAACAATCACAACAACTGAAACGTCTAACAGTGGTCTGTGACTAGTACATTTGTATAAGTTAAATTGAGATGAGCTAACAACTTGATTGCTATCCTTTATAATTGTTAACAATCAATTAATGAGAAGTGACATTCTTCGCCTATCCTCTCAGGTAAATGTAATGTAATCAGACTTTGATTTGGTAAACGAATTGTCATGCTTGGTACGGTTGTTATGGTTGATAAATAACAATCACAAAAATTGAAACGTCTAACAGTGTTCTGTAACTAGTACATTCATATCAGTTCAATTGAGATGAGCTAACAACTTGATTGCTATCCTTAATTACTGTTATCAATCAATTGAAGAGATGTGACCATCGTCATCTATACCCTCTCAGGTAAATGTAATCATAAACTCTCAAGTTGGTTTGGTAGGCGAATTATTATGCTCGGTACGGTTGTTATGATTGATAAATAACAATCACAACAAGTGAATCGTTTAACAATGGTCTGTAACTAATACATACATATATATCAGTTGAATTGAGATAAAATAACAACTTGATTGCTATTCTTTATATTCATTAACAATCAATTGAAGATAAAGTGACATTCTTTGCCTATCCTCTCAGGTAAATGTAATATGTATTCATACTTTGATTTGGTGAACGAATTGTTATGCTCGGTACGGTTATTATGATTGATAAATAACAATCACAACAATTGAAACGTCTGACGTCTGACAGTGGTCTGTGACTAGTACATTTATATAATTTAAATTGAGATGAGCTAACAACTTGATTGCTATCCTTAATTATTGTTATCAATCAATTGAAGAGACGTGACAATCTTCAACTATACCCTTTCAGGTAAATGTAATCATAAACTCTCAAGTTGGTTTGGTAGGCGAATTATTATGCTCGGTACGGTTGTTATGGTTAATAAACAACAATCATAACAATTGAAACGTCTAACAGTGGTTTGTAAATAGTAGGTACATTTATATCAGTTGAATTAAGATAAAGTAACAACTTGATTGCTATTCTTTATATTCGTTATCAATCAATTGAAGAGAAGTGGTATTCTTCGCCTATCCTCTCAGGTAAATGTAATGTATTCATACTTTGATTTGGTGAACGAATTGTTATGCTCGGTACGGTTGTTATGGATAGTAAATAACAATCACAACAATTGAAACGTCTAACAGTGGTCTGTGACTAGTACATTTATATAGGTTAAATTAAGATGAGCTAACAACTTGATTGCTATCCTTTATAATTGTTAACAATCAATTAATGAGAAGTGACATTCTTCGCCTATCCTCCCAGGTAAATGTAATGTAATCATACTTTGATTTGGTAAACGAATTGTCATGCTTGGTACGGTTGTTATGGTTGATAAATAACAATCACAAAAATTGAAACGTCTAACAGTGGTCTGTGACTAGTACATTTATATAAGTTAAATGGAGACGAGCTAACAACCTGATTGCTATCCTTCATAATTGTTAACAATCAATTAATGAGAAGTGACATTATTCGCCTATCCTCTCAGGTAAATGTAATGTAATCAGACTTTGATTTGGTAAACGAATTGTCATGCTTGGTACGGTTGTTATGGTTGATAAATAACAATCACAAAAATTGAAACGTCTAACAGTGGTCTGTGACTAGTACATTTATATAATTTAAATTGAGATGAGCTAACAACTTGATTGCTATCCTTAATTATTGTTATCAATCAATTGAAGAGACGTGACAATCTTCAACTATACCCTTTCAGGTAAATGTAATCATAAACTCTCAAGTTGGTTTGGTAGGCGAATTATTATGCTCGGTACGGTTGTTATGGTTAATAAACAACAATCATAACAATTGAAACGTCTAACAGTGGTTTGTAAATAGTAGGTACATTTATATCAGTTGAATTAAGATAAAGTAACAACTTGATTGCTATTCTTTATATTCGTTATCAATCAATTGAAGAGAAGTGGTATTCTTCGCCTATCCTCTCAGGTAAATGTAATGTATTCATACTTTGATTTGGTGAACGAATTGTTATGCTCGGTACGGTTGTTATGGATAGTAAATAACAATCACAACAATTGAAACGTCTAACAGTGGTCTGTGACTAGTACATTTATATAGGTTAAATTAAGATGAGCTAACAACTTGATTGCTATCCTTTATAATTGTTAACAATCAATTAATGAGAAGTGACATTCTTCGCCTATCCTCCCAGGTAAATGTAATGTAATCATACTTTGATTTGGTAAACGAATTGTCATGCTTGGTACGGTTGTTATGGTTGATAAATAACAATCACAAAAATTGAAACGTCTAACAGTGGTCTGTGACTAGTACATTTATATAAGTTAAATGGAGACGAGCTAACAACCTGATTGCTATCCTTCATAATTGTTAACAATCAATTAATGAGAAGTGACATTATTCGCCTATCCTCTCAGGTAAATGTAATGTAATCATACTTTG
Source organism: Cryptocephalus moraei (assembly GCA_946251905.1). Taxonomy (NCBI): domain Eukaryota; kingdom Metazoa; phylum Arthropoda; class Insecta; order Coleoptera; family Chrysomelidae; genus Cryptocephalus; species Cryptocephalus moraei. The sequence goes on along the minus strand of OX276462.1, from coordinate 7,410,187 downwards.
ATTTGGTGAACGAATTGTTATGCTCGGTACGGTTGTTATGATTGATAAATAACAATCACAACAATTGAAACGTCTGACAGTGGTCTGTGACTAGTACATTTATATAAGTTAAATTGAGATGAGCTAACAACTTGATTGCTATCCTTTATAATTGTTAACAATCAATTGAATGGACGTGATATTCTTCGCCTATCCTCTCAGGTAAATGGTGACCATAAACTCTCAAGTGTGTTTCGTAAACGAATTGTTATGCTCGATAGGGTTGTTATGATTGATAAATAACAATCATAACAATTGAAACGTCTAACAGTGGTCTGTAACTGGTACATTTATATAGGTTGAACAGAGGTGAACTAACAACTTGATTGCTGTCCTTTATAGTTGTTATCAATGAATTGAAAAGAAGTGACATTCGTCGCCTCTCCTCTCAGGTAAATCTGTTGTAATCATAATCTCTCAATTCGATTTGATACACGAATTGTTATGCTCAGTACAGTTGTTACGGTAATCACAGCAATTAAAAGTGTAACAGTGATCTGCAACTAACTAGCATTTTTGTATCAATTGAATTGAGATGAACTAACAACTTGATTGATATCCCTTATGTTATCTATCAATTGAAGGGGCAAACAACTGTCTCAGGTAGTTATAATTGAAATAACAATTCTCACAGTAAATTGTATGTATTAAGAAAACTTATGTATTACCGAATAGTCCCAATTTAACTGCAATTGACGCAGAATCGTTAAAGTTACATCCATGTAATTTTACATATTTGTTAGGGTAGAGCACAGATTAGGTATCTACTTATTTGTATTGTTTACAATAATTATCATTGACATACGACACAGTAGTAAATTAAGATTCGCAATGTTTACCAAAGCAATTAATTATAAAGCAATTGACATCAAGGAAACTTGTATACACATTAAATATCTTAATTGCCGATACAATTTAGGCTACTGTTGCGTAGTGATTTTCAGGCCGTTTTAGGTACGTTAAACGGATTGTTTATGTTGATGTTAAAGCCGTGATTTGTATAATTTTAAATAAATTAGGAAATAGTCTCGTATCGGTACTACTCGCGCCATCTATTGGAGTGCGCTCGGAGGCGGGAAAACTGTGTTGCCTACGCACCAGACTTAAAATTGAATTTATGTAAATGTAGGGAAAATGTAGACCTAAACAAGTTATTATTGCTATAACTTCTTATATAATAAATAAAAAGAATATAAAATAAAATAAATAAAGAAAATATAATTTCTTGCATAATTATGCGAATATTATTGATTCATTTTCATGCATATTGGCCTTTCTATAATAATAATGATGATGGCCATGGTAATGATAATTGACCGGTCATCAGATTACCATGGTAGGTACTTCAAATTTGATTTAGTTGGTAAGTACTATATTCAAAATAAAACTAAAAAAGCTGTTATTGCATATAATTTAAATTTCTTGCATAGTAATACTAATATTATTGGTACATTTTCATGCATATTGACCTTCTCATAATAATAATAATGATGATGACGATGGTATAATGATAACTGACTGATCATCAGATTACCATGGAAGGTACTTCATTCATGCATATTGGCCTTCCTATAATAATAATGATGATGGCCATGGTAATGATAATTGACCGGTCATCAGATTACCATGGAAGGTACTTCAAATTTGAATTAGTTAATAAGAACTACATTCAAAATACACCCAAAAAAGCTGTCATTGCATATAACTTCAATTTCTTGCATAATATTATTGGTGCATTTTCATATAAGTATATTTGCCTGTCTATAATACTAACACTAATGATGATGGCAATGGTTATCTTAATCGACCGGTCATCAGATTACCATGGGAGGTACTTCAAATTTGAATTAGTTAATAAGTACTACGTTCAAAATACACCCAAAAAAGCTGTCATTGCATATAACTTCAATTTCTTGCATAATAATACGAATATTATTGGTGCATTTTCATACATATTTGCCTGTCTATAATACTAACACTAATGATGATGACAATGGTTATCTTAATCGACCGGTCATCGGATTACCATGGGAAGTACTACAAATTTGAATTAGTTAATAAGTACTGCATTCAAAATAAAACTAAAAAACCTGTCATTGCATATAACTTCAATTTCTTGCATAATAATACGAATATTATTGGTGCATTTTTATACATATTTGCATGTCTATAATACTAACACTAATGATGATGACAATGATTATTTTAATCGACCGGTCATCAGATTGCCATGGGAGGTACTTCAAATTTGAATTAGTTAATAACTACTATATTCAAAATAAAACCAAAAAAGTTGCTCACATCATACTATTTAGCAATATTAACTTCGACGGAAGCAATCATCACTTAGAGACCGTATGCTTCCGCCTTCTTGCTCGCAATCTTCTCCAAGATTTCCATAGATTCCGACGTATCGTAACCGTCGCAGACCTTCATCAGGCGATAACCGTTGCGACCGCGATAAATTTCATCAAATTGACAGTTTTTCCTATCCCCCTTTGGTCCGCCATTAGCATGGACTGAAAAACTTGTCTGCTTTGAATGGGATCCCGTACGTAATTCGCTTGTTTCGATTGTAAATCATCTCCGGTACTCGTTTTTCCTTTCTCACGATCGTCAGTCGGACAATTTGCTAAATTACGGAATACAGAAGTATGCGATATGGACGATGATGGAGGTTTTTCAACGCCCGAGGTATCGACGTCGTTAATTGAGATATTGAGGCAGGAAGAAGATGGTATTTCCTTCGGTTTGATTGCTCGGAAATCGCATCTAGGTACCTCTTCGACAAATTGGAAAAGGCAGACCAACCAAAACGAGACTTAATTTTATATTTGGTACTGTTTTGGGATTGGGTACGTCTCATTGTCATTTTTATATACCTTGCTTGTTGGCACGTTAACTCATGCTTCTTCCTCTCAAAAATCGATCATTATTTATGAGACAAAATGAATCTAAGATGTACCAAATGTGAAACATTACAAAAATGTAATGAGAAAAAAGAGGTTTTTCATCATTTTCTACGTCTTTTCGTTAACTAATGACGATTTTTTGGTAAGTTGTGGTTTTTCAAAAGTTATGCGAAAAAATGAGTTTTTCATCATTTTCCACGTCTTTTGGTTTACAAATGACGATTTTTTAGTGAGTTGTGAATTCTCAAATGTAATGCGAAAAAAGAAGTTTCTCGTCATTTTCCACGTCTTTTGGTGGTACTTATGACGATATTTTGGTGAGTTGTGGTTTTTCCAAAGTACCTAATGCGGAAAAAAAGTTTCTCACATTTTCCACGTCTTTTGGTTTACTAATGATAATTTTTTGGTGAGTTGTGAATTTTCAAAAGTAATGTGAAAAAATGGAGTTTTTCATCATTTGCCACGACTATTGGTTTACTAATGATAATTTTTTGAGGAGTTGTGAATTTTCAAAAGTAATGCGGAAAAAGGAGTTTTTCATCATTTTCCACGTCTTTTGGTTTACTAATGACGATTTTTTGGTGAGTTGTGAATTTTCAAAAGTAATGTGAAAAAAGGAGTTTTTCATCATTTCCCACGTCTATTGGTTTACTAATGATGATTTTTTTGGTGAGTTGTGAATTTTCAAAAGTAATGTGAAAAAAGGAGTTTTTCATCATTTCCCACGTCTATTGGTTTACTAATGATGATTTTTTTGGTGAGTTGTGAATTTTCAAAAGTACTTAATGCGAAAAAAGGAGTTTTTCATCATTTGCCACGTCTATTGGTTTACTAATAACGATTTTTTAGTGAGTTATGAATTTTCAAAAGTAACAGAGCAACCAAAACGGGACCTAATTTTACATTACTGTTTTGGGATTGGGTACGTCTCATTCTCATTTCCATATACCTTGCTTGTTGCAACTCATGCTTCTTCCTCTCGATAATCGATTATTTTTGAGACAAAATGTATCTAAGATGGGCGAAAAGTGAAATATTACAAAAATGTAATGAAAAAAAAAGAAGTTTTTTATCATTTTCTACGTCTTTTCGTTAACTAATGACGATTTTTTGGCAAGTTGTGGTTTTTCAAAAGTTATGCGAAAAAATGAGTTTTTCATCATTTTCCACGTCTTTTGGTTTACAAATGACGATTTTTTAGTGAGTTGTGAATTCTCAAATGTAATGCGAAAAAAGAAGTTTCTCATCATTTTCCACGTCTTTTGGTGGTACTTATGACGATATTTTGGTGAGTTGTGGTTTTGCCAAAGTACCTAATGCGGAAAAAAAGTTTCTCACATTTTCCACGTCTTTTGGTTTACTAATGACGATTTTTGGTGAGTTGTGAATTTTCAAAAGTAATGTGAAAAAATGGAGTTTTTCATCATTTGCCACGACTATTGGTTTACTAATGATGATTTTTTTGGTGAGTTGTGAATTTACAAAAGTGATGCGAAAAAAGAAGCTTTTCATTATTTTCCACGTCTCTTCGTTTACTAATGACGATTTTTTGGTAAGTTGTGGTTTCCCAAAAGTAATGCGAAAATATGAGTTTTTCATCATTTTCTACTTCATTTGGTGTACTAATGACGCTATTTTGGTGAGCTGCGAATTTTCAACCTTATGACCTTCTATATAGTATAGTGGCAATTTCAAAAGGTCATATCTTATCATTTCCAAAAGTAATAATTGTTACTTTCCAACTAGTTATTCCAAGTACGTTCCAGTAAAATCAAAATTCATGGTCCTATAAAACGAACCTTGGGTGAGATCAGTTTTAGATTAATACAATTCCTTTTTGAGCACAACAGCAATTTTTCATATTCTGTCCAAAATTCAACCCGACTCAAATCCACTCACTCGAAGTAAAGTAAAGAACTACTTTGCCGTTTCTAATCGCTCATCGTCCAGTCGACCTTATGTGATTTCGACGTCGTTTTACTCATCTCCGATACACTTTTTCTCAATTGAGCCTAGTCGATAAAAAACCCATCGAGGGTTACCTTCGTATATCAATTTTTTCCGCCTCCCGGCCCCTTTATCGCCACTCAACTATGACTCCATAAACTTCGCCGTGACGTCCCAGACTTTTTCCCGGACCGGCGACGGCATAAATAAATAAATATTAGACGGGTAAAAAGTGGCACGTAAGTCTAAGTAAAATCGTAATCTCCTCGGATCCGGGATTTATTCCCGATCATCACGCATCAAAGGACAATCACAGTAAGAACAAAAGTCGATAAGTATGAGAGGAATCATGAAACTGCCTCGGAAGATATTTGTTCTCTATCGGTAGCTTTGGTTTGCATTGCCCACAAATATCAACAAGTAACTAAAATTACAAGAGGGTTGTAAGCGTTTGAGAGTCTTTGCTGCGCATGGTTCTTTCGCGCAGGGCACAGTTGCGTCTAAGTGACTTAAGCACAGTCCGTTAAGTATCAGATGAGGGTACGCAGAGTAGCACCGACCATCAAGTCAAGGGCATAGTTAATAGTTATTCTTTCATACGATTGGATAGACTAATCTTGAATTATTAATAAATTAATGGTAATTGATCCCAGGATTAGGCCAAGCAAATAAGCAAAAAAATACTCTGTTTTTGAAATCGAATCCTCGAGCAGGACACCCGGATTTTTAGGTAATATAAGCCAACAGAAACAAAACGTATCGAAAAACCCAACGAGACTATGAACATTAGGCATTGTTATTAAGAATTAAACGTCAAAAAATGCACTTTTTTGATTATTTTTGATCTTAATATTAAAAACTAAGTTACTTTTGGGTACATTGGGCTTACCATCCTCTAGAGAATTAAAAGACCTTTAAACTGACTCTAAACCGATCTCGATACCTTCATTTGTTACCAGGGGCACCAAGATCTTACAACCGCGATTTTTTTTAGTTATGCGTAGACAGTTATTGCAAAAATATAAACAAATTGAATTTTGCACTAAACTATTTGATGAATCGATCTGAAATTTTTACCACATATAAAGCACTATAATCCCCGACTTTTTACAAAATAACAAAGCCGCAGGTTCAATTTCGCAATAACAATTGTTAAACAAAGGATTTGTCGATTTTGACATTCTATACCATTTTTCTCAGCAACAAATGAAAATATCGAGGTCGGTTTAGAATCATTTTAAAGGTCTTTTAATTCCCTAGAGGATGGTGAGCTCATTTTACCCAAAAGTAACTTAGTTTTTAATTGAGAACAAAAATAGTAAAAAAGTGCATTTTTTGACGTTTAATTGTTAATAACAATGCCTAATGTTCATAGTCTCGCGGGGTCTTCCTATACATTTTGTTTCCGTTGGCCTATATTACCTAAAAATCCGGGTCTCCTGCTCGAGGATTCGATGTCATAGTGAAACCCTTATTTGCTTGGCCGAGATATAGTTGCACCAATTGCCTGGTACGGGCCCCGATTTATATAAATATAGCCAAAGCTACTATTCCAGTAGAAAATGCCAAAATGTAATACAATAACACATCAGTAAATCAATATATATAATTACATTTGTTTAGAATGTTCCAAATATATTCTGAAACACCTGGAGCAATTCTTGCTCCAACCTCGGTACATGCATGACATACAATCTGGAAAAAATATTCTATGGGTGCCTTTCATGGAATATACATAATCATTCTAGGTTATCTTTTTTCTTTTAACAATAGGTAATGTAGATAGATATAATATATTCCACAAATATTGCCTTGTCTTGTCGCGAACGGTATGCTAGACATAAAAGGAGACCGACAGCTGAGAGGAGCAGTCATAAAATTGGGACCGTGACGGGACGAATAAACAACAGCTGAGTGTAATATAAATTAGATAATAAGTGTTAGTGTCAGTAAAAATAAATTAGTCAAATTATGTTACTAGTTATTTTGAAGGTGAAACGTTACAGTATTTAAAATATAATTCGAAATACATCTATCGCTACAAATAACTTTAATAAATGGTTTATCGGAAAAAAATCATATTTATGTAGTATGTTTTCTAATATTACTTGTTAAAAATCGCTTGGCAAGCGGATAGGAATTCCACCTGTCGATTGAATAATTATGTACCTCTCCGCCGGCGCGTTTTTCGAAAATCTGGTAATAAATGAACAATGTCAGACGAGATTCTATCTAACGGACAACCTAAAAGATTGGCGAAATCTCCACTTATTAGTCAACGTCACGAGAGAGCTTTCTATCCAGTCAAATAAATAATGATCGAAATTAGTCGCGCTGGTACCGAAAAAGAGATAATACCGAAAGATCACAAAAACTCGCCATAAATTAGCCCGACGGATGATTTACTAATTTGTTATTCCGCACACGAGACGTAACGACTGTACTAAATTCGAACATAAAACTGTGAGTTTATGAAGTTCACTCGCGAAAATCATCCGCGACATATTATTTATCGCCGGTAAATCCTCGATTTGTACCGTTAAGAATTTTCCTTGCTAATTTTATTTATTTCTTAATTGTAGATCGTTACGAGAATTTATTCGAATTGATCGAAATCTCTTCTAGATCCGGATTTAGGCTTTTGTACGTATCCTCCGGGAGCCACGGCTAATTTCTCAACGGTCACTCGTATAAATTCGTGATTACTCACGATAATTAAATAAATCACTCTGTGTGGTACTTCTCCGGTGGATCCACACAATCGAACCTTTGATTTAACGTCTAATGAAGACGATTAAATAAAAAGATGATAAATGCGCGACGAAGCGACAAGAAAACATTAATAAATTAGGAACTTTATAGCAAAACTTCCGTAATAAATAACTGTTAATTAGATGAACAGATTCGATACGTCGCGAAGAAATATAACCCGAGGATTATGTCGGCGGAATTTAAATTTAAACATTTTTTTTGTCGGTATATTCAGGATCATATTGTTACGTTACTTGTTTAATTATAGCTCGTCCTGCAACCTGCTGGACCAATCCAGAAATATTCAATGAACACACGGGAAATACCACACATTTAACATTATTTTAGAGCAAAGGAGAAAAGGTAACGATTCTTACGTGTTTCGGTACATTGGCCATCATCAGATCGCATCCAGATCAGAATAGTCATAGTTTCCTATTTTATAATGTCTAGGAACAATCTAGAAAAGAATAGAATTCTTTCCTCCAGAAAAGCCTACTCAAATCTTGGAAGTCACGACCTGCTGCCATGGCATTTTCCGTTACATTTTGTAAAGATGGAAGTCCATTCTAAGAAGTAAGAAAACCTTGTTATTTAAGCGCTTAGATATTTTTTTGGGTTTTGAGTTTGATGCTTTACGTACTGATTTCCTCTTTAACTATTTGAATTTGTAACTCATCTTCAGTAGTAGTTACAAAAGTTAATGTTTTTCTGGCTAGTTTTTGAGAACATGAACATGTTTAGAAATTAACGAGAACGGTTTAATCTGAAAACTTATAAGGCGTGGTGCATTTAAGAAGAGAAAATTTTGAGAATATGAATTAAATTCTCGTTGATGATTAATAGACGTGAGGAACTATAAGTTTGTGATATGTTTTCTTAATAATTTCAAGTAAAATGTGATAAGCTTGTTGTTGGATCAAGTTATTTCTAATTATCTACTGTAAGGACTAAATTGAAACTTACATAACTTCGTAAATTGATCATCGCTGACCTTTTTATGCTTGTCTAAAGTCGTACTTCAAAACAACTTCATAAGCAACTTGACGTAGTTTCATTAAAATCGAGCCATCACACACTTTTTCATGAATTTTTAAAATTTAACCCGTACTTAGCACTTTCAGACAGTTGAGATGGTTAAATCTTGTAATCTATTAGAGCAATTTAGTTGAAGTTATCGAAACTTAATAAGAATAGCTCAGTAAATAGTATACAGAAATTTCATTGAAGTTCAAGTTTCCACAACTTTTTCACTAATTTTTAAGTTTGGCTGCGTCTTATTTCAAACTTCCTTAACATGACACAATTAAGAAAGTTATATTTAGTAAAGTACTTTAGATAGTAGACTGAAACTTTTTCAGCTACTCCAGTATACTTTATTGAACAACCTGACAAAATTTCATCAAAACCCAATGATTACAGTGTTTTTTATGAATTTTAAAACTTTGCTGATTCATATGTAGCATGTTTTGTTGAATTTTGGTGAAGTTGTTTGCATGTAGTAATGTATTGTAATAATTAAATTGAAACTTTAGAAACCTATTAAGAATGTTTTTGTAAACAATGAAGATAAGTTTTATTGATATTAAAATTTAAACAATTTTTTAATTATTATTTCGATTGCGAATCGTCTTTCGTCCCATCATAATATGTTACAATCACATACAATTAAGAAAATTATATTTAGTAAATTACTAAAGGCAGTAAGTTAAAACTTTCCGTAATTCTTAAGAACGTTTTATTTAACAAATTGACGAAGTTTCAATAAAATAGAATTGTGTCAAACTTTTTTGTGAATTTCTAAACTGTGATGCCTTGTACTTATCAAATACTTGACATCTAGGCCAAGCAAATAGGCAAAAAAGACAGGAGCAGAAGACCCGGGTTTTTAGGTAATATAGGCCAACAGAAACAAAACGTATAAGAAGACCCCACGAGACTATGAACATTAGGCATTGTTATTAACAATTAAACGCCAAATGCACTTTTTTGACTATTTTTGTTCTCAGTTAAAAACTAAGTTACCTTTGGGTAAAATGGGCTCACCATCCTCTAGGGAATTAAAAGACCTTTAAAATGATTCTAAACCGACCTCGATATCTTCATTTGTTGCTGAGAAAAATGGTATGGAAAGTCAAAATCGACAAATTCTTTGTTTAACCATTGTTATTGCAAAATTGAACCTGCGGCTTTGTTGTTTTGTAAATAGTCTGGGATTATAGTGCTTAATATGTGGTAAAAATTTCAGATCGATTCATCAAATGGTTTATTGCAAAATTCAATTTGTTTATATTTTTGCAATAACCATCTACGCACAACTAAAAAAAAAACGCGGTTCTAATATCATGGTGCCCTAGATAAACATTTTCTCTATCGATATCAATTGTTGAATATGATAAAAAGCAATTTTAAGATTGTTTAAAAAATTAAAGAAGAAAAACAATTTTTTTTAATTTTGGCACCTTGTCATAAGTAAAATCTCTGAAAATTGTTGACGAATTTTGATGTAATTGGGTTATAAATCCCGCTTCGCAAGTACGCCATTCCAATGAAAATTTCGTGTTGTAACGTGAAAACCATTTTAAATAAATAAATTTGAAAAGAATACCAGAAATTTGAATTTGAAATAGCAAATTCAAATTACCAGTTGTACCATTTAAAAATGAAATTCAGTATAGCCAACTCAAACAGTCATTCTTGATCACGTTGTAATAAGTCGAAATATATACTTATTATTCTTGGGGTTGTCCGTGCTTTTACGCATTCACTCTACGGATGGGTTTACACATAAATGGGAAATAAAGGTATCCCTGTACCTACTTGTCCGTTGTGAATAGTTACGTGGCCTATTTCGCCAGATTTCCCGGCTCATGTATATAAAGTTGGCGGACCACCCTCACAGGCCGGCAAAACAAAATAGTGGAGATTTTGTGTCTTTTTTGTAGCTTTTTTGTAGCGAGAAAACGAATTTTGTAGCTTTTGAATAGCCGGAGCTACAAAAGGTGGGCTAACTTAATATTAAGTTAGCGGCCATCGCTATAACTCATAGACGGAATGTAATAGGATGCTCTGGTTTGCAAAGGAATTTGTGTCTTTAGAAGTACTTGAAAGTCACTGGGCCAAAAAAAGTTGTTGGCCACATTTGGCCAATTTTGGCCAAAAATGACAAGATGTTCAATCATCACTCGCGGTTCAATTTCATGATATAGTAGCGATCATAAAATGCATTTGGCATTGAAAAACTTCTGTTAACCGGCCGAAAAAGCGGGCAAAAATTGCCAGAAATGGCCAAAAATTCGAAAATTATTTATTTCTGCCAAAACATGGGAAATCCTGTATACACGTCGACAGGTCGAACATGTGGTACACAGAGAGCTGAGAAAAACTAGCAGGGATTCAATAAAAAATACCCAGAAATGGCCAAAAATTCTAAAATGACTTATTTCTGCCAAAACGTGATAAATCCTGTATATACTTCAACAGTTCGAAAATGTGGTCCCAGGAATTTTCAGACACACTCTCTAACGATCCCATGGATCCTTCTTGTCACTGGAATTCAACTGAAACTGCGGGCCTGTGGAGCTACAAATTCTAATATTAGTAATTTCGGCCAAAACGTGATAAATCCTGTATATACTTCAACAGTTCGAAAATGTGGTCCCCGGAATTTTCAGACACACTCTCTAAGGATCCCATGGATCCTTCTTGTCACTGGAATTCAACTGAAACTGCGGGCCTGTGGAACTACAAATTCTAATATTAGTAATTTCGGCCAAAACGTGATAAATCCTGTATATACTTCAACAGTTCGAAAATGTGGGCACAGGAAATTTCAGACACACTGTCTAAGGATCCAATAGATCCCTATAGTGACCGGAATTTTCCTGAAACTGCGGGCCTGTGGAGCTATAAATTCTAATATTAGTAATTTCGGCCAAAACGTGATAAATCCTTTATATACTTCGACAGTTCGCAAATGTCCTTTTAGAATTTGTAGCCCCACAGGCCCGCAGTTTCAGCTGAATTCCAGTTGCTAGAAGGATCCATTGGATCCTTAGACAGTGTGTCTGAAAATTCCGGGGCCCACGTTTTCGAACTGTTGAAGTATATACAGAATTTATCACGTTTTGGCCGAAATTACTAATATTAGAATTTGTAGCTCCACAGGCCCGCAGTTTCAGGTGAATTCCGGTGGACAGAAGGATCTATTGGATCCTTAGACAGTGTGTCAAAAATTCCTGGGCCCACATTTTCGGACTGTCGAAGTATATACAAGATTTATCACGTTTTGGCCGAAATTACTAATATTAGAATTTGTAGCTCCACAGGCCCGCAGTTTCAGTTGAATTCCAGTGACAAGAAGGATACATGGGATCCTTAGTGAGTGTGTCTGAAAATTCCTGGGCCCACATTTTCGGACTGTCGAAGTATATACAAGATTTATCACGTTTTGGCCGAAATTACTAATATTAGAATTTGTAGCTCCACAGGCCCGCAGTTTCAGTTGAATTCCAGTGACAAGAAGGATACATGGGATCCTTAGTGAGTGTGTCTGAAAATTCCTGGGCCCATATTTTCGAACTGTCGAAGTATATACAGGATTTATCACGTTTTGGCCGAAATTACTAATATTAGAATTTGTAGCTCCACAGGCCCGCAGGTTTAGGTGAATTCCGGTTGCTAGATGGATCTATTGGACCCTTAGACAGTGTGTCTGAAAATTCCGGGGACCACATTTTCGAACTGTTGAAGTATATACAGAATTTATCACGTTTTGGCCGAAATTACTAATATTAGAATTTGTAGCTCCACAGGCCCGCAGGTTTAGGTGAATTCCGGTGGCTAGATGGATCTATTGGATCCTTAGACAGTGTGTCTGAATATTCCGGGGACCACATTTTCGAACTGTTGAAGTATATACAGGATTTATCACGTTTTGGCGGAAATAAGTCCTTTTAGAATTTGTAGCTCCACAGGCCCGCTGTGCAAAGTGACTTTTAGTGTCTAACAGAGTCTACTAAATCCTCCACATTGTTGCTTAAATTTCCATGGCCTGCATTTTCGAACAATTCAGGTATATACAGGATTTAGCACGTTTTGGCAGAAATAAGTGATTTTAGAATTTTTGGCCATTTCTGGGTATTTTTTATTTCTGAGGTTTTTCTGAGCTTTCTGTGTACCACATGTTCGACGACGTGTATACAGGATTTCCCATGTTTTGGCAGAAATAAATAATTTTCGAATTTTTGGCGATTTCTGGCAATTTTGGCCGCTTTTTCGGCCAATTAACAGAAGGTTTTCCATGCCAAATGATTTTTAAGATCGCTACCATATCATGAAATTGAACCGCGAGTGGTGATTGAACATCTTGTCATTTTTGGCCAAAATTGGCCAAATGTGGCCAAAAACTTTTTTTGGCCCAGTGACTTTCAAGTACTTCTAAAGACACAAATTCCTTTGCAAACCAGAGCATCCTTCTATTCCGTCTATGAGTTATAGCGATGGCCGCTAACTTAATATTAAGTTAGCCCACCTTTTGTAGCTCCGGCTATTCAAAAGCTACAAAATTCGTTTTCTCGCTACAAAAAAGCTACAAAAAAGACACAAAATCTCCACTATTTTGTTTTGCCGGCCTGTGAGGGTGGTCCGCCAACTTTATATACATTCCCGGCTCGTTACACCCTCCTCGTGACAATATATACTTGCAAGTTTTGACGACAGGTGTCGGTGCTTCGCACTTGCACAGGGCGGTCTAAATAAGGACCAGTTTGAAATCCTTACTTTCCTTAAATCGTCACAGTATCTAATAGGTCGCTTCTGTGATATCAATCGTTAGTCCTGGACATAACCTCCTCGCGCCTTCAGTCCCATTCTCACGTCTCGCCCGACTCCTCTCCTCGTCATAAATATTCATCGGAATAATCGGCACCGCGGCCATGACAAGAAATTAATTTTCTTATTAGAAAAAAAAATTATAAAGAAGCGGCGAAAATGCAGATAGCCCGACGATAAATTTCACCATTTCGGACATAAATAATAATACGGAGAAAAAATCAATTTGGCCGGATCGAGAGCCGATTTCGCACCTCTCGCCATCGGTAAGACACGCCATCGTCGATCGGTAATATGTAAATTTACACGTTTTGTCATCGATCACGAGTTATATTCGACGGCCAGTTTTCCGGTTCGACAACCTTCCGCGGGTGATCCGGAGGTGATTACACGTCGAAAAAGTCGCGAAACTTCGGAAAAGAGTCGTGGGTGTATCGCAACTAGCATCATTCATCATCGAATTCGCGTATTACGTCCATTAATGTAGGTAACGTCGAGCGGATGGTTTGTATCAGGTGACGAAAAATGGGGAGTTCCAAAACTCACCGTTAAGCATTTTAAAATTACGTAGAAAGGATCATTTGTCACAGTGACTTATGCCTAATTATGTATTGCCTCCAGGCGCTCAGAGAATCTAATATGTAAAGCGGAGTGGACGTATGTGTGTAAATCTGACTGGAAAAGTAAACGCAACCCCTCCAGAGCGACTCATGAAAGCTATGTCACTTTTTGTCTTGTTCTTTATGTCTCTTGGATTTAATTTTGTTAATTTGTATTTTCTCAAATTCGTCTCTTTCTGTTTCCTTCCCTTCCCTAGGTAATAGTTTCTCTAATATTAATGTGAAATGACGCCCCCGTAAGGCATTTGCTGGTAATATGACAATAAGTACCGCCCCTCACCTTAGACGTGACAATATCCATATTCAGATTGAATTCCACGAAATTCTCAAGTTGAAGCTTAAATTTTGAAAATGAGCAACAATATTTCCATCGATTTTGTGGTCTGATCTAGTCTGCTCTGGTCTAGTCTACTATGGTCTGCTCTAGTATGATTTGGTCTCTTCTGCTCTACTCTGCTCAGGTCTGCTCTGGTTTGGTCTGATCTAGTCTGCTCTGATCTGCTCTGGTCTAGTGTGGCCTGTTCCATGTCCATCCATTTCCAAGTAGCAATAAGCCATTTTCATGGTAAAAGTGTCAGTTCTTAAGCCATATCATCGTTGAATCGTCAACGCATTGTAGGTGCAGGGCAATTTAAGAAGAAGAAGAAGAAGAGACGCCGCGAACTAGGGAAGAAAGAGGAAACACAAAGGGCTTAGAATTTGGTCGGATGAACTAGAGAACAAGAGAAAGCAATTCAGGATAAACAGGAAACGTGTAAGAAACAAAAATTGGTAAATGGTGAGTTTGATCAACAAAGTAGAAATAGAAGAGTCAAAGGAAAGAGATATCCTAGTTACAGCACTATAATAAAGAAGGAGCAGAAGGTAATTATGAGAGCGTTTACTGTACAGTAATAATTCTGCGACTCTGAATGACCTCGGTCGAATTGAAAAGAATTGACGAGTATCGATTCTATTAATGACATCTTCCTTTTCTGAGAGTCGTCTTATTTCTTCGTCACTTATATGCTCTAGTTTTGATATTCTACAGGATCTTCTCATATTTTCCATATCTACCGCTGGTAGCAAAGGGTAACGTAACTTAAAATGACCGTGTATAAAAGCTCGTGAATTTTTGGCAATAAATTAGTATACCTAGTATGCTCAAAACGACAGTGTGTTGTGGTCTTGATTCTTCAATCCAACCTACAAGCTCTCACGTTACGCCCTGAGAGTTCTACGAGATCTTCGAGCTACGACAACTCCTAACTTCAAGATCTTCAACCCCGGAGAGCACGTTACGCCCTCTCTCCACTCGACTAGAACTTCAACCCCGGATCGACACGTCACGCCCTCAGATCCAACCCGGAGAGCACGTTAAGCCCTCTCTCCACACTTCGAGAACTTCAAGAGATCACGTCACGCCCTGATCTCCAACGCTACCAGACCGTCTTCAGCCTTACAACCTGGAGACAAGATTCATCTCCGCAGCCACCCACGAGCTACGAGAGAGATCCATACAGTCCACTCTACAGAGATCACTTCACACTTTCGTTCAATGGATGAACTCAGGGCAGTCTTCAACTATTGACTATATCATAACAAACAGAGCAATATACCCCACTCAGATAACTGATGTCCGCTCCCTTACCTCAGCTAACATAGGAAGTGGCCACCTCTTAGTACCTACTATGCAAAATGAGAGTCAAGATCCAAATAAAACGGAAACCTACACCAGAATATATAGAGAAAATTAATGTCGAGTCTATCATGGACCTTACAACTCAAGAATTATACGGCAAACGCCTACAACAGAAAATAGAGCATAACCAAATTTATTTCTAGGCTCCATGTTGTAAATTTTTCTTGGAGTGTTTTATACATATAGTTTTTATCATCTGCAAATGAAAGTGTAAAAAGGCAGTTATCTCCTATTTGAATGCTTGTTGCGGTTTGCAACTCTTTAGGAACTTACGTCACGTAAGTTTGACTCGAAGGACCAGGCAAGACGTTGTTTCTTCGTAGAGCTGTTGCAGCTTACCAATGCAACTGAGTGGTGCAGGAGACCCAGGTTAACTGGATTGAAACGCGGGTACTTTTAAATTTACGACTTATATTTGGAAAGTAGTTCCACTGACAAGTACACTACATTAATTTTATGTACAATATGAATATCTTTGCGATTGAGAGTGAATTGAGGCGTTGTGAGTTTAATGAGTTTTGCGCGAGTGTCGAAATGTTTCTCTCGTCTCAAGCGTGTGTCCATCGGGGTAAATGTGATTGCTCCTCCCATCGCCCCTCATCTTGTTTCGCGATTGGAGGACCCGAGATTGCTTACTGAGTACTGATTGGGTAAGTTAAGCGCCCAGTACACCAGATGTGTTAGTAATAAAAGAGAAAATCAACCCTCCGACGATAAGGGTAGGTGCCGTGAAATTTGGAAAGTGACAGAACAATGAGAGAAAAATTGTTCGTTTCGGTAATGTCGCCCTTCCGAGAAGGCTGGAAGATAACGAACATGTGCTCTTTTTGAGCGACAATGGGACAATTCTTCTCGGAAGATATGAAGAGAGGGACTATGACATCGGACGAATGACACCGTGACTAAAGTTATTAGTATAAGGGGATGTGAAAGTAAATAGGGAATAGGAAATATTTGAAGCGCTTTTGTTCCTTTGAGTGTCTTGTTTATGATTTTCAAGTGGTTTATACAGCTTGTAAAAATAACTTTGTTAGTCGGAAGAGATTGAAATATGAGGGGCTATATAGGATAATAAATAATGAAAAAGGCGGAAAAAGATATTGTTGGAATTCCAACAATGCTTATGCCTGAGCATTTTTTGATCCAGACTTTCAGTGCCTCTCGGACATTGAAAGTTGTTAAGGGCTCAGATTATCGGTAAACCAAACATTATTTGCGAATTTGGATCCGATTCGTCGGACTCGCGGGATCCTCCGACTGTCGTCGGGGTCTCGATCTTGAGGCGAAGATGATGATGACGATGAGAGAACCGCCGAAGGAAGAGCGAGGCCGTTATACACGCACGCAGCTACTACTACTACCACTTCTTTGATTTAACACCCAGCACGCTCCCAGTCATCTTCAGTTAGCATCAAGACGCAGGTTGATCCTGACACTCCTCTCACCTCCACCACGTCAGTTTCCCTCTCTTTCTCTCTCTCTCACTCTTTCCTCTCTCTGTCTCCTCCGTCTTCGTCGTAGTGTCCGCGATATCACGCGTACGCGAAGAGAGGCACGTGTCGACGGCGACGTCGTCTCGTGTACGAGAGGAAGGAAGGAAGCTTTCCCTCGAGGGATGTCCGCCCGGCGCTCCGGTCGAAGGTAGCGCTGGGGGTCCGAGCGATGTCCACGGGCGTGACATGTACCTGCAGCGTCACACGAGCGAGTCGGACGGGTGCCTCTCGCCGAGGGTGTCCACCCCAGACAGCCACTGCGCACTGACGACCGTCTCGAGCCCCCTGTCGACCGCCTCCGATCCGGGGATGTCCGCCTCGCAGCCCTACACCCCGAACTACTACTCGAGGTCGCAGCAGGACGCGTGGTCGCCGCGACGCGACTACTACGGCGGCGGCGACGCCAATAACAACGTCTACAATAAGTACGACTGCAGGTACAAGTCGCAGGGTGCGGTCGACGCGTCGTCCGGCTCGTACCAGCAGCGGCAGGAGTACTACGACAGTAAGTACAAGAAGAAGGGCGGCGGCGGCGGCGGAGGCGGTGGGAATCCGCCTCAGGCAGGCGTCGAGGTGATGAAGAAACGCAGGCTGGCGGCGAACGCCCGCGAGAGGCGGAGGATGAACAGCCTGAACGACGCGTTCGACAGGCTGCGGGACGTCGTGCCCTCCCTAGGGAACGACAGGAAGCTGTCCAAGTTCGAGACGCTCCAGATGGCGCAGACGTACATTGCGGCGCTGCACGAGCTGCTGCAGAGGGACTGAGCGGTAGGTCTCGACGGTACCTTTACGGGATCCCCGTATCCACCACAGGAAGGACGAGGGAAGCTCCCGCTTCCCGTTCCCAAAGGTTCCAACCGAGGCGACCCAATAATCGTATTACTTTCCCGTAAAAGTACCTCGTTTCGGAACTATAAGTTCGACGTCGGCAGTCGATTTCCCATTGGTGATAAAATCGCGTATCTCTTGCGGCGGAATGACCCACTGACATAATGAAATCCCTCGTTAGTCCGGTCGTATTAAGAGGTTTTGGTGATCCGAGCTGTTGTTTTGGAAACGTACAGGTCGCATACCAGGTGAGATTAAGGCAATGTACTGCTAATTTCTGCTAAAGTCAAAAATTTCTAAACGAATACCAATTACCAGCAATTCATAGGAAAATCTTAACATTATAGTAATTCTTGGTTACTAGCTGTTCAGCTAAACATATTTTCGACTCGTGGGTAATGGACAAAACATCTAAATTGGGAGTGAGTTTTAATATGAATCTTGAGCACAAAAATGTATGGAGAACATGTGAAGATATATAAGCTGAAAGAATAATTTTGAATATATTCATAGGAGTTAAATGAGCAAATTTCCTTTTAATTAAAGACGTAAATTCAAATGCAAGTAAATACGAAGATATAAATTCGAAATCCTAAATTAGCGACGTATTGCTAATTTGTGCTAGAAAATTTATAAGCAAACACCATACTTATCATAGCAAAATCTTGACAACATTGCAAATTAGAAATTATAATTTTCGTTGGTTACTTCCTACTCAGCTACGTTTCAGTAAATTAGCTTAAGAGACATTTCTTTCGACTCTTGAGCAATGGACAAATCATCTAAATTAGACATGAATTTTATTAAGAATATTTGTACAAAACTGTAGAACATGTGAAGATATAACTGCTAAAAGAGTAATTTTGAAAGCATTGGTAGTAGCTAAATAAGTAAATTCCCTTTTAATCAAAAACGTTCTTTTCGATCCTTACAATTCAATATACGACTAAATCCGAGATAAATTTTAGTAAGTAAATTATACAGAAAAATGTATGAGAACGTTTAAAAATACATTAGTTAATACATTAGTAATTTTCTTAGTAAACTAATAAATCAATTAAATTCGCATTTAATTAAAAACGTATTTTTCCATTCTTAGCCTCTGAGTAAATATTGATTTCTTGTCATTTTATAATCAATTTTAGTGAATTTCCATTACTTATGAGCCAATAAAAAATGCATTTACGTACTTCATTTATCTTTGAAAATTGCAGAACATTGAAAAATTACTTAAAACATAGATTTATGAAAATGGTGTTTCTAAAAGTGTAAATTTTTGTTTACTAAACTACAAGTGGCATAT
Source organism: Cryptocephalus moraei (assembly GCA_946251905.1). Lineage (NCBI taxonomy): Eukaryota > Metazoa > Arthropoda > Insecta > Coleoptera > Chrysomelidae > Cryptocephalus > Cryptocephalus moraei. The sequence goes on along the minus strand of OX276462.1, from coordinate 7,390,781 downwards.
AGTACCACAATTTTATATTTATTTATAAAATATTAGTACATAAATCAATCTTTTTTAATACCTAAAATGTGATTTTAATTTATACTCTACTAATTGTATTCTGCCCGTAATTATTTTAAAAATTACCATTAAAAAATTATTTCCCAATGAAGATTCCATATTTATTAACAAATTAAGAGTATCTAAGTCATAATTTAATCATCCTAATCTAAGTCACTAGGGAATAATAGATAAGATTGAAACAAATAGTATTGAAAGAACTAGTATTGAAAATAATCTTATTATATTAATAGATTAATCAATTTTAAGACAATAGATTTATTAGATGTTGTGTTTCTAGAACTCTTCTCAAAAAATTAACTTTAGAAAAATATTTTGTACAGGAAATACGTTATTAATGAACAAGTACAAGGGTGTGTAAATTCTTGAAAATTGCAAATTGATGTTTTCTTAAGAAGCTTCACAAAGCCTAAACTTCCACAATTTTGAGACTATTTTTAGCAAATTAGACTCACTTAACGAATAATCTTTTCAACTTTGAAAATGTAATTTTGATTTATAATTTGCTGTGTATTTAAGGAGATTAACTTCTGTGAATTAAATTCGTTATTAACTAAAAAATGAAAATTTACCCTCAACTGATAAAAACGGTGATTATACGATTTTAATTATTTTTTTACGAAATTTGAAAAAAATAAAGCACCACAATTTTGAGATTATTTGTAGTACAATAGAAATTAAATTAATTAACGGATAGTAATGAATCAAAATTGAAATTTGTATTTTCATCTATAATTTGCTATTTGTATTTCATGCCATTAACTTCTATACAGTTCATTTGTATGTACGAATGAAAATTCCTAAAAATGTTATTTGTAAAATAATAACTTTTTCCAAGTTACGCATGATTTAATGCAGCACAATTTTGAAATTATTTGTAGAAAATTAGAATTTAAATCGATCAACGAATAATCTTTTTAATTTTGGATTTTGATTCAGGTAAAATACTTCAAAAATACTTTCAAAATTTGCTAAAAATTGTTTAATTCGCAAAACTTATACTTATCACTAGAAATCAGCAACAATATACCACATATCAAATGTTGACGGAAAACGAATAGTACTTTTATTAATTAGATAAATGTTTTTAATTTTGTGTGCTGTGCAATTTTATGAAATAACAAAGATGAAACAAAAAAAAAATGTTTCGGTTTAGCCCATTTGTAGCTAATGAAATTAGCTAATTTTTAATCTATAACTAATAAAACTAGAAATTTTATTGAATGGATAAACTGAATTTCTACCAGCGAATTATTTTAAAAGTTGTTTTTAAATTGTCTTTTCTTTCTAATTTTAAGCTAATAAACGTAGAGAAATAGCTGGTAGCTATATTTTACATCGTACATATTAGCTCAAATTTATACAGTTATATTTTTACGTACCTACATTTCTACAAATTTTGAATACTTCAATTACTTTTAAAATTAAATACCAATGTTCCTAATTAAAGCACCGAAAATATTTATTTCCAAAAATTACCCGTCTTATGTATAAGAAGAACTGAAATTTTGGAATATATTTTTAAGAAAAAACTGCATTTTCAGTTAATAAAAATAGCTAATTTGCTAAATGCTATGAATTTCCATTAGGTTACGTCCTGATCAAGTTATCGACATCTGAATTTATCCTTAAGAAATTAAGTGGAATTTAAAATTAAGTATTTATGTGCTAAGCGTTTGTATTATTAGCACATTTTCGAACAATTTTAGAAAATTTTGTTGGACTTTAAAATATCGATTTATTTGAAATTTTCCAAAATTCGGCTCTCGATTTCAGAAGAATAAATTACAATCAATCAATCAAAGTAAAGATGGCTCATAATTCGTATAATTGCATCAAATCAAATCTTATTCGTTAACCTGTTGTGATTGCAAAGATATATTTACTTATTTCAAAAGTTACTTAAATTTCTTCAACCATGATCCTCCTAATATTTAAGAGACATATATTTATTTTCCTATGTGTTCAAGCATAAATTAAGAATTCGAATTTTGAATATTTTTAACGAACTAGTACTTCTGACATAAGAAACACAAAGAAATGGCGCAAATGAGCAAAATCACTTTGCTGTGATTTTGCCAAATTTTTAAATTAACACACTAAGCTCAATCTGGATAGAAATGGATCTTAATTATGTGCGACGTTGTATTCCAAAAAACCGTCCATTCTTAACTAAACTGACTGGGCTAGAAACATTTTGCTATTTTGTATTTTGATAAACATCTTGGAATAATATGAAAAATTATATTTTATATAATATATAGCTTTGATGTCACGTGGAAGAGATTTATTTGATTGTGAAGACACGCAGATGGGAAGATTAATGAGGCTTCAATTAATTTTAAAGTTTTGAGGAGAAATTTGGATTTAATGTAGTTATCATTTATTTTAAAATTTAATGGAAGGTTCAATATGCATTTTGACAGTTTCATATTGGAATAGGAAGAGCAGCAATTGGAATAGGAATAGGAAGAGTACTCCGTCTCTTATTTTATGTGAATTTTAGAGCTGTGGTGTTAATCAAAAGCTTCAGTGCCAAAGATGTAATGTAGTTCATCAGAAACTCTACACATTTTTTAAAAATCTATCTATCTATCAACTAACTGTCCTCAAAATTTACAAGAAAAATTTCAAAACCAACAGAATTTCCTGCCAAAATTTTTTCGTCTCATCGAGAATTTCCCATTTCACAAAAAAATTAATTAATTAAAAAAATTTAAAAAACCAATTAGTTTAATTAAAGTGATATACAAATTCTGCTGTGTCTCACTGGGACACTCGCCGCGGACTCCGTTTAATACCCCGAGATTAACAAGCGACACCGTCCGCTAAATCCGATTTTGGCACGAATTCCTATCGCCAAAATCGACCAATCAATTTTTTTTCGCTATGATTACTACCGGATAACGGTAGCGAACGTTCCAATCAGAGACGGCCAAAAGGAGACGCGAGCCTCGTTAAATTACGTCCCACGTAAAAATGATGAGGATCGGGAGTAAATCACTTCGATCGAAGTGTTGTATTGTAATTTATTGCAATCGATAAATCCGTGGGTTGTCGTTGGATATTTGGGGAATTATTAAATTTTTTCTAACTCGTCTAATTGGTTAATGAGATGTAAATTGTTGGATGCTGGGAAGGATGTCACAAGCGATTTGGTCGAACGTTAAGAATGTTCTTCGATTTAGACCAAGAACATGCATGAAATTCAAAATTCGCATACGTCCTAAAGTGAAAAGATCCACAACATAGATTTCGCCACTAAAACTGATTTTTATAAGTACATTCAAAAATCTCACCAAATTGTTAATTTTTCTTCCAAATTTTGTTCACGTTCTTGAGAATGTTGATGTAAAAATTAATATTAAAATAAAAAAATTCAAAACTCAACATGGCTGATCCAATATGGCTGACTTTACAAAGTGTTAAAAAGTTTTACACGAGGAAAATCAACGGAATTTTCCAATAAAAGTTATTAACAGATAATTAAGGAAATTTAACAAACATAATTAATCATTTACTCAACATCCAAAATGGCTGATCCAATATCTTAGATGAAACACTTCTTAGATGAATTTTATGGAAAACATTATGGGATAAATATGGTGTATTTTTTTTTTTCGAAAACGAATATTAGTTATATTTGCAAATAATATTTAAAAAAAATATTACAAAGGTATTTGCTTGTTTATGTTTTGGAAACCTAACTAGGTACGTATGAGAAAGTGATACACAATTTCAAGGAAACTTTAATTGTCTTTCAGTATGTTGGATAATATACAGAATGTCCTCTTTAAAAAATACACTTCTCACCATTTTTATATCTATTGGCAAAAATTACAAATTTTGAACGACCCTGTACAATTATAAACAACTAATTAAGTAACTTTATCAAAAATAATTTGAAACTTACTCAACATTCAAAATGGCTGATCCAATTATTGAGACGAATCACTTCTTAGATGAGTTTTATGGAAATCATTATGGGTTAAATACGATGTATTTTTTCGAAAAAGAAGATTAGTTATATTTGCAAATGTGTATTACCTAAAAAAAAAAATAATTATGAAGGTAATTTTTGTTTGTTTTTGGAAACCTAACCCAGTACGTATGAGAAGGTGATGCATAATTTCAAGCAAACTTTATACCAGAAGTCTCATTTAAAAAACACACTTCTTATCATTTTTGAATCTATTCGCAAAAACACAAATTTTGAACGACCCTGTATAATGAACAACAAATTTCCTAAGACGTTACTAATACACTGAGAATTAGTACAATATATTCAAAATTGCAGCTATCTTCTAATCTAAATAATGCAGCAATAAACATTTAATAGAAGCTATGTTTTGCACAAAAAATAAGAAAACCAATTAATTTCTCGAAAACCGTCAGAGAAATATGTAGGAAAGAAGTAACACAAACATAACCAAAAACCAATAGTGAAGAGCAAAATGCAATAATCTTATTATTTTGTTTATATTATTATTATTATTGGTTTCTTATTTAAAATATCAAAGTTGTTTGTACTTTTTAATACAAGAGGCAACGCTGCAGTGCTGAAAATATTTTAGATGGATAGAGCTTAACCATTTACTCAAGAAACCAAATTTTCAAAATAATTCCATATGTAAATGCCTAACCTACTTAACAATAGAAAAAAATTATTTTTGAGTAAATTTGTTTCATTTAAGATTTCAAAACGATCATCTGTATGGTGAAGTTGCAATTTTTTTAAACTTTATTAACATTGCTTTCAACTAACATTTTGAGAATTTAGATTTATTATTTATTTTTAATTTATTATATATAGATTTTCAAAAAAAATGTTAACTTAATTGTTAAGTTATAACTACCCAGTGCGTTTCAGAGGGTACATTCCAGCTTCAAAAACTGCACCTACAAAGTTTTTATACGATATTTCTACTGATGAAGTTTCAAATTTCTATAAGCAAAATTTCATTAGAAAAACTTTTTTAAGTAATTTTTTAATTTTTTTAATGGAGCCTCCCTTAGCAAGTTATTTGAAAAGTAAATTGTGCGAGTTTTAAATTTTTATCCGCTAAATTCCATTGGTACATTCACAATAAACATTAATTATTCCCATCATTTTTTAACAACTTTGTTCATATTAAGTTATAAATTTGATTTAAATTCAACTTAAACTTAAATTAATTGTTTTTAATGAAGCTTCATTAAGGACGTTATTTGAAAAGTAAATTGTGCGAGTTTCAAATGTTTATCAGCAAAATTTCATTGGTACAACTTTTTAACTAATTTTGTTCCAATTAAATTTAAAATTTAATTTAACTTAAATTTAAGCTTTAATTAATTTTTTATGAAGTGTCGATTAGTACGTTAACTGAAAAGTAAAGTGTGAGTTTAAAAATTTTATCTATAAAATTTCATTAGGACAACTTTTTATAACTAATACTTTTCCAATTAAATTTAAAATATCATTCAGTTTAAATTTGAATTTGAATTAATTTTTTAATAAAGCTTTCTTTAATAAATTACATGAAAGATAAGTCGTGCGAGTTTCAAATTTTTATCAGAAAAATTTCCTTAGTACAACCTTTTTAACTAATTTTATTGCCAATTAAATTACTAAATTTAAATTTAAACTTAATGTTTTTAATGACGTTTCATTTAGTACGTTACTTAAAAAGTAAATAGTAGACGTTTCAAAATTCCAACCGCCAAATTCCATTAGAAAAACTTTATTTTACTAAATTAAATTTAAATTTAAATTTCCTTTACTAAACTAAATTTAAACTTTATTTAATTTAAATTTAAAACTAAGTTAATTTTTTAAATTAAGCTTCCCTTAGTAAGTTATTTGAAAAGTAAATTGTGCGTTTTAAATTTTAATTATTTTGATTTATTCGCATCATTTTTTACCAACTTTGTTCATATTAAGTTATAAATTTGATTTAAATTCAACTTAATCTTAAATCAATTGTTTTTAATGAAGCTTCATTAAGGACGTTATTTGAAAAGTAAATTGTGCGAGTTTCAAATGTTTATCAGCAAAATTTCATTGGTACAACTTTTTAAATAATTTTGTTCCAATTAAATTTAAAATTTAATTTAACTAAAATTTAAGCTTTAATTAATTTTTTATGAAGTGTCGATTAGTACGTTAACTGAAAAATAAATTCTGAGTTTAAAAATTTTATTCATATAATTTCATTAGGACAACTTTTTATAACTAATACTTTTCGAATTAAATTTAAAATATCATTTAGTTTAAATTTAAATTTGGATTAATTTTTTAATAGTGCTTTCTGTAATAAATTACATGGAAGATAAATCGTGCGAGTTTCAAATTTTTATAGGAAAAATTTATTTAGTACAACTTTTTTAACTAATTTTATTGCCAATTAAATTACTAAATTTAAATTTAATCTTGATGTTTTTAATGAAGTTTCGTTAAGTAGGTACGTTACTTGAAAAGTAAATAGTGGGCGTTTCAAATTTCTATCCGCGAAATTCCATTAGAAAAACTTTGTTACTAAATTAAATTTAAACTTTATTTAATTTAAATTTAAAATTCAGTTAATTTTTTAAATTAAGCTTCCCTTGGTAAGTTATTTGAAAAGTAAATTGTGCGAGTTTTAAATTTTAATTATGTTGATTTATTCGCATCATTTCTTACCAACTTTGTTCATATTGTTATAAATTTGATTTAAATTCAACTTAAACTTAAATTAATTGTTTTTAATCAAGCTTCATTAAGGACGTTATTTGAAAGGTAAATGGTGCGAGTTCCAAGTCATCAGAAAAATTTCATTGGTACAACTTTTTAACTAATTTTGTTACAATTAAATTTAAAATTTAATTTAACTTAAATTTAAGCTATAATTTTTTTTTAATGAAGTTTCGATTAGTACGTTAACTGAAAAGTGAATTGTGTGAGTTTCAAAATTTATTCCGCACAATTTCATTAGAACAACTTTTTTAACTAATAATTTTCCAATTAACTTTAAAATACAATTAATTGAAAAGATAGCACAAGATTACTAATATTACAATTAGTCATGCAAATTGCTTTACTTGAAAACATAAATTTGCAATAGCTGTAATATTCTTTCTTTTGAAAAAATTAATATACAGCCCACAGTTGTAACTGGAAAAATTAAAAAAAAAATTCATATGGTTTTTGATGTACAATTTTCTGAATTTTGGTAGGGTCAGTTTTTTCCACAATTTGTGATTTAATAGAAATTTTACAAAAATTTTGCAACTAATTTGTTTGATAAAAAATTTAAAGGAGGTTTTGGCGGGAAACTTCTTAATATATGTTTAGGAGTACAATTTTTCTGGGACTCCAAATTCGAAATCATAATTTCATTTGAGCACAATTTAACCGTGCGCCATATTGGTTATTATAGAATTTCTTATGACTACAAATTTGTTTAAACAATTCACGACGCATCTCCACATGTTCACAATGTCCATTTTTGACCTTCCATTAACAAAGTATACTTAGTTTGACACGTTGATAAAGTTGAAAAAGTGAGTGAAACAGTTATTGGAATTGAATTGCATATGGATATTGGAACTTCAACTTCATATTAACCATGATCAATTTTTCCCAAATTTCCCTCCAACTTGACGATTTCCAAAAATACATTTCAAATTCAACAAACTTATTTCCGTCGTTTCCAAACCAACAGCGGATAACTTACAGCGCTTCACCCACACAACTCTTCGGACTTTTATCTTAAGTACCAATAAAATTACAAATTAGATAACAGTCGCAATGAAACAAACCGAATAATTTAAATAAGCATCGACTGCCGAACGGGCTTGTAATTTATTACATTTTTTTGTCTATTTATTCCTTTTTTGTGTTAATGGTTATTTATTTTAATTTATTATTTTTTGTTTGGAAGTTAACATTCGTTATTCCTGTCGGGCCGGGAAAAGTGTCTTCGTGCAATATTAGCGATTTAAGTGAGGTGTGTCAATTACGTGCAATATTAATTTGTATTCGTTAGGTTAAGGAATCGTTGCGCTCCATTGATCCTGTTAAATTTTAATTATTAGATAGATTTGTGTGTGTATATAGTCTTAGTAGTTAGAAGTACCTTCTTGTAGTATAAATTTAAGGATTTTTGTGATATTACACAATGCTTTTGAAGAATGTTCAGTTATGCCCAGTTTTATTTACTGGCTTTTCTAATCTGGTATGTATCCGTATTAGGATTCCATCTAGATTTTACGATCATCTCGACGACACCATCGTAAAAAATAACAAGCTATAAAGACATTCGCAACAAATTATGTAAATTTCCGAACGGTACCTCTCCTGCGTTATCACCATTAAAAATATTCATTAAAAAGATAAAGAAAAATGTACGCATATATATATTTTCGTCGTTTTATCTGTAATTGCGGACGTCTCGTAAATTTCTCTAAATCAGCCATTTTTTTAATTTAACGAATATTTTATCAATTAACCGGCTATAAAACGGTCGGATTCTCCCGAGGGGCCAAGCTAATCGGCTTACTTTATAGATATCCATGTTTCGTTAGGTTTTAAGTGAACAAAAAGAGAATTGTGATATATTTTATAATGGACGGATGAGAAAACGATATATATAAGACGGAGGCGTAGAAGGGAATTCCACGTAACTTTAATTAAACCAACACCCAGATCGTATCGCGTCAAATAGAACAGTTTCCGGGAGTTGTAATTTTATGAACATTTTTTTAAAATTACCCACGTCCATTGATTAATCGGAGAGCATGCGGATGTAATGTAAGTACTAATCAGAAGACCATTTAGAGGTCATCGAAGCCAATGTTACATACTCCGGACGATATGGAAGCCATTTTATACGCCACAACTAAGACATTTAACTGAAATTCCTGAAAGACTTCCTGAAAGAAATTTCCCTGGAAAACATTCAACTGAAATTCCTGAAAGACTAATATTCTATGAAGGTATAATATGAATCCTGAAATTTCCCTAAAAATCATATTCAAGTGAAATTCCTGAAAGATCAATATTCTATGAAGGTATAATATAAAGATCCTGAAATTTCCCTGAAAAAAATATTCAACTGAAATTCCTGAAAGACATATTCTATGAAGGTATAATAAGTATCCTGAAATTTCCCTGCAAAATATATTCAACTGAAATTCCTGAAAGACTACTAATTTTCTATGGAGGTATAATAAGGATTCTGAAATTTGCCTGAAAAACATATTGAACTGAAATTCCTTAAAGACTAATATTTTATGAAGGTATAATAAGGATCCTGAAATTTCCATGAAATACATATTCAACTGAAATTTCTGAAAGACTAATATTCTATGAAGGTATAATATGGATCCTGAAATTTCCCTAAAAATCATATTCAACTGAAATTCCTGAAAGACTAATATTCTCTGAAGATATGATATAAAGATCCTGACATTTTCCTGAAAAACATATTCAACTGAAATTCCTGAAAGACTAATATTCTATGAAGGTATAATAAGTATCCTGAAATTTCCCTGAAAAATATATTCAACTGAAATTCCTGAAAGACTACTAATTTTCTATGGAGGTATAATAAGGATCTTTAAATTTCCCTGAAAAACATATTGAACTGAAATTCCTGAAAGAATAATATTCTATGACGGTATAATAAGGATCCTAACATTTTCCTGAAAAACATATTCAACTGAAATTCCTGAAAGACTAATATTATATGAAGGTATAATAAGTATCCTGAAATTTCCCTGAAAAATATATTCAACTGAAATTCCTGAAAGACTACTAATTTTCTATGGAGGTATAATAAGGATCCTGAAATTTCCCTGAAAAACATATTGAACTGAAATTCCTGAACGACTCTGATTCTATGAAGGTATAATAAGGATCCTGAAATTTCCCTGAAAATCATATTCAACTGAAATTCCTGAAATACTAATATTATATGAAGGTATACTAAGGATCCTGAAATTTCCCTGAAAAACATATTCAACTGAAATTCCTGAAAGGCTAATATTCTATAAAGGTATGATAAGGATCCTGAAATTTCCCTGAAAAATATATTCAACTGAAATTCCTGAAAGACTACTAATTTTCTATGGAGGTATAATAAGGATCTTGAAATTTTCTTGAAAAACATATTCAACTGAAATTCCTGAAAGACTAATATTCTATGAAGGTATACTAAGGATCCTGAAATTTCTCTGAAAAACATATTCAACTGAAATTCTTCAAAGACTAATATTCTATGAAGGTATGATAAGTATCCTGAAATTTCCCTGAAAAATATATTCAACTGAAATTCCTGAAAGACTACTAATATTCTATGAAGGTATAATAAGGATCCTGAAATTTCCCTGAAAAACATATTCAACTGAAATTCCTGAACGACTCTGATTCTATGAAGGTATAATAAGGATCCTGAAATTTCCCTGAAAATCATATTCAACTGAAATTTCTGAAATACTAATATTATATGAAGGTATACTAAGGATCCTGAAATTTCCCTGAAAAACATATTCAACTGAAATTCCTTAAAGACTAATATTCTATGAAGGTATAATAAGGATCCTGAAATTTCCCCGAATAACATATTCAACTGAAATTCCTTAAAGAATAATATTCTACGAAGGTGTAATAAGGATCCTGAAATTTCCCTGAAAATCATATTCAACTGAAATTCCTGAAATACTAATATTATATGAAGGTGTACTAAGGATCCTGAAATTTCCCTGAAAAACATATTCAACTGAAATTCCTGAAAGGCTAATATTCTATGAAGGTATGATAAGTCTCCTGAAATTTCTCTGAAAAACATATTCAAATGAAATTCCTGAAAGACTCATATTCTATGAAGGTATACTAAGGATCCTGAAATTTACCTGAAAAACATATTCAACTGAAATTCCTGAAAGGCTAATATTCTATGAAGGTTTAATAAGAATCCTGAAATTTCCCTGAAAATCATATTCAACTGAAATTCCTGAAAGACTAATATTATATGAAGGTATAATAAAGATTTTGAAATTTCCCTGAAAAACATATTGAGCTGAAATTCCCGAAAGACTAATTTTCTATGAAGGTATAATAAGTATCCTGAAATTTCCTTGAAAAACATATTCAACTGAAGTTCCTCAAAGACTAATATTATATGAAGGTATGATAAGGATCCTGAAATTTCCCTGAAAAACATATTCAACTGAAATTCCTGAAAGACTAATATTCTATGAAGGTATAATAAAGATCCTGAAATTTTCCTGAAAAACATATTCAACTGAAATTCCTGAAAGACTAATATTCTATGAAGGTATGATAAGGATCCTGAAATTTCCCTGAAAAATCATGTTCAACTGAAATTCCTGAATAACTAATATTCTATGAAGGTATAACAAGGTTCCTGAAATTTCCCTGAAAACATATTCAACTGAAACTCCTGAAAGACTAATATTCTATGAGGATATAACAAGGATCCTGAAATTTCCCTGAAAAACATATTCAACTGAAATTCCTGAAATACTAATATTCTATGAAGGTACAATAAAGATTTTGAAATTTCCCTGAAAAACATATTGAGCTGAAATTCCCGAAAGACTAATTTTCCATGAAGATATAATAAGGATCCTGAAATTTCCCTGAAAAACATATCCAACTGAAATTCCTGAAATACTAATGTTCTATGAAGGTATACTAAGGAGCCTGAAATTTCCCTGAAAAATATATTCAAATAAAATTCCTGAAAGACTGATATTTTATGACGTTATAATAAGGATCCTGAAATTTCCCTGAAAAACATTTTGGAGCCACAATTTACCTGAAAACGTCACGCATTTCAGTTATAAAATTTCCGAAGGAACTGCTAGATACTTTCCAACACCTTCGCATTAATGGAAATATTAGAATTTTCTGAAAATGTTTATGAAATTTGGTAAAACATGTTTTTCCTCAGTTCACTTGTGTAATTTTGTTAGGAGCATAAAGATGTTCTGTCAGAGCCGATCAGAACATCGATTTAAAGTAACACATTCAGACAACCTGACAATTCCTGAAAGACTTGTGAAACGTCAAACTTTACTGAGATCCTGAAATTTCCCTGAAAAACATTTTGGAGCCACAATTTACCTGAAAACGTCACGCATTTCAGTTATAAAATTTCTGAAGGAACTACTAGATACTTTACAAAACTATTAATAAATTAATGAAAATATTAGAATCTCCTGAAAATGTTTAGGAAATTCGGTAAAACATCTTTTTCTTCAGTTCAACTTTGAAATAGTTATTCTTGTAATTTCGTTGTGAGCATAAAGATGTTCTGTCAGAGCCAATCAGAACTTTGATTTAAAGTAACACATTCAGACAACCTGAAAATTCCTGAAAGACTTATGAAACCTTAAAACTTACTGAAAAGGTCAACACTATATTTTTATAAACTTTTCTTTCAGGGAAATATTGTATGTTTCTGAACATATTTCTGAACTTTTACGAGAAATGTTTTTCATGAGTTTAACTTTGTGATAATTGAGTGGGTAATCCTGATAATTAAATTGTCCGTTGCCATTAATTATTAGGGGAACTTGTGCATGTTCTCTAATTGCAAAGAGAAAACCGATTTAACGAAGTTTTCAAATAATCTAGAAATTATTATGAAGCTTCAAAAAATAATGAAAGATACCTAAACTGTCCCTGAAATTTTGATACAATTTTATAATCACAATTACATAAATGTTTCACTAATTCATAGAAAAGAAAATTTCTGTAAGTCCAATTAGGTACTTTATTAAACTTTTTTTTCAGGAAAATGTCAAGTTTCTGAAAGCATTTTTGAAATTTTCCAAGACGTGGTTCAAATTTGTAATTTTCATTAATTACATTCTTCATGCACTTTGATTAATTGTAGAACATCACGACGTTCTTCAATTACTAATCATAAGACTGATTTAAAAACGTAAATTCTTGAAAGGCCACTTCACGAACATTTAAAAAATAGTAAAAAATTCCCAAAGTAATCCCTGAAATTTTTATAAGGATTTTATCAAAATTATCTGAATATTTCAGAAATTCAAACAAAAGAAAATGTATCTAAATCCAATTAGGTACTTTGCTAAACATTTTTCAGGGAAATACTAAAAGCTTCTGAAAGAATTCCTGAAATTGTGCAAGACGTGGTTTAAATTTGCAATTTTCATTATTAAATGATCCGTACACTTTGATTAATTGTAGAACATCACTATGTACTTCAACTACTAATCACAAGACCCATTTAAAAATTAATATTCTTGAAAGTCCACTTAGTGAAAAGTTCCTAAAGTAATCCCTGAAATATTTTATAAGTTTATAGTTCCAATTAGGTAGGTACTTTACTAAACCTTTTTCAGGGAGATATTAATAGCTGAAACCATTCCTGAAATTTTTCAAGACGTGGCTCAAGTTTGTAATTACGTAATCAAGTAATCGAGTTTATTCAGTTTTTAATTTTTATCATTACATTTTCTGTAAGTATCTATTGATTAATTGGAGAAAATTTGGATGTTTTGTTATTACTAATTATATGACCTATTTTAAAAATGAAAATTGTGAAACAATTTTTAAAGGGTTAATTATGGACTCTTTCAATTACTTTTATGAATAAAGTGTTAACAGTTTCTGAAAATATTGTTGAAATTTTGCAATACATATTTTTTTCAGGAATTCACAAAACTTCAAATTTTCCGAAAGTCCTGTCAAACGTTATACGAAACTTTTACTTAATAAATAGCAAAAGCACCCTTCCTTAAACTGTTGAGGTATTTTGAAGTAAGTAGGCAGTGTAAACGCAAAGAATAGTGTAACTTTATTACTAATTAGAGTACGGATACAAAAGTGTGTGTTATCTATTTGGCAGGTTCTTAGAGACTAACAACACATGGAAAACCGTTACCAAAAGTCAAGTGCCCTTAAGTACCTGACTCCCTATTTCTAAGCAAGGTCAAAACAGATGTGCCCTGAAAAATATCGTTCATAAAATGTAGAGTTTTCTACTGGCAATGTTGCCATACTGCAACAAAAACTTTTACCAATTGTGTAATATGCAAATTAGCTAATAGTTAATTAGAGCTATTTTGTGAATCTTTCACAAGTTCACAACTCTGACTCAAAATAAATTTGAAAACTCCTCGAGGTGTTCTTGAAGATTTGGTAAACATTAGGTCCGCATGCTCAATAAAATTCACATTTTCTGAAAGCTCAATTGGATATTTTATGAAAATTTCTCTTAAAACTTTCTAAATTCAGTTGGAAATACAATCTGAATCCTTTACAAGTTCCGGAAATTGAAAAATTGAAACACTTTGATAAACTTTGACCAAAGAAAGTTTATTAAAGAGATTTTTAGTTACTTTCATGAGTCCAAACGATTTTAAATTATTTGAAAACTCAAATACTTAATATGAATCATCGACTCCAATTATATGTTCAAACTACTTGAAAATCTCAAAATAGGTATTTCATAAAACTCCCAGTTAGAATCAACTATTAGTCTTTCACAGGTATTCCTGTATAATATATTTAGTTTTAACAATTTCATCAAAATTTCTTCAGAACCTCTAAGAATGTCGTAATTAACCTTTCGTTAGCATCAATAAAACGTTGAAATTCCCTTCTAACGAATAATTAATTTGATTAATTTTCGAAGAGATTTATGGTAGCGATAAGCTAATGGTGTACTTACGTTTACGGAAAAAAGAAATGGTGAATAATTACTGATAAAAATTCTATTAGAGTTTATGGTGAAAGGGGAATGTGCAATCATCTTATTTAATTTATTACTTAGTAATCAGTATTAGATCATTAAGTGCAATATTTTTTTTTAAATAGTAAATAAGATATATACACATAAACATGGATATTGAGGCTGTTATTTATTTTTTATAATTGTTTTATTTATTATTAATGTTAATTAGTTATGTAAGTTTTGGTATCTAAGTACACATTATGTATCTCTTGAATGTGCAATTTTTTCTAGTGAATACTATGTTCCTTCTGTAATATACTTCTTACCAAATGATCCTATTATATGCAATATATTTTTATTAAATTTGTTTTAATGTATTCTGGTCGTTTCATTACCTTCCCAATAAAAAAATACAAATAAGAAGATAATATATAAAAAATAATAATTAAAATCAGTAAATAATTGACCAATTTTAAGATTTTAGTTTAAGATTTTCACCTAGGACTAAAGCGCAAAATTGTACAGGCCAAAAACTGAAATTTCCACTTACAGGTCTGAATTAATTACAGGTATCTCCCGTTCAACGACTTAATTTCATAATTACACCTCACGGGCCGTTAGTTATGGACGTGTCGTCTCAAATTTTTACCATCCTCCGGTAATGCATCTCTCGCTATTCTTTTTGTTATTCCACAGTCATCATCATTAGATACCCATAAATAAATGGTATCTGTGAAACGAGCAGATTCGATGCCTTACAAATTTCGTATTTAATTACATTAGCCGTCACGTTATATCTGCCACATTGCAGCTTTAAATCAAAGAGCTAATGGTAGATTAGAAGAATGTATGGGTACTACTATGGGATGATTTACTGCTGGACGTAATGACGCTCGCGAGCTACTGTTGGAAAGAAGATCGTTTAGTTAGCGGACTGTGCGATGATGGGTTCCATTGCTGAGGAGGAATAGAATCAAAGGTATAAATGTAATCAAACATGAGGCTGGTTAACTAAGTAATTACATTGTTGTAATGCGCGTAATGAGGTTTATTAGACGCGGAATTTTGATTCTCGTTTTGTGGAGTCTTCAACTCTGCTTTAATCCAATTAATCAACACTTACAATTTCTTCGCACCTTTAATTAAATTAATTCGATATACAATCAACTTAAAATTATTTAGTTTCATTGAAACGACCTTCAAGGCGAATTTAATCCAATTAACTCGTTTCTGATCCGACGGGATAATTAGTTTTGCTTAAGATTACACCACTTCTTTCGGTTGCTACCTGTAATACTTGACACCGTAATTTAATTAACTCGTCAGCCATCTTAATTATCTGTGATGACGTTGGATTAACTTGAGACGATCAAAAGTGTGTTGTTAATCATTCTTGAACCAATTGGCACCTGTAACGCTTGAAGCGACACTCAGGACGAATACAATAAATATATTACAGGATAATCGATGTAGGTGAATACAATACACACTTATGTCAATTGTAAATGTATGATTCTCAATCTGGAATGCTAGTACTGTAGGCGTAATACATAAGGGCATAGTAGAGGATGTAATGGAAAAATATTATATATTTTCCAGGGTCGCTGAATTCAATAGAGATTTCATATTGTCACGTCCTCAAGTCCTTAATTTTGTCCTAATTAATAATTAACGCAGTCAGGTCATGTTAATTACTGTCAAGTACACGCATGTTATCGAGAATATTAGGTAGTAAATCAAGGAAGGGCGCTGAACCAATAACTGAAATACTATAAATACCAATGTCATTTTACCACATCATTTCTTTGGTTTTTTGTTTAAATCAATTATTCTTCTCCCCCAACTGTCTTTTTTGGGTAACTACAACTTAAATGCGCCATATTATAACTCTTTTCTCTTATCCACCTTCTTAACTCCTCACCTCTTCCGCCCTGGACATGACATATGGTGGAGGCGCCACTTGATGTGCCAATATACCTATTGTTTAAGTCTAACATGAGTTCCATGGACATAGAAGTGCAAGTTAAGGTCGCAAACTGAGAGAGATTAGTTAAGTCGTCAAGCTAATTGATGATACTTCAAACCAAACAGAATATAACTCTAGAATATATATCTATTGTTTAAGTCTAACATGAGTCCCATGGACATAGAAGTGCAAGTTAAGGTCGCAAACTGAGAGAGATTAGTTAAGTCGTCAAGCTAATTATTGATACTTCAAACCAATCAGAATATAACTCTAGAATATTCTAGACATTGCTGAAGCTAATAGAACTATGTATCTATTGAACGTTTGACAGTTCGTAGGAAAAAAATACACTGTGTAGTGCTTTCTAACATTTTGTATATTCTTAAAACTTCTAACTAGAGCTATTCGAATATTGTGGAAGCTCAAAATAAGTTCAACAGTACTCTAATAAACTGTCTGAATTTTTTGACAAATCAATGGAAGTATTTTATAGAACACCATGGAAGATTATGAAAATGGACATCATAGGATTCGCCCAGAATGACTGATACCCGTTCGATTTTCAGAAAACTATCACATGAGTAAAGATGAATGAAACCTCGATAATCCGGACGAATTGGGGCCTAGGCTATATACGGATTACCTTCTAATTATTAAATATTGCTACAGAATAGTTAAAAATATGAGTAAAAAAGGCATATTAATTGTGTCAATAAAAAAATGAAACGTTCGAATTAAAGGGGTTCGGATTATAGAATATAACAAAGAGGACTCGGAATTAAAACTGTCCCAATCTTTATTTCTACAATATTTTTTGTAAATATCTTGACTCAAATCACAGAAAGTCCTTAATATTGTCAAGTGGATATCTTGAATTAATGAGATCGAATTAATAACAAATTTAACCTAAAGTAACTTTGCAACCAACTCTTCATTTTATTGGTGGTTTCGTATTTGGTGCTTGTTTTGATTTAATATGGTTTTTGGCATTTTTCCAAAAATTCTTTACTAAACTCACAGAAATTATTTCACCACACAAGTACATACTATATACAGGGCGTTAGGGGTTTGACTGCCTTTATTCTAATGGTTGATAGTACCCATCAAAACAAACAAAAAACCTTATGTAACGTGGGTCCTAAAACCTACCGTTTTCGAGAAAAGTCGAGTTATTTTATCAAGGCATTTCACCACAACTTGGCAACGCCGACAAGAAAGGATACGTATACAATGTAAACAGCTGTACGGGGTCAATGTTACGCGACGCGTGCGATACATTCGCGGTGTTGCCACACCACATCATAGCCATTATCAAGTTGTATTATCGAAATAATAAGATAAAATTGCCGATAAATTGTAAACAGTAAAATTCAAATAACTACTTCTAATTACTTCTATTAATTACTTCTAAAATAATTACTTTTAATAATTACTAATAATTAATTCAAATCATAGTTCCAACAATACAATTGATAACTTCTGTAGATAGATGTCCCACACTGACCACGACCAGCATTTTCTTGCTTGTCTATAAATTTAATGCAGATGTCATGTTTATTAGTACAACAAGCCATATGGTTACTCCTACAATTTTTGAGATTTTGAAAGAATTTTTTTTCAGAAAAAGAAGAAGAAAAGGAAATTTGAAAGAAAAAGATTTTTGATCTTTGAAAGAAATTAGACTTTAATTGTGTTAAAATATTCTGGGAGCGCCCACAGATGTATTTTGATTAACCCTTATTTTGATATTTATCACCGAACTTAATTTTTTAACTGACACCCCTACATATTAAGCTACCCGTACCTAGTATTGCAAATTGATATGTTAATTTTAATCCATGAAAAATATGTCAATTATTTGATTCGACAGTTAACATGCAAATTTGTATAATATGGATCAAATTTCTCAAACAAAAATAAATTTTGACGCTCTAATTCACTTCTACAGCAAATAACAAATTTAAAGCCAATCTTAGTTCATAACGATAATTAACTAAACGCTGCAATAACCGCCTTCCCCCACTTCCCCCTACCACCTCCTCGAAGGAACTAAATCTCTTACCGGTAGCATCGAATGTTATCTCTTATAACAATAATAAATACCAACTGTTTTCGCCGTTAGTCGCCGTTGTGTCGCTACTATCGATGATCGAGCAAGTAACAAAGATCGCAACCTGTATAATTATCTTGTATCGTAATTGTCGTCCGATGCAAAATTATTCAAATTAAAGTCGCGCTTATCAAAGAGCTCGGCGGCATTATCGCGATTGGTGTTGTAAATTGTGGGAAGCCGCGTTTAAATATCGCTAAAAATGTTGTACTGTTACGGACTTTTAAGGGAGTGCGAGGCGCGCTGTTGCCAGTTTTCGTCGGTTAATCAGGGAGAAACAGTAATCTCGATCTCGTGGGGAAAGTGTAACGTTTGTAGTGAAATTTCTCATTTGTTACGTAATAAATAATTTGCGTTCGAAACCAAACAAGATGTTAGAAAGTTCATCGGACTCCTCTGATAAGTGAATTGATTTATCTCAGTTATAATTCCTTTATCGTTCGATGACGCATGGAAGGTCTGATTATGCTGGAATCACTGGTTACATTTAACTTAGACACTAATGACATTAGTACGTTCCTGCAGTTTAAAATCCTTAACTGTCAGCAGAATTCTCAGATAACTGCAAATGTCAATTTTGTATCAAAGTGGTACAAGTGTCCAAGATTGACAAGCATGATGTACCCTTTAGAGAGGGGTTAGTCAAAAAAGGTACAGAACTTATTACGCTTATTGGAATATTTAAAGTAAAAATAATTCTTAAGACGAATTTCGATAAGATGACAAAAAACCTAAAACCGACAACAGTATACAGTACCCTTTAGAGCAGATTTAGCCAAAAATGTTATTGAACTTTACTATATGTATACATATACGACAGTGAAATAAGTATTAAAAATTAGAAAAAAAATTGTGAATTTTTTTACGGCTTTCCAGATTTTCCTATACCTGCGTCAACTTCACGTCACTGCAACTAACTTCACGAACCTCGGAGTGAAGTTACTCGCAGCTCCTCTCCATTTAGAGAGTTGTTCCATTGTTAACATCGTATAAGGTAGAAAATGCGTTAATTAAGTGTGGTCATGGAGAATATTACACTAAGATGAACGAAATTTTAAGGATCAGGAAGATTCCTGTGATTGTCGGTAATAGCACAGGATGTTGCGATGTCCTGCAAAGCTCAAAGTTACCATTTAGATCGATTTCTCATCCAAAATGTTAAATTTCGTACTCTCTCCCCGGTTAACGTTACAACATTTTGCAAACAAACCTTCACCTCTATCACAATATTTAAAAACAAGTGTAAGTTCAGATAAAGGTAATTTTTAATCTGACCGTATTCGATAAGGACATTCAATATATTTTGATGAGAGCAATCAGTCACTGACTGGGTGTTACCAGTTGCTTACCAATCATCGTTAGTGATCAAGATGCCTTTCGACATCACCAACAAAGTCGCGTTAGTAACGGGAGGAGCGCAAGGGATCGGTCTTGAATGCGTCAAGCAACTGCTAGCAAACAAAGCGAAGGTATAGTTTAACCAATCCCATAACTTCTTATTTGATAAATAAAATCTCAACTTTAAAGGGCGTTGTAATAGCAGATATTGACACTGTCAAAGGTGAAGAAGCCGTCAAACAATTAACCGAACTTTTCGGTCAAGGCAAGGCTGAATTTATACGCACTGATACTTCTAATCACGACGAATACGAACGTAACAGACATCTTTTATTGGAATTTACAGAGATAAGGCTTTACTTTACTCACTTGTAGGTGCTTTCAAACATACCGTAGACCTTTTTGGTCAAGTCGATATTTTGGTGAACAACGCTGGGATCGTCCACGAACTCAACTGGGAGCAATGCGTCAAAGTCAACATGGTGAATAGCATTTTTATAAGCTTCAAAGTTACTAGTGATGGTTTGAACTGCCCCATTGTTTCAAAGATCTCTTCCAAACACATCCCAAAAAATTCACCAGATCCTCTTTCCAGAACGGATTCATCAACGGCATGCTCCTCGCTATGGAAACCTACCTGAGGAATTTCAAAAGCTCAGAAGAAGCCGTCATCATCAACACCAGTTCCCAGGCTGCCGTTAAAGTATATCCAGATACACCAGTCTACAGCTGCACTAAGTACGCTGTATTGGGCATGACCAGAACCTGGGGTCACCCCGAGCAATTCGAAAGGACCCGCGTTAGGGTCGTAGCTGTTTGTCCTGGATCTACTCGAACGAATATAATGAATCTGTTAGAGGAGGCGTTTTACAATGAAGAACAAAGGGAAATGTCGAAGAGCATCGATCGCAACTATCTGCAAAGGTTATTTAAGTTACAATAGTTTGATGTTGGCGGTGATTTCATGTTCGAATTTACAGTGCTGAGCACGTCGCTAGGGAAATGGTGGAGATAATAAAGCACGGAAGAGGGGGTTCCATTTGGATCGTTGAAGATGACTTGCCTCGTTATGAATACGTAATGCCTGATAAAGATACGTTCAAGCCAAGGTGTTAAGTAGAATTGAATTTGGTGTAATTATTGCTGAGAAAACGTGGGGGACGAAATTATAAATATAATAAAGAAAGAGGGATGTGGTTTGTCCAATGGGTTAATTTCAAAATATCAATGTCGTTTGTTATTACATTAAATTTCATTATTAATTTCATTTAGTTGCGTAAAAACTGAGACAAACAACTCGCCCCCATCTAAACCCATTTTAGGCATAATTAGACCACTGCAAACCAAGCAAACAATTTATATTACTACAATTGTATTTGGTAAAAGATTCCTAACTTTTAGCGGCAATTCGACCAAAATAGTGTCACGTATGACACCATTAGGGCGTCAAAAACCTTCATTCCTTCAGCTGCATCCTTCCTTTGTCACATTAAATCACAACACCGCAACCTGGCAACATTTTCTACGACTCTCCAGATTTTCCTGTACCTGCGCCAACTTCACGTCACTGCAACTAACTTCACGAACTTCGGCGTGAAGGTAGTCGCAGCTGTGGTCCATTTAGAGAGTTTCATTGGTAACATCGCATAAGGTAGAAAATGCGTTTATGACGTGTGGTTATATTGCTCAATACGATTCCAAACTGTTTGAAATTTAAACATATCCAATATAACTCCCACTTAAGAGACCTTCATTCCTTCAGCTGCATCCTCCCTTGTTCAGCATTAAATTGCAACACAGCAAACTGGTCACATTTTCTACGACGCTTTAGATTTTCCTGTACCTGCGCCAACTTTGCATCACTGCAACTAACTTTACGAACCTCGGAGTGAAGTTACTCGCAGCTGCTCTCTATTTAGAGAGTTGTTCCATTGTTAACATCGTATAAGGTAGAAAATGCGTTTATCACGTGTGGTCATGGAGAATATTGCTCAATACGATGAACGGGGTTTTAAGGTCAAAGAAGAATCCTGTGATTGTCGGTAATAGCACAGGATGTTGCGATGTCCTGCAAACTTCAAAATTACCATATAGATTGATTTCTTATCAACAATGTTAAATTTCGTACTCTCTCCCCGGTTAAAGTTACAAAATTTTGTAAACCAACCTTCACCTCTATCACAATATTATATAATAAGTTTAAGTTCAGATAAAGGTAATTAGTTAATCTGACCTTATTCGATAAGAACATACATTATGTATTGATGAGAGCATTCAGTCACTGACAGGGTGTCGCCAGTGGCTTACGAATCATCATTAGTGATCAAAATGCCTTTTGACATCACCAACAAAGTCGCCCTAATAACAGGAGGAGCGCAAGGGATCGGTCTTGAATGCGCCAAGCAACTGCTGGCGAACATAGCGAAGGTATAGTTTAACCAATCCCATACCCTCTTATTCGATAAATAAAATCTCAACTTTAAAGGGCGTTGTAATAGCAGATATTGACACTGTCAAAGGTGAAGAAGCCGTCAAACAATTGACCGGACTCTTCGGTCATGGGAAGGCTGGATTTATACGCACTGATACCACTAATCGCGACGAATACGAAAGTAACAGATATACTTGGTTTGAGTGTAGGATGATGAACCTTTACTTTACTTACTTGTAGGTGCTTTCAAACATACTGTAGACCTTTTTGGTCACGTTGACATTCTAGTGAACAACGCTGGGATCGTCCACGAACTCAACTGGGAACAGTGCGTCAAAGTCAACATGGTGAATGGCATTTTTATAAGTTGCAAAGTTACCAACGATAGTTTGAGCTACCCCATTGATTTAAAGATCTCTTTTAACACATCCCACAAAATCACCAGATCCTCTTTCCAGAACGGATTCATCAACGGCATGATCCTCGCCGTGGAAACCTACCTCAGGAACTTCAAAAGCTCAGAAGAAGCGGTCATCATCAACACCAGTTCCCAGGCTGCTGTTAAAGTATATCCATATACACCAGTCTACAGCTCTACTAAGTACGCTGTATTGGGCATGACCCGAAGCTGGGGTCACCCCGAGCAATTCGAAAGGACCCACGTTAGGGTCGTAGCTGTTTGTCCAGGAACTACACGAACGAATTTAATGAATCTGTTAGAAGAGGCGTTTTACAATGAAGAACAAAGGAAAATGTCGAAGAGCCTCGATCGGAACGATCTGCAAAGGTTATTGAAGCTACCTAGTTTGATGTTCACTCTGATTTCATATTTAAATTTACAGTCCTGAGCATCTCGCCAGAGAAATGGTGGAGATAATAAAGCACGGAAGAGGGGGTTCTATTTGGATCGTTGAAGATGACTTGCCTCGTTATGAATACGTCATGCCTGATAAAGATACATTTAAGCCAAGGTGTTAAGTAGAATTGGATAAAGTGTAATTATTGCCCAAAAAACGTGGGGAAGGAAATTGTTAATATAATAAAAAAAGAGGGATGTGGTTTTTAAAATTTGTTAATTTCAAAATGTTATTTTCTTTCGTTTTTACATTACATTTTATTATTAATTTCATCGAGTTGAATAAAAACTGAGCCATTCATTTCGCCCAATCTCAACCCTTTTAGTCGCCATATACTTTCTGAAGTTTTAGGCATAATTAGACCATTGCAAACCAAGCTAACAATAATTCATATTACTACAATTGTATTTAGTAAAAGATTACTAATTTTAGCGGCAATTCGACCAAAATAGTGTCATACATGACACCACTTTGGTGTCATGACCAAAGTATGTATTCGCCACATTATTTTCAAAATATCTAAGTGACTGATATCTAATATAAACAAGTTGTGGTTATTAAAATGAAATAATTTTGACCACTTGATCACAATGTAATGTGCGATATTACATCAATTAGGTCACAAAAATTACTTTTTTGCCATGTTTACATAAACTTTAATTTTGATGCAAAACATTTAAATTGTTAATTGCTAACATCTTATCACGTTGAAGGATTTTTAAAAGAATCGTCATTAGGTTTATCTCGTGTAAATGTAGTTATCTATACTTATCAATCAGTTTTAGGCAGTATATATCAACATTGTAGCTATTTGTTAACTAGTCTTCTACATTCCCCAGTACCATTAGTTACTTCCATTTTATCCTCGTCGATAAACATGACGTTCGACATCACGAACAAAGTAGCCCTAGTGACAGGTGGAGCTCAAGGCATCGGTTTCGAGTGTGCTAAGGAGTTGCTCAGGAATAACGCAAAGGTACAAATTTCCCTAGCAGCCATCCTTCTTCTACAATATTTTTACATTTATTACAAAGGGAGTCGTGATAGCCGATATCAAGGCAGATAAAGCTAAAGAGGCTGCTAACGAACTGAATAAAGATTTCGGACAAGGGAAGGTTGTTTCCATAAAAACCGACACTTCTGACATAAAGCAGTATGAGGGTAAGTTGATTTTGAGTACGGAGCATGCGCTGATCTATCTTGACTTTAAGATGCCTTTAAACTTGCTGTGGAGCGTTTCGGCCACGTCGATATTCTAGTCAATAACGCTGCAATTTTGGGGAAAGTAGAATGGCAACAGATGTTCAACGTTAATATTGTAAGTACAACATACACATTATTGGTTTTAGCTCAGCTTCATGGTTCAAACTTTTTTGAATTAACGAGCTTAATACTCCAGTCACTAAAGGTGAAAATATGGTGTTACCTCCGAAATGTTTTAGTCAACATGGATTTACGTGAAAATTTGGGATTAAGCACCTTTTACTCTATACTTCAAAAGTTAGATATGCACCAGATGCGGTGTTTGTTTATGGGGGTGAAAACCACCCCTTCTTATAAAAAACAAGTATAAATTATTTATTAAAGAGCAGTAGGACAAACAAAAGACGCTTTTTTGCCTTGGAACGTTAACGAACTTGAAAATTTCCAATATTGAAAATCTTGAAAATCGCGCCTTGGGGTGGTTACATTGACAAATTTAATAAATAAAATATTTTTCAGTGGAAAACGTTCAATAATTTACTAATGTGAATCAAATCTTCCATTAACAATTTATTACGTTATTTACCACTTATTCTAACTATTTAACCCCTAACTTCCACCCATTTGGTGTCAGAAATTGTGTAATTTTTTTTATCTAAGCATTTTTAGCTTAAAATCGTTTATGTAAACGAAATAAGTATTATCAAAACTTATGAAATAAAGTTTGTAACGCGCTTATTGCGGTTACTGGAGTGATTTGGCGCTGGGACGGAGTTCGGGATTTCGGTTATCGGTTTTAGGGTCGGTTTTACGGTTTTGCTCGGGCGCCAGATTTTTAAGGGTTTTCTCCCTATGCCTGGGTAGTTTACGAACTCAGGAGATTACCAGGGTTGTCCGTAGAAATGAAACACACAATCAAAATGGAAAATCCCTAAACTATCTTATTTCTAAATGAAAGTGACAACGCTGTATCGCCAAACATCCGCTGGCGTTTTGGAGATCGGAGACCGGAGAATTGCAAAAAAATTATTACAATTATTACAATTAGGAAAGTAAGAAAAATAAGAATTACTTTACGTTGAGAAAATCGGAAAGATCGAAAATTGTTCGGCGAAGCCAAAAGCCAAAAAAGATCTGAAATACGGAAAAACCTCTAAGTATTAAAAATGGGAAAACGGAAAATTAACAACTTCACAATGAAAGGGAAATAGCTAGATACGGAGACGATAGGAAAACGTGCAGTGTCTAATATTCGGTAATACGGTCTTTTACATTAGGAGAGAGCGGGACAGCGAGCGGAAGAACGTGGTGAATTAATTTTTCCTTAACACGACGAGGGAAAAATTAACACAGCGCTTCGGAGAGACGGACATTTTCACGGTACTACAGATCACTCACATATATCGGTCGGTAACGGACAATTACGTAACATATAACGGCGGAACGATCACAGTTACATATAATTCGGTCGGTGGTACGTTCACAATCGGACGGTGTCGGTCGGTCTAGATCTAACGGTCGGTATCGTTCACAATTACATTTATCGGTCGGTAGTATGTTCACAATCGGACGGTTACGTAACAAATAACGAATAATTCGGTCGGTTTAAAACTAACGGTCGGTAATGTTCACAATTACATGTATCGATCGGTAGAACGAAAACGGATATCAGACGCAACGGAAAAATACGGATAACGTACGGCTTGTCACAGACAAGTATTATTTTGATCATATTCCGTTAATATTTAGCACAGCAACTTTTTGTACAGTTCGCTTAAAAGCCCCTTTTCAATCACTTCAAAACAGTGCTATACGCTTTTCACGAAAACGTTATTATTTTTCTGTTATTTGACGTTGAAAGGTTTAATTTCAATCTTCTGCGACTACGAGTTTACGTTTGACCAGACATAACTCGGTCCCTGTTGCACGTACAAAAATAAAAAAAGAGCCGTCCTCTTTGTCCCTGAATATATTTTGTTCTTAAAGTTTTTTACCCAAAATGCAAGGTTTGAGTTATTCGCGAAGAACCATTTTTTTTATAAAATATGGATTTTTTGATGAAAAACCTAATTTTAAGAGTAACTTAAAAAGTGCTTGTTGTACAAAAAATTGTTATAGAACACTTTTGTTACTCACGCTGTTCTCTAGTTCTAGTACAAATTCCACGTCTTGACTCAAAGATTTCGTAGGTATATAACATTAGTGACTGGACTATAAAGAGTTATTTCAGCTATTATTTTGCACACAAATCTTGATACAATATAGAACGGATACATGAACGGCATGCTCCTCGCCATGGAAACCTATCTCAAGAACTTCAAGAGCTCCAAGGAAGCCGTCATAATTAACACCTGCTCGATATCCGCATGCGCACCTACCCCTTTCGTCCCGGTCTATTCCGTCACTAAACACGCTGTATTGGGTATGACCAAAACTTGGGGTCACCCTGCTCACTTAGAAAGGACGGGAATTAGGGTCATAGCCGTATGTCCTGGCAAGACCGAAACCGATCTAATTAAACGTGAAAATGTGACCTTCTTGAACGAAGAATACTTGCCGATTTTTAGGAATTATAACGAGGAATTCATAGCTCAGAGGTAGCAAAACTTATAGTATCTTTGCTTAAATAATAGTTATTTATCGTACTAGTGTGTTATGTTGAAAATAAGTCACGAGAGATGACTTCGTGGTATAAATTCTCAAGTGACTTAGGAAACATAACACGCGAGTGGCATACAATGTTTTATCCAACAAGTGGAAGAAATAGCTTTTTATGAGATAATTAATACGCGTTGTGATCAAATCAAAGCTACTTGAGTCTAAGTACCCTATAAATGTCAGAATTACTTGACAGTGACTTTTTTACATTTTTGTTAAAGTAGGTTGTTTGTTTGGCCTCGTGGTATAAATCTTCTAGCGTGACTTATTTTCAACATAACACACCAGTGTGTTATTTGATAGTTTACTTGTCTAAAATGACATTAATAATGACAGTCATAACTGTCATGTGTTGGATAAATGTAATTAATTTATTACAGTCCGGAGCATGTCGGCAAGGAAATGGTAAACTTGATAAAGGAGAAAGGCACCGGCTCGGTTTGGGTGGTTGAAGAAAATTTACCTCCGTATGAGTATGTTTTACCACATAAGGATGTTTTCAAGCCAGGAAGGAAGGTCGAAGCTTAAATCGTACTGTATATTCAAACATGATAGTTCCCACGAACTTCAACCTTTAAAAACAATAAATTCTATACGATTACTGTGAATTTCCATTTACCTAAATCATTGAATATTGATAGGTAACGCGTGGCTCAGTCATTACAGTATTACAAAAAAATTGTACGATATGATATATTATTGAGGTAGGTATCAGTTTTTCATAAAAAAGTTAAACATGGCAACAGCGTTTTCCTTTAATACACTTATAGTCCAAGGCCCATCTGGCAGAAATTTGTTTTAAATGGACGTAAGAGGTAACCACAATGTTTTTACATAAATACCTCGGAAATAATGCCTAGAATAAGAATTGGCTGATATTCCAAAGCACAAAAGGTCGGGAACATTGTTTAAAATGCAACATTGAAAAAACGCGTTTTTTTCGACTTGTTTGCTTCTAACTTGGTAAATATTGAATTTAGAAGAAAGTTGTAGAGAGAAAAAAGTTGTAGAATCGCTTTTTACATAATATGGCATAGGTTAGAAATTAAAAAAATTATTAACCGTTTTGCAAAATAGCAATAAACCCAAAAAATGGGCCCAAAAAAGTGGTTTTTAATTTATTATTTTAGGCACTTCAAAATGAAGTTAGGACTTCCATATCACAGGTAGAAAATCTTGAAGTTATAATAAAAGAATTCTATTAATTTCGTTTCGATCGGTTTATTGTATTTTGCACAGTAATTTTTTAATCCAGAAAAATTTAAAAATAAAAGATTAAATTTAACAAAATTTGGGAAATATTTATTGTCACGTACATAGGGCAGCATCCGGACCATGTAATTCAACCAGGCGCAAAACGTGGGTTTCTCTACTTACGTTATCTACTTTCTCCACTTCATTTTGTATGATTGGTACATTACTTTTTAAGTAATTCATTTCTCTATTGGGATTTTGTACTGGTTGAAGCATTTGTTTCAAGATAACTAATAAGTTTGTAAGTCAATATAAAATTCATCTCTACACTGATTTTTAATAGCAACGCGGTCCTCTTCACCTATGTAAAAGTAGTAAGAATAGTCTTGTGCAAATGTAGTTGCCTACCGTTTAAAACAACCTTAAATTAACTCACCCAACTTAATAACTAAGACCGTATAACGTTAAATTTACTGTCCAATATTCCTGAGATTGTGGTACTTTTAGACAAGCTCGCGTGAGGCTCTCACTAATAGATTAACTATTCAAGAATATCAGAAATTATCAAAATATGTGCCATGTAAAAAATCTCAAATTTATGTTTTACAGTAACCTTTTAAGCTTGTTACATTAGATTTAACAAAGGGGAGCGAACAGAAGGATACTAATACGGAACTCGAATTAAACACAACAAAATAATTGGATATCCAAAAACTACGCGACATTGTGTTCATGTTCACTTTCCAAAACAATTCGACACTTTCACGACTTTCCCACAAGAACGGCAACGTCGCCTCTTTACAGCTTTACGCCTTTAACATCGATGGCGGCAACGTCGTGCTCGGGATCAACGTGGAGCTGATGACCGGCTGTCGAATCACCGTGGCGTACCCAGAAACGAGCTAAAGAGAGAGAAAGTGAGAGAACTTATAGTCCATCCCCTCCTTGCTCGGAATCGTATATATTATATTATAGGTATATCTGGTAGTTGCACGGCATGTATAAAATACTATTTATTGCTACAGAGTTACATATTTTCGTGACGCTCGCTCCCGTATTTTACTCTACAGAAAACAATATACCTAACGCCTGTATAGAAGCTTCGCTTCAAAAAATATACAGTTCTTCTCATTAAGTTGAGTGAATATCGATAGAAACATTTCAACCAATTAGAAGGTTATTGTGCAAAATTAAAGAAAAGTTTTTGAGGATCCTCTTAAATTTAATACTATGTACAGTATCATTAGATGAAATGGCTAATATCATGCTTGATAAAGATGCGTTTAAACCTACGTGCTAGTTCTGCTAGTTAATTGTTCCACTGTATACTTGAGAAGGATGCACCCAAAACAAAAATTGAACAAATTGTCAAAAACATACCCAATCTGTTTATTTCACAAAAAACGACTCCTTAATCTTATATTCTCATGGTGTCCGATGTGATACCGTTTTGTTCAAAACAATATAAAAATATTGTGCACTGTAAAGTTGTAATCCTTACTTACACCGTGTAACAAAATACGTATGTCTACACACAAATTGTATACAATCAGATTACGGACAATGGAAAAATCTAAGCTCTTTTATTTGAAAACAAATAATTTACTTTTCGTATATATGGACGGGGATCAGACTTACTCGTCACCTATCTCGATCCGATAACCTCCACCTTAGAGCTACGGTCGTCTTTTATTTCTCTCACTTTCGTTTATTTAGTATTAGCTATTACTCCCACATTTCCGTACGTGTCCACGATGCCTTTCGATATAACGAATAAAGTGGCTCTGGTGACAGGAGGAGCACAAGGAATAGGCCTCGAATGTGCCAAGGAGCTGCTTAGGAATAACGCAAAGGTATTAACGGACTAAGCAAAACTTGTGACTTAATTTACGATAAGTAACTTTTATTAAGGGGATCGTCATAGCTGATGTCGACACAGCCAGAGGCGACGAAGCTGCGACGCGATTGAACGAAGTTTTCGGCGCGGAAAAAGCTGCGTACCTACATACTGATACTTCTAGTTACGAAAAGTTTGAAAGTAGTACCATTCAGTAGTTTTTGAAAGGTAAAATTCGCTTCATATACTTGTAGGTGCTTTTAAATTTGCTGTGGAACGCTTCGGACACATCGACATATTAGTTAACAACGGCGGAGTCATTAATGAGTTCGAATGGGAAAAGACTATAAGGATCAATGTGGTAAATACGATTTTGTACCTTTTTCCCAAACGAAATGGGACACTCTGGGAATGACCGAGAGGGGAAGCATAGCTTTATATAATATATCATTAGTTACTAATGATATCCAGCCTGCCATCACCATCCCTGGAGCAGGCAATCAACAATACAAACAATTGTAACACGAGTTGCCACCAAACAGTTAGCGCGAAGAGATAATTGGCCGTCCGGATCGTTCGGTTTCTCGTTGTTAATACCTCTTGCCGATCCAGCGCTTCGAGCGAAGCCCGCGATAAGAAAGCTATGCTTCCAAAAACCCATACGAGTCTTATATACCCTTAAACCCAAACCCAAACTCCTTGCTAGCGGTTTAGAGCCCAACTGACCGAAGGTTGTCCAGCTTCTTTACATTGGCCATGGCAATTTAAACCAAAAGAAAACACCAAGTCGTCACCAACTGCGTTATTTAAAGCTGCTCAACTTTGAATAAAGCAGTTGGTGAAGACTTGGTGTTATCTTTTGGTTTAGAGCCCAAATCATCATCACTTCCAACCAATCGTCTAATTTCCAGAACGGATACGTCAACGGCATGATCCTCGCCATGGAGACCCACCTCAGGAACTTCAGGAGTTCAGACGAAGCGGTCATCATAAATACCAGTTCGATGAGCGCCTGTAGGGTATACCCGGAATACCCGGTTTACAGCTCGACGAAATGGGCTGTCTTGGGCATGACCAAAACGTGGGGACATCCCGCTCACTTCGAAAGGACCAAAATTAGGGTCGTGGCGGTTTGTCCGGGGGCGACGAGGACGAAAATCGGTGCCAAGTTCAGAATGCGTTATTTCCAAGAAGAAGATATCGAAAAGCTAAAAAGAGCAGAGGAAATCGTACAAAGGTTGTTGAAATTGTAACATTGCGGAATCATGAATAACTAAGTATATTGTATTGCAGCGCAGAACACGTGGGTAAGGAAATGGTGAACGTTATTAAGGACGGAAAAGGAGGGTCTATTTGGATTATCGAAGGCAATTTACCTCGTTATGAGTACGTTACGCATGATATAGAGATACCCAAGCCTTGATGTGAGTCAGTTTATGTACTCACACCTAACTGTAAAAAGAAATTTAAGCCAATGTCATAAACTGGATTTTCAGTAAATATTTTTCACTTTTTTGTATTTTGATTTTGGTGTACCACACGACTTCTATTTTCAAAATTGCGAAATTCAAAACTATCTGGACATTGTAACTTACATCATCTTGTTTCGCATTATTTTGATACTTTTAGAATATGGCGTCATGTCAAAACTGCAATGTGACGTCACTTAACTCTCGTAATGTTATAAAATAAATTATCAACGATATGAGTTTTATTTGTAGTAGGAGATTTTATTTTTCATTAAAAATTTTCTAATATACAAATTCACAAACTTTAAACTGGAGAAATAACATTCGAAAATTTATCAGAAATGTCTAATATCTCTCGACACATTTCTTTACAAAAACTTTATATGTCATTAACCAACTCTCGTAGTGCGTGACAATACGTAGCAAACATTGGAAATCTTCGTTTTCCAAAAACATTATATGTTCTTAAGTAGCTCTAGTAATGCTGACAGCAAGTAGCCTACCTCCATATTTAAGCATCAAACATCGGAAACTGAAGGTTTGAAGTTTCATCAACAACACAGGTTTTTGAAAAATTGGCACATCTCGTCAAGATTTTGAGATATTTGAGGTAAAATACACAAAAAGTGGCCTTTTCGGCTATTTAGAAGTTAAGTACCGGAGGCACTTAATTTTTAAGTACTTTTCTAATAACTCAAACTTTGAAATAAAATTAAAAAAAAATGTTAATAACTCGATATATATTTTCTATAAACCATGTCTCGTTAACTAACTATCGTAGTGATGCCAATCAGTACCATACCTTCTTATTTAAGCATTAAGCTTTGGAATTTGGCATTTGAAGTTTTATCAACACAAATTTGAAAATGTGGCACATCTCAAAATTTTGAGATATTTGAAATTAAATACTCGAAACATTGCATTCTAGGTTATTTTGAAGTTACTTACAACAGACACAAAATTTCGTAGCTCATTTCTAATAATTTGAACATTAAAATAAATCAAACAAACATTTAAAGATTTACCACAAATTTCCTATATCTCATCATTTTTCCCAAAATCTTCATATCTCGTTAACTATCTTTAGTAGTGCTTGACAGTAAGTAGCATACCTTTTGTGTATTTAAAAATCAAAATCGACAAATCTAAGGTTTGAAATTTTGCTAGCAACACAGGTTTACGAAAAACTGTCATATCACGGCAAGATTTTGAGATATTTGAGGTTAAGTTCTCGAAAAATCACCGTTTGGGATATTTTGAAGATATGTAAACGAAACAAGCAATTTTGTAGCGCCTTTCTAATAATTTGAAAATTAAAATACATTAAATGAACGTTTAAAAATTTGCCAAAATATTTGTGGTACCTTCCGATATCTTTATTTTCCAAAAACTTCATATCTCGTTAAGTAACTATCGTAGTGCTGGTAGTAAGTGCCTACCTTCGTATTTAAGCATCAAACATCGGAACATAAGGTTTGAAGTTTTATCAACAACACCAGTTTTTGAAAAATTGACCCATCTCAAAATTTTGAGATATTTGAGGTTAAATACTCTAAAAATGGCTCTTTGGGTTATTTTAAAGTTACTTACAGGAGACACCAATTTCGTAGCTCTTTTCTAATAATTTGGACATTTCAATAAATCAAATAGATATTTGAAAATTTACCAAATATTTCCTATATCTCTCGACATAATTTTCCCAAAAACTTCATAACTGTCTTTCGCAGTGCTTGACATTAAGTAGCATACCTTTTGCGTATGTAAAAATCAAAATCGACAAATATCAAGTTTGAAATTTTACTAGCAACACAGGTCTAAGAAAAACTGTCCCGTCACGTTAAGATTTGGAGATATTTGAGGTTAAGTACTAGAAAAATGGCATTTTGAGCTATTTTTAGGTTAAGTAGCGGAGACTCAAAACTTTAAGATATTTTATAATCTTTTTAATTTTAACAAAAAATAAATTTTCTGAACAATTGAAACTTCGAAACAAAAAATTTTGTAGTATCTCTCGATATATATATTTTTTCCCAAAAACTTCATATCTCGTTAAGTTAGTCTCGAGATGCTGACATGTATTTAACTATCAAAACTTGGAAATTTATTGTATGAAGTTTAACCAATAATACAAGTTTTTGAAAAATTGAACAATCTCATCCAAATTTGGAGATATTTGAGGTTAAATACTCGAAAAACAGCTTTTTGGGCTGCTTCGGCGCAGTATACAGGAGACACCAACTTTTCATTGCAAAGTTGTAGCCTTTTTAAGTGGATATATTGAATTACAAACCGTATGACTAATAACCTAACCTCATATTGAAAGTTGAACTACAAATTCGACCACTTAAACGCAAGGAACTTGAATCTATAGTATCTAACCCATAAGTTGTAAATTCTGTATTCCAATCACTACATTGTAAAACTCTGGAATTTCTGTAATTTCCAAAAATTCATATAACATTTTAAATACTCAAATTACATCCTGAAGGGTATAATAATTTCATGAGATGATAGGGCGATAACGACCTATAGGTAGCCTATTTTGATAAAGAAATGTAGTACGCAATGATGCATACAGCAGAAAAATCTTAAAGTATTTGTGCGTTCTGTACAAAACCTTTCAAGTACTCAAAATGTCATTTCTCGAGTATCTAATCTCAAATATCTCAATAGGCCAAAAACAAAATTTCACACACTATTATCTACACTTTGATTTTCCAAAAACTGTTCAAAACTCCTTCGTCATGGTAGCGCTACGACCCAAAGTTTGGGATACCCATTGGCGTGTCCTATACCTGTTTAAGAAGTAAACTCGTAGAGTCAAATTTGTAGCTTTGCTTAAAATCCCTCCAATCTCCTTCAGGAATCTCAAACTTTTTAGCAGCATTTTTCTGACATAATAGTAAATCCCGCAATAATTACAATTATCCTAAAGAAAATATTTGCACTAATTACAAGATTAGATAAACAACCAATTAAAAAACCGAGTTATGTAATCTGACCTTGTTCAATAAAGCTCATGTGCAATATACATATTGCAGGCATATAATTATACATTTCAATTGTATGTAGCAAGTCGAAGAGTTGTGGTGTTAAAAATGACGTTCGATATCACCGATAAGGTGGCGTTAGTAACGGGAGGTGCGCAAGGAATTGGGTTCTGGTGTGCAAAGGAATTGCTTAGGAATAAAGCAAAAGTATTGGCTTACTAAGAGGCCTTAATTCAAATTTAATTTAAAATTGATTTTAAAGGGAATCGTCATAGCAGATGTCGACACGGTGACGGCCCAAAAGGCTACCGAACAACTGAATGAACTGTTTGGTGCTGGGAAGGTTGTTTTCATACGAACCGACACTACCAGTTACGAAGAATACGAAAGTAAAGAATTTTAATGGTAGATTGTTGGAAAATGTGATTGGACTTTATTTAATTGTAGGTGCTTTCAAAATGGCTGTGGAAACTTTTGGTCACGTTGATATCTTGGTGAATAACGCTGGGGTAGCTGATCAACTGAACTGGGAGAAATGCGTCCGAATTAACGTGGTAAATTCCATTTATATCCGAAAACTGAGAATGTTCAGCGTTTAGAATACATTCCCAAACACATTAGTCATTTCTAAGTTGCTTCCAGAACGGTTACGCCAACGGCATAATCCTCGCCATGGAAACCTACCTCAGGAAGTTCAAGAGTTCAGAAGAAGCTGTCATCATCAACACCAGTTCGATAGCTGCGTGCAGCGTCTATCCTTGGTCTCCAATCTACAGCACGACGAAGCAAGCAGTCCTGGGCATGACGAGGACCTGGGGCCATCCCATGCATTTCGAAAGGACCAAAGTTAGAATCGTGACGATATGTCCCGGAGTGACAGAATCCAATATTATTGCTACATATACATTTTTCAACGAAGATTACAAACAGATGAGGAAAAATTTCAGTGGGAAGCTTATTAAGCAGAGGTTGTTGAAATGAAAATATCTTGATGTTAGGAACGTCTGGCTAATTCTGCCTTATTACAGCACAGAGCACGTGGTGAAGGAAATGGTGAACATAATAAAGGAAGGAAAGGGAGGTTCTATTTGGGTTGTGGAGAATGAGTTACCTCGTTATGAGTACGTTATGCCTATTAAGGAGGACTTCAGGCCTCAGAGTTAGTTTGTTGCTGTACATTACATCATCCTTTGTAATTACCTGAATGTGAAATAAAAGACATAAACTGGTCAAAGGTGATATTATGAATTTTAGCACAAAGACACTCCTTATACGATCTACGAAAAATTTCCATATAACTTTCCTCTTCAGGACGTAAGTCGGAATTAGCCAAATGGGGGAAAGTTAATTTTCCGGAATTTTGCACATTATTAAATTTTATATCTCGAAAACTACACCTTCTTTTCTGAAAATGCCTTCATTTTTTTCATGTTCCTTGGATCGCGACCGAAAATTTATGAAATGTAATTTTGAATCAATTTTAGAAAAATATCGCAAGGGATTAAAACCATAATGATTTACGAGATATCACGATTTTTCGAAAAAGTGAAATCGGATTTTTGTAAATTTGTATCACCTTTTACGAAAAAACTTCATTTGACTTTTCTCTTTAAAACCTCGTTCTCTATCGTTTGAAATAAGAATTGTACAAATAGGGGAAGGTGGAAGTTTTGAGGAATTTTCTACATTTTTGAATAAATAACGCCCGAACGCTACTCAAAAAATTTTATTGGACTTTTCTCTTCAATAAATCGATCTATAAAACGCAGAAGGTTGACCATTTAGGACTTTTCAGATTTTCAAAATTTTCTCGAAAGCGATACCTCATTTTCAAATTTTGAAAATTCCTATCTTTATAACTTTATCTTATTTTCATAAAATTGCTTCACAATGACAGCGGAAAACTAGACTCTTTCGATTACGAATGAAATTTTAAAAGTATAATTTTCGGCAATTTGTATTAAAAAATGCCAGGGTTAACGTTCCATTTTATTTTTGAGTCAAAAATTGTAGATCTGCGTGGGAATTTATACCCTTCGAGATTTTTGGAAAACGTAAAACCGGACTTATCGAAAATTTGTATATTGGGAAATAAACGATTTACCTACAAGAAAACTTCATTTAACCTTTTCGTTCATAACGTCGTTGCCTATCGTGTTCAACTGCACTTTATTAAAAGGGAGAAGACTGAGGTTTGAAATTTTTTCCAAATTCCCATCACCAGAACTTCACCATTTCATAAAATTGCTTGAATCAATTAAAAAAAAATTTAATAAAACAATCTCCTAATTTTAAATTAAGTTAAAAAAAACTATTATACTTTTTGAGATATGGTGATTTATTATGGCGTTACTAAAAGGAACGCCACTATTGTTACCTATCTTAATTCCAATTATGAAATTAATTAGAGTTGTTACATAGCAACAATGTATTTTTTCAACACATATTCACATACGTAGACATTCAAAAGTCAAATAAAATACAATAAAAAATGGAAATGTACTAATTCGTCCTTGTTTGATGTTTGATATGTAAACATATACATATTGTTTGTTGTGTAAAGTGAACTTTAGATAACTAGTCTTACGATTTGTTCAACGCTTCCAGTACTATAAGTCACTTCCTCGTCGATAAACATGACGTTCGACATCACGGACAAAGTAGCTCTTGTGACAGGTGGAGCACAAGGCATCGGCTATGAGTGTGCTAAGGAATTGCTCAGGAATAAGGCGAAGGTAGGAAGTTCCTTTTGCGACCTTCTTCTTTTTACACCTTTGCAAATATAAAGGGAATCGTGTGTGTCTTACTGTCTTCTTTGTCTGGACACGAGGTACCTGGATCCCTGAACCTGTTGAGTTTCTAGACCCTCTGGAGGTTCCTGTAAGCCCTTTTCTCTCTCTCTCTCTCTCTCTCTCTCTCTCTCTCCCATCAGTAACTTAGTCTGAGCTACTGTCACTCCCTTTCCTGAAGCGTAACATTATTATTAAGGTTAACAAAGCACTACTTATTGGGGACTCTTAAAAGTTAACTATAGCAAATCCTCTTCTCAATTCAATTTATATCCAACCAGGATGACATTTTTCATTTAGTTTCGCAGTTTTACAATCAATAAATTAGGAGGATTTAACGTCTTATTGCAATGTTATATATCTTGTTGTACATCTAACATGTCTTTCTTCTATCTTATTTTACAATTTTGCAAATACATAGGGAATCGTAATAGCAGACATCAATGCAGAAAAAGCCGAAGAGACTGTTAAAGAATTGAATGGAACCTTCGGACAAGGGAAGGCTGTCTTCATAAAAACCGACACTACCGATATAAAGCAGTATGAGGGTAAGTTGAGTATACGTAGTTAAGACAGGTAAATCTGATTTCAATTAACCGAAGATGCTTTTAAACTCGCTGTGGAGCGTTTCGGCCACGTCGATATTCTAGTCAACAACGCCGGAATTTCTAATAATTTCCAGTGGGAACAGACGTTCAACATTAATATTGTGAGTACAATTTAACTTCCTCTTGTACAATTTTTGATGTGACGTGCTTATGTTTATCCGCAATCGAGCTGCATTTTCCACATCATCAACTTCCTATCTGTTTATAGAATGGATTCTTGAACGGCATGATCCTCGCCATGGAAACCTACCTTAAGAATTACAAGAGCTGCGCAGACGCCGTCATAATCAACACCAGCTCGGTAATGGGTTGCGCAGCCTTCGCTCCGATTTATTCCACCACCAAGTACGCCGTATTGGGCATGACCAAAACTTGGGGTCACCCTGCGCACTTCGAAAGAACGGGAGTTAGGGTCATAGCCGTATGCCCTGGAATGACTGATACCGAACTAGTTAAACCTGGCAAAATACGGTATGCGAGCGATGAGTATACCCAGATGCGGAAAGATTATAATTGGCAATACGTGCTACAGAGGTTCGGAAAGTTGTGTTACCTCTGTGGGAATAGATTTAATGAGCTTGTTACAGACCGGAGCACGTGGGTAGAGAAATGGTCAATTTGATAAGGGAAAAGCGAAACGGTTCCATTTGGGTTGTCGAAGATGATATGTCTCCTTACGAATATATCTTACCCGACAAAGATACCTTCAATCCATCAGTTCAGAGCA
The DNA here is from genome assembly GCA_946251905.1 of Cryptocephalus moraei. Lineage (NCBI taxonomy): Eukaryota > Metazoa > Arthropoda > Insecta > Coleoptera > Chrysomelidae > Cryptocephalus > Cryptocephalus moraei. The sequence continues at coordinate 7,351,851 of OX276462.1, read as the reverse complement.
AGTGATGTCACACGCCCTTCCCACCGCAGCGTCACTTACCACATGCAATACAATAATTAAAGAAATATAAACACGTTGTATCAAAACAAAACGACTCATTTCATCCAAACACCCACATTGCAATTCCCTTTCTCGACATTTACAGAATGGCATGGTCAACGGGATAATGCCGTCATACTGAACACCTGCTCGATATCCGCATGCGCGGTCTTCCCGTTCTCCGCCTTTTATTCCACCACCAAGTTCGCAGTGATGGGCATGACCAAGACGTGGGGACATCCCGCTCACTTCGAAAGGACCAAAGTTAGGGTCCTGGCGGTGTGCCCTGGCTTGATTTTCCAAAAACTGTTCAAAACTCCTTCGTCATGGTAGCGCTATGACCCAAAGTTTGGGATACCCATTGGCGTGTCCCATACCTGTTTAGAAAGTAAACTCGTAGATTCAAATTTGTAGCTTTGCTTAAAATCCCTCCAATCTCCTTCAGAAATCTCAAACTTTTTAGCAGCATTTTTCTGACATAATAGTAAATCCCGCAATAATTACAATCATCCTGAAGAAAATATTTGCACTAATTACAAGATTAGATAAACAACCAATTAAAAAACCGAGTTATGTAATCTGACCTTGTTCAATAAAGCTCATATGCAATATACATATTGCAGGCATATAATTACATATTTCAATTGTATGTGGCAAGTCGAAACGTTGTGGTGTTAAAAATGACGTTCGATATCACCAATAAGGTGGCGTTAGTAACGGGAGGAGCGCAAGGAATTGGGTTCTGGTGTGCCAAGGAATTGCTTAGGAACAAAGCAAAAGTATTAGCTTACTAAGAGACCTTTTAACTTAAATTTAATTTAAAATTGATTTTAAAGGGAATCGTCATAGCAGATGTCGACACGGTGACGGCCCAAAAGGCTACCGAACAACTGAATGAACTGTTTGGTGCTGGGAAGGTTGTTTTCATACGAACCGACACTACCAGTTACGAAGAGTACGAAAGTAAAGGATTTCACTTGTAGAGTGTTTAAGAATGAGATAGGACTTTATTTGATTGCAGGTGCTTTCAAAATTGCTGTGGAAACGTTTGGCAACGTTGATATCTTAGTGAATAACGCTGGAGTAGCTGATGAATTGAACTGGGAGAAATGCGTCCGAATTAACGTGGTAAATTCCATTTTTATTCAAAAACTGATAATCTCCAATACCTTTTCACCGATTAGAATATATTCCCAAACACTTTAGTCACTTCTAAGTTGCTTCCAGAACGGTTACGCCAACGGCATAATCCTCGCCATGGAGACCTACCTCAGGAACTTCAAGAGTTCCGAAGAAGCTGTCATCATCAACACCAGTTCGATAGCTGCATGCAGCGTCTATCCTTGGTATCCAGTCTACAGCACGACGAAGTACGCAGTCCTCGGCATGACGAGGACCTGGGGCCATCCTATGCACTTCGAAAGGACCAAAGTTAGAATCGTGACGATATGTCCCGGATTGACAGAATCCAATATCAGTGGTAAATTTAAAATTTTCAACGAGCAGATGAGGAAAAAGCTCCGTGGGAAGGTCATTAGGCAGAGGTTGTTGAGATGAAAACGTCATGAACGTCTGGTTAATTCTGTCTTATTACAGCACAGAGCACGTCGCGAAGGAAATGGTGAACCTAATAAGGGAAGGAAAGGGAGGTTCTATTTGGGTTGTGGAAAAAGGGTTACCTCGTTATGAGTACGTTATGCCTATTAAGGAGGACTTCAGGCCTCAGAGTTAGTTCGTTGCTGCACACTACATCCTTTATAATTAACTGAATGTGAAATAAATGAAATAAAGTGATTCAAAGGTGATATTTTGAATTTTAGTAAAAGCACACTCCTTATACGATCTACGTAAAATTTCCATATAACTTTCCTCTTCAGAACGTGGATATCTATTACGTAAAGTAGGAATTAGTCAAATGGAAGAAGGTGTTCATTGCAGGAATTATCCACATTATTAAAAGGACCTACGAAAAATTTTCATACAACAGAAGGTGGATATCTATTGCGTAAAGTCGGAATTAGTCAAATCGGGCAAGGTCAATTTTCCGGAATTTTCCACATTATTAAAACTCCTATCTCGAAAACTACACCTTCTTTTCCTAAAATTCCTTATTTCCTTTCATGTTCCTTGGATCGCGACCGAAAATTCACGAAATGTAATTTTGGGTCATTTTTAAAAAAATATCACAAGGGAAGTTTTTCGACATATCACGATTTTTCAAAAAAGTGAAATAGATTTTGTAAATTTGCATCACCTTTTACGAAAAAACAACTTTTTTTTTTTTAAACGTGGTGCTCTATCGTCAAAATTAATAATCATAAAATAAGATTTGTGTAAATCGGGGAAGGTTGAAGTTTCAGGAATTTTCCAGGCTTTCGAATAAATAACTCCCGAACTATACGCTTTTCAATAAATTTTCATTAGACTTTTCCCTTCAGGACGTCTCTTACTATAATACAAAATTTGATTCATATACATCGCAGTAGGTTTACCTTCCCGAATTTCCCACATTTTCAAGATTATCTGGAAAACAATACATCCATTTCAGATTTCCCGAACTATCTATCCTATTTGTATTCGAAAAATTTCCAGTAAACTATGGTTCTATGGTAAAAATCCATAGAACGTCGTTGTTTACCGTGTGAAATTTCCAATTTTCACATCGGAAAATGTTAAGATTTCCAATTTTCACATCGGAAAATGTTAAGATTTCCAAAATTTTACTTATCTCCAAATAAATAACTCTCGCAGTGTACGTCTCATGAGAAATTTTCATTTAACTTTTCTCTCCAGAACGTCGGTCTGTATCGTGTGTAATCTCAATTTAGCAAGTGAAAAATCTTGACGTTTCAGAAATTTTCAAGATTTCCAAGTAAATACCACCCGAACGATAAGTTTCCATTCGAATTATATCTCCAAGGTTATCTTTCTGTCGGAAAATTCCAGATTTTCCAGCTGCTTTCCGCGAAATTTTCTAATTTTGACGTTGGGACACTCTTTCGTTCGCGATAGAAATTTTGAAATGCGAATTTCGATTAGCTACATTTTATATTTTTCCGAGATATTGCGGTTTTTCGAAAAAAGTAAAACCAGACTTTTCGAAAATTTATATAACGGGAAATCCACGATTTACAAAAAAACTTCATTTAAATTTTCCCTCCAGAACGTCGTTCTCTATCGTGTTAAATTGCAATTTTTTAAATGGGAGAAGGTTGAAGTTTGAAAACATTTTCAGATTTCCAAAATTCCCATCTCCAGAACTTTTCCAGAATCGATTTTAAGAAAAAATGTACAACGGTAATTTCCTACTTTTTCATCGAGTCAAAAAAGAAACTATTATACTTTTTGAGATGGTGATTTTTGGAAAAAGTAAAGATGGATTTTTCGAAAATGGATATCACAGAAAATACAGGTTTTAGGAAAGAAAGTTCATTTATGTTTTCTTTCCGAAAGATGGTGATTTATCATGTGAAGGTGGAATTTTTCAAATTGGACAAAGTTGACGTTTCAGAGATTTTTGAAAAAATAATTCCCAAATTATACCTTTCTCAATAAAAAAATTAAATTTATATAGCTTTTCTATTTTCCGTGGTTTTCTATCGCATGAAATAAGCATTTGTTAAGTTAGAGAAGGATATGGTTGCGGCAATTTTCCGGAATATTAAAATTTCTCTCTCGAAAACTGAACCTTCTCTCGTAAAATCTTTAAATTAACATTTTAATAAGAAATAAATAATAAAAATAATAAAAAGTAACATTTAAATTTATCGACTAAACTAACAGCGTGGGTTGTATCTGTAACCTGAATCTGAATTTTGATTGGCTAACTTTAAAGTTTTTTTAGACATCGTCATTTTTCAAATTTCATTGGACTATCCACTTTAAAATAGGAGAAGGATGACGTTTCAGGGATTTTCCATACTTCCGAAAAATAATTTTCGACGAATTATAAGGTTAACACAAAACTTTAAAGGTATTCGCTGCATACCCTCCAAAATCGGTATTCGGTTTTACTGAAATGATCAAAATATGTGTCGTGCAATAAAACAGGTTATTAAAAAAATTGTAAATTTGACAGCAAAATATTTTTTCAAATAAACTATTTATTCTTACTAATAAACTACTTTATTTATTTTATAATCCTTAACCCTATCGCGTGGGTACTGGTCTTGAAGGTAATGTATAGTCATTGCAATAGCAAACTTGTAATTACAGAAAACCGTTTCTGGTGTTTCTTTTTAAGATATAACTTAAGCACCTTTACGAAAACTTATCTCGTTAAAGCGAAAAGAACGTCATTATTGTTACCTAACATAATTCCAATTATCAAAATAATTCCAGTTATTACATAGCAACAACGTATCTTTTTTAAGACATATTCACATACGTAGACATTTAAAAGTCAAATAAAATACAATAAAAAAAATGGAAATGCAGTAATTTGTCCTTGTTTAATGTTTGATATGCAAACATATGCGTATTGTTTGTTGTGTGCGTTGAAGTCTAGATAACTAGTCTTTCATTCTGTCCAGCGCTTCCAGTACTATAAGTCTCTTTCTCGTCGATAAACATGACGTTCGAGATCACGGACAAAGTAGCCCTTGTGACAGGTGGAGCGCAAGGTATCGGCTATGAGTGTGCCAAGGAGTTGCTCAGGAACAAGGCGAAGGTAAGAATTTCCCTTTGTAACCTTCCTCTTCTTTGTCTCTAGTGTCTTCAGTGTAATCGTCATATGTCTGGACACGAGGTACCTAGATACCTGAACCTGTTGCGTTTCTAGATCCTCTGGAGGTTCCTGTAAGCCCTTTTTGTGGTGTTCATTAACTTTGTCTTTTTCGTCTTTTTGTCATGTACATAACTCTCTCTCCCTCAAGAAACTTTGCCAGAACAGCTGCTACTCCTTTTTCTGAATCGTAACATTATTATTAAAGTTAACACAGCACTACTTATTGGGGAACCCTGGCATGTAAACTATAGCAAATCCTCTTGTCACTCCAATTTATATCCAATCTGGATGACATTTTTTATTTGCTTACGTAGCTTCACGATCAATAAATTAGGAGGAGTTAACGTCTTATTGCAATGTTATATATCTTGTAATTTAACATTTCTTTATTCTTCCATATTTTGCAAATACAAAGGGAATCGTAATAGCAGACATCAATGCAGAGAAAGCGGAAGAGACTGTTAGAGAATTGAATAGAACCTTCGGACAAGGGAAGGTTGTCTTCATAAAAACCGACACTACCGATATAAAGCAGTATGAGGGTAAGATGAGTATACGTAGTTAAAACAGGTAAATCTAATTTCAAATAATCGAAGATGCTTTTAAACTCGCCGTAGAGCGTTTCGGCCACGTCGATATATTAGTCAACAACGCCGGAATTTCTAATAACGTACAGTGACAAAAGACGTTCGACATTAATATCGTAAGTACTAAGCACATCTTGTACAATTTTTGATGTGACATGCTGATGTTTGTCCGCAATCGAGCTGCATTTTCCACATCATCAACTTCTTATCCGTTTATAGAATGGATTTTTGAACGGCATGATCCTCGCCATGGAATCCTACCTAAAGAATTTCAAGAGCTGCGCAGAAACCGTCATAATCAACACCAGCTCGTTAGCGGGTTGCGCAGCCAATCCCGTCGCTCCGATTTATTCCACCACTAAGTACGCAGTATTGGGCATGACCAAAACTTGGGGTCACGCTGCGCACTTCGAAAGAACGGGAGTTAGGGTCATAGCCGTATGCCCTGGAATGACTGATACCGAACTAGCTAAACCTGGCACACTACGGTTCGCGAGCGATGAGTATCTCCAGATTTGGAAAGATTACAATTGGCAATTCGTGCTTCAGAGGTTCGGAACGTTGTGTTACCTCTGTGGGGATAGATTTAATGAGATTGTTACAGACCCGAGCACGTGGCTAGAGAAATGGTCAATTTGATGAGGGAAAAACGAAACGGTTCCATTTGGGTGGTCGAAGATGATATGTCTCCTTACGAATATATCTTACCCGATAAAGATACCTTCAATCCAGCAGTTCAGAGCAAGTGATGTTACACGCCCTTCCCACAGCAGCGTCACTTACCACATGCAATAAAATAATTAAAGAAATATAAACACGTTGTATCAAAACATAACGACTCATTCGATCCAAACACCAGCATTGCAATTAGCTTTCTCGGCATTTACAGAACGGCATGGTCAACGGAGTAATCCTCGCAATAGAGACTTACCTCAGGAACTTCAAGAGCTCAGAGAAAGCCGTCACACTGAACACATGCTCGATATCCGCATGCGCGTTCTTCGCGTTCTTCGCCTTTTATTTCACCACCAAGTTCGCAGTGATGGGCATGACCAAAACGTGGGGACATACCGCGCACTTCGAAAGGACCAAAGTCAGGGTCCTGGCGGTGTGCCCTGGCTTGACCGTCACGGATCTGTTGAGGCAGAGAGAAGTGAGCTGTTTTAACGAGGAGGACCGTCAAATTCGCAATAACTTTCAGTGGCATTACGTCATACAGATGTCGGTGAGAGTACTTGGTTACTTACTTTTGGAGTACTTAGTTACTTAAGAGTACTTGGCGGTACGACTGATTAAGGGATGTTGTTTTAGGCCAGAGCATGTTGGCAAGGAGATGGTAAACCTGATAAGGAAGAAAAGCAACGGTTCCCTTTGTGTGGTCGTTTTGCCTCCTTATGAATACGTCTTGCCGCATAAGGATGTTTTCAAGCCGGGAAGCAAGGTCGAAGCTTAAATTATCTTAGTATATTCAGACATGGTACTTTCTTATTTAACGTTAAACAAATAAAAGAGCACGTCGCGAAGGAAATGGTGAACGTGTTAAAGGAAGAAAAGGGAGGCTCTATTTGGGTTGTGGAAAATGAGTTACCTCGTTATGAGTACGTTATGCCTATTAAGGAGGACTTCAGGTCTCAGAGTTAGTTTGATGATGTACACTACATCCCTTGTAATTTACCTGAATGTGAAATAAACGAAATAAACTTATTAAAAGGTGATATTTTGAATTTTACTAAAAGGACACTACTTATATGATCTACGAAAAATTCCCATATAACTTTACTCTTCAGGACGTGAGTCGGAATTAGTTAAATGGGGGAAGGTTAATTTTCCGGAATTTTCCACATTATCAAATTTTCTATCTCGAAAATTACACCTTCTTTTCGGAAAATGCCTTCACGATTTTTCGAAAAAGTAAAATCGGATTTTTTGTAAATTTCTGTCACGGAAAATACACCTTTTGAAGAAAAAAAATCATTTGACTTTTGTCTTTAAAACCTCATTCTCTATCGTTTGAAATCTGAATTGTGTAAATCAGGGAAGGTTGAAGTTTTGTGGAATTTTCCAAATTGTCGAATAAATAACTGTCTACTATACGCTTTTTAAAAAAATTTTCATTGGACTTTTCTCTTCACGTCGCTTGTTATCGTATTAAATTGGAATCATATTAATCACTGAAGGTTGACCTTTCCGACATTTTCCAAATTTTCACAATTTTCTCGAAAACGATACCTCCTTTCAAATTTTGAAAATTGAAAATTCTTTTCACAAAATTACTTCATTCATGACATCGTGAATGAGATCTTAAAAGTATGATTTTGGGAAATTAAAAAAATGCTAGGGTTAACGTTCCGTTTTTTTTAGAGTCACTAATTGAGATCTGCGTCGGACTCGCTAATTTTCACCATTTTTCAAAAAAGTGATATCGGAGTTGTCAAAAATTTATATTACTCGAAATACACGATTTTCCAAAAAAAGTTCATCCAACTTTTCTCTTCCGAACGTCGTTCTCTATCATCGGAATTTTGGGGAATTTTTAAAATCGGACGAGGTTGATATTTTTGGAATTTTCCTGATTTCCGAAAACTCCCGAAATGTCCACTTTGTATTCGGAAAAATTACATTACACTTGTCTCCATAGAACGTCGTTGTTTATCGTGTAAAATCTCAATTTTTCAAATCGGAAAATGTTGATATTTCCAAAATTTTACTGATTTCCAAGGGAATAACTCCCGAACTGTACGTTTTATGAAAATTATCCATTTAACTTTTCTCCGAAGAACGTCGGCCTTTATCGTATATAATCTTAATTTTGCAAATCGGAAAAGCTTGACGTTTCAGGAATTTTCCTGATTTCCCAATAAATGCCAACCGAACGATACATTTTACGAAAAATTTCCATCAACCTTTTATTTGCAATTTTTTAAATGGGAGAAGGTTGACGTTTAAAAATTTTTCCAAATTTTCAAAATAATCTCGAAAACAATACCTCCTTTTTACATTTTGAACATTCTTATCTCCAGATTTTACAATCTTTTCATAAAATTGCTTCACTCATCACGGGGCACTAGGCTCTTTCGATCGCGAATGAAATTTCGAAATTGCAATTTTGGACCATTTTAAAAAAAGTTGTAGAGTATTAGAAAATTTAGAAAAGAAAATTTTTAATTTTTCTATGAGTTAAAAAGTGAACTTAAAGAATCCTCGACGAAAGTCGCAGAGTAAGTCGAGGAGATGCTTGTCAGATCTGTAACGAAATTTTCGTTTGCCAACTATTATACTTTTTGAGATATGGCGATTTTTCAAAATAGGACTGGATTTTTCGAAAATTGATATTACACGTTTGAAATACACGTTTTACGAAAAAAGTTAATTTATCTCTTCTTTACGAATCATCGTGCTTTATCTTGTGAAGATGGAGTTTTCTCAAGAAATTTTGAAAAATAATCCTCGTTTTCCAAAAAAATTTTCATTCAACTTTTCTCTTTTCTGTATCATCTAAGGTATGAAATTAGAACTTGTTAAATCAGAACAGGGTGGCTTTTCGGAAATTTTCCGGAATTTCAATATTTCTATCTCGAAAATTTGACCTGTCTTTCATAAAATTCGTTCGTTTTTGACACCAGGCCACCATTTGCTTTCAATACTCATCGAAATTTCGAAAACGTAATTTTGGGCCATTTTTAGCAATAATAGCGATAAAGTCAATTTTTGCGGGGCAAAGTAAACATTTATGTCTATCAACAAAACTCACAGTGCTATTTACATCACTAAACGAATTTTGATTAAGTAGCTAACTTTGAATATTTTTGAAATATCGCCATTTTTCTAAAAAGTAAATTACATTTTTCTAAACTGTATTGTACGTGTATTACAAAATTTAAAAGGGGACTTGGGCACCCTTAACTGATGATTTTACTAAAATTATCAAAACGTTTGTCGTACAGTGAAATAAGTAGGTAAAACATTTGTACAGTTAATCTCAACATATTTTTTAAAATTGACGATTTGACTTTCTAATTATTTATTATATTTTTAAATTATTCCCTTTGTGGTGGTACTAGTTATTGTGGTACTGGTATTTAAGAAAATGTATTTAAATTTAATTTAACACATTTTCTATTTAATATATGTATATATAAATATATAAATGTAATGACAATTAATAAAAGACCATTATGATAACTTATCTCGTTAAAGCGTTTTTGAAAGGAACGTAATTATTGTTACCTATCTTAATTCCAATTATCAAATTAATTTCAGTTATTACATAGCAACAACGTATCTTTTTTAAGACATATTAACATACGTAGACATTTAAAAAACAAATAAAATACAATAAAAAAAATGGAAATGCAGTAATTTGTCCTTGTTTAATGTTTGATATGCAAACATATGCGTATTGTTTGTTATGTGAGTTGAACTCTAGATAACTAGTCTCTCATTCTGTACAGCTCATCCAGTACTATAAGCCACTTCTTCGTCGATAAACATGACGTTCGACATCACGGACAAAGTAGCCCTTGTGACAGGTGGAGCACAAGGTATCGGCTATGAGTGTGCCAAGGAGTTGCTCAGGAACAAGGCGAAGGTAAGAATTTCCATTTGCGACCTTCTTCTTCTTATATCTTTGCAACTACAAAGGGAATCGTGTGTGTCTTAGGGTCTTTAGTGTCCTCTTTGTCTCTAATGTCTTTAGTATCCTCATATGTCAGGACATGTTCCTAGATCCCTGAACCTGTTGCGTTTCTAGACCCCCTGGTGGCTCATGTAAGCCCTTTTTCTGATATTCATTAACTTCTTCGCTTTTTTGTCATGTACATAATACCTCTCTCTCTCTCCCTTAAGTAACTTTGTCTGAAATATTGCCACTCCCTTTTCTGAATCGTAACATTATTATTAGAGTTAACAAAGCGCTGCTTATAGGAGAAACCTGATAAGTTAACTAGCAAATCCTCTTGTTACTCCAATTTATATCCAACCAGGGTGATATCTTTTATTTTCTTAGGCAATTTTACTATAAATAAATTCGGAGGAGTTAACGTCTTATTACAATGTTATATATCTTGTTGCACATCTAACATTTCTTCATTCTTCCTCATTTTACGATTTTGCAAATACAAAGGGAATCGTAATAGCAGACATCAATGCAGAGAAAGCCGAAGAGACTGTTAGAGAATTAAATGGAACCTTCGGACAAGGAAAGGTTGTCTTCATAAAAACCGACACTACCGATATAAAGCAGTATGAGGGTAAGTTGAGTGTACGTAGGTAATACGGGTAAATCTAATTTCAATTAATCGAAGATGCTTTTAAACTCGCTGTGGAGCGTTTCGGCCACGTCGATATTCTAGTCAACAACGCCGGAATTTCTAATAATTCACAGTGGCAAAAGGCGTTCGACATTAATATCGTAAGTACAAAGCACACCTTGTACAATTTTTGATGTGACGTGCTTATATTTGTCTGCAATCGAACTGCATTTTCCACATCATCAACTTCCTATCCGTTTATAGAATGGATTCTTGAACGGCATGATCCTAGCCATGGAAACCTACCTTAAGAATTACAAGAGCTGCGCAGAAGCAGTCATAATTAACACCAGCTCGGTAACGGGTTGCGCAGCTTACCCCTTCGCTCCGATTTATTCCACCACCAAGTACGCCGTATTGGGCATGACCAAAACTTGGGGTCACGCTGCGCACTTCGAAAGAACGGGAGTTAGGGTCATAGCCGTATGCCCTGGAATGACTGATACCGAACTAGTTAAACCTGGCAAAATACGGTTCGCGAGTGATGAGTATCTCCAGATTTGGAAAGATTACAACTGGCAATACGTGCTTCAGAGGTTCGGAAAGTTGTATTACCTCTGTGTGAATAGATTTAATGAGCTTGTTACAGACCGGAGCACGTGGGTAGAGAAATGGTTAATTTGATAAAGGAAAAGCGAAATGGTTCCTTCTGGGTGGTCGAAGATGATATGCCACCTTACGAGTATATCTTACCCGATAAAGATACCTTCAATCCAGCAGTTCAGAGCAAGTGATGTTACACGCCCTTCCCACCGCAGCGTCACTCACCACATGCAATACAATAACTAAAGAAATATAAACACGTTGTATCAAAACATAACGACTCATTCGATATAAACACCTACATTGCTATTCCCTTTCTCCACATTTACAGAACGGCATGGTCAACGGCATAATCCTCGCAATGAAGACTTACCTAAGGAACTTCAAGAGCTCAGAGGAAGCCGTCATATTGAACACCTGCTCGATATCCGCATGCGCGGTCTTCCCGTTCTCCGCCTTTTATTCCACCAAGAAGTTCGCATTGATGGGCATGACCAAGACGTGGGGACATCCCGCGCACTTCGAAAGGACCAAAGTTAGGGTCCTGGCGGTGTGCCCAGGCATGACCGACACGGATCTGCTGAGGCAGAGAGAAGTAAGCTGTTTCAACGAGGAGTACCGTCAAGTTCGCGATAACTTCCAATGTCATTAAGTCATACAGAGGTCCGTGCGAGTACTCGGTTACTTACTCTTGGAGTACTCAGTTACTTGAGATGACTCGGCGGTACGACTGGTTAGGGGGATGTTGTTTTGGGCCGGAGCACGTCGGCAAGGAAATGGTGAACCTGATAAGGGGGAAAAGCAACTATTCCCATTGGGTGGTCGAAGACAATTTGCCTCCTTATGAATATGTCTTGCCGCATAAGGATGTTTTCAAGCCGGGAAGGAAGGTCGTAGCTTAAATTGTATTGTATATTCGAATATCATACTTTCTTATTTGACGTATAAAAAATAAAATAAATTTATGTAAACATTCTGGATTCCCATTAATTTGAATCAATAAATATGGACACATCACACTTGACTCAACCGATACAAAATGCCCTTTGAAAGATTTGTTCCATGTCTTATTTTTGATGCTCCAAGATGAGACGCTTCAGTTGCACCATATACCTTTAAACAGACGGCGAACCGCTCGGAGTTGCTCTAGAGTCTAGAGACTCAACTCGCTTAACACGCTCTGTAAATGTATATTTCTCTCTCTATCTATCTACCTAGCTTTCTCTCTCTCTCTATCTATCTCTCTCCCTCTCTCCCCCTCTCTCTCTCTCAATCTCTACTTCCCCCCCTCTCTCTCTTTTGCTATCCATAGCATTAAACAATGGTGAATAAAAGTAGCTGAAAATGTTGGATTTAAGTAACTTCTTGTAGTAATAGAATATTTTTTAAATAATAAAACTCTTTAACTTAGCTTTATTAGTATGTAGCTCTTCTTTCTCATATGAGTTAAGTCATATGAGTCATAATGGGTCATGTTTTAAGGACCGTTGAATAATTTTCTTAAAATGTGTAAGTGTATGATATTGGTACACTTTTCTTGGGAATCAAAAAACCAACAACCGTCCAAGGTGTATATTAGACTTCACCAGGATTTTCCTACAAGTATTGCATTAAAAGGTAATAGGGGATACAAGGGATCTAAGTTCATTAATAAAGAATAATGTCAAAATGTCATTTCTCCAGTATTTAATCTCAAATATCTCAATAGGCAAAAAACAACATTTCGCACACTATTACCTTTATTTTGATTTTCCAAAAACTGCTCAAAAATCCTTCGTTTACCTCTTATGGTAGCGCTATGACCCAAAGTTTGGGATACCCATTGGCATGCCCTCTGACTCTTCAAGGAGTAAACTCGCGGATTCAAATTTGAAGCTTTGCTTAAAATCCCTCCAATCTCATTCAGAAATCTTAAACTTTTTACCAGCATTTGTCTGATATAATGGTAAATCCCGGAATAATTACAATTATCATAAAGAAAATATTTGCACTAATTAGAAGATTAGATAAACAACCAATTAAACAACTAAGTTATGTATTCTGACCTTGTTCATTAAAGCTCATGCGCAATGTACATATTACAGGCATATAATTACATACCTCAATGATATGTGTCCAGTCGTGGGCGTTCGTCGTGGTGTCAAATATGCCTTTCGATATCACCGATAAGGTGGCGTTAGTAACGGGTGGAGCACAAGGAATTGGTTTCTGGTGTGCCACGGAATTGCTTAGGAACGAAGCAAAGGTTACTATGAGACCATTAAATTTAAATTTAATTTAAAATTGATTTTGAAGGGAATCGTCATAGCAGATGTCGACACGGTGTCAGCCCAAAAGGCTACCGAACAACTGAATGAACTGTTTGGTGCTGGGAAGGTTGTTTTCATACGAACCGACACTTCCAGTTACGAAGAGTACGTAAGTAAAGGATTTCACTTGTAGAGTGTTTGAGAATGAGATTGGACTTTATTAAATTGTAGGTGCTTTTAAACTTGCTGTGGAAACTTTGGGCCACGTCGATATTTTGGTGAATAACGCTGGAATAGGTGATGAATTGAACTGGGAGAAATGCGTCCGAATTAACGTGGTAAATTCGATTTATATTAAAAACTGAGAATTTTCCAATACCCTTTTACCCATTGGAATATAAACACTTCAGTCATTTCGATCAAAAACCATCATTCACCATTGCTCCCAGAACGGTTACGCCAACGGCATAATGCTCGCCATGGAAAACTACCTCAGGAACTTCAAGAGTTCAGAAGAAGCTGTCATCATCAACACCAGTTCGATGGCTGCGTGCAGCGTCTATCCTTGGTATCCAATCTATAGCACGACCAAGTACGCAGTCCTCGGCATGACGAGGACCTGGGGCCATCCCATGCACTTCGAAAGGACCAAAGTTAGAATCGTGACGATCTGTCCCGGATTGACACAAACGAATATTACTGCTAACCGAAGATTTTCCAAAGAAGATTACGAGCAGATGAGGAAAAATTTCCACGGGAAGGTTATTAGGCAGAGGTTGTTGTAATGAAAATATCGTGATATTAGGAACGTCTAAGTCTGTCTTATTACAGCGCAGAGCACGTCGTGAAGGAAATGGTGAACCTAATAAAGGAAGGAAAGGGAGGTTCTATTTGGGTTGTGGAAAATGGGTTACCTCGTTATGAGTACGTTATTCCTATTAAGGAGGACTTCGGGCCTCAAAGTTAGTTTGTTGCTGTACAACACATCCTTTATAATTACCTGAATGCGAAATAAATGATACTAAACTGATTCAAAGGTGATATTTTGAAATTTAGCAAAAGGACACTGCTTATAGGATCTATGAAGAATTTCCATATAACTTAGTCAAATGTGGGAAGGTTAATTTTCCGGAATTTTCCACATTATCAAATTTTCTATCTCGAAAACTAGAGCTTCTTTTCGGAAAATGCCTTCATTTTTTTCATGTTCTTTGGATCGCGACCGAAAATTTATAATATTATTTTGAATCATTTTTAGAAAATTATCGCAAGGGATTAAAACTATTATGCTTATCGGGATATATATCACGATTTTTCGAAAAAGTAAAAGCGGATTTTTGTAAATTTCTGTCACGGATAATACACCTTTTACGAAAAAAAAACATTTAACTTTTGTCTTTAAAACCTCGTTCTCTATCGTTTCAAATAAGAATGGTACAAATAGGGGAAGGTTGAACTTTTGAAGAAATTTCCCGATTTTCAAATAAATCACTCCCGAACTATACGCTCTTCAAAAAATTTTCATTGGACTTTTCTCTTCAAGACGTCGCTTGTTATCGTATAACATTGGAATCACATAAATCGCAGAAGGTTGACCTTCCCCGAATTTTCCATATTTTCAAAATTTTCTCGAAAACGATACCTCCTCTTCAAGGAGGAAGTTTTGAGGAATTTTCGAGAAGTTAAATAACTTAAATTAAAGAATAACAAACTCCCAAACTATACGCTTTTGAACAAAAATTCATGGGACTTTTCTCTTCAAGACTCGCTGTTTAAAATTATAATTCATATAATTAAAATATAAAATAAAATAAAATTATTATATAATGTAAAAAATTATATAAACGTATAAAATTGGAATCATATAAATCGCAGAAGGTTGACCTCTCCGAAATTTTCCAAAATTTCAATATTTTCTCGAAAATGATACCTCCTTTTCATATTTTGAAAAGGACTTTTCGAAAATTTATATGGGAATTATACGATTTACAAGAAAACTTCATTTAACTTTTCCATTCAGAATATCGTTCCCCATCATGTTCAATTCTATTTTTTTAAATGGGAAAACGTTGATGTTTGAAAAAAATTTCAGATTTTCAAAAATTTACCAGAACTTTCATATCATTTCATAAAATTGCTTAAAACAATTTTTTTTAGAAAATCAAAAAGTTCATTTCCTATTTTTTCTTTGAGTCAAAAGACATGATATTTTTTTGAGATATGCTGATTTTTGGAAAAAGTAAAGCTGGATTTTTCGAAAATGGATATCACAGAAAATACACATTTTACGAAAAGAGTTCATTTAATCTTTTCTGTCCGAAAGGTCGTGATTTATCGCATGTAGTTAGAATTTTTCAAATAGGACAAGATTGACGTTTTAGAGATTTTTTGAAAAAACAACTCGCAACTTATTCGTTTTTCAATAAATTGAAGATTTTTATTAAGATTTTATTTTTTGAGATATCGTCATTTTTCATATTTCCTTGGATTATTCACTTTAAAATGGGAAAAGGACGACGTTTCAGGGATTTTTCGTATTTCTGAAAATTAATTTTCGAATTACGTATAAATTTAATACACAATTTTAAAGGCCACTTGGCGCCTCTAGCATTCAGGGTAATCGCTGCATACCCGTAAGAAACGGCACTGTGGTTTTAATGAAAAACAAATTATTTATCGTGTAGTAAAATAAGTTATTATAAAATTTGTAAAGTTAACCAAAAACTGTTGTTTAAAATAAAACATTTATTTATACTAATAAACGACTTTATTTATTTTATAATCCTTAATCTTATCGCGTTGGTGCTGGTGTTGCAGGAAATGTATAGTTCATTTAAAAAGTAAAAATTTGAAATGACAGAAAATCGCTTCTGGGGTTTCTTTTTAAGATATAACTTAAAGACCATTATGAAAACTTATCTCGTTATAGCGTTATTAAAAGGAACGTAATTATTGTTACCTAACTTAATTCCAATTATCAAATTAATTCCAGGTTTTACATAGCAACAATGTATCTATTTCAACACATATTCATATATGCCGACATTTAAAAGTCAAACAAAATACAATAAAAAAATGGAAATGTACTAATTCGTCCTTGTTTAATGTTTAATATGCAAACATATACGTATTGTTTGTTGTGCGATGTGAAGTCTAGATAACTAGTCTTCTAGTTTCTCTAGCGCTTCCAGTACTATAAGTTACTTTCTCGTCGATAAACATGACGTTCGACATCACGGACAAAGTAGCCCTTGTGACAGGTGGAGCGCAAGGCCTCGGCTATGAGTGTGCGAAGGAGTTGCTCAGGAACAAGGCGAAGGTAAGAATTTCTCTTTGCGACCTTCTTCTTCATATATCTTTGCAAATACAAAGGGAATCGTGTGTGCCTTACTGTCTTTAGTGTCCTCTTTGTCTCTAGTGTCTTTAGTGATCTCATATATCTGGACACGATGTTCTAAGATCCTTGAACTTGTTGCGAATCTAGACCCTCTGGAGGTTCCTGTAAGCCCTTTTTGTGGTATTCATTAACTTCGTCTTTTTCGTTTTTTTTTTCATGTACATAATACCTCCCTCTCTCTCCCATAAGTAACTTAGTCTGAACTACTACCACTCCCTTTTCTGAATCGTAACATTATTATTAAAGTTAACAAAGCACTACTTATTGGGGGACCCTGATAAGTTGCAAATCCTCTTGTCACTCCAATTTATATCCAACCAGGATGACATTTTCTATTTGCTTTCGCAGTTTTACAATCAATAAATTAGGAGAATTTAACGTCTTATTGCAATGTTATAGATCTTGTTGTACATCTAACATTTCTTCATTCTTCCTCATGTTACAATTTTTCAAATACAAAGGGAATCGTAATAGCAGACATCAATGCAGCGAAAGCCGAAGAGACTGTTAGAGAATTGAATGGAACCTTCGGACAAGGGAAGGTTGTCTCCATAAAAACCGACACTACCGATATAAAGCAGTATGAGGGTAAGTTGAGTACGTAGGTAAAGCTGGTAAATCTAATTTCAATTAATCGAAGATGCTTTTAAACTCGCTGTGGAACGTTTTGGCCACGTCGATATTCTAGTCAACAACGCCGGAATTTCAAATAATTTCCAGTGGCAAGAGACGTTCAACATTAATATTGTGAGTACAATTTAACTTCCTCTTGTACAATTTTTGATGTGACGTGCTTATGTTTATCCGCAATCGAGCTGCATTTTCCACACCATCAACTTCCTATCCGTTTATAGAATGGATTCTTGAACGGCATGATCCTAGCCATGGAAACCTACCTTAAGAATTACAAGAGTTGCGCAGAAGCCGTCATAATCAACACCAGCTCGGTAATGGGTTGCGCAGTTTACCCCTTCTCTCCGATCTATTCCACCACCAAGTACGCCGTATTGGGCATGACCAAAACTTGGGGTCACGCTGCGCACTTCGTAAGAACGGGAGTTAGGGTCATAGCCGTATGCCCTGGAATGACTGATACCGAACTAGTTAAACCTGGCAAAATACAGTATGCGAGCGATGAGTATACCCAGATGCGGAAAGATTACAATTGGCAATACGTGCTACAGAGGTTCGGAAAGTTGTGTTACCTCTGTGAGAGTAGATTTAATGAACTTGTTACAGACCGGAGCATGTGGGTAGAGAAATGGTTAATTTGATAAGGGAAAAGCGAAACGGTTCCATTTGGGTGGTCGAAGATGATATGCCTCCTTACGAATATATCTTACCCGATAAAGATACCTTCAATCCAGCAGTTCAGAGCAAGTGATGTTACACGCCCTTCCCACCGCAGCGTCACTTACCACATGCGATAAAATAATTAAAGAAATATAAACACGTTGTATCAAAACATAACGACTCATTCGATCCAAACACCCGCATTGCAATTCCCTTTCTCGGCATTTACAGAACGGCATGGTCAACGGGATAATCCTCGCAATGGAGACTTACCTCAGGAACTTCAAGAGCTCAGAGGAAGCCGTCATACTGAACACCTGCTCGATATCCGCATGCGCAGTCTTCCCGTTCTCGGCCTTTTATTCCACCACCAAGTTCGCAGTGATGGGCATGACCAAAACGTGGGGACATCCTGCTCACTTCGAAAGGACCAAAGTCAGGGTCCTGGCGGTGTGCCCTGGCTTGACCGACACGGATCTGCTGAGGCAGAGAGAAGTGAGCTGTTTCAACGAGGAGTACCGTCAAATTCGCGATAACTTCCAGTGGCATTACGTCATACAGAGGTCGGTGAGAGTACTTGGCTACTAACTCTTGGTGTACTTAGTTACTTGAGAGGATTTGGCGGTACGACTTGTTAAGGGATGTTGTTTTAGGCCGGAGCATGTCGGCAAGGAGATGGTGAACCTGATAAGGGAGAAGAGCAACGGTTCCCTTTGGGTGGTCGAAGACAATTTGCCTCCTTATGAATACGTCTTGCCGCATAAGGATGTTTTCAAGCCGGGAAGCAAGGTCGAAGCTTAAATTATCTTAGTATATTCAGACATGGTGCTTTCTTATTTAACGTTCAACAAATAAAAGGAATTAATGTGAACATTCTGAATTTCTATTCACTTAAATCAATAAATTGATCACACGTGACTCAACCGATACAATGTCATTCCAAAGAAGCTGCGATTTGTAAGGAACTTAGAAATTCATCAAAAAATATTTACACGCAAATTTTATTGACGTGTTGTTGAAGTCATTTAGTGAGTTTCAGCACTTTCAATAGAGATGTTGAGAAATTTTACATAAAACACTGACACAACTGAACAAGTACATAACACAAGTAACAACAACACAAGTATTTTGTATTGTAGTACAGAACACGTGGGTAAGGAAATGGTGAACGTTATGAAGGCTATACACAAAAATTTTTAGCCTTTTTCTAATAACTCGAAAATTAAAATATATCAAAGGAACATTTAGAAATTTACCAAAAATTTTGTGGTATCTTCCGACACCTTTATTTTCCAAAAAGTTCATGTCTCGTTAATTATCTTTCGTAGTGCTTGAAAGTAAATAGCCTACTTTCGTATTTGAGCATTAAACATCGGAACCTAAGATTTGAAGTTTTATCAACACAATTTTTGAAAAATTGACCCATCTCAAAATTTTGAGGCATTTGAGGACAAATATTCGAAAGATAGCCTTTCAGGAGATTTTGAAGGTATTAGAGGACACACAGAAATTTTCATTTCAAAGTTGTGGCCCTTTTAACAGCATATGTTGAATTAAAAATCATATGCCGTATAACTCAAACACCTAACGTCACAAGTTCTGTTTTCTGAACACGACATTGTAACCTTTTAAATCTGTGATATTTTCAAAAATTTAACAATCTAAATCCTCAAATTATCCCCTGAACGATATAATAATTTCATGAGATTATTGGGCGATAACGGCCTATAAGTAACCTATTTTGGGAAGTGTTGACGCTAGCGGCAACATTATTTAAGGGAATTTTATGTAAAGAAATTATAATTTATTGTAAAACGAATTTAGGGAACTTTTACGTGATTTTATCATTGAAATTAATACGCGTTGATTTACAAAACAGAAAAACAATTCATAATTAAGACCGAGGATAAGTGTGAACAATATTATTGGATTGTTTTCACCATCGTACACGAATCAATAACACGAGCGATCATTTCCCGTTATTAACTACAACAGAACGTGAACTGGTCAAGTTCAACTCACACTCAGCTGACTAAGCATAACACGACGTCTAGGTAACTTGATAACAAAACGATTCTCGAGAAGGTCAGTCTGGGTGCAAGGTAACAAAACAAATAATATCGCATTTTAATCAATGTAACACAAGATGTATAAAATCTCTGAAATTTGGTACAATAAATTTAGTATAGGATGTATGCTTAAAACGACAGTATGTTGTGATCTTTCTTCACGCCACCCAAACCGACAAACCATAACCTCACGAACTTCAACCCGGAGAGCACGTCACGCCCTCAGGTCCACACCGGAGAGCACGTCACGCCCTCTCTCCACAACAACTAGAAGTTCAAGAACTTCAAGAGATCACGTCACGCCCTGATCTCCGCCTACAAGAACGTCTTCAGCCTCACAACCTGGAGACAAGATTCATCTCCGCAGCCACCCACGAGTTACGAGATATCTACATACAGCCCATTCTCAACAGAGATTACTTCACACTTTCGTTCAGGAAGAAAATGTAGTACGGAATGAAGCATGTAGCAGAAAGACCCTAAAGTATTTGTGCGTTCTGTACAAACCCCTCCATTTACCTGTTATAGTAGCGCTGGGTATGGGATACCCATTGGCGTGCCCTCTGCCTGTTTAAGGAGTAAACAAGTAGATTTTAATTTGACGCATTGCTTGAAATCCCTCGAATCTCCTTCAGAAATCTCAAACTTTTTACCAGCATTTTTCTGATATAATAGTAAATCCCACAATAATTACAATTATCCTAAATAAAATGTTTACACTAATTAGAAGATTAGATAAACAACCAATTCAACAACTGAGTTATGTATTCTGACCTTGTTCACTAAGGCTCATGCGCAATGTACATATTACAAGCATATAATTACATATTTCAATGATATGTGTCCAGTCGAGGCGTTGTGATGTTAAAAATGACGTTCGATATCACCGATAAGGTGGCGTTAGTGACGGGAGGAGCCCAAGGAATTGGGTTCTGTTGTGCCACGGAATTGCTTAGGAACAAAGCAAAAGTATTAGCTTAGTATGACACCTCGTAACTTAAATTTAATTTGAAATTAATTTTAAAGGGAATCGTCATAGCAGATGTCGACACGGTGACGGCTCAAAAGGCTACCAAACAACTGAATGAACTGTTTGGTGCTGGGAAGGTTGTGTTCATACGAACCGACACTACCAGTTACGAAGAGTACGAAAGTAGAGGATTTCACTGGTAGAGTGTTTGAGGATGAGTTTGGACTTTATTTAATTGCAGGTGCTTTCAAAACTGCCGTGGAAACTTTTGACAACGTTGATATTTTGGTGAATAACGCTGGAATATCTGATGAATTGAACTGGGAGAAATGCGTCCGAATTAACGTGGTAAATTCCATTTATATTCAAAAACTGAGAATATTCAGCGATTAGCATATATTCCCAAACACTTTAGTCATTTCTAAGTGTTGATTCCAGAACGGTTTCGCCAACGGCATAATCCTCGCTATGGAGACCTACCTCAGGAACTTCAAGAGTTCAGATGAAGCAGTCATCATCAATACCGCTTCGGTGGCTGCGTGTGGCATATATCCTTGGTCTCTAGTCTACAGCACGACGAAGCACGCAGTCCTCGGCATGACGAAGACCTGGGGCCATCCTATGCACTTCGAAAGGACCAAAGTTAGAATCGTGACGATATGTCCCGGATTGACAGAATCCAATATCAGTGCTAAATTTAAATTTTTCACCGAAGATAATCAGCAGATGAGGAAAGAGCTCCGTGGGAAGCTTATTAAGCAGAGGTTGTTGAGATGAGAACGTCGTGATGTTAGGAACGTCTGGGGAATTCTGTCTTATTACAGCACAGAGCACGTCGCGAAGGAAATGGTGAACATGATAAAGGAAGGAAAGGGAGGTTCTATTTGGGTTGTGGAAAATGAGTTACCTCGTTATGAGTACGTTATGCCTATTAAGGAGGACTTCAGGCCTCAGGGTTAGTTTGATGCTGTACATTACATCCCTTGTAATTACCTGAATGTGAAATAAACGAAATAAATTTATTAAAAGGTGGTATTTTGAATTTTAGTACAAGGACACTCCTTATATGATCTACAAAAAATTTCCATATAACTTTCCTCTTCAGGACGTGAGTCTGAATTAGTCAAATGGGGGAAGGTTAATTTTCTGGAATTTTCCACATTATCAAATTTTCTATCTCGAAAACTACACCTTCTTTCGGAAAATGCCTTCATTTTTTTCATGTTCTTGGGATCGCGACCGAAAATTATAAAACATAATTTTGAATCAATTTTAGAAAAATATTGCAATATCGATTTTTCGAAAAAGTAAAATCGTATTCTTGTAAATTTGTGTCACGGAAAATACAATCATTTGTCTTTTCTCTTTAAAACCTCATTCTCTATCGTTTGAAATCCGAATTGTGTAAATCAGGGAAGTTTTGAGGAATTTTCCAAATTTTCGAATAAATAACTCGATTATACGCTTTTAAAAAAAAATTCATTGGATTTTTCTCTTCAAGGCGTCGCTTGTTAAATTGGAATCATATTAATCGCAGAAGGTTGACCTTTCCGACATTTTCCAAATTTTCAAAATTTTCAAAATTTTCTCGAAAACGATACCTCCTTTTCAAATTTTGAAAATTGAAAATTCTTTTCACTAAATTACTTCATTCATGACATCGGGACTCTTTCGATCGCGAATGAAATTTTAATACTAGTATGATTTTGGGCAATTTAAAATACTATGGTTAACGTTCCGTTTTTTTTTAATCAATAACTGAAGATCTGCTTCGGACTCGCTAATTTTCATAATTTTCGAGATATCACGATTTTTCTAAAAAGTGATATCGGAGTTGTCAAAAATTTTTATTACTCGAAATACACGATTTTCCAAAAAAAAGTTCATCTAACTTTTCTCATCCGAACTTGGTTGTCTATCATCGGAATTTTGGGAATTTTTAAAATCGGACGAGGTTGATATTTTTGGAATTTTCCTGATTTCCGAAAACTCCCGAAATGTCCGATTTGTATTCGAAAAAATTACATTACACTTGTCTCCATAGAACGTCGTTGATTATCGTGTAAAATCTCAATTTTTCAAATCGGAAAATGTTGACATTTCCAAAATTTTACAGATTTCCAAATGAATAACTCCCGAACTCTACTGCGTTTTATGAAAAATCTCCAATTAATTTGTCTCCGAAGAACGTTGGTCTTTATCGTATGTAATCTTAATTTTGCAAATCGGAAAAGCTTGTCGTTTCAAGAACTTTCCAGATTTCCCAATAAATGCCAACCGAACGATACATTTTATGAAAAATTTCCATCAACCTTTTATCTACAATTTTTTAAATGAGAAAAGGTTGACGTTTGAAAATTTTTCTAAATTTTCAAAATTATCTCGAAAACTACCTCCTTTTTACATTTTGAACAGTCTTATCTCCAGATTTTACAATCTATTCATAAAATTGCTTCACTCATGACGGGGCATTACGCTCTTTCGATCGCGAATGAAATTTAGAAATTGCAATTTTCGACCATTTAAAAAAAAGTTGTAAAGAATTAGAAAATTTAGAAAAGAAAATTTCTAATTTTTCTTTGAGTTAAAAAGTGAACTTAAAGATTCCTCGACGAAAGTCGCAGAGTATTTAGCAGATATTTAAATTTAATGACAATTAATAAAAGACCATTACCAAAACTGATCTCGTTAAAGCGTTATTGAAAAGAACGTCATCATTGTTACCTATCTTAATTCCAATTATCAAATTAATTCCAGTTGTTACATAGCAACAATGTATCTTTTTAAACACATATTCACATACGTAGACATTCAAAAGTGAAATAAAATACAATAAAAAAATGGAAATGCAGTAATTTGTCCTTGTTTAATGTTTGATATGCAAACATATACGTATTGTTTGTTGTGTGAGTTGAACTGTAGATAACTAGCCTCTCATTCTATCCAGCGCTTCCAGTACTATAAGTTACTTCCTCGTCGATAAACATGACGTTCGACATCACGGACAAAGTAGCCCTTGTGACAGGTGGAGCGCAAGGCATCGGCTATGAGTGTGCCAAGGAGTTGCTCAGGAACAAGGCGAAGGTAAGAATTTCCCTTCGCGACCTTCTATTTCTTACATTTTGGCAAATACAAAGGGAATCGTGTGTGTCTTAGTGTCTTTAGTGTCCTCTTTGTCTCTAGTGTCTTTAGTGTCCTCATATGTCAGGACACGAGGTTCCTAGATCCCTGAACCTGTTGCGTTTCTAAACCCTCTGGAGGTTCCTGTAAGTCCTTCTTGTGATATTCATTAGCTTTGTCTTTTTCGTCCTTTTATCATGTACATAATACCTCTCTCTCTCTCCTCTAAGTAACTTAGTTTGAACTATTGCCACTCCCTTTTCTGAATCGTAACATTATTATTAAAGTTAACAAAGCACTACTTATTGGGGGATCCTGATAAGTTAACTATAGCAAATCCTCTTGTCACTCCAATTTATATCCAACCAGGATGATATATTTTACTTGCTTAAGCAGTTTTACGATAGATAAATTAGGAGGATTTAACGTCTTATTGCAATGGTATATATCTTGTTGTACATCTAACATTTCTTCATTCTTCCTCATGTTACAATTTTGCAAATACAAAGGGAATCGTAATAGCAGACATCAATGTAGAGAAAGCCGAAGAGACTGTTAAAGAATTAAATGAAATCTTCGGACAAGGGAAGGTTGTCTCCATAAAAACCGACACTACCGATATAAAGCAGTATGAGGGTAAGTTGAGTATACGTAGGTAAAACAGGTAAATCTAATTTCAATTAATCGAAGATGCTTTTAAATTCGCTGTGGAACGTTTCGGCCACGTCGATATTCTAGTCAACAACGCCGGAATTTCTAATAATTCACAGTGGCAAAAGATGTTCGACATTAATATCGTAAGTACAACGCACACCTTGTACAGTTGTAGATGTCACGTGCTTATGTTTATCCGCAATCGAGCTGCGTTTTCCCCATCATCAACTTTCTATCCGTTTATAGAATGGATTCTTGAACGGCATGATTCTGGCCATGGAAACCTACCTAAAGAATTTTAAGAGCTGCGCAGAAGCCGTCATAATCAACACCAGCTCGGTAATGGGTTGCGCAGCCTACCCCTTCGCTCCGACTTATTCCACCACCAAGTACGCAGTATTGGGCATGACCAAAACTTGGGGTCACCCTGCGCATTTCGAAAGAACGGGAGTTAGGGTCATAGCCGTGTGCCCAGGAATGACTGATACCGAACTAGTTAAACCTGGTAAAGTACGGTATGCGAGCGATGAGTATCTCCAGATTCGGAAAGATTACAACTGGCAATACGTGCTTCAGAGGTTCGAAAAGTTGTGTTACCTCTGTGGGAATAGATTTAATGAGCTTGTTACAGACCGGAGCACGTGGGTAGAGAAATGGTCAATTTGATAAGGGAAAAGCGAAACGGTTCCATTTGGGTGGTCGAAGATGGTATGCCTCCTTACGAATATATCTTACCCGATAAAGATACCTTCAATCCAGCAGTTCAGAGCAAGTGATGTCACACGCCCTTCCCACCGCCGCGTCACTTACCACATGCAATACAATAATTAAAGAAATATAAACATGTTGTATCAAAACATAGCGACTCATTCGATCCAAACACCTACATTGCTATTCCTTTTCTCCGCATTTACAGAACGGCATGGTCAACGGGATAATCCTCGCAATGGAGACTTACCTCAGGAACTTCAAGAGCTCAGAGGAAGTCGTCATACTGAACACCTGCTCGATATCCGCCTGCGCAGTCTTCCCGTTCTCCGCCTTTTATTCCACCACCAAGTTCGCAGTGATGGGCATGACCAAAACGTGGGGACATACCGCGTACTTCGAAAGGACCTAAGTTAGGGTCCTGGTGGTGTGCCCTGGCTTGACCGACACGGATCTGCTGAGGCAGAGAGAAGTGAGCTGTTTCAACGAGGAGTACCGTCAAATTCGCGATAACTTCCAGTGGCGTTACGTCATACAGAGGTCCGTCAAAGTACTTGGTTACCTACTCTTAGAGTACTTAGCTACTTGAGGGCACTTGGCGGTACGACTGGTCGAGGGATGTTGTTTTAGGCCGGAGCACGTCGGCAAGGAAATGGTGAACCTGATAAGGGAGAAGAGCAACGGGTCCCTTTGGGTGGTCGAAGACAATTTACCTCCTTATGAATACGTCTTGCCGCATAAGGATGTTTTCAAGCCGGGAAGGAACCTTAAAATGTCTTGTATACTCGAACATGGTACTTTCTTATTTAACGTTCAAAAAATAAAAGAGATTTATGTGAACATTCTGGATTTCCATTAATTTAAATCATTAAGTATTGATAGATCACATGTGACTGAACTGATACAATGTCCTTCGAAAGATTTGTTCCATGTCTTATTTTTGATGGCCCGAGATGAGGCTCCAGTTGCATTTGAAAATTTACCAAATATTTTCTATATTTCTCGACATCATTTTTTCCAAAAACTCTATATCTGTCTTTCGTCGTGCTTGACAGAAAGTAGCATACTTTTTGTGTATGTAAAAATCAAAATTGACAAATCTGAAGTTTGACATTTTACTAGCAACACAGGTCTATGAAAAACTGTCCCATCACGTCAAGATTTGGAGATATTTGAGGTTAAGTAGGTACTCGAAAAATAGCATTTTGGGGTATTTTGAAGTTAAGTACCAGAGACACATAACTTTAAGATCTTTTATAATATCTTTAATTTAATCTTAAAAATGAATCTTATGAACATTGAAACTTCGAAGCCAAAAATTTTGTAGTATCTCTCGATATATTTTTTTTCCAATAACTTCACATCTCATTAAGTAACTCTCGTAATGCTGACAGACTTTCGTATTTAACCATCAAAACTTGGATATTTATTGTTTTACTTTGAACAATTGACCAATCTTGTACAAATTTTGAGATATTTGAGGTTAAATACTTGAAAAACAGCTTTTTGGGCTGCTTAATGCACTAATAACTTAACCTCACATTATTAATTGAACTATAAATTCGACAACATAAACGCTACGAACTTGAATTCTTAGCATCTTAACTTGTAAATTCTGTAAAGTTCCAAAAGAATTTTGGCGTTCTGTACATAACCTTAAAAGTAGTCAAAATGTCATTTCTTCAGTATTTAATCTCAAATATCTCAATAGGCCAAAAACAAAATTTCGCACACTATTACATGCACTTTGATTTTCCAAAAACTGTTCAAAAATACTTCGTTCACCTCTTATGGTAGCGCTATGACCCAAAGTTTGGGATACCCATTGGCATGCCCTCTGCCTGTTTAAGGAGTAAACTCGTAGATTCAAATTTGAAGCTTTGATTAAAATCCCTCCAATCTCCTTCAGAAATCTCAAACTTTTTACCAGCATTTGTCTGATATAATAGTAAATCCCGCAATAATTACAATTATCCTAAAGAAAATGTTTACACTAATTAGAAGATTAGATAAACAACCAATTAAACAACTGAGTTATATATTCTGACCTTGCTCATTAAGGCTCATGCGCAATGTACATATTACAGGCATATAACTACATATCTCAATGATATGTGTCCAGTCGAGGCATCGTGGTATCAAATATGCCGTTCGATATCACCAATAAGGTGGCGTTAGTGACGGGAGGAGCCCAAGGAATTGGGTTCTGTTGTGCCACGGAATTGCTTAGGAACAAAGCAAAGGTTACTATGAGACCCTTTAATTTAAATTTAATTTAAAATTGATTTTGAAGGGAATCGTCATAGCAGATGTCGACACGGTGTCGGCCCAAAAGGCTACCAAACAACTGAATGAACTGTTTGGTGCTGAGAAGGTTGTTTTCACACAAACCGACACTTCCAGTTACGAAGAGTACGAAAGTAAAGAATTTCATTTGTACAGTGTTTCAAAATGAGATTGGACTTTATTAAATTGTAGGTGCTTTCAAACTTGCTGTGGAAACTTTTGGCCACGTCGATATTTTGGTGAATAACGCTGGAATAGGTGATGAATTGAACTGGGAGAAATGCGTCCGAATTAACGTGGTAAATTCGATTTATATTAAAAAACTGAGAATTTTTCAATACCCTTTAACCCACTGGAATATAAACACTTCAGTCATTTCGGTCTAAAACCATCATCCACCGTTGCTTCCAGAACGGTTACGCCAACGGCATAATCCTCGCCATGGAGACGTACCTCAGGAACTTCAAGAGTACAGAAGAAGCAGTCATCATCAATACCTGCTCAGTGGCTGCGTGTAGCGTCTATCCTTGGTATCCAGTCTACAGCACGACGAAGTACGCAGTCCTAGGTATGACGAGGACCTGGGGCCATCCCATGCATTTCGAAAGGACCAAAGTTAGAATCGTGACGATATGTCCCGGATTGACAGAATCCAATATCAGTGCTAAATTTAAATTTTTCAACGAAGATAACGAGCAGATGAGGAAAAAGCACCGTGGGAAGGTTATTAAGCAGAGGTTGTTGAGATGAAAACGTCGTGATGTTAGGAACGTCTGGCTAATTCTGTCTTATTACAGCACAGAGCACGTCGCGAAGGAAATGGTGAACGTGATAAAGGAAGGAAAGGGAGGTTCTATTTGGGTTGTGGAAAATGAGTTACCTCGTTATGAGTACGTTATGCCTATTAAGGAGGACTTCAGGCCTCAGAGTTAGTTTGATGCTATACAGTACATCCTTTATAATTACCTGAATGTGAAATAAATGAAATAAACTGATTCAAAGGTGTTATTTTGAATTTTAGCAAAATGACACTCCTTATACGATCTACGAATAATTTCCATTTAACTTTCCTCTTCAGGACGTGAGTCGGAATTAGTCAAATGGGGGAATGTTAATTTTCCGGAATTTACCACATTATAAAATTTTCTATCTCGAAAACTACACCTTCTTTTCGGAAAATGCCTTCATTTTTTTCATGTTCTTGGGATCGCGACCAAAACTTTATAAAATGTAATTTTTAATCATTTTTAGAAAAACATCGCAATGGATTAAAACTACATATTATGCTTTTCGAGATATCACGATTTCTCGAAAAAGTAAAATCGGATTTTTGTAAATTTGTATCACCTTTTACGAAAAAACTTCATTTGACTTTTCTCTTTAAAAGCTCGTTCTCTATCGTTTGAAATAAGAATTGTACAAATAGGGGAAGGTTAGAGGTTTAGGGAACTTTCCAGAGTTTCGAATAAATAACTCCCGAACTATACGCTGCTCAAAAAATTTCCATAGACTTTTCCCTTCAAGGCGTCGCTTGTTATCGTATAAAATTGGAATCATATAAATCGCAGACGTTCCTGAAGTTTTCCAAATTTTCTCGAAAAGGATACCTCCTTTTCAAATTTTGAAAATTCCGATCTTCATAACTTTACCTTCTTTTCATAAAATTGCTTCATTCATGACATCGGAAAACTAGACTCTTTCGATTACGAATGAAATTTTAAAAGTATAATATTCGGCAATTTTTAGAAAAAGATGCCAGGGTTAACATTCCATTTTTTTGGAGTCAAAAATTGTAGATCTGCGTGGAAATCGCTAACTTTTAGATATCACTATTTTTGGAAAAAGTAAAACCTTCGAAACCTTCGTACTAAGGTGATTTATTATGGCGTTATTAATAGGAACGCCATTATTGTTACCTAACTTAATTCCAATTATCAAATTAATTACAGGTGTTGCATAGCAACAATGTATCTTTTTCAGAACATATTCATATATGTAGACAATTAAAAGTCAAATAAAATATACAATAAAAAATGGAAATGTACTAATTCGTCCTTGTTTGATGTTTGATATGCAAACATATACGTATTGTTTGTTGTGTGATGTGAACTCTAGATAACTAGTCATCTAGTTTCTCCAGTACTGTTAGTCACTTCCTCGTCGATAAACATGACGTTCGACATCACGGACAAAGTAGCCCTTGTGACAGGTGGAGCGCAAGGTATCGGCTATGAGTGTGCCAAGGAGTTGCTCAGGAACAAGGTGAAGGTAAGAATTTCCATTTGCGACCTTCTTCTTCTTATATCTTTGCAAATACAAAGGGAATCGTGTGTGCCTTACTGTCTTTAGTGTCCTCTTTGTCTCTAGTGTCTTTAGTGTCCTCATATGTCAGGACACGAGGTTCCTAGATCCCTGAACCTGTTGCGTTTCTGGACCCTCTGGAGGTTCCCGTAAGCCCTTTTTGTGGTATCCATTAACTTCGTCTTTTTCGTTTTTATGTCATGTACATAATACCTCCCTCTCTCTCCCATAAGTAACAGTCTGAACTACTGCCACTCCCTTTTCTGAATCGTAACATTATTATTAAAGTTAACAAAGCACTACTTATTGGGGGACCCTGATAAGTTGCAAATCCTCTTGTCACTCCAATTTATATCCAACCAGAATGACATTTTTTTATTTGCTTTCACAGTTTTACAATCAATAAATTAGGAGGAGTTAACGTATTATTGCAATGTAATGTAACTTGTTGTACATCTAACATTTCTTCATTCTTCCTCATTTTACAATTTTGCAAATACAAAGGGAATCGTAATAGCAGACATCAATGCAGCGAAAGCCGAAGAGACTGTTAGAGAATTGAATGGAACCTTCGGACAAGGGAAGGTTGTCTTCATAAAAACCGACACTACCGATATAAAGCAGTATGAGGGTAAGTTGAGTATACGTAGGTAAAGCAGGTAAATCTAATTTCAATTAATTGAAGACGCTTTTAAACTTGCCGTGGAGCGTTTCGGCCACGTCGATATTCTAGTCAACAACGCCGGAATTTCTAATAATTTCCAGTGGGAACAGACGTTCAACATTAATATTGTGAGTACAATTTAACTTCCTCTTGTACAATTTTTGATGTGACGTGCTTATGTTTATCCGCAATCGAGCTGCATTTCCCCCATAATCAACTTCCTATCCGTTTATAGAATGGATTCTTGAACGGCATGATCCTCGCCATGGAAACCTACCTAAAGAATTTCAAGAGTTGCGCAGAAGCCGTCATAATCAACACCAGCTCGGTAGCGGGTTGCGGAGCTTACCCCTTCGCTCCGATTTATTCCACCACCAAGTACGCCGTATTGGGCATGACCAAAACATGGGGTCACGCTGCGCACTTCGAAAGAACGGGAGTTAGGGTCATAGCCGTGTGCCCTGGAATGACTGATACCGAACTAGTTAAACCTGGCAAAATACGGTATGCGAGCGATGAGTATACCCAGATGCAGAAAGATTACAATTGGCAATACGTGCTACAGAGGTTCGGAAAGTTGTGTTATCTCTGTGGGAATAGATTTAATGAGCTTGTTACAGACCGGAGCACGTGGGTAGAGAAATGGTCAATTTGATAAGGGAAAAGCGAAACGGTTCCATTTGGGTGGTCGAAGATGACATGCCTCCTTACGAATATATCTTACCCGATAAAGATACCTGCAATCCAGCAGTTCAGAGCAAGTGATGTTACACGCCCTTCCTACCGCAGCGTTACTTACCACATGCAATACGATAATTAAAGAAATATAAACACGTTGTATCAAAACATAACGACTCATTCGATCCAAACACCTACATTGCAATTCCCTTTTTCGACATTTACAGAACGGCATGGTCAACGGGATAATCCTCGCAATGAAGACTTACCTCAGGAACTTCAAGAGCTCAGAGGAAGCCGTCATACTGAACACCTGCTCGATATCCGCATGCGCGGTCTTCCCGTTCTCCGCCTTTTATTCCACCACCAAGTTCGCAGTGATGGGCATGACTAAGACGTGGAGACATTCCGCTCACTTCGAAAGGACCAAAGTTAGGGTCCTGGCGGTGTGCCCTGGCTTGACCGACACGGATCTGCCGAGGCAGAGAGAAGTGAGCTGTTTCAACGAGGAGTACCGTCAAATTCGCGATAACTTCCAGTGGCATTACGTTATACAGAGGTCGGTGAGAGTACTCGGTTACTTACTCTTGGAGTACTTAGTACTTGGCGATATGACTGGTTAAGGGATGTTGTTTTAGGCCGGAGCATGTCGGCAAGGAGATGGTGAACCTGATAAGGGAGAAGAG
Source organism: Cryptocephalus moraei (assembly GCA_946251905.1). Lineage (NCBI taxonomy): Eukaryota > Metazoa > Arthropoda > Insecta > Coleoptera > Chrysomelidae > Cryptocephalus > Cryptocephalus moraei. The sequence continues at coordinate 7,319,572 of OX276462.1, read as the reverse complement.
CAACGGTTCCCTTTGGGTGGTCGAAGACAATTTGCCTCCTTACGAATACGTCTTGCCGCATAAGGATGTTTTCAAGCCGGGAAGCAAGGTCGAATCTTAAATTACCTTGTATATTCAGACATGGTACTTTCTTATTTAATGTCCAAACAATAAAAGAGTTTAACGTGAGCATTTCGAATTTCAATTCACTTAAATCAATAAATGATCACACGTGACTCAACCGATACAATGTCATTCCAAAGAAGCTGCGATTTGTAAGGAACTTAAAAATTCATTAAAAAATATTTAAATCCAAATTGTTGTAAAATGGTAAGTGATGTTTTATTGACGTGTTTTAGTGAATTTCAGCAGTTTCAATAGAGAGGTCGTGAAGTTTTATATAAAACACTGACACAATTGAACGAGCGTAGTAAATTTGTAATTGCAATTTATCACGAGTTCCAGTTTCAATAATTCCCAATTTTTGTACCGAAACATAAATTTTACAAAAAGTCATTATTAATGAACTAAATTAATAACTAATTAAGTGAATTATTAACTAAAGTGTCCATAGGAAGATTAGTGAGTTTGAACTCATTTTCTAAAGAAGTTTTAAAGTTAGAAGTATTTATCCAACAACCTAACAGTGATTGGACAACAGTTGCTATATGTAAGGAAATTAAAATTCATGAGAAAAATATTTAAACTCAAATTGAGGTAAAACTTTTTAATATATGCTTTTTGGTGTGTCGTTAAGACGTTTAGTAAGTTACAGCTGATTCACTAGAGAAGTTGTGACGTTTTGCATAAAACACTGATGCAATTGAATGAGTATAGTTGCAATTTGACACGAGTTTCAGTAATTAATAATTTTTCGAAGTCAGATTTCCAAAACGTTTACTAGAATCTCCTTAAGGAGATTACTAAGTATCAGCATTTTCAATAGAGAGGTTGTGAAGTTTTATATAAAACACTGATACAAGTAAACGAGCGTAGTCAATTTGTCACTGCCATTTATCACTAGTTCAAGTTTCAAAAATTCCCAATTTTTGTACCGAAACATAAATTTTACAAAAAGTCACTAGAATTATTAACTAAAGTGTCCATAGGGAGATTAGTGAGTTTTAACCACACTCATTTTCTAAAGAAGTTTTAAAGTTAGAAGTATTTATCCAACAACCTGACAGTGATTGGACAACAGCTGCTATATGTAAGGAAATTAAAAATTCATGAGAAAAATATTTAAACTCAAATTGAGGTAAAACGTTTTAATATATGCTTTTTGGTGTGTCGTTAAGACGTTTAGTAAGTTACAGCTGATTCACTAGCAAGTTGTGACGTTTTGCATAAAACACTAATACAATTGACTGAGTATAGTTGCAATTTGACACGAGTTCCAATTTCAAAAATTACTAATTTTTCAAAACTCAGATTTCCAAAAAGTTCACTAGAATCTCTTTAAGGAGATTAGTGAATTTCAACTCCTTTAGTGAAGCAGTTTTAAAGTGGTCGGCGTCCATTTAACAACCTGACACAATGGTTGGGTGAAGTGGTAATTAGCAATGGTTTTAAATTTTTTTTAAATAAACACTTAAGCTCAAATCACGATAAAGTTCACTAATGTCGCTGAATGTAATGTTTTTGAGAAGTTTAGTGAATTTCAATTTTGTTCAAGGGTTTGGAAGTTGGAGGTGTTGATTTAGTAACTTGACAGTTAGTTGCTAGGATTTCTTGCAGCTCCATTCTTTATAAAATTCGCTAATGGGTATTTACTAAAGTGTTTTAAAAACATTTAGTCAGGATCGGTACTTTTCGACCTGTAAATCGACAAAATTGGATGAAGGTAGTTTGCAATTTGGTACGAGTTCCAATTTCAAAAATTCATAATTTTTGTACTGAAAACAAGATTTTAAAAAAATCACTAGAATTGTTAATTGATTGGGTAGTGCAGTGAGTTCTAACCCATTTAGTAAAGTGATTTTTAAATTGTCAGTGTTCATTTAACAACCTGACGTACAGCCTACATGATTTTAAAAATTCATAAAAAATTATTCAGTTATTTTACGGTAAAACTCACTAAATATGTTCACTGCTCTTGGAAAACTTAGTGAGTTTTAACTACTTCTGTGGGTGAGTTAAGGAAGTTTGGATACAAGTAAATATTTGCAATGGATTTACTGATTTTAATGTTCTTAATTCTTTACAGCATTGAGTACGTTGGAAGGGAAATAGTGAACTTGGTAAAGAACGGAAGAAACGGCTCGCTGTGGATACTCGAGGACAACTCTCCTCCTCACGAATACGTTTTACCCGATAAGGACGATTTCAAGAAGATCGAGCGGTTAGGAAGTGGCGATATTTAAGTTTTCCTTTCAGGCTTGAATATATTTCTAATAAACCCATCGCTCTTAGTTAAACACGAAACCGTAAAATAAGAGAAAAGAATCCACTCGATAATTTCTCGAGTGTTTTCAATGACAAGCCTCGCGATAAATCTAACGAACGTCCTGTACGTGTTTCGAACATTACAGGGAAATGCTTTAAGCTTTTTACCGACGGCAGTCTAAGTAATTAATTATTTTTAGGCTTCTCCGGCAGTATCTCGAGATTTATAGTAGAGGAGTTTACTAATGGCGACGAGACTCAAAATATACCAAAGCACTTTTGTAGACTCAAAACGTATTTTTGGAGTTCGGTCAAGCCAAAGTAATTTTGAAACTGGAATAGCATAAGTGATTGTGCAATTTCCTAAATACATACGATGGCAGCACTTTACAGCGAGCTTTCTAGCGATTGTAAAGGTTTAGGGAAAACATGATCCTAGAGTAGTGTATTATCGTATCAAAACGAAATAGTTTGCAAAAATGCATGTTTTGAGAGGTTTTTCAAAAATAACTCGAAAACAGTGAATTTTAACAAAAAAGTCTTAAGAATAGAAAACAAACCCTTTAAAATAACAAATCGAATGGCGTTTATTACATTTTCATCGCAGCAATACAACCCGAGTTGCAGCCCGATGAATGTGAGGGTTTATTTGATTTAACCTAGAATCAAACATTTTATCATCAAATAACGTAAAAAGGGGTGGTTTTCCAAAAAAATGCTTCGAATGTTTTTTTAAAGGCCTTAATGAGACCTTTAAAATGAGCTAAGGTTAAAGTGATTTGGATGGAAATTAACCGAGTTATTACAAAAACAAAAACGATTATATCATTAAAAAGAAAGAAAATAAATCAATGAATTTTTCATAAAAATGAAACTGAAAGAAAACAACTCTTAATATATATAATAAGCTTTATTTATGTACGAACGACTTGTCCTAAAATTTTAAACACCTTTAAATGGTTACATTTAAAAAAAACTTCAATTTAGTATACAATTATTTTTTGAAATTTTATAAAAAAATCCGTTTCTTCCATGTTACTTGAAAACTAAAGGAGATATGAAAAATATGCGCGAATATTAAAATGTAGTATTTTTTTACTGAAATGTCTCCATGCATTTTCATTTTTCTATGATGAAAATTAATTGAGATATTGACATTTGAAGTTTGTGTTTTGTGTGAGAAGTACCTTTTTAAGGCCCTTTAAATCGCATCCTTTAGAAATGAAGGACTTCAAAAAAGTCCAAATTCATAAATCTGATAACTCTATAATTTCCTAACAAAATATGCTTTTGACCAATGAAATATCTTTAAAATGAAATAAATTATCGTTAAAAAACTATTTCATATTTTATACAAACTTTTCTCGGTAAATAAATACTTTCCCGAGTTATTCACGAAAAAAATAAATGTAATGTATCATAAATAGACCACTTCAAATTTAGAAGTAACGAAAAAAAATTTTTTGTTAGTAAATTTCATTGTAAGGGGTGATTTATAAAGTTTGAAACTATTAATTAGTTAAGAAATTAAACTATGAATATTAAATTGATTTTAATTCAGTATAAAATGCATCATTCACTAATTTAAAGGTGAAATTATTTCTTTTGCAAATTTTTACATAAAGGGTAGTTTGACAGGGTTGAAAAATAGTTTAAAAGCTTTATTTAACACACTTAAACATTATTAAGATTCAAATAACGCTTAAATATGCGGTTTTTAATTTTTGGTAAAAAGGGGTAGTTTTCATCCCTTAAAACCAAAAAGGGCACATTTTAGTCATATAACTAGAGCTCGAAATATGCAACAAAATGTAAATATGTGCAGAAATAAATGCAAAATATGCAATATTATACAACCTTTACATATCAAAAATATATTTTATTCAGTTCCATAAATTTGGATACATACAATTGAGTACTCGTGAATAAAATTATTAAGACTAATAAAGTAACAAACATTACACTGTGTTAAAAAAACTTTTTTTAGATATAATTAGTTACATTTGTAATTAAGTCTTACATCTTTATTCATCAAACGCATTAACACTAATTAATAAATGCCTTTCTAAGTTTTCGACTGTAAAAGCTGTCTGCGGTCGCTTAAAGTATGTTTATGTACAGAAAAAGTACTAAAGTGTAATTAAAGTGTAAATTTTAATAAATAGCTCAAAATTATACATAATGATTCGAAAAAAATATTTCGGATTCGAGTTTTTTTCATTATTTGCATGTTCTGAGAACATTTACCATAGTAATGTATATATTTTTTTAAACTATCAGTAAGTAGAGATTTCAACGAACAAAAAACACACCGACTTCTTTAAAAAAACAGACATTTTGACGTGAGAATTTTCTATTGAAAATTAGGGTGCTTTTTCGATATTAAATCAAAATAAGGTGAAAAAATGAATATTTTAGGTAAAAAAAATTACTGTATGTTTGGGACATAAAAATGGAAGTTTTCACCAAATTTCGTGATAAAAGAATTTTTTTTGTAAAAGATAAAAATAAAAAACCAAAAACTTGGTTATTTGAATTTTTCACATAAATTTTGAGGTTAAGTGAAAAAAGTGTCGATACAAAAGTTGTAGATCTTTTTATTACCTATATCTTTGCAATTCAACTTTATTTCATAGGACTTGCAGTTTTGCCGGAAATCAAGACAAACCGTTTTTTACCCTTAAAAACTCACCCTCTCCCCCTTCCCGACCTCAGATCGCCCGTAATTTATTTTTCCTTTCATTTTTGTTATATTCTCTACCTTTTCCAATGGGTTTCATCCTACTATTTTTTTTTACTTTTTACCATTTTCAAACTTATCGACACTGGTCTAGAAGTGCAATCTATGTTTAAAATTTAAAGTGGTTTCATTAAGCTCGGTTCACGGCCTATGAGTAAATTTCTTATCTTGTTTTCAACCTCGATGGTTCTGTTGTAGATACTGAGAGAAATGGATGTTTTTAAAGACGATCTCTGGATCCTCCAACTCGCAGGAACGTCGCGACGTAACGTTGATGGATGATCCGACCGTCACGGCTATCGATTACGGTTCCGACGGGGTGCAAGCCGAACGTTTTAATTCCGTAATTAACCTCTCGAGCGCCTCCGTCTAATTGCTCATAATAATTCATTTAGGTCCGATGAGTACGGGCGAAATAGCCCAACCGCCCGTCGAGACCGGAGATGGTTTCCAAATCGGACCGCGATCGAATATATAATATCTCGAATCAATCAAACTGTGCCCGGAAAATCGACTTAATTGAATGTTTATCGGCGAGCGTCCGACATGAAAAATGCGTTGTTTGCGGACCGATCATCAATTACGCCATTGCCTCTGATCCTGATATTTTAATTCGATCGAGTCGACGCTCGTAATCGCGGATAATTAGTCGGATTCGAGATCGTTTCGGTATGTGTGCCGGCGATCGATCATACGAAACATCGAGGCGGCGAGTGGTTGTCCATTTAGCGGTATATTTTGCTTACCGTTTACCTAAAAGGTATCATACAGCACGATAATGATACGTCCGAACGTCGAGCACTTCCACGTCTTATCCCAGGCCTCGTGTATTATTTAATGTTCAAATGGGAAGAGTGCGCAGATGATGATTACCTTCGGGCGTGACTGGTTAATCGTTTCTATCGAGACGAAAGGCCAAATTGAATTTTTCCACAAGTTTCGCAAAGCCTTAGTACTTCACAGCCCTAGGGATAATGCAGCAATTATCATTACCAATATTGTCACGCATAGGGCCTGATTGGGTCTCAAATGGGTACGGTTTGGGGGTTATAACTCAGACAGGCGTGCTCGAAATGCACCAGGCCGAATATAAACCAGGGATCGTACCTGTCGACCTTTCCCAGGTAGTCTGCACTACGAAATAATATAAAATAGATAATAATTCAATATTATGTTCCAGCAAATTTTGATTAACGCGAATATATTTTTATTAAGATCGTTGTTTTTTTCCTCTACCAATCGATACCAAACTCAAAATATTTCCAACAAAATCAAATTGTTTTATGGTTTTAAATGTGTATCTACGCACTAATATAAAGACAAAATTGCTACATATGTGAGAAAGAGAAATCATGACCTGTAATCTTTATCTTCATGAAAAGATATCTCTTTCTGGAGAGATTTTGTATTTCCTTAGCTTTGTGAATATGTAGATAATTTCATTTTTGAGAAGGCCCACTGGGCCGCTAGGAGTAGGTACCGCTTGTTCGAGGCATATATGTATCAGCCCGTTCTTTCTGTACTCCTGGCAGCCAATCAAAAACCTATTTCAAGCATCAAACCAGAGCACATTCATAGAACTTTACCCTACTTATGTGGTAAACAACATTAAGGAGTTATAACCAGTTGCCTTTCCATCAAGATAAAGATTACAGGTCAAGATTTCTCTTTCTCAAATTTGTAACAATTTCGTCTTTATATTAGTGAGTAGATATGCATTTATAATTTCGTATATATATTTTTATAATATAGTAATTATTTTCGCAGAATTTAGACCTACAACCATAAAACAATTAGATTTTGTTGGAAATATTTTGAGTTTTCAGACTACCTGGGAAAGGTCGACTGGTACGATCCCTAACGCCACGGGGGGTCTATAATCGGCCTGGTGCACTTCAAGTCCGACCAACTCTGACAAGGGGCAAAAACAAACCAGACATTTATTCGGCTTAACAACAATTCACGATTAACACGTGACCTAACAGTAACAACCTTAAGGGGACAGTTAAGTACACCGTGAGATTTTAAAAAAATCTATTTTTTTTAAATTGATTTTGGTGCAAAAGACCTTGATATTTTTGATAATATAAAACTCAAATTTAATTTCAAAATTAAATAGCGAAGGTTTTAAGCGGCGAGCGTCAAGACCCTATAATTGGTGACTTGCTCATATTTTTTTCGCGTCTTTCTTTCAGAAACATCAGCTGCACAGACAAAAGTAGAGGGGAGTAGTTTTCGGAGAGTAGTTTTACAACTATATTGTAACGAAATAAAAAAGTTACAATGGTGTCAGAAGTGGGATAAGTAGTGAAATAAATTAGAAACGAAGTAATTACGCGAGTGGAGAGTTACGGAACGACGCGAGGAGGATCGAGGAGACGAGGATGCAGCTGACGTAATTTATTTTGGAGGTTCAATTTGGACTTCCTGCCTATAAGCCAATACATTTTTCGGATTTTCAGGTTTATTTCATTTTTCTTTGCATTAATATGTTGTCTCCAGTTGAGGCGCTGATCTAAATGTATGCCGAGATACTTTGCTTTGGTGTCAACTGGTATCTCCTTTTCGAATATTTTGACAGGGGGACATATATTTCTTCTTGTTGTAAATGTTACTTGTACTGATTTAGCCTCATTGATGCTGAGTCGTCATTTTCGATGCCACTGTCCAAGGTCATCCAAGTGTTCTTGTTGATGTTTAGAAGCTGTTTCGGCGCTTTCATGAGATGTAAGCAAGGCTACATCGTCTGCAAAAGATGCTATGGTGGTATTTTCATTCTCCGGTATGTCTGAAGTATAGATGATATATAAAAGTGGTCCCAAGATACTTCCCTGTGGGACTCCGGATTTGACTTTGGAAGGAGTGGATATTGCTTCCCCATATTTCACGGCAAAACAGCGGTCCGCTAGATAAGACTTACTGACTTATTTTTATTTTTTTATACTTCCTTCGTATATTCTTGACATAATACTGCGATAAATGTTATTTAAATAAACCATTTGTAACTGATATTTGTAAATTACATATTTTTTAAGTAAAAAAATTTTTTAATAATGGAATTATTTCAATTCTTTTTTGTTTTTATTAATTGTCAATAAAGTCATATTTTTTTATAAAAAAAATATTTTTTAAGATGTTGCGGACAAAAAAATGTTTGGAAAATTTTCGCATTTGGAATATTCAATCCTTTTTTCCACGTTTTTGTGCCTAAAAACCCCAAAAAACTTATAACTTAGTAAATTCATAACAAATTGATTGTAACTTTCGTAACTTTGAGAAATATTAAGCCTTTTCGCGAATTTAATAATTATTTTAGTAAAATTTCCCTATTTTTTTATAATTTTCCCTATAATTTCCAAGATATTGCGGAAAAAATATTTAGTCTGCAAGTTTTTTGAACTTAATTGCAATATTAAATTATTTTTCCGTCGTATTTGTGCTTACAAACCTCGAAAAATCATATTTTAGTGAATTTACAACGATTAATCGCAACTTTCATAAGTTTGAAAAATATAATGCTTTCTCGCGAAATTCATATTCATTTCAGCAAAATTTTGCATGTAAGGAATTTTATCTATCTTCCTATTTGATGTAAGTTTTTAATTCGATTTTTGCCGAAATAATTATATTTTTTCCAAGATATTGTGAAAAAAAATTATTAAATTTTCACATTTTTCGCACATATTGGCAAAATACAAATATTTTAACATCATATACTTGTTCAGCGACCCCAAAAACCCTTGTATACCAATCCCCATCTAAATCTGAGAACATTTTTTAACCACGTTGCAATTTTACACTGGAATTATTATTATTACACTGTGCTTAGTTACGCTGATCTGACACATGACATTCGATACAACCTAACATATTTTATCCAACACATGACAGTTATGATACGACTGTCATTATTAATGTCATCTTAGGCAAGTAAACTATCAAATCATAACTCACTAGTGAGTTATGGATTATAAGTCACGTTCGTATTTAAAGTATTTATATTTAAAGGTTGCCCGTGACAACCAAACAAACAACCTACTTTAACCAAAATGTAAAAATGTCACTGTCAAGTCATTCTGACATTTATAGGGTGTTGAGACGCAAGTAGGTTTGATTAGATCACAATGCTTATTAGTTATTATCTCATAAAAAACGATTTCTTCCACTTGTTGGATAAAACATTGTATGCCACTCGCGTGTTATATTTCCTAAGTCACTTGAGAATTTATAAATCTTCTCGCGTGACTTATTCTCAACATAACACACTAGTACCATAAAAACTAATAAATGTTTTTTTTATTTTATATGCATTTTTGATATGTCCAATTGATATGGCTATTTGTTATTATTTTTATTATTATGACGATAAGTTAAGGCTTACAAATTACATGTTCGAATTGAAAACCGACGTGTACTTTCAAAAGGTACAAATTAGCGTTCTGTCTGATGTCATTGGTTAATTTGACAATATGGTAACATTGTCAATTTAATGCTTTATGTGCAGTGGTTATTTCTTTGTTGCAGTTAGTTTCTTCAAGGCCTCAGGGTCTCTCAAAATTCTAACAACTCATTTTCGAAAAATTAACCATATTACAATACTTGTTATGTATGTCAATGTCGCATATGAACAAGTAAAAAGGAACACCTTTTCGAAACTTTTGGGGTTTCATTCCCAAGCTCCAAATTTTCCAAACGCACTAAATCATTTTCGAATTAATCACTTTCCTATTTCGACTTGATCTCTGCCTATTAATACGAGTGAATAAACTAGTATCTAAGGAAAAAAGTTCCAAAGTTCCCAAACGACTGTTTTATTATACCGTCTTGTTGCAATTCATTAAATATGACAGTTGTTCAACGGATGGTGCTGGAGGTGCCACGCAGTCGAAGCCGAGGTGATTTATAATAATCCTCTGAAGCCCGTAACTGTTTACGCATTTAATATAATCGAGAATTGCAGTTCTCCATCGGACACCGAAAAACGTTAGGAATATAAAATATTCCCAACGCGTCGGAACCAAACGTCGAGTCAAACTTGTTCTCGACTCCATTAGTGTATCGAATGATCCGGGAAAAATCGTGTAGTTACCGGCTACCACAGCTAATAATTCACGAAACGTGAAAAGGAATCTCTGTTACTCGTTAATTTATTTCCTTCACCAAAATCGCCGTGGAAATATCCCATAAGCATCGACCGGTTTATTCGATCGAATAACACTTCGAAATTCCACAACGCATGCGTACCATAATAATAAATTGTTTATAACAATTATAACCAATCTTGTTATGTTAAGTGTATGGTGTTGAGACGCTATAATCGTTAAAGGCTCGTCCGTCATAACTTCCATTGTCAATCAATGCGTAATGGGCTTGTTTAATGTTCAGCTCCCAGAATTCCCAATGAGGTAAGAACTTAACTGAAAAATGTTCCTGATTCACTCTCTCTACGTTCCTCAGACTACTCAGACAGGAACGACATTGTTTACCATTCATCTTGTACTCGTAAATTTGTATATATCACTATAAGATAACTAAAGATAGTACTTCACAATGTGTCTACTATTATTGAACTAGGTTGCTCGTCATTAACGTTGCCTGCGACGTGGAGATGCCAGAAAGCCTTACTAACTTGCGACCTCCATTTATAACATTTCTCGCACAAAACTGGGTGGACTGCAAGTTGGATCTAGACGTAGAAGTAAGATCTAGAATAGAATAAGCTAGAAACTACTACTTCCTATAAGCTAGAAGCTTTGGAAATTTGGAAATCACACACAACTGACGAAGAAGTTCGACTCAGGCTGGGAACAGAGCGACTGCTATTTAAACTCGTAACTTTGAAGTGTTTCTAAAAACCACCGAAGATAAAGAGGAATTTGCTACTGTGATATCCAATCTTCTCTGATGGAGATGGCTTGAAGTACATTAGCTTTACAAGCCTTACAAAAATTACAAAACGTTAGCTCAATCCCTTCAACAACAATAATCGTTGCTTAAATCGGGTTTAAGGAATTTCGACATTATTTAATTGAGAGACATTCAACTTGCATCGGTGGTACTTACATAAATTAAAATTTCGTTTATTAATGCTATAAAATTTCCAATTAAGACATTATCGCCATTACGGCTCGTTTAAAGTGAGGTAAAATCCTTAACTACGCGAAGAACTCAACGAGGAATCTAATCAGATAGGGTCTCCTTCGCATATTCCACGACAGAAGCCTATAAATTACGATTCATTTAATAACACCTCCAAGCTTTTGATTTCCTCACTCCGATTATAATATATTACGTACGGCGAACTATAATTTTCCTATGGCGATTATTAACTCTTTTTCAATTCTAAGTTTTAATATGAAATATCATTGAAAAAGGGTGTTATTGAAGCTGTGCCCGAGAGGAAAAATAAATTGATGAATATTTTCGTACAAGCTTTGCTGATAAGTGAGCAACAGATCTTTTAAGTTTGGCAAAGTGGTCGTGGTTTATGATTGCACATTAGAGTGTGCTTAAATTGAGTGATTGGTTGAATAAAACTGGAGGAAAATTATGCAAAGTTATTGAAATATCCCATTTGAAATTTTAAAATAAAACTCACATTTCTCAAAAATCAAAAATATAGTTTAATGTTCTCTACAATAGTATATCAAATTGGGCGCGTGCGAGTTTCCTTATGAACCCTTTTTTGATCCGCAAATTACGGGAAATCCCATCTGTATCACGAAAATATAAAATTACAAGAGGGCAAGGAAAATCAATCAAGATACAAATATTTTATAACTGTTAATCATTTGGTTGCTATATTATATTTTATTATTATTATTATTATTATTATTATTATTATTATTATTATTATTATTATTTATCCTATTTTGTATGAATAAAAGCGACGACATTGCATTGTCGTATGCAGAGCCCCATACTACTTTACAGAAATAACTCCTGATACATTATTATTAATGACTTATGTGGTACTAGTTTACTTAAATTATAAAAAATAAATATGATATTTCGTTATATTACAAACATTTCTTAAATGTTCTTGCCATTATAAATGACTATCAATGATCACTCCCAAGTATTTAGCATGTGCAACTTATATATTGCTTTGTCATTAACTTTTACAATTGATATATTAGACATCTTCCCCATATTCGAAATGAAAGTGTTTATGTCATTTATATTTTTTCCCATTTATCCCCAGAGCAAAATATTACCATGTCATCCATATATTACAGTTTAGTGTGCTATTAAATAAGTCATTAATGTATACGAGAAACAATAACGGCCCTAGTATTGATCCCTGTGGGACCCTTATATTTATATAGTTATAATTACTTCTTATTCCATTTACCTTGACTAGTTGCATCCGATTATGTAACTTTTAACTATGTCTAGTGCTAATTCTGTCATACTTAACCTGCATAACGTTTCAAATAAAATTTTATAATCCACAATGTCAAAAGATTTTGCTAGATCCAAAAAAGTTACAGCTACTTGTGTAGTATCATCTAGTATCGCTAAGCCATCATCACATTTAGTGCCTTTTCGAAAGCCACATTGTTTATTAGATAATATATTAAATTTATTTAAAAAAAATAGCAAATCTATTAAATACTTAATTCTAAATCTTCCGGATAACAGATATAATTGTTTATTTTTGTTTTTTTTTGCCAATTTTGTGTATCGTTATAACTTTCGCCCTTTTGGAATGATCTGGAAATGAAATGCAATTCTGGAAAATTACGGAAATGGGTTCGCATATACAACCGTTCAATTATCTTCAATGTAAGAGCATGCGCGTAATCAACCCCACCAGGTCTAATTGTCAATTGTCAATTAATTATAGCACCTATTTTTAAAGGCCTAGATAATCGTACTACTAAATCTACCTAAATCTACTAAACCTAAATCTACTTCGTATTATAAAGCGACGTTTGGAGACTTATCTGGATCGACAGATTCCCCAGGAACAGGCAGGGTTCGTGAAGGGCAAAGGCACCAGAGAACAGGTTCTTAATCTACGACAACTCATAGAGAAATGCAGAGAATTCAAATCCCAATGGTCATCTGCTTTTTGGACTACCAAAAGGCCTTTGACTGTGTTAACTGGAAAATGCTGTGGAGAGTTCTTCGAGAGATGGGAGTGCCTGAACATCTAATTGTACTCATAAGAAACCTTTACGACAGCAGCATGGCCAAGGTGAGAATAGAGAACCAGCACTCGCTCCCATTCAAGACCTGCGGGGGAGTTCGTCAGGGATGCATCCTCTCTCCAGATCTCTTTAACATCTATGGAGAATATATTATGAGAAAGGCATTGGATGAATGGCATGGAGGAATCTCAATTGCGGGTAAAAGGATTACAAATCTGAGATATGCAGACGATACAACATTAATAGCTGCGTCAGAAGAGGAAATGTTGGATCTCCTCAACCGAGTGGAGACAGAGAGCAACAACTGTGGCCTTATGATAAACGCGGAGAAAACTAAAATTATGTTAGTCGATCGTTCCAACACTCCAACACAATTGACATATGCTCTAAAAGGTTTCAAATCGTTGACCACATCTTGTACCTGGGCTCATATATTAGTAACACGGGTTCAAGTGAAAGTGATATCCGAAGGAGAATAGGACTAGCTAAAAGTGCAATGAGTCGACTATCCAAGATTTGGAAAGACAGATCTATTACGAATAACACTAAAATGAAACTAGTTCAATCGTCGATCTTTTCCATCTTCCGATATGGAGCTGAAACGTGGACAATTAAAGCAGCAGACAGAAAAAGAATTGATGCCTTCGAGATGTGGTGCTGGAGACGCATACTTCGAATTCCGTGGACGGCGCACAGGACGAACGAGTCAATCCTTAGAGAACTGAACATCCGCAACAGACTCTCTTCTACCTGCCTGGCGAACATATTGAGATTTTTTGGAAACATCGTGCGAAGAGATGAAAACAACCTGGAGAGGCTGATAGTTTCGGGAAACACAGAAGGGCGAAGGTATAGAGGGCGCTCACCAACCAGATGGACTGATCAGATCCAAAAGGCCACCGGTAGTTCGTTCTGTGTTTCTGTAAACATAGCTCGGGACCGAAGTCAATGGTTGTCAGTGATCACGATTCTCAGTAATGAGAGAACGACGATAAAGAAGAAGATAATCGTAGACAAATAGTTATTGATACTCTATTTCAAATTTCTTCTTGTTATTTAGATTAAAATTACTAGCCAGTTTGGATCCAACTGTACAAAAATATATTATAAATTTATATCACATATCTTTTTTAATTTCCTATTTCGATGCATTATGTGTTTAAATTTATTTTTATACAATTTTTAATTGTTTTGAAACGATATACAAAGATAAATTTTTTAAAAGTATTTATTGTGTTTTGGAAATTTGGAATTAGTATACATGTGGCAAGCATATACAAACCGAATTAGAAATCACGTATTATGAGGAAATATCCGGATATCCGGATAATCGGCGTTTTGATATTCGATATCCGGATAGCTATTGCGTCGGATATTTGGAAGCCCCAGTTGTAATGAATGCATCGCCCTTGAAGAAGACTATGTTCACAAATAAAATTTATTTAAATTAGACAGAAGATGAGGTGAGATGAACCTATGTACCGAGTTAGATGTCTAAGCGAAAACCGATTTTCTGAATTCCTTATTAGAAATCTCACGGAGTTCATACTTTAACTTAATGAGATGTGAGGACGGTTTGGGGGGGTGTGATTTAACCCTGGTGCTACATCACATTAAAACTAGATGTTTAAATATACTGAACTATGTTGAATTCTAATACTTGTAATTAACGAGTGCCGATACCGAGTCGGAGAGTTATTGATTGTACAAACTTTATGAGAAGAGTCGTATCTGAATGTCTCTGGTATCTATCTAAGAGGCAGGCTTGCGGTATTGGATTTTTACCACAGGTAGGGAGGTAACCTCACCTTGGGAACCCTCCTCCTTTATCCGGCAATGGCACTTATTAAGCTACTCAATTCACCCAAAAACTACCACAGGCATAGGCACATAATGTGAGATAAGTTGCTGCGAAACTAAAAAGGAGTTTTTGCCTACCAATTGGACCCAAAAGTGTATCAAACGTAGCAGAAGCTAAAATCGATATTTTGCAAAATGAGCAAATTGGATTTTGAAGATGAACTCAAAGACCACACAATGTAATAACGTAGCAACATGCGCCTTGCACGAATTGTTAACACACACGTTCGTTTTAATGGTGTTTTCCTATTTCGTACACTACTGTTTCGTACATGGGAGGGTTTCTACCTGAAAATGGTCTAATTTGACCAGAAATTTGATAAGTAACAATGAGTCTTAGTTTCTTTGAATTTTATATTGATTGTACATAATTATTATCAAAGAGTAAGAACCTCCTGTTCTAATAAATAAGCATTTTTGACATCAGTTCCAAATATATTCAGCTAGTGACCAGTGATACCGCAGTAACTTATTTAGTATTTCGGTATGGATGTTATTCACGTTGTGGAAATGAAAAGAGGAAATCCAGCCATTTTGCATTCGGGGTACCGTTACACTAAGAAGCGAGTATTCAAGAATACCAACATCTTGTGCTACAAACTACGAGCCAAAGTCGAGTCACACCTGTGTTCCAAATATCGCCAGAAACCAGGTTGAAGTGTGTCTACAGAATGTGAAGAAACGCGCACGGGAAGAGCTGCTTCCAATTCCACAAATATACCGAGAAGAAATCACCTCAGTCAAGGATGCTGGACTTGACTTCGTCGTCAATGTTCCTGAATTGTCTTCAGATTCTATAGAGAGAGGCACCGAGCTCTGGAAATCGATGTTCTTCCCAAAAGACGAGCAGACATCACTCTGACGGGAGGAATGAAAAAATATTTATTGGCTGACGACGAAGTGGAAGACAGAATATTAACTTTTGCGGCTAATGGAGCAAGACTTTTGAGAGAAGCCACTGAAATTTTCATGGATGGCACATTCAAGAGTTGCTGTCTTTTATTTGTTTAGCTCTACACAATTCACGTTGACTTGGGAAGTACCCCAGAAGCAACTCGAGTCGTTCCTGTGATCTACGCCCTACTCCCGAATCGCAGAGAAGCCACATACAAGAGGTTTTTCAACGTTATTTTAAGTAAAGTGGACAACTTCGGCCCCCATAAAGTCCACATCGACTACGAACGAGGAGAAATTAACGCAGTAAATTCTGTGTTTCCAAAAGCTGATATCTAGGGATGCAATTTTCATTATAATCAGGCGCTATGGAGGAAGATTCAGAAATTGCAATTGGTTAGAGAATTCAAGGAGAGCAAATAAATTCGCGATCATCTCCTTAGATGTGCTGCAATAGCACACTTACCAGAAAATGAGATATCCAACGCTCCAACAATCCTAAAGTAGTTCAATTCAACGACTATTTCGTGGAGCAGTGGCTGGACGATGACTGGATCTGGTTATGCAATGATGAATGACATAGGACGACGAACGCTGTGGAAGGATGACATAACAGGTTGAACAGGCGCGTTGGAAAAAATCATCCAAACATATATGAACTGATGAAAGTTCTATCAGAAGAAATGAAATTCTTAGCAGCGTTGTGACCTGTACACGGACTCCAAAACGTGCCAATAATTACATAGATTTGGTCGACCGACTCAAGGCAACACTGGACGATCTACAAGTTAGTGGTACTGGAGCATTGACTCGTTTGATTTATGTTGTCAAATTTGACTAAATATGCAATATGCAATATTTGAATTCGGGGCCTCGTGTTGAATTACCGATTTTTCGGTCGATCGAGCGCATCAAACTTGTCAATACTGTCGTCGATATTTAATTTTTGAACTGCCCCCGAGGCCAAACTATCGAAAGATTGATTGATTACGTAGGGAGGCGAGGATATTTTGTGGCATCTCGCGAGATAATTGACGGTCGCGTCCTGATAAAATTACAGCCTACCGCCGCTGTAAGGAGCGCGATAAATTAAGACGATTTCCTAATGGCAGTCATTAGGATTTCGAAAACGCTCGCTTAACATTCCGGCGGGCCGTTTTGCCCTAACCCGGACGCAATTGTTTTAAATAAACCTTCTTCCGAGTATCGCACCAGCATTTAGAATTCAGCGAGCAGCACCGCCATTTACTTGCCTCAGCGTCTTCTAATTAGGATCGCGCTGCTGATGAACACGTATCGAATATGTGACGGGGCCTGTTAATGGTACTCTTGTTCGGATGCCGAGCGTTCGCCGTATCGGGATGGTCTAATAAAAATTTTTCTATCAAACTGGGAGAGTTAATGAGGAAGGAAGGCTCGTCCGCTCCGGATTTTTGCTCGAATTTACATTTAGAAAAACGCCTCGTGATGCGCGAGGATTTACAAAAAAGTGACGCGAAGAGTGTCAATTTAGTGATGTGTTAGCGACGAATCTCCAGCGACGAATCTTGTACGAAGGTCATTTCCGCCAACGGTAGTTACTTCACTCCACGAAAGGTGATTCGTAAATATTCGATAACCACTGAAGTATAACTTTCTACACTTTTGTTCTTATAACCAAACATAGCTAATGCAACGACTATAGCAAGAATTTCAAAAAAATGTCAATAACTGGGCTATTTCGAGATTTCCCAAACATGTTCATGTGCAATAGAGTTACTGAAAACGCTGTAACTTCGTAATTTCGGAAGTATAACTTTCTACAATTTTGTTAACAAAGTATAGAGAATACAACGGACCTATGCAACGACTTCAGCAAGAATTTTCAAAAAATGTCACTAACTTAGCTATTTTGAGATTTCCAAGTCACATTCATGTGTAATGGAGTTACTTGATACTCCCTAACTCCGAAAGTACATTTTTCTACACCTTTGTTCCTATAAGAAAAGATAAAGAACACAATGGTCTATGAAACGACCATGCAAAGAATTTCCAAAAAATTGCAATAACATATTTCGAGATGCTTGAATCAGGTTTAGGTGTAATAGATTAACTTAATATGTTGTAACTCCGGAAGTATAACTTTCTACATTACTTTTGCTATACTATATTGCTATTTGTTTATCTCGTTGATCGTGAAATATTTGTGAAAGTTCAGGGAAGGTTTAAGCGGCGAGAAACATAAATAATAAGTAACGGAAATACTAAAAAAGGCACGTTTTGTAATTTGACATTTGAAATCAAACAAATGAAACTATAGTGTCAGTTGGTTGTGAAATAAATAAATATCAAAACGATTATTAAAATTTATCATCCGCTTGTCTGTGCACGAGCACTTTATTAATTTTAAAATGCCAAGGAGAAGACGACCTGACTTAGGTCGTCGAAGTCAATCAAATGTGTGACGAGCTACCTTACGTGCAAATCGCAGTGACGACCAGCGAGAGACAGATAATGATAACATTCGTATTGGTATGACAGAATTGCGTTCAACAGTGAATAATTATGAAGTAGATAGGCATAAAAAAGAACGAATTCGGGCACATCAAATACAACAGCAGCGAGCACTACACAATGAAATATAGCGATTTCGCAGACGCAGTGTTCCTGTAAACCTAGAACGAGTAGCACTCCACTACGACCCGGAAATAGATTATGGTGCCGACCAATCCGTAACGATTGGAGAAATGACAATCATTTGTCAATATTGTAAAACGGTAAATTACAGCAGTGAATCTACTGGATTATGTTGTGCTGGTGGTAAAGTGAAATTGCCACAATTGTTCCCACCACCAGATCCATTAAGCTCATTAGTTCTGGGGTGGGACATGACTAAACATTTCTTGACCAACATCAAAAAATATAATAATTGCTTTCAAATGACGTGGTTTGTGGCAACGCATATTGTACAGGAAAATTTCATGCCCACTTTCAAGGTAGTTTTTGATAAATTATTAGTAAAAATTTAAAAAGATAATATACAATTGCAGATACAAGGACATTTTGCGGAATCAACTTGGAGTTTCCCTGTTTCGCGCATGGGCAATTATACGTCGCGTGTTCTCGAGTCGTAAAACCATGATCTTTATATATTTACGCACCGCAAGAAAAGACAAAAATATAGTAGGTACATCAGACGACGTTAAGTTAATTATGTGTATAACTGTGTTGCATTTAATTTAATGTAGATAAACATTTTGTATCAAGTTTTGACCATATTTTTTGAAAATATATTTAGGTGATACGAAGTTAAAATCTATAATTTTTTTTATTTATCTTTATTTTTTTAAACTTTACGTGGCATTGCAACGCATTCCGGGTACGGCTTGTATAGGACATAAAGACCACCCAAAAAACATAATTACAATTTCAGAAAAATGTCAATTATTGAGCATGTTCAACATTTCCAAATAATGTCAGTTACAGCATATTAAGTAACTCCATTATACACATGAAGATGGTTGGGGAATCTTGAAATAGCTCAGTTATTGGCATTTTTTTTAATTCTTCCTACAGTCGTTGTATAGGTCCTCTGTATTCTCCATCTTTTTTTACAAGAACAGAAGTGCAGAAAGTTACACTTCCGACTTTATCCAATACAAGCCGTACCCGGTATGCGTCGCAATGCCACGTAAAGTTTAAAGAAAAAAAATTATAGATGACCCGGTGAAATTCCTATCATCTACATATATTTTTGAAAAATAATGTCAAAACAATACAAAATTTTTATCTACATTAAATTAAATGCAACACAGTTATACACATAATCAATTTAAGGCTTTCTGATCTACTATATTTTCCGTCTTTTTTTGCGGTGCGAAAATTTATTAAGATGATGGTTTTACGACTCGCGAACATGCGACGTATAATTGTCCATGCGCGAAACCGGGAAACTCCAAGTTTATTCCGCGAACTGTCCTTGTATTAGCAATTGTATATTATCTTTTTAAATTTTTAATAAATAATTTATGAAAAACTACCCTGAAATTAGGTATGAAATTTTCCTGTACAATATGCGTTGCACCAAACGACGTCATTTAAAAGCAATTATTATACGTTTGGATGTTGGCCAAGAAATATTTAGTCATTTCCCACCCCAGAAACTAAAGAAGGTAATGGATCTGGTGGTGGGAACAATTACGGCAATTTTACTTTACCACCAGCACAACATAATCCAGTAGCTTCACCGCTGCATTTTAACGCTTTACAATATTGACAAACGATTGTCATTTCTCCAATCGTTACGGATTCTTCGGCACAATAATCTATTTCCGGGTCGTAGTGGAATGCTACTCGTTCCAAGTTTACAGGAACACTGCGTCTGCGGAATCGCTCTATTTCATTGTGTCTTGAAGTGCGCTCCATGTTTTGGGCATTTGTTGCTCGTAGTACGTACATGACCATCTTGGTGTTGATTCTGCCATGTCTTTTTCAGCTTGCCTAAGTAGTTTTTTGTTTGTTTGTTATTTTTACCTTTAGTTCGATTCGTCGGTAATTCTGTTCGGTCTGTTGTTTGGGTTTCTTCACTTCCGGTTTTGGGTCTTGTATTTGTACCTCATAGACTTGTTTCTTATGTGTTTTATTCGTTTGACGTCATAGGTACAGTCGAATTGTCTTGTAGTTTTCCTCGATCCTTTTGAAATAGTGTGATCTTATATAATTGTGCTGATCGTCAAGCCCAAGTTCATGGAACGCCTCGTTGTTCTCTTGGGCTTTCCCCCATAGTGCTTCTAGGTGATCAATCCTTTTTTGTAAGTATTCCTTGGTTTTTCTTGCACTTCCGTTTTTCTTGCAATTATTTTGTAGTTATATGATTTCTTGGGCTATTTTTTCTTGTTCTTGAATCAACTCATCTGCTTGTTATATCTTGTCGTAGTTGAAATTGTGAATTTTTTAACTTAATTCTCTGGAAAAGGTGGTTGTGACTTACTCAGGACTTTGCTTGTCTTCTTGACTTCCCGCCGTTGTGTTGGCGTCGAAGTTCTTGAAGTTTTGGAGTTGTAATCACTGGCGGCTTTTCCTCCGGCTGCAGTGACTGGATATGTCCGTCGTTTCAAATTTGTATAATTTGTAGACTTGGTGTCCTGGTGAAGTTGCTTTGACTTACTCAGGACTCTTCTTGGTTTCTTGACTTTCCGCTTTTGTGTTGGCGTCGTGTAGACTTTGTAGACTCGGTGGTGCCCTGTCGATCTAAATGCTGTTGTGTAAGATGTGCCCGAACTCGTTCGATTCCATTATTTACTGTTAAACGTAATTCTGTCATACCAATACGAATGTTATCTGTCTCTCACCGGTCGTCAGTCGTCAGTGCGATTTGGACGTGAGAGCTCGTCTCGTTACACATTTGATTGACTTCGACGACCTAAGTCCATCTTCTCCTTGGCATTTTAAAACCAATAAAGTTCTCGCGCACTGACAAACTGATGATAGATTGTAATAATCGTCTTGACATTTATTTATTTGACAACCAACTGACACTATACTTTCATTTGTTTGATTATAAATGTCAAATTACAAAACGTACCTTTTTCAGTATTTCCCTTACTTATTTCTTATGTTTCTCACCGAAAAACCTTCCCTGAACTTCCACAAATATTTCAAGATCAAAATTAGCAAAATCCGTCCAGCCGTTCTCGAGTTCAAGCTAGACAAACGAACAGGAATCCATTTTTATATATATAGAGATTTACGAATCATCTTTCATAGTCTGGACTGAAGTACAACCGTTGGCGGAAATGACACTCGTACAAAATTCGTCGCTAACTTCACACACACATACCTAACTTATTGCTGATTGGGAGCGCACGTCGATGAAACTGTGACGTCCCGTCCTAGCACGTAATCCCTGGGTAATGTTCTAAAATAATTTATAACAAGAAACGCGACAGGAGATCATGCAAAACAGTTTTTTAAACGCGCGAATAAATTATAAGCATATTAACAGATGTTTCAGTCGCAAAAAAATCTAAGTAAAAACTTAGCACGAGTCGAACGCTCTAAAGGAGAACGACGGACCTTGCGTCCTCTTCTATGGTTTTTTGTATCGCCACCAATTTTGGCGCAAGCGAAGAGGAGAAATGTTAAGAATTCAAGCAGTTTCGAAATAACACCGTAAAGGTGTTACAACCATTTTTAGAAAAATATTTTGCATAACACAGTATAAGGATTATACACCAGGTTGTTCTCTTTAATATGTCTTTAGATTCCTTGGTTACCTTGAAGGGTATGTACAAAATTTACAGTCCAGTTTTGGTAATTTTGGGAATGCTGTGAGTGATATTAAGAAATTTCATCTTTCTCTAAAATGCTTAATTTCCCAACTTCCTGAAAACCATTCGCGCTTATAGCTTTGGTCCAGAATAGGCCCGGAAGAAACCGCGGTTTTCGTTAATAAATATTTAGCTTTAGTAACGAAGACTAGTTAAATTGGAACCTAGTAGCTTGTGAATTAGGACGCGGAGCTGTAACATTTCTTATTCACAGTAAACTTAATAAATTCGTAAATTTTGCCTCAAAATCATTTATTTGTAATAAAAGCACTTAATTACGGCTTTAAATTATAATTCGTAACATCTGCTTCGCCAGTACAGTGGCAGTTTCGAAATTTATTACCCCTAACTCACTATAACTGCCATATCCATCACGGAAATCTTCCTTTATATATACATTTGGAAGTGTTTTAATAGTGAGAAAAAGCTCCTTCATCCATATACATAAAAGATAACGACGCCAACTGCCAATTAATTAATTAGTTTCTCGGCCGAGTCCGTCAACTGCGAAACGTCCCAATAGAATCGGAATGGATTCAAAAGTAGTTTCTCATCGATGATAAACATTTTATAGCGTTGCATTTCTTCCAAGTGGAGAAATAAAAGAAACGTCGTCTTCTTTCAATATCGTGAGATAAGGGGAATTAACGATTTTGCCCGCATCAAAGGAGTTATTTAAATTAATTATCTATTTCGTTGGCTTTATCATCGCGAGATTCTTATCGAGGATAGCAGGAGGCGGTTCCGTTCATTAACAGTTAAGGGAATTAATAAAACGAAGTAGGTAACCAAGTTACTACATTGCATTCTCAGGCGGTTCGATTAAAACAAACCGAAAGGCCGAGAATCAATTCTAGTATACATTTTGTCGCAAGGTCTCTTTGCATAAGTTACTCTGGACAGTCATTACTGTAATAACGACTTACGAATTAAGTTGCAAAATCGAGTTTAAGTACTCTCGAAGTTAATCCAAGATGAACAATTTCTCGTCAACGTTTTAATTACAAAAAGGTTGAAGTTTGAAACTCTTCAAAATTTGTTCCTGCTCTTTCAGAACACCTATTGTTCACACACAAACATCATTATTGTGACTGAAATATTTTAATATCTTGGTGTTCACTATTTGGGATAATCACTAAAGACATACTCGTTTGTTCTTCATGCAGTCCATGGGACACGAAATATTCTTTTCCAGCAGTACATCTGCTGTACACCAGAAGTAATTTCATGGTACATGATTGTGCTCCGTACAGGACTATGGGAAATATTAAGGTTTGAACTATTTACTTTTTGGGTCTTAAGTGTGATATTATTGTCCTTCCAGCTTTTTTCCAGGCTTATCATTGTTCTACTTGGCATTTCTGTTTCTGCCACCACTAGAAAGACCACCAGTTCAGTCTTCCATGGTCTTAGGAATTATGAATTCCCCATGTATATTGCATAGCAAGGGTTGCAAAATACACCCATGCCTGACGCCTAATTGTATGGAGAATCTGTCTGATGATTAGTTCTCAATATGTACCACAGCTCCATTGGATGTATATAGTTTGGTTATGAGGGATATTGGATGCTGTGGGGCTCCCACGTCACCTAATATTGTACATAAATTGTCTTTTCTCTATAATTTGTCGAATGTTGAAGATTTGTTCAGAGGTGCCTCTGACCTTTTCACAAACCCTGATTGTTCTGGAGAAATTTGCCATTGGAGAAAATCTTTCAGCCGTTCATTAATAATAGTGAGAGGGGCTTTGCTGGCGTGTGATAATGGGGCTATTAGTGTGTAGTTGTCACATTTTTCTTTAGATCCCTTGTAATGAAATGGAATTAGCGAGAAAGTGGTTCAGTCGCGAGGCCAGCGCTTAGTTTTCCAGATATCTTCACAAACTGTGTACATAACATTCACACTGCTCTTACCCATAATTATTAGTTGCATAGAGTGACCAGTTAGTTGCAGTCTGTTTTCTGTCATGGTTAGTGTATCCAAGGTTATTTTTTCGGAGATTGATTTATGGGTTGTTCGTCAATTTTATTGTTTTGACTATGTTCTTGATGATTTCCCGCTACTCGTTGGCTGTGGAGTGGTTAGAATTTAAAAGAGGCTCATTCCAGGTTTTCGTCGTTTATCGAGGTAATACTCGATACAGGTATGCAACTCCTACTCATCATGATTATGGGTGGAGCACTGCACCAATATGTGCTTAGGAGGTAAAGGTTGTTTGCACGTAGTATCGTGAATAATAGCTCTTAGTCCAAGACCCATCTGTCAGGAATTTTCTTTAGATGGAAGTTAGAGGTAACCGCAATGTTTTACATGAATACCTCGGGAATAATGCCTAGAATAAGGATTGGCTTATCCTCCAAAGCGCAGAGTAACAATTTAAAAACATGGAAAAAACGCCTTTTTCCGACTTGTTTTGCTTCTAACTTTTTAAGTATTGAATTCAGAAGAAAGTTGAAGAGAGAAAAAAGTTGCAAAATGGCTTTCTACATAATATGGCGTAGGTGAGAAATTCAAAAAATTATTAGTGGTTTTGCAAAATAGCAATAAACAAAAAAAATCGGCCCAAAAAAGTGGTTTTTTAATTTATTATTTTAGGCCCTTTAAATGGAGTTAGGACTTCCATATCAGAGATAGAGAATCTTGAAGTTATAATAAAAGAATCCTGTAAATTTGGTTTCGATCGGTTTATTAGATTTTGCACAATAATTTTGCAATCCAGAAAAATCGAAAAATATTGAAAATTTAAAAATTGTTTAAATTTTTGTTCCACATTTAGATTTTAACAAAACTGGCTGAGCATATATAGAAATGAACAAGCTTTCATGTGCTTTTTTCAGAATTAAAAAATATTTATTAGAACGGTCACAGTGATTGTTTAAAGTTGGTGTCGTTTTTTTTTATTATAAACAAATGGATTATTTCGGCGAATTTTTTGTTAAATGAAATTCTGAAACAATAGCCGGAAAGTACTCGGAAAGACGCTTCTTTTGGAACTTTAGTTCCTTTTGCCAGGGATTGGGGAGCGAGAGTGGTCGCGCCGCAAAAAATCTGACCGTTAAATGAAATGCGTTACCGGAAAGCGTTACCTCGGCAGCGTTCGTAGCGGCTCGGAGGCGTTCGTAGTGGCTCCGTGGGGGGGGGGAGGGAGAGTGGGAGGGAGTGGAGGGGTGAGGGAGAGAGTGGAGGGGTGAGGGAGAGAGTGGAGGGGTGAGGGAGAGAGTGAGTGAGAGAGAGAGAGAGAGTGGGAGGGAGAGAGAGAGAGAGAGAGAGAGAGAGAGAGAGACAGAGAGACAGAGAGACCGACCACGCGCTTGACGCACCGAGGAACGATATTCCATTGCCTTACTTATAGAATAGAACCAATGCTGTGTATTATATGCAATGCCCGTCTTACTGTCGCTGTTTTTCTTAACTTAACGGTAAGGAGCGATTTGTATTCAGAAACGTCACTTAAATAAATCTTGGCTGAGAAATTTTTAAGTCGCTATTTTTGGAACTTTAGTTCCTTACGTCAGGTGTTGGGGAGCGAGGGTGGTCGCGCAGCAAAAAATCTGACCGTTAAATGGAATGCGTTACCGGAATGCGTTACCGAGCCGAGCCACTACGAAGCTGCCGAGCCGCTACGAACGCTGCCGAGCCGCTCGCTATTTCTCTCTCTCTCTCTCTCTCTCTCTCTCTCTCTCTCTCTCTCTCGTTGAGTCGTTCGCCGTCTTTGTTTCAATGATCGAATGCATTGACTAGATCTGAATACTTAATATGTAGTTCGTACCAATCAACTTAATGATAAAATTTTTATAATTAATACTATTATATCGGGTGTTTTTTTTTTAAATTTCACCTCATAGTAGGCTGTGGATAGTGTTTGTGAATGCGCCTTACTAAAGAATGTCAGAATTGACATAACTTCACTTTTTTAATAAAAATTGAAACGGCTCCAATCGGTTAATAGTATCTTGAAAAAGACAGCTCAGTCATCTACGCCTAATTAATAGAGCCACGCTGTCTTTTTCAAGACACTAGTAACCGATTGAAGCAGTTTCAATTTTTATTAAAAAAGTGATGTTATGTCAATTTTGACATTTTTTAGTAAGGCGCATTCACAAACACTATCCACAGCCTACTATGAGGTGAAATTTAAAAAACACCCGATATGTTTTTGTTAAATGAAGATTCATCCAGAGTAAAATAAATTTTTATATTCATATGTGTGTGTATATTTATTGATTCAACACATTGAGAACGATATTCCATTGCCTTACTTATGCTGTGTATTATATGCCCGTCTTACTGTCGCTGTTTCACGTTAAACATTACAGTTTTATTAAAAAATAATTTAAAAAAATGGTTATTAATTAAAAGGAACTAAAGTTCCTAACTCGTGTCCCGCGACACGTTTCATGGTTTTTATATATAACAAGTTGCTATTTTGTTCATTAGTTTCTGAGATATAACTCCTCAAAGTTGATTAGTGTTTAATAAAATGGTTAATAATGGTTAATAAAACTACCATTTGTTCTCATATCTTAAGAAATAATTGTTTCTCACAGTAACCAGTATAATATTTTTGTTGAAATTTACATTAAAAAGATTGAAATTTACATTAAAAAAAAATTTCTCGCTTCGAATTTTGACAAATTTATAAATTTGGCACCAACTTTATACAATGACTGTGACCGTTCTAATAAATATTTTTCAATTCTGAAAGAAGCACATGAAGGCTTGTTCTCTCTTATATATGCTCAGCCAGTTTTGTGAATATCGAAAAGTGGGAAAAAAATTTCAACAATTTTGAAAATTTTCAATATATTTCGATTTTTCTGGATTGCAAAATTATATTGTGCAAAATCTAATAAACCGATCGAAACCAAATTAACAGGATTCTTTAACTATAACTTCAAGATTTTCTACCTATCATATGGAAGTCGTAACTACATTTTAAAGTGTCTAAAATAATAAATTAATAAACCACTTTTTGGGCCGATTTTTTTTGTTTATTGATATTTTGCAAAACCACTAATAAATTTTTGAATTTCTAACTTATGCCATATTATGTAACAAGCGATTCTGCAATTTTTTTTCTCCCTTGAATTGTCTTCTAAATTGAATACTTAAAAAGTTAGAAGCAAAACAATTCGGAAAAAAACGCGTTTTTATATATATTTTTAAATTGTTGCATATAAATGTAAAGCCATTGCGGTTACCTCTTACATCCCCATCAAAACAGATGGGACCTGGACTATGTGTCAAAGCACATTTCCTCTCCCATTTGAAATTGGAAAGGGAATGATTAAAATTTTGAAATGATGTACCGGAAATCAGGCCAAAATGGGTTTCACGTTATGTCAATCTTATACGTTAAACTTTTATAGATATTCGTTTGAATTACTCGTAAATAACCGATTGATTAGTTACATTAATTCGACTCCCGTCCGACGATTACCCAAAATCAACGTTTATCGCGGCTTAATTCGACGATTAATCGACGGATCGCGTAAGATCGGCTCGTCTCCGATCGTAAATTAACGCGCCCATCGAATATCCGAAAATTCGGATAACCGACGACTCGATCGCCGTTAGATTAGAGAGGAGAAATACGTATCGCCTATTGGTCGAGTAGTCGCGCGCACCACTAACTAAACTAATGCACCTCATCTGTTCAGCTGTAAAAATTAACGAGATCGACTTCGACGCTCCGCAACTGGCGCTGATGGTACGATTTTCGCATCGTCCAATTAATTACCCGCCGAGATTATTCTAATCGTCGATGGGGAACGGTATGGACGGTATCTACCCTCGAGGAGAAAAATGGGCACGCTCGAACGGGTTTCCCTCGAGACGACAGAGAGATCGTCGTGAAAATTGTCAAAAACGACCTGAACTGTTCATTTTTCGAAAAATATTTAGAGTTTGAGTTTTAGAGAATTTTTGCACAGTTTGCACAAAAAATCCCAATATTGGTTGCATTTTACAACTTGCCTTCAACGACGTGTTATAAATTCAAGTTGTACCATTCCAGTGAAATAAGAAACTTTCCCTTGAAAGGTACCTAAATTTAGGTTAATTAAGGTTATGTTCTCTCTTCGTTCGGAGAGTTGTTTATTATTTTTTAAAACGGTATGATTGAAATAATTCTGATGGTATTTGTATAAAGTTCTATTAATATGTCCCCAACGGTAATTTTTAAGAACCATTCTAATTTATGTGTTATTAGACATTATATGGCTTTAATGGGCTCATTGCTAATATTGTAGCTGCTTTGGGTTATCGTATATAACAAAATAAACAAATAAAATAAATACACCTTTGACAATTGCAATGAGTCAAGTTTCAAGACATTTATGAAAATTTGTAATGTAGCAATAACACTTTTAAAGGGCTTGTTGCTCGTAGAAAAATCGAAGTTCTTAATTATGACAACTTTAATCAACTGATGTCATCATAAACGGTGTTCATTCAAAAAATTTGGAATATTAGTGACTTATAGACTCAAAACTTATCTCCCGCTTATTTTCCAACATACGAAAAACCATTTCAACAACTTTAACTGAAGAGAGAAACTTACGTAGAAAAGTTAATATTTAAAAAAAGTCGACATCAGTTTGTTTATTTTAAGCAATTCAAAAATTTCGATGTAACAAAATTCTGCCTCCAAAAACGGTTTTAAAAAATTCCAAAATCTTCCAAATATTGTTTTTGATCATAACCGTCATGGCGTTCATTCAAGGTAAACAAACGTTCATAATTAAAGTTGTGAATCTTGTTAATCTAAAGGAGTTGCAATTTTTATTCCAAGGCACTTCTAAGGGAGTTGATATTGTTTTTATAAAAACTGAAATTTAATTAAGAGAGTTCTGATGCTTTGACGTAGTTTCAAAAGTTATTGAGGAAGTTCTTAGGATTTTAATGAACTGATGAGATTTTTAAAGGAGTAGGTTCAAATGTTGAAATGGTCAGCACTCAAATGTTTATAATTTCAAAGCACTTCTCACCAGTTTGAGCACTTGCGAAGTTATAAATAACTTTAAAATAAAGAAGCTAAAATGGCTGGAAAATTTATGTTTAAAAAAGCAGTCAGGTTGTTTATTTCAAATGGCTCAGAAAGCTCTGATTTATTAAATTACTGCGTACAAAATATAGCCGCCATAGTCTTCAATAATTAGGAGTCTAACGTTCATAATTCAAGTTGTTAATATTCTGATATCAATTTCAATTAAAAAACAATTCCTGGTGCAAATTTATTTTTCCTCCAAGCGACTCGCTTATGCTGTCTCAAACTGATTTGCCAATCAAAACATCCTATTAGGGAAAAATTAAAAAAAAAAACTAATTGATAAAATGTGACAATCAAACTTTTTCTACCGCCTGATTACAGCGTGGGCGACACGTGTCTAGGAATTATCGGCTTTTCCTGAATACCTCTCCATTAATGGATATAATTCATAAATTATTGGTATTTATTAATACTTAACGACGCTCTAATCTCATTTAAATCGATTTCAATAGTAATCCGTTTAAGAATCCGATGGCTCGCTTGTGTACAGTTAAACAGCTCCCAGTCCCGATTTGGTAATGCCAATATCTTCGCGGAAAAAAAATCTTATTTAATCACTCGTATCTACTCAGATTTAGAATTACTAATGCTCCTTAGGATCATTAGTCGCCTACCATAAAAACCATATTCCACTCGTCGCGTGTTTGAACTGCCACGTTTCCGGGTAAACGTCGATTGCTCGTCACAATCTCAGCTGAAACAGTATTCGCGACGCTAAGTAAATTTATTTAATTTTATGTTAAGTTTGCTCTGCGCGAACAGATTGTGCCTCGTGCCGTGCGGAAGCTTCATTTTCAGGGAAACCGGTAATGAGACGAACGGTGAAATAGACGTTTTAGAAGTTTGTCGTAAAGTGTATCAAATTCAAGTAAGACTTCGATGGGCGATTTACAAAGCCGCATCGCGAAAAGAAGACACTTTTATGTTAAAAGTGTCTGATTTACAAAAAGACATTGGGCTAGTAACGTTTTTGGGGAACACACTTTTTTAATGATTTGGCTATAGCTGTACACCATAAAGAAAATTCATTCTGATCTAACCCATCAAAAACAACCCAAGTTCGTGCGTTTCATATACATACAAAACTGTCAAGACCTAAGCTAAGAATGGTCTATGAAGGGAGTACTCTGCGGCATGTAGGAAAACCAAAATACCTGGGTGTAACAGATCACTGACATACAGGCACTACTATCACACAACTAAACAAAAGATGTCCCTCCTTAGGAAACTATGCAGAAACAAGTGGGGCTTAAAGCCAATCTTATTGAAGACAACTGCAAAATCACTATGCTATTCCACTGGTGAATACACCTCGCCAATATACAGAGTGATCAAGAAATACTCTTTAAGTTGGCAATCCTACCTGGAGGATCTTTTTGCCTAAGAGTTTGCAGCGCTACACCGGAAATCTCTGCACTCTGCATGACAGCGACAGATAAATAAACACAAATATTTTAGGTTATGTGAATTTATTTACGAATGAAAGACCACACCAGAAAGAACTTAAATATTTAAAGGTACCGCTCGAATTGAGCACCATTATGTTCTAAACATAAATTTACTCTCCGTTTTAGGCTCTCGAAGACATTAATTAACTAACATCCGAGGAGAAACATTTGCTTCCTTGATAATGGCGGCTTCCAGTTCTTCACATGTATGTAGAACATTACTGAACACCTTGTTTTTAAGGTGCCCAAAGAAACAAAAGTCTAGAGGTGTCAGGTCTGGTGACCTACTTGGCCAGATTCCCGTACTTATGACTCGATGGCCAAAAACTTTCCTCAAATATTGCATTGTGGCACGAGCCGTATGTGCTCGAGACGAATCTTGTTGATAGTAGCCATTTTCGAGCTCCTCTACGGTTAACTGGGCAACGAATGGCTGGAGAATGTGCTGAATGTATCGTTCAGAATTAACTGTGAAGTTAAAATTACTCTCTGCCGCGATACAGCCAGCCAAACAGCAACTTTAGTAGGATATAAAGTTGTTGTTCTAGCGGCATGTGGATTTTCACCAGACCAAATTCTGTAATTTTGAGAATTAACATTGCCATTGAGATGGAACCAGGCTTCATCGGAAAAAAGGTTTTATCCAGGATGTCATCATTGTTCATTTCCTGATTGAACCAGTTACAGAACAGGACGCGTTGTAGACGGTCAGGAGGATTTAGGGATTGGACCATCGAAAATTTGTACGGGTGGTATTTCAATTTGCTCTTCAACAAAGTGGAACAACTTCCATATAATAAACCTGTAAAGTCACGAAACGGAATACGGGAAATTAGTTATAAGTGGAGATTGGTGAACTTGTGATAAGGATCAAACCTGTTTGGAGGGAAAGCTTCCTAACCGATTTGCGAGGACTTTGTTGCAGTCGGGCCCTGACGTCTTGCACCACATTTTCAGTGAGTACGGAGGGTCTATCAGGTGGCTTTCCATTCTTCACTATGCCTGTATCGTTGAACTACGCGCATGCGGTGTTGTTTAAAAACGTCGATAGTGAACACAACTTCAGGAAACATTTCTTCAAATTGGTGCAAAGTGGTTGGAAGGAGTATTGCCATTCAGAAATGGGGTCATGAACTGCACTCCGAAAATAAGCCATGCCAATAAAAATATCCTGTTCTAAAGTAAATAGTACCATTTTTATAATACAAATTTGAATCGCCGCTCAAGTGTCAATGCCGTCACTGTTAAACATCGAAGTAGCTGTCAAGCAACCGGAAGTGGTTCCAGTTCTACCATTTTAAAGTTAAAATTTAAGATTGCCCACTTAAACAGTATTTCTTGATCACGTTGTATTATAGATCACCACACGCAAAATTTGTCGATATGGCCATGAACGACACATGCAGAATTATAACTGATTATATACCATTTTTCGCCAGAATCCTACTGACTGCGCCAGTTATAAATTAGAGAATCCAAAGATCGTTCTTGAAAACTTTTATTTCTTGCGGGACGTTTAATCAGAAATAGGAACTACGTCCGTACCGTTATCGCGTAACAAATGTGCTGTTGTTGTATCGTTACCATCTTCGAGCAGAACGAGGTGGAGCGCTGATTAGCCACCGAGTTTCAATTACGGGCGCAGGTGGAGATTGGTTTCGTGTACGGTTAATGTGGATTGTATCTGAGATCAGGAACTTGCTTATGAGTAGTGCGAAAACGTTCGGTTCCCACAAGGCGTAATCTAGCTTAACCCAATCTGGCTTAACTTGCCAGTTATCAACACGTTTATATAGTTCAGTTAGGAGATGTCCGAAATTTTGCCTAAAAGTTATTTTCGTCCTACACAAGTGATATTAGCAAAAAAACAGATTTCTTGAATTAGATATTAGCGCAACAGTAATCCAAGAAGAATTTTTGATATGTCTCGATGATATGGATGATTATTATTAATAAATATGACGAATTAATGACGACAATTGTTCAATTTAAAAACCGATGTGTACTTTTAAGACATTCAATTAATGAATTATATTTAAAACACTTGCTGCTTTGCCAGGAGGTTTTCAAGAAACGCCATCTCCATCAACAGATATCTCCTGGATCCATAAAAAATTAATGTTTGGTACTTAGCGTCTTGCTTTAGTAGTTTCTAGGTTTCTATATAAACAACACTTTTGGGTCAATTGCGTCATTTCATTTGATTGCGTTTGTGCGCAAGCGTGATCACATGATCTTATAGGTTCATTTCATTGGGTAGAGGTTCGTTGCCGAATCTCCGATATAAAACTTGGTCACCTACAAAACAAACCCCAACTGAACTTAACATCTCGCTAACAAAAGTCTATACATGACTGTCATGTTGTGAACATCATGTTGCCTACCTCAATTGGAACTCAACTGAACCTCAGCATCAGAGTTTATAAATGCAGCTTAACTGTGGTGAAGAAGCCATTTGCACGAATGCAAATTAATGACAAATTTTACAAATTAAACAAAATAATTCTTCTTCTTCTTCACGTTTATTTCACCTTAACATTCAGCTACTTACTAACACAAAAATGAAATAGCTGAAAAAGACTTACAGGTTACATAAGTCGAAGGGCGTGAGAGGGGTGAGATGTCACTACAGGGCAATGGGTCTGTTTTTCGCACATCCCGATTCAGATTGTTCATTTAATCGCCGTATTTATCTGCGAAAAATTGTAGTTTTTCTCAGGCCAGTCGAAACTGATGTTTTGAATTATCATTGTGATTGTTGAAAAGTCTGTTTTCATGTAGTTCATTAGCATCATCCTCCCTGATAACAGCTAATTTCCCTAATAACAGTATATGGAATGGATTCTTCACTATCTTGACCACTATCTGACTGTGTAGCTACCATGTATATAGAGAATATGTAGATGAATTATGTAGAGAACATAAGATTAGAGAAGTTAAAGAATTTTTTTTATAATTTTTATTAGCAACAACTCTTTCTTCATTTGTACTAATTGCTCATTGTAGGCTCAGTTACTTAAAACGTATATGTTAGCTCGTAGAGCTCAACTAATATATTTTGGCGTTTCTTGGTCTGTGAACCACGTAACCCAAAATCACTGCGTATTGTGAACCATATGTCACTCGGTTAAAAGAAAACAGAACGTTCAGATCGAGTAGGCACAAATAAAGCCTGGTCGGTTGGTCTAACTAAATGATGATAATTAATCAATTAGTACTTTATAACATAGGGGCAGCATCAGCTGGTGCACTGCGAAAGCTAAACTCATTACTCCTTATCCTTTGGCCGTTGACTAGGAAATTTTCACCGAGATAATAACACGGTGCGGATATAAAACACGATGCTCATTAAGGAGGCACTGCTCGCCATCCGTATCCTTTCGATACAACCGAATAAAAGCGAATCGCCGATATATATCTATATAAGTGGGTATTCCCGGTAAAATATTTATCGTTATTTAATAGTATTATTCGTTCCCGCGGAGCGGCCAGTTAACTTACTACTGTTAATAGCGCCTAGTTCTTACCGACGAATTAAAAAGCTGTAAAATCGAAGAGCCCGATCGGATTACAAACGAACTTACTTAACTCTTATCCTGCGGCCTCGTTGTGCTTACTTCTTTTACGGATTGGTGCCAAAGTGTTATAAATTTCCTCTGCGTCCGCCGGGTTCGTTTTTAACTTCTCGCGCACAATCAGCGAGTATTTTATCGTCTTCGTTATTTCGACGTATCCTACCACCGTCTATATAGACTTAAACGTGTCGACAGTTGTCGCTGGATTTTTTTACGTTTCGCGTTACCTCGATCCGGGTTTCAGTTATTTCCTACATGTCGTCCATCTTCCATTTTCAGGAAACGTGAAACGAAGATATCGATTTTGAAACTTGACGAAATTGACCGAAAACATTAAAAAAGTTACAATTTTTACAAGTTACGACCGACTGGCGGTCATAAACAGCGCAACGCGACGCATACTTGAGCTGAGCGGCCGTGCACGCAAATAAACAAGTGTGATATAAATTAGGTACCGAGTGTTATTCCTTAGCGAAAATAAATTAGTTAAGACAAGACACTTCGAGTAGTCTAAGTTATTTCGAAACCGTAAGACTTAAAATATGATTTCCCTCGGGTCGCTTTAGTTATTGCGCGTGATGCTCTGCGATGATCATTATTTTATTAATTAATTTTAATTTTGTACATCAAAATCGATAGTGCCGTTTAGGTAGGTCGTTAGTAAGGTGATTAAGGCTGAAACAACCTCGTGGGTTATAACCAGATACAAGAAACTATTCAATAAGAGTAAAAAAATATGCATGCAATATGCACAAGCAACGCACCCAAATATAAATTTAAATTATGCAATTTATTTACATAAAAATGTGACTTAGAAATCGTTGAGTAACTACAATATTCACATTTCTTGCGTTTCGTAACTTCATTTCAGTTACTTCAATATTATTATATTGATTTGATAAGACTACAAATTAAGAATTTGTTATTTTTACAACCCATTTGCGTTAGCATTACTAGTACCCCAACTGTGGATAAAATACAAGGAAATTTATTATTTATTTATTAAAAGTTGGTTTCTAAGATATGAATTTTTTAACTTTCCCAAAATTTTAATATTTTCCAAATTTCAAAACTTCACGTGCAAGTGATAAACTTGAAGTTAAAACTGGCGACAAGGTTTTTTTAAATTCATGGTTTTTAAGTAACAATTTTTTGAGAAGTAACATTTTAAAACACTCTTCTATTTAAGTATGAGTATGAGAAGTTTAAGAAAGAGAAAGAGAAAATTTAAGAAGTATGAGTTTTTAAAATCTTAAATTTGGTCAAGATTTCTATCTTCTCAAACTGATTGTGGTAGAAAATGACATAGTGGCACAGTATTCTGAAACTGAAAACTCAATTATTTTAAGATCTAAGTAACTGAGATATGAATTTCTGTAATCTTCCATTTGGAACAAAACTTGATCTTACCCGATTTTCAAACTCACAATATCAAAAGTTAAGCTCCTGCTTCCTACACTTAAATAGTATAAATATTTTATTTTTAATTAAGTAGTAAGTAATTTCCTAGATGAGTTTTTGAAGTTCTGAATTTTGCTCAAAATTTAGATGGTGTGAATATTTTGAAAAGTAGTATAGTTGGCATATTCGAACTTGACTTATGTAAAAAAACTGATTTATTTAATCTTATTCATCTTGAAATCATCATTTTTGACTCAAAAATTTGAACTAATTGAAGAAAACGGGAGGTTCCTTTCGATTTAAATAATTTGGTGGAAATGTTAAGGGTTGAATACCCGATGCAACAATTAAAAATGTTCCTACTTTTTGGAATATGAATTTTCAAAAAAAAACAACCTTTACCGTTTTTAAAAATAACTGATACTACGTGATAAAGCCCGGTCTTCTGAAACAAGTTGATATAATTTTTTTTTGGAAAACTCGTTAGTTTTCCAATCACGAATTTTTGAAAATTTCCCCTTTACTAAAAGGTCAAACTAATTCTAAGTGAAACTAACGATATACGTTACTTTTCCAAAATATTGTAACGTTTATTTCTAATTTATTTACAATTATACACTACCTACACACTACTTAATTTATCTTAACTATTTCCTAACTAATTAATTTATATCACACTCTTATCTTAATTATTAATTCATTTATACGCTCTCGTTTGTCCGTTTTTCGCACTGTTTATTCACTCGCGGCTTCACGTCTAATCTCCTCTCTCCGACCGCAAGCCCGTCATTATATAGTCCTCCATTATGTCTCGAGACCTTTCTTGAAAGAACTCGATCCTTCTTTTCCCTAATAATGTTTATCTAGAAACGCCCAGAAGGTAATAAATCATTCTTCCTTTACGGCTCAAGTAACGGCGTGACCGCCGAGGTCCGATAAGAGTAAACACGTTGCGCGCTGCTGTTTTGCATTTCGCGTTACAATATCTTATTTTTGAAATTTAAGTTTTTAAAATCTTAGATTAATTTCGTCTTAGCCGTATTGGCATATAATGGCGCATTATTCCTCAATTGAAAAGTCAAAATATATTTTTTTCCAAAAATCTTGAAATTTTGATCAAAACTGGATTTTCCCGACTTTCAAACTTACTGTAGTATTTTTTGGGGCCCAGTAATCTGAACTTAAAAGCGTAAATATGTTTTCTTTTTGTTATTATCCTCAGAGATATGCGCTATTAAAATTTTTAATTTTTCTCAAAATTTGAGATAGTCTCAATATCTCGAAAAGTATTATTGTTAACAAATTCAAACTTAACTTAGATAACAAAACTGATTCATTCAACCTACCTTACCATTTTCACTGTTGACTCGACTTAACCAAAAAATTTTGGCGGCAATTCTTAGGGATTGAATACTTAATGCAACAGTTCAAAAAGTTTTACGAAAGCAATCTGGTCTTTGGAATGTGATTTTTAATTTAAATTTTCCAAAAATATCAATCACGTCCGTCTTTATCAATAACTGATATCACCTGATGAGGTACAGTTTTCTGAAATAACGAGTTAATATAAATTTCTTTCAATTGTGAATTTTTGAAAATTTGTTAGTGCCAAAAATCTAATTAAATGATAAAAATACATTTGCTTGAAGTAAAATTTAGAGGGTTTCTTTGTAAAAATAATTAGTTTCTGAGGTATAGACTTCTTAATTTGGAGCTCGTTAGTTTTCTAATCACCAATATGAATTTTTGAAAATTTTCTTTTTGCCAAAAATTTAATTTAAAGGATTGCGTGGTGGGGATTTAATAATTGATAGTTCCCTGTAATGAAATTTTGGGTACATTTTTCCAAAATAATTTTTAAAGTACTTAAAGGTGTTTTAAAAATCAGTTTTTTCCCTTTCATATCCACATGATTTCAATTCAAAAAATTAGATTTGTTCGTTTGCCAAATGTGTTTATTGTATTTATTTAAACAAATCGTAAGTATTTATTTACGATTATTTCAATTTATTTAAATAAATTAGTTATTATTTATTGATTTAAATATTTATTTATTTAAATTTATTTAATTATTTATTAAAATGATTTTAATTGTTATTAATTTAAAAACTCCCACGTATGACGTTATATATATTTTTTGTAATTAACACGTAGTTTGGAATTAAAATTCAAATATTTATTTTGAATAATTAACAAACTATTGTGGATAATCGTATCAATATTCTTAAGTGTAATGAACTTTGATACCTACAAACATGTCTCTGAATAAATTTTGTATCGATAATTGGTCATATTTGTCTTACACATGCAAATTTGCATATAAACATGTATGAGCTTTGCACGTAATCCGAGCCTTAAGTACAACACCAACCTTAAGAGTTAAAGGAAGCTTTATAGATGAGTTTTGGAGGTACCTAAGAATAGTTTTCAAGATTATAACACGTAAAAAGAGCTATTAATTTAATTCGTGTATAAAGCGTTATTTGCAAAGTAAGTCATTCCACTAACGTTAAATTCTAATTTAGACTTTACAAAAAGACTACTTAAATCGCCATCATTTTCTTAAGAAACACTCAAAAAGAAATTAAAATTTTATTAAAACGTTTATATACCTAAATATGAAAGCTTTTACCAACGTCTCCGATAGCCGTGATCGTCTAGTGGTTAGGACCCTACGTTGTGGCCGTAGTAACCCAGGTTCGAATCCTGGTCACGGCAATGTGAAAACATTGTCACGGGGAGACATTTTTTTTACTTTTTCTCGTTACTGTAATACATCCGGTCGTCCAATAAAAGTAACGATCGAATTTTCATCGAGGCGCGCATGTTATTATTTAATTTAAATCTCCACGTCGGACATAAACTATGGTTTATCGTCGTTTTTATGACGTTTAAAAAGATCGAACCGATGGCACCGCTGCGCAACTTTTACAACTTAATATTTGGCGTTTATTTGTTTCGGTCCGAGCGAGCCAATAAAAAGTGAAGTATCGAAATAAATGTTAATATTATTTATAAGATGTTGTAACGGTGACCGTTAAAAATTTGTAAGGTGCTTAACCGGAATCGTCAATGTTCCCTGGGAGCTATTTTTTAGTTTTAATTAGTACTATTATCATTATAATTAACAGTACATTGAAGCAGATGGAAATTAGGATTTATAAAATAGTTATTTGGAAAAGTTTGTGATGCGAATGTAACATTTTCGAGACTTTTCTGGCCATTAAGGAATCCTTGATAATTGGAACGAATAACTATTTCCAGAGTTTCTAACAAATTTTATGTATGTTGTGTAAATTTTATGAAAATTTCTTAATTCACTCAATCAATAAATTTTTTGAAACATATCCTTAAGTCCCTGGAATTCCGTCAAAATCCTTCAGACCTTTCAGGATAATATCCAGGATATTACATGTTATTCCAAAATTCCTTCTGGGTTGCCAGATATTTTCAAGATTAATTATAGATCCACCTAGAAACAGTTTACAAAACTAACTGTAGCGCACCTTAGAAATTTTGAAATTTTTATATTACAATGTTTAGATTTTATGAAGTCCTCTGATAACTTTTAGGAAACGCTTTGAACTACTAATAATTCGGGAAATGTTTTAAAACCAAGGAAAGAAAATTTCTGGTTTTGGTCAGATCCTACATTTCTACTAAAGTCTCCAAAATGTTTTATAACAATTTTTGGGATTTTTTGACATTTTCAGAATAATTTACATTACTTAGTTACTCGCAGAAGAAATTGTGCAATTTACGAAAGTCTGAAAATTCTTAGACTTTTCGGATACTTTCAAGAAATTTTCAAACATTCCAAACATCCTTCTGGGTTTCCAGATATTTTCAGGATTAATTATAAATCCACCTAGAAACAGTTTACAAAACTAACTGTAGCACACCTTAGAAATTTTGGAATTTTTGGAGGATTCTGCGAGAAATATTCCAAAGTTTAGATCTTATGAAGTCCTCTGATAACTTTTAGGAAACTCTGAATTATGATTAATAATTCGAGAAATGTTTTAAAACTAACGAAAGGAAGTTTCTGTTTTTGGTCAGATCCTGCATTTCTACTAAAATCCCCAAAATGTCTTACAACACTTTTTTGGATTTTTGGACATTTTCAGAATAATTTACATTGCCTAGTTACTTGCAGAAAAAATTGTGCAATTTATGAAAATCTCTGAAACTTTTTAGACATTTCGGATATTTTCAAGAAACCTTCAAGAAATGTTCAAATTCTTATTCAGATGATTATGATATTTCGTGACACATTTAAAGAGAATAATTTCTTAAGGATTTCATACGTTTTTAAGAAGAATGTTTAAATTAATTAAGACTTCATTTCCAAAAAATCTTAAGACATTTAAAACTATTTTCAGGAATCCTTCAAGAAATATTCAAGGGCATGGATGACTCTTCACAAGTTTTTAATAGAAGTTTAGTACCTTATAGATAATCATTTAAAAAAATATTCGAAAAATACTATTTTAGGGGTATTGATAATCCTGGTAAAATTTCTGTTTTTGGTCAGATCCTGCATTTCTAATAAAATCTCCAAAACGTCCTCCAAAAATTTTTGGGAATTTTGGATATTTTCACAATAAATTACATTACTTAGTTACTTCTAGAAAAAAGTGAGTATTCTAAGACATTTCGGATACTTTCAAGAATCCTAGAAATCTTCAAATTTTTATTCAAATGGTTATGATGTTTCGTGACATATTTAAAGAGATTAATTTCTTAAGGATTTTATGTTTTTTTTAAGGAAAATATTTAAATTAATTACATTTTCCATAAAATTCTATGAATGTCCTTCAAGAAATTTGTTGAAAAGTTTGCTAATGAATGTAGACTCTTAAGGAATGCTCTAGGATAACAATATTTTTAAATAACTTAGGAATTAACAATTCCAAGAATATTAAGCTATTTAGGACTATTTTCCCTTTATGAAATATTCAAGGGTGTGGATGACCGTTACAAAAATTTTTAATAGAAATTTAGTAACATAGATAATGGTCTAAAAAAATAATCGGAAAATAGTATTTTGGGACGTTGGTAATATTGATAAATCCTGCACTTCCAATAAATTCTTTAATATTGGAATCTAATTTTTAGAATTTTTGGACATTTTCAGGTTAAATTATATATTATAGTTGCTTTCAGAGATAATTTGGAACTTTACAAAAATTTATTTTTTTAATTTATTAATTTATTATTATTATTATTATTATTTAATTTATTAGACATTTCAGATACTTTGAGAAATCCGTTCAAAAATGTTCAATTTGTTCAGTTCATAATCAAATGAATATAATGCTTCGAGACATTAAGGATTTTATACGCCTTTAAAAAGAATTCTTAAATTAATCATATTTACTATAAGAAATATTTCTCAAATTCTATGAAAGTCCTTCAGGGACATCAAAATTTGTTAAAAAGTTTACCAATGAGTAATGTCAGCCCCAAACAAAGGCACCATTTAGAAGAATAGGATCCCTTAGATCAGCACCTAGAGAAACTATAAATAGGAATCTCCGCAACCGGACGACAGGATTAGATCATCAGACGTCGGGTGCGTAACATCTCTGTTATTATTTCATTTATATTGTATTTTAATTAATTTAGGTGTAATTAAAGTTTTAATTGTTTTTATAAAGGTCTTTTGAACGTCTAAAGACATAACTAATGAATCAGAATTCTTAAATAATGTTCTAGGACAATTAATAATATAAATAATTTGGGAATCAATAATTCCAGGAATCTTAAGATATTCAGGACTATTTTCAGGAATCCTTCAAAGAATATTCAAGGGTGTGGATGACCCTTCACAAATTTTTAGTAAAAATTTAGTAACTTGTAGATAATCATTT
Organism: Cryptocephalus moraei; assembly: GCA_946251905.1. Lineage (NCBI taxonomy): Eukaryota > Metazoa > Arthropoda > Insecta > Coleoptera > Chrysomelidae > Cryptocephalus > Cryptocephalus moraei. The sequence goes on along the minus strand of OX276462.1, from coordinate 7,277,901 downwards.
AAAGAAATAATCAGATAGTACTATTTTGGGACGTTGTTAATCTTGGTAAACCCTGCATTTCCCATAAATTTCCCAATATTTCTTGCAATCCTTCCAACAATTTTTAGAATTTTTGGATATTTCAAGATAAAATTATAAATTATAGTTACTTTCAGAGATAATTTGGAACTTTACAAAAATTACTGAGTATTCTTAGACATTTCAGATACTTTCAGAAATCCTTTCAAAAATGTTGTTCAGTTGTTCATAACCATACGAATATAATGCTTCGTGAAATATTTGAAGACCTTGAGAATTTCATACGTTTTTAAAGATAATTCTTAAATTAATCACATTTGCTATAAGAAATATTTTTCAAATTCTACGAAAGTCCTTCAGGTGCATGAAAATTTGTTGAAAAGTTTACCAATGTATCAAAATACTTAAATAATGTTCTAGTACGATTATTAATATAAATAATTTAGGAATCAATAATTCCAGGAATCTTAAGATATTCAGGACTCTTTTCAGGAATCCTGCAAAGAATATTCAAGGATATGAATTACCATATTTCCCATAAATTCTCTAATATTTCTTACAATCCCTACAACAAATTTTAGAATTGTTGGATATTTAAAATTAAATTATACATTATAGTTGCTTTCAGAAATAATTTGGAACTTTACAAAAATTACTTAGTATTCTTAGACACTTGAGATACTTTCAGAAAACCTTTCAAAAATGTTCAAGTTGTTCAGTTCATAATCAAATAAATATAATGCTTCGTGGAATATTTGACGACCTTAAAAATTTTATACGTTTTTAAAGAAAATTCTCAAATTAATCATATTTGCTATAAGAAATATTTCTTAAATTCTATGAAGTTCCTTCAAGAGCGTGAATATTTGTTAAAAAGTTTACCAATGAATCAGAATTCCTAAAGAATGTTCTAGGACAATTATTTTTTTAAATAATGTTTCAAGGTAGTCAGATCTTTCCAAAGTGAATTACTGAACCTTTTAAAATAATTTAGGAATCAGTAATTTCAGGAACCTTAAGATATTCAGGACTATTTTCAGGAATCCCCCAAAGGATATTCAAGTGTGTGGATGACCCTTCACAAATTTTTAGTAAAAATTTAGTAACTTGTAGATAATCAAATTAAAAGAAATAATGGGAGAATACCATTTTGGGACGTTGATAATCTTGGTAAATCCTTCATTTCCCATAAATTTCCCAATATTTCTTGTAATCCTTCCAACAATTTTTAGAATTTTTGGACATTTTAAGGTTAAATTATACATTATAGTTATTTTCAGAAATAATTTAAAACTTTAAAAAAATTATTGATTATTATTAGACATTTCAAATATGTACTTTCAAAAATCCTTTCAAAAACGCTCAAATTACTCAGTTAATAATTAAATGAATATAATACTTAGTGAAATATTTGAAAATCTTACATCCTTAAGTACTATTTTATACGTTTTGATTAATCTCTCCACTGATTTCATTGTAGTACACTTTTTTTCATGTATATAGTTATGTAAAATCGAAATTGCAATGAAACCTGCATTATCCAGAACCGATCGCGATTGATTGGAAATAATTTTTTTGCGAGCTGATTAATTTTTCCAGTGGTCGCTCAAGTTTGGAATTCGCGCACAACATGTATAATTAGATGAAAGCACGCCGGGAATCCGTCCTTAAAATTGATTCAGCATCAGATGCCATCGAAATCATAATGAATAATTTAAGAGAAAAATCGATTAAACAGGAATTTTTCAGCGAGTTACTCGATTACATTCCCAGGTGAGGAGGTGCCATAAATTACTTTTGAACGTGGAAACGTAGTGAGGCTAACTTTACGTAAAAGGCGCCGCATAAGTAATCGAGTCAGAGAGGTGTATTTGTGGATTAATATGTATCGTTTGTGCTCAATTGGAATGCTTTACTTTTATTAGGTTTAGTTAAAAGAGTTGTCCAAATACTAAGCTCGTTACTGTTAGTAAGTTTTTTTCTTAAGGAAAGTTCAAGTTCAAAGAAAAAAGTATATCTTCGACATGAGATCAGTAGGGAAAATTCAGTTGATTTCAATTAATTAACAGTAGTAGGTATATTAGATTTTTATTGCGAATATTCTGCATTTTGGACGTTTCTTTCTAATGTTACTGTTACGGGAAAGTCAGTCTCTACATTCGGCATCAATCCAGTTATCGTGCTCAATTTCTGCAGTCGTTTTTACATGATACCCAAATGTTAATTTGTTATCGAAGTGTGCTCCTAGATATTTAATAGCTTTGTTTAGAGTTAATTTTAAATTCAAGGGACGATTTTCTGTGACTAAGATAGTCAACTCTTGACCTTGAACATCACAAAGGCTATTGTCACGCCTATGGGGGACAATAAATTTCGACCGTTACAATATTCCATAACAATGGTTTCAATAAAGAACCCTGAGGTACCCCTGTGTTTACTTCTACTATTTCTCTAACTAAACCTGTTAGAATCTGTGTGAAAAGTTATCCTGTATAATATTTATTTTTACCAATTTTTATTTTTATACTTTCTGATATGGTATGAGCGGTTTCTTTTTCCCTTAGAACTTTGACTTTAGTTCTTTGACTAAGATAGTCAAATCAAGCGTAAATGCCATTAACTTAACAGTTTGAGGTACTGTTAAACGAAGAACATCACGCCTATTGTCACGCCTATGAGGGACAATAGCGACCGTTACAATATTCCATGATATTGGTCTCAATAAAGAACCCTGACGTACCCCTGTGATTACTTCCACCATTGCTTTACCTAAACCTGTTAGAATCTGTGTGATGAGTTGTCCTGTATAATATTTATTTTTACCAAAATTTATATTTATATTTTCTAATATGGTGACAGCGGTGTCTTTTTTCCTTAGAACTTTGACTTTAATTCTTTGACTAAGATAGTCAAATCATGCGCGAATGCCATTAACTTAACATTTTGAGGTACTGTTAAACAAAGAACATCATCACAAATGCTATTGTCACGCCTATGGGGGACAATAAATTGTGAAATATTTCATAATATTGGTTTCAATAAAGAACCCTGAGGTACCCCTGTGTTTACTTCTACTATTTCTCTAACTAAACCTGTTAGAATCTGTGTGAAAAGTTATCCTGTATAATATTTATTTTTACCAATTTTTATTTTTATATTTTCTGATATGGTATGAGCGGTTTCTTTTTCCCTTAGAACTTTGACTTTGGTTCTTTGACTAAGATAGTCAAATCAAGCGTAAATGCCATTAACTTAACATTTTGAGGTACTGTTAAACGAAGAACATCACGCCTATTGTCACGCCTATGAGGGACAATAGCGACCGTTACAATATTCCATGATATTGGTCTCAATAAAGAACCCTGACGTACCCCTGTGTTTACTTCCACCATTGCTTTACCTAAACCTGTTAGAATCTGTGTGAAAAGTTATCCTGTATAATATTTATTTTTACCAAAATTTATATTTATATTTTCTAATATGGTGACAGCGATTTCTTTTTTCCTTAGAACTTTGACTTTAATTCTTTCACTAAGATAGTCAAATCATGTACGAATGCCATTAACTTAACATTTTGAGGTACTGTTAAACAAAGAACATCATCACAAATGCTATTGTCACGCCTATGGGGGACAATAAATTGTGAAATATTTCATAATATTGGTTTCAATAAAGAACCCTGAGGTACCCCTGTGTTTACTTCTACTATTTCTCTAACTAAACCTGTTAGAATCTGTGTGAAAAGTTATCCTGTATAATATTTATTTTTACCAATTTTTATTTTTATATTTTCTGATATGGTATGAGCGGTTTCTTTTTCCCTTAGAACTTTGACTTTGGTTCTTTGACTAAGATAGTCAAATCAAGCGCAAATGCCATTAACTTAACATTTTGAGGTACTGTTAAACGAAGAACATCATCACAAAGGCTACTGTCACGCCTATGGGGGACAATAAATTGCGACCGTTACAATATTCCATAACATTGGTTTCAATAAAGAACCCTGAGGTACCCCCGTACTTACTTATACCATTTCTGTACCTAAACCTGTTAGAATCTGTGTGAAAAGTTATCCTGTATAATATTTATTTTTACCAGCTGAATCCATCTTCACCCTTCTCGTCCCGCATCGATACCGTCGGCATGTTAATCGGTGCGCCCCTTTCGTCAATTAACCCAATAAATCAATTAATAATCGTCGTCCTGGGGTCACCGTAGCGTGTCAGATGGGTTTCAAGGGAGAAAGAAAGAGTCATCTGTTCTACTTTTTTACCACTTTTATGTCGCACGCGTGCTCTTGCACTTGGCCAGTCAAGCGGAGAGACGAGTAACGTCTCTTTTCCATCGTAATATTATTACCACATATATATACATAAGGAGGAATAAGAAGCACGAAGATTTATTGGGAGCGGATCGGCGATAAAGGGCGTTTAGATGTGGAAAAGAACAAATGGAGTGAAGAGTGAAGATCAGCAGCATGCGACGATGACAACAAATAAATGTGAATTTGTACGACAGGTGCAATAATTGAAGTATACTGTGATTTAATTAATGTATGCTGATTAGTAATTACAGCACCTTACTGCGCTTACAAACAAAATACAAACTGTTCAATGCACCAATGCACCACATATCTTTAAACAAGACAGGAGGATACAATCATATTAGCTCAAGACTCTGAAAATGGAAACAAAGGAACCTTGCACCAAATACCATTAGAAGTCTCTTTGTTCAAAAATTGAATTGAAGTAAATCTCATAAGACTTATCTTCATCACCAATATACGCAGCGAACTTCTGCCATCAAATGTCTTTTAAAAAAATTTTGAACGTTGTATTGATGAAATTGAACGTCAATTTAAACATAGACTTCCTTCGACTTTATAGGTATTTTGAGAGTGTTTTTAAATTTCTCTTATTCTATATTACAAGAGTTAAAAATATCCGCCCGTTCTATATGACTCTGTATTACACTTGCATTAAACAAATAGGAAAGAAATTGGTGTCGCTTGATCGAATATGTGATGTGACGATATTTTTTGAATCATAAACGCCGAAGTCTTTCAATTGTCTAAAAAATGTATTTAAACATATCGACTAACCAAACTTCTTGAGCCACCTTGTATATCATTTTAATGAGCCGCATCTAATGAACTGTATTTTACCCATTAGGAGGGTCATCACTACAATAAAAAGTAACTACCACTACTTCAGGTTTTTCTGTAAAATTTCAGGAATTGTTTAAATTACCAATTTATAAAAATAAATAGAACCTTCTGGTATAAATTTGCAGTAGAAAGTTAGAAATGCATGAAACTTTAGAAACTATAGATCCTTCTTAATTTTGTCCATGATTTGTTCAAATTATTAATATGTAACAGAAAAGTAGAAACTCCTGCTCCCATTGAGGTTATGTTTTAGCTTCTTTCTGCGCATCAAAATTTTTGAAAGCCTGTTTAATTATGATAGTGTTCAGAGTATTAAAAGGGTGTTCAAATTACTAACTTATTATACTATTCTGATTGTGATGAGTCACAAGGTGGATTAAGCGAGTTAAGGTTTGTTAAAAATTATATGGGAAGCTTTTTTCTGAGCATCAAAATTTATTAATGACTTTAATTTTGGCAGTTTTCAGGATGTTAAAAAGGTGTTCAAATTACTAATTCATTGTAATATTCTGATCGTGATGAGTCACAAGTTAGATCAGGTGAGTTAAGGCTTGTCAAAATTTATTTTGGGAATTTCCTTCTGCCCATTAATGTTATTTAAACATTGTTTAATTTTGGCGGTTTTCAGAATGTTAAAAAGGGGTTCAAATTACTAATTCATTGAAATATATTGAATGTGATGAGTCACAAATTAGATCAAGTAAGTTAAGGTTTGTCAAAATTTATGTGGGAAGCTTTCTTCTGAGCATCAAAATTTATTAATGACTGTTTAATTTTGGCAGTTTTCAGAATGTTAAAAAGGTGTTGAAATTACTAATTCATTGTAAAATTTTGAATGTGATGAGTCATAAGTTAGATCAAGTGAGTTAAGGCTTGTCAAAATTTATTTGGGAAGCTTTCTTCTGAGCATCAAAATTTATTAAAGACTGTTTCATTTTGGCAATTTTCATAATGTAAAAAGGTGTTCAAATTACTAATTCATTGTAATATTCTTATTGTGATGAGTCACAAGTTAGATCAAGTAAGTTAAGGTTTGTCAAAATTTATATGGGAAACTTTTTTCTGAGCATCAAAATTTATTAAAGACTGTTTAATTTTGGCAGTTTTCAGAACGTTAAAAAGGTGTTCAAATTACTAATTCATTGTAATATTTTTAATGTGATAAGTCACAAGTTAGATCAGGTGAGTTAAGGTTTGTCAAAATTTATATGGGAAGCTTTTTTCTGAGCATCAAAATTTATTAATGACTTTAATTTTGGCAGTTTTCAGAATGTTAAAAAGGTGTTCAAATTACTAATTCATTGAAATATATTGAATGTGATGAGTCACAAGTTAGATCAAGTAAGTTAAGGTTTGTCAAAATTTATGTGGGAAGCTTTCTTCTGAGCATCAAAATTTATTAATGACTGTTTAATTTTGGCAGTTTTCAGAATGTTAAAAAGGTGTTCAAATTACTAATTCATTGTAAAATTTTGAATGTGATGAGTCATAAGTTAGATCAAGTGAGTTAAGGCTTGTCAAAATTTATTTGGGAAGCTTTCTTCTGAGCATCAAAATTTATTAAAGACTGTTTCATTTTTGGCAATTTTCAGAATGTTAAAAAGGTGTTCAAATTACTAATTCATTGTAATATTCTTATTGTGATGAGTCACAAGTTAGATCAAGTGAGTTAAGGTTTGTCAAAATTTATTTGGGAAGCTTCCTTCTGCGCATCAAAATTTATTAAAGACTGCTTAATTTTGGCAGTGTTCAGAATGTACAAAAGGTGTTCAAATTACTAATTCATTGTAATATTGTGATCGTGATGAGTCACAAGTTAGATCAAGTGAATTAAGGTTTGTCAAAATTTATGTGGGAAGCTTTCTTCTGAGCATCAAAATTTATTAATGACTGTTTAATTTTGGCAGTTTTCAGAATGTTAAAAAGGTGTTCAAATTACTAATTCATTGTAAAATTTTGAATGTGATGAGTCATAAGTTAGATCAAGTGAGTTAAGGCTTGTCAAAATTTATTTGGGAAGCTTTCTTCTGAGCATCAAAATTTATTAAAGACTGTTTCATTTTTGGCAATTTTCAGAATGTTAAAAAGGTGTTCAAATTACTAATTCATTGTAATATTCTTATTGTGATGAGTCACAAGTTAGATCAAGTGAGTTAAGGTTTGTCAAAATTTATTTGGGAAGCTTCCTTCTGCGCATCAAAATTTATTAAAGACTGCTTAATTTTGGCAGTGTTCAGAATGTACAAAAGGTGTTCAAATTACTAATTCATTGTAATATTGTGATCGTGATGAGTCACAAGTTAGATCAAGTGAATTAAGGTTTGTCAAAATTTATGTGGGAAGCTTTCTTCTGAGCATCAAAATTTATTAATGACTGTTTAATTTTGGCAGTTTTCAGAATGTTAAAAAGGTGTTCAAATTACTAATTCATTGTAAAATTTTGAATGTGATGAGTCATAAGTTAGATCAAGTGAGTTAAGGCTTGTCAAAATTTATTTGGGAAGCTTTCTTCTGAGCATCAAAATTTATTAAAGACTGTTTCATTTTTGGCAATTTTCAGAATGTTAAAAAGGTGTTCAAATTACTAATTCATTGTAATATTCTTATTGTGATGAGTCACAAGTTAGATCAAGTGAGTTAAGGTTTGTCAAAATTTATTTGGGAAGCTTCCTTCTGCGCATCAAAATTTACTAAAGACTGCTTAATTTTGGCAGTGTTCAGAATGTACAAAAGGTGTTCAAATTACTAATTCATTGTAATATTGTGATCGTGATGAGTCACAAGTTAGATCAAGTGAATTAAGGTTTGTCAAAATTTATGTGGGAAGCTTTCTTCTGAGCATCAAAATTTATTAATGACTGTTTAATTTTGGCAGTTTTCAGAATGTTAAAAAGGTGTTCAAATTACTAATTCATTGTAAAATTTTGAATGTGATGAGTCATAAGTTAGATCAAGTGAGTTAAGGCTTGTCAAAATTTATTTGGGAAGCTTTCTTCTGAGCATCAAAATTTATTAAAGACTGTTTCATTTTTGGCAATTTTCAGAATGTTAAAAAGGTGTTCAAATTACTAATTCATTGTAATATTCTTATTGTGATGAGTCACAAGTTAGATCAAGTGAGTTAAGGTTTGTCAAAATTTATTTGGGAAGCTTCCTTCTGCGCATCAAAATTTATTAAAGACTGCTTAATTTTGGCAGTGTTCAGAATGTACAAAAGGTGTTCAAATTACTAATTCATTGTAATATTGTGATCGTGATGAGTCACAAGTTAGATCAAGTGAATTAAGGTTTGTCAAAATTTATGTGGGAAGCTTTCTTCTGAGCATCAAAATTTATTAATGACTGTTTAATTTTGGCAGTTTTCAGAATGTTAAAAAGGTGTTCAAATTACTAATTCATTGTAAAATTTTGAATGTGATGAGTCATAAGTTAGATCAAGTGAGTTAAGGCTTGTCAAAATTTATTTGGGAAGCTTTCTTCTGAGCATCAAAATTTATTAAAGACTGTTTCATTTTTGGCAATTTTCAGAATGTTAAAAAGGTGTTCAAATTACTAATTCATTGTAATATTCTTATTGTGATGAGTCACAAGTTAGATCAAGTGAGTTAAGGTTTGTCAAAATTTATTTGGGAAGCTTCCTTCTGCGCATCAAAATTTATTAAAGACTGCTTAATTTTGGCAGTGTTCAGAATGTACAAAAGGTGTTCAAATTACTAATTCATTGTAATATTGTGATCGTGATGAGTCACAAGTTAGATCAAGTGAATTAAGGTTTGTCAAAATTTATGTGGGAAGCTTTCTTCTGAGCATCAAAATTTATTAATGACTGTTTAATTTTGGCAGTTTTCAGAATGTTAAAAAGGTGTTCAAATTACTAATTCATTGTAAAATTTTGAATGTGATGAGTCATAAGTTAGATCAAGTGAGTTAAGGCTTGTCAAAATTTATTTGGGAAGCTTTCTTCTGAGCATCAAAATTTATTAAAGACTGTTTCATTTTTGGCAATTTTCAGAATGTTAAAAAGGTGTTCAAATTACTAATTCATTGTAATATTCTTATTGTGATGAGTCACAAGTTAGATCAAGTGAGTTAAGGTTTGTCAAAATTTATTTGGGAAGCTTCCTTCTGCGCATCAAAATTTACTAAAGACTGCTTAATTTTGGCAGTGTTCAGAATGTACAAAAGGTGTTCAAATTACTAATTCATTGAAATATATTGAATGTGATGAGTCACAAGTTAGATCAAGTAAGTTAAGGTTTGTCAAAATTTATGTGGGAAGCTTTCTTCTGAGCATCAAAATTTATTAATGACTGTTTAATTTTGGCAGTTTTCAGAATGTTAAAAAGGTGTTCAAATTACTAATTCATTGTAAAATTTTGAATGTGATGAGTCATAAGTTAGATCAAGTGAGTTAAGGCTTGTCAAAATTTATTTGGGAAGCTTTCTTCTGAGCATCAAAATTTATTAAAGACTGTTTCATTTTTGGCAATTTTCAGAATGTTAAAAAGGTGTTCAAATTACTAATTCATTGTAATATTCTTATTGTGATGAGTCACAAGTTAGATCAAGTGAGTTAAGGTTTGTCAAAATTTATTTGGGAAGCTTCCTTCTGCGCATCAAAATTTATTAAAGACTGCTTAATTTTGGCAGTGTTCAGAATGTACAAAAGGTGTTCAAATTACTAATTCATTGTAATATTGTGATCGTGATGAGTCACAAGTTAGATCAAGTGAATTAAGGTTTGTCAAAATTTATGTGGGAAGCTTTCTTCTGAGCATCAAAATTTATTAATGACTGTTTAATTTTGGCAGTTTTCAGAATGTTAAAAAGGTGTTCAAATTACTAATTCATTGTAAAATTTTGAATGTGATGAGTCATAAGTTAGATCAAGTGAGTTAAGGCTTGTCAAAATTTATTTGGGAAGCTTTCTTCTGAGCATCAAAATTTATTAAAGACTGTTTCATTTTTGGCAATTTTCAGAATGTTAAAAAGGTGTTCAAATTACTAATTCATTGTAATATTCTTATTGTGATGAGTCACAAGTTAGATCAAGTGAGTTAAGGTTTGTCAAAATTTATTTGGGAAGCTTCCTTCTGCGCATCAAAATTTATTAAAGACTGCTTAATTTTGGCAGTGTTCAGAATGTACAAAAGGTGTTCAAATTACTAATTCATTGTAATATTGTGATCGTGATGAGTCACAAGTTAGATCAAGTGAATTAAGGTTTGTCAAAATTTATGTGGGAAGCTTTCTTCTGAGCATCAAAATTTATTAATGACTGTTTAATTTTGGCAGTTTTCAGAATGTTAAAAAGGTGTTCAAATTACTAATTCATTGTAAAATTTTGAATGTGATGAGTCATAAGTTAGATCAAGTGAGTTAAGGCTTGTCAAAATTTATTTGGGAAGCTTTCTTCTGAGCATCAAAATTTATTAAAGACTGTTTCATTTTTGGCAATTTTCAGAATGTTAAAAAGGTGTTCAAATTACTAATTCATTGTAATATTCTTATTGTGATGAGTCACAAGTTAGATCAAGTGAGTTAAGGTTTGTCAAAATTTATTTGGGAAGCTTCCTTCTGCGCATCAAAATTTACTAAAGACTGCTTAATTTTGGCAGTGTTCAGAATGTACAAAAGGTGTTCAAATTACTAATTCATTGAAATATATTGAATGTGATGAGTCACAAGTTAGATCAAGTAAGTTAAGGTTTGTCAAAATTTATGTGGGAAGCTTTCTTCTGAGCATCAAAATTTATTAATGACTGTTTAATTTTGGCAGTTTTCAGAATGTTAAAAAGGTGTTCAAATTACTAATTCATTGTAAAATTTTGAATGTGATGAGTCATAAGTTAGATCAAGTGAGTTAAGGCTTGTCAAAATTTATTTGGGAAGCTTTCTTCTGAGCATCAAAATTTATTAAAGACTGTTTCATTTTTGGCAATTTTCAGAATGTTAAAAAGGTGTTCAAATTACTAATTCATTGTAATATTCTTATTGTGATGAGTCACAAGTTAGATCAAGTGAGTTAAGGTTTGTCAAAATTTATTTGGGAAGCTTCCTTCTGCGCATCAAAATTTATTAAAGACTGCTTAATTTTGGCAGTGTTCAGAATGTACAAAAGGTGTTCAAATTACTAATTCATTGTAATATTGTGATCGTGATGAGTCACAAGTTAGATCAAGTGAATTAAGGTTTGTCAAAATTTATGTGGGAAGCTTTCTTCTGAGCATCAAAATTTATTAATGACTGTTTAATTTTGGCAGTTTTCAGAATGTTAAAAAGGTGTTCAAATTACTAATTCATTGTAAAATTTTGAATGTGATGAGTCATAAGTTAGATCAAGTGAGTTAAGGCTTGTCAAAATTTATTTGGGAAGCTTTCTTCTGAGCATCAAAATTTATTAAAGACTGTTTCATTTTTGGCAATTTTCAGAATGTTAAAAAGGTGTTCAAATTACTAATTCATTGTAATATTCTTATTGTGATGAGTCACAAGTTAGATCAAGTAAGTTAAGGTTTGTCAAAATTTATATGGGAAACTTTTTTCTGGGCATCATAATTTATTAAAGACTGTTTAATTTTGGCAGTTTTCAGAACGTTAAAAAGGTGTTCAAATTACTAATTCATTGTAATATTTTTAATGTGATAAGTCACAAGTTAGATCAGGTGAGTTAAGGTTTGTCAAAATTTATTTGGGAAGCTTTCTTCTGAGCATCAAAATTTATTAAAGACTTTCATTTTGGCAATTTTCAGAATGTTAAAAAGGTGTTCAAATTACTAATTCATTGTAATATTCTTATTGTGATGAGTCACAAGTTAGATCAAGTAAGTTAAGGTTTGTCAAAATTTATGAGGGAAACTTTTTTCTGAGCATCAAAATTTATTAATGACTTTAATTTTGGCAGTTTTCAGAGTGTTAAAAAGGTGTTCAAATTACTAATTCATTGTAATACTCTGAATGCGATGATTCACAAGTTAGATCAAGTGAGTTAAGGCTTGTCAAAATTTATTTGGGAAGCTTCCTTCTCAGCATCAAAATTTAATAAAGACTGTTTAATTTTGGCAGTTTTCAGAATGTAAAAAAGGTGTTCAAATTCCTAATTCATTGTAATATTCTGATTATGATGAGTCACAATACAGATCAAGTGAGTTAAGGCTTGTCAAAATTTATTTGGGAAATTTCCTTCTGCCCATCAATGTTATTTAAAGACTGTTTCATTTTGGCAATTTTCAGAATGTTAAAAAGGTGTTCAAATTACTAATTCATTGTAATATTCTTATTGTGATGAGTCACAAGTTAGATCAAGTAAGTTAAGGTTTGTCAAAATTTATATGGGAAACTTTTTTCTGAGCATCAAAATTTATTAATGACTTTAATTTTGGCAGTTTTCAGAGTGTTAAAAAGGTGTTCAAATTACTAATTCATTGTAATATTCTGAATGCGACGAGTTACAAGTTAGATCAAGTGAGTTAAGGTTTGTCAAAATTTATTTGGAACCTTCCTTCTGCGCATCAAAATTTATTAAAGACTGCTTAATTTTGGCAGTGTTCAGAATGTACAAACGGTGTTCAAATTACTAATTCATTGTAATATTGTGATCGTGATGAGTCACAAGTTAGATCAAGTGAATTAAGGTTTGTCAAAATTTATGTGGGAAGCTTCCTTCTGCGCCTCAAAATTTATTAAAGACTGTTTAATTTTGACAGTTTTCAGAATGTTAAAAATGTGTTCAAATCACTAATTCATTATGATATTCCAATTTTTAGGTATCAGAAATTTGATTAAGTCTGGTAAGATTTAAAAAAAAATATTTTTAAGCTTCCTTTCGCGCATCAAAGTTAATTAAAGACTTAATTAAATTAGAGTTGTATTCTAACTGTCTTCAGAGTGTTAAAAAGTTGTCACATCACTAATTTACTATAATATTCTGATTGTGATGAGTCACAAGTTAGATCAAGTGAGTTAAGGCTTGTTAAAATTTATATGAGGAGCTTCTTTCCGCGCATCAAAGTTTTTTAAAGGCTGTTCAATTCTGGATCGTCTTTAGAATGTTAAAAGTGTGTCTAAATTACTAATTTATTAGAATATTCTGATTGTGATGAGTCACAAGTTACATCAAGTGAGTTAAGGTTTGTCAAAATTTATATGAAAACCTTCCTTCAGCGCATCAAAGTTCTTCAAAGGCTGTTCAATTCTGCCGGTCTTCAGAATGTCAACGTTTTCGTTCGGCGTCCCCTTGAAATTTCATCGAGTGTCGCGCATCATTAATTGAGCGATTAAGTACTGCGACCATCTGAGGCCTCGTCAGGATCTCGAATCTACCGCACGATAAGTTTACCCGGAACGATTCAATTAGAGGCGAAATCCTCCCGTTTTTTCTTCCCCGATCGCGAAATACCTTACGACTTAATTCTTATAGAGAGAGAGTCTCCTCTCTCTGTCCGTGTTCTCCTCTTCTCGTCTTCCCTTAGTAACCCTAGCGACGTTAAGTACGTAATGCAAGTAGTGTAAGCATCAGGCGTTTAAAAACAAGTTTGGTGCACTTCTTGCTGCAATTAAAGAGGACGATGTTTATCTGTCTTTCTCTCTCTCTCTCTCTTGCTCCTCTTGGCTTATTGATAGTTTTTCTCGATCTGATCGCTGCTGCGGAACAACACGTAAAAAATGCCACTTCCCAAGAATTACGGTTTACGTGGACGTCTTCTCCTTCTCTCTGCGTCTCTCGGAGAGACTCTTCATCGGGATTCAGCACGTCGAGCCTTGTCGCTTTTCTTTTTGCGCTATTAGCCATCGATAGATATTCATCGGTGCGTCGATGATGCGAAAATAAATGGCGGCGCGAAGGTGAAAACGGTGAAATTTTCAGATTGGGAGAGAGGCGCCTTACCATAAGATAACAAGATTGTGAAGAAGAAGAAGAGTAAGAAGAAGAAGAAGAAGAAGGTGGTTCATGACGAGAAGTGATTTTTATAAATAATTTCTGTGGAGGAAAGAAACTGGAGTTCTAAACGAATCTTATCTATGTAACTCACCATATGGTATATCAAAGACTTTGTCAAAGCATCGTTAAAACAGTTAATTAAGTCTAATTGATCTCATGCTTGCTAAGCTATATAATACAATTTTTTTGAAGAATATAGTTAAATTGCTCGTAATGTTCAATTAGTACATTGTACATTCCCTTCACCTTAAACTAATTTTTGTTTTAATCTCTACGAAGCCTACAGTATGCCCTGCCGTGATGTACTCCTGCTCATATTCCAGCTTCACGTGAACTGTGTTACGGATTTATTCATTTTTAACTTTTTCCTCGTTGTGCCCATCTAGTTTTATATATAAAATGTTTACTGTCTTTTGGTGTAGGACAATAAGTACTTTTTTACTGAGCTCGATATATAGGCGTTTTAGTGCGTGTCTCAAGTACCTTTGTAGAGGGTATACTTTTTTGAAGAAAATAGTTAAATTGCTCGTAATGTTCAATTAGTACATTGTACATTCCCTTCACCTTAAACTAATTTTTGTTTTAATCTCTACGAAGCCTACGGTATGCCCTGCCGTGATGTACTCCTGCTCATATTCCAGCTTCACGTGAACTGTGTTACGGATTTATTCATTTTTAACTTTTTCCTCGTTGTGCCCATCTAGTTTTATATATAAAATGTTTACTGTCTTTTGGTGTATGACAATAAGTACTTTTTTACTGAGCTCGATATATAGGCGTTTTAGTGCGTGTCTCAAGTACCTTTGTAGAGGGTATACTTTTTTGAAGAATATAGTTAAATTGCTCGTAATGTTCAATTAGTACATTGTACATTCCCTTCACCTTAAACTAATTTTTGTTTTAATCTCTACGAAGCCTATAATATGCCCTGCCGTGATGTACTCCTGCTCATATTCCAGCTTCACGTGAACTGTGTTACGGATTTATTCAATTTTAATTTTTTCCTCGTTGTGCCCATCTAGTTTTATATATAAAATGTTTGCTGTCTTTTGGTGTATGACAATAAGTACTTTTTTACTGAGCTCGATATATAGGCGTTTTAGTGCGTGTCTCAAGTACCTTTGTAGAGGGTATACTTTTTTGAAGAAAATAGTTAAATTGCTCGTAATGTTCAATTAGTACATTGTACATTCCCTTCACCTTAAACTAATTTTTGTTTTAATCTCTACGAAGCCTATAATATGCCCTGCCGTGATGAACTCCTGCTCATATTCCAGCTTCACGTGAACTGTGTTACGGATTTATTCATTTTTAACTTTTTCCTCGTTGTGCCCATCTAGTTTTATATATAAAATGTTTACTGTCTTTTGGTGTAGGACAATAAGTACTTTTTTACTGAGCTCGATATATAGGCGTTTTAGTGCGTGTCTCAAGTACCTTTGTAGAGGGTATACTTTTTTGAAGAAAATAGTTAAATTGCTCGTAATGTTCAATTAGTACATTGTACATTCCCTTCACCTTAAACTAATTTTTGTTTTAATCTCTACGAAGCCTACGGTATGCCCTGCCGTGATGTACTCCTGCTCATATTCCAGCTTCACGTGAACTGTGTTACGGATTTATTCATTTTTAACTTTTTCCTCGTTGTGCCCATCTAGTTTTATATATAAAATGTTTACTGTCTTTTGGTGTATGACAATAAGTACTTTTTTACTGAGCTCGATATATAGGCATTTTAGTGCGTGTCTCAAGTACCTTTGTAGAAGTTATACTTGTGGCAGCTGTCATGAAAAAAATATGAGAATCTACAAGGTCTTTATTGCTTAATTGTGATTTTAGTTCAAATACAAAATCAGAAATATTATTTTTGTTGCATACCTCTTGATAATGACTGAGTGATCTAAAACGAGTGGAAAACAAGCCTCGCTTGGTTAGGGAAAAATTACTATTTTTACACTCTACTCTTTCTGGATATGTTGACGCTAACGTCAACATTATTTTAGGTTAAGAAATTGTAATTTGTGGTGAACTAATTTTGGGAATTTTTCAACGCGTTTTGTTTTACAAACAGATAATAATCACTGACGCAGCTTAGGTAACAAGGTCCCATTTTATTACGAAGAATAACAACGCCGACCGAACGTCAACAAGCCAAGTTCAAATCATAATAATTAACCGAGTCAGCATAACAAAGGCGTTTACGGAACGTAATAAGAAGCGCGCTCCAGTTAAGATCAGTTTCTGCAACGCTAGGTCATTGTAAGAAAACAAATAATATCCCATTTAACCAATGTAAAATAAGATGTATAAAAGCTCTGAAATTTGGGACAATAAACCAGTATACCCTAGTATGCTCAAAACGACAGTGTGTTGTGATCTTTCTTCACGCCACTTAACCCGACAACCCAAAACCTAACAAACTTCAACCCGGAGAGTACGTCACGCCCTCTCTCCAAACTACTAGAACCTCAACCCCCGGATCTGTACGATACGCCCTCAGATCCAACCCGGAGAAGTACGTCACGCCCTCTCTCCAAACTACAAAAACTTCAAGAACTTCAAGAGATCACGTCACGCCCTGATCTCCGCCTACAAGAACTTCAAAGAGATCACGTCACGCCCTGATCTCCGCCTACAAGAACGTCTTCAGCCTTACAACCTGGAGACAAGATTTATCTCCGCAGCCACCCACGAGTTA
This sequence comes from Cryptocephalus moraei, assembly GCA_946251905.1. Taxonomy (NCBI): domain Eukaryota; kingdom Metazoa; phylum Arthropoda; class Insecta; order Coleoptera; family Chrysomelidae; genus Cryptocephalus; species Cryptocephalus moraei. Next base: position 7,261,077 of record OX276462.1, on the reverse strand, counting down.
CGAGAGATATCTACTACATACAGTCCACTCTCTAGAGATCATTGCACACCTTCGTTCAGGATAAGTTTCCAAATCCATACCAGTTACAATTATATTAAGTGAAATATGGGAATCTGTAAGTTGTTTTATTGTCTAATTTTAGATTCGATATGAATTCAAAACCAGAGGAATTACTCTTGTAGCTTATTACCTGATGATGCTTTATGGTACAAAACGAGTGGCCCACCAATCTGTAATAGCTTCGATAAGCCTAGTCTCTATGTGAATGATATTACTGTTCGATTTTTATACATAATATTCATGTTTTTTATTAAAATTTTGACAAATAGGAATTTTTGGTAGAAATTACACCTAGCGGCTGGATAAATTGATTAATATACTTTATGTTTCTTCCCACGCCCTTAGGGGAATAACCATTTTCTAAGTCTTTTGGTATTGCACGCTGATAGATTTTCATTATCAACAGTATAATTAACTACTACTTCTTATTTATTTATTTAACGATTCCGGGAACCACACTAGCAATATATCGTCTACATCGAATTCTTCTGTACATAAAAATATCCCCCGTGGTCCTCTCTAATTGGTCCCCGGGCTATTAAGCGTAACATCGTGTAATTATTCCCCCATGAATTATTAATGACCCTTAAATTAATTAACTTGAAATCAAACACAGAAGAGGTCCGCGTACGAGACGTACGTACCTACCTAACATTTTTCATTTTTCCTGCGTTTTCGCTTTTTTTTCTTCACGGCGATACAACGTCGCGATAGTCATCTTTATTCATAGAAAAAGTAATACGGACGGCTCGAAATTATTTTTACGATTTGTGCACTCTTTTAACGATCGAAACGATAAAAACGATGTCACTTTCGCGTTTCGTATTATTTCAGAAACGACCACTGGTACACACAGTATAGGCGCGACATTATGTAAATTTTATGGATATGGGTTTTTGAAAAATAAAAAAAAAGTGATATAACTGGAAACGTGACATACGGAGAAATATTCGCGTGCACGCGTTATGGACTCGTAACAAGAAACTCGGGACGTTTGCGAAAAATTAACAGCTACCGTCTCGTTCGTCGATAATTGTGTGATATTCAGCGATCGGAGATCCCCAGACGAGATCGGAGCCCATAAGGCGAGCAGCGTGTTTTAACTTGCCTTTTGTGCTCTTCGTGCTGACAAATTTTCTTAACTGGTTTACACGAATACCCATAACTTTGTGACTTAACCCCGTACTCGTGAACTCATGGAAACGGCTAATGACGTGCTGAGGTAAATTCGAGCGTGGCGGGATAACGCGTGCCCGTGGCACGTCGTATGGCACATCAACGATACTTAAAATTGCACCTATCACTACATTCTCAAGACAATTTTAACCATATTTCCCAAAAAAATCACATTACATAATGCACACATGCTCTACGTTTAAGTACCACGAATCGTTACTCCTACTATGACAATTCCTGGTTGGTCTTTGACAACCTCTCTGAATACATTCTCAGAGTAAACGTTAAAAAGTGTCGGCGAGAGTATACAGCCTTGCCGTACGCCTCGTTCTATATTGATTGGTTTGGATTCTCTGTTTGTGTTTACAATAGCTGTTTGGTTCCAGTAGAATTTGGTAACAAGTTTTATGTCTTTGTCGTCTAGTTGGATGCTCTGCAAGGCGGTAATCAATTTGGTATGTTGGACGCGATCAAATGCCTTCTCAAAATCAATGAAGCACATATATACGGGTTTTCTTACTTCCCAACACCGTTGTAGGAGTGTTTCTATCGAAAAAACTGCTTCTCTGGCATGTTCAGAGATGCCATGGCTCCCCATGGTTCCGTCATCACATTGACTTCTCTATAGAAGTCAACATACGAAGACAGTACAGTTGGACAAACACACTTCAAGATGGTTTAATATAATTAAAGCGTATATGGTATGGTGGGATTCAAACACCTTGGACAACAAGTGGACATAGTGATAACTCCTCTAAAGAGCGAAGTGATATTATGTATTCAAAAGTGAAATACTACTCCCTACTTCTTCCTATGTTGATGGCTATTCGTTACGGCTATTGGGAGCATAATGGCTATGCGGACTTTATTCACTGCTGCACAGTTGAAGTGTGGCATTAAATCATATTAGGAGATTTTTCAGCAATGAGATTCTTCTTCATCCTACACTCCTTCTGCCTTGAATTTTACCTTGGAGTATAAGCTCCAAGGCAAAATGCTAATCTCTATAGAATATTATTTCATTATAGTGTTAGTAGAGAGTAGTATTTTCATTCGGTATTTAATTGGTTGTAATTACCCGAAAACTGAACCATAACAGAAGTGATTTTGATGATATTTTGAAATCTGTTTTCCAAGTGCAGTTCAAAGCGTTGTTCACAGTTGTCGTTGCAATCAATATGCCAATTAAAGCGTCAAACGCATTAGGACTAATTAGTCAAACAAGCACGTTCTTAAGCCACGGAGCCCATTCGACCCCGTGGCCGTGACAATAGGATCGAGATCAAGTTTGAGGATAACCAGTTTTTGGAAGAGGTTTATCGGGGAAAATTTCCAGACGTGCGATTCCAGGTAACAATTTACCACCAAGTGACTGGTAAGCAGTGCTTTAGTACTTAATAGAAATGTTATCGATATCGCTTGTATCTGATTTTAGACTTTTTGATTGGAAAGACACACTTTTACTTTCTACTGGGAGACCCAGAACCCATGTCGTTCCTTCTACTGCATTCTACTTTTACTTCACAGATTACAACGTCGTAATCTGCAGCATCTTCCTTGCTTGTGATATTTATTGCCTGGATCCGTGTCCTTTATCTCGCACGATTTCCACGTCGCGTTTCTCTGTCTTCTTCGGTAGGAGAAAGTCAACCAACTCGAGTGCTGACATGAAAGCATAATTTCGTTGTTGTTTCTCACCTCGGGGTACTTGTGTTTGCACTTTTGTGCGCTTTTGCATATATCTCTTTCTCTCGTGGCGATGGATTTGTAGACCGTGTAAGTTGGTAGTTTGGCTTTGTCACGCGGAAAACAATAGCCTCGCGGCAACGGGCTGAGGCGAAAAAATCGTCGGAAGTGGGATACGAGGAACGGTCACTATACGCCGCTAATTACGTTTATAAGAGAGTCGTGAGGCGGACGTGGCGAAAACGTCTTATTACGAATAATAAAACAGTGTATATGAGATTCTACGAGGCGGAAAAAAGACAAAACTCGACACTCCTCGACCAGTTTCCGTGCAGTCGGAGTTTTGAGAGCGCGTTGGAATTTCGTACGTCGATTCAGTTTTGTTCATTCCTTGAAGGGTGGTGCTTTTGTTAGACAAAACATTTAAATCATTATAACTGTCATTTATGTTAGCAACTCTTTAGAAAATCACACTAAGGGAGGTTCTGACCACTTTCAGCTATAAAGTAACTAAAACCTCGAAGAAGTTTGAATTTTGAACTGGTTCGATTCCTGAAAAAATCATGAAAGTTCCAGAACTTTAAGATATTTCAGTAAGTTCTTAAGTTTTTAATATTAGGTTATTTATATTTTAAAATATTTCGTAAAGTATTCCTGAAAAAAATCTGAAATCCTGAGGTAATATTGTGTATTTCCGAATTGTTTCAGGAAAGATCAGTGATTTTTCCTGAAAACATCTAGAAACATTACCCTAAAATATATATATATATATATATATATATATATATATATATATATCTACTTATTGCACAAAACCATACTAAAATGTACCTACTAAATACTAATGTTTGGAGCAAATTTTTTGAAAGATCGTCAATACTCTGAATTATTTGCTGAAGGGTTCCTGAAAAAAATCCAGAATGTTTAAGAATTCTGAGACATTTCATTAAGCTTCTAAAAAAAATTTGAATAAATCTTGAAATATTTCTTAAAGAATTCCTGAAAAATACTGAAATATACAGATCCTGACATACTATTACGTGAATTTTCAAATTGTTTCGGGAGGATATGTGATTTATCCTGAATATATCTAGAAACCTTAAAAAATATATTCCACGAAACCATACTCAACACTCCTCATTAACCCAAGAGATCCTGAAGGACTTCTTAAAAAATTACAGGAACTTATAATATCTATATATAGAAAGCCTACAATTAATTCATAAACCTTCTATTAAAAACTTCAATGTCCTAAAGGACGACAAGGGAACAAAGTATCTAAAAAGAGTTATCTAAATGTAACTACTGATTTTTGGTGCAAATTTTTTGGAAGATCATCAATATTCTGAATTATCTGTTGAAGGGTTCCTGAAAAAGATCACAAATATTTAACAACCTTAAGACATTTCACTAAGCTTCTGAATTAGTCCTGGAAAAATCTGGAATAAATTCTGAGGGTTGTTCAAGTTTTGAAATATTCCTTAAAGAATTCCTGAAAAAATCCTGAAATTTTAAGGATCCTGACATACTATTGTGAGTTTCGGAAAGGATTTCTGATTTTTCCTGATAACATCTAGAAACCCTAAAAAATATATTGCACGGAACCATACCTAACATTTCTCATTAACCCAAAAGGTCCTGAAGGACATCTTCAAAAATTACAGGAACTTATAACATATCTTGAAAGCCTACAATTAATTCATTAACTTTCCTTTAAAATCTTCAATGTCCTAAAGCAAGGGAAACAAAGTATCAAAAAAGAGTTATCTAAGTTTAACTACTGATTTTTGGTGTAAATTTTTTTAAAAATCGTGAATATTCTGAATTATTTGTTGCAGGATTCCTGAAAAAAAAATCAAGAATGTTTAAGACCCTTAAGATATTTCAGTAAGCTTCTAAATTGTTCCTGGAAGAATTTGGAATATATCTTGAGGGTTATTCAAATTTTGAAATATTTCTTAAAGAATTCCTGAAAAATACTGAAATTTAAAGATCCTGACATACTATTGTTAATTTTCAAGTTGTTTCGGGAAGAATATATGGTTTATCTTGAATATATCTAGAAACCTTAAAAAACATATTCCACGAAACCATACTCAACATTCCTCATTAACCCCAGAGATCCTGAAGGACTTCTTAAAGAATTACAGGAACTTATAATATCTATATATTGAAAGCCTACAATTAATTCATAAACCTTCTTTAAAACCTTCAATGTCCTAAAGGATGACAAGGGAACAAAGTATCTAAAAAGAGTTATCTAAATGTAACTACTGATTTTTGGTGCAAATTTTTTGGAAGATCGTCAATATTCTGAATTATCTGTTGAAGGGTTCCTGAAAAAGATCAAAAATATTTAACAACCTTAAGACATTTCAGTAAGCTTCTAAATTATTACTGGAAGAATCTGGAATAAATTCTAGGGGTTATTCAAATTTTGATGAAATATTTCTTAAAGAATTCCTGAAAAAATCCTGAAATTTGAAGGATCCTGACATACTATTGTGAGTTTCCAAATTGTTTCGGGAAATCGGGAAGGTTATGTGATTTATCCCGAATATATGTAGAAATCCTAAAAAATATATTGCACGAAACAATACTGAATATTTCTCAAAAAGATCCTGAAGGACTTCTTAAAAAATTGCACGCAATTGAACGCCTATACTTAATTCAGGAACCTTCCTTAAATATGTCCTAAAGGATTTCAAGGATCCAAGATATTCCTAGAAAGGGTTACCTAAATGTACCTACTTGATTTTTGTTGTCTTTTCTCTGAAAGATCGTCCATGTTCAGAAATATCTATTGAAGGATTCCTAAAATAAATCATAAGAGCTCAAGAACCTTAACACATTTCAGTAAGTTCCTAAAATGATTCTGGAAAAAAATTTCAGGGTTGTCCATATGCTGAAGTATTTCTTACAGGATTCCTGAAAAAATCTTGAGATTTTAAGGATGCTGAAATATTATTATGAGTTTCCAAATTGTGTCGGGAAGGATCTGTGGTTTATCCTAAATATATCTATAAACTCGAAACAGTATTTACCATTCATCATGAACTCAAAAGGTCCTGAATGACTTCTTCAAAATTTACAGGAACTTAGAATATATCACGAATGCCTATAATTAATTCTAAAACCTCCCTTAAAAGTGTTCATTGTCCTAAAGGATTTCATGGATGCAAAATTGTCCAAAAAGTGGTTATCTAAATGTGCTGTACATTTTTGAAAAATTGTCTATGTTCTGAACTATCTGTTACAGAGTCCCTAAAGAAATTGTGAATGTTCAAGACTCCTAAGACATTTTAGTAAGCTCCTAAGTTGTTTCTAAAAGAATCCTGAAATTTTACTCCTGAATCCAGATTGTTTCGGTAAAGTTCTGTTATTTATCTTCAAAATAGAACATTTCTTGAAAACCTATAATTAATTCAGAACCTTCATTAAAAATATTCAATGTCCTAAAGGATTTCAAGGATCCAAGATAGTCCTAGAAAGGGTTACCTAAATGTACCTACTTGATTTTTGTTGTCTTTTCTCTGAAAGATCGTCCATGTTCAGAAATATCTATTGAAGGATTCCTAAAATAAATCATAAGAGCTCAAGAACCTTAACACATTTCAGTAAGTTCCTAAAATGATTCTGGAAAAAATTTTCAGGTTTGTCAATATGCTGAAGTGTTTCTTACAGGATTCCTGAAAAAATCTTGAGATTTTAAGGATCCTGAGATATTATTATGAGTTTCCAAATTGTGTCGGGAAGGATCTGTAATTTATCCTGAATATGTATAAAAAATCGAAACAGTATTTACCATTCCTCATGAACTCAAAAGGTCCTGAAGGACTTCTTCAAAAATTACAGGAACTTAAAATATATCATGAATGCCTATAATTAATTCTGAAACCTCCCTTAAAAGTGTTCATTGTCCTAAAGGATTTCATGGATGCAAAATTGTCCAAAAAGTGGTTATCTAAATGTGCTGTACATTTTTGAAAAATTGTCTATGTTCTGAACTATCTGTTACAGAGTCCCTAAAGAAATTGTGAATGTTCAAGACTCCTAAGACATTTCAGTAAGCTCCTAAGTTGTTTCTAAAAGAATCCTGAAATTGTAGTATTGTGAGTTTCCAGATTTTTTCGGTAAGGATCTGTTATTTATCTTCAAAATATCTAGAAACCCAAAAAATATATTTCACAAAATAGTACTCAACACTTCTGATTAATATAGAATGTCCTGAAGGAATTTTTCAAGTTTACATGGCTTAGAACATTTCTTGAAAACCAATAATTAATTCATAACCTTCGTTAAAAATGTTCAATGTACTAAAGGATTTCAAGGATCCAAAATATTCCAAGAAAGGGTTAACTAAATGTACCCACTGGATTTTCCTGCAATTGTTTTGATAGATCCACCATATTCTGAATTATCTGTTGAAGGGTGCCTGAAAAAATCAAGTCAATTCAAGTACCTTGAGAGATTTCAGTATACCTCTAAATAGTTTCTGGTAGCTATTTTTGCAGAAGGTATTAGTAAGTTAATTTAAGGTTTTATTAAGCAACAGTTGCGCTAAATAACGCTAAAATATAGCTCATTTTGAAAGTTTGTAATGGGCCTATAAGGATGAATATTTAATTTTTTTCGATATAGTATCAAAAGCTCATAGACAAAAATCCGTTAAAATTATATATTTTTGACCTTTAATTGCAAAAAACAACCAAACAATTTTGATCATATGACTTTTGGTCCTGAATCACCTGAAGTACTAAAAAAACTTGTCAGACTTTCACCTCGATCAGTACGTATTTTGCCTAATTTTCCTCTACGAAATGCACAATTTCCTTTAGTTTTCCAGCTTTTCTGACCGGAAAAATTCCCCTATCAGACAATTTCCCGGTTCGAGGCTTGTCGATGTACATACATACCTCTTCGAACATTTCTAACTGTTATCGACCCAGCGTTCGCCTCTTTTTTCTTCTCATTTGTTACGCTTCTGATTCGCGAGTTAATCCACTTTGTTACGAATATGACAAAACTGCGGGCATGCATGAGCTCGCTTTGGGCCGCGATGCAATTACACGTTTTGAATAAATAGTGGCACGTCGGACCGTTAGTGCGAGAGAGAAAGAGAGAGAGACGAAAAAGAGTAAAAAGATATAACTCTATTAATGTGCAATTTAAATTGTACGAATGATTATTAGGAATTGTTTCGAGTCATGATTTATTCGAGGCGCAGCTTTCTCTTTTCTCGGCGAAAAGAACGAGGAAAAAATACAAAATGGAAATTTATGGTTATGTTAATTAGATGTGATGTGAATAAAATTTATAACAGACTTGGCGATCGAGGAGAGTTGGATTGGATTCGTGTGATTTCACCATAGCCGTTTTTTGTAGCTAGGAGATGAGTGAACTTGTAGCAACTCGTTATTTTTGTATTTGTATTTCTGTTTAATATGTGTTAATGTGACTCCCTCATAACAGGCACTCCACTTTTTAATATTAACTTTCATGTTGCTTTCATCAAATGATTAGTTCATCTCACATATCTGTTCAGTATTTATTACTAATACTAATAAACGATGGTGTTTTACCCCTTAATTTAATCTTAAGGCGAGGATTAAATCATGCGACTTTAATGACAAAGTCGTGAAATGTATTAAGGTACTTGTCTCATCTAATAAGTTTACAAACAATTGCGCAATATAAATTCTGACTACCTTAATTGTAAGTGACAAACCTAAATTCCATTTCCGGCGCTCACAATAATCGTATCCCAAAATGGAATATTTACAAAATAACCATAAACAACAGTTAATCTTAAACCTAAACCGGTTGTATATAAATCGATTGATTCTCTCTTATTTACCTAATTGTCGGTATTGCTGATTCTATTTTAGTTATTAAGTAACTGTTCCATAAATATTACTATCTTTTGTAAAGTTCGAGATTTTTAAATTTTGGTTTAAAGTCTCCATCTCGAAATAATAACCACAAAAATTAATTTTACCCCTATTTTTCACAACCTCAGAGACGGAAATTGAGCTTTCTAGAAACGTTAAATACGATCTAATTCATGTTCAGAAAACTTACAGAAGTAATTGGTAAATGTAAAAGGTGAAGATTTTTCTTATTGAATATCTATGTTAAATAAGTTACATAAACACACAAGGTCTTCAGAGTAGTTCAGAAGCTTTAAAAACATTCGAAAAGATTTCAGGAAACAATAAGTACGGTCTAGATAATTTTCAGGAAGCTAAGAGAAGTTATTCTTAAATGCAAAAGTGGAAGATGTACTTATTGAATAATTGATTAAATGAGTTACATGAACCCACAGTGTTCAGAATGCTTAACAAGCTTAAAAAATGTCCGAAAAGCTTTTAAGAAACCTTAAATAGGGTCTAATAAATTCTCAGGAAACTGAAAGAAGCAATTCTTAATGCAAAAGGCAAACATTTTTTTACTGAATAATTTGTTAATAAGTCCTATGAACCCACCAGATCTTCAGAATACCTAAACAGCTTTTAAAATCATAGAAAAGTTTTAAATGGCGTCTAATTCATTTTCCATTTTCAGGAAATATATAGAAGACATTCTTAAACGCAAAAGGTGGAAATTTTGCTTATTGAAAGGTTTGTTAAATAAGTTACATTAACTCACAAGGTCTTCAGAGTACTTCAGGAGCTTTAATGCTGCTCAGAAAGATCTCAAGAAACTTTAAGAGTGGTTTAATTAATTTTCAGGAAATTTAAAGAAGCTATTCCTAAAAGTAAAAAGGGAAGATTTTCCTATTAAATAATTTGTTAAATGAGTTACATGAACCCACAAGGTCTTCAGAGTACATCAGAAGCTTTAAAAATATTTGAATATATTTCAGGAAACTTTAAGTACAGTCTAATTAATTTTCAGGAAACTGAAATAAGATATTCTTAAATGCATAAGTGGAAGATGTTCTTATTGAATAAACAGTTAAATGAGTTACATGAACCCACAGTGTTCAGAATGCTTAACAAGCTTAAAAAAGGTGCGAAAAGCTTTTAAGAAACCTTAAATACGATCTCATTAATTTTCAGGGAACTGAAATAAGCGATTCTTAATGTAAAGGCGAAGCTTTTTTTACTGAAGAATCTTTTAATAAATTACGTGAACCCACAAGGTCTTCAGAATACCTAAACAACTTTGAAAATCATAGAAACGCTTTCAAGAAACCATAAATAGGGTCTAATTAATTTTCAGGAAACTGAAAGAAGATTCTTAATGTAAAAAGGCGAACCATTTTTTTACTGAAGAATCTGTTAATAAATTATATGAACCCACAAGATCTTCAGAATACTTTACCAGCTTTCAGAATCTTAGAAAAGCTTTCAAGAAACCTTAAATTCGGTCTAATTAATTTTCAGGGAACTGAAATAAGCGATTCTTAATGTAAAGGCGAAGCTTTTTTTACTGAAGAATCTGTTAATAAATTACATGAACCCACAAGATCTTCAAAATACCTAAACAGCTTTCAAAATCTTAAGAAAGCTTTCAAGAAACCTTAAATACGGCCTAATTCATTTTCAGATTTCAGAAAATATATAGAATAGCTTCTTAAATGCAAAATGTGAAGATTTTATTTATTGAAGGATTTCATAAATAAGTTACATAAACCCACAACGTCTTCAGAGTACTTCAGAAGCTTTAAAAATATTTGGAAAGATTTCAGGACACCTTAAGTACAGTCTAATTAATTTTCAGGAAACTTAAAGAAGCTACTCTTAAATGCAAAAGCGTTCAGAATGCTTAACAAGCTTAAAAAATGTCTAAAATGCTTTTAAGAAACCTTAAATGCGGTCTAGTTAATTTTCAGGAAACTAAAAGAAGCGATTGTTAAGGCAAAAGGCGAAGACTTTTTTTACTGAATAATTTGTTAATAAGTTACATAAACCCACAAGATCTTCAGAATGCCTAGACAGCTTTCAAAATCTTAGGAACGCTTTCGAAACCTTAAATACGTTCTAATTGATTTTCAGCAAAATTAAAGAAGTGATTGGTAAATGCAAAAGATGAAGATTTTTCTTATTGAAGGATTTGTTAAATAAGTTACGTAAACCCACAAGCTCTTCAGAGTTTTCAGAAGCTTTAAAACTGTTCGAAAAGATCTGAAGAGATTTTAAGAGTGGTTTAATTAATTTTCAGGAAATTTAAAGAAGATATTCCTAAATGCAAACGGGGAAGATTTTCTTATTACTTAAATAATTTGTTAAATGAGTTACATGAACCCACGAGGTCTTTAGAGTACTTAAGAAGTTTTAAAAGTATTCGAAAAGATTTCAGGAAACCTTAAGTATGGTCTAATTAATTTTCAGGAAACTTAATGAAGCGATTCTTAAATGCAAAAGTGGAAGATGTTCTTATTGAATAATTGGTTAAATGAGTTACATGAACCCATAGTGTTCAGAATGCTTAAAAAGCTTAAAAAATGTCCGAAAAGCTTTTAAGAAACCTTAAATAGGGTCTAATAAATTCTCAGGAAACTGAAAGAAGCAATTCTTAATGCAAAAGGCAAAAATTTTTTTTACTGAATAATTTATTAATAAGTCCTATGAACCCACCAGATCTCCAGAATACCTAAACAGCTTTTAAAATCATAGAAAAGTTTTAAATGGCGTCTAATTCATTTTCCATTTTCAGGAAATATAAAGAAGACATTCTTAAACGCAAAAGGTGGAAATTTTGCTTATTGAAAGGTTTGTTAAATAAGTTACATAAACTCACAAGGTCTTCAGAGTACTTCAGGAGCTTTAATGCTGCTCAGAAAGATCTCAAGAAACTTTAAGAGTGGTTTAATTAATTTTCAGGAAATTTAAAGAAGCTATTCCTAAAAGTAAAAAGGGAAGATTTTCCTATTAAATAATTTGTTAAATGAGTTACATGAACCCACAAGGTCTTCAGAGTACATCAGAAGCTTTAAAAATATTTGAATATATTTCAGGAAACTTTAAGTACAGTCTAATTAATTTTCAGGAAACTGAAATAAGATATTCTTAAATGCATAAGTGGAAGATGTTCTTATTAAATAAACAGTTAAATGAGTTACATGAACCCACAGTGTTCAGAATGCTTAACAAGCTTAAAATAGGTGCGAAAAGCTTTTAAGAAACCTTAAATACGGTCTAATTAATATTCAGGGAACTGAAATAAGCGATCCTTAATGTAAAGGCGAAGCTTTTTTTACTGAAGAATCTTTTAATAAATTACGTGAACCCACAAGGTCTTCAGAATACCTAAACAACTTTGAAAATCATAGAAACGCTTTCAAGAAACCATAAATACGGTCTAATTAATTTTCAGGAAACTGAAAGAAAATTCTTAATGTAAAAAGGCGAACCTTTTTTTTACTGAAGAATCTGTTAATAAATTATATGAACCCACAAGATCTTCAGAATACCTTACCAGCTTTCAGAATCTTAGGAAAGCTTTCAAGAAACCTTAAATACGGTCTAATTAATTTTCAGGGAACTGAAATAAGCGATTCTTAATGTAAAGGCGAAGCTTTTTTTACTGAAGAATCTTTTAATAAATTATGTGAACCCACAAGGTCTTCAGAATACCTAAACAACTTTGAAAATCTAAGAAACGCTTTCAAGAAACCATAAATACGGTCTAATTAATTTTCAGGAAACTGAAAGAAGATTCTTTATGTAAAAAGGCGAACCATTTTTTTTACTGAAGAATCTGTTAATAAATTATATGAACCCACAAGATCTTCAGAATACCTTACCAGCTTTTAGAACCTTAGGAAAGCTTTCAAGAAACCTTAAATACGGTCTAATTAATTTTCAGGAAATTGAAAATAGCGATTCTTAATATAAAGGCGAAGCTTTTTTACCGAACAATCTGTTAATAAATTACATGAACCCACAAGATCTTCAAAATACTTAAACAGCTTTCAAAATCTTAAGAAAGCTTTCAAGAAACCTTAAATACGGCCTAATTCATTGTCAGATTTCAGAAAATTTATAGAAGAGCTTCTTAAATGCAAAATGTGAGGATTTTGTTTATTGAAGGAATTCATAAATAAGTTACATAAACCCACAACGTCTTCAGAGTACTACAGAAGCTTTAAAAATATTTCATAAGATTTTAGGAAATTAAGTGCAGTCTAATTAATTTTCAGGAAACTTAAAGAAGCTACTCTTAAATGCAAAAGTGTTCAGAATGCTTAACAAGCTTTAAAAATGTCTGAAAACCTTTTAAGAAACTTTAAATACGGTCTAATTAATTCTCAGGAAACTGAAAGAAGCAATTCTTTATGCAGAAGGCGAAGATTTTTTTTACTGAATAATATGTTAATAAGTTACATGAACCCACAAGATCTGTAGAACACCTAGACAGTTTTCAAAAACTTAGGAAATATTCGAAACCTTAAATACGTTCTAATTCATTTTTAGCAAACTTAACGAAGTGCTTTGTACATGCAAAAGGTAAAGATTTTTGTTATTGAAGAATTTGTTATACAAATTACATAAACCCACAACGTCTTCAGAATACTTCAGAAGTTTTAAAAATGTTCGAAAATATCTCAAAACCTTAAGTGTGGTTAAATTAATTTACAGGAGATTTAAAGAAGATATTCCTAAATGCAAACGGGGAAGATTTTCTTATTACTTAAATAATTTGTTAAATGAGTTACATGCACCCACGAGGTCTTTAGAGTACTTAAGAAGTTTTAAAAGTATTCGAAAAGATTTCAGGAAACCTTAAGTACGGTCTAATTAATTTTCAGGAAACATAATGAAGCGTGTTCAGAATGCTTAACAAGCTTAAAAAATGTCCGAAAAGCTTTTAAGAAACCTTAAATAGGGTCTAATTAATTCTCAGGAAACTGAAAAAAGCAATTCTTATGAACCCACAAGATCTTCAGAATACCTAGACAGCTTTCAAAATCTTAGAAAAGCTTTCGAAACCTTAAATACGTTCTAATTGATTTTCAGCAAAATTAAAGAAGTGATTGGTAAATGCAAAAGATGAAGATTTTTCTTATTGGAGGATTTGTTAAATAAGTTACATAAACCCACAAAGTCTTAAGAATACTTCAGAAGCTTCAAAAATGTTCGAAAAAATCTCAAGAAACCTTAAGTGTGGTTAAATTAATTTTCAGGAAATTTAAAGCAGCTATTACTAAATGCAAAAGGGGAAGATTTTCTTATTAAATAATTTGTTAAATGAGTTACAAGGTCTTCAGACTACTTAAGAAGCTTTAAAAATATTTTAAAAGATTAGAGGAAATTAAGTACAGTCTAATTAATTTTCAGGAAAGTTAAAAAAGCGATACTTAAATGCAAAAGTGGAAGAGGTCCTTATTGAATATTTTGTTAAATGAGTTACATGAACCCACTGTCTTCGGAATACTGAAGAAGCTCTAAAAATGTCTGAAAAGCATTTAAGAAACGTTAAATACGGCCTAATTAATCTTCAGGAAACTTAGAGAAGCGAGTCTTAAGTGTAAGAGGCGAGGATTTTCGTATTGAATAATTTGTTTAATGATACGCATGAACCCACAAGGTCTTCAGAATACTTAAGCTTAAAATTATTTTAGAAAATCTCAAGAAGTCTTAAGTAGGGTCTAAATAATTTCCAGGAAAATAAGTAATTCGTAAATGCAAAAGGCGAAGATTTTCATATTGAATAATTTTGTTAAATATGTTACAGGTCTTAAGAATAATTAAGAACCTTTAGCAACGTTCGAAAAGATCTTATTAGGTACGATTTAGGTAAATAATCCTAGATTTAACTCTTAACTCTTACGCATGTTAATTACGATAGTAGTTGTAGAAGGGAGAAGCGCGAAAAGAGGTTATTTGGTCGATAATCAGTCGGGAATCCTTCTCGATTCTATAAAAGGAATACCCAAAAAATTTCTTAATTGGAAATCGGTTTAACATAAACGATTAAAAAGCAAAAGAGTTTGTTTCTATAATTTTACGACATTTTGGCGATCCGCGTTTCATTTACATTTCAAATTTTTCCGAATTCCGTCATGATTTAAGATTCTCGCCCGGCAGTAAACCGGAAAAATGCGGCTTTATCTCATTTTTATGGTAGATTTTCTCGGATCGGATCGCCACACCGAAAGAAAAATTAATTAACTCTCCATCATCGTCGCCATCGCCAAACATCATCATCATCATCATCATTAGTGGCATTATTTTTATAACACACGGCGCGGCGTAAAAGTTACACATTACATTTCGCTCTGTGTGTTGTTTCGGTTAGTGTTGTGTGAATTTCTTACTTCGCCGGTTTCGTTAGCCCTTCTAATCCGTTGTTGGCATTTTTAATAATCGCCTGATGATGATGATTTGGTGATCGTTAACAACGCCGCTGATTGGCAGTGTTTGTTTATGGGATAATGGCAGTGCTTTTCTTCTCCGGCCATCATTAGCCAGATGATGCGGCAGAACTCGCCCGGCGATAAATTACGTTTCTTGAGGAGCCTGAAGAGGGTCGAGGGGGGAAACCCCGAAATCCGATACGCGAATTTGTCAAAATTTATACGTTTATTTACTCGAAGAGTCCGCGACATCTTAATTTCCCGCAGAAACGTCGGACGATAAAACCGCCTTATTTATAATCTCATCGACGTTTCGGGCAGTAAACAATACGATTAAAACTGGTCTCGGGAATGTTGATTTAGGATGAGCGCCTCCTTAAAATTCATATTCCCAGATTACCTTATCGCTTATAACGGTTGATCCCGAGGAGCATTTACGACACCGAATGATTACGAGGGGTAATTATTATTTGTTGTTCGTTAATTACTTTCTTTTCGTGAAGTTCGTAAATCTCGACGACTAACTGTAGAAGCGCGGCCGTACGCCTAATCTTGATTTATATCGAAATCCAAGCACCGAAATTATTTATTGCACGTGTGACTGTTTAATAAAGGAACGTATCTAAAGTGTTGGGTTTTATGTGAGATTAGTCAATACGGTTTATTCAAAATTTGTGGTGAGGCGAGAGATAAGTTTTACGACGAAATTTAATTAAAACTTCACAAATAAGACGTATATATTGGTTTCTCGAGTGAATATCCATGGAGTAAATCAAGTGCAACCAACAAACACACTCAATAAGGTCTCACATACAGAGTCAAGACATGTCTTAGCTCTTACTTTTATATGGTAATAATACACGTATTGTAATTTTACTGAACCATTGGTCGATTTCCAATGAAAAGTTTTGGGTAATTACAAACATTGTTTGTGATGTGACTTACTGTAGTTTTTAGTAAAATTACAAAAAAATGTCCAAAAAGTAAAGTAACTACAGAGTTTGACGTAGTGGAATTGTTTACCTAATCAAACACATTAAGGTTCTAATGTAATTAAAATATATAAATTTAAAAAACCGCTTGTGCGAATTAGCCACAACCACAAATTCTATAGTCCAGGAGAAACTTTTTTTTGTTACAAACTTTCCCTTGGGAATTTCTGCCAGAGAGAGAGATTGCTTATTAATAAACAATTGAATTTGATTACAAACAATTAATTCCTTTATCTAGCGTCTGGAAGTTGATAAATTGTGCGCAATTAAAGAAAATCAAAAAAAAAACACACCTGAATCAATTTTCACCAATATTTTGGTTCACATTGGAAAATTGACATATCCAGTATGTTACCACGTAAAAACTTCTATTTTGGCATCCTAAAACTTTTCTCAAAATTCACATATAATTGAATGGTCGGACGTTTTAAAGTCAAGGGTCAAAAGTCACAAAAATCGTTTTTTTTTCTACATTTTTGCAAATATCTCATTTTCTATGGGTTTTACGCTATTTATATTTATTACCGATATTGTAGAGAACCAAATTCTCTACAACTTTTGTATTTAACATTTCTTCATACCTCGAACTGTTTTCGAGATAGAGGGCGGAGAGACCTTACATTATTCTCTGACCGCGCGCTCTCCGCCCTGTATCTCGAAAACAGTTCGAGGTATGAAGAAATGTTAAAAACAAAAGTTGTAGAGAATTTGATTCTCTACAATATCGGTAATAAATACAAATCGCGTAAAACCCATACAAAACGAGATATTGGCAAAAATGTAGAAAAAAATCGATTTTTGTGACTTTTGACCCCTGACTTTAAAATTCAATTAATCAATTTGGCCTGCGATGACTGGACTAAAAAGGACTTTACTGGAAAGTTTTTGTTCTAATTTTTTATGGGAAAGTTGTATTTTGAGAAATTTAATTCAAGTACCTTAACAATATTTTGAACAAAATTTTTACTTGAAATTAGTCATTTTTTCGTAACGAATCCTCCTCTTAACAGTTTTAAGTCGAAAATTGAGGGTTTATTGATTGTCATTAAAATCAGGAAGATTACGTTATGAAATGGTGATTGTAAGTGCCTCAACAAATAACCATTTTCAAAATTTTTAGTTGTAAGTACTGACTTTTCAAAAATTCATAACACATACATACATACATACATACATACATACAATACATAATAGGATGTACATTAGACGTCCATTTCATAGTCTTTTAAGGACGTCCAAATGATACTACAACATGGATGTACATTGAACGTCCATTTCATAGTCTTTTGAGGACGTCCAACTCATGCTGAAATAGGAATGTACATTGTACGTCCATTTCATGGTCTTTTAAGGACGTCCAATTGATGCTGCAACATGGATGTACAATGAACGTCCATTTCATATTCCTTTAAGGACGTCCAACTGATGCTACAACATGGATGTCCATTGGACGTACATTTCATAGCTTATCACGAACGTCCAACTCTTGGTGGAAAAGGGACATACTTTGGACGTCCTCTGGAGGTCAATGGACGTTTGTACGTTTAATGGACCTGTAGTGGACGACCATTGGATGCCGTGTGTTTACTGGGTTACATTTTCTGCCATTTTTCAGAAATTTCACAATCTGATGGAGAGATGAGAATAAGACTGATTAGGAAATTTTGGATTCATGGGGCTGATTAATTTGAGCCTCAACAAGTGGCTGTGAATTTAGACTATGATTGAAATTGCAAAATATTAAGTGAAAATTATACTCAGGCGAGCACAATCATGGCCGACATAAACAAACGAAATCACAATGAAATCAACAGGAAAACTTTGCGGAGTTTGCAACCGCAGAACCATCCCTTCGTCCCGTTGCAGTGTTGCTAGATTTACAAGGAAGTGGAGCATGCGCAGTGGTCGTAGAGAAGGGGCCGGTGCCTGATTGGCGAGTTTCGGATTTACTCGTACGCTACTGCGCATGCACCACTTCCGTGTAAATATGGCAACTCTGCCCCGTTACATCTATCTCCACAGTGACAAATGACAGTGGGCCCTACGGAACGCATGTTGCAGTTTCTTACGTGTACGTTGCACACCCCTGGTAAAAGATCTAAGTGATATTCTGACCACGGTGCGCAACTCGTACACGCTCTTTCCGATCAGAGACTTTCGATCTACGCGCGAATCGGAATTCCTCGGATTCCACAAAAACGTAATGGAAATAAATAAAGAGTTCCCGTTAAATATGCAAAAAAGAAAACCGTCGTCGCCGCGGCCCGATTATGTTATTTTATAATAAACGACAAGGCCGTTCAATGTCAAACAAACGCCGACCCGATCCGCCTCATTAACGGTACCAGCACGTAGGTAGAGGTACTACACCTGTCCGATGAGCGGTCGAGGGGGTGGCTGATTGGGTGTACGGCAATTAAGAGCGTCGGTTAATCTAAAAATCTCGGACTACGTTGAAATCAACGCAGTAAACTTGACCGTTCCATCAGTTGGTTTTGACGGTAATTCAAAATTTGTCCGTGTTCGACATAGTGATACTTTCAATCATTCATTTAGGTATTGATACTACAACGTGATCAAGAAATACTGTTTAAGTTAAGCATAGACAAGTTAAGTTAACACATAATATATATTGTCAACCTAAAATATACACGGAACACATAAATTGCGATGTCCTGCGACTATATTAAGTTGGTAGTATTGGATGATTCTGACGTCAAAATTCCGTGCATCGGGATTTGCTTTGAAAATAGTATAAATTTTACTTTAAAATGGTAGCACTGGAACCACTTCCGGTTGCTTGACAGCCACTTCGACGTTTAACAGTGACGGCATTGACACTTGAGCGGCGATTCAAATTTTTATTATAAAAATGGTACTATTTACATTAGAACAGGATATTTTTATTGGCATGGCTTATTTTCGGAGTGCAGTTCATGACCCCATTTCTGAATGGCAATACTCCTTCCAACCACTTTGCACCAATTTGAAGAAATGTTTCCTGAAGTTGTGTTTACTATCGACGTTTTTAAACAACACTGCATGCGCGTAGTTCAACGATATTTGAATACAGGCAATGTGAAGAAAGGAAAGCGACCTGGTAGACCCTCCGTACTCACTGAAAATGTGATGCAAGACGTTAGGGCCCGACTGCAACAAAGTCCTCGCAAATCGGTTTGGAAGCTTTCCCTCCAAACAGGTTTGATCCTCATCACAAGTTCACCAATCTCCACTTATAACTAATTTCCCGTATTCCGTTTCGTGACTTTACAGGTTTATCTATGGAAGTTGTACCACTGTGTTGAAGAGCAAATCGAAGTACAAATTTTCGATGGTCCAATCCCTAAATCCTCCTGACTGTCCACAACGCGTCCATTTCTGTAACTGGTTCAATCAGAAAATGAACAATGATGACATCCTGAATAAAACCTTTTTTCCGATGAAGCCTGGTTCCATCACATTGGCTATGTTAATTCTCAAAATTACAGAATTTGATCTGGTGAAAATCCACGTGCTGTTAGAACAACAACTTTACATCCTAATAAACTTGGTGTTTGGCTGGCTGTGTCGCGGCAGAGAGTAATTGGCCCTGTGTTTTTTAACTTCACAGTTAATTCCGAACGATACATTCAGCACATTCTCCAGCCATTCGTTGCCCAATTAACCGTAGAAGGAGCGCGAAAATGGCTACTTCCAACAAGATTCGGCTCGAGCACATACGGCTCGTGCCACAATGCAATATTTGCGGGAAGTTTTCGGCCATCGAGTCATAACAACGGGAATCTGGCCAAGTAAGTCACCAGACCTGACACCTCTAGACTTTTCTTTCTTTGGGCACCTTAAAAACAAGGTGTTCAGTAATGTTCTACATACACGTGAAGAACTGGAAGCTGCCATTATCGAGGAAGTTGCAAATATTTCTCATCAGATGTTAGTTAATGTCTTCGAGAGCCTAAAACGAAGAGTGAATTTATGTTTAGAACATAATGGTGCTCAATTCCAGCAGTACCTTTAAATATTGAAGTTTCTTCTGGTGTGGTCCTTTAATCGTAAATTAATTCACATAACCTAAAATATGTGTGTGTGTGTGTGTGTGAATTGTAGTTAACGTCTCCTTTTTGCTGCAAGGCTAAACTGGACGGGACCTACAGCTTAACGTGGGCTCCGAACCACGGTCCTCGAGTACGGTTGTACCCTCTAAGGCTCTCACCCCAATTGATCCACTCCGTGCTCTACCGACTCAGGGTGTGTGTATCCTAGTCCCGCCCTTCTACAGGATATCCGATCCTATCCGGCCTGGTTACCGGCGTGAATAGGAACGGGATTTTGGATACATTTTACACACTTCCCGCAACAATCACAACATCCATGGATTACGTGGGATTCGAACCCACGACGACAGTGACCGCCTGACTCAAAGCCAGCGCCTTAAACCACACGACCACCGCCGCCCCAAACCTAAAATATTTGTGTTTATTTAGCTGTCGCTGTCATGCAGAGTGCAGAGATTTCCGGTGTAGCGTTGCAAACCCTTAGGCAAAAAAACATCATCCAGGTAGGATTGCCAACTTAAACAGTATTTCTTGATCACTCAATATTTGCACAGAACATGAAATTATTCTATGGTCTGCGCACTAGACCATTTTCAATCGTCAACTGACCAGACTGTCAAGTTCAGTGCGCGTGCGCGTCCGGCGTCGATTTTAATGTAGTCCATAAATCTCGCCCGTAACGAGGAAGTGAGCGAGCACGGAGGCGAAAAACTATGCAGGCCTAGATAATGGCGGACACACCTCCGGTTAGCTCGGCTCGCCGTGCCGCAACGTTCCCCAACAGGTACGAACCTCCTGTATACTTAGGCGTTTGCGGAATTGAGCAGCACGAGCCATTCATCTGCGCAGAATGCGTTTTATTCGCGAATTATATCGGTATCTGGAGTAATCTTTAACGATGCCCTCGGGTCGCGATTTGTAATTAATTGAGAGTCGCTGCGATAAATTCAGACGGCTCGCAAGTGAGGAGGGTTTTTCTGTCGCCAGACGATACGGTAGATGTAACGTCCTAGAGATTAATTCCTCCAATAACGATAATGGGTTAACGTGCGCACCTTCCACATTTGGTGCGTGGCAGGTTTCGGACCAATCAGGCAGTAGGTAGCGCGAAATTTTGGAATATCGTCGCATATGGGAAAACGTCATGTTGAAACCTTATAGCTGTTTAACTATTTCATCCTACATTGCTTGCAAAGACTATTCTAGGAGACACTAAAAAGTTGTACTACTTTTAAAAAATTGCATTTTCCAAGTACATTTCAAAATTTCATAATTTAATACTTAGCGCTTTCATATTAGTAGAAATGATGAACACAATATCTCGTTGTACATGCAAAGTACCACCACTAATATGCTCCAAATTCCTAAAAAATACAAGTTTACTTAATATTCTATGCACAACTAGGTACAACTTTGTTTATTTTAAGACAGATCGTTGCCTCACTCATTTGGAGTTCCGGACAATTTCCTGATATTTAGCCAGTTATTGCTTCAATTTATGTGTCTATTGGTTCTAAACAAAACTTCACAGTTAACTCATTTTTTAAAGTACGTTACTGCATCAGTTTTTCAAGTGAGACTTTTAACTGTAATCAGCGCACCAAACCTAATATTAAGCCTGCATTTTTTTTTACCATTAAATTTAGCTTTGAATATTGATCATTTTTGCTTTCTTATACATGAGAAGTATTGTAATTGGGTCAACTTTTAGAATTTGAGTTATTAGCATTTCTAGGCGTTATAAGGTTCCCCGAATTCAAAAAGTATGTTTTTGAAAATATCGCTGTGCCTGAGTAAAGGGAAATAACGGTTCCAAATTTGAATCTGGATTTTGTCCTTCACCAGCACCTTCCATTAAGCTTTCCATTAAAATCGTCCGGGTCAAAAGGGTACTTTACTCTAGTGGTTTTTTGATTTTTGAAAATTTTCTCGAAATGTGCTACAAGAATTCTTTTTAAACTGCTTCAAAACTCTTTCACTGTCGAATATACATAATAGAGTTTAATAACAGTTTTGGCTAAAACTCCTCTAAAGGGCACTTTAAATTAGTCACCTTGGTTTTTGGAAATATTCCCAAAATTTACTTTAAGACTTTTTTTTAAACTATTAGTATTTATTCTCTGAAGTGCGCTTAAGGGTAGACTTACCCCAAAATGTTATTAAACTCCATTATATACATTCCACAATGGAATAAATATTTGTCACTCTTCGGTTATTTTGAAATTTACTCAAAATCAACACATATACTATGTATTATATAGATAATGGTATTGTAACTTCGATTTTTGCAAATTTTCTCAACAACACCAATATATTTTTAAGCTTCGGATACTTATTCTATTATTGAATGTGTATAATAAAGTTTAATAACATTTTTTTCCTAAATGTTCTCTAAGAGACACTTTACACTTCTAGTCACTTTTCAGTTTTTGGAAATTTTCCTCACATTTTCTTCCAGAATTTCGTTTAAGCTTTGGATATTTATCCTCTAAAGTGCCCTTTAGGGAAGATTTACCCCAAAATTTTCTTAAACTTTATTTGATACATTCGACAATGGAATAAATATTTGTCACTACTCAATTTTTGAAAATTTTCTCAAAATTTCCTTTAAGAATTCTTTTTAAACTGTAATTATTTTACTGTCGACTATATAGAATAAGGTTTCCTAACAATTTTGGCTAAATATTCTCTAAATGGCACTTTACGCTAATCACTTCGTTTTTTGGAAATTTTCTCGAAATTTGCTTTAAGATTTATTTTTAAACTTTTATTATTTATTCTCTAAAGTGCCATTTAGTGAAGATTTACCCCAAAATGTTATTAAACTTTATTATATTCATTCTGGAATGAATTAAATATTTCACTATTCAATTTTTGGAAATTTTCTTAAAATCAACCACAATATTTTGTTTTAAGCTTTGGGTACTTATTCTGCTATTGAATTTGTATAATAAAGTTTAATAACATTTTTGGCTAAATCCCCTCTGAAGGGCACTTTACGCTAACCACTTTCCTGATTTTGGAAATTTTCTCAAAATTTGCTTTAAAAATTTATTTTCAACTCTTAAAAGTTATCCTCTAAAGAGCCCTTTAGGGAAGATTTACCCCAAAATGTTACTACACTTTATTAAGTATACATTCGACATGGAATAATTATTTGCCACTGCGATTTTTGGAAATTTTCTCAAAATCTACACCAATAGTATTTCAAACTTTGGACATTTATTTTGTTATCGAACTTATATAATAAAGCTTAATAACATTTTTAGCTAAACCTTCTCTAAAGGGCACTCTACACTAGTCAGTTTTTGGAAATTTTCTCCAAATTTTCTTCGGGAATTCTTCTTAAACTTATATTAATTCTCTAAAGTGCCCTTTAGTGAAGATTTACCCCAAAATTTTCTTAATCTTTATTTGATACATTCGACAATGAAATAAATATTTGTCACTACTCAATTTTTGGAAATTTTCCCAAAATTTTCTTTAAGAATTCTTTTTAAACTGTAATTATTTTACTGTCGACTATATAGAATAAGGTTTAATAACAATTTTGGCTAAATCTTCTCTAAATGGCACTTTACGCTAATCACTTCGTTTTTTTAGAAATTTTCTCGAAATTTGCTTTAAGATTTGTTTTTAAACTTTTAATATTTATTCTCTAAAGTGCCCTTTAGTGAAGATTTACCCCAAAATGTTATTAAACTTTATTATATTCATTCGACAATGAATTAAAAATTTCACTATTCAATTTTTGGAAATTTTCTCAAAATCAACCACAATATTTTGTTTTGAGCTTTGGGTACTTATTCTGCTATTAAATTTGTATAATAAAGTTTAATAACATTTTTGGCAAAATATCCTGTGAAGGGCACTTTACGCTAGTCACTTTCCTGATTTCGGAAATTTTCTCAAAATTTGCTTTAAAAATTCTTTTTCAACTCTTAATATTTATCCTCTAAAGTGCCTTTTAGTGAAGATTTACCCCAAAATGTTATTAAACTTTATTATATTCATTCGACAATGAATTAAAAATTTCACTATTCAATTTTTGGAAATTTTCTCAAAATCAACCACAATATTTTGTTTTGAGCTTTGGGTACTTATTCTGCTATTAAATTTGTATAATAAAGTTTAATAACATTTTTGGCAAAATATCCTGTGAAGGGCACTTTACGCTAGTCACTTTCCTGATTTCGGAAATTTTCTCAAAATTTGCTTTAAAAATTCTTTTTCAACTCTTAATATTTATCCTCTAAAGAGCCCTTTAGGGAAGATTTACCCCAAAGAGTTACTACACTTTAGTAAGTATACATTCGACATGGAATAATTATTTGCCACTGCGATTTTTGGAAATTTTCTCAAAATCTACACCAATATTATTTCAAACTTTATACATTTATTCTGCTATCGAACGTGTATAATAAAGCTTAATAATATTTTTAGCTAAACCTTCTCTAAAGGGCACTTTACACTAGTCACTTTTCGACTTTTCTGTATTTGAAAATTTTCTTAAAATTTTCTTTCAAAATTCTTATTAAACTTTTAATATTAATTCTGCTTTCAAATATCTACCTATATGAACGTATAAGAGAGTAGTCTCATGGGCACTCAAATTTAAAGCCTCGTATGTCAAAAAATTACGGGATAAAGTTAGCCACATCCACAAATTTTATAGTCCAGGAGAAAAAAAAATCAAAATTTCACAAATAGTTTATACGATATTATTCAATTTTTTTCGAGAAGTGAGATAAAGAGTTGCTGTTATCAAATAAAATCTTATTTTAACTACCTTCTTTTTATAACCCGAGCAGGTCATAAACGTCCCATTTACTGTATGTTTCGAATGAAGCACTCGAGATACTTGAGTGGTTCATGCTTTATACATAATGTGACAGTAATAGCCCTCTTAAACATAAGTAGTAAGAACGGTTTTAAGATTCAAAACGTATTATTTTATATGCATTTTTTATCAAAATGTACTCAACTTACTCGATAATAATTGATAATAATTCTTGGCCCAACATTGGACGTTATCGACTGTAGAACTGTAAATAGGGCCTATTACTATTGAAGTTGACTAGTTATTTATTTTCTATACAGTGATGGTTATTGGTAAGTTGATATTGGTATTATAAGTTGGTAGGTTCACTGTATACACTGTAGTTAATACCGAAATTACAAATACCCTTGTACCTCCTAATTCGAGACAAACCAGAAGTGCTACTGATTTTAATTACAGCTTCAAATTAAATCGTCTATTAACGCCGAAAGAAATTACATTTATATTTACAGAAAAACGACACAAAACAACAACAAAAAACCAAGAAATCTCCATATCCAGCTTTCCTCTGGGGCCCAACCGACATATTTCATTCGATCGGAATGTCTCCGTAACGGTAAACCGGACCGATGATGGCCAGAACTCCTCTCATTCATATCGCACACTCATTAGCTTAAAAAACTAATTAGATATCCGAATTTCTCTCTCCCTCTCTCTCTCTCGGACTAACAGCCCGAACATAATCATAACAGAGGATTACTACTTATGGAAATAATACGCGGGCATACATAAAATAGAATTAATAGTGTAATTATTGTTTGCCGAGCGGATCAGAGGAATTTATGTAGCCGATAACGCGTTAGAAAAAAAAAAGTGTCTTGTTATGCCGCGATATACTCATAAATTCGAATCTAACTGATGAACCGGAATTTTAATAACTATCCGCGTAAACATTAAAAGGGAAAACTCCAAGAAAACTATTTCTATTGCCTTAAGCTAAAATAGAAAAGCTGGGGAAGAAATGTGATTACTAAATTAACATAGTGGTAACCATTTATTATAACCAGTTATTTTAATTAAAAATAATGTATTCCGCCAAATTGCCTTTTTGGGCGCTTTAAAAACCGATACGATTCTAATGATATCATCGAGGGATCATCAAGTGATTCTCAATGGTTCATCAAGAGACCGTCAAAATCATCAAGCGATCATAGTTATCTTAATACTTACTTATACCTATAAATCGTTCCTAAAATGTATTACTTAGCTTAGCTTATGTAAAATAGCTTTCCAAATGGTCTGAGAAACAAATTTGCTCTATTGTCTTAAAAATCAAATCAGCCCCAACCTGTATTCTGCAGGTATACAGGTTGTCACTTGAAGAACGCCATATGGAAAATTCTGAAAATTCTGAGAAAATACACTCAAAATATTTTTAGTAGTGTGATAGCTCCGGGTATACCTGAAGATAACAGCAGCTCAGTAATTTTAAATAAAGGACACTGTATATTCTCACATTTTTGAGTTTTAACATGACGTTACCCAAATTCGTTACCCAATGACGTTTTTGAAATATTTGAAAAAAATGCATATTAAGCACCTATTAATTATATTATATATTACATAAAGTTAAAAACGAAATCTGTTTTTGACTTCTGGGGAAACATTAAAGCTATAGCATTAATAAATAATAAACATAGCTATATATATATCGGGTGTTTTTTTAAATTTCACCTCATAGTAGGCTGTGGATAGTGTTTGTGAATGCGCCTTACTAAAAATGTCAAAATTGACATAACCTCACTTTTTTAATAAAAATTTAAACTGCTCCAAACGGTTTATAATGTCTTGAAAAAGACAGCTCACTCATCTACGCCTAATTAATAAAGCCAAGCTGTCTTTTTCAAGACACTAGTAACTGATTGGAGCAGTTTCAATTTCTATTAAAAAAGTGAGGGTATGTCAATTTTGACATTTTTTAGTAAGGCGCATTCACAAACACTATCCACAGCC
This sequence comes from Cryptocephalus moraei, assembly GCA_946251905.1. Taxonomy (NCBI): domain Eukaryota; kingdom Metazoa; phylum Arthropoda; class Insecta; order Coleoptera; family Chrysomelidae; genus Cryptocephalus; species Cryptocephalus moraei. The sequence goes on along the minus strand of OX276462.1, from coordinate 7,234,014 downwards.
TACTATGAGGTGAAATTTAAAAAAACACCCGATATATAGCTATGTTTATATTATATATATATAAATATAGCATTAATAAATAATAAACATAGCTATAGCGGTTAAGCATATACAAAGTACGTATAACTTTTTTGTCCTGAGACAGTTCAAACGAAGAAAATGGAAGTATAGACCGTTAAATGTATAGTTTTGCCTTGACTAGCATTGAGTTCCGCCACGGAATTTACAAGTCGATTTTACGACCACTGAGTTCCGCCGCGGTGGTAAATTGTATTGAATTAGGTTCCAGTGTACAAATCTCTTTAAAAAAAGGTGTAAAACTTGGTCACCGTTCCGCACCTATTGTTTAGTACGTGCTTTTTTGTTTGAACAACATTGAATTCCGCCACAGATTTTGCAACTTAATTTTTACCACCACATAGTTCCGCCTACGACGATATATATAGTGTAACGTGAAATGTAAACAACCAGCGTAAGCGTACGCCTTGTCGGACGAGACCGCCCACCTCATAGGGAGACCGCTCCGCTAATTGGGCCATAAAAACAGTTCCAGAATAATCGCGAATGTTCATTTAAAGAAAGAACGATTTACTACTTTCGGGTAGTTTCTAGAACAAACAAATTAGGAAAAAAAGAATCGAGCACTATCAAGAAGGTTCTCGAGACATAATAGAGGACTATAAAAAGCGAGCGCTGCGGACGAAAATTAGATTAGACGAGAAGCCGCGTGAGTAAACAGTGCGATAAGCGGACAAGTCAAATTGTATAAATAAATTAGCAGTTAAGAGTGTGATATAAATTAATTTAGTTAGGAAATAGTTTCGATAAATTAAGTATTGTTATGACAGTGTGTAAATCAATTATAATAAACGTTACAATAGTAATGAATTTGGTTCTATTGTTCGGAACATTTTCTTAAAAAGATCTAGAACTTGTATATCGTTCCGCACTTATAGTTTACCTCAATTTCTATTTTAGAGTGGTACTTTAGGTAACTGGATTAGTAACGGAACTCGATGGTAACCTTTTTAACTTCTGAAGCAAATTTACAGGTTTAAATTTAAATTTAAAAACAAATTGGAAGAATTTCAAGAAATATCAGAATAACTAATTATTATTTACATAAAAAAATAAAGTCAAGAAATAAAATAAAGCCTGTTTTTGATTTCTGGCGCAAGGTTAAAAATATTCACAAAATATTATTTTGTTCTCCAGAGACAGTTCCGTCACGGATTTTACAGGCTACTTTTTACGACAACTGAGTTCTGCCATTATGCTTTAAACGTTAATTACGCTGTGTTTTTGTAAACTTCCCAACACCCCCTCTTCGGGATATACACCTATATATATTCCTCAACCCCTGTCATCGCAACGACCTACCTGACATATTGAAATATCGCTCTCGTGCGCCATTCCGTAACAAAAATCGATATTAATGAGATGTTTATAGAAATACAATACTGCCAACTGTTACGCCTAACAGCACAACAGAAAGGGGGAAAAAACAGAGACAAACAACCACCGGCTGATATTAATACCCTCCCCATATGGCGCTCGTGTCGGTAAGGGAGGGCGGCACGCGATACTGCGGAAGGATTCACTTTCGATAACTACCTACCTAGTTTTGTTAGTCGATAGGTTATGGTTTCGGTAATTAGAGCTGTGAAGCGGAAAGGTATAAACGTCGAAATTGGGGCGGTTTCGGTTATTCTTCAGGGTCTGGATTCGAGAGGGAATCGAGTCGAAAATCTAACAATAGAATGTAGAAATCTAGAAATCTAGAACTACTGGAAATGGTAGGATTGTTAAACGCCAAATTCAACTCTATCTTTGTGCAAACAAGAGAACTCTGAGAATATACTAGAAGCCACTGTAGTAGACCTTATTAGGCCCAACTAATATCGACTAGAACAATCTTGGCATGTTTGAACCCTTTCTAAGGTTCTGCAGGTAAGGACTGACTAAAGTGACATCCCTTAAAAAGTTTGCAGATGATGTAGACTGCGCTAGCAATAAAGACTATGAAACATCACACTTCTCATGCAGGACTGTGAAGTTAGCTACATCCACAAACTTATAGTCCAGGAAATTTGTTTAAACTCAAAGTTTCTATTAACAATTTTTCTTAAGAAGATTGTTTATTGATAACCAATTTTATCCGATATGTTTTACCACCCTCGCTATTGTCTGGAGGTTGGTAAATGGGGTGCATTTACAAAAAACTGAAAAACAAAATATTTTAACCGCCGAAACAAATTTTTGCAACAAAAATTCGTACTTTAATCAATTGTTTCAGTATAAATTAGTACTTTCGACCTAATTTTACTGGCCGACCGTCATAAATACAAACTACTATTATAAAGCAAATGGGGCACTCTGGGAATGACCGATATTATAAGCATAGCATATAATATTATATATGACATAATGATATACATATTGTGACGCGAAATGTAAACATCAGTGTGAAGCGTGCTCCTTCTTATCTGACGCAGGCGGCGCATTTCAAAGCGGACCATAAAAACTCTCCTCGAATAATCGGGAACGTCCAATTAGAGAAAGAATAATCTGGACCGTTCTCGAAAAGACATTATTAGGGATACATAACTACGAGCCAGCGGTTGAAGGCAGAATAGACCACGAGCCGCCGTGAGCGAAAAAGTGCGATAAGTGTACAAATAAATTACCGCGTTAAGTGTTTAACATATATTAATTAGTCCAGGAATAGACTAAATAAATTAGGTAGCGTTAAGAACTGTACAAACAAATCAGAATAAACGTTAAATTATCATTAGTTACTAATGATATAAACGGCTCATTCGGTTTTTCGATGTTAATACCTCTCACCGATCCAGCACGCATTCGCCACCCCTGGAGCAGGCAACCGACAATACGTACAATTGTAACACGAGTTACCACCAAACCGGATCGTTCGTTTTTTCGATGTTAATACCTCTCACCGATCCAGCGCTCCGATAAGAAAGCTATGCTTCTAATAAAACTCAAATCTGTTAATATCTCGAAGACTATACGTACTATTTGAATCTGTCGACGTATCCATTACACAAATATGAATTATTCGCGACTCGTTTTTTTACTGTTTGGTAGTCCCGACCTAAGTGTTAGTTTGTTTAAGCGAATTTCCAACCGATTAATCGCCGTTTGACCGAGCCGTGTAATTATTTTAATTTTAATTAACGCCTCCAGAGCGAGACAGAGAAAGAGAGAGAGATAGTTTTCGTTGCCACCCGAAGAGTTATCCGCCGGTAACGGTCCCGTAATGATCGGTTATCGAACATTAAACGTCCAAATCAATAACGAAACGTATGATTATCCCAAACTGATATCTCTAATAAATAGGAAGGTAGAACGAGGAAAAAAATCGGTTTTCTTACCGCACTTACATGCCGATTATCCGAACGGTACACGGCGTTCGATTCGTATGTTGTATGTCTTTATAGGGTCTTGTTAATGAGAAGCCAAATTTTTGGTACGTGTTTGTTAGGAGGTTCCGACAGGTCATCATCGGAGAGCTCCCGCCATTGTCACTGGGACCTTTTTCGGGTTAGAGCTTTTGTTCCGACAGTTTTTTGTTTCTCGAGAACAATCACGTATTTATCCACGACGCACTTATTGTAGTGGAAAGTCTGAACCTGCTTCGGGTATTGACATGCTATGTTGTTAGAGGCGTTTCTTTTAACCCTTCAACGGCTAGCGTTACTTATATGTAACTCTAAGGAATCAACGCAAAACGTGACAACAGCGCATTATTATTATTATTATTATTATTATTATTATTGCGAATGACGAAAGTATTCATTAGTTTGTCCATTGAAAGCTGAAGGAATAACATAGTAAACTAAATTTACCAGTTTGTTACCATAAACTTTTTATCATTTTTATATTTAATTTTTTTTTAGTTACATGAAATTCCATCAAACATTTTTCTTCCGTCGGACGTCGACAATAATTTATTCATTAGTCAATAACAGCTAATTCGATTAAACTGTTGAAATTACAAGTTAATTGGTGAAGTTTTGAGGAAGTTACGAGAGTTTAAATTTCCCTTAGCGCTTTGACTTAAAAAACGCAATAGTCTCGAATCACCTCGTGTTAGCTCAAAACTGGGACAAAAATTCAAAAAACGTCATAAGTAAACTTTAGTAACAAACTCTCTGATCAACAACTTTATGAACATTTCAACTCGATAGGTAAAGTTTTCGGGGAGTTACGGGAGTTCATACTTCCCTCAGTACCTAAACCTTAGAAGCAAGTTTACCGTTAGATATCTCAAAATTGAGCCAAAAATTTTAAAAACTTTATAGGTGTTTTTTTGTAGAAAACTACTTCCTTGATAAGTTTCTGAAATTACAAGTCGATTGGTGAAGTTTCGAGGGAGTTACGTGAGTTCAAATTTCCCTTAGCGCTTTGACTTAAAAAACGCATTAGTCTTGATTCACCTCGTGTTATCTCAAAAGTGGGACAAAAATTCAAAAGACCTCATGAGTAAACTTTAGTAACAAACTCTCTGATCAACAACTTTATGAACATTTCAACTCGATAGGTAAAGTTTTCGGGGAGTTACGGGAGTTCATACTTCCCTCAGTACCTAAACATTAGAAGCAAATTTACCGTTAGATATCTCAAAATTGAGCCAAAAATTTTAAAAACTTTGTAGGTTATTTTTTGTAGAAAACTACTTCCTTGATAAGCTTCTGAAATTACAAGTCGATTGGTGAAGTTTCGAGGGAGTTACGTGAGTTCAAATTACCCTTAGCGCTTTAACTTAAAAAACGCATTAGTCTTGATTCACCTCGTGTTATCTCAAAACTGGGACAAAAATTCAAAAACGTCATAAGTAAACTTTAGTAACAAACTCTCTGATCAACAACTTTATGATCATTTCAACTCGATAGGTAAAGTTTTCGGGGAGTTACGGGAGTTGATACTTCCCTCAGTACCTAAACCTTAGAAGCAAATTTACCGTTAGATATCTCAAAATTGAGCCAAAAATTTTAAAAACTTTATAGGTGGTTTTTTGTAGAAAACTACTTCCTTGATAAGCTTCTGAAATTACAAGTCGATTGGTGAAATTTCGAGAGAGTTACGTGAGTTCAAATTTCCCTTAGCGCTTTGACTTAAAAAACGCAATAGTCTCAAATCACCTCGTGTTATCTCAAAACTGGGACAAAAATTCAAAAAACCGCATAAGTAAACTTTAGTAACAAACTCTCTGGTCAACAACTTTATGAACATTTCAACTCGATAGGTAAAGTTTTCGGGGAGTTACGGGAGTTCACACTTCCCTCAGTACCTAAACCTTAGAAGCAAATTTACCGTTAGATATCTCAAAATTGAGCAAAAATTTTAAAAACTTTGTAGGTGATTTTTTGTAGAAAACTACTTCCTTGATAAGCTTCTGAAATTACAAGTCGATTGGTGAAATTTCGAGAGAGTTACGTGAGTTCAAATTTCTCTTAGCGCTTTGACTTAAAAAACGCAATAGTCTCGAATCACCTCGTGTTATCTCAAAACTGGGACAAAAATTCAAAAAACCTCATGAGTAAACTTTAGTAACAAACTCTCTGATCAACAACTTTATGAACATTTCAACTCGATAGGTAAAGTTTTCGGGGAGTTACGGGAGTTGATACTTCACTCAGTACCTAAACCTTAAAAGCAAATTTACCGTTAAATATCTCAAAATTGAGCCAAAAATTTTAAAAACTTCATAGGTGGTTTTTTGTAGAAAACTACTTCCTTGATAATCTTCTGAAATTACAAGTCGATTGGTGAAGTTTCGAGGGAGTTACGTGAGTTCAAATTTCCCTTAGCGCTTTGACTTAAAAAACGCATTAGTCTTGATTCACCTCGTGTTATCTCAAAAGTGTGACAAAAATTCAAAAGACCTCATGAGTAAACTTTAGTAACAAACTCTCTGATCAACAACTTTATGAACATTTCAACTCGATAGGTAAAGTTTTCGGGGAGTTACGGGAGTTCATACTTCCCTCAGTACCTAAACCTTAGAAGCAAATTTACCGTTAGATATCTCAAAATTGAGCCAAAAATTTTAAAAACTTTATAGGTGATTTTTTGTAGAAAACTACTTCCTTGATAAGTTACTGAAATTACAAGTCGATTGGTGAAGTTTCGAGAGAGTTACGTGAGTTCAAATTTCCCTTAGCGCTTTGACTTAAAAAGCGCAATAGTCTCGAATCACCTCGTGTTATCTCAAAACTGGGACAAAAATTCAAAAAACGTCATAAGTAAACTTTAGTAACAAACTCTCTGATCAACAACTTTATGAACATTTCAACTCGATAGGTAAAGTATTCGGGGAGTTATGGGAGTTCATACTTCCCTCAGTACCTAAACCTTAGAAGCAAATTTACCGTTAGATATCTCAAAATTGAGCCAAAAATTTTAAAAACCTTATAGGTGATTTTTTGTAGAAAACTACTTCCTTGATAAGCTTCTGAAATTACACGTCGATTGGTGAAATTTCGAGAGAGTTACGTGAGTTCAAATTTCCCTTAGCGCTTTGACTTAAAAAACGCAATAGTCTTGATTCACCTCGTGTTATCTCAAAACTGGGACAAAAATTCGAAAAACCTCATGAGTAAACTTTAGTAACAAACTCTCTGATCAACAACTTTATGAACATTTCAACTCGATAGGTAAAGTTTTCGGGGAGTTACGGGAGTTCATACTTCCCTCAGTACCTAAACATTAGAAGCAAATTTACCGTTAGATATCTCAAAATTGAGCCAAAAATTTTAAAAACCTTATAGGTGATTTTTTGTAGAAAACTACTTATAACCTTACTAAAAAAAATTTTTTAGTCACATGCAACTCCATCAAACATTTTTCTTCAATCGGACGTCGACAATAATTTATTCATTAGAGTCAATAACAGCTAATTCGATTAAACTGTTGTTTCTTGTGCGATTAACGTCGTTAATATGCGCTTGCATACATTAAAATTACTCTTTCTCCGATTCGATAAGTAATAAATATACGGAATCTCAATTAAGACGACGATCATAAATCAATTGGGATAAATCGTAATGAAATGCATAGATTTCTTGATGAGAAATATTGGAGGTGCCTACTATAAAAAAATGTTTGAAAGGAGAATTCGATAGGATTGTCGGTAGTGCTTAGCAAGCAAAAAATTATTCTATACTTTATACGTTATAATCAATGCAATAATTACGAAGCCAGTTTACTTAAAAACTTAACTCAAAAATAAGAAAATCTGAAGATTCTAGGAGGATTCCAGAAGTTTCCCTTAAAATTTTGGACGAGCTCTATGTTTTCTAAAGACTTTCGTAAAAGATAGAAGGTTATAAATGACCTCGGTATGAATCTAGAAGTCTTTTAGAAACACCAAGCATCCGCTTTTCAGTAACGAACATAAGAAAATATGGAGATTCGAGGAGGAGGGTTCCTGAAATTGTTTAAAAAATTATAAACGACCCAGTTGCATTCTGATGACCTTGGTAAAAATCTAGAAAATCCTAAATGATCTCGGGATGAATCTGGAAGCCTTCTGGAAACGTCAAGACTTCTCTTTTTGTTTAAACACAAGAAAATCTCAAGATTCTAGAAAGATGATCCCTAAGAATATAATAAGAATTTTGAATGAGATAAACGGTTCCTAATGACATTGGCGAAAATATAGAAGATTCTAATTAGCATCAGGTCATACCAATCTACAAACATAAGAGGATCTGAAGAGTTTACAAAAAATATTTCCAACGTTCTGATAAAAATTCTAAATGATCTAGATGATTCCTAATAACCTCAGTAAATATCTAGAAGCTACTAAATGGTCTCAGAAAGATTCTAGATAAGTAAGATAGAAGCCTTTCGCAAACACTAAAGGTTCTCTAGTCAGTTACAAAGAACAAGAATTCTGGAGTCTTTAGAAAGGGGATTCCAGAAACTCTTCTAAGAATTCTGAATAACTTAGATACTTTTGTGATGTTTATTTGTAGTATTTTTTTATAGATCTTAGCCTAAATGCAATATCAAGATATTGCAGTACTCGTATACTTTAAAATATTTTGATACAGAAAATAAATAGAATATAGTAATAGTATAACAGTATAGAATATAGCACTATATAATGATACATAGAATAAAACATCAATAAATGTATCGCATTAATAGCTCAAATTGATAAATGCTCGCAAAAAAAAATAATTACACTAATAAAAATAAAAACAGAAACATAGTCAGTCACTGGAATCAATAAAAAAGAAAACGACATAATTGAATCCTCAAGTTAACGTTGAAAGTCAAAGTATGTAGGTATAAAGGGAGCTACACAAGCAATTTCCAAATATTTTAGAGTCGCATTTGATAAAATAAGACAGCAACACTCCCACTTGCTATTAAGTGCTGAAATCTGTGCAACCACCATTACTATACCCTTAAAACTAAATTAATAGATGCACTTACGTTATGCAATAAACTAAATAATAGTTTACTTAGTTTGTAACAAGAATTGTAGAAATTTTTGGGCCGAAATTTGTAGTAACAACCTATTTTCAATAAATAGTTTGACTTATTTTGTTCACCAGTCACATTCAGTTAGACAAAAAATAAAATAGTTTTCAAAATCCATTCAAAAACACTAACCTTGAAAGATGACTGTGTTTGACCTCTTCCATGTAGTCCGCGATTGCCGCCAACATGACTGGTATCTGAAAAATAAAATAAAAAAATATATTAAAAACTCAATTATGAAGGTAATAAATACTAACCATTAGAAGAAAACTCATTGTGTCCTTTTTGCACTTCTTTGAAGTTATTCGTCACTGCTGTCGCCATCACTTAATTACCTGAAAATATATTAATAAATATAGAAACTAAGTTTAAGGAGACAAAAAATTAAATTTCAAATATAATTTGAAAATACTAACCATTTGAAATTCAGAACCAAACATTGTAAAACGTTGATTACTGCTTTTCTGCCCTTCTATGAAGATCCTGAAAGTCTTACCTGAAAAATTAATATTGAAAATATTACAATAAACATAAGAATTTTAAAAAACAACTCACCTTGCAAACAGATGCTGCTCTCTTAAATCTCTGCCCTTATCTGAAGTTCTATGCCATTGTCGTCGATAATACTCACCTGAAGATAAATAAAAGAAATTAAGCACCATCAAACTGTTTATATTATAAATTTCAGTATTATATAATAAAACAATTAAACCATTGGACATATATAACAATTATTATTCTTATGTTCCGTCTCTGGTAGGAATGTGTTGGATAGATGGAAATAACACGTTGTAGGTTATTTTTGGTAAATTGTTATACAAAGTCTAGTAAAAGATGTAAACAAAAATTCAAAGAAATTGCAAAATTGAGACCAGTCCCGACCAATTTTTGTAATAAGAGTCCCTTGGAGAAACTAATAGAAGAGTAGTGATAGAGCAGACACTTTTCCTCAAAAACAAAAAGGAAATGCGGATAATTCGTATAAGCTTTCCACGCTTATATAATAAAATGTTTATTGCAAAATAGTTTTAAACAGAACGTACCATTTGACAATGACACGTCGGCATGATGGCAACTGCTTCCACCCTTGCCCTGCTACGCCCCTGCCACCAAGAGCACTATATCCACTATCTGAAACAATAATAAGAACATTATTCATAAATCACCTTAATATTAATGAAAAATACAAAGATGTTCTCAGGGCCAGTTAAAACTAATGTGACTGTTCTCTTACACAACACCTAATGAAACTAATGGTTTATCATAGTTTTATATTACGTAAAACAAAATAAAGGAATATAATGCTGTTATGAAATACTAGTTGCCTTAGCGGGGGTTATATTACGAGAACAATCACATTAGTTTAATTACACGAATACGAAGGCGACTAAATTAATCAAGTCATTATAAATATTACTAATTAATTTGAACAGATTGAACATTTCAATCTGACAAACGAAAACTACTGTCGAAAAACTCTATAAATTCATAGCGAAATTAACAAAAAAAATTTTCCGTCGCAAAAATATGAAAAAATTAACTCTTCGCGAATATCAAAGACAATATATCCAAAAATTCGGCAAATTTTACAGAAATTGCCAAAGAGGCGCGTCCGATAATCAAAGAATAAAACGCAAAATTAAGTTTGAAAAGAGCGAAGTGTTTGCTTCGAGCGTAATGAAAAGAAATCTGACAAAAAACCACCTCGTCGTAACACAACTACTGATAAGAGAGGCAAGAATAGATGAAAATCGACATGAAACGTGTAGAATAAATCGTATGAATTTAAAGTAGAATACAACTTCGGCGTTTTGTCCACAAGACGATTAATTATCAATAATTAATAATCCATTAACGCTAGAAGAAAGCATACAATTAGAATAGAAATAATCGATAATCATTCAACTAATCAGATCAGAACTACCTACTCAATCAAATCGAGTAAATCAAATATCCCAAAACTTCAGCATTAAATTTAACAAAAAAATAATCACCTTTACACTAACGTCAACTTCACAAATCTCACCACCACCGAAAAAAAAAAAATTTAAACGCGAAAAACCATCTAATAATTACGAAAATACGAAAGCAACCGAGTTAATCAAACACCGAATAGTCCCACGGACTTTGATACCACTTTTTCGAAAAATTGGGGAAATTTGAAAGAAATAGCCAAAAAGGCACGTCCGATAATAATTAAAACCGACCCTAGTTTCTACGATTCACTCACACAAATGATGATCGGAAGGAATATTCGGACGTACGAGTGAGTGTTACGTAAAACAAAAAAACTGACAAAAAATTACTTCGTTGTCGCTGCGACTGATAAGAGAGGAGAAAATACACGAGATTGGCATGAAATGAGTACAGTAAATCGTGTTTGAATTTGTAGTAAAATAAAATATACAGTTTCGTTCACAGTAAATTTACATGAATTTAAATGCCATTTTGTGGAAGAATAATATACTAGTTAATTAACACTACAAGAAAGTAGATTAACACTCAAGCAATTAAATCAGATAGATTGATTAAAAATTAAAGGCAGTTAAATGAATCGTATGAATTTGAAGGAAAATGTAAGATTGCTGTTTCTTTCACCGTATAATTAACTGAAATCATAAGCAATCACCGATCAATAAGTAATTTGAACCGGAAGAAAGGGTAGATTATCTCTATATATATAAAAATGGATTGCTGTTCGTTTGTCTACCTTGAACTCGAGAACGGCTGGACGGATTTTGCTAATTTTGATCTTGAAATATTTGTGGAAGTTCAGGGAAGGTTTTTCGGTGAGAAACATAAATAATAAGTAAGGGAAATACTGAAAAAGGTACGTTTTGTAATTTGACATTTATAATCAAACAAATGAAAGTATAGTGTCAGTTGGTTGTCAAATAAATAAATGTCAAGACGATTATTACAATCTATCATCAGTTTGTCAGTGCGCGAGAACTTTATTGAATTTAAAATGCCAAGGAGAAGATGGACTTAGGTCGTCGAAGTCAATCAAATGTGCAACGAGACGAGCTCTCACGTCCAAATCGCACTGACGACTGACGACCGGTGAGAGACAGATAACATTCGTATTGGTATGACAGAATTACGTTCAACAGTAAATAATGGAATCGAACGAGTTCGGGCACATCTAACACAACAGCATTTAGATCGACAGGGCACCGAGTTTACAAAGTCTACACGACGCCAACACAAAAGCGGAAAGTCAAGAAACCAAGAAGAGTCCTGAGTAATTCAAAGCAACTTCACCAGGACACCAAGTCTACAAATTCTACAAATTTGAAACGACGGACATATCCAGTCACTGCAGTCGGAGGAAAAGCCGCCAGTGATTACAACTCCAAACTTCAAGAACTTCGACGCCAACACAACGGCGGGAAGTCAAGAAGACAACCAAAGTCCTGAGTAAGTCACAACCACCTTTTCCAGAGAATTAAGTTAAAAAATTCACAATTTCAACTACGACAAGATATAACACGCAGATGAGTTGATTCAAGAACAAGGAAAAATAGCTCAAGAAATCATATAACTACAAAATAAATGCAAGAAAAACGGAAGTGCAAGAAAAACCAAGGAATACTTACAAAAAAGGATTGATCACCTAGAAGCACTATGGGGGAAAGCCCAAGAGAACAACGAGGCGTTCCATGAACTTGGGTTTGACGATCAGCACAAATATATAAGATCACACTATTTCAAAAGGATCGAGGAAAACTACAAGACAATTCGACTGTACCTGACGTCAAACGAATAAAACACCCAAGAAACAAGTCTATGAGGTACAAATACAAGACCCAAAACCGGAAGTGAAGAAACCCAAACAACAGACCGAACAGAATTACTGACGAATCGAACTAAAGGTAAAAATAACAAACAAACAAAAAATTACTTAGACAAGCTGAAAAAGACATGGCAGAATCAACACCAAGATGGTCATGCACGTACTACGAGCAACAAATGCCCAAAACATGGAGCGCACTTCAAGACACAATGAAATAGAGCGATTCCGCAGACGCAGTGTTCCTGTAAACTTGGAACGAGTAGCATTCCACTACGACCCGGAAATAGATTATTGTGCCGAAGAATCCGTAACGATTGAAGAAATGATAATCGTTTGTCAATATTGTAAAGCGTTAAAATGCAGCGGTGAAGCTACTGGATTATGTTGTGCTGGTGGTAAAGTAAAATTGCCGTAATTGTTCCCACCACCAGATCCATTACCTTCTTTAGTTTCTGGGGTGGGAAATGACTCTAAATATTTCTTGGCCAACATCCAAACATATAATAATTGCTTTTAAATGACGTCGTTTGGTGCAACGCATATTGTACAGGAAAATCTCATACCTAATTTCAAGGTAGTTTTTCATAAATTATTTATTAAAAATTTAAAAAGATAATATACAATTGCTAATACAAGGACAGTTTGCGGAATAAACTTGGAGTTTCCCGGTTTCGCGCATGGACAATTATACGTCGCGTGTTCGCGAGTCGTAAAACCATCATCTTTATAAATTTACGCACCGCAAAAAAACACGGAAAATATAGTAGATCAGAAAGCCTTAAATTGATTATGTGTATAACTGTGTTGCATTTAATTTAATGTAGATAAAAATTTTGTATTGTTTTGACATTATTTTTCAAAAATATATGTAGATGATAGGAATTTCACCGGGTAATCTATAATTTTTATTCATCTTTTTTCTTTAAACTTTACGTGGCATTGCGACGCATGCCGGGTACGGCTTGTAATTGATATAATTACATCAAACAGTTTTAGTCCGGTCAATTTAGACACCCGAAGGTAAAAAAATTCCCACCCAGCTGAAAATTGGTAGTATTGTTCAAAACATTATTATAAATGAAATCTAAAAAGTCCTTATCGATCCGGCACGTGGAAAGAAATTTACTCGGGGTCAAACGACACAAAAACGGGTTTTTCGCGATTTTCAGCAAAACGGTAAGTTTTATCAAAAAATTTGTTCAGAGAAAAATTGTACAGCAGATAATTATGTATAAAAAATGTCTAGGACTTTTTTTCCTAACAGCCACCGTTTCTGAGATATAACGATTCAAAAAGTTAGAAGAGTTGTAATCGTCATAATATGTATAAGTATAATCCGGCCGCATTTATTTGATATAATTTATTCATGGCAGTAAATACTTAAATACTCGAGAAGTACGACAAACTCGAGGAGATATGACGGTAACGGAACAATGCAGGGACGTATTATAGGTACCTACCAACAATATTATTAACAACATCCAGGTCAATCATTTATTTTGATACAAGACTTTGAGTGTATAGTATTGATGTATTGTATAGTTTGATTTGCGTGTACCTATTTTGCATTTACTTCTCTCTGTCTATTTGTAGATACAATCCCAATACCTTTAAAATAATAGACCCCTATTAGTAAGTCCTTCCCTGTATTAGGTAGTCTTTCACCTGCCGACAGTCAATAGCGCCCATCGTTTGCACAGCACTTCTCGAGTACTAAGCCCTTCAAAAATTTTACTACCATGAATAAATTATATCAAATAAATGCGGCCGGACTATACTTATACATATTATGACGATTACAACTCTTCTAACTCTTTGAATCGTTATATCTCAGAAACGGTCGCTCTTAGGAAAAAAAGTCATAGACATTTTTTATATATAATTATCTGCTCTATAATTTTTCTCTGAACTAATTTTATGATAAAACTTACCGTTTTGCTGAAAATCTCGAAAATTCCGTTTTTGTGACGTTTGACCCAGAGAAAATTTCTTTCCACGTGCCGGATCGATGAGGACTCTTTAGATTTCATTTATAATGGTGTTTTGAACAATACTACCAATTTTCAGCTGGGTGGGAATTTCTGTACCCTCACTCCTATTTTTTGGTCTAATTTGACCGGATTAGTTTAGTGCGTTTGAAGTATGTAGTTTAAAAAATGGCAAAATTCCTGTAAAATTTTCCATTATACAGTGATAAATAGGTAGAACAGAATATTTAAATTCGCGCACAATAAATGCCCCAAATTCTAATTAATTCACTTATAGTCTAGTCGAGAAGTGTGTTTCCTGTGAAAAAAGGCTTCGAAATATATGAGCGATAGCTCATTCGACGCGGAATGCAAATCTGAAGAAGCAGTTTTGAGGATTTTTTCTGCCAATAAAAATTGCAATTGTTATTAACAAAAAACGAAAACAAAAAAAGCTATTTCGATTTTTTGATGATAACTCAAAAACCATAAGAGATAGCGGAAATTGCAAAAAAGATCCTTAAAGGAGACCCCCGGATTTCTATCTATATTAAAAATTTTAATTTGTTACTGAAAGTAGGGCTCCGCGAGACCGTTATAATATGCGCTCGCCGCCTTTAAAGCGAGTACGTCATAGAAATTAATTTTTTTGAAGTACCTATTAAATATTAGTTTAAAAAATTTAAAAAAATGAGGTGTATTCTATACACCTGAAAGAAGAAAATACCACTGGAAAAAATTTTTTAAATGCATTTTTCAAAAAGCTAGCTTATTGTTAATGAACCAATTTTTATTGTACTTCCGTCTTTAATGAAGCCAGGCTAAATGTTTAAATAAATCTCTATATATATAAAAATGAAATGCTGTTCGTTTGTCTAGGCTTCAACTCGAGAACGGCTGGACGGATTTTGCTAATTTTGATCTTGAAATATTTGTGGAAGTTCAGGGAAGGTTTTTGTGGCGAGAAACATAAATAATAACTAAGGAAAATACTAAAAAAGGTACGTTTTGTAATTTTGGGGACAAATCGCCAAGGCAACCAATCATACTGTCAGTTGGTTGTCAAATAAAAAATTATTACAATCTGTCATCAGTTCGTCAGTGCGCGAAAACTTTATTCATTTTAAAATGCCAGGGAGAAAACGATCTGATTTAAGTCGTCGGAGTAATTCAAATGTGCTACGAGCTACCTCACGTGCAAATCGCACTGACGACCAGCGAGAGGCAGATAATAATAACGTTCGTATTGGTATGAGAGAATTGGGTTCAAAAGTGAATAATTATGAAGTAGAAAGGCTTAGGATGGAACGAGTTAGGGCACATCTTACACAGCAGCATTTAGATCGAAGGGACACCGAGTCTACAAATTCTACAAGTTCGAAAAAATGGACGCATCGAGTTACTGCAGCCGGAAGAAAAACCGCCAGTGATTACAACTCCAAAACTTCAAGAACTTCGACGCCAACACAACGGCGGGAAGTCAAGAAGACAAGCAAAGTCCTGAGTAAGTCACAACCACCTTTTCCAGAGAATTAAGTTAAAAAATTCACAATTTTAACTACGACAAGATATAACAAGCAGATGAGTTGATTCAAGAACAAGAAAAAATAGCCCAAGAAATCATATAACTACAAAATAATTGCAAGAAAAACGGAAGTGCAAGAAAAACCAAGGAATACTTACAAAAAAGGATTGATCACCTAGAAGCACTATGGGGGAAAGCCCAAGAGAACAACGAGGCGTTCCATGAACTTGGGTTTGACGATCAGCACAATTATATAAGATCACACTATTTCAAAAGGATCGAGGAAAACTACAAGACAATTCGACTGTACCTGACGTCACACGAGGAATATAAAACATCCAAGAAACAAGTCTATGAGGTACAAATACAAGACCGGAAGTGAAGAAACCCAAACAACAGACCGAACAGGATTACCGACGAATCAAACTAAAGGTAAAAATAACAAATAAAAAAAACTGCTTAGACAAGCTGAAGAAGACATGGCAGAATCAACACCAAGATGGTCATACACGTACTACGAGCAACAAATATCCAAAAAATGGAGCGCACTTTAAGACAAAATGAAGTCCGGAGACGCAGTGTTCCTGTAAACTTGGAACGAGTAGAATTCCACTACGACCCGGAAATAGATTATTGTGCCGACCAATCCGTAACGATTGGAGAAATGACAATCAATTGTCAATATTGTTAAAACGTTAAAATACAGCGGTGAATCTATTGGATTATGTTGTGCTGGTGGTAGTAAAATTGCCACAATTGTTCCCACCACAAGGTCCATTACGCTTATTAGTTTCTGGGGTGGGAACGCATATTTTACAGGAAAATTTCATGCCTACTTTCGAGATAGTTTTTGATAAATTAGTAATTAAAAATTTAAAAAGATAATGTACAATTGCAGTTACAAGGCAGTTTGCGGAAGCAACTTGGAGTTTCCCTGTTTCGCGCATGCGTCGCGTGTTCGCGAGTCGTACAATCATCATCTTTATATATTTACGCACCGCAAAAAAGACAAAAAATATAGTACATCAGAAAGCCTTAAATTGATTATGTGTATACCTGTGTTGCATTTAATTTAATGCAGATAAAAAAAATTGTATTACGTTTTGACACTATTTTTCAAAAATATATGTAGGTGATACGAAGTTCACCGGGTGATCTATAATTTTTTTACCTTTCTTGTTTTAAACTTTACGTCGCATTGCAAAGCATGCCGGGTACGGCTTGTTCCCAATATTTTTTTTACTTCTTGGAGTCCTTTCTATGAGTGTACTCAACCAGATGACGTCATAAAATTATTTAAAATGTCTTTATATTGTTTGTAACGAATTTTTAAAGGCAACAAAAACGAAAAATCCAGATATTGCTGTTAACATTATGTTTTTCCTAATATGTTACGGTATGGCTGTTTTTATATTCAAAATAAGGATTAAATAGTTGAGGATAAAATTTTTTACAGCTCCTATTTGTTTAAGAATTGCTTATAAACAAACGGCTTACTTTAACATTTTAAAAAAAGAATTTACCATTTTATTCCTTAGGGTCAATTATGATTTTTAAAATAAAAAAATTTCTTATTGTTTACAATCGGTTTTTTTAATATTTGCGTTATTTAAATAAATAGTTAAGAAATAATTTTGTCATTAGAAATCATTATTAATGGCTCTTAATAGAATAGAAAATATTATTTAATTGATAATTTCATTGTTTATTACGTTAACAATTTGTTATAAACAATTTTTGAGTGTCACAATATTTTTTTTTCAAATACTACTAAAAAGTACAAAAACAACCATACACAACCAAGCGACGTAAAAAAATTTCTTCAACCATAGCTCATTTTGAAGGTTTTTTAAAGCCCTATAAAATTAATTATTTTCGTTTTTGATCTGGTGAAACAGTTTTATTTATGGACATAAAGAAGCTAAAATCCTACATTTTTGACCATTTTTGATACAGGTACAGTTTCCAATGGACTGGTATTTTGTACATTTCTATGTACAATAATATGGAGACTTTTTCTTTTCTCTTAGAAATGAGATTTATATCGAGTTTCCATTTTTATGTTTTATTTGTTTTAATAGATTTTCCAGATAGGTACATATATTATTAGAGAGATGAGAGTGCTACTTATCTTTTTGAAAATTATTAAAATAAATAAAAGTGATATGTTATTTTGTAAAAAGCAGTGTTCTTTATGGAAACATTCTTCTTCTTCTTCATATTAAGTTAACGTCTCTTTTACGCTGCCAGGGCCAATTTGGACGGGACCTACAGTTTAACGTGGGCTCCGAACCACGGTCCTCGAGCACGGTTGTACCCCCTTAAGGCTCTCACCCCAGTTGATCCACTCCGTGCTCTACCGACTCAGGGTGTGTGTATCCTAGTCCCGCCCTCCTACAGGATATCCGATCCTATCCGGCCTGGTTACCGGCGTGAATAGGAACGGGATTTTGGATACATTTTACACACTTCCCGCAACACACACAACATCCATGGATTACGTGGGATTCGAACCCACGACGACAGTGTCCGCCTGATTCAAGGCCCGCGCCTTAAACCACACGACCACCGCCGCCCCTATGGAAACATTGCTATACAAAAATAACCAAAACATTGTTGGAAAACGAGATAAGTTTTAGTACGTAGTAAATAAAAAAAAGATATTTGTTTCAAAAACTTAATTTCTTGAAGAAGTATTTCGTTGCATTATTTAACTGACTCTTTAACTACTTTTCGAGATTCATTGCGATCGGTCGAGCAGGTTTAGAGTAATCGGTAGACATAGTACATAGAAAAGCAAACATACTGAGCACCTCCTCCTCCTATTTTAAAGTTGGTAAAAAGCTCTTTTGAACGTACGCTCGGTCGTTTCGGTGTTTCGGGCTACCTTCGAAGTGTCAAACAGCCCAGTGTAAACATAATAAAAACGGATATATTTGATGTCTTAAAAAACACCAGCGCCATAATATTTGTCGAGCAAACGATTTTTAAGCACTTGTTATATTTATCGTCCGTGTCTCTAAATTCGAGTGTCCGTTGAATATTCATGGAAACGTCCTGCGCCATATTTACACATGTCACCGCTTTACAGTTATTTATCACTTACTTATACTTTATCGAGATCCTTATGTAACTATTTGCTGAAAAAGGAAAATATGTCGACGGACACATACGCATACGCGCGCATACAGTAACTATTTGAAAGATTTTTATTTAACGTAAATAAAGACCGTAAGTGTTTTTTGATTGCGCGCCTGTCTGCTTCTTGATTTAGACAACGGTATCTCGGCAGCGGAACGGACAACTTCTTCTTCTTCGTCCTCTTCTTCGCCTTTGGAGAAATTTCTATTCGATTGTCAGCGAGAGAGAGATAGAGAAAGAGAGAGAATTCGCCACATTCTTCGCCATGACGTAAATGTACTACAAAAGTGAAGATTTGTCCAAGCCGATCTCCAACAATTATTTTTTTTTGTGAAAGGGGACACTATCATATATTGGAAAAAGTTATATTAACTTCCGAGAAATCGGTAGTTTATACAAAAAAACTCAAAAATCTTGCTAAGATTAGTCAATTTTGACGTTCATTTTATCGAGTTATTTTCATAAATTTACCTATAATATTGAACTTTGACTATCTAATTATACGTTAATATTGAAATTTCCACCTTCCGCCGTATTGAAATCCTTCTGAAAGCTGCACAAAACGTAAAAATAATTGTGTGTAAACGACCGACATGACGGCTCGAACCAATCAATTTTAGAAGGAAATGGAAAAAATATAGGTACCTATAACATAGCTTCTACCGGTCAATGTTAATAATCTCACAAGTAAACAGTAAAAAGACAAGTAAAAAGGTCGGCACTTATGAGGACTGCAAGATTTCCCAATAAATATTAATAACATCTTGCAATCTGAACTAAAAATTTTCTTATCATATTTTTGTCATATCTACAAAACTACAGTTTGGCATGTTTGACATGGAAAACATAGCCATTTTGTACCATTGCAACCTAGGGAAAATATTATGAGCCCTATGGGTACTACTGACCTATAGAAGTGTTATATGCATGAAAGTAACACCAAACTCACATGGCATTATTTTAAAACGTGCAAGGTGGTAGTGGGTTACGATATACGTCGACTTTGCAGCTATCTACGAATATGTTATTTACAAGCCGACGAATACGGTAGGGTAAATACAAAAAAAATTGTTATTTATTATATTATTATTTATTTATTATTATTATTTATAAGATCATTTATATCATTCATCATAACTTTCTAGTCGAAGTCGTAACATAACGTACTATTACTGCACTCGTTGACCGATGCTACTTTGTTTTAATCATCCAAGAACAAATGTATGAAATTATATAGCTAATCAAACTCTTAGAATGCAAGAATTAAATACCTTATTGCCGAAATTGTTATTGTAATAGTAATAAGCAATGGTATGCACAGTAAATATTCAGATAACTCTATAAATAATAGTCGGCAATACCGCTAACGTCCAGCTGTGTGCTGTCGCCGTCGCCGCCGACGGAGTGGAAGGGAGATAGATGCGTCATCTCACTCCCGCATGGCTCACATTGGTCGTATGGTGTCGGTATCTCTTTCACTCGGACGCTGTAGTGGAAGAGAGATGCGTCGCAAGGCAAACGCTAAGGTCGATCTCTCTCACTTGTTCTCGCTCTCGCTCGCACGCATGGGTCTGGCGTAACGTTACAATGTTTTCTGGGACGTGCAGGTAGCCCGCACACCGATTTATAAGACGTATATCAAGTCGAAAAATGCATTATGTTCTATAAAGTCTCTAGATAAACTTGAAATTGTTCCTATAAGAGACAATATTCTTTACAAAAAACAGTTGTAAAAGTGAAAAATAATTCATTTGCGACGTCCTCCAAACAAATTCACAACGTACTCATCGCATGTAAAACCAACCGGTCCGGCGGCTCTCTCTCCAAATCCTAACAAATCGTTACCGCACAAGTCTATTAACTTAAATCTTCGTATCTGTTCTCGTTTAAACGCGAGTCCGTGCTGGGAACTTATTATTCGTGCAATTACCTTAATAAACTTTACAATAACATGTCGGGTACCTGTCGAAAAGTAGCGGTACGGTTCCCACGGATCCCTAACAAGATCTAATTCGTCTGATTGCCTTCCGAAACGGAATGACGACGACTTCATCTCTATCGTCGGCTTCGAACTAATTCGGTTTTAATTGCACAGTCTCTAAGTGAACTGTTTGTTTCACTTCACGCGCACATTTTTCATTTTGGAGAAATTTTTGGGAGGCGGCGTAAGGAGCGTCCACCAAATTGCGAAACGTGACGGAATAATGATCCCAAAAGTTATTTAACATCGCGGGTTAAGTGGAAATTAGAACATCTACGGTACAACTGTTGTAGAAATAACTCCACAAACGATTACGTAGTTTTCCGCTAAAGAGGTATCAGAGAAGACGCCATTGGGTTTTACTCGTCCCTTTGATGGATTAAATTGGAATTACGAACCTTTCTTGAGAGCCAAGGAGGTTTCATGAGAAGCAGAGTCAAAATCATCCTAAACCAAAAGCTAATAGACAAAAATAATTCAATTATGACGTGCCCAAAAGACACTTAGTAGATGGTAAGTAGAGAGTTCCTGCAATTCGGGAACTCTCGAGAGGCGCCTAGCATATCCCCGAAGCATCGGAACCGCATGATAGAAGGATGATACAGTCAGCATACAGTCATGAACATCATAAACGAGATAATAAGTGTTAGTGTTAGTAGTAAAAATAAATTAGTTAAGACATTTTGTGCGGTGTTAGTTATTTTAAACAGTAACAACGTTACATTAATTTCAAAGGTACTTCAATATTTCAATAAGACTATAAAAAACATTGCTCTAAAATTTAAAAACATGTTTTTGAAAGTATTTAAGACACATTTTGAACATTTTTTTTAAAAGGCACGAATCAACAAAATTTCCTATTAAACTCATTTACTTCAAACAAAACTTAGTAACTTTCAAGAACTTTATTATAGATTTCTTCAAAATTTAAAAAGATTATTTTTTAATAGAAAAATCATCATTTTTACCCATTTTTTAAATTTTTACTGAGTTTGCGTCTGACTGAATTATATGCTTCATTTAATAAATGGTCCTTGCTATTAAGAAAATTGTTTTTCCGCAACTTATTTGACTTGCATAAGAGAAGTGGAACTCTGCCGAATCAGATATCCAGATAATGATCATATAAAACATGCACCTAATAATTTGCAGATATCCATTCAGGAAGCACATTTTTCTGCATTTTAACTGAGACAAACTTGTAAAAAGTTGTTATATCAAGTGGCGCAAATTTAAAACATTCCCGCCAAAATTCCAAATCGTAAATTTTAACACCGTAATGGCGTATCATGCTTTTAAGCCAACGATTGATCTATTTACAAAGCAGCGGGTCACAAGTTATTAAACTATAATAGGATGTTAAGCGTGCAGAGTCGGTTGAATCGGTTAAAGTCAAGCGGAAGCTAGAAGTAGTTACGGCGAGAGCGGAACAAGCAGGCAAGGGCGGTATTAAGCCCTAAAGGGCGTACTCAAGGGTGAAAGGGGAAATATAATGTGCGGGTCTTAGTTTTCGGGTTAGAATTAGGTCAATTAGGCCTTGCTCGCTTAAGGTTGATTATCGTAATAAAGATGCCCCGGGGACTTATAACCAAAAATGGAAGGTAAGCTCCTGAAGGAAGAACAGCTAAGAAAATTCGTACATCAGCTTTAAGAAACTAATAATTCGATTCCGTGACAACGTTCCGCCCGCAAGGTTTCAGGTTTCAGGAATCAGGTCTCCTTCGTATCGAGCTGAATATCATCGGTAGCGCAATTAATGCCCGACGATTAACGTTCGAAAAATGATAACCTGTTACACGTTAACGTATACAAGCGGAAGCGATCTTAAATCGCCGCCGAAAACATCAAACATGAGCGGAATTACTCGCGCCGTCGACCGTTAAGAATTTACGACCATTAAATCCTCTCTAAACGATCTTATAAATACGCTAAATATTAGGTCGGCTAGGGTAATAATTATTATCACGATAGAATCCGCGAAGCGGGAGTGGGAGTCGCCATTATAGCCGCTCTTCGGTATTCGTTGTTATCGTGTACACGAAACCGTTGGTAATTTACGCAGTTGTCACTTACTTGTCAGTGAGTACCGAGGAACGGTTAACTTTACGACCATAAAATATGAAATTTTAGTGGATTCGAATAGCTCCTCGATCGACGTTCGCTATCTCCGGACAATGCAAATTAACGCTAAGTGCGAATCCGCGAACGGTCGAAGAGATTGTGCGAAATCTTAATATTCATAACGTATAAGGGACGATGATCGATCATTAAGAGAGACCATGTTGCAAACAGTACTAATCGCGTACTAATAAATCCATCTTGGAGTTAGAACAGAAAATATGGAGAGTCGTTATCGACAAGTGTTGTGCGATACTCGGGATTAATTAAGGATTAACGTAATCCGCGACATAAATAACGTACAGATGTCATTTGGACACTGGGCAAATTTAGGATATAAATTATTAACACACTAGACAGAATTTAAAATTAATAGTCTATTAGGTTAATACCCTGAAAGAGGTCACAAAACCATGAAAACTTGTCGAGAGATTAAATGTCCATATTCATATTTACATACAGAATACTACAGAAAAAGGGATAACAACAAGGGTCATGACACCTTCCTTACCCAAAAAGAAACCAATTATAGGGCAAAATAGTTATATAATAATCAACTAGACACATGATTTCAGAACGTAATGCGAGAATGCTATAAAGTAGCATAAGAGTGGTAGTAATGTCACGTACACACTGCAATATATGGACCATGTGATTACGACAGGGGTCAATCTAAATTTCTCTATCATAAACATCCAAATAACTTTTGGGCAACTGTAATTGAAAGAATTTCTCCTAATTAGGTACTTGTTCAAATGAGTCACAAAACTAATTTAACATTAGATGGCTGAAAGTTTAAACAAACTAATTTATTTACACTGTCCTAATTGTACACTACACAGTACTTAATTTACCTTAACTATTCCCTACTCTTAACTAATTTATTTCACTTGTCTGTTTTTCGCCTTGTTTATTCACTCGCGGCTTCACGTCTAATCTCCTCTCCGACCGCAAGCCGGTTTATATACATCTCAATTGTATTCGAGATGGTTCCTGAAATAACTCGAACCTTCTTTTTTTATGTAGAAACGTCCAGAAGGTAACAAATCATTCTTCCTTAATAAGATGTTGCCGGGACTCATTTAAGCGTAGTAGCGGCGTTCCTTTGAGGAAAGACGCCGTCCGATAATAGTAAACACATTTCGCGCTGCTGTTTACATTTCGCGTTACAATATAAATAATAAACTCTCTTAGTTTAAATTTTCAAAATAATTTACAATTAATAGGTATACTTATGCCCCAATTAATAATATAATTACTTTCTTACATTAATTCCCCCTTTTATTTTATTCTAATAACTGGAATTTATGCATAAACTAAAATTTTATGTAAAGTATTCATTTTATCTTTATAAAAATAAATAATAAAATTATTTTGTTATATAATAATAAAGTGACTAATAGGTATAACATTAAATTATTCTTTATTTAACTAATAATCTTATATTATTCATAAAGAAAAAAATTGTTTTGCAACCAAATAAAGGATTTTTTTTGGAACCACAACTCATTTTGAAACTTTTTCAACCCTCTGCATGACGATTATTTCAGTTATTTTGATCGGGTATAACAATTTTCCTTATAGAGGAAAGTTCCCTAAAATTACACATATTTAACAATTAACTGTGAAAAATTTTTACTAACTTCGTACTTCACGTGTCATAGAAAATTTTTATTTTCCTGTATTTTAAATGAAAATCTCTATCTTCTTCTCCACACGCTTAAGATACGCGGAAAAACCTTAAACTGGATTTTTGTTAAATTGTTTCTCATATGGGAAGGCATTTTATAATACATAACTATTTTTCAACCCTTAAAAACCACCCTTTAAGTCAAAATTTGCAAAAAAATATTTTTAGCTGCTTTAAATTATTCAATGATGTATTTTATAGTGAATTGAAATTTATTTCATAATAATTGTTTAATTTCTTAACTATTTAATAGTTTCAACCAAAATGAAATTTATGATTTTTTTTTCGATATTTCCAAATTGTAAATGGCCTATTTATGATATATTACATTTATTTTACCATTTATAAATCTACTTTGTGATATAACACATTAATTCAACCCTTAAAAACCACCCTTTATAGGGCAACTAATATATAAAAATTGTTTAGTATAATTTCAAATTGGTCAATGTTGTGATTGCAATTAAATAAAGTCTCCTCATTATTTTCAGTATTATTTCTCAAATATTTCACTGTTCCAACCCCTAAAAATCAACCCTTCTTACCAAATATTGTGAAAAAGAAATTAAAACACTAGAAATAAAATAAGTAGTATATAATAATAAATAAGAAACAAAAATAAAAAAAAATAGTTGAAATTGGAAATATTTGTACGATCAAAAAAAAATGACAGGAAAACGTAAATGGTTTTTAACGATAATTTCTTTAATTTAAAAGATATTTCATTGGTCAAAAGCTTATTTTGTAGGAAATTACTAAGGTTATCAGATTTGTGAAGTTGGACATTTTTGAAGTCCTTCATTTTTAAGGGATGCGATTTAAAGTGCTTAAAAAAGGTACTTCTCATATTTATATTCAAATTTTAAATGTCAATATGTCAATTAGTTTTCATTGTAGAAAATAAACAAAAAGGGAAAATCTTGAGTAAAAAAATACTACATTTTAGTATTTGTGTATATTTTTCATATCTCTTTTAGTTTTCGAGTAATTTTGAAAAAATTGAAAATTTTTAATAATTCAATACGCATTTGAAGTTTTATTTAAATGTGAGTATTTCAAACTGGTTAAAATTATTATTTTAGCACATTATTTACCAGTGTATCGCGTGTCCTTCGGTTATATTTTAATCGAGCCGTACGAGTGCACAACAGTTATCCTTAATTAAATCATTGTCAAACATTGAAATTTCCCAACTCACTTTCGATTTTGACATTTACCTTGCACGCTTCACGAATGAATCGAAGTCCCACGTTTCCTTTTTTCTTAAAAAAAAACATATCTATCCTTTGAATATTGATATAAGTCACATCCACGTCGATATGCCGGCCATTAATTGAATGCACAATATACACCTTTCAGGATTTTATGTGTTTACCTTCGCATTTCGCTGATAAAGGTTTTCTGCATCAGCCGCATTTTCCTCTCAATTGCCATTATTTATTGTCAAAACAAAGTTGATGTAATTAACGTCAGGTGTCGATGTGTGCACTTTGATTTTTTGCATTACTCGAAGTGTGTACCTACAGGGACGAATTCGAAACACAAACATTTGCGGAGGGTCGAGGATTTTAAGACGCCCGTTGTTATGTGTAAAATTTGTGTTATGCTGTAGCAGTAAATTTTGGATGATGTGAAAGATGATCAATTTTCTTAATTTTTATTTTCTTTATTTATTATTTATTTGTTATTTATTATTATTTATTTCTTTATTATAATTTATTATTATTAATTTATTATTTCATTATTTTTATTATAATAATTATTTATTTTTTATTTATTTATTGTATTTATTTTTTTAGATCAGTATAATGGACACAAGAAAATTTTCGTCATATTTAAAGAAAATTAACCTAAATGGCCTAAATAAAATAAAATTGAAATAAAATTAAATGGAAAATTATATATATTAAAACAAAATTGAATAAATTGAAATAAATAATGGGCATAAAAAACTTTTATCATATTTAAATAAAATTAACCTAAATTGCCTTAATAAAATAAAATTAATAAACAAAAATTAGAAAAATTACATATAAACAAAATATTAAAATAAAATAAAATTGAAAAATGTAGAACTAGATAAGTTACATAAAGATAATAAAATTTCGAATAAAAAAATATATTAAAACAAATTTGAATAAATCTAAATAAATATCACAATGAGCTACATTATCCAAAATGCTTCTTTTACAATTTAGGAGGTGTCAAAGTCCACTTTTTAAAAATTCTTTATTTTATCTCTGTTGTGCTTTAAGTTATCTTTTTCAAATTAGAGGCAAATTTTATTTTCTGCGACTTTAATTAATTTAATTAATTAACAAAAAGGGGGATGCCATAACCATTGACCTTATTTTATGTCATTTATAATTTTTTTTATATATATTTAATCTTATGCTCATAAGACTAAATTAGTCTTATGAGCAGACTATTTAACTTAGAAATACAATTTTTGTTTTTGGGATTGATTTAAGATAAAATACGGGGAAATTCACTCTAAGTGGAATGATTTTTAAGTGAAATTCCTGTAAATGCTGTAAAATATGCAAATATCTCTAATTTTTCCAATTAATGAGTCACCGATTTTTCGTCGAATTTCCCCAGGATAGATCTCTCTCTTTCTCTCTCTCTCTCCTTTCTAGTGACGATGTGCCGAGAGAAAAACTCCGTGCCCGTAAAGTAAAGCAAGATAATCACGCAGCAGTTACAACAACTGCAATTACACGTACGACGTACGTATTTCGATTTTTTTGGCGAATTACCTCCTCATAAGGAACAACAATTATCATTCTAGAATTTCCTTAATTGCTCGACTCTTTTAAAATTCTGCCGGCATACGGCTGCCTTTTTTGTGAGTTTGGAAAGTAAATGAAGAATAGCAAATGTGTATGCATCACTATTCTAAAATTATTAAATAATTGCGTCGCTGACGTACGTACGTGACGGACGGCATAAGGAAAACATTTAAAATATCAAGCATAACTCGGACTCCTCTTTTGCCTCTTCTTGCCGAGGAAAAAATCGCCGCGTCGCGAAATTTTCTGAAAAATATTGGAAAGATGGCGAGCCGCGCAGTACCCGTATGAACGCGTAAATATGTACTTTAGTACGGTAATTATGACGTGAGGATCGTGAGATTAATGGAAATCCAATCGAACCATCCAAATTTGTAGGATAGTTCGTTCAAGTGCGACAGCAAACCAGCCAAAAACCTTTATTACTCATCATCCAAACATTGCTTAAAACGACGGGTTCCATTATTACCTTGCAATATGCAAGAGTACAAGATTGATAGTTTCGGTACAATTGGCCTCTCAGGCTCAAATTCGATACCAATCATGGCAATAATCGATCTCGAATTATGTCGAAGGCATTGACAACAGAACTCAAAAATTTTTACCGTATACGTGGCGAACAGAGATTATTCCACACCACTTTCGAACCTCCAGCTGCGTAAGAACCCATCGGAACTCGATTAATCCTCCGACTTCCCACGGTATTAATTTTTGGATGGCGGAAAAAATGGAAGGTCCGCCGACAGGATAATTGCCCCCCTCCTCTAAAATGGTCCCATTACGAAGCGTATGGTAACGTCTTAATATAAACACCTTTACGGGCAAGCCGGTAATTAGGAGTAGGTATCAAAAGCGAGGCGATAATAAATTATGATCTGCTGTACTGTTACGATAGGTGGAGCGGGAACGGTGTTTGTTGGTTTTAATTTCCTTTTCCTGGTTAGGAAATTTGTGGTGATTCGAAATGTGTAACGAGTAACGATAACACACCAATTTTAAATTTTTGGAAGCTTTTTGTATATTTTTTTAAAAGTGTTTAATATTCGGTCCGTCCATGACGTAATAAATGTGACCTTTTTGTAAATTCTCTTACAGAATTTGTGGTGTAAGGTGCTTCTACACGATCATTGAAAATGGAAAAAAGTACAATTATCAAAGATTCCGTTAAGACCATTCGCCGGTACGGAGTTCGTAAGTGCCATAGGGGCTTAGCAGCGGGCCACATTGTGGTGACACTACACACATGTTATACACCCCAAAGAGAGACTATATACTTAGAAGTTTCTTAAGTGCAAGTGTTGTCATTCCACCAAGAAATCAAATCAGTATTTCTGTATTATATGTAGGTATGTACTTCACTAGTAGTACTCTAGATTACATATACACAATGTACTGCATTCACTATAGTACCAAAAATAAAGATAAGTGTACGATATGCATCCATCTACACCATATATCGCATAAGTCACATGTATGGATTATAAATTATGAACGATTTCAAAATATCAACTTCTGAAGATCAACAGAGATATTGCGCAATTTTGAACAGCGCAAAACGCTCGCTAATTACGTTGTTTCATATGACGTTAAAAGTCAAGGATAGAGACAAATTAATAGCAGTTTACGCTTCTCAAACGTCCCTCATGTTACTTACTTACGGAGCTGTCAAAAGAATGACGCGTCGAGTCATAATTACAGTACGAACTTATCGACTAGATAGAGCAGCCTAAATAGAGAGAATGCGCATTCGAAAATAAACGTCATACGCTATTTACGTGAAATTGACATCTGCGCATGCGTACAAGTGTTTAGAACGTTCATAACTTACCGCAAGGTGGCATTTACGGAGGTTTTACCTTGCGCTATCCGAAAGATATAAGCCAAACTCCACTAGTATTTCTCAGAATACACTGTGCTTTGTTTGTTTAATTAATATTTAAGTATTTAAGGTCCTAAAAATGGTTTGGGAATTTATATATTTTAAGGAACATTTCTGAGCTAATTTTAAGTCCTTCAAAAAGTGTTTCAAGATCTTGCGTTTCTACTAAAGTCCACCAATAACTATTGCAAGAAGGATTTCTGGATATTTTGATAAAAGAGTGTAATAGTTACTTTCAGAAATAGAACACTTACAAATATTCTTTAGATTTTTAGATATTTCGGATACTTAAATGAATCGTTCAAAAAATTTTTTAGCATCTGTGTGTTCTTTTCTGACCATAGCAGCTTGTAAAGAAAACTAATAAAATTATTTATGTTACTTCGAGAAATATATATTAATTATAGGTTAAGAGATCCTAAATTCTTACAATTAAACATGTAATTATAATACTACTAATAGTAGTTATACTACTAATAGTGCCAAACTAATGGTCTTCCTTACTGTTAACGGTTATTAAATAACTTGGTAAATCTTGGTCTTATATTGAACCATGCCTATCTTAAACGATATTTGGTGAAAATCTATAATTTTCACGAATTAAACGATAATAATGAACTACCTACTGAAATATCACTCTAATGACATGAAAAAATAACCCAAAAAATGATTTAAATCAGATAAGCGATATTGGAATTCTTGTTGCAGCGAAACTAAGAAAGAAGGTGGTGTGTAAACGACCGACATGACGGGTGATACGAATCACCGAATCTTACAAACAAAATCTTACCAAACTTTTACCTTCCCAACTCTCTGTCTAGTCTAGCCAGAAACGTTTGAGTAACGTTGTTAACTATATCAAGCAATACCTCTACTCAAAGTAGACGTGTAAGTGTTTGCTTAGGGCGGCGAATATAACATCGTACTTAACGTCAAGTCGTCCGATTATCCACTGCCAAATTATCACTGTTGCGCGTTTAATGGAACGACTGTTAAGTACATTTGAGGGAAATATCGTATTTTAGACAAATTATCGCAAAATGTGCGACATGTATTGAAAACCACGTAGAGAACATCTTAAAGGTCATTTACGTTAATTTAATATTTTGGTAATTTTTTTTAATGAACTTGGATTGCGCTGTTGCCAGATCAACATTTTATTTAACTCTTGGTTCTGTAGATACCAGTTAATAGGTGACAGGATAAACATCAACTTTAACTGTCACTTTGACTGGCAACTGTGCACTGACAAACTGGCTTTAGATGGTTACAAAACTTAAGTTAGGTTACCCTGTTTGGGTCTGTTCATGATTTCAACCATGACAAAGGATTGAAAAAGTTAAAAATAGCTATACAACAGTTGATCCATCAGCAAGCAGTAGATTTTAGGTCCAACTAACCTCAAAGTTACCAATTGGACACGCCATTTTGATTTCCATGAACTCCTTGTTAACGTTAACGTCGACATTATTTATGGGAATCTTTAGGCTAGGAAATGTAATTTATTGTAAACTCCGCTCACTAAACGAAGGTGTGTAGTTTGGTCTTACTCTTCTTTAACGTCTTTACACTTCTCTGGGAGGCCCTTACTTCACCCTAACCACAAGCTCTCGCGATACGCACGGAGATCACGTCACGCCCTGTCTCCAACGACGAAAACTTCAAGCTACATGAACTCCAAACTACAAGTAACACAACTAGGATACGCCCTCAGATCCACGCCGGAGGTTACGTCACGCCCTGTCTCCATCTGTCTACAGCGTTGTAGATAAGATTCATCTCCGTAGCCGACCACGATGTCTTTCATCAGAGATAATACGTCTTTTCCAAGATCCACAAACCATATGAGAACGTAGGAGAAACTCTTACTCCTGTATGGTTATGAGATCTATACCTGGCGTTAAGGTCAATCGAGGAATCTAGAGATCTGGTAGATCGCTCTAAGGACCTAATCATCCCTTCTGATTCCATTATGGTAAACCTTGTCACTATAGTGTATCTCCAGGTGAGCATATTGGTCTGGTAGGTAAACTCCCCTTTGATCCTAACTGATCATTTCTTCGTCTTCAGTAATCAATATTTTCAGGTATCTCTCCTTCACTTGCTGAGATGTTAATGAATAATGGGATTGCATACTGGAACTGATCATCCCTCCACCTCTGGACTTTCGTACCAATAAGTTCAAAAAAATTAGTTGTGAGTACCTACGTTAGGTGTTTGCTGAAAGTAACACCATTGTTATTTTAGCATTAAATGCTCGGAGACGTACACGTACGAAACGTCTTTTAAGTGCACGCCATATGTTCCTCAAGTAATATCGCACGCTATCTATTTACTTATATTAACTGTATTTGAATTTATTGGATTTTTCAACAAATGATAATTTCGCTTTAATTAAAATGCATTAAAGGTATGGATAGCGGTCGGACGATCTTAACCGTAAATCTATCGGAGAACGATGGGGAAGAATACATACGTACACGTCGACCGTATGGCCAATACGATCGCATATCTTTGTTGGTCTTCGAATTAGAATGCGCTCTTTTTATTAGTTTAATCAATACCGTTCTCAACCAATCACACTTAAAATATCTTCTATCTGATAGAAACGGACGTTGGAACGTCACATTTTTCACTGTTTTAAGGAGTGCGACGCGTCCCTTTTTCACATAATAACGTACAATACAGATGCAAATTTAAGACATTTACATTCACGTCGACAGATTTACCATTTTCTTACAGAAAAAACTCCAATTAACGAGTAACTTTTACGCGATTAGCATTCATTTATTCGAATAAATAAACGTTACTTTCCAATTGGATTTACATCAGCTTACAAATAATATTTTCGGGTGGCCGTTACCTCGGAATCGGTAAGGAGAAGTCTACTAGCTTACCGACGTTTAATTTGCATTTCATTGATATTTATTACGACTCCTTTTATCCGGTAATTAATAGTTTACGGTGTTAGGAGAACAAAAGGTAAAAAAAAAATCGAATCCATCGACGACGGGAGAGTTAATTGCAAGCGGAATCGGCCATGATGAATGCCATAATGACGACTTCGAAGAGAAATCACTGTATCATTCCCGTCTTGCATTACAATGGAGGCATCGCACCGAGAGGATAGGAGACGTCAAATGTAATAAGTTACCCGATGTGTTTTACGTTTAAAAGTGCCTGTTTGCTCAACGACGATGTCAGGTGAATTACGGGAGAAAAATTGTACCGCACTTTTGTTTCATGTCACGTTTACGAGTCCAGTAAACTGAAACGCTCGTAGAGAAAAAATAATTTTTCATAGGAAGGTTGACAGTACTTGGGTTCCTATCGTATTGCGAAATTAGTCCACATTTACTGTCGCGTTCCTTATCATTTAGTTGAGCTTAGAAAAATTAAATTTATCCAACACATGACAGTTATGACTGTCATTAATAATGTCATTTTAGACAGGTAAACTATCAAATAACACAGTAGGGTGTTATAATCCATAACTCACTAGTGAGTTCTGAACTCACGTTCATATTTAAAGTAGTATTCTATTTATTTATTTATTGCCCGTAGCAACCAAACAAACAACCTACTTTAACCAAAATGTAAAAAAGTCACTGTCAAGTCATTCTGACATTTATAGGATACTGAGACGTAAGTAACTTTAATTAATTAATGATTATCTCATAAAAAACCTATTTTTTCCACTTGTTGGATAAAACATTGTATGCCACTCGCGTGTTATGTTTCCTAACTCACTTGAGAATTTATACCACTCATCCTGACGGCCTCATTTCGCGTGACTTATTTTCAACATAGCACACTAGTACCATAAAAAAACTATTATAGTGAAGTTTTACGTTATCAAAATTCTTCTACATTTTGTCACAAGCTACCTCGAAATGGGTTGAAAACCCTTTAATAGATTTTTATTGTATTAACGAAAGAACAGGAATGTCCAGTTTAATTACTAATTACAACGCTTGGAAAAGATGGTTTTTACATGGAAACAACCTCGTCTACATAAAAGAAAATTTTTGAAAATTAGTGTATTTCAACGACCCCTTTCTTTTTATTAATAAATTCTTCCTTAAAACGTTTTGTAATGTTATCAAGAAATACCCTGACCAAATATGACAAAAGATTCTATTGTGTCGCGATGCGGCCCCAATTAGCGAAAATAGGTCGCCGTCTAAGCTTATTCAGCACCGAGGCGACCTTAAACCCAAGGACGATACGACTCTCGGACAGGTACGACATCACGTTCGTAAACATCCCGCTTGTATTTATACAGCTCGATGATAACGATCAGGGAGTCAGTCAGTCACCTAGTATCACGTCACGCTGCCCGTCTGAGAGCCCGTCCTTTTCGGCATGCCGCTAATTGGAGGAGCCTCGCGCCTGCTGCCCTTCGTCATCCGACAGTAAGCAACCACCTCCCTTTAACCTTTCTCACTTTTCTACTTTTGAATCACTTGCCTCAACTTTGTTATACGATGTTCTCTCCCCTATATTTAGTGTCTGAATAAATATTGACTGTGTCACCATGCCTTCTTTTTAGTCTCCACCGAGCAACACCCCCAACCCGAGCACTCCCTTTGGACCCTAGGTCCTCAGGCGTGTGACACTATTAATAAAACTAAGAAAATAATGAACCGACCGGTGATAAATGATTTATGATTATTTTATTGTAACCATTATACAGGGTGTCCGGTAAATACACGACAAACTGTAGGAAGTGTACAGGAAATGTCAAGACAAATTTTAGTTCAAAGTAGCAAAAAATCTGAAGAATCTAGAAGAGACTGTTCCTACAGTTTTCTGCGACTTTTGATGGTATCTGGACCATAAATTACATTAAAGAAGTTTAAATTCTAATCGAGAACGTTTCTGGATACTTGAAGTTTTCTTATTTAAGTTTCAATTATTCTAAAGTCTGAATAATGAATAAGAAATATTTCAGAGGTTTTCCTGAAAATTTTTCGGCATTTTGATTTTTAGTCTCTTATAAGACCTAAATTTAGCCTAATTTCCTTTTAAATTTAGAATCCAACAGATTACATTAAATGAGTTCAGAATGAATTACCATCACAATTTTCTTATTTGGGCTTCAACCATTTTAAAGTCTAACCAATGTTGAAGTAACATTTTGCTGTAATTTTTTAATGATCTAAATAGGTTTAAAGCGTCTCAAAATCACCTTAAAATCATAATATGTATTAATAATGGATTAACCTTCTGAATTAATATTGAACCACATTGAGGCAATTTGTATCCCAGTGTCTACTTGAGACGCCTTTTACATGTTCCAGAAGTCCAAGAAAACTGTATGAAAATTTCCTGCTAGATTCTCTTCACTTTTGGTTGCTTGCGAATAACACAGAAAAGCCTCTAGAACAGTCTGATGATATTTAGGACCTTCTAGAATTTTAGAGATTTTCTAAATTTTAGAAATCTTCAGAGGATTATGCAGACACTTCTGACAGACATATTAATGATTTAAATGCGCTTCTAGATCAACCATAAGGGTACTAAAGGCCTTCTAGTTTATTGTGTTATTTTGTGTTATTGTGTTAACAAAAATAAAAAATAAACCTTATGAAAATTTCCTGCTAGATTCTCTTGACTTTTGGTTGCTTTTAAATAACACAGAAAAGCCTCTAGATCAGTCCTAATGATATTTAGGAACTTCTAGAATTCTAGGGGTCATCAACATCATTCAAAATCTTCAGAGAATCATGCAGATAGTTCAGATAGACAGATTAATAATTTCAATGGTCTTCTAGATCAACCATAAGGGTACTAAACGCCTTTTAGTTTATTGCGTTCTTTTTAATCCATCTAAAGCGTACAACACCCTCGAAAGAACCTGCAGAGGCTACATTCTAGCTTTTTTAGAGGGTCTGCTGGTCAGGATAGGAACGAGAAAGCTTCTAGATCCATTCTGGTGTCATTCTGAAGATTACAAAGATTTATAACTGGCCCAGTTTGGCCTCAAATTGCGTTTTCCAGGCGTGATCCAGGTTGACAAATGGCGAAGGCGCTTACTGCTGATAATATGGTAAACCATTTAAATTATCTCTGAAACTGTTAGTTATATCAAATTCAAACTTACACATTGTACGCCTAACTTATTATTGTTACTAGGGCAGATAGTGGATAAGGGTAATTGTAAAAATGAATAAATTTCGAAGCAATTCTAGTTATGTAAGTAAATAAAATTAGTAACCCACCAATATAAGAAAAATAAATTAACTTTTGATGGAGATCGCAAATATGCTTAGTACCTACCTAAAAAGGAAGGTACGCGTACGTTAAACATCACCATTTGAAATAACATTTAAATGAAATATGCGGTTAAGGAATTATAAACCAAAATCCGTACTTAAACTTCAATTTTGAAGGGTTGTAGCAACCTTTTTTTCAACCTAAATTTAGCCTAATTTCAGCTTAAATTTAGAATCCAACAAATTACATTAAATGAGTTCAAAAGGAATTACCAGCACAATTTTCTTATTTGGGCTTCAACCATTTTAAAGTCTAACCAATGTTGAATTAACCATTTGATCACTTTGCTGTGATTTATGAATGATCTAAATGGCTTTAAAGCGCCTCAAAATCACCTTAAAATCATATGTATTAATAATGGATTAACCTTCTGAATTAATATTGAACCATACTGAGGCAATTTATATCCCAGTGTCTACTTGGGACTCCATTTACATGTTCCAGAAGTCCAAGAAAACTGTATGAAAATTTCGTGCTAGATTCTCTTGACTTGTGGCTGCTTGCAAATAACACAGGAAAGCCTCTAGAACAGTCTGATGATATTTAGGACCTTCTAGAATTTTAGGGGTCATCAGCATCATCCAAAATATTCAGAGGATTGTGCAGACACTTCAGACAGACAGATTAATGATTTCTATGCGCTTCTAGATCAACCATAAGGGTACTAATGGCCTTCTAGTTTATTGTTTTCCTTTTAATCCATCTAAAGCGTACAATATCCTCAAAGGAACCTGTAGAAACTACATTCTAGATCCTTTAGACGATCTGCTTCTCAGGATTGAAACGAGAAAGCTTGTAGATCCATTCTGGTGTCATTCTGAAGATTACAAAGATTTATAACTGGCCCATCAGTGTGGCCTCAAATTGCGTTTTACATGCGTGATCCAGGTCATGATAAATGGCGAAGGCGCTTAGTGCTGATAATATGGTAAAACATTCAAATTATCTCTGAAACTGTTAGTTACATCAAGTTCAAACTTACAACTTGTACGCATAAGTTAATATTGCTAATAGGGTAGGTAGTGGATAAGGGTAATTGTAAAAAGTAATAAATTTCGAAGCAATTTTTGTTATGTAAGTAAATAAAATTAGTAACCCACCAATTATGATAAGAAGAATAATATAACTTTTGATGAAGATTGCAAATCTCTACATCTTAAATTACATCTTACAATCTTAACATTTTTATGTAGAACAATGTATATTGATAAACTAATAAAATTCTTCTTAATTCTTAAAATATGCTCAATAAAATTATCCAAAGCTTTATTAGAGTTTTCAGAAATTATTAATTATTTAACTTTAGCGTATTTTCCAAATGATGTGACAATTTGTTGATTGCTTTCTTAATAATTAGTGACAGCATTGGAATCAATAAATATTGTAACAATTGGAAACGTTGTGAAATCAAGTAAAAATGTCTGTGTTATAGGCGTAATGTGAAAGTGTTCTAGATTATCTCCGACCATCTAGATCCTCAAAATTTATCTGATAGCCTTTCTGTAGCTGTTTCTTTGGAATGCATATAAAGCTCAAAATTGATGTTTATTCATTACAAATCAGTTTTGTAGAAATCAGTTGGACATACTTATTCCATAATATTGTGCGTTCTAGATTACCCCCGACCATCTAGAATCTATTGTAGCCTTTATGTGGCTGTTTCTTTGGAATTAGAAGAAAGTTCATTACTGGGCAGTTTTATAGGGAACAATTGGACATATATTCTACAATATTAGATACAGAAACTCATTACTGAAACCTTCCACATCTGATATCACATTTCGATATTTCCATTATCCGACTGATAAACCGACCGTCTCGTTAGCGAGAGATTTCTTTTCTCCTCCGAAGCGGACTTTCACGTTGTTTCGCGTCCGAAAAAGAGGAATAGAAATAATAGCGGAATATTAAACGAAGTGCCGCGATCTCTCGCCGCTCGCCTGGCGAGACTTTCTAAAACGACAAATTATAATTTGCGTCGGGCCGACCAATCGCAAATCAGTTCATTAACTCGCTAATTGCCCATTGGTCGGATGTAAAAATCGCGCGGCGGCAACACCACACCTTCCGCAAGGAAAAGTGGACGACGTGGAGTAATTGTGACAGTGATATACATTTGAGAGAAATATGAGAAAGCTGAGAAAGATATTGAAAAAAGATGGTATACCTCAACACCTAATCGGAGCAATTCAAAGTTTACGTATAGGCAATAATAGTTATTTATGGTACTAGTGTGTTATGCTGAAAATAAGCCTCGCGAGAACAAGCCGTCAGGCCGAGTGGTATAAATTCTCAAGTGACTTAGGGAACATAACACGCGAGTGGCATACAATGTTTTATCCAACAAGTGGAAGAAATCGTTTAATTAGTAAGCTTTATGATCAAATCAAAGCTACTTGCGTCTCAGTACCCTATAAATGTCAAAATGACTTGACAGTGACTTTTTTACATTTTGGTTAAAGTAGATTGTTTGTTTGGTTGCCACGAGCAATAAAAAATAAATAGAAGTGTGTTATTTAATAGCTTCCTTGTCTAAAATGGCATTAATAATGACAGTCATAACTGTCATATGTTGGATGGATAACTAGACAGTCTTAGCAAATTCTGAAGACATTTAGACTATATGGACTCTACATATCGTGGCAAAAAGCAACCACCTCAAAATGCCCTAGAAGAAAACCAAAATTATAGCATTCCTGGGTGCAGAACACCTAACAGCAAAAATTGTAATTCACGATTAACCACTAAATAATGAGTATAGTTTCCTATAGATTTCTTATATTCTGCTGATTTTATTACTGCTTTTATTTAGTTAAGTACCTGCATATGTGTTTGTATTATTAGTTGTATTAAATTTGTTCTTAGGTTTACCCTGAGGAAGGAGGTAAACACCTTGGGAAGCTAGGCTAATTAGTAAACTAGTTAAAATTGAAGCTGAGTAGATAGTTAGTAAAGCTAAGTCAATATATTACTGATAACCCAGGGGTGGGTGCAAGCTTCATACTTTTTGCCCAACCATGCTCAAATATCCAATAAACACCTTTAAGTGCTCTTTCTTACGCTCAGTCACATGACCTAAAAGCAAAATTACAAAACTACCAATAATCAACAGGAACGATAAAACGCACACTACTTAACAAAGTCAGAAAGGAAAGAGTATAAAAATTTTACAAAACCAATGGCTAGTAGAGTAGGTACTTAAGTACCTAAGATGCTTAAGAATGTTCAATTTTTAAGTTTACTTGAACTGTGACGTTTAAAGTGAAAAAATTCTCCATGATTATTTGATCATCATCGCATTCGACTATCTCATCAACGTCCTCAACTGCGACCAAAGAACCCGCAAATACCTACAAACCGTAATTCATTTCGCGATTTTTACCACTTCCATTAACACTACATCTTCTTCTCCCGTCTCCATTAAAGTCCATTGTCGTGTCTCTAATTGTTTATGTGTTTACCGTTTCGCCGACGCGATTGGTCATTGTTCTGTCCGCACCTCGATTGACACCGTTACGGCTGCTTGTCTCAATATAATTAATTAGCAAACAAGTAATCACCTAAGTCGATTCGGCTCTAATAAGCTCTAAGAGGGCCATTAAATGCTTGATAATTGTTAAAATCAACTCGAGTTATAATATTGCGATAAAGTGTCAACGATGGTGGTCAACAGATGAGGGGACTTTGTATATATCGTCGCCGACTCCTCGACACATTTATATAGTCGTTGATTGTTGCCATGGATTTCCTGATTGAGTTGTCGGGTTTAATTGTAAAGGAGTTACCGGATGAATTGCTATCAGCGTTAAGTTTGTTTACAGAGCAAGTCTCTATAATTTATCTATAGTCAAAATGTGTCTAAAAGTCCAAGTATATACTTTGTTGTGTTATTGACACAATAGTGCTACACATATTTGTTACACGGAGTTATAGGTACACAATAGCTAATTGCGTCTAAGTGTCAATAATTTAGCTATAGTTAAATTGTAACCAGAAGTCTAAGTATGTATATACTTTATAGTGTTATTGACACAATAGTGTTACACAATTAATTATGTTAACACACTGTTAGACGCAACAACTAATTGTGACTATGTGTCAATAATTTATCTATTGTCAAATTGTGACCAGAAGTCTAAGTACATATTTTATAGTGTTAGTGACACAATAGTGT
This sequence comes from Cryptocephalus moraei, assembly GCA_946251905.1. Taxonomy (NCBI): domain Eukaryota; kingdom Metazoa; phylum Arthropoda; class Insecta; order Coleoptera; family Chrysomelidae; genus Cryptocephalus; species Cryptocephalus moraei. The sequence goes on along the minus strand of OX276462.1, from coordinate 7,194,155 downwards.
TAGACATAGTTGTTAGTGTTGACACAGTGTTAGACACTGTAACTAATTGTGTCTAAGTGTCAATAATTTAGCTGTAGTCAAATTGTAACCAGAAGTCTAAGTATGTATATACTTTATAGTGTTATTGACACAATAGTGTTACACACAGTTGATAGTGTTAACACGGTGTTAGACGCATTAACTAATTGTGACTATGAGTCGATAATTTATCTATTGTCAAATTGTGACCAAAAGTCTATGTATTCTATGTATATAATTTATTGTGTTATTGACAAAATAGTGTTATAGCCAGTTGATTGTGTTAGACATAGTAACTAATTGTGTCTAAGTACCAGTAATTATTTTACTATTGCCAAATTGTGACCAAAAGTCTAGGTATATATTTTACTATGTCATTGACACAAGTGTTATACACAGTTGATAGTGTCGACACAGGTTTAACACAAAAACTAATGGTGTCTAAGTGTCTATAATTTATCTATTGTCAAATTGTGACCAGAAGTCTAAGTATATAAATTATTGTTATTCACAAAATAGTGTTATACACAGTTGATAGCGTTAAACACAGTAATTAAGTGTGTCTAAGTATCAATAATTTCTCTGTTGTCAAATTGTGACCAAATGTTTAAGTATATAAGTTATTGTGTTATTGACAAAATAGTGTGTGTTATGCACAGTTGATAGTGTTAGACACAGTGTTAGACGCAACAACTAATTGTGACTAGTGTCAATAATGTATCTATTGTTAAATATCTATTAGCATTCCATACCTATGTGGAGAATGAAATTTTGTAATTAGTGATTAATTTTTGAGAAGAGATTAATGGGTCGTTCTCTCATAAAATATAATAGGAAGGTTTAATACACCCTGAATCAGTTTAAATCATTAACTTTCCACGCTCAAAATCAACTTGGTAACTCATTTGCATTAACTGAACGTTATTGGGTATAGCGTACAATTAAGTTAGTCAATTATTGCGTTTATAGGCTGACTGTAAGTAATCTTATCTTCTCATGTCATTGATGGTCGATTATTCCGCGATTTACTTGATAATTCCTACGATATCGTAACTTTACCGTCGATTCCGGGCACTCATGTTAATTCCGATACCGTCCCGAACGTTATCGATCGGTAACGAATCGACCTACGTCGTCGTCTACTTAAATCTTATGGGAAAAAAAGTCTCTAAACCGATTTCCATAATAAATCCCGTAATAATTTTCTAAAATCCGTAAATAAATTATACGTCTACTTCATCGTGGCAACGTCTTAATTTTTAGGTATAGGCAGCCTCCGTGTAGTAGTAGCCATTTACCGGAATTCCTGCATAAGCATCGCCGTATTTATTTTCCCCCATTACGGTCCCCCGGGTTATGTTTGCGAAACAACGAACTCCTGTTATTCCGAATTACATAGGGAGAGAGGCTTTTATGCTCAAATTGTTGATCATTTTGTTTTTCTTCGAAACGTGTGACGATGACGAAAATGTCCTGAAGGATCTCAAGGAGCCAAAATGGGTTATCTCGATGTACCTACTAGATTTTAGTTGCTAATTTTTTGAAAGATTGTCAATGTTCTGAATTATCTGTTGAAGTGTTGGGTTATTAATAACACTACTATTAGCATTACCTATTTCTATCTTTGACTAAAACTTATCGAAGTATCTTGTAAATATGGTATCTCTTGTTGTCCCACCATATATTTAAATTGAATTCTGTACTATACTTGTTCGACTGTCGTATCTCATGTAACACGCTCTTACGTTCCTCTGTTTCTATCTATACAATATGGTTTACCATACAATATATATCCCTGTCTTTTCTGTTAAATAGTACCGCACATATGTATATAGACATATTGTATATACTTATAACACGCTTTTAGATACAAGATGACTCGCAGCGTAACAGATTTCATGCTGACGGCAAGTTGAAGATTTTTCTCCGCCATCCAAAAACGTTCATTTTTCTCAAGAGCGCTTATAAGAGTTTTCACATAAAAAAAGAGATGATAACTATGATAACGGATGAAGCTCAAGAAAGTTTTTGAGTAAGGTCCGGTTACGCTTTGTCCATTATTCTGGTTTCTGTTGGATTCGACTTTCCCTCCTGTTCCGTTCGCTGTTCTTGTTGTTACCGAAAATGTCGCCATAACGATGAAAGACCGGATAATGGTACCGGTAAAGCCAACTGACGTCCGTGTTTTTAGGGACGTTTAACGATTGACGCACACGCCATTCAGTCCTTAATTAGGCTCATGACTTACAAAATGGGCCATTATTGTTATTTTATAGCATTAGGTTAGGTATAAGTAGAGACATGCTCCGCTCGTTTGATGCATCGCTGCATCCAAATGACGTTTTAACTTTCTCGCTCGTTCGTTTTGTTTTATTTTAAATGCGAATTCGGCGAGAATTGCGAACTTTAGGAATTTGGTTTTAGAAAAAGGGAAATTTCCACTCTCTCTTATGCAGTTTGTTGGACACGTCTGAATTAAAATGGTGTACCCTGATAACCATAAACATAAAAAATGTATTTAATACGGCTTTATGGAAGTTCATTATTTCAGAAAAGAAAGAGAGAGGTGTTCCTAAATATTTAACGAATATCAAAGAGGATTACTTTTCACAGGGATCTCAAAAGCAGGTTTAAGGTTTAAGTAAGTAAAAAGACGTGAAGTGGTCAACTTCCCAGTGCGAAATGATTGGTAGAACGGAATAGAACTAGCTAATGTAATACATGACTGTCCCACGTAGTTTCTAAATATATATTTCTTTTGAAATGCTCATAAAACCTATTAATGGCTATATCAAACTAGAATATTTCGTAATTTAGAAGATTTGCAAACGTTCTAGATTGTTGCGTTCCTTTAAAAATTTCTGTAAAAGAATTAGAAGTCATCGAGATGGTTTATAACAATCTAGGAGGCCTTGTTCGTTATTCTATAGAATTAAGAAGAGTTTCTGGAAATCTAGATTGATTTCAAAAAGCCTTTAACCTTTTAACCGTTACACAAACTGTTAATAGCTCTAATTCTAGTAAACTTTCCGAGTTTAACAAATATTTCGAAATATAAGGAGCATATGAAAATTTTAAAAAATTATAAATTGGTTTGAAGAGATTTCTTTGGAATCCAATACTAGTGAAATGTCCAAATCCAAAAATTAAACCATTTGGATATATAAGGCATATATAAAAATTTTGGAAAATTCAAAACTAGTTTAAAATCATTCTTATTTTTTCGCTTGATTTCGCTAAAGATTTTTTTGGAATTTGTGAAAAACTAATCCAAAATCTAGCGAACCGTCCAAATTCAAAAATTGAACAATTTGGAAATATACGAAATTTATGAAAATTTTGGGAAATTCTAAATTGGTTTAAACACATTTAGTAAAATATCCAAATCCAAAGATTGAACCATTTGGAAATATAAGAAATTCATGAAGATTTTGGGAATTCTAAATTGGTTTAAAATCATTCTTATTCTTTCGCAGCAATAAAAAAATTTCTTTGGAATTTATTAGAAACTAGTTAATCCAATTTTAGTGAAATGTCCAAATCCAAAATTTGATCCATTTGGAAATTAAGAAATTTTTTGTAAATTTTGGGACATTTTATATTGGTTCAAAACATTCTGAATTTTCCGCTGCAATGAAAAGATATCTTTGGAATTTATGAAAAACTAATCCAAAATCTAGCGAACCGTCCAAATCCAAAAATTGAACCATTTGGAAATATATGAAGTTTATGAAAATTTTGGGAAATTCTAAATTGGTTTAAACACATTTAGTAAAATGACAAAATCCAAAAATTGAACCATTTGGAAATATAGGAAATTCATGAAGATTTTGGGAATTCTAAATTGGTTTAAAATCATTCTTATTCTTTCGCAGCAATAAAAAAATTTCTTTGGAATTTATAAGAAACTAGTTAATCCAATTTTAGTGAAATGTCCAAATCCAAAATTTGAACCATTTGGAAATATATAAGAAATTTATGAACATTTTGGGAAATGTTAAATTGTTTCAAAACTTTCTGAATTTTCCGCTGCAATGAAAAGATATCTTTGGAATTTATTAAAAACTAATCCAAAATCTAGCGAACCGTCCAAATTCAAAAATTGAAAAATTTGGAAATATACGAAATTTATGAAAATTTTGGGAAATTCTAAATTGGTTTAAACACATTTAGTAAAATGTCCAAATCCAAAAATTGAACCATTTGGAAATATAGGAAATTCATGAAGATTTTGGGAAATTCTAAATTGGTTTAAAATCATTCTTTTTTTTTCGCAGCAATAAAAAAATTTCTTTGGAATTTATAAGAAACTAGTTAATCCAATTTTAGTGAAATGTCCAAATCCAAAATTTGAACCATTTGGAAATATAAGAAATTTATGAACATTTTGGGAAATTTTAAATTGTTTCAAAACCTTCTGAATTTTCCGCTGCAATGAAAAGATATCTTTGGAATTTATGAAAAACTAATCCAAAATCTAGCGAACCGTCCAAATCCAAAAATTGAACCATTTGGAAATATACGAAATTTATGAAAATTTTGGGAAATTCTAAATTGGTTAAAACACATTTAGAAAAATGTCAAAATCCAAAAATTGAACCATTTGGAAATATAGGAACTTCATGAAGATTTTGGGAATTCTAAATTGGTTTAAAATCATTCTTATTCTTTCGCAGCAATAAAAAAATTCTTTGGAATTTATAAGAAACTAGTTAATCCAATTTTAGTGAAATGTCCAAATCCAAAATTTGAACCATTTGGGAATTAAGAAATTTTTTGTAAATTTTGGGACATTTTATATTGGTTCAAAACATTCTGAATTTTCCGCTGCAATGAAAAGATATCTTTGGAATTTATAAAAAACTAATCTAAAATCTAGCGAAATGTCCAAATCCAAAAATTGAACCATTTGGAAATATACGAAATTTATGAAAATTTTGGGAAATTCTAAATTGGTTTAAACACATTTAGTAAAATGTCAAAATCCAAAAATTGAACCATTTGGAAATATAGGAAATTCAGGAAGATTTTGGAACATTCTAAATTGGTTTAAAATCATTCTTATTCTTTCGCAGCAATAAAAACATTTCTTTGGAATTTATAAGAAACTATAGTTAATCCAATTTTAGTGAAATGTCCAAATCCAAAATTTGATCCATTTGGAAATTAAGAAATTTTTTGAAAATTTTGGGACATTTTATATTGGTTCAAAACATTCTGAATTTTCCGCTGCAATGAAAAGATATCTTTGGAATTCATAAAAAACTAATCTAAAATCTAGCGAAATGTCCAAATCCAAAAATTGAACCATTTGGAAATATACGAAATTCATGAAAATTCTGGGAAATTCTAAATTGGTTTAAAGACTTTTTTAGTGAAATGGCAAAATCCAAAAATTGAACCATTTGGAAATATAGGAAATTCATGAAGATTTTGGGAATTCTAAATTGGTTTAAAATCATTCTTATTCTTTCGCAGCAATAAAAAAATTTCTTTGGAATTTATAAGAAACTAGTTAATCCAATTTTAGTGAAATGTCCAAATCCAAAATTTGAACCATTTGGAAATTAAGAAATTTTTTGTAAATTTTGGGACATTTTATATTGGTTCAAAACATTCTGAATTTTCCGCTGCAATGAAAAGATATCTTTGGAATTTATAAAAAACATCTAAAATCTAGCGAAATGTCCAAATCCAAAAACTGAACCATTTGGAAATATACGAAATTTATGAAAATTTTGGGAAATTCTAAATTGGTTTAAAGACTTTTAGTGAAATGTCAAAATTCAAAAATTGAACCATTTGGAAATATAGGAAATTCGTGAAGATTTTGGGATATTCTAAATTGGTTTAAAAACTTCTAACCCGTTCCGCAGAACTTAAAATATTTCTACGTAGTTCATTAGAATTTAGAAGACTTCCGAAATTTTTCTACATGGCTATATCACCGATCTATAATCTAATTGGTGGTTGATAACAATCTAGAAGACCCGTACGTTATTCTAATGAATTGAGAAGAGCTTCTAGAAATCTAGAAGGACCATTTTGAAAAATTCCTTGTTCACTACCACAAACTACACACACTACTATTCTAGTAGTGAACTTTCCAAATGAACTATTATTTCGAAATATAGGAAGTTTACGAAATTATTGGAAAATTCTAAATGGGTTTAAAAACTCTCATCTTTTCGCAGGAATACAATTTTGAGGTGATTCTTTGGAATATAGAAAAATCTAGATAATCCAATTCTGGTGAAGTTCCAGGGAAAATTCGTAATCAACGATCTCAGGCACCCTTATGTACATCGTCTTAACCGAAAATGTCCATATTATACATTTCTGGGGGTAATAAATCGGCTATTTTGAATGCAGGAAATCTGATGACAGATTAGAAATCAGCAATCCCGAAAACTTATATAATCACTTTCATTTTCATTGCTATCTTTTCTAGAAAAAATTGTGCTTCACAAGGGATTAACCGAAACCAGATGTCAGCGCATCTGGATCAGACTTTTGAGGATTTGGTCACCCAATTCTAATACTGAATTAAGTGTGTAAAAATAAAGGTAAAATATACTCAAGACATTTCGAAAGCAGGTATATACTTCATTTTCGTTGTTTGCTTTTTAAAAGACACTATTCTTCTGATTGGCTTAACCAATAACAAGATTTCAACGCATTTTGGATTATATTTTTGAAGTTAGAGACGATTTTGGTTGGCGATTCTGATCTTCCACTTAAACTCGTTGAGTCGAAAGAAATGTGAAAACATACTCAAGACATTTCCTTTGCAAGCTACAGATACATTGAGTAGCAATGCAGATTTCATGTAACTGAGTCATGTTTGAATTTATGTACCTAGTTGGTATATCGAGCAGGGAACTTTTGTTCTTTAGTGTGAATGGCTTATACTACAAAATCATTTGACTTGAGTGATTCAATAGAATTCTACTAAGCATATTTAAATCGTTGAAGATTCTAAGTTCATAGAATAACAATGTTGGATTGGGGAAATCTGGGGATCGACCAGGAGTTGCATCTATAAAGAACCAATTTTCATAATATGATAAGTTTCTAATATAGACGTCTTAATTCCAATTTCAGCTTTCAGCATTTGATTAGATCGTCATGCTCATCGGTGACGACTGCCGAGAGTATAATAACATTTTCAAAAATATGACCTCAGATGCGAACACAATCTAACATCTGCCGTTGTTATGGTCATCAATGACAGCGTTACTAATAAAAAATATCAACCTCCTTTAACGCGATTTAAGACCACGAGACCAGATAGGTATCTATTGTGAGGATAGATACCCGTTAACAGACACGAAAAGCCCCATTGAAGATGATGTATTACATCTGAGATAATATTGTCTGAGATTTCGTTGTGAACAGTTAAAATCTTTTCACAGTCGTACCCATGAGCAAGACAAATCGTCGGCTGGAAGCACTCTCATAAGGTACGACGCATTCCATTTCTCTTCTTCCTCCTCCTTCCTATAAGTAATCTGTTAGATATGCGAATGTGTTTGCGATATGACAACAAAATGTCGGTAGGTTAATTCGATTACTGGAAATTAATGCTGCCGACGGGTTATAGTCCGAGGGAGCCTCAATTATGTCAAACCTCAAATGTTTCGAGAAGCTTCCATTTTCGAAATTTCCTATTTAGATGCGTATCTACTTAGTCCAGTCATCTTAGGTTGAATTAGGTGAATATTTCGGAAAATCGACATACCCAGTATATCAACACGTAAAAACCTCTATTTTGGCATCCTAAAACTTTTCTTAAAATTCGCATATAATTAGATGGCCGCAAGTTTTAAAGTCGAGGGTCAAAAGTCACCAAAATCGATGTCTTTTGCAAATATCTCGTTTTCTATGGGTTTTACGCTATTTGTATTTATTATCAATATTGTACAGAATTAAATAAATTCTCTACAACTTTTGTCTTTAACATTTCTTCATACCTCTAACTGTTTTTGAGATAGAGGGCGGAGAGTGCGCGATCAGAGAATCATGTGAGGTCATGGTAGTCCCGATCAAAAACTCGTAATATTGAGGTTATAAATTATTGCTAAATATTTAATTAGCATTTATTATTAACACTAAATTCATTTTTTGGTTACTTATCTATTTTTAATGAAGTGTCAATTTATTTAATAACACTTACCTGGCCATGTAATTGAAAAATTGTTGAGGAAAATACTTAAATTATATTTTAATTCTAATCTAATTTATACCTATGTAATGACTTACTAAATAAATAAAGAAGAAAAGAAATAAATTTTTAATCAATGTTAATATAAATAGATTTAATATTTAAGAGTTTACGGATTTTAAACAAGATGTACTTAATTATTTTTTACTTCAAATGCAGTTAGCGTAAATGAGAATATAATTAAAATGTAATTAAAATATGTCCCTTAATAATTTTTCAATTACAGAAAGAGATTATGAGTGTTATTAACTTGATAAATTTTAGAATTATTAGAAATAAAGATTGAATTTAATGTAAAATTTAATAACAAATGATAATTACATATTTAGCAATAGTTTATAACCTTGATATTATGAATTTTTGATCGGGACCACCATGACCTCACATCTCTGATCGCGCGCTCTCCGCCCTCTATCTCGAAAGCAGTTAGAGGTATGAAGAAATTTTAAGGACAAAAGTTGTAGAGAATTTAATTCTGTACAATATTGATAGTAAATACAAATAGCGTAAAACCCATAGAAAACGAGATATTTGCAAAAATTACAGAAAAAATCGATATTTGTGACTTTTAACCTCCGACTTTAAAACTTGCGGCCATTCAATTATATATGTGAATTTTGAGGAAAGTTTTAGGATGCCAAAATATAAGTTTTACGTGTTAATATACTGGGTATGTCGATTTTCCTAGGTGAACACCCTATAATGACTGGACTAACATGAATATCAAACAGTAATAATATTCCTATTAGATTCGATATATTTGTATCTAATTGCCATGCAACGTAACACGCTTCTCGATGCAAAGTGGATTTTCTAGTTGGATTAATTGACGAATTACGCTTTGATTAAATTATTTATATGTAACGCATTAATTTAATAGTACCGAATAATTAACACAAGTAATGAGGAATAAGTGTTTGTTGTATATTAAATTATTGTTATGGTGAGAAGTTGCTAATGTCTAATTGACTAAAATTTATCGAGTTAACGATGAGTGACCCCCCCGTTCCTGAACTATTAAACCGTAAAGTCCATGTACTGTATGTACACACACGTACACTCGTATATCAACATTTAATACAAAGTGCCTCGGTAGCGAATTATTATCAATTACGGCCTTTTGCACTTTTTCCCGGTCTTAGTTACAATGATTAGATGAAATTTCATTGCCTCTTATGGAACGCAACATCGGCACTCTCGGAGAGAAGTCCTGTGAGAAACTTATCGAAAACAATACGTACTTATACGTTGTTTCCATGATTATTATTTGAAACGCGACAGATGTTTCGAGCCGTTGGTAACGAGCCAGTCGTTGCTAGTGAGACGTGTTATAAGAGGTTTTTGGGTTTTTACTGGGTTTTTTTGGGGTACAGTTTTTAATATCAATATCAGGTTTCCGAACTGATCACTTTTAAGTATGTAAATCACGACGACTTGTCTTAGTCGTCCAATAAATTTGGACACCAAAAACCATCTGTCATTGAGCACCACACTTTTGATTTGTTGGGAATTTCGTGACATCATAATCCAGGCTTTGCTTTCTCGATGCTTTGGATAGTTTTAACGATGATAGACACAAATCGCTACAAGATTACAATTGCCAAAAACATTGCATAAAAATAGAAAAATTAATTCATCTTCAACATTAACTTTAGTTGGTCAAAATCAAAAATTGTAAACGATCAGATGGTTTACTACACTACGTAAATATTAATACCTTTTATCCAACACATGACAGTTATGACTGTGATTATTAATGTCATTTTAGACAAGCAAACTATCAAATAACACACTAGTGTGTTATAATCCATAATTCACTAATGAGTTATGGATTATAACTCACGTTCATATATAAAGTAGTATTCTATTTATTTATTACTATTACAAGCAGAATTCGCATCGATATTGAAATTAAAGGAAAACGCTAACGGTTTATTCGAATTAGAAGTATGAATTTAATTAATTTGGATTATAATTAATTATACTTTAACCAAAATGTAAAAAAGGCACTGTAAAGTCATTCTGACATTTGTAGGGTACTGAGAAGTAAGTAGCTTTGATTTGATCATAAAGCTTATTAATTATTATCTCATAAAAAAACGATTTCTTCCACTTGTTGGATAAAACATTGTATGCCAGTGGCGTGTTATGTATCCTAACAGGACTCGTGGTATAAATCTTCTCGCGTGACTTATTTTCAACATAACACACTAGTACCATAAATAACTATTATGCATGTATTTCAACCACTTGGCAAATAAAAGGAAAGAATTTATATTTCTCTTGAAGATGAGTTAAGGTTTACTAAAACTGAAAAAATTTCCTCTCTTGGAAATCCCTTCTCTTTATGAAATCTATGAGAAATTGTGAAACTTTCAACTAGATTAAATGCTAATTTCAAAAATTACTTCCTGCTGAATGATGTCAGATAATTGTTAAGTTCTTTAGAGTGTACGTCAAGCTGGAAAGGTTCCCGGAAGATGTGGATTCAACTCGTCCTAACTGCGTTTTGTAAGTAATAATTTTACAATGTTTATCTTTCAGGTGAACCTTCCCAGGATGAGCTTTAAAACTACGCATTCATTCATCATTATATGTTTCATCATCATCATCATCATCATCATCACCACCATCATCATCACCATCATTATCATCATCATCATCATCATCATCATCATCATCATCATCATCAACATCATCATTTGTGTCGAAATTCTAAATTGGTTTAAGAACTTTCTCATTCCTTCGCAGCAATAATCACATTTCGAGGTGATTCTTTGGAATTTAGAAAAAAATTATTAAGCCAATTCTAGCGACATGTCCAAATTCAAAAATTGAACCATTTGGAAATATAAGAAATTTGTGAAAATTTTGCCAAATTCTAATTTGGTTTAAAAACTTTCTTATTTATTCGCAATAAAAAATTTTTGAGGTGATTCTTTGGAATTTAGAAAGAACTAACTAATCCAATTCTAGTGAAATGTCCAAAATCAAAAACTGAACCATTTGGAAATACATATAAGAAATTTGGGAAATTCTAATTTGGTTTATAAACTTGCTTATTTATTCGCAGCAATAAAAAAGTTAAGAGGTGATTCTTTGGAATTTAGAAAGAACTAACTAATCCAATTCTAGTGACATGTCCAAAATGTCCAAAACTGAACTATTTGAAAATAGAAGAGATTTATGAAAATTTTGGGAAAATCTAATTTGATTTAAAAACTTTCTTATTTATCAGCAGCAAAAAGTAGAATTCGAGGTAATTCTTTGGAACTTAGAATGAACTAACTAATCCAATTCTAGTGACATGTCCAAATCCAAAAATTGAAACATTGGGAAATATAAGAGATTTATGAAAATTTTGGGAAATTCTAATTTGGTTTAAAAACTTTCTTATTTATTCGCAGCAGTAAAAAGATTTCGAGTGGATCCTTTGGAATTTAGAAAGAACTATCTAATTCAACTCTAATGAAATACCCAAATCCAAAAATTAAACCATTTGGATATAAAAGAAATTGATGAAAATTTTGGGAAATTCTAATTTGGTTTAAAAGCTTTCTCATTTTCCCCAGCCATAAAAAGGTTTCGAGGTGATTTTTTTGGAACTGAGAAAAAACTAATTAATCCAATTATAGTGCAATGTGAAATTTTTCAAAATATTGACGAATTTCGAGATTGCATCAGTATTAACCCAAACTCATACAATCATGAAAAAATAATGTTTCCCTTGATGATCCTTATCAAATGACATTCATAATGTTTTGCAATTAGTTTGTTATGAGCATATATTGGATATTGGTTTTAGTACTATTTTCGGTGAACTCAAAGCCATTGGTTGTTCCTTTAAATTTAAGTTGGAGAGCATGACATCTCTTTGTGAATGCTTGCCTTTGGCTTTGCTGTTCCATCCTAAGCATTTCCCTTCATTGCACGAGTTGTACTGTATAAATAAGCACAAAACTGACATTAAACCATACCCAATTGAGTTAACTCAAGGACGAGTTACAAGATTCTGCTTAAAATTTGCTTCCTACATGTGCCTCAACGAACAGTAAGGTATGTCTTGCACACCTTTTAGATGGAAAGACAGATAATATCCAATGGTGTTGATTCAAATGGTTGAATCGTTGTATTGGCTTCTCAGTTTTTAGTATTGGCTTCTCAGTTTTTAGTATTAGCCAATAATACAATTCCTGCATACTCCACGGTTTCATCCTCTGCAGGTGACGTGGCAAAGTACTGATGCATAAGTACCATTCTCAGCGTTTTCCATTCTTTCGATAATCCTTCCTGATACGTTCAAATTGGCTACGTTGAACACTAATACACTCTCATTTGTCTCTCTGCCACATTTCCTCATCGAAATAGCAGGAAGTATTCTCGAAAACATCCGCCCATTTCGTCGAGAACCAAACTAAATACTCGACCCATTGTCTTATTACAATTATTACATTCATCTCGATCGAATCGGTAGGTACTTCTCCCGCTCTCAAAATGGGTACTTAGTCACGCCATAATTTTTCCTTCCAGCGCATCATTAGGCATTCGGACGGGTCCAGAGGAAGCTCAGCGTCCGACGAAAATAAGGACGTAATTAAAATCTCGAAGTCGACGCGCTAATTACAGGTACGAAGGTGTCGTTCTTCATTTTCGTTATCTAACGGTAGTAGCGAGTTTATATCCGTAAGTACAATACATTATAAATCCACTTCGGGAGAAATACTTCGAGAGCAGGTACTACAGTTAGAGGACTTTGTTGTTGTCGGCGTTACGAGCTGCGATTAGTTATTTCTTCTCGAGACTTACATGTTCAATGGGAAGAGATCATTATAAGGTTTGTTTGGAGTCGGGAAAAGTCAGGAGCAGGACGATTCCTGACTGATGCGAGAGTCCTTTAGTGCCCAACTGAACTGACAAAAAGTGGAAGGTATTCTCTTGGATTGATCATTGGATCAATTGGATCAGATTGGGACCTCTTCAAAATTAAAGTTTAGAAGAGAAGAAACGATGTAATCTACAAAGTATTGTCACGCTCAGGGGGAATGACGGCAAAAAATGACGCCGTCATTTAAAACGTCGATTATAATATAAAAATTGTTAGGAAATGGGTTTTGTGCTGCACTAACATAGGCATTACATGATATGCTTTCACATTTTACTTGATTATAATTTTTTAAAGGGGTTCATTTTACACCTACTAAATTAAATTCATTAATAATTTAATTAAATAATTGCAATAATTGATTTTTTTATTATATTAATTTATTTATTTTTATTATTTATTATTTATTTTATTTAATTTAATTTATTAATTTATAATTTTTTGAACTGCTTCATTTTACACGTACTAAATTAAATTCATTAATAATTTATTTAAATAATTGCAATAATTGAATTTTTTATTATATTAATTTATTTATTTTTATTATTTATTATTGTTCATTTTATTTTATATTTATTTATTAATTTATAATTTTTTTAAACAGTTTCATTTTACACCTACTAAATTATATTCATTAATAATTTATTTTAATAATTGCAATAATTGAATTTTTTATTATATTAATTTATTTATTTTTATTATTTATTATTGTCTATTTTTTTTTATTTAATTTATTAATTTATAGTTTTTTGAACAGCTTTATCTCACACCTACTAAATTAAATTCATTAATAATTTATTTAAATAATTGTAATAATTGAATTTTTTATTATATTAATTTATTTATTTTTATTTATATTATTTTACTTAATTTATTAATTTATAATTTTTTAAACAGCTTCATTTTACACCTACCTACTAAATTAAATTTATTAATAATTTATTTAAATAATTGCAATAATTGAATTTACAATAAACAGAAGAAAAAATGTGAATTATCTCGAAACTTGCCTAAAAAGTTGTCCCTTCCAACCCTTAAGAAACCCTTAAAAGTGCAGTTGTTATTGTTAAACTACAGGTGTGTTTCTAAGGGCTCACTATATTCCTCGTGACTCACATTTTTAAGATATATAATTTGACACTATAATTTCAACCATACTACCCTTCAAAATGGAGTCTGAAAAACCGTCTAATTTGTTTATAAGGTTTTTCGTTAATAGCCCCGCTAAGAATAAATATAGATATATTAATGCCGTTTTGATATCTGTGTTTCTGGGAGTTTTTCACGAATTGAAAAATAGAAAAATTCTCCTAAGATCAGTTTTAGCCAAGATAGCCCTTTTTATTCCAAAAAATTCGCGATGTACGTTTATAAACATTAGAACCTCAAATTGCAGGAATAAATCAAGCAACCCTTTAACATAACAATACTATTTTAAAAACTATTTTATATTTTAATTTTTGTCTTAAAAGTAGTAGGGTAAAAATAGTTAAAATCACTGGTAATAATGAACCGATTTTATCGTTTTTTATTTAATCTGGGGTAATACATGAAAATAATAACAACCCCCATTGTACTTTTTGCATCAATTATTTATTAATTCGTTATAAACAATTATTGTTGCAACTTGTTTATATTACTCTGAGACTTAATTATTACCAACATTGGCATAAAATGTATTTTTTAACGATCAAATGAGCATGAAATAATATTTGCGTGCCAAAATAAATTAGGTTTTAGAATTTAAATTGCATGTAATATTTTATATGACGTTGCGGGTAAGTACAGTAAAAGATGAAATTTAAATTTAAATAATTTACATATTCATGGGATAGCTATAAAACAAATAGTACATATGGGTAATCAAAATATTGGTAAAAGCATAATTTGTTTACAGAGTTTAATATGTTTATAAATCATTAGTAAACAATTTTTATTAGGTTTTTTTGTTTTTAGTATTTACAACTTAAATTAGTAAGATTTTGATGACGATGAATACATTTCGAATAAAGAAAATACTATTAGTATTAATATTAGCAATTATTAGCAACTAGTTTATTATTACATGGTAAAAACTAGTTCTTCTATACAATTGTTGCTAATGTTAAAAAAATATTATTTGGTTACTTTTTAATCCAAATATGATTTTTAATAAAAATTATATTATTTTATTTTTATCAGTATATTTATCAGTATATTTGTAAGTAATTAAAGAAAATTGCTATTTATAACAAATTAATGAATTCTTATTAGTATTACTAAAAGGACTATGCGTTTGTTATTTCAAAGCGCTAATTGAGTTTTAAAAAATATTAAATTGGTACATATTACCGGCTATACAGCCCCCCACCACTTCTCAGTAATGAAACTTATTTTGGATAATGCTTTAAAATTGTTAGGTATGATAAGAAAATAACTTTTTAATTTCTCATATGGGATACCCATGTAATAAGAGAAAGTATTGTAATCGTGATGATTTTCGAATATGAGATATTGCCATTTCCGGACGTTTTGAGATGCCCTGAGTTTGGAAAAACATGTTTCTGGAAAATGTCTGAATGTATATATGTATGTGCTAACGTTTTCTCAGAAACTATAAATAGTGGAAAGCTGAAATTTTGTATTTAGGCTGAGTTTCCTGAAAACTCGATACCACATAAATCTCATAACAATCAGTTAAGGGCAAAAGGGCATTTTACTCGTAATTTTTAGGTTTTTAGTTTTTTTTTAACTTCATACGTTTACTGTACTATTTAATCCTCATCGACTGCCGTTATCGTTATCTTGACTGATCTTCTGCGAAGGACCCTTTATTTTTGTGAATTTTCAGTTTTCCTAAATTTTCTTTAAAACAACTTTACCAATTCTTACCATCTTTTAGATTTGAATTGACCTAATCAATGGCTATAACTTCTATTTGAAACATTTTTCTGTAATACCTTCCTAAAGGGCACTATTAAAAATTTCCACTTTCTCAAAACAAAAATTCAAAAAGACTGAATGTTTTCATTAAACTTTATATTTGAATTAGGTTTCATATTAAAGGTATACAATTTTTATTCGAAATATTTTCTTCTAACAGTATTATATAGGGCATTTTAGTCTTAAGAATTTTTATTTTGTTGTAAAATTTTCTTTAAAAGGGTTTTGGTGGTTTATACCAAATCTCAACTTTATTTAGCTGTTTAATGCCCATACCTTTTGTTTGAAACATTTTTATCAAAAATTGCCCTAAAGGGCACTTCCTTAAATACATCGGTTTATAGAATAATTGTTCAATCTAACTGATACATCTCCATTAAGTAGTTTCACTTAATCCAAGTCCAATTTAAGTCTTATTTCGAAGTATTTAGTGTGCAGTAATTTAAGATCGTTATTTAATTTATTATAATAATAAGTATTAGTATATATTAGTATATATTAGTATAAGTATAAATTTCTGTTGTATAAGTGTTATTAGGAGCAAAAATCTAACATTACGTATTAAGGAACGTTCGAGAACAATGAGTGTGCAAAAAGGCTCGTTAAGATAAGGATTATTAGGTGTCGAGATGATTAATTGTGTAATTCTCCGTATAGGACCGGGCAGTTTGTGTGAAGAATCCGTCGCGAGTGGATATGCACGCGAAAATTAGTCGGTATCGAACGATCTGTGATAGTGATAGTGATTGTGATAGTGAATGAAACGACTCCCATCACTGACGTCTACGCTCTCGGACTTCTTAAAGGCTCCTAGATATAATTTTGGAAGATAAATTGGGCAGGCACACACACCTTTTCCAAATTACATTGAATCTGCGTGGCATTCAAATTTCCCCTGGAACTTCAGTTCAAATCTTTGATTGTTGGGATTAATTTGTGATCACTTAAAGGAGTCTTAGAGTGTTGACGTCTTTTGGATGGCGAGGAAAAAGAAGACGTGCCTCCAGGATCCACACATGAGAGGAGCGATGAGATTCGGGCCTTGGGAATCCCCGGGTAAGTGGTAAGTATCCCGCCAAAGAAATATTTAAAAGTTACATTGAGATCTTAGTAATTTCTATCATTATTAGTGAATCTTATAAATTTAACACAAGTAACCAAATAATTTATAAGATTGTGTGGTTAATCTGAGTTTGTGGTGTCTGTTACATTTAGAGAATTTTAAATTTGTTTCAATTTCACATAGTAAGGCAAAATGTACTTATAGACCAGGGAAATAAAATTTTTTCGTGACACTCAAGCAACCAGGTAACCAAGCAGTTATTCATGTAAAAGGAGTAAACCCTATACGTTAGCGACCAAAAGTTTTATGATATTGTTGAATTACTAACAATTAAAAGTCAAAAAACGGGATTTTTTTGCATTTTTGTGTCCCTGAAGAAATCTTAGAATCCTATGAATAATTCAAAGTTAGCATCTTGTAGGGAATAGAAAAAATCTTGATATTGTAATGCGAAAAGTAAACAGCGCGAGACGTGTTTACTCGTATCGGACCTGGGCGGCTACCTCAAAGGAATTGCCGTGACGCTTAATTGAATTCTATAAAAAAAAGACAGCTCCATGAATACTCCCAGATTATTATTTAAGGAAAAGTGATTTATGACCTTCTGGACATTTTCTACGTAAACATTATTAAAAGAACGTTCCAGTAATTTCAGGCACTATCTCGAACACAATTGAGAAGTGTATATAAGCGGGCCTGCGGTCGGAGATGGATTATTATTATTATTAGACGGAAGCCGCGAGAGTAAACAAGCGAAATAGCGAAAGCGAGAGCGTATACATAAATTAATAATTAAGAGTGATATAAATTAATGGTAGGAAATATTTAAGTGCGTTATAAATTAGTTAGTTTAGTAATAGTGTAAATAAATTAAGTAGTGTCTAGTGTACAATTAGTATTAGTGTAAATAAATTAGAAAATAAACGTTACAATATAATATTTTGTTGCTTAGATAATTGTAAATAAACGTAAAAATATGCAATATTTTTAATTAACAATAGCTATTGTAAAAATCAATGTATAACTTTGAAATTACGTAAAATGTGGTGTCTTAGGGTACTTAATATGTGGTAAAAATTTCAAAAGGATTCATTGAATACTTTTTGCATAATTGTAATTGTTTATCTCAGAAGACTTCTTATTGCGTTATCATTATACGCACAATAATGACGATACAATAATTCTACGGGTACCGAAAGAAAGAAGAAGAGTTATTTCATCAAACTTAATTATTTAATATCGGAAAAAGTAATTACCACTATTGTTAAAAATCATCACAATAACATGGTCATTTTTCGTGTATAAACAAATAGAATAACTTTATTGATGTTATTTACAGCGAAATGATTTTTACATATTTGAAAAGATGGCATTTTTACCTTTATTATAAACAAAAAAAAATGTTCTAAATCAATTTGGGGCTAAGTTAGCCACTTTTTTTCTAAAATTCACAGCTAATTTGTTTATAATAATTAAAAAACCTAACTAACGCCATTTTAAAGATAAAAAGTTGAACTATTTGTTAAATAAATTTGGAAAGTATTGATCTTCAACATCAGGTTTGCTGAAGCTTCAAATATGCAGCTCGACTGAAGACGAGCTGGAGAAACTTGAAAACTGCCAGCTTAAAAAATGAAAAGGTAACTTCAAATCGAAGCAGAAAGTAATTAATAGATATTTCTGGCAATTATTAACGGATTTTGATGATTCTTTTTTTAATTTGAGGTACCTCGTCGAGTACAATACACATATATGTAACCTGTTAATTAATTACCATTTAAATAAACAAAGTGTTTTGTTCAAACATTTTTCCAATTTTGTTATTAATTATTTTCAGTACTTTTGAACGTTATTACTAACGGAAAACATAGAAATGGCTTACGGGCACCCCAAAAAAATTGCTATATAAATAAAGTAGTTTGTTTAAACATTTTCCCAAATTGATTTTATGAGGTTTTTCCCTTTCTTTTCTTTTTGGAGTAACGGAAAAGAAATGGAAAAACGCCACGATCCGCGAGTATTATTCAAATACTTTTGTATATTTGAATTTAATTATTAAATAAATGAGGTTAAAAAATAAATAATTTAAATTAAAAAAATAAAAAAATCATTAATATAAATGACTAGATTATGTTTAGTATAGTTAAGTCATTAACAGTACATATTACATGAAAATTATTTATTAAAAAAGCCCTAACAACCTATTCTTTCGATAAGAAAAAAAAAAACAAAAAAATATTGATTTTTTGGGGATTTTTTAAAATTTATTTAAACAAATGAGATTGTTTATTTATGAATATAATTATAAACAAATTGTGTATTTGTGATGTAAGCAAAGAGAACATACAAATCTATAGTTCATAATGTGTCATACTGATTCCCAATAGTTTTTGGTACTATGTTTATATATAAATTTTATTCTAAATATTTATCAGTTTGTTATAACAACAATATGAATTTTTTTTATACAAACCTTCGGACACTTTTACTAATAAATAAGCAAACAATACATTTTTACTCAACGAAATAACTTTTATAAAAATGTTTAAATAAATTACTTTATTTGCATAGCAATTTTGTTTTTGTTTCTTGTAATTTTAGTTTTAATTTAATTATTTAATTATTAAATAATTATTATTATTTATTATTATATTAATTATTTAATAATTTTAATTTAAGTGTAATGACATTCAAAAATACTGAAAATAATTAATAACAAAATCGGAAAAATGTTTAAACAAATCACTTTGTTTATTTAAATGGTAATTAATTAACAGGTATTGTACTCGACGAGGTACCCCAAATTAAGAATCATCAAAATCCGTTAATAATTGCCAGAGATATCTATTAATTACCTTCTCCTTCGATTTGAAGTTAACTTTTCATTTTTTGAGCTCGCAGTTTTCAAGTTTTCCCAGCTCGTCTTCAGTCGAGCTGCATATTTGAAGCTTCAGCAAACCTGATGTTGAAGATCAATACTTTCCAAATTTATTTAACAAATAGTTCAACTTTTTATCTTTAAAATGGCGTTAGTTAGGTTTCTTAATTAGTACAAACAAATTAACTGTGAATTTTAGAAAAAAATGGCTAACTTTGCCCCAAATTGATTTAGGCCATTTTTTTTTGTTTTAAAGTAAAGGTAAAAATGCCATCTTTTCAAATATGTAAAATAATTTCGCTGTAAATAACATCAATAAAGTTATTCTATTTGTTTATACACGAAAAATGACCATGTTTTTGTGATGATTTTTAACAATAGTGGTAATGAATTTTTCCGATAATAAATAATTCAGTTTGATGAAATAACTCTTCTTCTTTCTTTTGGTACCCGTAGAATTATTGTATCGTCATTATTGTGCGTATAATGATAACGCAATAAAAAGTCTTCTGGGATAAACAATTACAATTATGCAAAAAGTATTCAGAGGATTCCTTTTGAAATTTTTATCACATATTAAGTACCACAAGACACAACATTTTACGTAATTTCAAAGTTGTATATTGATTTTTACAATAGCTATTGTTAATTAAAAATATTGCATATTTTTACGTTTATTTACAGTTATCTAAGCAACAAAATATTATATTGTAACGTTTATTTTCTAATTTATTTACACTATTACTAAACTAACTAATTTATAACACACACACATATTTCCTAACATTAATTTATATCACTCTTAATTATTAATTTATGTATACGCTCTCGCTTTCGCTATTTCGCTTGTTTACTCTCGCGGCTTCCGTCTAATAATAATAATCCATCTCCGACCGCAGGCCCGCTTATATACACTTCTCAAATGTGTTCGAGATAGTTCCGGAAGGCACTCGATTGTTCTTTTAATAATGTTTACGTAGAAAATGTTCAGAAGGTCATAAATCACTTTTCCTTAAATAATAATCTGGGAGTATTCATGGAGCTGTCTTTTTTTATAGAATTCAATTAAGCGTCGCGGCAATTCCTTTGAGGTAGTCGCCCAGGTTCGATACGAGTAAACACGTCTCGCGCTGTTTACTTTTCGCATTACAATATCATGTTTTATAAACCGTCATTTTGAAGATTTTTCTATTCCCTACAAGATGCTAACTTTGAATTTTTCATAGGATTCTAAGATTTTTTCAGGGACACAAAGGTGCAAAAAAATCACGTTTTTCGACCTTTAATTGTTAATAATTCAACAATAGCACAAAACTTTTGGTCGCTAACGTATAGGTTTTACTCCCGTAATAAACCCATTTTACATGAATAACTGCTTGGTTACCGAGTTGCTTGAGTGTCCCCAACAGGATACTTTTTTTCCTTATTTCCCTGGTCTATTAGAACGATTGGAATGATGAGATATTGCATAAATGGGAGAAATGTATTTGTTATCTAATTATATAATCTTTGTCACTTTATGACGGAAATTGTGTTATTACGTAATTTTAAACTTGTCTATTTCACGAAAATGAGTCGTTTCGATGTTCATTCTTTAATTCGGTTTATCCCCTTTACAGAAAATGATCATCGGAGAGCGCCTTCGCACACAACCGAGATGGAGGCGATTTTTAAGGGTCTTAAGGTAAAATGAATACAAATTTTCTTTTAATGTCAACTCTAATAGACTTTCTTCTTTATTTTCAGGTAGGTGCACATTTTCTTATGCGGACGCGCTCTTACCGTTAAATCATCGTTTGGCGTTTCGAAGCTAGTCTGGCCATTGCCGGACATGGTTTCCATTGGAAAAATCGGAAAAGTTTTCGTGGATCGTGGTGCTTTGAGTGCTTATTTGCGAGCGAGTTTTATATTTTTTGGGTTTCTGGTAAGTACGTATGTTATATATAAATATTTTATTTTTATTTTCAGTAACAATAATTCTTTTTTTTTTGTAGGTACCCACCTAAATCTTTTTATGTGAGTATAAGGTATTTTATAACGTCGTTTTTTTTAATTAACAGTGCCATTACTATGTCTTAAGGTGCATGTATTTGTTTTAAATTTTCAGGTATTTTTTTCAGGCACTTTTTGTCTGTTTTAGGTAATTTCAGGTATTATCTAAACACATTTTTTTTTTTCAGGTATACTGCTATTTTGACATTCAGGTATTTTTGATGGTTTTCTTTTTCACTGTATTTGTTATGTCCATTCAAGTACATCTTTTCCTTTTCATGCACTTTTAATAATATCTTAATTGTTTTGTTACCCTTCGCATTTCTTTGTGTTTTCGGTAATTTATGGTACTTAACGTTGTTTTGTTTCAGATACACTGCTCTTTTTACTTTCAGGTATGTCTCAAGGTGTATTTATTTTGTTTTGCATTTTCAGGCAACTTTTGTTAGACACTCTTAACTTATTGTTAATTGTTTTGTTACCCTTTATCCCATTTTTCTGTTTTAGATAATTTAAGGAACTTACAGCTCGTTCCATATTTGTTGAGATAGAATTCCAAGAAACTACTAAGCCAGTTAACCCCTTCTTATCGGAACTACTTTAACAATATATCGCGACAGAGGCGTGCCTTAGAAATTTCGACATTATTGTCAATGTTGAATGCACGCACAAACTGATATGGTAAGTGCTACGACCGCTCCGTCAATGACTTTCTTCAGCTACTCATACTCCGTCGATTGTCGATACTGAGAAAGGTAGGTACGGGTTTTCTTGGAATTCTATCTCAACAAATATTGAACGGGCTGTAACATATATTTTTTTCAGATATACTGCTCTTTTTTACTTTCAGGTAGGTATTTCTCACATTATTCATTTTCATTGTATTTGTTATGTATCTTTTCCTCTTTAAGTACTTTTAGAGGTGCACACCTTCTAATTGTTTCGTTTCCATTCGCACTCTCTTGTGTTTTACGCAATGAACGTAAAACAAATTACGGGGCCCCATTAAAAATAATGTCACAGGAGAAAAGTGGATTAATAGGGCTTTCATCGATTTCAAGCCGGGACTTCCCAGGTTGATTTCGTTAGAGGCGAACCGACCACTTAAAACAAAAAAGGTAACGAGCTGCGCAAGTACCTCCTGGGTGGCTGTGGAAACCTTGCGAGATTTCAACCTAATTTCTCTCTTTCTTACTTAATGTCTCTCTTCTGACAAATTTTAGTGGGGCCCCAGCGAACAAAATTACTCTTGATTTTGTTAATATTGTCCTCTTAGTGTTTTTAAGTTCAGGTATATTCGTTTTGCTATGTTTTTTGATAAGTACCTACCTACGCAACAGACGGAACGTATATCCTACCAATAGGACCAAGTTGTCTCATGTAATTTCCAAATCACTTTTCCTTATCGACATGCAGGTTTAATAATACAGTTTAATAATTAATTGAGCAACTAGTTATTACTTGATAATTAATAATTTTCATTATATTTGAATTAATACATTAAATGCATACAATTTGTATTAGAAATATTTTTTTCTCCTAAAGGGCACTTTACTCTTAAGAATTTGTATTTTGTTGTACAATTTCTTTAAAACAGTTTTAGTGATTTATACTAAATCTCTCATAACTTAAGTTAGCTGTGTAATGCCTATTCCTCTTATTTGAAACATTTTTGTCTAAAATTTCCCTAAAGAGAACTTCCTTAAGTGCATCGGTTTGTAGAGTAATTGTTCAGTCTAACTGATACATCTCCATTAAATAAAGTCATTTTTATTTATTTCAATTCGATGATTGGATTCTTATTTAGAAGTATGGACATTGAAATTTGTTGTGGTTATAGTTCAGAAGTATATTTATCGTTTCGATAAAGTCAGTTGTATTTAAAAACGTTTTTCAGAAACCTTTTTCATCAAATAAATATTCAAAAGAAATTTTTACTAATAAGAGAAAATGTTGATATTCAATACTAAATTTATTTTATAAAACGGTGATAATGTTGCCATGAATATTATGTCCGGCCATTTTCCTTCTTGGTCTACCTCTTCTTCGTATATTTACAAATTAATATTTTCACCAAATTTCGAAGGTTTCTTAAGGGTAGCAAAAGGAGAGTTTCGAGAGTGTTTATGTGTTTCTTGTATGTACTATTTATTGAAAATTCTAATTTCGATGTTTTTTTTTGAAACATTTAAGCAACTTCTTAATGAATTTTGATTTATTGGGTCAAATGAGAGCTTGTGTTTAACAGCGTATTTAAGTGACTAATTGTTGAAACCTACCCTTAGACCCACAAAACTGTCGAGAACGCGATAATTGAAAAGGCTTCGAACCTGGTCTTCCTCTTCTTCGTATATATATTTACAAATTAATATTTTCACCAAATTTTGAAGGTATATCTTAAGGGTAGCAAAAGGAGAGTGTCGAGAATGTTTGTGTTTTTCTTATTATATTAGAATTTTGATGTTTTTTTTTGAAATATTTAAGTACCTTCTTAATGAATTTGAATTTAGTGAGTCAAATGAAAACTTGTGTTTGACAGCGTGCTTAAGTGACAAATTGCTGAAACCTGCCCTTAGACCCGACAAGACTACTTCAAGAGGCTTCGAATTTTCAATGTTTAACGTCCGTTACCGACGACTCTCGGCACAATTCCGAAAAGTCACCCTCCCCTCCGCATTTATACATATTCATGACGTTTCCTCCTCCGTATCGCCTCAGTCGGATCTAATCCGATGCGCATCTCCAGCCAGCAGTTAATTACGGCATCTGTCACTAGTTCGCCGGTCGTCCGGCCGCAAAGTGAACCTTGCGGCACCCCGTCATTAGGGAGGCCGGCACGTGCCATGGCGCGCACACGCACACACGCGCCAGAAGGTGTGCGTGCGTGTGCCCCCTTTCTCGCTCGTTCTCTTCTGTAATGTAATGTGGAGGAATGCCGAAACAAGTACCCAACAAACAGATGATCGAAGGGGCAGGGTTGGAGCGGAAATTCCACGGGAAGGGAATCGGAACGTACCGTGCGATTCGATAAGGTATAACAGTTGATCGTAGAATCACAATGAGGGGAAATACAACGTCATCAAGAAAGACTATGACTGTTTGAGTTGGCAATACCGAATTTCATTTTTAAATGGTACAACTGGAGTAACATCCGGTTGGTGAAACTGACAGCGTTATTGACAGAGGCCATTTGCTATTTCAAATTCAAATTTCTGGTATTCTTTTCAAATTTATTTATTTAAAATAGTTTTCACGTTACAACACTATATTTTGGTTAGAAACAAGTGGTCGCGAACACGAAATTAATTAAATTTAAGAAATTTTCTTTTGGTAAGGTTATAATGATCAATGATGTTGGCCCAGTGTTTGTTAGTACTCCTTGTTACCAGTTCTAACGGGATATTACTAAAAAAGGAAAAAGAGTTTTCTTCGTCCGCCCCCAAGCTGCAGCCCCGATATCCTCAAAAGTTTTAAGTTTTCGACTAATTAGCCAATAGTATCTTTTTGCCATTAAGCCATAACATTGCATTGCACAAGCATTCTTTATCTGTTCGGAGTTGACCTACTTGCTCTTTATCAGTTCGCTTCTTTCCATTTCCCAAATTTCTTCCAAAAATGTCCCTAATTCAATTTCCACTCTTACTCTCATGACCAATCAATAATCCTTTACTCTCTCTCTCATCTAGATCTTTACCTTACTGTGCATCAACTTACTTAAACTCTTATTACAGGCAAACCGTATAACGGAACACTTTCAATTTTTTACCAACGATAGTTAATAGATTGAGACCCATTCATTTCAGCATTCTAAGTTAACAATGCTTGCTGTAATCCGTGGTCAGACACCGCGACGCTGCCTTAACCACAACTTTTAAGCCAAAAGGAGCTTAATATAGGTACAACAAACACGACCGGACTTCGTCCTCCAACGCGGGCTCAAAAAAATGAAACGTAACAGTATGTTCCAGTAAAATAAAAATGAAAATCGAATGATCTCTACAAAACGAACCTCAGCCGGTTAGAAAGTTATCGGCCCTAAAAGCTCAAAATTACCATTAGTAGTTTTAATACCACACGAATCACCCGAGTCAGTTTGATCGATCGTATCGTACGAGGCGACAAATCTAAATTTTACCGTCGACCGTTTTAACAAACAAAAGCAATCCCATCGCCGGATCCGATCGATCAACGGGCACCGTTATCGAATGATAAATCGATCGGCGACGTCCGTTAAAAATTATTTAAAGTCGAAATGTGAAATAAAAGACGCCAAACGCAAATAAACACGCTGACACTCTCGTACCCGGGGACGGTCTCCACGATAAATCTTCGAGCTCGTTAACGTGTCAGGAATAGGCACTCACGTTTTAATTGAAGACTAGGCAGTTTTCTCGAATTCGCCTTTCTGGCCGTGTCTCCGTTTTTGTCTAATTAAGCCTCGTCCGACGAGAGGAGACTCACTCCGGACTCCGGTCACACTCTTTCGTCCGGACGGATGAATGGACGGACGTACTTTTGAGTGCAGAGATGTACCTATATGCGTCTCTCTGTGTATGTACAATTTACATCCACTTTTGTTGTTAAGCCTACTCGAAGCTAATAGTTTCTTCTCGTTGCAAGTCTTAATTGAAACTACCAGGCGGTACAGGGTAGCCCAGAAAGGAGCCTTCGCAACACGTCGAACGCAATTCAGACAAATGAACTCACTCTTTGGAAACTTACAAAAATTCACACAAAATAACACACTTTCCAAGAGACGTCCGGAAGATTTTTATCCAAACTTTCCTTCAGAGACTTAGAAGGTTGTTGTAGCTCCCAAAGTCTTGCCAACAAGTTTAGTGATGAATTTCCTTCAGAAAATGCACACCTTTTAAGAATCCTTCAAAGACTACTAATACAAAAATTGTCAGCACTAGCCACGAGATTAAAACTTGAAATTTCGATACGAGACGATACCTAATATTGGTCTCGTCTCGAAAAGCCTCGAACGTCGAAGGCGCAGGTAAAAGTATAATAATAGTTATTTATGACTAGTGTGTTATGTTGAAAATAAGTCAAGCGAGAAGATTTATACCAGGAAGCCGTCAGGCCGAGTGGTATAAATTCTCAAGTTAACACGCGAGTGGCATACAATGTTTTATCCAACAAGTGGATGAAATCTCCTTTTTTATATAATAATTAATAAGCTTTGTGATCAAATCAAAGCTACATGCGTCTCAGTACCTTATAAATGTCAGGATGACTTGACAGTGACTTTTTTACATTTTGGTTAAAGTAGGTTGTTTGTTTGGTTGCCACGTGAAACCTATAAATATGAACGTGACTTATAATCCATAACACACTAGTGTGTTATTTGATAATTTACTTGCCTCAAATGACATTAATAATGACAGGCGTAACTGTCATGACATGTGTTGGATGAAATACTTTAAATCTGAACGTGACTTATAATCTGTAACTCACTAGTGAGTTATGGATTATAACACAATAGTGTGTTATTTGATAGTTTATTTGTCTAAAATGACATTAATAATGAGTCATAACTGTCATGTGTTGGATAAATAAACATTTTTGTTTATGTCGTTGCATTTTGTTTCTGCTAGACGTCAAAACTGAATGAAATACCTACTTAAAATGCTGAATCTTGCTTATAAACTGAAAACTGTTATGGATTAACTGCCTAATTTGTCAGTAGTCAGTACACTAGCACTGAACTAACCCCCTTTTTGGACATAACCTCAAAAAATATTTTAAATGGGACTTTTTCAAAATGAGGTCCGCTGTTAAGTTATCTATCCTGGGGTTGCTTGGCAGCGGTTTAAAGCTATCCTGGGTTGGTTTAAAGTTACTCTGGAATTGTTTGGAACTGTTCGAAACTTGCTGTTTAAATCAATTTATTGGGAAACCTGATGTGCGGCCCCCTCAGATTTTGGGGTTTGTGCGAAAAGCGGGCCAATTTAATGTTGGTAGGTATAACTCCTGTCATAATTAAAAATATCTGAATCTGATTGGATAAGCTTAAATAGATCATAATTTTTGGAAAATAAAATTTTGTTTATAAATTATTATCAAATAAAAAAAATCCACTCTTTGTAATTACAACTACAAATTTACTACTGGATAAATACCCTAAAATAGTATTTGACCATAACGATTTATAGTTTAAGAATAAAGCTGACGATGTGTTATTGTTAGTTTTTCAAGCTGGCCGGCACAAAATAATTAAACATTATTTATTGTGATTAATTAATTTTAGGCCGTTATCCTAAATTACAAATTTTCTTTCTAAATAGTTGGAGCAAACATTTTGTGAAATTGTGAAAATAGTATATAGCTGTAAACATTATGGTTTAAATAATATAAAAGATCCAGGTAATTCCAAATATTCACATGATGAATATTCATTCGATTTTAATGCAATTTACATAAAAAGTGACATAAAAATTCTTCTGATGAAGAAATTAGCAATTATCTCAAAACATCAATGGAGGATGCCGATTTCAGTTGTAATGGCCACTTTCTGTTCTTCTTGAAAAACTGTTTTTATTTGCCGTTTTAATAACGATAATTAAAAAAGCCTCTTTAAATGGCGAAATTGCTTTTATACTTTCCACATCAATTAAATGCATTCGTATTACGTATATTTTAATTAACTGGTATAAATAAATAAAAAAAATTACGAGTGTGCTTACATGTTTGTTTTATCTTTAGTATCAGAAAAGATGTAATTGATTGGATTAATTTACGACTAATGCATGATTGTACTACGTATTTTCGAAAGATGTATCTTTTTTGAAAAACCGAAAGAAGTCTAAATACAACATTTTACCACGGCGAATGACAAATTACCAAAATGGACAAAGATAATTCCAAAAATAAAATAAAAAATATATATAAAGAATAAAGATAATTCCTTGGTTCAAAAATTTCAATCAATTAAATATCCAAAATATGAAATCGATAAAAGACAAATTTCTATACATTTCAATTTACCACACCTGCGTATTCGTATTTCAAGAATATCACTGAAAGTTGTCAAGAAATGATAAATTCATTTATTTCGAGATTTTTAGAGATCAATACGAGCTCGAAAATATACGTACATTTGGTCCTTCGAGCCGGGTATGCGTAGCAACAAGATGTCTGCGTTAATATCTCATATATAATATATATTTTGTATTAATTTCTTATTTAATCATTATAATCACAAATAATTAAACCAACAAAGAAGTAGTGGTATCCTAACAAAACTATTCATTAATCAAATTGATTTTCGATCTTGCACCATTTCTCCATAATCAAATTTCCTTGATTCAAAAATTTCAATCAATTAAATATCCAAAATATGAAATCGATAAAAGACAAATTTCTATACACTTCAGTTTACCACACCTGCGTATTGGTACTTCAAGAATATCACTGAAAATTGTCAAGAAATGACAAACTCATTTATTTCGAGATTTTTAGCGATCAAGACGAGGTCGAAATATACGTACATTTGGTCCTTCGAGCCGGGTATGCGTAGCAACAAGATGTCTGCGTTAATATCCCATATATAATATACATTTTGTATTAATTTCTTATTTAACCATTATAATCACAAATAATTAAACCAACAAAGAAGTAGTGGTATCCTAACAAACTATGCATTAATCAAATTAATTTTATATCTTGCACCATTTTTCCATAATCAAATTTCCTTGATTAAAAAATTTCAATCAATTAAATATCCAAAATATGAAATCGATAAAAGACAAATTTCTATACACTTCAGTTTACCACACCTGCGTATTGGTACTTCAAGAAAATCACTGAAAGTTGTCAAGAAATGACAAATTCATTTATTTCGAGATTTTTAGAGATCAAGACGAGGTCGAAATATACGTACATTTGGTCCTTCGAGCCGGGTATGCGTAGCAACAAGATGTCTGCGTTGTGAAATGTTTGTGGAGCTGTATTAAGATCCCTGGGATTATTTCCCAAGATATAATAAATAGGCTCTGTTGTGTAAGATCTGTAAAAGATTCCTAGAGCTGTTTTACTTGACCAATCAATTGTTCTTGTTATTCCCGATAATAAGACTTCGAAATCCTCCAGAGAGATTTATGATTTTTCTACAGTACTGCACGTCCCCCAAATTTCACCAAGTACATCTTCGATTTACTTGTACACTCGGTACCTACCTGAAACGCGTAAAGCAAGTGCTCAAACCGATGTCTATACACGCGCATCTCAATATGCGTACTTGTAATATGCCTATGCAGAAATGCACACACACGAACATCTGGCATTTGCTTGCTTTTACTATTTTGAATCGCGTGTTGTATTAGTCGAAAAGCAATCGCATTCCTGCACTCCTCTGCGGATAAAAAGTCCTATGGCGGACGTGTCGGAGATGGTAACGTCCGAATTCGATGCGGCAAACTTCCCCGGACCTCAGAACGGTACCGAGGAACAATGCTCACTTGTTAGGGTCGGTTAAGTCGATTTGAATGTCCGACGTTCGCTCGAAGCTGTAAGGAGGTAACGGGGCCCTGGGACTGACCCCTGCGGCACTCCGTAGGTTGGAAAATTCCTTGAGAGGCACTTTTTGGGGAAATCTTTGGTTAGCCAATCATGTGCGTCAAAGTCAGGAGGTTTGTTCCAATGGCACGCTCGGGACGTCGTGAGCATGCGCGCTACAACTGGTGTCGACTGTCAAAATTGTTTCAGGGCTACTTTTCAATTTTCACTCGAGTACACAACTGTCACTTTTGTATTCAGTAAGCCTTTACTAACTTTTCAAGCCAGATGAACCTTTCATAATGTTTGGGAGTCGTAGAAACATGTTAGACATTACTTCAACAAGTCAATTGAAAAATTGTTAAAGACGATACTAACTAACTATCGTTGGTTGTTAGGTACTTGTAAATAAATCTTTTCTTTGTAGTTTGGGCACAACCAATCCTGTGTGCCAGTCATGAGGTTTCTTCCAACCATTTTCCACTTATATTCATGTTATGTCATGTTGTGTATGTTTCTACTATTTACGTACATATTAACTTCTGAGTGATGTCCATAAAATAAACGAACTCATATTTAATTTCAAACAGTTTTATGGATCATATATTCGAAAGTGTGATCATAGAATATCCAGAAAAAAAATTTATTGCAATTCTAGAAGCAACTCCAAAACGTTTTGTAGATAGCAAAAGATCTCTTAGTCGTTCTAAGGAAAGTAGAAGATTCTAGATTCAAAACATCCTCTAGGTATTGTAACGTTTATTCAAATTTATTTACGCTGTCCTAATTATACACTACACACTACTTAATTTATCTAAACTATTTCCTAATTAATTAATTTATATCACACTCTTAACTGTTAATCTATTTATACGCTCTTCGCTTGTCCGTTTTTCGCACTATTCACTCGCGGCTGCACGTCTAATCTCCTCTCACCGACCGCAAGCCCGTCATTATATAGTCCTCCATTATGTCTCGAGATCCTTCTTGAAAGAACTCTATCCTTCTTTCCCCTAATAATGTTAATCTAGAAACGCCCAGAAGGTGATAAATCATTCTTCCTTAATAAGATGTTGCCCGAACGTTCGGGACGGTTTTTATTGCCCACTTAACGGAGCGCTTTGACGGGACCGCCGAGGTCCGATAAGAGGAAACACGTTGCGCGCTGCTGTTTACATATCGCGTTACAGTATTATTGAAAATTAAATGTCTTAACCTGTATACTTGAAGAAACAATTTAAAAAGTTACTTTTTATAAAGTATAATTCATAATCTCAACACCGAATTGTATCCGAAGGCTACCTGTCGATTCGGAGGACTTCAGGTGGGTCAGAAAGTACGTTGGAAACGCAAGGGGGCAAGGATCAAACATGTAAGGGGGGAGGGCGAGGATCAAACATGTAAGGGGGGAGGGCGAGGATCAAACATGTACTCACTAAGCCTAATAGGCGTCATCAGTAATTTGCTGTAGAATGAGTGTGTATTGTATTGTGTATTGTATACTGTATCTAGAAAATTGTGTTAATCGGTTTAAGGTGTTTAAGCCCTTAGTGTCGACTTGGCATGTCACTTAAGGTAATTAGTTGCGACTACCTGTTTTCTGTAGTGTTGAATTGGCGTATTAACATTTATTACCTAAAAGGTAAAATGTAAAATCAAAAACAATTTTTTCCTCTTGTAAACTCAATGCGGGGACATACTGTATATTAAAAAAATATTTCATAATAATAATTCGACATCTCAGCCTAATCTTCATGGTTTCCCCATTCCCTATTTCCAAAGTACAAAAAAGCGGTAAAAAAAAGGTATTCAAAAATTTATCAAAAAATTATTTCACATTACCCCACTCTGTGGTACTTTACGTACTTTCTCAAATCGTAATCGCGCTAACTAAATTTCACATCGCCCCTCCTCATTCCGGCGCTGGACGGCCGGTGTCGGTACCATCTCCCGTCAAAGTGGTGCAGCACGCGCGACCCGAAGTTAGTAGTGCAGGTCAGCCCCATCCCCGGCGAGAAACACTTCCGCATGGTTCACCGGTCGAACAACAACCCTTCTTTCGATGAGGAGGCGGCGGAAGGTCGCGAAGAAGTTCGGGAGGTCGTGCGGGTGAAGTGCGAAGTTTCGACGCGGGCGAGATAACGTGGGACGGTACTGATAAGAGGTACTCGCCGGCTTGGTTCCGATGTATCTGACCGTCGATGTTTGGTACTCTGTTATGTATCACTAATTGATATCACTTGTTATTGTTATCACTTGATATTGTTATTGTATCACTAATTACAGCTTCTTTTTTTAATTTGGAGAAAATAGAAGTACCAAATATCAACGGTCCGGTTTTGTAACCTTTTGGTACGACTTTGTGCTCCACTGATTTTTCGCTGTTTTTGCTTCATTTTGACCAACGTGGGGTTCCTTCGCAAATTCCTTAAATTGTGGGTGAGATAACGTGGATCGGTACTGATAAGAGGTACTTGCCGGCTTGGTTCCGACGTTTGGTACTTTGTTATAACTTGTTATGCCACTAATTACAGCTTTCAAGACTCATTTGGAGAAAATAAAAGTACCAAATATCGAAGGTCCGTTTTTGCAACCTTTTGGTACGACTTTGTGCGCCACTGATCCGAATTTTTCGCTGTTTTTGCTCTATTTTGACCAACGCGGGGTTCCTTCTCGAATTCAGTTCGTAGCTTTTACTTTCGTCATCGAATATTGTGGTAAATAAATACCTTAAATTGTGGGTGAGATAACGTGTATCGGTACTGATAAGAGGTACTTGCCAGCTTGGTTCCGATATATCGGGCCGTCGATGTTTGGTACGTTGTTATGACTTTTGGAGAACTTGGAGGAGTGTTATAACTCATTTGGAGAAAATAGAAGTACCAAAGTACCAAATATCGATGGTCCGATTTTATAACCTTTTGGTACGACTTTGTACGCCACTGATCAGAGTTTTTGCTTCATTTTGACCAACGTGGGTTTCCTTCACAAATTCACTTCGTAGCTCTTACTTGTGTCATCGAATATTGTGGTATATAAATTCCTTAATAAAAGATAAGTGAGTACCTACTACTTCTCTTCAGTAGAGTTAATTATAAGTTATAACTCTTTCATTATCTGACCGATCAATTTAAGTCTTATTAAGCGCTAACGATCTACTACTTTCTTCTTAAAAACTATATTTATAAATCTATAAATTGAATATTAATGTATAATATTAATACAAAATATTGGTAAATTAATACATATTATATAAAAATAAATTTAAAAAGAAGACCTATCAGGAATTCATTTAATTACGAAAGGAAATTCCATATTGGGGCCACAATTTTTAGATTTATTGAAAACAAATTAAAACAACAAAATTACGACTTGTTTAGTGAAAAAAGATTTAATTATTAATCCACGGATTTACTGAATCAGCCAGAATTGCTTCAATTTTTACAAAATGAAATATACATAGGTACATATTTTATCTTAAAGCACCGTCTCTCCTTAATATGATTCTTTATAAAAGACTAAAAAAATATTGTTGCAAATATTAATTCTAATGCAAATACAACTTGAAATAATTTATATGAAGGTTTTACTAAAATTGCCAATAATACACACCTGCTGATCCGTTTCATTGTATTTTTCGAAATTCAGTATTGAAAAATCGAATTGGTGTATTACTTTTTTAATCATAGTTAATTCACATGTTTGATTAGTAATTTTTAGTAATTAGCAATTTTGAGGTAATTTATAGAATCATAATTTTCACGAAAGTTTGAACATGTTACTTGAACTTCTATTAAGGAACGAATAACGTTTCCAATAATTATTAACTCGAAGTACATATATCTACTTCTACCTTTTATCCTTATAATTATAATAATGTATATTATAATATCATAATAATAATAATTATTATTATTATTGTAATAATTATTATTATTATAGTAAAATACGTACAATGTATATGTGCATATTTCATTTGATCATAATGATATCCTGGATATTGAGTAAACATCTGGAAAGCTGTAGTTGCTAAAATTAATTCCAGAGTTCCTAATTTCCTTTCTTAAGGAGGAAGTTAAGGAAGTACCTACTGGAAAAACAATTTCCTTAACACAGTATCCATTTATTAAGTGCAGCTATAATTCTATTCATAATTTATTTATAATTCAACTACCTGGAAAGAAATTCAAATTTCTCACTTTTTTCTTCAAAATTTTTTCAAAATTATGTCTTCTGAATGTATTGCTTGATATTTTAGTGACGTTTTGGAAAATCTTTTGAAATTCTTCAAAATTTAGTGAAAATCGGAAGTGTCCTAAAATAATTTCACCAAACTCGAAACGAATCATCAACGGTGTTATCCGCTCATTTTCGATATACTTTTGTCAAAATCGTCTCATTTCGTAGTAATATTCGTTGATCCCATCACATCACACGTAATATCGGTCGTTCACACACAATTTTTCCGTTTTTACAGCTGTAAGAATTCCAATATGGCGGAAGTTGAAAAACTTATGTTTAAATTCGTTTTTTCGATTATTTTCCCACATCTTTAGAGTGAAATTTGAATATTAGCGTGTAATTGGATAGTCAAAGTTTAGGTCACCAGGTTTATAAAAATAACGTAACGCAACGTGGAACAAATATTCCTCAAAAGTAACCGAATTTAGAGAAATTTTGTGGTTTATTTCTTTTTGTAAATATGTATTTCCTAAAGTTAATACTACTCTTTCGAATATATCGACAGTGTTGTCTTTCACAAAAAAAATCTTCAATAGTGGCACAATAATAAGTTGTGTATTCCTGATAAATACCCATAGATCAACTAGAATTGTTTCGAAAGTACCAACTATCGAAATAAAATCTAAAATTATCTAAATGATGGAAATTTGAATTGCGATGTTTGGTAGACCTCTTCTACAATGTATTTTAAAAATTTAACAAAAATCTGAATGGTGTAAAATATTGCCATCAAACTGAAAGAAATCATTATCAACGGTATTGTTCGCTCATTTCGGTATATTCTTGTCAAATTCATCTCATTTCGTAGTAGTATTCTTTGATCCGAACGTATCAGCCGTAATGTCGGTCGTTTACACACAACCATCTCTTCGCTTAATTTCGCTGTCAGAAGAATTCCAATATGGCGGAAGGTGGAAAACGTTCCTCTTTAAAATCGTATTTCCGGTTATTTCCTCGCAATGTTAAGAGTGAAATTTGAATATTGGCGTGTAATTGAATAGTCAAAGTTCATTACTATCGCTAAATTTATCAAAATAACGTACATGGGATGAATGTTCGTCGAAAGTGGTCAATTTAAGCGAAATGTCTCGGTTAATTATTCTATGGAAATATACCTTTGTCCTAGAGTTAATATTACTTTTTTCAATATACTGACAGTGAGTGGTCTCTTGTCTCTTTCACTAAAAAAACAAAAAGGTAGAGATCCCCTAAGAACTTGAAGTGGCGTTGCATGTTTATAAGTCAAAAGGTCGGAATGATGTCTAGATGAAAAATATCTAAAGTGGTGTAGACATTTTGACCCCTTTGACTTAAGGTGGATTTATACAGCTTTTATTTAACAGCAACATTAGTAGTAGTCGTAACTTAAAAGTTGAATCACTTAGAAATAGACGTGGCTGTTTACACAGTCTCTAATTTAGTATTAGTCGTAACTCCCTTAATGCAGTAACCTTGAAAGTGCGTAAAATTGAACTTTGCCGTCATTTAGCATTAGTGGAAAAGAAAATATCACGAAAATACCACATTCCTTCTTTTGACATTTGGTGTGTTTTCGGTTTTGAACCAGTTATCCCTTACGTCTTAACCTGAATTCTAAACAATATCTAAAATCAAATCCTAAACCAATCGTTATAAAACCTTAACCGTGTTTTCTTCTGGTCTAAATTTGACATGACCAACTTTGAGAATCTGGACAACCTTCTGTCGTTACAACAATAACTAACCTAAAGTTGAGCCGAATTACCTACAGACAACCTTACAGAATTGATGGCTTTCCGTCCAGGCAAGACTCGTCGCCAACAACGAAAAACAGGAGTCGACGAGCCGGTCCGCCTGTTGCGAACAAGTTTCCGACAACTTACCGGAACCAATCCGCCTGTTGCGAACGAGTTACGAGTTTCCGACAACTTACCGGAACGGTTTCGTTCCTAATATTATTATTATTGTACTAACCTTCGCACTGCACGGAGATTGAAACGTCGATCTCCAGGTGTTCACACTCGTCCGACTCGATTCTCGGAGATCCGTCTCGCAGTGCGACGGACTCGGCGACGACGCTTCGCGGCGCGGCGAGACGTCCGGCACGTCCGACATCTTCCCGACGCGTCCCACATATCGGAAAGTTGTTCCCCCCGCGGCGATTCGACGTGCAACGATCGCCGATCGATCCGGGACGCGATCCTAGCGGGATGACGATGGAAATCCGGGAATCCTGGAAGACGGGAACGGATTTCGCACCGGTACCTAAGCGCGTCGGACTGGAAAGAGGCGGGGAGGGGGTGTCGGGACGCACAGCACCGCAGCGCCGACGTCCCGTGGCGGCGGTCGTGCGAACTAACGGTAGATCCCTATCACGCGGACCATGTGATTTGACTTGACCGTTGGAGAGACTAGGGATGTCATATAACTTGATGACGATGAGTGATGCTTATGGACATATGTAAACTCATGGTCGAAATTAACGCACCGCCACGTATATTTCATGTTATTCCAAAATAATGATGATTTTCAGTTGTTTAGCTTAGCTATCTTACAAGTAGGCCCTGGATATACTTTTACAGTTCAAGTAAATGTTGTAAACATGAGTTTTGATTTAATAGCTATTTATGACGCTATTACGCATTACGCGTGCCTTAAACGCACATTTCCCACATGTATCATACATGATTTTTTTCTCATTCACAAATAATTAAGATGTTTCAAAAAATATCTTAAATGCGACAGATTTTGAATCCAGAGGGCCAGGAATGGTCCTAAAGTGACCTGGATTATCCTGGTGAGCCAGGAATTGTCCTGAAATGACCAGCAGTAACTCTGGATTAGCCTGAAGAACCAAAAATGGTATTGAAGTAACTTTAGATTTGCTTGATAAACTTGGACAGTAAATGTCAAACCAAACATGTTTGTCTAAACCACTCAGTAATGTCTACAATGCTTCAGCTTCCACCAATTGCGCTAATTGCACCATCTCATCATAGCAGGTTTCCAACACTATTCAACCAGGAACAACAATTCCAACAGTTAACTTTAACATCTGTAGTTATGTTCAGTGATGAACACCAACAACTAAAGTTCAAACTAATTCGCAAATTATTCTCTTGATCCCCTTCAAAGTGCTCCAAAATCACTTCTAGAATGTGCTTCCCTTTGTATCAAGTGTTTGAAATTGTGTCATGTCTATACAACAACTTTCACAAAATTGACATTAGTCAATAGAGGTCTTTGTTTCAATTTTAACTAATCCTATCAACGAGAGGATAAGAATTTTTTTTGCCGGAAATAGACACCAATTCACATATAGATTGTCTGGTTGACTCTAAACAGACGTGTCTAATCTAGAAATATTACTGGGAGAGTATTCTAGGGGAGCTGAGATGTATGACAGGAATGTTCTTGATATATCCCCAAATAAAACAACTAGTTTATTTTGGTTCCATTTCTGGAAAAAAAGCCATGAATATGTCCATAATCATGGACGAAACGTCGGTAATGACATAAAGAAATAGCAACAACTATTTGTTTTATTTGGGGATATATCAAGAACATTCCTGTCATAAAACTATTACTGTTTTTCGATATTTCACTCTTTCGTATTAAGACACATTAGGCTTCTCCAAGATTCTCCATAACTAGAATATTAACGGCGAACTGTATATTGCAATTGTAGAACCCATGCATTTTGCGCAAAAATGCGTTGAGTAACTATTCAAGCTAGCCAATGAAGTAGCTGAAGCTTTGAATCTTGAGCCAAATATTCCAAAAGTACCGTACAAAGTCCAGCCAAGACGAATCGTCACAGCGAGCTAACGACGAGATCAGTAGAGGCTTAGAGTCGAACCGCGCAGTTATTCAGACGCTAATTTTCTGGGTTTGCGCAGAGTTCCGACGATGTGACGCGCATCCCGCGCCATGGACATGCTCAGACCGTACTACCCGAGCTACGCCCCCGTCCCGGACCGTCCCGAGCAGCTCCCGTACTTCCAGCCGCACGTCGGCGATTACCTGAAGGAGGAGGAGGACGTCGAGGAGGAGAAGACCGTCGATATTTACGACGTCAACACCTTCGATAGCTTCGCGTCGACGACGTCGAGCGATCGCCTGATCGCCGACATCGGCTCGTTATCGGACACCGAGCGGTACCATCATCATAGCCATCACCAACATCATCATCATCATCACCATCGGAGTCGCCACGAGGTGCGTTCCGGTTGCGACGATTTTCGATTTTTTTCCGTCGGCAAGGAGCAGTTTAACGAGGACGACGGGCCGAGGGAGAGGGGCGGCGAGCCGAGGGGGAAGAGCTCCAGAGGTAAGTGGCCCCTTATCTTCTTCTTTTAGAGAAAAGCACAAGATCTCTTAAGTTTAGATTCCAGCACATTCTCAGGTATAAATTGCGCCTTGATGCTTCCCCAATAGTGTTCTAGAGTAATAAGATTGATCAGTAGCATAAGCTGGTATCTGTCATAGTTATCTGAGACTGTACAGTACTATCCTGACAAAATTAGATTTCAGCATAATCCAGGCCTATGTTCTAGCACATTCTAGTTACAGGCTAGAATTCTGCTCGGATTTTGTAGAATATAGCACAGTTCACCTCTTTTTGCATATTTACATATTTACATGTAATCTTTTTTAGAATGCAGTACAGTTAGGTCAAAGTGAGCATTTTCCAGGCACATATGTATCTAGATGCTGACACACTCTAGCAATTCACTCGTGTCTAGATCCTTCTTCTAAGGTACTCTAGAATAACAATTTAGAATCTAGATAGGTATTCTAGATAAAATTCTTAGGTAGAATCTAGAATAATAGATCTTTAACTTAGAATAGAGTTGTTCCCAGCACGTTCTATATCTGATGCGTCAATTCTAGCATATTTCATGCTAAGGTTAATTCTATTTCCTAGCATAGTCTGGTTACAGACTATATCCATGAACTGTTCTAGATTGTACCACAATTTATATCTTAAAACGTGATTCGTTTCTGATATGTGTCGAATCTAAGCTATATTCTAGATTACAGTACTGTCCCATCCGGGTCAGCATTCCAGCTACATATGAATTTTAGATTCAAGCATATTTCATATTCAATTCTAGCATATTCTAATGTAAATTTTATTTACTAGCACATTCTATTAACAGACTATTTCCAGATACTTCAATTAGGATGTTCTAGAATGTACTACAGTTTATAAACGCATTTCGTTTCTGATATGTACCGAATCTAAGCTAGATTCTAAGGTACAATACGCAAGTACTAATAAATATAATATAACTAACATACCTGTCATGTTCCACATCTGATGGTTATTCCAGGCTGTAAAGTACTATCATGACACAATTGTATTTAAGCATAATCCAGACCTAAGTGAATTCTATACTCTAGCACATTCTAGTTAAAGGGTATATTCCAGATCCTTCAACTTGGATGTTATAGAATATAGCACAGTTCACCTCTTTTCTTATGGGATATTTTAATATCAGTACATACATTTCCTAGCACATTCTAGTTGTAGACTATATCCAGAAACTGCATTTAGGATCTTCTAGATTGTAGCACAATTTATATCTTAAAACGTGATTCGTTTCTGATATATGTCGAATCTAAGCTATATTCTAGATTACAGTACTATCCCGTCAGAGTCAGCATTCAATTCACATATGAACTTTAGATTCAAGCATAATTCGATATTCAATATTGAATACTTCATATTTAATTGTAGCATATTCTAAGGTATATTCTATTTAGTAGCACAGTCCAGTTACAGACTATTTCCAGATACTTCAGTTAGGATGTTCTAGAATGTACCACAGTTTATAAACGTAATTCGTTCCTGATATGTACCGAATCTAAGCTCTGTTCTAGAGTACAATACGCAAGTACTAATGAATATAACGTAACTAATATGATAGGTGCCGGTCATGTTCTACATCTGATGGTTATTACAGACTGTAAATTACTGACTGACTACATGAGTGTGGATCATGACAAAATTAGATTTCAGCATAATCCAGACCTGAGTGAATTCGATATTCTAGCACATTCTAGTTACAGGGTATATTCCAGATCCTTCTATTTGGATGTTATAGAATATAGCACAGTTCGCCTCTTTCCTTATGAGATATTTTAATATCATTACATACATAGTTCCATGTAAGATATTCTAGACTACAACACTATCGCAGCCGAGTCACCATATTCCAAGCACAAATAGATTCTAGGTCCTTGTGCACTCTAGCTACGAACTAGCGTCTAGATCTCTCTACTAAGGTTTCCGAGAAATCAAGATTTATCCGTAGAATAAGCTGGCATTTTTCGTATTCCACATATGATGGTTATTCCAGGTTATATAGTACTGTCTTTTCAAAGTTAGAGTCCAGGAGACCCCATGCCTGATTTACTTGTATATTTTAGCAGATTCTAGTTTTCGATTAACTTACAGAATCTTCTATTGGGATATTCTAGAATGTAGCACAATTCTGACAATGGTAGTCCAGCATATTGCGTATTCGAGGCATTATAGAATACGAATTTTAGATTCTAATGCACTCTAGCTACTAACTGTCTCTAGATCCTTCTACTAAGGTCTCTAGGAAACCCAAATTTATCCCTAAGATATGCTGGCATTTCTCGTATTCCACATATGATGGTTATTCTAGGTTATATAGTACTGTATTTTCAATGTTAGAGTCCAGGATACCCCGGCCTAATTTACTTATCTATTTTATCATAGAATCTTCTATTGAGATATCCTGGAATATAGCACAGTCCTGTAAAAGTGAGATTCCAGCAAATTGCTTTTTGCCTGGCATTATAGAACAGCAATTCTAGGTTTTAGTGCACTTTAGGTACTAACTGTGTCTAAATTCTTCTACTAAGGTCTCCAGGAAATCATAATTTATTCATAGGATATGCTGGCATTTTTCGTATTCTACGTGTTTATATAGTACTATCTTTTCAAAGTTAGAGACTAGCATATCCCAGGCTTGATTAACTTGTATATTTTAATACATTCTAGTTACCAATTCGATCATAGAATCTTATATTGAGATAATTCTAGAATATAGCACAGTCCTGTCAAAGCTAGATTCCAGCATATTGCCTATTCCAGGCATGATAGAATACGAATTCTAGATTCTAGTGCAATCTAGCTACTAACTGTGTATTGATACTTCTACTAAGGTCTCCAGGAAATCAAGATTTATCCTTAGAATAGGCTGGCATTTATCGTATTCCACATATGATGGTTATTCCAGGTTATATAGTACTGTCTTTTCAAAGTTAGCGTCCAGAATACCCCAGGACCGATTAACTTATATATTTTAGCACATTCTAGCTACCGATTAGATCATCGAATCTTCTATTGAGATATTCTAGAATGTTGCACAGTGCTGTCAAAGTGAGATTCCAGCATATTGCGTATTCCAGGCATTATACAACACGAATTCTAGATTGAAGTGTACTCTAGCTATTAACTGTGTCTAGATTCTTCTACTAAATTCTCCAGGAAATCAAGATTTATCCTTAGAATAAGCTAGCATTTTTCGTATTCCACGTACCTATGATGGTTATTACATGTTATATAGTACTATCTTTTCAAAGTTAGAGTCCAGCACATTTCAGGCCTGATTAACTTGTATATTTTAGCATTCTAGTTACCGATTAGATTATAGAATATTCTATTGAGATATTCTGGACTATAGCACAGTCCTGTCAAAGTGAGATTTCAGCATATTATGTATTTCAGAAATTATAGAACACGGATTCTAGATTCTAGTGCACTCTAGCTACTAACTAGTGTCTAGATCCTTCTACTAAGGTCTTCGGGAAATGAAGATTTATCCTTAGAATAAGCTGGTATTTTTCGCATTCTACATATGAAGGTTATTCTACATTTTATAGTACTATCTTTTCAAAGTTAGTGTCCAGGATACCCCAGGCCTAATTAACTTGCATCTTTAGCACATTCTAGTTTCGGATTAGATTACAGAATTTTCTATTGGGTTATTCTATAATTAAGCACAGTACTGTCAAAGTTAGATTCCAGCATATTGCATATTCCAGGCATTATAGAATAGGTACGAATTCTAGATTGTAGTGTACTCGAGCTACTAACTGTGTCTAGATCTTTCTACTAAGGTATCCAGGAAATCAAGGTTAATCTTTAGAATAAGTTGACATATATGATGATTGTTCTAGATTATATAGTACTATCTTCTCAAAGTTAGAGTCCAGCATATCCCAGGCCTGATTGACTTGTATATTTTAGCACATTCTAGTTTCCGATTAGCTTACAGAATCTCCTATTGAGATATTCTAGAATATAGCACAGTCCTGTCAATGTGAGATTTCAGCATATTGCGTATTCCAGGCATTATAGAACACGAATTCTAGATTGAAGTGTACTCTAGCTATTAACTGTGTCTAGATTCTTCTACTAAATTCTCCAGGAAATCAAGGTTTATCCTTAGAATAAGCTAGCATTTTTCGTATTCCACGTACCTATGATGGTTATTACAGGTTATATAGTACTATCTTTTCAAAGTTAGAGTCCAGCACATTTCAGGCCTGATTAACTTGTATATTTTAGCACATTCTAGTTTCCTATTAGATTACAGATCTTCTATTGAGATATTCTAGAATGTAGCACAGTCCACATCTTATGATATGGCTCTTTTGTGATTACTGTCGCATTTAAGCACTTTTTTAGATTAATACTGTCTCGTTAGAGTCAGTATATTCCAGAGACATGTGAACTCTACATTTTAGTACGCTCGAACGACTAACTAGTGTCTGGAACTTTTGAAAACAAGATTTACCTTATACTAAGCTAGTACACGCCATGTCTCATACCAAATGTGTATTCCAGGTTATGTAGTATTGCCCTATGAAAGTTAGAACATATTCTAGTTACCGATTAGATTACGGGATCTTCTATTGGGATATTTTAGAATGTAGTACGGTGCACCTCTTAAGATATGACTCTTTTGGCTTTTCATATGGCTTTTTGAAATGACAACACTGTCCCGTTAGAGCCAGTATATTCCAGGTACATGTGAATTCTAGATTATGAATTCTAGTTACTCATGTTTCATATCAGATGTATAACAGATTATATTGTATTGAACTGTCAAAGTTAGATTTCAGCATATTTCAGACCAAAGCAATTCTATACCTTAGCAGTCTAGTGAACACATAGGTTACAGAATCTTCTATTGGGCTATTCTAGAATATAGCAGAGTTCACATATGAAAGTACTATATCTAGTTTTGGATAGGATAAGATGACTTTATGCTGATGATATCAATTTCACATTTCTCAGCTCAGATTTGCAGCAACGTTTCTGTATAAACGTATGCCTGTTTAACTCCTTAACTTTATTCAGGATTGACAAGCACACTTCACACCTCGAGAGCTTCTCTCGACGGTGGTTCGTAAGAGAGTCCCTTTTAAAAACAAAAATTTCCTATATTTTTTCGGTCTACCTGCTAGGGTCGACACTTGTCTCTGAAGTGTCCTGGGAACATCTGGCAACTTTTCTAAAGAGCCAAACTACTAACTAAAGTACCTCATCGTTTATGATATATCCGTTACACTTTCACAAGTAATAAATAAAATCTGATGTATCTGAATAGCATTAGAAACCTAACGAACTACTGTTACGACTTAGTTTCTAATACCTAATATCGCCCTCTTCAGAGAGAAGGAGGAACGCGGTCAGGGACCGCCCTACGTCCCCCACCGTCCTGAAGAAACGAAGGCTGGCGGCGAACGCTCGCGAACGTCGAAGGATGAACGGCCTGAACGAGGCCTTCGACAGGCTGAGGGAGGTGATCCCGAGCCTCGACGCCGAGCACAAGCTGAGCAAGTTCGAGACGCTGCAGATGGCTCAGACTTATATTGCGGCCCTCAGGGAGCTCCTCGATAGGGCGGACGCGGCCAGGTGAACGGACGTTTGTGTATATATATAGATAATTGAACGCACGGACAATCTATTGAG
Source organism: Cryptocephalus moraei (assembly GCA_946251905.1). NCBI lineage: Eukaryota > Metazoa > Arthropoda > Insecta > Coleoptera > Chrysomelidae > Cryptocephalus > Cryptocephalus moraei. The sequence goes on along the minus strand of OX276462.1, from coordinate 7,149,432 downwards.
TGTCTCATTGAGGAATTGAGTAATTTTCTGAATGTTCTGTTATAGAAATTTCAATCCTGTGCCTAGCATGTTCCGTAGGTAACTACTATACCTGTCAAGTTGATTCTAGTTCCTTTAACTTTATAAGCAAACTTAAGAACAAAATGTCAGAACCGCCAAGTCCACAAGAAGCGCCAACTTCTTTGATTCACGAGGTAAGAAACTTGTACCATGTGGTAATGATGAGCATTACCCATGAGTATGTAATTTGCGGCGGTATTAGTTGAATAATGGAACACTTTATCTAATTTAATTAAAAACTTAAATGTGAGAGCACGTCACCGTAAGTACGGTGTTAAATTGAATTTATTGCCATGGCAGCCTAACCAAAGACTAATGATTCTCAAGAGATTAAAACTCTAAAACGAGATTGGATCAATTTAAATTATTCGTAAGGGTGGGGTAATTAATATTCCCTATGCCTCCCTTATATCGTAATTACTTCACTGTAAGACGTAATGGAATACCATTACCTATTAAAAATTATGAATTTGACAGTTTTTTTGCCTTTGATCAAATCTTGGACAATCCTGAGATTATTTACTATTATCTTAAAAAAAATCGATTAATCAGTTTACATACACAGTATTATATTTTTAAGTTTTAATGCTGAAAGCAACTTAGTGAAGTGTTTCGTGAAGTTTTTCTAGTCTTTACCCAAAATGTATGTAAGTTAGGAGAAAATTATTCGACGAATGTTTCTTGTGTTATCACATTGATTTCTGAAAGATAATAAAATCGATATTAAAGAAATGTGCTTGTGTTGATTTATTCCAAAAAATTTTTGATTTAGAAAATATCGTTTTTTTTTATTATTTATTTTTAGGTTTTTTGCATTATCTCAAAAACTGCTATATATTTGTTTTTAAATTTGTATATTTATTTTACTATTCAAGCCTTATTGATTGCCGTTATCTTTATCTTGACTGTTCTTCTCTGAAGGGCACTCTACTTTTGTGAATTCTTAGTTTTTCTTGAGTTTGACTACAACTTTTATTTGAAACATTTTTTCCTGAAATGACTTTTCCTGACGCGTGCAAGGAATTTTATTTTTTAATACGGTCAATTGACCTCTAAAGAAATAAAATCCAAAAGTGCTACTAAATTTAGATATGCGTCTTTGAGAACGAGGTGGGTTTGTCCACTTTTCGATTTTTCAGCTATAGCGTAAAAATTGTGCATTTTTCGAAGGTATCGTAAGATTTCTTGTAGAGAATTAAATTTCCTATGAAAATTATATTTTTCAAAGTCCAAGTAATTTTTTTAATGAAATAAATTCAACAAACCAAGTTAAAAAAAATGGAAAAATTAAAAAAAAAATTATTCCATTTTTGGCTATAACTTTTTTCTGAGTGAATTTAGGTATAGGCATTGCTTCATAAAAAAGAAAGTTTATGATATTCTCTTTAAAATGGTGGCTTGTAAGACTTTATTTGTTGAATATTGACTGAGATATAAACGTTTGAATTCAGCCATTTTTTTCTCTGTATTTTACTTTTTCTTTAAAAAGCGTAATATTTTATATTTTTATCTGAAAAAAATGATTTTTATTCAGTACATAACTTACGTACGAATAATTTAATATAAAAAATGATATTATTTATTTATATTTAAAGTCAGTTTACGAACACGTAGAAATAAATAATTAATTCATTTTTAAAGTAATAAAATAATAATTTTAAAACTAGTTTTATGTGCAATGCCGTTTAAATTTGTTTTAATTGCACTGAGTTCATTTACGTTTGCCGGAAATCCATCAGTTGGCAGAATCTACCTCGTTAGGAAGTTTCGACGTGTGTTTATCTTTATGGCAGTCTGTTTCGTTACAATATTTAACATTTACACCATACACCATTTAAATTAAATATGTATAATATGTTCTAGTCGAATAATATCCAATATTATTGATAAATTTATGTTCATAAAATTATTATTGCATATAAATCTTTTTTTCAGCTAAAAATATGAAACAATACGCTTTTTAAAGTAAAAGTGGAAAATAGAGAAAAAATGGCTAAATTCAAACGTTTATATCTCAGTCAATATTAAACATATAAAGTCTTGCATGCCACCATTTTAAAGAGAATTTAATATGCTTTGTTTTTTGTGAAGCAATGCCTCTACCTAAATTCACTCAGAAAAAAGTTATGGCAAAAAATTTAAAAAACTTTTTTTTGCAATTTTTCCATTTTTTTAACTTTGTTTTTTGAATTAATTCCATTAAAAAAGATTTTTTTTTTGACTTCAGAAAACATCATTTTCATAGGAAATTTAATTCTCTACAAGAAATCTTACGGCACATATCTTCGGAAAATGCATAGTTTTTGCGCTATAGCCGAAAAATCGAAAAGTGGACAAACCTCCCCCGTTCTCAAAAATTGACCGTATGAAAAAATTAAATACCTTGCACGCATTAATTCCTTATTAAATGATATAGTCAGCAGCCTATAAATTGAACCGCTCGATGAGATATAATTTCAAATTTGGGTCATTTTAAAAACTGTTTGCTTCAAATTTCAGAAATTGATCTTACCAGAGTTAAGTTTTTTGACCAATTCAATTATCAATTTAACTGTAATGACTAGGTTTACTATTTTGAATATATTATGGCTACTATTTGCCCTAGGTTAACGTCAAATTACGTCGATACGTACATATCTTGAGGTATTCACTTGGCCCGGCCTTCCTCTACACCCTTAGCTAAATTTTTAGACTTTAGATCCTTCCATATCCTTAGAAGAACTTAAAAATTAATTTATCTAATAGACGAGTCTACAACTGAGAAAAAAAATTTCAAAGAGTTTTGCTTAGTTGAAAATAGTTTAGTCTCTTGTTTTCGCAAACAGGTTATCTCTTTGTCTTATTGGTACCACTGGTAACTTGAACACATTGGAATATTCCAAATCCAACTCTAGCTTTGCCTGGTGGATCGACCTCGATATCTACGATCTCAAAATGTGAATAAATTACGGTAATTGCGCTGATAAAGATTCAATAACATCGGTATTGTTTTTTTGTGAGGCAGGTTTATCATTATCATGTAATTATTTCGACACGCTTAGCCGGCACGTGAACCGAAATAAATCAACTGGAATGTGTATATATGTAAATATGCACCTCTTGCTCCGACGTTAATATCCTCCCTGGGTGTCGTCGTACTCTTTCCTTATCTTGATAACGTCCTGATGCACCTGCCTTTGAGGATTTTCCAGTTATAGAGCAGTTTTAACGACTTTCTTTCCCTGTGTATAGGTACGCGTTTTTCGCTACTACCTGTCGGGAAATGTCGTCCATCCTTGCTACCATCGGACGTCGGGCGACCGTCCTTAGTGCACAGGTGAAACGGAACCGCTACCGTTTCCCATTAGGTAATCCTCAATAATCGTCGCCTTTATTAATTATGGAAGCAAGGTGCACGAATGCTCACCCCTCGCTCGGAACAAATCGTCGAATTACCTGGCGGCAGGTAGGTCGATTTACCTGGTAAAAACTTCGAATCGGAACAATTCAATACTTTCCCACGTAACGCCGTCGACTAATTTCACCTGGGACAATCGCAATTATCGCGAGTGCCAGTACAGGTGTGCCGCGCGTAAAGAAGAGTAAATCTCGGTAATTTACCATATTCAGATGGGGAAAGAAGAACCACCAACGTTATTACACCTAATGGAGTTCTAATGAGCCGTTCTTCATTTCCAGCGGACAGGCGCGTCAGATGTTTGCAGCGTCCGCCTTGACGTGAGGGAAATATATGGAAAACGTGCAAAAAGAGTAATCAGGGACGGTTTAAAAGTCCGTATCGTACCGTATCATTTTTTCCAATTTTAGAAATTTCCAATTCTAGACCTTTCTAGGTTTTTGAAAGAATGTCTGTAGCTTATTTTTCTTGAAAATTAAAAATCACAGACAGTACTGATATAGAAGGCATATTTACCTAATGAATCTAAAGAATAAATCGATATAACTTTTTGAATTTAAAATCCTCTGAAGCTCAAAACGGCTCAATGTTCAATTAAGACTCAAAACGAATCCAAAGACAAACCCCGTACGTCAAGAAACTTCTCATGACTCAAAACAGACTTGATAAACTCAAGTTTCAACGTTCCAAACTTCTTTCGACAACTTCTAATCTTTAGAAGCTAAATTTTCAGTTAAGATTCAAATAGAATACAAAGATACAAACATGGCACGCCAAAAATCTGTTCAGTAATCAAAACAGACTTAATGGACTCAACCTTGAACGTTTCTAACCTCTAATTTGATATGCGATGTGCCTCAATATACTCAAAGTTATAACACAGTTCAATCGACATTTAACTCGCCAGTAATAGTCTTAGTAAACTCAAAATTACTTAATATGTGTGAATTAATAAAATATGAGATTTTAACTCAGTGAGACTCAAAGTCAACAAATCTAAGACCCTCGAAATTCGAAAAGACTCAATTTTAAGTTAAGATTCGAATCTTAACACCTAGATACATACATGGCACGCCAAAAAGCTGATAAGTAATCAAAACAGACTTAATTGGTTCGAGTTTCAACATTCCTAACATCTAATGTGTCATTAAATGTGCCTCAATGTACTCAAAATTATAACGCAGTTTAATAGACATTTAACTCGCCAATAATAGCTTCAGTAGACTAAAAATTACCTAATATGTGTGAATTAATAAAATATGAACTTTTAGCTCAGTGAGACTCAAATTCCACAAATGTAAGAGACTCAGAAACTCAAAAAGTCTCAATTTTTATTTAAGATTCGAATCTTAACACAGAGATACGCGAACATGTCACGCCGAAAAGCTGTTCAGTAATCACAACAGACTTAATAGACTCGAGCTGCAACGTTTCTAACCACTAATTTGAAATTAAATGTGCCTCAATATTCTCAAAATTAGAACACAGTTCAATTGACTTTCAACTGGACAATAAAAGCCTTAGTAAACTCAAAATTATACTTAATATGTGTGAAATAATAAGATATCAAATTTTAGCTCAGTGAGACTCAAATTCAACAAATTTAATGGCCTCAGAAACTCAATAAGTTAATTTTTAGTTAAGATTCGAATCTTAACACAGAAATATAAACATGGTACGCGAAAAAGCTGTTCCGTAATCAAAACAGACTTAATAGACTCACTCTTCAACGTTCCAAACCTCTAGTTTGACATTAGATACGCCTCAATATACTCAAAATTAGAACACAGTCCAATTGACTTTCGACTTGCCTATAAAAGCCTTAGTAAACTCAAAATTATACTTAATATGTGTGAAATAATAAAATATCAAATTTAAGCTCAGTGAGACTCAAATTCAACAAATTTAATGGCCTCAGAAACTCAATAAGTCAATTTTTAGTTAAGATTCGAATCTTAACACAGAAATATAAACATGGTACGCGAAAAAGCTGTTCCGTAATCAAAACAGACTTAATAGACTCACTCTTCAACGTTCCAAACCTCTAGTTTGACATTAGATGTGCCTCAATATACTTAAAATTAGAACACAGTCCAATTGACTTTTAACTCGCCAATAATAGCCTTAGTAAACTCAAAATTATACTTAATATGTGTGAAATAATAAAATATCAAATTTTAGCTCAGTGAGACTCAAATTCAACAAATTTAAACGCCTCAGAAACTCAATAAGTCAATTTTTAGTTAATTTCGAATCTTAACACAGAAATATTAACATGGTACGCGAAAAAGCTGTTCCGTAATCAAAACAGACCTAATAGACTCAATCTTCAACGTTCCAAACCTCTAGTTTGACATTAGATGTGCCTCAATATACTCAAAATTAGAACACAGTCCAATTGACTTTTAACTCGCCAAAAATAGCCTTAGTAAACTCAAAATTATACTTAATATGTGTGAAATAATAAGATATCAAATTTTAGCTCAGTGAGACTCAAATTCAACAAATTTAATGGCCTCAGAAACTCAATAAGTTAATTTTTAGTTAAGATTCGAATCTTAACACAGAAATATAAACATGGTACGCGAAAAAGCTGTTCCGTAATCAAAACAGACTTAATAGACTCAATCTTCAACGTTCCAAACCTCTAGTTTGACATTAGATGTGCCTCAATATACTCAAAATTAGAACACAGTCCAATTGACTTTCGACTTGCCTATAAAAGCCTTAGTAAACTCAAAATTATGCTTAATATGTGTGAAATAATAAAATATCAAATTTAAGCTCAGTGAGACTCAAATTCAACAAATTTAATGGCCTCAGAAACTCAATAAGTCAATTTTTAGTTAAGATTCGAATCTTAACACAGAAATATAAACATGGTACGCGAAAAAGCTGTTCCGTAATCAAAACAGACTTAATAGACTCAATATTCAACGTTCCAAACCTCTAGTTTGACATTAGATGTGCCTCAATATACTTAAAATTAGAACACAGTCCAACTGACTTTTAATTCTCCAATAGTGGTCTAAGTAAACTTAAAATTACTTAATATGTGTGAGATAATAAAATATAACATCTTAGCTCGTTGAGACTCAAATTCAACAAATTTAAGAGCCTCAGAAACTTAATAAGTCAGTTTTTATTAAGATTCGAATCTTAACGCAAAGATATAAACATGGTACGCCAAAAAGCTGTTAAGTAATCAAAACAGACTTAATAGACTCAATCTTGAACGTTCCTAACCTCTAATTTGACATTAGATGTGCCTCAATATACTCAAAATTAACTATAACACAGGCCATTTGACTTTTGACTCGCCATTAATAGTCTAAGTAAACTTAAAATTACTTAATATGTGTGAAATAATAAAATATAACATCTTAGCTCGTTGAGACACAAATTCAACAAATTTAATGGCCTCAGAAACTCAATAAGTCAATTTTTAGTTAAGATTCCAATCTTAACACAGAAATATTAACATGGTACGCAAAAAAGCTGTTCCGTAATCCAAACTGACTTAATAGACTTAATCTTCAACGTTCCCAACCTCTAGTTTGACATTAGATGTGCCTCAATATACTCAAAATTAGAACACAGTCCAATTAACTTTTAACTCGCCAATAATAGCCTTAGTAAACTCAAAATTATACTTAATATGTGTGAAATAATAAAATATCAAATTTTAGCTCAGTGAAACTCAAATTCAACAAATTTAATGGCCTCAGAAACTCAATAATTCAATTTTTAGTTAGGATTCGAATCTTAACACAGAAATATAAACATGGTACGCGAAAAAGCTGTTCCGTAATCAAAACAGACTTAATAGACTCAATCTTCAACGTTCCAAACCTCTAGTTTGACATTAGATACGCCTCAATATACTCAAAATTAGAACACAGTTCAATTGACTTTCGACTTGCCTATAAAAGCCTTAGTAAACTCAAAATTATACTTAATATGTGTGAAATAAGAAAATATCAAATTTTAGCTCAGTGAGACTCAAATTCAACAAATTTAAACGCCTCAGAAACTCAATAAGTCAATTTTTAGTTAATTTCGAATCTTAACACAGAAATATTAACATGTTACGCGAAAAAGCTGTTCCGTAATCAAAACAGACCTAATAGACTCAATCTTCAACGTTCCAAACCTCTAGTTTGACATTAGATGTGCCTCAATATACTCAAAATTAGAACACAGTCCAATTGACTTTTAACTCGCCAAAAATAGCCTTAGTAAACTCAAAATTATACTTAATATGTGTGAAATAATAAGATATCAAATTTTAGCTCAGTGAGACTCAAATTCAACAAATTTAATGGCCTCAGAAACTCAATAAGTTAATTTTTAGTTAAGATTCGAATCTTAACACAGAAATATAAACATGGTACGCGAAAAAGCTGTTCCGTAATCAAAACAGACTTAATAGACTCAATCTTCAACGTTCCAAACCTCTAGTTTGACATTAGATGTGCCTCAATATACTCAAAATTAGAACACAGTCCAATTGACTTTCGACTTGCCTATAAAAGCCTTAGTAAACTCAAAATTATGCTTAATATGTGTGAAATAATAAAATATCAAATTTAAGCTCAGTGAGACTCAAATTCAACAAATTTAATGGCCTCAGAAACTCAATAAGTCAATTTTTAGTTAAGATTCGAATCTTAACACAGAAATATAAACATGGTACGCGAAAAAGCTGTTCCGTAATCAAAACAGACTTAATAGACTCAATATTCAACGTTCCAAACCTCTAGTTTGACATTAGATGTGCCTCAATATACTTAAAATTAGAACACAGTCCAACTGACTTTTAATTCTCCAATAGTGGTCTAAGTAAACTTAAAATTACTTAATATGTGTGAGATAATAAAATATAACATCTTAGCTCGTTGAGACTCAAATTCAACAAATTTAAGAGCCTCAGAAACTTAATAAGTCAGTTTTTATTAAGATTCGAATCTTAACGCAAAGATATAAACATGGTACGCCAAAAAGCTGTTAAGTAATCAAAACAGACTTAATAGACTCAATCTTGAACGTTCCTAACCTCTAATTTGACATTAGATGTGCCTCAATATACTCAAAATTAACTATAACACAGGCCATTTGACTTTTGACTCGCCATTAATAGTCTAAGTAAACTTAAAATTACTTAATATGTGTGAAATAATAAAATATAACATCTTAGCTCGTTGAGACACAAATTCAACAAATTTAATGGCCTCAGAAACTCAATAAGTCAATTTTTAGTTAAGATTCCAATCTTAACACAGAAATATTAACATGGTACGCAAAAAAGCTGTTCCGTAATCCAAACTGACTTAATAGACTTAATCTTCAACGTTCCCAACCTCTAGTTTGACATTAGATGTGCCTCAATATACTCAAAATTAGAACACAGTCCAATTAACTTTTAACTCGCCAATAATAGCCTTAGTAAACTCAAAATTATACTTAATATGTGTGAAATAATAAAATATCAAATTTTAGCTCAGTGAAACTCAAATTCAACAAATTTAATGGCCTCAGAAACTCAATAATTCAATTTTTAGTTAGGATTCGAATCTTAACACAGAAATATAAACATGGTACGCGAAAAAGCTGTTCCGTAATCAAAACAGACTTAATAGACTCAATCTTCAACGTTCCAAACCTCTAGTTTGACATTAGATACGCCTCAATATACTCAAAATTAGAACACAGTTCAATTGACTTTCGACTTGCCTATAAAAGCCTTAGTAAACTCAAAATTATACTTAATATGTGTGAAATAAGAAAATATCAAATTTTAGCTCAGTGAGACTCAAATTCAACAAATTTAAACGCCTCAGAAACTCAATAAGTAAATTTTTAGTTAATTTCGAATCTTAACACAGAAATATTAACATGTTACGCGAAAAAGCTGTTCCGTAATCAAAACAGACCTAATAGACTCAATCTTCAACGTTCCAAACCTCTAGTTTGACATTAGATGTGCCTCAATATACTCAAAATTAGAACACAGTCCAATTGACTTTTAACTCGCCAAAAATAGCCTTAGTAAACTCAAAATTATACTTAATATGTGTGAAATAATAAGATATCAAATTTTAGCTCAGTGAGACTCAAATTCAACAAATTTAATGGCCTCAGAAACTCAATAAGTTAATTTTTAGTTAAGATTCGAATCTTAACACAGAAATATAAACATGGTACGCGAAAAAGCTGTTCCGTAATCAAAACAGACTTAATAGACTCAATCTTCAACGTTCCAAACCTCTAGTTTGACATTAGATGTGCCTCAATATACTCAAAATTAGAACACAGTCCAATTAACTTTTAACTCGCCAATAATAGCCTTAGTAAACTCAAAATTATACTTAATATGTGTGAAATAATAAAATATCAAATTTTAGCTCAGTGAAACTCAAATTCAACAAATTTAATGGCCTCAGAAACTCAATAATTCAATTTTTAGTTAGGATTCGAATCTTAACACAGAAATATAAACATGGTACGCGAAAAAGCTGTTCCGTAATCAAAACAGACTTAATAGACTCAATCTTCAACGTTCCAAACCTCTAGTTTGACATTAGATACGCCTCAATATACTCAAAATTAGAACACAGTTCAATTGACTTTCGACTTGCCTATAAAAGCCTTAGTAAACTCAAAATTATACTTAATATGTGTGAAATAAGAAAATATCAAATTTTAGCTCAGTGAGACTCAAATTCAACAAATTTAAACGCCTCAGAAACTCAATAAGTCAATTTTTAGTTAATTTCGAATCTTAACACAGAAATATTAACATGTTACGCGAAAAAGCTGTTCCGTAATCAAAACAGACCTAATAGACTCAATCTTCAACGTTCCAAACCTCTAGTTTGACATTAGATGTGCCTCAATATACTCAAAATTAGAACACAGTCCAATTGACTTTTAACTCGCCAAAAATAGCCTTAGTAAACTCAAAATTATACTTAATATGTGTGAAATAATAAGATATCAAATTTTAGCTCAGTGAGACTCAAATTCAACAAATTTAATGGCCTCAGAAACTCAATAAGTTAATTTTTAGTTAAGATTCGAATCTTAACACAGAAATATAAACATGGTACGCGAAAAAGCTGTTCCGTAATCAAAACAGACTTAATAGACTCAATCTTCAACGTTCCAAACCTCTAGTTTGACATTAGATGTGCCTCAATATACTCAAAATTAGAACACAGTCCAATTGACTTTTAACTCGCCAATAATAGCCTTAGTAAACTTAAAATTATACTTAATATGTGTGAAATAAGAAAATATCAAATTTTAGCTCAGTGAGACTCAAATTCAACAAATTTAAGAGCCTCAGAAACTGGAAAAGTCTCAATTTTAAGTTAAGATTCGAATCTTAACACAGAGATATAAACATGGTACGCCAAAAAGCTGTACAGACTTAATAGACTCAAGCTTTAACGTTCCTAACGTTTAATTTGACGTTAGATGTGCCACAATATACTCAAAATTATAAGACAGTCCAATTTACTTTAAACTTGCAAAATAAAAGCTTTAACATACTCAAACTTACTAAAGATGAGTGAAATAATAAAATATGAAATTTTTAACTTGGTGAGAGGTAGCAGGTGCAGGAATCTCAGCGTCGCGAGCAAATTTGTAGTGACCACTGGGAAGTCATGCAATACCAATGACGAAATTTCACGTTTATTCCTATGTAAACGTTGCATGCAATTAAAAGTGACTGTCAGAAATCGTTGCAAGACAATTCCCCAACGGTAACTTTACCATTTTGCCATTCTAAAACTGTCGTGTCCAGAGAAGCTGTTTTTGGTGCGCCAAAATGTCGACAGGCGACGGATTAAGTGAGCGAAATGAGATATGTACCGCCTCGAAATTTATCGTGAGATAACGTTAGACTTATTTATGAATCGATGCCGTAAAACCACTTCCTGTTAATTCAATAAATGATTTACGAAACAATTTCACGTTGAAACACCTCGATGTATAAATTAGAAGGAAAACTCGGCGAAGACCGGTCGTTAAACGTTCCGTGTACTACAACGCGTTTACGGTGCGTTTTTATCGCCGAAGTATATTCCGATATAAATTACCTTTCGGAGGTGATGCGACGTGAGATCCGGAGTGCTCTTTTGGTGGGCTCCGGCGGCATACTTCCAAAATACTATTTAATGTCACTAAATTCGCTTCTTATCGTCGAGGCCGCAAAAGTCTTTATAAAATGTAACTGTTTATGGTGACAGACAAAATAAAGAATGTTGACAAGTAGATTAAGAGAAAATTAAAAAATTGTTTACGACTGATTCGAAATTGGTGAGAGAGAGGTTCTCAGATTTGCTTATCTTGTAAACGATGTGAAGGAAATACAGAGATATAATAAACTTCTCAACGCAAAATCAGTTCTGAGTAACCTTGCCCTCCATAGGGCGAATCGACCTACTTCTGAGTTTGCGCAATAAATAAGTGTATTGAGCGGGATAAGTCATCAGGGCAGGACTAAGTGTTTTTGACTTCTCGTGAATCTGAATAAGTTGTCGATATGAATAGTTGCTCGAGCTGACTTGAAAATGGAAATGTTGAGCTCACACAAAACAAATTGAATTCACAAAATATTTTGTATAAAAATTAATTGGGATATTTAAACTTAAAAAATGTGTTAACTATGTGACGTCATGCTTTTTTTGGAAATATTGAAAATGTCCTGTGGATGTAGTGATGAACGCAATTTTAATATCGCTGGAGTGTCGGTTACGAAGATTCCTGTATGTGTCGGTAACATGTGTTGTAGATTACGCAACGCTGCACTATGGAGTGGAAGGGGACGACGCGACGTGTCACGAGATGTCATCCCGCAGCGCTCCAATTTACTGCTCAACGCGCCTAAAGATGTTTTTACGTTACAATATCTATCTCACGCTTTAATCACTAAGCCGTCATTCATCTAGTATTCTAGATAATAAACTAACTTGAAACTTCGAACTCTTTCAACCTTTGGAACAAAGAAATTATTTTCAGAAGAAAATAATATCATTACTGTCTCAGAATTCATCAATTTTTCATAAGTAATTGATTACAACTCGAGATATAATTGAGAGGTTTAACATCCTGGTAATAATAGATATTATTTTCCAAGAGCAACAACTTTGAATGACTACAATGTGAAATTTTGAAAACTACAGATAAAATAAGTCACTAGTGGAATTTTTCCTCTATTTTGCAATAAAGATCCACGTACTTCATTTCCTATAAATTTAAACACAAAACTAACCTCACATTGATACAGAATGTAAGACAGTGTTAGAAATACACGATGTTCATAAAAACAATGAGGTACCACAGAAAACTGAGTACAAATCGTAAGTGATTAATAGACATGGAAGGAAATTGGAATCTACCATTCCTAAAATCCGACCCTGTTCTTCTTACAACGTGCAGTATGTTTGTTATTGCCACGTGCGTCTTTGAGGCGGTGTTGCGAAATTTACTAGATGTTCTACGATTATCTACCCTGGTTACATATGATCTATTCCTAACTTTATTTGGAAAATACCAACAACGACAAAACTTGCAACACTGTGTAACGCCCTTTCGTCATTCTCTGCGACAAGGAGGGAAATTGTTAGTAGAATTTGGCACTTGCACCTCGGTTTTACGGTTTCGGTTTGCTCGGGCGCCAGATTTGAAGGGTTTACTCCCTCGGTTATGTCCGTAGGTAGTTTAATTACCCATGACAATGCCTGAGTGCCATGGAGAGCTAGTCAATTAACTCTCAGAGTTTATTATATTTCTATGGGAAGAACTGAACAAAAATCACGATCGAAAGTTCTATATTAAACACTCTGTTGAGCCTCCTTCAGGACATTCTTCGCGACGACAGTCCTGAGGATCTGATTCGTCCCCTCGTATATCTGGAAAATCTTGGCGTCCCTCACCAACTTCTCGACTGGATACTCCTTGTTGTAACCGTTACCGCCGAAGATCTGCACTGCGTCAGTTGCGCACTTATTGGCGACGTCGGAGGCGTGAATTTTGGCTATGCTCGCCGACAAGGAGTTGGGCACACCCCTGTCTATCTCCCAGGCGGATTTCATCCAGGCCAACCTGGAGGTCTCGACCCCGATGGCCATGTCCGCCAACATGAAGGCGACCGCCTGGTGTTGGGCGATGGGCACTCCGAAGGCTTTCCTCTCCAAGGCGTACTTGGAGGCTTCGTCGAGGCATCTCTGAGCCAGACCTGTAGCGGCGGCTGCGACCTGGAAAAGTGTGATCGTGAGGCGCAGGCGTACAGGGGAAAGGTTTGGGGTGGGAGTACGTCTGGTCTCGTTCTGTCGAAGACCTTCATGGCGACGACGAATCCGGCACCTTCGCCGACCAGGACGTTCTCCTTGGGGATCCTCACGTCTTCGAAGGTGATGCCGCGGGTGTCTGACGCCCTTTGGCCCATCATGTTTTCCTTAAAGGAAGAAAAATTGAACATCCAAGAACCAAATTTGGGAGTTATTGCAATATATTTTAACAAATGGTACTGCTGGTAATTCATCTGGTGTCCAAAAACGCATTTCAAACCATAACTTAAATTTTCTATTAGAAAAGGTTTGCATTTCAATACCAATTTTTAAACCATTTCCATTTTCCTGCTGCCTAGAAGGAAATTCAATAAATATTTAGTGTACTTAAGTTCTTCGAAAATAACCCAAATTCTAGTTAATTTAGCTATTTAGGATACTCGCTAATCCGATTATCCGGATAATCGATCCACAAACCTAACTTAACCGTAATTAAATGTAGGATTAACTAAAGCAATCTGGAATTTTAACTAAAACGAGTAAATTTATTGCTAATGCTTTCAGAATTTTTAAATGAGATTCAAAGTTAGCTATGAGTCGTTTTTAATTTTCTTATACTGTTGAAATCAAACACACTGTGCAATAGCCCAATATAAATTCTGTAATATGTTTATTCTGTAATTATGAAATTTTGATACTATATAGCTGCATAAATAGTACCTCATAGTAAACACATTAAATTAAACACTATCAAGTGTTTCTACAATTAAAATGTTTTGAAAAAAATTTAATTGAACTTAATTTCATTAATAATAATTTAATGAACTTGTTTCAAACTAACTTGACACCTTAACAAAACCTTAACCAATTAATTAACTAGGTTTCTGTATTGTTATCATGGAAATTACGTCAATTCGTCCCACTTCTGATATTTAAATTAGACATGTCTCTAGAATCGAAAGTCATTTAATTCATATAAAACTCAAATGAATAACTTTCATTAATTTTGTATTATTATTGTGAAACGTACATTAATTCGTCTTAGGCAAGTTAATTAGGTTTGATGTTGCTCTAATTAACATAATAAAATAAAGAAATAAAATAATAAAAATCGAGTATAGCTTAATTTATATAAAACTAATTTGAGATCATTATCGGGCCTTATCCAGTGAATTAACTAGGTTGAATCAATTTTGTATTAATATGGGAAACACGTCTATTCGTCTTATTTAATTTATTTAAATTGCTCATCTGGGAAATTGTGTAACTCAATTTATATAAAACTCAACTGATATCAATTCGTCGATCTTATTTAACAGCTTTTATTAATTTTGTCTCATTATTGAACCATATGTTAATCTATCTTACGCATGTTATTTAAATTGGTTCGCTACAATTAAAATGCGAAAAAAAAATTAAAAATAGTTTAATTTACATCAAACTCAGTTGAAATCTTAACAGAACCCCAATCAATTAATTAGCCATACTTTATTAATATTGTGCCATTATTATGGGAATTAAGTCAATTCGTCCGACTCTTGATGTTTAAATTGGACATGTCAGTAATTATAATTTCAGAAATGGATCGAGAGTCACTTATTTCATATGAAACTCCATTGAAGCACCAATAACACCTCAATTAACTAATTAATCAGCACTTATCAAATTAGTCTTGTTAGTGTGAATCGTACATTAATTTGTCTTACGAGTGTTAATTAAATTGGACACATCTGCAATTAAAATGTCATAAAAAACTGCGAGCTGCTCAATTTATATTATACTCAATTGAGACTATTATCAGCGCATATTTAGTGATTTAACGAGATTTTATCAATATTGCAACATTATTATGAGAGACACATCAATTTGTCTTAGTTGCGTTGTTTACACTGCAATTAAGTTCTCATAACAAAATTGATAGTGACTCAATTTATATAAAACGCAATTGAGATCATAATGAGATCTTATTTAATTAATTAAACAGCTTTAATAAATTTTTGTCTTATTGAGAAAAGTATTTTAATTAATTTTACGTATGTAATTTAAATTAGACACTCCTGTAATTAAAAGGCGCAAAATAATTAAAAGTGGCTCAATTTCAGATCAATCAGCAATTCAATTGAGAGCATTACCATAGGCTATTCAATCAAATCTGTATGAAATCATAATGAGATCTTAATTAATTAATCAGCTTTAATAAATTTTTGCTTTATTATGTAGAAACGTATTTTAATTAATTTTACGTACTTACGTAATTTAAATTAAACAATTCTGTAATTAAAAGGCGAAAAAAATTTAAAAGTGGCTCAATTTCAATCAATCAGCAATTCAATTGAGCGCATTACCTGAGGCCATTCAGTCAAATCTCTAAATTCGTTCTATTTGTGATAATTTAATTGAGTATCTTAACAATTAAAAAAAACTAAATGAAGAACATAGAAAATCCTAATTCTAATGTCGTTTGATACCTCAAAGTAATATCTATATTGTTTTTATTGTAAGGAGGCACAATAAAAGACTTTGAGCATGGGGTTTTGTACAAATTTATGTTATTTTATGTTTTAGCCAATTTCGTGTTTTATATTACCAAATGTGTGTTTTATATGGTGCAAAAACAGATCATTCTTGATAGCTTCACTTAACATTATAATAATTTTTTACCTTTCGTCCAGGTTGCACCCCAGGCCAATCTCTTTCAACTATGAATCCAGTAAAAGCCTTACTTGCTTTGGCCTTGGGATCAGGGTCGGTACGAGCCAACACGAAATACCTAAAACAGTCCTTTTTACATTTCCAAAAGTGTCCAAGAAGGTTTTCAAATAGGCAGTTTTAGGCAAATTGTTTGTGGCAAAACCAGGAGACTTGTATGTATCATTACAAATCTGTATGGAAACTAGAACGTCATATATTCTAAGCAACCTTAAAGTGTTGGGTCAATATTGAGATTCACCAGTTAGCCACTCCTCCGTTGGTGATCCACATTTTCTGCCCATTGAGAATGTACTCGTCGCCCTTTTTCTCCGCTCTTGTCAGCACCCCGCTCACGTCAGAGCCGCCCTTGGCTTCCGTTACTGCGTAGCCCTAAGGGAAGACCCCAGTACAAATTTTTCCCTTGACTAAAAAGCGAAATCTTACGACTGTCAAGGGTTCCTCCAACAGCCTACCCAGGTACTTCTTCTGTTGCTCCTCGTTGCCGGATATGATGACGGGAGTTTGCTGTGTGGGAACGACATGTGAGGAAGATTGGTTAAGTGGTAGTTCTTACGTACGCCTAATCTGGAGCCGAGGCAGGCCAAGGCGATCCCGCAACAGCCCCAGTAGAACTGCTCCTGGATCAGACCAACGGTGAAGACGCTCTGACCTGGTCCGCCTTAACAAAATTGTAGGTATTAGAATTAGGTGTCAGTTTTGGGAAATGATTAATTTTTACCCAAGTGTTCTGGGATTGATACGTTCCCAGATAAGCCTAGTCTCCAGGCTTTCTTCATTATTTCTTCGGGAAACTCTCCTTTTTCGTCATAGTAGGGCGATTTTGGTACTATTTCTTCTCTTGCGAATTTCTTGGCGAGCTCCACGATTTCCCTTTGGGTATCATTTAATTCTAGAACGAAAATGGAAGATCACAGGCATTAAGGGCCATTTGGCTTCACCTGGAGTTATCTAAGAATCTGAATTTTCGATCTACATTACACTTTTGTAGAGTTTTAAGAACATCTTTTCATAATTTTACAAAAATGTTTTGATAATCTTGCTGTGTTATCTTCGTTCAGATAATTGCATTGAGATGTACCGTTGGACAATTGGATGGCATTTCTGAAGTAAATTTCTGTGTATAATGCGAATTCGACCTTAGAATTGGCAATTGGCCTACTGGACTTTGAAATATCTGAAGTTAGATATCCAAAAAAGGACATTTTGGACTACTTTTGAGATTATGTGGAAGTTACAGGTAATTTGGGTTTCAATCTCACGAATTTGGTACTACATTTTCCCTTCAAAATAAGTTATCGAATGGTCCTTAGAACCTTAGAATTGGCCTACAGGACTTTGAAATATCTGAAGTTAGATATCCAAGAAGGAGTTTTTGTACTACTTTTGAGATTATGTGGAAGTTACAGGTAATTTAGGTTTCAATCTAACGAATTTAGTACTACATTTTCCCTTCAAAATAAGTTATCGAATGGTCCTTAGAACCTTAGAATTGGCCGACAGGACTTTGAAATATCAGAAGTTAGATATCCGAAAAAGGAGTTTTTGGACTACTTTTGAGATTATGTGGAGGTTACAGGTAATTTAGGTTTCAATCTAACGAATTTAGTACTACATTTTCCCTTCAAAATAAGTTATCGAATGGTCCTTAGAACCTTAGAATTGGCCGACAGGACTTTGAAATATCTGAAGTTAGATATCCGAAAAAGGAGTTTTTAGACTACTTTTGAGAATATGTGGAAGTTACAGGTAATTTAGGTTTCAATCTAACGAATTTAGTACTACATTTTCCCTTCAAAATAAGTTATCGAATGGTCCTTAGAACTTTAGAATTGGCCTACAGGACTTTGAAATATCAGAAGTTAGATATCCGAAAAAGGAGTTTTTGGACTACTTTTGAGATTATGTGGAGGTTACAGGTAATTTAGGTTTCAATCTAACGAATTTAGTACTACATTTTCCCTTCAAAATAAGTTATCGAATGGTCCTTAGAACCTTAGAATTGGCCGACAGGACTTTGAAATATCTGAAGTTAGATATCCGAAAAAGGAGTTTTTAGACTACTTTTGAGAATATGTGGAAGTTACAGGTAATTTAGGTTTCAATCTAACGAATTTAGTACTACATTTTCCCTTCAAAATAAGTTATCGAACGGTCCTTAGAACTTTAGAATTGGCCTACAGGACTTTGAAATATCAGAAGTTAGATATCCGAAAAAGGAGTTTTTGGACTACTTTTGAGATTATGTGGAGGTTACAGGTAATTTAGGTTTCAATCTAACGAATTTAGTACTACATTTTCTCTTCAAAATAAGTTATAGAATGGTCCTTAGAACCTTAGAATTGGCCGACAGGTCCTTTGAAATATCTGAAGTTAGATATCCAAAAAAGGAGTTTTTGGACTACTTTTAAGATTATGTGGAAGTTACAGGTAATTTATTTTTCAATCTAACAACTTTAGTACTACATTTTCCTTTCAAAATAAGTTATCGAATGGTCCTTAGAATCTTAGAATTGGCCGACAGGACTTTTGAAATATCTGAAGTTATATATCCAAAAAAGGACATTTTGGACTACTTTTGAGATTACGTATAAGTTACAGGAAATTTATGTTTCAATCTAACGAATTTAGTACTACATTTTCCCTTCAAAATAAGTTATCTAATGGTCCTTAGAACCTTAGAATTGGCCGACAGGACTTTGAAATATCTGAAGTTAGAAATCCGAAAAAGGACATTTTGGACTACTTTTGAGATTATGTGCAAGTTACAGGTAATTTAGGTTTCAATCTAACGAATTTAGTACTACATTTTCCCTTCAAAATAAGTATCGAATGGTCCTTAAAACCTTAGAATTGGCCGACAGGACTTTGAAATATCTAAAGTTAGTTATCAAAAAAAGGTCATTTTGGACTACTTTTGAGATTATGTGGAAGTTACAGGTAATTTATGTTTCAATCTAACGAATTTAGTACTACATTTTCATTTCAAAATAAGTATCGAATGGTCCTTAAAACCTTAGAATTGGCCGACAGGACTTTGAAATATCTAAAGTTAGATATCCAAAAAAGGACATTTTGGACTACTTTTGAGATTATGTGGAAGTTACAGGTAATTTATGTTTCAATCTAACGAATTTAGTACTACATTTTCATTTCAAAATAAGTATCGAATGGTCCTTAAAACCTTAGAATTGGCCGACAGGACTTTGAAATATCTAAAGTTAGATATCCAAAAAAAGGACATTTTGGACTACTTTTGAGATTATGTGGAAGTTACAGGTAATTTAGGTTTCAATCTAACGAATTTAGTAGTACTACATTTTCCCTTCAAAATAAGTTATCGAATGGTCCATAGAACCTTAAAATTGGCCGACAGTACTTTGTCTAAAGTTAGACATCCGAAAAAGGACTTTTTGGACTATATAAACAAGCTTTTATTTCAGGAAAAACCTGATTTAAATTGGCTTGAATTTTAGGAAATTAGGGAAAGAGTTGTGCACTTTGGGAAAATTTTAAACTTTCTTTCGAGAAAGACGGAAGTTACATTGTTTTCAGGGGAAAACGTAGGAATTTGAATTAAACTTTGCCTTTTGGGGAAGGGATAATATGAACATCATTTCTGGAAATGGTTATCTGGAGAACAATAGCAAAAATTGAAGTTTAAAGTTAAAAATTGTAACACATGAAAAGAATTTTCAGGGGAGGTCAAAATTTTGTTTCTTTGTTTCAGAAAATAACTGTAGTTACTTCGTTTTCTCAAAAAAAGAAAATATTGATTTAGGCTCTTCTTTCTGGAAATGGTTCAGTTAAGCTCTGTTGCGGGAAAAATTGAAATCAAATTAAATTTCTGGTCTGGTATGACTAAAATTGAAATTTGTTATGAATTTTTGGACAGATTTAATAATGCTTTTCGAAGAAGACTGAAGCCTGGTTTCAGGAAAATACTGAAATTATCTTGTTTTTCCTGGAGAAGACGGAAAAGTCTGAGTTATGCTTTGCTTTCTGAACTTATTTTTGGAATTTGGATTTTTGGAAAATAATATTGAATATATCAGTGTTAAATTGTAGAAAATTTGGGTTGATTAAATGATCCTATGTGTTTAAGGGTAATTGAAACATTGTTTCAGAAAAAGTCTAGAAATATTTGCTTTCTGAAGAAAAGGAGAAGCTTAAATTAGGCTTTGTTTTCTGCAAAATGATGAAAGAAAGTTTGTTTTCTGGAGAACAAAGGCGAAGATTGCCATTGTTTTGGATTCCATAAAATTTGGGGGAGATCAAATGGGGAGGTGCCTCTTGAGAAGGGTTAAAACTGCCTGCTGAATCCAAAATGAGGCATTTAACTAAACTTACCTAAATACAAGTATCATCTTTTGAACTCAGCTTTAAAATTCACAAAGTGCTTTTGCTTCATTAATTTATATAAACTCACATTGAATCAATAGGTACTTATAATGTGTTGGTTTATTTGTCCGCTCAAATGGTTGTATTTACGTTAATTAACAAATTCATTTTTGTCTCGTTGGTCCCGTGGCTAATAAATTTAATTAATAATTTAATATCAATTAAATAAAAATATTTTTTCCCTTTGAAGCAGAATTGAAAGACATTTGTGTACATGTGAGTTAAGAGTTAAGTTAAACTGTCTTATTTGGGTCCAGTTAAACCGTGCACCAACTTTTTAGAGACACCCTGTATAAAATGACTCAAAATGACGTCGGAATGAAACAAGCTAAACCCAACACCAATAATTTACATACGTAATTGCTCTAATTACTAGTTTTATATAATTATGAAGTCAAAGAATCCATCGAAACCTTTAAAAAATATTTTCTCTTTGTTCCAAAACCTACCTTTATTTAAATGTGATAGATGTATTTAATTAAGTGTATTTAAGTAGATGCATTTATTCTTACCGAAATTAAATCCGCCGGGCGAATTGGACGACAAAACACCAGAAACGCTAAGATTTCTCGTTGAATTGCTCTTAGAAATCCTTAATAAGATCTAAAATTACACACTTTTATTCAATTGCCAAGAGAAATGAGACAAAGAAACCTTACTCTGTTAACCAAACTCATTTTTGACGAATACCTATACCGACTTTAACTATCTTACTTAACTGGTTCGAATCTGACGAATACAATATCTAATATTGGACTTTGGTGCTTGGTAAACAAACAAAAAAACCATTTTAGTACGTTACGGTATCTTATCATTTTAAATTGCTTCAAAAAATCTTATGTGTTTTTACTTCGTTAATAATAATTTTTAAAACAATTACTTATACTCTGTGAATACGCACTCAGTTATACACTAATAACTCGAAATGTGTCATTGTTATCTACAGTTAATGTTACAACTATTTCAAGGTAGGCAATAAGTAGGTATACATAAGAAAATATTTACGAAACTGATAAATTATTCTGCATTTTTTTTTGCATTTGTTTAAAGATTAATGAAGTTTTTCTGCTTTCAACGACGCCCATTATTAAGATAAAATTATATGTAGATTACGTTATCATAATTATATGCGTCAAAAACCGTAAATATATATATATATATATATATATATACGGCGTAAATTAATACAAACATGCTGCGATATGGAAAATTTTAAAAAAATATACTGCCATATAAGGCACCCATAATGAGCCGATTTTTGAAATCTGAAGTATTATATTATGTATTTGGTCATCTCCTATGTGTTCCAGAGCAGAAAAAGACTTCTTTCAGGGAGAGGTATTTGGTTCTAAAATTATATTTCCAGAGTTTCTGAGATAGAAGAACTTTTAGCTCAGGAAACAGTTCCAACACAATAAGACTCAAATTAGAAAAGCTCTGTCTCTTAAGTCTTAACCATATCCTACTTCCTCGTTCAGAAACACGCAAACCTGGTACGCCAAAAAGCGTTTCAATTGGTACTCAAGACAGACTTAATAACTTGGAAATAGTTACTCAAATTTGAAATTTTAACTCAACTCAAATTTAACAAATTTGAGATCCTCAAAAGAGTAGAAAAGCTACATTTTTACGAGTCAAATTAGACTTCTGACTCAAGTCGATCATCAGCACATGAGACTAAAAACATACATAATGAACTCAAACTTAAGACATCTAATTTAACAATGCATTTAAAATAAATTGGCGACTAGTTGTCCTAATAAACTCAAAATTAAACAAAGTTTAATCACAACAAAATCAAAACAAGTTGAGAAACGACTCAATAAGACTCAAATTTTGAGTTTTACAAACTTAAATAAGTCTTTAGTGTAATTTAAAAATTGCATTTACATTAAATTGTCTTAATAAACTCAAAATTACGAAACGTGAGTGTTATACTCAAATTTGGTATGTGAACTGAGCAGATGAGCTCAAATCCGTACTCAACTGTACGAAAAGAATCTCAGAAGGTAAATATTCAGTTGACTCAAGTTGAGAAGTTGTGTCTCAATAAGACTCAAACTTTGAGTTTTACAAATTCAAATAAGATAAATTTTTAGTCATATTTAACATTGCATTTACATTAAATTGTCTTAATAAATTCAAAATTACAAAAAGTGCCTGTTATACTCAAATTTAGTATGTAAACTGAGCAGATCAGCTCAAATCCGAGCTCAACGGGACAAAAAGAATCTCAGAAGCTAAATATTAAGTTGACTCAACTTGAGAACCGACTCAATAAGACTCAAACTTTGAGTTTTACAAATTCAAATAAGATATGTTTTTAGTCTAATTTAACATTGTATTTACATTAAATTGTCTTAATAAACTCAAAATTACAAAACGTGGCTGTTATACTCAAATTTGATATGTAAACTGAGCAGATCAGCTCAAATCCAGACTCAACGGGACGAAAAGAATTTTAGAAGCTATATATATTTAATTGACTCAAGTTGAGAACCGACTCAATAAGACTCAAACCTTGAGTTTGACAAATTCAAATAAGATAAGTTTTTGGTCTAATTTAACATTGCTTAAATTGTCTTAATAAACTCAAAATTACGAAACGTGACTGTTGTACTCAAATTTGATATGTAAACTGAGCAGATAAGCTCAAATCCGGACTCAACGGGACGAAAAGAATCTCAGAAGCTAAATATCCAGTTGACTCAAGTTGAGAACCGACTCAATAAAACTCAAATTTTGATATTTATAAATTCAAATAAGATAAGTTTTTCGTCTAATTTAACATTGCATTTACATTAAATTGACTTAATAAACTCAAAACTAAAAAACGTGGCTGTTATACTCAAATTTGATATGTAAACTGAGCAGATAAGCTCAAATCCGGACTCAACGGGACGAAGAGAATTTCAGAAGCTAAATATTCAGTTGACTCAAGTTGAGAACCGACTCAATAAGACTTAAACTTTAAGTTTTACAAATTCATATAAGATAAGTTTATAGTCTAATTTAACATTGCATTTACATTAAATTGTCTTAATAAACTCAAAATTACAAAACGTGGCTGTTATACCCAAATTTGATATGTAAACTGAGCAGATCAGCTTGAATCCGGACTCAACGGGACGAAAAAAATCTCAGAAGCTAAATATTCAGTTGACTCAAGTTGAGAACCGACTCAATAAGACTCATACTTTGAATTTTACAAATTCAAATAAGACAAGATTTTAGTGAAACGCGTTTTTAAATAAAAATGTTTGACTCAAAAATCAAAAGATACTCATGGTTAATACTCTGTATTCAGACTTTGAGCAAAATTTTGACTTCCCAATAAGCTTTTTATTAAAACAGACTGAGACGAAGGGTTAGTTTGATGGTACCTTTTTCTGATTTTTGGTAATTTCTAAACCGGCTCAAAAATGTTTTTGAGACTTTGAATATGTGTTTCATTATCGAATATGTGCAAGAAAGTTTAATAACAATTTTGGAAATGCAAATGGAAGCAAATGGAAATAAAACAAGCAACACTGTAACGAATAAAGAATTAATACTACAAATAGCCCATAAAGTTTGTTGTCGATTATTATTGTTATCGATAAGTATCACAATTTTCTATTGCAATATTTATACCAATCATTAAAGCCTATATAAAACCTAAAAATAAGTGTAAATAATCTGAAATCTTATCTACTAATAAACAATTCTTATCGCATTAGCAGTACCTATTCAAATGTTTAGTTACCTCCATCAAGGTCAATAAACAACGAGCTTTTGTTGATAAAAGAACGACACAAATTATCAAAAAAATTCATTAACGAAATCAAACACTTTCCTTGGCCTTCTTAAGAATATCCCTCGAAATAACCACCCTGAGTATCTGATTCGTCCCCTCGTATATCTGGAAAATCTTGGCGTCCCTCATCAACTTCTCGACCGGATAGTCCTTGTTGTAACCGTTCCCGCCGAAGATCTGCACTGCGTCAGCTGCGCATTTATTTGCCACGTCAGCTGCGTAGGTCTTAGCTATGGAAGAGGAGAGGGAGTTGGGTCGTCCCATGTCGGTATCCCAGGCGGACTTCATCCAGGCCAACCTGGAGTTCTCGACGCCTATCGCCATATCGGCCAACATGAAGGCGACCGCCTGGTGCTGCGCGATGGGCACTCCGAAGGCTTTCCTCTCCAAGGCGTACTTCGAGGCTTCGTCCAGGCATCTCTGCGCCAAACCTACCGCGCCGGCTGCAACCTGAGGAAGGATTTTTGGTTGGTACCCAAGGAACTAAGAGAGGTGGAGAATGGTAAGGCTCCAGGACCGAGAGACATTCCAATTAAGCTGGTGTAACATGGACCAGACATACTAATGAAAGCACTTGTAGATATTTTCAACAAGTGTTTAATTGAAGGACGAGAGACCCCAGTAGGTTGGAATCTGGCACATCTTAGTTCCATCCAGAAGAAAAGAGGCAGGAAAGTATGTGGGAATTACATAGGGATAAGTGTCACTTTGTAACACATATTCAAAATATACTATAAACCAATAGTGTAAGCTCCAGAGTATGTTATGCAGTATCACAACTGAACCAACTATACCATATCAAAATTTTCCAAGCCTATTCACCCACATCCCAATACTTTTATGATGATGTAGCTCAAACAACGTCAACTTTCCCAAACCATTTCACAGTGATGGCATTTTAATGCCAAGTTAAGCAAAAACAAAATCAAGAAGAAACATCACTGAGATGTCTTGGGATAGGAAAAAGAAATGAAAACCTACTGCTCCAATTTCTTCTCCATCACCAACTGGCTGCTATGAATACTTATCAGAACTCACCCAAAAGAAGACTACATATTGAAAAAAATTAACGATGATAGGTTAGTTACACAAGCAGTACACTCCAGACCAAGAGGAAGAAAGATGGCCAACATGAAGACGCAACAGACTACAAGCCTAATCCTTGAAATCCAGAAGATATTGATTCATACTCACGCCAGGTCGCGTCTTATCGAACACCTGCATAGCTATCTTGAAGCCTTCGCCTTCGCCCCTCAGGACGTTCTCTTTCGGGATCCTGACGTCCTCGAATAGGATGCCTCTGGTGTCCGAAGCTCGTTGGCCCATCATGTTTTCCTAAGGAAACAATAAATAGTCCCTTGGAGTCAACAAAGTCTTCAACACTATCCCCTACCTTCCTGCCTGGTTGCACCCCAGGCCAATCCCTCTCCACGATAAACCCGGTGAAGGCCTTACTCGCGGGAGCCTTGGGGTCCGGGTTGGTCCTGGCCAGGACGAAGTACCTTAAAAATTATACATTTCTCTCTTTCTCCCCGTTCTAAGCTTTCTCGACTTTACCAGTTAGCGACTCCCCCGTTGGTTATCCACATCTTTTGCCCGTTGAGGACGTACTCGTCTCCCTTCTTCTCAGCTCTCGTTTTGACGCCGTTCACGTCGGATCCACCGCCGGGTTCTGTCACAGCGTAGCCCTGAAAATGAGACAGTGAGAACTCAGAAAGGGAAGGGCTCAAAGTGGTCACCGTGTGATTGAAGATATTGAATGTAACATTGGGTACCATTTCAGAGGAATCATATATTTGCTATCGATACCCCAATACCGTTTCCCATGTGGATTTGATTTGAACACCAATTAACTATCTGCTATTGGCTTTAACGTTAGATCTAATTACTTGCTGCTGATGTATTGTTTGTAAGGATTGAATTTAGCATTGGGTATTCAGTCCCTTCCCATTCAGAGAAAGGATCTAATTGCTACCAATACCCTTCCCATGGGGATTTGATTGAAACGCCAATTAACTATCTGCTATTGGCTTTAACGTTGGATCTAATTACTTGCTGCTGATGTCTTGTTTGTATGGATTGAATTTAGCATTGGGTATTCAGTCCCTTTCCATTCAGAGAAAGGATCTAATTGCTACCAATAGCCTTCCCATGGGGATTTGATTAAAGCACCAATTAACGATCTGCTATTGGCTTTAACGTTAGATCCAATTACTTGCTGCTGATGTATTCTTTGTAAGGATTGAATTTAGCATTGGGTATTCAGTCCCTTCCCATTCAGAGAAAGGATCTAATTGCTACCAATACCCTTCCCATAGGGATTTGATTAAAACACCAATTAACTATCTGCTATCGGTTTTAACGTTAGATCCAATTACTTGCTGCTGATGCCTTGTTTGTAAGAATTGAATTTAGCATTGGGTATTCAGTCCCTTCCCATTCAGAGAAAGGATCTAACTGCTATCAATACCCTTCCCATGGGGATTTGATTAAAACACCAATTAACTATCTGCTATATTGGCTTTAACGTTAAATCCAATTACTTGCTGCTGATGCCTTGTTTGTAAGGATTGAATTTAGCATTGGGTATTCAGTCCCTTCCCATTCAGAGAAAGGATCTAATTGGTACCAATACCCTTCCCATGGGAATTTGATTAAAACACCAATTAACTATCTGCTATTGGCTTTAACGTTAGATCTAATTACTTGCTGCTGATGTATTGTTTGTAAGGATTGAATTTAGCATTGGGTATTCAGTCCCTTCCCATTCAGAGAAAGGATCTAATTGCTACCAATAGCCTTGCCATGGGGATTTGATTAAAGCACCAATTAACCATCTGCTATTGGCTTTAACTTTAGATCCAATTAGGTACTTGCTGCTGATGTATTGTTTGTAAGGATTAAATTTAGCATTGGGTATTCAGTCCCTTCCCATTCAGAGAAAGGATCTAATTTGTACCAATAGCCTTCCCATGGGGATTTGATTAAAGCACCAATTAACTATCTGCTATTGGCTTTAACGTTAGATCCAATTACTTGCTGCTGATGTATTGTTTGTGAGGATTGAATTTAGCATTGGGTATTCAGTCCCTTCCCATTCAGAAAAAGAATCTAATTGCTACCAATACCCTTCCCAAGGGGATTTGATTAAAACGCCAATTAACTATCAGCTATTGGCTTTAACGTTAAATCCAATTACTTGCTGCTGATGCCTTGTTTGTAAGGATTGAATTTAGCATTGGGTATTCAGTCCCTTCCCATTCAGAGAAAGGATCTAATTGGTACCAATACCCTTCCCATGGGAATTTGATTAAAACACCAATTAACTATCTGCTATTGGCTTTAACGTTAGATCTAATTACTTGCTGCTGATGTATTGTTTGTAAGGATTGAATTTAGCATTGGGTATTCAGTCCCTTCCCATTCAGAGAAAGGATCTAATTGCTACCAATAGCCTTGCCATGGGGATTTGATTAAAGCACCAATTAACCATCTGCTATTGGCTTTAACTTTAGATCCAATTAGGTACTTGCTGCTGATGTATTGTTTGTAAGGATTAAATTTAGCATTGGGTATTCAGTCCCTTCCCATTCAGAGAAAGGATCTAATTTGTACCAATAGCCTTCCCATGGGGATTTGATTAAAGCACCAATTAACTATCTGCTATTGGCTTTAACGTTAGATCCAATTACTTGCTGCTGATGTATTGTTTGTGAGGATTGAATTTAGCATTGGGTATTCAGTCCCTTCCCATTCAGAAAAAGAATCTAATTGCTACCAATACCCTTCCCAAGGGGATTTGATTAAAACGCCAATTAACTATCTGCTATTGGCTTTAACGTTAGATCTAATTACTTGCTGCTGATGTATTGTTTGTAAGGATTGAATTTAGCATTGGGTATTCAGTCCCTTCCCATTCAGAGAAAGGATCTAATTGCTACCAATAGCCTTGCCATGGGGATTTGATTAAAGCACCAATTAACCATCTGCTATTGGCTTTAACTTTAGATCCAATTAGGTACTTGCTGCTGATGTATTGTTTGTAAGGATTAAATTTAGCATTGGGTATTCAGTCCCTTCCCATTCATAGAAAGGATCTAATTGCTACCAATACCCTTCCCATGGGAATTTGATTAAAACACCAATTAACTATCTGCTATTGGCTTTAACGTTAGATCCAATTATTTGCTGCTGATGCCTTGTTTGTAAGGATTGAATTTAGTATTGGGTATTCAGTCCCTTCCCATTCAGAGAAAGGATCTAATTGCTACCAATACCCTTCCCATGGGGATTTGATTAAAACACCAATTAACTATCTGCTATCGGTTTTAACGTTAGATCCAATTACTTGCTGCTGATGCCTTGTTTGTAAGGATTGAATTTAGCATTGGGTATTCAGTCCATTCCCATTCAGAGAAAGGATCTAATTGCTACCAATACCCTTCCCATGGGGATTTCATTAAAACACCAATTAACTATCAGCTATTGGCTTTAACGTTAGATCCAATTACTTGCTGCTGATGTCTTGTTTGTATGGATTTAATTTAGCATTGGATATTCAGTCCCTTCCCATTCAGAGAAAGGATCTAATTGCTACCAATACCCTTCCCATGGGGATTTGATTAAAACACCAATTAACTATCTGCTATCGGTTTTAACGTTAGATCCAATTACTTGCTGCTGATGCCTTGTTTGTAAGGATTGAATTTAGCATTGGGTATTCAGTCCATTCCCATTCAGAGAAAGGATCTAATTGCTACCAATACCCTTCCCATGGGGATTTCATTAAAACACCAATTAACTATCAGCTATTGGCTTTAACGTTAGATCCAATTACTTGCTGCTGATGTCTTGTTTGTAAGGATTGAATTTAGCATTGGGTATTCAGTCCATTCCCATTCAGAGAAAGGATCTAATTGCTACCAATACCCTTCCCATGGGGATTTCATTAAAACACCAATTAACTATCAGCTATTGGCTTTAACGTTAGATCCAATTACTTGCTGCTGATGTCTTGTTTGTATGGATTTAATTTAGCATTGGATATTCAGTCCCTTCCCATTCAGAGAAAGGATCTAATTGCTACCAATACCCTTCCCATGGGGATTTGATTAAAACACCAATTAACTATCTGCTATCGGTTTTAACGTTAGATCCAATTACTTGCTGCTGATGCCTTGTTTGTAAGGATTGAATTTAGCATTGGGTATTCAGTCCATTCCCATTCAGAGAAAGGATCTAATTGCTACCAATACCCTTCCCATGGGGATTTCATTAAAACACCAATTAACTATCAGCTATTGGCTTTAACGTTAGATCCAATTACTTGCTGCTGATGTCTTGTTTGTATGGATTTAATTTAGCATTGGATATTCAGTCCCTTCCCATTCAGAGAAAGGATCTAATTGCTACCAATACCCTTCCCGTGGGGATTTGATTAAAACACCAATTAACTATCTGCTATTGGTTTTAACGTTAAATCCAATTACTTGCTGCTGATGTATTGTTTGTGAGGATTGAATTTAGCATTGAGTATTCAGTCCCTTCCCTTCAGAGAAAGGATCTAATTGCTACCAATACCCTTCCCATGGGGATTTGATTAAAGCCCCAATTAACTATCTGCTATTGACATTAACTTTAGATCCAATTAGGTACTTGCTGCTGATGTCTTATTTGTATGGATTGAATTTAGCATTGGGTATTCAGTCCCTTCCCATTCAGAGAAAGGATCTAATTGCTACCAATACCCTTCCCATGGGGATTTGATTAAAACACAAATTAACTATCAGCTATTGGCTTTAACGTTAAATCCAATTACTTGCTGTTGATATCTTGTTTGTAAGGATTGAATTTAGCATTGGGTATTCAGTCCCTTCCCATTCAGAGAAAGTATCTAATTGGTACCAATACCCTTCCCATGGGGATTTGATTAAAACACCAATTAACTATCTGCTATTGGTTTTAACGTTAAATCCAATTACTTGCTGCTGATGCCTTGTTTGTAAGAATTGAATTTAGCATTGGGTATTTAGTCCCTTCCCATTCAGAGAAAGGATCTAATTGGTACCAATACCCTTCCCATGGGGATTTGATTAAAACACTAATTAACTATCTGCTATTGGTTTTAACGTTAAATCCAATTACTTGCTGCTGATGCCTTGTTTGTAAGAATTGAATTTAGCATTGGGTATTCAGTCCCTTCCCATGGGGATGTGATTTAAAAACCAATCAACCATCTAATATAGATTTTATGGTTAGAAACTTCTAATTACCTACTGCTGGTCCTATGATTGTGAGGATTGGGTATTATCTCTAGAAATTTTTAATTATTTACTGGTCGCATGAGTGAAATGGTTGTATTTAACATTGGGAAATTCCCTTGTGGAGCAAAGATTTAATTACTACCAATACCTTTTTCCATGAGGAGTTAATTGCAAACCCAATTACCCATCTGCTATATAGATATTATCGTCAGAAATTTCTAATTACTTCCTGCTAGTGTCATGATTGTAAGGATTGAATTTACCATTGGGCACTCCACCTCTTCCCTTGCCAAGGATAGCTGCCAATGCCCTTTCCCATAAAGCTTTGATTAAGGAACCAATTAACTATTTGGATTTCTAATTACTTACAGCATTAAGTGGTTCTTCTACCATCCTCCCGAGGTACTTCTTCTGTTGCTCCTTGGTGCCGGCGAGAATTACCGGAGTTTGCTGAAATTCTAGGTTACACTCTAATTTTACCTCAAGTCTGTACGTACTTACCCCTAAACCTGATCCCAAGACGGCGTTACTTATCCCGGAACATCCCCAGGCCATCGTTTCCATTATCAAACAGGTATCGAAGACGCTGTAGTTTAAACCTCCTGAAATTTCATACTATTAAGCTTGCACTGCTTTGTATTCAAACCTTAGGTACCGCAATGTTCCGGAACGTTAGTGTTAGTCAGCCCGAGGGTCCAAGCCTTCTTCGCCAAGTCGACTGGGAACTCTCCTTTCTCGTCGTAGTACGCTGCGTTCGGTATCACCTCCTCCTTGGCGAATTTCCTCGCGACCTCCACTATCTCCTTCTGCGTGTCGTTCAGTTCTTCAAAAAGCGACATTGTCCCTTAACGAAATCGAAGTTAGATCGAAACTCACCGAAGTTGTAACCGTTCAACTGTGCTGTCGCGCTCGAGAAGGTCCTGGCGAGGCATTTCTTAGCAGTACTGTGGATTAACTAAGCATCTCGTTAATTGGTTTCCAGTTAGTGTCCTTACAGCACTTACCCTGTTCATCGTGGAGTATCAATATCGATAACCGGTCAACCTTTGAATCGAGCTAATACTTACCTTGTAAAAATAAACGGACTAGCACATCAACAAACTTTAGAGGCATATATTATCCGTATCAGTAAGTGGGTTATATGCGATACTCGTTATCGGCGCGAAATGATTGTAAAGAGCTTAATGTGCTGTGGAGTGTGGATAAATACCGAAATCACTTTTGAACTTTGTAACGCGCCTCGGAACCTTTTTAAGGTGAGAACTGCGTTAATTGACTTATTCGTGATACGTTGCGTAATGACAAACAACTTTTAATTAGGTATAATTAATCTGCATTGTATCCCCCCCTCTTCCAAAAAAACTGTTGATATGGTTACCTACGTTTTTAATACTAAAAAAAATATTTTTCGTCTTATTGACCTTATTCTTATAATAAAAATTCTTAAGTGACTTAAGTAAAGTTTGTCCGGCGTGTCGATTACTATCTATCAGTCGACCAGTCGAAACTAGGATTTCCTTATAAGATGAACTAGTTTTGATTTAATTTCACACAATCGAGCGACGCGTTGAACGAGGAAACGTTAAATTGTTTCTGAAGGTAATTTAAATTGGTGTAATAGATCGATGGTTATTAGACGTAGATTTTTATCTCGAGAGATTATATTTTCTATTCAAATTTGTAATTATACTAAGAAGTAATTAAATTACTTCTTAAAATCTTCTAAAAAGGGGGCTCTGATGCTAAAAATCTCAAAAAACGATTCCTTTGTTCATTATGTTCTTCATTGTTCTTATGTCATGTCAAATGAACATTAATAAGTCTAAATAGTAGTGTGATATGAATTGTCTTACAGGTAAAATTTAGATAATAGAACAACACTAATTACTAGCTATAGATAATCCAAGTAATGAGGCTCAAATGCAAGTAAATTCCCGAAATATTTCCATAGTTCTGTATATTCTGTATGATTAACGACACCTCTTTAAAATACTGGAGTGATAATAGTTTATATGGGAGAGTTTCTGTTATCAAAATGGAAGATTAAAAAGATATGATAATGGCGTTAAAATACCCGAGAACAAAATATTATCACCTCCAGTGGCCTTCTTAGGCTTAATTTATTTTTACCTAATTTCATATATTCGCCATTTATGAATGAGAAAGCAATAAAGTCAGTTTTGATGATGTTGAACTCCTGTTTATTTTAAAATTATGCGGCAAAGGAAAACGTGAGTGTCCTGTGTTTTTCCTTTGTATTTGTCCCGAGCTGTTCATGAAACCACAGAACACGACTGCTTATCCAACATAGAACACAAAAGAATGAGAATATAGCTGTTCTGTGATGAACACTGTGTCAAAGTTGTCAAACTAAAATCGAACTGTCATAATAAAGAGAATTACAAAAAAATTTGGTGTGGTTTAAAATCATGTTTTTAAACAAAACATTAACAGAAGTAGTATAGGTATGAATAAAACTCGTGTACGTCCGGGGACATGAATACGTTCGCGAAACCCTCCCGTTCCGAACGTTCCCGAGAGCGGCGCCCCTAGAGAAGGGAGTATGATCCACATGATGGAATACGAGTACGGTTCTTTCAGGAAGGAGTCGGACTTCCACAACAGGTGCTGCGGCGGCATGCTGTGGTGCATCAGGGACATCTGCGGCATCATCTGCGCCATCCTCACATGGCTGCTGATCCTCTACGCGGAGTTCGTCGTCATGTCGGTCATACTCATACCGAGCCCGTATCCGGTGTACGGAGCGATCAACATGATCGTGTTCCAGGTGTTCGCCTTCCTGGCGGTCACCTCCCACGTCAAGACCATGTTCACCGACCCCGTGAGTACAGCCCGATCATAGATATGGCCGGGTCGCAGATATGACCTCCGATTATAGTCTTAACAGTAACAATAGGCGCTCAAATATACGAGGCGCAGGGGTGTTTATTTAGGTTTAAACTATTAGTGTTAAGGCGAGGACGAATTTTTGTACAGTCATTAGATCGTTGAGCTTTGGAATCACGAATTTCACAAGGTTAATTGGTTGGAATTGGACCAAATCAATTTCACCTTAAAATTGGGAATATATGATCAAAATTCACTCACTTAACTCAGGAACTCAGTTAAATCCACCTAAACCTTCATTCGAATTCAATTTATCAAGCCATAACAAATATTTAACGTCTAACGTCTTTTCTTGTAGGGTGCTGTGCCAAAAGGTAATGCCACCAAAGAGATGATCTTACGGATGGGTTTCATGGAGGGACAGGTGATATTTAAGTGCCCGAAATGTTGCAGTATTAAACCTGACAGAGCGCACCATTGCTCTGTGTGTCAAAGGTAGGACTCGCATGACTACCGATTCGTACACATCCGTCATATCGCCGGTTTCAATTTACTTAAGTCATTTAATAACAGAAGACCTGATTGTGTCTTTGTTTCGTTGGGGGACGGAACAATTTTTTAACTGGAAGGTTGCTTTAAGTAGTAAATTATCACAGATGCATTTAACTGAATGGAGGACATGCTTTTCTTGATGGTTAACCGCTGATATAATTGTTGTGTATAAATTTAGTTAGTAACTTAATTGGGTTTTCATTATTAGCTTTTCTTTAGGTGTATTAGGAAAATGGACCATCACTGTCCCTGGGTTAATAATTGTGTAGGAGAAAATAATCAAAAGTACTTCGTGTTGTTTACCGTAAGTACAAATTTTTATACCTAAGTTAAGTAGTAGTAGTAGTTTGTCATTCTCTTAAATTATTAGATATGCAGGGCCCTTTCTATTGGTGGAGTTGTATGATAAACTGCTTATCTATTATTGTCCTATCACTTAGCTGTGATATTCGATACTAAATCATAATTATCTCTTGTTGATTCAGTAATGTAATAGTTCTCTGCATATCTATTGTTTAAATTAATTTTAACTTAGTACAGGCATTTAAGGCTTTGCTGCAAGTTAGTTGAGACTACATTTCTATACCTCATCATACGCTAGAACATGCAAATGACTCTGATCTGTTACTGTGTATCTTCGTGGCAGAACTGGCCTATGCTCGCTTTTGCCTGTCAAGTCTGTGGCAGAACAGGCTGCTTTCTCTTTCAAGAACAAAAATTTGTAGTAGTAGTAGTGTCAGGTCTTTTCAACTATAAGATATGCAAGCACCTTTCTATTGGTGGAGTTGTATCATAAAATGCTTATCTATTATTGTCCTATCACTTAGCTGTGATATTGAATGTTAAACCATAATTATCTTTTGTTGTTACAGTAATGTAACAGTTCTTTGCATATTTATCATTAAGTTAATTTGAACAGGCATTTAAGGCTTTGCTGCAAGTTAGTTGCGACTACATTTCTATACCTCATCATACGCTAGAACATGCAAATGACTCTCTGTTACTGTGTATCTTCGTGGCAGAACTGGCCTATGCTCGCTTTTGCCTGTCAAGTCTATGGCAGAACAGGCTGCTTTTATTACAATTTTAGAATAAGATGTGTAACCACTAAAGGAACAATTAGTAACATTTATCTTGCTGTTGCGTGAATCGAAATATTTCAGTAACTTACTTATTGTTGTATGAATATTGCAATTTGAATCAGTAAATACCTGGAATTAATTGGAACTTATACCAAGAGGATGCCGACCAGTTGCTAAGTAAGCGTTCTAAGGAAGATATGGCAGTTGTTGGTTTTATTAATTTTGGAGCAATCTGGTGCCCATTAGTAATGGATCATCTTCAGTGCTTTCAGAAAGTGCTGGTTTCTTTTTGGAAGAAACACCTGGAAGGCTGGGGACATCCCTAGTGATTTTTGGGACCACTGTGAGGTTCATAGGAATATCACTAGTGATTAGAGGAAGATCCAAAGGGAGTTTAAGGATATCACTAGGGATTCTGGAAAAGTAGCATTATCAAATAAACCTGATAAACCTCGTTGTTCCTCCGGTGGATACACACCTCGACAGCACCGAGTTACTCCGAGTCGTTGACACGTTTCCTTCGTAATTTCAGTTATACATCGCAATCATATCACTTCATTCCCTGTTCCTAGCGATCAATCAATTCCTGATGTGTATCCGTCACGAGTGGAAAGATTGCACTACTTACTCGCCGCCGGCGACGGTCGTGCTGCTCCTCTTCCTGATGTTCGAGGCGCTCCTCTTCGCCATCTTCACGGCCGTCATGCTCGGCACGCAGGTACAAGCTATCTGGAACGACGAGACTGGCATCGAGCAGCTGAAGAAGGAGGAGGCGCGCTGGGTGAAGAAGTCGCGCTGGAAGAGCATCCAGGCCGTGTTCGGCAGGTTCTCGCTCATGTGGTTCTCGCCGTTCGCCAGGCCGACGCCAAGGTTTAAGAACAAAAGTGATTTGTATGCCGTTTAAGTTATTTATTATTATTAATTTCTAGACGAACTTTTAATAAAGCTTTCTTTTCTTTAAGTCCTTTCGTTGACTCGTGAAAGTATGGATATAGTTTTCGGATTATAACTGAATGTCCTTATCCTGTAACTTAGAGACTAATATCCAGAAAGAAGGCAAAGCAGCACATGGAAGATGAGAAAAGTAGGGGAAAAACGATAAGAGCAACCAAGAGAAAATGGCTACAAAACAAAATAGAAGAAAAGGAATGACAGGGCCGCCATAGAAACACCTAAACAATTTTCCAAAAGTGTTATGTTTTAGGATAGGAAATGTTTCTTTTTTTTTGCTTTAATGTACCCTTCGTTGTCATTATTACTATATTATCATCACTACTAAATATGACGTACAAAATACTATCCACATCAATACAAGGTGATTAGCTAACAAGATCAGAAACTTAATTGAATGATATCAATGTGAGTTCATGAAGTGAAAATCGTTGTGTTGGATCAAGTGCTCAGAACTAAAGGTACATTAAGGACTAGTACTCGAAGACATGCTTCAAAAACTGCATTGGGAAAACAAAGAATTGCACATACAGGGTGAAGACTTACATAATCTAAGATTTGCCAAGGATATCGTATGGTTCTTAAAGGACAAGCAAGAACTGACAGATATGAGGAACTACAAGATGAAGCTGCAAAAGTAGGAGTATACCCCAGTTCATTTCAAATACCTCTTCAATATGAATATCCCGATGTCTTTAAGATCAAAAGTTTATTAGTAAATTAGTAACAAAAGTAAATTATTAGAAATTAGAAAAAATAAAAGTTTTATAACATAGAAAGAATTCTACCTGAGGGACCACAAAACGAATGATAAGAGAAAAACTAAAGTCACAGACATCACAATAAGAATTGCTTCTCTAAAATGGCAATGGGCTGAACACGTGGCCAGACATACAGAAAACTGCAGTGTGTACATTGCCAGATGGAGACCTTGGGGAGAGAGAAGTGTTGGAAGACCCCAACAGTTGAAAAGATTCTCAGGTTTGAGTTGGTATCGGGTCGCACAGAACAGAGAAGAGTGGTCAAATGCGAGAGAGGCCTATTACCAGTGGATAGAAAATGGCTGTAGTGACATTAAGGATAAGGGAAGATAAATCACAGCTTATACAGACAACTTAGTAACTGTATCAAATACAGAAAGAATTCTAGAAGAAATTATAAGAGAAGAAAAAATATAGGACTGAAAACATATAACAAGGTGAAAATAGGTACATTCACAGTTGAAGAAGTAAATAGGTTGAAACACCCAGGGGTAATGATGGCAGTAAGAAAGCAGAAATAAAGGAGAGAATAAAGCAGAAACTATAACAATCAGCAAAAAGCAAGAGAAGGAACTAAGACTACAGGAGAGGAAAATAATGAGAGCAATTTTTGAACCCAAGAAAATGGGAAAAGATCAATATAGTCATAGAACCAATGAAGATATACATATTAGAAAAATAAAAAGACAATTAGGATTAGGTGGTTGGGTCATGTGTAGGGAGCAGGAGCTAGATCTCATAATCTACAGTACGGTAGAATGGCAACCCAGTGAAAGAGGGTGAAGCGAACTGAGGACTAACTGGATGCAAGAAGTAAAAGCAGACCTAACTGAGCTGGAGTATGCAGCTGCAAAGAGAAAACTAGGGTTAGAAAAGCAAGGAAACATATACAGACCGTTTCTACAGAGTCGCAGTATGGTATAAACTTAAGAGCGAAAGAAAGGCCATATATTTCTAGTTGGCTAAACAGAGAAAGAACTTTTGCGACGTTGCTACCTCGCTAAACATCACAGTCATCACCACACTACCGGATAATTCGCTGTATAGCCTCCGACGGGAATATCTGGAATGGGTTACGGACCGGCAACGTTGCAAAACTTCCTTCTCTGTCATACTAACGAACTACTATTAGTTTCTCTTTCGCTCTTGTTGATTTCGGACCCTGCATTTCGATAGAATAGTGTGCAACATCTAACAAACAGAACGGGAACTGATCTACCCCTGAAATATAAAATATGAAGGGCTTTGCAATACCCCTCCTGGGGCGACTAGCCACTATATACGGAGCTTTTCTATTGAAACGCCTGTCTCGAAATCAACAAGAGCAAAAGAGAAACTTATAGTAGTTCGTTAGTATGACAGAGAACGATGTTTTGCAACGTTGCTGGCCGAGTAGGCAATCCAAGTCAACTCGTATCGCGGTCGCGTATCGCTTTACACTTTCGGATGTGTGCGGAGCGGATGACTGTAATGTTTTTCGCCAGCTAGCAACATCGCAAAAGTTCGTTCTCTGTTTAGCCAAATAGAAATATATGGCCTCTCTTTCGCTCTCATGTTTATAGCATACTGCGACTCTGTAGAAACGGTCTGTATATCAACAGGGAAGTCGATCAGAGACAGCCTCAATATTGTGTTTAATACATTTTATTAGGAAATGGTAAAAAGAAACTGTACATCATAAAATTTACACAAACAATAATCTCATCTTACACAACCAACTGGAATGAATAAAGTTCTAAAACGTACGAAATCTAATCATTAACGGACACGCACTCTACGCGTACATACCCATCTTTATCCATTCTGTAAATCCATCACAAAATAAATAGGCCCTTTTTTTGTAGTAGTAATAATAATCAGCTAAATATCTCGGCAGCGCAACCTGCATCGCGATAAACAGTGCAAGAAGTATTAAGTCATTAGAACAGCAACTTTTTTTTATATAATTTATACGAATTAAAGTATTTCACGAGTCAAATCGAACCAGTCAATTTACTATCAAGATGGAGAATTTAGCTAGATCATACATCCCTCCGGTTCTTGCGCTTTTTCGCTTTCGACTCGTTAGTCTTTGGCTGAGTTTCCGAATCTGTGGCGGAATTGTTGTCACCGTCGCCCGCCGACTGGCTCGCGTCATCTAAGAGATCGTCCTTGATGTCGTCGTCCTGAAATTAAACAGGGAAAAATGTAACAACATACATGTAACAAATAAATTAATATTATTGTTTTTACCAGTTCTTCATCGCTCTCCTTGTCTTTGCCGATCTTCTTGACAGTAACGATACGTTTCGGGGGATAAATGAAGTCCATTGTACAAACCAAAAGCTGGAATTGAACCATGGATGAAATCGCGATGATTACGGTTATGTGAACAACTGGCTTACCAAACCTAATAAAGCACCGAGGAGGATCGTCGCTACGGCGAAAATCAAATACGATACGGCACTGGGCAGTCCATATTCCTCAGTCAACTTGTTATGAATTTGCTAGAATTACACGAGAAATAAACTTAACTACCACAAAAACTTGACCGTCTTACCCGTAAGAACTGCGAGAGCTTAAAGAACGACGACACGACGCCCATCTGCATGGAATTGGGGGATTTCCAGCCGGGGATCGGGTCGACCTCCTCCCACTTCTTCTCCTCGATGAAGGAGGTGAACGAATCCTTGTCCCTGGAGCCCTTGTACTGCCTGAACTCCCCGTTGATCACACTGGAAATAGAAAGAGTTGTAGAGCGGACCGGACCTGACGAATCGGATACTAACTGGAAAATGGTCGGTAAGGCGGTGACCATAAACCTGCCGCTCAATCCGGGGGACGTCGTCACGTCGACCGCTCCTACTCTTATCCCGAGGCCAGGGCCGAGCTGGGCGAAGTCCCTCCACTTCTGCTCGAGGGCTTTGCAGGCGGGGCACCATGGGGCATAACTGGGAAAACGAAATAACTGTTTTAGGTTATTCCCTTGATTAGGTTCCTGAACCAGCTCAGCAGCGGAATACGATGAGTTAATACATGAGGAAAGCGAGGTATCTAAATGATTTACGACGGTATCGCTGATTAATCACGATCAAGGAATCAATTCGTCTGACGTGCATGAGGCGGAACACTTTTCCGAAGTTATTTGTGAGAGTACGTACAATTCGACCAGCCATTCCCCTTTCAGGATCTCAGTCCAGTTGTCTTCGTTTAATTCTAGAACTGTTTTCTGTCCATTTACACTAATAAAGGCACCGATTACGAGAAAAACGAAAAAACGAGACACCGCACCGCACGCCATGTTGCAAACACAATTTTGTTTTCAGGACTTCAGGACTGAGTGAGGCCGCTGGGGACATGTCATTTTTCCCCTAAAAGCAGTTGAATGACCCGAACCCACCAGAAAGCACATTCCTGTGATTCCTGTACTTGTTGACACAGAGATGTGAAATTCACACTGAAAGGTTCATGCGTATTAGAGGACGCGTAACAACAGTTACCTCTGATTGGTCGGATCGCAATGTAAATTCCAAAAGTTTAGGTTCGCGCCACAGTTTTCATCAATCATGAGACAGTCCTCTCCTTCATTACCACTGCGCATGCACCGTTTTCGTGTAAATCTGCGTCTTGTTTCTTGTTCTACGTCAAAATCGAACCACATCCACATAACCTCAACTCTCACACAATTAAAGCATGTTCGATTTGTATATGTGATGTTTTAACGATGAAGAAGGCCATGGAATTCAATAAAACCTACGAAGACGCCGACAATTTCGAGGATCCCACGAAGTGGTACGAAGGGGTAAGAAAACCGTCCCCGGGTGCTTCACATCGACCCCACTCAACCCTAATTTCAGCTCGCCGAAGATCCCAAGGAGTTTCCCAAGAGTACCGAACAGGTACTGATCGATCTCAAGGAGGAAGCGAAGAAATGCCACGATACGGAAGTCGCAAACTACAACATAAGTAATAGCCGTGAAACGAAACAGTGAATCGTATATCTCTCATCGTCGAAATTCCAGAAAACTCACGGACCAATCCGAACTACCAATGGATGAAGACTGTGATGAAGAAGGGAACGGTGGCCGATAAGACTGCCGCCCACATTGTGATGATACAAGACAACCCCGTCTGCTGCTTGGAGACTATTAGGAATCTAGTCGGGATGGTTAAAGTGGGCAAAAGGAAAGAATGCCTGACAGTAATAGGTATGCCTGATATGCCCTTCCATTCTGTATTCTTTTATCTTGTCGTTTAAGTTAAAAATCTTAATCCATCTCTATATCTGTCTAATCTTGTTCATGTACTTGTATTCTACTCTCTTGTTACTCAGGTCTCAATCCCATAGGTAATAGTTGGTACTTCTAATGTTTTGCAGAATTTGAGTAGTGTGCCTTTCCATGTTTTATTCTTTAGTGTTCTGTTAACGCTGCATTACACCATACTCCTAATTTCCAGATACCTTAACGGATCTCTTTCTATCCGACATCCTCAGACCTGACAGGAAATTGAAACCGTTTCACCAGAGACCGTTGTCGCTGCTGAACGAGATGGCTTCTGGGAACGCAGTCACTAGAAGGAAGCTGTTGAGCGTCTGGTATTTTGAAGATCAACTCAAAGAGACGTACACGTCTTTCGTATTAGCCTTGAACGGTGTGGCCCACGATACGGTCGACAGCAATAAGGAGAAAGCGATAAACTCGATGTACAAGTTGTTGGCGGGAAATCCGGAGCAGGAACAGAACCTCCTCCGGAACATCGTCAACAAACTGGGGGACCCTTCGAGGAAAGTCGCATCGAAGGTCATATACTGTCTCACTCAGTTGCTACTCAAGCATATGAACATGCAAGGCGTCGTGTTGAAAGAAATTGAAAAGATGTTATTCCGACCAAATATCTCGAGCAAGGCTCAATATTACGCGTTGTGCTTCCTGTCGCAGTACCATTTGAGTCACGAGTACAGCGACGTCGCCCAG
Organism: Cryptocephalus moraei; assembly: GCA_946251905.1. Lineage (NCBI taxonomy): Eukaryota > Metazoa > Arthropoda > Insecta > Coleoptera > Chrysomelidae > Cryptocephalus > Cryptocephalus moraei. The sequence goes on along the minus strand of OX276462.1, from coordinate 7,107,360 downwards.
AAACTCATCGAGGTTTACTTTTCGTTTTTCAAAGCTTGCGTTAAAACGGTAAGGACGCTTATACTCGTATCGTTTTAATTATAATCGAAATATCCTTAGGGAGACGTCGATACCAGAATGATGTCAGCGCTTCTCATGGGGATAAACCGTGCTTACCCTTATGCGAAAATGGAATTTAAGAAAATCTCCGAACACATCGACACCATGTATAGATTAGTGCACATGGCTAATTTCAATATTAGCTTGCATGCTTTGATGATACTTTACCAAGTGTCGGATTTCGGGAATAACATCAACGATAGGTGAGGATTTATTATAATATAGTTTCCCCGGCATAATATACGGAGCTTTTCTATTGACATGCATGGCCCGAAATCACCAAGAGCAAAAGAGAAACTAATAGTAGTTCGTTAGTATGACATAGAAGGAAGTTTTGCAACGTTGCAAAATCTATAATCATGTTTCATAGCTGTTAGATGTTTATTGGAAAATACCTCCGACTGCCCGCATTGTCTTAAGGTGCTTTAAATTGTTTTACCAGACATTTTGAGATTTTCCTAAGTTTTTCAAAAACGACTATCTTAGGTTACCTGAATTATCTCAAAACAACCAGGAAGATTTCCAAAGCTTCTTATGCCTCTTTAAACCTTTCCACACTTCCTGAAACCTTTTCAGGCTTTTTCATCAAATCAAATAATGTAAATTAACAACATCCATCCTCCATTCCCATTGAAAATACGACAAGTAATCCTTGTTTCTTTCCAGATTCTATGGTGCTCTATACAGGAAGCTTCTAGATCCCAATTTGCTGACCACAACTTACAGAGCGATGCTCCTGAGTCTGATCTACAAAGCTATGTTGAAGGATAAGGAAATCAATAGGGTGAAAGTGTTCATAAAACGTTTATTACAGGTATAGTTATAATAAGGTATCAAAGACGGGATATTTTCCAGAACGTTTGATTTTCCAGATCGCTATGTACACCCAACCGTGCTTCTCTTGTGGAATTTTATATCTGATATCACAACTGATGGGTAAGCGACAAGGTCTCCAAGCTCTCGTGTTGGAACCGCCACAGGTCGAAGATCTAGATGATAATGATGGCGATGAGAAATATTACGACGTTAAGGATATCGAAATTAAAACGGAACCCGAATATGTCGAAGAACCCAACGTGGTAATATGTTTTTGAAAATAAATAGTAGTCTTCGTTACTTACTGAATTACGTTTTTTTAGGATTCCAACGTTGTACAGAATGGTAACGAAGTGTCAACGGACACTGTTGTTGAAATAAAAGAAGAGGAAGATGTTAAACCCGACATCGATACCTCAGAAGCCTCCATGAATGGTACCAGTTGGCATCACTGCAAAAACGTAAAAACGGAAAAGAAATCACAACGCTTCAACCCTCTGGCTAGAAATCCTATGTACGCAGGTGGCGAATTCTGTGCTTACACGGAGCTTCACGCTTTAAGGAATCACTACCATCCGACCGTATCGCTATACGCCACCAACATTATGAACTCTGAGAACGTGAAATACTCCGGGGATCCCCTGAAGGACTTCACCCTCATAAAATTCCTGGAGAGGTTCGTATTCAAGAATCCCAAGAAGATCCATGAGACAGTCGGCATAGATCCCATCCTGGGGAAGAGGAAGTTGATGAGGCCGACGGGCGTGAAAGCTCTCTCCGTGACGTCCGATGGGTATCTGCAGGAGGATTCCAGGAATATACCCGTCGACGAGCTATTCCTACATGCGTAAGTCGAGGTGGAGTCGAGCGCCTCCGTGATAATCACTTGGGTCTCTTCCAGATACTTACATAAGAAACATGAAGAGAAGGTACCGAAGGGTGCAGGTGACGACAGCGACATGGAGTCCGTTCAGAGTGAGGAATTCGAAGAGATGTTGGATAAGATGAACGGGGCGGACAAGACCATCGATTACATGGACGAGATCGGCGGTAGTCTTAAGAGACGCGAAATGGGGAAGAGGAAAGATGGTAGGGCGAATTTAAATGTGCCCTTCTTGCAACGATTATAGACTACCAGGATTGCTCATTTACATTTGACCAATGTTGGACAGTTTTGTGACGTCACCACCGGTGCTGAAATACGTTTACGTGTTGATCTGTGGATGATGTGATGTGGATATCGTACGTAAATATGGATTACGTAGAGTACATAATGTAAACCATACAGTTTACAATGATAAATCTTACTGTATACTACAGTAAAATGAATAAAAAGCTATATCTTCTGTCCAGCATCGGTGGTGACGTCACAGAGTTTACCAGGCAGATTCGGCGAACTGAGCAATCCGGGTAGTCTATAATTGTTGCCCTTCTTGTGGTTTATTGGATATATTTAACTCAAAATTGCTCTTACAGATGGCGATGATGATGAGGGTGATGAGGATGAAGAGGAAGAAGAAGAAGAAGAGCTTCAATCAGAGGATGATGAAGGATTCCTCGAGGAAGATGAAGGTACTTTCCAACCTTTGAATATCTTATGAGTTGTTCTTAGTACTGCATTAATAATTGCTGTTACTTGGGTCTTCCTTCTCCATGGAGTCCTTATAATCTTCTTTTATTTTGGGGTCGTCAAATAATTTCTTCTTCCATTTGTTGACTTTTTGTCTCATTGTTGCCATCACAAGGTAATTGTCAGTGTCAGTGCATGCTCCTCTGTATGTCCTGATATCTTTTAGATATCAACTGTTCCTTTTCCTCATATAGTCCAGTCATCAGCCATTTTCGCGTGGAATTTTAGGAAACAATATCGATTTCTTTGAAAATTGGGATTTAGGTGGTATTTGTAACGTTCTTCAAAGTTGAACTTGTGCCGAAGTGTCCTAAAGAGGTCCACTTCAGGCATAAAGAAGGTCAGGCATCAAAACGACTTAAATTGGACGTCATTACGACGTCAGCTTTTGACCATCTTAGAGACATCCAGAATTGGAGGTCATAAAGACGTCCATTTCTGGCATAAAAGAGAGCAGGCATAAAATTGACGTAAATTAGATGTCCTTAAGGCGTCCGCCTTTTAACATCTTACAGACATCCGAAACTGGACGTCCTAAAGAGGCCGACCTCTGGCATAAAAAAGGGCAGGCATAAAATACACGAAAATTAGATGTCATTGAGACATTCCACTCTGGACATCTTACAGACATCCAGAAATGGACCTCCTAAAGACGTCCACTTCAGGCATGAAAAAGTCAGGCTTAAAATCGACGTAAATTAGACTTCTTTAGGACGGCCGGGCCTTGGACGTCTTAGAGACGTCCGGATATGGACGTCTTATAGATGTACTTTCTATGTCTTAAGGCGTCCAGGCGTAAAATGGATGTCTTTAAGACGTTATGTGCTGTCTGGGACGGTATTTTACCATTGATGACTGGAGCGAACAATAACTCAACCCTTCTTAGGTTTATACGGATCATTCAAAAACATGTCTCTTTGTTTTTTAATTAGCTACATTTTTGTATTGATTGTTTTTTCCGATAAAATGAGAGATTTTCAAGTTATTGGTGAAAAAAGGGTAAAAAACACTCGTTTTTTCAATGGAAAATGTGTAGCTTCAATCGTGAATAGCTCGAAAAATATCAACTTTACAAAGAAACTCTACAGAACAAAAGTTACTTATAATTGGCCAATCTATCGATTTCCCGGCTTATTTTGATTAAAAAATTTCTTACCCCTTAGAAGGGGTGGTTTCCACGTCTAGAGAAAAAGCACACTTCGGCACAAGTTCAACTTTGAAGAACGTTACAAATACTACCTAAATCCCAATTTTCAAAGAAATCGACCTTGTTTCCCAAAATTCCACAGTAATGTGGTATTTCACCGTTGATGACTGGAGTAATAGCTATAATAGGATGACATGCATCAGTTTTTATTGGGTACAGATTATACGTGCACACCAAACCCAGAGTTATTAACCACCGTGATTGGGATTTGAGTTTGGTTTCAAATTTGAATGAGACCCATATAGGACCCACCTACTATGCCAGTATCAGTTGGTGATGCATTTGGGTGTATGTTCTTTGGTTTTGTGCCATCCAGATAACTTTGTGCATAGCTGGATGTCTCTGCATTGTGCATTAGTAACTTACTAAATTATTTCACCATTGTTATGTTTCCTCATATCTTCCTTTTCTTCGTTTTAAGACCTGCTGGCCGATTTGACCGACGAAGACGACGACGACGAATTGGAGTTCCTCGACGAAGAGGAACCGACCAGAAGCAAAAAGAACAAACTTCCGAAGAAGAAGAAGAAGGGCGACATCTCTTCCCTTTTCGCTTCTGCCGAGGAGTTCGCCACTCTGCTCGAGGAGGAGGGCTCGTCGAAAGTCAAGCCGGGCACTTCGAACGTGTTTTCCAACAAAGACAACGCCAGTAAGTTATATTATCTGAAGTTAAGTTGAAGTTAAGTGAGTATTTCGCAGATACGAAGCAGTTAGCTTGGGAGGAGAGGCGGAACCGTTGGGTGAAAGGGTTCGATAGGAGCTTCAAGGATGCGAAGGGGAAGAAGAGGGCGTACGAAGGGCAGTTCGGGAACAAGAAGAAAAGGGCTAAGAAATAAACGTCTGTCGGTTTTTAAAGGGTGTTTTATTTATGAGATTCGTTTAATTTTAAGAACCTTACAAACAAACGTGAAATCCCGCTTTTGTTTTCGCTCATCCTCTACCGATCGTCATGAGTCACCATTGCACCCGATTGTTTAGATTGAATCCTAAGGTCAATTTTGATATCACAAACAAAACAAATTTCGAACGGTCGGCCCGAAACGACACGTAGGAAAAGTGGGTCGTCTCCGTAAGTAAACCGTCTCTCCGAGGAAATAATAATAAAGTAAACAAAACGAAAATGATATAACAATTGTAATTGCGAAACGAGCAAAAGTATATATTACAAGCGCAAGTTTATTTCCTGCCCGGAGCGACCCTGGTATATGCGTTTACGTGTGCGAGCACGTCCCCCCCTACCGAGGGGGGAATTGGAGAAAAGTGGAAAAATGAGTGCGGAATTGGGGGAGCCGAGGCTCGGACCAGAAAACGACGCACGAGGGGACTATCAGTCCGTTTTAGACTCGGCCGATAGCAGACGACAAGGACAAGGTATGTGAGCCCCCTTTTACAAGTAGTACTTACATATGTTCATTTTTACTTACCATAAAAAGGTATTTTGTTCTTCCATTATTCTCCAAAGAACTCAGTTTAATATTTTTTCTTTAACGATTGCTTCATATATTAAACGTTGATGGACTATGTATGTAAGCCCCCTTTTACAGGTACTTATATATGTTCAATAATTTCATTTTTACTTACCATAAAAAATATTTCATTCTTCCATTATCCTCTCAAGAACTCAATTTAATATTTCTTTTCTTTAATTACATATTGCTTCATATAGTGAGCGTTGATAAACTGTGTATGTAAGCCCTTTTTTACAAGTAGGTACTTACATATGTTCAATAACTTCATTTTTACTTACCATAAACAGATATTTTATTCTTCCATTATACTCGAAAGAGCTCAGTTTAACCTTGTTTCTTTAACAATTATGTCAAATATTGAGCATTGATAAACTACATTAACAGTGTAAAAGTTACGTGAATTTCTGAACAGAGTGACTAGACTACATTAGATCTTTCTGTAAACCGTTGGATTTGGTAAAAAAATTACAATTTTGGTTAAAAATGAAATTAACTTTTGGATAATTGACTGACGTTTATTACATTTTTGGAAAGTTGTTCAGTTTGACTAAAACTGGAATAAATTCCTGGAAAATTCAGGCACGAAAAATGATAAACGTGAAAGTTCATTAATATTTTTCAGAAAACTACTGATTTTCCTTTAAAAACGCGACACATGGATCAGCTACTTCATTACATTTTTAGTTATTGGAAATTAACTAAAATAGTAGTTTCTTGAATAAGCTAGCTATATAAATATTTCTATGTAGATGATCATCATATGGAAAAAACCCTGAAATTGGTTTTAACTTCATATCAGTGGATTAAGTGCTTGGTTACACGTTCAGTTTCTGGAAGAATGAGTGGGAGGTTAGTAATATATCTGAGAGTGGTTAGAAAGCACCGGTTTTTCTACTAACTACTGAATAAAATGCAAAACACACGTTAGTGGTAAAAATTAAATTAATTTCTAGATGGACTATAGTTTCTTAGATTTGGACAATCTGATGCATTTGATACATTTATGTACCAAATTTTATATTAAGCGTTGAAAGCAGAAAACTACCGAATTTCTTTTAAAAGTTCCATTCATGGATCAGTTGACTTGTTAAAATGTCAGTTTCTGCAAGAATATTAGTTTTGTGGACAAACACCTATTACTTTAGCGACTGCTACCTGTTGAGAAATTGTTAATTCTTGTTAGTTTAAAATTTGTAGACATGTGTTTGTTAATTGAATCGTCGATTTAATGTCAGTTAAATTAATTCCACTTATGCCAGTTTGAATCAAATTGGCATAAATTACCTTTGGAATTTTCATAATAAAAAACTTGATAATTATTTGAAACGTTCCTTTATGTAACCGTTTTGAAATACTTATCTCCCACATTAACAACAAATACGTGTAATATTATTAGTAGTAACTACGTACACACATATCGTGATTGATACTTAACGATTTATGTAATTACGTTATTACTATTTAAGTGACAATCATTTAAATTTAAAGACAATATGATTTGAATTCAACAAAAAACCAACCTCAATCTCTAGACACCTTACAGCAACATTTAAATTTCCCTTCCTTATGATTAAAACCTTGTAAGAAACACAATATTATTATCATTACATCCTTGCATGAAAGCGAGTATAATACAATTCCTTTCATTACTCTCGGTACTCGTAAATATATAATTTATGTCGCTGTTGAAGCTGTGGTGCAATCAACTCTTTATCGTTTTGTCGTAATGGCGTAAGAATGGAGAAAATACAATAAAATTGTACAGGCAGGTAGTACTTCTATGGTAAGAAATGTCGCGATATGACAATTTCCAGTGCAAAGAAGTGCAGCGAAATTCGCCTCATTTAAAATGGAAAAATGTGCCAATTAAATTACACAATGGTAATAATTATTTAACCGTATGGCACTTAAGTGGTGTATTTTAACTTGAACTTGAAACTTTCGCCGATTATATAACGAGCCGAGATGTTTATCCTGTAATACATCGAGAAAGTATTTTTGTGTAAGTAGGTACCTTACCTACTTGTACTTAGGTATGTATGTATGTTGGCTGTACATGTACACACAGTACTTACTGTACCTACTTAGGTTAAATGAAATTCCCCTCGCATAAAGCGAGATTATGATGATGACTCGATGATTAGAAAATTATGTAACGTTTCATTTATCTTCTCTTAATTGGAGAGCTGCTATTAGAGAAAATTACGTGTGTGGTAATAAGTAGGTACGTTTCGTTTTCCAAAAAGACGCAAAAGATATTGTCGGATTTCGATCGACTTTTACGTAACCATCCTCAGGAACAAAAGCAAAAGTAGGTACGTACCTAACAAATGGTACAAATGGTAGTACCGGAGAAAGGAGAGCGTCACGTTAGCGGAACCTTTCCCCGTCTAAAGATCAAGGTACAGGTACCTAAGACTGTCGATAAAATCCAATAGTACCACCACCAGTAATTGGTAATTAATCTAATCAATTCCACTCGTTTCGAATTTGAGTATCAAGAATGTATTAGTCAGATTTGTCGCCGACATTACAGCCATATCAATCAATTCCTATTAATTTAATAAAAGTGAAGCTTACCTATACGAAACTGTTCTGTCAATCAACACTGTAGTACTAATCAAGCAGAAAGTGTCCGGTCAATCATTCCCACGATTTTCTCGCTACAATTAAAAATAAATTCTACTTACTTAGATTGATCTAATCGATTGGTCAATCAGTAGATGTGATTGTATCGCCGAAATCCAACTGCAAATCAATCCTTAATTGAAAATGAATCTTTAAATCACTCAGTTCAAATCAATTGATTTGTCAATCACTATTAATTGAACAACAGGCACTAAAATTGATTAACTCCCGCATTGATTTAATTAGACGGAAGCTTAAAACGTATGCAGTCAATCAATAGATCAATACGATAAGTTTTCAATTATGTCGAATTAAAATGGAAGCTTTGGAAGTACATACCTAACCTAACAATCAGTACAATTGCTTTGATCATATATGATTCAATCTGTCAATCATTAAGTTACCGGAATCAAGACAATTAGCTTCCTCCTGGTTATTTTCGTTATTGACTTAGTCATTTGAGGTAAGGTTAACAGTATTCAGTCAATCAATAAATCGGTAAAATAATGGGAATCGAGCTGTCAATTAGTATTCTCGCATGATTGTATCGTCGAAATTAAGACGAGTCGTTTCCCATTGCTCTCTAAGTAAGAATGAAGCTTTAATATGAACTTAAATATGTTGAGATCTGGTCAATCAATCAAAACTGTAATGCCAATCAAATAGGAATCGATCAGTCAATCATCTCTCGTGTGAAATGTTATCACTGAATCAAAACGAATCGTTTAATCGGTATTGATCTAGTCGGAAACTCTAACCTGAGTTTAAATATATACAAAAAAATCAATCAATTTGATAATGTGAATAAAATAGGAATCAATCTGTCAATCAGTACTCTCGCATGATTATATCGTCCAATTAAAACGAGTTGTTTCCCATTACTCTCTAAGTAAGAATGAAGCTTTAATATGAACTTCAATGTAGAGATCTGGTCAATCAATCAAAACTGCAATGCCAATCAAATAGGAATCGATCAGTCAATCATTTCTCGTGTGAAATTTTATCATTGAATCACAACAAATCGGTTAATCTGCATTGATCTAGTTGGAAACGTTGAAATATATACAAAAAATCAATCAATCTGATAATGTGAATAAAATTGGAATCAATATCTGTCAATCAGTACTCTCGCATGATTATATCGTCCAATTAAAACGAGTTGTTTCCCATTACTCTCTAAGTAAGAATGAAGCTTTAATATGAACTTCAGCCTAGTGATCTGGTCAATCAATCAAAACTGCAATGCCAATCAAATAGAAATCGATCAGTCAATCATTTCTCGTGTGGACTTTTCTCACTGAATCAAAACCAATCGTTTCACCTTGATTGATTTAATCGGAAACTCTAACTCGAGTTTAAATATATTCAATCAATCGATCAATCTGATAATGTGAATCAGATCGGAATCAATACACCAATCAGTACTCCCGCATGATTATATCTCAGAAATTCAAAACGAGTTGTTTCCCATTACTCCATAAGAAAACTGTAAAGAAACTTTAATATAAACTTGAATGTAGGAATTTGGTCAATCAATCAATACGATTAATAAGAATCGAACTGTCAATCATTTCTCGTGCGCACTTTTATCACAGCAATCAAAACGTATCAAGTCTCTTTGTACTCGAGCTTAAACGTGTTCATTCAGTCAATCAGTCCGATAATGTGACCTGTCAATCAGCAACTCTCACGTATTATTTTATCTCCGAAATTAATTTGAAACGAATAATTTGTATTACTTAATAATTGGGAAGGAAGCTTTAACGCGAAATTAGGTGCACAATCAATCAGTACAATAGCGGAAATCAAATAATAATTGATCTGTCAATCATTCCTTATCGCCGGAATCAAATTGAATCGATTCCCCTCATTTAATTCCCTTGCTGATATAGTGTGATGCTTTAACGCGAGCTTAACTATATCCAGTCAATCAATCAATCAATCAATGGGTGAATGAAATTGGAATCAATCTGTCAATCAGTATTCTAACTGATTGTGACGACGAGTTTAAAACGAAACGATTCCTATAACTTCTTTATATATAAGAACGAAGCTTTAGGCATGAACTTAAGCGCAAAATTATGATCAATCAATCAGTATAATTGAACAGAAATTGATCTGTCAATCTTTCGTCGTGCATAATAAGTGTATCACCGGAATCAAAATGAACCGATTCCCATTAAATAATTTGCTGATTAATTTATTTCAATATATCTTTAGCGCGACCTTCAATGCGCAGATCTGGTCAATCAAGAAATTGACTTATCAATCATTCCATGTGCATGATAACAGTGCACAGGAAACAAAAGAACTAAATCCCTCTTGAGCAATTTACTTATTGATTTAGTCGGTAGATTTAACAAGAGCTCAATTAGATTCAATCAATCAATCGATACAATAACGTGAATCAAACAGGGATTGATCTTTTAATCAAAACGAGTGCATTCACCCTTATTGATTTGGTCGGAAACGTTAATGTGAGCTGAATTGCGTTCAATCAATCAACGTGATTATGCGAACCTAATATAAGGATCAATCATTGTCAATCAGTACTCGCCTATTGATTGTTTTGCCGAAATCAAAAAATAAGAAGATAGGAATGATTCAATAAGAAGCATGAGCGCGAACTAATTGTACGAATGTGATCAATCAGTCACTACAAAACGAATCAATATTCATTGATTGATTAAATCAAAAATTAAAAATTGGACCTCTGCCACATGGATGATGCCTCATTTGTTCAAACATGTTTTGGATGATCTTGTGTCCATCATCAGCAACAGTCTGAAACAACACGTTAGATACATTAAGAGATGTAAGAAGTATAATGTATATAATTGAATTAATTAATAGTCTCTTTGTCCACATTGTTGCTGATGATGGACACAAGATTATCCGAAACATGTCAATTTAAATTTTTGAATAAATGAGACCGTTAGACAAGACATCATGTGAGTGATTTTTGATTGATCATCCCACTAATCAGAATCGATTAACCTGCTCTTTAGTGTACCAATCAGGTTAATCAATCAATGCAATTAGTGCAAATCATATAGGAATCTATCAATCAATCACTCGACGCTCATGGTTGTATCACCAGAATCTAAGTGATTACCTTAGATACAAGTTCTGACGGTCAATTCGATCAGGTACTGACCAGTCAATCACTTTTTGTCGCCAGTAAAACCACAGTCAATCAATGCACGAGAGCCTGAAAATAAAGTGAAAAATAACTTCTCATTTCGGCACCTCAAAGAGTAGCAATAACGATACGCCCAAGTTTCGATATCTCCACCGGAATAAAGAAATAACTTAATTGCCATTTAATTGGTAAAAGAAGCAAGCCGAGCGGAAAGTCAAACGCGACAATGCTTGCCAATTAATCTTTATTACCGACCAATATCGGTAATTACCGATTACACGAGTTACATCCCGAATGACGGATTACAAAAGTATATTTTCGGTTATATAACGCCGGAGGAAGGATTGCATGTACGAATATCGAGTACTTACCGGTCGCATTTAGTTTGCGAAACATTGGAGAACTTACCGAACCGCAAATCACATCATTAATATCTGTAATAGTCTGCGAAAGTCAGCTAATAGTCCTGTGTTCGATTCAGATGACCGCTACCACAGAGCTCCTCATCGCCAATCTTTCCATCGGGAAGAAGAACGACACGTGCATCTTGGACGAACAGACCAACAGGTTGATGGAATTGTACCGGAAGGCAGCGAAGGAGTTGAGGGAGGACGAAATCGCCAAGAAGGAGGGCCTGAAGAGTCTGCGGGAGTGGATCGAGAAGAACGTTGATATAGAGAACTGCATTACCGGTAAGAGTGGGAAAATTGTACCAATCTCCCTTCCGCCATTCTTCTCAATAGCTTCACAACCCTTCGTGGGTTTGCCTTCATCCATCTCCCTCCATCATGTAGTTTTCAAGTCCTCTACTATGTTGTCTCTCCATCTGAGCCCTGGTCTCCCCAATGGTCTTGTTCCTACCAGGTTGTATGGGACTTTATATACTTCGTCATGTTCTCCATTGCCCTTCGATTACCGTTATCACCTCCTTTCAGACGACAACTTCCTGCTGAGGTTCCTGAGGGTGAAGAAGTTCAGCGTGCCGATGGCTGAGCAGACGCTGCTCAAGTACCTGAACTTCAGGAAGAGGTTCAAGCATTACATGTACGACTTGGACTGCAAAGACGACAAGTTGGACGCCCTTCTATCCAGTGGGTAAGCAATGGAGGATTATTTGGATCGAAATTGGTGTATTGATCGGTTTTAAAGTTGCTGGATTTGTGATTTCGAAGTTCAACCACCTCCAGCAATTACCAAATGGGTGGGATATTAATTAGTAATTGTCCTTGGAGTTTGATAATTTGCCCGTGAACCTAACAATTCAGGCAAAATAAATTGCTAAAAGCTTGACTCGTAATTATGCCTTTAACGTTTAAGTAATGTAGAAAATTTTAGGAGATATTTGATTGTTTGTTGTTTTCACAAGTAATTTATAATGTAATAACGATACTATTATTCGTAGCACATTTGTTTTGTAATTTGACTTTTCATTACGTAATCTGAACTATATTATTGCATATGCTTTGTAAATTCCATGCATACATGCCTCTCTATAGTAATTAGAGTCAATCAATAAATCATTCCATATCGTTTACTGATACAGAATTATTGTTGCATATATTTCGTAAATTCCATGCATACATGCCTTTCTATAGTGATTCAAATCAATCAAAAGGTCATTCCATATCCTTCACAGCTACCTATGTAGATTTTTGCACAATCAAAACTATAGTTGCATAAATTTTGTAAATTCCATGCACATATCTAGATCTATCTTTATAGCTAGATCTGTGGGTACATTGCATATTTAGAACTGTTATTGCATCCATTTTTTTAAATTCTATTCATGCATGCCTTTCTGTATGGATTAGAGTCAATCAAAATGTTATTCCATATCCTTTACAGTTACATCTGTAGATACAGGTAGATTGTTTCATCAATTTATTTAAGTCCATGCCTATATGCATTTCTATAGTGATTAGAGTCAATCAAAAGGTCATTCCGTATCCTTCACCTTTGTAGCTTTTTGGCACTTTGAGAACTATTGTTGCATATATTTTGTAAATTATGCACACGCATGCCATTTTATGGGGATTGTAGCCAATCAGAACATCATTCCATATCCTCTCTTGTTATATCTGGAGGTACATTGCACATTCATATTATATATTGCATATTTTTGCCTTGCGTTGTAAATGCAATGCATACATGCCTGTCTAGAAGGAAAACAATGAACCAAATTGTTATGCATATCCTTTACAGTTACAGCTGTAGGTACATGCATATTTAGAACTATTGTTGGATATATTTTTTAAATTCCATGCTTACATACCTTTCTATAGTGATTATAGTCAATCACAAGTTCATTCCATATCCTTCACAGCTACCTCTGTAGGTTTTTTTGTGATATTTGAAGTATTGTTGAAGATATTTTGTAAATTCCATGCATATATACTTTTGTATAATAATTAGAATCACTCAAGACAGTTATTCTATATTCTTTATATATATGTGGGTACATTACATATTCAGAACTTTTGTTGCATATATTTGGTAAAGTTAAACGTACATGCTTTTTTATAGTTATTAGAGACGTATACTCTATTCAAAACAAATGCCGATGAACGCCATTTTGATGACGTCACCAAACATCCAATACTCCCAACTTAATATAGCCCCAGGACATCGCAATTTATCTGTTCTGTGTATATTTTAGGTTGAGAATACACATAACCATATATATTGTCAACCTAAAATATACACGGAACACATAAATTGCGATGTCCTGGGGCTATATTAAGTTGGTAGTATTGGATGTTTGGTGACGTCATCAAAATGGCGTGCATCGGGATTTGTTTTGAATAGAGTATAGGTAGTTTCATATCCTTTATAGCTACATCTGTAGGTACATTGCATACTGAGTACTATTGTTGCATATATTTTTTTAAATTCCATGCATACATGCCTATCTATAGTGATTACTGTCAATCAAAGGTCATTCCATAACTTTCACAGCTACTTCTATAGATTTTTTTGCATATTCACCAGTATTGTTGCATATATTTTATAAATTCAATGCCTACACCCCTTTCTATAGTGATCAGTCAATCAACTATCATTCCATATTACAGCTACATCTTCGTTAGTCCTGTTAGAGACTCCTTCGGCAGGAGAGTAGTGTTATACGACCTGAGTAAGTAGTAACCGAGTAATTTTGTAAATGTTGCCAATTAATTTGGATACTTTTTAAGGTAAATTCGACTTGGAAAAATACAACGGATTCGACATGGGAAAGGTACACGCCATCACGTACGAATCACTATTGGACGACGAGGTGAATCAAACTTTAGGCGTCAATCACGTCGCCGATTTCACTGGGAGTTCCACGTCTTTCCTGTCACTGTTTCCAGTGATGGAATTCGCTTATATTATCAAATGGGGAGAGGTGAGGAACATGGAATAGAGGTGTATAAGTCTAGCAAGAATACTTTGTGGTGTTGAATCCTTAAAGATAATTCGTTATTTTTTTAAAGTCATTACACCATATCTACCAATAAATAAATCACAAGTTATTAAATATTCGATAGTAGAATAAATATGCCAAATTTCGTTCAATAAATTTTCATGAATATCATTTAGAAATCATTATGTTTTGCCCAAAACAACGATAATCACTAAATTTTCTCACATTTTTCCAAGTACACAACTTGAATGCAATTATACACTGTATGTTATTATTTCCCCCTTCCTAACCAACTCGCAGTCAACATTGCAACATGTAATAATAATGCAGGTAACATTTGTCATTTCAAAGTATTGGGTGATAGATGGATCGCGCAACAGGAGAGAGAGCTCTAATGTATCTAATTACAGTATATGCAAGTTGGGTCGTTAAAAATTTGATGTAATTCAATTTTCTGCAGATAACGGGAAGTCGATACTTAATTAAATGCATTTAATGGGTTGTAGGAAGTTTTTAAGGAAAGTGCTAGGGGGTAATGACGGTGTACTGTGTTCTCATTACGTAAACTGCAAATGAAATCGAGACGTTTGTAGTAATTTAGTAATAGATTACAAATTACAAATTCTTATTTTGGTTGTTGCGATATAATCATTACAAGATTATTTAACTGCCTATCGAACTCATTCCAATTTATTTCCAAAAGAGGAGTTTAATTAAAATTTAATGTTTAATTTGGATTCCTTCCATTTATAAAGAGGAACGTCAAGATATGGTATAGTAGTATAGTATGTACCTGCAGGAACACTACCTAATTAATTACAAATCCATTGCTGGATAACTTGTTCCATTTATTTGCAGTACCTAATTACTAACTTTGGAGCGGATGAACTTCCAGTGGAAAGAAATTACCCTTCTTCAAATTCTATTTATTTTCCAGCAATCTGTCCCGATGAGGCACAAGGAGATCAACGTCCTCAACTTCCCGAAACCCTTGAAGTACATTTACGACCTGATGAAGGCGCTTTTAAGTCAGAAGTTACAAAACAGGCTTAGGGTAAGCAAAAATAAGTGAGCAAATAGAATTAAGTACCTACTGGAATTAGGAATTGCAATGGGAATTAAGTTTTCTGCTTCGATTTAAAGAATTTAAAGAACTTAGAGACTTAGAACTTAGAGAATTTAGAATTTAAAGAACTTAGGAATTGAGATTCTGATGGTACCCAAAATGTTAGTGACTGTACTAATGGCCCAATAGGAAGTACTATTTTATCTAACAGTTTGATATGGTCTGGGAGCTTTGGTTTAATGTGCTGTTTATGCTACATTTGTTGCAAAACTATATAAGGTAATAACATGAGGAATAAACTTTGTGAAAAATCCATAAATAAGCTTTCAGTACATTTCACAGCACGCCTGTTTTACAAAGATGTCATATTTGGTCTAGTAGCACAAAGCTCAGCACAGTAATCACCTTCAAACATCAAACTTAATCACCCTCAACAAGATAACTAACCTAACCATCATTGGTGTAACCATACTAATATATCAATGAAATAAACTTTGTAATAAAATCCATAAATAAGTTTTCACATTTCACAGAAATCTTGTTTCACAAAGACGTGATATTTGGTCTTCTAGCACAAAGCTCAGCACAGTAATTAGCTTCAAACATCAAACTTAATCACCCTCATCAACCTTACTAGCCTAACCATGATTGGTCTAACCACACCAAATCACCATACTAATACATTAATAACATAAACTTGGTGAAAACTCCATAAACAAGCTTTCAGTACATTTCACAGCACTCTTATTTTACAAAGATGTGATATTTGGTCTTCTAGCACAAAGCTCAGCACAGTAATCACCTTCAAACATCAAACTTAATTACCCTCAATAAGATAACTAACCTAACCATCATTGGTCTAACCATACCTACTAATATATCAATGAAATAAGCTTTGTGAAAATTCCATCAATAAGCTTTCACATTTCACAGCACTCTTGTTTCACAAAGACGTGATATTTGGTCTTCTAGCACAAAGCTCAGCACAGTAATTACCTTCAAACATCAAACTTAATCACCCTCAACAACCTTACTAGCCTAACCATGATTGGTCTAACCACACCAAATCACCATACTAATACATTAATAACATAAACTTGGTGAAAACTCCATAAACAAGCTTTCAGTACATTTCACAGCACTCTTGTTTTACAAAGATGTGATATTTGGTCTTCTAGCACAAAGCTCAGCACAGTAATCACCTTCAAACATCAAACTTAATCACCCTCAATAAGATAACTAACCTAACCATCATTGGTCTAACCATACCTACTAATATATCAATGAAATAAGCTTTGTGAAAATTCCATCAATAAGCTTTCACATTTCACAGCACTCTTGTTTCACAAAGACGTGATATTTGGTCTTCTAGCACAAAGCTTAGCACAGTAATCACCTTCAAGCATCAAACTTAAGAGCTAACTATAACCTTCCTATCATTGATCTAACCACACCAAATCACCATACTAATATATCAATGAAATAAATGTTATGAAAAATCCATAAATAAGTTATCAGTACAGTTCACAGCACTACTGCTTTACAAAGATGTGATTTTTGGTCCAGTAGCACAAAGCTCAGCACCGTAATCACCTTCAAACTCCACCCTTAAGATGCTAACTACCCTAACCACCATTTGGTCTGACCACACCAAATCACCATACCAACCTCCATCGTTTTCCAGATACACGAGTCCAGGGACGACATCCAACAGTTCCTGGACAGGAGATGCCTACCGTCCGAATGGGGTGGCGACATACCAGCCGCCGACATGATCCGATGGTGGAAGGGGGAGCTGGCTCAGAGGAGGCAACGCCTCCTCTCCTTCGACTCGATGAACCTGCTGAGCGATAGGGGGATCGTGAGGAGGAAGAACGCCCCCGTGCAGGACGAGACCGGCACCGGCAGCCTACCTGGCAGCTTCAGGAAGTTGGAGTTCGACTGAGGGTTCTGATCCGGGAGTTTCCTTTTTCGAAAATTTAGAGTCGTGCAAGTCAGAAAAGACAGATTTTCGGTATAATTTTTGAGATTATAGTACGTATATCCCATACCATTTCCATGTTTCCCATCCTCCAGACTATCCAAAGTAACTTAGAATGGCAGTTGGTATGACCTAACTCGATCAGTGCTCTTGAGGTTATCAATTTAGAGACGTTAGATTATAGACTTAAGTCAATAGTTCATCAGTGGTAAATTCATTCAATTCCATGGTCCCTAAGGAAGAGGAAGGAAGGGAAGATTGAAGGTATCTTGAGGTCAGCAGATTTGTCTTATGTTTTATGATAACTTCTGTTGCTTTAACTTTCATGGTTCCTAACCTCATTCTTTACTCTATGTACACAATGTAATTACAATCTTGTTAAACCTTATTTTGCTTCAGCTTGACCAATAATGGAAATTGGAAAATATTCCATTATTCCTAAGTGGAAAGATTGAAGGCATTTTGAGGTTAGCAGATTTGGTCTATCGTTTCTGATAACTTCTGGTGCTTTAAATTTCATGGCTCTAACTTCATTCTCTACTTTATGTACAGAATGTAATTACATTCTTGTTAACCCTAATTTGCTTCAGCTTGATCAATACCTAATGGAAATTGGAAAAGACAGTTACCTAACTAATGTCACAGTTTAAGGATAATACAGTAGTGACGCTCTCGGTCAGTCTCTTCCATCTCTCTCTGCACATTTTGGTGACCTTGAAGTGCAAAAGATTACTCATTAAGAGTAGTTAGGTATTTCTTCTTCTTGTTTTGACAAATAAGCGACCTGTTGCCTGTTGTGCTGATATCCCCCGCGTTCAAGCCCTTTTTGTTAGAACCAAGGTTCTATTAACTCTAAATATAGACTATAAATATATCTATATCTAAAAATATAGACTAGAAATAAAGTTATAGACTGCTTCTACAGCATTCTTCTTACTGTTCAATCCTCATACTGTGCTAATGTCTAATATGTTTCAAAACAAATATGTCATATAATCTCAAAAACACATGTACTAAATGAACATTTTGGAGTGCCTGGTCTTTCAGATATAAATTCTTCGATTTGTACTAGTAAACTTTTGGACTTCTATAAGATTCCTAGTTGTACAGTTACAAATGGCTAGATCTAAATTTCAATTTGGTTTTAAACCCTCATTGTGGCTTTAAGTTTCCTTAGAGCCACATTGAAACTACATTGTGTGATTGAGCTGTACTCTGTTCAAACCAAATCCCGATGCACATCATGCAGTCACCAAAATATCCAATACTACCAACTTAATATAGTCCCAGGACATCGCAATTTATGTGTTCCGTGTATATTTTAGGTTGAGAATACACATAACCATATATATTGTCAACCTAAAATATACACGGAACACATAAATTGCCATGTTCTGTGACTATATTAAGTTGGTAGTATTGGATGATTCTGACGTCATCAAAATGACGTGCATCGGGATTTGTTTTGAACAGAGTATACATTGTGTAATAAGGAAACTTTTCGATCGCCCTGTATTTAGGTTAAGTTTTAAAGTAAGGTAGCAGGTTAACCGAGTTAGAATGTTATGCATGTTAATGGTGATTTTTGATCGAAACAAATTATATTAAATAGTTATTGTAAAACGTAGGTGATATTTATGACTAGTTAGGTAGTAGGTATTGGATATGTCCTATTTAGTTATTGTTATCTTTACATACTATTGCATTGCAGTAATACGTATTTACCACTGAAATCATCACAAAGTACCTTAAGTCTATTAAGATATAACGTAGGTATTCTTTATTCTTATCATTGTATTATATAATATCGGATTGTGCGCATATTCCGAAAATAAACTTATTTTTCCGTAAATATTCCTCGCCCACGTCAATCTATTCCGTGGATAAAATTTATTTCCTTTCTCGTGCTAAACGGTAGCTCGTATTTTTTTCTTGAATCACGTCGTTTTCATTGAAACCAATGTAAATATTTAATTTAGAGGCGTTAATCGAAATGGACGGACCGTTAAGAAAACTGTTATTAGTTGTTTTGTTTGTAGGAGCCTTCGGTTTTTGGCAATTATTACTATTCGCGAGTGTTCAATAAAATTACAACAAAAGAGAAGATTGTGTAGAGTAAAATGATTGACACCAAATATTGGAGTTTCTTTAGGAACGTTCCAGATATTATTAATAGAGAAATACAGGGTGTTCGTTAAAGTAGGTCAATCAGTTAACGATATATTCTTTACGCAAACATAATACGATTTTCGTTATGCCATTTTTTCGTTTTAGACCTTTGTGTTGAATTAAACATGAACAATACTTCCTGTGAAAACCAAAAATTTTGTAAATTTTTGTAACTTCAAAATTCATCCTCCATGCAATATTTTGGGATTTTTAGCTTCTTTCTATTTTCTTTTTAGGTTACTTTAGGTTCACTTATAATATTTGAAAATAGAAATAACTCAGTCATGAAAATTTGTAAAATTTCTGAGATGCCTGGAAACCTTGAATTTAGGATATTTATTTTGAATTTAATAGGATGGAATTGGTCACTTCTAATTATGATGTTAAATGTTTGAATTTTTTTTATGGAAATTCCTGTAGAAACTCCTGTAAATTATTTAAAATTCCCTGAAAATAACTGTAAATCATAGAAAATGTAGAAATTCCTGGGATGCCTGGAAACCTTGAATTTAAGATATTGTTTGGAATTTAATACGATGGAATTGGACACTCCTAATTATGATATTAAATTTTGGAAATATTTTATGGAAATTCCTGTAGGAAAATAACTCTAAATCATAAAAATTTGAAAAATATCTGGGATGCCTAGAAACCTTGAAATTAAGGTATTATTTGGAATTTATTACGATGGAATTGGACACTCCTAATTATGACGTTAAATTTTGGAAATGTTTTATGGAAATTCCTGTAGATTATGAGAAATTTCCCTGAAAATACCTCTAAATCATAGAAATTTGAGAAATATCTGGGATGCCTAGAAACCTTGAAATTAAGATATAGTTTGGAATTTAATACGATGGAATTGGACACTCCTAATTATGATATTAAATTTTGGAAATATTTTATGGAAATTCCTGTAGGAAAATAACTCTAAATCATAAAAATTTGAAAAATATCTGGGATGCCTAGAAACCTTGAAATTAAGGTATATTTGGAATTTATTACGATGGAATTGGACACTCCTAATTATGACGTTAAATTTTGGAAATGTTTTATGGAAATTCCTGTAGATTATGAGAAATTTCCCTGAAAATACCTCTAAATCATAGAAATTTGAGAAATATCTGGGATGCCTAGAAACCTTGAAATTAAGATATAGTTTGGAATTTAATACGATGGAATTGGACACTCCTAATTATGATATTAATTTTTGGAAATAGTTTATGGAAATTCCTGTAGATTATTCTAAATTTCCCTGAAAATAACTCTAAATCATAGAAATTTGAGAAATATCTGGGATGCCTAGAAACCTTGAAATTAAGGTATTATTTGAAATTTAATATGATGGAATGGGACACTCCTAATTATGATGTTAAATTTTGGAAATATTTTATGGAAATTTCCGTAGGAATTCTTATAGATTATTATAAATTTCGCTGAAAATAATTCTAAATCATAGAAATTTGAGAAATACCTGGGATGCCTAGAAACCTTGAAATTAAGGTATTATTTGGAATTTATTACGATGGAATTGGACACTCCTAATTATGACGTTAAATTTTGGAAATGTTTTATGGAAATTCCTGTAGATTATGAGAAATTTCCCTGAAAATACCTCTAAATCATAAAAATTTGAGAAATATCTGGGATGCCTAGAAACCTTGAAATTATGGTATTATTTGAAATTTAATATGATGGAATGGGACACTCCTAATTATGATGTTAAATTTTGGAAATATTTTATGGAAATTTCCGTAGGAATTCTTATAGATTATTATAAATTTCGCTGAAAATAATTCTAAATCATAGAAATTTGAGAAATACCTGGGATGCCTAGAAACCTTGAAATTAAGGTATTATTTGGAATTTATTACGATGGAATTGGACACTCCTAATTATGACGTTAAATTTTGGAAATGTTTTATGGAAATTCCTGTAGATTATGAGAAATTTCCCTGAAAATACCTCTAAATCATAGAAATTTGAGAAATATCTGGGATGCCTAGAAACCTTGAAATTAAGATATAGTTTGGAATTTAATACGATGGAATTGAACACTCCTAATTATAATATTAAATTTTGGAAATATTTTATGGAAATTCCTGTAGATTATTATAAATTTCCCTGAAAATAACTCTAAATCATAAAAATTTGAAAAATATCTGGGATGCCTAGAAACCTTGAAATTGGGGTATTATTTGGAATTTAATACGATGAAATTGGACACTCCTAATTATGATGTTAAATTTTGGAAATATTTTATGGAAATTCCTGTAGGTTATTAGAAATTTCCCTGAAAATCTCTCTAAATCATGGAAATTTAAGAAATATCTGGGATGCCTAGAAATCTTGAAATTAAGATATTTGGAATTTAATACGATGGAATTGAACACTCCTAATTATAATGTTAAATTTTGAAAATATTTTATGGGAATTTCTATAGGAATTCCTGTAAATTATTAGAAATTTCCCTGAAAATAACTCAAAATCGTAGGAATTTCAGAAATTTCTGGGATGCCTGGAAACCTTGAAATTAAGGTATTGTTTAGAATTTATACGATGGAATTGGACACTCCTAATTATGATGTTAAATTTTGGAAATATTTTATGGAAATTCTTGTAGGAATTCCTGTAGATTAGAAATTTCCCTGAAAATAACTCTAAATCATAGAAATTTGAGAAATATCTGGGATACCTGGAAACCTTCAATTTAAGATATTGTTTGGAATTTAATACGATGTTATTGGACACTCATAATTATGATGTTAAATTTTGAAAATATTTTATCTGTAGATTGTTATAAATTTCTCTGATAATAACTTTAAATCATAGAAATTTGAAAAATATCTGGGATGCCTAGAAACCTTGAAATTAATGTATTATTTGGAATTTATTACGATGGAATTGGACACTCCTAATTATGACGTTAAATTTTGGAAATGTTTTATGGAAATTCCTGTAGATTATGAGAAATTTCCCTGAAAATACCTCTAAATCATAGAAATTTGAGAAATATCTGGGATGCCTAGAAACCTTGAAATTAAGATATAGTTTGGAATTTTATACGATGGAATTGGACACTCCTAATTATAATATTAAATTTTGGAAATATTTTATGGAAATTCCTGTAGATTATTATAAATTTCCCTGAAAATAACTCTAAATCATAAAAATTTGAAAAATATCTGAGATGCTTAGAAACCTTGAAATTGGGGTATTATTTGGAATTTAATACGATGAAATTGGACACTCCTAATTATGATGTTAAATTTTGGAAATATTTTATGGAAATTCCTGTAGATTATTAGAAATTTCCCTGAAAATAACTCTAAATCATAAAAATTTGAAAAATACCTGGGATGCCTAGAAACCTTGAAATTGGGGTATTATTTGGAATTTAATACGATGGAATTGGACACTCCTAATTATGAAGTTAAATTTTGGAAATATTTTATGGGAATTCCTATAGGAATTCCTGAAAATTATTAGAAATTTCCCTGAAAATAACTCAAAATCATAGGAATATCAGAAATTTCTGGGATACCTGGAAAACTTGAAATTATGGTATTGTTTAGAATTTAATACGATGGAATTGGACACTCCTAATTATGATGTTAAATTTTAGAAATATTTTATGGAAATTCCTGTTGGAATTCTTGTAGATCATTAGAAATTTCCCTGAAAATAACTCTAAATCGTGGAAGCTTGAGAAATATCTGGGATGCCTAGAAACCTTGAAATTAAGGTATTATTTGGAATTTAATACGATGGAGTTGCACACTCCTAATTATGATGTTAAATTTTGGAAACATTTTATGGAAATTTCTGTAGGAATTCCTGTAGATTATTAGAAATTTCCCTGAAAATAACTCTAAATAATAGAAATCTGAGAAACTTCTGGGTTTCCTCTAAACCCTGAAATTATGATACTATTTCGGAATTTATTACGATGGAATTGGACACTCCTGATTATGATGTTAAATTTTGGAAATATTTTATGGAGATTCCTGTAGGAATTCCGATAGATTACTTAAAATTTCCCTGAAAATAACTCTAAATTATAGAAATTTGAGAAACTTTGGGATGTCTGGAAACCTTGAAATTAAGATATCAATCACTTGTTTTTTTTTTCAATAAACTATTATTTCCCCAATTTTCAAAAAATGAAATTTGATCTCAACAACTGTTCGTTCAACCAATGTTTTAAAAAAATTCTGTAGTTTTCCAAAAATCTGATGAACTCCAGCAAAGACTCACCCAAATTTTAACTAATTGTACCTAATTAGCTATATAAGCAATTAGCAAAATAATGAACTAATTTTAATTGTAACTAATTTAATAGCTTACAGAAAAATCTGTATTCTAGACAATCAGCTCAAAAATCTACATAACGTTATATTAACTAAAGTTTTGACACAATTTTCTAGAAGCTATGAGAAGAACTTATCCATGAATTGAAATTTATCCAATTTAGGCAATTTTCTCAAAAATCAAATGAAATCTAGATATTTATTATACAGCAAAATTCATTCCAATTCATGTGATTTGATATGTTAAACTACTGTACCAATTAAGAAATTAGTAATTTATTAAACTTAGAGTTATTAAAAACAAAAATGACACCATGAACAAAGAGATGTAAAATTAAAAATTTCGTTCAATGAACACGTGATTAACGAATTGACCTCCTTTTAACTAACACCATATTTAAGAATACATCGCTACCTGTTAATGTATCCTTATCTTAAATGAAAATAATTGATCAAATATTGAAATAATCATAGATCAAAGCAACATATTTCCAATTTCTTTCAATTTCGCAACGACCACAAGTCCTTCGACACAAAACTTTCTAATTACATTACCAACGGTTATTGGAAATGCAAACTTCAATCCCGCCACCGTCAACACCGTACCAACACTTTCCTCATCAGTATTATGTCAATACCACAACTGTAAACATATAAGAAGAAAAATGCCGTTCCCAAAAGTAAGTACTTCACATAATTAATTACAAAGATACATCAAAGTCTCCTGTTGTTACTTGTAGGTGTTGCTTGTGGTACTCATAATCGTCTCAATCAGTGTTCAAATCGAAGCAGAAGACGTAGCAGATTTCAAAGGAGATTCCAATGAGATATTAGAGACTGCTCAGTGGGTGTACAACACGGTCCATCTCTTTCGAGCCCAGAGGATCCAGAAGAGTCGCAGGGGGAACAGGAATTAGATAAGAATTATGTGTGTCATTCGTAATAAGTGTCATCAATTGTTTGATTGGATATAGCTACCAAAATAGATGTTACAGTTTACAGTAGTAATTGGATTAGTCATGACAGAGTCTGTATCGAAATATACAATGTTAGGTTATAGTGTTTGATATTGAAGACTACGGGAAGTTGGTACCAGACATATCCACATAAGCCTTCATAAGCCTAATTGGTTTAACCTTCATTTCTTGGAAAGAAATGTGGAGGAGCACACCATGGAAACAAAAACATTCACCTCATCTAAACCATCGACTCTATTAAACCAAGTACAACTTCACTTACACGACATGACAGACTTAACTCTACTGGTTGTTCCTACGTCGGTTATTAGCCCTGGCTGCCCTCTCCGCCACCCTGATCCTGTACAGGAATATCGGCCTGAAGTTACGATGGGCGGTCTCCAGGATCTCTTCCTCCTCTTCTACGGTAGTGTCTTCGTGGCTCCCGTTTTCCTTCGATGCCCTCGCCAGTGAGCTGCAGACCACCAGGAGGACCACCAGGAGGAGGAACTGGAAAAGCGACTTGGTTGATTCGGTGGAAACTTATCGGAAAATGGCATACTACTTTTAGATGGACGTGCATCGCGGTGATCGAGGAGGACTGTAATGGAAATCGATCGATCTCGTGGTGGTCTTATAGATTTCTCTCGAGAATCACTTCGGTCAATAATGGCGGATCGGAGTTGAATAATTAAGGAAGATGCTAATTTCCAGGCGAGACGTCGGTCAGTCAGACAGATTGGGTTTGGTGGTGGAATCTGGGCAGCCTTCAGGATCGATGGTATAAAATTGAGAAAAATTGACGAGAAGGTAACTAACCAATGAAATTTTGTGGATGGTGAAAGAAAGCAACATAGGCTTAGAAGGTTTAGGAAATTATTTTCAAATTTATAACAATTTCTGGAATATTTAGGGTACTATTAAACTTTTTAAGATTTACCTATTGTTCGTTTTTGGTGCCATCCCAAATTTCTTGCTCTGTATTGATGATTCCATATGAGGTGATTCCACCAATACCATGTATATATTATGGTAATATATACCTAATACCATATGTAATATATAAACCGGTATTGATATTAGTGATTGGTGATCTTTGTATTGAAAAATTGTGGTGTTCTTCACTGTTTTCATGCTTACCAAGATTCTGGATGTTACAATTTTGAAGTTCAAATAGCAATTTTCAAATTTCTATAACGCATTAACTGAAACTTAAATACTAGTGAAATTCTTCACAAATTTCTACTGAAGTCTCCTCTCTAAACTTCAGATGTTTCAATTAATTATCTGAAGTATTTATTGACCTATTGACTAATAAAGCTAAGTTGTATTAAAACTAATGTTAGTAGGAGTTCAAAAAATTTACCGAAACCTTCTAAACCACTTTACTAAAGTGTGCTTAACTTAATCTCATACTTTTATTTGATCAGTTAAAACAGTTAACGAGTGTTACGCTTAGGCGCATAAACCTAACCTGCACTAGAACTCGCTATTGAAAAAGGTCACATTAACTGAAACTCATATTTAGCTTAATCTCTCCACTGGTGCTTGTTGAAGTCTGTTTTATAAACTTAGTAGTTTCATATGATTAACTGAAGTAAATAATGACTTGTTGACCAATTATTATGTAAATAATGACTAATGATAATGATTATTATTATGTAAATAATGACTATCCTGCACTGTTACTTGTCATTAGAAAGGTTTAAATTTCTATGAGACATTAACTAAAACTCAAATTTAGCTTTCATATGATTAACTGAAGCAGATATCGACTTGTTATGACGAATGAGATTAATTGTATTAGATCTCGTGTTAGTTAGTAAGAGTTTCAAAAAATTTTACCCAAACTATGATTTTACTGAAACTCCCTAAGAACGTCTATCAAAATTTTCTGTATAAAATTTTGTAGTTTCTTTAGAGTAGCTAAAATAATTATCGAGTTTTAGGCGAATGAACCTATCCTGCACTGTTACTTGTCATTAGAAAGGTTCAAATTTCTATGAGACATTAACTGAAACTCAACTTTAGCTGATACTCTCCACTGGTGCTTACCGAAGTTCGTTTTATAAACGTAGTAGTTTCATATGATTAACTGAAGTAGATATCGACTTGTTGACGAATGAGATTACTTGTATTAGATCTGTTAGTAAGAGTTTCAAAAAATTTACTCAAACTATGATTTTACTGAAACTCTCTAAGAACGTTTACCAAAGTCTTCTGTATAAAATTTCGTAGTTTCTTTTGAGTAGCTAAAATAATTATCGATTTTCAGACGAATGAACCTATCCTGTACTGTTACTTGTCAATAGAAAGTTCAAATTTCTGTAAGACATTAACTGAAACTCAAATTTAGCTGAAACTCTCCACTGGTACTTGCTGAAGTCTGTTTTATAAACTTAGTAGTTTCATATGATTAAATGAAGTAGATATCGAGTTGTTGACGAATGAGATTACTTGTAGTAGACCTCGTGTTAGTAAGAGTTTCAAAAAATTTATCCAAACTATGATTTTACTGAAACTCTCTAAGAACGTTTATCAAAGTCCTCTGTATAAAATTTCGTAGTTTCATTTGAGTAGCTAAAATAGTTATCGAGTATTAGGCGAATGAACCTATCCTGCACTGTTACTTGTCATTAAAAAGGTTCAAATTTCTGTAAGACATTAACTGAAACTCAAATTTAGCTGAAACTCTCTACTGGAGCTTGCTGAAGTTTGTTTTATAAACTTAGTAGTTTCATATGGTTAACTGAAGTAGATATCGACTTGACCAATGAGATTACTTGTATTAGATCTCGTGTTAGTAAGAGTTTTAAAAAGTTTTACCCAAACTATGATTTTACTGAAACTCTCTAAGAACGTTTATTAAAGTCTTCTGTATACTATTTCGTAGTTTCCTTTGAGTAGCTAAAATAATTATCGAGTTTTAGGCGAATGAACCTATCCTGCACTGTCACTTGTCATTAGAAAGTTTCAAAATTCTATAAGTATTAACTGAAATTCAAATTTAGCTGAAACTCTCTACTGGTGCTTGCTTAAGTCCGTTTTATAAACTTAGTAGTTTCATATGATTAACTGAAGTAGATATCGACTTGTTGACAAATGAGATTACTTGTATTAGATCTCGTGTTAGTTAGTAATAGTTTCAAAAAGTTATACCCAAACTATGATTTTACTGAAACTCTCTAAGAACGTTTATCAAAGCCTTCTGTATAAAATTTCATAGTTTCATTTGACTAGCTATAATTTTCGAGTTTTAGGAGAATGCCCATATCCTGCACTGTTACTTGTCATTACAAATGTTCAAATTTCTATAAGACATTAACTGAAACTTAAATTTAGCTAAAACTCTCCACTGGTACTTGCTGAAGTCCGTTTTATAAACTTAGTAGTTTCATATGATTAACTGAAGTAGATATCGACTTGTTGACGAATGAGGTTACTTGTATTAGATCTCGTGTTAGTTAGTAAGAGTTTCAAAAAGTTTTACCCAAACTATGATTTTACTGAAACTCTCTTATAACTTTTATCAAAGTCTTCTGTATAAAATTTCGTAGTTTCATTTGAGTACCTAGCTAAAATAATTATCGAGTTTTAGGCAAATGCACATATCCTGCACTGTTACTTGTCATTAGAAAGGTTCAAATTTCTAAAAGACATTAACTGAAACTCAAATTTAGCTGAAACTCTCCACTGGTGCTTGCTGAAGTCCGTTTTATAAACGTAGTAGTTTCATATGAATCACTGAAGTAGATATCGACTTGTTGACGAATGAGATAACTTGTATTAGATCTCGTGTTAGTAAGAGTTTTAAAAAGTTTTACCCAAAGTATGATTTTACTGAAACTCTCTAAGAACGTTTATCAAAGTCCTCTGTATAACATTTCGTAGTTTCATTTGAGTAGCTAAAATAATTATCGAGTTTTAGGCGAATGAACCTATCCTGCACTGTTACTTGTCATTAGAAAGGTTTAAATTTCTAAAAGACATTAACTGAAACTCAAATTTAGCTGAAACTCTCCACTGGTGCTTGCTGAAGTCCGTTTTATAAACGTAGTAGTTTCATATGAATCACTGAAGTAGATATCGACTTGTTGACGAATGAGATTACTTGTATTAGATCTCGTGTTAGTAAGAGTTTTAAAAAGTTTTACCCAAAGTATGATTTTACTGAAACTCTCTAAAAACATTTATCAAAGTCTTCTGTATAAAATTTCATAGTTTCATTTGAGTAGCTAAAATAATTATCGAGTTTTAGGCGAATGAACCTATCCTGCACTGTTACTTGTCATTTGAATGGTTCAAATTTCTGTAAGACATGAACTAAAACTCAAATTTAACTGAAACTCTGAACTGGTGCTTGCTGAAGGCTTGTTTATAAACTTAGTAGTTTCATATGATTAACTGAAGTAGATATCGACTTGTTGACGAATGAGATTACTTGTATTAGATCTCGTGTTAGTAAGAGTTTCAAAAGATTTACCCAAACTATGATTTTACTGAAACTCTCCAAGAACGTTTATCAAAGTCTTCTGTATAAAATTTCATAGTTTTATTTGAGTAGCTAAAATAATTATCTGAACCTATCCTGCACTGTTACATTAGAAAGGTTCAAATTTCTATAAGACATTATCTGAAACTCAAATTTAGCTGAAACTCTCCACTGGTGCTTGTTGAAGTCCGTTTTATAATCTTGGTAGTTTCATATGATTAACTGAATAGACATAACTTGTTGGCGAATGAGTTTACTTGTATTAGATCTCGTGTTAGTAAGAGTTTCAAAAAAATTACCCAAACTATGATTTTACTGAAACTCTCTAAGAACGTTTATCAAAGTGTTCTGTATAAAATTTCATAGTTTCATTTGAGTAGCTAAAATGATTATGGAGTTTGAGGCGAATGAACTTATCCTGCACTGTTACTTGTCATTAGAAAGTTTCAAATTTCTATAAGACATTAACTGAAACTTAAATTTAACTGAAACTGTCCACAGGTGCTTGCTGAAGTCCGTTTTATAAACTTAGTAGTTTCATATGATTAACTGAAGTAGATATCGACTTGTTGACGAATGAGATTATTTGTATTAGATCTTGTGTTAGTTAGTAAGAGTTTCAAAAAGTTTTAACCAAACTATGGTTTTACTGAAACTCTCTAAAAACATTTATCAAAGTCTTCTGTATAAAATTTCATAGTTTCATTTGAGTAGCTAAAATAATTATCGAGTTTTAGGCGAATGAACCTATCCTGCACTGTTACTTGTCATTTGAATGGTTCAAATTTCTGTAAGACATGAACTAAAACTCAAATTTAACTGAAACTCTGAACTGGTGCTTGCTGAAGGCTTGTTTATAAACTTAGTAGTTTCATATGATTAACTGAAGTAGATATCGACTTGTTGACGAATGAGATTACTTGTATTAGATCTCGTGTTAGTAAGAGTTTCAAAAGATTTACCCAAACTATGATTTTACTGAAACTCTCCAAGAACGTTTATCAAAGTGTTCTGTATAAAATTTCATAGTTTCATTTGAGTAGCTAAAATGATTATGGAGTTTGAGACGAATGAACTTATCCTGCACTGTTACTTGTCATTAGAAAGTTTCAAATTTCTATAAGACATTAACTGAAACTTAAATTTAACTGAAACTGTCCACAGGTGCTTGCTGAAGTCCGTTTTATAAACTTAGTAGTTTCATATGATTAACTGAAGTAGATATCGACTTGTTGACGAATGAGATTATTTGTATTAGATCTTGTGTTAGTTAGTAAGAGTTTCAAAAAGTTTTAACCAAACTATGGTTTTACTGAAACTCTCTAAAAACATTTATCAAAGTCTTCTGTATAAAATTTCATAGTTTCATTTGAGTAGCTAAAATAATTATCGAGTTTTAGGCGAATGAACCTATCCTGCACTGTTACTTGTCATTTGAATGGTTCAAATTTCTGTAAGACATGAACTAAAACTCAAATTTAACTGAAACTCTGAACTGGTGCTTGCTGAAGGCTTGTTTATAAACTTAGTAGTTTCATATGATTAACTGAAGTAGATATCGACTTGTTGACGAATGAGATTACTTGTATTAGATCTCGTGTTAGTAAGAGTTTCAAAAGATTTACCCAAACTATGATTTTACTGAAACTCTCCAAGAACGTTTATCAAAGTCTTCTGTATAAAATTTCAGTTTTATTTGAGTAGCTAAAATAATTATCTGAACCTATCCTGCACTGTTACATTAGAAAGGTTCAAATTTCTATAAGACATTATCTGAAACTCAAATTTAGCTGAAACTCTCCACTGGTGCTTGTTGAAGTCCGTTTTATAATTTTGGTAGTTTCATATGATTAACTGAATAGACATAACTTGTTGGCGAATGAGTTTACTTGTATTAGATCTCGTGTTAGTAAGAGTTTCAAAAAAATTACCCAAACTATGATTTTACTGAAACTCTCTAAGAACATTTATCAAAGTCTTCTGTATAAATTTTCACAGTTTCATTTGAGTAGCTAAAATAATTATCGAGTTTTAGGCGAATGAACTTACCCTGCACTGTTACTTGTCAATAGAAAGTTCAAATTTCTGTAAGACATTAACTGAAACTCAAATTTAGCTGAAACTCTCTACTGGTGCTTGCTGAAGTTTGTTTTATAAACTTAGTAGTTTCATATGATTAACTGAAGTAGATATCGACTTATTGACGAATGAGATTACTTGTATTAGACCTCGTGTTAGTAAGAGTTTCAAAAAATTTACCCAAACTATGATTTTACTGAAACTGTCTAAGAACGTTTATCAAAGTCTTCTGTATAAAATTTCGTAGTTTCATTTGAGTAGCTAAAATTATTATCGAGTTTTAGGCGAATAAACATATCCTGCACAGTTACTTGTGTGGTTCAAATTTCTGTAAGTAAGTAATAATTTATTGCATTATTTACATTAAATTGTTCTTTATAATTTGTGCCTTTGGTGGTATTAAAATATACTCCAGTTACATATCTCGAAGTAGAACGAATCAGAATCAATTGATAATCATTTAAATTAAACAATTCAAAACAAAACACACAAGATAAGTGTAAATCATGACATGTACTTTTTGCACAAATAAATTAACGTATTTCCGATTTCAAATTTAATTAACAAATTAGCGCAGTCTTTACATTAAACTGTTATTTATAATTTGTAACTAGTGTAATATAATTTTTAGGTGCCTGAAATATTTTGTATAATTTTAATGAAAAAGTTAACAATATTCTACTAATGTAGTTACTAAACTACAGTTACAACTAGTTACAGTATTATAAACTGTAATTACTTATAAAAGAAAAATTGGTGTGTTATTTGCCTACATACCCAGCATACATTTTTGAATTTTTTGCCTATTATTTTGCCTCTTTCGGTAGATACCAGTTGCCCACAGATGTGGATATTTCATTCAATTAGCTTTATTTATTAATAAAAAAGAACTCGCTTACATGAAATTTCACACTTGGAATAAATAAATAAATACAATAAATACAAATATTAGAGTGATAAACAGTACCCAGAGTTAGTTCACCATATAACATCTTTGGCATCAACGACATTAACATTATTAGTTTAGTTAGTAATAACTACAGTGTCTCCTGTAGCCGTTCCACCTGTTGCCGCTCCTCCTGTTCACATTCCTGTACCTGTTCGCCTGCTTCTTCCTATATATAAACAACGGCCTGAACACCAACGCCTCAGCAGTCTCCAAATCGTCGTCCCCATTCTCCAAACTTTTGGTTCCCTGCATCGATTTGGGATCCTGCGTAGAATCGTCCACTGGAGCCGCCTTGGCGATCCACAGGAGACTGAACAGAACCGCCACGATGATCACCTGGAAATATATCCAAAATTTGTGGTCACTGTAAAGCTCAGCTCAGAACCAAGACACTCACCTGTCTCATTTTGCCTATCTTCTGGTTTCTTCTTTCCGGTTGGTTCTTCTACTGCGTCAGGCGGGCATTGGAACGGTTCCTTTATATGTCTCGGAGTTAATTGAAATTCCGCTAAATTCAACGGGTCCGTAAGAAACTAGTCACAAGTGACCGACGCGTATTTGCTTAAGTTACAATTTGTACGTTAGAAGAAGTTTTGAATATTCATGAGCTCGGTCGGCGTGTTTGCAATGGGAATTAGTCTGGTAATAAAGGAGGTAAATAGTTTCGTAGGTGAATCAAGGGGAGTAAGCGATGTTCTTGGAAAATTGTGACTGGTTGTTAACCAGTATTTATGTAAATAGTTGTAATGCTTATTCAGTACTAAAGTAGGTAGTTGTCTTGTTAAGTAAACCGTTTGGACAAGTTACTCTGTAAGTGGTTCTCATGGAAGACCTGGAAATTGTTTCAAATTCTAGTGAGAGAGTTACAACTGAGTAACCTATCTATTTGGATTCAAGAGAAAGATTTATGGATTAGCTATTTGGTTAGAGGTCTGGAAAATTGGCTTTATTTCGTCAGATTCCTAACTTTCATTTCCACAAAGGCAAAATGAAATCCTTACTACTGTTAGCGAAATAGTTACTAGCGAGAAAACTATAGATTTAGATTTGAGAGAAAGATTTTGTCTTGTATGCTCTGGCCTGGTGTGCTGTATTCTGGTATGGCCTGCTCTGTCTGACTTGTCTAGTCTGCTCTGCTCTGGTCTGGCATACTCTGCTGTGCTCTTTTCTGCTCTGCTCTGCTCAGCTCAGCTCAGCTCTGCTCTGCTCTGCTCTGCTCTGGTCTGCTCTGCTCTGCTCTGCTCTGCTCTGCTCTGCTCTGCTCTGCTCTGCTCTGCTCTGCTCTGCTCTGCTCTGCTCTGCTCTGCTCTGCTCTGCTCTGCTCTGCTCTGCTCTGCTCTGCTATGCTCTGCTTTAATGAGCAGACCATCTGGCAAGCAGATGAATTGGCTTCAATCCATCAGATTCTTATTGGTGGATGCATTCTCTAATAACTCAATAACTAATGTAACTAATCAAATGAAAGTGAGAAACTGTGTAAAATATATTTTAGTAACCGATTTTAGACAGTTTTTGAAACTCTGTAAAACTCAGTTTCAATATAATTCAGGGTAATTGGTCGCTAACACGATACTGAAACTGCAAATTTAAATGTGGACGAGCACACATAATGATCCAGTTAAATTTGAACTTCAGTTAATGTTTTGTGAAAATTTGAACTAATCTCGAATTACAGTGTAGTTCAGGTTTATTGGCCCAAAACTTGATAATCACTTTAACTAATTAAATAAAACTCTGTAAGTTAATAAAGTAGACTTCAATAAACGGTTTTGGAGAATTTCAGCTAAATCAGTTAATTCTGAGAAATTCTTAGTCGCATGAGTTTTACTACAACTTTCGCCAAAAAGTCAATAAACACTTCACTTAATCGAGTGAAACTCCTGGAGTCCATAAAACGGAGTTTGTTGAGAGCTTCTTTTTAATTATTGTTTTATGAATATGTAAAACACTCATAATTGCGAGTTCAAGTACATCTTAGGTTCATTCGCCTATAACTTAATAAGCTTTTGAACTATTCGAATGAAACTTCCCAAGTTTATGAAACAATCTTTATTGAACGATTCTCGAGTTTATTTAGAAGTGTTTTAAATTTAAATGTAAATTAGGGTTTTAGTAAAAATTTTAAATTGTATTGTAATCTATTATCCTGTCATATTAATGGAATATCAATATGGATATGCATAATGGAATATAAAATATTAATGTAATTATTAATGAAAACCAAAACACAGCCCGATGAGCTCATCATGATATTTAATCCGTCATTCCGAATTATATCGTGATTTTGGTAATTTTCCTTTTATTAGATTTATATCTCTATCAAGTACGTACTCATTTTTATCGAAAATTTATTATGTAGTAGTATTTTTAATTATCACCTTTCTATAACATTAAACTACAAATATATAGTACTCTACTCAAAACAAATCCTGATGCACGTCATTTTGATGACGTCACCAAACATCTAATACTACTAACTTAATATAGTCCCAGGACATCGCAATTTATGTGTTCCGTGTATAGTTTAGGTTGAGAATACACATAACCATATATATTGTCAACCTAAAATATACACGGAACACATAAATTGCGATGTCCTGTGACTATATTAAGTTGGTAGTATTGGATGATTCTGACGTCATCAAAATGACGTGCATCGGGATTTGTTTTGAATAGAGTATACATCTAATCCTTGGCATGCGGATTATTGTCAGTAATGATCATTTACGAGCGAGCGAAGCCGCGACGGGTAACAGCTAGCGTTGAATATAACACGTGGTTTCTCATCACTCATCAGAAACCAAATACGATTAAACTGTACGTGTACAGTGTATTGACTGCCGCCCAAAAACTACTGCCATCCAATCTTTGAGGATGAATGTTCAAACGATAAATCGAGTTAGTAGTGCAGTTTGCACCCTTATGGATGTGACAATAATAACAGTAAACGACAAGGGTATTTATTCGGTAGCAATTACATTTATAAACATTTCCATCTATTTATAAACGTATCAATTCCAGCGGCGTGTTTGTTAACTTTTATTGACTGAATTGTTATTAATTTAACGCAATTATCTCCAGAGTTGATCGTCGTGAAATATCAACAATGGCAAAATTATTGGCATTACGCATCATTGTACAATCGCGTCCCGAAACGTGCTGAATCACTCGTTGTGTTTTGAAAATTGCTCGACGGGTAATTGGGAAGGTAAATATTGTCTGCGTCTGAATCATTCTTTTTTCTTGTTTATTCCTGGGTATAAATACCGGGAAGTTTATCACCTACAAACAGAGTCAATTCATAATCGCCGCAGTGAACCACGCAACTGTGAAACACACCATGGCCAAATTAACCATTGTAAGTACTGCTCTTTAGTTTCCTTTCATTTCATTCTTTCCTCTCTAGTGACTATCACTGAAAACCTTTTTCCCACTTTAGGTGGTTCTGATCCTTTGGGCCCTTTCGCTCTGTGTCCTCAGCACAGCGTCACCCTTACCGGAGGATCACCAAATTACACCCTCAGAACGGTCCAGTGAAGATTTAGACATGGCAGCCAGTATGCTGTTCTTCGGGCCACTATTCAAATATCGTCATGAGAAATTGCAGAGGTACAGGGAAACCAGTGATCACAATTACCTGTACGTCCCTAGGAGGTCGAGATCTTAGACGGGGATCTGGTTGTAACGAAGTGTGCCAAATGTTAAATTATTTTATTTATTGATCGAGTGGATGACGTGGTGAAAGTAGGAATCTTGAACGAAGATTCGTTCTGGTAAAGAAGTTGTGAGGAGAAATAATAAATGTGTTCTTTTGTTTCCTGCTGTTTTCTTTTTAAGTCCCAAACCATTTTCGTTTTTGAGTAAAGTAATCAAAATGTTGAGTAAGCGATATCACTAAGAAACATTTTAGAACTCTCTTATATAGAAATTCATAAAACTGCGTCTTCATTGGGAAGTAAGACAAGTCGACACTGAGTGATTCGTCATTTTGGATTTTC
Source organism: Cryptocephalus moraei (assembly GCA_946251905.1). NCBI lineage: Eukaryota > Metazoa > Arthropoda > Insecta > Coleoptera > Chrysomelidae > Cryptocephalus > Cryptocephalus moraei. Next base: position 7,070,966 of record OX276462.1, on the reverse strand, counting down.
CAGATTTTTGGAAAATTTCATTGCGTGACTTTCTACAAAACACATAATATTAGGGTAGTTATAGGAAAAGTGCCTTTTCCCCAAACTCACCAGAATATCCAAAAACTGTGTTTTTTTCTGCCTTAATTATGACCAAAATTACCCTTCCAAAATAGAATGGAACTGCAATAAAAACAAAACAACTATAACATTCTCTCTAGTTTTTAGAAACCTAAAAATTATGAATGCTACAATTTTTGTGACTATTTTAAATATGACACCAATAAGAAGCCTATATCAAATGAAGAATTTCGTCTCATTTCTAATATTTGTCTGATTGCTCTTCAACAAATTATTGAAGATTGCAGACTTTTTCTACACTTTGCCCCTTTTCAAATTTTAAATTCTAGATTACTAAATTTCGGTGTTCAAAAATCTTCAAATCTAGAAGTCTATAAGACAGTTTGAAATGAGATATTAGGAACGCCTTTTCGCATCTAGCAATCTTTAATCTGAATGTTCTTAAATAACGAATGTTTTTCAAGATTTCAAATTCCACGTTTTTACTTATGAAATCTAGAATCAGATTTAGAGAGAGTGAATCAAATTATTACATCTTTTCCACTTTAGCATTCGTTCAACACTCTTCAAGAAACTGTTTATTGCTGATAGATGCTTCCTCTTCCTACTTTTAGACGATTATAAATTCTAAATTCTTTACAGATAGATTTGTAGAATAGAATATATAGAAGTCATATTTCATAGAACGCAACCAATTTGAAACGTCTTATTCTATCTAGCATTTGTCCAATTACTCTTCAACAATTTTTTGAATATGGAATGTTTCATTACCTACCTATTAAATTTCTAGAGTATTACTTTTTGGGTCTTCTAAATCTAAATTCTAGAAGCCAATTTCAAAAGGAAATTTCAAATTGAAAACGTCCCGTTTCCCATCTTGCAATAGTTTAATAACTCTTCTAACAGTTTTTGAGTATTGGATGTTCCCTCTTCCTACCTTTAGACGTTTGTAGGTTCTGAATCGTACAACTTTACTTCTAGATTAGTAGAATATAACGTCTAAAAGTAATTTTTCATAGACTGTATTAAATTATGAACATCTTCTCCTTACTAACATTTATCAAATTGCTAGCGTTCTTGAATATGGGTTATTTTTACAGTTTAAGCTTTAATATCTAGATCTAGATTATTACTTTTGGGTTTTTATTCCAAATCTAAATTATTGGAGCCTATTTCAAAGCGTTAGTAAGGCCTGTTTCCATCTGCTAATAGTTTAATAAATCTTCTAGAAGTTCTTGAGTATTGGATGTCCCCGCTGCCAACTCTTAGACGTTTATAGAGTCTGATTCCTAGAACTTTACTTCAAGATTTTTTTAATTTTATCTAGAAGGCATTGTTCAAAGAGTGCATTGAATTAGGAACGTCTTTTCCTTCCCAGCATTTGTCTAATTGCTCTAATAGAAGTTCTTGAATATGGGAATCTGATTCTGAATTCTGGAAGCCAAGTGCAAAATAGAATATCGAATTAGGAATGCCCCATCTCCCATCTGGCATTAGTTTAAAATTCTGGAGTACTGAATGTTTTTTCTTACATTGGACAGTTATAGATTCGAAATCCTACGTTTCTTAGGATTCTACTGCATAACTTTAAAATATAGAAGCCCGTTTCATACTAATACATCAAATAAATATGACTTTTCCATTATAACCTTGTTTCATGTTGTTCCGAAAGTTGTTGAGCATTGAACGATCTCTGTCTTGCTCGTTTAGAAGTTCTTGAATGTTAGATAGCTTTAAATTTGGGTGTTTCCAAATTTTCAATTCCAGATTGTCACATTTAAAACGAAATGTAATCTCCCATCTGGGAAATACTTAATTGCTCATCTGAAAGTTCTTGAGTATTGGATCTTTCTTCTAGATCTAGACGTTTATAGACTCCATAAGGTACTAAGTTTTACATTTAGGAATCTTCTGTCTAAAATCTGGAGGCCGATTTCGAAAGGATGCATCAACTCAATACAACGTTTCCATTATAGCAGTTGTTTGATGCTCTTTCAAAAATTATTGAGTATTGGGTCTTCCCTACCTTCTGTTAGGTATTTATGGGTTGCAAATGTCACAATTTTGCTTCTGAGTGTTTGGAATCTAATATCTAGAAGCTTATGTGAAAAGGGTGCATGCCATTAGGAAAGTACTCTTCTTCAAAGTATTTGTTTTTCTAGAATTTCTTGGATACTAGATGTTTCTTCTAGATGCATACCCAATGCAATGAACGCAGAGTAGTTGTGCCAGTTCCTTCTTTTAAATTCACTATGATATAAATAATGTGCTAGAACTAAGCCCAGGTACTACTAACTAAGCTAGAATATACGCATAGTTACCTGCTGGGTATCTGGCACAACTGCAACTTACTTGAATATGGTATAGTGCAAACGCACACATGTTCCTCGATTCGAGGGTGTTATGGTTGTTATAACCTTCCCCTCAATAGTCACTAGAAAATCCAAAATCGACAATTTCGTCGTTCTCATCGCCTCCGACTACGACCAGAACTCCAAGGGGAACAAAACCACTTCCATGAAACTTTAATAATTTATTATGTACACACACACACACACACATAATTGACATGTCCCTCCGCCTCTCACTGGACGTTCGGGTAGACGTTCCAGTTGCTGATGCCGCACATCTTGTCCTGGTTACGGGCCAACTTGATGTAGCCGTTCTCGCCCCAATCGGCGCCCCAGGAGTTCTTGATCAGCCAGTAGTCCATGTCGTCGGTACCGTAGCCGACGGCGAGGACGCCGTGGTTAAGGTCGTCGGTGCAGCTGTCGTCGTAGAACACGCCGCCGCCGTAGAGGCTGATGGAGTCGGCGTTGATGGCGACGGAGATGGGACCGACCTGGGCTGGAAACGACAAGACGAGCCGTCAGAGGTGGAAGAGGTTGGATAAGTTAGCTAAAGCTGAACGATCCCTTCGGAACGTCAAGGTGGGTGCAGGTTAAACCTAGGTTGGTTTAAGCAACCCAAGAAGCTGTGGAAGGTGTAACATGATGCCCAGTGCAATAGTGAGGTGGCGAGGTTAGATGTGATGGTTACGTTTAATGAGCTGACGCGAAATGATCTCTTCGGAACGTCAAGGTAGGTGCAATTGTAACCTAGGTTGGTTTAAACAACCTGAGAGGTTATGGAAGGTACAGAACATTGCTCAGTGCAATAGCAAATGGAGGAAGTTAGATGTGACGGTTACATTTAATTGGCTGAAGCTAGATAATCTGGACAGAATGTTTCCCAGTGCAATAGTGGGGTGACGAGGTTAGATGTGATGGTTACGTTTAATGAGCTGAAGCTGAACGATCCCTTCGGGACGTCAAGGTGGGTACAACGACTACCAAGGTTGGTTTAAGCAACCTAAGAGGTTGTGGAAAGTACAAAATGATGCCCAGTGCAATAGTAAGTGGACGAGGTTGGATGTGACGGTTACATTTAGTAAGTTAAAGCTACATGATCTCTTCGGAATGTCAAGATAGGCACAATGACTTCCTAGGCTGTTTTAAGCAACCTAAGAGGTCGTGGAAGGTACAGAACTACAAGGACAACAATTTAAAGACGTGGAAAGCTATGTCTACTTAGGGAAAACAATAACAACTAACAAAGATAATATAACTGATGAAATCATAGGAAGAATACCTCTCAGTTGGGAAACTTACCCAACTGCCTAAAATGAAAGCTTTATGACCAGTGCGTACTCCCCGTCCTCACTTACGGTACAGAAATGTGGTGCTTAACATAAAGACTTACAAAAGTTAGCCAGAATTCAAAGACGTTAAGCACGAATCATATTGGGCATTAAGCTCATGGACAAGAAGAAGAACACCTGGATCAAACTAGCGGACGTAATCGAAAGAGCTACTGAACTGTAGTGGAAATGGGCTAGCAATGTCTCTAGAAGAACTGACAATCGCTGGACAAAACGGCTGTTCGAATGGAAACCGAGGGAAAGTCGAAGAAATATTGGCAGACCAAACACCACATAGAGAGACGACATAGAAAAGTCAGTAGGGCTGTTCTGGATGAGAAGAAGCGAAGAACAGCCAGAGATGGAAAGATAAGGGGAAGGCCTACATCCAACAGTGACCAGCCATGCCCACAACCGGCAGATGGCCCTTCGAAATCATTCTGAAAGGGTTGTCTCAAAATTAATGCCCAACCTGGACACGTGGTCCAGGCTGCCACTCACCGACTGCCTGCATAAGCGCCTCCTCAGATTTATCGACCTCGCTGTAGCCGCTCAGGCTGATGTCGGCCTTGTAAGTCTGGTGGCAGATCTTGTCGTAGGCGGTGTAGGGGTACGCGTCCTCCGATGAGATCCCGTGGTCCTGGACGTAGGCGAAGCCGGACTCCATGACGCCGCCGTAGCAGCCGATGTTCCCGTAACCTTTGGAGCAATCGATGAGCTCCTGCTCGCTGAGCGATTGGGAGATGCCGTGTTTGATGAAGTTCTGGCCCTCCAGCGCGCCAGTCTGTCAGAGGAATATAGATATAGAGGTGTAGGTTTAGGTATTTCACTATATCGATGATTTTTCATAATGCCACAGTTTGACAATAGTGAAAATTGGGTTTAGTAACTCACGCAACTGAACGCCCAGCAACCGCCGCACTTTCCCTGGTTCTTGACGCCCAAGACGGCGCCGGTCTCCCTCCAATCCTTTGAGTCGTCGACTTTGAGGGTCGCGTTCGGCACGAACTTATTGGCGGTCTTCAGCGCGGGAGTCCTGAACGTGAGGTACTTGGTCTTGAACTCGTCGGCGGTGAGGTCGGCGAACATGGTGGTGTTCATGTAGTAGGTTTTGTCCCCTTTCTCGTAGAGGGCGTTGTGCGCCTCGATCTTGCGCAGGTTGTCCTGGAAGATGCCGAAGCGCAGCTTGTCCTCCCTCAGGCTACGATAGACTTTACCGTGGGTTTTCTGAGAAATCGGAGGAGTTTTATGAGAGGGATATGGAGTAAGTACCAACAAAAACTCGTCCCAATTGGTACTTAACATAGAAATATAATATTGCTCAGAACGCCAATCAGTTCTGAACAATTTGACACCCCATAGGACAAATTAACCTATGCTCTATTGAAAACAAATCCCGATGCACGTCATTTTGATGACGTCACCAAACATCCAATACTACCAACTTAATATAGCCCCAGGACATCGCAATTTATGTGTTCCGTGTATAGACGTTACAGAGTATACTTCTGAGTTTGCGCAGTAAATAGTGTATTAAGCGGGATATTTCCCCGTGTCATCAAAGCAGCACTGAGGGTTTTTGACTGCTCGTTCGTGAATTTGATATGAATAAGTTGTAGATATGAATGTTTGATTGAACCGACTTCTTGAAAATGGAAATGTGGGGCTACTGAGACTTGGAAAATATGTTAATAATGTAATATAATGTTGTTTTTTTTTTAAATATTATTGGAAATACCCTTTGGATCTATTTTTCTCAATTTTCTCAAGACTCAATTTTAAATTATAATTGTAGTGAATAATAATATTTAAATTATTAAACATTAAATAGGCAGCATTCTCCTTGTCAACACCGATGAGTACAAATACATCATCTCAGATGAGACTCAAGCAGGATAAGAATAATAGTAATAATAATAATAATAACAATAATACTAATAATAATAATCTATATCAATAAAAATAAAACTATGATTTTCCAATTTTTCAAAAAATAGACCCAAAATAGAAAAACGCTTACCTTGAACTTGGTCCATAGTTCAGCATCGGTGGCGGCATGGACGGCCAGGAGGAAGGAGGCAAAAACTACTAAAAGTTTCATTCTGATTTTTCTGAAAATAAAAATTACTTAAAAATAGGGATTCGTCAACGAGAACAACATCTCCTTACCTTATCAGAAAGAACAACAGAGTGAAACTGTATGCGACAGCTAGAACAAGTCGACCTTTTATAATGGGTACACGGGGAAAGAGTCCACTCAAAGAAGATAAGATCAATGTAAATTTTAGGCATCGTATTCAAAGATAATCGATCAACAAGTGAGTTTATAAATGCGTATATGTCTCAACCACGTGAGGGTTTGTAATGAGTTATTAAAAAGAAAAAAAAATATTGGCATCGTTGTTCAATCGCGTCCGAAAACGTGCTGAATCACTCGTGTTTCGAAAATTGCTCGACGAGTAATTGGGAAGGTAAATATTGTCTGGTTTGGAATCATTCTTTTCTCTTGTTTATTTCTGGGTATAAATACCCGGAAGTTTATCACCTACAAACACAGTCAATTCATAATCGCCGCAGTGAACCATGCAACAGTGAAACACACCATGGCCAAGTTAACCATTGTAAGTATTGCTCTTTAATTTCCTTTCATTCTTTTCTCTCTAGTGACTATCACTAAAAATCCCTTTTTCCCACTTCAGATAGCTCTGATCCTCTACGCCCTTTCGCTCTGGGTACTCAGCACAGCGTCACCCTTACCGGAAAATCACCAAATTGCACCCTCAGAACGGTCCAGTGAAGATCTAGAGACTGCAGCCAGTATGCTGTTCTTCGGGCCACTATTCAAATATCGCCATGAGAAATTGCAGAGGTACAGGGAAACCAGTGATCACAATTACCTGTACGTCTCTAGGAGGTCGAGATCTTAGACGGGGATCTGGTTGTAACGAAGTGTGCCAAATGTTAAATTATTTTATTTATTGATCGAGTGGATGACGTGGTGAAAGTAGGAATCTTGAACGAAGATTCGTTCTGGTAAAGAAGTTGTGAGGAGAAATAATAAATGTGTTCTTTTGTTTCCTGCTGTTTTCTTTTTAAGTCCCAAACCATTTTCGTTATTGAGTAAAATGATCAAAATGATGAGTAAGCGCTATCACTAAGAAACATTATAGAACTCTCTTATATAGAAATTCATAAAACTGCGTCTTCATTGGGAAGTAAGACAAGTCGACGTTGATTGAGTTGTGATTCGTCGTATTGGATTTTCCAGATTTTTGGAAAATTTCATTTCGTGACTAAGGGTAGTTATAGGAAAAGTGCCTTTTACCCAAAATCACCAGAATATCCAAAAACTGTGTTTTTTTCTGCCTTAATTATGACCAAAATTACCCTTCCAAAATAGAATGGAACTGCAAAAGAAACAAAACAACTATCACATTCTCTCTCGTTTTTAGAAACTTAAAGATTATTAATTCTACAATTTTTGTGGATATTTTAAATGTGATACCTATAAGAAGCCTATATCAAATGAAGAACTTCTTCTCATTTCTAATATTTTTCTGATTGCTCTTCAACAAGTTATTGAAGATTGCATACTTTTTCTACACTTTGCTTCTTTTCAAATTTTCATTTCTAGATTACTAAATTTCGGTTTTCAAAAATCTTCAAATCTAGAAGTCTATAAGACAGTTTGAAATGAGATATTAGGAACGCCTTTTCGCATCTATCAATCTTTAATCTGGATGTTCTTAAATATCGAATGTTTTTCAAGATTTCAAATTCCACGTTTTTACTTATGAAATCTAGAATCAGATTTAGAAAGAGTGAATCAAATTATCACATCTTTTCCACTTTAGCATTCGTTCAACACTCTTCAAGAAACTCTTTATTGCTGATGGATGCTTCCTCTTCCTACTATTAGACGATTATAAATTTTGAATTCTTTACTGATAGACTTGTAGAATAAAATATATAGAAGTCATATTTCATAGAACGCAACCAATTTGAAACGTCTTATTCTTTCTAGCATTTGTCCAATAGTCCAATTACTCTTCTACAATTTCTTGAATATGGAATGTTTTCATTACCGACCTATTAAATTTCTAGAGTATTACTTTTTGAGTCTTCTAAATATAAATTCTAGAAGCCAATTTCAAAAGAAAATATCGAATTGAAAAAGTCCCGTTTCCAATCTTCCAATAGTTTAATAACTCTTCTAACAGTTCTTGATTATTGGATATTCCCTCTTCCTATCTTTAGGCTTTGTAGGTCCTGAATCGTACAACTTTATTTCTAGATTTCTAAAATATAATGTCTAAAAGTAATGTTTCATAGACTGTATCAAATTATGAACATCTTCTCCTTTCTAACATTTAACAAATTGCTAGCGTTCTTGAATATTGTTTTTTACAGTTTAAACTTTAATATCTAGATCTAGATTATTTCTTTTGGGTTTTTCTTCTAAATCTGAATTATAGGAGCCTATTTCAAAGCGTTAGGAAGGCCTGTTTCCATCTGCTAATGGTTTAATACATTTTCTAGAAGTTCTTGAGTATTGGATGTCCCCGCTGCCTACTCTTAGACGTTTATAGAGTCTGATTCCTAGAACTTTACTTCAAGATTTTTTTAATTTTATCTAGAAGGCATTGTTCAAAGAGTGCATTGAATTATGAACGTCTTTTCCTTTCCAAAGTTTGTCTAATTGCTCTTATAGAAGTTCTTGAATATGGGAATCTGAATCTGAATTCTGGGAGCCAAGTGCAAAATAGAATATCCAGTTAGGAATGTCCCATCTCCCATCTGGCATTAGTTTAAAATTCTGGGGTACTGAATATTTTTTCTTACATTGGACAGTTATAGATTCGAAATCCTACGTTTCTTAGGATTCTACAGTATAACTTTAAAATCTAGAAGCCCGTTTTATACTAATGCATCAAGTAAATATGACTTTTCCATTATAACCTTGTTTCATGTTATTCCGAAAGTTGTTGAGCATTGAACGATCCATGTCTTGCTCGTTTAGAAGGTGTTGAATAATGGATAGCTTTAAATTTGGGTGCTTCCAAATTTTCAATTCTAGATTGTCATATTTAAAATGAAATGTAATCTCCCATCTGGGAAATACTTAATTGCTCATCTGAAAGTTCTTGAGTATTGGATCTTTCTTCGAGATCTAGACGTTTATAGATTCCATATGGTACTAAGTGTTACATTTAGGAATCTTCTGTCTAAAATCTGAAGGCCGATTTCGAAAGGATGCATCTCAATACATTGTTTCCATTATAGCAGTTGTTTGATGCTCTTTCAAAAATTATTGAGTATTGGGTCTTCCCTACCTTCTGTTTTAGGTATTTATGGGTTGCGAATGTCACAATTTTGCTTCTGAGTGTTTGGAATCTAATATGTAGAAGCTTATGTGAAAAGGATGCATGCAATTAAGAAAGTACTCTTCTTCAAAGTATTTGTTTTTCTAGAAGTTCTTGGATACTAGATGTTTCTTCTAGATGCGCACCCAATGCAATGAACGCAGAGTAGTTGTGCTCTTCACATGCCTGCATCTGCCCTGCTGGGTATCTGACACAACTGCAAGTTACATGAATTTGGTATAGTGCAAACGCACACATGTTCCTCGATTCGAGGGTGTTATGGTTGTTATAACCTTCCCCTCGAGAGTCACTAGAAAATCCAAAATCGACAATTTCGTCGTTATCATCTCCTCCGACTACGACCAGAAGCCCAACGGGAACAAAACCACTTCCATGAAACTTTAATAATTTATTATGTACACACACACACATAACTAACATGTCGCATTACCTCCCCTACGCCTCTCACTGGACGTTCGGGTAGACGTTCCAGTTGCTGATGCCGCACATCTTGTTCTGGTTACGGGCCATCTTGATGTAACCGTTCTCGCCCCAATCGGCGCCCCAGGAGTTCTTAATCAGCCAGTAGTCCATCTCGTCGGTGCCGTAGCCGACGGCGAGCACGCCGTGGTTGAGGTCGTCGGTGCAGCTAGCGTCGTAGAACACGCCGCCTCCGTAGAAGCTGATGGTGTCCGCGTTGATGGCGACGGAGATGGGACCGACCTGGGCTGGAAACGACAAGACGAGCCGTCAGAGGTGAAAGAGGTTGGATAAGTTAGCTGAAGCTGAACGATCCCCTCGGAACGACAAGGTGGGTGCAGGTTAAACCTAAGGTTGGTTTAAGCAACCCAAGAAGTTGTGGTAGGTGCAAAATGATGCCCAGTGCAATAGTGAGGTGACGAGGTTAGATGTGATAGTTACGTTTAATCAACCTAAGAGGTCGTGGAAGGTAAAGAACACTGCCAAGTGCAATAGTGAGTGGACGAGATTAGTTCTGACGGATTAGATTAGAAGATTTAGATTAGAGGAAGCTAAATAATCTCTTCGGAACATCAAGGTAGGTACAACGACTACCTTCCTAGGTTGGTTTAAGCAACCTAAGAGATTGTGGAAGGTACAAAACATTGCCCAGTGCAATAGTGAGTGGACGGGGTTAGATGTGACGGTTACATTGAGCTACCTGATGCTAAATAATTTCTTCGGAATGCCAAGATAGGTGCAATGACTTCCTAGGCTGTTTTAAGCAACATAAGAGGTCGTGGAAGGTACAGAAATACAAGGACAACAATTTAAAGAAGTGGAAAGCTATGTCTACTTAGGGAAAACAATAACAACTAATAAAGATAATATGACTGATGAAATAATAGGAAGAATCTCACTCAGTTGGGCAGCCTTCGTAAAACTCAAACACGTATTCATATCAAACTTACCCGACTAGTACCTAAAATGAAAGCTTTAGGACCAGTGCGTACTCCACGTCCTCTCTTACGGTACTGAAACGTGGTGCTTAACATAAAGACTTACAAAAGTTAGCCAGAACTCAAAGAAGTTACGCACGAATCATATTGGGCACTAAGCTCATGGCCAAGAAGAGGAACACCTGGATCAAACTAGCGGATGTAATCGAAAAAGCCATTGAACTGTAGTGGAAATGCGCTAGCCATACCTCTACAAGAACTGACAATCGCTGGACAAAACGACTGTTCGAATGGAAACCAAGGGAGAGTCGAAGAAGTATTGGCAGACCAAACACCACATGGAGAGACGACATAGAAAAGTCAGTAGGGCTTTTTTTGATGGGAGAAGCGAAGAAGAGCCAGAGATGGAAAGAGAAAGTGGATGGAAATAGACAGATCGTGCTCGTGATCTCTTAGTTGACCAGCCATGCCCACAACCGGCAGAGGGTCCTTCGACGTCCTTCGGAAAGGGTTGTCTCAAGATTAATTCCCAACCTGGACACTCGGTCCAGGCTGCCACTCACCGACGGCCTGCATGAGCGCCTCCTCGGAGTTATCGACCTCGCTGTAGCCGCTCAGGCTGATGTCCGCCTTGTAGGATTCGTGGCAGGTGTCGTCCGAGGCGAGGTAGGGGTACGCGTCCTCCGCGGAGAGCCCGTACTCCTGGACGTAGGCGAAGCCGTACTCCATGACGCCGCCGTCGCAGCCGAGGTTCCCGTAACCTCTCGAGCAGTCGAGGAGCTCCTGCTCGCTGAGCGATTGGGAGATGCCGTGTTTGATGAAGTTCTGGCCCTCCAGCGCGCCAGTCTGTCAGAGTAATATAGATATAGAGGTGTAGGTGTAGGTATTTCAGTATATCGATGATTTTTCATAATGTCATAGTTTCATAATAGTGAAAATTGGGTTTAGTAACTCACGCAACTGAACGCCCAGCAACCGCCGCAGTTTCCCTGGTTCTTGACTTCCAATACGGCACCGGTCTCCCTCCAATCCTTCGAACCGTCGACTTTGAGGGTCGCGTTCGGCACGAACTTATTGGCGGTCTTCAGCGCGGGAGTCCTGAACGTGAGGTACTTGGTCTTGAACTCGTCGGCGGTGAGGTCGGCGAACATGGTGGTGTTCATGTAGTAGGTTTTGTCTCCTTTCTCGTAGAGGGCGTTGTGCGCCTCGATCTTGCGCAGGTTGTCCTGGAAGATGCCGAAGCGCAACTTGTCCTCCCTCAGGCTACGGTAGACTTTGCCGTGCGTTTTCTGGGAAATCGGAGTTTTATGAGAGGAATATGGAGTGAGTACCAACAAAAACTCGTCTCCGTTGGTATTTCACATACAAATATAATATGCTCAGAACGCCAATCAGTTCTGAACAATTTGACACCCCATAGGACTAATTAACCTATGCTCTTTCAGAACAAATCCCGATGCACGTCATTTTGATGACGTCACCAATCATCAAATACTGCCAACTTAATATAGCCCCAGGATGTCGCAATTTATGTGTTCCGTGTATATTTTAGGTTGAGAATACACATAACCATATATATTCTCTGAAGCGCACTTTACCCTCGTTTGCTTTTTGAAATTTTCTCGAAATTCATTAAAAGAATCTTTTTTTTAAACTATGCATATTTATCATACTATCGAATATGCATAATAAACTTCAATAACATTTTTGGCTAAATCTTCCCTAAAGGGTACTTTACCCTTGTCTTTCAAATTTTAAAGGATTTTTTTCCAAATTTCCAATGTGTCAATTTTGATGTTTATAACATATTATGAAAACTCCTTTAACGTATATATCCAAGATACAAAAATTTAGGAAGAAGCAATTTAAGAAAGACTCAATAATTGCTTCGATTTTTCGAGCGCCATTAATGCATATCCATATACTTCATCTCATAAACGCAATATTTTCAATCAAAGTTAAATTGACTCAATTGACTCAATTTTAAATTATAATTGTAGTGAATAATAATATTTAAGTTATTAAACATTAAATAGGCAGTATTCATCTTGTCAATACCAATGGGTACGAATACATCATCCCAGATGAGACTCAAGCAGGATAATAATAATAGTAATAATAATAATAATAATAATAATAATAATAATAATAATAATAATAATAATAATAATAATAGACTTAAAATCGAAAAACGCTTACCTTGAACTTGGTCCATAGTTCAGCATCGGTGGCGGCATGAACGGCCAGAAGGAAGGAGGCAAAAACTACTAAAAGTTTCATTCTGATTTTTCTGAAAAGAAAAATTACTTAAAAATAAGGATTCGTCCACGAGAACAAGATCTTCTTACCTTATTAGAAAGAACAACAGAGTGAAACTGTATGCGATAGCTAGAACAAGCTGACCTTTTATAATAGGTACACAGGGAAAGAGTCCAAACACTCGAAGAAGATAAGATCAATGTAAATTTTAGGCATCGTCTTCAAAGATAATCGATCAACAAGTGTGTTTATAAATGCGTATATGTCTCAACCACGTGAAGGTTTGATTTGTAATGAGTTATTAAAAAGAAACCACAACTATTAGATGTATCCACAATTTTTGTTGTATTTATACGTAGAGGAGCCTGCATGAGATTTTGCTTCTAGATTCCTGCCTGCAATATCGAATTGTCAAATTACCACGCAAAAGAGTTACCATTGAGCAATAAATAGTAATAATATTGTTTTTATGTGATAGTGCTTTCTAATCTTATATATTTTCATACTCATTCATTCGATTAATCGAGATTAAACCTTCAAAAACGAAATCATCATCATCATCAGAAGATTATAGACCAATCATGAGTTGTTATTTGTACTTATACGTCGCAAACATATCGATTTCCCAATACAAGGAACTTTTTCTTCAAGTGGACCACTTAAAAAGTTACTGTCTGCGTACCAATGTACTTGTGTACTTTATTATTATTATTATAATTATTCGCTATCACACAAGGTAATTACTATTAACATGCACGCAAAAAATATTAATTTGGTAGGTATACGTTCTGGTATTGCTTACAATGAATAGAGAAGGTTTAATTGTGATTCAGAGAGTAATAACTATTATAGTATCAGTTTTTTTAATATCAATAAAATTATTAAACAGAAATTAATGTTAAACTTGTATAAGCAACCAGGAATGGTACGTGGCACTCTATGGGTGTAAAGTAGATTCGTAAGTATTATAGTCATATGTATTATATCCTCCATGGATATTGGACATTCTGTTCTTCAGGACAATTTTACGTTATATCAATCCATAGCATTACTTTGTATGATTTCATGACTGTTCCATTATTTCGAAGGTACCCACTGTCTCCTTAAGTATATTTACTTATTCATTTTTTGGGATTCACCCATCCATTTTCTAATTTCGCTACAAAACTCACATGGTAACTCAATCGAACTGTTTTTAGACAGTAGCGAAACTTCGACGATTTCCGCAATTTTTGGACGAGGAGATAACATGTTTAAATTTCTAATTTTAGGGTATTTTTGGGAAAATTTGGAAATTCGCGACAATACTTGCATGATCGGTCAAGCTCACCCTTTGTAGCGAACCAGCTAAATTTCAAGTCTCTAACTGAAGTAGTTTTTGAGTTACGATTTTTTGAAAAACAAGAAAAATAATTTTTACCAAGTAAATTTTACTTTTAGCATTAAGAAACTTTCCTCTTTCTTTCGCGACCAAAATTTTGATAGTCTAATTTTGGAACGTTAAGATCTTTCACTAGGTACCAAAAACAAATTTTCGAATCCCATTAACACTTTAATTTTGGAAATCCAAAGGTTCAACAAGCTCAAAATTTATAAAATCTATATCAAGTAATGTCAAAAAACCAAGTGCTACAAAATCGTCAGAATGTGTTTGGAAAGGTCGAGCTTTGGTACCAGGACAACAGAAGTAGTGAAGAGGTTGAGAGGTAATGTAGCTGCCTTCCTTTCAACTCATAGAACATAAAAGTTATACTCTAAAATTGGAGGTTTTATGATAATATTTCCCTGGAGAGTATGCAACCCAATTTACCAATTCCAGTTTTGACCGAAATTAACAGACACTTATGTTTTTATAATTAACTTAGTTAGTAGTGGTAGTGTTGCATTTTGTTACATTTTACATCTAAAGATTGTCGCAGAAGGTTGGTGTTGGTGTTATCAATTTATATCCCATCATATATTACAAATGAAATCAGGTTTTATTATAAATGTTTTATTTAATACAAAACAATACGTATAAGTTAGTCACGCGAATAAATTACTACAAAACATCTTATTACTAAACCATCGTGATCTATTAAATAAGAATAAATACCTACTAAGCTTCCAATTTACACGTATTAGTACCAGATACCAAGTCTCGGTACCGTTCTAATATTCGGTGTCAAGATACCATTAAAAGTACCATTGCAGCAATCTAAACTAAGACACGTTCGGATACAACGCAGCCATGTCGATGCCACACAAGTTAGCACCCCTGACCATCTGTATGTAACCTTCCTCTCCCCATTCCGTCCCCCAGGAATTCTTCACGATCCAATAATCGACGTTCTCTTCTGTAGTACCGTAACCAACCACCAGGACGGCGTGGTCCAGCTCGTGGGAGCAGAAGGTCGCGTTGAAGACCCCGCCGGCGTACAACTGGATCCCGTTGGCGTTTAAGGCGGCTGAGATCGGTCCGATGAGGGCTGAGAAAGAAGAGTAAACGTTATAGGGAGAAAGGTTATTATCTGGTTTATTGGTTGAGCAGAGTTCTGAGTTGGTTTGGACGTACCATGACATTTCAAGTCTGCTGAACGACTTGGAAGGCTTCACCACCAAACTACCCATCGACCAAATTGAACTCATCAACCAGAGTCAAATGGTCAACTCTGGTTAACATCTGGTCAACTAGTTGAACAAAGTTCTGATTTGGTTTGAACGTACAATGACATTCCAAGACTGCTGAACGACTTGGAAGGCTTCACCATCAAACTACCCATCGACCAAATTGAGCTCATCAACCAGAGTCAAATGGTCAACTCTGGTTAACATCTGGTCTACTGGTTTTGAACAAACTTCTGATTCGGTTTGAACGTACCATGACATTCCAAGTCTGTTGAACGACTTGGAAGGCTTCACCACAAAAACACTCATCAACCACATTGAATTCACCAACCAGAGTCAACTGGTCAACTCTGGTTAACATCTGGTCAACTGGTTGAGCACTGTTTTGAGTTAGTTTGGACGTACCATGCCATTCCAAGTCTGCTGAACGACTTGGAAGGCTTCACCACCAAACCACCCATCGATCACATTGAATTCACCAACCAGAGTCAAATGGTCAACTCTGGTTAACATCTGGTTAACTGGTTGAGCACTGTTATGATTTGGTTTGAACGCACAATGACAATCCAAGACTGCTGAACCACTTGGGAGGCTCCAACTAGTTGACTCTAGTTAACACCTAAGTACTCTGTTGGTTGAACAAAGTACTGATTTGGTTTGAACGTCCAATATGACCTTCCAAGACTGCTTCACCACCCAACTACCACACTGAACTCACCAACAGCTTCCTTCAGATCTTCCTCGTCGGCGGGTATCTGAGTGTATCCCTCTACCTTCAGATCGGTCTTGGCGGTCGTGGTATTGACGCATTGGGTCTTGATGGTGTGGAACGGGTAATCCTCCTCGCTGGAGATTCCGTTGTCTTCGACGTACTCGAAGGCGTACTCCATTCGACCACCGAAGCACGCAACAGAACCATAAGAACCGGCGCAGTCGATCAGCTCCTGTTCGCTCAGCAACAGCTTGCTGCCGTGTTTGATGGCGTATTGGCTCTCCAAAGCGCCCGTCTGGAAATGGAGATTGATGGTCAAGGAATGCGGGAAAAGCAAATTGAACTTATGGGAGAAAGGAGGTAACCAAAACAGAATAGAATAGTTTGGAAACGTTGGAGTTGCTGTCAGTTGTGTAAGTTTTCTGTGAAGAACGTACCGACAGCACTCTCCCAGACTTTAAAATGTAATGAACATACTAAAGTGGAGATTGTACAACCTTCTAACTTTAAAGTTATTCAGGGAGATCTCTACCAGATTCTGGAGGAGTTTCAGGAAAGGGAAAAAATATTCGAAAGTTGGCAAAAATATTAAGAAGGTTTCTACTGGTTCTACAAAAACATTGAAACTTCCTTAGACCAATTCCAACATCTCCAAGTAATAATAATCTAGACGAAACTTTTTAGAAAAGTTTACTAATTTCCAAATTCTAGGCACTTTGATTTTCTAAATTTTTGGATTACCTTGGAATACATCTTCTATGTAATTTGAAAGATTTGACAGATTCCAAAATTTAATAAAAAGAGCCTGGAGTTTACATTTTGAAAATTCTGGGTTGATTCTGAATTACTTCTCAAAAATTTGAAATCTAGAAAGAATGAGCCGACTTTTATTTCAGGAGACTACCACATTTCTAAGTTATGATAATCAAGACAAACTGCATGAATATAATGTTCCAACATAATGGAAATTTGGGTTGCCGACATTGAAGCATTTAAGATTTTTGGGCAAGATCCAGACAGCTTTAAAGGCTTGATGGCTCCAAACTTGAACTAAAAAGAAATGGGATAGTGCCCAAACATATTTGGTAACCCTAAAAGTTTCCACCTTTACTTTCCAAGCACAAGTTTACTTTCCATAATTACTTTCCAAGTTCTGGGCAACTTAGTTTTTGGAGCCTTTGGACCTTTGGACTAAAAATAATCTTCAATGGTTTTAGAAGATTTTAAAACATCTTTAACGCAATTTGAAAGACATAACAGATTCCAGAGTTTATCAAAGATTATCTGGAAATTTTATATTTTTAAAATTATGGGTTCTTCCTTAAATATTTCTCAAAATTTGGAATCTAGAAGGAATGAGTCGAATTTTATTACATGAGTTTGTTACATTTCCAAGTTGTCATAATCTAGAAGAAGCTTATTAAAAATAAGATGTTCCAAATGAATAGCAATTTCGATTTTCGAAGATATGAAGCAATTAAGATTTCTGGACAAGTTCAAGGCAACTCCAAAGTTGTAATTACCGCACAATGAAAAAGGAGTGTCCAAAGGCAACTCTAAAAGTGCATACTCTCCAAATTCTAAGCACCCTGATTTTTGAAGCCCTTGAACTACAACAAACTCAGGTTTCTGGATAATATTTTAGTGCTTCAATGTAATTTTAACAACGACACATTCCAGAAATTACCAAAGATAGTAAGCGGCTTGGAAGGTTTCTATTTTTCAAATTATGGGTTCTTCCTTAAACAGTTATCAAAATTTTGAAGTCTAAAAACAACAAGCGGAATTTTATATCAAGAGGGTTCATATTCCCAAGTTATGATAATCCAGAAGAAACTTGTTAAATATAATAAGGTGTTCCCAGTAAATAGAAACGTTGGTTTCAGAAACTCAGAAGCATTTAAGCTTTCTGGACAATGTCAAGGCAACTGTAAAGACTTAATAGCCCTACAAATTAAGCACCTTGATGTTTGAACCTTTTGAACCAAGAAAAACCTTCCAAGTGTCTGGATAATATTGTAATGCACTAAGACAATTCGATAAGAGGATTCTAGTAACTGAAAACTCTTCTTTGAAACTCAAAGCATTAACTTTCAAAACTTCTGAAACTCACCGCACTGAAAGCCCAACAGGCGTTGCAAGACAGCTGGTCCTTCACCTTGCTGACGACCTTCCTCTCCCTCCAATCGACGGAATCGGGAACCTTCGCTCCCGTGGGAGTGTACACGTCAGATTTCAAACTCCTCGTCGGTTTCGAGTAGGACAACGTCCTCTCGAACTCCTCCTGCGTGAGATCCGCGAACTTCGTTATTCCCAACTTGTGAGTCACTTCCTTCGCCTCGTACCTCCTGTTGTGCTCCTGGATGACGTCCAGGTTCTGCAGGAATACGTTGTACCGCATCTGGTCTTCCCTGAGGCTCCTGTAGGACTTCTTGTGAGTTTCCTTGAGGAAAATTGGGTATAGTTGGGCATCAAGGTGGTGTGGTGAGGAAGTTTGGAGTTTCTCATGAACAATATGAACACGTCAAGAATTGTGGAGAATGTATTCAAGCAATTGTTATGAGATTGGAAAAGGATGATATTATCTGTACCTACCTTGAACTGAAGCCATAACTCATTTTGGGATATGGCACAAGTCGCCATAACTAAAAAGGGAAACAGAATGAATCCACGCATGATTGGAACTGTATTCAAGGAGAGTCTTTCTCGATCAACTTTTGAATTCGATGTAACCTTCTTGGATTTAAAATGCCTTTTTATACTCCCACTGTATTTAAATTGATCGGAAAGAATTAGGAAAAATCACGCGCAGACATGATAATCTCAATAGATATACACGTGTGGACGTAAAACGTCTGGAAAAATTGTAAAAAATGTGCGATAATGCATTTAAATCGATGCATTTGCATGTAATTGAGATACTTTATACGGTAACTTTTGCTAAATGAATTTCCGAACGTTTCCAAAGGGCTTGGTCATAAGTTCAATAGGTACCTCTTAAATGCGTCTGAGTAGTTTCGCAAATTCGCAACATTGTTTGCTTTGCACTGATAACGATCGGGATCGAGATCAACCTTGTAAAAATATCACTTTCTTACGAAACCGATCATTCCTGAATACTAAAAGGGCAAAATATTTTTGAAAAATATGTTTGTTGTTTCCCGAAGACATGTTTGTTCTAAAGTATATTTTGAGTGTGTATTTCCTATCGTTTTTCTTTCTTCTTTGACGCGTGTAGTGATAACATTTTGATTATGACTGACATTGTAAGGGGTTTTGGAATAACGAGAGCTGATCCAAACAACCCAAAGAGATATATGACTTGAACGTAGAAGATATCTAAAAGAAATGTCAAAGAAGTCCTTTCAATATGTCGTTATATTGAAATTTTCAATAACATAAGTAGGTCGCCAGTGTTTACAAAATAACGAAAAATACCTACTATCACATAACCTGGGGTTTGTTTAGCTCTCAAAAACGATCAATATGATCAGTCGTAAGCTCGAAACATTTTTTGGACTCTACCTCATTTTCCTGTGTGATCCTGCGTGAGCCAAACTTAAGGGATTCTTAATATAAGGATTAATAAGGGATTAAATTAATAGGGGATTCTATGTTGTATCCATACAAAAGGTCTTTGGTATATCTCTGATGCAGAACTTATACCTAAAAGACACATTTATAAAAACATCTGTTTGGGGAGCTTTTAAGACACTCATACCAATTATAAGGCAACAACTTTCAGTTCCAATGATCCTAAGACGTATGAAAGGAGTTGCAACGTTTTTAAGGGAAATGTGAAGTTTGTGATGGTTTTAAAGGAGTTCTGATAGTTTCCAAGAAGTTTACATAATACAAGTTGCAATTGGCTCCAAGAAAAACATGGAGTTTGAAATAGAATTGGTGGAACACTTTGAACAAAGTTGAAGAATTTCAAGGAATTACTTGTGCCAATTTTAACGGTCTGATGTCAATTTTTAAGGAGTTGTAATTGTTTTAAAACTAGTTCTGAGTTGGAGATATAACTCATGACATCATTGAAGGACTTTAAAATAAATATCTGACAATGATATTTAGTTCAAAATGTGTTATACTTGTTGCAACTTTAAAAACTTTAATAGAATCTAATGATTTCATTCAAATCAATAAATTTGAACATAATAGCAGTCAACAGCAGTTCAACACAAAGCAAAGTGTAAGCTGTATAAACTACCCTTAACTACTCGTTGTAACTATAAATCATTCCTTGTGTTTTCTAATTGTTTAAATTAATTTATATCTTCCCTCCAACTGTCTTTCTTGAGCGCCATTTGTTATGTATCGTTTTCCTGTTTGTTTTGCATTGCATAATAGCGTTTCTCCGACGCTATTCTGTTCTACGCCCTTCTAGAGCTACATCCTAAGAGGCTATATCATCCCACTGAGCGTGACATATGGTGGAGGCGCAATATCTTCGTCTATTTGACTCGATAGAACACGTAGAATCAATTATTGTAAAATGAAGGAACAATATTTCAAACTTTAAACTTAGTCTCAATGCTTCAACTAATCAGCAACAAAGTAGGTACAAATGATCCATCTGGGAGAATGCAAAGGCAAACGTAGAATAACTGAAGATTGTTATCACATGTTTAATTCATTGCAATCTTCATTTAAGTATATACATAAATTATTTGAAAATAACGAATCTCAGTTCAATCTCATTAAAGTTTAGTTTATAATTTTAAGTGATCACTCAGTGATCACGACTCTAATAAGTAATGAGAGAACGACGATAAAGAGAGATAATTTTTAACACAAGTAGTGTACCGTGTACCGTAGATGGCAGCTTTATGCTAAACACGTTAAAGTCACTAAATGTGGAAAGTACCGCAATTCAATGTCCCAACGTGTTAGAGAGAGAAGTACATTTTCGGACACAATATGGCGGATTACAGCTACAATCTGCCTGTTTCATGCCTATAGTTGTGTTTTGTGGATTGTGGGTTATGTGTCATAGTGTGTCATATTTGTTTATTTTATTGTATATAGGTGTAAATTAATTTTTATGTGCATTTTTCTCTCGCGAAATTTCGTTTTTACTTTTTGGGAATAAAAATGCCAAGTTGTTGTTTTATATTTTAAAACGAGCAAATTTTTGTTTTCTATTTTGAATTTCGCGCGGCGCGGCGCGGACACAATATGGCCGCCCATTGCGGTACTTTCCTCATTTAGTGACTTTAAAACACGTGCTTGTTGAGGTTAGAAGTAAGGTCGACATGACGTTTTGAAAATTTGAAATTTTCCACGAAATGGCATGGAAGATCCCTGAAGAATACACAAAAGACCACTTGAATTCATACTTGCATAATGAAAATAATGTTGCAGATAGCACATAGGTTCGCTACTGTTACAGATGACTACAAGGTATAACTACTAAGCAAGAAGAAAAGATGATGATGACCTTTTCAAGAAAATGTTAGAATTTGAACTGAAGAAAGAAGGTGACGAATGAAAGGAAGAAAAACCTAAAATCCGAAATATATTTAATATTACATACAATAATCAATTGTTTAATAGATGACATTAAATGTACATTAGGTACTCTTATGTTACAACGTCCTCTTATGGTATAATTGACCTTACTGAAGCGAATTCACGATCACGTTACGGAAATAAGTTATTATGCAAAACGTGTTTAGTAAACTGATTGATTCTAGCTAAAAAGTTCCCTAAAAATATCCTAATTTGAAGATTCTCGTAAATAACGTTGAAGTTAGCGTCAATACCTGACCTTGCCCGTGCGTTCGTGTATCACGTTACTAAGTAGTTCACTGGAAGTCATTTAAAACATTTTTTGAACTATTCAGCAATCTACTAGTTTTTTGAAAGGGATGTCAAGACGTCTCAAACACATCTTGCAAGACGTTTTCAAGACGACCCTTAAAAATGATCAGAAGGCAGTTCAAAGAGGCCTTCAAGACGATCTAAAAACAGCTTAAACATATCATTGAAGACATCTTCTAGACGTCCACGGGTACATCACCCAGGCGTCGCACTTGTTTCTTGTTTACGCCCGGAACATTGAAGTTTCGGGGTGTCAAAATTGGGCAACTTCCTTTCGGTCAAAATTGGTGTCGAGACATGCGAGACTTGGAGATCATCGGCCTCGCCATCCCAGGGGAGCGGCCCTCCGCCACGGAGCAGGACAAGCCGACCGAGGAACCGACCACCTCGATCCCGTTGTTGTGCGCGTTGTGGGTGTTCTCGTCGATATTCACGGCGACCCGTTTCGAATTCAACACCCACGTAACCGGTTAAGTATACCTACTCCTATTCGTACCTAACAGGGTGGATTAGGCCTCTGCCTGGTTTTGAGTCTCACATGATATCTAACGGCGAATTTTCAGGCGTCATGATCACGTTCAACCTGTTGGAGGCGCTCCTCAACTGTTTCACGTCGTGGTTGCTGTTCAGGGGGTTGATGAAGGTGAGTGAGTGAGGTTCGTTCTATCGGACACTGAATCTTGACGTTATTCTGGTTTTGCTGGAGAGTACTTTGAATAACTAGTACGAAAATACCAATTATCAGTTTAGGAGATGATTCGTTTAAAAGATATATAGCCTTTGGAAATTGTCACTTTACGTAGATCATGGGATTCACATATAAAAATTCCCCAAAAAATCGTCATTATACTCTTTCTCCCAACAAGATAGACGTGTCCTCTTCTACCAAAACAAAATCCATCAAAATTGACTCTGTTCGATAAGACGAACCTTTACCCGTTAAGACACCAATCGAATTCTGTCGTAGAGGAGCCTGCCGTTTGTCTTGCCATGGATCTTTACCACTAGTTATGGGTTGTACTATAACAATTACACGTGCATGATGAAGATGATGAGAATCCTACGCCCGCACAGGAACAGCGCTCCGCTACCGTGGACGGTCATATTGCTGACTACAGTCGCGTTGGGTATGTATTTGCTAATCCAGAAAAAACCCAGAAAACGTAAAAAATGTCATGGGGTACCACTGCTGGTTACTAGTCAACATCAGTTACCCCAACAAGTCAATTAATTCATATTTATTAAATTGTTGAGCTGATTGTAAATGGTAAGTAGTTTACAATGTGAGATGGTGATAACCCTCAAATGACACTGATAATCGCTTGGTGCACTTGAAATGCTGACTTTTCTATCAGCCTCATTTCGTATTTGTGTCGCAACTAGATTGATAAGTACTTATATGTATCATAAGAAACAAGATAATTGACACAGAACTTCCTATATGTGATCATCCGAAGCAGCCAATTGCAGATTAATGGTGTAGATAGAAATCAAGTTGAATTCTACAAAATTTTGGTACTATCCATGTTTTCCACTGTGGTAAAAATATTACAGAGTTGAATATTACAACATGGAAGTTACATTACATTAAGTGACTCATCTATTAAACCTGAATGAAGATGGACAAGGTACCCAAATGAAAACACCAAGTCTTCACCAACTGCTTTAAAGCAGTTGCCAGTATGGCCAACTTGAGAAGCTGGACAACCTTCGGTATTTGAAGATGGACAATATTGAAGCAGCTCAGAGTTGGATTATTCATTGAAATTACTATGCTCTCCACTGTGGAGTTGAATACTACGATATAGGAGTTACATTACGTTAAGTAACTCTATTAAACTTGAATGAAGATAGACGGTATTGAAACAGCTCAGTATTGGATTATTTATATGAATTGATACTTGGTTAGTTTTTATTGACAAACTGTGGGAGAAATATTGTGGAGTTGATTATTACAATATCACACCTACACTACATGAAGACTCTATTAAACTCCACATCACAGAAATTATACGTCTTGGGAGATTGAAACTTGACTTCAGGAAGACTGAAGTTACATTTTAGGAGAAGTTTGGAGCACATATTGCTTTCTGGTTTTAACCGTCAATTATCTTGTTTCTCATAATACAAGCACTCCCGTGGGTATTTAGGTTTTTCACCATAACAGCAAAAATCTCCTTCAACATACTGGGATAATGGAGCGCTCCGCACAAAAACCACTGGTTTAATCAAAAACTTTAATCTACAAAAATACAAGTTTGTCTTAATCCTACGATATTTATAAATAACATAAGTTTAGTTTGTTCCGCTTCAAATATTCGAGAACTTCGGTCAGGATAAAAGGAGCACATGTGCAGATACGTAAACTAGTGAGCCTGCGCCTAAAATAAATTAAACCGCGTCACAATCTGCCTTTTAAGTAATGTAAAATTTAAAGATCTCTTGGTGTTAATAGGCGACAACCAACAATACACGTACCAATGGCGTACGGTCTGGAAACACAATTTGCGCAAATCTCGCCTGGTGTGCTCCTCTTACCTCAACCTAATTCACTTCGTCCACAAAAATGCGCGAATCATTCCGCTAAAACAATCATAATGGAGCTCTCCGTTCTCGCAACTTACCCGTACCGCACTGATCGAACTTCCGTGTACAGTCCTGCGTATGGTGCTGCTCGGCAGGATCGTCCAGATGGGAATAACGCTGCAGTGCAGGAAGCAGGCGGAACAACAGACCTACGACGTCCTGATGAGCCAGCACGAGGAGGCGAAGAGTCGAAAGGCGGAAAGTGCGAAACAATGATTTTACAAACAAACAAAAAAATCAAAAATCATATAGTATGTACACCCAAGTAACGCATAATAAAAGAAAGTTAGTTGTTGCCGGTGTTTGGTCTCTTCGCGCCGCCGTCGTCCTGCATCTCTTCGGCGATGGTGTCGAGCTTTCGTTTCCTTTTGACGAGGTGCGAGATGTCGTTGGCCGGTCGTGGGGACGAGACGGAGGAGGAGGATGAGGAGGAGGCTTCGCCAGCGCCCCCCGACGCAGCGGCGGAAATGAGCTTCTGCAGCATCTGAAAGACAATTTGAAGAATACAGTGCAACTAAAAACTGGTAAGAGATCAACCTCTATACAGATAATATCAAATAAACGAAGAAAAATATATTAAGTCTAGGGATATTAACAGTACAAGAATATTAAAACAAACTGCCCCACAGAGATAACAAGTCTTTGGTTTTATGACTCAATGTTTATCAATATTTTAACTTCGAGACCTTTTTGTAAGTCTTGTTTATACCGATTTTCTGTTCTCTCAAACTTATGGTGATCGTTTTTTTCTTTTTGAGGTAATAAGAGAAATTTTGAGGATTAATCTATTGCCCCCATACCACTGACAATTAATATAACTGAACGTGACGTTCTCATAAGAAAGTATTATTTATTTACCAATTTGTCAATATAGAGGATATAATGGGAAGCAAATATGGCCGCCGTTGACGAATTATGATGGGCAACAAAACAGTTGTCCATAGGCATATCAATAATAAGGCTTAAAAGGAACCAAAACTGGGAAACTAAGAAGTTTCGTTTCCATTCATTACGAAACAATATCGATTTTGCACAAATGCACCTTATACTATTTTGTTGTGACTCATTCGACTTTTTGTCATTTCGTGGTACATGTATTTTAATCGTGAAATACTTTTTTTGAAACTAACTATTACAAAGTTATTATTAAAAGTGAACATACTTGAAATATTGAACCCTGGAAGTACTTGAAATCAACGAAACTCTTAATATTTTGTATAAAACCTACTTGTAGTTTTATCAATAAATCTAAAGTATTTCACACCCATTTTACATATTATATAGACTATATCTGAACTGAAACATTGACTATATCTGAACTGAAACATTGACTTTATTTTTAATAAAACTGTCGTTATCGACCTGAGCTGTCAGTTAGGACTAAAGTAAGTAAGTTGTTTTTAATAAGTGAACAAAAGTTGAATACAATCATTTTGCAATTTGTTAGATTGTTCTTAAGTGTTTCTTCATGAGTGATGTATTAAAACATATAGATTTACCAAATATTCTACAAGTGACATATTAATATTGAACTAAATTTTATTAAAATAATGTTTTAGATATTTTTATCTTTTCTTATTTGAAAATGAATCCACATCCTATAGGAGTTTACAGTTATTTAGTATCAATTTCTTCAAAAAATTTGGGGCTTGTTGACCTAATTCAAATGATAAATTATTCTAAGTGTTGTTAGGATTAAATTAATACATTTTGTAACAATTAATTATCCTGTAGGTACTACTTTCAAATTGAGTAATATTATGTTTACGCCATTTTTTGTAAGTATTTGTAAGGTATGTACTTACACTCAAAATCACTTTCTTTTAAAAGTTTAGAGCAGATATTTTTGTTATTTCATTACTTTCATTTTCACTTTTTCATCATTCAAATTTGATCAACATTATGAGACAACCCGATAAGGACCTTCAGAGAGGTTTCAAACCTCCCGCACGTACATCATCCTTGTAAGACTTCATCTCCGCTATCTTCTCGACGATGTCCGGCACGAACTGCCTGATCTCCTTGATCTCCGCCGTGACCTCGTCCGTCTTCTCCTGCTGCATCTCGAGCTTCCCTATCCTGTTCTTCAGGCACTGGAGGGAATCGTTGAAGCTCCTGACGGCGTCGTCGATCTTCATGTTCATCGAGTAGGCGACGCCGAGCTTGAAGCAGGTCTCTGCAATGGTGCGGCTGTCCTTGCCGAAGATGAGCCGCTGCACGCGGAGCCCCTCGTTCATGTCGCCGATGGCCGCCTCGAAGTTGCCGTTCTCGAGCGATACCTCGGCGAGCGCTATCAGCGCCTCGGCGAGGTTCTTCCTGCCGTCGTCGCCCTGGCCGAGGAAGATCTGCTTCGCGAGCTCGAGGACCTCCCAGGCGAGCTGGAGGTCGTTCGTCTCGCCGTCGCCGTCCTCTTGGTCCGCCTCCGTGGTCGGGTCCCCGTCGGTGGTGGCTACAACATAATCGAACAGATGAGATCGTTAAAAGTAGGATGATCACGCCTATTATAAGGTATTATTTATTGATACTCCCACAAACACACTGAAGAGAGTAATTACATGCAAGAGTAGCAATTTAACCTAATACTAACTTAAAACTACAGAGAACAAAGGGAATATGCTAATACAATGAGATCATTTAAATTTATAATTAAAGTAGGCTATGATTTTTAAATTAGGTTGGCAACACCAACTCCCATAGCCTACTCGGTTCATTTGAATTGTCAAAGTGACTCGTGTAAATTAGAGGTTATGTAAACATTTTGACAATTAAAAATTGGGGTATCTTAAAGCTAGTTCACAACCACTTTACGTACGTAACGTAATGTAAAAGATTAAATTAACAGACCATAGAATTTAATAACTTGTTCACAACCAACATACTACAAAAACTTAAACTATGATCATGCGCGTTGGATCAAACTGAGAACTTCACCTAACCTCACTTTTTGTTTTACTTAAAATTGTCAACATGGAAAGAGACAAAGAAACTCTTTTTAGGATTCTTGCAAAGAAAGGGAAAAAGGTGATAGGAATAATAGAAACAGACTTCATAAGGAGATCATGTAATATTTCCAGATTGCAACATGTTAGAAACGAAGACATCAGAAGCAAGGCGACAGAAGAGAGAGTCGAGTCCAGGTAGTTATTACAGTACGGTTATATAATGAGGACGGAGGAGACTAGAATGCCAAAGAGAGAATTTAGATACATAACAGGAGAAGGCGAGGAAGACCGATAACACAATGTATAGATATGTATCCCAAATAAATCCATTCACAAACACCGAAACCCACAACGCAAACTATCTTCCTATTTATGTTACCTCTGGACGGTCCTGGTTTATCTTCGGGCTGCTCGTTGGTACTATCGGCATTTGCCTCAGGTTCAGTCTCTCCCTCCTTGGAGTCATCCTCCATACGCTTTGGTGCTTCATCTGGAAGAAATGCATACCTTTTCGAACTAATCTAAACGGAATGGTTCAGTACATTATTGTTTTTTCCAGAGAATCGACCGAAATTGATTACCTTTAGATTGTCCGGGTTTCTCCTCCTCGGGACTCCCTTCGTTCTCCTCGGGCTCGAGGTCCTCCTCGTCCGAGTTGTCTTCGGCGTTCTTCGGTACCCCATCGCCTGAGGAAATAATACAAGTAGTTACAAGTTATCGAACAAAAGTTTAAAATTAATGGAACCACGGTTTGTGGTGCCATAATATTTCTAGAGAGAGAGAGATAGAAAGAAAAAGAGATGGGACAAATCCATCAAAGGACTTTTTCGAGACAATGACAGAACACTAACAGAAATACTAACAAGACCATCGATAACAAAAAAAGAAATTCTAGCTATAAAGCTATGAGGACGAGCTAAGAACAATAGGGTGGTGGGACTTAATGGGCCAGTCATATAGCGAGAGGACAAGATAAATGGAATGGTAAACTAATATGATGGAGACCATGGGACAATAGGCGAAGAGTCAGATATGGAGCGACCACCTCAAGAGAGTAGATGACTGAACTGGTACCAGGTGGCGCATTATAGAGACAATATTGAGAAGGCTTATACTCAATGGGTGGAAAGATAGATAAATTTTAAAAAAAATGGAAAACTCAAAGTACAGATTACTGCAGCTTGTTGTCAATGGTAAGATAGAGGACAGAGGTGGAGTCGGAAGAAAGCAGATGTCCTGGCTGAGAAACATAACGGAATGGACCAGTATAAGAAACTTCGGAGACATTACACACACGGCCATAGAGAGAGATGCATTTAGAGATATGATACCAACATCCAGTAGTGTAAGGGACAAACGGTTTGTTGCATTAACGAACAATGGGGAACTGTTTAGCTATGAAATCAGCACATGTGTAGCTGAGTATAGAGTAGTGTAGAGTAACTAGCTCACCCAGTGCCTCTGCCTCGACCCTCGCCTGTTCCAGCAGCGACTTGCCATAGTAGAGGTAGGCCTCTCCGAGCGACGGATGCGTGTGGCTCTGGTGCTCGGCCACCAGGAGTTCGCAGGCCTTGCTGAGCATCGCGATCGCCTGATCGTAGTACGTGACGATGTAGGCTCGGATCCCCTCGCCGAGGAGCTCCTCGGCCGTCTTGTTCTCTAGGTTAACTGTGGTATCTGCCATCTGGAAAGGGGGAGAATCGAGAGGTGAGTTCGGGACGTCGATGAGTCTGCGCAGGCGTCAAGAAGAGAGAGAGAGGGAGAAATGGTCGGATTTTGAATTTTTGTTAGAAACACGAGTTTTGATGTAATTTATTTTTATTCATCAATAACCTGATAACTGCTTCGCATAATTAAATCAAACTATAGGATCTTCGAAATGAAGAAGTCCATGGCTCTAAGATGGGGGAGCAAATCACACAAGTGAGTATCTCTTAGTCAACACCCCATCGCATTGAAACACCCCCAATACGATGGGGTGTTGACTAAGAGATACTCACTTGTGTGGTCAAACTATAGGAGTTCGTAAAGTGGAGTTCAGTAAACATTTGTGGAGAGTTTCAACTAAATCTGTGTTTCAGTTAATGTTTTATGAATGTTTGAAAATCTCAAAATTGTAAGTTCATTTTCAGTCCAGTCCAACTTGAATGCATTCGCCAATAATTAAATAACTATTTTAACTAATGAAATAAAAGCATGAAAATATATACAACAGACTTCAATAAACGGCTATGGTGAGTTTCAACAAATTCAGAATTTACATAAGTATGTTGAAACTCCCATTAATACGAGTTCTAATACAATTTTGTTTCATTCATAGATAACGCAACAATTGTCTCGGGGAGTTACATAAAATTCTGTAAATTTCAAATTGGATTTGAGCACAAATTTCCCGAAATTGTCAGCTAAACATGAATTTCAGTTAGTGTTCTGTGAAAATCTGAGCTCAACTAATCGCGAATCATATGCAGTTAAAGTTAAAATCTGGATAACTATTGTAACTAACCAAATGAAACTGTAGAATTTTATAAAGCAGACTTTAATAAACTGTTCTGGATGAGTTTCAGTAAATTTTCTTAAATTCTTATTCATTTGTCAATAAATCGATATTTACTTTAGAAAATTAAATGATTCTCCTGAAGTTTATAAAGTAAATATCAGTAAACATTTGTGAAAAGTTTCAGCTTAATTTGATCTCTCATTATTGTTTTATGAAAGTCTGAACTTTTCTCATCGCGAGTGAGAAAGCAGTTTAAGTTAATTCGCCTAATACATTAGAATTAGATAACTATTTTAGATAATCAAATGAAACTGAGATCTTATAAAGTACGTCTTAATAAAAGCACAGAAAAGGTTTTGGAGAGTTTCGGCTAAATCAGAGTTTTAGTTAAATTTGTGAAATTCTTAGTGAAACGAGTTCTAATACAACTTAGTTTTATTTGTCAATAAATCGACATTTATTTAAGGTAATTAAATGAAACTCCTGAACTTTCTAAAACAGACTCCAGTGTATATTTGTAGGAAGCTTCACTTAAATTTTATTTTTGGTTTATGTTTTATGTAAGTTTGTACTTGCCTAAAGTTCCAATGCAATTTAGGTTTAGGCGCCAAAATTTTGAAAGACATTTTGTCTAATCAAATGAAGCTATGAAATTATATGAAGTAGAGTTTAATAGACGGTTTTGAAGAGTTTCAACTAAATCAGAGTTTTAGTTAAATTTGTGAAATAGTGAAACGAGTTCTAATAAACTTAGTGTCATTCATCAATAAATCGACATTTATTCATGGTAATTAAATGAAACTCCTGAAGTTTCTAAAGCAGACTTCAGTAGACGTTTCTGGTAAGTTTCAGTTAAATTTTATTTTTGGTTCATGTTTTATGGAAATATGAACTTTCCTAATTGCAAGTTCCAATGCAGTTTAGGTTTATGTGCCAAAATCTCGAGACATTTTATCTAATCAGATGAAGCTATGAAATTTTGTGAAGTAGAGTTTAATAAACGGTTTTGGAGAGTTTCAGCTAAATCTGAGTTTTAGTTAACTTCTCCAACAATCATCGGAAATGAGCAGTTTCCTAGAAACACGACCCTAATAGGATAGTTAAAGATAATCGTTAATGCTAATCACTGGTTGGGACAGGGATAGAGTTGCGTTAAAGAAACCAGGTAGTCAGAACCCACAATAAGCAACTTTAAGCTACTTACATATTACCTACTAAAAATATTAAAAGCACTTTTGTAGAATGTAATTGTGAAAAGTAATTGTACCGAAACGAGTAATTGAATTACTAGTCAATTACAATTGGAAAGCAAGTAATTAATTACTGCTTCAATTACAATGAAAGTAATTCAATTACTTTTTCAACTAATTGTAATTAATTACTTAACAACACTGTATATACTTAATAATGGTTTTGTACTATATATCATTGCTTTAACTGTACGTTCACTTAGTTTAATGTTCCGTTTGGTTTCAGTGCCTTCGTCCTGCGTCTGGAACTACCCGAACGATTCGATCGTCGCTCCCGACGCGTCCCGGCCTCCCTTTCCACCGAAGCGAGTCCCAGTGTTCGGCGAAGGGTGATCGGGAGAAGTGACTCGCGTACACAGAACGAGCCGAGGGATCGGAAGGGGTCAAACGCGTCGCGACGGCGGAGAATGTGAAAAGGGACCTCGGCGGCGCGTTGGCGGCGTCCCGACGCACTAAGCACACACACACACACACCAAGTATATATTACTCGCAAACACCACCACCAAAACACCACGAGTCAATTAATAAGGTCACTAGTCGTTAGGGTTAACGTTATTGTTGTGTCGGCTGTGCTTCGGTAATTAGGTAGGAAGTAGTGAGTTTCGCAGTGCCTATGCAGAATTTTCTTCATTTCTTCTATGTGATGGAGATTTAATCGAGACGTTCCTGGAGGTAAGTGTCTATTGTTTACTGTCTCTCCACTTCACAGACTCGCAGGGTTTCAAACAGTTACCTAAAATTCGATTCTCCCCTCCGAATTTCGCCAAAAAGTTACTCAACACATTGACACAAAAGAGAAACCGAAAAGACGAATCAAATCCGGTCAGTACAAGTGCAACTCGAACAATCCAAAAATTTCGTAACTGCCACACGTCACAACAGCAAATAACTGTCTAAAAATCCAGCAGGATTTTAATCCATAAAATCCATTTAGAACCTTAAATGCATTTCCAAGAGTTACTTGGACGTGGATGTTGGCGACTACATAACCAATCTTATCCAACAGGATTTGAATCCATTAATTCAAAGTAACCTTAAGTGCATTTCCAAGAGTTACCTCCTTGGAAACCATGTACCAGCTCGTATGAGGATCCTAAGCTACAAACCCAACTACGAAATTTCGTTACTACTACCCAAGATTTACGTCCTCAACGTCTTCTTCGACTGCCTATACATTTAGTGGATGTTGGCGACCACATAACTAAACTTATCCAGCAGGATTTGATTCAATTAAAATAACCTTAAATGCATTTCCAAGAGTTACTTGGAAACCGTAAACCAGCTCATATGAGTATCCTAAGCTACACACCCAACTACGAAATTTCGTTACTACTACTCAAAATGTACGTCTTGAACTTCTTCTTCGACTGCCTATACATATATTAGTGGATGTTGGAGACCACATAACCGAACTTATTCAGCAGGATTTGAATCCATTAAATCAAAGTAACCTTAAGTGCATTTCCAAGAGTTACTTGGAAACCATGTACCTACCAGCTCGCATGAGTATCCTAAGCTACACACCCAACTACGAAATTTAGTTACTACTACTCAAAATGTACGTATTGAATATCTTCTTCGACTCCCTTCCGTCCTTCTAGCCGTTTTCTATCCTTTGGATATATGCCTCTCTCATATTTTTCCAGTTTTCCCTGTTCTGTGCCACTTGGTACCAGTTAAGTCCGACTGTAATTTTGATGTCATCATACCATCTTTGTTGTGGTCTGCCGGTGCTTCCTTTCTCTCCCCAAGGTCTCCATCTTGTTGGTTTTCCGCTCCAATCGGTTGTATTTCGGGCAACATGTCCGGCCCAGTTCCACTTAAGACTACCTATTCGCCACGCTATATCTTCGACCTTGGTTCTATTTCGTATCCACTCATTGGTTTTATGATCTTTAAGCGTTATTCCTAGCATTTTTCGTTCTATTGATCTTTGGTGTACCTTTAATTTATTTAGGATTTTCTTCGTTAGAACCCATGTTTCTCATCCGTAGGTTGTTACTGGGTGAATGCATTCCATGTAAACCTTGGTTTTTTGTTGAAGGGTAGTTTGGAGTTGAAGACGTGTCGCATCTTCCCGTAGACCGCCCATCCTAGATGTAATCTATGGATAATTTCAAGTTCTTGATTAGTTTTTCTCAATGTAATTTCTTGACCTAGGTAGACATCTTTCTCTACTTGTTGTCCTAGCACATTTATACTCTCTATGTTTGTCCCATGAATTTGGTTTTAGAGATGTTCATTTCTAGGCCTACTTTTCTTGCTTCTTGTTGTAGTTCTATAAGCATTTGTTCTAATTCTTCGCTGTTTGGGGCAAAGATGGCAACGTCATCAGCAAATCTTAGGTTACTGAGATTTTCTCCCGATATATTAATTCCTGTCTTCCCAGTGTAGGCTTTTGAAAACATCCTCTAGCACCAGTGTAAACAGTTTGGGTGACACAATGGCTCCTTGTCTAACGCCTCTCTTAATCAGGATTTCGTCAGTATCTTCATGTAGCCTTACTTTCATTTTTGAGTGGTCATTTAGTGTCTGTATTATGTTAATATATCGTTGGTATATTCTTGCATTTTTCATTGACCTGATAATTGCCCAAAATTCGACTATGTCGAAGGCTTTTCTAAAGTCTATGTAGGCGACCCATATTGGAATGTTATATTCCGTTGCTTTTTCATTCAGTATCGGTGTGGAGATGTTCTATTGTACTCATGCCTTTTCTGAAACCCACCTGCTCATAGGGTTGGTATCTGTCGAGTTTGTATTTAAGGCGGTTTGTTATTATTCTCATAAATAACTTGTAGATCTGTGATAGCAGGCTGATTGGTCTATAGTTCTATAGTTTTCTAGGTTGCTTGGATCACCTTTCTTACATATCAGTATGACTATCGCGGTGTTCCAATCCTGTGGTATTTTTCCCTCGATTAGGCATGTATTAAATAGTGATTTAAGCTCCCTTACCAGTAGGCTTCCACCTTTCTTCAGCATTTCCGGTATGATGTTATCGTCACCTGCTGCCTTTCCGTTTTTTAATTCTTCTTCTTCCTCTTCGACTAACTATCCATATTAGTGGATGTTGGCGACCACATAACCAAACTTAT
Organism: Cryptocephalus moraei; assembly: GCA_946251905.1. NCBI lineage: Eukaryota > Metazoa > Arthropoda > Insecta > Coleoptera > Chrysomelidae > Cryptocephalus > Cryptocephalus moraei. The sequence continues at coordinate 7,036,665 of OX276462.1, read as the reverse complement.
CCAGCAGGATTTGAATCCATTAAATCAAAGTAATATTAGGTGCATTTCCAAGAGTTACTTGGGCACCATGTACCAGCTCGTATGACTATCCTAAGTTACACATCCAACTACGAAATTTCTTTATTGCGGTAAGGCATTCTTTGTAAGACGTCGTTATTCGTCACCTTATCAGTCCAAGAAATTTTAAGTAGAGGTCTGCTGGACCACATTTTGAAAGTTTCTATTGTATTTTATTAATAGAGCGTTCAAGCCTCTACCAAGCCTCTCTTAGATCTTTGTATGCAAGTATTTTTCCTACTTACAATCCTGCTTCGGATTTCCTTATCAGAGTTCCAGTCTGAATGCAACCAACATCATAAGCATCTATATTGCGTTGCTCTTTCAAGGTGTCGATTTTGGATTGTGATTGAGGTGTTGTTATATGGAAGTTCCTTTCTACTGATTATTTTCACTTGAGCTGCTTAATAGATTACACATTTTTTGAAGTTACTCAGCATCGTTAGCAATCCACTCTGCATATCTGAGATTGGATATTGGCAAACCTTTCACCTTCAGTCTCTTTTCTTATTCTTCAAATTATTCATCAAATATGGCTTTGGAGTCATAATACATCCTTGTCGGACACCCCTTAACTCTTAAACAGAAAAGGTAAAAGTCCGATTGCTCTACATAACCTCATCACACTTTTGCTCTCAATCCTCGCGAGGAAACCCTTCGCATGTAATCCGCGACGCTTATTAAGTCATCGACACGAACGTCTCGCGATATATCCTCCATTTATCGAAGGGAAAGTTTTGTCGCGGACCCTAATATCCCCAGGGAAGAGCCAGACTGGCTTAATTCGACAGGAATTGGTAGTCTGAATTAACCCCGGGATCGTGATTAGCTTACGAACGTAGGAGGGGAAATTTTATTTCGATAATGAAATCGTCATTGCCGGTCATGTAATCGATGTTTACCTCGTATAGATTTAGTTCGTGATTTACGGGAAACGACTCTTTTAAACTTTCGAACGTATTAGGTATAAGATCGATGGACTTGTTTTCATTGAAAAACGGATCAGATTGGAGTGATTCCAAGTTAATACGTGCGGTAAAAGGCGGAGGTGTGGTATCGATTCAGGAACAAAAGTATTCATTGTATGGCGTGCGGTAGTTGGGTATATTAATAGAAGACGAATACGTAATGATAACGCGGGTCAGCGTGAATTTCGAGTCGAAATTCTCATATTTTTCTCCCTATCGTATTGATGTCTTTGTGTATGCTCTTTCTGTGTTACAAAAAGTGTTCTGACAACAATTAAAATCTTGTCTCCATTTGCTATGTATAGTCTCAGTTGTTTCATTTTTACGAAGATGTTAATTTAACCCATCTTGCGTTAATTAGCCTATTTCCTTATCCAGGAACAGAACTCTTCATTCAACATTTCTTAACAAAACTGACAATGTCTCGTCCAATTACAAGTAATCGTTTATTATGCCATATTCTCATAAATTGAAAATCCGGTATGTACCATGTATAGCCTCTCATCGCCATTCTATAGTTGGGCATATGATTTTATCAAGCTGTTCCTTTCTACCTTTCTTTAGCAGAGTATCTTCTAAATGTCAGTGCAAGTGCCATGTTCCTTTGGAAACAACATGACCATCCTGCTATCTTTCCAGCGAACGACCACCATTCTGTTCTTTATTTACTGTGCAGTCCGGAGAACCTCGATCTAACTTCATGATAGACGCATCTCGAAATATGTACCCGCATCATCTGTTTTTCTCACTTTGCCAATGGCTTTTCTAATCAAAACAAAATTATCAAAATACATAGAAATTTGTTTGTCTGGACAATGTTCCTTACAAGTTTGGCAAAGTTCATTACGACAGATTCACCAACAGTTATGGTACCATCTTGTGAGCCTCTTGATAGATTTTAAACTGTAACCTAGTTTCTTATGCCTTATAATGTATCCATGGCATAATCATGATCGCAATATAGCTCAGTCTACGGATGTTTGGTTGTATTGGTGTATATTTTATGAACTGCATACTGACCTCCACTATTAACAGGGTGAATCTTGCATAGCTCTTCATTTGCTGGAAGATTACCGTTAATCTTCATGCATAACACTACGAATTTCTTTAAATTTGTTCCTCCTTGACTCTGGGACTAGTACATTATAAACATCTCCACTGGTTTCCTAGTGCATATCTTTTTTTGGTCCTTCTTCACAACTTCTGCAACAATTTGAGGTGTAAACGTACGTTCAAAATTATCGTAATGGGCGATATTTGCAGTTCAGTGCAGGTAGTGGTAAAATTTCTTCGCGTCTAAATATTTCCTCCTGCGACTGACGGCTGCATGGTATATTGGCACTGGACCCTCAACGTCTCCAAGAGGCTTTAGAAATATGGACATCAGAATGTTCCCAATTTCATGGATAAAGTTAGTAATGACGAGGTCCTGCAAAGAGCTGGGTTTGGGAGAAAGCTTTTCTCAGTTATTAAACAACCCAAAGTAAGTTACCTATAACACATTGTGAGAGGACCAAGATACACAATTCCTCAACTAAGTGTCGTAGCCGTCTACTTTACGGGTAAAGCCTATTGGCTTGTTCCTACTCAACTGCCCATCTTTCCCCAGGTCGCCATACACTACGCCTCCCTTTTGGTCGAAAATTTAGTGCTCTTCGAGGTAGGCATTCGGTGGACATAAGGGTGCCAATTCCTTTGATAGCTAGCTACCTTGTTTGTAATTGAACACATATTTAATTCAGTTCTAATATCAGTGCGTTTTATATGGTCTAGTTTTGTACATCCACTGACTCCTCTTAGAAATTTCATTTCAACCGCTTCAATTTGTGACATATCCTGTTTCTTGATTGTCCAAGTTTCACTTCAAAGACTAAAAAACTTTAAATTTGTTTCTCGTCTGCATTGTTTTCTTAGAGTTCTTCTGATGGTACCACACATCTTGTTGAAACTCATTAGCTTGTTTTTAATATCACTGCTGAATTCATAGATTATGTCACATCCCAGGTATTTAAAAAAAGTAGCTAACTTGTTCTAAACGTTTATTTTTAATATTATTATAAACAGGGAACACAATCTAGTGGAAAAAATTGAGGGTACAAGAGGAGTAGGTCGGAAAGAGGCATCGTATGTCATGCAGCCAAAGAAAGACGTCTAGTAGTCAATCGCCAAAGCATTATAGGTGCAGGGCAATTCAAGAAGAAGGTATACTGGTTGTCATCGACGAACCTATAGATCACCCTATACGCAATACGTATAACGTAAATAATGTACATCTATCACGATCCCGTTACACGGCGCTCCCATCTGAACCGAAAAATTGAAACCTTTCCACGCTTTCCCACCCCACCTCCCCACCGCTTTATCTATCCCATCTGCGAAGTTATACACATCCATATTTCATTCCCCTTTCCACGTTTTCCCGCATACGCTTCCTGATTTTTTTTATTTATTTCACCCGCCAGCTCCCGACTGGGAAGGTATCGATTAGATTACGGCGGGTGTACGTACTATACAGAATATGTATATATGCATATAAATACATTTTTCGGACCCGCGGGGTCCGCCTACATAAATTTCCGGCGGGACGTCACGATCGGATCGAACCGGACCCACGTTGCTTAATAGAGGAACGAAATAGGGGGAGCAAGTTATAAATTACTGCATTTCTCTCAATATCTACGATAGCACTATCGAGGTTGAAAACAAGACAATAAGTGAAGTTATTTAGCAGATGACTTGTACAAGTTGTTCTGCTGTCGCAGCTTACATATTGTCGCGATCGACCTCGCAGGAACGAGGACAAGAATCCTCAGCAGTAACGCGAATCAACATAACATGACCTCACAAAAGAGTCTCCTGGCGAGGCACGTATGTTTAATTAAACCAAGCAGCGAACAGAAACTAATAAATATGGTGAATTGAATAAATTCTGGCGATCTAAATCGATCGGCCATTGAAGAATCAGTCGAGTATCCCGTGACGCTGCCAGTTAAACTACGTGCCCGTCTGTTGTCTTGCGTGAGGACAGATGTCATTTGTGATGCAATTTCTGCACCAGCTACCCCTCCAGGCTCCCTGGGGGACTTTTGAAAACATGCATTTCCTCGCCATTTCATTATTTTTGTCTTTTTGTGTTGCCCATTTTCACTTTTTCACTCTCTCTTTCCCTTGCAATTACTTGCCAATAAATACCACTAAATTTGTGTATGCTTTCCCCTTTTTTCTCAGCTACCACCCCTCTGGGTCCTAGGCCCTTATAACCGCGACAATACGATATTTTGATGAGACAGCGGTTCTCTCGTGAGTGGCCTTCATAACTCGCTCATACAATCCGCACAGAGCAAACGAGGGATCCTCGTCACCGCTTGTTACGACCCATTTCACTAATACGACCCGCCCTAATCCACCCGCGACCTTTCAGGGACGGAAATGGGGAGAAAATTGGGATACGATACGATAGTCGTAAGTTTCGACGATATTTGCACTTGTACCGCAAAACCGGTCGGTGACGCTGAGATCCACGTCACTGAAATCACGTTGCAATATGTAATACGTAAGATACAATGTTGGAATATAACGCTTCATGACAAAACGTCAGAAGAAAAAAGACACTGAGGTATTCGAATAGAAGATTTGATCTCTTTTTATATATATGCGAGTTTCCTGTGTACTTCATAATTCTTTACAACGACTGTTGGTTAATACGCAAAGGACGTTTCTGGCATCCCCTGTTCCACTCTCTTTTTGCCTGTCTTCTTCTTCAAGAGACCTGAGCTTCATGGCTTTCCTTATATTCTCCATCCAGCTGGTGCTTGGTCTTCCTCTTTTTCTTCCTTGTGGGGGTTTTCATTTCCAGATCTTTTCTGGCCCATTTCTCATCCCTATTCTTCGGACATGTCCATACCACTTTAGTTGTTTTTGTTCTACTCTTTCTACTAAGGTAAGGTTTACCTTCACCTTCTCATTCTTTCTTCGTTTCTTGCTATGTCAAGTTTGGTTAAACCAGAGCAGCGCCTCCTATATTCCATTTCAGTGGCGTTAATGTCTTTTGATAACTTCGTCTTGTACCATACTCTCATATATCGCGATACTCTCTAATATGGTGTTATATATTATCATTTTTGTCTTTTTGTGACAGCTGTTGTTTGTCCAGTCATTTGCTTTATTTCGTCGGAGTATCCGGCTCGTCTTGAAATCATCGTTCCTAAGTACTTATACTCTACAACATGCTGTATAACATTTCCATTTATTTCCAAGTCTTCTCCGTCAGCTCCGATTACTATACATTTAGTTTTGTTAATGTTGATCTGCAACCCACATTCGGCATATTCTGTCTCAAGACTTCCCAGTACGTTAACTCATATCGCCCCTGTCTTCAGGAAAAACCATATGGTTGAGCACAACGTGTAATGACTACAGGAAGTCGTCGTCAATTTTCCGCTTCCAGTATGTCAATGCCTTTTCTATATACATTTTAAACCATGTAGGAGCTAGACAGCACCCTTGTCGTAACCCTTTGGTTACCGGAATCTGTTATGACAGTTTGGCCATGGTTTTAACTTGGCTTGTAATGTCCGAATATAGTCTGCGTACTGCCTTTATGTAAGTTGGTTGTATATTGGCATTTTCCATTTCCGTCCATAATTTTGTTAGTGGAACTTCCTATCTATACGAGAACTAATGATGTCTCGAAACAGACGGTTAGATTGTACAACTAGCCTTAGTAGCGCCCTTCAAACCCTTAGAGTTGTGAGTGCAGAGACAGGTTTACTGATAGCTAGTAGGAGTTATGTATAAGTAATACATTCACTGGATAAAAATTATCCAGTGAATTGCCTCTTTCACACGTTCTACAGAAACACCGAACTTGTTACTGTAACTTAACTCCGATACTACGCGAAGGGCAGTAGGTCGTGTCTCGATTCCGTTAAACTTGTGCAGGTTCATAAAACTGTCACTCGAACACGACCCGCCGCCCTTCGAACAGTTAATATTACTTCCCCCACGTACACGCCATTTCGACCCCTAAAACTTTCTCGTTCGTCCCATAGACACCCTATAACCAACGCACGCACCCCCTCACCGAAGTTCACATACAAACACACCACAATTTTCAACAAAAAACAAACAACAACCAACCGCAACGACGATTCTCAAATCGTTAGTTTACTTCGTGCGCTTTATCAGCGAAGCCATCAAGCTGAAGCACGATCAAGAATACGATCTCCTGATTGTCGATTACGACCCCCTGATGGAGAACGCAGAGACGGACGACGAGACGGGTTGGAACTGCAGCGTGCACCCGAGCGTCTTCTTCCTGTTGGGTAAGGATAGTTTTTGGTTTACTCAGATCAGATTTATGCTCGGAACCATCAGATCTCTTCCGGCATTTTTAGTCATTCTGACGGCATGACCTATTGAGACCCATCGGTCTCAATAGAAGGGTGTCTACAGCTATCCTTGACTCCTTCCTCCCAACTTCTGTCTCCATTCTTCCTCTTCCGTCACTTTTAGTCATTCTGACGGCATGACCTATTGAGACCCATAGGTCTCAATAGAAGGGTGTCTACAGCTATCCTTGACTCCTTCCTCCCAACTTCTGTCTCCATTCCTCCCCTTCCGTCACTTTTAGTCATTCTGACGGCATGACCTATTGAGACCCATAATACATATATAAGGGTGTCTACAGCTATCCTTGACTCCTTCCTCCCAACTTCTGTCTCCATTACTCTTTGCCAACCTCCCTCGCTTATTCCATTGCGTCGTCCACCTCGTTTCTCCACGATCTTCTGCCTCTTTTCCGTCTTCTACTGAGGCTTAAGTCAGTAACTTTAGTTCTAACGTGACCATACCACATCAATCTCTTCTCCTCTATATATTATAGCCCGTCTTTTTCAACCCCCATTCTGCAGTATATTTCGTCGTTACGTACTTTGTCTAGTCCGGTTAATCTGCAGCTTCTTCCCCAAAACTCCATTGCTCTCGCCTTTATCTTATTTTGGTATTTTTTATTTATCACCCAGTTTATTGCGCCATACGTCATTATACTCCTCATCATGGTGTTATAGATTTTTTGCATTTGAGTTTCTGGTAATATGTCTGTCTCACAGAATCACCAGAAACAGTTGTTTGATACAGTTTCTAGTTTGATCAAGTCTGCTGTCTATTTCTTCTTCTGTTGTTCCCTTATCAGTGATCGTACACCTCTTGATCCTCTTTGGCTTTAGATGCGGGCAGCAGTAGTAGTTGTATATAAACTTGAAGGAACAGGGTTGACTTGTTTAAGAATCAGTCCTGTCTTGCCAACCCTGTCCAAGGGACTCATGTACCTTCTAGGTCGAATTTCTTTGATTCATTACGTTTGATTTTTGACGAGGCATATGCCTTGTTTTCTGAATTTGTAATATTTTCTTATTGTAGTTTTCATGATATATTTATGCCTTTTCGTCTACCTCTGCCCTTAGTTAGCCAGCGGCCTTCGCTTAACGCAGGTCGTGACATATGGCGGAGGCGCCTACCTCTCCTTGCACTCGATGCCATTACAAATTACAGTTCTTAGGTCCTTTCGCTCCAATTGACCAGCAAACTGCTGTTCTGCCTCTAGTGGGAAAGTTGACTTTCCTCTCATCCCATTTCCATACAATTTACATGTACGTTCCTAATTCATTGTCCACTGGACAATGCCTTGGCTTGTCCTAATTCATTGTCCATTGGACAATGACTAGGCTTGTCGACTTTATTCCAGGCACGCTCGTCCTGACGACTTGCGCCACTGGGATGCTCTGCGCCGCCATCATGACGGACCACTGGGAGGAGGTGACGTGGGACAGGACAGACCTGGACCACCTCGCCAACGACACGGTCAGGATACAGTGGCTGCTCGATAAGACGGTCGCGAGGGTGTCGACCAACGACATAAAGGACAGGACGATCGCGTTCCTCGTGCCGATACACGGCGGGATATGGACGCTGTGCGTCAGTCTGACAGGTAATGTGAAGGTGACGCGAAGTGTTGGTATCGCTACTTTCGGTAAGTTGTGTCTGATAAAGGGTTCGATTACGGTGACGAACAAGTAGTGAAGATGAGGCTGTAGATGATGCGTCGTCGCGCGTCCTTGATTATTTCGTCATTACTTCTATTATAAGGAACCACCTTCTTCGTTTCCAACGAAATCCTACCAACTTTTGTGAAAACCCCACACATTGCACCAAATTCCGTTTAATCTAATTGTAGCTCGTCTTCCCTGTCTTAAACGTTCCTTTATTTCTAATGAATCTTTTCCTTCGTTGTTTGGTTCTAATACGAGGTATTTATATTTATCGTATTTATCGTTATCGGAAACCTCTAAATCGTCTACGCTATTCCCCCCACACACACATATATATATCTTGCCTTTGTTATGTTCATTGATAGACCCCGTTTTTCGTATTCTTCTTTGATCTTATAAACCGTTTAGGATAAGCCTAAATGTTTCATGGCGACTCTAAATAGACAACAACAAACACACCATCCAATCTCTCGTCGGAGGCTGTAGAGGATGCGTCATCGCGCTTCTTCGTTTATCTCGTGATTGTTCCTCATCGCTTCTACCATAAGTAACCACTTCTTTTGTTTCCAACGAAATCCAACCAGCTTTACGGAAAACCCCACACATTGCACCATTTTCACGACAACTCTAAATAAACGACAACAAACACACCATCCAATCTCTCGCCGGAGATACGAGTCCCGACCCGTCCCGCATGTTTAATTCAGTTTTTAATCACAATCCCGTCAATCCGAAACGCAACGTTCCCACTTAGCACGGCAAACCGGCGTAAATCCCGGCGAGGGGGGTGGCGATTAAATGGGCGTCGAACGTTCGCGAATTATTAAACCGTTTTTCAGGCGAGGAGATCTCGCTGCTGGGCCGCGTGGAGTTCCCCTCGATCCAGCCCTGCGTCAATTATTTATCGGGCGGCACGGACGGGGCGAAGGGCTACGAGAAAACCGATTGGCAACATCGTAAGTACGATCGTAAGTACGAGCGGAGTTGCGAGATTTACACGGAAGTGGTGCGTGCACAGTAGCCGTAGAGAAGGTTTCCGATTGGCGAGAAGTGCGGCGCGAACCTAAACTATTCGGATTTATACAGCGATCCTACCAACCGAGACCGACCGTTACTCGTCCACTTCCGTGTAAATCCCACAACTCTGCGGGAGAGAAGGAAGACGAAGTTCGTTGTGTTTATACTCTCACATGTATCAATTGGAACACTTAACAACAATCTGAATTTACCGAGGACATTCGAAAAGAGCCCGTTATCTCTATACAAAACCGTGAGACTTATTTTTTTTTTTTGCTTATTCTGAACCTCACTGGTATATTTTAAAATGTAGGTTTTCAAATAAAATCGTACACATGAATGTAAGGATATCTATCTACAGATAAAGAAATAGTGGGTCCATTGGGCCATAAAATGTTTTTACGACAGCGGCACTTCGTTTGTATCCTCTTCTTCTTGTATGGTCCAGGTGTATAGTCGACTAGTGAAAGCGAGACTCTACAGATACTGAATGATCCATTGGATCATAAAAGAGCGGGCACGTGTTTTGTCCATTAAACCATTAAGTGGTTTTGTTGCCGTTCCAATTGAGGCTAGGGACAGTATACAAACAAGACTCTTTTTTGATACCAAAACACCTTCCGGAATATATGGGACAAGTTTCAATATTTCTCTTTTACAGGGATGCAGAACTTATCCATATCATGCGCCCTTGTCTGTCTTATAATACTGGGCAGCGCGGCCCTGGTGGGCGCCTTCGGGGTCTTCCAGCACCAGATCAGCGCGGTACTAGTAACTGGAGTTATGTACTTATTAGCAGGTAAAATGATAGTATAATTAGATAAGTTGATGCGATGAGTATGTGTCTGGGTAAGCTCATCAGATTTAAGTAAAATGTATACAAAGAAGATTACTTGCATTATAAGCTATTGACATATAGTCAGTATATGGCTATTCCATAACTATAGGAATTGACTGGTCAACTGACCTCTAAAAATGGTAAAATCTAAAAGTGCTACCAAATAGGGCCTTGCGTTTCCAGTCCTTATGAACCATATTACCATGGTGTCCACATCTCCTTTCAATAGCTACAGGTTGGCGAAAGTATATTTCTTATATACCGTTCCCATTCGCTTACAAAGTACTACAACATGTTTTCAATTCAGCATTCGGATTTTAGGTTACGTTTCCACGATCGTTTCCCTGTTTCAGCTTCTTTCTCCCTGTTTCAGCTTCTTTCTCACTCTTCACCCTGACGATCATCCACTTCAAGCGTCTACACGGCAAGCCCGACTTGGAGGAGCCGGAGGGGAGCGTCGACGGCGTAGTGGCCATAGGCAATACGAAGAACATAAAGCACTTGTTGGGCGCGAGGGTGTTCACGACGTCTTGGTCGTTGGACCTCGGCTGGGGCGGCGTCATGCTATGCGTCATGACTTCGGTACTGTGGATACTCCTATCGAAGATCATGAGGTTCAATCCGATATCGAGCATGATCAATTACTGAGGTCGTCGACGACGTTCACTGTTGTTGTTTCTTTAAGAATTTAGATGGCACAAAGCATCACCGCAGATACGTTCGTAACGGTTTCAACATGTTTATACTTCGAGGGATTAATTGGAACGAAAGAGTGGTGAAAATCGCCCGTCTCATGGAATATCACTTTAATAGTTCGTCTTTACACAACTTCGGAAATACTGGTGATCTATTCGTGGACGATTTTCACTGTACACTAAACTAGCAGAGTAAGCTGAAATGTTTTAGTCGCAATAGACGTTACTTACAGCTTTCTTCAGCTTACTCAGCCAGTTTTTAATGAAATTGAAAAGTCTTCAAAGTCCAACTCTGTTTTGATTTACATGACCAACAGCTTTTACTTGATTTCTCATTAGATTCAACGAAGCAATATTTGGTTCGAGATTAGTTAAATCCTAAACCGACTTAATCGAATTATAAATGCAAAGCTAATGCTTACGCCGTCCTTAACGTTAGTTTTAAGGAATGTTAAAGGCTTCTTCTATTGAGATTTTTAATATATTTATTATACACTATATTATACAGGGTGCCCCTAATACATGTGCAGGGAGAAAAATTAGCCTTGAGGGTAGGTAAATTGGTGAGCTTTACCGTTTGAGGAGATAACCACACTTTTTGGGGCACCCTGAACGTTTATACTAAATACGTATATTTATATTTTATTATAGGGTGAAACGAACGACTGATTTATTTATCGTTGAATTTATATATTATACACTAAGTCTGTAAATAAATTCTAGAGTCAATCCACGCGAAAGGGAGCAATTCGGGTTTTGCCGGGCAAACAAAAAAGGCCTTGTCACAATTTTATCTTTTAAGGAACAATAACGAACTATTAAGCTTGCTTGCTTCTTTTGCCTTCTTTGTACATAATTATTGTGAAGAAAATATATATACCGTTAGTTTAATTAGACTATGTTTCCCACTTACCCTTAACTTTAGAGTTCAAACGTAGCAGGAACTTGAACTTTACCAAAACACATCGAGCTGCGAGCACTCGAGGCAAACTAACCTCACTAATCGACAGAACAAAGAACTAAGAATACTGAATACTGAAAGCACAGAACTGTTACGTTTTGACACCGGAAACATAGGTTTAACCGCCAAAACGAACCAATCACGAGACCGGAAAACCCGGCGTACATTTTAAAAACACGGCAAACTAGTAAGTATACGTTCTATGATTTCTGTGCTTGACGTTAACGACAGTTGACGTACGTTTGACACCTTTTCCTTTCACGTTGCGGTTAGGCTTGGTTCTCGATTCTCGAACATATTTTATATCTTTTACTTGTGAAGTTGTGTAAATCAGAGCGTCTCCTCGTCCATGACCATGACCGATCCGCAATCGGGAACGGAAGTTCCCCATTTCGTGGCTCCGGTCATCCAGGACAACCCGTCCGGTTGGGGTCCTTGCGAGGTACCCGACCAGTTTAAGGACATGCCCTATCAGCCCTTCAGCAAGGGGGACCGTCTGGGGAAGATCAGCGATTGGACTGGAGCCGCGTTCCAGGACAAGAAATACGCAAGTAAAGACTTATTTTTTTCTGGGAATAAGACACTCCTAACCCCAAAAATTAGGTTAACGGTAATGGAGTGAAATTAATGGAACAGGCCTTTTGAACCCATCGCTTTTTACTTGCTTCCAATATCTTCCATATCCACAGGGCCTATTTTTGGTTCAAATGGGCCCTGGTCCAATATACCATCTGGGGGCTCCTCGTAAGAATACTTAGGTCAATCTTGGGGCCCCCAGGCACGGGCCTATTGGCAAAATAGGCATTGCATCTCCAGTCTTTCTCAATTTTACTTCCTTACGAGTATGGCAAATTAACACACTTTTCATATCACCGTTTCCTTCTAGATAAGTATGCGTCTGCCTTTGGTTCGGCGACTCATTACGCGTACTATCACGACGAGGACGAGAGCACTTTCCATCTGGTCGACACGACACGTGTGCAGAAGCCGCCGTACCAGAGAGGCCGATTCCGCGGCAATCAACGTAACACGAGGGGAAGAGGAGGCAAGATGGGGATGCAATCCGGGGGTATGCAGACGCTCGGCAAGGGGGCGAAGGCCAGGGAGGGCTACAAGCGCAGGGAAGTCAAGAGATGGGGCCAGGGAAGGGTAAGTGTAGCGATCCCATTCCTTCCAGGTATTAATTTCAATGATTTTTGTAACGCAGCCCCAAATTAAGATTCGTGACGCTTCCGTCACGGTCAGGCCCGATTGGAGCACCATCGAGGAAATGGACTTTCCGCGACTCGGCAAGTTGTCTCTGCCGGGAATCAAAGACGGTAATAATCGTTGTGGATGCGGTAACTGTTATCAAACGTAAAATTTATTTACAGGTGAAGACATCATTTGCTGTGGTGAGCTGGAGTATTACGATAAGTCTTACGATCGTGTCAATGTGAAGAACGAGAAACCGTTGCAGAGCGTCAATCGCATCTTCCATACTGTAAGGAGAACGTTATTTGCTTTATGGAATTGTTTAGTTTATATGAAAAGTGTTTACATATGAAAACACTTTTCTATGAAATTAGCATTGGTAGGTTCATTCGATCTGTTAATTAGTGATGTGTTCGTCAGGTCACAACTACAGATGATCCTATTATTCGTAAGTTGACTAAAAATGAAGGCAACGTCTATGCAACCGATGCAATTTTGGCTACTATCATGTGCTGCACCAGATCGAACTACTCTTGGGATATCGTCATCGAGAAGATTGGTACGTCTCTTCCCAAAAAAGTCATTCCCTATCCTACGACAGTTCTTAGAAAAGTAGTTTACTTTCCATGTATTTTTGTAAACAGGCGACAAGCTGTTCTTCGACAAGAGAGACAACACCGAATTCGATCTGCTGACGGTGAACGAGACCTCAGTGGAGCCGCCCCAGGACGACGGCAACTCCCTAAACTCACCGAGGAACCTCGCCCTGGAGGCGACGTTCATCAATCACAACTTCAGCCAGCAGGTGCTGAGGCCGAACGAGCCTCGTTACAAATTCGATGAGCCGAACCCGTTCGCCTCCGAGGAGGAGGAAGGTGAGGTCGCCAGCGTCGCCTACCGTTACAGGAAGTGGGACCTTGGAGGTGGAATTGTAAGTACCCAAAGTTTACCACGACGTAAGTAGTGATTTGTTAATTACAACATGCTCCAATGGTTAATTGCTCATTGATTTCTGCTCTAACAGTGAGCTCAGAATAAATAACACATTTTTCCACCATAAATCACAACATGAGATAACATGGATGAACTCCAGAGGGCACACATTAACCATTGACTATATCATTACAAATAGGGCTCAGATAACTGATGTACGCTCCCTTATCTCAGCTAACATAGGAAGTGACCACCTCTTAGTGCTATGCAAAATGAGACTTAAAAGAGGACACTGTCCTGTTTGAAGAACCTACAGGAATACATACACGCTGGAATGGAATACACCGTTTCACTATCGAAATACCGGAGTCAATTACCATTGAGCCTCAGATAGGCCTCTTCCTTTCCCCTCTCTTCAACTTACGATTCATTTTTCCCCCTCAGGTCCTGGTGGCGAGGTGCGAGCACGACGCGGTCGTGCAGTCGCCGAACGGCGAGCTGCAGTTCCTGACCATAAAGGCGTTGAACGAGTGGGACTCAAAGCTGGCGAATGGCGTCGAGTGGCGTCAGAAGCTCGACACGCAGCGGGGCGCAGTCCTCGCCAACGAGCTGCGTAACAACGCGTGCAAGCTGGCGAAGTGGACCGTGCAGGCGTTGCTCGCCGGCAGCGATCAGATCAAGTTCGGTTACGTCTCGAGGGCGCACGTCAGAGACAACAGCAAGCACGTCATCTTGGGTACTCAGCAGTATAAGCCGCACGAGTTCGCCACCCAGATCAACCTGAACATGGATAACGCCTGGGGTATTCTGAGGTAGGGTTAATGACAAAAATTGAAGAGGTTATGGTTAGTGGCATTGCATGCGTAGCTGTTTAAAGTATGGGCGAAGTCTGACTGTAACAATGTGGTTATGTTTATAACTATGTATGTATTCTTCTTAGGTGATCAAGAAACAAAGGAAAATATTTGAATGAAATAAGTGTCTTTGCTTAGAAAATACAAACAAAAAGTGGAAAAGTGTAACAAAAAAATAATAATGTTTCATGTTAATTTCAGAATATGCTTTGTATGGTTGCCTCTATTTTTCGTCTTCTTCCAGATGTATCGTGGACATCATCATGAAACAGAAGGACGGTAAATACCTGATCATGAAGGATCCCAACAAGCCCATGATTCGTCTTTATGACATTCCGGATAATACTTTTGAATCTGACGGCGAGACCGAGTCCGATGATGAAGCACCAGAAAGTTCTACTCCGTTTCCTTTGTATTCTTATAATAGTACTACGAAACGTTAGGTATTATAATTTCAGATTGTTTAATTTGAAGTAATTCAATATATTCGGAGAAGGAATAGGTCTCTTATTTCCACTGATTAGAGGTATTTTGAAGGAAAGTCTGTTTAATGTTGATTTTATTGTTTGTACTGAGTATTGCCTATTAGACTATAGTGGGTTTGTTCTGTGATAACTGACGAAGTCCCAATATTACTGTTCTGTGATGTTAATTAACCTCACTTTTCACTTAATGACAATGTTTATGCATATGATGTTGATTGTTGATGATGTTCGTTATTATCGTTGGAATTATATTTCCCTTAAAATAAACAACAGCTTCTAAATGTCTGTCCACAAGAACAGCGATTTCCCTTTGGAGGCCCTCAAGGTGAACGGCCCCAATTATCTGAAACATGCCCTCACAAGCTGCACTGATCCCTTGAAAGCCATCGAAGAGTTTCAAGTAAGTTATCATCCAAAGCGATAGTAATCACGTAGATCGATAAGCGCTATTTACTCTCTAGGTTACCAATGGTATACTTCTACCATCACTCCGGCCAATGTTGCCCCTTCTCGACCTACACGGCGTTCGCAGGCTCGATTTTCACATGTCTGTAGTAGAAGTAAGTGACCATTTGTACTTGCCTTCCTTTTCGAAACTACCGTTTCCAGGAGCTCCGTGAGAAGCTGATAAATCACATAAATGAGATTGGTAAACAGGAGGGTAAGGAACGAGACCAGAAACTTAAGGAATTGTTGGTGAAAAGCTTCCCGGTGGTGAAAGTCAAGGCGATGAGGCCCATCGTCATGGCGATCTTGAAGAACACGCCCCAAATAGATGATCACTACCTAAAAGTCTTAGTTAGAGATCGAGAGCTTTACGACGACACTAATACAGAAGTTAAGAGACAGATTTGGAAGGACAACCAGTCTCTGTTTGGAGACGAAGTGTCCCCGTTGCTCAGCCAGTACATCAGCGAGAAGGAGAGCGTTCTGTTCGATCACACGAATTTAAGTACGCAATTCTTTGGACCCTCACCTAAGGTAACAAACACTTAAATAGTTATATAGTAATATAAAAAGTATTATATGCTTTAAGCTTGTAACTTAATAGAGGGAGAAAATGATTACTTATCTCTGTTTATCTTTGTTTAAGGTCCGTAGGCAAGGAGAAGTGGTACAAAAGTTGGCCCACATGATCGGGAACAGCGTGAAACTCTACGACATGGTATTACAGTTCCTGAGAACATTATTCTTGAGGACCCGAATCGTCCACTACTGCACTTTACGTGCCGAGCTCCTGATGGCCCTCCACGACCTCGAAGTGCAGGACATAATATGCATAGATCCGTGTCACAAGTTCACCTGGTGTCTTGACGCCTGCATCAGAGAGAAGAACGTCGATATAAAGCGCTCGAGGGAGCTGCAAGGGTTCCTAGATAACATCAAGAAGGGGACAGAACAGATTTTAGGGGATCTGTCGATGACTTTGTGCGATCCTTATGCGATCAATTTCCTTGCGACTTCTGCTATCAAGATACTTCATCATTTGATACACGCTGAGGCGTTAGCGAGGGCAAGTTGTTGGAATGTAGAGTCATAGAGAAAGCTGGGTCTTATGGGATTGCTTGAAGTGGGCTACAAGGAATGGAAATGATGCTGTTGCATAGATGTAATAGTACATGTTACCAACAGTTATTTTTGTCAGTCGATATATGTTATTCCAATTGTATGTACAACTATATATTAATGTTCCACTTGAAACAATCCTGCAAAGCCTAGGGAAGATTAATACCTAAAAACACAGAGATTATTCACTATCTGGTCATTGAGCTTTGTTTCCACAATTTCCATTTTCTGTTCTCAGGAGAACACCATTTTGATCCTCCTCCTGCGCATGCTCGCGCTAGGCCTGAGCGCCTGGATCATGATCGACTTGCAAGACTTCAAGGAGCCCAAGCTCGACAGCCAGGTCGTCACCAAGTTCCTGCCGGCCCTGATGGCGCTGATGGTGGACGACCAAGTGAGGCAGCTATCGAGTAAACTCCCTCATGACGAGAGGGAGGCCGCCATTACCATAATAGAGCACGCCGGGCCTCTGCCCGATGCTGTCGAGGCCTATCTACAAGACAGTTCCGTCGCCAGCATTATGGCCATGTATTACACGTTACACGCCGCGAGGTCGAAGGACAGAATCGGTCTGCTCAGGATATTGACAGTGTTAGCGAATTGTAAGGACGACAGGGCGTTCGAGGATCCGTTTTTACACTCATTCGTAAGTAGGCGTTGTTGAAATTGTAAGAGGGAGTAGGTGAACAAAGCAGGTCGTGGCACACGATTTGTACATATCCTCACTTTGATATTTATGTGTAGAGAGGAGGCGGTAGTGTAACAAATTGTCTCCAATGAGTTGTGTTATTCTTCTTTTAATTCATTATACTCCGGAAGCCGTGCATTTAATCATTTTTCCAATTAATGGTTGGATTAAATCAATCAAATTGTTACATAATTTAATTACCACATTTTATAAAACAACTAAACTATAATTCACTATAATTCAAACAATAATTTCAATAAGAACCGTGATATGGCGCATTATTCCATTACAATAACCGAACCAGGTTAGCCCTTGAAAAGCCCTTCAAATAAAGCTGTTCTGTGGTTTGTCAGGGATACCTAAATCTTGCCAAACTTAGTTATATCTTTATTATATTGTTCTATTATCTAGCTATTATCTATTATTATAATTTTAGTTATATCACAATTACACTCCTAATGGATTGCGTAAATGTCCATATGATAACTTGTCAAATTTCATTCGTTTTGTTCCCTAAGGTCGTCCTTCTCATTCACAACGCCGACGAGTTCCAAGCGGAGGACTTCTGCACGGCGCTCTTCGACGAGTTCTTCTTCGCCGGCCTGCAACGCGACAACGTCACCAGGCACCTCCTGAAGTTGTTGTGGTACATCCATCACAAGCTGCCGACGAGCAGATTACACACCCTGATGAAAGCTCTCCAACCGACCCATCAACACAGCGAGAAGGTCCACAACCTGTACAAGCTGCTGCAGGAGAAGATCGCGTCGCAGGAGGAGACGACGATCCCGAACGAGATGGACATCGATATAAACTCGCCGTTGATGAGCGTCCCGACGCCAGCGCCCTATCACCATACGTTGTAGTGGTCGGTCTTGATCGTGTTACTTTGATACTAATGATTCCTTTATTAAAGGTATGATTTGTTTCCTGGACAGTTTTATGTTTCGTTGTCTCAAACAGACGGTGTTCGGGTGGCTCGTCTGCACTTCGTTGAAATCGAAATCGTAACCTTTTAGTTGCTTGCTATTTCTGAGTTTGCCTAGTATTCTATCTTTAAGTTTGTCGCTTTTATATAACACGGCTATGTCTCTTTTGACTTGCTCGTCCCTAGCATCTAAACCGATCAAAACGACAACCGAAGCATCGTAATCGTCTCTAAATTTATCCACGGCAGCGTAGGAGTCCGGTAATTTTAAGAAATCTTCAACTAGCATCGGTAGTCCAGGCAGGGGGACCCCGTCGACCACCTTGAGATCCTTATAGAGCATCTGGTGGGGTGTTAAGTGCGAAACATCATTGTGGGCTTCCCATAACTTCTTATACAGAACCTTCCGGTCTTCGGTGAAATCAAAGTCTGATTCCAACCTCGCCGCGATTGTTAGATCTAATTCTTTCGCCTTACCGTTCTCCGGGAGCAGGGCTATGGTGTCGTACACTATCGTTTCTGAAAATTATCAACGATTAAAACGAAACGTGACTATCTCTTAATCTTTACCGAAGATTAAATAGGCCAATTCCTTGAATAGAAACTTCGAATTCGCTCTGTAAATCTCATCGGCTATTAGAGTACAACATGAGCCGACTTGTTCGATCCGAAGGTGAACGTTTCGACTCTCCCAATTGGCGCTGGGATCAACGGGTCGATGGTCTATTATCCGTCTGACTAAAGGTTCGAAGATCAGATCGGCCTTGCTTAAGACATGGTGATCGACTAAACTGCAGGTACATGTCACGTTGCATAACTTCACCTCACCTCTAGAAATGATCCATAATAGTAACACAAGGCGTAACGTCAAACTTACTTCTCTTACTTATATATTAATAAGTCTAGAGGAACTCCGCTTTGTTTCAGGATGAAACAATTATCGGTACGTAGCAGGAAATGTTCATAAGTAACGTTCTGAACGGCAATTACTAAGGTACCTTGGTCGATGTCGTACGAGGATCTGTTCGTGTGTAGGAAGTACGCCAGGGCTATCGTGGATATACAAGAATCCATGTCGCAGGACTCATTTCCGAGTACGATGTGTAGGCGATTGTAGGATGCCGTTTTCTACAACATGCGAGGTGGAAGTCGTTAAGGTTCGTATGAGGTGATGGTACTTACTACTGAGTTCTTGGTGGTCGTTAGGTACTCCAGAAACTCATTCATTTTGTTTAATATTGAGCAGCTCGCAGGGCTCGCAGGAAGTATATGTGAATGTGAGGTTATGTTACAGCACAGAACCTCCAAACGTCAAATCGGTACGGAACACGGAACGCTATATTCTAAGGAACGCTTCGACAATTTTTGCATTTCACGGAACAGTCGTGGACTGAACGTCAAGATGGCTGCGTCGCTGTGAGGTCAGTTTGGTGTTGTTGTTTAAATCGAGCAAAAAGTGTAGCGTAGAGTACGTGCTTAGAGAAGTTATGAGTTAAAAGTGAATTGAATTCGTGCAAACGTTACACGTGCGAAAAATCGTACTCTCTTATTAGACAAGGAAGGTGTACGTCGGCGTGAGCACAGCACAGGTGAAGAAAGGTGAGTGGAAGCATTAGGTGTAATTTTTTTTTTGTATATATTTAATGGCCGTGCCGCTAGGAAGGTATTATTTTCATCGTAATCAACAGATACGACCGAGAACCGGCCAGGTACGTTCACATCCAAGGATCCAAGTCTTGTGTACAAGACTTGTTTACTAATTCATGATCTATTGATAATTACGAATTTTTAAAATTTGTCAATATTTGTTTTTTGACTTAAAAGCTGCAAATTCGTTGCGATGATGAGTCTCCTTGGTTTCTATGAAAGTTTTTTAATTACCTCAATTCGCAAAAAAAAAACAGATTTTAATGTGTAATCAATTTTTTACCGCCAATCCATTACAAACTTTCTTTCATTCAAGAAACTTTCAAAATCCCAGACTATTAGTTTAGTTTTTTTCACAGAGAAATCAGGATTGCATTTCAAGTTTCTGTATTTGTTTACTCTCAGTAGAAAATCCATTTACTACAAATATAGAAAGCGGTTAGCAGGTGTTCAAAATTGTGGTAACAAAACAAGCGCAAGAACAGAGATTGTATGTTAGTAAACTTACAAGCAAATGCATAATGCCCCAATGTCTTGACTTCTCGAACAATTATTATATTGGAGCAAAGCCAACGTCTAAGCAATAAAATCGCATATCTGTATCGAGTATTATGGTGGCGTTACTATAGTCGTAAAACTTTAACGAGCGATTTTACGAGCTTATTATGCAGGTGCAATTTGAACAGATATGACGGCTCAAGTGGATATTAACGGTTTTTTGGCTGTCCCAAGTAAAAATGGAGATTTTCAAAGTTTTAAAGGGTTTTCCAAATATGAAGGGCCGTTGGTAGGTACCCAATACAGATTCCTGTAATTGTCATGTGGATAGTTCGATGATCTATAGTACCAATTTCACTAAACACGCCGAATGAGGCATATAGTGCGTAGAGTAACGCCGAAATAATAAAATAGTTACAAAACTGTTATGGCGTCCATTAAACGTAACCTGATGTACTCATGAGATATTTGTAAATTCTGTGAATAAATTGGTTCGATATACACCATGTACAGTAAACAAAGTATCTTATGTTGGTAATGCAGATTCCTGTAATTTTCATGTGGATCGTTCGGTACCAATTTCACTAAACACACCGAATGAAGCGTAAAGTGCGTAGAGTACCGCCGAAGATACCAAAAGTTGCTTCCGAACGACAAAATAGTCACAAAACTGCAATGGCGATTTTATAAATCCCAACGTAACGCTACAAACTGCACCCTGCGACGATTTCTAGACGTATCCGTCAACTTCACGTCGCTGCGACTAACTTCACGATCCTCGGCGTTGCGATTAGGCGAGTTCCATTGATATGAGTAGGTATATCAGATTGAAGTATTCGATATTAATTAGGTAAATTGGGTAGATGTAGTGGTGAATGCAATTTAGAGTCGGTTTGGCTCGGTTAGGAAGATTCCTGTAATGGTTGGTAATAAACAAATGTCATTTGTTAATGGTATTGTGAACGCGCTTATTTCAATTTCCCCGCTCGATAAATTAAATTAACGTAATGATTTACGTTCAATAACGTACGCATGTACTTTCAAGGTTCGAACGTGGCTTAAGTATCTGTCATTTAATTTTTTAAAAGGCGTTTCGAGTAATAAAATCCCGAGAGAAAGTTGTATTTTATCGCCGAATCAATACGTTTAGAGGAAATTTATTGGTAATCGAGTAGATGGAGGCTCTCCGGGTTCGACGTCTTCCGCATTTGAAATTCAAATTGTCCCGCTCTCGTACGTGCGAAAATTTATTAAAAATAACCGCTCGGCACTCTCTCGAGGAAATTGAAAAGAGGAGGTCTACCGGTGAGTGGATGGAAAGGGAGGTTTCCTCGAGGGTTGAAGGGCCTGAAGGGGTTTTCCTTTTAATGAAGGATTTCCTCGAGTACCTTTTGTATCCGCTCGCGGCACACCTCTCGAGTTTTCCGCGTATACGTCGTACAATACGTGTATGTGTGTACGTATCGATCTCCCCTTGGAAAAAATAACGAAAATGGGGGTGAGTGATACACGTACTTCTCCGGCTTCGTCTCTCGGTTTCGGCGATGACTCATCCGTAATTCCTGCAGGGGTGGGTGGAGTTCCGTGAAGCTAATTATGATTATGACGGAAGGGCTTCATTTTAGTCAGCAGAGAGAGAGAAACTTAAAAATAAATTTGTAAAAGTGCTTTAAAAGTGTATTGGGATTGAAACGTGTAAGGGTTGTAAAGGGGGGTAGGCGTAATGAATAAACATCGGAATTTAGGTTTGATGATGATGTCTAGAGAATCTGTTATGCTTTTTGTAAAATCTGTAATATTCCAAAAGTGTACCCAAAAATATCAGTTTAGCTATCAAGGGTAACAAATGGTGATATGTCCATCGAACTACTTTTTCTAACTAGAATAGTTACTATTCCACAATTGAATCAGAAAAGATTTACGATATTATTACAATATTAATTAGTTTGACGATACGGCTAACTCGAAGATTGATTACTGATTACTAACTCACTGCGTGATATATACTTATATTCTTCTTACGATGCTGACCTAAGGGTTTCTATTTTGTTAATAGTTTCATTGTTCGTGGGTGACGTTACTTATTTTATTCTAAATGTCTCTTAGTAGAATAAGTATTTAATGTTTAAGAAAAGTTCTTCTGGAGGATTACGAGAAAATTTCGAAAAACCGAAAAGCGACAAGAGTAAAGTGTACTTTAGAAACGACTTAGCCAAAAATGTTATTAAACTTTATTATGCGCATTTGATGCTACAATAAATATTCAAAATTTAAAAACAATTCTTCTGGAGGATTTCGAACAACCGAAAAGCGTCAAGAGTAAAATGCCCTTCAGAACCGATTTAGTCAAAAATGTTATTAAACTTTATTATGCGCATTTGGTGGTACAATAAATATTCAAAATTTAACATTTCTTCTGGAGGATTTCGAGAAAATTTCGAAAAACCGAAAAACGTCAAGAGTAAAGTACGCTTCAGAAACGATTTAGGCAAAAATGTTATTAAACTTTATTATGTGTATTTGATGGTACAATAAATATTCAAAATTTAAAAACAATTCTTCTGGAGAATTTTGAGGAAATTTCGAAAAACCGAAAAACGGCAAGAGAAAAGTGCGCTTCAGAAATAATTTAGCCGAAAATGGTACTAAACTTTAATATGTGCATTTGATGGTACAATAAATATTCAAAATTTAACATGTCTTCTGGAGGATTTCGAGAAAATTTCGAAAAACCGAAAAACGTCAAGAGTAAAGTACGCTTCAGAAACGATTTAGTCAAAAATGTTATTAAACTTTATTATGCGCATTTGATGGTACAATAGATATTCAAAATTTAACAACATTTCTTCTGGAGGATTTCGAGAAAATTTCGAAAAAACGAAAAACGACTAGAATAAAGTGCACTTTAGAAACGATTTAGCCAAAAATGTTATTAAACTTTATTATGTGCATTTGATGGTACAATAGATATTCAAAATTTAACATTTCTTCAAGCGAATTTCTAGAAAATTTCGAAAAACCGAAAAACGACACCAATCAAGTTCCCTTCAGAAACGATTTAATCAAAAATGTTATTAAACTTTATTTTACGCATTTGATAGTGTAATTAATATTCAAAATTTAACAACAATTCTTCTGGCGAATTTCGAGAAAATTTCGAAAAACTGAAAAACGACCAGTGTGAAGTGTCCTTTAGAGAACATTTAGCCCAAAATGTCATTAAACTTTCTTACTGTGGAATAATTATTAAAAGTTCGTTTAGCAAATTTTGAGAAAATTTTCGAAAAATAACAGGAGTGAAGTACCCCTTTAACTCGATCGATTTTAATGAAAGACATATTGGGGGATCCTGGTGAAGGATAGTGTGTTAATTCAAAATTTGAACCATTTTTGGTATTTTTAGTTTCTTAGAAAAACGTACCACTGACAAACATAAAAAAACAATTTTTTGGATTCAGGGGACCTTAAAACATCTATAAACGTTAATGTTCCAAATTCCAAAAATCGACCCGTTGATTTATAACGTTACAATTTCCACTTGAGGCTATAAAAATGTTTTAAAACAACTTTTCTGAACTGAATTTCGTTAGATTTTGCAAATGAACCTGGTTTATTAATGACAATTTTCCCCAAATAATGTCGATTAACTGATTTTTTGTAAAATTACTTGTGCACAAAACAAAACTCAAATTTTCAATGTTTTTTTACTGTCTCATATGAGACTCAAGTATTGTAATTGGGTCGATTTTTCAAATTTGAGTTGAAATTATGAAAAATGGTAAAAAATCTTATTTTACCATATCAATTTTGGAAATGATACCTTTTCGTCATTTTTAAGTTATGATTCGTTCAACGATAACCATATAGAACAGTTTATCTTTTTTGAATAAGTATATGACTTTATTACGAGTTACAACACTTGGTAATATCACTTAAAATCATACACAATAAAGTGTTTGAACACATTCTCTTTCACTTAATCCATGGGGTAACTTCAAGAGCAGTCAAACCAAAAAATGGAATAACAGTAAACTTCATTACATCACAAATTTTGGTAAATTCAGCAATTTGAGCTCCAAGCACTGAGAAACTCCTGTTTTGTATGTCGAAAGCGGACTAACTGTAAAATAATAACAAAGTAGTTATTTAAAAAAATTATACCGCTGAATGACACCGCTTTAAATGTCTGTCAGTTATAAATTTTCGCATTAAACATTACGGTATAAAAATAAATACATAAAAAGTGACTCCGAACTCTCTTCTATCTCCGCTATAGTAGTATCATATAGTATTATTACCTTCTCCTTCTCTTCGCTTTATTTATGAACCAGTTAGACCTATTAACATTCCACCGCGGGTCGCCGCATAAGCAGGTTCAAGAAAGGTTCTAGAAGAAAGAGAGATGAAGAGAACCAAAGAAGACATCGAGCTTGGAGGAATACTCGTCGATTCGTCTCTGACTTTGTATAATTTTCCGGATAATTAATGTATAAGAGAGCGGAAAACGTAAAGTGCATAGTTGCGAATGTTATTGCATGCTCAGGTGATTCTTATAATAATGTGCTCATTAATGCGATTACAGCCAATCGATCTTTGCTCGTGATTTAATTATATAATTGATATTCAAAATTTAAAAACAATTCTTCAAACGAATTTCGAGAAACTTTTAGAAAAACAAGTATAAAGTGGCCCTTCAGCAACGATTTAGCCAAAAACATTGTGCTCATTCGATACTAAGAATAAATACTCAAAGTTTAGAACAAGAAATTGTAGTTGATTTTGAGAAAATTTCCAAAAAGTGGTAAGTGTAAAGTGCCCTTAAGAGAAGATGTAGCCAAAAGTGTTATGAAACTTTATTATAAATTTTTTTTTTAGAAACTTTAGACTTAGGACCTTAAAACGTCCAAAAATGCTAACAACTCAAATTCGAATTACAATAATGCGAATTTGTTTGTATGTAAATGTCAAAATTAGTTTAGGTGGTTAAAATAATTTTTTTCTCGATTTTTTGGAAATGTACCACATTATTTATCAACCCCTAACGACAACTAGGGTGGTAAATCGTATCGGATACATTTGTTTAGTAATGTAATAAACAATCGCTCCAAGAACGTTTTTTCTATACTCACACCCGTACTATTTCGGGCATTTCGATAGCAAAACAATTGGGTCGTTTACATTTGAATCATCACCGCTTATCAGCACAATTACGTTAAGCGATTTATCTCTCGCTCCGAAGGTCCGAAGTCAGTATAATGTATCGGTCGGTCGAGAGCGGACGTATCGGTCTCCGCTCATGCGAGCGTGTGAGTTTTGTGAGTTGTGGCGCGAGTTTTGTGAGTTAGCATAGTGACGTCTCGTTCCTGGGCTCCCGAATGCCTTGAAATTATAATTCTGGCGAGTGAATTGCGCACTTGAACGTTTTCTGAGTGACATAACGTCTACCTTGAGGAATTCGGGGGCGAAAAGGGCGAACTCAAGAGAGAACGCCCTGGAAAATCGCCAATAGGTGGCAAGTACTAGAGGATAAATATATTTTTAATAATTTTTTCGTTATATTTTATATTATTATATATTATTATATTATTATTGACGTTTAATTTAAGTTTTTAATAATTTCAAAGCGTCTAAAACCTAAAAATAAATAACATATTATCTAAACCCTAAAATCCAAAAAATCTAAAATAATTTTTAATAAATTTGTAAAATTAGTTCGTGAAGGAAAAGTTATGCTGGTAACATATTTAAACAATAAAGAGACTCGTTCATTATTTTTAACCAAAAGCTAGTAAAAAGTCATTACTTCATTTAATAGTAATGGACATAACACACTTAGAAACTTTCAATAACACTATTTTTAGATATCAACATGCGTAAGTTTTACAGATTATTCTAAATTTTCGATCTTTAAAATTAAAAACTGTCACTGTTGCTTTCAATTTACTGCAAACAATTTTTTTCGTTAAAATGTTTCCTCATTAGGAACAAAATGAGCTACTACAAGCATCACTCCGTATAAATTGTTATAGAAGATGCTAATCAATGTGTAAGCGAATTGTTAAGCTTGTTATGGATAACAACCACAACGATTAAAGTGACTGAATTACGTTCCTTAGGCCGAATTATTTTGCACAAAAAAATGAAAAAAGCAAAAATAATTGTTTATAACAAATTATTAAATAATTATTACAAAAACGACCATGCAGTTGATTTTCGAGATGATTTTTGACTTGAAACTATTTCAGGGGGATAGTTTATGTATAAACGAATATTTCCAGATAAAAATTTTCGATGTAAAAATTGGTTTAGATACTTACATATTTTTCCATACGTCAACAATGAATCCCCGATTTTCCACATCATCCCCTGATTTTCGACTTGAAACTGTTTCAGAGGGATACTTTATGTTAAATGGATATTTTGCGGTAAAATTTTCAGTGTAAAAATTAGTTTAGGCGGTTAAAATAATGTTTTTCTCGATTTTTTTGTACATGTACCCCATGTATCAACCCCCAGTGACAGTTAGGGTGGTAAATCGTATCGGATATATTTGTTTCGTAATAAACAATCTCTCTGAGAACGTTTTTTCTATCTTCACACCCGTACTATTTCGGGCATTTCGATAGCAAAACAATTGGGTCGTTTACATTTGAATCATCGCCGCTTATCAGCACAATTACGTTAAGCGATTTATCTCTCGCTCCGAAGTCAGTATAATGTATCGGTCGGTCGAGAACGGACGTATCGGTCTCCGCTCATGCGAACGTGTGAGTTTTGTGAGTTGTGGCGGGAGTTCTGTGAGTCAGCATAGTGACGTGTCTCGTTCCTGGGCTCCCGAATGCCTTGAAATTATAATTCTCGCGAGTGAATTGCGCACTTGAACGTTTTCTGAGTAGCATAACGTCTACCTTGAGGAATTTGGGGACGAAAAGGGCGAATTTAAGAGAGAACGCCCTGGAAAATCGCCAGTAGGTGGCAAGTACTAGAGGATAAACATATTTTCAAATATTTTCACATTTAGTGGAAAGTGACGTTGAATTCAACTTTTTAATAATTTATAAACGCCTAATACCCAAAAATAAACAGCCTAAATCTAAACCCTAAAATCCAAAAAATTTAAAATAATTTTTAATAAATTTCTAAAATTATTTCTTGGAGGAAACGTTATGCAGGTAACATATTTAAACAATAAAGAGACTATTATAGTTTATTATTTTTAACGAAAAGCTAATAAAAAGACATTGCTTCATTTAATAGAAATGAACATAACACACTTATAAGTCTATTTTTAGATATCACAATGCATAAGTTTTACAGATTATTCTAAATTTTCGTTCTTTACAATTAGAAACTGTCACTGTTGCTTCCAATTTACTGCAAACAATTTTTTTTATTAAAAACGTTTCATTGGAAACAAAATGAGGTACATGTATTTTTGTACATAATAAGGTAAAATTAAAAGTTCGACTAAAAATTGTATTGTATTACCTACACACGTTAAATCTTTCAAAGGTTCGATAACGATTATATGGATAGGTACAGTATGCCGTTACATGCACTTACATAACGAATTGCAGATAATGATAACGTTTTCTCATAAACTATAAATAGTGGAAAGTTGAAATTTTGTATTTAGGTTGGATCCCCTGACAACTCGCGACCACATAAATTTCAGCAAAATCAGTTAAGGGCAAAGGGCATTTTACTAGTAATTTTTAGATTTTTTTTAGTTTTTTTTTTATTACATATTTCAAAACCTGGTCCAAGGTTTTTTTTTAAATGTCGTACGTTTACTTTACCGATTCTTACCAAATTTTAGATTTGAACTGACTTAACTAATAGTTACAACTTTTATTTAAAACATTTTTGTCTAAAACATCTCTAAAGGGCACTTATGAACATTTTCCATTTTTAAAAAAAAATTGTCTTTTGATGTTGTTACTAAACTTTATATTTGAATTAACATGTTACATTTATATAATGTTTATTAGAAATGTTCTTTTTTAAATTGTCCTAAAGGGCACTTTATTCTTAAGAATTTTTATTTTGTTGTAAGATTTTCTTTAAGACGATTTTTGGGATTCATACCAAATCTCATAACGTCATAACTTAAGTTAACTGTTTAATGCATAAGTATACCTTTTATTTGAAACATTTTTTCCTAAAACTATCCTAAAGGGCACTTCCATAAGTGCCCTTTGTTCAGTCAATGTTTGAAATTGCTTCTTTCGCATAAGATGAGTTAATTCTTTTTTTTTTGTCATGTTTGTAGAATCTTTATAGAGGGTTTTCAATTTCTCATAGTTGTACATTAGTACGTTTAGTGAATATTTTTGTTCAACATTTAGTTTTCCTTTTAATACATTTTCTTCAGTTTTACCTTTCAATATAATTTTTAATATTCTTTGTTGTAAATTTACTAAAGGAGATATTGTCATGAGTAGAACTCCAGGCTATTATGCCATAGGAAGCGACACTATCGAAAAAGGCAAAATATATTTTTATTGGGCTTTCGGAACTCAAAAATTTTCTTAATTTTTTTACATATAAAAAGCAAATTTACTGTTTTAATTATGTGTGTAATATGATTTGACCAGTTCATATTACAATCAAGGTACAGTCCTAGATACTTTGCGTGATCAACTCTATTTATACTTTTACCATTCATAATTAAATTGAGAGAGAGAGTTTATTTGTATGCAACCATTTACACATTTTATCCAATACTGTGTTTATTTTAGTCATAGTCTCCTCCCATCTCCGTTCAGAGACTAGGATAGAAGTGTTATCTGCAAAAGAGAATACAGTACCCTCAGGCACCTCTTCAAATACACCATTTATATCTGGTGTTTTTTTTTTAAATTTCACACCTCATAGTAGGCTGTGGATAGTGTTTGTGAATGCGCCTTACTAAAAAATGTCAAAATTGACATAACCTCACTTTTTTAATAAAAATTGAAACTGCTCCAATCAGTTACTAGTGTCTTGAAAAAGACAGCTCACTCATGTACGCCTAGTTAATAGAACCAACTATTAACCGATTGGAGCAGTTTCAATTTTTATTAAAAAAGTGAGGTTATGTCAATTTTGACATTTTTTAGTAAGGCGCATTCACAAACACTATCCACAGCCTACTATGAGGTGAAATTTAAAAACAACACCCAAAGAGTAGCAGTCTCAGGATGCTTCCCTGGGGAACACCCATGTTAACATTATTCCAGTCGCTAAGTTCGCAGTCGCTTAGTAACGACAGCTATAACAGGCATCCATATTTACCATATACAGCATCCAGATTTCGGTTTAATTCAGTTGATTTCAATTAAAACGGATATATTCACCAAAATGGGCGCTTGGAAACGATTGAATTTATCAAATAATGGAATTTCGACGAACACGTCTAGTGAGGTATTTAATTGAAGAGCTCAAAAAGACGATTTCGGAAGTTATTGTCATACATTTTCAAGATTTGTTCAATTAACTTACTCGATAATATATGTTTATGTTATATGTATATTTGATATAAATTTGAGTCTGAACTTCGTCATATGAGTGTAGAAGGAGTATTGTAAAGAGTATATCATATAGATATATATATTTCATTAGACGGATTTAAAGTTGCACATGTTTCTCATAGGGAACAGTAATGCATCATTTTTCTCTTCGTTTATGAAATGGTTCCAGTTTTTGCTTGATTAGTATTATTGATCGAGTAAATTTTCGTACCAATCGTTAATTGGGAAAATTCCTATTTTTAATTACGTCCCGCACTAAATTCCTCTCGTGTAATAAAACGAAAAGTTCAATAAGGGACGCCCGATAAAAGTCGTAATCGAACCCGTCTGGAATTTAATAACCGACGAGAAAAAATTTCCAGCTCTCCCGTAATTCAAATATCTTCTCTCACTGTTCCAGGATAGAATGAGGAGTAAGGACATAACATGCGCCTGACGTCGAAACATGACCGTATCTGCTCGCCTAGCCCTCCAGCTGCTCCCGCTGCTGTTCCACG
Organism: Cryptocephalus moraei; assembly: GCA_946251905.1. NCBI lineage: Eukaryota > Metazoa > Arthropoda > Insecta > Coleoptera > Chrysomelidae > Cryptocephalus > Cryptocephalus moraei. Next base: position 7,006,278 of record OX276462.1, on the reverse strand, counting down.
TGGCGAGGCCGTACTTCCTGGTGCTCGAGGACACGCTCCAACCCGGCGACGTCATCTTCGACGCCTCGGTGCGCCGCCTCGGCGCCGACAGGTTCTACAGGCTCGACGGTAAGCGGTCCGCCCCGTTCGTCGAGTCGCTGGTGAGGGTCGATCCGAGGACCGGCAACGTGTCGCTGCTCGAGGGGCTACAGTGCAACGGGCTGTACTACCCGAGCCTCTTCACCGTGTACGTCGAGTCGACGTCGAACAGGCCGCGCGAGGTCGACTACTACAGCCTGCCGTTGAGGGTGCTCGTCTATGGCAAGGACTGCGAACCGGGAGTCGGCGAGGAGGAGGGCGACGAGTCGCCGTTCTCGCCCCGTCCGCTCAAGGAGAGGATCGTCGAGGCGAAGGAGTGGGTCTCCGAGACGTACGCCTCGTTCGCGTTACGCACCGACGAGCGTTGGGAGAGGGTGTGCCTGAGACGGAGCCAGTTCGTCAACTCCGTGACCGCATTCCTCCCTGCGACGGTTGCTGAGTCGTGCAGGGTGAGGTACCGGTTCGTCAGCGACGAGAGGTTCGAGATCGAGCGCAGCCAGGGCGATCTCGTCGCGTCGAGGGACGTCTGCATAGTGGAGCCAGTGTGGAAGGTGCGCCATGTATAAGTATAAGTGTATAAGTATACAAATATACATGTATAAGTATGTAAGTGCTCTCTGGTGTCGTCGTTGTGGAAGGGAAGCGACCAATTAACTCTATAGAATAAGGGTCGGTTTATCCACCTTCGAGTAAACTTTCGTAAACTTCGTAGAAGCTTTCTCTGTTTGTGTTTGTTCACTCTGCGGTAGAGTACCAACTTATCACATCAGTTCTGTTACGTTTTTATTACTTGAAACTCGCAGGACGTATAGCTCGCCCCACCGATGTTGCAAAGTCAGGGAATGGACTGCCCTGTAGCTAGGCAGTGAACATACGTCACCACTTATTACTTATTACTATTATTATTAGTTCCTCATTTGAAGCAGGACTTCGTTGCGATACAAGCATACCTTTTGAGATCCTCTAATCTAAGTAATAAATGCTGTGTCGATAGGTAAAGCGAAACATATTAATAATAATATTTTTGTGACTGTTAAAAGAAACAACTATATATATACCTACTAATTTCTAAGGCGTTACCTTATCCATACAAATACATTTATCCAAGGTATCGCTTTGAGCGTAACTGTCCTTCTCTACCTTCTGAATACTTTCTCACTCCACCGATTGCGCATCTCTCGCATTGCTTGACTTTCCAATATCGGTGAGGTGAGTTATAGTCCAGTAAATGAAAGCCGATACAGAGATATATTAATGCTACACAAAATTTTTCTATTTGTGATTGTAATCTAACATTTGCGGTCAAGGTGTATTAAAGAGGTGAGCTGATGGCCTACGCTAAGCAAGTCAGAAAATCCGGAAATTCATCAGTTATTCTGAAGAGGGCGCTCACAAAGAGGTTATGTCGATGTGTCTGCTTTGTATGTGTATGAGTAGATCGTGGATTGTTTCTATCCACATAGTTCGGAACAAAGCACTAACGGCTCATTTTTAGGTAATATTAATAAAGGGTGATCATGGATTTGAAAATGATTGTCGCAGCTCCCAGCCTACATTTAGAGTGTCAAAATCTGTCAAGTCATTGTGCTAGTTTTTTAATCCTACGCAGCATACCTAGTTTTGGAATTGTGGCTCTCACCACAGAGCACAAAATTTACATTATGTCATAACTTGTAATTCATTACTGTTTTACAGCTGAAATAAGTAGGAAACACATTTGTAAGCTATTGATGATGTCAGTATAGCTTGATAACAGGGCCCCTAGGCAATGCAATTCTCAGGCCCCCTTTCCTTACTTTTTGAAATACATTTTTCTATTACAAAAGTCGAGTTGATCAGATCGGCTCCTTGGATATCCTGTTAGTTCAATCTCTTATGTGATATTGCAACAACATGGTTACATTAACTTGAATCACCTCGCATGCCTGACTCATTGCTTTTTGCTTTCATTGAAATTATCTTAATGAATTGGTTATAGTTATAGATAAGTGGTGATCGAGGTCTTATGATGGAGCAGGAAAGAGAAATGCTACGCGACGCGGTTATTTTAAATTTAATCTTGTTTAAAATACAATAAACGAAAGAAAATAGTTTGGTGAAGTACAAGTTTAAGTAACAACTCTTCTAATTCGTTCGATGAGACGTTTTTTTTTCTTGGTGCGTGCACGGAGCCCCTAGGCAGTTGCTTAATCCGCCTTATGGACAATCCGGCCCTGCTTGATAATGACATAATTATTTCAAACGGATAATTTAAGCTAAGACAACCGTTTTAGATTCCATGGCAACCTTTGAGCAAGATAATTTTTGATACAACGGTATATATGTAGTAATTATGAATGGGCGTGATGTGTCTTTTCGGGCAATTCCTGTGTATAGGCTACATGTGCATGGTGAGAGATCGTGAGAATCTATTTTTTCGGTTAAATGTAGTACTGTTATATTGTTATGTTATTGGATGGATGCACGAAGAATTTGCCGTATATGTCCATTGTATTAATTTTTCTTTGTCGTTGACAGGTGACGGTACTGTTCTCGACCGTATGCGGTCGCGGCGCTCCAGTGCTCGACACAGAGCACCGCCTCAAGATCGTCTACCACCACGAGGAGTTCAACAACACGGACATAGCGAGGCGAGTGCGCCGCGAGCTGCGCAACCAGTCGCCGTTCTTCGAGCAACACCTGTACGTCGCGAGCGTGCTCGAGGAGTGCGAGCCGCCCGTCGTCGTGACGACCGTCAAGGCTAGGGACCCGGAGAACAGCCCGATCAGCTACTCGATGACGAGCCTGCTCGACTCGCGCACCCAGGCGATGTTCGACATCGACGAACGCACCGGCACCGTCAGCACGAGGGTGAGGCTCGACAGGGAGCTCGTCGACGTGCACTACTTCAGGGTGACGGCGACCGAGGAGACGTTCCCGCCCCGCTCCGGCACGACGATGCTCCAGATCAACGTGCTCGACGCGAACGACCACTCGCCCGCCTTCGAGATGACCGAGTACGAGGCGAGCGTGCGAGAGGGCGTCGGCGTCGGCGCGACCGTCCTCACGCTGAAGGCGACCGACCAGGACATCGGCAGGAACGCCGAGGTCGAGTACTCGATAAGGAGCGTCGATGGCGGCGGCACGTCGAGCGACGAGGAGGACGGGCACGCGTTCAAGATCGACCCGAGGAGCGGCGTCGTGACGACGAGGACCGTCCTCGACAGGGAGACGACCGAGGTGTACACGCTGATAGTGAGCGCGACGGACCAGGCGAGCCCGCAGACAGCGCGGCGGTCGTCGAGCGCGAGCGTCGTGGTGCGCGTGCTCGACGACAACGACAACTACCCGCAGTTCTCGGAGCGTGCGTACTCGGTCTCGCTCGACGAGGACACGCCCTCCGCCGACAATCCGGTCGTCGCGCACGTCAAGGCGACCGACGCCGATCAGGGCCTCAACGCTGCCGTCCGGTACGCGATCATCAGCGGCAACACGCAGTCGCAGTTCGCGATCGACAGCCTCTCGGGCGACGTGAGCCTCGTCAAGCCGCTCGACTACGAGACGATCCGCAATTACAGGCTCGTCATAAGGGCGCAGGACGGCGGTAACCCGGCTCGCTCGAACACGACGCAGCTGCTGATCAACGTGCGGGACGTGAACGACAACGCGCCTCGCTTCTACACGTCGCTGTTCCAGGAGAACGTGCTCGAGAACGTGCCCGTCGGCTACAGCGTCGTCAAGGTGCAGGCGTACGACGCTGACGAGGGGGCGAACGCGGAGATCGCGTACGGGCTCGCGCCGAGGGACGCGACCGGTGGCAGCACCGACGACATGCCGCTCGCCGTCGACTCGCACTCCGGCTGGATCTATACGACGGCGGAACTCGATAGGGAGGCGCAGCCAAAGTACATGTTTCAGGTGAGAGAGGGCGCCTTCTGAGAATTCCTATGAGGCTATCTTATCAGGCACTGAATTTTGTCATCTTTATAATTTTACTTTCTTTCTAGAAAGTAACTAATACGAAACGAAAGTACAATTATTAGATTAGGAGATGATTCGTTAAAAAGATATGTTCTTTTGAAATTGCCATTTTACATAGGAGGTCTATCATCATCATTCATCATAATGGCAGCCACACACGTAACCACATACTTGTGCAAGTTTAGACTGGCACAAGTATACAGTATCGTGTGTTGGAAGATTTTTGCGCAAATGTCTAGACCTGTACAAGTCTTCAGAAAGTTCAAATTTTCGATTCAGTGACTTGTGCAAATTTACGTTTGCACAAGTTTTCAACGCGTGCATGACGTTCGACGTTCGAAAATTCAGTGTGCCGTACGTGTACGCACATTTTGCGTTCAGTATAGCGCCAAAATGAGTGAGACACGTGGATTTCGAAAACACTTGGAAGAATTCATAAATATATGCAAGGATAAAGCATGCCTCTGGCAAATAAAAAGCAAAGACTACCACAATTGGGATAAGAAAAGCGGCGCTTATAAGAACAGTACCTTGCTTTTTAATAAACGGCGTAATCAGAGACAGAAACTTCAAATAAGTTTCTTAAGGTAGTTATGCCAGTCTTTGGGTGAAAATTTCAAATCATTTAGTAAATTGACATGTGAATAATGTTCACTTTTCATTAACCAGTCTATACACTATATAGTTGGGTGCCTTTTAGGTGTTTTCAGTTTTTTCGTAAGAAATAGTTAGCCAACTATCGCCAAAGCGTTGTCAATGGATGCCACCGTCGCAACACAACTCGCCTGCTCCATGATTTTCTCACAAATGATAACGTTCGTTCAAGTATACTTGTGTCGTCTGTGCTCATACTCGAATGATGTGTTTTGTGTTTGTGCAAGTCTAAGCTTGCGCAAGTATATCGTTACGTGTGTGGCTGCCATAAGGCAACCGTTTACATCCACTGCACGATATAGACCTCCCTTAATATTTTCCATCTCTCGATCTTGAGCGCCTTGAATTCCCTTGCCACATGCCCTTTTTGGAAGCATAGCTTTCTTATCGCGGGCCTCGCTCGGAGCGCTGGATCGGTGAGGGGTATTAACATCGAAAAAACGAACGAGGCGGACGACCAGATTGTTGTTTGGTGGCAACTCGTGTTACAATTGTTTGTATTGTCAGTTGCCAACACCAGGGGTAGCGACGGCGGCTGTCTTGCATCGCGCCTCTGGTGAGAGAAGTAAGAGTGTAAATGATGCCATATTAATTAATTAATTAATATAAACCAGCACAACTACGAATCAACAGGATTCACCCAACGGATCCATGTAGCCCATCCTATGGGTGATCGTCCGCGATTTGTATAACCTTTTTTGTATGACAATGTCCATATTGGATCCACCATCTTGATTGTTTTGAAATCTGACTTAATTTTTATAATCACGGACCTTTAATATCGTTAAATTAATGTGAATGATTTTGGTAGAGTGGCCGATATTCATTAGCCTGAAAATTTTGATAGAAATGTGATACAGGGCATAGACATGTGATAAGCTTGTGTCGAGGTCGGTATTCTACAAGGCGTTTCGTTCACCTGTTGTCAATCAATCTTCCTTCATGGTCTGCCCAGTTCCATTTCAGACATAGTACACCACATCTGTCACTTTTGTTCTTCTTCGAATAATGTTACTTGGAACTCTGTCTTGAAGAGATAAGCCTAACATAGCGTTCCATTGTCCTTTGTGCCACTTGATTATTTAGCTAAACTTATAATTGGTGTTTTCGTACTAGTTATTCAAAGTAGTTTCTAATAAAATCATATAATGTTATAATTCAGTGTGCGATAAGGCGAACCTCAGTCGATTTCGATTTCTGTTCTCAGAGGAGATAAGGAGAAAAGTCTCACTTATGTACATCGAATGTGTTTTTGATTTCATCTTCGACTTTCGCAGGTGATCGCCTCCGACAGGGGCGTCCCGCCCCAATCGACGAGCGCGAGCGTGATAATCACCGTGCAGGACGTGAACGACAACGACCCGACGTTCGAGCCGAAGGTGTACGAGTCGGTCGTGGCGGAGGACGATCCGCCCGGCACGCCCGTCGCGACCGTCACCGCCTCCGACCCCGACGAGGACGGTCGCCTCCACTACGAGCTCACCAACGGTAACACGAGAGGTCGCTTCGGCATCACCTCGCAGAACGGCCGGGGCCTCGTCACCGTCGCCCAGCCGCTCGACTACAAGCAGGAGAAGCGTTACGTGCTGACGGTGACGGCGACCGACACGGGCGGCAGGACCGACACGGCGACGGTCTACGTCAACGTCACCGACACCAATAACTTCGCGCCCGTCTTCGAGAACGCCCCCTACAGCACGAGCGTCTTCGAGGACGCCATCGTCGGCACGACGGTAGGGATATATAATGACATAATGACCTAAGAAGGATAATAGAGATAGTGCAAAGGTGCACTAATACTGACAAACAGTATTTAAGTCGACTTTAATAAAATAGTGCTTCGCATTGATCTTTACCTTAAAACAGATATTGTAGATTGCAGAGCACAAATCTACATTGCAACGACAAGACTACATAACCTAGAAATCTAGTCAGTTGCTAAGACGCGAATTTTTAGTACTTAAGACTTTTAAAGCCCCTTTTAATGTATGGCAGGGTCGCCCGAAGTACATATTGGTACATTACGAAAGCCCTAATCACGACAATCAATCAATCAATCAATCGTTAATAGATCATGCAGGATGTTTTGAAAGCTGTTATTTTTTTTTTAAATAAACCAAACTTCTATAAACATAATCTCGATATTTCGGTTAAGATATATTCAAGGTAGATATAAATATAGATAGTTAAATGTAAGGAAAACCTTTACTAAGGAGAGTTTATGAATGCTGTTGAGTATGAAAAATATTTTACTTGAAAAATATTTGTGGTAAGGAAGGTTCCTGGATGCAAAATCGGACTTAAGTAACTATTTAAATGAAGAAAAATCTTAAGGAACGCTCTTGAATACCACTCTTATACTTTTAAAGCTGATATGTGGTAGGGCCCGGTTAGGATAACCTAAATTTACTCTTGGGAGATGATTTATTGATACGCCTTCATTTACACGTCGAACAAGACTCTCTTTACACTAGTATATCGGTTACCATTCACGGTACCTTACTATCGTCAGCAATATTCGAGTAAAGTACTACGACCCAGTCACTATGGACTCTGATTGATTTCAAGTGGTCTGGTCCTGATGACAATGCGTAATTAATTACATGAAATGCATAGATATATGTCTGTTAATTAGGTTAATAAAGTAACTATTTAAGCATTCATCACAAGCCGATCTGCATTAACATCTAATAACAATGTTCCAGGTGCTCGTCGTCTCGGCGACCGACAACGACGTCGGCCTCAACGCCCAGATCACCTACTCGCTGTCGGACGACCCGAATCCCTCGTTCTCGATCAACCCGCAGACCGGCGCGATCGTCACGACGAGACCGCTCGACCGGGAGATCGCCTCCGGTTACCTCCTGACGGTGACGGCACGCGACGCAGGCAACCCGCCTCTCTCTGATACGACCGACGTCGAGATCACCGTCTCGGACGTGAACGACAACTATCCGGTGTTCAAGCAGCCGGCCTACTCCGGGAACGTCCCCGAGGACGCGCTCGTCGGGACCTCGATCTTACAGGTGGGCGTGAGGGATCTTCTCTGTGCTGAGGGGATGTTTTAGTGGGGTTAAAATCTTTGCAGTCTCTTGCGTAACTTTGGTTAATGTGTCTATACCAAAATCCCTTTTACTTCACGAGTGACTCATCGCCACATCAAGTTGCGAGTTGCACACGCAAAACTCATAAAGTCACATACTTAGTTAGCGCGATTTGCCGCTTTAGCAAATTTCCAACGTAAAGAGAGATACAGAGAGAAGCGTAGTTGCCAAAATTTAAAAATCCTCTCTATAAAACATATTATTATAACACCGGTATATCGAAATCGAGATAACATTGTTTCATTCCATTAAATGATATAACTTCGATTATTTATTTATTTCGAAGACAAAATGAAACATACACGCCACTGTTTCTACTTTCCCCTCACTTCTTCATCCCGCAGAGGACTATGAGCTTCTCGGAATTCATTCCATAAGGAATCGGCACTCGGGTATAGTTGTAGTAGTAGTCTTCTTCTTCTGGTGCTGTCTCCTTCAATGGAGGTTAGTGATTACGTTGGCAAATCTATTTCTGTCCATTGCAATTTTGAATAAGAATGTTGAATCAAGGCCGGTCCAATCCCTGATGCTTCGCAGCCATGATATCTGACGTTAGCCTCCACCTCGTTTTCCTTCAATTTTGCCCTGTATAATTTACCACAATTTTCTTCTTCTTTGTTTATATGGCCTGCGCTGCTAGGGCGATCTGGCCACTTCAGTAAATTGGTTTAGCACTACTCGCGGTTTATATCCTCATTTTGGGCTTCTTCAAAAATTCTGCCACATGAAAACAATTTTCTTGTATATTCTGGAGGAGACTATCATAACAGGATAACGGGATTGACCTCTTTGGTCTTTGGATTTTGCACAGAAGATTCTTAATGTTCTGACTGTTTAGTTCACATTCTAGTAGTAAAAAAATGTTTAAGTCATTCTTCTAGTGATGGTTCGTCAATTTGTCAACCCGGGGCCATCCATAACACTAAAACACACGGTTTACTGCGCAGGTCTCGGCGACGGACGCGGACGTCGGCCTCAACGGAAGGATCCACTACAGCCTGAGCGAGAAGGACCAGAACGACGGCTCCTTCGTGATAGACCCGAGCAGCGGCGTCATCAGGACGAACAAGGGCCTCGACAGGGAATCGGTCGCCGTCTACGAGCTCGAGGCGTACGCGATAGACCGCGGCTCGCCGACGCTGAGCAGCTCGGTCCCTGTCAGCATCAGGATCGAGGACGTCAACGACTCGCCTCCAGCCTTCGACTCCGAGAAGATCGTGCTGTACATAGCCGAGAACAGTCCGGTCGGTTCGACCGTCGGCGAGGTGTACGCCAAGGACCCGGACGAGGGCGTCAACGCCATCGTGCAGTACTCGATCATCGGCGGCGAGGACGCGCAGAGCTTCTCGCTGATCAAACGTAAGGGCTCCGAGATAGCGGAACTGCTCACGATGGTCGAGTTGGACTACGAGAGTTCGAAGAAGAAGTACGACCTCATCGTCAGGGCGTCGAGCCCGCCGTTGCGCAGCGACGCGCACGTCGAGATCGTCGTCACCGACGTCAACGACAACGCGCCCGTGCTCAACGACTTCCAGATCATCTTCAACAACTTCAAGGACTGCTTCCCGACCGGGCCGATCGGGAGGGTCCCGGCGTCCGACGCAGACGTCTCCGACAAGCTACGCTACAAGATCCTCTCCGGGAACAACGCGAATTTGGTCGCCTTGAACGAGACCGGCGGACAGGTCCAGCTGTCGCCTCAGCTCAATACGAACGTTGCCAAGGTCGCCTCTATGGAGGTGTCGGTGACCGACGGCGTCAACGAGGTGAAAGCGATCATGACGTTGATCGTTCGGTTGATAACGGAGGACATGCTGTTCAATTCGATCACGGTACGCCTGAACAAGATGACCGAAGAGGCGTTCCTATCGCCGTTGCTGGGTTATTTCATCGACGCGTTGGCCGCGATAATACCGTGCCCGAAGGAGAACATATTCATCTTCAGCATACAGGACGACGTCGACCTGAGCGCCAAGATCCTAAACGTGAGTTTCAGCGTGAGGAGACCCGACGTCCCGAGGGAGGAGTACTACACCCCACAGTTCCTCCAGGAGAAGGTCTACTTGAACCGCGACATCCTGACGAGGCTCTCCACCGTGCAGATCCTCCCCTTCGACGACAACCTCTGCGTGAGGGAGCCCTGTCTGAACTACGAGGAGTGCCGCACGGTTTTAAAGTTCGGGAACGCGTCAGAGTTCATCTCGAGCGAGACGGTCCTCTTCAGGCCGATCTATCCCGTCACGACGTTCACCTGCGTGTGCCCCGAGGGCTTCACCGGCTCGACCGAGCACTACCTCTGCGACACCGAGGTGAACCTGTGCTACTCGTCCCCTTGCAAGAACAACGGCACCTGTAAGGTGAGGGAGGGCGGTTACACGTGCGTGTGCCCGTCGGGCTTCTCGGGCGACGACTGCGAGGTCGCGCTGCGCGACGATGAGGTCTGCGAGCCGAAGTGCGCCATGGAGAGGACGACGTGCGCGGACGACGCGGGCGGCGGCGACGAGTACGCCGCCTCCTGCGGCCTGAGGAGCAGGAGCTTCGCGGGCGACTCGTTCCTGACGTTCCCGAGCCTGAGGCAGAGGCACAGGCTGTACCTGAGCCTGAGGTTCGCGACGAGGGCTCGGGACGGGCTGCTGTTGTACAACGGCAGGTACAACGAGCGACACGACTTCGTCGCCTTGGAGATCGTCGACGGAGGCGTCCAGTTCTCGTTCTCGTTGGGCGGCGAGGTGACGAAGGTGAGGGCGAACGTAGCGGGCGGCGTCTCTGACGGCGCGTGGCACGCGGTCGTCGTGAGGTACTTCAACAGGACCGCCGTCGTCGCGTTGGACGATTGCGACGTCGAGCTGGCGCTGAAGCACGGTAAGAAGTTGTAGCGATGGACAACTTTTACGAAATATGCTTAATATGACCTTTGAATTACTAAAGAGAAATTCACAGAAAAAATATTTATGTCTTTAACGCCCGGTTTCATAATACAGTTAAAGTCCACTTTAACTTAAAGTTGACTTTGACTGTGACGTTATGAGTAGTAAAAGCCATGAAAGCATCACAGTCAGGGTCAACTTTAAGTAAAAATGGACTTTAACTGCATTATGAAACCGGGCGTAAGAGCAAATCTGCTTGTTTCTCAAAAACAACTTATAAGTTTCATGCAATTAGGTGCTGTTTCCCTCAACCAAGAGGGTGGTTTAAAACCAATAGTCTGAGCTTAAATGTCGATGACTAAAGGGCGGATAATATAACAAGGTACATTTTTTTACTAAACGGTGCATTTATTTGCATATTTTGTTTAATTCACACAAAATGTTCTCTTAAATATGACTTAAACTGTTACTTCGCAATCAACATAAATTTTTTTTCTTGGAAATTATACCCTACACTTAGGATATTTAAGTACGTAATACACCATATCTGTCCGGGTCAGGTAGGTACTTTACGGGTATTTAGTAGAGGTAAATTTACATTAAAATTGTATTCTGTAAAAATTTAACTCGCCAATGTACAGAAAACTTTATTCTTCAAAATGCCTAAAGTGAAGTGTAACCCAACTTGGATCAAACCCTATCCTGAAATTAAAGTTGAAGGGAAACATTTTTTTTGTACAGTGTGTTCAAAAATAGCAAGTTTTTAATATTTTGAAATAAAAAATGCGGCTAAACCGCATGATTATTTACTAAGATTTGCTAATTTGTTTATAAAAGAGGATGAACGAGGTGTAAAATGATCTCTGTAGAGAGTGGACTGTATGTAGATATCTCGTAGAATCGTGATGGATGCGGAGATGAATCTTGTCCCCAGGTTGTAAGGCTGGAGGCGGTCTTGTAGATTGGAGATCAGGGCGTGACATGATCTCTTCAAGTTCTTGAAGTTCTAGTTGTTGTGGAGAGAGGGCGTATCGTGCTCTCCGGTGTGGACCTGAGGGCGTGACGTGCAGGTCCGGGTTGAAGTTCTAGTAGTTTGGAGAGAGGGCGTAACGTGCTCTTCGGGTGGACCTGAGGGCGTAACGTGTAGGTCCGAGTTGAAGTTCTAGTAGGTTGGAGAGAGGGCGTAACGTGCTCTCCGGGTGGACCTGAGGGCGTAACGTGCAGGTCCGGGTTGAAGTTCTAGTTGGTTGGAGAGAGGGCGTAACGTGCTCTCCGGGGTTGAAGTTCTTGAGGTTAGGGGTTGTCGGTTTGGGTGGCGTGAAGAAAGATCACAACACTGTCGTTTTGAGCATACATCTTATACTGGTTTATTGTCCCAAATTTCAGAGATTTTATACATCTTGTTTTTACATTGGTTAAATGAGATATTATTGTTTTGTTACCTTGCACCCAGACTGACATTTTCGAGGAGCGATTGAATCACGTTACCTAAACGTCGTGTTATGCTTAGTCAGAGGACCTAGAGGTTTTTTAATTAAATGATCAAAATAGTCTTGATGCAAAATTATTTGTATTTTTCATTGTTGCACATATATGCAGAGAAAAAGTTCATTGTGGGCAGAAAAATCCAGCAATCTTTAAATACTTGTTTGTTTTAAATACTCAAAATTCTTCTTGAGCGAGTTTAATAATTCAACTAACATTAAAGAAACTACTGCCAAACCTGAAATTTACCCCCATTACTTCTTATTAACAATAACCTCAATACCAGTCTCGAATACATTTCGATTTCAGGTAAGGACCTAGGAGGTAAATGGGACTGCGCAGGCTTCGCCCGACACGACCTGGAACCGCGATGCGCCTCCCTGATAGAGACCTGCCACAGGTTCCTCGACCTGACGGGGCCCTTGCAATTGGGCGGCGTGCCCGCCGTCTCGGACTCCTTCCAGATAACCAACTTCCACTACGAGGGCTGCATATCCGACCTCAGCATCGACTACAAGTTCGTCGATTTGAACTCGTTCGTAACCGACAACGGGACCGTGGCAGGTTGTCCGGAGAAGAGGTCGTTCTGCGCGTCGAGGCCGTGTAAGAACGGAGGGAGGTGCCTGGACAGCTGGGCGACGTACCGTTGCACCTGCCCGCAAGGTAATGGTTTGATCGGACTCATCGGTTGATCAGCATGATTTTCAAGCTGTGATTGAATTTATAAATGTACTCGTCCCTTTTTGGAGTTTCATAAAGTTGTTGTTTCATTTTCGGTTTATTAACTCCAACTGATCCCTTTTTATGTCTCAATCGTAGTCATTGTGGTTTACATTTTTCGGCTGGCCTGTAGGTTTCGGCGGAAAAGACTGCGGCGAGAACATAAGCGCCCCCTGGCACTTCTCCGGCGACGGTATGTTATCATTCAATCCCCTGCTGAGGCCGATACAGTTGCCGTGGTTGAACGCGCTGTCGGTGAGGACTCTGCAGGAGGACGCGTTCCTGATGTCCGTACAGGTCGGTCAGAATAGCTCCGCTGTCGTGACGTTAACGAGGGGCATCCTCACCTATTCCTACAACGGGATCGTGATGAACCTGACGAGGTACCTGTCGGACGGGGAGTGGCATCGTATCGAGGTCACGTGGATAGGTACGGAGATAAAGCTGTCCGTCGACTACGAGGAGAGCGTCGAGTTGGTCCCGTTCGCCGAGAAGATCCAAGGGTTGTACGTCGGGAAGATCCTCATTGGGGGACTTGATGATAGCTACGCCAGTTTGAGCGCCGGGTGCAATTATTTGGAGGGTAAGTGGATCCAATCATGCTAACTATACTACGCTATATAGTTTATTACATTTCTATGGTATGAAAAGTGTATTTTGGGTATATGTGTCCTCCACTCAGACGAGTTTTTAAATTTAATGTCTAATGAAATTTAAATTCTTGGTGGCTTCTTAAACTGAGTTCGGATGTAGAGCATGTTTCACTTGCGTTGTCGTTTTCAGGTTGCATACAGGACGTCAAGATAGGCAACCACCAGACCCCACTGAACCGACCGACGTCGAAGGAAAACGTCGAGGACGGTTGCTACTCGTCGAACGAATGCCAGAGCGAGTGTCCCTCTTCCGCGACATGCTTGGTCGAATGGGGAAGGTCGCACTGCGAGTGCGCCGCGGGCCACGTCGGCCCCCTGTGCGTCCCCGTCTGCTCAGTGAATCCGTGCGAGAACTCCGGCGCATGCGTCGAAGGCCGCGACACACCGAAGGGGTACCACTGCGAGTGCAACTCGACCGACTATTCGGGCGAGTACTGTGAAGAGGAGCGGACGCAGCCGTGCCCGTCGAGCTGGTGGGGCTATCCGGTGTGTGGACCGTGCCGGTGCGACGTCGACAGCGGCTACAATCCGGACTGCGACAAGCTGACCGGGAAGTGTCGTTGCAGGGAGAACCATTACCAGCCGTCGGGAGTGACGCAGTGTATACCGTGCGATTGTTACCACGTCGGGTCGTACAGCACGCAGTGCGATCACGAAACCGGCCAGTGCGCCTGCAGGGAGGGCGTCATAGGGTTGAAGTGTGACTCTTGTCCGAACAGCTATGCTGAGGTCACGTTGAAAGGGTGTGAAGGTATGACATGGACTCATTATTATTATTATAAGATAGAGAAAAAATGCCATCGCCAATTTATCTACCTAGCGTCAGCTCTCTGATGCGATAATTAAGTATAAGACTTATGTTGTCTCTAATTCCCCTACCTCTTTGGAATCCATATTGAAGTGTGTATAGTATATTTTTACTTTCGACATACCGACATGTAGGGCATGTTCGCAAATTCAACAGTGTTCTAAGTGCTGAATATGTATTTTATATATTTGTATATTGCCATCTATGCATCTGGAACATCTACACATACAAATAATTTGATGACAGTAACCGACGATATCACTTTGATTTTTGTTGATATTTTATCATCATCCCCCAGAATCCCAATTCTGTAGTTTAACTTGGTCAACTTTCTTTTAACACTTTTTAATGACTCAATTCAGCTTCAACCAATTACACCATCGTCAACCATCTTTCACGAAAATCAATTGTATATGTCTGTTTCTTTGCTTCAGTGGTGTACGATGGTTGTCCCAGATCCTCCTCCAATTCCATATGGTGGCCGAGGACAATATTCGGATCGGAAGCCATCGAATCTTGCCCGAAAGGCTCGCACGGTAGGGCTTCTAGGAAGTGCGATAACGAGTCGGACGGTTGGCAAGAGCCGGACATGTTCAATTGCACCTCCGATCGGTTCGTCCAACTCAGAGAACAGGTATGATGAGTAGGTGTGAAGAAGTCGAAACGAATTCTGAATATGAAAGTAAATTCTTTAAATTGGGATATGATTTTTTAGATTTGTCAGTTTTATTTATGTATTTAGACTAAAAGCATACTTATTTGTTCTTACTTATGTATTTATATAATTATTTGTTAGTTAAATTGTAACTAATATTGCTCGAAATTTCAAATTTTCAGCTATCAAACATTGAACAGGGCGAGCTCCAACTCAACACCTTCGTAGCCATAAAACTAGCTCTCGATTTACATAAAGCGACGAACTTAACAAAAAGGCTCTATGGAGCTGATGTCCTTGTTACTTACGACCTCATTAAAGAGCTACTGAAATACGAGTCAAAAGTGAACGGCCTGAATTTGACGCATAGTCAAGATAAGGATTACATCAGCAACATAGTGAATTCCTTAGGAGTAGTCCTATCTGAAAAGTACTCGGAGCATTGGGCGAAGATAAAAGAGTTGACAGGAGACGGAGTTGAAGAGGTCATCAAGTTTATCGAGAAATACATCGGAGTGCTGTCTTTTAGTCAGCATGATACTTACACTAGTCCATTTGAGATCGTCTGTCCTAACATGGGTAAGTGGCTTAAATATTGTATAAAAGTTGTTTTAAGATATGGTATAGTTCATGCTGGACCATTTGCCCTACACTAATGCTAAATACTAGTTTAGTACTATCTTTCAAATAAAGTGTTAGCAAGACATAGAAGTTTTTCCTTCCTTTTGTTCATCATGGCCAACTGTGAAATACTAAAATCTTCTTGCCACATCTTCTCACATCTTGCTCCCCTCATTATGTGACCTAGGTTTCTGAATTTTTTTGTCGGTCAGTAGCAGTTCTTTTTCCTTTTTCATACTATTGAGCACTTCGGTGTTTGTTACCTTTTGTACGCATGAGATGAGTAGCATTCGTTTATAATATAGGTACATCTCGAATGCCTCAATTCTCTTTTCCAATATGGTATCTAGAGTCCAATTCTCACCACCATCTAGAAGCACAGAAAACAGCATCACAGCATTCAACTCTTAAGATCTAAACTCAATTTCTATCTAATGAAAAAATTTTTTATGCTTAGAAACACTTCTACACTGTTCATTTCTTGATCAAACCTTACTTTTCTAATCCGATTGCTGAGGTATCACAGTGCCTAAATATTTAAAGGACATAACCTGTTCAACTTGTCTCCCATTGATCTTTAGGTCTACATTTTTCTAAGACTATGAGAATACCAATATTTTTGTTTTATTGATATTTGTAAGTAGGCCGTGCATCTCACTATAAGTAACTATCCTGTTCATCATTTGCTGTAATTCGTTAGGTTATTTATGATTGTGCCATCCACTTTGATGCCACCCCTTATGCCACTGAGTGCCTCCTTAAATATGGCTTCCGAGTAGATGTTGAAAAGGATGGGTGGTAACACGCATCCCTGCCTAACTCCTTTACTTATACGAGTTGCTTTGGATGTTTTGTTTGCTATTCTTATGTTGCCAATACAAATTTGCAATGATTGGTATGTTTCTGCCTGTTGATATCAATA
This sequence comes from Cryptocephalus moraei, assembly GCA_946251905.1. NCBI lineage: Eukaryota > Metazoa > Arthropoda > Insecta > Coleoptera > Chrysomelidae > Cryptocephalus > Cryptocephalus moraei. The sequence continues at coordinate 6,989,751 of OX276462.1, read as the reverse complement.
TCTCAATGAATTTTTCTTGTTTGACACAGTCAAAGGCTTTTTTGTAATCTGAAACAAGCATATTACCCTATACTAATGGAGTGATGCCCACTCCTCTCTTCATGATTGATCCGTTCTTCTCAATCATTAGCCGTCTGAGTTCCTGCTTAGTATCTGCGTTATGTCATTAATCCACTATTTAAAAATTTGTCTCTTCTTTTTCATCTGATGTCATCTTGACTACCAATATTTAGTATCTTATTAATTTCACTAAAGGTATTTTTACTGTTTCCTCTTTCAAGTCTTGGGCCTGGACGTGGTAACCCCGGAGTCGATATACGGTTTCGAACCAGAGAACTCCCTGCCTCCACCGTCGGTCCTAAAAGGTTACACCACCGAGAGCGTGATCTTACCAGATACCTCCCTCTTCATCGAAGAGACGAAAAACCACCAACCTTCGATCACATTCCCGAAGTACAACAATTACCTGTTGGACCGTTCGAAGTTCGACCAACGTACCAAAATCTCGATACCGTTGAGCCTGCTCGGTATCAAACAGTTGGAGCACGGCGAGGTGACGACGAGGAATTCGTTATCGGAGGAGGGAGCCGTGGTGAGTTACGCTCAGTACAAGGAGGCGGGCACGTTGTTACCGAGAGCCTACGACGATTCGGTGATGAGGAGGTGGGGCGTCGACGTCACGATCGGCTCGTCGTTGTTCTCGGTCAGCGTGTTGGTGCCGAAGTACGTCGAGCCGGAGGCCGAACCGACGCCGCCGATCGTATTCAACGATCTGTGGCTGAAGAAGTCGCCGGAGGTACACGAGAACGACGCCAGGTATCTGAGGGTGAAGAGGGATAAGGGTTCGGGGAAACGGTTGACCTACAGGAGCCTGTCCGGGATCACCCTGGACAATCACGTTAAATTGCAAATGTGGCTGGATACTAACCGAACCATTTTCAACGAGAGGTCGAATCCTCAGTGTGTGCATTGGACTAACGTGAGAGGGTAAGTCGATGTAATATTGTTTCATGTCACTATTGTATAATTCAGTGTCCTATACTTGTTTGAACAAGAAACATGTTTCTTGTTATTGTATCGATCGAAAGTTGTTCATACAATTTAAACACCCGAACCCACAAATTTCCATTTAGTTTTCTTTGCTATTTTTAGATTCGGCGAATGGTCGAGGGTCGGATGCCGGACGGAGATAGACGACAACTGGTATGATAAGTACGAAGATGAGCCGATAATAATAAATTGCAGTTGTAATCATCTGACAACGTTCGCAGTTCTGGTGGACATCGTAGATCTGGAGGTAAGCTCAGATTAGCATGAAGGGTAAAAACTGAACTGTTGTATTAATTGTTATATTAGAAAAAGAGGTAGCTACATACAAAAATTGTCAGGGAATCATTTAAAAGTTATTTTTTAATCATAATTATTTGAACTATTTGTATAACTATATTTTTATACTTAAGTATTTAAAAAGTAACCATAATTTTACATTGAAAATGTAATGTTTTAATTGAATTATAGAAACCAAAAGCTACATGAAATTACGTCGCTTAAATTTAAAGTTAGAAGCGTCAGTTTAACTATCATACTTCTTTAACCAGAAAAATAGATTTTCACTTTTATTATTAACAGTAACAGTAACTGTTAACCTCCTCCTCTGTTTCGGTTATAGTTAACATAGGTTGATTAATAAATCAGTGCTTTCTAATTGCGAATTAGACGTTATTGTTAACTATTATCCTAAATAAGGATTATGTAGATGTAGATCATACTTGTAGGTCGAAACTAACTGCAAATAAATTGCTTATTTTTATTTTATTTTTTTCAATTTAGCGTTCCTTGTTTTCATCCATGAATGAAACCAGCAATTAAATGATTAAGGAAAATATTCTTACAGTAGAAAATACAATTAGATTTGTGTTAGTCATACCTTTGATAAGAGGAATTAATAGTGCAATTTCCACATCAAATATTAAGGAGGTAATAGCGATTAAGAAAAGTTGAATTGAAAAAGGTTGACTTTATTCATAGTTATAGTCAAAACCATTTAGGAGAAGGCTACTATTAATATTAGTATTATCCTAAATAAGGATTATGTAGATGTAGATCATACTTGTAGGTCGAAACTAACTGCAAATAAATTGCTTATTTTTATTTTATTTTTTTCAATTTAGCGTTCCTTGTTTTCATCCATGAATGAAACCAGCAATTAAATGATTAAGGAAAATATTCTTACAGTAGAAAATACAATTAGATTTGTGTTAGTCATACCTTTGATAAGAGGAATTAATAGTGCAATTTCCACATCAAATATTAAGGAGGTAATAGCGATTAAGAAAAGTTGAATTGAAAAAGGTTGACTTTATTCATAGTTATAGTCAAAACCATTTAGGAGAAGGCTACTATTAATATTAGTTTTCATAAGCAGCAACACGAACTCTTTGTTTCAGTACATCCCCGAGCCGTCACTGCTCGAAGACGTCTCGAGCTACGGCTGCTTCTCGATATCCCTCCCGTTACTGCTCGGCACCTACCTGATCTTAGCCCTGATCAGGGGCCTCCAGACGAACTCGAATACGATCAGAAAGAACCTGGTCCTGTGCGTCTTCCTAGCTGAGCTCTTCTACTTCGTAGCGTTGAAGGCTCGAAGGCCGATGGTCGGCAATGAGGTGAGTTCAGTTTTCTTGTTATCGATTGAAGATTTAACGATTCGGTCTATTCCAGGTTTCGTGTAAGCTAGTGGCGATCGGTCTGCACTACCTGTGGCTCGCCTCGTTCTCGTGGATGTTCGTCGATGCCGTACATTTATACAGGATGTTGACGGAGATGCGGGATATAAATCATGGCCCGATGAGGTTTTATTACAGTATGGGTTATGTCGCTCCGGCGGTGGTCGTTAGTTTGGCCGTCGGCGTCAGGGCACACCAGTATGGGAATTATTATTTGTAAGTTGAGACTTAGTTCTTTATTAACGTTGTTCCTGAACAAAATTAAAGTTACTAAAGTAACTTGATCGAAATTACTCACTTTTATCAATGACTTTGGTGTCTATTTTGGTGACAATCTATATAATATGTCTATCTTCTATATCTATATAGTTTCAAGTTTCATATCTTGGTATAGAAGTCCATGCTCAAAGATGGGGGGAACAGCTATAGTTGCGAGGACTCTTAGACATTACCCCATCCAAATGAAACAACCATCAGTAGGTCGATTGTAATTTAATTATGAGACATGTTTCGAGCAACTAGTGCCCATCATCAGTCCTTTGCCTGTGAGTAGATTCAGATGTAACATTGGTGGAGTGTGGAAAATAAATGTACTTACAAATAAATGGTAGCCTCATGTCAAGCAACAAGTTAAAAAAGTTAAAAACCTAAACAGTAACATCACAATTGTACATGTCACTGAGCCCATTGGGCTCAGTTTAGGGCAACATTACTACGCTTAGGCTTTTATCATGTACAATTGTGATGTTACTGTTTAGGTTTTTAACTTTTTTAACTTGTTGCTTGACATGAGGCTACTATTTATTTGTAAGTATGTACATTTATTTTCCACGCTCCTTCAATGTTACATCTGAATCTACTCACAAGCAAAGGACTGATGATGGGCACTAGTTGCTCGAAACATGTCTCGTAATTAAATTACAATCGACCTACTGATGGTTGTTTCATTTGGATGGGGTAATGTCTAAGAGTCCTGGCAACTATATTAAGTTTCATATGATAAAAGTTGTAATCAATCAGATTTAAAAAGGAATTAGTTTCATCTTGTATCAAAGGCTAATTGAAGAACATTACTTTAGTCTAAAACAGTCCGTCATATGTAGGTGCTTGAAGCAAGCTTAGAGTTGTCAACCAGTCCATTATCATCTGTAGCATGCAATTTGGCACAACTGCCACACTTTGGCAGTGCCCTTAGCTTTGAATTCTCTAGTCAGGTATTTTACCCTATCGAAGAGAAGAGATATTAATCTGTTAATGCGGTTGTTCTTGTCCCTTCTGCAAGCGCATTTGATATTCTTGTTTATCTTGGACAGCGATTGCTCTTTCTCCACTGGATCTCCGACAGAGAGACGAAGTATACACCATTCTAGTACCAGTGCCAATGTTTCATCCACCATCCAATGCTGGCGTTTTCTAGCATTTCTTTTTGTTTTAGCTCTTGATCAATCGTTTCAACTATCCAATCCTCAACTCTCCTCCAGACTTCATTGTGATATCCCTCAAGATTGAATAGGCCCTTTTCTTGAATAACTTTTTGGAAGACATCAGCACTGGAACCGTTTACACTTCACTACAAATAAAATAAAGGAAAAATTCGGTTTAGTATTTAACCTAACGGTCTCCGTTATGTTTCAGCTGTTGGGTGTCGCTGTACGAGAGCGTCGTCTGGAGCCTGGTGGGTCCGATCAGCGTCCTCGTCCTCGTCAACGTCCTGGTACTTGTTCTGTCGGTGAGGGCGGCGTTCACCCTGCAAGATCACGTCCTCGGCTTCGGTAACTTAAGGACGTTGCTGTGGGTGTCGGTGGTGGCGCTGCCATTGCTCGGCGCGACCTGGGTCCTCGCCCTCTTGGACGCGTCGGAACGTCATCCGCTTTTGACGCCTGCGCTTTCTGCAGCAGTACTGGTACATGCGGCTTTCTCGCTGGCGGGGTACTGTTTCGCCAATAACAGGGTGCGGCAAAATTTGTTGAGGTAACGCGTTTGTCGAATAACGTGTTCTAGTATTAAACTGGGAATGTTTGCAGGTCCATCTTGAGGTGTATGGGTAAGAAGGTGCCGTTACTGGATACGACTTCGGTGATTGGAGTACCGAGTACGAGCAGTCAGAACATCAATGCCCAATCGGTACGGAGATAGGAGTTTTAAATTGATTACATGTTATATTACATAACGCTTATTAATGTATTTATTTAAAGAGAGCTTGTTTGATTTGATTGATTCTATAGTGAGACCATTTGGAATGGCTTACAATTTATATGAATTTATAAACTGTACTACTATTGCAACATAATTGATTAACAGAGGTTTTATTATTTCAGCGTTCCGCATTGGCTTACCATTCCAGTCTCGATCCTAACAGGAGGAACATCGGCATATCCACTTCTAGCACCACATCACGTTCGACCAATAAAACCAGCTCGAGTCCTTACAGGTAAACAGTCTGACTGAATGTAATATTGATGAGGTAAACGTTAAGAATTCTTTATTGTAAATAGACATGTACCTGGGCTATAGGTACTCACTGTACTTACTCTAATTGTAAAGAAATGTCACTACAGTTCAAATAGTATATACAGCTTCAAATAGACTGAGAGTTTTTTAGTATGCTGTGTATGTCGTCGATTTTCTGTAAGGTGTTGCAAACAAAAGTTATTAATAATTTAATTATTTAAATTGTTATAACTCAGAAAATATGCAGTGGACCGGAAAAAGGTAACAATTTGTGCCAAATGAAAACATACTCCAGTATTATAAAGTTTTACTCTCATCTCCGATGCTTATGGAGATAATTCCTTGTAATTGATAATCATAAATAAACATGATCATAGGGTAATGTACTATCGAATATTAATTTCCAATGTGATCCAGGAGCGACGCCCACCTGCGTCACACTTCGACCTCGACGTCGAACTACAATTCGACGAGCGACGTGCCGTCTTACCTCCGCGGCTTCGAGCAGGACGCGGGTCCCCGTAAGCGTCGCGACGTCGTCCCGGAGGAGCCCGGGATCGTCATAGGAGGAGGAGGAGGAGGAGCGTCGGGAGCGGCGACGGCGGCGCCCGACAGGAGCGACTCCGACTCAGATCAATCAGAAGGCAGGAGCCTCGACCTCGCGTCGAGCCACTCCAGCGACGAGGAGGACGAGTCGTCGAGCGTCCGGACGCACCGAGCGAGGAAGAGCAAATGTAAGAGAGAGGGGGAGAATGGTTGAGTTTTATTTCGCAGATCAAAAACGCAAAGGTCCTGTATAGCGTAAAATACATTACAAGAAAGTGAAATAAGTACTTAAACTACAAATTAACGCCACAAAATCAGAGTACATACTGTGGATCTCAACTAGTAAGGCATACCACAAAGAAAGAGTCACGCAAATATTAGCGAGAGAGAGGTTCTTAGGGGCGAGGGACTGATCAGGTTTCGTTCCCGCAGGTTTGACTGGTGCCAGGCAGGGCTACCTGCCTAACATCACGGAGCACGTGTCGAGGTGCGGTACGCCACCTTCGCTGAACGTCGTGACGAACTCGCAGCTCTTTCCTTCGGTGAGGCAGGCCGGCGGGTACGGGTCCAGGTGGTCGAGCCAGCTGCCGGAGTCTTACTTGCCGAATCCTACAGGTGAAGGAGGGAAATTGGGTGCTCGAGCTAGAACACTTTTTCTAGCATCGAAGGGGCTGTATCGTGTTCATAATCGGATATTCTTATGCTAAGGGCATTCTTTTTACCTTCTTTGGTTTATGGTTCCAACTTATTCTACCCTGTAAGATGTTTTCTATCCAACCATCCTACTGTCTTCTCACTACAGCTTCTGGTTTTTACTTCATTCATTGTTATGCCTAAAGCCAAAATTAGTTCACTTCTTTGGTTTATGGTTCCAACTTATCCTACCCTGTAAGCTTTCTTCTATCCAAGCATCCTACTGTCTTCTCAGTCTACCCCTTCTGGTTTTTACTTCATTCATTGTTATGCCTAAAGCCAAAATTAGTTCAATTTTCCATTTTTCAAACCTCTTTTGAACTGGTTTTACTTTTAGCTTGCTCGTATTTCATTGCTTCCCTTCTTATTCCAGGCATCATCTAGAATACCAATTTTTTTAATAGCATTCAATGCTGATTTGTCGCCGTATGCTCTTGTACAACCTAGATTCACTTTATAGTGTACAAGCCCATGTTTGTTTCAGTAATAGTGATCACAAATGATTAACAGGGTATTCAAGCTGATTTTAGCCATCTAGCGTCCACTCCTAGATACCCACCTCTCCCATAATTTTCCATGTTTCTTGATCCTGTGCCTGTTTTATCCAATCTTCGTTACTTTGTAAGCATTTCATCGTTCCCTTTATTCCAGCATCATCTAGGACTACCAAATTTTAATAGCATTCAATGCTAATATGTCGCCATATGCTCTTTACTTATATATACAACCTAGATGCACTTCATAGTGTATGAGGTGTTAATGGTAATTCCGCTATTTTCCCAGTTCAGTTTCTTAAAAGTCGTCTTCCGAGGCTAACGGAAACAGTTAAGGAGATATAACGTCACCTTGGCTTACTCCTCTGGTCAAAGCCTGTTTTCAAATCTTCATCAATCTTAACGTCAATTGTTGAGTTCTCATATATATCTTTGATTATCATAGAGTACCTAGAATCGATCCTTGCATCGTTCGTAAGTTTTAAAAAGCTATATCATAAGTATGATACAGAAATTTCTATACTATCAAAAGCCTTGTGATAGTCTGCAATCGCAATATTGTATATTGGAACATTATATTCTGTAGCTTTTTCTATCAGTATTCTGTTTCTGGATGATCTATGGTACTGTAGCCTTTTTGGAATCCTACTTGCCCAAGTGGGTAGCACAAGTCTAACTCCTGGATTAACCAGTTCATTATTATCCTTGAGAAAAGCTTGTACAGGTGAGAAAGGAGGCAGATTAGACTAGTTTTCTATGTTTGCGTTATCTTATTTCTTGAATAACAAGATTACCTCTGGATTTTTCCAAGCACTTCATATTCTTCCTTCTATAAAATAGCGTCAAAAGGGCCTTTTCATTTGATTTAGTGCTTTTTCTGTTTCATCCCTTGTTGTTTCAGGCATTTCTTCTGACCTACATTCTTGTTGTTCTTGGATGAAATAAGATGTTCCATCACAGTTGTTGTATACAACTTCTTATAACATTGTTGAATTGTCTGTGACTACTACGCCTTTATAATTGATTCTTGATATTCTGACTTACCCCTTTGATAGTTTAGAGTTTAGATGGTAATAACTTCGCTCCTATGTTTTTCCCGATAGTGTCTTTAATTTGTTTGGTATCTTGTGTTCTTATTACTTTCTTTACTTTTTTATTTCGTCGCTCCCTTTGTGTCATCTTCTGTGTTCTATTATTTTTAAGGTGTCTTGTCTAAGTCTATAGTCATGTTGCATTTTTTATCTGTGAAGATATCTTTTGTGTCATTATTTGTATGCTTCGAGTAATGTCCTTAGTAATTTTGTCAAAGCACTGTAAGTCTCTTCCATAGTCTTCTCTCCTTTTATGTAGTTCTTCTACCATCAGAAGTACCGTATTAAGAACCATTGATCCGATCAAGTTGTACTTTACTTGCTTTTAGTGGGCCGCTGGTCTGCGGAGACCGCGTCCGACAACGAGTTCTGCGACAAGAACTCCGGCTGTTCCCCGAACCCGCTGCCCGATCCGATCGGTCCCGAGACGTGCCTCCCGCCCGAGGTGGTGCAGTCCGAGCAGTACGTCGTACGTTACGACAACCTGTACAGTCCGAACAGCGCGATGAGCTACAAGGGTTACGTGCCGAAGATGATGCCGCACGACAACATGAACTACCAGGAGTACCCGGACAGGTACTCGGACGTCGAGGAGAAGCACCAGGTCGGGGAGAAGTACCTGTTCCCTTACACCGGTGAGTAGTCGGTACGTTCTGTACATCGGAACGACGAGAGTGAATGGCGTAATGTCTCAGTGCGGAAAAGTCATGACTTATGAGACACTATTTTTGGTATTAAGTTTTGGTAGTAAATCACAAATAAAAAAAGAGGAGGGTGACCCCGCAGATCATGGAGAAAGGGAATTCAAGATGCCACGAGAATAGGAGAAATGAACGAAGAGTATTGTCAGAATAGAGAAGTATGGAGAGGGGCCAAGGCCGTAGAACCCAAGGACATCACTCATTATTACACTACACCTGATGAATGCAATACTTTGACTCCTTAACTACACTACACTATTTTTCCTCCATCCACTTGATATTCCTGAGACACGGTCTCTTACCACATTAGGCTCAATTATCTACTTAATTTTTCAGCTGAGGAAGATCACGCGACGCTCTCCCTCAGCTCTCGGATGGGAAACGATGTCGTGGATACGGTAGTCGTCGGATTGGATCCGAGGGGTTCCCGCATGGGGTCCAGGATGGGTTCAGTGTGCGGGAGCATCCGGGGCAGCCCGTCGCCCCTCATGGCACCCGTCTCGATGATCGGGCACCACCGTCCCGAGCCGCCTCAAGGGTAAGTACATGTATTTTATACTCTATTCAAAACAAATCCGGATGCACGTCATTTTGATGAATGACGTCACCAAACATCCAATACACAATCATATATATTCTCAACCTAAAATATACACGAAACACATAAATTGCGATGTCCTGTGACTATATTAAGTTGGTAGTATTGGATGATTCTGCAGTCATCAAACTGACGTGCATCGGGATTTGTTTTGAATAGAGTATACATGATTCTACCACAGAATATTCTACTAATATTTGGAATGTACTCTAACATAACTTTTGCTCGATTAACTAACCCTCTGATTTGTACTATAGATGGTGTTGGGGGTATTCGGATAATTGAAGTAAGGTAAGAAGGTTGGGTTCAAATTCGTTTGTCGACGCTTACGGTGTTCATCTTTTCAGGATCGAAGAGAAGAATGAGGAAACTTCGGTCTAAAACGGAACCCCCTCTATGAACGTACAAATTTATTTATTTTACTGATAAAACACACACTCATTTGTTCTAGATTTAAGTTCACCCTCCAGCTTCGATACTCGTATAGCATAATACTCAGTAAGTAAATCACTCTATGTTAAGATGTATCAGTATTAGAGTTTTACGACCGGGACCTATTTTAAGAGAAAATAATCACCCTGTGTTATATGTGAAGACTGCAATACAACATTTCGAACAATCTATAACATTCCGAATTCGTACTACTTCTTTTATAGAGTTTTAAGAGTAAAGTTTGTAGCTCCGAAACGATGAGAATTTGCTTGTGCCATCGATGGGGGATGCTCAAATGGAAGGATCGTTGTTTAGTTTCCGGTTTTTTCCATCGTTTCGGAAGTAAATGCCATGACATAAGGAAGGAAGTAGTCTGTACTCTCTCATTTATTAGTTATTAGAAGAAGAAAAGACTTAAATTGCGTGTCATTTTTTTTTTAATTTATTGTCCGCCTAAAGAAATCTATTTTTGTGTAAATAAGAAACCTGTGCCTATCAAAAGCTTTGTGGTCGCATATTTTTTTGTATAAAACTTGAAAATTGTACTCAAGATATATTTAGAGGAAAGACCTAATTTTATAAGATCTCAAGTATTTTTTAAATACCTTTCTTTTCTAGGATTTTTTTATATGTATTATACATGTCTTCTACACTTTTACTTTAATATGTACTTATGAAATAGATACGTACTATTTGAATTTTTTAGACTGTGTGCAATCTTGATTATACATTCCATTTTGTAATACTTTTGTATTATTGTGATTTTTTTTAAATAAATAAAACTGACTAGGAACGTTAAGGGCATTTAAATAAGTTTTTGGTGTTCACACTTACTAATATATCATTTGGTGAGAACACCAAGTGCTGAAACCTCGCAATGTTTCTCTTGCCTTATTTATTCCTGCCCAATGTGGGAATAGTGAGGCCAGAAGGAATATTTGAGGTATTCGGCATTTACTTCATTCGTAAGTGGGTTAATACCCAAAGAGCACAAAGTTGGAAACGTACTTAGAATCACAGTGAGCAATTGTGGATAATGTGGTAAGTTGTCCAATGTATACAGCACGGCTTAAAAATAGCATAGCTACTGCCAGTTTTATTAAACTGTTACCTATCGATTGGCTTTTTTAACACTGATCTTTGCAACTTGAAATTTGGGCAAGCGACTCGAAATACCTCCTTTGTCGTTTACGACAGTAAAATCTAATCCGTTCTTTTCTAGAATAGTATACAGTTCAGGTCCCTCTTGTGCCGAATACGTCATTTGGAGTTGTAACATACACGTTGACGAACTGAGGTGTATATTATTAATAAATAGTATAAAGATTCAGAATATACAAATTCGTGAACCGATAGTGTTGGTAATTCTTATTCTTTCCCCTCTTGGGCGTGCCACGAGGGGTCCTCGAGGCCATGAAGCGGACATTCCACGGGACACCGGCCGTTACTCTAAAATCAGCCATTTTTAAGAACGACATCGCAAACCTTTCATCGATCTCTTACATGGTACTTCTTGTGGCTCTGCGTTATGGCGTAGTTCTTCTTCATTTTCTGGAGCAGGTTGTACTGCAGCTCCAGGTGGATGGCGCACTGTTCACATATCACTTTCGGGAGGTTGTCGTACTTCTCGACCTGCAAGAATGAAGACCGTCCGAGCTACGCTCCGAAGGGAAACTGTGGGTACTTACGGATATCGGTAGTGACTTGATCTTCATGAGAAGGTCCCTTTTCTTCGCCTTCGAAGAGTAGAGGTGTATGACGACTTTCTTCTGTTCGGAACATAATCTACAGATGAAGCCCGTCACGATCGCTTTCGCGGTACTGCCCATCGTCTTATGTCGCACTATCTAATGGAAGGAGCTTTGCTTTCGTGCACGATTTGGAAAATGGAAAATATTTGCAGTACAAATATCACAAAATCACGCAACAATGTACTGGTGAAATATGTCAGGCACAGAACAACTACAATCAAACGTTATTTTGTGTGTAAAAGAGGAAGTTAGGCAATTCAAATTGCGCTAAGTTCGAGATTGGCTAGAGTTCCGCTGACTGTATAGTGAGCTCAGAAGTTGTGTAGAGCTAAAAATAAGGTAATTACCTTAAATCAAACTGATGTAGACGGAATTTGAAAGATTTTGCTTGCAAACTATGTTAATTTCTTGAACGTGTACGGCTGGAGTAAGTTTTAACTTTTCGTCTTACCGTTTAGGTGACCGTAGCCGCCTCAACCCGCGTGTGGTCCTTCCTGTTAAAACGTGGGTGGTCTCTCCCTCTCTCTCGCTCCTTTGTTGATACCGTAAGTCCGTTTCTCTCTTTCTGTCTCTCTCACGCGCGTTAACAGGCTTTCTCTTATTTTGGTTGTTTGTTTATGGCATGTGCTGGTATTGTTGTAGTTGAAATGATTTTAGTTTGAAAAATGCCTCGAGGATGAGGTCTGAATCTATCCTGTTGCTCGTCGAGCTGACGTTGTTCTGCTGTGCCGCGCCGCACAGGAAGTACCGGGACGAGGATGTCTTCCCGTTCCAGGAGTCCTCCTACAACGCCTCGCCCCACATCAGGCACAGGGAGATGGTCAAGCCGATGAAGGACACCAACAACAACTCCTATTTCCTGCACGACACCAATCCGGAGTACTGTCGCAGGCGCGCCAACTGCCAGCCGCTGAACTACACGACTTGCATGGGCGCTAAGCTACCGTACCACAGCACGACGCTCGAGCTGACCGACCTGACGAGTCAGGACGCTGTGCAGGAGAAACTCGTGCTGTACCACTACCTGCGGTTCGTGCCCAAGTGCTGGGCGGTCATCCAGCCGTTCCTCTGCGCCCTCTACATGCCCAAGTGCGACCGGAACCAGGTAAGACGGGCTCGATCCGGGGATAATTCGGTTCAACCTAATGAGCTATCTTCCTAGTCCGAAGGTTGTCCAGCGTCTCGAAGGTGGCCATGGTAGTTAAACCATAAGAAAACACCAAGTCTTCACTACCAATTTATGCTATCTTCTTCTTTTGGTGCCTATCCATTGAGGATGTTGGCTGACATGACGGCGATAGGGCTTTGTCAACTGCCTCCTAAAATATGCATATGGTTGTTGAGTTGAACCAAACCCGCAAGTTTTTGAACCATGATATTCTTCATCCTCCAATACTCCTCTTGCCTTGCATTTCACCTTGGAGCATAAGTTGTAAAAATTGATACTTCTCATAACATTACGACAAAGATATTCAAGTTTAAATTTTTTGACTTGAAACACAATCTACTTCTTGTCATTAATTCTCCGAAGAACCTCTTCATTAGTTATGTGGTCAACCTATGACATTTTTAGGCTATGACTCTATAGCCACATTTCTAATTTTTTTACAAGACACAATAATTGCGTATTGTTAGTGGGTCATTCGATCACAACGTCTCCGCCTGAGCCTTACCCCAGGTGTAATCCCCAGGTGGACCTGCCGTCGAGGGAGATGTGCAAGATCACGCTCGAGCCATGCAAGCTCCTCTACAACAGTTCCGTGTTCCCCGAGTTCCTGAACTGCGAGGACGAGCGCCTCTTCCCGAGCAAGTGCAAGAACGACATCCACGACGTCAAGTTCAACACGACCGGCTTCTGCATGGACCCCCTCGTCGAGACCGACAAGAGCGAGTGGTGGTATCCGGACATCGAGGGCTGCGGCCTCAAGTGCAAGGACTCGTTCTACACCGAGAACGAGCACACCCAGATCCACAAGCTGACCGCGTACGGCGCGCTGCTGTGCATCTTCTTCCACGTGTTCGCCGTCACGACGTTCGTCATCGACTGGGAGACGGCGAACAGGTATCCCGCGTTGGCGATTTTCTACGTGAACGTGTGCTTCATGATATCGTACAGCGGCTGGATGGTGCAGTACCTCGGCGGCGAGACGAGGGAGGACGTCGTCTGCAAGAAGGACGGCACGTTGAGGAAATCGGAACCGTGCGCCAGCGAGAACTTGTCGTGCGTCATCGTGTTCGTCATGGTTTACTACTTCATGGTCGCCGGGATGGTCTGGTTCGTCATCTTCAGCTATGCGTGGTACATGAGCTCCCTTCAAGCTCTCGGCAAGTATTTATCTATTGATCCCATAGACTTACCACATATAGACTGCGGATCTCAGTATTGCACGTTGAAGACTGGGAGGAGCGAGAGAACAGTAAATAAAGCACATTGCTTTCTCACTCTAAATGGGCATAGTGAACAACCCCTTAACTATGACGTTGAAAGAGTATAGTGTTTAAAATTTTTATGCTATTATGTTGCTTTTTCACTTTTATCAGTGAATTTGTTATTGATTATTTTTTTTATAAGAATAAGCATATCGATAGATGGCCACTCTGTTCATTGTTGCTGCATATACGTATAATAACATATAGCAATAACCTTCTAGTCTATATAGGGAAGCGGCCTTTTAGCCTCCTTCCTTCAAAAAGACAATACCAAAGATAATGAGTTAAGTTCGGTTAGTAGTTTAAATTTAATGCTAATTATACTTGCAGATAGGAAAACGTTCAAACTATTTCATATTTTGCAGGGAAAATCCAGGAGAGGGTCGACAGGAAACGGGCATACTTCCACCTCGTCGCTTGGAGTCTACCATTGATCCTATCCATAACCACCATGGCCATTGGAGAGATCGACGGCGACTACATAACGGGTATATGTTTCGTTGGGTTCGTTAACTCCGCTGCTAGGGCCGGATTGCTTCTCTTACCATTGGCGGCTACCATGGTCGTCGCGGGGTATATCATAGTAAGAGGTGAGTAATTATTCATAGCATTAATTTGAGATTTGATATTTATCTCTCCGTTGCTCCAGGTCTATTGTTGCTGATCAAAGTGAAGATAGACAGCAGAGAGATAATATCTGAACATTCCAGCAGAAAGATACGCTCGAATATCGTCAGGATGACCGTCTTCACGGTCTTCATGGTGATATTCTGCGTGATCACCTTCGGCTACCACCATTACATCTTCGAGAATTCCGACTTGTGGAAGACCAGCCTGCAGGACTTTATTCTGTTAGTATAACCATCACAACAAGTAAATGTAATAAAACAATATTTAACTTTTTTTCGACATAGATGTAAATTGGCGAGCCTCGGTTCTGACTCCTCGCACTGTAAGCAAGAGGAGAGACCGAGCGTCGCAATGCTGCAGTTGCAACTCTTGGCATTGTTTGGATCAGGCGTCGCCATGGCTTCGTGGGTCTGGTGCGATGCGACGCTCCATTCCTGGGGCCGGTATATCAGACGGTAAGAAAGAGAATCTGAAGATGGTTTTGGTTATGTAAGGGTAGAAGTTGTAGACCATGTAATATATATGGACTGGCTCTCAGTAGCTTTTACGATGCATTCAGAGTGAAATTGTCGGAATACATAGAGGTGAGAGAGAGATAGCATACTTGTACCTGGAATTGGGATGTTTTTTCATTTTGGTGCAAGTATGCCATCTAGGGGTGGTCCGTATTATATTAAGTCTATGGTATGAAACATAGAAACATTTACCTGAATTTTGGATGTACCTAGTGGCGTTCTAGAGTTTATTATATTTCTATGGGACCAGTCCATATTATGTCTACTAGACAACTCGTAGGTACCAAAGTAGTCTCCAACGTTTCCCCTCAAACGTCTCTGTTTTCCAGCAAGTTCCACTGCGAGGTGGAGGAGCCGATGAAGCTCCAGAAGCACCGCATAATCGCGCAGGCGTTCGCGAAGCGCAAGAAGTTCAACGAGGGCGGTCGCATCTCGATCCTCTGCCAGAACCACACGGACCCGGTCGGGCTGCAGTTCGAGCTCAATAGCGCGGCGAGCAACGAGCTGAGCACGACGTGGGCGGCGAACCTGCCGAGGCTCGTCAACAGGAGGGGCGCCGTCCCCAACGAGATCACCTGCTCGATGTCGAGCAACAACCACTCGATCGACAGCGAGGTCAGCCTCAACGTTAGGCACGTCAGCATCGAGAGCAGGAGGAACTCGGGCGACAGCCAGGTCTCCGTACAGATCGCCGAGCTGAAGGCCACCAGGAAGGTAAGCGGCGGATCAGAATCTCCAACAGAACCAGAATCTGAAGACTATGTGACGGAATTAAAAGGGTTTTTTATGTCTAGCAGGATCAAGACACAAACCTGCCTCTTACCAATATTGGCCCTTTTCGCTATGTTGATCACATAGTGTAGTGCGTTTTCTGTGCTTCTACCTTTTTTATGAACCCATGTTGATCTAATGATAAGGCCCTTTCCATGTTCGTTAAAACAGAACCACCTATGTTGTTCGACCTCCAAAGTCCAAATCGAAGAGTTCAAGTGTCCAGGTGTTCCCATTGTGGTGACTTTTGTTTTAGGTGAACTCCCGCAGGCACAGGGGCCGCCACAAGCACCACTTCCGCAGCAACTCGCGCAACGTGAACCGTCCGTCGAGGAAGCACTCCAAGTCGGGCGTCAAGAGGGACAGCAGCACCAGTCTGGACTCGCACCTGCAGCTCTTTAACGCCCTGACCAACAACGAGAACGTGAAGAACCTCGCGCCGAACCTCAACAGGAGGACCGGTTGCGCTGGCCTCGACGGTCAGCACATCAGCAGCCTGTTCGCCAACGGGAAGCTCGTTATTCCCTATAACAGGTATTGTAGAAGGATTCGAAGTTATTAGAAGTATCTGATTGGGAAGATTCGAGTCGCATAAGCTTCTGTTTCTTACAATAATTAACGTATTGTTTTATCAACAGTAATCTGAGTTACTTCATTTCGATACGAATTTTATTCCTAACTTAGATACCCGGGTTCATTGATAATCAGGACAACTTGAATTGATTCATAAGCAGAAGAATCTCTAATCACAATTTGAGTTAGATTAATCATAATGAATAATCACGATTGAAAAAGAATGTCAGATTCCATAGTAATCAGGGCGATTTCTTCTCCCTATTCCTGATCCATAGTACGGATTTATGTATTGACTGGTAAGTAAAATTTATTGGGGACAAATAAACAGGATTTGGTCATAAATTAATTCTGACAGTGTTTTTGAAACACATTGTTTAAATATGAACGTGACTTACAATCCATAACCCACTAGTGAATTATGGATTATAACACACTAGTGTGTTATTTGATAGTTTACTTGTCTAAAATGACATTAATAATGAGTCATAACTGTCATGTGTTGGATAAATAAACAAATACATTCTCTACGACAGGAACAACCTGAAGAGCGGCAGCGAGGACGAGAACGTCTCGGTGACGATCTCCGAGAGCACGTTCAACATGAAGCTGAGCAACCACACGAACCAGCTCGACCTGAACGATCAGCTCGTGATGAAATCGCTGCGCGAGGGCCTCCACATCGAGGAGTTGAACTCCTCGAGCGGCGGCGATGGCGGCGGCGGCGAGGAGCGCAAGGACCGCGAGCAGGAGAAACGCAGCAGGTCGAGGTCGAGCAGGCGCTCGAGGCGCTCGAGGCAGTCGTGGAGGAAACGAGGCAGCAACTCGGAGAGCTGCGGCAAGCGCGACGACAGCTCGTCCTCGTGTCCCGAGATCGAGAGGCTCGTCGTGCAGAGCTCCGCGAACTCGGGCGCCTCGATCGGCCACGAGAAGAGCAGAGGCTCGAGGCAGTCGAAGAGGTCGATCGACGTCGCCGTGCAGGCGAACGCGCACGACATCGTCAACCAGACGTTCGCGTACGACGACGTCGACGCGTCGAAGAAGAAGAAGACGGCCGAGGAGAAGCACAAGAGCAAGAAGACCAAGACCAGGGAGAACAGGCGGTACAAGATAGCCGGTAAGTGTTGCGAGGGCGACAAGTACAGGTGCTGCGGCACGAGCGAGGAGAGGCGACCGCTGCGCGCCGACTCCAACAAGAAGTACTCGGATCTCAGCGACGAGGAGAATCTCTTGAGGGATAAGTGTAAGATTAGCGTCAAGTCCATGGATAAAACGTGAAAGTAGACCATAACTCTACACTCGACACTGATCTCCGAAGAGATGGGGCGTGTTCGTAAATTACGGATGGATCAGCGCACGTATTCAACCACTGCGTTCGTAATTTCAACATATTTGCATTGAACGTTTCATAAGTCCCGGCCAACTTGAAAACCAATGTTTCGGGTGGATGAGAGATCCACTATTGTTTTCTATAATACCTGACATTAGGATATATGGAGTGGGGATGGTAACCCATGGCAACTACACAAATTTTATTTCTTATGGGAATAACCATAGGAAACATTTTCAAGTACAATGAGATCATAACTATCAGCTGTGTGCAACAGTTAAACATTGAAGTGTGTAGTTTTCTTGTATATAAACAAACCTGTAGGAATTTCTAGACAGCCTTAAACTGTATTAGAAATTTTGGGATACCTTCAAACAGGTTTAACTTCAACTGATATAGTTGAGCTCTAGAGCCCAATTTAATCAGGCAAGAGAAAAGATGCAAAATGTTATTAAAAGTTCTCATGCAGATGGCAGAAAACGTAAATCCCATAAACCCTTAAATAGATTGTAAAACTTGCGCTATCAACTGATGACGTGAATCATCTTGAATTTACGAACATGCCCAAAGTGTTGGATCCATGGATAAACAATATAAATTATGTAGGAATAAAATTTGTTGTTAAGATTACAAAGATCTATTGATTTTGTATCAGCTCATTTATGACAATAATTAAGTGCCTTGTATTTAGTTTTAGTGTTATACGACAACTGGTTTTAAGCAGTTCGAGTAACCGAATTCTATTTTAGATCACACTTCGTCATAAGTTATTGAAGGTCACAGAAGACTGATTTTTTTTGTAATTCAGGGACATGTGAAGATTTTTTTTAAGTGCAATTATACGGACCTATTCTATTGAAATGCAGGGTCTGAAATCAACAAGAGCGAAAGAGAAACTAATAGTAGTTCGTTAGTATGACAGAGTAGCAAGTTTTGCAACGTTGCCGGTACGTAACCCATTCCAAATATTCCCGTCGGAGGCTATACAGCGAATGTTCCGGTAGAGTGTGGCGGTAGCAACGTCGCAAAAGTTCTTTCTCTGTTTAGCCAACGAGAAATATATGGCCTTTCTTTCGCTCTTATGTTTGTACCATACTGCGACTCTGTAGAAACGGTCTGTATAGATCTTTATACAATGGTGATCTCGATCGATATACTCATTTTTACGGATCATTTGACGCGTTTACAATTGTTATTTATACATGTGTATTTACGAAATTTGACTGATTTTCAAGTAAAATTAGCTTTGCATTATGCAGGGGTGACCATGGTCTCTTTACTTCCCCACCTACAGCACCTTCCTACTTTGAAGAGAGCAAGAGCCATTAATTTGCCGATACCTTAATCAGACTATTTGTAGATAAGTCTTCAGACGCCCAGAATAATTTCCATTGAGCCGCAATAAGTCAATAAATATGCAAATAAAGTAATATAAACTAAGTTAAACACTGCATAGTCAAATCTGGGAAAGTAAAGACCAGAACAGTTCCATTGATACATATGAAATCAAAAATTAATACCAACAATACAACTTGATGGGGTGTACAGTAAATTGCGCGATACGTAACGTTATAAAATTTAAAACCACCTCTTCCAAATGATTGTTTATTTATTATCAACTCGATTCCTCCCTGAAGTTCGTTAATATACAACACACTGTGTAAATTTGTTCGATGCTATCTAAAAGACTGACAGGCACTTCCGCTGTGAGCACCCGGTACTGCTTCAAGCGACCGATCGCTTTTTCCAGGTGAATCCGTTCACGTGAAACTTGCCGGATCCACCGTAATTCTGCTTCGGTGAATCGCAAATCACCGATTCGCGAAGTTAGGACGTTAATGTCTGAATCGATCCCCTTGAATAAGGAGCTAACGTTAAATCCTTCCTCCGCCAATATTATATCTCCCGGATACAGCTCGTTGTAGTAAAGTTTACTTTTTAAAACGTCCAAGAATCCACTTTGTACGATAATGTCCTTGTCGGAAATGGACCCCGGGAAAAGACGAGACATGTATAATATGGCACCGTTGGGATCGGTCACCAGAAGTGATTTCAACGTTGTCGAAGTCTCGGAACGCTTACCCTCGTCAACGAGAGAAGGTTTCTCAATATGGAATTCTATACAATCGATACGTCCAATGAAGTTTTTATATTGTTCTCTAAATTTAACAGGGGCATTTTTGATAAGGACGTTTCTGTGCGGCCAGATACTCGAAGAGTCGAGACGCGAGTACATTGCGTCGATCCAACGTCGACAAATTTTTTCAGTCGTATCTTTGGAAATACCGAATAGATCGCCGAGCGTTTCATAATCGAGTCCTCTCCTTAGCCAAATCATTGTTACGAAAAATTGATTCTCCAATGAGATCGATGATTCTTTGCTGCCGTCTGCATGTTCGTCCGAGGTGATTTCATTCATGGACGGCAATATTAGCTCGTACACCGCTGACATTATGGTGAACTTCTCGAAACCGGTGTAATGCAATATTTTATTATCGTCGTGCATGAATTTTTGTATAGAGAATACAGCTTGTTTTATGCCTTCCGATCTGCTCTCCTGTTCAAGATATTTCGCCTCTTTTTGAAGCACAGATAATTGCAACTGCAGTTGTTTGAGTTTCATAGTTTGAATCTTGATTAGCCGTCTTAGTGAAAAGTTTTCTTGGCGCACCTCACCTGAACTCAATGGAACAACCTTTTTATTATTCTCGTCCGTGTTTTCGTTTTGGATGATCGGCACCGCGGCCCTTTTTAGTTTCCGTTTCAACCCGCCGAATACGTAATCGGAAGAGCAGAAATGATTGGAGCAAACCTTAAATCGGGAAATAGATAATTAAGTTGGATTACATTGCATTGTATTTACCCTTAGATCCTTGTTTCTGATTAGATCGGTTTCGGGTCTGTCGACTGCGGCCAGCCATTTTCTTCTCATCTCTTCGGCCTTCGGAAATGAAAAGAATCCAAGTTTACTGCCTCTACGCTTCATCTCCTTACAGGACTTAACACAGCATTTTTGAACCATGTTTTCCCAATGGGGGAATGCTGAAATAAACATAAGTATTAGATGAATAACCATAATAGAAATCTTGGTTGCCGGTGATGTAATACTTACATGCGAGTGAAGACTTTTGGGGTAGTTTTTGATTAATAATCAAAGTGAACGCAAAGAACCACACCAGAAACCAAAATAAAACAAGATATTGAGTATAAATTGTATACCAGGATGTTAGGTTATGTGTTCAGGTTCAGTCACTTGAAAAAAAAAAAACTTTCTCTTTGCATTGTTGTTTGCCTACGACCTCCACACTTCCGACCTGTCTTCTGTCTTCTGTCATTGTTACATAAACGTGAGGTTAAGAACATTGCCAAAAATATTTATATCTACTAACAATCGTAAATCGTAATTCCAACGCCTCCACGGTAAGTCCGTTTCGAATCCCACCTAAGGGCCCCTCAAACTCAACGCCCGATCCGCAGATGCTGCGCACCGCGCTCGTCCCCTGCAAGGAAGCCCTGCTGGAAGCTTCGACGGCTTCGAACCTCCTGAGGAACGTCTTCGGCGGCTCGCGCCTCCAGGAGACGAGGAGGAGGGACAGCTCGACGCAGGCCGAGAGCAAGCCGGTGCCCGCGAACCGACCCTACTCGCCGTTCCAGGTGTCGAGGGACAACCTCGCCGAGTACGCGTTGGCCCGCCTCGACGATCTGCTCAATTGGGGCAGGAAGGGCTCCATGTGGCCGCTCACGTTCGGGCTCGCCTGTTGCGCCGTCGAGATGATGCACATAGCCGCCCCGAGATACGATATGGATAGGTGACGTTATCCACTGTTATGGTTTTTATGTATCACGTACTGAATTTCAGGTATGGTGTGGTGTTCCGAGCGTCGCCTCGTCAAGCCGATGTGATTATTATAGCGGGCACGTTAACGAATAAAATGGCCCCGGCGCTTAGAAAAGTATATGACCAAATGCCTGAGCCGCGATGGGTAATTTCCATGGGTAGCTGCGCCAATGGCGGTGGTTACTACCATTACTCCTATTCGGTAGTAAGG
Source organism: Cryptocephalus moraei (assembly GCA_946251905.1). Taxonomy (NCBI): domain Eukaryota; kingdom Metazoa; phylum Arthropoda; class Insecta; order Coleoptera; family Chrysomelidae; genus Cryptocephalus; species Cryptocephalus moraei. The sequence continues at coordinate 6,967,970 of OX276462.1, read as the reverse complement.
TAAGTTTTATATAAAACAAGGCAATCATAGTAAGTGCTTCTCGATAAGAATGTTTCTGTTTTCATCGTCTATAACAGACTTGAGCTATTACATTTTCTGAAGTACATATGTGGTGTTTGTTAAAAGTGTGTGGACTAAATGTAACTTATACTAACAGGTTTTTCCTTTGGATTTTAGAATATTTATGGATTCCACTGGTCGTTTTAAGCAGATTCTGGAATATTATACATGGATTCACAAAATTTTATTAATTTCCACAATCTTCACAGTTCAATCAAATTTCCGGATGGCTCTGCAAACGTTTGGCACCTTCAATTTCCTCAAAATTCTATACTATGAAGAACCTTCCAGGAAGCTTTACACTTCTGACCAATTCTATGTTTCCTAAACGTTTTGTCGCCATCTGAGTCCTGTTAAATGTCTCTCCATATTCTTCTAGAACCTATATAGTTCTAGTCGTTCTTTTTGTCCCAATTGGGCTGAAATACCACTGGAACTGTCAGTCAATGCTAATATCATAGACATAATACTATATAGACTACGGATCGGTATAGGGCGCGATGTGCCGAGTGGGAGCAAGAGGCAAATAAATAAGGCGACTTGTCTCTCACTCTAAATGGGCGGAGCTAACAACTCCGTAACCATGACGCTCTAACTTCTACAGCCTCATGACAATCATGTGTCAACATAATCAAGAATTTCTTATCACTTATCTTCGAAAACTATTGAGGAAATATAAGAAATGAAATAAAACTGTAAATATAGTGGGGAAAATAGTGGAATTCAGAAGAAAAAGTTCGTTTTCTTGGAGTTTAGAACCCGCGACCTCCAAAATAAAAGGACGTGACGTAACTGACAAGGCAAGAGGTTAGATCGTCATGGTTACGGAGTTGTCAACTCCGCTTATTTGGAGAGAGAGGCAAGTCGCCTTATTTATTTGCCTCTCGCTCCCACTCGGCACATCGCGCCCTATACCGATCCGTAGTCTATACAGTATTATGTCTATGGCTAATATCTGTCATGTTGTCTTTAATTGCGACATTACAAAAGTGAGGTTATGTATGTTTGGGGCCAGAACCTACTGTGTAATACTACTCATATTAACTGGAAGGGTCATTGTTCAGATCTGCCACTTCCGTGCGTGAGTTACAGAACCTTACCAAACTCTCACAGTCCGCTTCTCGCCTACCCCTCAATACATTCCGCATACCTCCGGCATGATTTTCCGAAAAAAAAATTGTCAATGTCAGTCACCTAATACGAGAATTTTTCGTATGCTCCCGTCTCCTGCCGCCATTTCGAACGCTTGCATGTGTCTTTAGTTGCAATTGCCCATTCAGAATATCCAAACTTAACGTCTGAATTCTTAACTGACGTTCTAACAAATTTTTTTTTTTTTAGGGGTTGTGATAGGATAATACCTGTAGATATCTACGTTCCTGGATGTCCCCCGACGGCGGAAGCCCTGTTATATGGAGTATTACAGCTCCAGAAGAAAGTCAAACGATACAATACCTTACAAATGTGGTACAGAAAGTAGAAACGCCCACAGTTGAGTTAACACGTAAGTTTAAAAAGAAAATGTATAAACTTTGTTTCTACGATAGATCATTGTGATTTTTGTCGGTTTCTCAACCAATTAGAAACTTTAGTTAAGAAAGGTTGTTTTATTTAATGTTCACTTTAGGACATGTAAAATCTTCCGGTATAGTCGGTAGGTCAGCGAAAGGAAATTATGTAATAAATAAATTTTTGTGTACTTACTAACTATAAAACTCGGGTCTACGTAGGTTTGTTGTATAACAATTATTTGAAGTACCTAGGTATCTTTTTTGGTATAAAAATAAAATTAAAAGGTACATATGGTCCCAGGCTCAATTCGTCCCGTTCTCTGTCTTCCTCTTCTTCGACTTCGGCTCTTCCTCCTGCATCAGGAACGGTACCTAAAAAATAAAAAAATTAAATGAGGAACTCTAGCTTCCAATAATTGTGAAATTGATTTCCTATACAGACCTATTCTACAGAGTCGCAGTATGTTATAAACATAAGAGCGAAAGAAAGGCCATATATTTCTCGTTGGCTAAACAGAGAAAGAACTTTTGCGACGTTGCTACCTTGCGAAACATCACAGTCATCCGCTCCGCACACTCGACCGGCCGGCAATTATGATATGAGAGTTACTAAAATCCGAGATGACCCGAGACCGAAAGCGATACGTTGCAAAACTTGCTTCTCTGTCATACTAACGAACTACTATTAGTTTCTCTTTTGCTCTTGTTGATTTCGAGACAGGCGTTTCAATAGGAAAGCTCCGTATATTAATTGTGTAACAGGTCAGAAACTCGTTATGTAAGTAGACAAGACTATCTTTCTCCATTACTTTAATGAGCAGGAACTTTAACCATAGGCGTGACAATACCTTATACTCGAGGCCCATGTGGTTCTCCGGCGGCAGCCCGACGCACGCCTTGAGCACGTTCTCGAGACACGCCCTCTGGCCATTCAGGGCGTTGACGACGGGAGCGCCGTGCGGCACGAGCGGCGCCTTGCACAGGTAGCTCAGCAGCGAGAGCACGGGATGGAAGGCGACGTAGCGCTCGTCCGGCCAGCCCGCCCTCTTTATCCTGATGCGGGAGCAGAGCTCGGCGAGCACGATCAGGTCGAGGATGATGGGAGCGGCGAGGAGCGAGTCCTCGCAAGTGTTGTGGATCGATATGGTGTTCGTGCCGCCCATCATTATCTCGGAGGTGTACTCGTCGAGGGCCCTCTTCGAGTCGCCTACGGAGAGGGAAGGGTTCACAGTTTAACGGTCATCGATGGAATGCTAATGGGTTCGTGTATGGAGTTTAGGGGAGGTTTAACGAAACTAAGATTTCCCTCGGCATCAAAATTAAGTTTCCTTGGGTTCTCTCTTAAATAGAGGTTGAAGCATGAAACACTTCAGCTGAACCAACTTAAGACAACTTCCTCTAGGAGGAGGGGGAACTAACTTAACCTAAATGAACCTATTTTACTTCCAATTTCCATTCGAATAATTACATATTTGGGAAACCGTTTTTTGAAGAATTTAAACGGCATATTACTTACCAACGTATGGGACGTACTTGATCACGATCACATGGTCAGGTTTCTCGCCAGGTTTGTATAGGATGTCGTTAGAGGCGACTATGTCGTCAACGACGTTACTTTTGGATATCTGAAAGCATAAGTTACACATATATGGAAGAAAAATTACACTTAATTACGTGCATCTATCATACAAACGAAGTCCTAAATTATATAAATATTGTCACGCTTCAGGGCCTGAGGGATGCTCGATTCGGGGAGTGATAGCTCAGAAGCTGTGATAGATCAAACTAATGACATTTATTGGGCCCATTGGGCCTATTAAGAAAGTGAGTTAAAGGTGGTGGTAATCCAGCACTAATAACCTTAAATACGAGAGGGACATGGAGATTGAACACATCAGGGAGATGCATGAGCCTCATGTATAGAGTTTACATGAGTCTAGAGTACGAACTGGGATACATCACGACAGGGCAGATGGACCATGAGGATAACAAATTCTTTTCAATGTTTAAAGTAGGGAAATTCACATTTTGCCCCTGGTTTCCTTACCTATCTACAAGAACTATGAAGTCCATCTTTTTTGCTTCAACAAAACCATAACACAAGATGTAAGCGAGTATACAGACAGGTAGAATGTGCATGTAACCATCGTTTAGTATTAGGGAAATATGTAAATAGGAGGACACTAAAATGATAATGTAATAAGAAATGTATCAATATCTAAATGAAACAGTAACAGCAGCAAACGAAGCACTTGGTGTTGAACACCACAGGAATAAATATGTGGAGAAATGCAGTAAAGAGCTAGAAGAGCTGATTAAAAGGAAAAAATATGTCTTTATGGGCCAAGACAGAATTGCAAAATGGGCTAAAAACCAGATACTATAGGGTAGAAGACCTCCCAAGAGATGGCACGAAAGTTAGACGACAGGATCAGCTAATGGCGCAGTAGCAGAAATAACAGGACATGTCTCCTAACTGAAGAAGAATAGTTTTGGTTAAGGATCTTAAAGACCAAGGTAATAGAAGACGTTCATTCTTTATTTCAAGATTTTGATCAGGAAGCCTACGCGGAATCATTTGGAACAACAAATACATGTCAGTTGGTTGAGAGCAAGGTGAGTATTAATAAGACATGCGTCAGACCTCCAGAACCAAACAACTACTGAGGAGCGCTGGAATGAAGACATTGGGAACGATCAAAGCAGTAACATTACGAGAACAAATACGGAGCAGTACCATAAGAGAAGAGTACCATAAGTTCCTGAAGTTGGCCATGGTAATGTCTATCCGAAGAAAAACACTAAGTCTTCGCCAACAAATCTATTGGAAATGAGCGACCGGTTTCGACTGCTTAACAGTCATCTTCAGGCTCTCGAACAAAAGTTTTTAGGTCTCCGGTTAAGCGACATGTGAGACGTCAAACGCTAAAACAACATGGACAAGGACAGTTAAAATTTAACACATATCGAAACACGCACTAAAAGTGTATGAAGGAAGCCCTAAGGGGTTTAACGTCCTCATTATTCGAAGGTTGATCGAAAAAAAAAAATTATTAAAACTGTTGAGCAGTCGAAACCAGTCGCTCATTTCCAATAAATTTGTTGGCGAAGACTTAGTGTTTTTCTTTGGATACACTGGACTAAAGACCAGATACCGCAGAGTAGAAGACCCCCAGGTAGACCTCCCAAGAGATGACATGGAAGCTGGACGTCAGGATCAGCTGAGGCGCAGTAGCAGAAATAACAGAGGACATGTCCTAACTGAAGAAGAATAGTTTTGTTTAAAGATCTTAAAGAGAAAGGTAATATAAGACGTTCATTCCTCATTTCAAGATTTTGATCAGGAAGCCTACGCAGAGTCATTTGGAACAACAAACACATGTCAGTTGAGAGCAAGGTGAGAATTTATAAGACATGCGTGAGACCAATCCTTACGTACGCAGCGGAAACTACAGTAGAGATATCCAGAACCAAACAACTAATGAGGAGCGCTGAAATGAAGACACTGAGAACGATCAAAGGAGTGACATTACGTGAGTACCATAAAAGAGAAGAATTGCAGGTGGAAGACGTGGTTATAGATGGGTAAGATCGAGAAGACAAGAATGGAGAGACCACGTAGACAGGACGGGCCATGACAGGATTCCAAAATGGACGAAAGACCAGATACAGCAGAGTAGAAGACCTCCCAAGAGATGGCACGAAAGCTGGATGTCAGGATCAGCTGAGGCGCAGTAGCAGAAATAACAGAGGACATGTCCTAACTGAAGAAGAAGAATGGTTTTGGTTAAAGTTCTTAAAGAGAAAGGTAAGACGTTCATTCCTTATTTCAAGACTTTGATGTGGATCACGTGTGTGTCATAATGAGGTTTTGTACCCAACCTCCATAGAATGGATGCTGTATCCCCTCAAATCCTACCTCCTTCGACCTGAACTGCTCGGGGGCGGACAGGTTCTTCCCGTCGTTGTTCCCGAGATGGTTGTAACTGACGATGCTGACGGGCTTGATCCCCGCCCCGACGAGGAAGTCGACGAGGACGCTCTTGATCTTCGTCTGGCCCGACTTGAAGTCGTCGCCGGCGACGAAGACGCCTCGCTGCTCGGCGAGCTCGACGATACCCGGCACGAACGTGTTCTGCGGCGAGCCGTTGACGTACGTGCAGCCGGACGAGATCGCAGCGTAGGCGAAGAGGACGGACGGCGCGAGCTCGGGACGGTCGGCGGCGATGGCGGCCGTCAGGTTGTCGGCGGTGTCGTTGACGCCGGGCAGGACGTCGCCGAAGCGTTCCGTGTTCGCCGTCCACACGACGATCACCCTCTCGACGCCCGAGGACCTCCTGAAGTCGGCGATGTCGCGCCTGACGCGTTCGACGAGCCGCTGCTTGGGGCCGGCGAGGACGTTGTCGGCGCGTGATCGCTGAAAGCACATTCCTGGTATCATGTATGATTTTAGACTCGGCTGAAGCTGCTGAGCTGAGGCTCGGTTCCAAGAGCATGTTCTCTCTTATTGAAAAAGTCATACCTAGTGATCAGTGTTGTTAAGTAATTAATTACAATTGCTTGAAAAGGTAATTGAATTACTTTCATTGTAATTGAAGCAGTAATTAATTACTTGCTTTCCAATTGTAATTGACTAGTAATTCAATTACTCGTTTCGGTACAATTACAATTACATTTTGCAATTACTTTTCACAATTACATTCTACAAAAGTGCTTTTAATATTTTTAGTAGGTAGAACTCTGGTGAGTAAATAGTGATAAAAGTACCATTGCAAGAGGAAAAGGTAGAAGAATCTGCTTTAATTTTACTTGAATAGCTCTAAGTAATTCAACGTTTGGTTTACAAAATCAACCAGAAAATTACACCGTCCTCCTTTATCTCCCAGCTGATTGGTAGAGATAAACTTCAGTTCATCGCATTTACTCAACAGGACTCAACTGGAACTTACTCGACGGGACTCAACTGGAGCTTACTCAACAGAAATTGACTGAAGCTGACTCAACAGAACTCAACTCGAATTCACTCAACTGGAACTTTTCTTTTAACAGCATCTCAACTGGTGTAACATACATTTAATTCTCAGATCCAAAATCAACCAAGGATCTAATGGTTACAGCCAAGTATTACAACTACTTACCATTTACGATTACTCAAAGGCTATACTTCAAGCACATTAATAATGAAATGGCATAGCATGTCTAGCAGGAAACTGCTCAGTTCAGACGCTACGATTAAATACTTAAACACTTACTAATATAAACAAAGACCATACCTAGCATGTCCAGCATTGCTTAGCTCAGGGATTATACCCTCAAAGGCCATAGACCAACAACGACCAAGGTTCCTTCATCAGATTTCTCTAAGTATTGCGCCGTTTGTCACACCCTCCTCTCTTATCTCCCACCTGATTGACACCGTTGAACTCCAGTAAGTAAATAATGACAAATACCATTTCAAGAAGGAAAAGTAGAATAAATCTAACATAATTCTACTTGAATTCCTCTAAGTAATTCAACGTTCGCTTTACAAACCCAACCAGACCATCACACCGTTCCTCTCTCATCTCCCACCTGATTGGCAGCGATGAACTCCGGCACGTAGATCGATGGCCTCGGCTTGTGGCCCTCCATGAGCGGTCTGAGCTGCTCGCGGAGCGCGGGCTCGAGCACCTGCGCCCTGTCCATGCAGTCCGCCATGTTCATCGAGCTGATGTCCCAACCGTCGACGACGATGTCATCCGGAGAGACCATCGGCAGCAGTTTCGAGAAAGGTACGTGGACGTCGGACCCGAGGCGGACGGTCGCCGACTGCGTCAGGGAACCTGGAACAGGTTTAATAATGGTTACGTAGATATATAGAGAAAATAGAGGCTGGTACTGGTACAGATACAGATATACTGTGTTGTGCTGTGGTGGTTTAAATGGAAAGTTAGAGATAAGAGGTATGAAAACGCAATATATGGATGCAACAGATACACACTACCTATAGCAGAGAACCTAGTAGAAAACGTACAACATAAATTGATGAATATAAAGAAGCACATACAGTTAACTTATTGTGCGGTTGTTTTTAAAAGCAGAAACTGGTCTGAAAATTCTGGAAGAAACTGATGGAGGCTCTAACATATTCAACAGATATAGATGATATAACTCATATAGATAGCGAAAGACAAATAGATATAAATGCAATAACTGTAGCATTATAGCATAAAATATATTTGTAGAAGTTGGAATAGTTGTTTCTGTTCTTTTCTAAAGTGATAGCAGGTACTTTTTAAAAATGGACATCCATCAGTGAATGTCCTCCAACAGATATACCATGAAATAAACATCCATCTGTCTCCATGTCCTTGTATGGACCAACAATGGGCATAATTATTGATATCCAGAAAGGGCTCCTTTGATAAGTAGTAACCTTCGAAATGACAGTATGAAACCGTTCCCTTTAAGCAGACTTACCGTACCAGTTGGCTTTCTGTACGCCCCTCTTCGTAGGCCAGGAGAGGCCCAGACGGTTCGCTAACACCGCAGCCATGAATGTGGAACCGTTGTTGCCACCGAGCCCAACCAACATGACACCCAGTTTCGGTACCTTTCGGGCCGTCCTCAGTACCAGTTGTTCGCATTTCGGTGTCACCTATAATAAACTTTATTTTGTAAATATTTTGAAACTCCCTCGAAGGACGTTCAACAAGTTTCATATCTATTCAATTCTGATCCATTTTCCATTTCCCGACCATTGGTACCACTGAAGGTGATACGGCAAGCGTGCATTTGTGCATGCATCGATTTTCTGTTGCGGCACGTGTCGGAAACTTCCAGGGGAAAACTTCGACCGTCGGCGTATCATCCTATACAATTCCAATTGTTTAAACTGACTCATCTAAATTCGTATGAATAAGGCCCGATAAAGGAAAGTTTGTGCGGTGAAATGAGGCATCCGACTGATAAGATATCAACGTGTTTGGTAGTGACAGAAGTATTCAATTCTGTAGGGAAATGGTAGGTGTTTTTGTCCCATGATCGATAATTATTATTAAGACTGTTCCAAACAAATTCAAATGAGTACCTACACGTGATGTACTGTAGGATACTTATGTAGGCAATGTTAACGTTAACGAACAAAAACCAACAAACACACACTCGCTTGGGATATGAAAAACTTTCATTTTCAATGACTAAAAATACAAGTTGAACATACCTATACACATATATATGTGATTTATTTTTACATCGACATAATTATCATCATGCGCGCTTTTTCCATTTACCCCACGTTGGGTTCAAGTAACCGGCAAAGGTTAACAGACCGAAATACCGCGTTAAACTAATTAGAAATACTCCTAATTACACTTACAACGATCCTATCGCCGTCCCTATCGACCTCGGTGTAATTGTAATCGTACTTCGCCTCTATGTAAGACTCGCTGTACTTCACGTTTTCGCTATTAACTTCGATTTCCATTGTTAATACTGCCCGGTATAACTCTACCAAAACACTATTTGCGACTGAATGTTTTGGTTTGGTTTGGAAAGAAAATATACAGGAAAGAAAGAGGAACGAAGCGCATGCGGAAAGCAGTCTATCCAGACCAGGATAGTCGAATCCTGGTTATTGAAATCTTGTTACTTTCGATAGATAGATTGATTGATTGATGTTCGGTATACTGGTGTAAGGTAGGCTATGTTTGTAATTGTTAGATAAGGGTTTTCCAGTTGAGAAAAACTGTATTTTTGAAATTATGCCAAGAGGGTCGAAGTTGCATTTCCAGGTACAAGTTTTGAACCGTTCATTGTGTACAAGGCAACTCCGCGTTTAACAACTAAAAGAAGTTACATTAAACTTTATAAAGCTTCATAGCTGTTTCTATGGTTTATTGAAACCGCGAGAAGTTATATTTCAGTTGTAAAACATTGAAACAAGTATTATTTACGATTTTTTCAAAATAATTGACCTTTGGTACCAAAAATACTAATAAAAAAAATCCCTCTTTGTCCAATAGTGTTTAGAAATTATTATAACCAAGTTAGATTACATTTAAGTAGGTACCGTAGGGAAGTAAGTTATCAGAGAGCTTATAGTAACTTTAGTTGCAGCTGTAACAAGTGTTTCGCGTTTTCAAGAATATTGTTAAGTAACAAAAATTGAAGACATCTTAAACAAAAAGGTACGGCATGTAAGGAAAGCTCCTAACTTACTACTCTGGACTTTTTTAAGCAGCCTAAAATATCGGTGAAGCTCCTAATTTTGTTTTTGTTAGAGCTGCACTTGCTCAATTGAATTCTTACAACTTCAAAATTCCTTTATTAAAAGTGCTGAAACTCACTAAACTTCTTCGAAACACTCCAATACGCAACCAATAGTGAATCTTACTATACTTTGAGTCGGAATGTTTTTTTATAGATTTTTAAAATCTTTGCAAATTGCAACTTCATCCTGTAACTGTCAGGTTGTTAAATTAACACTTGCAACTTAAAAATTTCTTCACATAAAATGTTGAAATTCACTAAACTCCCCAAGGACACTTCAGTCAACTACTTTAGTTACTCTCGCAATAATTTGAGTTTAAATAATATTTTTATGAATTTTAAAATAACTGCAAATTGCCACTTGATTCAACCACCGTGTCAGACTGTTAAATAGATACCGATAACGTCAAAACTCCTTCATTAATATAGTTGAAACTCACTAAACTTCTCGAGAACACTCCAATATACAATTATAGTGAGTTTTACCGATATCTGAGTTCCAGCACAAAAATTATGAATTTTGGATTAAAAAATTCTGGCGAATTACAGCTACAATTGTGTCAGTTTTTTACATATACCATCGCAACTTCGAAACTCCTTCATAAAAAGTGTTGAAACTTACTAAATTTCTTCGAAACACTCCAATACACAACCAATAATGAATTGGACCATATTTTGAGTCGTAAATGTTTCTTTATAGTTTTTTAAAATCTTTGCAAATTGTAATACGTCATCCTGTAACTGTCAGGTTGTTAAATAAACACTTCCAACTTCAAAATGTCTTCACATAAAATATTGAAATTCGTTAAGCTCCCTAAGTTAAGCTTCAGTCATCAACTTTAGTTAGTCTCACCATAATCTGAGTTTAAATAACATTTTTATGAATTTTTAAAATAACTGCAAATTACCACTTTATTCAACCACTGTGTCAGGCTGTTAAATAGATACGGATAACGTCAAAACTCCTTCATTAATATAGTTGAAACTCAATAAACTTCTCGAGAACACTCTAATATACAATTATAGTGAGTTTTACCGATATCTGAGTTCCAGTACAAAAATTATGAATTTTTGAAATACGAAATTCTGGAGAATTACAGCTACAAATGTGTCAATTTTTTACATATCCCGTCGCAACTTCGAAACTTCTTTATAAAAAGTGCTGAAACTTACTAAATTTCTTCGAAACACTCCAATACAGAACCAATAATGAATTGAACCATATTTTGAGTCGCAAATGTTTCTTTATAGTTTTTTAAAATCTTGGCTATTGTAACTTCTACCTGTAACTGTCAGGTTGTTAAATAAACACTTCCAACTTCAAAATGTCTTCACATAAAATATTGAAATTCGTTAAGCTCCCTAAGTTAAGCTTCAGTCATCAACTTTAGTTAGTCTCACCATAATCTGAGTTTAAATAATATTTTTATGAATTTTTAAAATAACTGCAAATTGCCACTTTATTTAACCACTGTGTCAGGCTGTTAAATAGATACCAATAACGTCTAAACTCCTTCATTAATACAGTTGAAACTCACTAAACTTCTCAAGAACACTCCAATATACAATTCTAGTGAGTTTTACCGATATCTAATTTCCAGTACAAAATTATGAATTTTTGAATCAAGAAATTCTGGCGAATTACAGCTACAATTGTGTCACTTTTTTACATATACCGTCGCAACTTCAAAACCTCTTCATAAAAAATGCTGAAACTCACTAAACTTCTTCGAAACACTCCAATACGCAACCAATAGTGAATCTTACTATACTTTGAGTCGGAATGTTTTTTTTATAGATTTTTAAAATCTTTGCAAATTGCAACTTCATCCTGTAACTGTCAGGTTGTTAAATTAACACTTGCAACTTCAAAATTTCTTCATATAAAATGTTGAAATTCACTAAGCTCCCCAAGGACACTTCAGTCAACAACTTTAGTTAGTCTCGCAATAATTTGAGTTTAAATAACATTTTTATGAATTTTTAAAATAATTGCAAATTGCCACTTTATTCAACCACCGCGTCAGGCTGTTAAATAGATACCGATAACGTCTAAACTCCTTCATTAATATAGTTAAAACTCACTAAACTTCTCGAGAACACTCCAATATACAATTCTAGTGAGTTTTAGCGAGATCTGAGTTCCATTACAAAAATTATGAATTTTTGAAATAACACTTCCTGACGAGTTACAGCTGCCATTGTATCATTTTTTTACATATACCGTCGCAGCTTCGAAACTTCTTCACAAAAAGTGCTGAAACTCACTAAACTTCTTCAAAATACTCCAATACGCAACCAATAATGAATCTTACCATATTTTAAGTCCCATTGTTTTTTTTTATAGATTTTTAAAATCTTTGCAAATTGTAACTTCATCCTGTAACTGTCAGGTTGTTAAATTAACCCTTGCAACTTCAAAATTTCTTCACATAAAGAGTTAAAATTCACTGAGTTCCCCAAGGACACTTCCGTCAACAACGTTAGTTAGTCTTGCCATAATCTGAGTTTAAATAATATTTTTATGAATTTTAAAATAATGTTACAAATTGCCACTTTGTTTAACCACTGCGTCAAGGTGTTAAATAGATACCGATACCGTGAAAACTTCTTTATTATTATAGTTGAAACTCACTAAACTTCTCGAGAACACTCTAATATACAATTATAGTGAGTTTTACCGATATCTGAGTTCCAGTACAAAAATTATGAATTTTTGAAATAAGAAATTCTGGCGAATTACAGCTACAATTGTGTCAATTTTTTAAATAATCCGTCGCAACTTCGAAACTCCTTCATAAAAAGTGCTAAAACTTACTAAATTTGTTCGAAACACTCCAATACACAACCAATAATGAATTGGACCATATTTTGAGTCGCAAATGTTTCTTTATAGTTTTTTAAAATCTTTGCAAATTGTAACTTCATCCTGTAACTGTCAGGTTGTTAAATAAACACTTCCAACTTCAAAATGTCTTCACATAAAATATTGAAATTCGTTAAGCTCCCCAAGTTAAGCTTCAGTTAACAACTTTAGTTAGTCTCACCACAATCTGAGTTTAAACAACATTTTTATGAATTTTATTTAAAATAATTGCAAATTGCCACTTTTTTCAGCCACTGTCAGTTTGTTAAATCGATGCCGATAATGTCAACACTCCTTCATTAATGTAGTTGAAACTCACTAAGCTTCTCGAGAACACTCCATTATACAATTCTAGTGAGTTTTACCGATATCTGAGTTCCAGTTCAAAAGTTATGAATTTTTGAATGAAGAAATCCTGGCGAATTATAGCTACAATTGTGTCAAGTTTTTACATACTTCGTCGCAACTTCGAAACTTCTTCACAAAAAGTGCTGAAACTCAATAAACTTCTTCAAAACACTCCAATACGCAACCAGTAGTGAATCTTATCATAATTTGAGTCGGAATGTTTTTTATAGATTTTTTAAATCTTTGCAAATTGTAACTTCACCCTGTAATTGTCAGGTTGTTAAATTAACACCCCCAACTTCAAAATTTCTTCACACGAAGAGTTGAAATTCACTGAGCTCTCCAAAGACACTTCAGTCAACAACGTTAGTTAGTCTTACCATAGCTTGAGTTTGAATAATATCTTTACGAATTTTTCAAATAATTGTAAATTGTCACTTTATTCAACCACTGTGTCAGGCTGTTAAATAGATACCGATAACGTCAAAACTCCATCATTAATATAGTTGAAACTCGCTAAACTTCTCGAGAACACTCCAATATATAATTGTAGTGAGTTTTACCGATATCTGAGTTCCTGTAGGTACCAAAATTATGAAATTTTGAAATAACACTTCCTGGCGAATAACAGCTACAGTTGTGTCAATTTTTTACATATCCCGTCGCAACTTCGAAACTTCTTCATAAAAAGTGCTGAAACTTACTAAATTTCTTCATAACACGTCAATAAGCAAACGTAAGTGGATGTTACTACAATTTGACTTTACATATTTTTTTTGCAATCTTTGGCAATTGCAACTTATTTAAACACACTCAAGTTGACATCCAAACTTCAAAATTCGTTCAGAAAAAAAGGTCAAATACACTACAATCCCCAAGTATACTTTAATAAACAATTATAATACAACAAGATGGATTTTTTATAAATAGAATTCGTGCAAATTGCATTCAATTGTGCAAACTTATTACATCAAGTGTCACAGTATCAAAATTCCTTTATAAGATGAGCTGAATCTTACCAAACTCCTTCAAAACATCTAAACAAATAACCATTGGTAAATTTTACAATGGTTTGAGTTGAAATATGTTTTTTAAGAATTTTTGAAAATTGCAAATTTATCCCATCAGTGTCAGGTTACTAAATAAACACCCCCAACTTAAAAAAAATCCTTCATGTAAAGAGTTGAAGCTAATTACGCTTCTCAAGGACACTTCAATCAAGAACTTTAGTTAGTTTTACCATAATATTTAAATAATCTTTATATTATGTAATGTTAAAGTCTAGGAAGATACCACTTCATCCAACTACTATGGCAGGTTGTGAAATAGACACCGATAACTTCCAGATTCCTTTATTAAAAGAGTTGAAACTTACTAAATGTCATAAAGACACTTTAATAACCAAATTTACCAAATTTAGTGAGTTTTACAAAAATCTGAGTTCAATTACAAAAACTCTGAATTTTTGAGTTTATAAATCGTGGTAAATTGCAGCTACACTAGTTCAAAGTGTGTCAATTTTTTACGAAAAGCGTCACACCTTCAAAACTCCTTTATGAAACTCACTAAACTTAAATACTTCAGTAAACAATCACTGATGAATTTTACTGTAAGTTGAGAAGGAACTATTTTTTATGAATTTTTAAAATCATTGCAAATTGCAAAACATTAAACTTTGCAAAGACGTTTCAACTCTAGTGAGAAACTCACTAAGAACTCTAGTGAGTTTCACTTACTTCAGTGACGTTAGTTATTGATTTTTTGCTGAAAAAACGTTAATTTCAAGAAATCATATCGACCTGTACGACCGATTTGCTCATGAACATTTAATATCGCTCCACTAAATAATATTCAATGAAATCCAGGGCCGGCGTAGAAAATTTAGATTCCAATAACTAGAGCTTCAAGTTTTAGCAACAAATATTTAGAAAAACAAACTTTTACTTCTGTGAGACCCTTTGAAGTCGCCGCCGCCACACGGAGCTGGACGGCCGATCCTGGGATTCCCGTCTTGCGACCCTGACCACAAGAGGCGATGCGGAGACGGGTGTGCGGGGGTTTTACGATCGGCAGGAGAGGTAGAGAATACGGGCATGCGGCGTTCGGCAACATTACCGTTATAAACTTTGAGAGCGACGTACTGTTATTTACATTTTCGGTCAAATAAAACTCTAATAATCTAAGTTTATAATAGCTCAGAAGCGGGATTGTACACCACCCCCACTTTGGGGTCTCTCTTTTGTTCGCGTATTGAGTTTTGAGTGTGAAACGTTTTTGTGTAAGGTGCACGAGACTATAACAATGGGAAAGCGATCGAAAGAGAAGCGTAAGGCGAACCGGCGCCGGCGGTCCAGGTCTGGATCGAGGAAGACGTCGCGGAAGCGATCTAGGCGTGAACGTCGATCGAGTTCGAATGGGAGCTCCAGTTCGTCATCTTCGGACGGCAAGAAGTCGGGACGGATCCTCGAGCTCGAGCAGGAGGTGAAACGACTGCAGAGGAAGGTAGGGTCAACGCCGACGCCTCTTAGGGTCGTCGTAGACGAGACGTTGGTGCCTGAATTTGATCCGGCCAAAGGCGTTCAGAGCTCCGTCGACTGGACCCGTAAGGTAGACGAACTTGCATTATTTTATAACTGGAATGCCGTTACCGTAGTAAAGCTAGCTACAAATCGATTACGCGGGAACGCTAGGACGTGGTATGACTCACTACCTAGTCCTTGCGTTGAGTGGAACATCATGAAAGAACTCTTAATTGCGAACTTTCCGCCTGCCGTTTGCTTCGGCAAATTACTTGTGGAGGCAGCTAATTATATTCCTGTTCCCGGACAAAGTTTAAGGGACTATTGTTTTGAAAAAGTTTCGCGATTAAATAGACTAAATTTGAACATGACGGACGAACATTTAGTGGATTGCGTTATCGAAGGAATTGGTGACGAAAATATCAAGTTGGCCGCGCGCGCCGCTAGGTTTCTTACGGTCGGTGCACTGGCAAATTATTTAAATACCATCAGTGTCGGTAGTAATAAAACTTTCCAAGTTAAACCGTTGACTTCGAAATCCACTAACGTTCCTTCGCCAAAACCCTTTCCCGGAAAATCCGTTGAGACGGATAAGAGAGGGAAACGTGTAACATGTTATAATTGCAAAGGCAGCCACATTGTCAAAAATTGCCCTATGACTATTCGTAAGTGCGAAAATTGTAAAAGATATGGACACCTTCAACAGCAGTGTACTCAGAACAAGAACAAAGTTAACGCGGTCAGTTGTTCAGAACGGGTCGCGAACAAAAACATTTACGTGAAACCGGCGACAATACTCGGTCGAAGGGTAATGTGCTTGATCGACACGGGAAGCGCTTGTACCCTAATGAAGTTGTCTGTCGCAAAACGACTTGATTTAGAAATAATCGAGAACGAACCCGGTGTCGCGTTGAGATGTTTCCTGGGAAACACGGTCATAAGTACGTCGAGTGCAAGGGTTGAGATTCGCGTCGAAGAGGCGATGGCGAGGGTGACGGTTATCTTGCTCGCGGACGAATTCCTTCGACACGACCTCATCATTGGCAACGATTACTTGGATCAGGAACATATTATGATGTTGAAAGTGAACGACAAGTTGACACTAAGGAGAATGCCTCAAGTTAGCGACACCTGTTTTGTCGAAGAAGATAAGATGGCGCTCGAATTGCACACTCTGAATTTTGGAGATATCACGGATCACGAAAAGTCATTAGTTTTCCACTTGCTTAAGGAATACCGGAATTGTGTTAGCTATTCGTTCCAAGACCTAGGTTGTACCGACGCAACACGAATGCACATTAAATGCACCACAGAAGAACCGGTGACATACAGACCATATCGTATGGCAGCTTGCGATAAGGAAATTCTTGATGGGATGATCAAAGCCTTGCTGGATAATGGAATCATCAGAGAATCAAGTTCGCCGTACGCGAGCCCGATTCTATTAATAAAGAAGAAAACTGGGGACTACAGGATGTGCGTCGACTACCGGAAATTAAACGCCATCACTGTCAAGGACAAATACCCTTTACCCTTGATCGAGGACCAAATCGATCAATTAGGAGGTGGTAATAGGTTTTTTATTGGTCTGGACCTCGCGTCTGGATTTTATCAGATCCCTATGGCGGAGGACTCGATAGGAAAGACAGCTTTCGTGACTCCTGACAACCATTACGAGTTCCTTAGGATGCCGTTCGGGCTTTCAAATGCTCCGAGCGTATTCCAGAGACTCATAAACAACGTATTGGGGAAGCTCAAGAGTACGATTGCGTTTCCGTACATGGACGATATCATAATTCCATGTGTTACCTTTGACCAAGGTCTCGAGAGGCTGAGGCAAGTGTTGGAAGCGTTGAAGGAAAACAAATTAACCCTGAAATTAAGTAAGTGCCGATTTTTCGAGAGCCGAATAGAGTATTTAGGAAGAGAGATAAGCATCGAAGGAGTTAGGCCCGGGAGTCGAAAGGTGGAAGCAGTTTTGAAGATGAAAGAACCGACGAACGTCAGAGAAGTCCGACAATTTCTGGGACTCTCCGGTTACTTCAGAAAATTCATCAATGACTACGCTAGGTTGGTCGAACCTTTAACGAAATTGCTCAGGAAGGGTGTTCCTTGGACCTGGGGCTCGAACCAGGAGGTTGCCATACAGCGAGTGAAAGAAAAACTGACGAGCAGACCCATCCTGGAAATTTTTGACCCTAGCTTGTCTACGGAATTACACACGGACGCTAGTTCGATCGGATTTGGAGCAATGCTCATGCAGAAAAGAGATAACACGTCTTATGTAGTGGCTTATTATAGCAGACAAACCACATACGAACAACGGAAGTACCACTCCTACGAACTTGAGACCCTGGCTGTGGTGCTATCACTTCGCCACTTTAGGACCTATTTATTAGGTATTGAATTTAAGGTGGTAACCGACTGTAACGCCCTTAGGACTACCTTTAGCAAAAGAGACTTGATACCGAGGGTGGGAAGATGGTGGCTCGAAGTGCAGGACTTTAACTTTTCTGTCGAATATCGCCCAGGCTCCCGAATGAGTCATGTTGATGCCTTAAGCCGAAATCCGATTTTGGAAACCGATGTTTGCGCCATTGGGTTGAGTGAGGCCGATTGGTTATTGGCCGCACAGTTGGAAGATGAGGCAATTGTCGCAATTCGAAAGATCTTGCAAGAGAATATTCGGAATAGAGACAACAAGCAGTATTTTGAAAATTACGAGATTAAAAACGAGATGGTATATCGGAAACTCGACAAGAGTAAATCGGTGTGGTTAGTGCCCAAGAGCTCGCGGTGGCAGATTTGTAAGATGTACCATGACGACATGGGGCACTTTGGAGAGGAAAAGGTGATTAACAAGATTAAAACGACCTATTGGTTTTCCGGTATGAGGCGTTTCGTAAAAAAGTACATAGCGTCTTGTTTGAATTGTCTCTACTATAAACACCAAACGGGGAAGAAGCAAGGGATGTTGCATCCGATTCCCAAGGCTCCGGTACCTTTTCATACGCTTCACGTTGATCACCTAGGCCCGTTCGAAACTTCCAAGAGGGGAAACAAATACCTACTCGTAGTGGTGGACTCATTTACCAAGTTTGTGGTGATCGAGCCAGTGAAAGACACGAGAACGAAGTATGTGACGCAAACGTTGCTTAGCATATTTTACCTATTTGGAACTCCGCAGAGAATTATCAGCGATCGTGGTACCGCCTTTACGTCCAATGCCTTCAAGGCGTTCTGTAGTAGTTATGGACTGAAGCACGTCCTTAATGCCGTGGCGACTCCAAGGGCCAATGGGCAATGTGAACGCTATAACCGGACGATCCTGAGCTCCTTGGCTACTACGGCAGCTGGCGCCTCAGAGAATAAGTGGGACTCCTTTGTTAAGCAGGTACAGAGTTCGCTGAACTGTACCATATGCAAGAGTACTGGAGTTTCGCCACTCGAAGCTCTGGCAGGTTACGTGCCTCGACATGCTGCAGAAGCAAGGGTAATGAATTCTGTTCAGGAAAACTTGGATCGATTGGATCTGAGTGAGATGAGGAATGGGATCTCTACTAAGATCAGTCAGAGCCAGGAAGTCCAGAAAGCAAGGTTTGATAAGCTTAGGACAACGGCTACGAAATATGAAGAGGGACAATTGGTAATGGTAGTTGCTGCGCCAGCTAACACGGGCGGAAGCAGGAAATTGTTGCCCAAGTTTAAGGGTCCATTCCGAGTAACTAAAGTACTCCCGAACGACCGTTATGTGGTAAGAGATTTACGCGAAGGCGCGAGAAAGACCACCACAGTAATGGCAGTCGATAGGTTAAAACCATGGGTGATTTTCAAAGGTAAGCGAATGCATTCGAATTGATAGGATCCTAACTGACGGTACATGTACTAAGTGAATTTAAGTATCAGGCTCATTCCCAAAGCTGTTGTGATTGTTGAGATGGATACGCCTATTTAAGTATCAGGCTCATTCGCAAAGCTGTTGAGATTGTTGAGATGGATACGCTAAATGGAATGTTTTGGGTTTCATGCTAAGCATCAGGCTCAAGCGTAAATTGTTACGATGATTGAGATGGGTGATAGTATAAACCTTTGTTCGACTGAAACATCAGGCTCTTTCGCAACTGCGACTGTAGAGATGGGTGCGATGGTCGAACCGATCTTAAGTATCATGCTCGTTCACAGATAAACGAAACGAGAGGGGTACAAACTTTGCATTCGGTGGCAGGCTCAACCGCGATTGTGGCGGATGTGGGAGTCACTGAAGTTAAGAACATGGTAATTATAAACTAGGTACTGATTTAGGTTAATGTTACAGATGCCTAACGTCGTCGAAGCCTGAGGACAGACTTCCTGCAGGATGGCCGAATGTGAGACCCTTTGAAGTCGCCGCCGCCACACGGAGCTGGACGGCCGATCCTGGGATTCCCGTCTTGCGACCCTGACCACAAGAGGCGATGCGGAGACGGGTGTGCGGGGGTTTTACGATCGGCAGGAGAGGTAGAGAATACGGGCATGCGGCGTTCGGCAACATTACCGTTATAAACTTTGAGAGCGACGTACTGTTATTTACATTTTCGGTCAAATAAAACTCTAATAATCTAAGTTTATAATACTTCAGGTCTTAATGTATATAGTACAGATACAGTTAAGAGAATTCTGGTTATATCTGACGTATGTATAATAATATGATTTAATTTATTTCCAGTACTTTTGGTAGAAGGTTGTAGTTTTACAGATGAATAACTAACTAGCCCGCTGCAAAGCAGCTGTACGTAAACTGGGTACGTTACATTAACTTACATATCTACATTCTTAAAACTAAATCTTGTCTAAATATAAAGTGTACTTATACTTCATGTTGATATGGATATGGCATTATGTGCCATTACCTTGCATTTCCCTTAAATGATGTACTTTTATTGTACTTTTTTTAATTCTTGTTGTGTTGAGGAATTTTCTACATTTCACACCTAATTGTTATTTACAAATGTGTATATCACTTAATAAAATAATTACCTATAGCGAAACCCAATTGGTCCAAAAGGGAATTCCAAAGAATAATACTTACAAATAAAGCACTCATAGTTAATATGAATATGGAGCAGAAAGCTACAATGATTAATATCCTGCCGTGACATAGTGTATGGCTTTGTTATGACGAGTATGCCACATTCTGTATTGAAATACATGCAAAAAAATAATGGAATTTCGGTTAACGTCTCTTTTTGCTCCCAGGGGTAATTGTTTAAATAATTACAAATTTTTTAAGTTATTCCTGTCACTGTACGAAGTAGGTACTGAAAGTAGTAGTTTCCGGGGTAGGAAATGACTAAACATTTCTTGGCCAACATCCAAAAATATAATAATTGCTTTCAAATGACGTCATTTGGTGCAAAGCATATTGTACAGGAAAATTTCATGCCCACTTTCAAGGTAGTTTTTGATAAATTATTTACTAAAAATTTAAAAAGATATGCAATTGCAGATACAAGGACAGTTTGCGGAATCAACTTGGAGTTTCCCTGTTTCGCGCATGGGCAATTATTTGTCGCGTGTTTGCGAGTCGTAAAACCATCATCTTTATATATTTACGCACCGCAATGAATGACAAAAAAATATAGTACAACAGGAAGCCTTAAACTGATTATGTGTATAACTGTGTTATATTTTTCAAAAATATATGTAGGTGATACGACGTTCACCAGGTCATCTATAATTTTATTTATCTTTCTTTTTTTAAACTTTACGTGACATTGCAACGCATGCCGGGTACGGCTCGTCATAAATAAAAATAAAACAATTTTTTTAACTCATTTCTGAAGTTCTCTGTATGTTCGAAGTAGATACTGAAAATACAATTTCGTGTTGAAACAAAATGTCACATTTATCACAATTTTCCCATACAGAACGCGGAACGCGGCAGGCTTGTCATAATGAAGCCATGCACAAAGTTACTTTTATATCATTAATAATATTAAAGATAATAATACTATCCTAGGTATGTTTAAATTATTTTTTTTTGTTTGCAATTAAATATCTCATAAAGTGAAACCATGGGAAGTATAAAATGTTTTAATTGAATTTTAAAATTGTTTACATATGTATTAAAATTGTCCAATGTCCAAGGTCCAAGGGTTTCGGCCGTGTATGTGTAGTAATTACGAGGTTTACGTGTATTTTAGATTTACAAAACATTATCCGACATTGATTACCTACTGAAAACGTGTGTGATATATGCATTGCCCAATAAGGCGAAATTATGACGAATCGCAATAATAATCCCCAGATGAAAATGACATAATATAGTAAAATAAATAAATAAAAAAGCGCGTTACGATTAATGGAACTCTCGGTGCATGTATAAAATGTGCACATGACGAGTTAGGAGGGGAGGCGGAGAGAGGGGGAGATTGGGGGGGAGGGCAGGAGCGAGATCCCCAGCGTGCGGGAGTTATAATTAATTCCGAAGGGTATTTTGTATTTTAGAAAGAGGGGGCAGCACGAAATAAATCAATACCGGCCGAGCCCCCCTCGTCAAGGGCGCAGTAAGTTTCGGGACGCGTCATAACACCGAAGGTTAGCTCCGCTAACACATACACATATACACTTTATTGTTATATTAAAATTTATAAATAATCCGGTCGGTGCGGCAAACACACTCCGGCGGGGGCCCCGACATTTTTCCCACACGTCGTAAGTATACGCACATATGTATTGTTAAGCAAATGTGGTGCATGTACACACACACAACACACACGTGTAGGACGTCCTTACTTCGTTCTAGGTACATAAACTGTGTACATACCCACTTAATAACTATATTTAATTAATCCTTATATACCAAATCCCGCTACACGTTAATTAGTTTCATCATACCTACTGTCCCTAATTTAATACCTAATACCAAATATATTTTTGTCAAGAAGCCCTACCTACTATCTACCTAACCCCTACCACCACCAACACCTATTATTGTATTTCGATCTAATTAATTTTTTTTTCCTATTTAATCCAATTTCGATTATTTTATTACCACCTATTCGTTCTGTTGTAGTGTCCTTGGTGTCTGCGTGCCTCTTATCTCGGCCTAGGGCGCCAGATGATAGCGAGGTAAGTCTAAAAATAATAAATTATCCAAAAATGATCATTTATTTATATAATTTGGGTGGGGAACGCTTCCGATCCGAACCCCGGGTAAGTGACGTGTCCGAAAATAAAATGGTGAGACCGAAATGGTGGGGATAAAAGTTGTGGTAATAATGGTGACCGGGCGATTAAATAATTTTTAATTACGACTCGTGTGATACTAGAACGTCTGTGTATTTGTTTTGAAGGTGCGGCCTGATGTTTGTTATGTTAAATCATGACTGACTGACCGACTGACTGGAGTTATTATTCTAAATGTTTATTAGCTGAAAAGTAGCTAACCCCTTTTTCATACGATATTTTTACATTTTTAGTAACAAATTTAAACAAATATAAAGTTTTTTTGGTACTATATCTTACAGTTAAAGCCACAAAAAAAAATCTATTTTAACTTTAAAAATTTACCTAGATTCATTATTTAGGCAAGGACAATTCTTTAACGATTTTGCCTTCTGGAATAAACAATTAGAATAACTTAGAAACTGTTTGATCAATCTGGCTGAAATTTAGTACACCTTATAAACACATTAAATGCCTCATTTTTAAAAAGTTATTGTTAGGTTTTTTAAGATTGTGTGTGCATTATTTTGCTCCTTAGCAAAGCTTAAAAAGGAATCACTTAAGTACTCGATGATATTACTTTTGGCGATCAAACTTCTTCTTTTCCACTCTTCGTCTGGCTCCAATGGTGGGTCGTTGTCGACAATATCCAAAACTTGTAGCTCACTTAACAGTGATTTGATGCGAAACTTCCATACACTATATTTTTCACCACAAAACTGCTGAATGTTGCGTTTGCTTTTCACTTCCATTGTCTTTGTCTTTATATGGCACTTCAACTTTATTAATTATTCGCGACGCGTTAGACTGGGCCCATAACCTGTTAGGTTTTCGGAGTTTGAAATAAAATTGCATGGTGAGATTAAACACGTCTATTCTTCTTAAAGTTTACAAGAAGACTAAAAATCAAATATATATATGACGCGTAAGAAATAAAAATAAAGGAAATCATTATGTTAACCCGAAAGCGAGCCAGCCAGATGGCTGGTGCTGATTTATGGGTTTAAAAAGGTCAAAAGGGAACGTGCCTCTCCGGCCTCTACGTGGGCGTTCGTCAGTTTTTGTTTATGTCATTAAAAATAATATGTATTTCCAACAGTTATATTACCATGTTATTATGTTAATAACAACTTTGTAAATTAGTGCAAAAATAAGCGTTTTTTGCTATTATTTCAGGCATTTGTTAACCGATTTGAATTTATAAAACTCCAAATTAAAGGCTTTTTAACGAGCTACAACTTTTATCTGATGTATTTTTCTCAAAAATGTAAAGGAAACGTTGTATGAGCAAAAACAGATTTTTTTCAGTTTTGGCCATGGTTTAAACTAAGCAAAATTAGCTGTACGTCATCACGGATTCGTCATCTAGTACCCCCACCCCCAAATACCTTTTAAACCCTTAAAATACATACCTGTATAAGTATATCCCTGGAAATCGATGAATTTGGCATAGATAGACTGGACTATAGAGTTAACTTTAAAGGGCTGTAGCTCTTTACACGTTTCGTGAATACTAAATTTATCAATAGAATCATAAAACTAAGATATTCGTTTAGATTTTGTTAAAATTTCAGCTCTGAATGTTCATAAACAATGGAGATATGCCATTTTTACAAAACCTACCTCGGTTTCTATTGGTCGTAGAAGGTTCTTTTTTTTTGAGAATATGTGTTTTGACTTCAGCTACTAAAATGCACCCACTTACAAGCTTGCACTATGAAGAATAATAAAGTTATTCTAAATGTTTATTAGCTAAAAAGTAACCCCTTTTTCAAACGATATTGTTAATAACAAATTTAAAATAATATATAAAGTTTTCTTGGTATATCTTCCAGTTAAATCCACAAAAAATCTATTGCAACGTTCAAAACTTACCTAGATTAATTATTTAGGCAAGGACAATTGTTTAAATAATTGCCTTCTGGGATAAACAATTAGAATAACTTAAAAACTGTTTGATCAATCTGGCTGAAATTTAGTACACCTTAAAAACACATTAAATGCCTAATTTTTAAAAAGTTATATTACCATGTTATTATGTTAATAACAACTTTGTAAATTAGTGCAAAAATAAGCGTTTTTTGCTATTATTTCAGGCATTTGTTAACCGATTTGAATTTTTAAACTCCAAATTAAAGGCTTTTTAATGAGCTACAACTTTTATCTGATGTATTTTTCTCAAAAATGTAAAGGAAACGTTGTATGAGCAAAAACAGATTTTTTTCAGTTTTGGCCATGGTTTAAACTAAGCAAAATTAGCTGTACGTCATCACGGATTCGTCATCTAGTACCCCCGCCCCCAAATACCTTTTAAACCCTTAAAATACATACCTGTATAAGTATATCCCTGGAAATCGATGAATTTGGCATAGATAGACTGGACTATATAGTTAACTTTAAAGGGTTGTAGATTTTTACACGTTGCTTGAATACTAAATCTATCAATGGAATCATAAAACTAAGATATTCATTTAGATTTTGTTAAAATTTCAGCTCTAAATAATTATAAACAATGGAGATATGTTTTTTTAACCTATCTCGGCTCCTATTGGTCGTAGAAGGTTCTTTTTTTTGAGAATGTGTGTTTTAACTACAGCTACTAAATGCAGCCACTTACAAGCTTGTACTATGAATAATAATAAAGTTATTCTAAATGTTTATTAGCTAAAAAGTAACCCCTTTTTCAAACGATATTTTTAATAACAAATTTTAAAAAAATATATAAAGTTTTCTTGGTATATCTACCACAAAAAATCTATTTCAACTTTCAAAATTTACCTAGATTTATAGGCAAGGACAATTGTTTAAACAATTGCTTTCTGGGATAACAATTAGAATAATTTAAAAACTGTTTGATCAATCTGGCTGAAATTTAGTACACCTTAAAAACACATCAAATGCCTCATTTTCAAAAAGTTATATTAAATGTGATTATGTTAACAACTTTGTAAATTAGTGCAAAAATAAGCGTTTTTTGCCATTATCTCAGGCATTTGTTAACCGATTTGAATTTATAAAACTCAAAATTAAAAGATTTTTAATGGGCTACAACTTTTATCAAAAGTACTTTTTCTCAAAAATGTAAAGGGAACATTGTATGAACAAAAACATTTTTTTTTCACTTTTGACCGTTGTTTAATAAAAACTAACCAAAATCAGCTGTATGTCTTCACGGATTCGTCATCTAGCACAATCAAAATACCTTTTGGAACCTTAAAGTGTCTGTGTAAATTTATTCCAGCTTTTTTTCTTTCTACACCGGACTATTAGGCAAATATAGTTTTTGTTCCTTACGCGTGTACTGAATTTTCTATTTTATTTTGTACTTTTCCTACATTTGGTGATCTGAAATAATTTTTAAAATTCCTTTTGCAATTTATATTATTTTTGAAATACATATATATGATTATTGCTATGGTTATGGTTATTATTACCTACATATTACAGTTTCTTTACAAATTTCGAAAGTAAAAGTGGCTATGTGTCAATCGGACTACTACTTTCTCATATTTTATTACGAATATTGGATGGTACGATAGAATAAATATTCAAAGTTGAAAACAATTGAAAAATCGAAAAACAAGTAACTTTCGGGAAGAATTTGGCCCAAAAATGTTAAACTTTATTTTATACATTCGATAGTGTGGTAAATACTCAATGATTTGAAAAACTGTTGGAGTGGTTTTTGGAATAATTTCAAAAAATCTAAAAATCACAAGTTTAATTTATTTACACTTGTTTAGATTTAGCCAAAATGGTATATTGTTTACCAAGGGCGGAAAGACGAATATTTCGTTTCCGCCAGTGGTGAACACAGTACTTTTTGCGCAACCCGCTAATAAGCAAATAACGCGAAACTTAATCAGTTTTAATATTAAAATACTTGTCCTATGATAATGCTTTGTACTGACATCTGACATGTGTATTGTGTGTTGCGACCATAGAACAATCGTTTTCACCAATCACAGTTCGCGATATTTCGCTAATCTCTACGCCGAGGTCGCCGCGCATCTCTATGCCGGTCGGAAATGTGCACTTTTACGCCCTAGGGCGGAAAAGTACGTTCGGAGCTGGTCGGCCGGCAATTCGTCGCTTTCCGCTAGGTACAGGTATATGGAAAAGACACGTTTTCAACCGGGTTGCGCAAAAATGTTATTTTATCCCGGTTTATCCCAAAAATGATAAACTTTATTATACACATTCGATAGTAGGGTAAATACTTAAGTATAGATTAGAAAAAAATGGTGGAGTGTATTTTTAGGAGATTTCCAAAAATCTAAAGATGATAAGAGAGGAAAGTGCCATTCAGAGAAGATTTAGTCAAAAATGTTATTAAACCTTATTTGACATATTCGATGGTAGAATAACTGTTCAAAGTTTAAAACAATCCTTTGAGCGGATTTCGAGAAAATTTTAAAAAACCAGAAAACGAGTGCCATTCATCCCGGTTTATCCCAAAATTGTAAAACTTTATTTTACACAATCAATAGTATGGTAATTAGGTACCCAAAGATTAGAAAAAATACTGGAGTGGTTTTTGGGAAAATTTCAAAAAACCTAAAAATTAGAAGTGTAAAAGTGCCATTTAGAGAATATTTAACAAAAAATGTTATAAACCTTGAAACTCAAGATGTAATTTGAGGAGTCCCGAAAAAGCCGGTCACTCTGGACACCCACAGAGCATCCAAGGATTTGGCGTTGTTTTTCGCTTCGTACAATTTAGCACACAAATCCAAATTGTCTATTTTGCAACTTTTGTCTCTCCTCGGGAACGACAACGACATGAACGAACGACAGTCGTCATTTATTACTGTGAGAAGCAACTTTTGTTGTAATAAACGTGCGATCTCGTAAAGGTATTGTAACGTTTATTTCTAATTTATTTACAC
Organism: Cryptocephalus moraei; assembly: GCA_946251905.1. Lineage (NCBI taxonomy): Eukaryota > Metazoa > Arthropoda > Insecta > Coleoptera > Chrysomelidae > Cryptocephalus > Cryptocephalus moraei. The sequence continues at coordinate 6,940,321 of OX276462.1, read as the reverse complement.
TGTTCTTATACACTACACACTACCTAATTTATTTACACCATTACTAAACTAATTAATTTATATAACACACTTAACTTATTAATTTATCTGTACAATCCACTTGTCCGTTTTTCGCACTGTTTACTCTGTCGCGGCTTGACGTCTAATCTAATCTCTAACCGCAAGTCCGTCATTATATAGCCCTCCATTATGTCTCGAGAACCTTCTTGAAACGACCCGAAAGTAATAAATCGTTCTTCCTTTAAATGAATATTCGGGAGTATTTACATTTTACATTTAGTTTACATAAAGTTTACATTTCGCGTTACAGTATGTTCATTTCCAAATTAATATACCAGATCTTACCTACGATCTTATGATCAAAGTTTAGAAAAAAATGTGGTAAGTAGTGAATTTTAATAAAATTTCCAAAAATCGAACAATTACAAATGTAAAACGCCCTTTAACGAAGATATACCCCAAAATATTATTAAACTTTATCATATATATTGTACAGTACGACACATATCAAGTTTAATAACAAATTCTGGGGGCAAATATTGAGAAGAGTTCCAAAAACCGAAAAATGACAGTAGTAAACTACCCTTTTATCCCAGCTGATTTTAATGAAAAGCTTATTGAGGAGGTCCTGGTGTAAGATAGAGTCTAAATTTATAGTTGGAAGTTTGTGGCTTGTAATTTCCAAGAAAAATGTACCACAGACATTTTTCCAAAAATTTTTCAGAAAATCTTAGAACGCCTAGAAATGTTAATATAACTCATATTATAAAAATCGACTTGATTACAGCACTTATATACGGGTGCCTAATATGAGAAAATAAGAAACGCTATCAATATCTAATTTGAATATTCCAAGTTAAGTTTGCTAGTTAGGTTTAATAAAGTTAAGTTTGACGTTAAATAATACCTCGGAATTCTCTCTGAAAACAGCCATCTTAAAACGTTTCATAGATTGGAATCATGTTTGAATACGTAGAATAATTATTCTATATTCTAGAATCTTATTGTGTTACAACGTTTCAACCCTTAGAAACCACCCCATATGACGAAATAAAAAAAAAAAAACGTTTCCAACCTCTTGAAACGGTTTGATGATGGCAAATTTGTTGTTAAGTTCCTTAACATCTTTGTTTGTCACTTTTTAAATCCTATGGTATGCAAATTTAACTACCATGTCATAAACTTCAATTATTAGTTTAACTTACATCTGGGACGAGACAGAGCCAAAATTTGCAAGATGTGCTATACGGTTTGAAAGGCCGTGTATTCACCGAAATTTTACCTAAATAATATTGTTATTGCTTGGGGAAAACCCGAGTAACCCATGAAGGCCGGATCATACCTTTTCCCCTCCAAAATTAAGGGATAAAAAAGGGAGAAATCTTGACGACAAATTATTATTATTGTAACATCCATACGCGAGAAGAGAGATAAGTTTCCTTTATTTGTAATAAGTTTAAATGAAATAGTTGAAAATCACAAACTATTAGTGCATCTCCACAATTTATAATATAATTTCTGCAACGTTTCAACCCTTAACGACCACCCTTTATAATTAAAGTTAACCACTACATTTACCTAAAATTAAAAACTGGATTATTAAAAGCGACAAATTAAACGTATTATAAAACATTATCTTATCACAAATCACATGATAACTTCCTTTATTTTTACGCTATCTAATAAATCTAAGTAATCTAAGTTGCCAACGAGTACTTTACAACCTTTTCTACCTGTGATATGGAAGTCCCAACTACATTTTAAAGTGCCTAAAATAATAAATTAGAAAAACACTTTTTGGGCCGATTTTTTTTTTGTTTATTACTATTTTGCAAAACCGCTAATAACTTTTTAAATTTCCAACCTATGCCATTTTATGTAAAAAGCAATTCTGCAACTTTTTCCTTTCTTCAACTTTCTTCTAAATTCAATACTTGCAAAGTTAGAAGCAAAATAAGTCGGAAAAACGCGTTTTTTCATTTTTTTTTTAAATTGTTGTATTTTAAACAATGTTCCCGACTTCTCCGCTCTGGAGGATAAGTCAATCCTTATTCTATAGGCATTATTCCCGAGGTATTCATGTAAAATCATTGCGGTCACCTCTTACGTCCATATAAAAGCTAATTACTGACAGATGGGTCTTGGACTAATGGGGGAAATGGGGAAAAGAGGCTCACTTGAATCTTGTGTTATATTTTTTTAAACCCTGTGTATGGTAGGTAAACCGCGTCATTTATTAAAACAATGGATGGTCATCCATTCGTTACGTAGCAACCGATAAATATGTCCGTATATATGTGTGTGTGTTCTAATTACCTTGTGTTTGTTTTACCAGTTCCTATCAAATTACCTTCACCTGGACGAGTATATAGGTAGTACCTAACGATCGTCCCCATTCGATTTTCCAGCCCGTAGGCGTAGCTTTCGCGCCATGAAGAGCCGGCCGAACCTGCGGACGGTCCGACTTCCGGCCGAGGCGCGCATGCGCGCCTTCGGCCTCCTCTACGAGAACGACGTCCTCACCGACTGCACGTTCTTCTGCAGGGACGGCGCCGTCAGGGCGCATCGCATCGTGCTCGCCTCGAGCAGCGGCTACTTCAGGGAGGTGTTCACCGGGTGCGCCGCCGCCCAGCCGAACGCCGTCCTCATCATGCTCGGCGTCGGCGTCTCGCAGCTCAGGAGGCTGCTCGAGCTGATCTACACGGGGAAGATCGACGTGCCGGCCGACGGCCTCGACGACATCTACAGGCTGGCCGGCGAGCTGAAGGTGACCGGGCTCGCCGTCGAGGAGGATCTCGAGGAGACGGTAAGGTCCGCGTGGAAGGGGGCGGAAGCCAACTGGCCAGTTTATGACCCTTAGGTAAAAGGACCCCGCACATATTATAATGGAAAAAGGTCTTCCGGTGAAATTTGCTAAAAATTTGGGAAATTGTTCGTTTTGTCCCCCTGATCAAAAGTCTCAATGGGGTCGAAGCTGAAAATACCCATCTTTAGGCTCTACGGCAATTTTTAGTGGGCAAAAACGGAAGACCTTTTTCCATATAATATGTGCGGGGTCCTTTGCAATTAAGTTGGACAAACCAACTGGATGGTGTCATTGAGTATCGACCGGCCAACTGGCCAGGGAAGATAGGCCAACTGAGCGGTGGTAGTTACTGCATTTTAAACGTGCAATAATTAATTAAATAATTACATTTTATGGTATAGTAGGTATCTGAATACGCAATATCTGAACGCAAGGGAGCAAGGATCAAATACCGCAAATTATAACTAAGTTTTAATGAAAGTCCAAGTATTCGTCTTAAAATAGGAACAGTAAACCTTAAAAGGGACACAGTTAATAACAGGTAGATACACTGAACTCGGAGAAAGACATTAGATGCAGAATTGAGATACGGCGTTCATGAGATATTAGAAAATTCTTAGAAATCGAGACCTGAATATAACCCTACAAATCCCATATGCAAAATGCTATGTCTGGTCAGTACTTCTGTACGGAGTGGAGTCGTGGACTATGAAAGCAAACATGATCAATAAATTAGAGGCTTTCGAAATGTGGACTTACCGACACATATTAAAAGTACTACCTTGGACAGACAGGGTAACCAATGAAGAAGTATTAAGAAGAGTCCATAAGAACTGCGAATTGTTGGCAACTATTAAACGAAGAAAAACAGCTTACCTTGGTCACATTGTTAGACACGACAGATACCAGTTGCTGCAAATAATTTTGGAAGGGAAAATAGACGACAGAAGAGGACTTCGGAGAAAACAGATGTCATGGATAAGGAATATTAAGCACTGGACCGGATTAAGAACGATAGAAGAGCTTGTCAGCGCAGCCAGAGACAGGGATCATTTCCAACATGTGGTCGCCAACATCCATTGAGTGGATAGGCAGCTTGATTGATTGAGATACGCTGGCTAGTTGGCCTGTCTCAAGAGGGTGCGTTGAAATTTGCCTAATTTCGTCACCGTTCAGATGGCTGGTCGACTTTTATTATCCCAAGGGTTCACTGTCCAGTTGGCCTGGACCCTCTGCGTTAAGGCGGCCCCCACGTTCTCTCCGGGACAATTTCCCCTGGAATTAAACCCATTGAACCGCCTGAACAAAACGTGTTTACTCAGGGTCGAATCAGGTCGACACATTTTCGTCTGATTATGACCTCAACTACTCTGTCCCTTCAACCTATACATTTTCGTCTAATGAGATGCACCGTTTATTACCTGACCTACCTCCTGATCTTCCTGAGTCCTTATTTGAACCACTGATGAGGTTATGAAACTAAATTGTTGGAAATGTGAAATAATAAGGAAATTTCTGTTCAGTACGAAAGTACGTTTGAAACGCAAGGGGCAAGGATCAAACATGTACTCGCTGAGCCTAATAGGCATCATCAAACTTTGCTGTAGAATGTGAAATATGATGAGCCCCAGTTCGGATGCGAAAATGTATACCTCGAAAAGTTCACCCCCAAAAGGGATTAGACGAAAGTGTATAACATCAACTGGTCAAACATCCCTAATGAGAACTTCTTTTACTTCTTATCCGGTATTCTTTGATCCACTTCTGGACTTAGACCTCTTCGGTATCAGCTGTGAAAGCCTGCCTGTTCCATTTAGGTATCTAGATAACTTTAGCTACTTTGAATGGTATGTAACGATGGGATGACATATACAGATCGTTTCTACAGAGTCGCAGGATGGGTTAAACGTAAGAGCGAGAGAAAAGCCATATATTTCTCGTTGGCTAAACAGAGAAAGAACTTTTGCGATGTTGCTAGCGCGCGAAACATCACATTCATCCGCTCCTCACACATCCGAAAGTGTAAAGCGATACGCGACCGCGATACGCGTTGACTTGGACTGCCTGCTCGGCCGGCAACGTTGCAAAACATCCATCTCTGTCATACTAATGAACTACTGTTAGTTTCTCGTTTGCTCTTGTTGATTTCCCACCATGCGTTTCGATAGAAAAGCTCCGTAATAGTACATCCACAGTATTACGTACCTGAGCGGCCGAAGTACATCATCATAAAAAGTCTACTCCATCCATTGCTGAACATAGGCCTCCCTTCCTTTCTACCACTCATGCTTATCCTGGGCCAATCTGATCCAGTTTCTAGATCTTTTACTGGGAGGTTTTTCCCTATATATTTCTAAAAGCTATTACTGGACATACGCCTCCCTTCCTTTCTGACACTCATGCTTATCCTGGGCCAATCTGATCCAGTTTCTGGATCTTTTACTGGGAGGCCTTTCTCGGTCTGTTTCTAAAAGCTATTGCTGGACATAGGCCTCCCTTCCTTTGTGCCATTCACTCCTATCCTGGGCCAATCTGAACCAGTTTCTGGATCTTTTACTGGGAGGTGTTTCTCGATCTGTTTCTAAAAGCTATTGCTGGACATAGGCCTCCCTTCCTTTCTGCCACTCATGCTTATCCTGGGCCAATCTGATCCAGGTTCTAGATCTTTTACTGGGAGCTCTTTCTCTGTTTCTAAAAGCTCCTTGGTCGTCATTCGAGAATTTTCTTTGTCCGTAGTACAGTCGTCAAAGTCATCAATTGATGACATCCATACTCACCTGGCACTGCTTACAGAATTGAAATAGTTGATGTAGTATTATAGGTACGTACTTATATATATTTATTGAGGAGATCAATCGATACTTCTAATCGATAGGTAATTATGTGAGACACCTATTTATATCACTCTTAGTAATTATAACATATGTAATTAAACATGACAGTTAAGACCGTGACATTCAATACATATCAATCATTGCTCTGATATTACAACAGTCATTAATTCAGTTAGACTCATTGAGCACATCATGCCATTGATCATTTAATTTCCAACAGTGAACGGATCAATCCGATCAATGTCATTTAGATCCGCTCGGATATGTTCTTGATGACTATGTCTGTTATGGCAATTGTTGAATTAAATGAACTAATAATAAATTTAACTAATTGGTAGGTATTATATTTGCGCCATTAACCAGATTAGATTGATCAGACAGGTATTTCAGTGAAAATTGTGAGAATAAACAATTCAATTGAAACCCTCACTTGGAGCAGTTGTTGGATTGAATAAAACATGATATTGAATCAGAACTGTTTTCAATACATATAAGGAATTGATCATTTTTGTTCCGGACAGTTATGAATTTGATGGACCAACGATCAGATCGATGATAATTTGGTTTCGAGCTGTCTTTAAGACGTAGTTCAGTGATCATTTTAGTTCAAACAATTGTTATAGCAAATATTTATCAATAATGGTTATTATAAATCGTATAGAGCAATCAAAACGTTTATGGCAGGTATCAAATGTGATATTTCAATGATTATTTTAGTTCAGTCAGGTATAAGTAGTGGATTAAATATGGAGAGCTGTCCAAATGTTAGGAAACATATCTAGCCATCTACTCAATGTTAAGATTTGTCTCGTTGTCTAGATTTTACTCCAACTTTAGACGCTCTTCATTTTTTGTTCATTAGTCCTATTCATTTCATAGTGAAATGACCACTGCAGGTCTCATTATTAAGTGTAGAAAATTGTGTGAAGCATTTATCTATTGAGTTGATGCTAGTGTCCATTATAGAATGGAAAACATTTGTTCGGAATAATATTTTTGGATCCATTGGCACATTATCTTCGTAGGGTAATAGTACCTTCTTCTTTCTTGTACAGACAGTAGCTTCTTATATCTGTACAAAAGCGTTTCTAAGTCTCTCATTTCTATGTTATATCATATGCATCTTCTGCTGAAATTTTCTTTATCTATACACTGTATCGGTCATTTCAACTTTGTTTCTCTTCCTTTCGATAACCTTCTCCGAAGTAATACTCTTCCTCTTGTAGTTCTACATTCTTCTACTTGATTTATTGTAACGTTCGTTTATTTAATTGAAGCAAACCGTTGACAACAGAGACACGAGATTCAAAGGTACCAAACGCGTGGCAGTGGACTACGACGACGATGATCTCTCTCCGACTCCCTCACCGAAAGCAGCGAAGAGCTGCTCAGAGAAGTCTAGGAACAACGAGAGGAGCCCTCCCATACAGTTACCGTCGCTGCAGCCGCCAATAGGTGAGACACCTAAAATGCTAAGATTGCTTTAGGTGTTCATGGGATTGATACTGTGGTTGTGGTTACATATGGTTGATATGGTGCTGTAGAACGTCTAAAGAGTGTTTGTTAGTGAGTCAGTTTTTTGTTTTATGGATCCATCTACACATTAATTGTATAGTCGCAATGGAGCAAACTGTTCGGAACGCACTACATCACTCTATCAATCTCTTGGTGCCTTAACCTTAAATCTTCTCGAATAAGACTGCACACCAATTCACGTTCGTATCCGTTCGCAGAACACGAGTCTCCGGTAGAGAACGGCCTCCTCTTGAACAGCCAGTTAGGATTGGAAGAGAGCTACTCTGATCCGAGCGAGGACCTCGAGCTCAACCCGAGCGAGGACTCCGAGCTCAACACGAGCAGGAACAACATCGTGACGAGGGACGACAGCTTCAGGGACGATGAGAACTACGTCGGGCATTCCGTCGACGAGACGTGCAAGCTCAGCGTCTGGGCGAGGAGGGAGAGGAAGTTCAAGTGCGAATTGTGTCCGAGCAGGTAAGGGATACTTATATGTGAGTTTCTGAGTAGATTTGGTTCGGTGATGTTATGGGATTGCACCTACTGTTTCAGCATTAAATTAGGTTCTCTGTCTTAGTTTTTCTGAGAATCTCATTTCTTACTCTGTCCATAAGTGATATCCCCAGTACAGATCTTTCCTTTTTTCTTTGTGTAGCACTTAATTTTCTTGTTGAAGCCTTAGTGAGTATTAGAGTTTGTGTCCGATACCTGGTAGGATACACGAATTGAAGGTCTTTCTTTTTAGATTTATAGGAATTTTGTCTCTAAATATATGTTCCTCAATTTTCCATGCCCATCTGAGATTGTATACTTTCCACGAATTCTACTTGAGCTCCCTCTATGCATATATTTCCAGTTGGTAGTAAAATTTATCATAATAAAGCTTAGTTTTGGTATATAGTTTATGCTTAGACCAACCATTTCTATTGCGTCCTATAGTTGTTGCAGCATATCTCGTGCTTCATCCAGATCATCTGTAATCAATACTATATTATATAGTACTATACTATATATATGTAAATATATGCCATTATAGTATAGTATGGCACTAGTAGTATAGCTATACTACTTAGTATAGTTACTTACTATACTAGTTATATCCACGCTACCTAGTATATACAGTACTAGTATATACTAAGTATATATAGTGTATACTACACTGGTATATATACTATACTAATTAATATGAAAGAGTGACCTAATACATACCTAAATTATAATATCCAGTTATGCTGTCTTATATTAAAAACAACCTTATACAATTTTACCAAGTGAGACGATGGAATTACAATTCCACGACCATTCTTCACTTACATCAATGTTACAAAATGTGATAAAATGTTTGATATATACTTATTGAACTGCTACCTATTTGAAGTCTCCTTCGACTTTCCAGTTTCAAGAGAGCGTCTCACCTCTCCCGTCACCAGCTGGTCCATACGGGCGAGAGGCCGTTCGCATGTGACCGTTGTGAGAAGGCGTTCTCGAGGCACGACAAGCTCAAACATCACATCAACAAGGCGCATGATCCGAGGCGTTCGCCCCCGGCATTGCCACCGGAGGCTTTGTACGTAAGTAGAAACGTTCAGAATACAATCATCAGCAACGTGTAGTTCTTCCTTCTTGCTCAGCCCTGATCCGTCCACTCCTGGACGAAGAAGTGGACACTTTATCCAGTTGTGGGAGTTGTCATTCGCACAATTTTCCATGTTTCTGGATTCTGTGGCTGTCTTATCCGATGTTTGCCTGTAATTTTCTAAATAGGTACCGTCGATACAATCTTTTCGCTTCTTTTCGCTTATCATGGTCTCCAATCTCCAATGTTAATTCAATATTTGTTGCTTTATCGCGAATGTTTACACTCTGCATTGCTTTCAGTTTCTGAGCATTTTTCTGAGTTAGTACCACCATGGTTTCCGTTCCATATGTGGTCACTGGCAAAATTGAGCTATCATAGACTTTTCTCTTCAGGTTTATTGGAATGTCTATGTTTGCCAATATGTGCCGCATTTTTCCAAAAGTTGCCCAAGTTAAAATGATTCTTCTATTGTCCTCTAGAGATTGGTTTCCTTTTCTGAACGTAATAGTATGCCCTAAGTGAGTGTAATCTTTTACAAATTGTATTTTGTGACCCTAAATAAAAATATCTTCTTCATTTTGGCTTATAACTTTTGTTTCCTTATAGAGGTGACGCAAATATTTTCCGGCGATGTTAATTCCGCCATATTTTCTCAGTACAGTTTCTTAAACATGTTTTCAATACTAAACATAAACAGTTTATAAAACATTGGCTTGGCCTACTCCTCTCTCTAGTCTGATAAAGCCTATTTTCAAATCTTCATCAAACTTGACGTGAATTATTGAGTACTCATGTATATCTTTGATCATCCTAGAGTACCTACCTATAATTAACCATTGCGTTGTTCAAATAGGACTATTTTTCTATACTATCAAAAGCCTTGTGATAGTCTACAATCGCAGTATGTATTGGAACATTGCATTCTGTAGCTTATTTCTATCAGTGTTGTGTTTGTAGAGGATCTATGGCACTGTAGCCTTTTAGGAGTCTTGTTTGCTCAATTGGTTGGTACGAGTCCAATCCTCTTGGTTAACCTCTTCCTTGGTATCCTTGGAGATGAGACAGGATGCTGATAAGATGATATTTGTCATCAAGGTATAGTGTCATCATCATCAGCAACAGAAACACTTATTTAATTCGAAAGATAAAGATCTAAGTACTCCCTCTTGAGTTTGGTGTGTGGTGTGCTTGCGACATGTTTAAGTGGTTTGCTAGGTTCCTTTAAAATCTGATTCGTAGACTTCTCAGGGAACATTCAGGATTCTTGTTGAATGCGTTCAACGTTTCAAGTTTTTCTGAGTATTCTTCAGTCGCTAGCTCGTTGTATCCCAGATTTTTTCAATAGGTTCTTTCATTTTGGACTTTTAAAGAAGTGTCTTCCATTTGTATGACCAAATGCTCCAGGAATCCAGGGTTGTTGTATTTGTGAGAATTCTATAGAAGATATTACTTTCTGTAATGGACCCTTATTTGAACCAGGCATTGAAATTTTAATATCTAGTGATGGTGACGTTTCAAAAGAAACTGAATTAATTAACGATTTAAGAAAGGCCTTGGGGAAGGCATTACGTGAGCGTAATGCTTACAAAGATGACTGAAAATTTTGATCAAGTGGCAGTGACAAGAAGCAGTTACAATTTTTAGAAATAGGTGTAGTGCCACAGGACAAAAATGGCCTGAGAATACTATCAATAAAAGCCTAAAATTGTATATAGCTTGTGGAACCAAAGAATATAATGAAATTAGAATGCGGAATCTTCCATATCCGAGTATTCGTACATTCCAGCATCGCTTCGATCTCTAAATTTCAGCCAAACATCTTGGAAGACATTTTTAGTTTGTTAAAATTAAGGGTATGACTATATTGTAACGGAACGGCTCGCCGAAACCAAATAAACACGTCGGGGACTGCCCGGGTTCCACGAATCCGTTCTAGAAACAGCGGGAACACTCTCGTAAGACCGAGTCGCTTCGATTCGCCGAAAACCCGTGGAGAAATTCGTGGAACAATCTCGAAAACTGCTGGAATGTTCGGGAACCCTTCCACCTGCATTTATAAGGATTGCCCGACCCAAGGCGAGGGACAGTTGAACCGGTGTGTGTGTAAACATTCGATCGAGAGACCGCGCGCGCTAAAATAAATAAACATTTCCGTGTACAAATATGAATTAGGTGATTGTTAAGTTAAGTTTATAAGTGTAGTGTAAGAAATAAATTAATTAGGATAATCGCGTAGTGTTTTAGTTTTAGTCAATAGTAAAAACGTTACAGTGGTGTCAGAAGTGGGATTAATTAGTGAAATAAATTAAGAACAATGAAGAAATTACGTGATTTAAAAGTGACGGATCTCAAACGTGAGTTAGAAGATAGAGAACTCGAAACGACAGGGTCGAAAGCAGTGCTACAGAAACGCCTGGAGGAATATTTAAACGACAATGGAGAGGACCCTGAAACTTTCTGCTTCGAGGAAGAAGGTGAGCGTCTCCTTGACAACATAAAAAAAGAACTCCATGGCGAAATGGGAAAACTACACAACGAGCTGGATAACAACAGGAAAGAACTCCATGGCGAAATGGGAAAACTCCATGGCGAGTTGGACAACAAAATGGAAAAACTCCACGGTGAATTGGACATCAACATGAAAGAACTCCACGGCGAAATGGGAAAACTGCACGGCGAGTTGGATAACCAAATGAAGGAAATGGGAAAACTCCATGGCGAATTAGACAACAAAATAGGAAAACTCCACGGCGAGTTGGACGACAAATTAGAAGAACTCCACGGTGAGCTGGATAGCCGAATTGGAAACCTTGACAGCGCACTTCAAGCCGAGAAAATCCAACGACTGGAACTGGAGAACCAACTGCGAGAATTGGGGACCCGATTAGAATCCATGCATTTCCAGCCCAGTCGGCAAAACATGTCCAGTTCAGGTAACCCGTTTAACGACTCGGAGGAGGTAACCAGGATCGAGGAGGCAACCAGGATCGAGGAGGCAACCAGGATAGAGGCAGTTCCTACTGCGAGTCATCGAGTGAAGCCGCCTACCTTCGACGGGGAAATTCCCTGGGAGAACTACCTCCGGCAGTTCGAGGCAGCGGCGAAAGCCAACAACTGGGCGCCAAGGGACAAGGCAGTGGCTCTGACAGTTGCTCTCCGGGGAAGCGCCCTCGACGTGCTGCAGACGGTTCCAGAGGGGGAATTGGACAACTTCGGGCTACTCGTCCAGAGGCTGGAGAGGCGATATGGGCACGCACACCTGGGGCAAGTCTACCAATCCCGAATGAAGAACCGACGACAAAAGCAGGGAGAGAGCCTTCAGGAGTTCGAAGCCGACATCGCGAAACTAGTCAGATTCGCCTACCCGGAAGCGGCGGAGTCCATGACGGAGAGTCTCGCGGTCTCGGCCTTCATCGACGGCTTGAGGGATGTGGAGATGCAGCGGGCGGTACGGCTGTCGCGTCCCAAGAGCACATTGGATGCCCTCTCGATGGCCCTGGAATACGAGGCTGCGACGGAGGCGTCAAGGAGCTGTGGCCGCGTTCGGGCGGTGGTCGGGGACGACGCATGCGTGGAAGCCGAGCGGAAGGAGGACGCCCTGGAGCAGGTTGTCCTCAACGCCCTCAAGGGACTGTTGAAGGGAGACAGAAAGGAACCGGCGAAATGCTGGGGGTGTGGAGAGGTTGGCCATATCCGAAGGGACTGCAAACGCCCTAGGATGGAGAAGCCAACAACGACCCAGACGTCGGAAAACTAAAGCGGGTCGGCTCCAAGGGGGCAGCTCCGACCCGATACCCGTTCCAAGACCCCCTCATCAAGATAGCTACCCTGAGAGGTGAAGGTGGCAGCCTGTACGTGGATGGCGAAATTAACGGCAGGAAGCACACTCTACTGATCGACACCGGGGCATCCAAGACGATCCTGAAGCCAGGCCTGCTGAACACGCGAGGGAAGAGACTGATGGAGTCCAGGTGGAGGTTGCGAACGGCTACGGGCGAAGCTGCCGCCGTCCACGGAGAAGTAGACGTCGAGATCAAGATCGGCACTGCGCGATTCTCGCCACACCGAGTCCTGATTGCCGACATAGAAGAGGACGCCATCTTGGGAATGGACATCATGAAGACCCACGGCTTCGCACTCAATTTGAAACGACAAGTGATGCAGGTCGGCCCAGAGGAAATTTTCCTGCACACCAAGGGCGAGACGGTTCATCAGATAAGGCTGACGGAAGACACGATCCTGCCAAGTAGCAGCGAATCGATCGTGGTGACCCGACTTCAAGGCGTCACAGGAAAAGGGAGTCCTGCCGTAGTGGAACCTTGGAACCACGACGTGGAGGTGGGTCGAGGCGTTCTCGTAGGGAAGACCTTGGTGACGCTGGGTGATGAAATTCCAGTCCGGCTCATCAACATCAATGACTACCCAGTTACCATCCGCAAGGGAACCAAAGTGGGAACCTGTTCACCAGTGACGTCACTGATCCACCAGGTGACGGGAAGCGCTGGCTGCAGAGTCGCGAAAGTGGAAGAAGCTCTAGTGGGCGCCTGCGATTCTCTCGCTGGATCCGAGAAGAAGAGGCTTATTGAGCTACTCCGTCGATATCGATCGATTTTCGTATCTGACAAGGGACCTTCTGGGAGAACGAGTATTGTTAGACACAAGATCAATACGGGGGACGCGAGACCAATCCGCCAGTCAGCAAGGAGGTTGCCGCAGGCCAAGCGGGAGGTAGCGGAGAAGATCATCCACGACATGGAGAAAGAGGGAGTCATCGAGCCATCTAGCAGTCCTTGGGCATCTCCTGTAGTCCTGGTAAAGAAGAAGGATGGAGACACCAGGTTCTGCGTAGATTATCGTCTACTAAACAACGTCACGAAGAAAGACAGCTACCCTCTTCCCCGGATAGACGACACCCTGGATACTCTGGCTGGATCGAAGCTGTTTTCCACCCTGGACCTGAAGAGTGGCTACTGGCAGGTGGAAATGGACCCTTCAGACAAGGAGAAGACGGCTTTCACAGTAGGATCTGGACTGTGGCAATTCACCGTAATGCCATTCGGGTTGTGTAATGCGCCTGCTACGTTCGAGAGGCTCATGGAGAACATACTCAGAGGGCTCTCCTGGAAAACGTGCCTCGTGTACCTGGATGACATAATCGTCGTAGGGAGGACGTTTGACGAACACCTGTCAAACCTGGAGGAAGTTTTCAAGAGACTCCAAATGGCTAACCTGACGCTCAACCCAAAGAAATGCCATCTTTTAAGAACGAGAGTACACTATCTGGGTCACGTGGTCAGCAGTAACGGAGTCGAGGTGGATCCTGAAAAAGTGCGAGCAGTCCAAGAATGGCCAACACCGAAAGACAAGCATCAATTGCGGAGTTTCCTGGGGCTTTGCACTTACTACCGTCGTTACGTCCGAATGTTCTCTGACCTCGCAAAGCCGCTGACACGACTAACCGAAGAAAAACGAGCCTTCCTTTGGGATGAAGAATGCCAGGCAGCTTTCGACGCCCTGAAAAGACGCTTGACGACGGCCCCTGTTCTCGGGTTCCCGACCCAAGAGGGACGCTTCATCTTGGATACAGATGCAAGCAACGACGGGATCGGAGGGGTTTTGTCACAACTGCAAGATGGGCAAGAGCGGGTGGTTGGCTATTTCAGTAAAGTCCTGTCGAAGCCCGAGAGGAACTACTGTGTCACCAGAAGGGAGTTGTTAGCTGCCGTGAAGTCAGTAGAACATTTCTACAAGTACCTGTACGGGAGGAAGTTCCTATTGAGAACGGACCACGCGGCGATCAGATGGCTCCTGCGATTCAAGAACCCGGAAGGCCAGGTAGCTCGGTGGATTGAGCGTCTTCAGGAATACGACTTCGACATCGAACATAGAGCAGGAACCAGCCACCGTAATGCCGACGCTCTTTCAAGAAGACCGTGTCCTGAGGGATGTCCCCATTGCAGTCGTGCAGAAGTGAAAGAGGCTTCTACCTGCCGCACGACGGTCACCGACGAGGACTGGTCACCAGACGGGCTGCGGCGGGCGCAAGAAGGCGACCCTGAACTTCAACGGATCCTGGAGTGGAAAGAAGGAGATCGTCGGCCGGAATGGCAGGAAGTGGCCCCATCCTCTAGGACCCTGAAATCTTACTGGGCACAGTGGGACTCCCTGGTGATACAGGATGGACTGCTCAAGAGGGTGCTCGAATCCGATAATGGCGCAGAAAGGCGATTCCAACTCATCGTACCCAAGATCAAGGTGGCGGAAGTGCTACGTCACCTCCATGACGGAACATCTGGAGGCCACCTGGGAGTAAAGAAGACCCTGCAGAAAGTGCGCGAGCGCTTCTATTGGGTGGGCTGCTCTGAGGCTGTTCGTGAATGGTGCAGGAAGTGTACAGTTTGCTCAGCCAGCAATGGACCGCACCGCAAGCCGAAAGCCCCTATGAGACAGTACAATGTGGGAAGTCCTTTCGAGAGGATCGCCCTAGACATTACTGGGCCATTTCCTGAAACCGATTGCGGCAACAAGTACATCCTGGTGGCGATGGACTACTTCACGAAATGGGTAGAGGCCTACGCGATTCCCAACCAAGCAGCAACAACTGTCGCAGATGTCCTGGTGAAGGAGCTAGTAAGCCGTTTCGGAGTACCGTTGGAATTGCATTCCGACCAGGGGCGTAACTTCGAGAGCGAGCTGTTCCAGGGAGTTTGCGAAAAATTGGGAATTCGCAAAACTAGAACGACGGCGCTGCACCCTCAGTCTGACGGAATGGTGGAGAGGATGAACCGCACCATGGGCAAGTACCTCTCGAAGGTAGTGTCTCAACACCAACGAGACTGGGATCAACATCTCCCCTTTTTCCTGATGGCCTACCGTTCTGCCATCAACGAGTCCACCGGCCAAACACCAGCAAGGGTACTGTTCGGGCGAGAGATGAGGCTTCCCTGCGATCTGAGCTTCGGTTGCAAACCGGGAGAAGATCTGGCTGGGGAAGACTACGTCACCGAGCTGCGCAGAAAGATGGACCAGGTTCACGAGATGGTACGGACGAATCTCCAAGTCGCCAGCGACCGCATGAAGGATCACTATGACGTTCGGGCGGACAGCGGCATATATGAAGAAGGAGACCTGGTGTGGCTGTACAACCCACAAAGGAGACGAGGGTTATCACCGAAGCTTCAGAAAGCTTGGGAAGGGCCATATACAGTGAAGACAAAAATAAATGACGTCATCTACCGAATCAGCAAAGTTCCGAATGGGAAGCCCAGGGTCGTGCATTACAACCGATTAGCGCCTTTCGAGGGAGACCACGACCAAGATCAACAGGTGCGCCAACTACGGCCTCAAGAAGATGAGCCCTCCTTTGAAGAGTTTATGGCTGCGTATGGTGGGACCGGAAAGGCCCGATTCGGTGTGACCAGGGAAGAACAACGGGATCTCTTCGGAACACCGGCTGAATATCCGCTGGCTCATTGCGTGGCCCAGGACCTGCGGATGTCCCGGGGAATTGCTGCGGAGTTTCGGACGAGGTTCGGCAAACTGGACGAACTCCATCAGCAGGGACCGGCGGTCGGGCAAGCGCTGAGGATTAAGGAAGATGGATCACAACGGCCGCTCTTCTACCTGGTTACCAAGAGGAGGTCATTTCACAAGCCCACCTATTTGGACCTGTGGGACGCACTACATGACCTCAGGGATACCCTACTTAGCGAAGATCTAACTAAGTTAGCAATCCCGAAACTGGCTTGCGGATTGGACGCCTTGGACTGGAGGGTCGTCAGGAATATGCTGGAGGTCTTATTTCGCTTCACCGGGATAGACATTTTGGTGTGTTGTTGGAATCCTGAGAGGAGTCCCCACAAGAAGACCGTAGCATGTTATTTCTACCAAACTTCGCAGTGCAGACAGGGGACCAACTGTAGGTTCCTACGTGGGCCTGTCAGAGACACGTTTCGGGACGAAACATCTTTAAGGCGGGGGCAGTGTAACGGAACGGCTCGCCGAAACCAAATAAACACGTCGGGGACTGCCCGGGTTCCACGAATCCGTTCTAGAAACAGCGGGAACACTCTCGTAAGACCGAGTCGCTTCGATTCGCCGAAAACCCGTGGAGAAATTCGTGGAACAATCTCGAAAACTGCTGGAATGTTCGGGAACCCTTCCACCTGCATTTATAAGGATTGCCCGACCCAAGGCGAGGGACAGTTGAACCGGTGTGTGTGTAAACATTCGATCGAGAGACCGCGCGCGCTAAAATAAATAAACATTTCCGTGTACAAATATGAATTAGGTGATTGTTAAGTTAAGTTTATAAGTGTAGTGTAAGAAATAAATTAATTAGGATAATCGCGTAGTGTTTTAGTTTTAGTCAATAGTAAAAACGTTACAATATGTTATTATAGCGAATTACTCTTGTAACCTGGTAATTAAGTAAGTTTCTCTCTCTAGACGATCCAGCACGTGGAGGTCATCACACCGACGCCGATGGCGGCGCCGCCACCGATGAAGACGGAAGAGGTCGCCGCGACGACGAGCCAGAAGAAGGGCCGCGGCAGGCCGAGGAAGTACCCGAAAGGTAAGTTTCAGTGTGGGAAGAGAGATTGAAGAGAAGGTTGAGTGGTTGCGATTCGAGGTCGAGATAAGAACAGCGTTTCCAATTGTTACAGTTCCCCCTTCGGCCGTTAAACGTCCTAGAGGTCGCCCGAGGATCCGCCCGATAGGTATCCCAGTGTAATCATATTATAGATGAGGGGGACCCCGGCCCGGCGAGGGCTCGCACCTGCACCTGTTCGCCGGGCTACGGTTCCATTAAAGCTTTCACTAACCACTAACTAACTAACTAGACTGCGCTCTGTTCCGAAACTGCAACGGTCGGACTTGCCTCCGTGGAATATAATGCTTGCTTATTAAATGTATTAACTGTATTGCTAAACTGTCTTTAAGGGATGCACTCGAGCTCCGTTATGGTGAAATCCTCAGGCAAATAACTTGAGATGGACATTTCATGCATAAAGTATTGCGGAACGCTTGCTAACATTGTTGGGAGTGGGGATGGACTTGCACCTAATAGTGGCGCCCTCGTGGGGCATAATTGCTAATAACTAGCAAAATTGGAATGTGCAGTACCTACCATAGGGAAAATGTAAGATAAAATCAAAGCAATAAGATTTATTAATCCACTAAGTACATATAAAGTATCATTTTTATCGTCGCAAACGTTTTGTACATTACATGGTATTTGTGAATTACAAAATGTACATTTTTCAAACCAACCATTCGCTGATTAGTTTGAATAAAAAATTATCATTCATTAAGATCTTATAATGTAGCGAGTTGTATTTTTACAAAAACGCAATTATTTATGAATAGTTTTGTCCGACTTTAGTTATTTGTCTGATGTGAAATCCTTGATGAGAAATAATATTGGTCACTGGTTTGTTGCACACATTAAAAGTGAGATATCGTAACGAAACGAAGTGGTTTTCATCTGGTCGCCGTTGAATTACTTTAGGGAAACAAAGAGTCGAAAGTAGTAGGGATAAATACATTTTTCACGCTGCCGCTATCGTAAATCGCTCTTATATGCATAGATACGTTGCATGAAAATGGCAAATAACATTCGTGTATTATCTTTCCTTGACGACGGAATGTAAATACTGTCATTTACATTCATAGGAAAATCAAAAAAGTCACGTATGTCAGTCGTACGTCTAAACAAAATCAAACATTTCATTTTTTTAGGAATTATTAGAAAATTTTCAACGGCAGCGTTAAAAATCTAATAAGCCACACGGAATGTATCGACTGTTAACATTCTCGGCAAGTGACAAGCCTCGGCTTCACTTGCCTCGAATGGTAAAACGTCTTTACATTCCTTGTGACTTAAATAACTATTACGTCTGACATTACTGTCTATGACTGTATCATAACATAAAAGCATTTATTTTTACAGCTCAAAAGGGGTGGAGCGAGGAAATTACTTATATAGTCAACTCGAATCTACCGCCCAAATAAACAAAATCATTAATTTATCAGCTCCTGTGTATACAATGTGACTTCTTAATACATTGCTCATCATTGGAATTCGAACACCACAATTATTGTAATCATCGGAGCCCATGACGGAGCTCGATCCGAGCATTTCGCGTACGGCGACTCTGAAATAGAGCGTAGACCTTGCAAAAGCCCTCTTTGTTTTTAACACCTCTCGACTCACTGAGCTCTATGGCAAAACGCTTTCACTTCCGATTGGCTCTCGACACACCTTTCAGTTCTAAATTCCGTTCAGGCTTGAGATCGACCCTCAAAACTGTATACGGAGGTTTCGGTATATATTTGACACCGTCCAACTTTTGTTTCAGTTCCGATCGCCGAGAGGACGCCGAAGCGGCCGCGCGGCAGGCCTCGCGTCCATCCCATAGTCAAAAACGAGGCCACCGAGGCGGCTCAGCCTCAGAATCGAGTCCCCGAGACGAATAATCCGGTAAGATGCGCTCAACCTGAATCGTAAAAGTGTCTGTGATGGGAAATTACCATCACCAAAGTGGTCTGGTCGAGTAAGAGGTTAATCTTCTTTCAACATACGAAAAACCAATCGGCCTCCTTAATGGAGGACAGGCATATCTCGAAAACTGTCTTCATTTTCGATATCTTAAAACTAATTTGTCGAAAACTTTTACTAAATGTCTCTCTTCTATTCACTTCTTAATTCACTGAGTTTTTGAGTCACTTGTTGCAGTGTGGATATTCCATCTATATCTACAGACCTATTCTTCAGAGTCGCAGTATGGTATAAACATAAGAGCGAAAGAAAGGCCGTATATTTCTCGTTCGCTAAACAGAGAAAGAACTTTACGACGTTGCTAGCTCGCGAAACATCACAGTCATCCGCACATTCGACCGGCCGGCATTATGATATGTAATGAGAAACACACGTACGAACGTTTTCATTCGCTGTATAGCCTCCGACGAGAATATTATTTGGAATGGGATACGGACCGGCCGGCCGGCAACGTTGCAAAACTTCCTTCTCTGTCATACTAACGAACTACTATATTAGTTTCTCTTTTGCTCTTGTTGATTTTGGTACATGCGTTTCAATAGAAAAGCTCCGTATATCTACCCCAAGTAAAACGGACGGCGGGTACGTAGTTTGACCGACAGCACACAACGGTTCAAAAATTGAGTTTTAATTAAACATACGCGCCTCGCTAGGAAATTCCCTTGAAAGGTAGTTTTTTGGAAATTCATGTTCTGCTGAGGGTGCCAAAAAAATTGGTCACCTTAACAAAAGTGCATCCTTCTTGTAAATTTTTGGCCTTTTCGAGTCCCTATTACCCATACGATAAAAGGCTTCGCTTCAATACACACCCCACACGTATACTAAATTCGTTTCGCTGTAATAGGAGAGCTTCAACGAGGAGACGAGCGAGTCGAAGATGTCGATCGAGTGCGGCCTGATGGAGCCCCTCGTCGAGATCAAGACGGAGAGGCCGTCGAACGGCTGCGGCGGCGACGGCCCCACCGACAGCAACCACTTCTTCGAGAACATCGGCC
The DNA here is from genome assembly GCA_946251905.1 of Cryptocephalus moraei. Lineage (NCBI taxonomy): Eukaryota > Metazoa > Arthropoda > Insecta > Coleoptera > Chrysomelidae > Cryptocephalus > Cryptocephalus moraei. Next base: position 6,920,028 of record OX276462.1, on the reverse strand, counting down.
TGTTCGAGAACAGCTCTGCCATCGGGAAGATCGGCGAGTGTACCATATCGGTCGCGACGACGACGACGGCGGCGACGGCGACGCCCGGCGAGCCGGCCAGGGACGACGTCCTGCAGCTCAACGAACTTTAAGATGTGTTTTGTGTTCCGTATGTTTTAGGCTTTAATTCGTAGTCGTCGACGGGAGGGCCCGCCGGACTCGCCCGACAGCAAGTAAGTGGATCGGTATTCTGCCGGCCTATGCAAACCGGCAGAATAGCCATTTGGTGCTGGGTTATTTTTTTATAATCAGTTATGGACTCAAAATGTCGTATACCTTATCGATGCCGTTTTATGTAGCTAGCTAGCTCTCCAACTAAAACAATCGCAAGCACGCGTTCGAAAAGTGGCTTCTCAATATGGCCGGTTCCGTCTGCAAAATTTCTATGTCAAAAGAAAACGAATTCTGAGTATTTGCCTATTTGTAGTATTTGTTTTGGACCTGAAAAGGGCCGTTAATTACCAGCAGTACTGATTGCCAGTTTCACAATAAATGTTCGAAGTGTCACTTGCTGTCAGAATTAGATACGTTCATATCAATAGAGCGCGGCACATCAAAAATTACCTGCACAGAAATTCCAACGCCAACTAGATGACAATCATTTTGAAACACATTATATAATTGCCTTTCTAGACTTATGATTTTGGAAATTTACTGCAAATAGAGTCAAATCAACTGAAATAATATATACCTACCTAAACGTTTCCGATTCGAAGTTGCAAGTAGGTTTTCATTAACAAGCTGTTTGTATGATTTCATTATATAGAATTTTTTTTCAGAAATGACCAGAAACTGCAATATACTGCATTTTGATTGAAGAATCGACATCTAGCCGGCACTGTGAGCAACTTGATCATTTTGAACCCTTGGACCGAAAAGCGTCAAGTGTAGCATTGGTAGACCCTCCCGTTCACACTTCATTTTAATTTTATTGGTTTCGAAGATTTGTGATTAACGTTATTTTTGTAATCCTTTGGATAAGAAATGCATAGATTTCGTTTAATACATTGATACCCATATAGAGAATACTTTTTTTTAATTAAACTTACTTTTAGGTCCAATCTGAAACAACTGTGGTTTCATTATAACTACTCCACTTTTGCCCAAAATGTTCGAAAGTTACATTAGAATGGTTGAAAAATTGAATCAGTTACCTGATGTAAGTGCTATAGATATTTGCAGACATTTTTGATCGTACAATATGCAGCACCAACTTACTATATATCGAAGTATAGCTACAAAAGTAAAGAAATTAATCTCGGAAACCAGTTGGAATCGTATTTAGTGTCAGGTTCAACACATCCTTTAATTCACATCGTTTTTGATGCCACAAATGACCTTTGTACATAATAAATGGATTAATAATAACAAATTATCAGGTTATAACTGTCATATATTGTATATATAAAAACAAATGCCACGAGGTATCAAAACCTTATGCCAACTTAACGATTTTCGTCTTGGGCGTCTTTACCGCACTGTCCGTTTTCTCCGTTTTGATCTCCATAACATCAGGATTGCTGTCGTCCAAGGTTTCGACTTTGACGGCATCCAATGTACTCTGCTGCTGTGCCTGATGCTGCGGGCAGTCTTTCTTCAAATGCGTTACGTCCCCGCACACCTTACAAGCGCCGCCTAAACAGAACAAGAAATAATACAATCTTAATAGATCTCATGGGATACTGCAACAAGTTAAATTATTTGTCGAAATTACCTTTGGGGTACAGTCCCCGGGCGTTATCCGGACACTGCCTGGATATGTGTCCTTGTTCTTTACATATAAAGCACGTAGCGAACTTATACTCCTCCCCCTTGACGACTTTACACTGGAAATGCGTGTGCTCAGTAGATCCACACTTGAAGCAGACTCCTGTCCCGAACTGATTCGTCTGGTCCTTCAGCAATTCGGGACATTCTGATAAATTGTGGCCGGAAACGCGACATTGGAAACATACCTAAAAATATTAGTGTTAATGCGTAACTGACACTATGTTACTATCTAACTGTAAAGACCTAAACTCGTCATCGTGCTGTAGAATTTGTGTTCTCACGACAAGTACAACTGATTGACAAAAAATTGTTAAACGGTAAATTATCCAAATACAAACGAATGTTCTGAAAGATAATTTCAACAGCAACGTAATAAAGCTTCTTACCATTTTCTTCTCCCTAGAGAGTGCCTTTTCAGCCCTTCGCCTCTCTAGTTTCAAAGCAGCTTTGATTTGACTCCTAGGCAACCCCTTGCTGATCATCTCTTTCCTGAGGGCATTCAGTCTCTGGACATCTTCTATTTTGATGGGGAAACCATCAAAGTAAGCAAGCGTCAACTCCTTACCGTTCACCATAATCTTTTCGGACCGAAATGGTTTCTTCCTTTTGAAGTCTTTGTTCTTGGGATCCTTTACTTTGCTTTTGTTGAGATTTCCGGGGGGGTTGTTCGATTTTGCTTTAGGTCCTCCTTTAACTATTACTGGTTTCGCCGTACCGTTCGGTGCGTCGCTGGTGTTCGGCGCACCTTGCTCCTTCGCCTTTTCCTTCATTTCCTTCCTCTTCTTGATCTGTCTCAGTCGTCGCTGTTTCTTCTTTTCTATCTTTTCCAAGTCCTCCTTGGTTAATTCTTTCTTCACCTCCTTTTTGACTTGTGGCCCTTTAGCAACTTTTTTCTTTTTGAGTTTAGCAGCGAGTTTACCCTTCTTTTTGGCGGGATTTAACACAGGTTTTTCGTCATGCTTATCCTGATCCATCCCGGTGAGCGTCTCGGGTTTCTCGTCGGCCGACGCGGTTTCGCTCACCATCTTCTTGGCGTGCTCGGCGCTTATCGACAACTTGAGCTTCTTCTTCTTCGCCTTCTTCGTCTTGACCTTAAGCGTCTTGGTTTTGATCTTCGAGCTCACCTCCAGCGGGGCGTCGTCGTCGTCCCCCTGCTCGATCACCTGCGACGATGAACCCTTCGCGGCTTTGACGGGGATGTCCGCCCAAAGGGCCGCGCCCTCCTGCTCCTTCTCCCTCTGCTCGAGGAAGGCCCTGTAGGTCTCCGAGCGCTTCTGGTCGTTGGCCCGCCTCGCGACTTCGTCGGCGGACTCCTTGCCCTTGTCCAGCATCTGTTGTTTCATCTCGCGCCACGACGTCGCCTCCTCGGGCAGGCGCTCGTTCGACGCCTTCGAGCCCTTCGCTCGCGCGAATCTCGTCATGTTTCGGGACACGGGGGATTTGAAAGGGGCGCCGCTCGGGCACCGCACGTTGCCGAAAGTGAGGTTAGATTGACATATGGATTGACAAACGTCAGGTCACGGAACGACGAACGAGAGCATAGAACGGGAATCCGCGGTGTAAGCGAGGCCATATTTAAAAATAGTGGATGGTGGAAAATTGGAAATGTTAGCGAAAGTTATATGTTATAAGTATAATATACAGATGAGCATAAGCAGTGATATGTTAGGTTAGGGATATGACACAATGGCTAGTTTTAACATAAGAAAGTGGGCCTGGTAGGCGTGTCTTTCGCTAGTTCCAATATGGCGAAATGTCAGGTCCGGATTTAAATTAAAAATCATAATAATACAACTTTCATTCTCAAACTGATTTATTTCATTAATACAATATTATCTGTAAATCATTTCTTCACAATTATAATAAAGACAATATAATACATGAAAGGTGTATTTAAAAAGTAATTTTTCAAAACTAAATGCAGTCAGAAATGTACAAGTAAATTTTCTTGAATACAGCTCTGTACAATGTTGAAACTAACCTATGAAAAGTGATTCCAGTATTTCCAGTGAGATTCTTCTTGTCTATGCGTCCGTTGCTCGTACAGCTACGTCGTATCACACATGAAGCCATTACTTGTAAATGTAATCGCAGTGTAGAAGTTAACATAAACACCAAAAACTCCGAAAAATATCACAATCCAGTGACAATAAAAATTTGACAGAGCGCAGTGAGCAATATGGCCGACCTATGCCCGTGCACAACCTCTCCGGGTCATATCCCCTCTTTAACATATCACTGAGCATAAGCGTTGTCTATATGTACTTAATGTACTTGGTTATTATGTCTGTGTGCTAGTGTGACAATGTTAATTGTAATATTGTAACGTTTTATTCTAAATTTATTTACACGGTCCTAATTTTACACTACACGTAACTTAATTTATCTTAGACTATTACTGAACTAATTTATATAACACACTTGACTATTTCCTAATAACTAATTCATTTATATCACTCTTAAATGTAATTTATTTTACTGGTCCGTCTTTCGCCTTATTTATTCACTCGCGGCTTCACGTCTAATCTCCCTCCGACCGCAAGCCCGCTTTGTATACACCTCAATTGTATTCGCGATAGTTCCTGAAATGACGCGAACCTTCTTTTTTATGTAGAAAGGTCTAGTAGGTAATAAATTATTCTTCCTTAATAAGATGTTGCCGGGACTCAATTAAGCGTAGCGGCGTTCCTTTGAGGTAAGTTGCCAAGGTGCGATAAGAGTAAACACATTTCGCGCTGCTGTTTACATTTCGCATATTATAAGTGTTGATTCTTTAAAAACTATGCATCTTCATGATAATATTGTTGTTTTTGGTACCGATATAACGGTGGATGTTAAAGCAATTCATTTATACGCATCTTTGTTAAAAAAAAGTTAAAAGAGGTTAAGTAGGTGATTTTGAGGTTATGTATAGCTAGTAGAAACTCCTATTTTCGCAAGGCGGGTTTATTTTTATTTTACATGGGAATTTCACAGCCGACTAGATCACAATCATTTTGAAATACATGTATTTACAGTCGCGAGTCACTATAAGGTGGCTCCAGTTTTGAGATCAAAAGGAGAAGCTCTCTAGTAAATAAAGCGCGCTATGAATAAATTGACAAACATCCGGAGAAGTCACGAAATCTCCATGACAACAAAAGTATGACTGGTAAAGGAGTCTCTGGTTGAAGGAAGCTCCGATAAAAAGAAAATCGATGCTCTGGAGATGTTTTGTTGGCGTAGAATGAAGACAATATCTTGGTTACAGAAGAGAACCAAAGAAACAATACTACAGCAGCTAAAACTAAAGATGAGGTTAAGAACAACAATAGTTGAAAATATTGCCAGTTTTTTTGGACATGTGGTACGAAGAAATGGCTTACCATAGAGGGCAGTGTTGTTAAAAATACGTTCACAGGTGAATCCCATCGATTAGCATGTAGGTAGGGTTGCCTGTATATGAAGTGGGGTGGGGTCTTCTGTAGTAAATCCATCGAGATGAAAACTGCCATGAAACACAAACGTCGAAATTACAGGGTCGCATTAAGAATGTTCGTCTTGACTATAATTTATCTTTTACTAAGATTTTACTATGGATGTAGTATTTCTTTCTCTTCTCTATACATTTAAAATAATGGTTTTCTCCCCGCAGATTAACTATGTTCCAGGTCTCTTTTTTGAGGCGAGCAGGGACGGTGTCTTTCCATAATTGCAATAGATCACAGATATATGTTTATACAAATTTATATCAAAAACCTGAATAACAATAGCGATACGTTAAAACAAACCATCAACTAAAAGTCCACTATCACCGTCAACGACTCACCTGAACGCTTGTAAACAGACAACCATAGATCAGACAACTAAACTTATTAATTTTACTGAACCGACTCTGTACATCAACAATTCCCGCCAAAAGTTTCATGACTTTTCCACCAATAGCAAACGACGTGTATTAGGTGTTGTCTAACTTTACTACCGTTTCGTGGATGTTTTCTTCTCAGTGTATTTACTATAGTGGGAATCTGTGGTTAAGTGGGCTTTTCTCGGTGCGTTACAAATTTGTTATGTATCGGTTCACCTAGAAGCGAAGTTAGGTTAGTTTTAATAATATTCAATGCATTGTAGGACTAAACGGAGCACTTTTAGGTGTTGATAATATGTTAAATTAAGCTAACGAACGATCGGGCGACTTTAAACCGAAATATCGATCGGACGGTACGGATTTGATTGGTCGAGACGGGTCGGCCTATTGCCAACCGAGAAAAATGGCCAGTTGACAGCTCACGCGATCTCGCGTTTGCGCGTTCGTCGTCACGTCGTCACCCTTCGCATCGTCGTCGTCACGCGTCATTTCTGTAGCTTGGCAGCATTTGTTAGCAGCCCTGTTTCGGGACGAAAATAAATGTTTCCCTAAACTTTGTCTAGTTCGCCAGTTTAAAAAAGGTAAGTCACTAAATCCGATTGGTAACACGCTCGTTGATTGCCGATGGCGGACTGCTCGTTAGAGTGGAAGAGAGGCGATCGCCGTCAGATCTGACGGCGTTTATTTTTAACTCTCTTCGAGCGAACGGACATGGAGAATTTTGATGGTTTGTCGGTGATTTCAGGATGCCGCCGCCGGTGTTCTGCATGGTCTGCAAGAATTGCTCGGACGGGGACTACGTCGAGGTGTCCTCGGACGAGGTGAGTACAATTTCAACCGCCTCTCATCACCATTACTATCTAAATGACAACATGGTAAATGTTTACTTAAGTAACTCGAAAAGGAGTTACAAACGCAAGAGGGCAAGGTTAAACCAAGTGCCCCGGGGGCAGAAGTGCTTGAAGTAAAAATTCCCCTTTCCCTCTTATCTTCACCAGTTCACCTAATCACTCTCCGTTGATTACAACTTCACCACTCTATTCCAGAGAACCGACACCAACCTGATAGCCCACCTCTCGAAGCTTCTCAACAAGAGCGTGAAAGAGGACGTGGATCGCACGAAAGTCTTGTGCAGGAAATGCCATAAATTAGTATACGAATTCGGGGAGTTGCAGAGTCGCGCTTCCCGGATCAAGGATGAGATCCTCGGGCAGTTCAACGGCGTCCACAAGATCGAAATAGAGGACGAGACCGAACTGAAGGACGCGAAGGAGGAGAAGGACGGTGAGATGGCGAGGAAGCTGCTCTTCGTCCCGTCGTCCGACGAGGATTCCACCAATGTACGTTGTCGGTTTTTCTCTAACTAACGCTAACTACTGATTATTGAGTTGACTAGATCCTAAGAACTGTAGGGAAAGAAATCCATAAGTTGTCGGCGTGGTGGGTAAATTATAGTACACGTCCAGTAGATTTGGAAAATCCGTATAGTCTAACTTAAAGTAGATAAAATAAGTGTCTTGTGGACAGAATTGCTTTAAGTTATCTAACTTCTGCTACTATCAGGATACTTGTGCCATATCACCTATTAAACAAAAACAATTTACAAGTACAATAACCTAAAATATTAAATCATTTATTACTAATAAATACTAATTACAAATCACTAATTAACAATTTTACATTTTTGTAGGCCATAGGGGGTAAACATACCCTGGAAGATTTAGAGATGGCACTGGTCAAAATCCAAGACACTTCCAATATAGAACAACAGTCCAAGGGCAGCATGAGCTTGGACAACAGTGATGCCAGTTTTCAATTATCCATCGATGACAGGGAAATCTTAGATTCGGGAGCCTTGGAGCATTCTTCCGATTCGGATTACGAACCCCCGACCACCATGATGGTCAAGCAAAATAGTAATAAAAGCATTGCCGGTAAATATCAACAGTCGTATTGGTCCAAATCTATTTACGGAGTGGTGGGCTATGTTCGGGTAGCGTGGGAGACGGGAGCGTTCTAGCTCAAACATAGCCTGCTGCCCGTCAAATAGAACTGGACTAGGTTACGTACCGTTATGAACTAGTGTTCACTTTCAGTCAATAAAACGATCAAAATCGAACCTAATAGCGATGACGGATTGTCCGGCGGCCATCAAACCAATAAACCAAATATTTTAAAGAGGAAAGTGCCTATTAGCCAAGTGTCAATGTCTGACATCAAACAGATGGACGACTTCTTCAGTCTCCACATGGTGTCTAGGGAAAATGACATTTACACTTGCTTGATGTGTAACGGGGACGAGACTGTTGCCGGCGAAGCCAAAGCCATCATTTTGCACATGAAACAGGTGAGACGATAGACATGATATTTAGAATTTTTGACCTGAGGTTTAATTAAAATGAATTGAAATAGAATTTTCTATGTTCTGGCACTAAAATGACAGCTATTCTAGCACTAAAATACAGTGCTTTAATGATGCTCATTAAGGCATTGTTTTTGGTAAATTTTTTTTGTTGGGTTGGTAACAAGATATTCCTTAATGCTGTCTAATGTCTGTCAAAACAAAATTAAAAATAAATATGGCCGCTGTCTCTAGACTTATCACTCTTTTCAGGTAGCAAATTCCTTACTGCATTTGAATCCACTTCTTGTAGTGGAGTTAAAGAAACACCCTCTTGTACTTGATGCGATTCGGATTCTTGAGACATGATTTTGATGTTATTTAAAGCCATTAAATTAAAACTGAAATTGATGTGAAAATTGACAGATATCTAGGAAACAACAGTAATACCAATTTAAATGTCACGATAAAAAAAAATTCCCCAGATAAGAAATTTTAAATTATTTAAACATAAATAGAAATGAAATGGAAGCCGGAACATAGAAAATGTTGTAAAGTACTCGTTTCAGAAGACATTCCAATCCCTCGTCCGTTCTAAAACTCGGGCTTGGAATATGACGTCTTCTGCAACTTGTACTTTAAACTACTGTTGTAATCAAATTGAATATGGAAATTTCATTTACATTGTTTTAAGGTACAAATAACCCTTTCTTAATCTCTTCCAACTTCAGATGGACAGTACAAATTATATAAAATGAAGCAGTCCATTCAAATTTTTTGAGTAGTGGTACAAACAGCTTAATGTAACAGCTTAAACGTAACTATAAATGTCGATCATTTTGTTTTGTGCAGGTACTAGGAATCCTGATACCAGATGATGAATTTCACTATTTCGAAAGTAGTGTATAAAGCGAAACCACGGTTTAAGTAATATAGGGTAGTGTAGCTCTCCCTCAGTTTTATTCATTTATTTATACTCTTACAAACACACTAAAGAGAGTAATTACATGCAAGGGTAGCAATTTAACGTAATACTAACTTAAAACTACAGAGAACAAAGAGAATATGATGCTATAGACAGGACAAGACAAGATCAGCATACAAAGCCTAAATCTAAGGTACATATACTGCCCATAAATCCGAATTTACGCATAGTACAACACTTTTTAAACTCTTAGCACTGGTATATGTAGTAAATCTATATCACATTTTTGCATTATCACAATATTACATTCATGCAGCTGGTGAACAGTTATTCCAGGCTGAACAAGAGAATAACCGTGGGTTTCTTACTCTTAAGCCAATTTTAGGAACCAAGAAGGTAATTTTGGTAATAAAGCAACTTCTTTTATGATTTTCCCATCCTTCATTTCCCAAACGTGACAAGTTATTATTCATATTTGGATATTTTGTTGCGGCTAGGCCCACGACACGCGCCTCTACATCTGCGACGTGTGCGGCGAGGATTTCCGCAAGCGCAACCTCCTCTCGCTGCACCTGGACGAGCACGTCGCCACGGAGGAGGGCGACTTCCAGTGCGAGATATGCAACAGGATATTCAGCAACCTGCGCCTGTTCCGCATCCACAAACGGATGCACTACCCGCAGAACAAGTCGTGGGAGTGCAACACGTGCGGCAAGAAGTACAGCAGCAAGAACCTGCTCGACGAGCACGTCAACACGCACCTCGGCGTCAGGCCGTACGTGTGCAAGGTGTGCGGCAAGGACTTCGCGAGCAAGTACACGTTCAAGGCGCACGAGAAGACGCACGAGGTGAGGCCGAGGCCGTTCAGGTGCAACATGTGCGGCAAGACGTTCCTCAGCCAGCAGAATCTGACGCAACACGAGCGCACGCATTCCGGGATGAAGGAGTTCGCTTGTCACCTCTGCGGGAAGCAATTCGGCTCTGCGCATAATCTGGAAGTGCACTCCATCGTGCACACTGGTTACAAGCCGTTCGTGTGCGGGACCTGTGGCAAGAAGTTCGCGAGGAAAGCGGAAATAAGGTGAAACTTTAATTGCTTCACTTCTAAGCTGGTCTTGTATTTCGCCCCCAGTTTCTACTTAGTAAATTAATGGTAGTGCATGCTCGTTTAATCCTTCCGAATTTATGCATTCATTACATTGAATTTAGTAATTTCACTTGCTGGGAACTTCTAAATTCTTCTAGTAACTTTACAACCCGTGGGTTTTAGCTGCAAAGAGGACCTGCCTCCGTCCATCATGGCTTCCAGTTGTCAACCCCCATAGTTTTCCTTGACTATGTTGTCTCTTCATCTGAGCCTCGGTCTTCCCAATGGTCTTGTTCCCACACTGTCTTAATGAGCCTGTCATTGGGAGCTCTCTGGACGTGTCTAGCCCATCATAGTCATTGGGACTTTATGTACTCCGTTATGTTTCGTACGTCTCAGTGCCATTGCAAACTGCTGATTTAATCTCCAGTTGGTATATTCTGATATTTGGGGCTCGTTATATGCAATTTGCATCTTTCCCGAGCTCTACTTATTGCTTATTACTACTATCATCACCAGGCTTGTTTCAAATATCGTTGGTATATACAAAATCCTCCAGTTAAACCACATTTACCATCGCTTTTTCAACTTTCAGAGATCACGAGAGGACCCACACAGGCGAGAGACCGTACCAGTGCGAATTCTGCGGCGCCACCTTTAGTCAGAGGTCCAACTTGCAATCGCACAAAAGGGCTACGCACTACGACGATAAACGTTATCAGTGTACGGAGTGCGGGAAGGGTTTCAAAAGGAGGCGACTGCTTGACTATCATATAAAGGCTGCGCACACCGGTAGGTCACAAAGCTTAAATCAGATCGATAAATGGAAGAGAGGTAGTGTTTATGGTACAATTAAGATTTCACGTCGTCTATACCCGAGTTTTGATTCATCCCGGAGTGAATTCCTAGAAGCCATTAGTCCTCCGCGGGATGAAGAAGTGAGGGGAAAGTAGAAAAAGGGGCGTGTATGTTTCATTTTGTCTTCGAAATATAAATAATCGAAGCTATATCATTTAATGGAATGAAACAATGTTAGTTTGCAACTATAATATTGAAATAATTATAGCGCTATTACAGAAATCAGATGACTGGAAGAAATATTGCCTAATGAAAAATAAAAACGAATATCACACGTGTACTGACTAGCGTGTATTTCGCCGGGCACCGACACTGTTCATCCGATACATGTACGTATTGTAAACAACTTTCTCCACATTGCCATTCTACGGGTTTCGACTTATGTTTTATATTGAGTTTATGAGTTTTGCGTGTGCCACTCGCAACTTGTGGCGATGAGTCACTCGTGAAGTAAAACGGATTTTGGTATAATTGTCAGGTTAAGAACTTTTGAAACAGCAATACGTATTTTGTTCATTTAGGACGATATTCACACTCATACTTTAAATAAAGTGTCCCTTGGGAAATAAGGATGACTTTTGTTGAGATACTTAATTCTCAGAGTTGTCGTTTAAGGCGGCTTTCCCTTTACCAAGGTAAAGGGAAGGTAATTGGTGTGGCAACACCGTCTGATAGGCCATGTTACCTAGACAACAGAGCTGGGCTAACTGTCATTATGTCCTATATATCAGGTGTTTTTTTTTTAAATTTCACCTCATAGTAGGCTGTGGATAGTGTTTGTGAATGCGCCTTACTAATAGCGTGTTCGGACGAGACAATTTCATCTGCCCTGGAGCTGTCAAGTAATCTCGGAACACTGAGAGCTGATCTCTCGCCCAATCAAACGCCAACTTCTGAGAGAGAATTCCCACCCGAACGCAATTTATGCTCTCAGATTGCTCCCAGAGTGCTCTAGAGCGACCATCCGAACACGCTATAAAAAATGTCAAAATTGACATAACCTCACTTTTTTAATAACGATTGAAACTGCTCCAATCGCTTAATAGTGTCTTGAAAAAGACAGCTCACTCATCTACGCCTAATTAATAAAGCCAAACTGTCTTTTTCAAGACACTATTAACCGATTGGAGCAGTTTCAATCTTTATTTAAAAAGTGAGGTTATGTCAATTTTGACATTTTTTAGTAAGGCGCATTCACAAACACTATCCACAGCCTACTATGAGGTGAAATTTAAAAAAAAAAAACACCGGATATAAACAGTTTTATTATTTAAAGTTAGTTTGTTTAGAGCTAGACAGATTGACACTTTCTCTAAATGTTGATTCATCATTCTTTCTACATCATTCCATGTTTTCCCAGATGCAATATGTGGCGACGTATTAATTCCGTGTCGTACTGTCGTAGGTGAAAGGCCGTTCAAGTGCGACATTTGCGAGGCGACCTTCGTCTACCCGGAGCACTTCAAGAAGCACCGCAGGATCCACACGGGCGAGAAGCCGTTCCTGTGCGAGGTGTGCGGCAAGGCGTTCAACAGCCGCGACAACAGGAACGCCCACAGGTTCGTCCACTCTGACAAGAAGCCGTACGAGTGCCTCGTCTGCGGCACCGGTTTCATGAGGAAGCCGCTGCTCTACCACCACATGCAGCAGCGCGGCCACCTCAACGACACCATCGTCGTGAACCAGCCGAGGCTGACGACCGACGACAACCGCGTCGTCACCGTCACCTCCTCCGGCGACATGGAGCTCGTCGACACGTCGAACGCGGACGAGTCGAAGCTGTACATCCACGACGCCGACATAGAGCACATCATCATAGACGAGCAGAACATAACGTTCGCCTCGGACGAGGAGAACGAGACCGAGGTGATGGACGAGATGGAGCACGTGGTGACGGGGTCGCTGGACGACGACTACGAGGAGATCATCACCAGCGACGCGCTCGCGACGGGCGAGACGCAGCTCATAGAGACTCCCAACGGTCCGATACAGCTCGTGAAGGTGAGAATGCCGAACGAGAACGGCGAGGAGGAGGAGGCTTGGATCAAGATCGTTCCCATGTAGATGGAACGGAGGAGTCCGGTCTTGCGGATATTGCGTGATAGTACGTTTTAATACGATTTCGATTGTTGTTCTGATGTGGAACGTTTTACCCAAGAGGTTGGGGAAATATTCTTTTAGGTCGACATGGATTTTGGTGCATTGATTTCCAGTAAATATGTCCAAATCTCAGTCTATGTACAGGGGTATGTCATCATAGATATTAGTATTCTCTATTATTAAGTATCATAGGATCATTTCTGATTAAATGTACAAGAAGCTTTTGCGTTATTTTCAATTTTGCAGTCAATATATTAGTGAAGAACAAAAGTGGCTTTATTTAACATCCAAGAAGCTGTTATTCCACCAGTCTTTTTCTATAAAATTTTACATTCCAAAAAAGTGAGGTTAGATATCAGATGTCAAAATTTGACTTATAGATGTAGTATTAGTGTGACATAGCGTGATGGTGTTAAAATTTTTTTCCCGTGCATAACGTACAGCCATATCGCGCCATAAGAGGTAGTAGCTTCAAAAAGCTGCGGATGCAACCAAGGAAGGCAGAATTCTCCGCAGACAAAAACAGAAAGATGCTGCAGATATTTTAGAAGAAAGCGGTTCACTTTATTGACCTGGAATCGCTAATTCTGTATGAGTATATACGAATTAGCGTTATTAAAACGTTAAACGCGTTTTTCTCGAATATAGCATTTTTAAAGTCGGTGGCCACTATAACTCGAAATCTACTTAAACGACCCTCTTCCAATTTGACACTCTTTTTAGTACATAAAATATGAGATAATGAGTTTTTTTTGCATTATAATAACTTTTACAATGACAAATACATGTTGATTTTTACCTTTTTTTTAAATGTTCTTTGACTTCTAAGTAATGCCAAAAACTGAAAAATCGTCCAAAAAATATCTACGTCATTACCTCGAGAAAATCATAAACTAACTAAAAATTTTCAATTTTTTTAAATTTTAAACAAGGCATGCGTCGCAATGCCACGTAAAGTTTAAAGAAAAAAGATAAATAAAAATTATAGATGACCCGGTGAAATTCCTATCATCTACATATATTTTTGAAAAATAATGTCAAAACAATACAACATTTTTATCTACATTAAATTAAATGCAACACAGTTATACACATAATCAATTTAAGGCTTTCTGATCTACTATATTTTCCGTCTTTTTTGCGGTGCGTAAATTTATAAAGATGATGGTTTTACGACTCGCGAACACGCGACGTATAATTGTCCATGCGCGAAACCGGGAAACTCCAAGTTTATTCCGCAAACTGTCCTTGTATTAGCAATTGTATATTATCTTTTTAAATTTTTAATAAATAATTTATGAAAAACTACCCTGAAATTAGGTATGAAATTTTCCTGTACAATATGCGTTGCACCAAACGACGTCATTTAAAAGCAATTATTATATGTTTGGATGTTGGCCAAGAAATATTTAGAGTCATTTCCCACCCCAGAAACTAAAGAAGGTAATGGATCTGGTGGTGGGAACAATTACGGCAATTTTACTTTACCACCAGCACAACATAATCCAGTAGCTTCACCGCTGCATTTTAACGCTTTACAATATTGACAAACGATTGTCATTTCTCCAATCGTTACGGATTCTTCGGCACAATAATCTATTTCCGGGTCGTAGTGGAATGCTACTCGTTCCAAGTTTACAGGAACACTGCGTCTGCGGAATCGCTCTATTTCATTATGTCTTGAAGTGCGCTCCATGTTTTGGGCATTTGTTGCTCGTAGTACGTGCATGACCATCTTGGTGTTTATTCTGCCATGTCTTTTTCAGCTTGTCTAAGTAGTTTTTTGTTTGTTTGTTATTTTTACCTTTAGTTCGATTCGTCGGTAATTCTGTTCGGTCTGTTGTTTGTGTTTCTTCACTTCCGGTTTTGGGTCTTGTATTTGTACCTCATAGACATGTTTCTTGGGTGTTTTATTCGTTTAACGTCAGGTACAGTCGAATTGTCTTGTAGTTTTCCTCGATCCTTTTGAAATAGTGTGATCTTATATAATTGTGCTGATCGTCAAGCCCAAGTTCACGGAACGCCTCGTTGTTCTCTTGGGCTTTCCCCCATAGTGCTTCTAGGTGATCAATCCTTTTTTGTAAGTATTACTTGGTTTTTCTTGCACTTCCGTTTTTCTTGCAATTATTTTGTAGTTATATGATTTCTTGGGCTATTTTTTCTTGTTCTTGAATCAACTCATCTGCTTGTTATATCTTGTCGTAGTTGAAATTGTGAATTTTTTAACTTAATTCTCTGGAAAATGTGGTTGTGACTTACTTAGGACTTTGCTTGTCTTCTTGATTTCCCACCGTTGTGTTGGCGTAGAAGTTCTTGAAGTTTTGGAGTTGTAATCACTGGCGGCTTTTCCTCCGGCTGCAGTGACTGGATATGTCCGTCGTTTCAAATTTGTAGAATTTGTACACTTGGTGTCCTGGTGAAGTCGCTTTGACTTACTCAGGACTCTTCTTGGTTTCTTGACTTTCCGCTTTTGTGTTGGCGTCGTGTAGACTTTGTAGACTCGGTGCCCTGTCGATCTAAATGCTGTTGTGTAAGATGTGCCCGAACTCGTTCGATTCCATTATTTAGTGTTGAACGTAATTCTGTCATACCAATACGAATGTTATCTGTCTCTCACCGGTCGTCAGTCGTCAGTGCGATTTGGACATGAGAGCTCGTCTCGTTGCACATTTGATTGACTTCGACGACCGAAGTCCATCTTCTCCTTGGCATTTTAAATTCAATAAAGTTCTCGCGCACTGACAAACTGATGATAGATTGTAATAATCGTCTTGACATTTATTTATTTGACAACCAACTGACACTATACCTTCATTTGTTTGATTATAAATGTCAAATTACAAAACGTACCTTTTTCAGTATTTCCGTTACTTATTATTTATGTTTCTCACCGAAAAACCTTCCCTGAACTTCCACAAATATTTCAAGATCAAAATTAGCAAAATCCGTCCAGCCGTTCTCGAGTTCAAGCTAGACAAACGAACAGTAATCCATTTTTATATATATACAGATGATCTAGTGGCGACTTTTGCTGGCCAACTGGACGATTTGTTGTTAGAAGTTTATTATTCGATATTTTAAGCTAATAATTTTACTTCTTCTTGGAATAAAACTTTATTACATATATAATTTTTTATAACCTAAATTTACTATATGATCAAAAGAAAATTATCAAAAAAATATGCTTAAAATGTAGCGAATCAACCCTTAAAGTAACTCAATTAATTATTTAATTGACCCCCTTAAATTATAAGAATGATAAAAACCTTTATCACAACTTTAACATGTGAAGTGCTCGTAAACATAATGTATGCGGGAATGTAGCTTTAGTTGATGAGAGGTAGAAAATCTTCTATCACAACTAGAACATGTTTCAAGGCTTTTCGCCTGTATGGATGCGCGAATGCTTTTTTAAATTCGAAGACCTATAAAACTTTTTATCACAAGATGAACACGTGAAAGGCTTGTCGCCTGTATGGATGCGTGAATGTGTCTTTAAATCTGAAGACCTTAAAAAACTTTTATCGCAAGATGAACACGTGAAAGGCTTGTCGCCTGTATGGATGCGCGAATGTGTCTTTAAATCTGAAGACCTAAAAAAACTTTTATCACAAGATGAACATGTGAAAGGTTTGTCCCCTGTATGGATGCGCGAATGTGTAGTTAAATGTGAAGAAGTAGAAAAACATTTATCACAAGATGAGCACGTGAAAGGTTTATCGCCTGTATGGATGCGCGAATGTGTCTTTAAATCTGAAGGCCTTAAATAACTTTTATCACAAGATGAACACGTGAAAGGCTTGTGGCCTGTATGGATATGCGAATGTGTCTTTAAACGTGAAGAAGTAGAAAAACTTTTATCACAAGATGAACATGTGAAAGGTTTGTGGCCTATATGGATAAACGAATGTGTCTTTAACTGTGAAGAAGTAGAAAAACTTTTATCACAAGATGAACATGAGAAAGGCTTGTCGCCTGTATGGATACGCGAATGCCTCTTTAAACATGAAGAAGTAAAAAAACTTTTATCACAAGATGAACATGTGAAAAGCTTGTTGCCTGTACCGATGAGTGAATGCAGCTTTAATTGATAAGAGGTACAAAAGCTTTTATAACAAGATGAACATGAAAAAGGCTTGTCGCCTGTATGGATGCGCGAATGTACCTTTAAATCTGAAGACCTTAAAAAACTTTTATCACAAGATGAACACGTGAAAGGCTTGTGGCCTGTATGGATATGCGAATGTGTCTTTAAACGTGAAGAAGTAGAAAAACTTTTATCACAAGATGAACATGTGAAAGGTTTGTGGCCTATATGGATAAACGAATGTGTCTTCAACTGTGAAGAAGTAGAAAAACTTTTATCACAAGATGAACATGAGAAAGGTTTGTCGTCTGTATGGATATGCGAATGCCTCTTCAAATATGAAGAAGTAGAAAAACTTTTATCACAAGATGAACATGTGAAAGGCTTGTCGCCTGTATGGATGCGCAAATGTGTCTTTAATTCTGAAGACCATAAAAAACTTTTATCACAAGATGAACATGAGAAAGGCTTGTGGCCTGTGTGAATGCGCATATGTCTCTTTAAATCTGAAGAAGTAGAAAAACTTTTATCACAAGATGAACATGTGACAGGTTTGTGGTCTTTATGGATATGCGAATGTGTCTTTAAATGTGAAGAAGTAAAAAAACTTTTATCACAAGATGAACATGAGAAAGGCTTGTGGCCTGTGTGAATGCGCGTATGTCTCTTTAAATCTGAAGAAGTAGAAAAACTTTTATCACAAGATGAACATGTGCAAGGCTTATCGCCTGTATGGATTCGCGAATGACTTTTTAAACGTGAAGAAGAAGAAAACCTTTTATCACAAGATGAACATGTGAAAGGCTTGTCGCCTGTATGGATGCGTGAATGTGTCTTCAAATCTGAAGACCTAATAAAACTTTTATCACAAGATGAACATGAGAAAGGCTTGTGGCCTGTGTGAATGAGCGTATGTCTCTTTAAATCTGAAGAAGTACAAAAACTTTTATTACAAAATGAACATGTGAAAGGTTTGTGGCCTGTATGAATGCGGGAATGCCTCTTTAAACCTGAAGAAGTAGAAAAACTTTTATCACAAGATGAACATTTGAAAGGCATGTGACCTGTATGGATGCGTGAATGTGTTTTTAATTTTGAAGAAGAAGAAAAACTTTTATCACAAGATGAACATTCGAAAGGCTTGTATGCCTTCTCGCCTCTATGGCTGCGCATATGTTTCGTTAATTTAGAAATGGATGAAAACTGTTTATCGCAGTACGAACACATGTGGGTAGTCTTCGGTTCGACTTGACTGTCTGAAGAACCTGGACATACTCTACGTCTTTTTTGTAAGTCACATCCAATTTGTCCCCTTCCTTCCGACGTTGTATCTGACACTTCCTCTTCTTTAATTAAATGATGATATTCAATGTCGATCGAAGGTTCCTCCTTAATTCCTTCGGAACTTAATATCGTCTCTACTGTGGACTCGTTTCTCTTACAGCTGTCGATATATGTGGAAAATCCCTCATAGAGCGACTTACATTTATTACAAATGTTCCTAAGGGATTCCATCAGCGGACTCTGAAAAAAGATGGAGATTAGACCAATAGGTAAATTTTCGCAAAGCAAGTAAAATATTGACATTTATTTCCTGCCATTGCATCCACCATACAAAAACAAAAAATAATCGCAACACCAAAAGGTGAAAGTTACTTATTGTATATTAAAAAATTAGAGAAAAAAATTAATCAACCCAAACTGAACTCAGTGACAAATGAACAGAATTTTGTTAAAGATATTTATTCTGTTTGTTCCTAGTAAAACTTACTGAATTCATTTCTGATGACTTAATGATCAGACTCGCTCACGTTTTAAGATGTATTGTAAGTAAAAGTTTCATCCATTTACACGGACAGTCTGTTATGAGGCGAGAAGGCACAAAAAATGATCTTTAAATTAACCGACTGTCTTGAATGAAACGGTTAAGGAAATGCGGTAAACTTCTCCAATTTTTCAGCACTAGCACTGATGTAATG
Source organism: Cryptocephalus moraei (assembly GCA_946251905.1). Lineage (NCBI taxonomy): Eukaryota > Metazoa > Arthropoda > Insecta > Coleoptera > Chrysomelidae > Cryptocephalus > Cryptocephalus moraei. The sequence continues at coordinate 6,900,995 of OX276462.1, read as the reverse complement.
AAGAAGGAGTATTGTACCATCAATCACGGCGCTAATGGGTCAGTGGAGTACAGAAATGTGATTTAAATAGACATATTGTTGGATGCGGAGAAATGTAGACAGGGACAATGTAATTGACATTGGTTGTGAGGAAACCGGTATCGTTGCATAGTGATGTATAGCTGATGAATCGAGTCAAATGGCAGTAACGTATGAGAACGTTTGTAATTGCAATGTTTGAAAACTGAATTGGTAAATGTTTACTTAAGCCACTTCGACTATATATTGCAACTTTTCTCTGAGGGTAGTAATAAGTAACGATATACAGATATTTTCCCAAGAACTAACCAAGGTACCAAGGGGATAGTGGAGTAATTCGAAAAGGCGTTGTAAACGCAAGAGGGCAAGGATAAACAAAGTGCCCCGGGGGCAGAAGTGGTCTAAGTAAACATTCACCACTGAATTTTATTTATTAATGGAATTGACGTCTGCGCCACATGAAATACATGCAAATGTGTTAGGCCTTTCGAAATGAATGTATTGGTAGTTGTAAGGGGCCAGAAGTGGTAGAACTAAGTATTATATATTTTATGTACGTTTTACATCGTCGTTAACGGTTACGTACTTCACTTGGGGGAAAGGTCGTATTGAAGTTGAACTCGTTAGGTATACAGTGCCGTAAGAACTTACTTCGTCGCTTATTATCCCCCAGAAGCGCCATAATTCCTCCTCGATCTTCTGAACTGCTACTTCTTTCAAGCACCAATCGCAAGCAGTTTTCACTTTCATATCCATACTAGTGTTTTCGCCGTTTTCGGGATAAACAGCAATAGAATAGCAGTTTGGGGCCTAAGTGACCTAACCTAACCTTACAGAAATACAGATACAGAACGTCGGTCACGTCACAAGCACAGAACGTAAATTAAAGAATGGGGACAGAACGTATACTTTGACAGTTTTGTTGCCAGATTAATTTTATTTCCCATAAACTAATTCTACAGACTCGTTTAATTTATGCAACCAACTACGCGAGAATTGCGTGTTTGAAATAAAACCTTTCCTTGAATTTTAGGAAGTTCTTCCAGCTTTTTTACGTATGCCCTGTGTTCGCGAAATTTATCTCGGATTGGTTTACCCTCTAGTTGCTTCCCATTTGCACACCGATTATTGATACATTACAGACTATATTTAAAGGTAAGTTTGTCCAATTTTAGCTTAAGTTGGAGACAGAGAGGGCGAGAATTCAGAGTCCCTTCAAGTTGAGCGAATTCCTCAAAAGTTAAGGTATTATTACAGATTACTCTTTTTAGGTGATATTTAGAACTCTTTATTCCAGCTTCCCATAAACCTCCAAAGGTCGGAGAATCGCAGGAATAAAGTGCCATTTCACTCTTTCGTCTGCTAATTGACTATTAATCCAATCGCAATTTTGTTGCATATGTTGCAATGAATATAATTTATTTAATTCATTGTGAGCCCCCACATAATTCAGCCCATTGTCAGAATATAGTCTTTGGTCTACCTCTTCTACTGCAAAATCTATGAAACGCTGCTAAAAAAGATTCCGTGGTCAAGTTTATCACCACTTCTAAATGTACTGCCTTGGTAGACATGCACACAAACAAACACATGTATCCTTTAAAGGATTTCGCACCCCTGCCTTTTCTGTCCTTGAGGTAAAAAGGCTCACCATAGTCTTCTGCAATATGGACACAGGTTTATGGACACTTTTTCTATGTAACCGTCATTTTACCATAAGATATTAACGTAAAATATCCTCTACAATAGGGACCCTCTCTAATCTGGACATGGACACTTTATTTGCGGCAAATGTGGACACTTTATTTTGGTTTTAGTTTTACCTTATTTTAAACCGAAAGTATGTTTTGAAACACTTGTTAGCTTCAATGGAAATTAATGGATCAACTAAAGATTTATCAAAAAGTTTTCAACTTCATGTTTAACTCTCTACTGTGGACGCCTCCCTAATCTGGACAAAATTTTTGCTCCCCCGGGTGTCCGTATTATAGAGGTTTCACTGTACCTGTTTTACATCACTAAGGTTTTCGCTATGTCAACTAAAATTTTTAAAACCCTTTCTGAAGGGTACTTGGGTCGGTTTTTTTTTAAGTGAGAAAAAAATGCATAGGCAAGCGAAATTCTAGGACAAATTCTTAATATTTCACCGAAAACCGCATCCGTTTCTATTAATTTTTAAAAAAGTTACATCAATAATGCGATTTTCATGTGTGAAGAGGCCTCTTAAGCTAAAAATTTTACTGGATGTTCTTGGAATAAAACTTTATTATATATATAATTTATAAATTCAATTTACTATATATGATCAAAAAAAGAAGATATCAAAAAATAGGCTTAAAATGTAGCGAATCAACCCTTAAAGTAACTTAATTAATTGTTTAATTAACCCCCTTAAATTCTAAGAATGATAAAAACCTTTATCACAACTTGAACATGTGAAGGGCTCGTCGAGGTAATGTATGCGGGAATGTAGCTTTAGTTGATAAGAGGTAGAAAATCTTCTATCACAACTAGAACATGTTTCAAGGCTTTTCGCCTGTATGGATGCGCGAATGCCTCTTTAAATTTGAAGGCCTATCAAAACTTTTATCACAAGATGAACATGTGAAAAGCTTGTCGCCTGTATGGATGCGCGAATGTGCCTTTAAATTAGAACAAGTACAAAAACTTTTATCACAAGATGAACATGTGAAACGTTTTTGGCCTATATGGATAAGTGAATGTGTCTTTAAATTTGAAGACCGCAAAAAACTTTTATTACAAGTTGAGCATGTGAAAGGTTTATCGCCTGTATGGATGCCCGAATGTGCCTTTAAACATGAAGACGTTAAAAACCTTTTATCACAAGATGAACACGTGAAAGGCTTGTGGCCTGTATGGATATGTGAATGTTTCTTTAAACGTGAAGAAGTAAAAAAACTTTTATCACAAGATGAACATGTGAAAGGCTTGTTGCTTGTATGGATGAGTGAATGTTCCTTTAATTTAGAAGAAGTATAAAAACTTTTATCACAAGATGAACATGAGAAAGGCTTGTCGCCTGTATGGATGTACGAATGTGTCTTTAAATCTGAAGACCTTAAAAAACTTTTATCACAAGATGAACACGTGAAAGGCTTGTAGCCTGTATGGATATGCGAATGTGTCTTTAAACGTGAAGAAGTAGAAAAACTTTTATCACAAGATGAACATGTGAAAGGCTTGTGGCCTGTATGGATATGCGTATGTCTCTTTAAATCTGAAGACGTAAAAAAACTTTTATCACAAGATGAACATGCAAAAGGCTTGTATGCCTTCTTGCCTCTATGGCTGCGCATATGTTTCGTTAATTTAGAAATGGATGAAAACTGTTTATCGCAGTACGAACACTTGTGGGTAGTCTTCGGTTCGACTTGAATGTGTAAAGAACCTGGAGATACTCTATGTCTTTCGTGTAAGTCCCATCCAGTTTGTCCTCTTCCTTCCGACGTTGTATCTGACACTTCCTCTTCTTTAATTAAATGGTGATATTCAATGTCGATCGAAGGTTCCTCCTTAATTCCTTCGGAAATTAATATCGTCTCTACTGTGGACTCGTTTCTCTTACAGCTTTCGATGTATGTGGAAAATCCCTCATAGAGCGACTTACATTTATTACAAATGTTCCTTAGGGATTCCACCAGTGGATTCTGGAAAAAGATGTAGATTAGGTACACCAACAGGTGATTCTTCCACAAGCAAGTAAAATATTGTCATTTATTTCCTGCCATTGCTGCATCGACCATACAAAAACAAAAAATGAAGGAAACACCAAAAGGTGAAAGTTACTTATTGTGCATTAAAAAATTAGAAAAAAAACAACTCGGTGACAAATCAACAGTATTTTTTAAAGCTATTTTATTCTTTTTTTTATATAGTAAAAGCAACTGGATTCATTTCTCATGACTTGATGATCAGACCCACTCACGAACCGCTTTAAGATGCTTATTACAATTAAAAGTTTCATCCATTTACACTGACGGTCTGTTATGACGTTATGACGCGAAAAGACTCAAAAAAAGATCTTTAAATTGATGGTTAAGGAAATGCGGTAAACTTCTAGATTTACCACTTCTCGTATTTCTCCAATTTTTCAGCACTAACGCTAAAGTAATGAAGGAGTATTGTACCATCAAGGATGGTGCTAATGGATCAGTGGAGCTGTTGTGAGGAAACCGGTATCGTTGCGTAGTGAAATAATGCATATGTGTTTGGCCTTTTGAAACGAATCTATTGGTAGTCGTGAGGGGACCGTAGGCCACAAGTGGTTACCTTAGAACCAGGTGTTATTGAAATATTTTATGTACGTTTTACATCGACATTTACGATTACATACTTCATTTGGGGGAATCACATTCGGGATCATTGATTTAAAGGATGTCCACATAGTAGGAATAACAATAACTTTGTAGAAAGGTCGTATTGAAGTCATTGGCATTAGGTATACAGTGCGGTAAGAACTTACTTCGTCGCTTATTATCCCCCAGAAGCGCCATAATTCCTCCTCGATCTTCTGAACTGCTACTTCTTTCAAGCACCAATCGCAAGCAGTTTTCATATCCATACTAGTGTAGTGTGTAGTGTTTTCGGAATAAACAGCAATAACAGCAACAGTAAACAGTAACATATTGATTGATTGGAACATGTTCTGTGATTGGAACCTAACCTAACCTTACAGAACATCTATAATATCCCAGATCACGATCACAGAACATCGATATTCTATATCCATATAGTTAGCCTACATATAGTATGTGGTTCAACCAAACTGAAGATTAACTCATGACGATACAACCGGCCCTAACTGTATCATTTCCAAACAGCGTTTTGGGGAAATCTTGCCATCGAACTCATCCGTTCCCATGTAAAGTTGGCAACGTCAAGGTGAACGAATCGTTCCGTGGTGCCGTGATTGTCAAACGTCAAAGATGACGCAGGTTTCGTCGCAGATTGCCAGCGATGTCATTGTCATAGTGCCGTAGTGGGAGTGGGAGTAGTGGGTTTTTTTTCAGTTCAGTTTTTTAAAGGGGACGGAAGAGAGTGCGCGGATCGATGCCGTCGAGGGACTTCGCCTCTTGAACCGACAGAAAATCGATACGAATTCGAGCCGGTACCGTACGCGAGCGCCCGCATAACATAGCGACAGTCTCCTTTTCCCCTCTTTTTTTTGTGGTTCCGACTAAAGAAGTGAAGAAGCTCATCCGGCCAAGATGGGTTCTTTATTTAGAAGTGCCGAAATGACTTTGTGCCAATTGTTCCTGCAGAGCGAGGCGGCCTACGCCTGTGTCTCGGAATTGGGCGAGCTCGGCCTGGTGCAGTTCAGGGATGTGAGTATGGCTAGTATTTCGATCCCGGATCTTAATCTAATCCGTCCCGTAGCGACTATCTTCCTTTAGCCTCCCATTCGATTTTTCACCGAATATACTTATCGGAGATATACTGAGAAATACATAATGTTGTATCTTTCTTCCTCCTCCTCCTCAAATTCCCCAAAGTAGCTTTGTCCCATATGCCAAAGGAACAAGAGTTCAAAGTCAAGTGATGAATCAGTTGTATCGTTATATGTATTAAGGAAATCCCATCATAACGTTTAGAATGGAAATTATAGTTTATAGTATTTAATTCTCCTATACAGGTTATAACAAATGCATTACAAAAGGTAATTGTAATATCATTCTATAGCTTCTTTCATTCAAAATCCGTCCACTGTATCCCCCTTTTTTAGGTGATATTTAGTAGGTAAAATGTATCCTTAGGATGTCCGGAGAATGTCCCATTTCCTCTTCACCTACATTTCAACTCTCAAATCTAACTTCACTTGACTAGCTTTCACTAACTACTGAATTGGTGACTAACTAATGTCACAAGATAAATTTAATAATAATTTTTAATAGTCACCAAAAGGTAAGCCAAATTGCCCCTGTCAAACTATTTCATCACCTCACCACATTGACTAACAGACGCTAAGGCTGATTAGCTGTGACTAGAGTAAAAAGTATATGAAAACAGAAGTGAGTGTCAGGAAATAACTGCGACGCACTGATTCAACTTTACTCACTAACTGACTAGTTTTTACTGATTGGTCAATTGCTGACTAACTAATGTCACAAGCTCCTGAACCTCCTACTATGTAGTCAGGTTACGGGACGGATACAAGAACAATAGTTTGAAGATCATTGCCAAGAACTTGATCTACATTCAAAATATGATTATTTTCACATCCGCAAGAAAATGAAAGAAACAACACAAGCAAGCAACAATAGATCAAGAGAAAATAGTGTTTTCAAGAATTATTTATGACAATAGACTGGAATAGATCAAGATAGCTGAACACATGAAAGTAAAGGACACGGTAGTAAAGAGTAAGCAACAATAGATCAAGAGCAAATCAAAGGGTTTCTAGAATTATTTATGGCAATAGGCTATATAGATCAAGAGAAAGTAAAAAGTTTTCAAGAATTATTTATGACAGTCGACTAGATAGATCAAGAGATCTGATCATGAGAAAATAAAAGAAACAACAGGAGCAAGCAACAACAGATCAAGAGAAAAAAGAAGGGTTTCAAGAATCTTGTATCATAATAGACTGGGATAGATCAAGAGAACTGAGAATACTATCAGAATTGAGAGTTTTTAGAATCATTTACTTTGGATTACTAAAGCTACTACACAATGAGAGTCCAGGTTTACTTTCTTAAATAAGATATATTACACAGAATTTCTTCCCAAGGACTGTACTAAATCAATTCTGATCGCTAGAAAAACATGCAGTTCAGAATATCAGTGAGGCTCAAAAGAACTCCCAAAATCATACACCAATGATCAAATCTTTGGTTTCGAAACTAGAAAAGCACTCTTTGGTACCAAAAATGAACCAATCATAGGATATCCATAGATAACTTCTATAGTTTGTGCTTGACGTAACAATATATGAGCAACACTAAGTTAAGGAAACTAAGTGAGGCACGTCAGGATGAGTTAGTTGTGCATGCTGGACTAGCTAAGCTAACCTCCATTTGAGGTCTTAAAACGTGATAATATAACTGAAAATTATTATCATTTAATATATGGAATATAATGACAAACTCCATTTTTCTTGCTGACGTCTGATGTGACTGCTTAAAACAATCTGTGACATTTAATCTTTTCGTAGAGCGTAGAAATCATCATGAGAACTAGTTTGTTTAATCGTCGAAGCGTCCCGTCCAAACACCATACGAATTACGACTAAATTAGCTTTCATTTAGTTTTCGGTGCGCATCCACCTGATTTTTATCTTACCTGCAGTTAGCTTAAGTACTTAGTTAACTTAAGTACTGTATCTGTTGTGCCTGTCTGTAAAACCGATGCAGGAACAAGCTTTATCCTATTGGAAGAAAAAGAAGACTGTGGGGGTTCTGGTTTTCGAATTAACCATTGTTTTGGTTTTCCCTTTATTTACTTTGATACCATATTTATTGACTCATTTATGTATTTGCATTTTGATCAATACAATCTTACAATTATTTATAAATTTTACAATTTTGTATTTGTACATATACTCTGTTCAAAACAAATCCCGATGCACGTCATTTTGATGACGTCACCAAACATCCAATACTACCAAGTTAATATAGTCCCAGGACATCGCAATTTATGTGTTCCGTGTATATTTTAGGTTGAGAATACACATAACCATATATATTGTCAACCTAAAATATACACGGAACACATAAACTGCGATGTCCTGGGGCTATATTAGGTTGGTAGTATTGGATGTTTGGTGACGTCATCAAAATGACGTGCACCGAGATTTGTTTTGAATAGAGTATATGTACATGTACAATTTTGTCTAGTAGATTCTGTAGATCTAGTTCATTGTCAGCAATCGGTACAGTATCATCGGCATATCGGATGTTATTTATAATCTTTCCATTGACTTTTATGCCTTCCTTTGTGTCCTGAAGCGCGGAGACTCGTCGAATCTTGTTACAAAAGCACCTCGATTCCAGTACTTTTCCCAATTGAAATGCTTCCTGTCTTCGTTTCGCAGCTGAATCCGGACGTGAACGCGTTCCAGAGGAAGTTCGTGAACGAGGTGCGTCGCTGCGATGAGATGGAGAGGAAGCTTCGTTACCTGGAGAAGGAGATCAAGAAGGACGGCATCCCGATGCTGGACACGGGCGAGAACCCGGAGGCGCCCCAGCCGAGGGAGATGATCGATCTGGAGGTTAGGGAGAGGAGAGAATACTGAGAAATACTGAAGAGATACTGAGAAAATAGTATATTGTTATACTAGTTTAATAAGATGAACTATTATCACTCGACAGTTTTAATTAATAGAACGAGTGTGACAATACGTCTTATTAAACGGGTGTAATATACTATTTCACCTACTTTGCCTTACTAATGATCTCATTATTACATCGAAAGTGGTGTACTAATATTTATATTATTACACTACTTTTGGTAACTTTTAGTTTTGTTAAATTGGTACATCAGCCTGTCACGTAGACGTGGGTAGACGTTAATGTCAGTGATGTCAGTGTTACCAACCCACGCAAAATTCCCTAGTGTAATACGAAAACTTGAACAGCCGAAATTGAATGAATTATGCCCGGTTTCTGAAAGCATAGATATGGAACCAATAAGGCTATTGGTGATAAATTATGTGACGCAGGCGCACTGTGGAGTGTGGAACAACGACTACCAGCATCATTTTAGGTTAGAATAATAACTGCTCACTAACCTTTATCCCGCTTGCCATAAGGGAAACGTGAAACAGTTGTGAAAATTAGCGATAAATAGGAATTATTCAAGTGGGAGCAGCACTTCTTCAACTGAAGAAATTATTGAATTCCTGAATGCCGCCGAAGTACGGCGACAGTTCAGACAACGCCTTAACAGAGAACGCTTTAAACTTTGTGGCACCGCCATCACTCGAAATAAGTAGGGTTATCTGCATTTTTGACATTAACCGTATTTTCTGTCACTCACAAAACGCGCATTTCTACGCAATTATGACGTTCCGAGATTATCGCCATCTGTGTTACAGTAGAAAAATTGCTTGTCGAACCGATACCTATTGAATCTATAACTTACAGAACGAATGCTTTCAGGAACGGCACTAGACTTTATGTGTTCAATAACTTTATGGAACCTATAGTTATTGAATAGATAAGGGAATGTACGAGAAACCGGACATTAATAAAGCAAAGTAGATAAAATAATTCTTGTTCCCTTCTTCAGGCCACGTTCGAGAAGTTGGAGAACGAGCTCCGCGAGGTGAACCAGAACGCGGAGGCGTTGAAGAGGAACTTCCTCGAGTTGACGGAATTGAAGCAGATCCTGAGGAAGACTCAGGTGTTCTTCGATGAGGTGAGTGCGAAGTGTCTGATGTTTCACCCCGAGACGGGGGAAAAGATATTAAATTTTGCGTAGCCTAGCATGATGTACTTATTAAATTTTGATTTCCAGTCGATAGAACTCTCTCTCTCTCTTTCTCTCTCATTGGTGTTATTCGCCAATTTTTACTATTGTTTTCCTTCCACAAGTCACAACATGAATGTCGAACATTGAACGGACCACGAAGGTGATTTTTTGATTGGACTCACCGTAGCGTAACTAATTTGTCTCTTGAGCGTAACTCGGACCGTTTAGACAATTCACTCTAATTGCTTCGGCAATCAGCTCGAGTAGCAATTCGTCCAGAACAGACAAACGAGTGTGTAACTTAACACCCGGTAAAGTAAAATTTGTTAAATAGTACCATTGTAATTGGCATCAGTGTTACACAATAAAGGTTAAACGTTTCACTCGATCACCTTAATGACTCTTAAAAAAAAATCACCTTCGAAAAGGTTGTCTGTCTTTCCGGAATCACGAAATAACCTTTAATAATTCAAGCATGGCACTAATGATGTTGTGACTTTGTTTATCGATTTAACTGACAGGAATGTTAATTTGTTACAAGCGATTTGTCACACTTGAAAAAGTACAAAAGAGGAAATTAAATAAGTCAGTTTGAAAGATGCTGTATTTAAGGATGGCCTGTCATATCGGTGGTGCTTCAAACTGGTGAGGTGGTTTTCACACTACACCAGATTAATTTCATGAGTATTACTACACCTTATAAACAAATTACCATTACTTGATGATACGTAAATTGGTGTTAATTTATTTGTCGTTTAGCTAGTTGGTCATTACTTATGAGCTGATCGCTAAGCGATCTAACACGCCTAAGTAATTACTAAGTTTTTTATGACTGTTGATTGTATTAGGTGAGTTGGTTTGAGGTACCGCCGTTAGGACTCGTCTTTTTTGATTGTATTTCTTATGAAAGTCGTCTAACGAGTGTTTTGATGGTAGGACTGTCAGGACCACTTTTCAAATTCAAACTCATCCCCAGAAATTCAGTCACAAACAAATGTCGTTGAGACAGACCATTTTATTTTTTTGTAAGTCACTTTGTTGTTTTTCTTGTTTCTTTTTTGTTTCTCTAAAAGGTTGGTTTATCTAACAATATTAAATACAGCATCTTACAGTGCATGCGTTGTTGTTGTTGTTGTTGTTATTTTCTTAACGTTTTTTCTAGGTTTGGCATATACTATATATTTATTATTAACGTACGTTTTTTAATTATTACATATTAATACGATACTAACTCCTTTAAGTGCCAGACAGATTTTCACCTGCATTGGATTTGAAAATTGTTTGAAAATCTCTTTGATCTTCGGCCTGGATCACATTGCCCCCCGCTTTCTCTGGGCGACTCGTCGGTGGTGATGGTTGCTTAATTATTCGTATATTCAAGTTGTTCACAAAGTTCTAATTCGAAGCAGACCCTACACATTCTGGATCTCTCAGATTAACAAACTAATACCGAACACGCCGCTACATACTCTACACACTTTACACTCCATAACTACACAGAGTTAAATCGTGACAAAGTCTGGATCGTGATCTATGGATACTTATTTTTACTGATAAATCCACTTCACTAGCTTAATCGGAATTATCTATGGTGTTAATTCCAGTAAAACATTACTTTTGACACTTACAAGGGGCTTAAACTGCATTAATGTATAGGGTTTGTTAAGAAAACAAAAACAGATTAATACTGGTACACCAGGTTATTATTGATTTTGTTCCTGTTTTTATTTAGTTATCATGGAATTTTACCGTTTCCATCCTCAACCAATATATCCATGTTTTGTCTTAATGTAAAGCGGTATCGATTGCTATCATTTAATTGCGTATACAGGGTGACCCATGATTGGTACTTTAAACTGGCATTGATGGTAATCGAGATGGTTGAAATAATATTTTTTAAGGTCGTGGAGATTTGGGTGTATGTTAAAACTTAATAATTTGTTCTACATCATTTGTGCTGTAGGCTAAGTATAGTTTATTTTGCAAAAATATTATCACTCAATTATGACGTGCACCTTTTGTCTTGCATAAAAGAAACTTTTTCTCGTATTCAAAATTTGGGTATGATAACAAACAAAATGATTTTTAAGAAATTTCTGCCTTACCTTTGAAATTAAGCTTGCATTACTCTTGGTCAGTTGATTTTTTCAAAAATCTTTTGAACTTTCATCTAAGCTCTTTTAGCGGGGATAATGTCGGTTTAATTTCTGTTTTAAATTGCATTCCTACAATAATCTAATTAATATGGATGTAGTTTGAAATTCTCTTCACAGTGTAATTATGATTACAATTACTAAATGTTCACGTTATTGTTTTTTCATTTCATTGACCTCAGTAAATACACTTACCACACTTTTTACGTCATTTCGCGACATTAAGTGATAAATTGTTGTATCGATGTAACGTGAATTTCAAACTCTATTCATATTAATATAGTACTGTATTTTGGATAAAATCAAGAGCTTGGATGAAACTTTGTGTAGAACTTTTAATAATACAACTTTAATTTGGTTGAAACTCTATATAATGTTTTACGGGAGTTTTCTTGAGAATCTTAGGAGTTTGAACTGTTTTTATAAAGAAGTTTTCAAGGTATACGGCATTAGAATTTAATTTAAATTCATAATATTTATAATGTGGCCTTGAATTTTTTGTAACTCTATTAGATGATTTGTGACGATTTTGTAAGGAAGTTCAGGAAGTTTTACAGTTTTCCATAAAGAAGTTACAAAATTATAACCGGTTATTGTTAACTCTATTAGTTAATATGTTTCAAAAATTCATAATTTTGTTAACACAACATTAATTTTGTGACGCTTTGGGAGTTTGAACTGTTTTTATAAAGAAGTTTTCAAGCTATGATATGGCATTAATATCTTTTTTTAAAGTCATAATTTTATTAATGTGACTTTAATTTTATTGTAAGTCTATTACATGATTTGTGGCGATTTTGTAAGGAAGTTCAGGAAGTTTCACAGTTTTCCATAAAGAAGTTTCAAAATTATAACCGGTTATTGTTAACTCTATTAGTTAATATCTTTCAAAAATTCATAATTTTGTTAACACAACATTAATATGATTGAAACTCTATAAAATGGTTTACGGGAGTTAACTTAAGACGCTTAGGGAGTTTGAACTGTTTTCAGAAAGAAGTTTTCAGGTTATGGTATGGCATTAGAATCATTTTTAAAGTCATAATTGTTTTAATGTGACTTTAATTTTGTTGTAACTCTATAATATGATGTGTGACGATTTTGTAAGGAAGTTCAGGAAGTTTTACAGATTTCCATAAAGAAGTTTCAAAACTATAACAGGTTGTTGTTAACTCTATTAGTTAATACCTTTCAAAAATTCATAATTTTGTTAACACAACATTAATTTTGTTGAAACTCTATAAAATGGTTTACGAGAGTTTGCTTAAGACGCTTAAGGAGTTTGAACTGTTTTTATAAAGAAGTTTTCGAGTTATGATATGGCATTAATATCTTTTTTAAAGTCATAATTTTTTTAATGTGACTTTAATTTTGTTGTAATTCTAGAAGATGATTTGTGACGATTTTGTAAGGAAGTTCAGGAAGTTTTACAGTTTTCCATAAAGAAGTTTCAAAATTATAACAGGTTAATGTTAACTCTATTAACTCTATCTTTCAAAAATTCATAATTTTGTTAACACAACATTAATTTTGTTGAAACTCTATAAAATGGTTTACGGAAGTATTCTTAAGACGCTTAGGGAGTTTGAACTTTTTTTTTTATAAAGAAGTTTTCAAGCTATGATATGGCATTAATATCTTTTTTTAAAGCCATAATTTTATTAATGTGACTTTAATTTTATTGTAACTCTATTACATGATTTGTGACGATTTTGTAAGAAAGTTAGGAAATTTTGCAGATTTCCATAAAGAAGTTTCCAAATTATAACTGGTTATTGTTAACTGTAGTAGTTAATATCTTTCAATAATTCATAATTTTGTTAACACAACATTCATATTGTTGAACCTCTATAAAATGGTTTATGGGAGTTTGCTTAAGACGCATAGGGAGTTTGAACTTTGTTATAAAGAAGTTTTCAAGTTATGATATGGTATTAGAATCTTTTTTAAAGTCATAATTGTTTTAATGTGACTTTAATTTTGTTGTAACTCTATAATACGATTCGTGACGATTTTGTAAGGAAGTTCAGGAAGTTTTACAGTTTTTCATAAAGAAGTTTCAAAATTATAACAGGTTGTTGTTAACTCTATTAGTTAATACCTTTCAAAAATTCATAATTTTGTTAACACAACATTAATTTTGCTGAAACTATAAAATGGTTTATGGAAGTTTGCTTAAGACGCTTTGGGAGTTTGAACTTTTTTTATAAAGAAGTTTCCAAGTTATGATATGGCATTAGAATCTTTTTTAAAGTCATAATTTTATTAATGTGACTTTAATTTTATTGTAACTCTATTACATGCTTTGTGGCGATTTTGTAAGGAAGTTCAGGAAGTTTTACAGTTTTCCATAAAGAAGTTTCAAAATTATAACAGGTTATTGTTAACTCTATTAGTTAATACCTTTCAAAAATTCATAATTTTGTTTACACAACATTAATTTTGCTGAAACTATAAAATGGTTTATGGAAGTTTGCTTAAGACGCTTTGGGAGTTTGAACTTTTTTTATAAAGAAGTTTCCAAGTTATGATATGGCATTAGAATCTTTTTTAAAGTCATAATTTTATTAATGTGACTTTAATTTTATTGTAACTCTATTACATGCTTTGTGGCGATTTTGTAAGGAAGTTCAGGAAGTTTTACAGTTTTTCATAAAGAAGTTTCAAAATTATAACAGGTTGTTGTTAACTCTATTAGTTAATACCTTTCAAAAATTCATAATTTTGTTAACACAACATTAATTTTGCTGAAACTATAAAATGGTTTATGGAAGTTTGCTTAAGACGCTTTGGGAGTTTGAACTTTTTTTATAAAGAAGTTTCCAAGTTATGATATGGCATTAGAATCTTTTTTAAAGTCATAATTTTATTAATGTGACTTTAATTTTATTGTAACTCTATTACATGCTTTGTGGCGATTTTGTAAGGAAGTTCAGGAAGTTTTACAGTTTTCCATAAAGAAGTTTCAAAATTATAACAGGTTATTGTTAACTCTATTAGTTAATACCTTTCAAAAATTCATAATTTTGTTTACACAACATTAATTTTGCTGAAACTATAAAATGGTTTATGGAAGTTTGCTTAAGACGCTTTGGGAGTTTGAACTTTTTTTATAAAGAAGTTTCCAAGTTATGATATGGCATTAGAATCTTTTTTAAAGTCATAATTTTATTAATGTGACTTTAATTTTATTGTAACTCTATTACATGCTTTGTGGCGATTTTGTAAGGAAGTTCAGGAAGTTTTACAGTTTTCCATAAAGAAGTTTCAAAATTATAACAGGTTATTGTTAACTCTATTAGTTAATACCTTTCAAAAATTCATAATTTTGTTTACACAACATTAATTTTGCTGAAACTATAAAATGGTTTATGGAAGTTTGCTTAAGACGCTTTGGGAGTTTGAACTGTTTTTATAAAGAAGTTTTCAAGTTATGATATGGCATTAGTATCTTTTTTAAAGTCATAATTTTTTTAATGTAACTTTAAATTTATTGTAACTCTATAAGATGATTTGTGACGATTTTGTAAGGAAGTTCAGGAAGTTTTACAGTTTTCCATAAAGAAGTTACAGAATTATAACCGGTTATTGTTAACTCTATTAGTTAATGTCTTTCAAAAAATTCATAATTTTGTTAACACAACATTAATTTTGTCAAAACTATATAAAATGGTTTATGGGAGTTTTCTTAAGACGCTTAGGGAGTTTGAACTTATTTTATAAAGAAGTTTTCAAGTTATGATATGGCATTAGAATCTTTTTTAAAGTCATAATTGCTTTAATGTGACTTTAATTCTGTTGTAACTATATAATATGATTTGTGACGATTTTGTAAGGAAGTTCAGGAAGTTTTACAGTTTTTCATAAAGAAGTTTCAAAATTATAACCGGTTATTGTTAACCCTATTAGTTAATATGTTTCAAAAATTCATAATTTTGTTAACACAACATTAATTTTGTTAAAACTCTATAAAATGGTTTACGGGAGTATGCTTAAGACGCTTAGGGAGTTTGTACTTTTTTTATAAAGAAGTTTTCAAGCTATAATATGGCATTATATATTTTTTTGAAGTCATAATTTTTGTAATGTGACTTTAATTTTGTTGTAACTCTATAATATGATGTGTGACGGTTTTGTAAGGAAGTTCAGGAAGTTTTACAGTTTTCCATAAAGAAGTTTCAAAATTATAACAGGTTATTGTTAACTCTATTAGTTAATATCTTTCAAAAATTCATAATTTTGTTAACACAACATTAATTTTGTTGAAACTTTATAAAAAGGTTTACGGGAGTTTGCTTAAGACGCTCAAAGAGTTTGAACTTTTTTTATAAAGAAGTTTTCAAGTTATGATGTAGCATTAGTATCTTTTTTTAAAGTCATAATTTTTTTTAATGTGACTTTAATTTTGTTGTAACTCTATAATATGATTTGTGACGATTTTGTAAGGAAGTTCAGGAAGTTTTACAGTTTTCCATAAAAAAGTTTCAAAATTATAACCAGTTATTGTTAACTCTATTAGTTAATATCTTTCAAAAATTCATAATTTTGTTAACACAACATTAATTTTGTCGAAACTCTATAAAATATTTTACGGGAGTTTACTTAAGACGCTTAAGGAGTTTGAATTTTTTATATAAAGAAGTTTTCAAGTTATGATATGGCATTAGAATCATTTTTAAAGTCATAATTGTTTTAATGTGACTTTAATTTTGTTGTAACTCTATAATATGATGTGTGACGATTTTGTAAGGAAGTTCAGGAAGTTTTACAGTTTTCCATAAAGAAGTTTCAAAATTATAACAGGTTATTGTTGACTCTAATAGTTAATATCTTTCAAAAATTCATAATTTTGTAAACACAACATTAATATTGTCGAAACTCTATAAAATGGTTTACGGGAGTTTGCTTAAGACGCTTAGGGAGTTTGAACTTATTTTATAAAGAAGTTTTCAAGTTATGATATGGCATTAGAATCTTTTTTAAAGTCATAATTGTTTTAATGTGACTTTAATTTTGTTGTAACTCTATAATATGATTTGTGACGATTTTGTAAGGAAGTTCAGGAAGTTTTACAGTTTTCCATAAAGAAGTTTCAAAATTATAACCGGTTATTGTTAACTCTATTAGTTAATATCTTTCAAAAATTCATAATTTTGTTAACACAACATTAATATGGTTGAAACTCTATAAAATGGTTTACGGGACTTAACTTAAGACGCTTAGGGAGTTTGAACTGTTTTTATAAAGAAGTTTTCAAGTTATGATAT
This sequence comes from Cryptocephalus moraei, assembly GCA_946251905.1. Classification (NCBI taxonomy): domain Eukaryota; kingdom Metazoa; phylum Arthropoda; class Insecta; order Coleoptera; family Chrysomelidae; genus Cryptocephalus; species Cryptocephalus moraei. Next base: position 6,884,128 of record OX276462.1, on the reverse strand, counting down.
AGCATTAGTATCTTTTTTTAAAGTCATAATTTTTTAATGTGACTTTAATTTTGTTGTAATTCTATATGATGATTTGTGACGATTTTGTAAGGAAGTTCAGGAAGTTTTACAGTTTTCCATAAAGAAGTTACAAAATTATAACCGGTTATTGTTAACTCTATTAGTTAACATCTTTCAAAAATTCATAATTTTGTTAACATAACATTAATTTTGTCGAAACTCTATAAAATGGTTTACGGGAGTTTGCTTAAGACGCTTTGGGAGTTTGAACTTTTTTATAAAGAAGTTTTCAAGTTATTTTATGGCATTAATATCTTTTTTTAACGTCATAATTTTTTTAATGTGACTTTAATTTTGTTGTAACTCTATTACATGATTTGTGGCGATTTTCTAAGGAAGTTCAGGAAGTTTTACAGTTTTCCATAAAGGAGTTTCAAAATTATAACCGGTTATTGGTAACTCTATTAGTTAATATCTTTCAAAAATTCATAATTTTGTTAACACAACATTAATTTTGTTGAAACTCTATAAAATGGTTTACGGAAGTATTCTTAAGACGCTTAGGGAGTTTGAACTTTTTTTTTATAAAGAAGTTTTCAAGCTATGATATGGTATTAATATCTTTTTTTAAAGCCATAATTTTATTAATGTGACTTTAATTTTATTGTAACTCTATTACATGATTTGTGGCGATTTTGTAAGGAAGTTCAGGAAGTTTTACAGTTTTCCATAAAGAAGTTTCAAAATTATAACTGATTATTTTAACTCTATTAGTTAATATCTTTCAAAAATTCATAATTTTGTTAACACAACATTAATATGGTTGAAACTCTATAAAATGGTTTGCGGGAGTTTGCTTAAGACGCTTTGGGAGTTTGAACTTTTTTTTATAAAGTAGTTTTCAAGTTATGATATGGCATTAGAATCTTTTTTAAAGTCATAATTGTTTTAATGTGACTTTAATTTTGTTGTAACTCTATAATATGATGTGTGACGGTTTTGTAAGGAAGTTCAGGAAGTTTTACAGTTTTCCACAAAGAAGTTTCGAAATTATAACCTGTTATAGTAAACTCTTATCAGGGACATCTTTCAGAAAATCATAATTTTGTTAACACAACATTAATTTTGTTGCAACTCTGTAAAATGGTTTACGGGAGTTTACTTAAGACGCTTAAGGAGTTTGAATTTTTTATATAAAGAAGTTTTCAAGTTATGATATGGCATTAGAATCTTTTTTAAAGTCATAATTGTTTTAATGTGACTTTAATTTTGTTGTAACTCTATAATATGATGTGTGACGGTTTTGTAAGGAAGTTCAGGAAGTTTTACAGTTTTCCACAAAGAAGTTTCGAAATTATAACCTGTTATAGTAAACTCTTATCAGGGACATCTTTCAGAAAATCATAATTTTGTTAACACAACATTAATTTTGTTGCAACTCTGTAAAATGGTTTACGGGAGTTTTCTTAAGACGCTTAGGGAGTTTGAACTTTTTTATAAAGAAGTTTTCAAGTTATGGTATTGCATTAGAATCTTTTTTAAAGTCATAATTTTTTTTAATATGACGAATTTTATCAGGCAGTTTCAACTCTTCCAAAAAATGGTTTCGAAGTTTTGATATCATTGTAACTCTAGAGGTAATTTCTTTCAAAAATTCACACCTTTGTTAGTACAACTTCAATTTTGTTGAAACCCTCGAAGATTGCTTGGTGGGAGTTTTCTAACAAACTTTAGAGGGTTTCATCTGTTTTAAGTCAGTAACTTGTCATAAGAAATTCTATGAGGTAATGTCTTTCAAAAAATTATAATTTCCCTAATACAAACTTACAGTTGTTAAAACTTCATAAGATAGTTAGTGGGAGTTTTCTGAAATATTTCAAGGAGTTTTAACTATTTTCATACAGAAATTTCGAAGTTGCGACCTTTTAATAGAAACTAAGTTTCATTATCTTCAAAAATTCACGTCATTTATGATATTGTTCTAACTGTCTAAGATGGTTTGTGAGAGTTTTGTAAAGAAGTGTTGAAGTTAGGACATGACATTAAAAATTATATTATGTACTTTCTTTCAAAAATTCGTAATTTTATTAAGACAACTTTGCTTTTATTGAAACTTTATAGCGTGGTTTGTGAGAGTTTCAACGGTTTTCATAAAGAAGTTTCGATATAACTTGTCATTAAAGACTTTTTTAGAATGAAATAACTTATTTTAGTGTTTTTTCCAAACTAAAAAAGGAAAACTACCGCAGGCTCAATAGAGATTTTTGAATTTCACAGTATACTTGAATTTTACAGTACATATTTTACAGACTTACACCATACCCAGTTTCAAAAAATTAATTTCAGCCATCTCGGAAATATAAATTAAAAGTAACGATTTTCTTAAAACCTCGACACACCCTGTATTTTGAAAACTCGATATATTTTCATGAGTTCCATCTAGCCGCCCAGTTTGTCGCATTAGTTATGGGACACCCTGTATACCGCTGCGTATGTACGATGCAATATTGGTAAATAATCGAGTAAAGTGTGTTTATGCGGTGTAAAGTGATTAGATTGTCGAAAGTAGAAAATCGCATACTTAATAGAACATTTGCAAGAGAAAATATTTCCAACAAGTAGTTTAATTAGTATTTGATTGTTTAATAAGAATGGAAGTTACGAAATTGTTTATACATTCGAAATTCCAATAGGTGATTGATTTGTGTGACATCATCAGTTAGTAAACATTAGACAAGATTGTGAATTTCATTACAGTTACTTTAGTTTGCCATGAGTTTTCCGTTATTCAAATGAAGTCATGTCATTTAACCCAAATTTTTTATCCTGAAACTTGGTTACCGCTGAGTGTTGAAGTGTTCTGGGATTACCCAGAAACCTTTCAGGTTTATTAGTAGCCATCTCAGGTTGCCTTAAGTGTTTCAAAACATTCTCACCTCATGTCAAATTTCGTTAGGTATACTCTATTTAAAACAAATCCCGATGCACGTCATTTTGATGACGTCACAAAAAGCCAATACTGCCAACTTAGTATAGTCCTAGGACATCGCAATTTATGTGTTCCGTGTATATTTTAGGTTGAGAATTACACATAACCATATATATTGTCAACCTAAAATATACACGGAACACATATATTGCGATGTCCTGTGACTATATTAAGTTGGTAGTATTGGATGATTCTGACGTGCATTGGGATTTGTTTTGAATAGAGTATATCTTGTTAGATTCTGTGAACTAGAGAATGTTACCTTAGAGACGTTGAAGTTTTATCAGACATTGACTTCGCCAAGTTTCGTAGAGTGATAGATTCCGTGGTAGCCTTTAAAAGTTTACAGACTTGTGACGTCATTGGTAGTGTTAGTTGTTTTGAATGTAACTCGATGTAGTGATTCGAACGGGACGTGTGCAAGCACCCCGTTACGTACCGATTATTTAAATCTAATTAAGCAAGTGTATCGCTTTTCATTACAGTGACGAAACCGCACATACGAAACGGCTGAAGCCTTGACCGCCCATTTCATTTTCATTTGCAGTGAAAACCCTGTTTGTTATGTTCTTTCCGTTTACCATCTCCCCCAGTCCCCCACCCCCCGCTTTTCTTCTGTTCTCGCCCAATTTTTAACCTCCGTTGAGACGCTTAATTACACGTTTACCGGGGGCGCGGGTAGTTGTCCGTTAGCATAGTATCGAATTAGAGGCAATGTGTCCCAGGCTGAACGAGACGCCTCTGGTGTTCAGATGGCAGATCCTGCCCGCGAAGAAGAACAGGTCACCCTTCTAGGCGAGGAAGGCCTCAGGGCCGGCGGGCAGGCCCTCAAGTTGGGGTAAATCTTTATAATGTTTACTTGTAGATCGACGATGCCTCCGAATTTGAGGGGGTTTTCGATTTTTTGTTTGTTTTTGTCGAACGGTGTGATCCGTGCTGACGTTCGGTGGACGACACCTGAGGGTAGACGTTACCTTAATATTGTGACAGTGTTAAGGGGTAGGTTTCAACGCGACGCTACGTTAAGGGTCGTACTTCGGTCATGTGAGTAGATTGTATCGTGTCCGGAGCTAACAACGAACTTTAAAATATTTAAGTTAGTTTATTAGTGAGGACTTAGATTTGTTCGTTGACCGATAACATGTGTTCCACAAGTCTCTCAATCATGTTAGTAACGTGTATCGTGCCCGGAGTTACCATAAAAGTTTAAAAGAACTCACATTTGTTCGTTGACCGATAATATGTGTCCCACAAGTATCTCAATCATGTGGACAGCTTGTATCGTGTCCGGAGTTACCAACAACATGTTAAATACCTAGAACTTTACAACTCAGATTTGTTCGTTGAACAGTAACGTGTGTCTCATTAGTCTCAATAATGTGAATAGCTTGTATCGAGTTTGTATTTCCAGACAAAGTTCAAGATACTTAGTTCTTTATTTAGAACTCAGATTTGTTCGTTGTCCTATAACATGTGTCCCACAAGTCTCTCAATCATGTGGACAGCTTATGTCGCGTCCAGAGTTACCAACAATGTTTTAAATACCTAGAACCTTAGAACTAAGATCTGTTCGTTGAATGATAACGTGTCTTTCATAAGTCTCAATAATGTGAATAGCTTGTATCGTGTCTGTAGTTCTAAATACTTAGTTCGATATTTAAGACCCATTTGTTCGTTAAGTTAGTTCATTATATAGAACTCAAATTTGTTCGTTAACCAATAATGTGTGTCCCAAAAGTCTCTCAATCATGTGGACAGCTTATGTCGTGTCCGGAGTTACCAACGTTTTAAATACCTAGAACTTTAGAACTAAGATCTGTTTGTTGAATGATAACGTGTCTCTCATAAGTCTCAATAATGTGAATAGCTTCAGAATATCGAGTCTGTAGTTACAGTCAAAGTTCAAAGTACTTAGTTTGTTATTTAGAACTCAGATTTGTTGGTTTAGTTAGTTTGTTATTTAGAACTCAGATTTGTTTGTTGGTCAATAACATATCTCCCTCAAGTATCTCAATAATGTGGACAGCTTATATCCTGTCTGGACTTACCAACAACGTTTAAAATAATTAGTTAGTTTGTTTAGTTAGAACTCAAATTTGTTCGTTGATCGATAACATGTGTCATACAAGTCTCTCAATCTTGTGAATAGCTTGTATCACGTCCAGAGTTACCAACAAAGTTTAAAGTACTTAGTTCGTTATTATAACTCAGATTATTGTTCGTTAATCCATAATGTGTGTCCCACAAGTCTCTTAATCATGTGGAGAGCTTATATTGTGTCAGAGTTACCAACAACGTTTTAAATACCTAAAACTTTAAAACTAAGATGTGTTCATTGAATGATAACATGTCTCTCATAAGTCCTAATAATGTGAATAGCTTGTTTCAAGTCTGTAGTTACAGTCAAAGTTCAAAATACTTAGTTTGTTATTTAGAACTCAGATTTGTTGGTTAAGTTAGTTTGTTATTTAGAACTCAGATTTGTGTGTTGATCAATAACATATCTCCCTCAAGTATCTCAATCATGTGGACAGCTTGTATCCTGTCTGGAGTTACCAACAACTTTTAAAATATTTAGTTAGTTTGTTTAGTTAGAACCCAAATTTGTTCGTTGATCGATAACATGTGTCATACAAGTCTCTCAATCTTGTAAATGGCTTGTATCACGTCCAGAGTTACCAACAAAGTTTAAAGTACTTAGTTCGTTATTACAACTCAGATTATTGTTCGTTAATCCATAATGTGTGTCCCACAAGTCTCTCAATCATGTGGACAGCTTATATTGTGTCCGGAGTTACCAACAACGTTTTAAATACCTAGAACTTTAGAACTAAGATTTGTTCGTTGAACGATAACGAGTGTCTTATAAGTCGCAATAATGTGAATAGCTTGTATCGTCTCTATAGTTACACTCATAGTTCAAAATACTTAGTTTGTTATTTAGAACTCAGATTTGTTGGTTTAGTTAGTTTGTTATTCAGAACTCAGATTTGTTTGTTGATCTATAACATATGTTTCTCAATTCTCTTGATCATGTGGACAGCTTGTATCATATCCGGAGTTACCAACAACGTTTAAACTATTTATTTAGAACTCAAACTTGTTCGTTGACTAATAACATGTGTCATTCGAGTCTCCCAATCTTGTGAACACCTTGTGTCATGTCCAGAATTATCAACAAAGTTTAAAATACTTAGTTCGTTTTAGAATTCGGATTTGTTCATTTAATTAGTTTGTTATATAGAACTCAGATTTGTTCGTTAACCAATAACTTGTGTCCCGCAAGTCTCTTAATCATGTGGTCAACTTATATCATATCAGAGTTGCTAACAACGTTTTAAATACCTAGAACTTTAGAACTCAGATATGTTCGTCCAATGATAACATGTCTCTCATAAGTCGTAATAATGTGAATAGCTTGTTTCAAGTCTGTAGTTACAGTCCAAGTTCAAAATACTTAGTTTATTATTTAGAACTCAGATTTGTTTGTTGATCAATAACATATGTCCCTCAAGTCTCTCAATCATGTGGACAGCTTGTATCGTGTCTGGAGTTACCAGCAACGTTTAAAATATTTAGTTAGAACTCAAATTTGTTCGTTGACTGATAACATGTGTCATACAAGTCTCTCAATCTTGTAACTTGTATCATGTCTAGATTTACCAACTAAGTTTAAAATACTTAGTTCATCATTAGAACTTAGATTTGTTCATTTAATTAGTTGGTTATGTAGAACTCAGATTTGTTTGTTGACCGATAACATGTATCTCATAAGTCTCAATAGTCTGAATAGCTTGTATCTTTGCTTTAGTCACAGTCAAAGGTCCAAATACTTAGTTCGTCATTTAGGACTACAATTTGTTCGTTTAGTTAGTTCTTTATTTAGAACTCAGATTTGTGTGTTGACTAATAACGTCTGTCTTACAAGTCTCTCAGTCATGTGGACAACTTATATCGTGTCCAGAGTTACCAACAAAGTTTTAACTACTTAGAACTTTAGAACTCGGATCTGTTCGTTGACTAATAACATGTCTCATAAGTCTCTGTATAATGTGAATATCTTGTATTGTCTCTGTGGTTATAGTCAAAGTTCAAAATACTTAGTTCGTTATTTAGAACTCATTTTGTTCATTTAGTTAGTGCGTTATTTAGAACTCAGATTTGTTCGTTGACCAATAACGTGTGCCCCACAAATTTCAAGAGTTACCATCAAAATTTAAAATATTTAGTTAGTTTGTTCAGTTAGAACTCAGATTTGTTGGTTGATTCACAACTTGTCTGTCAATTATGTGAATAGCTTGTCCCGAGTTAACATCATAGTTTAAAGTGTTTAGTTAGAACTCAGTTTAGTTCGTTGATGGATAACGTGTGTCTCACTAATTTCAAATTGTAAATGATCCATTTAAGTCATTCGACTTAAGAAAAGCGTCAATCTGTCAACTCAGTCGTCTGCATGATGTGACATTATTAGCTTATTAGTAGGATCGTGATGTGTTTGTTAAATTGAATTCGAATGGAGAGTATCCAGCTACGTTTTGAACACAGGTTGAACTACATACATATATATGTATGTATAATATTGCACTACATACACTTAACTCCAATTTTAATTAGCGAGAATTTAAGGTAATCGCAGAACTTTTTTTGCTAACGTATTTTTAATTCAAAAAAATTATTTAAAGTGTATTAAACACAGAATGATTGATTGGACCGACGTGAATACTTAACAATTGTTATGAATATCAATTGAGTTACTGTACTTTTGGGGACACTTTGTCCAAGAACAAAACGCCCATTAGTATTTATTCAAAATTTCAATGTTTCACAAAACTAAAATTGCGTCACGTAAACATTCGCCCACTATCACGCGTGCACAGTGTATCATTGTTGGGGATTACGTACGATCCCATTTACGTGTATTATTTATTCATTTACACAGGTAGCCTTGCTAAGAACGCTTAATAATAACATAAACCTATAAATTCCTATATCAGCCTTAATTAAACACGGTTCGATAAAAAATTCATTACGAATTTATTATCGTGACGAGAATTTATGCGCGACGATAAGGAGAGTACGTTTCGTAGGGAAAATCGTATACGTCCGTCGCATTAATTATGATCGGCTAATTACAATCGGAGAAAATTTGTAGGAAAGTCTCGAGATCTCGACTTTGAGTACTATTCTCGAGTACGCACTCGAGAGCTGATGTTTTACGCAATAACAAGCAATGATTGCTTAGTACTGATTTGTCTAAATTTATCTAAGTTGGTCTAATTATATCAAAAGGGAATATACTTGCCGCACCGAAATCAGGTTTCACGGCTGCCAATTCTATTTCTGGTCTATTTCTCGACTCTAAGAAGGAACTAATATTGCCTCAAAGACTTAGTAAGTTATATTTCCTCAACTGGAGTTCGACCTGACCTTTGTTCGTGGAATTTCTCTTGAACATTTTGCGAACAAAGGTAACATGGAATCAGCGACTCCATACTTGTTCTCAGCGAGTTCGTAGAGCAGCTCATTACCTTCAACTCAAACTGATCTGTGTTCAGAGAGTAACGCAACCTTAGTTGACATAAGTATGCCTTAATTTTGTTTATAAAACAAAGCTGAGGGTTTAAGACGAGTTCGTCTTAGTAATGTGGTAACCTGTGTTCAAAACGTAACGCAATTTTATTTATGCTAACATAAACAAAGCTAATGTGAGTTGTCAGATCGGTTTAGCCTAATAATATGTGTAACCTTTGTTCAAAATAGTAACGCTGTCTTAGTTGGGCTGAACTGAGCTATAAGACAAACTTCAACTAGATTAGTGTAAGCAGTTCATGACAATTACAACTATGAGAACCGTGTTTTCTGGTGATATGGTAACCTGTGTTCAAAGAGCGATGTACACTTAATTGGGTGTGACTGTGGCTTAGCCTGGTTCATTAGAGCAACCTTTGTCTAGTACATGAACAAAGCAAATCTAGGATATATCAGTTATGTCAATAATGTGATGATCTTTGTTCAAACAGTAACGCGATTTTACCTATACATAACAGTGCCTTAGTTTAGTTAAGCCTAAAGTGAAGACAGTCTGCAATGAAGAGGTCAATTTGTCCTTATAATATAGCTGAGTGACTGTTTTTTGAACAAAGCTAAAGCAAATACGATATGACAAATAACCAGTAAGTGAGGCAATCTTAGTTGACCATGTTTGTTACTCAGATTTGTTCACAAAGCGTCCGCCAATAAATGTAGGCAGCTCTTAACTGTACTGTTAATATAGTGTAACTATGAAATCTGTGTTTCCTGATTATATGGTAACAGATCTTCAATGAGTAACACAAATTTAGTTGAACATGACGGTGCCTTAGCTTTGCTCTTTGAGTTGCTTATAACTATGCCCAAAGCTAATATAAGATATGAACTCAGTTTAATAAGATAGCTTTTGTCCAAATAGTAACTCGATTTTAGTTAGAAGTGACTGTACCTTACCTCAGTTAAGACAAACTGCAGCTAAGAGATCTTGATACATTATTCAGTAACTTGTTTTTGATCAAAACTAAAACGCAAGGTATGATAAGTAAGCAATATTCAAAACGTAAGGTGGTCTTAGTTGGCCATGCTTGTTACTCGGCTTTGTTCGTAAGACATCCATCTTTGATTAACTATAGTAGGCAGCTCGTAACCATAGTACTAATAAAGCTGACACAAACTGCAATTATGAGATCCGTTGTTCCTAATAATATGTTAATCTGTGTTCAAAGAGCAACGCAATCTTAGTTGAACGTGACTGTAGTTTAGCATGGTTTAAAGCAAATGTAAGATATGTCAGTTATCCCAATAATGTGATGACCTTTGTTCATATACTAACGCGATTTTAGTTAGAAGTAACGTTACCGTATCTTAGTTAAGATCAACTGCAACTAAAAGAGGTGCACCTATGGCTTAATATTGTTCAGCAACTTTTTGCTTGAATAAAGCTAAAACATACATGTGGCAGTTGACCAATATTGTTGATCTTTGTTCAATGAGTAACATTTTTGTTGAAAATGACTGTGCCTTAACTTGCAGTGCAACTCTTAGGTAGTAAAGTAACAAAGATAAACAATTTTAGTTGAACATGACTGTGCTATAAGTTTGTTCACAGAGTAACTCTTAAGTAGTAAAGTGACAAAGATAATTTAAGCTGAGACTATGAGGTAGGTAATGTGGTAACCTTTGTTCAAATAGTAACGCCATTTTAGGTGGGCCTATTCGGTTGTGCTTGATGCTAAGACAAACTGCAACTAAGTGGTCATTGTTCAGTGAGCATTGCTCAGCGACTTTGACATGAACCAAGCTGGAAGCATCCATCTCTTATTAATTATGATGAGATGCTGTTTGCCATATAGGAAAATGGTGAATTTAAAATTCATCTTATGGGACTATTTCATGAACAAAGGTTAATCAAGTGATAACCTGTATTCAAAGAGTGTCGCCGTTCTAGTTAGACACGACACTTTATCCAAATTGTATATTCTCCCAGGCTTATAACTATGCACAGAGCTTATGTATGAGATCAGTTTATCCCGATAAAGTGGTAACCTTTGTTCGAATAGTAACTCGATTTTAGTTAGACGTAACTGTACCTTATCTCAGTTAAGACAAACTGCAGCTAAGAGATCTTGATACATTATTCAGTAACTTGTTTTTGATCAAAACTAAAACGCAAGGTATGATAAGTAAGCAATATTCAAAACGTAAGGTGGTCTTAGTTGGCCATGCTTGTTACTCGGCTTTGTTCGTAAGACATCCATCTCTGATTAACTATAGTAGGCAGCTCGTAACCATAGTACTAATAAAGCTGACACAAACTGCAATTATGAGATCCCTTGTTCCTAATAATATGTTAACCTGTGTTCAAAAAGCAACGCAATCTTAGTTGAACGTGACTGTTGTTTAGCTTGGTTTAAAGCAAATGTAAGATATGTCAGTGATCCCAATAATGTGATGACCTTTGTTCATATACTAACGCGATTTTAGTTAGAAGTAACGTTACCGTATCTTAGTTAAAACAAACTGCAACTAAAAGGACTGCACCTGATTAATATGGCTCAATGTTGTTCACCAACTTTTTTCTTGAATAAAGCTAAAACAAACAGGGTGTGGCAGTTGACCAATATTGTTGATCTTTGTTCAATGAGTAACACAATTTTTGTTGAACATGACTGTGCCTTAACTTGCAGTGCAACTCTTAGGTAGTAAAGTAACAAAGATAAACAATTTTAGTGTAACATGACTGTTCTATAAGTTTGTTCACAGAGTAACTCTTAAGTAGTAAAGTAACAAAGATAATTTAAGCTGAGACTACGAGGTAGGTAATGTGGTAACCTTTGTTCAAATAGTAACGCCATTTTAGGTGGGCCTATTCGGTTGTGCTTGATGCTAAGACAAACTGCAACTAAGTGGTCATTGTTCAGTGAGCATTGTTCAGCGAGTTTGCCATAAACAAAGCTGGAAGCATCCATCTCTTATTAATTATGATGAGATGCTGTTTGCCATATAGGAAAATGGTGAATTTAAAATTCATCTTATGGGACTATTTCACGAACAAAGGTTAATCAAGTGATAACCTGTATTCAAAGAGTGTCGCCGTTCTAGTTAGATATGACACTTTATCCAAATTGTATATTCTCCCAGGCTTATAACTATGCACAGAGCTAATATATGAGATCAGTTTATCCCGATAATGTGGTAACCTTTGTTCGAATAGTAACTCGATTTTAGTTAGACGTAACTGTACCTTATCTCAGTTAAGACAAACTGCAGCTAAGAGGTCCTGATATATTGTTCAGTAACTTGTTTTTGATCAAAACTAAAACGCAAGGTATGATAAGTAAGCAATATTCAAAACGTAAGGTGGTCTTAGTTGGCCATGCTTGTTACTCGGCTTTGTTCGTAAGACATCCATCTTTGATTAACTATAGTAGGCAGCTCGTAACCATAGTACTAATAAAGCTGACACAAACTGCAATTAGGAGATCCGTTGTTCCTAATAATATGTTAATCTGTGTTCAAACAGCAACGCAATCTTAGTTGAACGTGACTGTAGTTTAGCTTGGTTTAAAGCAAATGTAAGATATGTCAGTGATCCCAATAATGTGATGACCTTTGTTCATATACTAATGTGATTTTATTTAGAAGTAACGTTACCGTATCTTAGTTAAGATCAACTGCAACTAAAAGGGGTGCACCTATGGCTCAATATTGTTCAGCTACTTTTTTCTTGAATAAAGCTGAAACATACATGTGGCAGTTGACCAATATTGTTGATCTTTGTTCAATGAGTAACATTTTTGTTGAAAATGACTGTGCCTTAACTTGCAGTGCAACTCTTAGGTAGTAAAGTAACAAAGATAAACAATTTTAGTTGAACATGACTGTGCTATAAGTTTGTTCACAGAGTAACTCTTAAGTAGTAAAGTGACAAAGATAATTTAAGCTGAGACTATGAGGTAGATAATGTGGTAACCTTTGTTCAAATAGTAACGCCATTTTAGGTGGGCCTATTCGGTTGTGCTTGATGCTAAGACAAACTGCAACTAAGTGGTCATTGTTCAGTGAGCATTGCTCAGTGACTTTGCCATGAACAAAGCTGGAAGCACCCATCTCTTATTAATTATGATGTGAAGCTGTTTGCCATATAGGAAAATGGTAAATTTAAAATTCATCTTATGGGACTATTTCACGAACAAAGGTTAATCAAGTGATAACCTGTATTCAAAGAGTGTCGCCGTTCTAGTTAAACACGACACTTTATCCAAATTGTATATTCTCTCATGTTCTCTTCGAACAAAGGTGAGACGGATAATAATGTGCCTCAGCTTTGTTCGTTAGATCTCCCCAACTGTCATTTATTATGAACAAAGGTAAATCGACTCTCGTTATGTTCACAATCCCATTTTTATTATTTCCCCGTTCATAAGGCCGACACTAAATACTTTAAGAAAACACTTCGAACCAATCAATCTTCCTAAATCCCACCCGTCATGGCAATAACCGCGCGACGCGGATAAATTTTATTACTATTTGCCACAAACACTTTTAATCTGACGAAATTTGATGAATTTACGATTCGGATTCGAGCGGTGACCGCAATGAAAAAAACGCAACGATAATGACGGTGACGACCGCAATGATTGTGTAACAATTGTTATGCAATAAATTGTTCAACGGTCGTGACAGTGGTTTACACCCAATGAAACTGTCACGACTGTACTTACGTTATCTGGACGTTTTAATTAAATAGTTAATCCGGGTACTCGTGCTCTCTATCATCATCATCATCATCATCATTATTATTATTATTATTATTATTGCTATTATTTTAAGGGCAGATGGTTCCTGGTTGTGCCGCGTAATTCGAACAAATGTAATAGCAATACAGAGAAATGAACAAAGAACAGGCTGTTTTTTGTATTTTTTGTTCATTGACAAAAGTCAAAAATTAGGATTTTAACGCATTTGAAGTCTTAATGATCTTAATCTAAATGAAACCTTAAATTTAATTACTAGTAGGTAATTTCTTATACATATTTGATTTTGCGTAAAAGTGACCTCTTGTGGTGAACAATCAAATTATTCATGAAATGCTTTTTTTTAACAGTGTTGCAGTTATTGTAAGTAAATAAATTACTGTAACGTTTTTACTATTGACTAAAACTAAAACACTACGCGATTATCCTAATTAATTTATTACTAACTCTTAACACATTTATTTCACACAGAGATGTTTATTTATTTTAACGCGCGCGGTCTCTCGCTTGAATGTTTACACACCGGTTCTTCCACTGCCTGGCTCGGGTCCGACATTCCCTTTTTATAGCTAGCCTTTCGCTTGCGAGAACCTTCGAGATATTCGCTGGAACGTTCTCGAAGTTCTGAAGATCATTCTAGAATTCGCGGAACTTGTTATCGCATCGAACTCTCTCGACTGTTCCCGTCGTCCTTCCCGGAATTGCAATAAGGCGAACTTGTGTAGCTCCCGGCGTGTTTATGTCGCGGCCGGCGAGCCGTTTCGTTACACTGCCCCCGCCTTAAAGATGTTTCGTCCCGAAACGTGTCCCTGACAGGCCCATGTAGAAATCTGCAGTTGGTCCCCTGTCTGCAACGCGAGGTTTGGTGGAAATAACAAGCCACGGTCTTCTTGTGGGCACTCCTCTCAGGATTCCAACAACACACCAAAATGTCTACCCCGGTGAAGCGAAGTAAGACCTCCAGCATATTCCTCACGACTCTCCATTCCAAGGCGTCCAATCCGCAAGCCAGTTTCGGGATGGCTAACTTAGTTAGATCTTCGCTAAGTAGGGTATCCCTGAGGTCATGTAGTGAGTCCCACAGGTCCAAATAGGTGGGCTTGTGAAAGGACCTCCTCTTGGTAACCAGGTAGAAGAGCGGCCGTTGTGATCCATCTTCCTTAATCCTCAGCGCTCGCCCGACTGCCGGTCCCTGATGATGGAGTTCGTCCAGTTTGCCGAACCTCGACCGAAACTCCGCGGCAATTCCCCGGGACATCCGCAGGTCCTGGGCCACGCAATGAGCCAGCGCATATTCAGGCGGTGTTCCGAACAGATCCCGTTGTTCTTCCCTGGTCACACCGAATCTGGCCTTCCCGGTCCCACCATACGCAGCCATAAACTCTTCAAAGGAGGGCTCATCCTCTTGGGGCCGTAGTTGGCGCACCTGTTGATCTTGGTCGTGGTCTCCCTCGAAAGGCGCTAATCGATTGTAATGCACGACCCTGGGCTTCCCATTCGGGACTTTGCTGATCCGGTAGATGACATCATTTATCTTGGTCTTCACTGTATACGGCCCTTCCCAGGCTTTCTGAAGCTTTGGTGATAACCCTCGTCTTCTTTGCGGGTTGTACAGCCACACCAGGTCTCCTTCTTCATATATGCCGCTGTCCGCCCGGACGTCATAGTGATCCTTCATGCGGTCGCTGGCGACTTGGAGATTCGTCCGTACCATCTCGTGAATCTGGTCCATCTTTCTGCGCAGCTCGGTGACGTAGTCTTCCCCAGCCAGATCTTCTCCCGGTTTGCAACCGAAGCTCAGATCGCAGGGAAGCCTCATCTCTCGCCCGAACAGTACCCTTGCTGGTGTTTGGCCGGTGGACTCGTTGATGGCAGAACGGTAGGCCATCAGGAAAAAGGGGAGATGTTGATCCCAGTCTCGTTGGTGTTGAGACACTACCTTCGAGAGGTACTTGCCCATGGTGCGGTTCATCCTCTCCACCATTCCGTCAGACTGAGGGTGCAGCGCCGTCGTTCTAGTTTTGCGAATTCCCAATTTTTCGCAAACTCCCTGGAACAGCTCGCTCTCGAAGTTACGCCCCTGGTCGGAATGCAATTCCAACGGTACTCCGAAGCGGCTCACTAGCTCCTTCACCAAGACATCTGCGACAGTTGTTGCTGCTTGGTTGGGAATCGCGTAGGCCTCTACCCATTTCGTGAAGTAGTCCATTGCCACCAGGATGTACTTGTTGCCGCAATCGGTTTCAGGGAATGGCCCAGTAATGTCTAGGGCGATCCTCTCGAAAGGACTTCCCACATTGTACTGTCTCATCGGGGCTTTCGGCTTGCGGTGCGGTCCATTGCTGGCTGAGCAAACTGTACATTTCCTGCACCATTCACGAACAGCCTCAGAGCAGCCCACCCAATAGAAACGCTCGCGCACTTTCTGCAGGGTCTTCTTTACTCCCAGGTGGCCTCCAGATGTTCCGTCATGGAGGTGACGTAGCACTTCCGCCACCTTGATCTTGGGCACGATGAGTTGGAATCGTCTTTCTGCGCCATTATCGGATTCGAGCACCCTTTTGAGCAGTCCATCCTGTATCACCAGGGAGTCCCACTGTGCCCAGTATGATTTCAGGGTCCTAGAGGATGGGGCCACTTCCTGCCATTCCGGTCGACGTCCCTCTTCTTTCCACCTCAGGATCCGTTGGAGTTCAGGGTCGCCTTCCTGCGCTCGCCGCAGCCCGTCTGGTGACCAGTCCTCGTCGGTGACCGTCGTGCGGCAAGTAGAAGCCTCCTTTACCTCTGCACGACTGCAGTGGGAACATCCCTCCGGACACGGTCTTCTTGAAAGAGCGTCAGCATTACGGTGGCTGGTTCCTGCTCTATGTTCGATGTCGAAGTCGTATTCCTGAAGACGCTCAATCCACCGAGCTACCTGGCCTTCCGGGTTCTTGAATCGCAGGAGCCATCTGATCGCCGCGTGATCCGTTCTCAACAAGAACTTCCTCCCATATAGGTACTTGTAGAAATGTTCTACTGACTTCACAGCGGCTAACAGCTCCCTTCTGGTGACACAGTAGTTCCTTTCGGGCTTGGACAGGACTTTACTGAAGTAGCCAACGACCCGCTCTTGTCCATCTTGCAGTTGTGACAAAACCCCTCCGATCCCGTCGTTGCTTGCATCTGTATCCAAGATGAAGCGTCCCTCTTGGGTCGGAAACCCAAGAACAGGGGCCGTCGTCAGGCGTCTTTTCAGGGCGTCGAAGGCTGCTTGGCATTCTTTATCCCAAAGGAAGGCTCGTTTTTCCTCGGTTACTCGTGTCAGCGGCTTTGCGATGTCAGAAAACATTCGGACGTAACGACGGTAGTAAGTGCAAAGCCCCAGGAAACTTCGTAACTGATGCTTGTCCTTCGGTGTTGGCCATTCTTGGACTGCTCGCACTTTTTCAGGGTCCACCTCGACGCCGTTACTGCTGACCACGTGACCCAGATAGTGTACTCTCGTTCTCAACAGATGGCATTTCCTTGGGTTGAGCGTCAGGTTAGCCATTCGGAGTCTTTTGAAGACTTCCTCCAGGTTGGACAGGTGTTCGTCAAACGTCCTCCCTACGACGATAATGTCATCCAGGTACACGAGGCACGTTTTCCAGGAGAGTCCTCTGAGTATGTTCTCCATGAGCCTCTCGAAAGTAGCAGGGGCATTACACAACCCGAATGGCATTACAGTGAATTGCCACAGTCCAGATCCTACTGTGAAAGCCGTCTTCTCCTTGTCTGCAGGGTCCATTTCCACCTGCCAGTAGCCACTCTTCAGGTCCAGGGTGGAAAACAGCTTCGATCCAGCCAGAGTATCCAGGGTGTCGTCTATCCGGGGAAGAGGGTAGCTGTCTTTCTTCGTCACGTTGTTTAGTAGACGATAATCTACGCAGAACCTGGTGTCTCCATCCTTCTTCTTTACCAAGACTACAGGAGATGCCCAAGGACTGCTAGATGGCTCGATGACTCCCTCTTTCTCCATGTCATGGATGATCTTCTCCGCTACCTCCCGCTTGGCCTGCGGCAACCTCCTTGCTGACTGGCGGATTGGTCTCGCGTTCCCCGTGTCGATCTTGTGTCTAACAATACTCGTTCTTCCAGAAGGACCCTTGTCAGACACGAAAATCGATCGGTATCTACGGAGTAGCTCAATAAGCCTCTTCTTCTCGGCTCCAGCGAGAGAATCGCAGGCATCCACTAGAGCTTCCTCCACTTTCGCGGCTTGGCAGGCAGCGCTTCCCGTCACCTGGTGGATCAGTGACGTCACTGGTGAACAGGTTCCCACTTTGATCCCCTTGCGGATGGTAACTGGGTAGTCATTGATGTTGATGAGCCGGACTGGAATTTCGTCACCCAGCGTCACCAAGGTCTTCCCTACGAGAACGCCTCGGCCCACCTCCACGTCGTGGTTCCAAGGTTCCACTACCGCAGGATTCCCTTTTCCGGTGACGCCTTGAAGTCGGGTCACCACTATTGATTCGCTCCTACTCGGCAGGGTGGCGTCTTCCGTCAGCCTTATCTGGTGGACCGTCTCGCCCTTGGTGTGCAGGAAAATTTCCTCTGGGCCGACTTGCATCACTTGTCGCTTCAGGTTGAGTGCGAAACCGTGGGTCTTCATGATGTCCATTCCCAAGATGGCGTCGTCTTCTATGTCAGCTATCAGGACTCGGTGTGGCGAAAATCGCGCAGTGCCGATCTTGATCTCGACGTCGACTTCTCCGTGGACGGCGGCAGCTTCGCCCGTAGCCGTTCGCAACCTCCACCTGGACTCCATCACTCTCTTCCCTCGCGTGTTCAGCAGGCCTGGCTTCAGGATCGTCTTGGATGCCCCGGTGTCGATCAGTAGGGTGTGTTTCCTGCCGTTAATTTCGCCATCCACGTACAGGCTGCCACCTTCACCTCTTAGGGTAGCTATCTTGATGACGGGATCTTGGGACGGACAACGGGTCGGAGCTGCTCCCTGGGAGTCGACCCGTTTGGATTTGTCGACCCTGGGGCGCTTGCGGTCCCTTCGGAGACGGCCAGCCTCTCCACACGGACAGCACTTCGCTGGTTCCTTTTTCTTCCCCTTCAGCAGTCCCTTGAGGGCGTTGACAACCTGCTCCAGGGCGTCCTCCTTCCGTTCGGCCTCCACGCCTGCGTCGTCCCCGACCACAGCCCGAACGCGGCCACAGCTCCTTGACGCCTCCGTCGCAGCCTCGTATTCCAGGGCCATCGAGAGTGCTTCCAATGTGCTCTTGGGACGCGACAGCCGTACCGCTCGCTGCATCTCCACATCCCTCAAGCCGTCGATGAAGGCCGAGACCGCGAGACTCTCCGTCATGGACTCCGCCGCTTCCGGGTAGGCGAATCTGACTAACTTCGCGATGTCGGCTTCAAACTCCTGAAGACTCTCTCCCTGCTTCTGTCGTCGGTTCTTCATTCGGGATTGGTAGACCTGCCCCAGGTGTGCGTGCCCGTACCGCCTCTCCAGCCTCTGGACGAGTAGCCCGAAGTTGTCCAATTCCCCCTCTGGAACCGTCTGCAGCACGTCGAGGGCGCTTCCCCGGAGAGCGACTGTCAGAGCCACTGCCTTGTCCCTCGGCGCCCAGTTGTTGGCTTTCGCCGCTGCCTCGAACTGCCGGAGGTAGTTCTCCCAGGGAATTTCCCCGTCGAAGGTTGGCGGCTTCACTCGGTGGCTCGCAGTAGGGACTGCCTCGATCCTGGTTACCTCCTCCGAGTCGTTAAACGGATTACCTGAACAGGACATATTTTGTCGACTGGGCTGGAAATGCATGGATTGTAATTGGTTCCCCAATTCTCGCAGTTGGTTTTCCAGTTCCAATCGTTGGCTTTTCTCAGTCTGAAGTGCGCTGTCCAGGTTTCCAATTCGGCTATCCAGCTCTCCGTGAAGTTCGTCCAACTCACCGTGGAGTTTTCCCATTTCGCCATGGAGTTCTTTTATGTTGTTATCCAACTCGTCGTGGAGTTTTCCTAGTTTGTTGTCCAACTCTCCGTGAAGGTTTTTCATGTTGTTATCTAGTTTTCCTATTTTGTTGTCCAACTCGCCGTGGAGTTCTTTCATGTTGTTATCTAACTCACCGTGGAGTTTTTCCATTTTGTTGAGGATGAGCTCACCTTCTTCCTCGAAACCGAAGGTTTCAGGGTCGTCTCCATTGCCGGTTAAATATTCCTCCAGACGTTTCTGCAGCACCGTTTTCGACCCTGTCGTTTCGAGTTCTCGTTCTTCCAATTCGCGTTTGAGGTCCACAACTTTTAAATCGCGTAATTTCTTCATTGTTCTTAATTTATTTCACTAATTAATCCGCACTCTGACACCACTGTAACGTTTTTACTATTGACTAAAACTAAAACACTACGCGATTATCCTAATTAATTTATTACTAACTCTTAACACATTTATTTCACACAGAGATGTTTATTTATTTTAACGCGCGCGGTCTCTCGCTTGAATGTTTACACACCGGTTCTTCCACTGCCTGGCTCGGGTCCGACATTCCCTTTTTATAGCTAGCCTTTCGCTTGCGAGAACCTTCGAGATATTCGCTGGAACGTTCTCGAAGTTCTGAAGATCATTCTAGAATTCGCGGAACTTGTTATCGCATCGAACTCTCTCGACTGTTCCCGTCGTCCTTCCCGGAATTGCAATAAGGCGAACTTGTGTAGCTCCCGGCGTGTTTATGTCGCGGCCGGCGAGCCGTTTCGTTACATTACTATAAACATTTACGATTGCAAATAAAAATTCCAATGAAATTACGAATCGTATCTATGACTAAGTACGTGTAATACGGCGAATTTATATGTTTCGATAAACGAAATTTGTTATTGATAAATAGTATTTGTAAATTACTATTAGACAAGCGTGTATGCAAATTTGCGTGGACACTTTTGTACATTGAAAGTTGTATAGTAGAGACATACATTCACGAGTATACGACGTATGTAACATGTCAACACATATCAACAAAAGCAGCGTGTAACGAAGAACATACCTGAGTGTGGGAATTACTTTATTTCGTCTATTAACCGAGATATTTCATTATGAAATTCGCTCTTAAACGTAAACAGACAGTAGACATCTTGTATTGAGATCTACACGGAACGAGAAAATCCTCCACAGAAACGTTTCTGGGCCTACGACTGCGGTCGGGAAGGTTAGGTTTGTTTGGTTTGGCTTGGATCAAAGTATAAACAAGAATAAATAGTATATCATTATACTAGTTTGAGTGTGGCCATACTCAGTCTTATTAAAATAACATTTTCTAAAAAATATGAAACTATCTCCAAATGATATATAAGCCCTTTTTACGGCATTTCCTAATTTTCTTTGAAAAAATACAGAGACCTGCGTACTTTACTACCACCTAGTTAGCAATTTAAACTCTTATTGTTTAATTCGGATCCAACTTTACGATTGCAAAATTAAGAGGTCTGCGATGAACAAATTCATTTTTGCAAAAACTGCTCTATGAGTTTCTTTGAAATTTTTATCACTTGTTGTGCACTACAAGAGCTTACCTTTTACGGAAAATCAAAGGTGTGCAGTTATTTTTGCAAAAGTTGTCAATAATTTAATTTGAACTCATTTTAGGTTTACCAAGTAACTTTTATCACAGCTCTTTTTGAAGCCCTGCAAGATGAATATTTCAGTTTTTTCTTATGTACCAAAATGCGCTAAAATCATCCATTTTTGACCGTTAATTGTCAATGGACAAAAAATGCAAAAGAAAATTTAACTGACTTCACATGACTTTTATGCCAAAGAACCACAGAACACATTTTGAGTTCTTATCGACCATCTACGTCCCACGTTGGATTCCAATGAGAATCTTCCTTATGAATGGAGAGACACGTTATCGCGACCTCTTCAACCACTTCATATCTTGTCAGGCACTTCATGTCGCCACTGGTTAGTCACGGTCGTCGTCCAATATAACCGAACGTCGTCGGCGGGATCACATCGATTCTCTCTCTCTCTCTCTGTGTGTGTGTTAGAAAAGGAAAATGTAAGAATTGTCGTTCTTCCAGCACATGACCTACATGGCAGACACAGTGGTAGTGACGTATCGGACCACACTGAGGCAAGCTCTTGTGTCTGTTCTGTGTCACATTAGTTACAATCACATTAACCGTAATCGTTTCGATAAACAATTAATAACAATTTAATCGTAGCAAGCGAAACGAACCCCGTAATCGAATTAATAAAAGAGTGTTTTTTTTAGTTGTACGATTTAGAGGGTGCGCTCGGTCCCTATAACAAGATTGGCCGGTCCGGTCCTGGTCATATTGGGAATAACGATTTATTATTATTATATCGACTGTCGCTATTTATAGAGTCGCAATCGCATTCAGTCGAGGTCGAATCGAACTGTGATTATCGATTATTGCGATCTTAACAATTCTATTGATATTTCCTTATTCCCGAAACCCGGCCGGACCAATAAATTTAGATGAGCAACACCTGCATGGATGGAGACATTAGGCTTTAGTAGATGTTTTACGCAAACAAAATTTTGTTTTGGATATAATCGCTTTACACTAAATTCGGGTCGGGTGCGACTAGCACCAAGCCGATTAGAGAGGTACAGGGATTAAACGATAAGAAGGGATCGACCGGCCGTCGGTTCCTTTATGAAACTTAAAGAATTAGTTTACTGTAATAATGTACAAATATTTAATTATGATTTACATGAAAATATTTTTAGTGAAATCGTCGTGTATTAATTATGAGTTTAAAATCATAATTAAATACTTGTACATTATTACAGTAAACTAATCCTTTAAAAGTTCCATACGTACAGGTAAACGAATTGGTGGCCTTCTTATCGTTTAATCCCTGTACCTCTCTAATGGGCTTGGTGCTATTCGACCCCCCCCCCTAAATTCGACGGAGAACAAACAAGTTTTGGCACCTTTCATGTACACTTAATTCAAAGTTTTCGGAGATTCTAAACTTACTTTTTGGCATCTCAAATTTGCGATTCAAACATTTTTGTGGG
The DNA here is from genome assembly GCA_946251905.1 of Cryptocephalus moraei. Taxonomy (NCBI): domain Eukaryota; kingdom Metazoa; phylum Arthropoda; class Insecta; order Coleoptera; family Chrysomelidae; genus Cryptocephalus; species Cryptocephalus moraei. The sequence continues at coordinate 6,861,836 of OX276462.1, read as the reverse complement.
AATCTCCTCTTATACAGAGCGTTTCGAAATTAAATCGCGTCTTGTAACTTACTGTCGTTATTCGTAGATAAGATGTGCTTAATTACTGTACCAGTATTTATTACAGATTTGTTCTGCAAATAGGGAAAATGTTGCAGTATTTTTTCAAAAAAATTCTAGTAGATTGTTTATAAAATATTTAATATGAGAGATTTCAAAAATATAACGAGCTAGTAATTTTGTATAAATTAATTACGACCAAATGTAATATAAAATACATAAATTAATAATATAACAAATACAAAAAAAAGCATTTGTCGAAGGAAGAAATTTCACATTTTCAAAATCCGATGGTTGTTTGGGGAGCAAAATGGTTGAATAAATTCCCAAAAGTGATTTTTGGAGAATGGGATGGGTGAATAAATTTCTACAATGGTTTCTTGAGAAGTAGGATTTATTAAAAAAATCCCACAGTGGTTTTTGGGGAGTAAGATGGTTGAATGGATTTTTGGATAGTCGGATGGTTGAAAGGTTTTTTGGAAATCAGATGTGTGAATAAATTTTTGAAATTGTGTATTTCTTTTGTAATGGGATGACTGGATAAATTCTAACACGGTTTTTGGAGAGTAGGATGGTCGAATGAATTTTTAAAAGGTGCTTTTTGGGTAGTGGGATGGTCGGATACAATTTCTACAATGGTTTCTTGAGAAGTAGGATTTTTTAAAAAAAAAATCTAGTGGTTTTCGGGGAGTGAGATGGTTGAATTAATTTTTTGAAAGGAATTTTGGAAAGTGCGATGATTGAATAAATTCTAACACGGTTTTTTGAGAGTGGGATGGTTGAATGAATTCCTGCAACCATCTTTTTAGGGGGATTGGGATGGTTCAATGAATTTTTAGAAGGGGTTCTTTAAAGTAGGCTACTTGAACAAATTCCCACATGTGTTTTTTGATTAATGGCATGGTTGAATAAACTCCTACGAAGCTGTTTTGGGGTGAGATGGTTGAATAAATGCTACAAAAGGTTTCTAAGCGTCGGACGGTTGAATGAATTTTTAAAATGGTTTCTTAAGAAGTATGAAGATCGAATAAACTGTTACAGTGGTTTTTTGGAGAGTGGCATGGTTGAATAAATTTCCACGAAGGTTTTTTTTGTGGCGCTTAATGGTTGAACAATTTTCTAAATAGGCATTTTAGAGTTCGATGGTTGAATAAGATCTACAAAGGTTTTTTGAATGTAAAACGAGTCAATGAATTAAAACCACAGTTTTTGGGTTAGTGGAATGGTTGATTAAAGTGCTACAAACATTTTTTTTAGCTGCGAAATGGTTGAATAAATGCTACAACGGTTTTTTTGGGGCGTGACATGGTTCTAATGTTCTACCATGGTTTTTAGGGGAGTGGAAGGTTTAATAAATTCCTGTAATGGTAGTGGAGAGCAAGATGGTTGAATGAATTTTTAAAAGGTGCTTTTTGGGTAGTGGGATGGTCGGATACAATTTCTACAATGGTTTCTTGAGAAGTAGGATATGTAAATAAATTCCTACAATAGTTTTTTTGGAGGGTGAGGGGGTTGATTAAGTCTCTTCACTGGTTTTTTGACAAGTGACATGGTTGAATAAATTCCTACAGAAGTTTTTTGAAACTTAGATGATGGAATAAATTTCTACAGTGGTTTCTTGAGAAGTAGGATTTTTTAATAAATTCCTACAATGGTTTTGGGGAGTGGGATGGTTCAATGAATTTTTAAAAGGTGTTTTTGGATAGCGGGATAGTTAAATAAAGTTCTACAATGGTTTCTTGAGAAGTAGGATTTTTTAATAAATTCCTACAATGGTTTTTGGGAGCAAGATGGTTGAATGAATTTTTAAAAGGTGCTTTTTGGGTAGTGGGATTGTTAGGTTAGGTTCTACAATGGTTTACAATGGTTTCTACAATACTTTTTTGGGTGGTGAGGTGGTTGCTTAAATTTCTACAGTGGTTTTTTGAGAAATGAAATGAATTTTTAAAAGGTGCTTTTTGGGTAGTGGGATGGTCGGATACAATTTCTACAATGGTTACTTGAGAAGTAGGATATGTAAATCAATTCCTACAATAGTTTTTTTGGAGGGTGAGGGGGTTGATTAGGTCTCTTCACTGGTTTTTTGACAAGTGACATGGTTGAATAAATTCCTACAAAAGTTTTTTGAAACTTAGACGATTGAATATATTTCTACAATGGTTTCTTGAGAAGTGGGATTTTTTTAAATAAATTCCTACAATGATTTTGGGGAGCAAGATGGTTGAATGAATTTTTAAAAGATGCTTTTTGGATAGTGGGATGGTTGAATAAATTTCTACAATTGTTTCTTGAGAAGTGGGATTTTTTAATAAATTCCTACAATACTTTTTTGGAGAGTGAGAGGGTGGAATAAATTTCTGCAATGGTTTCTTGAGAAGTAGGATTTTTTAATAAATTCGCACAATGGTTTTTGGGAGCAAGATGGTTGAATGAATTTTTCAAAGGTGCTTTTTGGGTAGTGGGATGGTTGAATACAGTTCTACAATAGTTTCTTGAGAAGTAGGATATTTAAATAAATTCCTACAATACTTTATTGGGGGGTGAGGGGGTAGATTAAATTTATACAGTGGTTTTTTGACAATTGACATGGTTGAATAAATTCCTACAGAAGTTTTTTGAAACTTAGATGATTGAATAAATTTCTACAATTGTTCCTTGAGAAGTAGGATAGTATTTAAATAAATTCCTACAATGGTTTTGTGGAGCAAGATGGTTGAATGAATTTTTAAAAGGTGTTTTCTGGGTAGTGGGATGGTTGAATAAATTTCTACAGTGCTTTCTTGAGAAGTAGGATTTTTTAATAAATTTCTACAATGGTTTTGGTAAGCAAGGTGGTTGAATGAATCATTAAAAGGTGCTTTTTGGGTAGTGGGATGGTTGAATAAATTTCTACAATAGTTTCATGGGAAATAAGATATTTAAATAAATTTCAACAATACTTTTTTGGAGAGTGAGAGGGTGGAATAAATTTCTGCAATGGTTTCTTGAGAAGTAGGATTTTTTAATAAATTCCTACAATGGTTGAATGAATTTTTAAAAGTTTTTTTTTGGATAGTGCGATAGTTAAATTATTTTCTAAAATGGTTTCTAGAAAAGTAGGATATTTAAATAAATTCCTACAATAGTTGTTTGGAGGGTAGGGGGGTTAATTAAATTTCTGCAATGGTTTCTTAGGAGGTAGGATTTTTTAATAGATTCCTACAATGGTTTTGAGGAGTGAGATGGTTGAATGAATCTTTGAAAGGTGTTTTTGGATGGTGGGATAGTTAATTAAATTCCTACGAGGGTTTCTTGAGAAGTAGGATATTTAAATAAATTCCTACAATAGTTTTTTGGGCGGTAAGGGGGTTGATTAAATTTTTACGAAAGTTTTTTGAAAGTTACATGATGGATAAAATTTCTACAGTGGTTTTTTGAGAAGTAGGATTTTTTAATAAATTCCTACAATACTTTTTTGGAAAGTATGGAATAAATTTCTGCAATGGTTGCTTGGGAAGTAGGACTTTTTAATAAATTCCTACAATGGTTTTGGTGTCCAACCAAAACGTATATTGTATAAAATGTAATTAAAATATAATTATATACGTTGTTTTGTAAAGAACTTTATTATTAGTGATCGTAGTAACAAATCACTAAACGTTTTGCATAATTATGTAATTATAAACAAACAATTTTGTTAATATAACGTTTAGAACTAATTTTGGCAATAGAATATGATCTATCCAAATTCCAAAAATAGTGGAATACTATGCCAAACCTCATATTATAAATTTATGCTTCCGTAGAAGCTATCTATCTAATCTATGAGTGCATCACTTATTCAAACAGTAGTAAGTACTAAAAGTGTGATCTAATGAACCATCTAACATTGAAGATTTGCCGCTTGAATTCGTTTCAATTAATTTAATGAAATGGGTTTATAAATATAATAATATTATGAATAGGTTTATTCCAGTTTCAAAAACACAGTCAGTATTTTCCATTATTTTTGCAAAATGTCAAAAAGTAATTGAACTAATTACTAATTGAAATTATTGTAAGAAGATATTAGTTGCTACAAAACTGAGTAGTATTTGGAAGAATTCTTGTTTTGTGTGTAGGTACATTTGAAAAAGAAATTTATTAAAATATTATATGTAGTTGTATGTACAGAATGACTCATACGTTATACTAACAAAACAACATTACAAAAAATATTTGTCAATAAGAAAATTAGACAATCTTCTTGTTGAGATAAAATTCTATGGTATTATATATCAAAGACATAAAGTACTATCAAGTTACTTAATAAAAGCTCAAAGTAAGTAAATATCAAATTATATTACAATAAATAAACGATAAAAGCTTCGCTCCACTATAAGCCTTCCTCAAAATATCAAAATCAATTTGTACGAGAAAATTGTATTTGTAATGTTACAATTAATTGTAATTTTCTTACCATCTTGGGCTGTGCTTTCAATATTATTTTGGGTTGTATTGGGTTAATTTGTACAAAATTGTCTTTATATTTTTGAAATCTCTCGTATTATTTATTTAATCAAATTAATCAAATCAAAGGATTTATCAAAATTTCTAATTACAGCAGACGTAGTTATGATTTGTAGTTATGTCAAAATATGTGACAGTTCTGCCAACGAGATATCATAAAGAAGCGATTTAATTTTGAAACTAGCAATATTACGATCACCCTGTATAATACGTCTTTCTCTCGCTCTCTTCCTCCTCTGTTTAAGTGGTAGAATTGAAATAGATTTTAGTGGTCATTGCTTGAAATTTTGACCGTTAGACGAAAGAAACATGTCGCCTACTTTGAGGGTCCGCTCTAACAAACCCAATTTTTGTTTTAAAAACCTATAAGCGTGTGATTGGTGGTGGTGTTCTTCTATTACATGTATCTCGTCTAGAATTGTAGTTATTATTTTTGTTTGTGTTCGCTTTTTTTTTACTTTGTTCAATATGTTTTGATTTTGTTGTTTTGTTTAAATATAGATCTTTCTCTCTCTTCCTCGCTCTGTAGTTGTACACATAAGCGCACTAGATTAGAATTCATGCTAGGTATTTTCTAGAATGCTTATTGTCGCTTATATGTTTTATTTTTATTTTTGTTTTATTTTTATTATTTTCGTACGTGACTGTTTTCTTGTCGGATCCGGATCTGGAATCACCGGTACAGCGTTGAGGGAAAAATGACGATTTCTTACTTTTCACTACTTAAATTTAAGAAACCATCAACACAACGTTGTTCGTCCCAGCGGACCAGGCCGATCTCGCTCTCGTTGTGCAGTGGCGGGAATGCCCGAGCCTGTAGATATGGAGGTACTTGGGCCACCCCCCTCTACTTTTATCGGAAGAGACCGGTGAACTTGAAGTGGGGGGGGTGGCCCAAGTGCAGGTGTTAAATGTTACATTATGTCGTTATGGCTTTATCACTGTACCGGGTGTTCAATTTTATACGAGTATGACGTTTGCATAATTTCCAACTTAACTGCCTTAAAGGGCAATCGACGTCATTTTTTAAACAATTCGGTTGTTAGTGCACACATACTAACTTCACGGCACAGTTACTAACGCAACAGCTGAACTGTTTTTAGGATGAACGTCGTTAAGATCGTATTAACTACATTATTTTTGAACACTGTGTATATCCTGGAAAACAGTCACGGCAGGTTTGTGCCGGCAAGCATTCGAACATGTTATAACAACATGTCGGTGACATGTTTCCTTCTTGCCGGAACAATCCTAATGTGTACATATCATGTATAACAGACGAAAAACCGATACGCTCGCTCCAAACTCAATTTAAGGTGCGGTCGTTGGGGTGGATTTTTCGCCACTTTTAACCGAGTGGGCTAAGTTTAGCTAAAATCGCTCAGAAAATTGAAGAAAATCCCATGAAAATCGTCCCTTTTGGAAGATGGCTCGATTTAATAGGGGAAACGATAGATCTGCGTGTGTATAATCAGCATACCGAAAATGGGCTCTGTAGTTCCGATAGGGTCCGCACAATGGCGGATCTTCTGAAATTTTGAAGTGAAACTTCTATCGTCTCGCTCGAAAAATTTGTTTTCTTAAGGGTAGAATTGGAGTTTACTGCCGTGTAAAGGCAGTAGTGTGGAGTCAGTTAGCTGGAGTAATAGAATTTTGTTTTGTCTGCCGATGTTCACTTTTAGGGGGTAAAATCCGCCCCTAAAATTCACCCTTAACTTCGTTTTAATAGTTCGTAACCGAGTAATGATATTTTCAAACCAACGCCAAAATGGTTAGACTGTGGGAATCTAAAACTGCGCCATTTTTAATTGTAAGGGTTGTAATCTCAATTTTTGAAAAACTGAATATCTTGTTTCCTTATGTTAGTACGTTGTTTTTTTTTTTAATTTATGTTACTTGAAATATGTATGCGTATGTAGTTTCAATGACTTGATGCTGACGTGCGCCGGAGTCGCGGGATTCACACGGAAGTTGCGCATGCGCGGCAGCTGTAGAGAGGGGGCAGGCGGTTTCCGATTGGCGAAGATTGTGGCGCGAACCTAAATCCGACCAATCGAAGCCGAGCTCCTGCCGCATTCCTCCTCCCTTAAGTCGAGTTTGGACGGAGGGTAGGTCTGTTACGCATGTCGTATGTACACGCCGTGTTACGGTTAGTTACGCTATGACGATTGGGGTCCGCTAATTGTGTTGTGTTGTGTTGAGCAGCACGAAGGTGGTGTAAACCCCACTGACTCAATGACGAGGGCCCTCATAAGTGACGACTCTATTGCCCGACAAAGCGCCCTCGGCCCCGTCCAATTGGGGTACGTATCATTTTCAACCCTCTTCGAACTTTTCCTCCTCACGAATCGTCCCGCGGCTAAGTGTCGAGGGGAGGGGTTTAAAGGCCCGTCCGGGGGGTTGGCGATTAGGGGATGCTTCATCCCTTATATTTCGTACGTGGGAAGTGGCGAGTTGGGCAAAATTTTAAATAGGAGAAATTGGGGTAAAATCTTCAATTCGGCGTCAGCATGAAATCCGTTACGCTATGGGTCATCGTACGCGTTTTATCTGTCGGCACTCCCACGAGTGCAACATTTCTTTAGACAAATGTAATCATTGGGTTTATTCGGGTTAATTTTGGGGGTTTCCATTGGAGCGACCCTCGGGGAACGTTTGTTGATAAATTGGGTGAGTACTGCGCACGCGCGCCTTTAATTTTCCTCTTGGCACTTATCCTGACATCTCTACTCTCTCTCTTTCTCTCGCTCTCTCTCTTTTTCTATCTCATACACCAGCGATTATACTTTTTTTTTGTTTTTCTATCGCGGGAAGTGAAATTGGCGAAAGTTTCATTTCCTCGCGTCGTTCGTTCCAGTCGTCGTTATTAATAACTCGAATGTATTTCGGGAACGTTAATCGAATGTCGGAGTTATCTCTTTGAACGTACAGTTTAGATCTACATTGGCGAGAGCGTTTGTTTTTAATATTTAACCGGCCCGTCAGACCGGCGTTCTGTTTGATGGAAGGTTTTAACGGGACGTCAGATTTATTTATGTACATACTTTTCGAGCGTGGTTTAGTTTGTAGATGCGGAAATATCGCTCGTTTTAATATACGAGGTGTTCCGAAAATAGCGCGCAATCCGAGAAAAGTACACTCTTTTCAAAATAAATCCCGATACACGTCATTTTGATCTACTTCCAATACTACCAACTTAATATAGTTCCAGCGCATCGCAATTTATGTGTTCCGTGTATATACATGGTTATGTATACTGTCAACCTAAATTACACGGAACACATAAATTGCGATGTGCTGGGAATATATCAAGTTGGTAGTATTGGATGATTCTGACGTCATCAAAAAGAGTGTAGTTAGGAGTTTCCTGTTTGGCCACTAGTCGACGTCATTACGGCTCGGTGGAAATGTCATTACATTTCGAACGTGGAATAACATAAGTAGTACTAAAAAGAGTACTTTGAATACCTTTGAGGAGTTGCATCAAAATTGGGAACTCTTAGAATTCAAGTTTTGTGTAACGTTTCCAACTTAAGCGCATATTAATAGCACAACTTCAGACGAAGGCTTCAAACTTGTGCAGTACTTTACTGAAGTCGTGCTAAGTATCTTTGCGGAGTTTCATCAAAATTAAAGTATCAAGTAATTTTTTGGGAAGTTCGATGTGATGAAAACAGATTTTTGTAACGTTTCAACCTTAAGTTCCTTATGGTTGAAGCCCCAATTTTTTTCAGTACTTTAATGAAACTCCACCAAGTAACTTTAAGGAGTCCTGTATTAATTTTTCATCACTTTTTAAATTCCAACGTTGCATCAGCAGATTTTGATAAAATTTCTAACCAGAGTTTGAATTATTGGAAAAAAATGGAATAATGGCCTTAAATTTCTTCAGTACTACAATGAAAACTTTGACTCGTTCTTCCACAATTTGAGTTTCGATGAAATTTTTGTGAATTTTTGGAAATTCAGCGTTGTAAAAGTAGATTTTTGTAACGTTTCAAACTCAAGTTCGTATTATTGAAGCGAATTAAGATAAAATCCCAAAACTTTGTCATTAGTACAATGAAACTACAAGATAACGTTAAGGAGTTGCATCAAAATTGAAATTTCTATCAATAACTGTAAACTTATAAAATTCAAGTTTTTCATGTCAAACTTAAGTTCAAATTACTGACTCAAGTTCAGACTAAAGCTTCAGATTTGTTCAGTAGTTTACTTAAACTGCGCTAAGTAACTTTGGGGAGTTTCATCGAAATTAGTGTACCGACGAATTTTTTGGGAAACTTAAGTTCCTTAAGATCGAAGCCCTAAACTTCATCAGTACTTTAATGAAACTCCACCAAATAATTTTAAGGAGTTTTGTATTAATTTTTTATTACTTTTTACATGGCAACGTTGCATAAGCAGGTTTTGGTAAAATTTCTAACCAGAGTTCGTACTATTGGAAAAAATTGGAAGAATGGCCTTAAATTTCTTCAGTACTATAATGAAATCGTACTATATAACTTTGAGTCGTTGTGCTAAAATTTGAGTTTCAATTTTTGTGATTTTTTGAAAATTCAGCTTTGTAAAAGTAGATTTTTGTAACGTTTCCAATTTAAGTTCATATTATTCAATCGAATTGAGATAAAATCCCGAAACTTTGTCATTAGTACAATGAAACTACAAGATAGCTTTAAGGAGTTGCATCAAAATTGAAGTTTCGATCAATAACTGTAAACTTTTAAAATTTCAGTTTTTCATGTCAAACTTAAGTTCAAATTACTGACACAACTTCAGAGTAAAGCTTCAAACTTGTTCAGCAGTTTACTGAAACTGCGCTAAGTAACTTTAGCGAGTTTCATCGAAATTAAAGTATCGACGAATTTTTTGGGAAACTTAAGTTCCGTAAGATCGAAGCCCCAACTTCATCAGTACTTTAATGAAACTCCACCAAATAAATTTAAGGAGTTTTGTATTATTTTTTTAATACTTTTTAAATTCCAACGTTGCATCAGCAGATTTTGGTAAAATTTCTAACCAGAGTTTGTATTATTGGAAAAAATTGAGATAATGGCCTTAAATTTCTTTAGTACTACAATAAAAATCGTACTATATAACTTTGACTCGTTGCGCCAAAATTTGAGTTTCAATTTTTGTGATTTTTTGAAAATTCAGCGTTGTAAAAGTAGATTTTTGTAACGTTTCAAACTTAAGTTCATATTATTGAAATGAATTGAGATAAAATCCCAAAACTTTGTCATTAGTACAATGAAACTACAAGACAACTTTAAGGAGTTGCATCAAAATTGAAGTTTCAATCAATAACTGTAAACTTTTAAAATTTCAGTTTTTCATGTCAAACTTAAGTTGATATTTGTGACTCAACTTCAGACTAAAGCTTCAAACCTTGTTCAGTAGTTTACTGAAACTACGCTAAGTAACTTTGTGGAGTTTCATGGAAATTAAAGTATCGACGAATTTTTTGGGAAACTTAAGTTCCTTAAGATCGAAGCCCCAAACTTCATCAGTACTTTAATGAAACTCCATCAAATAAATTTAAGGAGTTGTGTATTAAATTTTCATTACTTTTTAAATTCCAACGTTGCATCAGCAGATTTTGGTAAAATTTCTAACCAGAGTTTGTATTATTGGAAAAAAATAGAATAATGGCCTTACATTTCTCCAGTACTACAATGAAAATCGTACTATATAACTTTGACTCGTTGCGCCAAAATTTGAGTTTCAATTTTTGTGAATTTTTGAAAATTCAGCGTTGTAACAGTGGATTTTTGTATCGTTTCAAATTTAAGTTTGTATTATTGAAACGAATTCATATAAAATCCCGAAGCTTTGTCATTAGTACAATGAAACTACAAGACAACTTTAAGGAGTTGCATCAAAATTGAAGTTTCAGTCAATAACTGTAAACCTTTAAAATTTCAGTTTTTCATGTCAAACTTAAGTTCAAATTACTGACTCAACTTCAGACTAAATCTTCAAACTTGTTCAGTAGTTTACTGAAATTGCGCTAAGTAACTTTAGCGAGTTTCATCGAAATTAAAGTATCGACGAATTTTTTGGGAAACTTAAGTTCCTTAAGATCGAAGCCCAAAACTTCATTAGTACTTTAATGAAACTCCACCAAGCAACTTTAACGAGCTCTGTATCATTTGTTAGTAATTTTTAAAGTTCAACGTTATATAAGCATATTTTTGTAACATTTCAAATAGCAGTTCATATTTTTGAAACAACATTAGACAGAAACCTCAATTTTTGGTTTGTTGATATATTAGTCAAAATTCATTGAGCAACTTTAAGGAGTTTTATCAAAATTGAAGTTTCTTTAAAAAAATTATGAATTTAAAGATTAATGTTTTGTAATCAGGTTTTTGTAACATTTCAAGCCAAAGTTCGTATTGTTGAAACAAAATTGCCATAAAAGCATCAAACTTCGTGAGTACTTAATAAAACCGTACTATATAACTCAGAAGACATTCATCGAAATTTGAATTTCTGTGAATTATTTGTGAATTACATAATATATTATTAAATTTCAAGGTTATATAATTAGATTTTCATAACATTTCAAACTCAAGTTTATATTTTTAGAACAGATTGAGATAACAGCCTCAAACTTTGTCAGTACTTCAGTGAAACCGTATTATATAATTTTAAGAAGTTTTATCATATTTGTAGTTTCAATAAATTGTTTGTGTAATTCATATTATTAAAACAAATTCAGATAGTAACCTGAAACTCCTTTGGTACTTTAGTAATACCTTACTTTACAACTTTGAGGAGTTTCATCATGGTTGGAGTTTCGATGAACTTTGTGTAATTTTTTTAAGTTCAGTGTTATATAAGCACTATTAAGCCAAAGTTCTAAAAAAAATTGAGATAAGAGCCTAATACTGTATTAAATAACTTTAAGGAGTTTCATTAGAATTGAAATTTTGATAGTTTTTTTTAATTCTAAGAGTTTGGTATTATATAAACAGATTTTGTAACGTTTCAAACTCAAATTCTTATTATAGAAAGAAATTTAGGAAATAAGCTCAAACTCAGTTAGTACTTCATTTTAAGCATACTATGTAACTGTGTGTTTTGAAATTTCAACCTTTTGTAACATGACAAATCTAAGTTCATATTATTGAATTCAGGTAATGGGCTGAAATTTTTGAATATCAGTATTTTAATGAAACTATATTATGTAACCTTGAGAAGTTTGACATAAATTGGAGTTTCACTAAATTTTCTACGACTTGTTTTGGGCAAATTATAGTTAAATGTAACTGAGCTTAAAAAAAAATCAAACAACATTTTATGATTTTTCGAATTTCTTCACTATTTCAGGTTTTTGGCCGAATACGTGGGATTGAACTACGACTTAACTGAACTGTCGTTATTTCCAGGACACCTTGTGTAACGTATTAATAGATGTAAGTTCGTGCTGAAGTAATAATTGAATTCAGTATTGTTTTCGACCGAGATAATTGGGTTTTATAATGAGGTTCCGTGCCTATTGTTTTTAAAAAGTCTTTAATTACATAGGTAATTGTTTACTTTTACTGCTAATTCCACTTCATCCCAGGTATCAAATTAAGTGTCGTTTAAGCGCACAGGATATTTCGTCGATAAAACTGTCAGTTAGTTTTCGTACAAATTATGGATGAGATATTGAATATTTTATGACGTTAATGGAAATCGTCTTATGTAATAAAAGGTTATTTACCTTTTCGGTGGAAAACGGGAAACCCCGCGTTTCGGGTTTTAGTAGACGGTTTATTTCATTATTTCCTAACGGAGAGTATGTATGTAATAAATGATTAATCATAATTTTTTTTCATTGAGGATTATCGGTTATCGTTGGGTAAACAAGTGACAGACCCAAATGTAAATAGTGGTGCGTTATCACGTTCCCGATAATGGTTTATTTAGTATCGCAAAAGGCGCCAAATGTAATAATTTTTGGGTGTTCCTATAAATATAGGCATCTCGATGAATTAATAATACACGAACTGCGCTCGAAGGTTCCGACATTCGTAATGGACTCAATTTAAGAAAGTGTATTAAATATTAATAAAAATGATTATATAGTAATTAAGGTTAAATTTATTAAATATGGTGTAATTAGACGACTGGGACGATCCCCCCCCCCTCCCCCAATCACCGCCCGCCTAACAGTCAGCATTAATTTCGACTATTTCCACCACCATCATCGAATAATTCGATTTTCGTTTTTTGTTAACACTAAACCCTTCTCGTTGTACAGTTTTCCGGAAAAACAATTTGACCCGGAGGAATACTTTCCATGGTCAGTATTGATACTTTTATATACTTATCCGCTTTACAATTTTTTGTTTTGTTTTGCCGAACATTGTTACAATATTCAAGTACTCAGGTGGTTGAAGGTAGCACGACGCTTCAGAGCTGTCAATACCAGCAGACGATACGAACCGAATTCAATTCGAGCTTATATATGTGTCTTTGTTATTATTATTATTTTATTTTAATAATTTTTGCTCTAATCGGTAGTTAGAACGATTAATAACCATGTGCTGGTAAGAACAACATAGTGCGCAGGACCGTCTATTCCACTGCTCAGAACGGGATGGGACTCTGAGCTCTGAATATACTGTCCTGTCGTTAGTATTACTGTTACGATTATTCGTGTATTAACTGGGATGAGTGTTAATAATCGTGAGCGTCTCTTCCCGTTAGCTTCGTAGCAGGCGTCATCCTGAGGGAACGCATCCCAGCGTTCGAGAGGATGCTGTGGAGGGCGTGCAGGGGCAACGTCTTCCTGAGACAGGCAGAGATCGAGACTCCCCTGGAAGATCCGTCGACGGTAAACTCAGAGAGGCTTCGTGGACTTGTATTTTATGGACCTTAACTCTCCTGTTAAACTCTCCTGATTACAATTTTTGAGTTGCAATGGCTCAGATAGCATATGTAGCTCAGCGAAGCAAGAAGGGTCTAAATGGCATTATGAAGGGAAAACCGATTGGCTTTCTGAGCTTTGTGCTGTGGCCTGAACGGATACCTCAATAGTGCAAAGAAACTACAAGGCAAAGGCATACTCCACGTTCCGTAAAAGATAGAAGGCTTCTGTAAGTTATTCTAACAGATTCGTAATGACCGGTGAGGCTAATACAAGAAGGCACTTTTGTACTTACGAAGACATTGTACGACTAGATTTGTTAAGTTTTTCGTTGCCTACGATTTGGTATTTGGGGTCTTCTGGGATATCTTGGTCAAGAACCGCATTTTTGGTCATGTTTTACCTTCATTAAAATCTAGATTTTTATTATTTTTGATAGATTTCCATGTATGGAAATCAACCCAAATTGCAAAGAAATGTTGTCCTACTGCCTTTCATTTCATTAATCTGCCCAGAAACTTTTTCTTTGGAATAAAGAGACTTGTAAGGATAATAACAGCAGTTGAATGAAGCTATTGATAACCATTTCTTAACTGATGAAACTGTTTGGTTAGATTCATAACTCACAGTGACTCCTGATCAACATTAGAAGTGTCTATCCATTTCTTGTGTAAATTAAAATCCTTATATTGTCAATAGTAGAAACATTGTAGATTTATTCAAAAAAGTATTAATTGGCGTGAACCTCCATACTTATTATTGTTACCATTACCTCTACCGTCGAATTTGACGCTTTTATGAAGTTCTGGGTTTCACGGGGCGCCAGATAGGTTTTTAAGGTTTACTCCTTTAAACCTCAGGTGAGTTTAAACCCAACAAAATCCCAGGACGTCTGTGAGAATAAAACAGGGTTTCATGGGACGCCAGATAGATTTTTAGGGTTTACTCCCTTAAAACTAAGAAATTAATGTTTTGCGCTATACAGACGACGCCGTAATAATATCTGAAAATGAAGATAACCTCCAGAGACTTCTCTATGCGTTCAAACGAGTGGTTGAACGGTTCAACATGATTACCTCCACCCAAAAAATCCAATACCTGTCTATATCCAGAGAAACTAGAAGATGTAAACTGGCAGTATATAACAAGAGCCATTGAAACAAAGGCCGACAATGCCCAAACCGAAGGACTATTAAGAACAACAGATATGCGAATACTAAGATCAATAGCGGGCTATACACTGCATGACATTGAGAGAAATGAGAAAATTAGAGAGATCTGTGGGTTACAAGACGTAGACAGTGGAGAGACCAAGTGGATGGTTTGCCCGACGACCAACTGCCCCAAGTAGCAAAAATTGAAAAACCCAACAACGCGAGACTCTACCATTATTGTTACCATTACCTCTACCTTCGAATTTGGCGCTTTTATGAAGTTCTGGGTTTCACGGGGTGCCAGATAGGTTTTTAGGGTTTACTCCCTCAATCCTCAGGTGACTTTCTACCCAGCAATATGCCAGATCGATGTGAAAAGAAAACGAGGTTCCACTTGACACCAGATGGGTTTTTAGGGTTTACTCCCTCAAACCTCAGGTGAGTTTCTACCCAGCAACATGCCAAATGCCACTGGGCGCCAAATGGATCCTAGGGTTTACTCCCTTGAACCTCAAGTAAGTTTATGCCTAGCAAGATTCCAGGCGTCTGTGAAAAGACTATAGTTGGTAACTATAGCTAGTAGGTATGTTAAAAATGACACTAGAAATATTGCCAACGACGTACAACACCAAGTGACTACATATTAACTACTCTTCTAATACATTTAACAGGAGAGCTAAGGTCCGTAGAATATAGTGAGTACACCGACTAGAATTCACCTTCACTTATCCATCGGTCTAATTCGATTCCCTACTGTTTCAGAGCGATCAGGTGTACAAGTCCGTCTTCATAATCTTCTTCCAAGGCGACCAGCTGAAGACCAGGGTGAAGAAGATATGCGAGGGTTTCAGGGCGACTCTCTACCCTTGCCCGGAGGCTCCGGCCGACCGTCGCGAGATGGCGATGGGCGTGATGACTCGCATCGAGGATCTCAACACTGTAAGCGGATTGTTGTAGGGATTTTCCAAAAAATGTCGTTTTTGGAAAATCCTTATGGTAACCTGGTAAACTTGATGTGTTGATAGATTGTAAGAAAATGGTGTAAATGAGATGTAATAATGAAAGCTTCAACTGTGATGTGATAGTGTCCTGTAGTGAATGACCGTTGACTTATTAGGTTTGTTGCAACGGAGACTTATGGACTGTCCCAAATTTAATAACGATTTTGTTAGTGCGCATGTGCCCACAAGAATCATATTTGTTCAAGAATGACTTGTGATGTTGTCTTGGAACATAAATATCTGAAGGAATGCAAAGAACATACCCTCAAAAAATCTATGAAGGGGTCAATCAAAGGTTATTAAACAGTATGCCCACATTGCCTACAGTAGAGTGAATCCAAGTGTGCATTTGTCTCTGTCTAATGCGTTTAACAATGCATGCGTTAGACTAAAGACAGTAACTTTGAAGTCTTTCTCTCGCTCTCACTTATTAGTACTTGTAGGCATGCTTCCACTTACTGGCAGTTATATAGGTTGACTCCTCTATGTTCACATATCCTTGTCCTCATTCGACTCGGAAATAGTCGCTTTCGTCAATATCACCATCACTCGTATCATCCATTTTGACACTTATGAAAGGTTTAGAGGAATCGGACATTGATAAATTTGATAAATCTAGGATTGGGACACTAAAATGCTTGTACGCACGTTCCGTATGATCCGGAATTAATTCAGGTATTTGTTAGAACAAGCCTTTTAGCTTGTAGTTGATTTGCTGCACTTGTAACAAAACATACAGCTGAATACCACTTTTACAATGACTTAGGCGGTCGTTTTAAGAAACCTAAATAATTGAGGTATTTTCATCAACCAATCTACTAATCGAACTAATTGACATGCCCTAAAAGCTCAACCTGCCATTTATCATGCTATGTTCAAATTTTACTATCCAATCATTGAGAAAGGAAGGATGAATAGCAACGCTTCTAGAACACGCACCTTCAGTCCCATGGTCGAAAAAGAATTTTCTTACTTTGGATACAGTCGTGTTGTATATAAATTGCTTTACTGGCGCCATTCATACGGTCGTCATTTCACCCTTTTCACCAATTAAAATAGACCCTTCGCATTCTATTAAATTTTTACCGTGTCTTTTTCCATAGGTGCTGGGACAGACCCAGGACCACCGTCACAGGGTGCTGGTGGCCGCCGCGAAGAACATCAAGAATTGGTTCGTTAAAGTGCGCAAGATCAAGGCGATCTACCACACTCTCAACCTCTTCAACCTCGACGTTACGCAGAAGTGTCTGATAGCAGAGTGTTGGGTGCCTGTGCTAGATCTCGAGAATATTCAGCTGGCGCTCAGGAGAGGCACGGTAAGGATGAATGTCGCTGTAATTGAAGGTTCTGTGAGGGCTTTAACCGAGGTATTTGAATCGATGGTACCATCTATCGAATTTGGTTGAAGTAAACTTCAAGGTAGCTTAAAGTATTACCGTTGATTAGGTAGACGTAGTGTGTGATACCGACCATCGACGATGATGCCCCTTTCGTATGCTCGTAGTTTCGAGTAGGTACTTAAGTAGGGGAAGTATTATGTTGAGGTTAAGAGTGTTTTCTGACAGGCCTCAAGGGACACAAAGAAACCTACAATTAACATGTTTTTCACAACAGGCGAAATATGCGTTGCACAATGTGACATCAGCCAACAAAACTATCCCTACTGTTAATTTTTGGTTTAAGACGTTAAACAGTAAAGCAGTAATTTCAGGTTACGTTCCACAACGTACCATTTCACTGATCCTCTCATCATCTCATTGTAGGAGCGGAGCGGCAGCTCGGTGCCGCCCATCCTGAACAGGATGGACACGACGGAGGACCCGCCGACCTACAACCACACCAACAAATTCACGACCGCCTTCCAGGCTTTGATCGACTCGTACGGCATAGCGACCTACCGCGAGATGAACCCCGCCCCGTACACGATCATCACGTTCCCCTTCCTCTTCGGCATCATGTTCGGCGACCTGGGGCACGGCCTCCTCATGGCCCTGTTCGGCGCCTGGATGGTCCTCAAGGAGAAACCGTTGGCCGCCAAGAAGTCTGACAACGAGGTGAGACAACGAAACGAACTAGGTTAGGTTAGGTTGGCTCTACCCATTGGCGTTCCAGAGTTTATTATATTTCCTATGGGTTAGATACATTTGTATCCAGAGAAGACGCTTCACTCTCATCGCCTCATTACCGTTTCCCTCTCCAGATTTGGAACATATTCTTCGGCGGCCGTTACATAATCCTCCTGATGGGCCTGTTCTCGATGTACACCGGCCTGATCTACAACGACGCCTTCGCCAAATCGCTGAACATCTTCGGCACGAGCTGGAAGGTCCACAACGTCACCCTGAACGACATCAAGTCGAGGTCGGAGTTCGGCCTCGATCCGATGACGACCAAGAACTACATCGGCACGCCTTACCCGATCGGGATGGATCCGATCTGGCAGCTCGCCAAGAACAAGATCATCTTCCACAACTCGTTCAAGATGAAGATATCGATCATCTTCGGCATCGTACACATGCTGTTCGGCGTTATCATGAGCCTGTTGAATCATCTGTGAGTATGCTGATATTAGATCCGGGGAAAAAGGATGATAATCACTACGAGAGGGTGGATTAAGCGACAAAAGAAGTAATTTCGTTAAGGGTGGCTTATTGGTTATAACCGTTACGGACTTGACCCGTATCTCTGACTGTCTTCGTCGGTTTGTTTTAACCAATCCTCGTGTTTTAGCGTTGAATTCTAATGTTGACGGTAATCAAATACCTTGAGGTAGTTTTTCAGCTAATTAGACCGCAGTGTTATTATCATGCGTGTTCGTGAAATTATCAAGCCGATTATTAATTAGGATGAGGAATCAGGCTGTGACAATATCGTAATGTAATTTCGTCCTCTAGATACTTCAAGAACAAACTGAGCATCATCACGGAGTTCATCCCGCAGATAATCTTTCTGACCTTCCTGTTCTTCTACATGGTCCTACTCATGTTCATCAAATGGTTCATGTATTACGCCAACGTAGTCGGTAAATATTTTCTGGAAACGTTTATTTCTTGGGCTGATGGGAGATTTATCCTCTTAGACACCGACGCCGAGTTCCAGTTGGGTACGAGGTGCGCGCCGTCCATCTTGATCACCTTCATCAATATGGTACTGAACAAGGACACGCCCTTCGAGCCGAGGTGCGGCGGTTCGACGATGTTCGCCGGTCAGCTCGGGCTGCAGAAGTTCCTGTTCGTGATCGCCGTCATCTGCGTACCGTGGATGCTGTTCGCCAAGCCGCTCTACATCATGAGGAGCAGGAAGAACGGGCATCATTCGGTGAGTACCGCTGGAAAGTGTAGAAAACCGTACTCTGTATAGAAAGTATGTAGAGGTAGTTCCAAATGAGATGAACCTTCAGTGACAGTTGATATGCGCAAACTTTTACCGTTAAAATATGTACGAAGTAAAGTGATGGTAAAAGCGTTGGTCGAGCAGTCAAAAACGAGTAACCCACAAATGGGGCGGGAAGTTTGAATTGGGGACAGAAATTGATGATTAGTCTTGAAGAAGACTATTTTTTATAATGAATCGCAGAGAAAACGTACAGAAAGACACAAAGGTAACAGGAAAAACAGCCAAACACAAACACGTGGGACCATCAAAATCACAACACAGCACAACACAGAACGTCTTCTTAGTTCATGCCTTGCTTCTTCTCGTTTTGTCTCTGAGTTTAACATTTTTAGCACAGATAATAGTTTGGCAACTCGACATATTTTCGTCTCTTTGGGCACGATGACGTAGGGTTAATCTCATGGTAATCTCATTTGGAACTACCTCTACCATATGGTAGCATATAGAAAGTGTGGTACGTCGATAGTGATCGCGTGTACTTCAGGTTTCCCACCAGCAGATGCAGTCCGCGACGGAGAACGGCGACGCCGAGCAGCCGATGCACAACAACACCGCTCAGCAGCCTGTAGCGCACGGCGGCCTCGAGGAGGAGCCGATCAGCGAGATATTCATCCATCAGGGCATCCATACCATCGAATACGTCCTCGGATCTGTGTCCCATACGGCGTCCTACCTGCGTCTGTGGGCGTTGTCGCTCGCCCATTCCCGTGAGTAGCCGGCCGGTACGGTAACATTGTCCGGGTCTGAGGTTCGGTTTTGGTTTCCAGAACTGTCCGAGGTGTTGTGGAACATGGTGATGAGCAAAGGCCTGACCGTGCAAGGTTGGGCCGGCGGGATCGCCGTGTACGTGATATTCGCCTTCTGGTCTTGCCTCACTGTCTCGATTCTCGTGCTGATGGAAGGACTGTCGGCGTTCCTGCACACCCTGCGTTTGCACTGGTAATATAATATGTAGTAGTAGTAGTAGTAACTTTTATTCCTATTGATATCATTGTACAATATACGGAGCTTTTCTATCGAAACGCATGGTGGGAAATCAACAAGAGCAAACGAGAAACTAACGGTAGTTCGTTAGTATGACAGAGAAGGATGTTTTGCAACGTTGCCGGCCGAGCAGGCAGTCCAAGTCAACGCGTATCGCTTTACACTTTCGGATGTGTGCGGAGCGGATGAATGTGATGTTTCGCGAGCTAGCAACATCGCAAAAGTTCTTTCTCTGTTTAGCCAACGAGAAATATATGGCCTTTCTTTCGCTCTTATGTTTATACCATACTGCGACTCTGTAGAATAGGTCTGTATATAGGATCTCTTAGAATTGGAGAACATAATGAATGTGTAAATGTTACTAACGTTCAGGCAAACGCTACAGTTAAAACAAATTGAGGTACAACTATGTAAACATGGTTAACATCAAAGAAGAGAAAAAAAGGCAAAAATAAGATATAATCACAAAATAAACACATATCACAGTGCCACTTTGCTGTAGAATTCCTCTATGTTTGGTTCTATGCATCTACCTCTATGATAGGTTGATCAGGAATGACAGAGGTTTAATGGTTGCATTTGAGACTTGTTTTTAATATGCCGTCGGGTTCTGCTGAGTTTTTATTCCATATTCTCCGTATGGCTCCATAAAATGAAATGGAAGCCGGAACATAGAAAATGTTGCAGAAGACATTTGCAAGCAGCTCGTTTTAGAATCTCGGATTCAGGCTTGGAATATGACGTCTTCTGCAACTTGTACTTTAAACTACTATTCCATAACTTCATTAAATTGTATGTGGCCAAGAGGTCACATAGTTTCAGGTAATAGTCATATCATATTAATATTGTCCGAATTAAGGTATAGATTCTTCTTCATTGTGCCCTGTCAGGTCCCCCTGACGTTGGCAATCACGATGGCGAGTTGATCCCTGCTTTCAGCCACTCTAAACAATTGTTCGACGCAGTGTATGCCCGTCCACTCTCGGATGTTCTTTAACCAGGAGATCTGTTTTCTTCCTACGCCTCTGCGGCCCTCTATTTTACCCTTCATTATAACTTGTAGTATCCGATATCGATTTCCTCTGAGAACATGACCGAGGTATGCTAATTTTCGGCATTTAACTGTTGTCAATAGTTCACGAACTGTATTTGCTCTTTCTAAGACTGCTTCAAGGTATAGATTACGAGAACGATATTAACGTCATATTTACGTATTAATTCCCCTTTCTTGTCCGTAGGGTGGAGTTCCAAAGTAAGTTCTACAGCGGTACCGGTTACGGCTTCCAACCGTTCTCCTTCGAGGTGATCCTGGACTCGGCCACTCAGACGAAAGAGGAGGTCTAAGCTTTCTAGTAATTTATTGTGTAATTTATTTGGTCACCTTTAATCTGTGTGTTAGTCTAACTCGTACTTAAATAAAGGGAGGTTAGTTAGAACACATCCTTAGAGCTAAGGTCGATTGATATCCAGTTGTAATTGCATGTGAAATGCTCAGCTCGTCTTGTAGCGAATTAATATAATATATGTTAATTGGTATGTTGTAATCGTTAAAAATATAATCAATGTTTCATGCTCGCTGTTTGGTTTGGTTTTGGGGGTTGGGAGGGTGGAAATAACAACGGAAATTTTCTTACAAGCTTTTATAAACAGTACATTTCCTTATGTACATAGTTTATCATTCGGTATCTCTATAAACCTGTAAAATGAACAAGTAAATGGATTCCTGCACACAATGGTAAATGACATAACATCAAAAATCACATAAACTCAATTTTCTAAATTTAAAACATTACGATAATGTAATTCTCTCTAGGACACAAATTGCACAAATATATTATGAAGAGCTCTCTACAAACCGACTATTAATCATCTACGTAAAAGCCCCATTCGAAGTGGACAATTAGGTTTCAATTTAAGCATGTATTAGTAATTTTGATTATAAAGGTAATTACGAACGAAAATTTATAAACCATCAGTAATTGTCGATTAAATCGATTACAATTCAACCCTGAATGGCAAGCCGAGGATTTAACTAAACCGAATTGCCGGGAGTATATCTAAACTTACTATTCCGATAAACTACTATTTCAGTTACAAGCCATTCCCAAGTTTTGCCACTAACGGTTAATTGTCATTAAATTTTCGCCCGGGCCGAGCGATTGATATACAAATGTACGGTTTGCTGTGTAAGTGGCACGTCTTAGTAAAACATCTTCCTGAGTAAAATTAATACCTATCATGACCAAGGATCGTACCTTCAACGATACCTCGAAATACACCAAATTAGGAGGGTTTTCTGAGACGTCACCGTATCAGCAGTGGAAGATCTGTCCGCTAGGGCACGATCCCAAGTGCCACCGAAAACAAAACAAAAAATATAATACTTCACGAATGGAATGCAAAAAAATCACAGTGTGGTACGTTTTAACCCCCTTTCTCTCAGTCTCAAAATAATAACGTAATATAAGTATATTTTTTTATAATATAACACTATTGCAACCATATCTCAGTTCCGTAATTTCCTGTTGGACAGGTAACAAACTTTATAAATAAATAGAAAAAATATATAAGTACTAGCTATTCTTTTTTTAATTAGAGACGGATATAAGCTAGGCGAACGGATCAAAGTATAGTAGATTCGATTAGGTCGACTCGTTTTACTGCTCCCGTTCGACTAGCTTTATACGTTCTTTTTGACATTTTACTTACGGTTAACATATCTTAAACGCTACGAAACCAAAACAGATGTGTTCGTCTAGGGGATAGTGAAACGCGAAACTAACTTCGTAAGTATAAATATATAAAATATGTTTTAGTCAATTTAGACGGTTAGAATTGGAGATGAGGAACTTTCTTAGAGAAAACGAATAATGTTCTTTAATGATATATAGATAGTTTTTAGGCGTACTATGTATGTATATCTCTATTTGGGTATACTTAATGAACATCCATAGCCGATACTAATCGCAAAGGGATCACCTCTAATTTATATTTTGATATATGTAATCCCTTCGGAGCAAACCGTTGTAACGACACTATAACTACGATGAAGTATTTTTCTTTGTAATTCAGTAAAAGTAAAATTTTGATGTATTATTGCCAAAGTGTAATGAGGAGTTTATCATCAAAGTCTAGTAAAATGAACGCGGTATTGCTCTCGGTTACAAACGTTTGCCTGGCTACCTTTTCAAGATCCCCTAAATCTCGCTTAACGTCTGCACCTACTTTTTCACTAAATTATCGTGTATACGTAGGCTAAAAGTACATCCAATGATTCATATTTATGTATGTATTAAGTATTCAGAGCAGCTCCGTCTTTCTGGCATGAAGGGCCACCTCTTCCCCATTGAAGAAGGGAGAGTAACGCCCGATTTGGTCAAGAGTGGCGATGGTTGTGGCGATTGCACGAACTACAAATTACAAAGACGCTGCTGCTACTACCTCGTTCGTCTAGTAATAATAATTTTATATAAAAAATATCTAGATACCTAAGGTATTGTATAGTGTGTGTGTGTTTGTGTGTGTATATGCATATGTACATTCGTAATGACATACATACACACATATAAAACGAAGGAGTAATAGGGTGGTGATCTACAGTGGGATAGGGGGAGCAGGTTAATAATCTCCCGGATGATCTGCGCTGCCTTCGACGTCCTGATCGGAATCGTCCTCATCCTCGTCGTCGGTGGGATCGTCTATGGAGTTCTCCGACATCTGCCTCGAGGTGTCGTTGTGTTTCTTCATGATCGAGTCTACACAAACAGATCAATCATGATCTAGACTACCTATCGGTAACCATGACTTACCGCAATTGGGTTTCGCGTGAGACCTTGTATTGGCGAATTCGATTCCGTGCTTATCGACGCACCAACACATCCCGACGGCGCTGTGACACTGGACGGACTTGTAGTAGCCCTGACTGTCACATTCTGGGATGTACACGCCTAGAAAAACGAAGAAGTAAGTACATTGAAATGATGCCGATACCACAAAGTGTATGGAATAGCTTCATGTAATGGAGCTATTTTCTATGTACTGTACGTAAACCTTGCCATCTTGTAATGATTTTAAGACATACCACTGAGAAACAGTAGCTACTCAATGTATCGTCCAAATGGCATAAAGTATAGAATCAGCAATCTACCCCGAGCTGATCGACTCAGAGGCAGAAATAGAAGTGCCTTATGTGGAAAGAGCTAGTTCCAGCTGAGTGAGACTCCAGACTTGTGATTCACGAGTCACGACATTGAGAACTTTTGTTATGGAGTTTCTTATTCATTAATATGTCTTCTTCTGAATCAGAACTACTACTGCTGTACTGCTGCTGTTTGATTTATTTAGTATTTTACGAACTGTAATAGCAATAACCAATTTAATCGCAGTTCAGCCCAAAAATTCACATGAGAAATCAATACCTAACCTCAAAATCGGTTTCAATGATATATAGATATAGATATAGATGATGTTCCCTCTAAATACGAACACAGTAGTTGAATTTATGCGCTGATCCATCCATTACTAACGATTTCATGAAATTTCACTTCGTGCGCATTCCCTTACCGCTCTTCCCCGAGAACTCCGTCTGCACTTTGCGCCTGACGGCGATGCACGGCCGCTCAGTCCTCTGGAAACACTTGCACCATTCGCCCGCCGTCAGGACGACGTCCCTGTCGAGGTCGCACTTCTGGAGGAACTGCTTCAGGCATACCTCGTTCTGGTCGTGCTCGAGGTCGTACAGCTCCAGCACGGACAGCTGTCCGTCGCCGTTCAGGTCGAGGTGCTGGAACATCCATCTCACCTCCGACTTACACAACGCAGGGAAGTGCGCTGCGACACGAAATAGTTATGAATAGTTATGTTATACAATGATCACAAGAAAAGCAAAACATTAATGAGGAATGGACAGAAATAGTACGAATAATAACACAAGCAGCTTGTGAAGCTCTAGGAAGGAAGAAGTACAAAACACAAAGAAACTCCCGATCTGAAACAAATACTTGGAACATAATAACAAAGGAGGAAAGAACTTGGATATAATGATGAGTTAGGCGACTTATGTATACTTCATTTGTAGTATTTGGAGTTTAACTGGTGGTACCAACGTCATGTTCATGGTAACTACCCTCTTTTGAACTTCTTTCTACACTACAAACGTTAGTACCAATATCCTGTCCACCATAAATATCTTCTTTCTACACATCTCTCCTTGTCAATCATTGGCCTCTCACCTTTCGATTTGCTCTTGAACTTCCGCCTCTTGGAGGTGTCGCTCATGACAACGGAGAACCAGTCGAGCAGCCTGTTCCCCATAGCTTGAAGGGATACGGGGGTGCACTCCTTCAGAGGGTAGATGGGCGTTCCGAACACGTTATTGGAATCCAGGGCGACCTTACCGGAGACCTCGTTGAAAGCCTTGCTCTTGTCGTCCGTGTACAACGAATTGCTCAATTGCTCCTGAGAAATAGAACGAAATAGTTTTAGGTTACAAAATCAGGAGACGAAATGCCTCGCAAGAATAAACAGTTTCATAATAGGAGAGCTTAGAATTGTTCCAGGAAATGAAGCACTGACAATACCGAGTTAAAGGTTGGAATATAACGTACCAACTAGATAAAAATATTGTACTGTTGTTACCTTGTTGTACTTGGTATACTTGATGTACTTGTAATGCTTGTTGTCGTACTTGAGGTCCTGCGGAGTGTAGAGGACGTCGGACTTGGACCGACCCATCCGTCTGTTGTTCATGGACTCGCTGGTGCCGGCCTTGTCCAGAGTCGCCTTGTATTTGCTCATGAACGCGTTGAGTTTGTCGTTTTGCTGCTTCTTCTTTGCATGTATTTCATTATCTTAAAATAAAGAAAAACCCAGATTTATAAGCACCCTCTATATATGGTTCATGTTAATGTTAGCAATGAGAAAAATAAGCCTTGTATTAAAGAAACCTAAAAACAGCGCCAACTACAACTTATACCAATAACCAATACATATATCAACTTATTAAACTTATAAATCTTGTACTTGCTCATGAACGCGTTAAGTTTGTCGTTTTGCTGCTTCTTCTTTGCATGTATTTCATTATCTTAAAGTACAGAAAAACCCAGATTTATAAGCACTTTCTAAGGCTTATGTTAATGTCAGCAATGAGAAAAATAAGACTTATATGAAAGAAACCTAAAAACAGCGCCACCTACAACTTATACCAATACATATCCCAACTTATTAGGTACTTAAACTTATAATTCTTGTACTTGCTCATAAACGCGCTGAGTTTGTCGTTTTGCTGCTTCTTCTTTGCATGTATTTCATTGTCTTAAAGTACTGACAGAAAAACCCAGATTTATAAAGCACCCTCTAAGGTTCATGTTAATGTTACCAATGAGAAAAGTAAGACTTATATGAAAGAAACCTAAAAACAGCGCCGAATACAACTTATACCAATACATATCCCAACTTATTATGTACTTAAACTTATAATTCTTGTACTTGCTCATGAACGCGTTTAGTTTGTCGTTTTGCTGCTTCTTCTTTGCATGCATTTCATTATTTTAAAGTACAGAAAATCCCAGATTTATAAGCACCCTCTGAGCAATGAGAAAAATAAGACTTCTATGAAAGAAACCTAAAAACAGCGCCATAATAATAATTTAGAATATGTTTGTATTAATTCCCAATAGAAGCTGTTTCTAGTTTCACTTTAGCAGTATTAGTTTCTTTTTCATAAACTGGGATAGAGACATTCATTCCGATTTGTTTCTGCCCTTATTCAATAATCATTTTCAACATGGCAGCATTACATCTTATTTTTCTGGAAAATGGCAGTAACGAACACCTCATTACTTAAGCAAGACCCATACCTAATCACATTTTTGGACATTCTTAAGCACTTACCCTTGCAGGGGCAGAATCCCTTACATCCAACCCTTACGGAGAGCCGATGGACGCAATTATGGTAATCCAATCTGCACAACGAACTGTAAGTCCTGTTATCGGTGCCGCATAGGAAGATCGGTTTGACGACCGGGCACGGTTTACAGCTGCAATACAGTCTCATTTATTGTAATGGGTAATTCAAAACAAAATTATTGATTTTAGATTTGAACAGTTAAGTAATCTATGCTTAGGGCTACAGCTTCAATTATTTTATCAGTAATGCAAAACAAATTTTCGGTTTTGGACCATTATGCTTACCTGACGTCGCTCAGATCGTCTGCATTATCATTCTCAGGACTGTCATCGGTGTCGTAAAAGACATCGTCATCCTCCTCTTCTTTTACCTTCTCGGTCTTGACCATGGATTTTGGAATAACGGTATCGCTAAGAACAAATGAGTTGTTATCCACATTGACATCCACATATTTTCTAAGGGTAAAAGAGATGATACCGAATGTAAGAGACAAAACGAAACTTCTTGGATCTAAAAAGCGAAGTTAAACCCATCAAACACTTGTATTGTGGAGAAGGCTATTCGATTCCCAAATAATTTGGACAGGAAGCAATTGAGTACTGGTGACCAATGGAATATCATAAAGGTTACATTGGATCTAAGAAGGTTTCTAATACTTACCCGTTCTTCTTCAATTCCTTCCGAGAAACGCACACAGCTGTAAAGCTATCCTCCAACAAGCATATTTCCTTCTTTTGGCAGTTCAATGGTCGACATAGATCACCTGAGTAAAGAAAATTACGTCAACTCCAAAATTTTCAGTATTTCCATGGCATATTCGCAATATTTCTATCATTTACATGCATTTACACATTTCGACCAGCAAACCATACACGTTTTACATTACTTACTGGAAGGATCATGGATCCACCTCCTCTTCTCTCCTGATTTATTAGGTCTCGCCTCGTCCTGGAACAAAATACATTAACTAAATCGCCTCAGAATTATAAATTATACAACCATCCACACTCTCTCCGGGGAACTGATTCATTTCCAGCAATTTAAGCCGAGGAATTGATTAAAGTTTAGCATTTAATGCGACGGAGGTGGGGAATGCGGGGAGTATACTTGATTGATTACAATGGGAGCAGCGAAAGGTAACTAATTAAAGGTGGAAAATGGGGTTTAATTGATTTTGTGCTTCAGTTAGAGTTGCAAAGAAGAGTTTAGACTCTCGCAGAATGAGGTTTTGATAAACGGAATATACTGATATTGCATTACAAAAGGGAGAACTAGGAGAATCATATGTGCCAAGAAGAAAAGGTTACAACGAACCGTTGAAAACGGGACACACTTTAAACAACTAATAGCATAACTAACAGATAAACTTTATACTCTGGCAGCACTACAGTTTTGATAAATGTCATATATTTCATTACAAAAAGGAGAAATAGGAGAATCATATGAGCCATAAGAAAAAGTTACAATGAACCGTTGAAAACCAGACAAACTTTAAACAACTTACAGCATAACTAACAGATAAACATTTTTGTAAATGCCAATGTTTTTAGCATTCATACCTACATATGCAAAGTTATATTATATTTTACAATTGTTTTTAATCCTATAACGTTTCAGCAGTTTAGCCAATTCTCAACACGTAATGGTAGTGATTTCTGACTATTCTACTGCTAATTCTGTGCTATGTACTTCTATACTGTACAGCATCTAAACGAAGATTATACTTTCTTTCCTGAAATTCATGAAACTGAGTTATCAACTCAATCAACTCAAACCGATCGATGAATCATCACAAACCGCATAGTTCAGAAATCACTACCATTGTCGACTCAGACCGGGAAGCCTTAGCCAATACATTCTCAATGGAGTCTACCCAATGAAAGGTAAGAGTTTAACCATGTGGCCATGGATATATTTCATTGGAATATTAAAACAGTGTAGGAGTAGTTATGGTCCAGGTCCAGATTAGGTCCTTAACGGACGTCCATTAGACGTCCAGTTTAGGTCCATTTTACGTCCCAGACCTCCACGTTCAAATTAGGTCCACAGCGGACGTCCATAGGACGTCCAGTTTAGGTCCCTACATGTACGTCTGTTTTAGGTCCACAGCGGACGTCCCATGGACGTCCAGTTTAGGTCCCTACATGTACGTCTGTTTTAGGTCCACAGCGGACGTCCATGGGACGTCCAGTTTAGGTCCCTACATGTACGTCTGTTTTAGGTCCACAGCAGACGTCCCATGGACGTCCAGATTAGATCCCTACATGTACGTCTGTTTTAGGTCCACAGTGGACGTCCATTGAACGCCCAGTTTACGTCCGATTACTTATGTTAATAAATGTGCGGGTTGAGTAGACTAGGAGTAAAATTTCCTAAGAAAATAAATCTTCGAAAAATTAACAGCTAAAAAAATTACCGTCGAAAAGGTGCTCTAAGAAGAAAAACCTTAAAAGTATATTAATTAAGGCTACTGAAAGAAGTCCCCAATAGAAAATTAAACTTTGTCAGATTTGTGTTAGTACGTTTTTGTACACTAACATCAAAAAATTATTATTAATAAAAAACAGACAATCTCCAATTCTTCCTCGAATGAGAATTTAAAAAAAAAATGTCCAGATGACTAAAATTTTCAATGTTAACAGTTTTATAGGGTTATTCTCTACGGTTAGAGTCGCCAGCACTGCCGTTTGCCGGGAATAACTAGATACCTTTGGATAGTTGCTATAGTAGTTCGTTTTGTTTTATATAAACAGTAGTTGTCAAATAAATATTAGTGTATGCACACATATATAATAAATCCTGTTTGTGACTTTCTGATTGTGATTTGCGATTATGACTTCTACAACACGGTAAGTGCTATAATTAGTTGAGTCAATTTAGATCAAAACCAGAAAACTCGAAATTTTAACACTTAATCTTTATATATAAACAATTAGCGAATATTTAATAATAATTCTCGGTTTCTAATTGAGCTACAGTTATAATTTTTTTCTTTAAATTGTGTTATTTTTTTACTACAATCTCGAACTTGTAAAGAATAAACGGATATACCATAGTTTTAAACGTTACCAAGTTATTCTTAATTTGATCAAAAGTTATAGTAATTTTCTCCCCACCCCCAACTTTCTGAACTAAAGATCTACATTGACTGCATTAAATTAGATATTTACTATGATTGACAAATTTATTTATTATAGTTAGTTCGTTGTTTTATAACAAAACTTACAAGTGACGTAGTTAATTAATTTGGAAATATTTTTGTTTCAGACTGCGTAAAGAAAGGACCATTTGCCTGTTTTACAGAAAAGGAGACACGATTTTTGTGTGTATTTTGTGTTTACATGTGAATGTATATATTTTTTATGATTTTTGTGTCTATTTTGTATTTGTATATGAATTATATATGCTTGGTACAAATGTTTTAAAATGTATAGTACTTATTAAAATTTATTGTAAGCTGCGCATGTAAAATATACCTTTTTTACATTACGTCTGGTTTAAGTTAACTTTAATTTTTTATGAAATTAGAATAATGTGTAAAAACAATTTTATCCAATAATAATAAATAATAACCAATCGATGTAGTAACGAAAAAAATAAATTTTGGACGTAAACTGGACCTATCCTGGACGTCCGATAAACGTCCAATAAACGTCCGGTCGAACCTATTCTGGACGTAAAATGGCCCTATTCTGGACGTTCAATGGACGTCCGGTCGAACCTATACTGGACGTAGAATAGCCCTATTCTGGACGTTCAATGGACGTCCAGATTTGTGAACTCGTACCGTCCATTGGACGTCCGATGGACGTCCAGCGGCCAAATCTGGACGTCCAATGGACGTCCTTCAGGACCTACATGGACGTCCAATGGACGTACATTGGACGTACATGTGTTACGTAGGGTAGGTAGGTTATTACCTTGGTTAGGTTGATACTATAACCTGAAAATATAACAATATGTAACTGAATATGAAAAAGGTGTCAAAGTAGTATTTCAAGAAAGGTACAAATCGGTAACATTCTAGCCAGAATTACGAAATATTTTACTAGTTTAAGATACAGTTGTTATACCTAACTGATTCGCTTGTGGGGTACAGAATGATTACCAATATAAGGAACGTCTTTGTAAGAAATGTTTATGTAAGTACATCTGGTACTTATAGAAACTACAAAACTCTATTTTGCCCACACTATAAAATATTCAATAAACACCCATACATATATCGACCGATTTTTTATTTGGTGTTCTTTAATAGACCTAATTACAAAAATAAAGCCATCAACTACCGAAAAGGAATCATTACGGCATATCGATCCTTCGGGAAATACATTTAAAATAGCACTAGGGGTCAAGGCTGAGAGACTTCATTAATATTTCCCTTATCGACATTAGGAGTATATGTATATGGGGGATGTGAGAGCGAGAGGGAAAAATTAAGTTCAATATTTAAAATAGGCGAGCCTTGGAGGGAAACCCCACGGTAAATATTTGATTGTAATTGGATTGTGTTGTGTTCTCTTTTTGTGCGAAGTATGTCCCCGTGGGGCGATTTGTCACCGCACGTACGCACGTCCCAAGCCTATTTTTAATAACTTATTAGGCAGTTTGGACTTACCTTCTGTTAAAAATGATACTTAAATAGGATGGGTTCTGAACTAATTTTAACCGGTAGAAGTTCCGAAACGACTTCCATTTATAATTAAATCGATCACCTGAATAAATTGCTGGTTTCACTGAACTGAATCAATTCAGTGTTGTTAAAGGCGAGCGTTTAAACGAGTTTATTAATAATAAATTGGACTGAACCCACTGTACACCAGATGTATGTATTTGGAAATGTGTTTAGATTTCATTAAAGCAGAAGGAGGTCATGTGGGTGTAGACTGTAGGCCATTTAAATGGTTATACCTTACGTGTAGTTTCAATTAAGGGCAAACACGAGGTTAATTCAAATCAATAAATCTTTGAATTGCGAGGAAGATTAATTTTGGTTAAACGATAAAAAATAAGTGCAAAAAGATCTGGAGCTGTGTTTACCAGATATAGATAGATTTTATTTAAGAGTTTTTATGTCATATTTCAGTTATCGTAAATCAATAGTTTCATTTTTAGAATGGGGTGAAAATGAACATGAAGTTATTATTAAAGAAAAACAGAATAATGATGAAAATGTAACTGATCAAGAAATTGAATAATGAAAACAATAATAAATAGAAAATACCAATATGTTCATTCTTATAAATCAAATAGGTACTCTTTTTAATTAATGTATAAGGTGCATATATTCATATATGTATCAGATTTTTCAAAAGGAAACATATATAGCAATAACCCGTGACAAAAAGTAGTAACTTCTATTGGTCAATCCCGTCACTGCCATATTTATTTATTTCCAAGTACCTACATAGTACATCAATACAGTAGTTTATTACAAAAGCAAAAAATATATTTTTAAAATAGTATATAATTCTAGCTATAGGTACTGACGTCCGCAGGAGGAATTAAAATATACCTGTGCACGGACTTGAATACTTAATGGCTCAGCTTACAACTATATTGTTATATTATTTTTATTTGTTATTCGCTTTTGAGTATAAGCATATATGTTTTGTTTCTTATAAAGTGCTCTCAGATAGCCAATTCTTTATTGTTTTTTTTATTATTTGTGTATTTTTTGATAGTAGTTTTAAGCTGTTTGGCAGTAGGTTAAATAATTTCATTGCATTAAAGAAGTGCCATTTTTCCCAGCATTTAACCTGGCATAAGGCAAGTTAATTACTTATTTTCTTGTAATGATTGTAGAATCGTTATAGAGGGTTTTCAATTTCTCATAGTTATACATAAG
Organism: Cryptocephalus moraei; assembly: GCA_946251905.1. Classification (NCBI taxonomy): domain Eukaryota; kingdom Metazoa; phylum Arthropoda; class Insecta; order Coleoptera; family Chrysomelidae; genus Cryptocephalus; species Cryptocephalus moraei. The sequence goes on along the minus strand of OX276462.1, from coordinate 6,829,156 downwards.
TACCTATATTAAGTGAACATTTTTGTCTAACATTTAGATCCCTTTTAACACATTCTCTTCGGTTTTACCTTTGAATATAATTTTTAATACTCTTCTTTGTAAATCTACTAAAGGAGGTACTGCATTCTCATAAGATAGAACCCAAGGCTATTATGCCATAGGAAGCCATACTATCGAAAAGAGCAAAATATATTTTTGCCCGAAAGCCTTTTCGGTACTTACTCAGAATTCTTCTTAATTTTTTAATTATGTACAAAGCAAATATCTTACTGTTTTAATTATATGTGTAATATATAATTGTAATGTGTCAGTAGGAATTGTATTGTGTCAGTTCCTAACAAACTGTTCCAAAGACTCATCGCAACGACCAGCACACTGCATTAGCTAGCTCCTAATGTATAAAATGTAATGATACCTAAATGAATCGAACTAACTAGAGAGACTAGCTGACCAACTTGGAAATCAACTAATTTAGCTCCACTTAGGTACCAGCTGACTAGATTCTACTCATTAGTTAGTTAATGACTAACTAACATCACACTCTAAATTTCAACAGATTTATATACCTAACCTACGTTCTCGACAATTGACTCTCTGTAGACTGACTAGATACCTATTGTTAAAATATGAGGTACAGAGCGGCATACACGGATATGAACAATTAACTAATCTGAGGGTCCACTAAATTTAGCTTCATTTAATCGACTTCGGACTAATGTCATAATCTGAATAACAACTTTAGTTCCTGATGACCTCTTTTATTAACTTTTCCCAAAGACTGTAATATACCAGATTATCAGCTATAAACTATTCAACTTGGAGTTGGCCTAATTTAGCTCCATTTCCTAACTGACTAAGTTTCTACTAACTGGGTTAACTACTGACTAACTAAAATTACGCATTCTACGCAATGACTAACAAGCTGACATTATATATTACATATTATATTATACTGTTACAATGCATAATTATGTTAACGTTTTGTGGTAGCATATCGACCCCATTTGCAAATGTTATATAGGCACATTTGTCTAAATTAAGAGAAAGTTTGTTTCTATTCAACCATTTACACATTTTAACCAATACTGTGTTTATTATAGTCATAGTTTCCTCCCATGTCCGTTCAGAGACACTAAGACAGAAATGTCATCTGCAAAAGAGAATGCAGTACCCTCAGGCACCTCCTCAAATACATAATTTATATATTTATATAAGAAAGAGTAAGTGGTCCCAGGATGCTTCCCTGGGGAACACCCATGTTAACATTATACCAGTCACTATGTCACTATATCTATTTTCTAATATTACCCTCTGCTTCCTGTTTGTCAAGTATGATCTTGATCAAATCAAGAGCCACACCTCTGACACCACATCTATAGAGTTTCAACAATAGGATTTTAAAAGTTATGGTGTCAAAAGCTTCAGCCAAGTCAATATATAAAGACAGCTATTACTAGCATCCAGATTTTATTTATTCATTATTACATGTTATAAAGCTAATTTTACTTTTAGTTTAATGTATGGAATCAAATTGTAATAAAAACTGTAGGTAATTCATAAATATTTAAACAACATAAATCCAAGCCAGTAGCTCAACAAATCTCGGACAAAATAGATTTTTCTTCATTTCTGTCAAGATCAAGAGTTAATCACTCAATAATAAGTACTGGGCGAGCTGCCACTACTCGATCATTATTGACGCAATTATTTAAAAAGTATTGAAATTGAAGGTAAATTGAACGTTCCAGATCTGTTCAAACCGAGCCCTGATCAATAAATATCCCTTCATCGAGGCCTCGGGAGAGTTAAAGCAATAACTCCACTTCGTCGTCCATATAATATAAATTCCACACCCTCATCCGGGGAGTTGTAAAATTACACCCAGTTTCGAGAATAAACGTGAATCATCAGGCGCGGGGGTAGCGTGTACACACGGGGCGTGAGCCCACAAAAACAAGATCCGATCACCCGGAAGAAGAGAGCGAGAAAGATGGAGAGAGATGATGAGGAGGAGGAGGAGGAGGAGGAGGAGGACGCCCCGAGGGCTAAAGGTGTGGGTTAGCGAAGGAGCGCCATTATTACGAGATTTTGAGCTTTACCTCTTCGGCGAACTCGAAGTCGCCCTCGAACTTCCTCTTCCTCTTGGCGTCGCAGTCCGCGACGACGATCGCCAGCACCACCAGCAGTACCACCCTCATCTCGAGCTGGCGGATATATAATTATCGGCTCACTATCGCGCCTTCTCCCGTGAAACACACGCAACGCACGCACTCAGCACGCCCTACCCTCGCGTCGTCCCTCGGAACGACTGGACAGGACAGGGAGAGGGAAAGAAGACCCCGCGATCCCTGATCCCTTCTCTCTTCGCTTTCACTCCCTTTTCCTGCTCTCGACGTTGTCGCGACCCGCCGCCATCGACCGGAGCGAAAACCTCTCGACCGCTTTTTGATTATTCGATTGTGTCCTCTCTTTCTCTCACGCCGCCTCCTCTCCTCTCCTCTTTCGCTCCTCTTCTGAGGTGCGACGCGGTTGCCGGTTGTGGACCGGGGAAACACCGGGAAAATGCTTAAGGGGACAAGAGGAAAAATTAGATCAGGAGACGGATCCCTTATTAGGCTATCCTCATTTCCCATAGTGGCCATAGTTCCTCATTTTGGTGTATAGATGTATTTAACATGAAGTAAGCCCTATAGAAGTGTAAGTATAAGAGAAAGGAACTAGCTGAGAGAAGGAAAAGAAACAGTGAAGAGTATAGAAAACCAAAAGAAAACACCAAGTCTTCACCACCAATTTAAATTGGTGGTGAAGACTTGGTGTTTTCTTTTGGTTTAACTACCATGGCCACCTTAGAGACACTGGACAACCTTCGGTCTAAGAGTACAGAAGATTCAACAGAGAAATTTCAAAAGATATAAGAAAGCACAATACGAAGGAAATTCTCTCAGTGGCTGTAAACAATAAGAGCTTGCAAATATTAAGACGCAAAATGGAAAATGGTAAATAGGAAATATGTAAACTAAGAGATGATATTGGAAACAATAATACAAACCGACAAGAGATTCTGAAAATAACTGAAAACTATTACAAAAACATTTACAAAACCCAAAAGAGGTGCACCGGATGAAACGAAACATGTTAAAAAACTTATAAATAAGGCTCAGAAGATCTCCCACCTATCACAGTATCTGGAATAAAGTCTGCTCCTGGCGAAGATGGGAATCGTTATAGAGACAATAATTTAACGGAACGACCTGCCGGAAACAAGTAAACACGTCATGGGACTGCCCGGGTTCCACGAATTCGTACAAACTCGTGAGACGCGTCGATTCCCCGAAAACCCGAGGAGAAATTCGTGGAACTATCTCGAAACTTCCAGAAGGTTCCTACCTGCCGTATATAAGGAATGCCGGACCCAAGACTGTCCAGTTGAAGAATCGGTGTCATTCGGGCGGGAGACCGCGCGCGTTAAATAAATAAACATCTGTGTGCGAATATAAATTAAGTTAAGGGATTGTTAAGTTAAGTTTATAAGTGTCGTGTAAGAAATAAATGAATTAGGACAAATCGAGTAGTGTTTAGTTTTAGTAAATAGTAAAAACGTTACAATAAAATCAGGAGGAGAATCAATATTACTTGTTCATTAAATGCTTAGAAACAGTTCAAATACCGGAAGAACGGAACAATGCAATAGTCATCTTATTATACTTCATAAGGCAAAAAACCTTAAAGATTCATCCCAAAGAGCTGGGCTGAAGATAAACTCCGGAAAACCCGAAAATTATGACTAACCTCATAACAACTAGCTACATAAATATAGACAACGGGCAGAAAATTATGAAACGCAAGAAAAGAGATGTACAAACGAAACAATTATAGAAGAAATAGAACAACATGGTCGGAACAGAAACATGAAAGCATACTACAAAGGAATCTAGAACATTAAAAAAGGATATACCAAGCAAGAACAAAAAAATTTCATAAGAACAGATAATGGGCAACTTATAACTGACTGCAAAGAAGTTGTGAATACATATTTCCAACAATTACTCAACCCAAACAACAAGAGGCACAGTCCAAACAGCTGAAGTTATAGATACTCTGCCAACCTACGAAGAAGTCCAAAATACCACCATAAGACTAAAAGCTATAAATCACGTGGAAGTGGTAACATCTCTGCTGAACGCCTAAAATGTGGCGGAAAGACCCTTCATCGAGCCAACTATCATTTAATAAAGTTAGATGGTGGATGAATGGAAACGAATGAAAAGACAAGGTGTCATTGTCCACATACACAAAAAGTTGAGAAGATTAAATCCGCCAAATATCGGGACATCACTCTGGTTAATACGGCCTATAAAATACTAGCAAATGTACTTTTAGAGGAAATTATTGGGGACTCTCATCAGTGTGGCTTTAGGAGAGAGGTCGCTGCATCATAAATCAAATATTTACCATCAGACAAGTAATGGACAAATGTTAGCTACGCCGGAACCGAAAATCCTCTTGACTATAGTTAAATTAACTCAAGTGTGTGTAGGTGATTCAAAGAGCAAAGTGAAGATAGTACAGGATTTTTCGAAGGCTCTTCAATCTGGTTCTTGAATATGTCAGAGTAAAGGCGAAAATCCAGCCCACTGCAGTCATTACAATCGGCCCTAAATTACTCTTGGCGTTTGCGGATGATGTGGACATTGTTGGAAACATCACAGTGAATATCAAGACTACCTGCAATGACTTGGAAAAAAGTGCGAGGAGCATCGGGGACAATCAATGAAGACAACATTAAGTACATATATGTAGGTATTCAACGAGAAATAACCAACGCAGAGGCAGAGTAGCCCGAAACGTCACAATGGAAGAAGTTCCAATATCTGGAAACGACGCTAACAGGAAACACCGACGGAACGGAGGAAATAAACTGCAGAATACAAGCATCAGGTATACTTTGTCCAGTCAGAGTTGGAACGGCAACAAAAACACTTAATGGCTCTTTAAGTGGTGAAAAGCCATGCCGCCTGGTCGTCCATGGGCGTATCATTACGAATAATAACTCTAACAATGAATTCACTTTCAAATAGCATAAATAAATGGCACACACATACACACACACACCACTGCTTTCTCGAGTATAAGTGTCGAAGAAGACTACACCTGCTCCATAGAAGAAGAAGATGATACAAACGAAGTGCCGCTGTCGTGAAAAAAATTTGCGACCCAATGGACCCTTCAATTCTTTATCTGTAGATAACCATACATTCACATATATGATTTCACTTGGGCGACTGCACAAACAACGAACACCTGCATTTTAAAATGTACCAGTGCGTTTCTGAATAAGCAAAGAAATTGGTCCCATGGTTTTGTATAGAGATAACGGGCTCTTTTCGAATGTCCCCGGGAAATTCAGATTTTATTGAGTGTTCCAATTGCTACTGGTTAGAGTATAATAGGTCTCCTAAGAAAACCTCCCAAAATCCAAAATAACATCAAGGCGCGCCAAAACTAGCACTTCAAATCTAGCAAATGAACATCTTCGTGTCTTCGAAGGACGAACACTTCTGCCTTCAACAGACGAAAATCTCGTTTGAGGTCATAAGGGGGGAACTCCGGCAATGCCGGAAGAATATGCGCCGAAAGAAAATCCTTTCTTGGGGGAGCCGCGTCGGGGGGAGGCAGGGGGAACGAGGAGGGGAGAGAAGGCCGCGCAGTGTCTCCTCTCTTTCGGCTCTTCCTCTTCGTCTCCTCCCGACGAATCGATTGGGCGCCTCTCGTTCCAATCGATTCTGTCAATCGAAAAGCTACGTAAGAGGATCCGTCGCCCTGGTGTGGTTCCCCCATTAACCTAATTGCCTCTTTTATTGTTCCCGCGCGGTGCCGCCAGTTATAATTTCCTATCGTCGTTAAGATAATGAAAGTTATTAGTTATTAGATAAGTGGATAAGATGAAGCGGTGGGGAGCTTTTTATATATAAATCGGCTGTCTTTGTATTATAACAGCTTTCTTTGTATCATTTTTGTGTGACGTGGGCAGTCATGCTTGCCTTGCAATTCTTTACTTTATCTTGATTTATTACATCCGTTTGAGGTGTTAAATTACGAGATATATAAGTGAAGACTCCAAGGAATGTTGTGAATTAAAGATAAACGGGTTTTTTTTACTTACGCTTTTTACGAAGGGTGTATTGTTAGTTGCCTATATAAAGTTGATTGAACATGAGACATGAATGTTGACGTACACATCCACTCAAACTTAAAATCGTTTGAAATCTACCCTAAGTAATCTCTAAGCTCAAACCAACCGAATTATTTGAAAACTTGTCGTGAAAATTCAATTTTGCCCCGATTTTCTGAGATCAACGCCGGACGGTCATGCGCACAGACCATAAAATAAATATCTATGTGTTCTGTGGATCACACATAACCTCACCTCCTGTCAAATCTTTCACCATAACTTCCCTCAGTTCCCTCTGTCTCTCATTAAAATCCAAAAAACCTCTTATCAGATAATGTCACTTATCCCTTATCAGTGTTAAACCCGCACACTTTCAGAAAAATGCCGCTAAACGTATCCCACTTAACCTGGCACGATTCATACGATTGAGTAACATCAACGCAAAGTTGCACGATGTTCGCGAGACGTCTCCTCAACGTCTTCACCTCGACGTGGACGAGGAGGCTGGCGACGTCGCAGCGCCGCGACGCCCCCGTCCGGCCCGGCGTGACGCTCGCGTTCGGTAAGTACCTGCTCGCGACCAACACGATCAGTTCCGGCGTGCTGATGCTGATCGGCGACCTGTGCCAGCAGGAGATGGAGTACCAGCAGAAGAAGCTGCTCGGGCGGTACGATTACGCGAGGATGAGTAAGGCGAGCGTACCGACGTAAACGGCTCGGCACTAACCGATCACGCTTCCGTAGCTCGCATGTTCGTCGTCGGTCTGGCGTTGGGGCCCATACACCACTACTACTACGTGTGGTTAGCGAGGAAGTGGCCCGCGAGGACGGCCAAGGTGATCACGTGGAAGATCTTGTTGGATCAGTTCGTGATGTCGCCGATTTGTATAGCGTGTTTCTTCTACGGGATGGGCGCTTTGGAATTGAAGTCCGTACGGGATATCAACGATGAACTGAAGGGAAAATTTCAGGAAGTCTATTTGGTATGTAGGTACTTAAATTGTTGAAATCTAAGGGGCTAATGCGGTTTTTCGTAGATGGATTGGATGGTGTGGCCCCCAACGCAGTTCATAAACTTCTACTACATTCCTGTGAAGTACCAAGTTATTTACATTAATGGCGTTACTATGTTGTATAATGTCTTTCTTTCCTACATTAAGCACAGGAAAGAAGTACAGGAAGAAGGTGCTGAGATCATAAAAAATTAGTCTCATTATCAAATAGTTAACTAGTCAATTTAGGAACACTTGTTGAATCTATTGAGCCTTGTACTTATTACAATAAAACCTCTATTTAACGTTTTAAACCATTTCTGCTTTAATAAAAACATAGAATACAAAATAAAACGAAAAATCACAACATATTAAATGCCTTATTTGTTTGAATGCTTTGTTCAATACATTAAATTACAGTTGTAACAACAGATCTTAACATGTTTGGCTTCGAAACTCACCTAACTCTGCCTTATTTAACTTGATTATGTTGGGCTTTCGGGACAGCATTTTGCTGATGATTCTCGTTACTCTTCAATTGCTGCGGATTCACGGGCTGTTGGTTCGCATTCGGTTGCTGTGGATTCACAGGCAATTGTTGCTGCGAGTTCACCGGCGCTTGCTGATTCGAATTCGGTTGCTGCGAGTTCACAGGCGCTTGCTGATTCGAATTCGGTTGCTGCGAGTTCACAGGCGCTTGCTGGTTAGAATTCGGTTGCTGCGAGTTCACAGGCGCTTGCTGATTAGAATTCGGTTGCTGAGAGTTCACCGGCATCTGCTGATTCTGTTGCTGAGATTTCACTGGGGGCTGTTGCTGGTAATTTCCTTGCTGCTGTTGGTTATTGATGGCCTGTTGTTGCTGGTAATTTATTTGCTGCTGTTGTTGATACTGTTGCTGTTGTTGCTGGTAATTTACTTGCTGCTGTTGAGTATTGACAGCCTGTTGTTGCTGATACTGTGGTTGATGGTGTTGTTGTTGATACTGTGGCTGTTGTTGATATGGTGGTTGCTGGTGTTGTTGATACTGCGGTTGCTGGTATTGTTGCGGTGGCATATTTTGACCCTAAACAAATAAAGATAAGTAAATAAGTCCTGAAGTAAAAAATATTTTGGATAACTTCGATGTGAGGGACACAAACATGTTTTTGACTCATAAAAACACAACGAATTGAAAAAATACCCGAAACTAAATTAATGAATAGACTATTCACTAAAACCAAAGAATCTTTTCCAAATTTTGTGCCTTTTTGGTGAGAAACGGCTTGAAGCAATGCCCGGATCAACAACACCCCAGGCATAAACTGTTACTTAAAAAAGACTAAATATAATGAATCTTACCGGATAATGATTTCCCTGTGGGATCTCATTGGGATGGTACCCGGCCTGCGGATGCTGTTGATACCCTTGTGGGTAACCCCCGGGTTGCTGATAGGCCCCGGGCGGCACCTGATACCCGCCGCTCTGGTGGTGCCGACTGGCTTCCTGTCTGGCGATGAACTCGGCGAGCTCCTCATCCGTATAAGGCTTCTGCTCGTCTAAAGCTTGCCAGCCATGATCCTGCTTGAAGTCGTTGGTGTTCGTCTGGCTCAGGAACTCCTTGAAGTCTATGAAACCGTCCCGATTAACGTCCATCTCGTTGAAGACGCTCTCCCTCATCCTCTCCATTTCTTCCACACGTTCCCTCATGTCGTCCTCAGGGGCGCCCTGTTGATACATCTTGTCCAATTCTTTGATGAAGAGCGACTTGACCTCGTCTTGATCCCACAGACCGTTCCCGTCGAGGTCGTGAAGCATAAAGAAGGTCTTGGGATCGAAATCTTGTTGCATCTGGTCCTGTTCCTCCCACACTTCCTCCAGTTGAGCTTTGTGACCAGGCTCGTGCAGCTTCTCGTGCTTCTTATGTTTCTCCTCCATCTCCCTGTATTCCCTCTCCAGCTTCTCCCTTTCGGTTCCATTCGTGTGGTTCAACTTCTCCAGTTTTTTGTACTCTTTCTCCATTTCATACTGTTTGAACTGCTCCTTTCTCTTCTTATCGGCCTCGGCCAGGTCCGCGGTGGTCTTCGCTATGAGCTTCTTGAGATCGTCTATTTCGAAAGTGTGCGGGTTCGAGTGGTCCAGATGATGATGGACGGGATCGTCGTCGATGTCGTTCCCGTTCTCCAGTTTCCTCTTCTTCTCCATCAGTTGCTTCAGCCTCTCCAGCTCGACGCGTTTGATCTCGTCGAGACGGTTCCTGACGTGGTGCGAGACGAACTCCAGCTCCTCGGCGATCTTCCCGGACTTGATGTCATGCTCCTCGGCCTTCTCCAGCTTCTGCCTGAACTCCGGATCGGACTCGAGAGCGTTGACCACCTCCTTCAGGTACCTGTGGTACTCCATGTAGTCCTCGAGGCCGTTCACCTCGGAATCCTCCTCTTCCTTCTTGGTCTGCGAGACAGGCGGAGCGAAGCAGTCTTGCACAATCAGGGTCAAGGCGACGAGGAGTATCGGTAAGGTGGCGGGTCTCATCTTGGGGGTTCGGTTCGAGCGAACCTGGCAGCAAGAGGGTAGTGTGGAAATAGTTGATTTACGCTGTACGTACCGTTTCGAAATGGATTTGTTCTCGTTTTAATCACAGATTGTAGTAGTCTGACGTGTTGTTTTCATTCTCACGCACAGAACTAGAAATGATAATGACATTTAGTTGACAATCAACTGAATTGTGTTCTGTGGTGTGATTGCGGGATAGAGGCGTTCCATGTGAAGGTCGTGTTAAAATTTTACGATATTTCTTATGTACAACAATTATTATTCTAATATGAAAGTTTTAATCAATTGACAGATTAATTTAAATAACTACATTATGATTTCGTTAAAGAATTCTACCATTTATTTTCCAATGATTGCATAAATGTGTGTTCTGTGGCATTTAACTGTCCGGCCGCCACGTGAGCCACGTAACTTGACAATGACGTTTACGAAAATGATTACTTGTGGGTCTTCAGTGGCAATTTTTTTTCCAAAAAATGCCTCAGCATTTTAAACTTATGTGATAATTATATCTTTCCGTCGAAATCCTGGAGGTAAGTACCACTAAGGAATAATTGCACCGCTCAATTGACCGCAAAGCAATTAATAAGAGATTGAACCCCAGTTTTAGTAAGTTAATTGCATGAAATCATCTTAATCTTTATCAGTGGAAGATTCGATTTATTGTTATTATACTAATATACATCCTAAATTTGTTTACCGTTGCTTATAAGTGCGTGAGTAGCAGTAATCGTGTTGTAGAGATCCACTCCTATTTTTCATTAATCATGGTACAAAGGACAATTAAATAGTGCATTTGTCTTTCTTTAAAGAAGGAGATAAGTTTGATTCGTCTAATCACCGCCACCTGTACAGTTTTACAAACTACAACTTATTGCCAAGTTTGTTCCAGAATAAAAATAGCTTCCCAGGTTTTCACCAAAGTGTGTTTTTAAATCTTTCTATGTCGGAGAAAGGTCTAAAGATATAGACCTAGACTGTCCGAACTTGACCTACATCTATTTTCAATGTTAATTGAGTTGTTCCAATTTCGCCGGAGCTTCTAATGAACAGCATAAATATGCTCATTCTTTTTACACTTTCTCACTGTTTAATTGGCCTTAAATTGTTAATGACTGTCATTAGTGTTGCCTTACCACTAACTGCTTAATAATTCAACTTCTCTTACAGGTAGTTATCTGGCGAAAATGTCCTCCGAGCAAAACTTAAACATGAACGGGACCGACCATCCGCTGAAGCAGTTAGACGACAGAACTTTCCGACAGTTCAACGGCGTGCATTCCTCGCAATCCTCGAGGAGCTCCTCCCCGTCCCTCCGACAGATCCCGCAGTCTCAGCTGCCGCCGAACAGGCCCATACCACAGTCGCAACTACCTCCTGTTCGTTCGGCAGTCGGCCAGGTGACGAACCAACTGGGGAACCTGAACGTCGGTCAGAAGTACAACAATAACGCGGAGGGTGTCGTCGGTAGTGCTTTTCAACCCGTGACGAATGTAGTGCCTAACGTTACGTCTAGTCCTCAACAGACAGTGCCACCTCATCCGGTTATCGCTCAAAACAACGGACCAAATAATCAAATGCCATTCAGCGAGTCGGCCGCTAATTATTTCCCGCAACCCGTCAGGCCGGTCCAGCGATTCGTCCGGCCTCCCGTTCAACAACCGCAGAGACCGCCCGCGGCGGGCGGTTTCCCTCAGAGGCCGCCCATTTTCCAACCGCCCGGGCAGCACACGATGCAACCGCCTGGACCTCCGTCGGTTCAATCCACAGGCCCGCCGCAACCCATGAGCTATCAGAGTACCGTTAATAGTTTCAATGGACCCCCGGTCTCCATGCCTGCTAGTAAACCTTCGGTATTGGCGAATAGGTAATGTTTGAATTTCAGAATTTGTATCGAATTTTTAAGGTAAGTGCGGCAGCTGGAGTATTTACATCCAATCTTGATTTCTCACTTGCCCAAATATCAGTACCAACTAAAACAACTTTCAACTGCTGCATTAGTGATTATTACTTAATATTACTGGCTGAATTTTGAATCAGTTTATTTCTACTTTTAGGTATCCCACTGTAACACGACCACCATCACAGCTACAACAGCAGCAGCAACTACAGCAGCAACAGCTTCTGCAGCAGCATCAGCATCTACAGCAGCAGCAGCAACAACAACAACAGCAGGATCAGCAATATTCTAGTGCCTACCAACAGAAACCTTACAATAACTACAACGCCCAACCGCATCCGGCTTACCAGGGCGTCGCACAGGGCAGCTTCAGCAAGTTCTGGGGCGTCGAGAATTACGACTTGCTACAGACGCCGAACGTGCTGCCCCCGACTGGGGTCGAACCGCCCAAGGTCCGCCTCGGGCAGGACGCTTTGGACCAGGCGAACTGCAGCCCCGACATCTTCCGTTGCACGGTCACGAAGATCCCAGAGAATCAGTCGTTGCTACAGAAATCCAGGTTAATGTTATATAATACTATAGTTAAATTTACAAGTTTGATTTGTTGGATCGCACAGTTATTTTTTACCTCCTATCGTTATATAACGATATACTTTTTTTTCGTTTAGCAACCCTTCACAGTTTACTCCTCGACATAGGTCTCCGCTATATTCCATGTTTCTTTGTCTTGTGCAAGTTGATGCTTCTTTGTTAGATAATTTCTTACCGAGTCCAGTTTGGAATTCTTGTAGATTTTCTTGAATTGTTTCTGATGTGAGCAATGGTTGTACTTTGATTAACTTACTTTGTTCCTTTTTAATGTTGATCTCTATTTTAGCTCTTACCAACCTGTGGTCACTATCGGTATCAAAGAGATTTAAGGCCTCTATGTCCTTTACAATAAACTTTCTATTCGTTAGTATGTAACGTAGTAACATGTAAACTATGTCACTATGTAAATGACTCTACTCGATACAGATTTCATCTTAGTAACAAGCTGCTTCATACTCTTCTGTATCATTTTCGCTATTTCTTTTGTACTTAGGTAAATAAATAATTTCTAGGTTGCCCCTCGGCGTGCTCATCCACCCGTTCCGGGATCTGAGCCACCTGTCGGTGATCCAGTGCAACGTCATAGTCAGGTGCAAGGCGTGCCGCACGTACATCAACCCGTTCATCGTGTTCGTCGATAACAAAAGGTGGAAATGTAACTTGTGCTACAGGATCAACGAGTTGCCGGAGGAGTTCCAGTACGATCCCGTGACGAAGGCGTACGGCGACCCGTCGCGGAGGCCCGAGATCAAGACGAGCACGTTGGAGTACATCGCCCCCGCCGAGTACATGCTGAGGCCTCCGCAGCCCGCCGTCTACCTGTTCCTGCTGGACGTCTCTCGGCTGGCCGTAGAGAGCGGATACCTGCAGATAGCGACGGCCGTCCTGCTGGAGGAACTACAGAATTTGCCGGGCGACGCTCGCACCCAGGTCGGGTTCATCGCGTACGATTCGGCGGTGCACTTCTACGCTCTGCCCGAGGACGTGACGCAGCCACAGGAGATGACGGTACTGGACATCGACGACATGTTCCTGCCGACGCCCGATAACCTCCTCGTGAACCTCAAGGATAGGACCGAGCTCATCGTCGATCTCCTCACGCAACTGCCGAATAGGTAATGTTACACCTTTCTGCTGCCTCAATTCGCGTCGTTTACATTGTGTTTAACACTGATGTTACTGTATTACTAACTGGACGACTGCCGATTCCTTGAATATGTATATTAATTTACAATTTCTATAAATTTTAATATCGATAAAGGATTATCATTCAATAAATAAGGTATCAAAATTCGTTTATGCTTTAATATTTTTAGAGTTGCTTTTAATAACGATTTTGATAAAGGTTTTTAACTTCAATTTTCACCTCTCGGATATTCATCGGGTGAAATTATCATGTATTTTTCCAATTTATGTCTAATACAGGTCTAATCAGTATTGTCAAGTTTTTGATGACTGACAACAATTAGAGTGGTTGATTTTTAACAGGCTGTGTTCTAGATACTTTAGAAAAACATATTCTATAGCGATTTTTAATTCTCTGATTTTGGCTGGTTACACACTGGTTACAGATTTGACTTCAGATCTGCTCAGAATTGCAGTATATATCTTATGATAATGTTCTGAATTGCATTTACCGTTACTATGACCATTAGGAGGCATACAGCTTTTACTACTATGGTCGCTACAGATCTGCTTAGAATTGCAGTATAAGTAAAGAAAAATCTTGAACGTTTCTGAATACTACATCTGATTTGAATCTACATCTATATCTGAATATTATATTTGTCATTTTCATTGTCTCATCAGGTATTCGAATACGTTCGACGTCAACTCGTCGCTGGGCGCAGCCCTGCAGGCCGCCTTCAGGCTGATGGGTCCGACGGGCGGCAGGGTGACGGTGTTCCAGGCGGCGTTGCCGAACGTCGGCCCGGGGGCGCTCACCGCGAGGGAGGTGCCCTCGCAGCGCGCCTCGACGGAGGTCGCCCACCTCAATCCGATCAACGATTTCTACAAGAGGCTCGCGCTCGAGTGCAGCGGCCAGCAGGTCGCCGTCGACCTGTTCGTCGTCAATTCGCAGTACGTCGACCTCGCGACCGTCTCCGGCATCAGCAGGTTCAGCGGCGGCTGCATCCATCACTTTCCGTTGCTCAGGCCGAACAATCCGGTCATGTGCGAGAGGTTCGCGAGGTGCTTCAGGCGGTACCTGACGAGGAAGATCGGCTTCGAGGCGGTCATGAGGATCAGGTGAGGATTCGTGGGTGAATGTGGAGCATTCTCGTAATAGGTATGATGACTAATTTTGAAAAACTACCGTGTTGTGTTCTTAAGTATGTACTGTTCCAAAAAAAAAAATTTACTAATCTCTGTATGAAACAAATGTTTAGTTTAGACTTTTTGTTTGGTTACTAAAATTTGAGAAATGTGTCTTGGGTTATAATTGACTTGGTCAATTATAGTTGAGTCAATTATAACCGAAAGAATTTACATTGATTTCCCTATTCTTTCAATCGGGACCACAAAAAGAGTCGATTATAACCGGGTGTCAAGTACTATATCAGAGTCAATTATAGGCGAGGTTGACTGTAAATACAAGTACATATATTCAATGGTGTTTTAAGTGCTGAATTTGTGCGCAATTCCAAACTATCTCGTTCCAGGTGTACGAGGGGCCTGTCGATCCACACCTTCCACGGCAACTTCTTCGTCCGCTCGACGGACCTCCTCTCGTTGCCGAACATCAACCCCGACGCCGGCTTCGGCATGCAGGTCTCGATAGAGGAGAGCCTCGCCGACGTCCAGTCTGTGTGCTTCCAGGCGGCGCTGCTGTACACATCGAGCAAGGGCGAGAGGCGGATCCGGGTGCACACGATGTGCCTGCCGGTCGCGTCGACTCTGCACGAGGTGATCTACTCGGCCGATCAGCAGTGCATCGTCGGGCTGCTGTCGAAGATGGCCGTCGACAGGTCGATGCAGTCGAGTCTCGCGGACGCGAGGGAGGCGTTCCTCAACGTCGCCATCGACGTCCTGACGAGCTACAAGACGGCGTTGAATACGAACGGGCCGACCGGCGGCCTGATGGCTCCGTCGTGTCTGCGGCTGTTGCCACTGTACATCTCGGCGTTACTGAAATATACGGCGTTCAGGATAGGGGTGAGCACGCGTCTCGACGACAGGGTGACTGCGATGACCGACTTGAAGACGAAACCGTTGTACCTGCTCATGCAGCAGGTGTATCCCGATCTCTATCCCGTGCACGAGCTGGAGAATCAACAGGTTTGTTTCTTGGCAGATTGACGTTCGATCGGAATGTTGGAATCAAACTCGGCCAAAAAAAAAACCGACGCTCTTCCGTGTATGCAGTCACAATGTCATTAAAAGAACGACAAGTTACTAAAATCAGCTTAGCTCTCAGGGCTCCGTTCTCATAATGTAGCTAAATGTAAAAATGGGAGTTTTATGTAATATTTGCAATTTTATCTGTTACCAAAAGAGCAAATACATAGGATTGAACAATTGCAACTGCTGATTCTAAAATTAGTAATAAAATTTGAGTAACAAGGAGTAGAATTATTTGTCTGGGGAATCAAATTAACTTCGTTCCATAGGTGATCCTGAACTCGGAAGAGGAGCCGGTGCCGATGCCGCCGAGGCTCCAGCTGACCGCCCGTTGCCTGGAGAACAAGGGCGCCTTCCTGATGGACACCGGCGAGCACATGATGCTCCTCGTCTGCCCGAACGTCTCCGGCGAGTTCCTGAACGAGGCGCTCGGCGTCCAGGGCTACACCCAGATCTCGGAGGACATGTACGAGCTGCCCGTCCTGCAGAACGTCAGGAACCAAAGACTGCACCAGTTCATCGGTCATCTGAACGACGACAAGCCGTTCGCCGCGACGTTACACGTGATGAGGGACAATAGCGCTCGGCGGCAGGAGTTCTTCGAGCGTCTCGTCGAGGACAGGGTCGAGAACGCCCTCTCCTACCACGAGTTCTTGCAGCACTTAAAGACTCAAGTCAAATAGGTTTAGGTCGAGGCTTCTTTTTTCTAATTTCCGTTTTTCTTTGTGACGCAGGCTTGCGAGGAGCGGGACGACCCCGGAGGTCTTATGCCATTTTTAAACGAATTATTCCCATTATTCAGTGACGGACTTTGAAATCTGACTGCATCTCGAACATTGGATGGTTCAGGTTCACGATCCACCCTAACCAGTCCGGACCTGAAGGCACAGACGGTAGATGTGATCCGACGACTGTGCATTCGAAACGTACTCTGTGTATATTGTGCTTTTAATTTTACAAATTGTACAGGCCTGCGTCATCCAAAATGTGGTAAAAGAGAACTTTAGGTATGTGTTATATTTGATATTACATTATTGTAATTTGTAATGTTATATAAGGAATATACATATTTTCTTTGTTTTATTTCGATATTTAAATTGAGTATAAGCAACAAACAGGATTATTGTGTCATTCTACCACTTTTCTTTACGGATCGCTCAATCTTCAAGATTGCCGATGATGATGATAATAAGATTGTTATATCGATAAAGTGTAAATAAACCATATGCGAAACATTCAAGACAATTTCATTGAAATGGAAGTTAAGTATCATTTCTATTATCAACTGCGACATTTTCAAAAATAATCGCATATAAGAATGCCATTGATTTTTGGCCTTTTGTTTCTTGCTAGGTGCACTGGACTATTGGCAGAAGCCCTGTTTATCAAAATACAATGCTGACTGATGGAAGCATTTGAGATGTGGTGCTATCGACGAATGCTTCGTATATCTTGAACACACCACATAACAAATATGACAGTTCTCCAACATACGACCAAAGGAAGTGAAGTGATGAAGACTGTTAAAGAGGGAAAATGTTCATACTTTGGTCATGTAATGCGTAACAGTAAATACAGCTTATTAAGCCAGGAAAGAGGACCAGGAAGACGTTGAATGTCATGGCTTCGAAATTTATGGCAATGGATCAGTAAAATATGTGCAGACTTATTCCGGGCTGCGGTTGATAAGGTTAAATGGGCCAGAATGGTCGTAAACGTCCACTGAGGACATCGCACAGCAAGAAGATGCTCCATGCTGTAACGGTAACCAATTCTTATGACTACCTAAAAATCCCAGCTTAGTTATTTGACACACCTATTATTCGGACCATGCATCTTAGATTGTACTGTCTTGATGGTATGCAAAAGCTAACTAATTGGACCCTACGCCTCGCAAACAGTCCACAACACAATCGGCTTTGCCCTGCCTTTCTAAAGTCTGTCAAAATAACATGTGGAGTAATAAAATCTCATTATAAATGCAAAACCGATACAAGGTGGCATCCTCTAAATTTTGGGAGTTTTATGCCTTACGGAATCGTTTCGTATTTTGAGTGACTCACCCGAAACACGTGCGAATATTGTAAGTCAGGCCATTGTCTAGATTCAGGGAATAACCACTCTCTGGCGTCGGGGAAATGAGTAAATACGCAATAGTCGGTAACTGGAAAAATTGTGTGCATGTGTGTGTGTGTACTATTATAAGCCATTTATTAATTTTCATTCATTTCTTTAAGAACGCCTCTGGTCACCGGCGAAATAATCGTTTTATTACTCCATGGGTTATTTTGACAGACTATACTCGAAAATAAACACATTTCGAAGGTCATTCAGTAAAGTTTATTAGGATAGATTCAACGAAACGCTCAAATCTACTTCTTGTAGCCGCAAGAACGTCTGCGACCTCTGGCCCTCTCGAACTTGCGTCCCTTGGAACGTACGAGCGGCTTCGTGTGGCTGTGAGGCACGCCGGGCGCGAGCCCGAAGTGTTTCACCGCCTCACGAGCGTTACGCCTGCCCTGCAGTAGGACGGTCTTGGAGCCGGTCGGTGCCTTCAACGCCAACTGGTCGAACGTTATCACCTCGCCACCTGTAACACGGGGAACCGTCTTATGCTCCGGTATCTAAATGTGGTGCTAGGGGTTGTGTCACGGTAATGAGAAGTTTATGTGTATGCTATGAGAATATTGATTTACATTTGATTAAAGGAATTACACTCATAAGTACAATATAAGAATGGATAACATCAGAAATACTGAGAATAATGGAAGAAAGGAGAAATTGTAGTACAAAAAACAAAGCAAAATATAAAGAGATTAATAGAGTAACTGCAGGGAGACCAAGCAACGATGGATGACAGACAAGTGTAAAGGAATACAGTGTCAGGTTAATAAACATGACATGAAAATCATAATGGGCAACTTCAATGCAAAGGTGGGTAATGGAAAAGTAGAAAATGCAGTTGGAAGCTTCGGACTGGGAGAAAGGAACTACCGAGGAGACTGCCCTATTAGCTTCTGTCAAGAATACAATATAATACTGAGCAACACCTTCAAACTACCTGCTCGTAGGTTACACATGTATAAATCACCAGCAGATACACAGCTGTATCAATGAGATATAAACGTATCTAGGAGCTGATGTTCCAACAGATCATAATCCAATTGTGTGCGAATTCGAAATTAGGTTGAAGCGCATAGAAGAAAACTACAAATGAGAGTAGACATAAGGAAGACCTATAACATCAATATAAGGCGACAGGTACAGGAGTCTCCAAATAACGAAATAAACAGAAATAGTGAAAACTCAACCGAGGTAACTGAAAAATTGGGGCAAGTTTGAACAAGCTATTCAGATAATGTGTGTAAGAAATCCTTGATATAATGGAAGAAGGACGGAGATATGAAAACAAAATATACTAAAATATCGAGAAATACACAGAATAAGGACAAAAATTAGAGAAGCTAAAGAGACATGGGTAAACGGTTCTCTCTGAAAAATCTATTGAAATTGAACAAAGTGAGAAGAAACATGACTATCATAACATCCACAAAAAAAAAGGAAATGACAAATAACAGGTCGAACAACAGACATATTTGACGCCAATGGAAGTCTTATCCCAGAACCAACAGAAATTCTACAAACATGGAAGCAATAAGTGGAAAGTTTTTTCCGACATGGCAAGATGGAGTGAAAAAGGCAATAGACTATAGAGGATTATAAAACGGAATGGAGAAACTGAGCAAGATGTTTGTGACATCTAGAGTGCGAGTAACAGCGACATCCCTAACAAACCCGGGTAAATTTTTACTCTGCCACTTCGCCTATTTTAACGCAAGGGGGCAAGGATAAAGTGACGTGTCCGACGCAACCCGTCGTTACACCGGCAATGTTGTATAAAGAGGGAGACATGTGAAACCATCCCGAATGGCGTCCAGGGACGGGACCGTACGCTAAGTTGTCGTCTGAGTTTATAATTATGGGCATATGTGCTTATGTCTCCCATACGTGGAATGAATTGATATGTAAGGCACAAACGAACTATGAAAGTTCGGTATCAGTGTCTCAATGTAAAATATATAAAAAGGGGAAAAGTGTGTGCTCACTACCACTCAAACACCGTTCGACTGTTACGTTTCTCGTTCGGTCCCACCTGCTTTCAAGATCCTAGCGCGTGCCTTCTCCGTGACACGAAGGGCGCATATCGTCAACTTGGGGATCTCGAAGATCCTGCAATCGTCGGTCACGACTCCGACGATGACGGCCGTGAGGTCCTTACGGCCGGGCTTCTTCATCAGCCGCACGACCCTCGACAAGGAGATCGGAGGCTTATTGATCCTGCTCATAAACAACCTCTTCAACACGATCTTGTTGAATTTGGCGCCCGTCCGACGCGCCAGGTAGCGGTACAGCTGAAATCGAAGACGTGATCAGATCCGAGTTTAAGTAACGATTTCCTCGATTACCTTCACGAGAAGCCTCAAGTACACATCCTGACTCTTTGGTTCGGTCCTCCTAACCTTCCGGTCGTACTTGTGGTTTATGTCGATACCCTGGAAAATAAACGCAATGCATTATCCGCCGGGGCGCATCGTTCGGTTTGGAGGGTTCAAACTGGGCGATTTTGTAGGGATGATAGGTGAAATTCGTGGATAATTCGGGACACTCACCATTTTGTCAGGAAATGAAATCCGAAAGGTACATAGAGGGCCCTGCGGTACCAACTTTGCGAAACACAGAACAGTACAAATTCAGTCTGATAAATTTCTCAAACTGCGAATCCGGGATGATAAACATCCGGAAGCTTTAATACTGCATCTAAAAATATCTCGTTTTGAAACCCATACTAAAATTAATCACCAATTAACGGAATTAACACGATATAAACTTATTTACCGTCCCATGTTTCGTGTACATTTTCGATGACAGCAAATTTTAACCTTAACCTCACTTTCGCCCCCCCATAAACAAAAGAAAAATGATCCACAGCCTATTCCTGATAAACTCTCAAGGGTAAGTTCACGACACAACTTCGACCGTCGCTCGTTCAACTCCCCTTTTCCAGGGACGTGTTCCTCGAGAAGCACTGGAGGGGGGTGATCTCGAAGTCCGTATGCGACTACTACCTGGAGGCGCAGCGTTCGAACGGCACCGACATAAATCCGGTGATAGCGACGCCCCATCACTACCTCATCTCAATCCAGAGGAACGGCGTGAGCTACGTCGCCGTCTGCATGGAGGAGACGCCCCCGTTATTCGTCATCGAGTTCCTACATCGTGTCGTCGATATCTTCCAGGCAAGTTTATCCAATACTAATTACATAAAGCGAAAGGATGTCAATTAGTATAGCTATCTGTAAACTAGGCTAGTACTGACTTACTGCCAATTACGTTTCAGGATTATTTCTCCGACTGCACCGAGTCGATAATCAAGGAGAATTACGTCGTGATTTACGAGGTAGGAATTGCAAGGACTCCTTAGGTCAATACGCTTACATTTCGTTCAGCTTCTAGATGAGATGCTCGATAATGGTTTCCCGTTGGCCACCGAGAGTAATATCCTGAAGGAGCTCATCAAACCTCCGAACATCCTACGGACTATAGCCAATACCGTAACAGGCAAAACCAAGTTAATGCGCCAGCACACTTTGATTGCGACATGGTTTAACCAAGTTCCCTTTTTAGCGTAAGCGACACTTTACCCACCGGACAGCTCTCTAACATTCCATGGAGGAGATCAGGCGTTAAGTACGCCAACAACGAAGCTTATTTCGACGTTATAGAGGAAGTCGATGCGATAATCGACAAGTCAGGCGCTACTGTAATCGCAGAGATACAAGGATACGTAAGTCTTGCAGGTCAGGGTAACAGTTATGACATTACTTAAAAATTTCCAGATCGACTGTTGTATTAAGCTGAGCGGCATGCCGGACCTCACGCTCTCTTTCATAAATCCAAGACTTTTCGACGACGTCAGTTTCCATCCCTGCGTAAGGTTTAAACGTTGGGAGGTAAAAGCATTCA
Organism: Cryptocephalus moraei; assembly: GCA_946251905.1. NCBI lineage: Eukaryota > Metazoa > Arthropoda > Insecta > Coleoptera > Chrysomelidae > Cryptocephalus > Cryptocephalus moraei. The sequence continues at coordinate 6,807,609 of OX276462.1, read as the reverse complement.
GCTAATTACATTTACTAATGAATTCATGATCAATCTGAACCTCCTCTCCATGTATATTCGATAGCAAAAGAGAACATGAAAATACCATAAAGTAGGATCGAATATTGTGGGTTAAGATGAATTTCCTCGTAGGCCGAGAGATTGTTGTCGTTCATCCCGCCCGACGGGAACTTCAGATTGATCTCTTACCACATAAGCAGCCAGAGCATGGTCGCTATTCCGGTGTACGTCAGGCACAACTTGTCGATCAAAACGGGGGAGCAGGCCAGGCTGGACCTGACGGTGGGGCCTAAGCAGACGCTCGGACGTACCGTCGAAGGTAAAATGAGTCATGTCGAAAGTGAGGTTGTGGTAAATAATTTATTTAAGGTATAAATTGTCTAAAGAAATAAGTCAAAACTAAGACTATGCATACATGTAATGAACATAACATAATGAAATATACCGCATGTAATATATGACATGACAATAATAGAAAAATTGTATTGAGAAAATAAAAATTTTTATTCAAGGTGTGAAGTTGGAGGTGCTCATGCCGAAATGTATTCTGAACTGCGTCTTGACGGCAAATCAAGGGAAATATAACTTCGATCCAGTGTCGAAGATCCTTCATTGGGACATTGGGAAGATCGATGTTTCCAAATTACCTAACATCAAAGGATCTGTAAGTGTTTAGTTTCATGTCGGTCTAATCCAAATAGCACTAGTTGATATACAAAATGCATCGATTGGGCGAAACAAAATATGTAACAAATACCAAAAATTGCTCCAATTTTGTGGACAATAAACGTAACATGAAAATTTAAATAATTCCTGTAGTAACTAAGTTATTTTCCATATAATCCATTCTTCAATTCTCTAAACTGTACCAAACACCTTCTGTACTTGTGCAATTTCAGGTGACGATCGCGAGCGGTTCGAACACGGCCGAAATCAATCCGTCCATCAACGTACACTTCACGATCAATCAGCTGGCGATAAGCGGCCTGAAAGTGAACAGGCTGGACATGTACGGCGAGAAGTACAAGCCGTTCAAGGGGGTGAAGTACATCACGAAAGCCGGGAGGTTCCAGATAAGGATGTGAGGGGTCGTTAGGTGCGCGTAAATTTTATATATACATATGTTTAATTAGAACGTAAGAGAGAGATGATTTTGTCGTTTTAAGGAGAAAAATAAACGTTTATTAATTGTTTTCTGTTTGAATCTTGGGATGTTTGATATACGAAAGTTGTTATGGTACCTCGGATCTATGCAAATGGTACTTATTGTCGGCTAGGATCTGATTAATGCTTAAGTGAATATACAAGAATCTGTCTTAACTTATAACTAATGACTTAATAATTACCCGCTTATTCATTTCGAGATTATTCAATAAATCAAATCCAACTGCCAGTACATAATATGTATATCTACTACTTTATTGTGATAAGAGGGACCTTTCTTCACCGTGCGGCACACGTTTATACACTCGGGCAAATAACTAAAGCTGGACAAAACCATTTGCGTGCCAATAACTCGCTACATTATACGATCTGAGCGCGCTAGACGGTGGCAGTAGGTTCACAGGGTTGTCATATCAGACCGAAATTCTGAAAGTGTACCATTAGGCTATTGTAATTAGTAGGGCCTGGATGTTAGGCACTTAAAATCTTTAAAATAGGCAGGCATTAAGGCACTATAAAATTGAAAAATAGGCATTTATTTAATAACAACATAACTGAATTAATAACTAAATAGAAGGTAAGTACATTTATACATAGGTAGTATAGGAGTTACAATATGAAACGAGATATTTTTTAAAATCTTGTCTTTGGGATGAAAATACATGTCTGAATCTGGAAAAAGATCTTTCTACATCTGTCGACGTAATGGTTGCAAAATGGGAACAAAATCAAATTGTTTTGTGGTCTATATTCGCTGAAAATAATTACTATATTAAGAGTATATTTCTCAACATATACGAAATTATAAATGGGTATCTACTCACTGACATAAAGACGAAATTGTTACATAGGTATTTGAGAAAGAGAAATCTTGACCTGTAATCTTTATCTTGATTAAAAGGGAACTTGTTACACCTCCTTAATGTTGTTTACCACATAAGTAGTGTAAAGGTCCAGAAATGTGCTCTGGTTTGATCACAGTCTGATATATTTCTCTCTATGATATATCTAAACTGTGGTTTGATCCTTGAAACAAGTGTGTGATTGGTCGGCCTTTATGGTTGTATTAAATATTAGCAAAATATTATGGTCAACTATATAAAAGGTTGGTTTTAACCGATAGTTACGTGCCTTGGTATGGTTATTGGTGCCTGGTTCTGTTTCTCAAATATGTAACAATTTCGTCTTTATATTAGTGAGTAGATACACATTTACAACCATAAAACAATTTGATTTTGTTGGAAATATTTTGAGTTTGGTATCAATTTGTAGAGGAAGAAACAACGATCTTAATAAAAATATATTCGCGCGTTAATAAAAATTCGCTGGAACATAGTATTGAATTATAATCAATTTTATATTGTTTCATAGTGCGGATTACGTGTCCACTACCTGCGAACGGCCGACAGGTACGATCCCTAACGCCACGGGGTGTCTATAATCACGCTGGTGCATTTCGAGCACCACCCTTTTTCCCCAGGAACACAGTTTGATTTTTATGACGTTATTAAAGGTGTTAATAGCAGTAACTAGAGATTCGTTTTTGGTTTTTAAAGAAGTTAAAAAATTTGGAAGTAAGGAATAATGTGTTGCGATAAATGTTAAATCATTTTTCAGATTCTTATTTTCCAATATTTTTTTGCCGATTTTATTGATGCTGCTGTTTTTGTCTAACTGTAAAATAGCCATTCAATGCAAGGCATGTACAGGTTAAATTTGGGAATATTATTTTTTAAACATTTTCCTGCCTTCTTCATGTATGGCGCAGTATCTGTAACGAGTAACAGGACATTTGAACCATTTGCTTGATCCAACCATTCCGAAGTCAACAGGAAAGATTTAGATTGGTTTTTCTCCAAAGATCCTACGATGACGTTGGCAACGTGCCTATTGTTTTGTAAAAACCCTTACTAAGTGGATACTTTTACCAGTTTATTGAATTATTTGAAAAATTTATTATGAAAGTAACGCGAAATAGGCGTTTATATTCAAAATAGGCTTTTAAGTCCATAAAATAATGAACAAAATAGGCATTTTGCCTGAACATCCGGGCCCTAGTCATTAGGTTACACCAGGGTGCCACTATTCGGTACAAGGCCACCCCCACTCCCATTCCCCTTCACGTCCCTTAGCATAGGTAATGTTGGTATGCATTTCACAATACTTTATGAATATGTTCCATCCATCTCAAGTTATTTGCCTGAGATTGCACATAAAATAATGCAACTACAACCATGTTGCGTCAAGAGGTAAAAACTATCTATTTAATTATTCCAATACAAAACTTAAACATTTAATTCCTTAAAACTAACCAGCTCCTGATGGCGTCGGCGACTTCCCTCATCGCCCCGGCCAAGTCTTTAAGAGCGTCCGTGTTATTCGCCAATTCGACGTTATGGTCTTTCATCACCTCTACGTACTCCTGCGGAACCTCTTCAGTCGATGACAATTTCTGTCTTTTGGCACAATTGGTTTCCGGTCGCTGTCGCGACCTAGTAGGACACTCCGCCGAACCGCTGGGCCCCGGTATCGCGCTACCGAATTCCGGTTGCGATGTACTGACTTCCGGCTCGTAGATCCACACCTCTTCCGGCTTGGGGGTGTGGCCCCTTTTCCTCGACGTCGAAAGGGTCTCGTCTTTGATCGGACAATGGTCCCAGGCGGCGTCGGGCTCCTCCTCGAACTCGATTTTGATGTTGTCGGTGTCGGGGGGCGATTGGTCGGCGGGAGGGACGCTCGGCTTTATGCCGTCCAGGTCCTCGACGGCCACGCTGGAGAGGATGTTGAGGAGACGCAGGTCCCTGTCCGAGAGCCTTTTCACCTTCGGCGTGCTACCGTCCGATTCCAGCTGAGCTACTTTTACTTCTCTCGCACGTTTCTTTGTGTTGCATTTGAATTCGTTCCATGTCTGCAAAAATACGGTTTGAATAAATGAAATTGTAATTATATTTTCACTTTAATGGGGTGCTTATTGCATTACAATATATATTACACCTCAGATATGCTCACTATAACAGTTAAGTATCTACAGACAAATTGAGCCCTAGAGGCCATTTCCGATAATCTGGGCTCCACCATTCTGTGGTTACACAGGCTTACTGTTCTCTCACTATTCTATTCTAACTAAATTAAAACCACTATTCCAACTAACTGAGAATTACTATTCTGTCACTATTCTACTCTAACTAAACTAGACACTATTCCAATTAATTGTTCGACTAACTTCTATTTATGTTCTATATTTAAAGTCACCACTACTCCAACTAACCGAGAATTACTATTCAACCATTATTCGCTATTCTACTAACTAACTAAACTAAAGTCACTATTCCACCTTACTGTGTTCCACTAAATTCTATTTACTTTCTATATTTAGTTAATATTCCAACTTACTGAGCATTCTTTCACTATTCTACTATAACTAAACTAATGTCACTATTCCAACACACTGTTCTACCAACTTCTATTATTTTACTATTACACTTTACTGTCTATATATAGTCATTATTTAAATTAACTGAGAATTATTATTCTGTCACAATTCTATTCAAACTAAACTAAAATCACTATTCCAGCTAACTGTTCTATTCACTTTGTACATTTAAAGTCATTATTTCAACTAACTATGAGCATTACTATTCTGTCACTAATCTATTCTTGCCAAATTAAAGACACTAATTCAACTAACTAATCTACTAACATCTATTTACTTTCTTTATTTAAAGTCACTAACTGAGAATTAGTATCCTGTCACTATTCACTATTCTGTTCTTACTACACAAGTCACTATTCCAAGTAACTGAGGAATAGTATTCTGTTACTATTCACTATTCTAATCTAACTAAACTAACGGCACTATTCCAACTAACTGAAAACTACTATTCTGTCACTATTTACTATTCCACTATAATTAACCTAAAGTCATTATTCCAGCTAACTGTTCTACTAACTTCTATTCACTTTCTATATTTAAAGTCATTATTTCAACTAACTATGAACATTATTATTCTGTCACTATTCTATTCTTGTCAATTTAAAGACACTAATTCAACTAACTTCTACTAACATCTATTTACTTTCTTTTATTTAAAGTCACTAACTGAGAATTGCTATCCTGTCACTATTCACTATTCCGTTCTTACTACAAGAGTCACTGTTCCAACTAACTGAGGAATACTATTCACTATTCTAATGTAACTAAACTACACTATCCCAACTAACTGAAATCTACTATTCTGTCACTATTTACTATTTCAGTATAATTAACCTAAAGTGATTATTCCAACTCACTTTTCCACAATTTCTAGTCACCTTCTATATTTAGTCATTATTCCAACTAACTGAGCATTACTATTCTGTCACTATTTCTATTCTAGCCAAATTAAAGACACTAATTCAACTAACTAATCTACTAACATCTATTTACTTTCTTTATTTAAAGTCACTAACTGAGAATTAGTATCCTGTCACTATTCACTATTCTGTTCTTACTACACAAGTCACTATTCCAAGTAACTGAGGAATAGTATTCTGTTACTATTCACTATTCTAATCTAACTAAACTAACGGCACTATTCCAACTAACTGAAAACTACTATTCTGTCACTATTTACTATTCCACTATAATTAACCTAAAGTCATTATTCCAGCTAACTGTTCTACTAACTTCTATTCACTTTCTATATTTAAAGTCATTATTTCAACTAACTATGAACATTATTATTCTGTCACTATTCTATTCTTGTCAATTTAAAGACACTAATTCAACTAACTTCTACTAACATCTATTTACTTTCTTTTATTTAAAGTCACTAACTGAGAATTGCTATCCTGTCACTATTCACTATTCCGTTCTTACTACAAGAGTCACTGTTCCAACTAACTGAGGAATACTATTCACTATTCTAATGTAACTAAACTACACTATCCCAACTAACTGAAATCTACTATTCTGTCACTATTTACTATTTCAGTATAATTAACCTAAAGTGATTATTCCAACTCACTTTTCCACAATTTCTAGTCACCTTCTATATTTAGTCATTATTCCAACTAACTGAGCATTACTATTCTGTCACTATTTCTATTCTAGCCAAATTAAAGACACTAATTCAACTAACTGTTCTACTAACATCTATTTACTTTCTTTATTTAAAGTCACTAACTGAGAATTACGATCCTATCACTATTCACTATTCTGTTCTTACTACTCGAGTCACTGTTCCAACTAACTGAGGCATACTATTCACTATTCTAATCTAACTAAACTAGTCACTATTCCAATTAACTGAAAACTACTATTCTGTCACTATTCACTATTCCACTATAATTAATCTAAAGTCTTTATTCCAACTCACTTTTCCACTAATTTCTAGTCACTTTCTATATTTAAAGTCATCATTCCAACTAAGTGAGCATCACTATTCTGTCACTATTCTACTCTAACTGAACTAGCCACTACTCCAACTACCTGAGAATTACTATTCTGCCACTATTTACTATTCCACCATAACCGAACTAAAGTCTAACTAACCATTCCACTAACTTTTTTCTATTTACCTTCTTCCATCCATCGGCAGTCTTCCGTGGTCCGGTCCTCGAAGAATTCAACAATACCGATAATTCCTCCCACAACTGCTGCAACCTTTGCGGACCATCATTAGATCGAAATCTTCCGGTGATGATCTCTTTGTTGTTCGATACGTAGTCCAGCATCATATCGAACTGCTTTTCAGTCGTTTTCGGTGTGCGACACTTTTTCCCCCATTTCTCGAGGCTCATCTTCAAGGCCCTTGCACGTGACCTGGAAGACGGCTAGCAAACTGATGAGTAACTGAAACCGAATGGAAAAGGAACAATTGTGGGAAGTACGTAAGGAAAGATATGAATTTACCTGTATTGCAACGATTGGAGCGGTCGACCCATTGTTAAGTGACCAAGAAATCGGAAATATGAAGGGGTTAACGTTACGAGTCTCTTTAATTGACCTGCAATGGTTAAATTTATATAATCATTGATGAACTATTTGTTAAAAGAATCAAAAACAATTGTATTCAATGCACTTTCGGAGAGAACTCGAGGTGCTCTTCTGGATATATACCACGGCATTGTTAAGACAATATGTCCTACAACAAAAGCAGTTAAGCCGTTCGCTTCTAATATCCATTCTCTATCAGAAGTAGTGATATGTAGAATACAAAACTTCTCGTTAAGTAAGCAAGGGAATATCCAAAAGGCTTTTATTGATTAACACTGATATAGAAATTTTACTTATTCTCTCACATATCAATCATAATTCACTATGGCTTTTGATCTCTAAATTTAAAATTACAAGTTGGCCTAACAAAGCCTTGTAGTAATTTTAAATTGTGCAGAAAATCTATTATTAAAGCCCATTTCTACATCTACAATTTTGATTCTATTAGCTTTTAAATATGAAACTAAAAGTTATAAATTTTAAAATGTTTCTTCTCATAATATGAAAATATTTCAAATTAGAACAGACGTTGATGTTCCGTGACATTCTATTTTTGACCATTTCTTCCGTTTCGTGATTTCTAGGTTATGTTGTTTTGGTAATTTTTACACGTGAGCTCCATTTCTTCTTTCCAACTTCCCACCCCGAACATGCAGGTAATTCCCTTCTCGCCGCGACAATCCATCGAATTACCTATTTTCCCCGTAGGACCCCAACGAGGACACGGAATGGAACGACATCCTAAGGCAGAAAGGCATCATACCTCCAAAAAAGGAGAAAGAACTCACCGAAGACCAGATAGTGTCTATGCTGGAGGAGACCATCGAACAGAAGACCACCAGTAAGCAGTATGATCGAGCGATTACTTCCCAGTCATCCTTTGTCTTTTAGGCGGTAAAGATATATCGAAATTGAACCTCGACGAGTTGGACGAATTGGAGGATTCCGAAGACGAAGCCGTCCTCGAGGAGTACAGGAGGAGGAGGATAGCCGAGATAAAGTCGTTGAGCGAGAGGAAGCGGTTCGGCTTCGTCGGGGAGATATCCGCCCAAGACTACGTTAATGAGGTCAATAAGGCCGGCGAAGGGATATGGGTCGTGCTACATTTGTACAAGCAAGGGTAAATAACATAACATTTTCCTCCAATTTGGAGTTTGATAACATAATACAACATTAAAATTGATCGTTTGAGGTCACCAACCCATTATTACCTTTCAACGCAGCCTCAATTAATTTAGCATAAAACCGTTCTCACACTTTCAGAATCCCCTTGTGTGCTCTGCTGAACGAGCATATGAAGTACCTCGCGGTGAAGTACCCGACGGTGAAGTTCCTGAAGTCTATCTCGACGACGTGCATACCGAACTACCCGGACAAGAACCTGCCGACCATATTCGTTTACTTCGAGGGAGAGCTCAAGAAACAAATGGCCGGTCCGTTGGAGTTCAGGGGTACTAACTTAACGAAAGAAGGTGACGATGTTAATATCCGAATTGATTACTTATAACAACGGTCGTTTCTTTCGTTTTAGAGTTTGAGTACTTGATCGGGAAGACGGGCGCAATAGATACCGACATCACCGAAGATCCGAGGCCGAAGATCAAAGACAAGATGTTTTCCGATTTGGCGAACGATTGGGAATGATGAGGTCGGAATCATGTGGATTTTTAAGTATTTATTTTCATTTTTAAGGTTAAATTATATTGCACCAGTTTTATACTCTGATGGTGGGAAAGGAATTGGATCCCTATCGATTTTTCAGATTTTATGTATTTCTTTGTTCTTGTTATTGACAAATAAAATAATTCACATTTAACATATTGGCAGATTTTTTTAAAACTTATTGTGAAGACTTGTTTAATGATACTTTGAATAGACACCAAGTGAAAAAGGAGCAAGAGTGCGGAATGCGTTTTGCAAAAATATCCAATTCCTTATGTAGGGATGTTATTTTAATATCTCTGGTCTTTTCACAGGAAACGTCATTAAATTGTATAAGGTGAATATTAGGCGAGTTAGATACTTGTGAGAAATGTAATTCTGCATTAATTCATCTTCAGATAATGACCATGCTTTAATAAGATTATAAGCAAATGATGACATATCAAAATGAATAACGATAATCTATGTAGAAAAAATGATTTTTACTTAGAATTTCCTACATAGAAGTAAGTGCCACCTTTAAAACAATAGTAAATATGGGTAGTTACACTCTATTTCTTCCTCTCTCAGAATAGGCCACAATATTTTCTTGGATTGTGATATACACTTCAAACACTTATCAATTCAAATCAATAAATTTGAACAAATGTTCATTTTAATCGTTAAGTTGACATGCTTGATGTGATTCTCTTACTTCAATCCCAATTACCATATATTAAGATTATTATAAGATGAATATGACTATTATAAGATAAGATTAGAAGCAGATGATGACATATTAAAATGAATAAGGATGATCTATGTAGATCAAAATGATTTTTACTTAGAATTTCCTACATAAAAGTATGAAGTGCCACCTTTAGAAAATAGTAAATAAGGGTAGTTACACTCTTTCTTCCTCTCTCAGAATAGGCTACAATTAGTAAATTTGAATAAAAGTTTATTCCATTAATTGCTAAGTTGACATGCTTGATGCGATCTTACTTCAATGCTAAGTCATTTACCACTATCCAATCTCTTCTGGATGAATCCCAACTAGCACTTCTCGGTGAGCTTTTACATAGCTCAAATTAAGCATATTGCATATCTCGGATCTTAGAATTAATTCTGATTCTAGCCTCTATATACTAAAACTTTCCAACAAGGTACACAACTATTAAATGATTCCCTATATAGCTCTCAGCATAATATACTCTTTGATCATGGTTAAATAGCTTATATTTGTTGATCTCATTTTGTATCAATCTCTTTTTGTCTTTCCAATAAAGTGTGTATTGTTATATTTTTATTAATATCATAAGTAATTCAGATTTCGATATTATATACATACTTTAATACATAAATAGTTAATGCAAAACCTTCAAACCTAATGGCTCTTTAACTGCAGAACACCCTGCATAAAATATGTGATTATAAGTGATACTTGTTTGTCAACGAAAATTATAACAGAAGTGACATGATGATAGCACCAATGATTGTTATTCAATTATACGCAACAATTGTTATGTACTAATTTGTTGTGTAACAATTGTTACACGAGCGATGGATGTAGCCATCCATGGCGTTTCATGTATTTGATTCTGAAGTTTCACCTCAAAGAATTTAGCGAGAAACGTCAGCAAACAAATACTTTCCATACCTTATTAAGTACAGGCCTTAAACACTTACCTATTTATTGCCTTGCGTTAACACAGAAATGTGTGGGATTGTTTATAACTGCCTTTAAACATTAGCACCACAAATTAAACACAATTAATAAATATTGCATGACAGTGTGAGACAGCTGTCAAAGGGCGTACGCATTGCCAACTTAACCGAATTTTGGTGGTTATGATAACTTGATAGTCCTTGTAGAACAAACCAGGCATTCAAATGGAGGTTCAGTGCATTCAAGCTCAGCTAACTAGCTGAGCTGAGGTAAACTGGGCCTTAATTAGCTATGATACGTCGTCACCTAAAAGTGCTGGGCCGGTTTTCGTTCGTACCCTAGTGGAATTTCGTGCGAGACACCTAGGGGAATTTCGTGCCGATTTTGACAGGTCGTCGGCGACGTCAACAACCCTACCTACGTGTAATTTTCGAATTTTTCGAACTGTCGTTTGTTGTTGTTGAACATGAAACCGACGCTGAGCACGATATTAATCTGCCTGTTCTTCGTGTTCGTCTTCAGGTCGATATACAGCCTGTACGGCGTGTTCCAAGTGCCGACGTGCGTGAGCGGCGAGGTCTGTTACAAATCTTTACTGAACGTGGATCCCGAGCTCGATCTGTACGTATTCGTCTCCGATAACTCGAAGTACGGGGAACTCGCCCCCGTGATACAGGAGAGGGGCTTCGAGTACTCCTCGGAGTATCAGAGGTGAGTTACGAGAGACGTAGAGGTTAATTAAAGCTCGGGTTGCCTAGCAACTGTCCACACTGTACCCCACACACTTCAATAAATTTCGTACTTCACGGGCTTCGTCTTCCAGGGAGACAACCTTGGAGATCAGCAAGACGGCTCGCGAGAATGGCACGCTCTACATACACACCTTCATAGTCCCTAGCGGAGCCGTCACAGACGCCGACTTCAAGAGATTGAAGAACCTCCAGGACTCGACCTACCTGAAGAGCAAACTGACGAAGTACGCCGTCCCGATCAGCGCCACCTTCAACCTGCTCAAGGACGAGGCGGTGAAGCAGGCCGTACGCCCCGTGACCCATCTTCGGTCCCGGTACGGCGTCATCATGTGCACCGATCACCTCGAGCTGCCGGCCGGCGATGTGCCCTTCGAGATGGCCCGCCACCTACGTGTGAACGGTAACGGACGGTTACTGCCGATCGTCAAGACCGACGTCCTGAACATGAGGCTGAGGGATCTCGTCGAGATCGCGCCGGACACGGAGCGATTGAACTTCACGTTCATGTACTCGCCGACGTCGTTCGGCAAGATGAGGTTCCTCTACCAGATGGAGTCGACCCTGCAACAGTTCGTCCAGCTCGGGTTCACCGAGAAGGATCTCGACGAGGTTAAGGGGGTGTTCGCCGATACGAATCTGTACTTGTTGTCGGCGACGTTCTTCATCGGGAGCGTTCATGTAAGGGGCGAATCGGTCTTGAGAAGACGGTAGATTTAAGGACCCGTATCGGTTTGATGAGAGGCTTAGTTGGGTTTTACTGTCTCAAGTTTCTTGTGAAACCAAGACCTTATTGGTAGAGCTAGAGTAATTGTTCTATCGTTCATTGACATATAGAAGGCCAGGTCTTGTGTTTGAAGCAGCACTGGATATAGTTGGGTATACCATAGAATACCTTAGGTTTCCATTACTTTCAGTATGCTTAGAAGGTATATTTAGTTACCTTTGATCTAGGGTTATACCAACCATGCTCGGTCGTCAGAGCCTCTTTTGTGTGAACAGAGTGTACCAAATCCATTGTGGACAGAGGATGAGCATGAGAACCCAACATTAAAAAGGTTGCATTACACTACCGTGGCCCTTCTCGACATGATTACCAACGATCTTCCTTACTAATTGATAAAGTTGCATAATAAAAGTTAATTTTTCTCTCAGCTCCTCCTCGACTTCCTCGCCTTCAAGAACGACGTCAGTTTCTGGAGGACGCAGACCTCCATGGCCGGACTGTCGACGCGTACTGTACTGTGGCGTGCCTTCTCCCAGACCGTCGTGTTCCTGTTCCTACTGGACGAAGGTACTTCGCTGCTCGTCCTGATACCCAGCGGCATAGCAACGCTCATAGAGGTGAGTACGGACGGGGAAGTAGAGTCAATTTGAAGGAGTAGTGTATGAGAGAAGTCATCATTAGATATTGTAAGGATTTGGGCCCACAGGCCTTGATCTCCATGTTTCTTTCTTGTTCTTCAACTGTCGTCGTCGTTATGAAGGTTGGCAATTATTAGGGTTGTTTTTATCTTCGAAACTGCTGCTCTGAATAGACTATTATCATTATAGTTGTACCAATGACGTAGATTTTTCAGCCATATTAATATCTTCTTCCTGTAGAACGTTTTCCAGTTATTCTTACGTGCATTATGTTCTGGAGTAGTCTTTAATCACCTTTAATTAATGATATGTTATAGTGATACACTGCTTTTTGAATTCCGGCTTAGTTCAAAATTATGATTTGCATATAAGCCACACACATTTCAAGCTTTTGTTGTATAGCCAAGCTTGATTTTGTAATGTTTTTGATTTTAATACTATTTGATTAACCTGAAATATTGTAGCAATTCATTATGTTAATTACTATAATTATGTTATATTTTTATTCTTGTCGCTAAGGTACCTATTGCATTGCATACCTTATCAAAGTTTCAATTTGTATTAATCGTAATTAGATTTGTTTTTTTTTCTCATATGCATTAAAGTAACACGATAATTAAGTTAGATTTGTTGATAACACATTTCTTGTCTTCTGTCACCAAATTTGCATTTACAAATAAATTCAACTTCTTAGAAATCGAAAACTGATTAGTTCAAATTTACATGACGATTCCCTCTTTCAGTTCTGGAAGGTGAGCAAGGTGTTCAAGACGAGCATCTCCTGGAAAGGCCTCAAGTTCGACAAGGAAATCAAAGAGACCAACGACGAGAAGATGACGAGGGAGTACGACGAGGAGTGCATGCGGTACCTGAGCTACCTGCTCTACCCGCTCTGTATCGGTGCCGCTGTCTACTCGTTACTCTATCAACCCCATAAGAGGTAAGGGGGAGTCTTGTTGTGCCGATGGTGGCCGTGAGATTTTAGGGGTTGTTAAATTTGTAGGTTATGTGTAATTATTAGTGCAAGTAGTATGTGGGTATGTTCGTAAATTCAAGGGTCATATACCGCCAATGACGTTACTTGAATTAAAGAATGGTTCAGTACAGTTTCTGACATCTATATGAGAACTTTTTAAGTTGGGGCGGTTTTTTGCATTAAAATATACAGAATACAGAAGATATACAGAAGTCCTAAAAGTTTGAATTAATAAATTTGTTAGAAAACTATGGCTACAAGGAACTGCAATAGAAATTATATTTGAGGATGAAACCAGCTACAGTTCTGTTGTCTACTTCCTGAGAATCATTATGATAAAATAATAAATGGAAGTAATAGATATATAGAGAGATATTGCAATAGTGCACTAATACTGGCACACAGTATTTAAGTCGACTTTAATAAAATATTACTTAGCGTCCATCTTTCTTTAGAACAGAGACATTGCAAAGCCCTAATCCACTTTGTAATGAGAAGACAACATAACCACATGATCTAGACACCTAGTCAGCTCCTAAGAGGCTAGTTTCTAGTACTCAGTACTTTTTAAGTCATTTTAAGAACATTAAGAATGCTCTAATCATGACAATCAATTATCAATCGTTAATAAGTCGCGGAGGAAGTTCTGGAAGCAGTTACTTTTGGATGTGGAAATGGTGAAGTATAATATGGTAGCTCTTTATTTTTTCAACCACATTTATAACGAGACTTACTTCTTTTTAAATCTTATTAATTTATTTTACTACACAACCACCAGCACGCAGCACACGATCTTCATGGTTACATCTTTTACCGAGCTTTAAGGATTATATGCTATTCTATCTGAAGGTAACATAAGGGTAAAAATAATGCCTTGCCATAATTGTACATAAATAACGTTATTAAAGTATACCTTATCACAAACTGCAACTGCGCACGCTCAGATGTCAAAATAACGTCGACCTTATTACTGTTGCAATATTCATGAATACTTATTTCTTGATAAAATGTCTTCATAAATTTATTATTCGTCCAAGAATACCTAAATAAGGAAGTAGAACTACAAAGCAATAAATTATTACACTGCTCCATGCAGTTCTAATGAAATTAAAAACATTTAGACCCAAATAGTCACAGCTCAAATACTAATCAAAGTAATACAATTGTAATTTGTTTATAGCAGTTATGAATAACATAAAATTTGTATTTATTTCAGTTGATGAAAAAGAAACTTTCAAGTGGACTAACTAAACTAACTAAATCTTTGATAAAAGTACATTTAGACAAAGAACATTTATTTAATACACTTACATGTAAAAAGGAATCAGATGGCAGGAACAATTATTACAACAGTAAATAATGGTTGCGATATAACAGGAAGTATGTGCGATATTAGTATCGCAATTTATTACGCACATATAAGATAAAATTAAAACAACTACTGAGCAAACATGTTATTCAGTACAGAAAAACCACATTTTTTATATGAAATTAATTTTTTCTCATGGACTTCCTTATTCATTAATATTTCTTCTTCTGAATCAGAACTACTACTGCTGATGCATTTAGTATTTTGCGCCTGATGTGCGCTGATTCATCCATAATTTACGAACGATTTTATGAAATTGCGCTTTAAGCGAATTCTTAATTGCTGATTTTACGTGTGTGTGCAAAACTTTGGACGTTTTGGTGTAAGGGCTCCTTCGCCAATACAATCGTTCTTCCGCCATGGCAGTTTTGCAGCCACCCGTCCTTTCGTCAATTCCTTCCTAATACGCCATATCTTAAAGTTTTTCAGTTATAACTGGAATCTAACCATCGTACCTACCAGTTTCAAAATTATGTCAAAAAATTATATCCGTTTCTAAAAAGTAGCAACATTCTTACAGTAACAACTTTTACAAGTAACTTAAACATTGTTTAGTTAGTAATTTCAGCATTTAACTATCTGCACGGTATGACTTTCTCTTTTGCAGTTGGTATTCGTGGACGATAAACAGCCTGGTGAACGGTGTGTACGCCTTCGGCTTCCTCTTCATGTTGCCGCAACTGTTCATAAACTATCGGCTGAAGTCGGTGGCTGCATTGCCCTGGAGGGCGTTCACGTACAGGGCGTTCAATACTTTCATAGACGACATCTTCGCCTTCATCATAACGATGCCAACGGCGCACAGGGTGGCCTGTTTCAGAGACGATGTCGTGTTCTTGATTTACCTTTACCAAAGATGGTACGTATGTTATTAACGGCTGGTTAATTTTTGTAACGGTAGAAGGAAGGATAAACTATGAAAATAAAAGCAGTGTATCTCAGCAGTAATTATCTATAATTAAAGTGACTTGACTCGTTTAAATTAGAACAATAAATATTTAGCAAACTATCCGCTCGATATTTGTTGTTCCAAGAAAGTATAAATTTTGTATTTTATGTATGTTGTAAATGAACCCTATTTTCGATAAATACTTTGATTTTTCTTCCAGGTTGTACCCTGTGGATAAGTCACGTGTTGAGGGCATCACAGGCGAAAGTGAGATTGTTGACGACAGTGAGAAGAAAATGAAATAAGCTGAATCCTTTGTTTTATTTTTCTATTTTGTTGAATACAACTATTTATTTCTTTCGTGTCTTTTCATTTGTAAAGTGAAGCCGAGATATTCCAAATTTTGATTATTGAAATTGGTGGCGATAAAACCACATTGATTTCAACAAAAGTAGAGTATATAAGGTGGAGATAGATCGGAAATTTTGGAATTTATTTTAATCTCGAGGTTGTTGATATGCTTTATCAATCAATATGGACATTTAAGATTACTTAATTTTTTTTTTGAAGTAATCTAAATTCACTCTGAAAATTTTGTAGTACATACTTATAAATCAACCTCGAATCAATAAAAATGAAAATAGTAGATAAATTTTGTAATAATTGAAGACAAAATCAGTATATCCGTAATACCATTACAATTATAAATTCACAACTTGAAATTGATCTTTTGTACTTTTTGCTCTTCAAGAGCATGTCAAATTATATGCTGGCAATCAAGAGATATAGGACATCTAATGAAAGCTCTTCAATAAATTAATGATCTGAACGTAAGGTAACCACCTTATTACATATCGAATTGGATTCCGCTATTCCTTTTTGGGATAATTGAATTAAAATTTTATTACAAAAATAATTTCTATTCTAGTAAGAATAATCCATTTTGGTTTTATTACAAGCGTCATGAACACACTTTTCATGGCTTTATTAATTGAATAACATCCTTAGGCTTAGGTATTTTAATGTAATATGGAATAAAACGTTATAAATAATGTAATTTTCAACACATCACAATTTTTGAGAATGTGTTTTAAACCTTATGGAAAATACTAAAGATTATTAATAGTCGGGTAATATGAGATACCAATTGGTTAATCCAGAGTTTCTAAATGTTTACAAATATCTCTGAAATTATAACTCTTAGCGTGCAGTAGCTATTACATACTTACTCATATGAGACGTTCTTATAGATTTTTAGAAACTTGAGTTATTGGCATTTATAAACGATTTAAGACCACCTGAGTACAATAAATATATATTTTTTTAAATGCCCGTTTGTGTACTACGTTTTTCTTGAAAACCAAAAATTACAAAAGTTTTGTATTTATACTTTCTACTATACCAGGACCTCTCAATAGGCTTGGTATTAAAATCGGGCAGGATAAAAAAAGGGTAGTTGACTCGTATCACATTGTTTTAAAACTTTGTTAAATTTGGGACAAGTTTTCCCTGAAGAGAAGACAACACTTGTTTTCGGTTTCTTGAAATTTTTTGAAAATTTGCTCAAAATCCTTTCTATTGCGAAATGTCCATAATAAACTAAAATAATTTTTTAACAATGGCACTTTGCTATCAACGTGTATAGGTACCTACCGAATAACATTTCAGATTTTTAGAGGTTATTTCCGAACATATTATTCATTTATTTGAAACGTCGTAGCTACACGTATTATTAATTTTAACATTGTAGATATATAATAACTACATGAATATTAACGACAGGTTATTTTTGTCTATTAATTTACATTTTATAGCTATAATAAATAATTTTATTAGGTGTTAACGCTCATAAAATGTAAAGTGTGTCCCAACTTTATAATATATTTTCTTAATTATAATATTTACCTTTTTGATTATTTCAGTAAAATATAAAAAATAGTCCAGTGGACACATCCCTTGCTTATTTTTTTAGATTAAAGAACATTCCACATATTTCAAGCCTATTGACACAACTTACACTTAATTACTTACAAGTCCTACTTTTTTATAAAATTAAATTACGAAAGTTGCGGGTAAAGATAATTTTTAGACATAGGTATAACTGAGAAGTTCTGTTTTTTGAAAAATCTCTCACCAACACTTGCTTTAATACTACTGTGTTAAATTCTTGTTGGAATACGCTTCAACGTTTGGTGAAATTGACGAGATGGAGAATGCGTTCTTGAGACTAATCGCCTATACTAAATGAGAAGATTATGATTACTTTAGAGTACCTATCACGTGCAATGAATTAAAGTACCTACCTACCTACTTTCAACCTGAGAAAGAGATCAAAGCATGGTCTTTAGAAAGAACATTACCAGGAGTAGAAAGAGTCATAAATAATAAAACTAATATAAAATAAAATGGTATGACCATGTATGGAGCTTAGGTGTGGCAACTAAATCAACAACAAACGAAGAAGGTGCTAACAGTAAGAAATGGATTTCTGGAGAAACGACGGAATTTGGGGGAAATGGACGTCAAAAACGAAGTGGTGGAGCAAATAGAAGAAAAACTACTAAAGGGAATTAGGAAAGCTAAGAATCTGAATTATTGCAGATGCATAGAAAACGTATAAGAAAGACTTCGAGAGGTGAGAGTAATATAATGTTGTATAAGAACGTTTACGATGAAGTCTTAGTCTTAGGGACTTCATTAAGACGAGCTGCTGTAGGTACCTACTTTGGTCACACTACGAACCATAAGAAAACCACGAAATTTTCGCCAACCAATCTATTAAAATGAGCCTCGAAATTAGCTCATTTTAATAAACTGGGTTGGCGAAGACTTCGTGTTTTTCTTATGGTCCACATTACCATGGCCAACTTCGAGAACCTGGACAACCTTCTGTTGTTGGTCACACTCAACGATTATAGACTAACCAGGATTGCTCACTTACATTAGAGCAATGTTGGACAGTTTTGTGACGTCAACACCGGTGCTAAAGTACGTTTACGTGTTGATCTGTGGAAGACGTGATATGGATCTCGTACGTAAATATGGATTACGTAGAATACGTACGTAAACCGTACAGTTTACATTGATAAATCTTACTGTTTACTACAGTAAAATGAATAAATCTCTATCTTCTGTCCAGCACCGGTGGTGACGTCACAGAGTTTTTGGCAGGCAGATTCGGCGAACTGAGCAATCCTGGTAGTAGTCTATAATCGTTGGG
This sequence comes from Cryptocephalus moraei, assembly GCA_946251905.1. Classification (NCBI taxonomy): domain Eukaryota; kingdom Metazoa; phylum Arthropoda; class Insecta; order Coleoptera; family Chrysomelidae; genus Cryptocephalus; species Cryptocephalus moraei. The sequence goes on along the minus strand of OX276462.1, from coordinate 6,788,590 downwards.
TCACACTAGCATTTGCTGCTGACATATTGGGCAACAACGTCATTCCATCTATGTTCGTATTTCAACGAATTAGATACCGAGAGCATTTCGTTAGAAACGGGCCAATGGGATCAATTGGTACTGGTAATCCATCAAGGTGAATGCAAGATGCAATATAAAACATTTATTTTGTTTCTTAAACATTTTCAAAAACATACGAAGCCTCTCTGTTGCATACGGTATTGTTGGTAGTAGACAATCATTTGTCACATATACATATCAACTTCTTAGACTTTTGCAAAGAAAATGGGATAGTAATACCTACTATCATTTCCGCCCCACTGCTCACACCAACTACTGTCAAGAAAGCCATTAATAGTACTGCCTGTGGTGCAATATGATGGAAATATGCAGATATGGATGCAATGGATATATGTACCTATTGTTTCTTAGTGTTACAAATATCTTCCTTTGGTGTTACAAACGCCCCTGCTATGGGTTGTAACAATCGCACCCATTCATTATAATGACATATTTCTGACAAACTGTTATACCTGAGCTATGGGTTTTGATATTATTTTTAAAGACAAATGATTAAGTATGCTTTCATCGCAAAGGCTTCAATGGCTGCTTATAGCTGTAATATCTGTGCTGTGGACATTTAAAGGAAAATTGTTACAACCATACCCAGTCTTCCCCAACCTCGTTTCGTTTATTTATTATGTTATGTTTGTAACTTTAAAATGTTAGTTTCTATAAGTTAGTAGAGCTATTATAGTGTCTACTATCGTTATTTTTTGTGGTTTGATATAACCATTTACACCTTCTGCCCCTGGGGCACTTGGCTTATCCTTGCCCACTTGCGTTTATAACTCCTTTACAAGGAAATCAGCTATCCCCTTGGTGCCTTGGTTATTTCTTGGGGAAATATCTGTATATTGTAACGCGAAATGTAAACAGCAGCGCGGCGGCTTACCTCAAAGGAACGCCGCTACGCTTAATTGAGACCAGTGAAATAAATTACATTTAAGAGTGATATAAATTAATTAGTTAGTAATTAGTTAAGATAAATTAAGTAGTGTGTAGTATAGTAATTAGGACAGTGTAAATAAATTAGAAATAAATGTTACAATATCGTTACTTATTACTACCTTCAGAGAAAAGTTGCAATATAGGCGAAGTGAAGTGGCTTAGGTAAACATTTGCCTAATTTATTAATTAATAATAATAATAATCTTTTATTGCCTAACAAGTAACACCCAATTATAGGACATAATTAAATTCAAATGTGTCACATGATACAATAGTAAATAAAAGTATATAAAATGGAAAAACAAAGTGCAAATTGCATTAGTGAGACGGAAACTTGTTATTATTGAAGTAATATAAACTATTAACTATAAACTATTAATGGTGATGAACGGTAAACAGGTTAATATAGTCAATTCCATATTTCCATTGCTACTTCTTTCATATGCTACACCGAACAGTTATTGATATCGCAAAAAGAGGCATCAATGAGCCCTCGGTACCCTAAAGTTCAATTCTGATAGGAGTGAACTGCAATCAATTTGGCCGTGCAGCAGTTTATATAGAAAAATTAAAAGTGTTAGCGCAGTCTCAGATCGGGAGGTCCAGTTATTCTATAAAATATTCGTTTTACAGTAATGCTGAATGATGAAACTTTGAAAATATCGAAAAAGCACATTTTAACGGTGGCCGATGGAAATAGTCAAAATTGGTGGTAAAGACTTGGAAATATAAGGGTAGTTTGGTCCGCCATTTCGCATCGGGGGGTTGAAAGGTTGGATAGTATTTACGAATTAGACGTAAAGTTTAAAGACGTCATCGTTGACGCTTCCGTCCCGAAGGTAGTGTTGCCCACGAGACGAGACTTTGAAAAATCTCGTCTTGTCTCGCAAACAAAGTTGAAAGTCTCGTCTCGCGCGAGAGTCTCTCAAAACTCTCGCAAAATCTCGCGATTTCGTGTATATCTTGCATTTTGCCGTTTTATTACGTCCGGTTCCTCCTTGCTCCTCAATTATATCGAAATGATTTTCAAATCTGCTTTTTCGACAAGAACTGAAATAAACCAGTTATTAAAATAGGTCGATTATAACATGACAAGTCGGTTGAGAAATAGGTAGATAATCTCCAAAAGTGGGTGAATAGAAAATAAATTGTCGTAGAAATACATATTAAAAACTAATAAACGTAAAGCTTAACAAAATACTGTCAAAAGGGCTAAAATGTCAAACTTTTTTCCCGTTACAGAAAAAAAAACTATTTTATCGGCAACATAAAAATATTGTGAATATTTGTATCTATACCTAAGACTCTACCACAATTCAATTAAAAACTAACTTAATTTACACTTATTTACCTGAAACTACTGTTTGGACTAGTATAACAGATTCGTTAACTGTTGAAGTTTCACTAGCAGTATCCGCTTCTTGCTCCTGTTCTTGAGGTTGAAAATGACCATCACTGCTTCCACTTGTTAATAATGAATCTTCTGAATCTAACTGTTTATCCATGAATTCTTCTGAATTCCATTCGCGATAATTAGAATAATTAATTACTTACTATGCCATTTTTGTCTGCGATACTTCGAGACTTTTGCGAGAGTCTCATGCGAGATTCGAGACGCGACTCTTTGAAAGTCTCGTCTTGTCTCGCAAGGAAAATTTAAAGTATCGTCTCGAGCATGAGCGCCGCTAAGAAATAAGTCATGGGGGGTGGGGGGCATCATTTTTTTTAATAAAAAAGTTGCATTAAATTAAAATGAAGATTTTTCTCACCAGTCACCATTACTTACTAATAGGAGATAATTATTTAGGGGATGAATACTATGAACTCACCTCATTACTTTGGGATAGCATATGACTATTCGTCGTTAGATGAAATCATGCACGAAATAATTATGTGGTGTACATTTCTCACTGTCTGAAAGTGCTTTTAATTGAAATTAAACTTACAGAAATGCTACAAAGCAGGTAAGTTGGATAAGTATAACAACGAATTATGCTTTTAGTTCCGTAAAACCAAGAAAACGGTAAAAACCAGGGGCTTTCCCTTATGTAGCGGCGCCCGTGGTCTCGAGTCTCGTCTCGAAAACGAGACGAGACGAGACTCTCGCAAACGAGAATATCGTGGTTTTACGAGTCGGTGCGGCGGTCCCGTTTCCGGGCCTCGCTCGCCTGGACTATATGGCGTATCGGCGTCCGGAAAGGCGTGTTCGATAATCTCGAAAATGGATACATATGGCGAATGGCGCGCAGGATTTGGTGGAGGGCACCCCGGTGGCGAGCCGCGAGGCCCCCAAGGGCGCCCCCACGAGGGATTCGCCCCTAAGGGCAGTTTTCGCTTAGCTGCGGTGGTGGTGGCGGCGCGCCCCGCTACCGACGCGCCACCTATAGAAGAGAAATGGCGAACTCCGTCCGTCGCCGATTTCCCATTCCCGTCGTTTCGGTGCGTGTGTCATCAATTATGGTGGAAGCGCAACAAGTGTGCATCGCGATCGTCGAAATTCACACGTGCGGCCATTAATCGGAGCCCCGTCGAGGCTCCTCCGGTAAACGCGGATACGGAGAGCGAGAGAAGCGTCGGCCACGTCCCTGCCGCCAGAGTCCGCCCGCCGTACGTGTCCGCCATATCGTCGCGGGCTTGGTGTTTGGTGGCGTTGTGAGTGCGTGTGCAGCGAGGCGTCCCGCGTCCCGTGACTTTCGGCCTTCGGGACGTCTTTTCGGGACTCATAAGCCTCCCGGGACGACGAGGGAGCGTCCTCGGTCCTACTCCTACTGGTAAGCCCGAAGATATGCGACCCGTGATATGGCGTACCATATACCTCGAATGTCCGCCTTTCGCCATTTTTTAACACCCGCGAGGGTCCATTCGATATTTCATACACTTCCACCAAAACATATAAGCAAGGCGATTTCGCCAACGTCAGCTGTTGCCGACCGCCCGATTCGCCCAAGACGTATTTTCTCGTTTCGAGGCCATCGGTTAATAACTAACGACACCATTTTACGTGCAGGTATCGTAAATAATAATTTATTTTGTAAACAATTACAACAAACTTAGCGAGTCATTATTCGTATCAACACGACGGATGATAATACATAGTGAATAAAAAGGGATCTGTAATTTTACTGGTAAGGGTAGTTTTACAACGGTCAAAGAAGCCTCCAATCACATCTTATCTTCATATAGGTTATGTTCACAAGTCAACACCTTATCTCTAAGTCCTCACTTTAACTTGATTCGTTTACTTAAATCAACCTTTTCTTATCTAAATCTAGCTTACTTCAAGTTCAGCTAAACTCAGTTTGGTCATTAAGCATCCTTGTAAATTTTAGGTAATGTGGGGTAGTGTATGTAGTTGGGCTACTTTCCTTCCTCACCAATGGAATTAAACCCAGTTTCTTTAAACCGCACACCTTAGGCGCCTTTTCTTGTAAGCTATGTTATCATGTAAGTAATAGCACATTAAATTAAAAACCAATGTTTCATAACAATACTAAGTGAATAAAAGAGGGATCTGTAATTTTATGTGTAAGGGTGGTTTTACAACGGTCATTTAACCCAAAGGAACCCTCCATCACATTTTATATTCGAATAGGTTATGTTCTAAAGTCAACACCTTATCTCTAAGGCCTTACTGTTAACTTAATTCGTTTACGTAGCTCTACCTTTTCGTCTAGCTAAATCTGGCTTAGTTCAATTACACATTTCGGTTCAGCAAAACTCGGTTTAGTCACTAAGCAACGTTGTATATTTCAGGTCATGCCAGTCGGACTACTTTCCTTCGTTACCGGTGTAATTAAACAGTTTTGTTAAACCACACTTCTTAGTTATTAGGCGCCTTTTCTTATCATGTAAGTTAATATTAGATTGAACTAAAAACATGTCAACACAACCAATGTTTCATAGCAATACAAATTAAATAAAAAGGGATCTGTAATTTTACCGGTAAGGGTGGTTTTAACAACTGTCATTTAACCCAAAAGAAGCCTCCATCACATTCGGTCTTCGAATAGGTTACCTTCAGTTAACACAATTCGTTTACTTAAATCTCCCTTTTCGTCTAGCTAAATCTGGCTTAGTTCAGTTACACATATTTTGGTTCAGCTAAACTCAGTTTAGTCACTAAGCAACGTTGTAAATTTTAGGTAATGCCAGTTGGATTACTGTCCTTCGTTAGCAGTGTAATTAAGCAGTTTCGTTAAACCGTACGTCTTAGGCTCCTTTTCTTATCATGTAAGTTAATATCAGCTTAATTAAAAACATATCAACACAACCAATGTTTCATAACAATACTAAGTAAATAAAAAAGGAATCTGTAATTTTACAGGTAAGGGTGGTTTTACAATGGTCATTTAACCCAAAGGTAGCTTCCATCACATTTGATCTTCGAATAGGTTACGTTCAAAAGTCAACACCTTATCCCTAACACTTTAACTTAATTCGTTGTCCAAAAGTCAACACCTTATCACTGACTTGATTCATCTACTTAACTCCACCTTAGTCAACATATTTCGGTTCATCCAAACTCAGTTTAGTCACTAAGCAACGTTGTAAATGTTAGGTACCTAATGCCAGTTGGACTACGTTCCTTCAGTACCAGTGTAATTAAACAGAGTTTCATTAAATCACATTTGTACCACACACCTTTGACCCTTTTTCTTATCATGTAAGGTAATATCGGAATGAATTTACAACTTGTAACTTACTGTACCTTTGAGGAGAATTAGGTATATGGTTAGTGCTTCAAGATCTACTTATTAGTGCTTACCCGTTGATGCTGTTGTCGGTTTGAGTAATTGTTGCTATTCGTTACTCAAATATGTAGTAGTCATGCTATTCGTTACTTTGAATAACCGAGTAGAAAGTTTTGCTCTAGAAATTACTAGAAATGAATATGTCACCTTTATGATCCGGTCTATTAAGGGGTGTTTACATTATTAGGGTTTTCAATTTTACAATATTTTACATTTTTATTATTTTTTTATAGTTAGGTACTTATATTTTTTTACAATATTGGATTATTAGAGTTGAGAATCAAAGGATTCCATAGTGCATTCGGCGTCCGATGTACTAATTTTTTCATGAAATTTTGGGAATAGAAAGTGGGCCATTTTCTTTGGATTGTTATCGACTACAGGTCGATAAACAGGTACCTTAAAAAGTATCTTAAGTCAAACATAATTTTGGTTTTGAACATGACTAGTATGATTTTTCTATTTAATAAAAGCCAAATATAACTTTTTTCGACTAAATATAAGAGCTTGTCTCAATACGGGTTTCTCCTTAGTGGGCTAAAAACTGTCTTATATCAAACCCGATACTAATATATTATAGTCTTTGCTTACATCAACTTTAAGGTCATCTAACATTGTTTCGTACAATTTTTAGAATTTTTGTTAAAAATTATTTGTTAGTACTAAAAGTAGTACCATTGTAGGTATATAGAACATTTGATACAATTTCACTTTCTAGTCCTGAAAAAGGACATATATCTCATTATTTTAAATGATTTTCTAAAGTGTGTCTTTCTAATTGGGACAGAAAACAAAATGTCGATATACCAAACACTTTCAAAAAGTAATTATAAGCTCTATAGGAAAGCTCAGCATTCATTTATGACACTTCATTCAACCCAGTATCATACATGTATTTCTTGTGGGTGGACAATATGGGTCCTCACAATATAGGAATTGCATGTATGTATCAAGTATTAGAATGGGTCCACTATACTCATGAAACTTAAAATCACTCCTATAATTACTACATCAGAAGTGGTTCATTTAAAATTGCAAAACGTGGATTAATAGAAATATTCATTTTTTCAAACTATTTATTTAGTTACTTATTTTATTTATTACTTTACAAATTACTTTATTTTATCAAAAAAGTGTAACAACTCTACACATTTGGAGAAAACAAAACAGGTTTTTCTGCTCAAAAAACTTCATTCACTTGCTCTCTTGCAGCATTTTCTAAATATCTCTAAATTAAAAACATTTCCTTGAATGAACTCAGTTCAGGATTTGTCCTGGAACAAATTTAATATAACTTCAACTAACAACCTGAGCTTTAGACCTAATTAAGATTTCAAAATAGTCTTCTCAGAGAGCAATTAGAGTCAATTTAAGAAACTTTAGTTTAGGTCTACATAAGCAATCCCACTCTCGTGTTGTGAAATTGCGATTTATTATCACCGGGACGACTAGATTCATGCAAGTTTAATGCTCCCTTAAAGCTCTTCGAATCCTTTTTAAAGTTTTTAAATAAAATAACTTACATATCAATGTGGATTTGATTATTATTGGGGATATCAAGGTGAATTAGACCGTAAGACCCCAAGATCCCTTTGTACTTATGCAAAGCTTGGTTTAAATAAGCTCAGTCTATTACAGTAACAAACAGTCCGAACCAATCAAAATTTACAATTGATCACATTCGCTTAACCGAGTTTAGTTAAACCAAAAATAAACTACATATAAGTGCACTTTAAACTTGGTGCAAGTAAATTCAATTAGTATGTTAGTAACAAAATTTGACTCACACTGAATCGAAACAAACCAAGAATATGTTACATACAAAGAACGTAACGATAAACCTTTGGATGTATTCTAGTGGCAGAATTAACCACATTAACTCCCTTTTATGAAACCTAATCCGTCAGTAATATCTGATTATTTCCGGACGTATAAGTTACTAAACCATGAACTTTGACATGGGCCAATGCGACAAAAGCGACAAATATTTGAAAACAACACACCATTCTACACAATTCATTAGTATTTGTTCAGCAGATCTCCAAACTAATTCTGACTAATGGAATATAAGTATTAAGTGACATAACAAGGGATTGAAGCGTTTCTGCCGGAACAAAACTAATATCCAAATGTTCTGGAATTTTCACCTGATAAATCTATCATTCTTCTCTTTGATGTTTCAGCTCTTCCCTGGTAAGAGGACGCCGTGCATGGAATGAAGAGACTACCGACGCGGCCCCCAGGTTTTGAATAAGAGAATCCCCATAGAATTCAAAAAGGTGTCTGCAAAGAACCAAGATGTCTAATCAGGAGCTTCCAAAGATATCGAACCCCGTTCAGAACCTCTTCGATAAGGTGAAGCAGAGGATCGGCGGATGCCCGAGCACCTTGAGCCTCTCCTCGACAGACTTCGATGTGACCCTGACTCCGACTTCTAGTTTCAAGTCGAAGAGGGCGCCCAAGAGGAAACCCGAAGACGAAATCATCGTCATCACCGAAGACCTGGAGATCAAGCGAGCCCCATCGAAGGCCACCTCAGACGAGACGGTCGACGAACAGATGAATAAGATCAAAGACGAGAACGAGACCGTCGAGATCCTGATCAAGGACGAGGTCTCCGACGAGGGCAACGACGACACCAACGCAACGGAACGTCCCAAGCCGAGACGGAACAGGGCCGTACCGACGGCCATCCCGCCGATATTCTTGAACACCCCCATGTTGCTCAGATCGGAGCTGTCTCAGAAGAAACCGACGCCGACCGAAAAGACGAGGGTTAAGGAGAAGCTGAGGTCGTCGTCGACCGTCGCGTCCACCTCCGCCTCGACGGGAAAAGTCGCCGTGGCGGTGAACAACAAGGATAAAGCTCAGAAGGCCCCAGCTCAGAAGCTGAGCCCCAACAAGAGACCGGCCACCGAGGTCCACAGCGATGATGTGCTGTTCATATCGGAGGAGGTGAAGTCGCAAGGCGACGGAGACAAGCCGTCCCTCAAGCTGTTGATAAGACAGAAGAGGAAGAGCGATCCCATCCAAACTGAGAGCCCGACCAACGTCGAACAGAAAGTCGTCGATGAAAAACCGGAGAAGCTCGAAAAGCTAGAAAGCGAAGAGCACAAGGATACGATCCCGGTAAACATCAACTTGAACAACAACGTAGTCAAAGAGAACGAGCCGGAATTGAAGGAGGATCCTCTCCCACCTCCAGAACCACCTTCACCTTCTCCTACCGTTATCGATGTGGTGACGATAACCGTGGACGAGGTCGTCCCAGTTGAGGAGACCGATAATGATCCACAGCAACAGCAAGAACCCGAGGTCGTCGAGGTGGTCGAGTTACCTCAGCCGGAACAGCCAGAAATAGTAGAAAAAGAAAAGCTGGTCGAAGCGCCAGAACCTGAACCTCCATCGAGTACCATAGAGGAACCGGTCGAAACCCCAAAACCGAGCAGGAAGAGAGGTCGACCCCCGAAGAAGCCTACCGAGGAAGTCAAAGTCAAAGCGGCACCATCTCCGAAGATCACCAGAGCTAGAAGGAGCGCCCCCATCACCGTCACTCCCAAGAAGGCTCCGCCTAAACGACAACCTCACACCGCCCCAAAGCGTAAGAAGAGAAGCAGCAGCAGAAAAAGGCAGCAGGTAGACGTGAAACCGATGGTGACGCGTAGATCAGCCATGAGAGCCAAAGAGGAACCGAAGAAACCCAAGGCCCCTCCGAAGCCGAAAAAGAAGGTGGAGGACAAGAAAACGAAGACGGTGACGAGATCCCAGAAAAAACTCGCAAGCGTGGGGAAACCCAAGAGACCTGAAGTGAAGGTACTCGCGAAGATCCCTAAACCTGCCAAAGATAACAAGAAGAAGGTTACGTTGAGGGTGAACAAGAAGCAGAAGGACGCGCCGAAGAAGGTTAGTAAAGTTACCACCCAGGTCAAGCCTAAGAAGGTCGTTAAAGTCGAGAAGACTAAACCCGAGACGAAGGAGAAAGAGAAACGTCGCCCGAAAATCCTAAAACCGATCTCGCTGAAATCCAACACGATGTTAATAGCGACCATCGTGAAAACGACCCTCGAACAGCTGTCCGCTCAGAAGAAGCTACTGAAGAAATCCAAACTGAAGCAGAGGGCGACTCTCGGCAGGAGAGAGGAGTCCGACCAGGCCCAAGAGGAGAACAGGAACGAGGTCAAGAACGAGACCAACACCATCGACAACGTCATCTCTCAGGTGAAGGAGATCCTCGCGAAGGACCCGACCATCATGAATTCGATCGTCGAGGAGAAGAGCGCCGAGGCGCCCTCTGAAGGGGAGGTGCAAGCGCAGGAGCAGCCAGCCGCCGCCCCTCAGACCCCCAAGAAGCTGTACAGCGTGATCCCCGACGTGCCGCCTCGCCCGAGGGGCAGGAAACCGAACTGCTCGAAGGCGAAACCGGACACGCCCCCTTCGCCGTCGAAGATCACGCTACCGACCGAGGTGATCACGAGGAACGAGGAGAAGCTGATCAACGACATCGAGACGTTGAAGACGAAGTGCACGGAGGACCTGAGGCAGCGACCCGTCGACGACAGCAAGGGCGACATGGGCGTGTTCGACTTCGACGAGTTCGACCCGGAGCCGGAGGAGGTGCCGCCCAGTTACAAGGTGATCAAGGAGACGACGGAGGCGGAGGACGGCCAGCTCGGCGACAGGACGCCGATGAAGCAGGCGACGATCTTCGAGATGTTCGACCGGGTGCTCATCAAGAACAAGCGGGCGAGCGTGACGAGGTCCGTGTTCGGGCACTCGTCGAGGGAGACGGTCGCGCAGGAGGCGAAACGCAGGTCGACGGAGGAGGCGTCGTCGATGCCGCCGCCGCCGAAGAGGTTCGCGGCTGCGGCGGCTGCTGCTGCCGCGGCCGCGGCGGCCGCCGCCGACGAGGAGGACGGCGAGCTGTTCGACGACGACGACAGCAGGCGCGAGTGGATGCCCGAGGAGCTCGCCGAGTACAAGATGAAGTACACGGCGAAGAAGGAGATGGGCTACAAGCCGGTGTACAAGTGTAAGATCTGCCTGATGGTGTTGCCGACCTACTACAAGCTGTACAAGCACAAGGAGGAGCACGTCAAGACGCAGAACCCGTACAACTGTAAGCAGTGCGAGGCGTCGTTCGGGAACGTCAACGATCTCGTCGCGCACATCAGGGTGCATAAAGGTGAGCTTATGTCGTCGGGGTTCACGTTCTTCTTCTTTGGTTATGGCCTTAGTCGCCTGAGACTATTAAGTATCATTCACATAAGCAGTAGTGCAGTTGTAGGTGTAGTGCGGTGGTATTGTAAAAAGTTAAGCCTGTGCACGTTAACGACAGCGTTCACATTGATGACCTTGTGGGAAGGTAGTGGTAGTGGTAGTGTAGAACCTAGCAAGCTTTTAGCTTCTGCACTACACGCGCATACAAGCACCAATCAGAGACGAGGACTGACGTTGGCCGCGTCGGCGGGTGTTGTTTTGTTTACAAATTGTTTAACCTCGACTTCGACTACAGTTTTGTTTCGAGTTAATTCTTTTAGTAGATTTAGGTTTTCAAGATGGACTATCGAAATCAAGAATACAATTTGCAACAACGAAGTGTTTGTCTATATACGAGTAGGAACGAATAGGCAACAGAACATACAGCTTTTTCAGCAGGCTTTCACACTACGTCCGATGTGAACAGGATGACTTAATACGTTCCCCCTGCACTGCAACTGCACTACTGCTTATGTGAATGATACTTTAGCCAGGTCAATCTTCTTGTGATACTTGCAGGTGGGGAGATTCGAGTAGCGTCCCGTTTTACCTGAATTCATTGTGGTCAAAAATTTACACTGGTTGAGAAGCGTCCCGTAAATTATTCATAATCTCACAATAATTTTTAACCTTCTATAAAGTTACGCAAAACAAAGCTAGCTTTCGACTGTCGGCGAAATACTTCTTTAAATTTCACACACTTGCTTCTTGCCATATTTCAATTCAACAACCAGTTGTTTTGGAGTTTGTTTTTGACCATGTTCACACTATCACGAATGAACTAGAACTAGCTGTGTCAATTGTTGGACATACCAGTAATGGCTATCCATCGTAATGATGGACTTTGGGAACCAACAGGATACTTATAGCGAGTATTTACATTGCAATTGTTAAGAAATGTTCTGTACAGGTTTCACTGTAATCGAAAAAACATCCCCAAGGACCGTAACTATACCCAATTGATAATCCTTCGGTGTGTTTTCCAGGTAAACACCCCTACGTGTGCCAAAAGTGTGACCTAGGCTTTTGGTCGAAGAAAGCCTACGACGATCACATTCCGATCCATCTCCTCAGGAAAGTGAAGGAACCTCCGAAGAAGTTCCAGTGCGACGTATGCGGCAAGAGGTTCCCTAAGATCTGCGACATCGAGAGACACGTCAGAGTACACACAGGTACTTAATGAACAGGTTAATTAAGTTAATAAAGTCTATTTGACTATAATGGGACGGTCATAGTTTCCTAGTTTTTCAATTATATGAAGTTGCATAATGGTAATTAATACCAGGCTTATTAAGTTGTTGTATGGCATAATAAGTTATGACTAAGTTCCTGGACAGGTATATGTATTCATTGTGACTGTAATCATGTATTGCATAATGGGACGGTCATAGTTTCCTACTTTTTCAATTACAGGTAGTTTATTTATTTATTTCCAAGTACATGGTACATCAATACTGTAGTTTTAGCATAATTACAATAGTTACATAATAATAATCCAGGTTTATTAAGTTAATTGTATGGTGTAATAAGTCATGGACTAAGTTCCTGACTCAACCTGGCTAGGTATGTGTTCAATATGACTATAACCCTATATCGAATAACAATGTCACATAATAATAATATACATCGATCGCATATCAATATGATTTTTTGTTTCTAGGTGAGAAACCCTTCGTGTGCAACATATGCAACAAGCCCTTCCAGCAGGCTCACAACCTGAGCAAGCACCTCCTGATCCACCTCCACCTGAAACCGTTCAGCTGCGAGATCTGCGGCAAGCAGTTCGGCAGGGTGGACGTGCTCAACAGGCACGTCCTGACGCATTCAGTCAAGAAGCCGGTCCAGTGCTGGCTCTGTCCCAAAGTAAGTGAACGGAGACGTTATGAACTCACCGGGTAATCAGAAACGTTCCTTAAGATTTTCGTTTACTTAAGTCTGATTTTGTGTTCAGAAACTTTACTTACACTAAGTTTTGCTTCCCCTAGGATTTCATCCGGCACAGCCAGCTGAGCCACCACGTCCAGAAGGAGCACCCGCAGGCTATGGACACGGAGATGGCTCGGGAGCTGTTCGGCGCCCACAAGAGGAGGGGCCCCGTGCCGAGACGTCTGACCGACTACGACTCTGCCGAGGGCGAGGGGAAGTCCGAGACGCAGACGTAACTAGAGTCGGCGGTAGTGTATCCTGGAAAGTTTCAAAAGTGTTGACGTGCTGAGCTATCTCCGTTATAGATTTTAGCGAGTGTTAACGTTATGCTATGCAGTACTTCGTTGTAGATTTTAACGAGTGTTAATGATGATAGGTATATATATTTTTTATATAGACTTTTACAAACGGGAGGAAGATTATTACCATACTTTATATACATATATAGGGATTAACTTTTTTCTGTTTTTATCTTCATTACGTGTAGAACTTTTTTTATTTTAAGTGAGATTAAACCTTTTTACTTTAAGAGATGCAAATCTAGTAGGTAAGATGAATACATTTTTAAATTAATCTCTTAGGTGCTCATTTATTAGATAACAATCTTAAGGCAATAATGAAATGTTCTTGCTGTTACCTAAGGATAGGAAGATGTATTTTGTTTCGTGTGAATAAGTTATATGTTTGACTGTACTTTCCCTACTTTTTTGATTGAGAACTTGAAGTGCCTTCATCAAGGACTCCGTGCCTTTGAAATATAAAACTGTAAGCATATATTCCTATTGTATTTATTTACCATTTGATAACCTAGTTTCTTGTAATAAATAGATATACTGTGAATAGAAGAGGGTTTTATTAAAACGATCGATATAAACTTTAATCTTTATTGGATTATTTCATGATCGTAACAGACGAACATATTTCCACTGTCACGCAATCACGCCCTTGGAAATTAAAACCGCCTTTTACTACAAAGCAGCATAAATACTAATTATGTACAAAATATTAATAATAAAATCACAAAACAATAATGATTCTGAGGGGGAGGGGAGAGGGGATATAATAATAATGCAGATTAGAAAACCTAATTGAAATGACTTCCTAAGTCTGTGCAAATCTTACACATACCTTTCACATAATATGTATAATCCAGTCTCCTTTTTTTTTATTCAACAGGAACACATCTATATACACAATACACGCACACACACACACGACTTGCTCAATCGATCTTAACGGTTGAATATATCTTCCTCACGAATATACTGGTACCGATGTAGCCCACGGTTCCCACCATAATACCTAAGGCGCCGCTGAACAGCGCCATGTAGCCGAAGTAGAACGCCGTCTGGAACAATCCGTACATCCTAAAAGAGAAATAAATGATAAGTTTCCGTCAGTTCTAAGGCATTCTTCACACTTACTTAGTCTTGAAAAAGAAGTAATAAATAGCGTAAAGGTAGACGTAAGCAGACGTAGAGGCGGCGGCCAGGAACGATGTCCATTGCCAACGATAATCCTCTGCGTTCAACAGGAAGTACGTGCACACGATGGTCACGCACACCGTCACGATTATCAATATTATGAATACCAGTAACATGAATCCGTAAACGTAGTAGATCTTGTACGCCCAGAACGAGGTGAAGATGAAATACCTGAAAATGAAACAATGAATCCATTATAGTATCAAATCAAAAAAAAAATATGAAGATAGCACAACCAATCAAAACCTTACATCTCAATGAAGATGCTGGCGAAAGGTAGCACACCACCGAGGAGGATAATAACGCCCGGCTCCATGAACCATTTCTTCTCCGGGATCGGCCTGGGTACCGCATTTATCCTGCAAGGATAGTCAGGTTGTCCGGCCAGGTTCCTGCCCAACACCGTTCCGACCATCGTCAACGGGAGGATCACAAACAGGCAAATGCAAGTAACAGCAACCTAAAAATATAACAAGAATAAATGGAAGTGTGATTGAGAAGGGTCTTGTTTGTTCCAGTAAGCAGAAAATCATGTTATTTGTAGTTGCTACATGTTATTATACATGTAACATGTTAAATGCGTAAGACTCGGGAATATACGTAATGTTGTTTGTTCCAGCAAGCAGAAAATCATGTTATTTGTAGTTATTACATGTTAATACATGTAACATGTTAATATATATGTTATTTGTAGTGGTTGATGACATTTTAAGGTGTAATTTTTACCACAGATTCGATTCCCCATTATGGATCCTTTGCCGAAACTGCATAAGTACTAAATATGCCCCAGAACAGAATAATAGTGGTAATATGTGTTAATTCAATGTGATACAAGTTATTATTATATTACTATTTCATTAATTAGTACTTCTTACAAATCTGCTTAAAAGATATGTTTTACTCCAATTTTGATTGCAATAATTCATAATGAGTAAACCAAAATGAAAAATAAAAAGAAACTATTTTTGTACATCAAAGGAGCTTAAATTATACAATATTAAGAAGTTTAAAGTTTTCTTAGTAGAGTAATACGTGTATGTATATACATATTAGGTACATAGGTATATGTATACATATAAACAATCTTATTATATGTATACTATAGTGTTGTAAGTAAGCCTAATCTATGTACGGATTATTCTGTAATCCCCTGTAGATGCATAATATACATATACTGTAATTACCAAAAAACAATGTAATCTGTAGCATGTATTAGGTAAAAAACCCAACATATAATATATTTATGCAATTTTTATTGCCAATAAAATAATATTAATAATAACTATGTAAGACTTATTTGCAAGGATAACTACAATGTATTATTATAGTATAGTTTTATAGTGTCATAAACTTAGTTTCAGTAACTTAATGCAAAAGTAATGATAAACCTAAAAATTTATAAGGTCACCTTCAAGTTTCCATATTTAAAACAGAAATATTTATAACAACA
This sequence comes from Cryptocephalus moraei, assembly GCA_946251905.1. Lineage (NCBI taxonomy): Eukaryota > Metazoa > Arthropoda > Insecta > Coleoptera > Chrysomelidae > Cryptocephalus > Cryptocephalus moraei. Next base: position 6,772,712 of record OX276462.1, on the reverse strand, counting down.
AAGATCCTAAAATGTTAACAATTGCACATAACTCTCCACATATCTTCGACTCTAGTTAATATAAATGAACTCTACGATCTGTAACACTTACCATAGTCCCGAACGGAATGGCCCTCGAGGCGTGATAGTAGATAGCGATGAAATTAATGAAGAACGCCGTGCCACAGACGAACGCCGGCAACATGAAAGCCGATACCAGCATCTGTCTTATCCACACCTTACCGCCCATACGGGCGTACAGGGAGCCGCCGAAATAACCATTGATCGGCGACGTCACTGCGTAGACGAAAATCGCCGTCGACAGGAGCGAGCCCCTCCTGGGAAATATCGTAACGTTGTAATCATAATCAAAACATAGCACTAGTACGCCCACAATCTCAAGTGATATATGTAAGAACGAAATTTGTGCAAATCTGATGTAAAAACACTAACCCCTAACTCCCCCTAACTCAAATAATTGATATACTTACTCCGTGTACAGCTCTCCCATGATGGCGAATATGATAACGCTAAGCACGACTGTGGTGATCTGATGCCCGGCTCCGATCATAGCTGAGAAAAGGAGAGAGTGCGATGCTGGCCGGAACACGTCCCCATGCACCTGTTTCCATCCGTACTCGTCTCCGAGGTCCCTCTCCTGAAACAATACTTTCATTAACCAACCAATGCATTACTCAAAAGGTGCTCAGCAATCCAATAATTTCCCTTATCGCAACACGGCGGTGCTTAAACCTTACCATATCGTCGATATCGTCGTCCTTACTGTATCTCGCGTAATCTTTCCTCAGCGTCCTCATCAGGATCATCGAGACCAATCCGACCAAGAAGATCACCATCATGAAACTGTTGAATATGCTGAACCAATGGATCTACAACCGAAACGAACATACTGATCAACCATCCGAAATCCTCCCTTATGCTTACCCTATGCTGGAAAAAGTTATGGTCCAAGTACTTATCGAAGCGATCCTCGAACTTCGTGTCGGTCTTCTTCCATATCACCTCGTAGGTGAAACTCAGCTTGGTCGTCGGCTTGAGCAGCGACTTGTCCTCAGACGTAAGGTTCACGTCGATGATCTGCTTGCCGTTGTAGCCGATCTCGAACTTCTTGTGCGTCCATATGTAGTAGTTGTTGTCTTTGACCTCGCCGACCACGCCCCATATCGGCAGGTGGTCTATGTACATCTGGTACCAGTAGTGGTTCTTGACGGCGTAGACGAACGCCTTGTACTTTATGTCGTCCAGCTGTACGGCGCAGTACTCGCTCTTCGCCATGTTATCTGGGGAGGTGTTCTACTCAGGTTCGATTGGGATCATAGGAAACATATTACGTATGTTGGAGCAGATTCTTTATTTTTACCTAACTGTTGAGTTTGATAACTTCATCCCAAATTTTCACCATAAGTGACTGGAGTATCATTTTATAGCTGTTACATTCAAGATATAGATTATTTGGTGTGCCCTACATAGCTTTGCTTGGGGTTTTTATTCCTTGGTACTTATATCTCCTTTCTTAATTAAGCAATATTTGAAAGTTATCAGAGGTAAAATTTATTAAAATCATTTTACACTAGCATTTTACCTCCAAAAATCCATAAAACGTATATACCACAAGTGGTGATAGTCAAGTACTTGATAAATCTGATAACACAGGCTTGAAACATGTACCTATTTAACTGATATTGACCTATAATTCTTGAGAATTCATCGAATCAAATGGTAATATACTTTGAAGAATCGTAATTCATAAATATTTAAACAACATAAATCCAAGCAGCAGCATAACAAATCTTGAACAATAGCCAGACGAAAACAAAAATTTTAATACCAATAAACGGTAGAGATATAATGAATAAGGTTTATGTCCCAAAATCCAATTTACATGTATTTTTTACAGTAGCTGCTTGGCAAGTTAACAACACACCCGAGCAATTGCCGGGTAAACAACTCTTATCACAAGAATTGTTAATCTTGTTAATACCTTCTGTTTGAATAAAAATAACCTCAATTCAATACCACCTTATGGGTTAACCAAATTCAAATTAAGACACCACAAAGGACCCTAAACGTAACTTTCGACTCAACACACCCTGAAGGATTTTCACCCTCGACTTACTCTTAAACTCTATCTCGATACCGCTGAACTCGAGCTCGACGCCCTGCAGGGCCTCGCTGAGCGTCTCGTGGTAGTGGTTGATCGTCTCCTTGGCTCCGACACAGAACGGCAGCGAGAAGTAAGCGTACGTCTCCTGCCTGTTGTGGTACGGGCCGACCGTGTTCATCCACAGTACGACCTCCTCGTTGTCGTCGTACTGGAAACGATGGGGGCCCCCCGCGTAGTTTTAATAGATCCGAAAGGGTCGGTACAGAGAGAGAGAGTAGGGTGGCTGTCACTTACTATGTGATTGTGCTCGTCCGCCAGCGTCCCCGCGACGAACGTCACCAGTAGGATCCTCCATAGGGCACTCATGCTGGATGAGCTCGATGTCGTTTCGATTAAGATTCCGCCAGATTTAACGCCATAAATCACCGGGATGTATTAATATTGGACATTCCTACACGTAGACAACGAAAATACAGTGACAACCGGGGTTGCCAACGTCACTTAAGCGGGTAAAGGCGGAATCTGTAACTCACCAGGGGATGTAATGGAATCACAGGCACCCTTTAAAATGGAATAAATTTAAACCAAAGTTAATAATTTACTCACACTTACCGGGCCACTCTGATAAAACTACGTTTCTAACACCAAAATGAATTCAATGCGAGAGACTACACATGTGATTGGTCATAAACTGACATTTCTGACAGTTCTACCAATTGTGGTGAGGCCCTAACAAACTTTAATCATTGGTTGTGGTGCTATTAGTCTTCTATTCAATCGCAAAGTGGCTCTTAAAGGGCAGGCTTTGCGTTGAAAATGCCGATTTTAATAAAAACGTAAGTACCGATAATTTAATACAAACCATTCGCGCAATCAGTAAACGAGTAAACACAACCCTCGACCTAACCTCACTAATCTACGACTATTCGGCGGCAAAATTCGGCCAATAGCGATGAGCTGCCGCGATCACGTGTGATTGTATTATTCTCGGCCAATAAAACGACGAAAAGACGCCACCTACACTTGCTCGTGACGCAAATCGAGGCAGTTTATTGGATATCGCCGTTCTGACGTTCTGGACAATCCTTCCTAACCTCTTCTTTACCAGCTTGTGTCAAAAAGTCAAAACTTAAACCTGCGGTAGTGGTAGTGAGGATCTGTGGTAGTGAGTGCTTTTACAGTGTCTAATTTACCGTTAGAACAGTTCTCGCGAGGTAAGTACCACCTTTGAGATCGCCCCCAGATGGGGCCCCCGAAGCGGATCAGCAAGGCGGACGGCAAGTCGTCGAAGAGGCGCAAGAAGGAGGAGGAGCCCGCCTGGACGTACGAGGAGGAGGATGACAACGAGACGGAGGACTCGGCCGAGGGGGCCGTGCCGGGAGCGGCGGCCCGCGACGCCGAGAAGTCCGACCAGGCCGTGCTCGAGGACGAGTTCGGCGCGAAGGACTACAGGAATCAGATGGAGCTGAAGCAGGACCACAACTCGAGGCCGCTTTGGGTCGCGCCTAACGGTCACATATTCCTCGAGTCGTTTTCGCCGGGTATGGGTTTTAATCTTTTTAATTTGTGGGAGAGTCGAGGGTAACGAAGGGGGACTAGTAGATGGCTTCATCATGAATCAGCCTGAAGTTTCTATTGCTGGTCGTAGGCCAGCCTTAAATCTTTCCACCCTTCTTGGTCCTGTACCATTTGGATTCAGTTTCCTTTAAATCTCCATCATCTGACAATTTTGTCAGAGGTCTACCTCTAGTTCTGAGAGCATCCTGGCTTGGCCGCCATTCTAGTATTCACGTTTTATCACTGTGTTGAGTATCTTGTCTCTCAGGTATATACCTAACATTGATCTTTCCATAGCTAGCTGGGCTACATGGATTTTTCTATGGACTTTTTCATTAGTGAAAGTGTCTGCACCATATGTAAGAACTAGCATAATACCCATTTAAGCACATTGGTAGATCTGATTTTAACACATCTCAGTTTGCCCAATGCTACCCTATTCTTCTCTGTACCTCATGTGTGATTGTTACAGCAAATTGTTATTTGCATTGGTTCAAGGGGTTAGGACATGATTTCCCCAAAGTAGTAGGAGAAGGTAGAGGAAACCATGGCTCGTTGGGGAGTGTCTACCCGCTACCCATACCTTACAACTCTTCAATTAAGCTTATGAACCTTCATTTAGTATCCCACCTCACAAACTCCTTTCTTCAGTTTACAAGCACGCCCACGATTTCCTCATCGCTATAGCGGAGCCCGTTTGTCGGCCCGAGTACATCCACGAGTACAAGTTGACCGCCTACTCGTTGTACGCGGCCGTCAGCGTCGGACTGCAGACCGAGGACATCATCGAGTATCTGAAGCGTCTGAGCAAGACGACCGTCCCGGACGGCATCGTCGAGTTCATCAAGCTGTGCACGTTGTCGTACGGCAAGATCAAGCTCGTGCTCAAACACAACAAGTATTTCGTCGAGAGTCCCCATCCGGAGGTACTCCAGAAGCTGCTCAAGGATCCGGTGATCCAGCAGTGCAGGCTGAGGAGGAACGTCGAGAACGAGAACGAGGAGTTTCTCAAGCAGGTGAGTATTGATGGTGCAGCTCAGAGCATATCTGTAGTGATCATAATAAGATCTGTAAGCGTCGTAACGATCAGTCATTCTGAAGATTGTTGTAAGATATGATAAGTTATGGCTTCTTGTAACTTCCTAAGATATATTGTAAATATTTACAGCAAGCGTTCTGTGTTGGTGTAAATATCACAGAAATATAATAAGCTCTAGAACACCAATCAGTTGGTAAATCAAGCTATTACTTAATTGAGGGTTACCTGTAATTCGGTCCAAAATTTTTTCTTTAATTTCTAGATTTCTAATTTACCATTGGTCCCCGTTTTATCCAGTTGTAGCTAATGCACCAGTTTCACCAAGATACTAACGACAATACAGTTACGATAAAATGCAGAATCACCACCTTATTACATTGTCTTTGTCTATAGTTAACAACTCTTGTTCAAATTGGATCTTTCCCCAAGATCATTTGGTTGATAGTTTAAAATTGTGTTTCCTGATTTCATTTACGTTTTCAGACTGAGGGGAAGAAGGGCCCGCTGAATTTCGGAGCTGCAAAAGTTACCAATGTCAGCGATCAGACGCAGCTGACCGACGTCGCGACTGCTGTCCCCGACGATATCACGAATTTCTACCAGAAAATGGACAATGAAGAGGAAGAGGAGGAGATCACGTCCGAAACCGTATCGTTCGAGGTCAACCAGGAGAAGATCGAGGTGCTACAGAAACGTTGCATCGAGCTGGAGTTTCCCCTTCTCGCCGAATACGATTTTAGGTAGTTTCCTCACCTAGTAGTCTAGTAGTAGTACCTAGTTGTCTTGTCGGGTACTACCCTGACATACTCTTCCGTCGATACTTTCAGGAATGACACCGTTAATCCCGACATAAACGTCGACCTGAGGCCGTCGGCAGTGTTGAGGCCCTACCAAGAGAAGAGTTTGAGGAAGATGTTCGGGAACGGCAGGGCCAGGTCGGGCGTGATCGTCCTGCCCTGCGGTGCCGGTAAATCTCTAGTCGGCGTGACCGCTTGTTGCACCGTCAGGAAGAGGGCGTTGGTGTTGTGTAATTCTGGGGTATCCGTGGAGCAATGGAAGCAACAGTTTAAGATGTGGTCCACTGCCGATGACAGTATGATCTGTAGGTTCACGTCCGACGCCAAGGATAAACCGATGGTAAGGAGGTGATTAATTTATTAGGAGTAGCTTTCCTAATCAAGGGGAAGTATAAGAGTCATATTACAAGTTTCCAAACAATAAAAGAAGATATTCTAAAATTACATGAGTATAAGAAACAGAAAGTTGGACATGTTTGCAATATATGCACCTAGCGAAGATGAACTTGTACAAAAATAGGACGAATTTTATGAACTATTCCAAGCCGCAGCATTGTATGAAGTTGGAGACAGCTGAGTGAAAATCCTAATGGGAGTCTGTAATGCTCTAATAAGGTCAGAAACTGGAGACAAAGTTGGAGAAAATGCAGTCTACAATAATGTAGAACGTCTAATAGACTTATGTACATAGAACTAACTGAAAATAACTAATGAACACTGTAGACACAAAGACATACATAAGTACATATGGAAACAACCAAGTAGACACCAGAAATGTATAGTTGACTACACGATTACTGGACAAACAACATGATTTACAATGTTAGATACAGATTATTGGATATAGAAGATTAGATTAGAAGATATGTAGATGGTATAATCTGTGTGGTCACAGAAGGAAAATCACAAGAGATTCTAGATTTTTTCAATAGTTACAATCCATTCATTCAATTCACAATTGAAAACGAAACAGAAAGAATTGTCGCGTTTCTTGATAATATCTTAGTAATAAGGAACTCTGAAAATAAAATTATGTATATATAAAGTAGATAAGTAGAATATATATGTATGGTCTTCCAGACTGTACTGTATCTTCTCCTATTTTCAGGGTTGCAGTGTCCTGGTAACGACATACTCGATGATAACCCACACGCACCGTAGATCGTGGGAGGCCGAACAGACGATGAAATGGCTGCAGGACCAGGAGTGGGGCATCATGGTGTTGGACGAGGTGCACACGATACCGGCCAAGATGTTCAGGAGGGTTCTCACTCTGGTACAGTCTCATTGCAAGCTCGGTCTGACGGCGACGCTGTTGAGGGAGGACGATAAAATCGCGGACCTGAACTTCTTGATCGGCCCGAAACTGTACGAGGCCAATTGGTTGGAGCTTCAGAAACGAGGTTTGAACGAGAATAGTTGGTCCACCTTCAGGATAACCTACTTTAGGTTATCTCTTGCATTGTCAGATGGCATGTAGCCTCCTATAGTGTCTATATCGTGCCCTTTCCAGGATATATCAGTTTTGATACACCTCTCATTTATATATTCCCAACTCTTTATGTATCTACTTAACTCTTTTCTAACTAATATAGATACCCCTACCTCTGCATGTTGTTCTTTGCTTACTCCAATTACAATTTCCCTATTCTCTTTTAGGATACATCGCAAAAGTGCAATGCGCAGAGGTGTGGTGTCCAATGACTCCGGAATTCTACAGGGAATACCTGGTGTGCAAAACTAGCAAGAGTATACTCTTGTACGTCATGAATCCGAATAAATTCAGGGCGACTCAGTACCTGATCCGGTACCACGAGAGAAGGGGCGATAAGACCATCGTGTTCTCCGATAACGTCTTCGCCCTGAAGCACTACGCCATCAAAATGAACAAACCATACATCTACGGTCCCACCTCCCAAGGGGAGCGGATACAGATCTTGCAGAACTTCAAGTTCAATCCCAAAGTAAGTGCCAGACTTTATTCATAACGAACGAATCGTTTGAGGTATCGAAATCCTCCTGCAGGTGAACACGATCTTCGTGAGCAAAGTGGCCGACACGTCGTTCGATCTGCCCGAGGCGAACGTCCTCATCCAGATCTCCTCGCAGGGCGGTTCGAGGAGGCAGGAGGCTCAGCGGTTGGGTCGTATCCTGAGGGCGAAGAAGGGGGCCATAGCGGAGGAGTACAACGCCTTCTTCTACACGCTCGTCTCGCAGGACACCTTGGAGATGAGCTACTCCAGGAAGAGGCAGAGGTTCTTGGTGAACCAGGGGTATAGTTATAAGGTCATCACGAAGCTGGCCGGCATGGACGAGGAGCCGGACATGATGTATAAGACGAAGGAGGAGCAGCTGCAGCTGCTGCAACAGGTGAGGCAGCTGATTACATTGTGAATAGAATTACTGTTTATTGTACTGTTCCACAACAGATGAAGTTTAGATAACGACAATGCTTCAAACATTAGAAGATGCAATATCTTCTGATATTTGTGAAGAATACTCTCTTGAGATTCAAAATGGCTTTTTCAGGAAACTTGGGAACAAAACTGTATATTTGTCAGGCAACTATCATAAAACACACTGGAACGGAGTTAGACTCATATTAACTTATATCATATAACTCATATCAATATGCTTCTGATACAATTGGAGAGAAATTCAATTGTTGTCAACTTGATACAGGTATATGCCCTAACAGCCGACAAATCCGATGATGAGATCGAACAAGATCTAGAAGACATTTATCAAGATCTGAGAGTCGATGCTTTGCACAGACTGAAAAGCATTGAGATGTGGATATCTTATCTTGGGTATGAAAGATATAGTTTCCTACAACTAATAATGGAAGGAAAGATCGAGGAGAAACGAGGCCCTGGTAGAAGACAAATGACGTGGCTGAGAAACATCAAAGAATTAGACTTAGGCTTTGTAACTAATAAGAAAGGCTCAAGACAGATTAAAATTTGCAGAAGTCATCTCTAACTTTCCATAGATAGAAGTACCCAAAGAAGAAGAATAAATTCGCAATTATTATTATTATACAAGTACTATTTAAGAAACATCAGAAAGTGAATTCTGTGATTGTCGTTCTTGGATTCTATATAGAACCTTGTTTTGTTTTTTAGGTACTCGCTGCTAGCGATATCGACTGTGAGGACGAACGCATCCCCGGCGATCCCTCCTCCAGGGGAGGCTCCAGCGGCGTCACCAGGAGGACTGGAAACTTGAGCTCGATGTCGGGAGCCGACGACGCCATATACTTCGAATACAAGAAGAACAACACCAATAAGCACCCCTTATTTAAGAAATTCAGAAATTGAAATGTAACTGTCAAATAAACGTGAACGAATAAAGTTAGATTTAATTTAATAACGACGTTTCATTCCAACTTTGTGAATTGCCCTTTACAAAACGGTAATCAACTTACTTATTTTCAGGAACAAAGACGGACTGTGCGACGACTGGGCCATCGTAGAGCTCCAGGGCGACTTGCAGTCCAAATCGAGCATGGATTTCCAATCGAAGTTCATCGGTGACCTGCACTACACCAAATCCGGAACGCCTTTGCTCATCATCGGCCATCATCTGTTGTACGGGAAGGAGGCTAAATTGGAAAAGCCGTACGCGCTCATGGTGAAGAAGGAATCCTCGGACGGCGTCGAGTACGAGGTGAAGGCCGTGATAAAGAACAGGTTGATATTCAAGACGAGACCCAAGCCGATCGTCGGGGAGGAAACTGAGGTTCCTTAAGATTACTCGATTATTGATTCCTTTAAATTCTATTAAATTGATTCTATTATTTTTTGGACGTGTGTAATTTCTAACTGTAGCAATGTTAATACCCTATGTTGCCTTCATTTTGAACTCATAATAATTAAGAGGTTTTTTTCTATCAAATCAATTTTATGGATCTGTTCAAACGTGATAGAGGACGATTATAAATTGGATCCTGAAGGGAATATCTTGTAATTATGATTTACATGAAGATGGACATCTTTAATGAGTTTTATATATATATATATATATATATATATATATATATAATATTATTTATATATATATATATATATATAAGATGAAATCTGGAAACTTAACTGACCAAAACCCGTCATTTTAAAAAACTGATTTTTCAAGTGTGAAAACTTAAGTCAGTAAGATGTTCATCGTTCGACCAACTGAGCCTCACTGAGGAAAACCTAAGGTCATCCATTGATGACTTCCAAGGGATTCGTGTGGAAAATTAAGGTTTTCACCAGAGCCACCGTTAGATGGGTACTGGTGAGTAAAAAGCTTTATAATTTGAGTATGGTCTTTTGATAAGATTTAGCTTGAGAGGGCTTGTGGCTTGGTTACTTATATAATGTAGAGACATTCCGGATATAACTGGTGTACTGAATTTTGGATACAAAATACAAAAACCTTCTTTGACAAATAGTCTGTCTTATAGTTTGCGTAAATACGACATTCAGCGTGGTTAGTAACATTTTTGGTGCAAATTTTTGCATTTTAACAAGTACTCTTATTATTTGAAACTTCTTGTGTTTTGTAAACAAATTGCAACTAATCACTTTTTGTTATTAGCCGCTCTCGTGTATGAAACTCCACTAGTTAATCACTTGAAACTTCACATTATTCCTAAGGAAACTCCAATTAATTGTTATGCAAATTTTTACTAAAGGAATTGAAGTTTCAGTAGGAGTTGTGCATACTTTTTTATTTACCTGCTATTGGATATCATATCACTTTGTAGAACTTGTGGTCGTATCTCTAAAACTATGCGAGTTAATCACTTGAAACTTTGTTATTCTTAACGAAACCTCAAAATTAATTGCTGTGCAAAATTTCACAAAAACTGGTTTCAGTAGGAGTTGTGTAGACTTTTAGTTAGCCGCTATTGCTCGTCACGTATTCTCTTAAAACATTGGGTCATATATCTGAAACTTCATGAGTTAATCACTTGAAACTTCGCATTTTTCCTAACGAATCTTCAATTAATTGCTGTGTGAAGTTTCATTAAATTAGAGTTTCAGTAGGAGTTGTCCAATTTTTTTTTATTCAACCGCTATTGTGTGTCATCTCGTAAAACGTGGGGTCATATTTCTGAAACTCCGCATGTTAATCACTTGAAATTTTATTTCGTTCCTAACGAAACCTCAGTTAATTGCTGTGCAAAATTTAACCAAAATTGGAGTTTCAGTAAAAGTTGTGCAGACTTTTTTAGTTAGCCACCAGCGTGTCACATATTCTCTTAAAGCATTGAGTCATATCTCTGAAACTCCACTAGTTAAACACTTGAAACTTCACATCCTTACTAACGAAACTCTAAACAATTGTTGTGCGAAGTTTCACTTCATTTGGAGTTTCAGTAGGAGTTGTGCAGACTTTTTTTATTTAGCCGCTCTCGTTTCATGTATTCTCTTGAAACATTGAGTCATATCTCTGAAACTCCATGAGTTAACCACTTGAAACTTCGCATTTTTCCCTACGAACCTCCAATTAATTGCTGTGCATAGTTTCATCAAAATTAGAGTTTCAATAGGAGTTGTGCAGATTTTTTTAGTTAGTCGCTGTCGCACGTTTTGTAACCTCTTAAAAACATTGAGTCATATCTCTGAAACTCCACTAGTTAAACACTTGAAATTTCACATCGTTACTAATGAAACTCCAGATAATTGTTGTGCGAAGTTTCACTTCAATTGGAGTTTCAGTAGGAGTTGTGCAGACTTTTTTTATTTAGCCGCTCTCGTTTCATGTAATCTCTTAAAACATTGAGTCTTATCTCTGAAACTCCATGAATGAATCACTTGAAACTTCCCATTTTCCCGGACGAACCTTCAATTAATTGCTGTGCAAAGTTTCATCAAAATTAGAGTTTCAATAGGAGTTCTACAGATTTTTTTAGTTAGTCGCTTCGCATGTTCTGTAATCTCTTAAAACATTAAGTCATATCTCTGAAACTCCACTAGTTAAACACTTGAAACTTCACATCGTTACTAACAAAACTCAAAATAATTGTTGTGCGAAGTTTCACTTCAATTGGAGTTTCAGTAGGAGTTATACAGACTTTTTATTTAGCCGCTCTCGTTTCATGTAATCTCTTGAAACATTGAGTCATAACTCTGAAACTCCATGAGTTAATCACTTGAAACTATATGTTGTTCCTAACGAAACCTCAGTTAATTGTTTTGCAAAATTTTACCAAAATTGGAATTTCAGTAAGAGTTGTGCATACTTTTTTAGTTAGCCACTATTAGGTGTCACGTATTCTCTTAAAACATTAAGTCATATCTCTTAAACTCCATGAGTTAATCACTTGAAACTTCATATCGTTACTAACGAAACTCTAAATAATTGTTGTACGAAGTTTCACTTTAATGGGAGTTTCAGTAGGAGTTGTGCAGACTTTTTTATTTAGCCGCACTCGTTTCATGTAATCTCCTAAAACATTGAGTCGTAACTCTAAAACTCCTCGAATTAATCACTTGAAACTTCGCACTATACCTGACGAACCTTCAATTAATTGCTGTGCAAAGTTTCATCAAAATTAGAGTTTCAATAGGAGTTGTGCAGATTTTTAAGTTAGTCGTTTTCGCATGTTTTGTAATGTCTCAAAACATTGGTTCATATTTCTGAAACTTCACTGGTTAAACACATGAAACTTCACATTCTTACTAAAGAAACTCCAAATAATTGTTGTGCGAAGTTTCACTTCAATTGGAGCCTTTTTTTTATTTAGCCGCTCTCGTTTCATGTATTCTCTTGAAACATTGAGTCATATCTCTGAAACTTCAACAGTTAAACACTTGAAACTTCACGTCGTTACTAACGAAACTCCAAATAATGGTTGTGCGGAGTTTCACTTCAATTGTAGTTTCAGTAGGAGTTGTAGACTTTTTTGATTTAGCCGCTCTCGTTTCATGTAACCTCTTAAAACATTGAGTCATATCTCTGAAACTCCATGAGTTAATCGCTTGAAACTTCGCACTATTCCTGACGAAACTCCAGTTAATCGATATGCAAAGTTTCACTTCAATTGGAGTTTCAGTAGGAGTTGGGCACACTTTTTTAATTAGACGCTATCGCGTGTCCTGTGATCACGTAAAACAGAGGGTCATATCTGTGAAACTCCGCGAGATAATTACTTGAAACTTCTTGTTCTTCCCAATGCAACTTCAATCAATGCAAAGTTTCACTAAAACTGGAGTCAGTGTTTACATCAATAACGAGAAAGGTCTCAAAATCTGTTAAATGCTTCGGTTTTTGATGAAAGTGCTAATGACGTAGAGATTATTAATCATTGTCAATCTATCTATTAAGGGTCGTCATATTATGACTCGAACAGATGATATTAATCATATACCTCAAACATTTTGCTTATAAATAGATTTCTAAATAAATTAGGAGGCAGAGCTGTGTAATTCTTGGAATTTATTTGAAGACATTAAATTGTAGCGATCAAAATTACTCAAATCAAGATTTGATGAACTCAAATCAAATACATGTTCGTTGAATCAAATTGATTACGTATTTAATTAATAACTTTGTTGCTTAATTGAAGACAAATGTCGTCAGTTTTATGGTGAAATAACTCATTTACAAATCTCCTTTCTTTAATTTCTAAATTTCACTTCGAGACGACTGGCAACAGAGATAAGGCAGCTCTTTTTTGCCTCTAGACAATCAGTTGGATTTTTTGCTGTGCCGTGTGACAGAAAATGGAACCGCCCGAGAGGGGGGTCCGGTACTTTATATTTAGTACAAAAGTTCCTCCAGGACCTCCTGGATGCAATTCCGGTACCATCCTAAGACTCTTCCCTCGGGATTATCCTTATATGCCGTCCCTGGGGTCGGTTCCCCCTTGATTTCCCATATTTCTTCCTACTTCTGGACACATCACCCCCCCCCCCTCTCTCTTCACAGTCTGGTTACTTCAGTTCAGGTGTCATTCTCTTGCAGGTTGTTTGCTTTGCCGGTACAGTCGTTCGATTTTCCGGGAAGACTCGGTCGAAGGTATCGATCGATTCGACGGGAGTGACAGTGCGTTTTTCCGGGATTTTCGCGAGTTTTCATCAAAGTGCTTTCAAGTGTAGGTGCCTGTTGAGACGTGGGAAGATGGAGGTTGGTGCAGGATATTATGACCGGCCGGAGATGGAGGTTAGTACAGTATATTATGACCTTTATGGCGCTTATTGTTAATGTCGTTTGTTGGGAAATGCACATAGTGAGACGACTTGATGGATAATTGCGATTTCGTAAGGGTACATGCTTTCATGATTTCCCGTAGGATGTTCTGGAATGGTCACGCACAGCAGATCTGACAGTACATGGACCTGCGCGTTGCTGTATAGAGTCGTAGTACCAACATCTGAGGTAATAAGTTTGATCAGTACCTAATAAACGGAAATCGTGCGACCAATACCCAAAATGTAGTTAGAGGAATTTTGAGAGCTTGACACTATAAATACGTCATACAAATTTAATGCAATGCTTACGATTACATCCATAGCCATTGAGAAATATTTCATTCCGACCCTGCATGCTGTTTAACGTTCTGAGAGTTTGGCGGCCATATTGATATTACTGTTCTTACCTTAAAACTTAAACACATTGTACATATTTCCTCTATAATATATTGAATTTTATATCTCGACAACAATTGTTTCTTAAGACTACAATATTTCTCATACCTGAGTACTTCATTATGTTAAAGTTAAAATCTGCATTGTTGTCAAAAGGTAAAGAAATTTATACAAAAACAAATTGGTTATTATGAACGCTAAAGGAAGAGAAGCTAAACTAGTCGATCTTCAGCTTGGTAAATTAGTCACTCTGGTTATGTTTGAAGATACCACAATTCGACATTTCAGCAATAACAATCGCAAACACGCGTTCGAAAAGTGGCTTCTCAATATTGATCTCAATCTCCCGAATTGTTACCTCCTCTCTCTTTTATCTCGATGAGCTGGATCGGCGGAGGCCAAATAAACGTTATTAACCTAAAATATACACGGAACACATAAATTGCGATGTGCTGGTGCTGGTACTACATTAAGTTGGTAGTATTGGATGATTCTGACATCATCAAAATGACGAGCTCGGGATTTGTTTTGAAAAGAGTGTACTTGTACATGCGCTATTGAATGTCTCTTCTTGTTCGTTACAATTTTTGTCTCGTCTCGCCCGGTCGGTTTTCAAGGGTTAACACCTCTACGCAAAGTGCGATGAGGGCAAAATCGATATAGGGCGCAGCCGCAGAACGTGTAACTCAGCTCGTGCTGCGCCGTTTAATGTTTCGATATGTCGCGCGCAGCATTCGAACTAGATCGTTGCAAGAAATTAACAGTCGAAACGAGAGCACTCGTCGCACGTGGCGAGTGGCCGACCACCCCTTCCCCTTCCACATCCCCTTCGTCGATGTATACGACATATTTCCGACGCATCCCGCGGACGTAATAGGTTAGTAGTGACACTCTCGTGACGACAATTATATTATCGACGCGGGTCGTGCGCAGGCGCCGACGCCGCGACGGCGGCGTCGCGACGCTCTCTCGCGCGCGACGGGGTAGTTTACGTCGCGACGCCCGCCGCACCGAACCGAGGCGTCCGGGAATAGCGCGACCGCGACAGAAAGAGACAGATAGATAGATAGATAGAAAGCGTGTCGAGTTGGTGCAGTTTTCCTTAGCTTTCATTGACGCTTACCGAGTCGTCCCGATGTCTCCCTGAATTCCTGGAGCAGGAGAAGAACGTAAGTCCCGTGGGTTCCGGGATCGAAGGGGGGGATGGGGATTGGCCTTGTTGTTTTCTCCCGGTCCGGCGACCATGTGCTCGATATGTGTGTGTTGTTGGTGGACGTGCGGCGTTGTCTCGTTGTACTGTGTCTCTGAGTTGCATGATTGTTGTATATACCCACACTACTACCTACTACGTACATTGATGGGTAGATTGTTGCTTTTACTCCATAAAAGCAATAAGAACTACTTTGATAAGTCAGTGCAAAACTGTAAAAATTCAGCCTATGATCAACACCGAGCTGAGTTAGTTTCTAAAAACTTTTCCATGCTGTTTAAGTAGATTGAGAACATCAAGGTAACTAAACATGGAAGACAACAAGGATGCAATCTCACGAAATACATAAATAACATATAAATACAAAGCCAGTATAAAATAAGAGTACATTGGTGGTTCCTGTCTCTACAATAGCTCGATAATTTTATTTTATTTTTGAATTTATTATTATGCCTTTTTAGACATTCATTACCATACACATTCGTATACAAAAATACAAAAACATAAAATAATATAATGCATGTACTATACATCCTACAGGGGTTTTACAGAACCGTGCGTAGGATTGCGCTTAAAACTACTAGTATTTTAATTACTAAAACTAATTACATATTAGATTTCTATTTGTACACGTATTTGATAGTAATTAATAATTATTAGAGTCCGTTGTAAATTATTTCGGAAGGGATTTGCAGGTGGTTGAATGCCGTCGGGTAAACCTCCCTTATGACAATAGACTTCGATTTTCTTCTAAGAAAACCGGCCCTTAATGCACTTGTAAATTAGTATAAATATCAGGAATTACCTACTTTCATTACAGTGGTATTGTATTTAACAAAAGGTAGTTTGTATCAGGGACGCACTTAGGAAATTTTCGTTATATTTCGAGATGTGTCTTTCCAGTCAAGTGTATATTAATTATTAGTAGGTACTAAAGTTTAAAATTCTACTCTCTGAAATAAAATTGTGTATCTAAAAACTATTAGTCGGTTATAGTACTTTTTTATATATTTTGTGTACGACCCATAGAGCCGACCCTGTCGCCCATTTTAGGGTAGGAATAGGAAGTCCCGTCCGAAATAACTTGCAACGCACTATAATAGGACACTTTATTACAAATTATTATATTATTTGTTTTATGTATTCTATATACTATATACTTATTTTAACAATAAGTATATTAGTATTTAGTATATAACTATACTTATTAAGCATTTTTATGTTATCTTTCAGGCTTTAATACTTGGTTTATTTTCATCTGAGCGTTGAAAGCTTGAATTGACCATGGTTTTAGCTTGCTTTTAATAATTTTTGTTTGGTTTTCCAGTAATTTTAGATGAGGTGGCAGTGAGTTGAACAATTTTATAGGAATAAACCTATAGTTTTCCTATTGCCCATCTCCCTATTAAGTCTAGTTAGTAGCTAGATTAATTCTTCTACAGGATTTCACCATAACTGGAGTTTCTTTGAAGGTTATTAAAACTTTCTAGTTGGTCGCCATTTCGTATTCTAACAGTTAAATCTAAAATATGAGGAAGTATTGTTCAAACTCCACCAGTTAACGAGTGACAATTTAGAGTTTCAACAAAATTGGAGTTTCGGTGAATGTTTCTTAGACTTCGTTAGTTTGTTGATATTATGTTTCCTGTAATTTCGAAAAAAATGAGCTCGCATCTGTGAGACTTCACGAGTTCTTAAGTTGAAATTTGGTGTACTTCTTAACGAAACTTCAGTTAATTGTTGTGCAGAGTTTCACATGAATTGGAGTTTCGGTGTAAGTTGAGCAGATTTTTTAGTTGGCAGCTACTGCGTGCCTTCGTTAAATGTAGAACTTGAGGATGTAGTTCTGAAACTCGAGGAGTTTCTGACTTATGCTGCAAAATGAAACTTCAAACAATTCTTTTGCGGAGTTTCACGACAATTTGAGTTTCGGTCTAATTTGTTAATGTGTTTCCCGTAATGTGTTAAATAGGAGTTCGCATCTCTAATACTTGACGAGTTATTTGGTTGAAACTTCCTGTGCTTCCTAACGAAACACCAAATAATAATTTTGTTAGCATTGTGTTTTATGTAATCTCATAAACATGAGGTCCTACTTCTGAAACTTCACAGACTAATGGTTTGAAACTTGGTGTACTTCTTAACGAAACTTCAATTAATCGTTGTGTAGAGTTTCACCAAAAGTAGAGTTCCCCTGAATTGTTTGCACCTTTTTATATTTCGTTGCTATTGTTTCTTGTAGTTTCGTACACATGTACTCGTATTTCTGAAACTCCACAGGTTAATGAGTTGAAGCTTCTTGTGCTTCCTAATGAAACTCCATATAATAGTTTTGCAGTGTTTCTTCAAATTTAGAGTTTTGTCCAATTTTTTGAAGCCATTTTGGCTAAGTTACTATTGTGCTTCCTGTAATCTCGTAAACAAGAGGTCCCATCTCTTATACTTTACGAGATTTTGGGGTGAAACTTCTTGTGCTTCGTAAAGAGACTCCAGATAATTCTTGTGCAGAGTTTCAGCAAAATTTGAGTTTCGGTGAATTTTTAGGAACATTTTTTATTCGGCTGTTGATGTGTTTCCAGTAATCTCTTAAACATGAGGTCGAATCTTTAACACTTCACCAGTTATTGAGTTGAAACTTCCTGTTCTTCCTAACGAAACACCAACTAATTGTAGTGCAGAGTTTCACTGAAATCAGGGTTTCGGTAAATTTTTACCAGCCTTTTTATTTTGTTGGTATTGTCTTTTATGTAATCTCATAAACATGGTGTCGTATTTCTAAAACTTCACAGAGTAATTAGTTGGAACTTGGTGTACTTCTTAACGAAACTTCATTTAACTGTTGTGTAGAGTTTCACCAAATTTAGAGTTCCCCTCAATTTTTCGCAGCTTTTCATAATTCGTCGCTATTGCGTTTCCTGTAGTTTCGTACACACGAACTCGTATCTCTGAAACTCCACAGGTTAATGAGTTGAAACTTCTTGTGCTTCCTATTGAAACTCCATATAATAGTTGCGCAGTGTTTTTTTTCAAATTTAGAGTTTCGTTCAATTTTTTGAGCCTTTTTGGTTTTGTTACTGTTATGCTTCCTGTAATCTCGTAAACAAAAGGTTGCATCTCTCACACTTTACGAGGTTTTCAAGTGAAACTTCTTGTGCTTCGTAACCAGACTCCAAATAATATCTGTGCAGAGTTTCACCCAAATTTGAGTTTCGGTGAATTTTTAGGAACGTTTTTCATCTGGCTGTTGATGTGTTTCTCTATCTCTTAAACATGAGAACGCATCTCTAATACTTCACGAGTTATTAAGTTGAAACTTCCTGTGTTTCCTAACGAAACACCAAATAATTGCTGTGAAGAGTTTCACCAAAATCAGCGTTTCGGTAAATTTTTAGCACCCTTTTTATTTTGTTGTTATTGTGTTTTATGTAATCTCATAAACATGAAGTCCTATTTCTGAAACTTCACAAACTAATGAGTAGAAACTTGGTATACTTCATAACGAAACTTCAGTTAATCGTTGTGTAGAGTTTCACAAAAATTAGAGTTCTTCTCAATTTTTCTCAGCTTTTCATATTTCGTTGCTATTGTGTTTCCTGTAATTTCGTACACGTGGACTCGTATGTCTGAAACGCCACAGGTTAATGAGTCGAAACTTCTTGAGTTTCCTAATGAAACTCCTAATAATAGTTGCACAGTGTTTTTTTCAAATTTAGAGTTTTGTTCAATTTTTTTGAGCCTTTTTGGTTAGGTTACTAGTGTGCTTCCTGTAATCTCGTAAACACGAAGTTCTATCTCTTATACTTCACCAGATTTTGAGGTGAAACTTCCTGTGCTTCCTAATGAAACAACAAGTAATTGTTGTGCAGAGTTTCACCTAAATTGGGGTTTCGGTAAATTTTTAGCAACCTTTTTATGGTGTGGTATTGTGTTTTATGTAATCTCGTACACATAGTGTCGTATTTCTGAAACATCACAGGTTAATGAGTTGAAATCTGGTGTACTTCTTAACGAAACTTCAATTAATCGTTGTGTAGAGTTTCACCAAAATTAGAGTTCCCCTCAATTTTTCGCAGCTTTTCGTATTTCGTTGCTATTGTGGTTCCTGTAGTTTCGTACACACGGACTCGTATCTCTGAAACTCCACAGGTTAATGAGTTGAAACTTCTTGTGCTTCCTATTGAAACTCCATATAATAGTTGCGCAGTGTTTTTTTTTTCAAATTTAGAGTTTTGTTCAATTTTTTGGAGCCTTTTTGGTTAGGTTACTAGTGTGCTTCCTGTAATCACGTAAACAAAAGGTTGCATCTCTTATACTTCACGAGGTTTTGAGGAGAAACTTCTTGTGCTTCATAATGAAACTCCAAACAATTCTTGTGCGGAGTTTCACCAAAATAGAAGTTTCGGTAAAATTTTCGCAGACTTTAAAAAAATTAAAATCTCGTTAAATATAGCACATCTGATTATATCTCTGAAACTCCTTTGATCTGGAATTCCTTGTGCTTCCCAATGAAACTCCATTTAATTGTGCTGAGTTTCATCAATATTGAAAGTTGCAGTCAATTTTGAAGTGATCTCGTTGAGTCTAATTCATATTTTTGAAACTGTATTATCCAAATATAAAATATTAAAAAAAAATCTACGGTGAAACTACAAGTACGATAGTATTTACGTAACTGTTTTGATCACCTTTTGTACGTCAGGAATCATTTGGATTTAATTCACGTTTTAATGATGGTTTGATCGTTAGGGATCAATTATTTTTTTTATCTCAAATGAAACCAATATTTACGAAGTTATGTTTATTGGCGTGGTATATTCCATCGGTTCCAATTAATTTAATTACGAACGGATTACCAATCGGCGTGTATGCCTTGTAATTTAGGAACTCATTAAATTTCCGTGCCCTTATTGTACGCTTGTTTGCTTACGCTTGTTAACGCGGAATTTACCTTTCCATTTGTTAGGATATTATATAGGGAAACGCTCCCTGCACCTGTCACGTTACTTCTTTCGGAGTTCCCCTACAACGACGGTAAATAATCCCTTATTAAAGGGGCATTGTATAATTTTTTGATTGTAATTTCGTAATGTCTGCATTTTGTTCCTTGATATCATCCCGTGACGTCATTGTAGCTCCCTTCGTTCCTTCCTTTTCCATTGCGTTACATTAAGATGAGAAGAACGTAACGTCCAATAGAGGGAGGTTAGGTCGTAGTGAAAAACGAGCGGGAAGGTGTCCCTTACAAATTTCCCGTCTGTTATCTATCGCCTCTACTCTCTCTCTCTCCTTGTAATGGCGTCGTATTTCCAGAAATTCCCGGGGATCGCAGACAAACGATCTCCCGTTCGCTCCCGGAATTAATTAAGTATCGGCTAAAAATTTATGGTTTTAATTAGAGGCGGCCCAGGAATTTTTCCGGGATCACCGATGCCGTAGCCGGATTACCCCGATCGGTATCCCTCGGTTAATTAATTGTTAATTGATACGCCCGGTGGATGTGGTAGATAACTAACTGTACATGTTTCTTACAAGATGCTTATTAAGCTATCTTGTAAATATGGCATCTATTGTTGTCCCATATCGACATTTCTATCAGTAGGCATATTTAAATTTAATTCTGTACTCCATACGTTAAACTGTCATACCTCGTGTAACACGCTCTTTCATTCCTCTTATAATATTTAATCAATAATTTAATATAATGTAAATTTATATAAAATAAATATCCCTCTCTCTTTTTTTTTGGAAAGAATAGGGAACACCCTGCACGCTTATATTCCGTATATGTATATAGGTATATCGTATGTACTAGTAACAAGCGTTTGGATAACAGCGTAACATATTTCATGCTGACGCCAAATTGAAAATTTGACTCAATTTGAAAACGACTATTTCTAAAATCGTATCAAAATTATTCTCTGTGAAGAGAATTGTACGTTGAGATAATATTATTATTGGCGGTATCGATATCGTACGAATAACCCAATAAGAAACCACCCCTGGAGCTTCGCGCCCTCGGGAACCCTCGAGAATTTTAATATTAAAATGTAAATCACATCCCCGTGTCGAGCCCTCGAAAGCTTAAACACCACAATTTATTATATCGCCCCTGAAACAATGTTACCTCAACTTCTCGAATAATTATTAAAAAAAGGGACGATTTACGAGGTTAGTCGTCGTAATTCACCTCATCCCTTATTAAAGGAAAAATCGAGCGGGTCATTCTAATATCAGGACGCCTTAATAAACGACCCTGGAACACATAGAGAGCGAGAGAGAGAGAGAGGGAAGGTAACTTTTTTCCCTTTCTCTCCCCGATCCAGGAAAGTCCCGTTTCCTCATAGAGACGACCCGACCCGGGAGATCGTTTATCAAAAAACGGGTTCGTCCATAAGTCCCGATAAGGGAAACTTTCGTTTCGGGTAAAGTTCAGGGAATGCCTCTCCCGTATCGCTTACGGGAATTATTCCTCGGATTGCGGCGTCCCTCCCTGCGACTTTCGATTCGGGAAACAATCCCCGGGAAGTTCGAATGGGATCGATCGCGTATCGGGCAAGATAGATACGTTCGACTTTTATATGAGTGCGGGAAAGTCGGGAACGTCGGGAAGACGTGACGTTACGATATTTCAGGGATGCAACTGTTCCGGGTGATGTATAGAACTTTCCCGGAGGATTTCCCGACGGGGTGCAGTTGAGGTCGTTGGTTTCCTGATGATGTAATGTAAAACTTGGAAACTGGCAGGCGACAAGGTGTAATGACAGTCATTTTAGTGCCAAAAGAGTGTAATTGTTTGAAAAGTATTCCAGGACAATCCCTATGAAATGAATCTATAGGTTTTTACATAGATTTTAAAACTCATACATTTAATAACACGATTCTAGATCATTCTAAGTACCTTACTTAAGGTAATTGTTAAAGTACTTAATTGTTATTAAATCTACAAAACTCACAATACATTTAACAAGTGGCAAGTTTGCAACGAACCTTATGAAATGCATCTGTAGCTTTTTACATAAACTTGAGAACTTATACATTTAACACCATTTGAGATCATTTTAAGTACCTTACTTAAAGTAATTGTTAAAGTACTTAATTGTTATTAAATTTATTGTCACACGCCTGAGGACCTAGGGACAGAATTAAGGCAAATAAGCAAATGGCAAGAAGTGAGAAAAAAAGGTCAAAGGGAGGTGGTTGCTTACTGTCGGGTGACGGAGGGCAGCAGGCGCGAGGCTCCTCCAATTAGCGGCATGCCGAAAGGACGGGCTCTCCGACGGGCAGCGTGACGTGATACTAGGTGACTGACTGACTCCCCGATCGTTATGATCGAGCTGTATAAATACAAGCGGGATGTTTACGAACGTGATGTCGTACCTGTCCGAGAGTCGTATCGTCCTTCGGTTTAAGGTCGCCTCGGTGCTGAATATGCTTAGACGGCGACCTATTTTCGCTAATTGGGGCCGCATCGCGACAATATATTTTTACATAAACTTTATAAAACTTAAAATGAATACATTTAACAAGTACAAGTACCTTACTTAAAGTAATTATTAAGGTACTGAGTCTACAGAACTCAAACCTTTTTACAATGGGCAAGTTTGCAACTATCCTTGTGAAATGAATATATAGATTTTTTATATAAACTTGAAAACTTATACATTTAACACGATTCTAGATCCTTACTTAACTTACTAAGTACCTTACTTACTTAAGGTAATTGTTAAAGTACTTAATTGTTATTGAATCTACCAAACTCACAATACATTTAACAATTTATTGGCAAGTTTGCAACTATCCTTATGAAATGAATATATAGTTTAAATAAACCAAAAACAAGAGTTATCATGATCCTTTAATACTTGATGATTTTTCTAGATATTCTAGAAATGATTTTTAGTAATTAGTAATTACCATTAATAATTGACAGGCTTGAAAAACGCCTTGTTGGCTCTGAAGTGCATTGCAGCTTTGTGACAAAATTTAATAGTTCAAAGTGCCTCGAGAGACAAATATAGAAGTATCTAGAAATTCTAACAGTTTTTGTTAGATTTTGTACAAAATTGAATAGTCTGAGATATTTTTTGGATATTTTGGGACAAAATTGAGGAGTTCCTGTTGTCTCGATAGAAGAATATAGAAGAACCTATACGGGCTAAAGCATTTTTAGTTATGATATAAGTCTTTTGGGAGCTAGACGGCTTCACGATGTTTCATGTTTTTGAAAAAATTCCTAGTGCCTCTATAGAAGAATATAGATGAATCTATATGGACTAAACGTATTTTGTAGTTGCGAGATAACATTACATAGCTCTGCAGTGTCTCTTCAAAAGAATAAAAACGATCTAGAATCTAGAAGAATTCATATTATTTAATAATTTTGGGACAAATTTAATAACTAATAAGTGTCTTAATCTAGATGATCCAGATAATCTAGATGGACTGGAAGTGTTTTTGTAATTTTGGAAATTTCAAATTGTCCATATAAGAACATTAAAGGATCTAGAATTTCGAAAGGAAAATTTAGGACAAAAATATGGTCGGAAATTTTTTCAAATTTCGCGGGAAAAGTCAGGGAATTTCGAAAGGAAAATTTTAAATTTTCTCGGGAAAAGTCAGGGAATTTCGAAAGGAAAATTTTGGACAAAAATAAGGTCGGGAAAATATTAAAATTTCGCGGGAAAATAAGGAAATTTCGAAAGGAAAATTTTGGACAAAAATGAGGTGGGGAAAATTTGAAGACTTCGCTGGAACAGTCGGGGAATTTCGAAAGGAAAATTTTGGACAAAAATAAGATCGGGAAAATTTTAAAATTTCGCGGGAAAAGTCAGGAAATTTCTAAATGAAAATTTTGGACAAAAATAAGGTCGGAAAATTTAAAGGTTTCGTTGGAAAAGTCAAGAAATTTCGAATTGAAAATTTTGGAGAAAAATAAGGCTGGGAAAACTTTTAAATTTCGCGGGAAATGTCGGAAAAATTTTAAGACCGCTAGAAAAGTCAGGGAATTTCGACAGGAAAATTTTGAAATTCGGAGGAAAAAGTGAGAGAACATCGAAAGGAAAATTTTGGGCAAAATTAAGGTCTGGAAAATTTTAAGATTTCGCGGGAAAAGTCAGGGAGTTTCGAAAGGAAAATTTTAAAATTCGGCGGGAAAAGTCAGGGAATGTCTAAAGGAAAATTTTGGACAAAAATAAGGTCGGAAATTTTTTAAAATTTCGCGGGAAAAGTCAGGAAATTTCGAAATGAAAGTTTTAGAGAAAAGTAAGGCCGGGAAAATTCTAAAATTTCGCGGGAAAATCAGGGAATATCGAAAAGAAAATTTTGGACAAAAATGAGGTCGGAATTTTTTTAAGATTTCGCTGGAAAACTCAGGGAATTTCTAAAGGAAAATTTTAAAATTCGGCGGAAAAGTCGGGGAATTTCGAAAGGAAAATTTTGGACAAAAATAAGGTCGGGAAAATGTTTAAATTTCGCGGGAAAAGTCGAGGAATTTCGAAAGGAAAATTTTAAATTTTCTCGGGAAAAGTCGGGGAATTTCTAAAGGAAAATTTTGGACAAAAATGAGGTGGGGAAAATTTGAAGACTTCGCGGGAAACGTCAGGGAATTTCGAAAGGAAAATTTTAAATTTTCTCGGGAAAAGTCAGGGAATTTCGAAAGGAAAATTTTGGACAAAAATAAGGTCGGGAAAATATTAAAATTTCGCGGGAAAATAAGGAAATTTCGAAAGGAAAATTTTGGACAAAAATGAGGTGGGGAAAATTTGAAGACTTCGCTGGAACAGTCAGGGAATTTCGAAAGGAAAATTTTGGACAAAAATAAGATCGGGAAAATTTTAAAATTTCGCGGGAAAAGTCAGGAAATTTCTAAATGAAAATTTTGGACAAAAATAAGGTCGGGAAATTTTAAGGTTTCGTTTGAAAAGTCAAGAAATTTCGAATTGAAAATTTTGGAGAAAAATAAGGCCGGGAAAACTTTTAAATTTCGCGGAAAATGTCGGAAAAATTTTAAGACATCGCTAGAAAAGTCAGGGAATTTCGACAGGAAAATTTTGAAATTCGGCGGGAAAAGTGAGAGAACATCGAAAGGAAAATTTTGGACAAAATTAAGGTCTGGAAAATTTTAAGATTTCGCGGGAAGTCAGGGAGTTTCGAAAGGAAAATTTTAAAATTCGGCGGGAAAAGTCAGGGAATGTCGAAAGGAAAATTTTGGACAAAAATAAGGTCGGAAATTTTTTAAAATTTCGCGGGAAAAGTCAGGAAATTTCGAAATGAAAGTTTTAGAGAAAAGTAAGGCCGGGAAAATTCTAAAATTTCGCTGGAAAATCAGGGAATTTCGAAAGGAAAATTTTGGACAAAAATAAGGTCGGGAAAATGTTTAAATTTCGCGGGAAAAGTCGGGGACTTTCGAAAGGAAAATTTTGGACAAAAATAAGGTCGGGAAAATGTTTCAATTTCGCGGGAAAAGTCGGGGAATTTCGAAAAGAAAATTTCGGACAAAAATAAGGTAGGGAAATTTTTAAAATTTCGCGGGAAAATCAGGAAATTTCGAAAGGAAGATTTTGGTCAAAAATAAAGTCGGAAAATTTTTAAAATTTCGCGGGAAAAGTCAGGAAATTTCGAAAGGAAAATTTTAAATTTTCTCGGGAAAAGTCGGAGAATTTCGAAAGGAAAATTTTGGACAAAAATGAGGTGGGGAAAATTTGAAGACTTCGCGGGAAACGTCAGGGAATTTCGAAAGGAAAATTTTAAATTTTCTCGGGAAAAGTCAGGGAATTTCGAAAGGAAAATTTTGGACAAAAATAAAGTCGGGAAAATATTAAAATTTCGCGGGAAAATAAGGAGATTTCGAAAGGAAAATTTTGGACAAAAATGAGGTGGGGAAAATTTGAAGACTTCGCTGGAACAGTCAGGGAATTTCGAAAGGAAAATTTTGGACAAAAATAAGATCGGGAAAATTAAAAAATTTCGCGGGAAAAGTCAGGAAATTTCTAAATAAAAATTTTGGACAAAAATAAGGTCGGGAAATTTTAAGGTTTCGTTTGAAAAGTCAAGAAATTTCGAATTGAAAATTTTGGAGAAAAATAAGGCCGGAAAACTTTTAAATTTCGCGGGAAATGTCGGGAAAATTTTAAGACATCGCTAGAAAAGTCAGGGAATTTCGACAGGAAAATTTTGAAATTCGGCGGGAAAAGTGAGAGAACATCGAAAGGAAAATTTTGGGCAAAATTAAGGTCTGGAAAATTTTAAGATTTCGCGGGAAAAGTCAGGGAGTTTCGAAAGGAAAATTTTAAAATTCGGCGGGAAAAGTCAGGGAATGTCGAAAGGAAAATTTTGGACAAAAATAAGGTCGGAAATTTTTTAAAATTTCGCGGGAAAAGTCAGGAAATTTCGAAATGAAAGTTTTAGAGAAAAGTAAGGCCGGGAAAATTCTAAAATTTCGCGGGAAAATCAGGGAATATCGAAAAGAAAATTTTGGACAAAAATGAGGTCGGAATTTTTTTAAGATTTCGCTGGAAAACTCAGGGAATTTCTAAAGGAAAATTTTAAAATTCGGCGGAAAAGTCGGGGAATTTCGAAAGGAAAATTTTGGACAAAAATAAGGTCGGGAAAATGTTTAAATTTCGCGGGAAAAGTCGAGGAATTTCGAAAGGAAAATTTTAAATTTTCTCGGGAAAAGTCGGGGAATTTCGAAAGGAAAATTTTGGACAAAAATGAGGTGGGGAAAATTTGAAGACTTCGCGGGAAACGTCAGGGAATTTCGAAAGGAAAATTTTAAATTTTCTCGGGAAAAGTCAGGGAATTTCGAAAGGAAAATTTTGGACAAAAATAAGGTCGGGAAAATATTAAAATTTCGCGGGAAAATAAGGAAATTTCGAAAGGAAAATTTTGGACAAAAATGAGGTGGGGAAAATTTGAAGACTTCGCTGGAACAGTCAGGGAATTTCGAAAGGAAAATTTTGGACAAAAATAAGATCGGGAAAATTTTAAAATTTCGCGGGAAAAGTCAGGAAATTTCTAAATGAAAATTTTGGACAAAAATAAGGTCGGGAAATTTTAAGGTTTCGTTTGAAAAGTCAAGAAATTTCGAATTGAAAATTTTGGAGAAAAATAAGGCCGGGAAAACTTTTAAATTTCGCGGAAAATGTCGGAAAAATTTTAAGACATCGCTAGAAAAGTCAGGGAATTTCGACAGGAAAATTTTGAAATTCGGCGGGAAAAGTGAGAGAACATCGAAAGGAAAATTTTGGACAAAATTAAGGTCTGGAAAATTTTAAGATTTCGCGGGAAGTCAGGGAGTTTCGAAAGGAAAATTTTAAAATTCGGCGGGAAAAGTCAGGGAATGTCGAAAGGAAAATTTTGGACAAAAATAAGGTCGGAAATTTTTTAAAATTTCGCGGGAAAAGTCAGGAAATTTCGAAATGAAAGTTTTAGAGAAAAGTAAGGCCGGGAAAATTCTAAAATTTCGCTGGAAAATCAGGGAATTTCGAAAGGAAAATTTTGGACAAAAATAAGGTCGGGAAAATGTTTAAATTTCGCGGGAAAAGTCGGGGACTTTCGAAAGGAAAATTTTGGACAAAAATAAGGTCGGGAAAATGTTTCAATTTCGCGGGAAAAGTCGGGGAATTTCGAAAAGAAAATTTCGGACAAAAATAAGGTAGGGAAATTTTTAAAATTTCGCGGGAAAATCAGGAAATTTCGAAAGGAAGATTTTGGTCAAAAATAAAGTCGGAAAATTTTTAAAATTTCGCGGGAAAAGTCAGGAAATTTCGAAAGGAAAATTTTAAATTTTCTCGGGAAAAGTCGGAGAATTTCGAAAGGAAAATTTTGGACAAAAATGAGGTGGGGAAAATTTGAAGACTTCGCGGGAAACGTCAGGGAATTTCGAAAGGAAAATTTTAAATTTTCTCGGGAAAAGTCAGGGAATTTCGAAAGGAAAATTTTGGACAAAAATAAAGTCGGGAAAATATTAAAATTTCGCGGGAAAATAAGGAGATTTCGAAAGGAAAATTTTGGACAAAAATGAGGTGGGGAAAATTTGAAGACTTCGCTGGAACAGTCAGGGAATTTCGAAAGGAAAATTTTGGACAAAAATAAGATCGGGAAAATTAAAAAATTTCGCGGGAAAAGTCAGGAAATTTCTAAATAAAAATTTTGGACAAAAATAAGGTCGGGAAATTTTAAGGTTTCGTTTGAAAAGTCAAGAAATTTCGAATTGAAAATTTTGGAGAAAAATAAGGCCGGAAAACTTTTAAATTTCGCGGGAAATGTCGGGAAAATTTTAAGACATCGCTAGAAAAGTCAGGGAATTTCGACAGGAAAATTTTGAAATTCGGCGGGAAAAGTGAGAGAACATCGAAAGGAAAATTTTGGGCAAAATTAAGGTCTGGAAAATTTTAAGATTTCGCGGGAAAAGTCAGGGAGTTTCGAAAGGAAAATTTTAAAATTCGGCGGGAAAAGTCAGGGAATGTCGAAAGGAAAATTTTGGACAAAAATAAGGTCGGAAATTTTTTAAAATTTCGCGGGAAAAGTCAGGAAATTTCGAAATGAAAGTTTTAGAGAAAAGTAAGGCCGGGAAAATTCTAAAATTTCGCGGGAAAATCAGGGAATATCGAAAAGAAAATTTTGGACAAAAATGAGGTCGGAATTTTTTTAAGATTTCGCTGGAAAACTCAGGGAATTTCTAAAGGAAAATTTTAAAATTCGGCGGAAAAGTCGGGGAATTTCGAAAGGAAAATTTTGGACAAAAATAAGGTCGGGAAAATGTTTAAATTTCGCGGGAAAAGTCGAGGAATTTCGAAAGGAAAATTTTAAATTTTCTCGGGAAAAGTCGGGGAATTTCGAAAGGAAAATTTTGGACAAAAATGAGGTGGGGAAAATTTGAAGACTTCGCGGGAAACGTCAGGGAATTTCGAAAGGAAAATTTTGGACAAAAATAAGGTCGGGAAAATATTAAAATTTCGCGGGAAAATAAGGAAATTTCGAAAGGAAAATTTTGGACAAAAATGAGGTGGGGAAAATTTGAAGACTTCGCTGGAACAGTCGGGGAATTTCGAAAGGAAAATTTTGGACAAAAATAAGATCGGGAAAATTTTAAAATTTCGCGGGAAAAGTCAGGAAATTTCTAAATGAAAATTTTGGACAAAAATAAGGTCGGAAAATTTAAAGGTTTCGTTGGAAAAGTCAAGAAATTTCGAATTGAAAATTTTGGAGAAAAATAAGGCTGGGAAAACTTTTAAATTTCGCGGGAAATGTCGGAAAAATTTTAAGACCGCTAGAAAAGTCAGGGAATTTCGACAGGAAAATTTTGAAATTCGGAGGAAAAAGTGAGAGAACATCGAAAGGAAAATTTTGGGCAAAATTAAGGTCTGGAAAATTTTAAGATTTCGCGGGAAAAGTCAGGGAGTTTCGAAAGGAAAATTTTAAAATTCGGCGGGAAAAGTCAGGGAATGTCGAAAGGAAAATTTTGGACAAAAATAAGGTCGGAAATTTTTTAAAATTTCGCGGGAAGTCAGGAAATTTCGAAATGAAAGTTTTAGAGAAAAGTAAGGCCGGGAAAATTCTAAAATTTCGCGGGAAAATCAGGGAATATCGAAAAGAAAATTTTGGACAAAAATGAGGTCGGAATTTTTTTAAGATTTCGCTGGAAAACTCAGGGAATTTCTAAAGGAAAATTTTAAAATTCGGCGGAAAAGTCGGGGAATTTCGAAAGGAAAATTTTGGACAAAAATAAGGTCGGGAAAATGTTTAAATTTCGCGGGAAAAGTCGAGGAATTTCGAAAGGAAAATTTTAAATTTTCTCGGGAAAAGTCGGGGAATTTCGAAAGGAAAATTTTGGACAAAAATGAGGTGGGGAAAATTTGAAGACTTCGCGGGAAACGTCAGGGAATTTCGAAAGGAAAATTTTAAATTTTCTCGGGAAAAGTCAGGGAATTTCGAAAGGAAAATTTTGGACAAAAATAAGGTCGGGAAAATATTAAAATTTCGCGGGAAAATAAGGAAATTTCGAAAGGAAAATTTTGGACAAAAATGAGGTGGGGAAAATTTGAAGACTTCGCTGGAACAGTCAGGGAATTTCGAAAGGAAAATTTTGGACAAAAATAAGATCGGGAAAATTTTAAAATTTCGCGGGAAAAGTCAGGAAATTTCTAAATGAAAATTTTGGACAAAAATAAGGTCGGGAAATTTTAAGGTTTCGTTTGAAAAGTCAAGAAATTTCGAATTGAAAATTTTGGAGAAAAATAAGGCCGGGAAAACTTTTAAATTTCGCGGAAAATGTCGGAAAAATTTTAAGACATCGCTAGAAAAGTCAGGGAATTTCGACAGGAAAATTTTGAAATTCGGAGGAAAAAGTGAGAGAACATCGAAATTAACAAAATTAAGGTTTGAAAAATTTTAAGATTTCGCGGGAAAAGTCAGGGAGTTTCGAAAGGAAAATTTTAAAATTCGGCGGGAAAAGTCAGGGAATGTCGAAAGGAATATTTTGGACAAAAATAAGGTCGGAAAATTTTTAAAATTTCGCGGGAAAAGTCAGGAAATTTCGAAAGGAAAATTTTAAATTTTCTCGGGAAAAGTCAGAGAATTTCGAAAGGCAAATTTTGGACAAAAATGAGGTGGGGAAAATTTGAAGACTTCGCGGGAAACGTCAGGGAATTTCGAAAGGAAAATTTTAAATTTTCTCGGGAAAAGTCAGGGAATTTCGAAAGGAAAATTTTGGACAAAAATAAAGTCGGGAAAATGTTTCAATTTCGCGGGAAAAGTCGGGGAATTTCGAAAAGAAAATTTCGGACAAAAATAAGGTAGGGAAATTTTTAAAATTTCGCGGGAAAATCAGGAAATTTCGAAAGGAAGATTTTGGTCAAAAATAAAGTCGGGGAAATTTTAAAATTTCGCGGGAAAAGTCGGGGAATTGCAAAAAACGTCCGTTTAAATATTCCAGATCTAGATGGCTCCGTAGAAGGTACAGCGTGCTTCAAAAAACCCGAGGATGAAACGGGACTTTCGAAGTCTTTCAAATGTTCTAAAAACGGCGTCCATATAATTAACAATACTCTTTAAGTTCCCAAAAGTCTCGGGGAAAAAATCTCAACGAGCCTTTCATGTTGCGATGAACGCCATTAAAAATAATGAAAACGACGATTTAATCTCCCGGCGAAAAAGCTCTCTCTCTCCCTCTCCGAACAAATAACTTTAGAGAGTTAAAACAACAGCTAACCGCACGTTACGTCGAAGGAACTTACACTTTTTTAATGCGGAATTGAATTACGCTCCTCGCGCCAAACTTCGATAATTACCGGGCATTATGTAAAGAGGGCCCGGGCATAACGAACCGGAATGGAAGAAAGTGAAATAAAATGACGATTAGGCCGACCTAAAACTCCCGAAAAGTTTTCCGGGAATTTCCGGGAAACGGGGGGTAGGTGGAGGTGGGGAGCGGCAGAAAAATCCTATTAAATTTTGGCGTTTGTACGATCAGATTCCTCCCCCCCCCCCTCCTCCAACCCGTATCCTCCTCCGTGATGAGGGAGAATTAGGGAGGGAGGGATGTTGGTGATCTTATCCCCCCACGGGTTCCGGGATGAAATACGCACCCCAGCGCCGTTTTTTGCCCAGTGGAGAGGTCCCTGTTATTAACTATTTATTGGCGGTACGTGGAAGTCGTACTAATGGCGTGGTATCTTCGGGAATTCAGAGAAATGTAATTTATAACGGTGATTAATAACATGAAGCAAGCCGTCAAGTTGTATACTCGCGTAATGACTTACTTTTCATCTCTAACCCTTTAGAATAATAGAATTTGTACACTATCTTTCTGCCCAACAATTCACTCTCACTAACAATCGTTATAACAATCGCTTTGATTGAAATGTGGATGATAATACAATTTTTTTACCTGAAATGTTTCCCCATTCGCTGTACTTTCCATATTCCCGGAAATGATCTCTTTAGAGAGTGGACTGTATGTATATTTCTCGTAGCTCGTGGGCGGCTGCGGAGATGAATCTTGTCTCCAGGTTGTAAGGCTGAAGACTAGTAGTAGGTTGGAGATCAGGGCGTGACGTGATCTCTAGAAGTTCTAGTTGTGTGGAGAGAGGGCGTATCGTGCTCTCCGGTGTGGACCTGAGGGCGTAACGTGCAGGTCCGGGGTTTAAGTTCTCGAGGTCTGGAGAGAGGGCGTATCGTGCTTCTCCCGGTCTGTATCTGAGGGCGTATCGTACAGATCCGGGGTTGAAGTTCTAGTAGTTTGGAGAGAGGGCGCATCGTGCTCTCCGGGGTTGAGGTTCTTGAGGTTAGGGGTTGTCGGTTTGGGTAGCGTGAAGCAAGATCACAACACACTGTCGTTTTGAGCATACATCGTATACTGCTTTATTGTCCCAAATTTCAGAGCTTTTATACATCTTATTTTACATTGGTTTTAATGAGATATTATTTGTTTCCTTACAATGATCTGGCGTTGCAGAAACTGACCTTAACTGGAGCGCGCTTCTTATCACGTTCCGTAAACGCCTTTGTTATGCTGACTCGGTTAATTATTGTGATTTTGAACTCGACTTGTTGACGTTCGGTCGGCGTTGTTATTCTTCGTAATAAAATAAGACGTGCTTTGTAGTTGAATTAGATATCCAAAAACCTTGTTACCTAAGCTGCGTCAGTGATTATTATCTGTTTGTAAAACAAAACGTGTTGAAAAGTTCCCAAAATTAGTTCACCATAAATTACAATTTCTTAACTCAAGATAATGTTGACGTTAGCGTCAACAGACAGAGATCGGCCTTCGTTTGGCTTGTGACGCACACGTATGTTATCGTTTCGCTTCTGACGCGTCTATCTCTCTTCCATTCTGCCTGACGCTTGGGGCCGCGTGAAAGAGAGACAGCGGCAGCACACAGCTTGACGTTAACGTATTGCCGGCTATTCATAAAGTGAACTGGATATTTCCAGTCAGTACCATTGCTTATTACAATTACAATTGAGGCAGTAAACCGACTTTACAGACAACCAAATTTTTCTGACCAACAACTCACCTCCTCTAACAATCGTTATAACTTATAACAATCGTTTAGATTGAAACGTAGATGATATTACAATTATTTTTACCTGGATTGTTTCCCTTTTCGCTGTATTCCCAGTACTCCCCCGTGCGTGTCTGTTTATTTTGCCACGGACTACCCTCACTCCCCCACCCTCGGGGGTTGATCCCCCTTTTCCCCCAAAAACGAAAACAGGACTTCGACGTGACGTTTCCCCTTTTGGCGCAAAAGTTTATTTTTGGCGGCGATATCATGAAAAAGGATCTCTGCGAGGTGGGTTGTTTTGTTTGATACCGATGACGTATACAGGGTGGTCAGTTTTCACCATTGGGATCTCGGAGTTATGGAGTCGGTTAAATTGGGAAAAGGTGATGATCCTTCTTTTCATTAGGATCTTAGGTTCTAAAAGGAATATTGAATATGGTGATTGGTTCTGGACTCATTGCGAAAATTGTGATTTTCGAAAAATATTGTTTTTTTTATGTTAATGTGCTATTGTTTAACCAATTTGTACTTAAATATTCTATTTAATTATCTAATTGATTTAAATTTCTTAGAATCCTTTAATTAATTATAATAGTTAATTAATCCTTTCTTAGAATATTGAGACTTTTGATATGTGTAATATATAATTTGGATTTCCCTATTTTGTTATGAAAGTATTATGATTCAAGACCAATCAGGAGTTTATAAGATTTTCACATCTTTAAACGTTACCATTTATTGGAAACGATGGTTTAGGTCCAAGTGGTTTCTAAATGTGTTCAAATTTCAACACTTCTGAAAATTCCACCAATTTTCAAGAATCTAGATAAAGAAAATCGCGACTCTTAATAGGTTTCTGAATTGCTATGGATATCAATTAGTTTTTTACTCACGTCGAGTCAATTGTTATGAAAGTGGTTATGAAGTACAAAATTGCAAAACTCTGGAAAATCGTGGTTGTTAATAGATTTTTTAATTGCTGTGGATATCAATCA
The DNA here is from genome assembly GCA_946251905.1 of Cryptocephalus moraei. Lineage (NCBI taxonomy): Eukaryota > Metazoa > Arthropoda > Insecta > Coleoptera > Chrysomelidae > Cryptocephalus > Cryptocephalus moraei. The sequence continues at coordinate 6,738,417 of OX276462.1, read as the reverse complement.
GCTTTTTACTCAATTTGAATCAATTGTTATGAAAGTGATTACAAAGTACAAAATTTTAAAACTCTGGAAAATCGTGGTTCTTCGATCTTCAATCGATTTCTTAATTGCTGTGGATATTAATCAATTTGATATTTATATGGAATCAATTGTTATGAAAGTGGTTACAAAGTACAAAATTTGAAAACTCTGGAGAATCGTGACTCTTAATAGATTTTTTAATTGCTGTGGATATCAATCAATTTGTTACTCATGTGGGATTAATTGTTATGGAAGTGGTTACAAAGTATAAAATTTGAAAATTCTGGAAAATCGTGACTCAGATTTCTTAATTGTCCTGGAGATGAATCAATTTGTTACATGTTAATTTAATTGTTATGAAAGTGGGTACAAAGTACAAAAGTACAAAAACTCTGGAAAATATCGATTCTTAATAGAGTTCTTAATTGCTGTGGATATCAATCAATTTGTTACTAATGTGGGATTAATTGTTATGGAAGTGGTTACAAAATATAATATTGGAAAACTCTGGAAAATCGAGACTCAGATTTCTTAATTGTCGTGGAGATTAATCAATTTGTTACGCATGTTAATTTAATTGTTATGAAAGTGGGTATAAAGTACAAAAGTACAAAAACTCTGGAAAACATCGATTCTTAATAGAGTTCTTAATTGCTGTGCATATCAATCAATTTGTTACTTATGTGGGATTAATTGTTATGAAAGTGGTTACAAAATATATTATTGGAAATCTCTGGAAAATCGTGATTCTTAACAGATTTTTTAATTGCTGTGGATATCAATCAGTTTTTTACTCAAGTTGAATCAATTGTTATGACAGTGATTACAAAGTACAAGATTTACAAACTCTTGGAAAATGGTTACTCTTAATATATTTCTTAATTGCTGTGGATATCAATCAATTTGTTACTTATGTGGGATTAATTGTTATGGAAGTGGTTACAAAGTATAAAATTTGAAAATTCTGAAAAATCGTGACTCAGATTTCTTAATTGTCCTGGAGATTAATCAATTTGTTACATGTTAATTTAATTGTTATGAAAGTGGGTATAAAGTACAAAAGTACAAAAACTCTGGAAAACATCGATTCTTAATAGAGTTCTTAATTGCTGTGCATATCAATCAATTTGTTACTTATGTGGGATTAATTGTTATGAAAGTGGTTACAAAATATATTATTGGAAATCTCTGGAAAATCGTGATTCTTAACAGATTTTTTAATTGCTGTGGATATCAATCAGTTTTTTACTCAAGTTGAATCAATTGTTATGACAGTGATTACAAAGTACAAGATTTACAAACTCTTGGAAAATGGTTACTCTTAATATATTTCTTAATTGCTGTGGATATCAATCAATTTGTTACTTATGTGGGATTAATTGTTATGGAAGTGGTTACAAAGTATAAAATTTGAAAATTCTGAAAAATCGTGACTCAGATTTCTTAATTGTCCTGGAGATTAATCAATTTGTTACATGTTAATTTAATTGTTATGAAAGTGGGTATAAAGTACAAAAGTACAAAAACTCTGGAAAATATCGATTCTTAATAGAGTTCTTAATTGCTGTGGATATCAATCAATTTGTTACTTATGTGGGATTAATTGTTATGAAAGTGATTACAAAATATAATATTGGAAATCTCTGGAAAATCGTGATTCTTAACAGATTTTTTAATTGCTGTGGATATCAATCAGTTTTTTATTCAAGTTGAATCAATTGTTATGACAGTGATTACAAAGTACAAGATTTACAAACTCTTGGAAAATGGTTACTCTTAATATATTTCTTAATTGCTCTGGATATCAATCAATTTGTTACTCATGTGGAATTAATTGTTATGAAAGTGGTTACAAAGTATAAAATTTGAAAATTCTGGAAAATCGTGACTCAGATTTCTTAATTGTCCTGAAGATTAATCAATTTGTTACATGTTTATTTAATTGTTATGAAAGTGGGTATAAAGTACAAAAGTACAAAAACTCTGGAAAATATCGATTCTTAATAGAGTTCTTAATTGCTGTGGATATCAATCAATTTGTTACTTATGTGGGATTAATTGTTATGGAAGTGGTTACAAATTACAAAATTTGAAAACTCTGGAAAATCGTGACTCTTAATAGATTTCTTAATTGCTGTGGATACCAATCAATTTGTAACTCACGTCGAATCAATTGCTATGAAAGTTGTTACAAAGTATAAAATTCGGGAAAATCGTCACTGTTACTAGATTTTTTAATTGTTGTGGATACCAATCAGTTTATTATTTATGTGGAATCAATTGTTATGAAAGTGGTATGGAAGTGGTTATTCAAGTGGAAATGTTAGTAGGTACCTATCTAATTTTGTTCAGTGATGGTTAGGGGTGGTTATGATATTTCCTCTTTTTTTTTTTATTTTTCTTGGGACTAAACTCATGATCATGATTATCGTTAATTCAGTTAACTAAAGTGGCGAAGACAACAGTTGCTCTGTGCATTTTACGAATTCCTCTGACAGAAGTCCCCTAAAAGAAGAAAACTCCCCATTCAAAGGCGCCCTTTGAGCACACTACCACACGTATATACGTGTATGTAACTGACGTTACCTAAACGCGGATGGCCTCGAGGACATTAATTAAAATTTGACGATTTATTTCCGAGGGGGCCTCTCGGCGGCGGCGGGCGCTCAAAAGGGAGAGCGTCGCGACGCTCGTCGTATGATCAAAGCGGCTAGAATCCCTCGCGCCCTCTATACACACGCACCCTTTAAGGTAAAGTAAATGAGCGAAGGGGGGAGGCGAGACGCGAGAGTGAAATTTCCGTTTAGGCCCTTAAAATCGGAGAAGGGGGAGCGGAGTGCGTCGGTGGGAAGTAACTCGAAGTGAAATTCGAAGTACAACGAGATCTCGATTGGGTTTTGTAGGGTGGAATCGAGTCTTTTTAGTTAATAGTTAAATAGTTGCGAAAAACAAGTGTTTCTTAAGGTTTGTTTTTGACGTGATACACGTCTTAGAAATCGATGTGCCGGCTACCTGCCGATTCACAAAACATTGTAACGTTACGCCAGACCCATGCGTGCGAGTTAGAGTGAGAGCGACAACAATAGACAGAGATTGACCTTGGCGGTTGCCTTGCGACGCATCTATTTCTTTTACACCGCAGCGTCCCAGTGAAAGCTCGATTTAGCGATCGGCTCGGTTCGCGAGCGCGATGGAAGGGGACTAAGGGGTACGCGCTACGCGCGTTCCGATACACTGTTTCCACTCTGTCGTCAGCGACGACGGCGACAGCAGTCAGCACACTATTATTTATAAAGTTATCTGAATATTTACTGTGCATACCATTGCTTATTACTATTACAATAATAATTGCGGCAATAAGGTAGAATGCAATTCTTGCATTCTAAGAGTTCGATTAGCTATATAAGGTGACCTTTAGTGCGTCCATTAATTCCCAAATATCAAAATTATTAATTGGGTTGTTGACAATTCTTGGATATTTCATCATCGTTTCACTGCCAAAGCTCCAAGAAATTTTTCAGTACTACTATAAGTTCGAATTGTCCTTTAATACAATGTAGCAATACTGTTTTTAAGATACACGCGGTTCTGTAATATGTATATAATAATATAATGCTGCCTGATACCTTACTTTGCTAATGGCAACAATCACAGCAACACTTCTGCCATAAGCGTCCCTCTATTGTGTAGCCACACTGTTCTTGGCTTCCACAAGGCAATATTCCTCCTTGCACGACCCCATAACTCTCCTCCATGTCACTTCATGGACGAAAGGGCCACGTCCCACGTATAAACCTTCCGAATTAACTCTCCCTTCAGTTGACTCGCCCCAAGGAACGAACCTCCGCTTCGAACTCCTCCCCCGCCTTCCCTCCCTCATCCCCTTAAACCCTTTGTTGTAAATTTTATTAATAATCGCTCTCTTTCACTCCCAGCCGCCGGCCCGGCGAATTAAAATTATGGACTTATGGAAATCCTGGCGGGTCCATTGTTCTTCCTTCCACCCCCTCCGCGAGGAAAGAAAGTCGTTCCCGAAGTTTATTATCGTCAAAAGAGGAATGGAAAAAAGACTATAGTTATGCTAGAGCGGGGTGGGGATTACCTGCTTGAAGTTAGCTGCCACTTTCAGCAGTCGAAATGAGAATATGGTGTCTCTAAGGGTTTTATTAACAAATTGCAATATTATGTAGGAAGCGATGATATATCTTGTCATGGGGTGAAACTACCACTATTCCCAAATTATGATAATGTATGAAAATGACAATTTGCACGTGAGGTAGCTCGTCGCACATTTGATTGACTTCGACGACCTAAGTCAGGTCGTCTTCTCCTTGGCATTTTAAAATCAATAGAGGACTCGCGAACTGTCAAACTGAAGATAGACTTTAATAATAGTCTTGACATTTATTTATTTGACAACCAACTGACACTATACTCTCATTTGTTTGATTGGTTGCCTATGCGATTTGTACCCAAAATTACAAAACGTACCTTTTTTAGTATTCTCGTTACTTATTATTTATGTTTGTCGCTGCTTAAACCTTCCCTGAACTTCCACAAATATTTCAAGATCAAAATTAGCAAAATCGGTCCAGCCATTTTCGAGTTTAAGCGAGACAAAGGAACAGCAATTCATTTTTATATATATAGATTAAGACATGATTTGATGAAAATTTTCTGAAGGAATTTGCTGCACAACAAGCCTAAAATCAGCTGGCCAATTATCTTGCTCCTCATTAGACTAACCAGAATCTAATATATTTCCAAATTCGTTAGCTTTACGAACTAAAAGCTAAAAACTACAAAATATTTCATTATCATTTCGTAAAACCGAAGCAAACGCATTTGCTCCTGATTAATATTTCACCGCTTAATTAATAATTCAGCGACGCGCTAATAATTCAGTCAAATGAGCAAAATGTTTAACACGAACCACGTTATCATATTTATTATTAACGTCGCTTCGAAATTGGGGGAAGCCGAGATCGGCGTACTTAAATACGGTATAAGTGCTTACGAGTTTGGAAACGTCGAACTCTCGCAACTCCCCATCGAACTTAAAAACTTTAAAAACTACTCGCGTAATTTTTAAACTCGTCGTCATAGAATCGGAGGTAAATCAAGAAGGAAACTCTCGGAATTCCTCAAAGAAACAATACATCCTCCTCAAATAATACATCGAGCCGACTTTTTCCCTCCCTCGACGACAACATCGCCGCAGACCCTCCTCCTCCTCCTCCTCCTCCTTTCTTTCTCCATTCAAAGAAACCTTATCAAAAGAAAAAAGTTTTCCCGGACTTCTCCCCATATATTTCTTCTGAACCTCTTTCCACTTTCGCCCGCAAAAAAATTAATCTAATTTAATGTCGATTAAACGCAAAAACGGACAGCAGCTCCGCAAACTCCGTAATTGCGGGGCATTATGTAAAAATCTGCCGCGAGAGAAAGTTGTGGAGGGTGGGGGGGAGTTCGAGTGTTTTTGGTCGAGATTTTCCGCCTTTGAAATTGAAAATTGAAGTAATCATCCCCAGGACCAACTACAATGTCTTCTTACTTTCTCATATGTGGTGCCCATATAATAAGAGAATTTATTTGATTTTGGAATCTTGGAAATTTATAGCTGATTTTAGGAATTCGATATATTGGCATTTCTCGATGTTTTGAGGTCCCCTGAGTTCGAAAAACATATTTTTATGATGTCTGTGGGTGTATGTATGTATGTTTATATGGCCAACTTTTTCTCAGAAACTATAAATAGTGGAAAGTTAAAATTTTGTATTTAGGCTGGATCCCCTGAAAACTCGCGACAACATAAATTTCATCAGTTAAGGCCAAAGGGCATTTTACTCGTCATTTTTAGGTTCTTTTAATTATCTCAAAAACTGGTGCAACGTTTTTTTAAACTTTGTATCCTTACTTTACCACTCAATCCTTATTGATTGCCGTTATCGTTATCTTGACTGATCTTCTGCGAAGGGCCCTCTACTTTTGTGAATTTTTGGGTACGTGGTGCAGGAATCGCAGCACCACCTCAACAACACTACTACACTAGCTAATCGATTCAGATCGTCCGTATTTATTCGATTGATGATGTTTGTGCGTTGCTTGGTTTAGTTAAACGTACGTGCCTCGCTAGGAGATTCTTTTATGAGGTCGTGTTATGTTATTTCGCGCTTTTGCTGAGGATGCTTGTCTTCCTCTTGTTGTTTTTGTTACACTAGTCGATTGACTGTCAACCAAACTTCTTCAGAAGCGAATTTTTATTTTCAATTTCAGAGACTATTAGACATCTATCCAACTGTTACTGCTGTTATCAAATCCAAGTCATTTTACAAAACTCTTGTTTCCTTTTTTACGTAGAAACTTTTCGATGAGGTAGTAAACGTCAGGATGTTGACATTTTTGAAGCTCGTGCTTGTAAAATGCTCCTTTGATGGGTCGACCACTTAGATCTTCTAACATATAGGTTATGGGTTCGGTATTTTTTACCTTAGTCACTTTAAACAATTCCGTAGTCCAATTAGGTGTATAACCTTTTTCGAAAATATGCTTTATTTTACTTATACGGACGAAATGACTATTTCCAGTCGCCATTTTAACGTGTTTAATACGGAATTATTAAATGAGCGTTTCGTTTAGTAACGTCTTTTGGCCTCATTTTGATCACGCTGTGTACTTGTTCATTGTAACGTTTTACGATATCCGGTAATATATTAATGCATTTATAGGTAGGTATATATTCCTGGATTCCTGCGAGGTCGATCGCTACAATATTGTCACAAAGGAAGCGTGCAGTTGGTTTGAACGTCATGCAGTTGGTGGAAATAAAATTTGTTTGGTTCAGTTGTAAAACTGCCAACTTCATGACGAGGTCGGTATTACAATATCACTTGCTTCAGTGCATGAACGTGATTTGAGTATTACTTTTATATTTCGAGAAATTTACGAAATTTTACTACAAGGTGCCTCCACCATAGGTCATGTCCTCGGAACGGGCTCGGTTTGGGTGTGACAGCTCGGAAACTAGGGAAGATTAAATAGATAGATAGATTAAAACTAGAGTAGAATAAAATAGATAGATTAAATAGATTTATTAGGCTTACCAAGAAAGTGAGTTACAGAAGAAAATTTAAATTTAGTTTGAGTTTCTTAAATCTTCTGTATATTGTCGCCATACAGCCCCGATTAGCGCAACTAGGTCACCACCTAATCTAAATCAGCACGGAGGTGACCTAGACACAAGAACAATACGTGACTCGCGGACAGGCACCGGAGCACGTTCATAAACATCTCTTGAGTATTTATACGGATCGATCAGATCGATCAGGGAATTAGTCTTCCAGCACCCCGTCACGTTGTTCGTCCGAGCGCCCCCTTAGGCCCTTAGGCGTGGGACAATATCAACTATTAAAGTTTTCTTTACCATAGATTTCTGTTAATCAAGTTAAGCTAACAATAGAAGTTTCAGGATAAAATATTTTCTGACAGTAGGAAAAAATATTATTGTATTTAACTTAGGTCTGCGTAGTTAATTCGTCGTTATCGGTTTTGACCTACATTCCAGAATGTATAAAGTCTGGAAGGGCATAGGGAACAATGCGAAACGGAGCCGATTTAAAACCCCCTCACTTTTGGCTTTTTGTGATATTTTTCTATGCGTTCCCCGACGATACCCTCCCGATACAAGGCGAATATAATAAAATCGGATATCCTCCCCGTTCCCCTTAATCTATTACTAGTGGAAAAAAGTGTTTACCCAAGGACCGGCAATAAAAAAAAATCAGAACCCCCATAAAGGCCCTTAATGTCCCTCCAGATATCTCGCGATGGAGTGGCTAAGGCGTAATATCTTTTTCCCCTCCGATTTAGCATTATATTCCTTTTCCGAAAATGGCCCTTTTTTCACCGTATTACGGCATATTCGGCGAGTGCGCGCGTCGCGAAAAGCCTCTTACATCATCGAGATTTTTTATTATTGTTGAATAACATTTTTGTTCCGTTGCTTTCAGATACATCCCGGGCCGGACACCGTGAAAGGGGAGAAAAGGTAAGTTCGAGATTGCGGGAGAGAATGAGTTTTCGTTTGAAGTCTCTGGCGGTAGCGATAAAGTTTTGATGGAAAGAGAGAGAGAGATAACGACAACGAGATGTAAAGAGAGCGAGAGAGAGACAGAGACCCCTCTCTCTCGTTTCCTCCGCAAGTGAGAAGACGGGAAGTGCGGAAATGTAGCAGATTGCGCTCTCTCGTTCAAAGATGTTTCAGTATTCTCTTGCCTCGTAGGCAATTCGACGTGGAACTCGAGCAATTATTGCTTCCATGCGACAAAGGGTAACGATTCTTAGCTTTGAAAGCAGCGCGCTCACTTGAGCTACTTATAAGCGAAAAAGGAGGTCAAAATCAAAGGAAACTATAGAATCATCACGTTCGAAACGATTTTTGTTACTTACTAAAACCAATTAATCCCACTAGCTACAAAAATAATAATTAATGGGTCGTGGTCGAAAGAAAGGAAAATAATTGTAAAACGGTTTAATAACGGCCAGTCCGACATATAAAAATGTAAACAGCCACGAATTCCTTAATTAACTTTACAAAACGTGAATTCTAAATTTCACTTTAAACAATTAACCAAACATATAATCATAGCCACCAGGCTACAGGGGGTTGATCCGACGACTCACTCCCAAACACTTAACACTTCGCAAACTTATCCAAACTTATTCGCTAATCCAAAAATTTGTCAAGCCTAACCTTTACCCTGAACTCCACTCGACGGAGTCCTCCGTCTCCAAGCTCTCCTTCTTTCCCTTTCTGAAATTTCTCCCAAAAAGCTCCCTGATTCAAATCCCACTCTTACTCTCATGACCAATCAAATATCCTTTACTGTCTTTCCGCCCAACAAGCTCCCCTCTTGCGAAGTAAGTAATTTTGAATATATGGCCTCCTTCAAGAAACCATTAAAAAATGTTTATGCCAAAATATATCTCTCTTTACCTCTCGTTATCTCTCTATATCTCTTTATCTTACTGTGCATCAACTTACTTAAATTGTAATTACAGGCAAACCGTATAACGGAACACTTTCAAATTTTTACCAACGATAGTTAATAGATTGAGCCCTATTCTGACAAAATTTCAACATTCTAAGTTAGCAACGCTTGCTGTAATCCGTGGCCAGACACCACGATGCCGTCTTAACCACAATTAACACTTGACAAAGAATAGAATTGAACATGATGTAAAATTACAAGTAAAATTTTAACAGACTGACGTAACTGGACTGGTGAAGATTTGAAATATGACAATCGAAGTAATCCCAAAACGGAAAGAAAGTTCTCGATCATAATGGGAGTGTTCTTTGCTGGGAAGGATACTTCGATTCTAGGAAGTACTCACCTCTCGGCTTGCCACGTACATCGCAACATTTCACCCCCTCCACTTAATGGATAATTTGGAATTACCCTTTTCCGAGTTTCATCATTTTTCCCATTCACTAATTCCATTGTGAGCATTTTTTACGTTGGCTGTTCTCCGCGAGGAAATATCCCTTAAGTCTGTTACGGAATTTATTTACCCATTCGTCATGCACACGGATTTACACGCACTTTTAATCCTCATCCACGTCCCTAATCCCCTTTTCGCGAGGTCTGAAATATGTACCTAAAAACACACCATTAAAAATTAAGCAGAGAGGGAACGTCAAAGGACGTTCCTTTTGTGTGTAAGGGGGGGAATTTATGGTCCCGATGCTTACTTGGTTATTCTAATGATAATAATGAAAAGTTTTAGCTTTGAATCGGAGTTCCTACAAAGTTACTTTGTAAAGTGTGTCGTCCTAAATCACAATGAAGCGATGGAGATTTAATGCCAGCCCTTCGTGGGTAATTTCATCGTAAGATATTTATTAATACATCGATCTCTTGATTTTTTTATTGTGAAGTTAGAAAGTTATTTCCGTCCCCTTTTAATGGAACGAGTACTTCAGACTGAATTAATAAATCAACTGGGACAGAGATATCTTTTTCCAAATATACACATTCCAAAAATTTTATATAAACTGACAAGAAATAGCTTATAACGAGTACAACTTCAAAGTTTAGTAAAACTTTCTCTCTTGTTCTTACAGTTAAATATCTTAATTCTCCCTTCTTGCGTTGTCATATTGGCTATATCGTTATAACATGAACATACATTCCTTTCTCCCACTTGACTCCGCTACTTTCTTCACATTACGAGTTATCATCATTAAGGCTAATAATAGTTAGGGCACTGTTAATTAGACGTTATAATAAGAGTGGGAGTTAGAATCGTTAAGTTGGTCAAAAAACAATTTTGTAAATATTGAATCAACTTCCAGCTCTACAGAAAGTGTCTTGAGTTATTATTCGAACTCAAAGCTCAAGCTTAAAGTTAAAGCTCATACAACAATTCGTTCCATTTAGTAGACAGTTAATTTTCTGGTAAACTGAATATTTTCCACATTTTCAAAAACATTAAAATACCAACTAAATAGCTAATTATTTGTTTGTAGTAGGACCAAGCTCAAAAGCCTCTAAATAAACCCAGTAATTTCATAATTAGGCAGATAAAACTCGTATTAATATCAGTAGTGTAGCAAAGCCCGTTCTGGCTTAAATTTTGAACCTAACCCCACTTTTGTAAGTAGTTACTTAAGCACCAGTAGCGTTTGGGGTTTTAGTGACTTATTTCGGAATTATCTCAGCTCATGACTACTCCTACGGGTCCAAAAACGCGTATCTACGAAAGTGAGGTTATGTTCAAATTTTGATCCAGAACCGACTTTGCTCTACTACTGTCCTTCCGTTTACAGCAAAGTTTAATTTTGTTCAAGAGGTTTGAATTTTAGAGCAAGTTAAACTGCGAAGCGCGTTATCATATATCTTCATCTGACTATCGGTTAATATGGGGAAAATTCTTCAAATTTTTTAAATCGCTCAAAGCACTTTTTTGTGAATTATTTTGAGAATTATGGTTCATGGTAAATCAAGATTGTGTCTAATGCACTAACCATGAATCGAATAGTTTAACAGTTAGAAATGAAGACTAGTTAGGCAAAGGGTCATAAAAATGTCATCTAACTGAGGTTCAAGTACTCCTAACATGTTTTAACAAAATTTTAAACATACTTTAGTTAATCAATCTTAAAGTTAGTTAGTTAAGCAACTTCAACTATGTGAAAGTTTTAAACAAACTTGAGTTATAGTTTGTCTGAACAAAATCGAATTTGTTATTAAACTTTTTGAAATATTTTGTAGTACCAGACATATATCAATGTAAAGTAGATTTTGTGTCCGTTAAAAAAAGCTTTTGATTTTGAGACAAGATTTAAACCAGTGTCATTTTGTAAACGTCTATTTATTTAATTAAGACAGTCTAACTGACTACAAATGATACGAGAGAGTTACAACCTTTAATCTCTTTAACTCAAAGCAATAATCTCATAATTAGTCGGTTAAAATCCTTATTAACGTAAGTAGTACAGAAAAGCCCGTTCTGGCTCAAAATTTTGAACCTAACCTCAATTTTAATGCTTTAGAGGTTATAGTGGTTTACTTCAGAGTTGTGTGCAGCTACCTTAAAGTTTTCAGAGCTGCTAGGAACACTTTAAACTCGGAGAGATGTCACTGCGTCCTCCGGACGTTATTGGCACCAAAACGCGGATCTATAAAAGTGAGGTTATGTTCAAATTATGAACTGGAATGGGCTTTGCTATACTACTTGTATGGGTCAGGTATTATAGATATTACAGTGAAGCTTGGTTATGTTCAAGGCGTTCCAGTTTTATTTGGTACAGGGTGACTTGAAAAGGGATGAAAGTTGTTACTTATCCATCAGTTAATGTGTGGAATATATGTAAAATTTTTGAAATAACCCAGAGGTTACATCAGAGTGTAATTTTTTTGGTATTATTTTAGGAATTATGATTGATGGTAGATCAGGATTGTTATGCTGATCACCACTCTTAACAGTTAGACAGTTAAGTGCTAAATTTCGTTTAGCTGAGGTTTAAATACTAATACATTGTTTTGAGCCGTCTTTTCTCTTCTTGTGTCCAAACAGAGTCAATAGAGTTGAGTTAACTCTTTATAGACCTGAGGGTTAATTAGTTAGGCTGCTAAAAATTGTGTTTTGTGCTTATTTCTGAATAAACCTTCTGAATAACGTTTGAACTTAATCTGTAATTGCTTTATCACACTCTCGATTTCTATGATACTTAATCTCCTTGATTTGTTAGGGAAAGTGGGTCATTACCGATCGATGAAGTTTGATGGCGATGAATTACTGGAAGCCTGCATTTCTGCGTCACGACACGGACAATATTTCTCTCTGTTTTCCACGTTTTGTCGTTCCATTCTTCCTCTCTCTCTCTCTCTTTCTCTCTCCTGCTCCCCTCTTCGCGAAGCGGAAAGTAATATCGCGAAATTGGAACGTCCACCGGAAAATGCGGGAATGATATAGGTAACTGCGATATGTGCCCAATTTTCTACATCATATTTTCGAAATTTATTACTGATGGCGCTCCCGGAGCCGAATTAGAATTTCGACTCTCTCTCTCCCTCCCTCTCTCCTCTGCTCTTTGGTTATTTATCGTCGAGACTTTTGACCTCGGCTCGGATTGAATCACTCTAACGAACTGTGAAGAGTTTAATGGTCCTCCCGATTCCGGGTGACTTTCGGGCGATGTATAAATAAAAATTCCGCGGATCTTCCGACGGATTAAGGATAGAAGTCGAAGGGAAAATCGAAAACGACCGGCGGTCGCTTATCTTCCGAGGGATTGACGCGATAATTAAAGAGTCTGCATCTTATCGGTACTGAGTAGATATACTAGGCCGCTTCTGCGATCACGGAACACAACTTTGTCGCTGGCGCGCGGTCGCTAACCCACGGAACACAACTTTTGACAGTGCGGCAACCAGCATGACGCCAGCCCCCTTCCCGGGGGCCTCAGGCCTCCACCCTTGAGCCCCAGAACTTTGGCCCCTCCCTGTGGCCCCCATGGAGGGGGGTTGGTGTCATGCTGGTTGCCGTGCTGTCAAAGTTGTGTTCTGTGATCGCAGAAGCGGCCTAGTATATCTACTGTACTGTACTTAACGTACGCGTCACTTCTTCTTCAAGTGCTGTGTTCGTTACGAATGTTTGGCAATCATTAGTGCTATTTTTATCTTCGAAACTGCTGGTCTGAATGGACTATCGTTGTTACGCTTGTACCAATCACGTAGATTTTTCTACCATGACTGCCTTCTTCTTCCTGTCGAACGTTTTCCGGTCCCTGCATTGCGTTCTAGAGAATCTAGAACGAGGATAAACATGCAAAACGTGAATTACCACAACATGACCTCAAAGAATCTCCTGGCGAGGCACGTATGTTCAATGAAACCAAGCAGCTCACGGGAAATAATAAACATCATGAGTTGAATAAATACCGACTGGCGATTTCAATCGATTGGCCATAGAAGTATCAGTCAAATATCCCGCCACGCTGCCCAATGAAACTACGTGCCCGTTTTGCTTGGGGAATGATGTCCTCTGTGATGCTGCGATTCCTGCACCTGCTACCCCTCCAGTGCAATGAACCCCTAGTTGCCAATAAATGTTATTAAGTTTGTTTATGCTTTTCATTTGACATGACATTTGACCGAAGCTAGAAAGTTTGGGGACGTCTATTGGGCTCTCTTGGAAAACATAAGTTTTTGGAGTCAAGTCTGCTTTAACAACTCACTTTACATTGGAGAAATGATTTTTAAGATTACTAAGTTTAGGAGCATTGATTCTGGAGGCCATTCTGGGTGCATCAAAATTTTTCCCGGAAGTTCTTTTTGAATTATCAGTTTTTTGAATTCATTGTGTTTTGGCATGCCACTTTCCAGTCATCTGGCAATGCCATGTTCGAGCTCGAGAACCCTTTTGGAGATTACAAAGTTTGGATACATAATGCTATGGAAACATCTCGTGTATGCTTTTGAGTATATCCATATGTCATCGATTGGAGGTTTTTTGGAGAACGTATGGAGATATATTTGGTACTTCAAGTTTTGGATGCATCCCTTGGATCCCTTTGGAAACTTTACTCATTGGAGGAATTTTTCTGCAATTTCTGAAATTTTGAAGGCACCGACTGCATGGATAAGTTTTAATGGATTAATGAAAGTTGCTTAAAGCCATTGGAGATCGATATGGGAATATTCCCTAGGTCCTTTGAATGGTGCCACACTTTTAGATACTTAGAAGTTTCTTTTGGAGAAGTTGGGAAACAACTTGATACACATTCAAGCTAAACATCCACTACCAGGCATTAGACTTTTTGGTTTGCTCGGAGTCATCAATTTTTCGAAATAACATTCTTGAGGTGGTAAAACCTTTAGGGTTTTTTGGATGTCATGTTGCACTTCGATAGTTTCTTTGGCCATTACAGTTATGTTAATAACAGGTTGGTTGGTTTCTGTAGATGTACTGAATTATATTGATCCAATCAATTACCTTGTTTTTGGATCATTTGTGTAACTAAAATGGCTATCCTTCATTTTCCATAAGAAGCACGGAGCAAGTTCAGAACATGTTTGTTAAGCGAAATGCAACGTTTTCTGTTATTCAGAAAATTATTTTTTTGACGTGATATACGTCTTATAAATCAATGTGGGCTACCTGCCGTTTCACCAAACATTGTAACGTTACGGCAGATCCATGCGTATGAGCTAGAGTGAGAGCGACAACAATAGACAGAGATCGACCTTGGCGGTTGCCTTGCGACGCATCTGTCTCTTTTACACTACAGCGGCAGAGTGAAAGCTCGATTTGGCGATCGGCTCGGTTCGCTAGCGCGATGGAAGGGAACGAAGGACGAAGGGGACGAACAATGTGTCTCAAATGACCAGTTGGACCGGTTGAGACAGTTGATTAATAGCGCGAATTCCTAATGATTATACTATTTCTATTTACTATAATGGCCATTGTACAACTTAATACTGGTTTTAGGTGCGTGTTTATTTAGTGCTATTTTGAATTTTCATTTATTTCCAAGTATATACGGATAAATTTCAACGACGCTTTGAATTTACCCTATATCGTTCATATGAATAAATAGTTGAACTACTTATTCAATAGGATTTTGGAAAATATTGCTTAATTAGCCACTTACAGGGAATGTTATTAAGCAAAAATTGCCTACAGTAAGAGCATTTGCTTTTTCTAATTTTTTTTATGCAATAAGTCAAGATTTTGATAACACCTCTTCGCTGAGGACTCTAGTGATTAAATTTGCAACATAACGCCCCATAGAATCACTTCTGTCTTGCGTTTTATTCTCAGTTCTCGAAACGAACCTCCAAGGTGACTGTGGTGAACTTGACTGATAACTGATCGATCATCCCTTTCTTTTGATTCCCGCGTTATATGTTAAGCATTACATTCGTTATTGTCCATGAAATCGTCATTATAATCGTACATATATCTCGGAGAATCAGTGACACTAAGCAAACAAAACCAAGAAATTGAGATCGATAGGAGAGTCAGATTGGGATGGGCTGCCTATGGTAAATTAAAATACGCTTTCAACATGAAAATCCCCATGGCATTAAGAACAAAAATCTACAACGAATGCATTCTCCCAGTCACTACATACGGATCCGAGACCTGTGCCCTGACTAAAAGGGTTATTAACAAACTTAGAATACATCAGAGGGTCATAGAGAGAAGAATACTGGGAATATCACTGAGAGACCACAAAACAAACCAGTGGATGCGAGAAAGGACAAAAGTAACCGACATCATACAGAGAATCAGTTCCTTAAAGTGGCAATGGGCAGGACATGCTGCAAGACACAGAGAGAATTGGAGTGGACACATCACTAGATGGAGATCTTGGGGAGAACGAAGAAGTATTGGCAGACCACAACAGAGATGGTACGATGATCTGAAAAAATTCGCTTAGCTGAACTGGTACCAGAGAGCAGAAAATAGAAGTGTATGGTCAAACATGAGAGAAGCCTATATCCAATGGATAGAAGATGGCTGAAAAAAGAAAGAAAGAAAGACATTCGTTATGTTTTGGTAATTGAGTTGACCTCCTTGTCTGCGATGATGTTTTTTTAATCTTTTGAATTTAGTTCAGAGCGAGTATACTCTTTTTGTATGCTTTGCAAATCCCCGGATGAAGTGTTTCCCTCGGAACACGGAAAATTAAATAAACATCTCTCGAGGCTCGGAATAAATTTCGAGATTTCGTAGGCTTCCCCATTGAAAAACGTTCGGCGTGTAGATTAACGAACTTTCCCTTTCGCGGCGCGTTATGAAAGGCATTATCTCTCGGAGTAAGCCATCGAAGTTCGGGGAGGTCGGGAGCATTCGAAACTTCCCGCCGGTTCCCGAATTAATACAAAAGCGAACTCGAGACGACAATACAACATTAAATTCAGCTATAAATCATTTATATTTGAATTAGCTCCTCAGCCTCAACAATGGCCCGCCACCCCCTCCTCCTCCTCCTCGCCTCGAGAAAACGAATTGCCCCCGCATCCCTCGCGAATATTAGAATCTCGTCGGGGGCGTTGTAGGGATATCTCGCGATATCCCATTGTCTGACGGGCGGAATTGATATGATTAACCCGTCAAACTTTTCCCCAGGATCAGCTCCCGGCTCGCGTTCATCGTCGGGGGGAAAGAGCAACGTCGGGACACGGGATTAGGCGGCGGATTTAATTCGCTCGCCCCCCACCGGTAGATTGAAATCCGCGAAGTTGCGTACAAATTGTTCGACAGGAAATAACACAAGAGCGATGAATAAGAATAAGGGGTGGAGTCCGACATGTATTACAAGAAATGTCTTGGATATATTTCGTGTAATACGTAATTTATGTTATAACTCATCTCTTTCCCTCATCAGCTCCCTATAACGGTACGCCACTGTACGATAGGTGGCGCTACTCCTGTATGCCGATATCCGGGACAGATGTCAACTGTCAAATTTTGGCGCGAATGTGTCATATCGTAGGCGTGACGTCCTTCCCCCCTCCGCACTACTCTGATTTTCGTGTTCCGTGCTTTGGCGCGAACTGCTGTCAAATTTTGGCGCGAACTTGACCGGCGCTTTTCAAAAGTGAGGTTATGTAGTTTGGGATCGTTTTTAAAATCTTGTCTTCTTCTTCTTTCTCGGTGGCTTAGACCATCAAGAACGCCTCCCTTAACTCCTTCTTGTTGCAGGCCTATCTCATCCAGTCGTGTCCAGTCAATCTCTTCGTGTCATCTGACCGACTTATTTGCGGTCTTCCTCTACTTCTTTTGTCTCCCATGGGGTCCGTTCTATCACCCTCCGCGTCCATCTATCTTCTGTCATTCTTCCAATATGTCCCCGCCCAGACCCACTTTAATATACATATTCAAAATATTGGATAACTCATATGAGTCTCTGAATTTAAGTCGGTTCGGAGAGACGGATACTTTCACAATCAACGCTTGCACATACGGACTAACAGAGAATGGACTATCGACAACGGATCGCTTATAACGAGCGGTCGGTAACGGAAAATTACGTAACACTTACAGGTCACGTAGAGTTCGGGCGGCTTAGTCTAACGGCGGAATGATCTCAGTTACATATAACAAAGAATTCGGGCGGGCTTAAATCTATCGGCGGTGACAATCACAGTTTACGGACGGCCACGTAACAGATAACAAATATAACGGCGGGGCGTTCACACTTACATATAAGACAAAATTCGGGCGGTCTTAATTCTAGCGGCGGTGACAATCACAGTTTACGGACGGTTGCGTAACAGATAACAAATATAACGGCGGTACGTTCACACTTATGCCTCAGCCACACTATGCTCCTCGCGTTCCTACTCGCTCTGCTCCTCGCGCTGCCGTTGATTGCCCTCTCTGGCCATACACTGCTCTCCTCGCGCAATTAATCGCCACACAAAAGAAAAATTAAAATTTATTGAAAATATGATTCTACGGTATACATACATCAAATGGCATTTCTAGATTACATTTCATTAAATGTGTATCTAATCCTTCCAGTGCTTCTTTGTGACTTAGGTAAATTATTGACATACACATTTATATGTACTTACAAAAAGTTAAAAAAAAATAGCTTAATAGCGAATTGATGTGTTAATAAGTTGTGGTAAAATTAATAAAATGTTTTAATGTGAGTACCTACTATAATTTTGACAAAGTATAGGTATTTTACAAATTTCTAGCGATGTGCGATTGTGTGGCCAGATACTCGCGCTCATATTGCCAGTCCTTTGACTCTCGCCCGAAAAACCGACAAAACAGGGAATGATGGGCATGACGAGGAGCAAGACGTGCGGCGGGACGAATATCGTGGCCACACTACTTCTCTCGTTACTTCCCTCGCTACTCGACGAGTGTGTGGCAGGGGCATTACACATAAGACAAAATTCGGACGGTCTTAATTCTAGCGGCGGTGACAATCACAGTTTGCGGACGGTTACGTAACAGATAACAAATAGTTCGGTTTACATATAACGGCGGTACGTTCACAATCAGACAATTACATATATCGTTCGGTAGGACGGAAACAGATAACAGACAACAACGGATAAATACGAATAACGTACCGCTTGTCACGAACGAGTATTGGTTCTCACCTTGGAATAACTCAAGTAGAGAACGATTTGATGGGGGAAATAGCAGTGGTAGATTGGACATTGCCTTATCGGCCGTCATCTATCTGGAATAGCTTTGATTTCGCGGTTAGATGTACAGTGTGCGGTCTACCCTCATCTCATATGATTCTGAAAATTCGTTGAAAATCATTGGTTTAAACAGGTGGGGAAGATTATTAAAACATTGATTCACTTCGTTAAGATTAAAATTAAGTGTATTGTGAGAGGGATGCGTTATTTAGGTTTTTCAAGGAGCTTGAAATCTTGTACATTGTTACCTATTTCCTCCCAAAAAACTCCGATCGTTACATCGCCCGGATTAACCCAACCCAAATCCGAGTCTTACACGCTATCCCTTATTTATTTATTTCGTTGCCGACCTCTCCGTCCCGCAACAAAGTAATAAGTACGGAACGAAACAACGAAAGCTCGCCTGCAAACGATCTCCTTAAAATGTAACCTCGTAAAATTTTAGTAGCGTTATCCTCTCTCGCTCTCCTTCCTTTATTTTTGCTCTCTTTCTCTCTCTTTCGCCGTTAATTGTTCGCCCCCGCCGGCCCGTTACGTTTTCATAAATCGGTTTTTTCCACGGCGTGTCGATGTGCCGAACATCGGATCTCCACCCTCCTTAATACGCTTTAATCGGGGAGTTCCCGCGGGAACCACGACGTCGATGGGGGGTTTCCCGCCGTTCTGGATCCCGTCGATTTCTTAATTAAGGAACGGGATGGGCTTTACGTCTTCGATTTTCGATCGGGACGTTTCGTATCGGCGTGACGCTAGGATGGTTAGGCTATCAGTATCGGTATATCGGGAAAAGTATGATTAACTTTAGGACATGAGTAGTTTCAATGATAGTGTTCTCTTTCACAAGAAAAATTGATCAAAGTTGGTTATGTAATGATCGGTTCGATACAGTGATACTTTAACCGAAAGGTTCTTGCGAATCAAAACTCTAATTTTCCTCAAAGGTCTTAGACCTTTCCAAATAAAAACGAACACTACCGATGAACACTAAAAATACATAATCGGTCTGAAGCCCGGTCCCTGACCGACTTCCTTGGTTCACAAGTTCTTCTCTCCAGGAGTACTTGGTTCCCCTTTCTCTGAGTCCCAATACTCGAGCGAAATTTTCCCTTCGATCTTCTAATTGGTTACTTTCTTTCTATTTGACCTATGACCTCGATATGTCACAAGACCCGCCTTGTTGACTAATTAATTGTTGCAGTTGCAGTTGAGTCCGGATCTCAACTTCATACAATGAGTTCCTCTAGTCTAGTCAAGATGTTTGTTTTGTAGCGAGGGTTGACATACTTACACATAGTCTACGGCAGCTGTCCGCCTGGGGAGCATTGTGCGTCGGAATCAGAAATTCTTAACGTAACGATACTGAACAAGAAATGTTGGGCGTCACCTAGTGTAACCACTAGGAACGGTAGTGTTTTACGCTGGACCAGTCAATAAAACAACAATAGTGCCTGTGTGTCTGATTTAATAGAATGTATCGGATCGGAGTAACGGAACAGTATTACATGAATGATGAATTACACTTATTATGAGACAAAACACAGCGGTACTCCTAATTTAACAAATGATGAATTACAATTTAGCATGAATAATATGAGACAAATACAGCGGCACTCCTAACTCTGTGAAATTAAGAAACACAAAACAAAAACAAAATAATACGACCTGGGGACAATATTTGGAAATTATCCTGGGTTCGAAGGGAACGGCAGTCCTTGGCGGGAACGATAACCCTCGGTACGGATGGTAGTCCTTCGATAGGGACGAGAACGGGAACGGTAATATCTAGCGAGAGCAGCGGCTCTCAACGAGACGATAGCCCTTAGCGGGAACGGTAGGGTTCGATGAGAACAGACGATAGCTCTTAGCGGGAACGGTAGCTCTTAACGAGACGTAAGCGGGAACGGTAATGTCCAGAGCGAACAGTGGGTCCCAACGGGACCCTTAACGAGGACGGTAGAGTTCGACGAGAACAGTGGCCCTCGGCAGGAACGATAACGGTAGTTGGGAGGAGTAGCCTTCTACGTACAAATGTAGCTCCCCGGGAGAAAAAACCTCGACGAAAGAGGATTATGTATCATAAATGTTAATACGGCAGATACGGTAGATCGTCGGAACCTGAAGATAACGCCTTTGCGGATCGAACTGTACGTTTTAATTTACGAAAAATGCTCAAACGGAGTCGATGAACGCAAGTTTAATCTCTCGATAATTTGTCGGAACGTCCAAATCGATGAACGGCCGGCGAAAAAAAGAGAGACCCAACCAAGACGGAGCGCACGTCGCTCTCGGTTTACGAGGCGTACCAACCTAAACGGGACACTGAACGCGAAAGACGGTAGTCGCGTTCGGCAGGAAAATGAACACGCTTCAGTTTGCTGCGAAAAATAGTTAGAAGGCTATTTTTCGCAGCAAACACATCTTGACTAGACTAAAAACGACTTTCTCAGATTTGCATTCCGCGTCGCATGAGGTGTCGCTCATATTTTTCCGAGCCTTCTAACTATTTTTCGCAGCAAACACACACATCTTGACTAGACTACTCGTTTTTATCGCTAGTTAGCACTTGTAGGGTTTATGTTGGACTTACCGACTTATAGTGTTACGCAATAGGAAACAAGTCACGTACCATTTAGTTTTTCCATATGCAGGGTCTTCTTTCTTATTGTTACAAATATCTAATCCATGAATAATAAAAATCCCTTAAACACCCGCAGGGTGTTACTGCTGTGTCTGATAAGGCGAACCTTTCCCCAAAAATTTTTATTTATAAAATAGTAGGTACATTAAATCGTACACAACGACTTATCAGTGGGAACCCATAATTAGTAGTCTGACGAGGTTGGATTAGGGATGTCACCAAGCTGCATATGGTGATGACGCATCGCAATACACCCTTGCCGCGCTCATCTAACCGATTTCCTTGTAGTTCGACACATCTTCGACTAACATATCCCAATCCTCGTCGCTGCTGCTGTAGGCGTTTCCCTCGGGAAAGCGCGAGCGTTCGATACCCCTCCTCCCCACAGTCCCCGTCGGCGGTCGCCCGTAGCACATCCAGACGCTTCGCTCGCCGCCCAGCACCGCCACCTCCTCGATCCAATGCCGAAGGGCTTCCTGGGAGGGCGAGCCGCCGCCCCCGATCGTCCTCCACACCACACCCGACCAGCAGCTCGCGTAGAACGACCGCATCGCGCCCCTCACGCTCGCCAACGTCGCGGCGACCTCGCGCAGCACCTCTCGCGCAGCGCGCAGCGCGGACTCTGCGCAGTCCGCGATGGCGGCGTTGAGTTCCTCGAGGTCGGCGCAGAACGCGTCGAGGACGCCGGCGACCCACTCGTTTGACATTCTCACGTGGGGCCGGGCATCGTCCGCGTGTGACACTGCGAATTTGACAACGACAGTTCTGACGGGCACAGTCAGTGAGTCATGCGATCGAGATCGATTTGCGGTAAAGGTAGGCCATGTCGGAGTCACGAAGGGGTACAGCGGTCTAATGTAAGCGGACTGTATGTAGAATCTTTGAACTTCGTCGTCGGCTACAGTGATGAAACTTATCTACAAGGTCTAAGGCTGTAGACGGTCTTGTAGAATGGAGACAGGGCGTGACGTAATCTCCGGCATACATCTTAGGGCAAATCCTTAGGTGTGTTATTTGCAGGTTGGAGACAGGGCGTGACGTAACCTCCGATGTGGATCTGAGGGCGTATCGTGCAAATCCTAGATGAAGTTCTTGTAGCTTGGAGACAAGGCGTGACGTAATCTCCGGCATACATCTTAGGGCGTATCCTTCGGTGTGTTACTCGCAGGTTGGAGATAGGGCGTCACGTAACCTCCGATGTGGATCTAAGGGCGTATCGTGCAAATCCTAGATGAAGTTCTTGTAGCTTGGAGACAATTCGTGACGTAATCTCCGGCGTACGTCTTGAGTCTTGTCCTGGAGATCTTAGGTGTGTTACTTGCAGGTTGGAGACGGGGCGTGACATGATCTCCAATGTGGATCTGAGGACGTATCCTACATTAACTTTTTGTGTTCGTTATCTTGCAACGTCCTAGACTTGTATAACTGACCTCATCGAAGCGCATTCATCATCACGTTACTGAAACACGTTATTATGCTTACTAAAATGATTAGTTTAGGTAAAAAGTTCCCTAAATTAATTTACAATAAATTACATTCCCTAACCTAAAGATTCCCTGGAATAATATTGACGTTAACGCCAACAGTTAGTGACAATTTTAAAGGTTGTGGTTATTATAATTAACAACTATCAAATTTCAGAAAATTTCTCATTGTGAACTTCTTTTCGTCCCATTTAGTTTGCTATAAGATTTTTAAAAATTTTGATATTGCGCAATATTCTCAAAAACCTTCCTGTTCTAAAATTTTTGGGAAAGAAATGGGCAAAACCGGATAATCAGTGATTCTTGATTACGTGTCTTTGTATTAAGATTTCAAATAAACTGACGGACCTTTCCCCTATCCATTTCGAACTCCGTTTTTACCGAGCTGCCGGGGGCGTCCATTAGGAGGAAATGAAATTCCTAAAATGCCATATGATCCTAGATATTGAATTACAAGCGGGCTAAATCCAATATGTATGGGTTAGATGGAGAGTATGACTGAGGCTGGTGGAAGACAGGATTGAATGATGTTCGAAGCTTGTGTAAGTGTGTTGTGTAAGTGATTTTTCATGTTTTAGAAGGTGGAAGTAGAATAGTGAGTAATGAGTGTAATTGAAGTTCTAAGTAGGAATGGATGAAGTGTTTAACAGAGGCGTGCGGTGAAATTTCAAGTAAGGGAAGCAAATTTAAAAAATTTACCCTATTTATAACGTAATTCGATGCTCTAACATGCTTTGGAGAATTTTATCTTCAATGGACAAAAGCGATATTTGTGAAAGTCTCTCCTGACCTGTTGAATTTTTTATAGGTTTACGCTTTGAAAAATTGCGTTCTACTGATGAACTTGTGGCAAGTGTTGTCGATACTAATTCACACAATTTCGACACTTCCGTTTAGGCATTTTCCAGCTTCTTATCTTTTATTGCGTTAATCATTTTTTGCGCTAATGTCATCAGTTTCGTGAATAACTTTTAGTTCAGATCGTAGTAGCGCTCGGTAGAAGAACTGGCCATAATGAGGACGAGATTTAAGCGCATCTTCTGGAAAAAGTTTTCCTCTAAAATCATTTAAACTGTTAAATCTATAGTTTATTTGTTGCTGAATTTGATCGATAAGAGGCGACGGTTTCATGTTTGAA
Source organism: Cryptocephalus moraei (assembly GCA_946251905.1). Taxonomy (NCBI): domain Eukaryota; kingdom Metazoa; phylum Arthropoda; class Insecta; order Coleoptera; family Chrysomelidae; genus Cryptocephalus; species Cryptocephalus moraei. The sequence continues at coordinate 6,714,453 of OX276462.1, read as the reverse complement.
CATCTCCCACCCTGTCTGTACACACCGGTAGAGGTTTAAACCTGCAAATAAGCTACTCCAATGATAGCTTCCACGCGACAATGACTTGATGCATTCAGCAGGTTCAATGACCTTTCAACATGCAACCGACGAAAGCCAGCGTATAACAGAGAAGCTACAGCAGGAATAGCTTCCATTGGATTTCTAGGGCTTTCTAAAGCTGCGCGCACGCGACTCTCGAGCAGACTTTCTGCTGTGACTCAGTTTGATATTTAAAATAACTTCGTCGTGTTTGTGTAGGTTACAGCACAGTTTTACCAATTTTATTGTTATTAGGGATGTAATTTATAGGGATGATCGAGGGATGATTTACATGTTCCCGACGATTCGATAAATCTCGCCCCCCCCCCAGCCCCGAAAGGGCGTCATATAAATTGCCCTTCCACTGTTTCAGCGAAATTCGGAAATAATTCAGTACAGGATCCCCGAGCATAAAACCCTCGGTGAAATCGTTCAATAAATACGAAAGAAATATGCGCCATTTTCGTGAGACAGTCCTAATCTAAGGGCCTCATACATTTGTTTCGCATAATATTTCGGGATCAGTCACACCCGCTTTTTTTCCTCACTTCTCCTCCATCATTCTTCTTTACGACGCCGGAGGGCTCTCTCCCTCCTTCCCCTCCCCTCTCCCTCTCCCCCTCCTTGCCGTCGCAGGAAGGAGGGAACATCATCTCCCGACAAAATAAAATTGCCTTTTTTGCCGTACCTCCATCCTTAAATCCGGAATTGTAATAAAAAGTTTTGAGTGAAAGACGCGAGATTTGAGTTTTTCTTTTCTCCCTCGTCGCGAAGAGCGGGGGAATTATGATACAGTCAGTAAAAGGAAGAGGAGGAGGAGAAGGGGGGGAGTGGGAGGAAGCAGCCATGACCCGAATTGCAAATCTAACCGTTTTCTGTGTAATTAGCTGAACTAATAGGACAAGGGGATTAGCCCCCCTTCCCCTCTCGCGATATCCAGTAGTCCGGAACGGGGAGAGGGTGGGGGGAGATCGATATCGCTCGAAAGACCACTCGAGGAACATAGAAAATAATCGAGAAAATACGCGGGGCAGATGAGATTCGATCAGAGAGGGGGAGAGCGCAGGGAAGGGTGGGGGGCGATGGGAAAATGTGTTTTTTCTTCGTTCGAGATTGATAGCGCGATGGAATGGCCTAAGAAGTTCCGCGGGTCTCGTTCAATCTGCGGGTCGAGGGGGGGAAATCGCCTCGTTTGCAAGGAAAAAGTGGGAGAGTGGAGGGGATTGTCTCGAATTAGATTACGGAAACAATCAGCCTTATGGAAGGGAGCAGTACGGTATACTCCATCGTGCATAGTTATGATATTCAGACATCTGCTGTCTTGAATTTTTTGAACACGTCGCCCCAACAGGTCCAAACACGTCTTAAATCAATCAGACAGATTGCTGGATTTAGTAGGATTTAGATTGGAGGCAGGTCGTGACGTAATATCCTGTGTGGATCCGAGGGCGTAACGTGCAAATCCGACTTGAAAATCTTGAAGCTTGAAGTTCTCGTGGTTGGAGACAGGGCGTGACGTAATCTCCTGCGTAAATTTTAGGTGTGTTACTTATAGGCTGGAGACAGATCGTGACGTTATCTCCGGGTGGACCCTAGGGCATATTGTGTAGGTCCTGGTTGAGGTTCTTGTAAATTGGAGACAGGGCGTGACGTAATCTCCGGGTGGACCTGAGGGCGTACCGTGCAGGTCCTTATTGGGGTTCTAGGAGATGGAGACAGGGCGTGACGTAATTTCCGGTGAGTGTCTAACTTGCAAATCCCACTTGAAGTTCTCGTGGTTGGAGACAGGTCGTGACGTAATCTCCGTAAACTCTCAGGGCGTATCGTGAGAGCTTGTAGTGTGAAGTAAGGGCCTCCGAAATGCAGTCTCACAGATCGTTTTAAGTTTAGAAGGGGACTTAATCAAGACCAAACTGCACACCTTCGATTTCTTAAATCTTCTTAATTAATGTTGACGTCAGTGTCCACACTAGATGAAGTTTCAGTTCTTAGTACAATTTACTCTTGATATCTCTGTTTCCAAGTTACATTCCAGAGAATATTCCCAAAAAATTCTCCCTCTGTGGCCATTCATCCAAACTGCATTTACTCCAAATTCGTAACCCACCCCTCCCCCGTGAACACTAACACCTTTTTCCCCTTTTCTCCCGTCACCAGGACGAAAAATGCACTTTGGGGTCGCGAACATGCAACGCGGCTGCAAGTCTAATCTTGGCTGATCCTCCCTCGGGAAATTTCTGTCTGAATTTATTTTGTCGCCCGCTTGTAGAAGAGGGATAATCCCCGCGCAACATCCAATATTTCCGGAATTCCGACAAAGGGGTGTTCGTTACGATTAGAAGGGAAGGAATTCGCGGCTTTCTCTCCCTCTCTCTTTCTCCCTCGAGAGAGACGGGAGACTTTTTCGGGATTTATGTCGGTCCGTGCGGAAAAAATTGTACAGGGTGCTTCACGAGATAGTTCGGGAATTAGATTTTTTCGGTTCGCTCGGGCGCCAGATTTGAAGGGTTTGCTCCCTCCTCGGTCGAATCTCTAGGTAGTTCAATTACTCGGGAGATTGCCAGGGCTGTCTTTAAAAAATAGAACACCAGAGTCGTAAGATACTTAGTTTGATTTATTTCGGATCGGTAGCGGCAACAGTGTACAAGCAAAGCAATGGGTACATTTCGGTATGAGGCGGAAGCAAGATGACTAAGGAAAATTATTTGTTTACATGTATTTACACGCTTACGAGTTTATTACCTTTAATCATAAACATTTACTCTGCGTACTGAAAATATGAAACTACCCTAACTGTTGAAAAGTTGGAAAACACGAAGTAATTCTAAGTATTTCAAAGGTGCAAGATATAGAACTGTTCTAAGTGATGAAAATCCGGAAAACAAAATTATTCTAAGTACTACTGAACTATATAGAAACGTCTTAACGTTTAATGGTAGATTGCGGATTCTCTATTTTGCGCCATCTATCTGAGCTCTGTCCAATTGGAATGTAACGGTATGGCACGTGGCCTATCCGCAGCTCTTAAAATTCCCTTCATTACTTCGTGTATAGTGAGTAGGAATGCAAGAATAATCAAAAGTGTCTGAAAGAGCCCTCCCTCCTCTTCAATTAGAGTTGTGTCAAAATTTTACTCCCTTGTTAAAATCAAACCAAGACTTACCGTCTATAGGGAAGAACCTTCACTCTTAACATCCCTCGACTTTTATTTTCATCTTTTTGAAGCGAAGCAGGTGTAATTAATCCCTAGAAGAGCCGCGAGCAGAAAACCATATTGACTAAATTGGCTCAGTTTAAAAAAAGTTATAGTGTAGTAAGACATACCCGGTTTAATATTATAATATAAAACTAGTCATAAAACGCTGAAAGTACCGCTTTTATAGCACCCCAGGAACGATTCATATTTTATGTGCACGCTCTAGCTAGTTCCGATGTAATAGCACACTTTCGGCTTTGATTAAGCAAACGTTAGATATTACAGTTTTTGTGTTTGATAGTGTTTAACTGGATTTAGTAAAAGTGTTAAATCGTTGATCAATCGTGATTTAACTTTGAATCAATCCACATTTCAATTAATTTTTTTAATCAGTGTTGTAGATTATCATATATACCAATAATATTATTTTCTTACAACAGTTGTTATTAAAACAACAATGTTGTTTTATCGAAACAAATATGTTGACGCTAGCGTCAACATTACGAATTTAACGAATTTAGGGAACTTTTTACGTAATTTTATCATTAAAATTAACACGCGTTGTTTTACAAACGGAAAATGGCATTGAACGGAACGTGTATAGGTGAACGAAATCGTTGATATAAGCACAACAAGGAGTCATTGTAGAAAAAGAAACAGATGTACCATTGATCTAATGTAATTGAAGGTGTATAAAAGATCCCGAAAGTTTACAATAAATCAGTATACGATGTATGCTCAAAACGACGTGCGTTGTTGGTCTTGATTTACGTCACCCCAACCTACAATCTCTCACGTTACGCCCTGAGAGTTCTACGAGATCTTCAAAATACTACAACTTTTAACTACAAGATCTTCAACCCGGAGAGCACGGTCCGCCCTCTCTCCAAACCTTCAAGAACTTCAACCCGGACCTGCACGTTACGCCCTCAGGTCCACACCGGAGAGCACGACATGCCCTCTCTCCAAACGACTAGAACTTCAACCTCGGATCTGCACGATACGCCCTCAGATCCAAACCCGGAGAAGTACGTCACGCCCTCTCTCCACACAACTAGAACTTCAAGAACTTCAAGAGATCACGTCACGCCCTGATGTCCAACTACTACGACAGTCCACAGCCTTACAACCACTTCACACTTCGTTCAAATATTTTAATTTTTTTCAGGAATTAGGTTCTTAGGACCGTGACGATATCTAATTAAATTTCGATTCAAATTAACAAACAGTCGATATGTCTATATCTTTTCATGTCAGATTTTAAACTAGAAAGTTAAAATTGAAACAACTCCCATTCGTGGAAAATCTTTAAACAACGCCAAACGGATGAATATCCGATCACACTCGCTACTTATACAATCGAACGTATCGCTCCACATCTAACATTTTCCTATTATTTATCGTCAGTCGACCGAACTGCTACAATAAATAATGAGCGTTCCGCACGAGGTAGATATGGTATTATGACGTTTCGACGAATACAACACGAAGGGAGCGCAAAGGGTGCGGAAATTGTAATTCTGTCCCAGCTTGACGTTATCGATAATAAATTTTGGATGTTAAGGTGAGGAAATTCGGTAATAACGTCACCCCCTTCGAATTACCCAGATTAACTTCCATCGAGCGAACAAAGGTTGGATTTATATCCAATTTAATAACGGGATGTGTCAAACTTATAGGTCTACATTAACGGTGCGTATGGAAGAAAAGTTGTCTTTCGATAAGTTTTGTACTTGAAATTACGAATGGAGTGGACTTCGTATCCTCACGTTTTCGGTTATGAGAGCGGAAGAGATTTGGGTCGTTGATCAGTCATCGATGATCGTCGCTCGTCAAGTTGCCGAAAGTAAGGCCCATCCTGCCGTGATGTACACCTGTTTCCAATTGAGACTCGTAATGGGATGTCTCAAACTTATAGGTCTACATTAACGGAGCGTATGGAAGAAAAGTTCTTTTGGTAATTTTTGTACTTGAAATTTCGAATGGGGTGGACTTCGTATCCTCACATTTTCGGTTATGAGAGTGGAAGAGATTTGGGTCGTTGATCAATCATCGATGATCGTCGCTCGTCAAGTTGCAGAATGTAAGGCCCATCCTGCCGTGATGTACCCCTGTTCCCAATTGAGACTCGTAATGGGATGTCTCGAACTTATAGGTCTACATTAACGGAGCGTATGGAAGAAAAGTTGTCTTTCGATAATTTTTGTACTTGAAATTTCGAAGTGAGTGGACTTCGTATCCTCACGTTTTCGGTTATGAGAGTGGAAGAGATTTGGGTCGTTGATCAATCATAGATGATCGTCGCTCGTCAAGTTGCCGAATGTAAGGCCCATCCTGCCGTGATGTACCCCTGTTCCCAATTGAGACTCGTAATGGGATGTCTCGAACTTATAGGTCTACATTAACGGAGCGTATGGAAGAAAAGTTGTCTTTCGATAATTTTTGTACTTGAAATTTCGAAGTGAGTGGACTTCGTATCCTCACGTTTTCGGTTATGAGAGTGGAAGAGATTTGGGTCGTTGATCAATCATCGATGATCGTCGCTCGTCAAGTTGCCGAATGTAAGGCCCATCCTGCCGTGATGTACCCCTGTTTCCAATTGAGACTCGTAATGGGATGTCTCAAACTTATAGGTCTACATTAACGGAGCGTATGGAAGAAAAGTTGTCTTTCGATAATTTTTGTACTTGAAATTTCGAAGTGAGTGGACTTCGTATCCTCACGTTTTCGGTTATGAGAGCGGAAGAGATTTGGGTCGTTGATCAGTCATCGATGATCGTCGCTCGTCAAGTTGCCGAAAGTAAGGCCCATCCTGCCGTGATGTACACCTGTTCCCAATTGAGACTCGTAATGGGATGTCTCAAACTTATAGGTCTACATTAACGGAGCGTATGGAAGAAAAGTTGTCTTTCGATAATTTTTGTACTTGAAATTTCGAATGGAGTGGACTTCGTATCCTCACGTTTTCGGTTATGAGAGTGGAAGAGATTTGGGTCGTTGATCAATCATCGATGATCGTCGCTCGTCAAGTTGCAGAATGTAAGGCCCATCCTGCCGTGATGTACCCCTGTTCCCAATTGAGACTCGTAATGGGATGTCTCGAACTTATAGGTCTACATTAACAGAGCGTATGGAAGAAAAGTTGTCTTTCGATAATTTTTGTACTTGAAATTTCGAAGTGAGTGGACTTCGTATCCTCACGTTTTCGGTTATGAGAGCGGAAGAGATTTGGGTCGTTGATCAATCATCGATGATCGTCGCTCGTCAAGTTGCCGAATGTAAGGCCCATCCTGCCGTGATGTACTCCTGTTTCCAATTGAGACTCGTAATGGGATGTCTCGAACTTATAGGTCTACATTAACGGAGCGTATGGAAGAAAAGTTCTTTTGGTAATTTTTGTACTTGAAATTTCGAATGGGGTGGACTTCGTATCCTCACGTTTTCGGTTATGAGAGTGGAAGAGATTTGGGTCGTTGATCAATCATCGATGATCGTCGCTCGTCAAGTTGCAGAATGTAAGGCCCATCCTGCTGTGATGTACCCCTGTTCCCAATTGAGACTCGTAATGGGATGTCTCAAACTTATAGGTCTACATTAACGGTGCGTATGGAAGAAAAGTTGTCTTTCGATAATTTTTGTACCTGAAATTTCGAATGGAGTGGACTTCGTATCCTCACATTTTCGGTTATGAGAGCGGAAGAGATTTGGGTCGTTGATCAATCATCGATGATCGTCGCTCGTCAAGTTGCCGAATGTAAGGCCCATCCTGCCGTGATGTACCCCTGTTTCCAATTGAGACTCGTAATGGGATGTCTCGAACTTATAGGTCTACATTAACGGAGCGTATGGAAGAAAAGTTGTCTTTCGATAATTTTTGTACTTGAAATTTCGAAGTGAGTGGACTTCGTATCCTCACGTTTTCGGTTATGAGAGCGGAAGAGATTTGGGTCGTTGATCAGTCATCGATGATCGTCGCTCGTCAAGTTGCCGAAAGTAAGGCCCATCCTGCCGTGATGTACACCTGTTCCCAATTGAGACTCGTAATGGGATGTCTCAAACTTATAGGTCTACATTAACGGAGCGTATGGAAGAAAAGTTGTCTTTCGATAATTTTTGTGCTTGAAATTTCGAATGGAGTGGACTTCGTATCCTCACGTTTTCGGTTATGAGAGTGGAAGAGATTTGGGTCGTTGATCAATCATCGATGATCGTCGCTCGTCAAGTTGCAGAATGTAAGGCCCATCCTGCCGTGATGTACCCCTGTTCCCAATTGAGACTCGTAATGGGATGTCTCGAACTTATAGGTCTACATTAACAGAGCGTATGGAAGAAAAGTTGTCTTTCGATAATTTTTGTACTTGAAATTTCGAAGTGAGTGGACTTCGTATCCTCACGTTTTCGGTTATGAGAGCGGAAGAGATTTGGGTCGTTGATCAATCATCGATGATCGTCGCTCGTCAAGTTGCCGAATGTAAGGCCCATCCTGCCGTGATGTACTCCTGTTTCCAATTGAGACTCGTAATGGGATGTCTCGAACTTATAGGTCTACATTAACGGAGCGTATGGAAGAAAAGTTCTTTTGGTAATTTTTGTACTTGAAATTTCGAATGGGGTGGACTTCGTATCCTCACGTTTTCGGTTATGAGAGTGGAAGAGATTTGGGTCGTTGATCAATCATCGATGATCGTCGCTCGTCAAGTTGCAGAATGTAAGGCCCATCCTGCCGTGATGTACCCCTGTTCCCAATTGAGACTCGTAATGGGATGTCTCAAACTTATAGGTCTACATTAACGGTGCGTATGGAAGAAAAGTTGTCTTTCGATAATTTTTGTACCTGAAATTTCGAATGGAGTGGACTTCGTATCCTCACATTTTCGGTTATGAGAGCGGAAGAGATTTGGGTCGTTGATCAATCATCGATGATCGTCGCTCGTCAAGTTGCCGAAAGTAAGGCCCATCCTGCCGTGATGTACACCTGTTCCCAATTGAGACTCGTAATGGGATGTCTCAAACTTATAGGTCTACATTAACGGAGCGTATGGAAGAAAAGTTGTCTTTCGATAATTTTTGTGCTTGAAATTTCGAATGGAGTGGACTTCGTATCCTCACGTTTTCGGTTATGAGAGTGGAAGAGATTTGGGTCGTTGATCAATCATCGATGATCGTCGGTCGTCAAGTTGCAGAATGTAAGGCCCATCCTGCCGTGATGTACCCCTGTTCCCAATTGAGACTCGTAATGGGATGTCTCCAACTTATAGGTCTACATTAACAGAGCGTATGGAAGAAAAGTTGTCTTTCGATAATTTTTGTACTTGAAATTTCGAAGTGAGTGGACTTCGTATCCTCACGTTTTCGGTTATGAGAGCGGAAGAGATTTGGGTCGTTGATCAATCATCGATGATCGTCGCTCGTCAAGTTGCCGAATGTAAGGCCCATCCTGCCGTGATGTACTCCTGTTTCCAATTGAGACTCGTAATGGGATGTCTCGAACTTATAGGTCTACATTAACGGAGCGTATGGAAGAAAAGTTCTTTTGGTAATTTTTGTACTTGAAATTTCGAATGGGGTGGACTTCGTATCCTCACGTTTTCGGTTATGAGAGTGGAAGAGATTTGGGTCGTTGATCAATCATCGATGATCGTCGCTCGTCAAGTTGCAGAATGTAAGGCCCATCCTGCCGTGATGTACCCCTGTTCCCAATTGAGACTCGTAATGGGATGTCTCAAACTTATAGGTCTACATTAACGGTGCGTATGGAAGAAAAGTTGTCTTTCGATAATTTTTGTACCTGAAATTTCGAATGGAGTGGACTTCGTATCCTCACATTTTCGGTTATGAGAGCGGAAGAGATTTGGGTCGTTGATCAATCATCGATGATCGTCGCTCGTCAAGTTGCAGAATGTAAGGCCCATCCTGCAGTGATGTACCCCTGTTCCCAATTGAGACTCGTAATGGGATGTCTCGAACTTATAGGTCTACATTAACGGAGCGTATGGAAGAAAAGTTGTCTTTCGATAATTTTTGTACTTGAAATTTCGAATGGAGTGGACTTCGTATCCTCACGTTTTCGGTTATGAGAGTGGAAGAGATTTGGGTCGTTGATCAATCATCGATGATCGTCGGTCGTCAAGTTGCCGAATGTAAGGCCCATCCTGCCGTGATGTACCCCTGTTTCCAATTGAGACTCGTAATGGGATGTCTCGAACTTATAGGTCTACATTAACGGAGCGTATGGAAGAAAAGTTGTCTTTCGATAATTTTTGTACTTGAAATTTCGAAGTGAGTGGACTTCGTATCCTCACGTTTTCGGTTATGAGAGTGGAAGAGATTTGGGTCGTTGATCAATCATCGATGATCGTCGCTCGTCAAGTTGCCGAATGTAAGGCCCATCCTGCCGTGATGTACCCCTGTTCCCAATTGAGACTCGTAATGGGATGTCTAGAACTTATAGGTCTACATTAACGGAGCGTATGGAAGAAAAGTTGTCTTTCGATAATTTTTGTACCTGAAATTTCGAATGGAGTGGACTTCGTATCCTCACATTTTCGGTTATGAGAGCGGAAGAGATTTGGGTCGTTGATCAATCATCGATGATCGTCACTCGTCAAGTTGCCGAATATAAAGCCCATCCTGCAGTGATGTACCCCTGTTCCCAATTGAGACTCGTAATGGGATGTCTCGAACTTATAGGTCTACATTAACGGAGCGTATGGAAGAAAAGTTGTCTTTCGATAATTTTTGTACTTGAAATTTCGAATGGAGTGGACTTCGTATCCTCACGTTTTCGGTTATGAGAGTGGAAGAGATTTGGGTCGTTGATCAATCATCGATGATCGTCGCTCGTCAAGTTGCCGAATGTAAGGCCCATCCTGCCGTGATGTACTCCTGTTCCCAATTGAGACTCGTAATGGGATGTCTCAAACTTATATGTCTACATTAACGGAGCGTATGGAAGAAAAGTTGTCTTTCGATAATTTTTGTACTTGAAATTTCGAATGGGGTGGACATCGTATCCTCACATTTTCGGTTATGAGAGTGGAAGAGATTTGGGTCGTTGATCAATCATCGATGATCGTCGGTCGTCAAGTTGCCGAATGTAAGGCCCATCCTGCCGTGATGTACCCCTGTTCCTATTTGAGACTCGTATGAGCTAAACTTAGTTCAAACCTGTCTTTAATGACCTTTTCCTCATGTTGAGTGAAACTAAATTTCCTGAACGGGTAAATCGAGTGTTACTCCACCTTTGCTCGTTTTAAAATCTTCGTTCGTAGAATATGCCGCGTTTCAAACCCCCTAATAACCGACGAGGTTTACGCTTAAGACCTTCACGTACCCTGCATATGCGGAACGAAAGAATTTTTCATCAGCATAAGCTATGCGAGGGCGGGAGAAAAAAAGTAAATTGCACGAAGACGGACGAAATAAAATATCCTGTTTATTTGAACTCGCGCAATAACCGAGGAAGATTCCGGCGGCTTAATTTTCAGATGTGATTTGGAGGCGGAGGAGTTTCCTCGATACGAGACGAAGAGGGTAGGGGGCGCTGGAAATGACCCGACCCTAAAGTCACTAAATGTGAAAAGTACCGCAATTCAATGTCCCAACGTGTTAGAGAGAGAAGTACATTTTCGGACACAATATGGCGGATTACAGCTACAATCTGTTTGTTTCATGCCTATTGTTGTGTTTTGTGGGTTATGTGTCATATTTGTTTATTTTATTCTATATAGGTGTAAATTAATTTTTATGTACATTTTTCTCTCGCGAAATTTCGTTTTTACTTTTTGGGAATAAAAATGCCAAGTTGTATTATCTTTTAAAACGAGCAAATTTTTGTTTTCTATTTTGAATTTCGCGCGGCGCGGCGCGGACACAACATGGCCGCCCATTGCGGTACTTTCCTCATTTAGTGACTTTACCCGACCCTACGAATATATTATGAAAATATTAACCAGACATCGTCGCGGAACGTTAACACTCGATCCACACTTTGTCTTTATCGCAAGATAATAATTTTATACGAGATTTCCATTATCGATCCAACGAAGGGGGAGGTGGGGGGCGAATCCCTCTCTCTCTCTCTCTTTCCATCTCTCTTCCGACCCGTTGTTTAATTTCAATGAATGATTTATTAAACGACGAAAAAACAGCTTTCGACATTTACATTTAAATTAGGACATTGCTTTATGAATAAATCCGATGAAATTGGAAGGAAAAAGATTCCGCGAGGCTCGGATTCCCAGGAACGATCTATTTTCCGGGGCGGGGGCGAAAATTTCGAGAGGGGAAGGGCGGGAAATTCGCGATAACGAGGCGTCGTGTCGGACACGAAGGCGGAGGAATTCGTAAATTCGAAACTTGGCGGTTGATTGTTACCCATAACCTTTTGGGCTGTGAATTGTAATTATTGAAATTAACGACATTGTAAGATGGTCCAGAATAAGGAGACCAGCATGGAGATACCACGTCGACAGAATGGCTGATAATCGGCTACCCAAAATCGCAAAAGAGGAGAAACCAACCAACCGTAGACCTCCAGGAAGACCCCCCAAACGATGGTACGAAAGCTGGTCATAGGAGTCACAACTTAGGCTTAGACTTTGTCTTAAAATAAGAAGAAGAAGAAGAGAAGAAGAAGAAATTAACGCCTTTCTTCTTCTCCTTTCCGTTCCGGATGTTGGCTATGGGAGTTATGCCCAACCTCCTTCCACCTGGACTTCGTCTTCCTTCTACTTCACCTTGTAGGAACAGTTGAAACAGATGTTATTTGACAGGGTTTCTCATGACATGGCCCAAATACTAACGTTTGCGTTGTTTTATAGTATTCATGAGATCTAGTTGGCAGTTCATTCTTCTGAGGACTTCTTCATTGGTGATTCAGGAAGTTCTTAGGATTCTTCGGTAAATCCACGGTTCAAAACTCTTGCTCCTTCTTTCTGTTCTTTCACACAAGGTTCAAAACACCGACACCATACAGCACTACTGAAAAAATATAGCATTTCATTATTCTCTTCTAGAGGGTCATGCTGAGATCTCGACTTATATATATATATATATATATATATATATATATATATATATATATATCTCGACAGGGGACTTATAGCCATGTATTTGGTCTTCCTAATATTCAGTTCTAGCTCGTATTGGTCTCTTGTGTGTGTAATTCTGTTGGTAAGTTCTTGTAGCCCTTCTAAGCTGCCTGTGCTAAGCTGCACTTGAAGACATCTTCTTGTAGTGCCTTCCTAAATATTTTCTCCGAGTAGAAGTTGAACAAGGACGATAAAATGCAACCCTGTCATGTCAATATCAACCCTGATCATCTTTTAACCAAAGGAAATGTTGTATGAAGAAACTAATGACTTCCATCGGTTGTATTTCGTGACAAGACTTAGACTAAATCGTTTGTTCTATTCACCAAACGAGTTTCTGGGATGCCGGATTTCAAGGGTTTACTCCGTTAACCCTCAAGTAGTTTATACTCGGAAGGATATCAGGGTATCCGTGATTTTTGTATTTAATTTTCGGTAAATCATCTTAATTTTCGAATAGTGTCCAGTAATGAATTTTGTTCAAATAACAGCACAGGTTTTTAGCTACGGTGGAACTTAATCTAACTATAAACGGTTCTAGTAGTTTACTAAGCAATAGGCAAGCAATGCCGAACCAAAATGATATATATAGAATTAGGGAAAATAAAGCGGGTGAACAGTGCAAGCGACACTTGAATATAGGACTGTCTCCAATAGTGTTCTATAAGTCTAGATTAAAGTGAGCAATTCGTGATATCGGAAAATTAGCGGATTTCATCTGTAAACGGTCGGTAAGGCTCCTAGTAGTATTGGTGGGTCGAAAAATTTCCGGTAATAAATAGCGAATTTCGGAAAATTCGCTGCGTTATCGGCGGCCTTCGAAATTAAGAAGTCTAGATGAAAATCAGCAATTCGTGATATAGGAAAATTAGTGGATTTCATCTGTAAACGGTCGATAAGGATCCTAGTACTCTGATGGGTCGGAAAATTTCCCGAATTACATTGCGAGCTTCGGAAAATTCGCTGCTGTATCGGCGGCCTTCGAAATTAAGAAGTCTAGATGAACATGAGCAATTTGTGATATCGGAAAATTAGCGGATTTCGCCTGTAATCAGTCGGTAAAGATCCCAGTAGTACTGGTGGGTCGGAAAATTTCCGGAATTACATAGCGAGCATCGGAAAATTCGCTGCGTTTTCGGCGGCCTTCGAAATTAAGAAGTCTAGATGAAAACGAGCACTTCGTGATATCGGAAAATTAGCGGATTTCATCTGTAATCGTTCGGTAAGGATCCTAGTAGTACTGGAGGGTCGGAAAATTTTTGGAATTACATAGCGAGCTTCATTCGCTTCGGTATCGGCGGCCTTCGAAATTAAGAAGTCTAGATGAAAATGAGCAATTCGTGATATCGGAAAATTAGCGGATACAACTGCAATCGGTCGGTAAAGCTCCTAGTAGTACTGGTGGGTCGGAAAATTTCCGGGATTACATAGCGAATTTCGGAAAATTCGCTGCGTTTTCGGCGGTCTTCGAAATTAAGAAGTATAGATGAAAATGTGCAATTCGTGATAAGCGGAAATTAGCGGATTTCACCTGTAATCCGTCGGTAAAGATCCCAGTAGTACTGGTGGGTCGGAAAATTTCCGGAATTACATAGCGAGCATCGGAAAATTCGCTGCGGTATCGGCGGCCTTCGACATTAAGAAGTCTAGATGAAAATGAGCAATTCGTGATATCGGAAAATTAGAGGATTTCACCTGTAATCGGTCGGTAAGGCTCCTAGTAGTACTGGTGGGTCGGAAAATTTTTGGAATTACATAGCGAGCTTCATTCGCTTCGGTATCGGCGGCCTTCGAAATTAAGAAGTCTAGATGAAAATGAGCAATTCGTGATACCGAAAAATTAGCGGATTTCATTTGTAATCGGTCGGTAAGGAACACAGTAGTACTGGTGGGTCGGAAAATTTCCAGAATTACATAGCGAATTTCGGAAAATTCGCTGCGTTTTCGGGCCTTCGAAATTAAGAAGTCCCGTGATATCGGAAAATTAGCGGATTTCACCTATAATCTGTCGGTACGGATCCTAGTAGTACTGGTGGGTCGGAAAATTTCCGGAATTACATAGCGAGCTTCAGAAAATTCGCTGCGGTATCAGCGGCCTTCGAAATTAAGAAATCTATATGAAAATGAGCAATTTGTGATATCGGAAAATTAGCGGATTTCGCCTGTAATCAGTCGGTAAAGATCCCAGTAGTACTGGTGGGTCGGAAAATTTCCGGAATTACATAGCGAGCATCGGAAAATTCGCTGCGTTTTCGGCGGCCTTCGAAATTAAGAAGTCTAGATGAAAACGAGCAATTCGTGATATCGGAAAATTAGTGAACTTCATTTGTAATGGGTCTGTAAGGTTCCTAGTAGTACTGGTGGGTCGGAAAATTTCCGGTATTAAGTAGCGAATTTCGGAAAATTCGCTGCGTTTTCGGCGGCCTTCGAAATTTAGAAGTCAATATGAAAATTGGTGGATTTCATCTGTAATCTGTCGGTAAGGATCCCAGTAGTACTGGTGGGTCGGAAAATTTCCAGAATTACATAGCGAGCATCGGAAAATTCGCTGCGTTATCGGCGACCTTCGAAATTAAGAAGTCTAGATGAAAATCAGCAATTTGTGATATAGGAAAATTAGTGGATTTCATCTGTAAACGGTCGATAAGGATCCTAGTACTCTGATGGGTCGGAAAATTTCCGGAATTACTTAGCGAATTTCGGAAAATTCGCTGCGTTTTCGGCGGCCTTCGAAATTAAGAAGTATAGATGAAAATGAGCAATTCATGATAAGCGGAAATTAGCGGATTTCACCTGTAATCCGTCGGTAATGATCCCAGTAGTACTGGTGGGTCGGAAAATTTCCAGAATTACATAGCGAGCATCGGAAAATTCGCTGCGTTATCGGCGACCTTCGAAATTAAGAAGTCTAGATGAAAATCAGCAATTCGTGATATAGGAAAATTAGTGGATTTCATCTGTAAACGGTCGATAAGGATCCTAGTACTCTGATGGGTCGGAAAATTTCCGGAATTACATAGCGAGCTTCGGAAAATTCGCTGCGGTATCGACGGCCTTCGAAATTAAGAAGTCTAGATAAACATGAGCAATTCGTGATATCGGAAAATTAGCGGATTGCACCTGTAATCGGTCGGTAAGGCTCCTAGTAGTACTGGTGGGTCGGAAAATTTCCTGGAATTACATAGCGAATTTCGGAAAATTCACTATGGTATCGGCGCCCTTCGGAATTAATCGATAACTAGTCCTACTAGCACGATGTGTCCGGAAAATGCTCGATCGTAGTACGCGATTGTCGGAAAATTCGCTGATTAATCGTCACATTGAGAATTTTCCCAAAATTTAGAAATCGTCACTCTTGAACATTTCGATTCATTATTAATACTCGGTAGAGCGTTGGGTATATGGCTCACTGTGTCTATGTTGTGATTTTCTGTAATTTCTTCAAGTTGCTAAGAGTGGGTAACCTCTGGGATACTGCCTCTCGGTCGGATAAATTCACGTCATTACAAACTTTATTGTTACTTCACATTTTCAATGAAATCAATGATCGAAACCCTAAGTGAGACCGTGTTTTTCCCACATAATACACTCATAATGTGGATTGTAATAGAAATGGAATGATTTTAAAAAATATTCAGAAAACCTTCTTTCCTCTTTTCCCGATATATTCTACGGTAGGCTTAGGCCTACTCGTTGGTTTTACGTTGTCCCACCCCCTTTATCCTGGTCTATTGTCTTTCCACATTTTTGATCTGAAAATACCAGAAGTGGGAGCAAATGTTCAATAAATTGTCATTTTAAACCCAAATAAATTGATTCTGTGAACACGATCAATCAATCGATGGAATTTTCATATTGCGACAAATGAGTCCCAGTTAGCTTCAAAGCTTTTCCTCTTACAAATGATGGCAAATTGGAAGGTTTCCACTGCTAGAGCTACTTTGGGGTTTCAACCTCCAAAAATCTGATCGTGTAAATTGTTCCAAACGCTTTGTTGTATGTACCAACTAATCTCGTCGAGCAATTCTTTCATCCCCCCCCCCCAACTATAACGGGAGTCGATTCCGGGATTATTATTGGTACATGAGTTACACGAATCGGTAATATTATTAGTCCTATTCCTGCCAAGGGAACGTTATCGAAATATGTTATTTGCTCGCGAATAACGTTTCTCTATTGGAAATAGGTCGATTAAACCGACGAAATTAAACCACTCTAATTATTAAACCGTCGCGACGTTTCGATCCGTTTATATAAATTCGGGACAGACGGCAACATAAATAAAATGAATTGCGTAACCGTTTAATTGAATGCCGCGTAATGGGGGTGCACTAATTAATCCTTGACGGGGTACTGTTTTGAAGTAAGTTTTTTGGTTTGTTAATATTTGTATAGGCTGTTGTTGATATTGTTACCTAAACTGTCTCAGTTGTCTCATTTCTTACTTACTTAAACTGTATGATGTATGGAATGTTTTATGATAAAATAACAGACTTAAAAATCCCTTGCCGCTGCGGTGAATGATTGAACTGATAGTGATTTAAAATTTAGAAACAGTTTAGAACTTTTCTGTTTCGCTACATCTTCTTCTTTAAACAACTTTATAACATATTTGTATGTAAAGTGTTTAAGGGTGTGTAAACCTTTAAACTAGTGTCAATACAAGAGGAGTTACGAGCAGAATATCAATGATACTGCCCATTCGTCGAGAACTGCCATACTGCCCTGTAGTGACGTGACATCGATCCGAAGTATTTCTCATGTAACATCGTTTCTACGTCGCTTTTTAATTCGTTCATTTTGCGTCGCGCCCCTCGCAACAAAAGGGTGAAACCTTCCAGATTGACAATACCCCGGCAGCGCCTTGAAAAATTCATTCCGCTCCCCCGGGAAATAGAAATCCCCTGTATCATTGTGGCGGGTAATTTTCGGTCGGGGCGAGATGAAAAATTTAAAGGGCGACTTTTTTCCGCCGTCTCTCCATCCCCGAAACCGAAGGGGGAACGATTATAAATAAATTAGAGCGGAAGAGGGATGGTCTGGATAATTTTCGGGGTATTATTACTTATCGTTCCGTTTTGTAATTTGGGGGAAGGTTTATGTAGACATCGCCATCTGTTGTGTTTATTTCTCCGACTCCCGCGGTGATACATCTGGTCTACGCTCCGTAAACGGTTTAAGCCGTAAGGGTCGTCCCTGTTATGTTGTGTTAGGGTCCCGGACGGATTCGATGGGAACTCCGAATGTAACGTACATAAGAGGCTATCGTATCGATAAGCCGATTTCGGGAGGGATATTAGGAATATATTTTTCGGGGCGTAGTAGTGATACTGGGCGTTTTTAAAGCTTGCAGATTACATCCGATCTGGTCGAATCGAGCTGAATTCGATTAAATTTCAGCGAAGGGATCCCATTCAGGATTCACTGGGTGAAATTGCGTTAAGACTAGCTAACCGTGCGAGTGTTTCCGCGACTAAGGGAGGGGGAGGGGGAGTTTTCGCTCAGTTAAATTGTTGAGTAGCAAAATTGATTTTCTTTGGTATAAAATAAAGTTGAGGAAGGTGCCTTGTACCCGGGCATTCCATTTGTTTTAGATGTTTTCAAAGTACGATGTGGGTCCTCGATAAATATATTTTACTTGAGCTTTAGGAAAAGAGTCTGCTATTAGAGAAATATACCAATAGTGTCTAAATTGTAATCCACAATCGAATACAACAGAGCTTTAGTAATGACATTCGTGGACTTCCACAAAGCCTTTGATACAATAGAGCTAAATGCATTGTGGAATGCATTTCAGGAATGTAGGATTGACTACCGATATACCAAACTCATCCACAATATCTACAAAAATGCAACAATGACGGTAAAACTACATGAAATTACCAACCTCATAACTATTGAACGAGGTGTTCGGCAGTGCGACACCATGTCACCAAAACTGTTTATTACAGTAATGGAGAGTGCATTCAAACAATTGGACTTGAGTCAGAGAGGTATAAACATAGATGGCAAGAACCTAAACAACATACGTTTTGTAGATGACATAGTGTTATTCTCGGACAATCTAGAAGAAATGCGACTGATGTTGCAGGATCTGCAGGAGGCGTGTGGAAAAGTCGGTCTTAATATCAATATGTCAAAAACAAAATTCATGACAAACCTTCTTCCCAGTTGTCGCTTGATGATTGGCGGAGCTGAACTTCAAATGGCAGATAAATATGTGTACCTTAGCCATGAGATCAGCATCTCAAGGGATAACCAGACATGCGAACTAAAGAGAAGGCTCACTCTCTCATGGGCAGCTTTCGGAAGACTTAAAGACGTTTTCAAGAGTGACATTCCCGTCAATCTAAAACGAAGGGTTTTCGATCAGTGTGTGCTGCCGGTGATGACATATGGCACTGAAACCCTAACACTAACAACAGCAACAGCTAAGAAACTTAGAGTCACACAGAGGAAGATGGAGAGATCCATGCTTGGTGCGACCTTGAAGGACCATATAAGAAACGAACATTTGCGAGGGAGAACCGGTGTCAGCGATGTTGTTGAAGCTATTGCGAAGCTTAAGTGGAACTGGGCTGGCCACGTTGCACGGATGCGGGATGATCGTTGGGAAAAGAGGCTTCTTGAGTGGAGACCTAGAACGGACAAGCGAAGTAGAGGAGGACCGCCTACGCGTTGGTCGGACGATATTAAGAGGACCCGCAGCAACTGGATACAAACAACACAAAATCGATTGGAATGGAAAATGATTAGGGAGGCCTATGTTCAACAGTGGACACAGAGGGCTGAATGATGATGATGATGATGAAATTGTAATCCACACTTTAATATATGGTACACAAACCTAAAAATGCAGTTCAGTTTTCATTGAGACATTACAAGTATAAGCGTACGCACTTGCTTGGGCCCCTGCACAATCAGCATGATCCAGAACTCGCTTCTGGTGTTTCGGTAGAATCTCAATTACAAATATAAGCTTGTGCACTTACTTAGCTCCCTGCACAATCAGCATAATCCTCACCTCGCCTCTGGTGTTTCGCTAGAATCTCACCTCATTTCAAAAACCTATACAATGAGCAACTTTGCCGCAACTCCGGGACTAATTAGACCGGAAAATAATATTCCCAACACTACTTCAACTTCAAGCTAACCCTCTCGCATGTAATTAATTAACCGATTTGCTTATTACATCGGCGCCCTTCACGCCGTTACATGTTAAGGACATTACAAATATAAGCGTGCGTACTTGCTTAGCTTCCTGCATAATCAGCATGATCCTCAACTCTCCTCTGATGTTTCGGTCGAATCTCACCTCATTTCAAAAACCTGTGCAATGCGCAGCTTTGCCGCAACTACGGGACTAATTAGACCGGAAAATAATATTCCCGACACTACTTCAACTTCAAGTTAACCCTCTCGCATGTAATTAATTAACGTACAGATTCGCTTATTACATCGGCGCCCTTCACGCCGTCGAAATGGAAAGTAAACGGGAACGGAGGGGGAAGGCCGGGAAGTTGGTCCGGGCCCGAGCAAATACACTTTAAGTGCGGAACTTCGAGGAGTTTTCGTTCGGCGGGTCGGTCACCAACTCCGACGGCGAAACGGCCAACTAACATGTTTGTTTTGTACGTGTAACCGAGATTCGTTTTCTCGAGAGACGCGGAATATGACATCGAAGAGGTGTCTTTACTTTATTGAGTTAGCAGTAATTGCTTTATGAGATGAAATTTACAACATTTTCAGAGAATGTTCTTTGTTAGTTCTAGTGGATTGTTAGCTTTTGAAATTATTGCGCTTTTTTCAAAATTTAGATATCACAAATTGCCAGTTCCACAGCGGTTCAACTTTAATTTAGATTAAAAATTTGATAAGTTTGCGACAATTTTTGGGAGTAAATAAGCAATACATGTTCTTGAAAAAAATTTTTCAAAATGGAATAACAACATATATAGACCAACTTATTTATATAGTAACTTCTTAGTTAAAAAAGAATACATAATATCGAGTGTCACATTTTTTATCCGCTTTTGTGTCGTTTACATCATATTTAACGTATAGACTCTCGAGCTTCCACAGCTACAAATAATATTGTACCTTATTAAGTCTCAATATTGTCTTCATCGAAGGTATTGACTTGACGAAATTAACTCGTTACGGAGATCAGGATATCGGGTTTTACAGTTCGGATTGCCTCGGGCGCCAGATTTATTACCAAAATTTATTTCACTTCTGCAATGTATAAAATGGCAGAAATAACTTTAAACAACGGTGTACTGGAGTTCGTAATTCCACGTCGATACGCTACCTATAAAATTACTACGTTATACTTTTTAATAACGAAATTAAATGTGAGAAACTTGAAAGAAAGTCATTCGAGATTAATAATCAGTTAAGTTTATAAAGTGGAAGCCACCCACTTTTGAGTCAAGTTTGGTTCAACTGTCACAGAAGTTACCGGTCAACCGCCCAAAGTCGCTGCCTCCACTCTAAGTTTGTCCTTTACAACTCCCCATTGTCGAAATTCAAATCTGCCCCTCTCGAATACTGACCGATACGTTCCTTTTATTGTCCCCAAATTGCCGAGGATCGCATTGAGGACCGCTGCTCATTTAAATTTCAGCCGTTCGACCTCGGCCCGATCCGCCACGGAAAACATTCATGTGCGAGCCCTCCCCCTCCTCTTTGACACAGGACGCGGGATAAATCCCATCGACGACCCACTTTTTTACATGTAAAGCGTATGGAAATTGAGTTTTATGCACTGTTTCACCAATAAATAACAAGCAGGGAAGGATCTTTTGTACGTGGCGGTCGAGAACAGGAGGAAACACAGAAAAGCAATTTGCTAGATCGGCTGATCGAATCAATTCTAGCCGTTATCGATCGGGACGTCCGGGATCTCCCTCCGGCTTATAGTGGCACCGTGCGTCGCTCGCGGGGAATGCACGGAGATAAGATGTGTAGGGACTCGAGTGTACACTTCGACGCTTCGAACGCGAAGGGAGAGGCTTATGGGATTCCCTGCGAGGTGCGAGCTTTAGTTGTATTCTAATGATTAGCTTGAATCTACTCTACGACTGCTAAAAAGGTGTACGAATGGGAGAATGTTCTCGGGGAGCTGAGATGAAAGTCGGGAACGTTCTTGGTAATTCCCAAATATAAAATAATTCTTGATATTCAAACTGCCGACGTTTCGTTCATTATTGTGAACATAATCAGCTCTAAAACTATAAATATGTTAAGTATCTCTTATATAACTAAAAAAGTATCACTTACATGTCATCAAGATAAAAAATTTGACATGTTTGATATTTGATAACTGTATATCAGTTGTTTAAAAATTTATTAGAAGGCCATTATAAATAATAGAAATCTTCAAAATTGTGAGTGCTACACTAGTGTCAAAAAATGTCAAAAAATGAAAAGATGAAGGATTAAATCTGTAACATTTGTTTTGAAAATGTGATAGTTTTCATATGTTCAATTCATGAATTCAACTCCGCAACGAGTTGATTCCATGAAGACAATACCTTCGATGAAGACAATATTGAGACTTAAATGCAACGAATAAGATAAGCGAATAAGCTCGAGAGTGTATACGTTAAATCTAATGTAAAAAGGTGTACGTTTTAGCCGTGATTTAAGTGTGTTTTTTCCAACGTAACCTCGTAACGCCTCTACCGATTTTGATGTACGATTTTTTTAAGATATGTTTTGGAGGTGGTACCTCAGATAATGGCGCAATTAAACAGTTGATACAAATCAGACATTTATTTCTAGAAAAGACGGTGGTAGTATGCAGTAGCTCAAACAAATTTACTTGTGGAAGGGAGTGAGAGAGAGAGAGAGAGAGAGGTATTATGTATATGACACAAGACATAAAAGACAAGGTTAATGAATGTGATGGTTTTAGGTGACATCTGGTGAACCTATTTAATAACGAAAGGATGAAGGATGAAATCTGTACTGTTAGTGTTGGAATTATAAGAATATACCTACCGGTAATATAGATGTCTTTTGATCGGGTTACTTGAATAGTTTGTAGTATGCTTGAGCAAAGTTCTGAAAATCTTGTTGCCTTTTTACATTATTGTTCGATGCTTTAATATGTACAGCCTCTTTGAACAATCTTCTAATCCAACTTGGATCCTGCTTTAATATCGAAACATTGTCAGATTTCATCCTTAATCCTTTCGTTATCAAATAGGTTCAGCAGGAGATGTCACCTAAAACCGACACTTGTTAATTTCAAATTTTAAGAACAGACAAGAACAATATAGTGTCACACGCCTGAAGGCCTAGGGCCCAAAGGGAGTGCTCTGGTTGGGGGTGTAGTCAGGTAGAGATTGAAAAAGAAGACATGGCAACACGGACAATATTTATTTGAGCATCAAACACTGGGGAGAAAACATCGGAAACAAAGTTAAGCGAGTGATCAAAGGTAGAAAGTGAGAAAAGGTTAAAGGGAGGTGGTTGCTTACTGTTGGGTGACGATGGGCAGCAGGCGCAAGGCTCCTGCAATTAGCGGCATGTCGAGGGACGGACTCTCAGACGGGTAGCGTGACGTGGTACTTGATGACTGACCCCTCGATCGTTATGATCGATCCGTATAAATATGTGCGGGATGTTTATGAACGTGATGTCGTACCTGTCCGAGAGTCGCGTATCGTCCTTCGGTTTAAGGTCGCCTCGGTGCTGAATAAGCTTAGACGGCGACCTATTTTCGCTAATTGGGGCCGCATCGCGACAATAGTACAAAAAATTGGGTATAGATATCCATACACCTTCCGGGTACCCCAATGACCTTAGTATTACTTTGATACTAGCCCAACACGCTCACGTTTTAGAGGGTTTCTATTCTTAATAATGGCCCTCCAATAAACTTATAAACAGCGATATACAGTGATCAAATCAATGTATGTCGGACGATTATGTCATGTTTCCATTTCCTGTAAAAACTATAAGTGTTACCTTTGGTTATATAAGAGATGTTTACCATATCTTTGTAGAGCCATGAATATGTCCGAAATCACTGAAGAAACGTCGGCATGACATAAGGACAATCTGAACAACTCGTTGTTTTAATTGGTTAATTGGGGACACTTCAAGAACGTTCCTGTCGTTACAAAACAGTTTCTTTACCGACGCTTATTTTATTGTCGCGTATTATTAGGAGTTATATTCTTCGCGGATTCGGAATCAGAAGTAATTATTTTCGCTGGCACTTACCGAATAGTAATTTTTTTCAACCAATACTTTTTAATATTAATTGTTTTCGTGGACGCATGAATAGAAATGACTTTATTCGCTGACGCATTATACTTGTACATTATACTCTTCGCCGCGTTCTTCAGAGTTATACTCTTCGTAGACACCGGCGATATGTCCTCTGGAGTATTTGGTACGGAGGGTAAATGTCCAGGGGGTTAGTGTCCGTGGGGGTGGGTGACTGTTTTCGTGGACGCATGAATGGAAATGAGTTTATTCGCTGACGCATTATACTTGTACATTGTACTCTTCGCTGCATTCTTCAGAGTTGTACTCTTCGCAGGCACCGGCGATATGTCCTGGGGTATTTGGTACGGAGGGTAAATGTCCAGGGGGTTAGTGTCCGGGGGTGTGGATGATTGTCTCGTGGTTTATTGTCCTAGAACACTTCGATACGTGTCCGAACGTAGGGCAGGAAGATCAACGAACCCGAGCGTCCTACCAACGGTCCCGTCAGTAGGTAATGGGGCACTTCAGACCACCCCCACCACTACCCGCTTCGAACCGGTAGCGGTTCGAAGCGGTTCCAGACCGGTTCAAAGCGGTTCCAGACCGGTTAGAAGGGGAGTAGTGGTGGAGAGTCTGAAGTGCCCCATTACCTACTAAGATTTTCCCGATTTTCGCGTTCCGAGACGAACCACGACCCGAAACTTTTCCCTCCATCCCGCAGGACTTTTGTTCGCGGCTCTTCCTCCCCCCTCGTCCCGCCTCGCCACCCTTTCTTTATCGCCTCCCCTCCGCGGCTTCATCACGGAACTCCATTACCCGGAGCCGGCTTAATCCGGGCCCCGTAAAATATTTTACTGCGGTAGACGTTATTCGATCCGGTACTGCGAACGTCGTCGGTTTAGGCGGTCATTTCCTTTTTAATTTCCCGGCGAGTCCCCCCCGTGCGAGCCGAGGGTGGGAACGGGAAGACCGTCACCTCCGTGACACCTCCGAACGATGCGGCGGCTCGTAAACCGTCCGTTTGTGATTGGGATTTTCCATTATGGCGTAAGGCGATTTATCGGCGACGAGTTGGGAGTTCGTTTCGGGGATGGAAATTTCCTTGAAATTATAATCGATTTACTGGATTACTCTGTTTTATCTTCGGGAAGTTTTTTGAAGGAGGATGAGCAGAAGGAAGGAAAAACTTCTACTCATCATGGTCAACTGAGAGAACTTGGACAACCTCCTGTTGTTGAAGTCTGCTAGTCGAGCAAACGTTGTCCTTACGTACAAGAATCGCCTGTTAGCAACAAAGAAGACCATGGTACTTATCTGGTTCCTGAATGAATGTCTACGACATAAGGTGTTCCCTCCATCGATTTCCATCGGGACCAACTTGGATTCCGATACAGCTAGAAGATCTATCTTAAATGCTAAGGAGTGTTGGATTCGTTATGCTCCAAACTCGACTACATCAACGTGGAACTGAGAACCGCCTTCTACTCCATCACTTCTCTCCTGTCCAACTTGGAGTTCAATGTTTTTAATCGAGATGTTAGACATTATGTTGAGTACATAGGTAAGATGGTTCAGGCACCACGTGAACAAATTGAATTGGTTAATAACATAAAGTGTTGGCAGGATATAAAGTTTTTCCTTCATTCTACTCAGCATGGCCAACTGTGAGAACTTGGACAACCTCCTTTTGAGGATGAGCAGTTTGAGGTTTCGGTGGATTATGTCTGAGCCTTACTTACAATCGAACTGAGTTAACTTGGCCGGTCATCTGTGCAGAACGGGAAGAGAGAAAGTAGATGATAAGACAGAAACAGAGATACAGCGTAATGAAGTGAGAGTGAGAGCCACAAAGTCACAAGCCAACCTAAATCAGTCGTACTGTACTTACTTACTATGTAGGGCTGTAGGGTCTAGGGACTATATGGGTCTTTGCTGCCTTAGCTATTTGCCTTCATCTATTTCGGCCATACGCAAGGTGGTCACTATTCTGTATACGCACGGTGTCCAGATCTCTCTTGATATTTCCCTCCAGCGCATGCGTGGTCTTCCTAGTAGTCTCTTTTACCTACGGGATTCTTTCCCATCATGAGTCTCTCCCTAGTTTGTCTTTTAATGTGACCGGCCCATCTCAACCTTTGGGATATGATTTCCTTCACTACGTCTGCGTCTTTGTATTCTTCTAGCTCTTTATTCGCTCTTATTCGGATTTGTTGGGTTTCCTGATCCCTATTCGGTGCAAATCTTTCTTAAAATCTTCCTCTCAAATATCCTGAGCTTGTTCTCGTTCTGTTTCGTTATTTTAGATTTTAGTATTGGTTGCAGTCCATAGACACACGAGATTCGCGAGACAAGACAAGGAGAGGGAGAGTGGGTCAAGATATTATCATGTATGGTAATCTTTTTTCCCTGCTTGTTGGGAATTTTCCCCAAATGTCGCAAAAATTGTCTTGTTTTTAGCTAAAATGTCATAAGTTCTTTGAAGGCTCCGTAACGTCTTTAATTATGTCAGGACTTCCTTAAAATAGCCTTCAGTTGTATTTTACGCTAACAATTGTATCACCTCTTAATTACAATTGTTATTACTATCTTAGAAACTTCCTTAAGTCATTCAGCATCAAAACTGTTTTATGAACTTCAAGAGCAATATGTCAAACTACATGTTAGTATAAGTTAATTGCAGTTCATTGCAAATTATTTAAAAACTTTTCTTTAAAATATCAGATCTGATTTGTGATGATTATAACGGCTTTCAAAATGTTGTCGACACACTACAATTGTCTTAAGTAACTTAGAAAGCTCCCAATTTCCCAAACAATTATATCTCTAACTTCATGTTAATGTGATGCTAAGATGATTGTAACTTCTTTAAGAATATCATTAGTTCAATACAATTATTGTCAAAGGTTACTTAGGAACTACTCAGTTTTTTGAATTGTGTCAACAGTTCTTGTATAATATCTCGAGTTATGCATTAAACTGGCAATCTTTTGTTTTTGGTGGATTACAAATCTTACAATTAAGATTACTGAAATTATTTTGAACGAGTTTTCGATGATATTTCGTAAAAAGAAAGGAATTCAAATCAATGCTCAAAAATTCACAAGGTTCAAAGTAATGTAGTAGTATTATCAAATCGATGTAGTGATCACTCGTCAACGGCGCTATTGAATTTGAAAGCCTTTAAAGCATGGGATTCAGAAACACATTAGTATACCGTATAGGTTATTTACATCAAGACTATGCGACAATTGTGTTTTCATATTTAGAACCACATTGTAGTACAGTATAAATTATTTGCATCAAGACTCAAATTGAATGGACACAACTTGCACAAGATGATTATCTATGCTACAATTGTGTTCTCATATTTAGGAACACATTGTAATACCGTATAGGGTATTTTCATCAAGACTTAGATAGAATGGGCACAGCATACTAAAGGTGCTTGTCACGCGACAATTGTTTTTCATATTTAGAAATGCATTGTAATACCGTATTGGTTATTTGCATCAAGACTCAAATGGAATGGACAAAACTTACACAAGTTGATTGTCTATGCGACAATTATTGTGTTTTTGTATTTAGAAACACGTAATACCTTATAAGTTATTCGCATCAAGACTCAAATAGAATGGGCACAACATACTAAAGGTACTTGTCTATGCGACAAGAATTGCATTGTAATGCCGTATAGGTTATTTGCATCAAGACTCAGATTAAATGGACACAACTTGTACTAGGTGATTGTTTATGCGACAATTGTGTTTTCATATTTAGAAACACGTAATACCTTATAGACTATTTGCACCAAGACTCAAATAGAATGGGCACAACATACTAAAGGTACTTGTCTATGCTACAATTGTTTTTCATATTTAGGAACACATTGAAATACCGTATAGGTTATTTGCATCAAGACTCAAATAGAATGGGCACAACTCACTAAAGGTACTTGTCACGCGACAATTGTTTTTCATATTTAGAAATGCATTGTAATGCCGTATAGGTTATTTGCATCAAGACTCAAATAGAATGGGCACAACACACTAAAGGTACGTGACTATGCGACAAGAACTGCGTTGTAATACCGTATAGGTTATTTGCATCAAGACTCAAATTGAATGTACAACTTACACAAGTTGATTGTCGATGCGATAATTGTGTTTTCATATTTAGAAACACGTAATACCTTATAGTTTATTTGTATCGACTCAACTAGAATGGGCACAACATACTAAAGGTGCTTGCCTATGCGACAATTGTTTTTTATATTCAAGAACACATTGTAATACCTTATAGGTTATTTGCATCAAGACTCAAATAGAATGGGCACAACTCACTAAAGGTGCTTGTCACGCGACAATTGTTTTTCATACTTAGAAATGCATTTAATACCGTATTGGTTATTTGCATCAAGACTCAAATAGAATGGGCACAACATAATAAAGATACTTGTCTATGCGACAATTGTTTTTCATATTTAGGAACACATTGTAATACCGTATAGGTTATTTGCATCAAGACTCAAATTGAATGGATATAACTTGCACCAGGTGATTTTCTTTGCGACAATTGTGTTTTTATATTTATTCGTTACTTATACATGATTTGCCATGTCTTCACTGAATCATCAATCAAAAATCAATCTTTATATGAAATGGAAACAATTTCATGTTCATGTTTCATGTGTATTTGGATTGGCAAACTGATCAGCAAATATAAGAATCCAAGTAATTTCTCGATATAAAGAATAATGTTGCAAATACTCAAGAGCAATATGTCAAACTACATGTTAGTTTAAGTTAATTGCAGTTCATTACAAATTATTTAAAAACTTATCTTTAAAATATCAGATCTGATTTGTGATGATTATAACGGCTTTCAAAATGTTGTCGACACACTACAATTGTCTTAAGTAACTTAGAAAGCTCCCAATTTCCCAAACAATTATATCTCTAACTTCATGTTAATGTGATGCTAAGATGATTGTAACTTCTGTAAGAATATCATTAGTTCAATACAATTATTGTCAAAGGTTACTTAGGAACTACTCAGTTTTTTGAATTGTGTCAACAGTTCTTGTATAATATCTCGAGTTATGCATTAAACTGGCAATCTTTTGTTTTTGGTGGATTACAAATGTTTTGAAGTTATCACAATTGCCAAAAGTGTCTTTACCCTACTCCTTTAAAAAGGTTTAAAATTCATAAACATTGCAATCTACTTTTTATATATCAATTTTTTGTTTAACATAGTCGCAACGCCTTCAAAAGTTCTTTAAAGAGACTTCAATTGTAATAAGTAACATCAGAATTCCCCAACCTCGTTTAAAGCGTAGGATTTTATAGTTCAAACATCGTGCTTTTTTTAAGATAGGTTCAATGGCTGTCTCCAAAGTGGTAAGAAGATGGCTATCTGTTCTTTACAATTGGCATGAGTTTTCTGGAAACGTATTGAAACATGATATTATTGGAACAAACTTCTTTAAAACAGTTACAATCTGCGTTTTAAATAACAAATGTTTATTTAAGATAGTTGCTACTCTTTGTCACAATTAATTTACAGAGTCCTGACCTTCATTTCAACAGCTGCATTTTTAACTTCTTGTTGTTAAGGTCATTTCATCTCCTTTAAAAATATCATCGGTACATTCAATTGATAAAGTGTACTTACAAACTTTTGTACTTCATTGAAAGAGTCACAACATGCGAAAATTGTGTTTTCATATTTAGAAACACGTAATACCTTATAGGTTATTGGCATCAAGACTCAAATAGAATGGGCACAACATACTAAGGTACTTGTCTATAGGACAATTATTTCTCATATTTAGAAATACATTGTAATACCGTATAGGTTATTTGCATCAAGACTCGCACAAGTTGATTGTTTATGCGACAATAATGGTGTTTTCATATTTATAAACACGTTGTTATACCTATAGGTTATTTGCATCAAGACTCAAATAGAATGGGCACAGCATACTAAAGGTACTTGTCTATGCGACAATTGTTCTTCATGTTTAAAAATACATTGTAATACCGTATAGGTTATTTGCATCAAGACTCAAATTGAATGGATATAACTTGCACCAGGTGATTTTCTTTGCGACAATTGTGTTTTTATATTTATTCGTTACTTATACATGATTTGCCATGTCTTCACTGAATCATCAATCAAAAATCAATCTTTATATGAAATGGAAACAATTTCATGTTCATGTTTCATGTGTATTTGGATTGGCAAACTGATCAGCAAATATAAGAATCCAAGTAATTTCTCGATATAAAGAATAATGTTGCAAATACTCAAGAGCAATATGTCAATCTACATGTTAGTTTAAGTTAATTGCAGTTCATTACAAATTATTTAAAAACTTATCTTTAAAATATCAGATCTGATTTGTGATGATTATAACGGCTTTCAAAATGTTGTCGACACACTACAATTGTCTTAAGTAACTTAGAAAGCTCCCAATTTCCCAAACAATTATATCTCTAACTTCATGTTAATGTGATGCTAAGATGATTGTAACTTCTGTAAGAATATCATTAGTTCAATACAATTATTGTCAAAGGTTACTTAGGAACTACTCAGTTTTTTGAATTGTGTCAACAGTTCTTGTATAATATCTCGAGTTATGCATTAAACTGGCAATCTTTTGTTTTTGGTGGATTACAAATGTTTTGAAGTTATCACAATTGCCAAAAGTGTCTTTACCCTACTCCTTTAAAAAGGTTTAAAATTCATAAACATTGCAATCTACTTTTTATATATCAATTTTTTGTTTAACATAGTCGCAACGCCTTCAAAAGTTCTTTAAAGAGACTTCAATTGTAATAAGTAACATCAGAATTTCCCAACCTCGTTTAAAGCGTAGGATTTTATAGTTCAAACATCGTGCTTTTTTTAAGATAGGTTCAATGGCTGTCTCCAAAGTGGTAAGAAGATGGCTATCTGTTCTTTACAATTGGCATGAGTTTTCTGGAAACGTATTGAAACATGATATTATTGGAACAAACTTCTTTAAAACAGTTACAATCTGCGTTTTAAATAACAAATGTTTATTTAAGATAGTTGCTACTCTTTGTCACAATTAATTTACAGAGTCCTGACCTTCATTTCAACAGCTGCATTTTTAACTTCTTGTTGTTAAGGTCATTTCATCTCCTTTAAAAATATCATCGGTACATTCAATTGATAAAGTGTACTTACAAACTTTTGTACTTCATTGAAAGAGTCACAACATGCGAAAATTGTGTTTTCATATTTAGAAACACGTAATACCTTATAGGTTATTGGCATCAAGACTCAAATAGAATGGGCACAACATACTAAGGTACTTGTCTATAGGACAATTATTTCTCATATTTAGAAATACATTGTAATACCGTATAGGTTATTTGCATCAAGACTCGCACAAGTTGATTGTTTATGCGACAATAATGGTGTTTTCATATTTATAAACACGTTGTTATACCTATAGGTTATTTGCATCAAGACTCAAATAGAATGGGCACAGCATACTAAAGGTACTTGTCTATGCGACAATTGTTCTTCATGTTTAAAAATACATTGTAATACCGTATAGGTTATTTGCATCAAGACTCAAATTGAATGGATACAACTTGCACCAGTTGATTGTCGATGCAACAATTGTGTTTTCTTATTTAGAAAAACGTAATACCTTATAGGTTATTTGCATCAAGACTCAAATAGGATGGGCACAACACACTAAAGGTACTTGTCTATGCGACAAGGATTGCATTGTAATACAGTATAGGTTATGCATCAAGACACAAATTGAATGTACAACTTGCACAAGTTGATTGTCTATGAGACAATTGTGTTTTCATATTTAGAAACACGTTGTAATACTGTATAGGTTATTTGCATCAAGACTCAAATAGAATGGTCAAAACTTCCTTGAAAGTCATAACTTCTTTGAAAACGTTAAAATTTAAAGGGATATTTGATACTTTATTATCTTTTGCAAATAATTTTAATAACCTCCTCGGTTGTCATAATTTAACAGTAAAAATAACACTGTTTAATATCATTTTATTGAGGGCATATTTTTAACTCTTATTTAATAAAATCGACATATTTCATGTTTATACAGGTACATACTATGCATATTTGCCTTTCCCTATAGATTCAACGCACATACCGTTAATGGAAATGCAATTCACCCTCACTTACTTCAAACGAGTTTCAGAATTTTAAAGTAGATTTTCGATGAAAGCCCTCAGTGCCACAACATGTCAACTCATGGAGCGCTATTAGAATAAAAGCGGGAGTAAATTCCCCTTCTCGCTGATATCACCAACCTTTGCTCTGGTAACTCGTACGTGCGGCACAATGGCTTTCTCTGTTGCATCGATGTCCATAACTAGCACACGCGATACTCAATCCAAGGTAGCGTAGGTACATATTTGACGTGATATTGCATCGAGTAAATTTAATATAAATGTAAATAGACGCCGTAATGAGCTTCCCGTTTTAATTAAATCATTTGTATACGTCGAGCGTCCTCGAACCGTCGAGCATCGATACCGTTCGGTGTGCGGCGAGATAAAACCTTTTAATTATTTCCCCTCCGTACGTACGCACTGTACGTAACTTTTCCGAACGCCTCGTATTTCCGAAAACCACCCCCGAAAGCGATAAGGGTGGAGGAACGACTGTATGTGTGTGTGACAGAGAGAGATAGGACGCTGTTTACGTACGCTGCGGCGGCAGACTATCGGGATATTTCTTCGTCCCTATCGGACTCGTTTATCTCCCTGGTCGATGTTATTTCTCATCCGAGCTAATTTACTTTTGATAAGAGGGCGGAAATGTCCCGAGTTCGCACGTCATTCCAGGGTAATTTTACGAGTCCCCGGCTCGCATCGAGGATTTCCCTTGCTGGGAGGAATGGCCTCCAGTATTTTTCTTACAAACCCAGGTAGGGCAGCCAAAACAAAAACCTCAAGTCTGTAAAAGACGCCGCCATTACATCCGCATGATTTGCCCATTAAAATGTATCGTCACGTATAAGGGCGGTAATTGGGTCG
The DNA here is from genome assembly GCA_946251905.1 of Cryptocephalus moraei. Taxonomy (NCBI): domain Eukaryota; kingdom Metazoa; phylum Arthropoda; class Insecta; order Coleoptera; family Chrysomelidae; genus Cryptocephalus; species Cryptocephalus moraei. The sequence goes on along the minus strand of OX276462.1, from coordinate 6,681,823 downwards.
TGTAATTGAGTTGTGAGCAATACGTGAAGTCTCCTACGTTAATCAACTAAAGGGATTTCTTATTTTTATTTACGATCTTAAACTGACCGTGAATTGAATGCGTCGTAACATGGACCGTCGCGAAAATCATAAACAAATTTATTATTAAGTAATATTTGTGTAAATACATATATATTTCTAATTGTCATCGGTACGCACTTTGATGAAGTTAATACCTTAGTCAAAACAAACATTTTACAGTCACTTACAGTTACAGTTATACTTACAGTTTGTGAACAATGTCCCAAAGATTTGGCAGCACTAGAACAATCCATCTCATTTTATTGACTGAGAGAAAATTTTAACCGTCTTATACCAAATACCAGAAATAGTACTTGGTACGTATTGTCGCGGTGTGGCCCCTAGCGAAACTAGGTCACCGCCTAAGCTAATTCAGCGCTGAGGTGACCTAGACCGAAGGACGATGCGTGACGCGGATAGGCGGCGGGCACGTTTGTCAGCAAACGAGAAGTATTTATACGGATCAATTAAATCGATCATTGATCAGTCTCCAGCACCCCTTCACGCTGCCCGTCCGAGAGTCCGCCCTATTGGACATGTCGCTAGTTGGGAAAGCCACGTACCGGCCACCCTTCCACAAGTGCAAGTGAGCAACCACCCCTCTTTAACCTTTTGTCATTTGGTAAACTCTTCTATTCACTATTTATCATTTTTGCCCTTTTAATATGCTCTCTCTCCTAAGTGTTTTTTACCCAATAAACCGTCATTATTGTTACCCTGTCTTTTTGCATTGTCTACCTGCATACACCTCTAACCAGAGCACTCTGTTTGGGCCTTAGGCCCTTAGGCGTGTGACAGTATTGACGTAACCCTTACCTTATTACCATGATCTTGCCCCACTTTCCCACCTCAAACTCCTAAACCTTATCTCCATAGAAATTTTGAATAGCCGGACGCTTCCTACGCTCGCCGGAGATAATCCCCGCTGCTTCGCAACTTTGTATGTACATATGTATGCATGTACGTAGTGACGTAAAATCCTGACGACGTGGCCGTAAAAGTGTCGCGCAATAACGTCCCAGAAAGGACTGAATTACATGCCGAATCGAACTTTGTATAAACGTTTTATACGGAAAGCGCTGCGGCGTTCTTTTGAACGTTGCATGAATTTTTGATGCCCAAACGGTTAGGAAGTCGTTCCAATCATTCGGACAGTAGAGACGTAACACGTTGGCCTGCTGGTATTCCAAGGAGATGCGTTATCGAATAATTGTAACTTTAATATACGCTTAAAGTAACCCTTACGCCCTCTTATCAATTTCTTTGCTCCGCCCTGAAATAATGAAATTCAAATTGCGTTTCCTCTTGATCCCATTTCGGTCGCCGTTTAATTTAAGTGGCCGATTTACAAATTCCCCGACGCGTCCCGGAGGCTTATGAAATTTTATTTAAGTTCCGCGGGACGTGCCCGCGAAATTGAAACGATGCCTGGAACGAGGCAAACAAACCTTTAATTCGATTTGTGGTATAGTAAAAAAATGAAATAATCGCGCGAGAGGCGCTTTTTATAATTACAATTATGTAATTAAGTACTATGTCATGTAATGGGTCATGTTTGGTTAGTTCCGGTGATGATATCAATTACTATACATGTTGCTTTTTGGGCGGAGATTCAACCATCTAAACTCGATCAAAACCCTTAAAAATATTCCGGTATTCCCGTTATTACCATTGCCCTGGCTGTTAGCGTAATGAGCGTTGAGCGAAAGGGGAAAACGCCCGGGAGGGTGCTAGATTCGGTTTAAATATCGAGAGATATAATCCGGGATTATTTTACTGAGATCGTCTCGACGAGAGTCTGATTAGAGGCGCGATATCAACCGCCGTACAGTACTAACGTTTATGTTTATTATATTTTTGTATGTGCCTTAAACTAATTCAAGGGAACAATAATAATCTTTAGCATAATGTCGGATGAGCGAGGGCAGAATGCCTGGAAGGAGCCGAGTTTCGGGTAAATATTAAGAGGGAGAGGGTGGAGGGGGTATAATCCGCGATTGTTGCAGAAGGATAATCTAGGGAAATCTTATTTGGGGGATGGGGGTGTTGTTCATCGTTAAACACCTGTAAATAATTTGGCCCGACGATGCAATTAAGACTATTGAACTTATTTTGAACGAGTTTTCGATGATATTTCGTAACAAGAAAGGAACTCAAATCAATGCTCAAATTCACAACGTTCAAAGTAATGTAGTAGTATTATCAAATCGATGTAGTGATCACTCGACGACGACGCTATTGAATTTGAAAGTCTTTCTAGCATGGGATTCAGAAACACATTATAATACCGTATAGGTTATTTACATCAAGACTATGCGAGAATTGTGTTTTCATATTTAGGACCACATTGTAGTACCGTATATGTTATTGGCATCAAGACTCAAATTGAATGGACACAACTCGCACAAGATGATTATCTATGCTAAAATTGTGTTCTCATATTTAGGAACACATTGTAATACCGTATAGGGTATTTTCATCAAGACTTAGATAGAATGGGCACAGCATACTAAAGGTGCTTGTCACGCGACAATTGTTTTTCATATTTAGAAATGCATTGTAATACCGTATTGGTTATTTGCATCAAGACTCAAATGGAATGGACAAAACGTACACAAGTTGATTGTCTACGCGACAATTATTGTGTTTTTGTATTTAGAAACACGTAATACCTTATAAGTTATTTGCATCAAGACTCAAATAGAATGGGCACAACATACTAAAGGTACTTGTCTATGCGACAAGAATTGCATTGTAATGCCGTATAGGTTATTTGCATCAAGACTCAGATTAAATGGACACAACTTGTACTAGGTGATTGTTTATGCGACAATTGTGTTTTCATATTTAGAAACACGTAATACCTTATAGACTATTTGCACCAAGACTCAAATAGAATGGGCACAACATACTAAAGGTACTTGTCTATGCTACAATTGTTTTTCATATTTAGGAACACATTGTAATACCGTATAGGTTATTTGCATCAAGACTCAAATAGAATGGGCACAACTCACTAAAGGTGCTTGTCACGCGACAATTGTTTTTCATATTTAGAAATGCATTGTAATACCGTATTGGGTATTTGCATCAAGACTCAAATAAAATGGGCACAACACACTAAAGGTACGTGACTATACGACAAGAACTGCATTGTAATACCGTATAGGTTATTTGCATCAAGACTCAAATTGAATGTACAACTTACACAAGTTGATTGTCGATGCGATAATTGTGTTTTCATATTTAGAAACACGTAATACCTTATAGGTTATTTGCATCGACTCAACTAGAATGGGCACAACATACTAAAGATACTTGTCTATGCGACAATTGTTTTTCATATTTAGGAACACATTGTAATACCGTATAGGTTATTTGCATCAAGACTCAAATTGAATGGATATAACTTGCACCAGGTGATTTTCTTTGCGACAATTGTGTTTTCATATTAACTCGTTACTTATACATGATTTGCCATGTCTTCACTGAATCAGCAATCAAAAATCAATCTTTATATGAAATGGAAACAATTTCATGTTCATGTTTCATGTGTATTTGGATTGGCAAACTGATCAGCAAATATAAGAATCCAAGTAATTTCTCGATATAAAGAATAATGTTGCAAATACTCAACATTTTAAACGATATACATAATATTTAAGCAGTTCAGTAAGTATGCCAGGCCCAATACATCATTTAGTCTACGTTTTAATTAATAGTAACTCTCCGTTGGTTTCGAAAGTTGTGGCAAGTTTTTATTAGGTTAGTGTGACGAGATAGAAACTTAAATGTTGGATAAAACTCTTTTTTTGTTTTTAATTTACGAAGGAATGTTTTATATCTTTTACACATCGACGTGTTGAAGTATACAAATGAACAGATCGTTCAGCATCAATGTATGTGTATTTAAAGACCTAATTTTATTATTTTTGTAGTGAAATTCGCATAATAAGTAAAAGGATAATTTGGGATAGTTAAGGAAGGAATTCAACTTTGAGATAACTGTTTCCTTGACTTCATCAGGAAGCAGCAAGCCATTCCAACTTCCTAATCTTTAGTATCTGAAAAGCTCTTATCGTCCCCGGTTATGAATTTCGCCATAATTCCCATTCAAATGTCATATTACGGGTCAGAATTGCCCTCATTCAAACTTTCCGGAGGAAGATAAACCTTCCTATATCAGCGAGCGGAATTACCCCACAATTTTATATATACATCGCGTCTCGTCCCCGTCTCTCTCCCTCCCCCTTCCTCTCCGGTGTGTTATTACTTTCCATTACTCGAGTCTAAACAGTATAGGCAACATCCTCCATTACGGTCCGGAATTGCCGAGGTATTCTTCTCGAGACAAGCCGGTTTTTCCATTAAAACTAATTGCTCCGCTCGCTGTTTTATATTCAGGCGGGACTCCTGGCGGCCCTATCACTATCCCGGGACGGGAAGGTACTAATTAAAATTCAAATTAATATATGATCGTCCCGTGTTTCTGCCGAGAATTCTGATTGTTTCCGGAACGGGGGAGCGGTGCCCTCTCCGATGAATTCGGCTCGACCTCTCGACTCCGGGCCTCCTTTACTAATTAAGGGTCAGTTTCAGGGACGTCCCGGACCGAGTAAATATAAACTTTCGGTTTTTCGCCGTCCGAAGAATGGGCGGCGGTCTCGACTGCGGCTTAATAAGGGTCGCACTGTAAAGCGATATATCTTCAGGCACTTGAATCTGTTTCATGAAAGCACCGAGAATACCGAGACCGAAAAGAGAGCTTGATGGCGTTGGTGCAAAATGGTCCTTGAAATAAAATCAACGACGTACACGTCTAGTAGGATAATAATTATAGACTGTGTTACATTAATATCAATCTATGCAATACGTATGTCAAGAACAGAGATGTATTCTAAGCACTATGCGCATACCGTGATCTCCAGTTGGAAATGTGGAAATTGACATAACTGAGGAGGGATATGACAACATTCTGTATGTTATAGACTTGCAGAAAGGTCAAGTATTGTCACGTATAAGGGCAGTAACAAAGGCGCGTCATAGAGCCAAGACAATATGTGAAGTCTTTTACGTTAACACTGGCTGCCACGGAAATCATAAGGAAGTTTATTAACAAAAATAAGTACGTGAGAATCACTCAAAATAAATTAAGCCTCAACTGTTATGGCTATTCGGCTCTTCTCTAGGTTTTATGGTGAGGTTACCAATCCCTTGGTTCCTTCGGACTCGGAGGCTAATGAGTCGTATCGGATTTATCGCATCGAATTTCCGAACCTCCCCATTCCTCCCCTAATTGAACCCAAACAGAACGCGTCCGTTATCTACATAACCCTACGTGTGTGTGTATATACGTATGTAGATTTCTCGGAGTCGGGAAGCGGAAAATCCGCCCCCTTCGTCCTTCATCGTAACTCTGCCATCGATCTCTCTCTCTCTCTCGCTCCCTTATGATTTATTTATAGCAATTAAAGCTTTCGGGCATGTACTTATCTGGCGACCGGACCGGAATGACCTCTTGTTACTTTCGGCCGGGGGACGATTTATAAAATTCGAGAGAGAGAGAGGGAAGGGGAGGATAATTAGAAAGATCGTATGATTCGACGTGGATAAATAATAAATCGTTTCCTCACGTGAAAGCCGAAGGAGGAACTCTTTATGTTAGACGGCATGGGGATATGGAAATTCCTATCCTTTCGGGAACCTTCTTGATAGTACACGAACATTTTACGGCGTTCCAAGAATTTCACCAGTTCCCCGAATCTATCTCGTTAGGAATTTCTTTGAAGAGACTCATTCCGACGGGCGCTTATCTTTATGGCAGGCTATTTCGTTACAATATAATACACAATTTAGCGAAATAGTTGCAATTCTAAAATTCATTGAAGTAATCAAGACTATTGATTGTAAGTCGTGTCGTTATAGGTTAATTGCATCAATTATTGCTGCAATAATATAAGTTAATTGAAGTTACTATTAAGAATATTAACGGATTTGTGCCTTAGTCAAAACCGTAAATGCCGTGATAGCTCACTCATCCAGGTAGCCAAGCAGTTACCTGGCTGAGGTAACGAAGAAGAATAAGAAGAAGAAGGTACTTCACATCTCTAAATAAAAGTCTGAGAAGTCAAATCTTAACTACATGATTTTATTGAAAATGGGACCCTTCAAAGGTATCGTAAGATTGAACGAAGGGGTAAAGTGGTCTAACGTAACTGGACCGTATGTCCAGTGATAATAGTGATGAATCTGATCTACAGGTTGTAAGGCAGTAGACGCTCTTACAGATTGGAGACAGGGCGTGACGTAATCTTCGGAATAGATCTGAGGACGTATCTTGCAGAGCTTGGGTGTGTTAGTTGTAAATTGGAGACAGGGCGTGACGTAATCTCTGGTGTGGATCTGAGGACGTATCTTGCAGAGCTTGTGGGTGTTAGTTTTAGATTGGAAACAGGGCGTGACGTAATCTCTGGTGTGGATCTGAGGACGTATCTTGCAGAGCTTGTGGGTGTTAGTTGTAGATTGGAGGCAGGGCGTGACGTTATCTCCGGCGTAGATCTGAGGACGTCTCTTGCAGAGCTTAGGTGTGTTAGTTGTAAATTGGAGACAGTACGTGACTTTATCTCCAGCGTAGATTTGAGGACGTCTCTTGCAGAGCTGTGTGTTAGTTGTAGATTGGAGACAGGGCGTGACGTAATCTCTGGTGTGGATCTGAGGACGTATCTTGTAGAGCTTAGGAGTGTTAGTTGGAGATTGGAGACAAGGCGTGACGTAATCTCCGGCGGAGATCTGAGGACGTATCTTGCAGAGCTCTGTGTTAGTTGTAGATTGGAGACAGGGCGTGACGTAATATCTGGTGTGGATCTTGCTTGAAGTTCTTGTAGCTTGGAGACGAGGCATGACGGTGTTATCTCTCAGGGCGTATCGTGAGAGCTTGTAGTTTTGGGGTAACAAAATGTAGACATTTTAACGTGAAGCAGATCTTGCTATCTAGTTTGATGTCGGATATAAAATCGGTTCCGGGCAATCCCGCCGACCGTTCTTTGGCGGCACTGGCGATAAAACTGATAAATGATAATAAACAGTGCGCGATCAATCTGCACCGTAGGTAATTCCGGCTCCGGGATTAATCTCCAGCCCTCCTCGTCGAATCGTCGCAGGCAGCGTAATACCCGCGCTCTCCATCAATTTGATCGATGGCGATGCTGTCCAAGCGGTCGCGACATCCTCGATCAAATCGGAGGCGATATAATACGCGCCTCGCGTCGCATGCAACTGATTTTTGAACTTTCCATTAATTCAATTCGCCCGGTGGCGGTTTCATTAATCCGCGGGTCGAGGCTGTTCGTGACGCGGAGCGTGTTATCAATTACCGCGTAAGATCCTCATCAATCCTCGTGCGGGGACAATGCGAGCCTCCTCTCGTCAAGAGACGTCGCGAGTTACGTCCGAAGCAAATCTCTCCATTTTTCCACTTTCGCAGTACGAATCTCGGCGCCTCGCTAATTAAGTACCGTCGAACAATCAATTTTATTTTCGATGGAGGAGGAGGCGTCGAAGGCTCTTCTTTTTCTGCGAACGTTCGATGTAATTTCTACGCCGATTCTGCTGATTTCCCTCCGTCCCTAATTGGAGTCACTTTGAGGAATTAAACCCAATTATGTGCTCGCGAAGAAAGAGATCACAGAGGAGCGCGTCGAATAATGAACGTGGAAATTGGAGGAAAAATCGCGAAAGTCGCCGGGGAAATTATTAATTTCTAATAAACTTTCGGGTGGTGAGGGGAGAGGGTGGGTCGGCCTGAAAATGTCATCTTCGATCGAATAAGAGTAATTTTTCCTTCTAATACTTTAAAATTAGTTAGGGTGGATACTGATAATTACTATGGCGATGGTATAACCCAATCACTTCTATTTAATTCTATCAGTTGTATAAAAGGCGCCAAAAACACTGATGTTAACAAATATAAATCGCGAGGTTTTCCTACTATGCTTTGTTAATTTTTTTTTATTATTATTACACAATTTAAAAACAAATTTTTAATAAAAAAACGTTTATTCGAAAATGTGGTTCAAAACTTATTAATGGTAAGTGATTGAGGATGGACTTTTGGTACCGGAAATACTACTAATCTGCATTCAAATTAGCCTATTGGCGCCCAACAGTCGGAATCTAATTTAAACAGTCGAGGATTTTTCTGTATTTCCATATAAACTTGTACCTAATTGCTACTTAAAATTTGTATTTCAGGGAGTAAAAATATCCGTTACAATGTCTTACCATAATCGTTTTTAAGTACATTGCATTGAGATATCTTGCTAAATGTTGCACGTAAAACTAACAAAAGTTGCAGTGTGTTTCAAAAATTATAAAAGGCAAGTGATCCATAATGAAATTCCGTTAGTACTGAAAATACTACTAATGTGCATTTAAAATCAGCTGATTGACGCAGAACAGTCCGTGAACGAAGTGTGAAGTGGTCCGTCTTTTCGAACTTGTAGTATTTGTAGTCTAGGTGTCCTGGTTAAGTTGCTTTTGACTTACTCAGGACTCTTCTCGCTTTGTAGTCGCGAAGAAGTTAAGATCCGGCTCGAAGGACCATGAACGAAGTGTGAACTGATCCGTCTTTTCGAACTTGTCGTATTTGTAGTCTCGGTGTCCTGGTAAAGTTGCTTTTGACTTACTCAGGAGCTTTCTTGCGTCGCTGGACTCGAAGGGCTCGAAGGAGCATGAACGAAGTGTGAATGGTCCGTCTTTTCGAACTTGTACTATTTGTAGTCTCGGTGTCCTGGTAAAGTTGCTTTTGACTTACTCAGGAGCTTTCTTGCGTCGCTGGACTCGAAGGGCTCGAAGGACCATGAACGAAGTGTGAAATGGTCCATCTTTTCGAACTTGTACTATTTGTAGTCTCGGTGTCCTGGTAAAGTTGCTTTTGACTTACTCAGGAGCTTTCTTGTGTCGCTGGACTCGAAGGGCTCGAAGGACCATGCACGAAATGTGAATGGTCCGTCTTTTCGAACTTGTCGTATTTGTAGTTTTGGTGTCCTGGTGAAGTTGCTTTTGACTTACTCAGGAGCTTTCTTGTGTCGCTGGACTCGAAGGGCTCGAAGGACCATGAACGAAGTGTGAATGGTCCGTCTTTTCGAACTTGTCGTATTTGTAGTCTCGGTGTCCTGGTGACGTTGCTTTTGACTTACTCAGGAGTTTTCTTGTGTCGCTGGACTCGAAGGGCTCGAAGGACCATGCACGAAGTGTGAATGGTCCGTCTTTACGAACTTGTCGTATTTGTAGTTTTGGTGTCCTGGTGAAGTTGCTTTTGACTTACTCAGGAGCTTTCTTGTGTCGCTGGACTCGAAGGGCTCGAAGGACCATGAACGAAGTGTGAATGGTCCGTCTTTTCGAACTTGTCGTATTTGTAGTCTCGGTGTCCTGGTGACGTTGCTTTTGACTTACTCAGGAGTTTTCTTGTGTCGCTGGACTCGAAGGGCTCGAAGGACCATGAACGAAGTGTGAAATGGTCCGTCTTGTCCGTATTTGTAGTCTCGGTGTCCTGGTGAAGTTGCTTTTGACTTACTCAGGAGCTTTCTTGGGTCGCTGGACTCGAAGGGCTCGAAGGACCATGAACGAAGTGTGAAGTGGCCTCTGTAGAGAGTGGACTGTATGTAGTTTCTCTCTCGTAGCTCGTGGGTGGCTGCGGAGATGAATCTTGTCTCCAGGTTGTAAGGCTGAAGACGGTCTAGTAGTTTTGAGATCAGGGCGTGACGTGATCTCTTGAAGTTCTAGTTGTGTGGAGAGAGGGCGTGACGTACTGCTCCGGGGTTGGATCTGAGGGCGTATCATGCAGATCCAGGGGCTTGAAGTTCTTGTAGTTTGGAGAGAGGGCGTGTCGTGCTCTCCGGTGTGGACCTGAGGGCGTAACGTGCAGGTCCGGGATTGAAGATCTTGAAGTTGTAGAAGAAGTATTTTAAGGATCTCGTAGAACTCTCAGGGCGTACGGTAAGAACTTGTAGGTTGGGGGTGACGTAAATCAAGATCACAACACACTGTCGTTTTGAGCATACATGGTATACTAATTTATTGACAACTTTCGGGATCTTTTATACACGTTTAATTACATTAGATCAGTGGTACGTCTGTTTGTTTTTCTACAACGACCTAGCTTTGTAGAGCTGACCTTAACCGGAGCGCGTTATTCTCACGTTACGACGACTCCTTGTTGTGCTTACATCAACGATTTCGTTGATGCAACGTTCAGCAACGATCCTGAAATTAACCAAATTCAAAAAATTCAAGAAGCCAGAACTCAAAAAATAATTTATAATTCTATTTCAGCAGAACACTTTTTTAATTTTTTTTTGAAATATTTGAATGTAAAAGTAATGAAATGTCACAGTTGATTAAATCATAAATATTCAGTAGACTTCTAAGAAAATGGTTTGCCATTAACGATTAGATTAGAGTGATATTGATGAAACTCATAACCGATATATTTTTCATAAAGTCTACCCTTCAATTTATCAACGTTAAACCCCTCGTCCCCAATCTTGAGAAATTACTTAAGCCGAAGAGAATTCGTGAGGAACGAGCCTACTCAGCCAACGACCATTAAATAAACTTTCTGTTTCTATCACAACGACTTTTTGATCCGTCTTAAGCGAAGCTCGCCCTCGACGTCTCCGAAATAACTAATTCCCTCCCCAAATATTCGCTATCTACGTGTGTACACTCCCTTCGCAAATAATAATTTTCATTAATATCAGCGAATCTATCCAGTCTCCCCCTGCTGCTATATTGAGTTACTTATAATTTTCGGGACCCCTCCAGCAACTGGGGTGGATAATTCATATTTGTCTCCGGGATAAGGATAATAATAATTCCGCGACAAGTCCTCCACTCATTAAGTTAATTGGAGTGGTGCTTCGATCGCTGATAAAATAAATTCGAGCTCTCCCTTCGGAAGGCGTACGGAATCTTGAAGGCGAAGTCGATGTGGAAAATTTAATAAAAATTATCGAGGAAATTGGATCGGAGAGAAAGGTTTAAAAAACGTGGATTCGCAGGATTGAATATGTTTCAGGTTCTCCCGAAGAGCAGCCTCACTCTCTACATGTTGTTAAAGGTTTAGTGAGCGCTAATGAACCACGCAATCTACACTAATTGAGTGATGAGAGAAGCTTATTAAAATACCCCAATTGAATAACTGATTAAAATATTAACAGTTCTCTCTAACTGAATACGTAATTAAGATTAACTCAATTAAAATTTCCCTTCCTCAGTGAATAACTAATTAAAATTAAAGTTACATAGATACAAAGATACATCAGTGTCCACCATAACTTCGATAAAACAGTTAGAAAAAAGTTAATAGAGAATCTCCTTATGATTTCATTTTTTTGGGCATTTGTTGGCATTCACACTATTTTGAGTAATTTCGCCACACCGAAATTACTCAAAACATATATGTAATATATGGTTTTCAATAGCGATTCGGACCGTTCCTGTGTACAAAGTGGAACGGGGCGTCGGATGCGTTCCCCTATAAATAATGTACGGATTAAATTCCACGAAATAAAACGACGGAGCGTATCCCGCCAACCGGGTTCGGCTAAAATTAGAGCCGATTAAATTTCCAGAATAATGGAATGGAACGATATCCAAACTGATGCCTTTTGGTCTTTACCTGCAGGCGGCGTAATGCAATACGGGCGTTTCAGTCAAAGCGCCGCTTGAAATCAATGGAGGAAACAGAGCGTAGTCTGACGTTAATTAGTAGTTTTTAAAATCTTCATAAGCGGTGCAATAGGTACACGTTACACAATCCGAAATTTTAATATGCAACATACAGAGGAGGTACGTTTAAGATATTCTCTTTGTATCTAACAATATATGCAAAATTATGCAATTCGTACGTACGCTGAATTAAAAGGAAGTGGCATTTACTACCCGAATTCACGAACAGATGGAGCAGTAAAATGGCGGATTTTAAGCTCCTTCGCCGTAGGTTGGAGGTAACCGTGGGGCTTAATTGCAGTGGCGGACGTCTGGTAATTCTGTATGTACAATAGTAACTTAAACGTATATAATATTTGAGCAAACTTACGTGTAGATATAATCAAGATGAAGTGTATGAAGATAATGACAAATCCTGCAGCAAAATTGTCGGTCTAAAAGATGTTTGTGAACGTGGAGATTTCCATGAAGTGCATCAAGACATTATTTAATCCATACAAGTGCAACATTCCTTAAAATGAACCCAAAGGCATAACAGTTAAATAATTGTGTATGTACATAATGGAAATAAAATGCAAAAGACTCGGATGTGCGCCACTGTGTTTTATTATCCCTAATATTTGGTGAACGCTAATTTCGCAGTTGACTCGCCATTTTACACTTCATCTACTCGTGAATACAAGTATAGTTTCCACCTAACTTGCTCAAGCAAGATATTGCATGCAGACCTTGCAACTCTGGACTAAATCTTAAATAAGACCAAGTTTACCGATAAACTCCGATCGAGATGCGAAGCTCATTTAACTCCACCGTCCGACGATCCTTTTCACGTGTAAGAAAGGAAATGTGAGTTGTGTTGGACTTTCCGGCTGCAGGTAGAGCGTTAAGAAACTTTTTAACAATCCCAAGTTAAGTCCTCTAAGTGATCGTAATGCACGTTCAATTAAAGGGGGCGGACGTTGCTTTGGGAAAAATAGAATAAGACTGCCGCTTCGCCTCCCCGGAGAGGAGGCGCAGATTTAATTTTCCAGCGGTTTGAACGTAAATTGGTTTTTCTTCTCTTTTATGTTCTTGTGTTAACGTCGGTTCGTGTGTGTTGTGTGTGTATGTGTACGTCGGTCGGAAAGTTGTGTTGTTGTATTTAAACGTGAATGGCTTTTGGATTTATCCAGGTTTTGAGTTTTCCACTTCGTTTTTGGATCGGAACGTTTGGTAAGGTGAATATTAAGACTAATTTGGTTAGCTACGAGTCACTTTGTCACATTTTGTCACTTTGTTCTCTGTCCCAATTAAAATTGGACAGAGACAAGTGGATAGGTACAAGAAATCTGTCAATGTAAATTTCTGTCACTAAAGTGACAGTAAGTGTAAGAGAAATATTTACTTACTTCATCATTTTCTCTTGTTTGAGACGTCACTTATTTTTGATATTTTATTACTCATTCACCACACAATTCCTCTCAGCTTGTTTCCTTTTCTTCTTACTCAGCCGTCTCCATCAAAGAAGGTTGGGAATTACATTGACAAACTTCCAAAAATTCCTCGATCTTTCCTTTTATAATGAGTTGAGCAGGTAAACCTTCTTGCGAATTTTTATTATACTGGGTGTCCCATTTTAATGTACCATCGCTGATATCTCTTCAGGAATGCAATTTAGCGAAAAATGGGCCAGACAAAAGTTCTAGGACTCGAAGGGGACCATCCAAAAATGACCTTGCCGTTGACCTTGAAATGCATTTTCAAGGTCAACTCTAGTTTTTTAATGGAAACATATATTTTTTGACATATTCGGATTCACCGATAAAAAATACGTATCTTTTGTAAGAAACTTTTTTTTGTAAATGCTTTGATTTCTCGCTAGAAGACCTTGGCTTGGCCATGCCAAGATCAGGGTCAAGTCTGGTGAAGGTCGGGTCAAGGCCTAGTCACAGTCAGGCCAAGTCAATTTCAAGTCTCAATAATTAAACTCTGAGTGGTTGGGCTGTGAAGGAAGTTACCTTGACTGGACGAATTGATGGTTGAATCGAGGTCAAAGCTGAAAAGTGTAAATTGTTGCGAAAATAAAAGATACGTATTTTTTATTGGAGAATCCGAATATGACATAAAACATGTATGTTTGCATAAAAAAAAAGGTTGACCTTGATTTGACCCTAAAAATGCATTTCAAGGTCAACCACAAGGTTATTTTTGGATGGCCCCCTTCGAGTGCTAGAACTTTTCTCTGAACCATTTTTCGCTAAATTGCATATCTAAGGAGATATCAGGGGTGGTACATTAAAATGGGACACCTTGTATAGTATAGTAGAGCTCACGTTCTCTATTGACTACGTAGTAGTACTTCTTCATTAGATGTGTACGATGTCCAAGGGATTTTAAGAATTCTACGGAGTGTCCACATCTCGAAAAGACTCTCTCTTATTAATCTTAGATGTTTTAAGATTACTCTCAACTTGTTGACCTTCATATAATTCAAGTTTCTTGTCAAGTTCTTATTTACATACTTACTCAACGTTCTACTCTGTTAACAACTGTACTACTCAATTCTCAACTTAGTGTTTCCGCAGTCGATTCCCTCTACACGTCTTTATCTTTGATAGTACTGACGCCATGTCTCTTTCTTTCTGCTGCATTAAAACGCGTCTTAAAAAATAGGTCGCCCTCTTCCCACGACAATCGATGGACCAATCTCCGACCAGCTAATTCGTTCAGAACTCTCTGAAGTTTCTCCTTCTTCTGCACTTCAACGATTAGACTTCTAGCCTGTTCTGTCCTCATGTTTGGTATCTTCTTCTGGACCTAACCACATCTCTCCTTCCTCTTGGTATGTAGTGTACTACTTGTTTAACTGACCGATCATCGTTTATTCTTTTAATATGTTGTCTCCATTTTAATGAGTTCTGATGTATTCTGCCCTTCACTGAGAATATGTTCAATTCGGCCCTTATGTGATTGAACGAAATGTGAAGTGGTCTCTGTAGAGTGGACTGTATAGAATCTCTTTTCGTAGCTCGTGGGTGGCTGCGGAGATGAATCTTGTCTCCAGGTTGTAAGGCTGGAGACTGGTGTAGTAGTTGGAGATCAGGGCGTCACGTGATCTCTTGAAGTTCTTGGAGTTGAAGTTCTAGTTTGAATGGAGAGAGGGCGTGACGCGCTCTCCGATGTAACCTGAGGGCGTAACGTGCAGGTATGGAGTTGAAGTTCTAGTCGTGTGGAGAGAGGGCGTGACGTACTTCTCCGGGGTTGGATTTGAGGGCGTATCGTGCAGATCCGGGTTTGAAGATCTCTTAATTTGAAAATCTCGTAGACTCTCAGGGCGTAACGTGAGAGCTTGTAGGTTGGGGTGACGTAAATCAAGACCAACAACACACGTCGTTTTTGAGCATACTAGGTATAATAATTTATTGTCCCAAATTTCAGAGCTTTTCTTATTTTACATTGGGTAAATGAGATAATATTTTGTTTTGTTACCTTGCACCAAACTCACCTTCTCGAGAAGCGCTTGTTATCACCTTACCTAGACGTCGTGTTATGGTTAGTCAGCTGAGTATGGGGATTTGAACTTGACCGGCTCACGTACAATCGTAATTGTTTTCCTCTAGTAACGTGAAACTATCGCTAGTGATATTGAGTTGTGTGCGAACATTAAAACAATGTAATAATATTTTACATGACTATCCTCGCTCGTAATTATGACTTGTTTTTCTGTTTTGTAAAACAACGCGTGTTAATTTCAATGATAAAATTATGTAAAAAGTTCCCTAAATTCGGTTACAATAAATCACGATTTCTTCACCTAAAATTCCCTTATATAATGTTGACGCTAGCGTCAACAGTGTTCATTCCTTATGTGGTCTCTTATTGTGCAACCTTTTGTCCTTAATGAAAGCTTCATTTCAGCGGACTGTGGCCCAAGTTTCACTTCCTTATGTCAATACTGGTGCTGCCATCACTTTATAGAACTTCGTTTTTGTTTCTTTGCTTGTCTTGTTTTGCAGTGATCTTTTGATCAATGCTGCATCGTTTGGTATTGATGTAGTTTGTTTGTTATATCTTCTTCATATTTGTTGCTTATGTCAGCCCAGAAAATTAAAAAGTGATAATAGTGTGATCTTGGAGCGTATGGGGTGTTTACCTATAAAGGTCATAACTTTTGTCTTTCTTTCTGGTAGTTTTAGATTATAGTTGTTGTATGTAGGACTTAAACGTTAAATTGCCTTTTGCAGGTCGTCTTCTGTTTACTGTAAGAGTATTTGGTCATCCGCAAAGAGCATTGTGTATATATAATTATTACTAGGTACCAGTCTTATTCCAGGGTTTCCATTGTCGTATGGCATCGTCGATATATATGTCAAACAGGGTTGGTGACAGACTGTATCCTTTGTCTAACGTCTCAGAAAACAAATTTAGTATGCCTAAATAGATCTGCACCTTCCGGAATTTGGGGTAACTCCTAAACTACATCACGTGTGGGAATATAGATAAGATCTCCCCGTTGGACTACTTCATCCTTGCGTTGTTTAAAATTCTCAGCCGGATCTAGGCCGTATTAACCTTTAAAAATTTGTAAAAAGTGTCATTTCGACATGTACTTTTAAAGGTAATGCATTTCGAATTCCTTGCGGAAACTTACACCATATACTCGAGTTTACGCGAATCGATTATTACACGCTCGGTCGGATCCGATACGGTTAGCTTTGAGGGCCCCGAAGACAATCGGTTCTCGACCTCTGCGGTCTATTAGACGCACAATCGACCAATTTCCATATTCCACTCCGGCTGCTGGAAGGGAAAGGAGATCCGTAGTCGCGAAATATGCGACTCCCGGTTGCATCGCACGGATATTTCCGTGTTTCGGGATTCCATATTCGAGATTCGCTTTGTCGCGACGAGTTAGGGGATGGAGGCTCAAAGGGTTCGAACGGGAACGAATCTGGGAATTTTCGAAGTTCCGTCGGCGGTATTTGCTCG
This sequence comes from Cryptocephalus moraei, assembly GCA_946251905.1. NCBI lineage: Eukaryota > Metazoa > Arthropoda > Insecta > Coleoptera > Chrysomelidae > Cryptocephalus > Cryptocephalus moraei. The sequence goes on along the minus strand of OX276462.1, from coordinate 6,665,065 downwards.
GTTGAAGTTTGATTCGTTGTACCTAGCGTGCCCGTCTATAAACAAAGCAAATGGAGGTTTTGTAAAAAGATGGAAAATTGTCATGCAACCAATAGAAGCCGAGTTATATTTTTTTCACAAGGAAAGGTCACTCGGGACTCGTTTATGAACATTTAGAAACCATTCAAGCTGTATTGAGAATCAACATGGCTTCATCTCACAAAAGGGTCTTCCGGCGTGGCACTTGTACCAAGCAGCACACGTCAGATAATAAACATTAAGTTTAATAAATACGGGGGCCTGCACCAGTAATCATTGATCTAGCATCCTGTGACGCTGCCGGTCAGATTTCGTACCCGCCTGCTGCCCTATAGTGAGAAGAGATGTTCCCTGTGAAGCGAGTCCTGTACCAGCTATTTCTCCAATCACCAGTCATCATGATGATGTTCTCTCTTTGTCATGACATCTTCAATACCTTTTTCCCAGGTAAATCTGGGTCTTCCCCTTTTTTGGTTTAGTTGGTACGCGGTAATCCATAGCTCTTTTTGGCCACCTCTTCTCATTACATCCCCTACCAACTAAGTTGTCGGTCTGTGATTTTCTCTATTATGCTCTTCATTTGTGTTCTTTGTCTTATTTTGTCATTTCGTATGTGTTCTAACAGCAGAATTCTCGAAATCGAGATAGATAGATAGATTGTTTCTATATAACAAAAATTGTTTAGAATTGGCCAGTCTGTAACGCTCTTGGTTCGGTAACGTTCACAATAACATTTATCGGTCGGTAGTTCGTTCACAATCGGACGGTTACGTAACAAATAACGAATCGGTCGGTTTAAATCTAACGGTCGGTAACGTTCACAATTACATGTATCGGTCGGTAGAACGGAAACGGATATCAGACGCAACGGAAAAATACGGATAACGTACGGCTTGTCAAAGACAAGTATTGGTTCTGACCTTAGATTAACTCAGGCACAGGACGATTTGAGGGGGGAGGTTTACCTACCCAAGTTACGTCTGAATATATAAGCGATGGTAGATTGTACGTGGCCTTGTCGGCCGCCATCTATCTGAGATAGGTTTGATTTCGTGATTAACTGTACGGTGGGTGGTCTACCCTCGACTCTCAAAAATCGGCTTCGTTACAAGTCTATCGACAAAAATGTTTCATCCCCTAGAAGGGCTGGCTTCCACCCCTTCTCGGCACAGGGTAGGTTTTGAAAAAAGTTAGAAATACTATCTAAATCCAAATTTTCAAGAAAATCGATGTTGATACCCAAAATTGGACGCGAAAATCTCCCATTACCGGGCCAATGCCAACTCTACGACGTCCATTGATTGTGTTTCTATGAACTCCTCGAAACTTCTCTATGCCTGTTAAGCGTTCAAGTTTTCTCAAAAGGACTATTCATCGTTTCGCAATTCATCATCACCAAATCCTCTAACGTTCCCGGTATTTCCTGGATCCACCGTATTACGACGATCCCTCGGAAACTTACCCCGATCCCTTAGCCATTCCGACCTCCCCCCCTTTCGCCCCTTCCCCGGGCCGAAAAACAAAATAAACCCGAGAATCGTCTCGAACGCAATCTGACTTCTCGTATTTTCGAAGAGTCTCCCATTTTCCCGTTCGCCCGCACGAACAAAAGAAGACGTCCCTCCTCCTCCTCCTCCTCCTCCCCTTCCTCCTCCTCGATGGAGGACGTATCGAGCAGGAGAAGAGGTAACGACGATACGGCCGCAAGCCCTGATTAAAAATGGAAGGAGAAGACGCGACGGGACGGGCCGAATCTCTCTCTCTCCACTTCACCTACGAGCGTGTGGACAGGGTAATTCGCGTGAGCCTGCCTCCTTCCCGAGTTAATAACCGGAAAATGGTGAGAATTGCCGTAAATCTGACCGGAATCGAGTGCAGATGCCGGCACCGTCCCCGAGGGGAAGATAATAAAGCGACCGTGGAAAATTCAGCGAAGGGAGGGAATATCCAGGGGGAGCGTAATTGCTGCGAGCGAATGGGAACGAAGTTAAGTCACCGATGTTGCAACCGGAATGAAGTAGTACGTGGCGATATGTAGCGGAACGAGTGAGTGTTTTTCTTCTTTTAATGGATGAGGCGAAGAGGAACGATGCGCCCTTTGAAGCGTTGCTACCCTCCCAGGGAGAGATGACTTGTCCTCAGTGCCTCCCGTTTGCAAGTTTGAATCTCCGGAGATATAATATTGTCTCGTACAAAGGGCAGTGTATGGGCCGTATAATTAAGCCACGGGTATTCCTCCACAGAGGATTTATATTAGAGTATTTCACTAAATCGTCACGGTAGTTTGAACCATTCCATAAAGTATCCACGAGTTAACCGTCACGTAGCACGAAGTAATCACGAAAATAACAAATTAAAAACATGGACTCGACAGTTTTTTGCTGACAAATAGCAATTACCAATAACCATTCGTGATCAATTATTCGAGAAATATTGATGGGTCTCTGTTAATCTGACCCGTGACACTGCTTTGATATGTACAGCCGCACTGCCCTGTAGTGACGTCTCTTCGTCTCATACACTCTCCGACTCATGTAAGCTACGTATGACAATTTTTCGATGACAAATACCAATTACCAATAACCAGTCGTGATCAGTCACTCGAGAGGTATTAATGGGTCTCCGTTAACGTGACCCGTGACACTGCTTTGATATGTACAGCCACACTGCCCTGTAGTGACGTCTCTCCCTCTCACACACTCTCTGACTCATGTAAGCTATGTCACTTGTAGATATAACTTGTGTCTTTTATATAATCTATTTGTTCTACCCTGTTGTACGAGCTACAGCTCTATGATCGAGATGTAGTATTGTCTTGTACAAAGGGCAGTGTATGGGCCGTATAATTAAGCCACGGGTATTCCTCCACAGAGGATTTATATTAGAGTATTTCACTAAATCGTCACGGTAGTTTGAACCATTCCATAAAGTATCCACGAGTTAACCGTCACGTAGCGCGAAGTAATCTCGAAAATAACAAATTCAAAACATGGACTCGACAGTTTTTTGCTGACAAATAGCAATTACCAATAACCGATCGTGATCAATTATTCGAGAAATATTGATGGGTCTCCATTAATCTGACCCGTGACACTGCTTTGATATGTACAGCCGCACTGCCCTGTAGTGACGTCTCTTCGTCTCATACACTCTCCGACTCATGTAAGCTACGTATGACAATTTTTCGATGACAAATACCAATTACCAATAACCAGTCGTGATCAATCACTCGAGAAGTATTAATGGGTCTCCGTTAACGTGACCCGTGACACTGCTTTGATATGTACAGCCACACTGCCCTGTAGTGACGTCTCTCCCTCTCATGCACTCTCCGACTCATGTAAGCTATGTCACTTGAGGATCTAACTTGTGTCTTTTATTGGATCTGTTTGTATGAGCTACAACTATATGATCGAGGCTTAAGGATTCAGAATTCGGTCCCTTAAGGAAAATAAATTGTAAAGAAGGAAAATGCGGCACTTACTCAAATGATAGTACAGCAGATGTAGAATACGTCGTGGTATCAGAATTGTATAAAATTTTTTCGAAGGTTCCCAACGAAACAACATCCTTCTTTTCTCTACTGCGTTTCAACTCTTAGTCATCGTTTCAGTGGGGGTTTATTCGAGCTAATCCTAACTCAATATCGTGTGTCAGATATTAACTGTTACTAATACCGATACCTGCAAATATATTTGCTTCCCGTTGTCAGCAAGCTTTGTTTTTACGAATCCATAAACAATTAATTTATGCGAGCAAGACAGGTGTACCAACCAAGGGATCAACTATTTTAGGAGCAACTATCTAGGTAGCAAAAGAAGGTGGCTGATGAGATGTATTCTTTTCTTTTTTCTGTATGTTAGTCTGTATGTGACTGAAGAAGATTTGAACAATGTATCAACTTTTTGTTGAATAAATATAAAAATATATAAATAAAAAAGTAAATAAAGTCAATAAAATTTTCTTCAATCTGACCACAGAAAAATAAATTGCCTTGAAAAAAATAATAGAAAAAAGAATCTAATTACTTACCACTTTTCTGATCTTAATAGTTAATCACTTAATTAACTCTGAGTGACTTTGTAATGCAGCCGTAACAAAACTGAAAACTGAAATGGGCCTTTGAGACATTACAAGTCACATTAACGACGTTGAAATATCAGTACCACTAATACCTTACTAATAACTTTCTGTTTTAAGTTAAGACGATAAGTTAACCCCATTTGAAACTAACATCAAAACTTCCGATGGCGGGTCCCTTCATCCCTTCGGTATTTTTTACCTAAATTATGTAGGCTCGACTTCATTAAGTCGCGCGGCTCGGGGCCGCTTTGGAAAACAATTTTCCGACTTGCGGTCGTTAGGCAAACTTATACATACGTACAATTGAAGTTTCGGCCGGCGAGTAAGCAACCTCTCCCCCTCTTTGACAAAAACCTTCGCATCCCCCGAAGGGTCCACCACGCGCCATGCGAGTTTTACGCTTTAAGTCGTCCATTAGCGTTTACCCTCTCGGAGTGCATTTAACTTGTGGGGGCGGAGAAGTTAGAGTTCGGCCAGGAAGAGTTCGATACTGACCCGGCGGGGACGTCTCGAGACGATCCGATCCTCTTATTGTAACGCTTTATTTTATTTTTATGAAATTTTATCTCGTCGTAGCAGGCGTTAAGTTATCGCGAGGGCGCAGGTCTCGCGCTACGAGATTTATTCCGCACGTCGTCGGCGAAATTAAAACCCATCCGACTGATCCCGTTACGGGTCGTTTTTCAGGCTCGATCCAATAAAAAACAATCCACGAGGTAACGTTATCGGTCTTCTAGAACTTACCCGACCTACAAATTAATCCCCATTATCCCTCGGGATATTAATTCGGTTATGGGGGTGAAGGGGGAAGGTGAGGGGAGCGGGTTTGTTCCTGGGAACATTCGTCATCGGAGAGTTTAATGAGTGCTCCTCTTGCGGGGACTGATTGGGGGATTACAGGTTTACGTTTTCGGTGATTAAGAATGGGAACAGGTCATTCTTAAAGAAGTGTAAGAGTAGTGATCTATTCACTAAATCTTCCAACTTCTAGTCTTATCATCCATCTCATCAGAAAGTGAAATTTGGGATTATCAGGTTTTTCTGTTCCACCTGCCTATCGATCTACATCCATGCAGTTTCCAATGTCTCGCTATTTGATTGAAGCATTTTTCAGCTTCTTTGTTTAATTTTTAGGAACATCCTGGTATTCTTCTTAGTGTAAACTACCCGGGACATAAGGGAGTAAACCATTTAGATCTGGCGCCAGAGCGAGATTTAACGCGAAGTTCGAAACTAACAACAACAACAAACAATCTAACAACGGACAAACTAAACAGATGGTAATTAGACAGTTTCAAGCTAAGATGTCTCCCTACAAAATAATGTAAACGTCGCTTTTAATACACTCGGACTTGGGGATTAATTAACCGTTATACAATGTTAAAGATGTAATAACAATAAAAGCTGCTGAGATTTTATGCGCAACCCTCGTGATGTTTCACGTCCTGATCGTCCTGCTCGGACAGCATCACCTATAACCGCCCGTTCTGCCCACCTATTTTCACGTATTCGGCCCTTACGTCAAATTTAACGCCCAAGAAATGACGGTAACGTCATCAAAGCGGCGTAAATGGGCCGTCTCCCGCAGGGGAAGTTCCAGTCCGGTCGAGGGCCGGAAAATTGGCCATCGTGAGAGACACGTAGGATCACATTACGTCGCTAATTTTTCCCACCTCTCGACGTTCCTAATAAATTCCGGGATCGGGGGTGCACTTCCGCAGATCGAAATCGAAATTTCTCGTTTAGGTGTTTGTTCGCCTTCCGCGTGTGCGACGGGACGTGAACCCCATCGCGAATTTCGTTACCCTCGTCGGGCGTAAACAAACGAACCGCCCTCGTTTCAGCCGCCTTCCGCCGTCAAATTTATTATCAATCAAAACATTTACGCGTATCGGGGAAGCCGGGGGCTGTTCGAGTACTTTCGGGACGGAGAGGAGAGAGGATCATAAATAAAATTTAAAACGCTTCGAAAACGAAATTCTGTAATTCGGTGTGTTGCGAAATAACAGTCGCTGCAAGGCGGAACTGTGGTGTTCACCATCACGTTTACAGCACCTTCAGTTTTTATTCCTACTGTGATAGTGTCGCGACCTAATTAAACGACCGGGGTCATCGTAATCCCAGCGAGTTTTCGACCTGCAATTACAACTTTTCCAATAATTAACATCCGCTCCGCGGTTATCAAACTCTCGTCCACCTGTAATCGCAATTTTATTGCAATTAATTGCAAGTCATGTTGTAACGATACGGCCCCGATTAGCGCAACTGGGTCACCACCCAAGCTAAATCAGCACGGAGGTGACCTAAAACCGAAGGACGATACGTGACTCGCGGACAGGCAGCGGGCACGTTTGTCAACAAACAGTAAGTATTTAGATCGATCGATCGAGAGATCAGTCATCGAGCACCCCGTCACGCTGCCCGTCTGAGAGTCCGCCCTTCGACATGACGCTAATTGGAGGAGCCTCGCGCCTGCTGCCCTTCGTCACACCACAGTAAGCAACCAGTTCCACTTTTATATTCTCTTTTCACCCTCTAATCATTATTTTTTGTCCTTTGTCAATGTTCTCTCCCCTATAATATTTAATGTTTGAATAAATATAGTCCGTGTTGCCATGTCTTCTTTTTAGTATCTACCTAACTACACCCCCAACCAGAGCACTCCCTTTGGGCCCTAGGCCCTCAGGCGTGTGACAATATCCGCTTCTCGGGGATCGAACTTAGCGATGACTAATTGTTTTCTGTTCTCCACCTCGAGCTACCCCCTAGCACGCTCTCAGGGTGACTTCATCCCCCTGGACGCGACAACTTTTTCCCGTGTAAAATAGTAAGTCCAAAGCTAACAAATACGATACAAATGCGCTTAAAAGGACATCTCTTCCATGGGCAGCGACAATCACATAAACTGATTATTCCTGCTGTGATAGTTTCTTTGATTGTCCCATGTTCCCATGTAAAACAGTAAGTGCAAAGTTAACAAATATAATAAAAATGCGCTTAAAAGGGCATCTCTTCCAAGGGCAAGGACAATCATGTAACTGATTATCTCGAATGTCCATACGCAACGTCATTTATTGGCGTCAAATGTTGATGTTATACCTCTTTGTCGATTTGAATAGACATACGTACTTCACTAGGAAATTTCTTCACGTGAAACACTTTGAAATCAATATTTAAAGAACATTGAGCCTTAATATTTGGTCCGGGTAATTTTATCCCTGATACTCTTACACACTCTTTTAAATCAAATTTTCAAATTAGGCCGTACATCACCTTCCGCCGCTATTACAAACGTAAACACCTCTCCAACTGCCTCGCATGAATCATCTCGCGAGGATCGCACTACAACTCCTCTCGACCGTTGTGATATACGGAGATGAATTCGCGTCGTCGTAAATCAACCGAGAAATAGTCACAACATGCGGAAATGTTTCATTGCGTACCATAACAATAAAGGATTATTTACACACACAACGAAACTTCTCTCCGCTTAATGTATCACTCTCTAATGTTGTTCGCGTGGAGTGAGGTCGGAAAGTTTCTCGGTCTGGAGCCTTTGCAGTAGGTGATTAACGTTTCTTGATGGTGAAATGGTTTAGAAGTGTTGCAAGGACTGGATAAGGTTTCAAGGAATGGTCAAGTGGGGGGTTAAGATTATTCTTATTGGGTAACGAATTTTGGTTGGATTGAGTATGAACAAGAAATGCTACACTTTCATCAATAAAAGAGTTCATTTTTCAACCAAAAATGTTTTTCGAAAAAAAATTCTCATTCATTTTGTTAAAAAGGTCTACCAAGATAAACCGGAATTTTTTAAAATTCGAATTACACCTGGATGCGTACACTTCCCCTGTAATTTCCTCTGAAGTGGCAATGATCTCTCACTTTAATCTCACCATCTTCGAATTGATGTCACAAATATGTCTTTGTAGAAATAATGTCGCAAATGTTATATTTCTTATTGAGTTGAGTTTAGTAAACATAAATATTAAATACAAAATATGTCCCGTAATTCTCATTTACTTTGTTAAAAAGATATGCCAAGATTAACTGAAATTTTTTTAAATTCGAATTACACCTGGATGCGTACACTTCCCCTGTAATTTCCTCTGAAGTGGCAATGATCTCTCACTTTAATCTCACCACCTTTGAATTGATGTCACAAATATGTCTTTGTAGAAATAATGTCGCAAATGTTATATTTCTTATTAAGTTGAGTTTAGTAAACATAAATATTAAATATAAAATATGTCCCGTAATTCTCATTTACTTTGTTAAAAAGATGTACAAGATAAACCGGAATTTTTTAAATTCGAATTACACCTGGATGCGTACACTTACCCTGTGATTTCCTCTGAAGTGGCAATGATCTCTCACTTTAATCTCACCACCTTTGAATTGATGTCACAAATATGTCTTTGTAGAAATAATGTCGCAAATGTTATATTTCTTATTGAGTTGAGTTTAGTAAACATAAATATTAAATACAAAATATGTCCCGTAATTCTCATTTACTTTGTTAAAAAGATATGCCAAGATTAACTGAAATTTTTTTAAATTCGAATTACACCTGGATGCGTACACTTCCCCTGTAATTTCCTCTGAAGTGGCAATGATCTCTCACTTTAATCTCACCACCTTTGAATTGATGTCACAAATATGTCTTTGTAGAAATAATGTCGCAAATGTTATATTTCTTATTAAGTTGAGTTTAGTAAACATAAATATTAAATATAAAATATGTCCCGTAATTCTCATTTACTTTGTTAAAAAGATGTACCAAGATAAACCGGAATTTTTTAAATTCGAATTACACCTGGATGCGTACACTTACCCTGTGATTTCCTCTGAAGTGGCAATGATCTCTCACTTTAATCTCACCACCTTTGAATTGATGTCACAAATATGTCTTTGTAGAAATAATGTCGCAAATGTTATATTTCTTATTAAGTTGAGTTTAGTAAACATAAATATTAAATATAAAATATGTCCCGTAATTCTCATTTACTTTGTTAAAAAGATGTACCAAGATAAACCGGAATTTTTTAAATTCGAATTACACCTGGATGCGTACACTTACCCTGTGATTTCCTCTGAAGTGGCAATGATCTCTCACTTTAATCTCACCACCTTTGAATTGATGTCACAAATATGTCTTTGTAGAAATAATGTCGCAAATGTTATATTTCTTATTGAGTTGAGTTTAGTAAACATAAATATTAAATACAAAATATGTCCCGTAATTCTCATTTACTTTGTTAAAAAGATATGCCAAGATTAACTGAAATTTTTTTAAATTCGAATTACACCTGGATGCGTACACTTCCCCTGTAATTTCCTCTGAAGTGGCAATGATCTCTCACTTTAATCTCACCACCTTTGAATTGATGTCACAAATATGTCTTTGTAGAAATAATGTCGCAAATGTTATATTTCTTATTAAGTTGAGTTTAGTAAACATAAATATTAAATATAAAATATGTCCCGTAATTCTCATTTACTTTGTTAAAAAGATGTACCAAGATAAACCGGAATTTTTTAAATTCGAATTACACCTGGATGCGTACACTTACCCTGTGATTTCCTCTGAAGTGGCAATGATCTCTCACTTTAATCTCACCACCTTTGAATTGATGTCACAAATATGTCTTTGTAGAAATAATGTCGCAAATGTTATATTTATTATTGAGTTGAGTTTAGTAAACATAAATATCAAATATAAAATATGTCCCGTAATTCTCATTTACTTTGTTAAAAAGATATGCCAAGATTAACTGGATTTTTTTTAAATTCGAATTACACCTGGATGCGTACACTTACCCTGTAATTTCCTCTGAAGTGGCAATGATCTCTCACTGTAATCTCACCACCTTTGAATTGATGTCACAAATATGTCTTTGTAGAAATAATGTCGCAAATGTTATATTTCTTATTGAGTTGAGTTTAGTAAACATAAATATTAAATACAAAATATGTCCCGTAATTCTCATTTACTTTGTTAAAAAGATGTACCAAGATAAACCGGAATTTTTTAAATTCGAATTACACCTGGATGCATACACTTCCCCTGTAATTTCCTCTAAAGTGGCAATGATGTCTCACTTTAATCTCACCACCTTTGAATTGATGTCACAAATATGTCTTTGTAGAAATAATGTCGCAAATGTTATATTTCTTATTGAGTTGAGTTTAGTAAACATAAATATTAAATACAAAATATGTCCCGTAATTCTCATTTACTTTGTTAAAAAGATATGCCAAGATTAACTGGATTTTTTTTAAATTCGAATTACACCTGGATGCGTACACTTCCCCTGTAATTTCCTCTGAAGTGGCAATGATCTCTCACTTTAATCTCACCACCTTTGAATTGATGTCACAAATATGTCTGTAGAAATAACGTTGCAAATGTTAATTTCTTGTTTATTGAGTCTAGTTAAAATAAATATTTGTGGATCTACTGAGTAAAGTGTTACGTTTCACAAGTGGGAAAAGTTATATATTGCCATGGATTAGTATCTGAAAAGAGGTAACTTCCTTCCTACTTGTGTGAGAAGGAATACCTTTACGCACTAATTTTAAATCTTCCATCAGTATGGACTTTACTCGTGATTATATGTGGCTCATGAGTAATGCGACACTTTGCTCACGAGTGTGAATAGAGCCGTGGGAAAGTCACTTTTCTCTCATTACAGTTTGCTTGAGCCCAAAACAATTACATTACTTTTTTACTTAACAATTACTCAGTTATAACCTATCTGCTCTCGACAGTTATGAATACCGTTATTACCGCAAATAACTCGTTTAAAACCGTATCACTGGTTGATTACCCGCACACGCTCCGTCGGACCTTATTCAAATCTCTTGTTTTTGTTTCCAGATGGCCGTATTTAAGATACAAGGACTCCGCTCGCTCCTGGTGCTCCTCGTCCTGGAATCAGTCGTCCTCTCCGCCCACATTAAGGTAAGGGTATGGAAAAATAGTTCTTTTATTCAACAAAGGGATACACACAAGCGCGTATAGAGGATCCGCTCAATCTGGGAAATCATGAATCGATTCATTAGGAGGGGGAGTCGGTCGGGAGGTTTAAAAGAGTAATGTAATGAATTATTTATAGGATGGGGGAGGGGGGGTGAGCGTAATTGGTTCGCGAGGGAGACGTCCCCATTGAAAATTCTCTATGGGGGAATTAATGTGTCGTATCTTATCACTACTTTTATATACGAGTGTTTACATGTAGTTCCTTGGTTTAGTTGTACGTTATCAAAATTGGAGATGGAGTAAGGATATCAACGTATTACAGCGAATATTAATCTCGATCGAGTTTATAATCTGTTTCAAAGCGCTTTTAAATTTTTGGGAAGGGATTCAAATGAAGGATTTCCTCCGAAGATAAAAATTAAAAAAGTTTTTTCCGCTCCATTCAACGTGACGTTTTACGAAGTTACAGATTAAAAATCCACAATTATAAACTTCAGGCGATCTCGCTTACAATCAAAATTCAATAGCCCAACATTCGTATTACAAGTTATATCAATCCTTCCACGAAAAGTTCCCTTTTAAATTCGACTTCGATCAGGCTTTATTAAAATCCCTTATAAATAATGCAGATTTTACGCGTAAAACTCCCTCGGGCATTTCTTCTTCGGATTCGCCTGTTCCCACATTATCCTCGGAGGCCATTACCGGGGGGCCCACGTAATACTCGTATCTTGCCCTCTTTATTATATGAATATTTTACGGAAATCCCATGCTCAGGTGAGGGAAACAGCTTCCTCCGGAAAAATTAAAATTTCGAACGGGGGGGAACGACTGACGACTTTATTCGCACCGAAGATGTATACATTGTCGCTAATACGAGCGAGCGGGGATTCCCTAAAACAGGGAGCATCCATACACGTCGGTATACCTGAACCTTAAATATTCATGCGGGAGTAGTTGATATAAAGTGGAACGTTAAACGGGACGAACGTCTCGAAATGGAAACGGGAGCACTCCGAGGCAATACTCGCTGTATAAATACTTTTGGAATAACTTCGTGTCTCCCATGAATAAATATCAAAAATTCATAAATGCGAAGGAATCCACCACGAGACTTCGAGACGTGGATCACTAGAAGCTTTAAATTTAAATGGCAAACAATCGTCTTTATTGCCTCAGAACATCGCCCGTCCTCTCTTACATTTAAAGGATGAGGATTTCAAATTTCAAGGCGCTAACTTTGAAATGTAACCTCAGTAACATTATTTTCGTTCAGGCTCGCTTATAATGACGACAATCTGCTTCAGTATCATATATTGTAACGCAAAAATCAAGGCCCAAAAGCTCCCATAAGCGTGACAATATAATATATATCAAGAAAATTATTTGTATTATTAATTAATTAATAATGCGGTCCAGGAACAATAAACCGTTTTATCCAACGTGGGCTTTAAATCTAGTTAGAAGTCGTCTTCGTAGTTTAATATTAAATGCATCGCAAGGTGATTTGAATATCGATGTTAAAATGCCTTTTGTACTCATTAAATAAAATCTGTCTACTCTATCTAGTCTTGACAGTAGTTATGTTTACAGAACTTAAACTTATAATAAAAATGAGTATGAACCAGCCAGTAGCTAGATTGGTATTTTGTGAGTAACTCCCGTTGACTTGGAAATAATTTTGGCTTAAAACCAACACAAGCTGCTCAAAGGCATGTACCAGGAGAAAACAATGTAAAATATACTATATTTAATGATTTGAACCCAGGAAAAATAATCTACAGCATATAATCTCTAGTAAAAGTGAGGATAGGAAAGCCTATAGCTAGACCGTTATTTTGCAAATAACTCCCATTGACTTGAAAATAATTTTGGCTTAAAACCACAACAGAAGCTTCTAAAAGGCTTAAAACTGAAACAGTATGAACGTCATTATGAACTACAAAATTTCTAACACGTTTCAAGCAATAGTCCAGCAAGACGTTAGGAAATATATTAACGAAGGTAATATAGAACAAACATTATAGTACTAGGGGGAATAGGTAACGTTGATCCATTGCAAACTAAACGAATGGAATGTTTAGTAGAAATTTATGCCTTTTTAAAGTAAGTTAGTTATGTTAACGCATTGTCGCACCATGGGCGATTGAGAGTACGCTAAGGGGGTAATTCAAGGTGAAGTACAGCAAATAGACTTACTTTCACATAATGAAGCACAGTAAAGTGCGGAATAAAGAATGAAAAATTAAGTTGGCACCTATTGCAAGTGTGCAATAATGTCCTCTAATTAGGTATTGTTAAAGCGATTATTAATTACTGCATATTTGCAATACTGCATGTGGATGACATGCGATGTTGTGATACAACATGTAATACTGTAATTAATGTAATAAATTAATACATCATGTCATATTTTATTAATTGCGGTGCCTCCGGTTGCTGTAAATTAGGTCGCGACAGTATTTTTAAGAATCTCTGATAGTTTGTAAGTGTAAGTGATGTTTGTTGTACCAACAAACAAATTAACAAGTAGCTCAGGTTACTTGATTCGGGGGTTGATTAGGGTGTGAAATCCCACGATGGAGTAGAGGAAGAGAAAAGCTTAGAATGTGCTATTAGGATGTATTGTAATGCGCTTTGGTGCGGTTACTTGTGAGATTTGGCGCTGGGACGGAGTTCGGGAGTTTGGTTAATCGGTTTTAGGAGTCGGTTTTACGGTTTTGCTCGGGCGCCAGATTTTTAAGGGTTTTCTCCTTCGGGAATGTGCCTGGGTAATTTACGAACTCAGGAGATTACCAGGGTTGTCTGTAGAAATGAAACACACGCTCAAAAATGGAAAATCCTAAATTATTTTATTCTCAATCGGTAGTTAAAACAATGCGTACGACTAACACCTGCTTAGGTCGTCGAACGGAGGTCGGCAAAAACTTATTTACAATTATTTATATATCTCGGAAAGGAAACACACAAATGCGAAAATATAAAAGTATCACAGTTGGAGAGAAATAAAGTTTTATTCTAAATGAAATCGGAAAGATCGAAAACTATTTAACTAAGCGAAAATGCGGAAAGTAAAATACTTTGCAAACGGTTGATATCTGAAAAATGAAAAACCCTTCCTAATACTGAAAATGCGAAAACGGAAAATTATCTTAACAATTTCACAGTAAAAGAGAAATAGCTAAATACGGAGACGATAGGAAGACGTGCTGTGGCTAATATTCTGTAGTGCGGCTTTTACATATCGAGAGAGCGAGAGCGTGAGAGAGAGAATACGGTAGACGGGAATTAACTTTTCCTCAACGCGACGACGAAAAAATTAATTCTGGTCGGTTGGGAAAACGGACGTTTTCACAACCGCCGGTTTACATGTAGTAAACGTTCATCCACAGATAGCTTATATCTAGTGGTCGGTACGCTCACAACGAAAAATCACAGATAACGTATAGCCTACTAGCTAGCGGTCGGGGACGCTTTCACAATAGACGAATAACTACGAATAGCTTGGACGGCTTAAGACTATCGGTCGGGGACTATGCACAATTTACGTACACTCACAAATAACAAATAATTCGGCGGCTTATAACTAACGGCGGTAGCGCTTACAATGGACAAATAGACGGATCGGATCGACTTACTATAAACAAGTCTTGGTTCTCGCCTTGGATTAACTCGGGCAGAGAGCGCTGGAGGGGGCGAGTGGCTTATATACATTTAGTCTTGATACTTAAACGATGGTAGATTGAACATTGCCTGATCGGCCGCCCTCTATCTGAGATAGGTTTGATTTCGTGATTAACTGTATTATGGGTAGTCTACTCTCAACTCTCTAAAATCGACTTCGTTACAGTATCTTGTCGCATTTATTTTGTATTTGCCGTGAAGTTTGAAATTTTGAACTCTGCGACTTCCCCCGCTGCCCAAAAAAATTACACTTTCACTTTTCACAAAATTTCACTTGCCGAATTTCACTTATTAAAGTGGTGAAGTTTATTAAATAGTTGCTATACTTGCATGGAAATATACAATGGAAACTATAGGATGCCAATAGAGACAACCAGACCAATTGATTCCCAACGACATGCCTAGATTTTTATATAACCCGTTATTTATTGGAGTCGGTTATTTGGTGTTATTCAATTTGGCGGTCAAGTTCTTTCGGCTTAAATAAACGGACGTGTGAGAATAAGAAATTCCTCTCGTCGTTTAAAGTTGAACAATTCACGTTTTGCCACTGGATTGATTACCTGGTCCAGATTCTGCCACGGATACGCGACATTATCATTTCTTCTTGTGGTTAATTTGAAAAATTACCTCGCCTAATCCACTCCGAGCCGAATGCCATCAAGCTTGATAACTAATAAATTTCCGAAAACGCAATAATAACACCGCCCCAAAATATACATTCGAAACAGCGCCTCTGAGCTTTTAATCACATATTTCATCTCCTAATGATTAAATGGTATCAAAACGATGACGCGCCCGCCCGCCTCGTTGCGCCCTAATAAATCTTGAATTAATTACCCGCTCTCCCCTCCCTCCGCTCGACTCCGACGCCTCTCTCCTTCCCTCCAATTTCACTTCCAAAACGTTATTTCAACAAAAGCCCGGGCAATTAAATTAAAAAACGACGAGAGTGGATGTTTTCATCTCCCACTTGACGCTTCTCATGCGGGAAACATTATGAGATTACCTCTAACCAGCCGAAGGATCGTGCATTGTGGAAAATTCACTTTTGAATAAATTTCATTATTCATCAAGTCGCGTAATGACGTTATGATTCGATTTGAGGCAAGTGGTGTTAATTGGGACGTACTTGTTACGATTGATGTATAACGACCATAAAAATTGTAACGTGTAGCACGATAAGCTGAGGACGTTTAGGTGAGTTGGATCGAAACGTGTTGAGAACTCTAGTCTGGTCTATTTCATAAGGGTAATATGTCACCTCAATAGATCTGCCTGGAGCATAGCAATCGTAATCTGAAAACGAATTGATACGAGGCGATAACTTGATATACCATAACAACCAATCAACAAATTGAAGCTTACTCTGTATTACGTCGTTCATATAAATTAACTTGATATTGTCACGAACAGGAGCAATACATGGACCGAGTAATTAAGTCGGGATCAAAGTGCACCTTGAGTTTATGTTAAGAAAATTTTCAATCATAAACGTCGGTCTAATAAGTAGTTAAGAAATGTAAGAAAATCTGTAAGGAGCTGGTTAGTGACCTCGACCTTGAACTTGACCTTGCTCCTGTTACCGATGTCTCATTGGAGTGGTTTTGAAACCCTCACCCCTTTAATGAGTGATATAAATATATGTAATATTAATAAAAGAATAATAGTAATATCTTTGGTAAAAAAACTTTTTACAAGCTTCAGTACTTTGTATAGTAGAGAGTAGTGGACGTTTTCATGAAATTCCTTCACTTTTGGTGAGAGGATAGAATTTGGTGAGCTATTTCCATTCAAAAACTCGCAAGGCTTTAACCTTCCCTCTTTGTGAATATTGCGATATTTTTAAACAAATAACAAAAACAAATTTCAAACTTCTCATCAATTTCTTTCGAATAGTCATACATCAGTAAATGTCGACTGTATTCATGTAATCAGTGTCAATCGAATGATACATCGATACTTAATGATGAACATCTAATTGATCTTATGACATGTTTTTCCGAATAACGCATAAGGTCCATTCATTGTCCGTAACGGTAAGCGTTTGTTTTTACATGTTATTTCACCTTGAACCTTCCAATTTGAGTGAATTTTGAAATAGGTTTCGAACGTAAAATATCGATATTGGCCAAAACAACCGCGTCCCAAATTAAGCGTGACAAATACCTCACCAGTTTACCTTCGTCGTCGTCACCTGCTCGTCCTGAAGGATGAAATTTCCGAATACATCGATTCGAGGAACGCCTGAAAGCCTCTCGCGGAAGAAGAAATCATTTCCAGGTATCCCTTTTCACTTCCGAGCAAAACACGAGGTATGCCATGCGTTTTCAGTGTGTGTATGTGTGTGCGTATGTACTCCACTATGTATATACATCCGCACCCTTTAGGAGAACGTCGCCGGCGACGTCCCCCTTTCGAAAAAATCCATTACGCTTCCTCTCACGTCTTCTCGCACTGGCCGCGTCCTTTCTGATAAAAATGTAATACGAGGCTGCGGGAGGGAAGGAGATTGATCGATGTCATATTACGATCTTTAGCGGCTAGGGGAGGATTTTCACGGAATCCTAAATGTGCGCGCGTGATAAGTCGTGAAATTCACGTCGTCCCTTCCCCCCCCCACGGGCGACGCAGATTAAAAATTACTGCGGGACATGTCCAAATAGGCGAAATCGTCAGTAGATATACTAGGCCGCTTCTGCCCCGACAGAACCCAACTAACCCACGGAACACAACTTTTTGCCGGCGCGAGGGCCAAGGCGCCCCATGTAGTAGTAGTAAACGAGTAAACTACTACTGCTAGTATGGTGGTAGTTTAGTAGTAGGATTACTAGTAGTACTATTACCAGTAGTACTAGCAGTAGTAGTTTACTTGTTTACTACTACTACATGGGGCCCCTTGGCCCGCGCGCCGGCAAAAAATTGTGTTCCGTGGGTTAGTTGTGTTGTGTGGGGGCAGAAGCGGCCTAGTATATCTACTATCGTCGAACCAATCTTCCATATGATGGTCCGTCGAAGAAACTTTGAAGGGTCTTACTCCATTTGTTCAATGAGTTACTAAGACAAGTCTTCTTCTTGAGGTGCCATATTCATTTAATGTATATTGACCACAATTCTGGCAAACTCATCCTGCGCGACTCTGAAGAGTGCGTGGTCATCGAGGTTTGTCCAGGCTCTTATGTTCTTTAGCCACGAGTATTTCTTTCTCCCGATGCCTCTTCTTCCTTCGATTTTTCCTTCCATAATCAGCTTTAAGAACTGATACGTGTAATTTGTAAATATGTGGCTCAGATAAGCAACCATCCGTCTGTCCACTCTCTTCCTCATCCCATTCGGTTTACGAATTCGGCGTTCGTCATACGGTTTGTCCACGGAATCTTAAGTAATTGTCTGAACACCCACATTTCAAAAGCTTCAAGTCTGTTCATGACATTGACCTTTATTGTCCACTCCTTACAGCGACACCAAGTAAACGCAACATTTTACTAAACGGTCCCGTTGCATTAAATTAAGACTGTTTTTAATGACAAACGAGTTGACCAGAGCAGGTAGAAATCTGAAAATAGGTAGAAATCTGGTATTTTGATAGGTTAATGTTGTACTATTGGGCAATGAGTTGTGTAAGTTTGAACGAGATTCTCCGCTTAGTTTAGCTACTAAGTGCTATCACAACGTACATAAAATGCAAAACGCTAAAATCTGTCTCACCTTGGCATTGAAACCTTTTATTATCTACTTCCGTTTTGAGAATAATTGGGGAAGAAGAAGAGTGGTGTACGTGACCGATTCTGTCTTATGGTGGGAGAAAAGAATCTGCAAAAGTGGGGAGTTCAGAAAGCCCGGATAGGTTGAAGGTCTAGAAAGAGAAAGAGTTAAAATTCAATGATTGGCTTTCACGTCACTTCCGGTCATAGGGAAGGGATTATTCTCCAGAGAAGACAAGACTGAGAGAGGACTAGTCTCGGGGACCCGAGAGGGTTCGGATGGCTGGATTAACAGGTTTTGGTATCAGTTTAAAATTCAGGACAGTTGGGATTCGGTCCGGGATTATGAAAGCGTTTAGATCGGTAATTTTGACAAAATTTTGGCTGGAGAAACCCAAAATCTGAGGGGCCCATATAATGAAATTGTCAATTTATCAAAATATCAACCATTTGTACACTTGATGTCAAATAAGTCTACTTGTTCAGGCTTCTTCGTTTAACCGAAAGGGTTTTTATGCAGGAACAAAGCAGCACTCAAACTCGAACCGAGACTTTAATTTGTTCCAGCTATTCTCATTCATTCTTGTATCTTATTGGAACTCACGTAGGTAATGAGTAACTTGGGTCATGTGCTGAGGGGTGAAAAATATGAGCTACTTCCACTCATAATAGAAGGCAAAGTACAGGGTAAAAGATCAGTAGGAAGATGCCAGAATTCATAGCTGATGGACCTGAGGAGATGGTTTGACCGCTCATCTACATAAATATTCCATGCTGCAGTTTCCAAAGGAAGTGCTCAAAAGGAGATGGCGCAATAACAATAGGAAGAAGAACTCACGTAAGTAATGAGAACCCAAACGGATTCCCCGAGGCACCGTCGAAGATGTGATATGCATGAAGCAATCAAATCCAACACAACAAAGCCATCAGTCGATCCCAAACACCCCCGACCCTAAATTCGGCTTCGCGCCCCGTTACCAGAACCTCCTCGTCGCGCTTAAAAAGTTACCAGAAACCAAACGCTTCCGGATGAACGAACTCCCGCCGTTACGTAAACTCCGGAGTTGTCCGTGTGCATATGCTTCGAGGAGTACAGAACGTAAAACGTAACCGCGCTGATCCGAAGTGACGGATTATGCAATTTCCACGACCGGATCCGTTTCGAAACGGGAAGTGTCTCCTTTATTTTTCGCCTTTGAATACATTATCCCGGACGGTTCCGCGGGACGATCAGAATCCGGGCGTGAATGCATGCATTCCGCTGATGCGGTCTCGTTATTATTGTGTGTGTATGTTTCGGTTTTTCGGCCGAGATTCGTTGGACGGCCACCAGAATCGATACGTCCGCTGGCACGGGAAAGAGGAAGTCCTCGTCGCTCGATTTACGCCCGGAGGGAGGCTGGTGTCGTTGCACTGCGTTCTGTCCGTCTAGCTGCGTCGTAATTTTACGTTAAATTCGGTCGATGTTCACGAAATTAACAAAACGCGTTCTATGAGATTAAAAATATGTTCTTAGATTTAAAAGATCTAAATTCCAAAATTACGACTCCCACTCGACAACTGTTAAAAAGTTTATGACTCGTTCAGCAAATCTAGACCTCTCCAAATACTTACGACTCCTTCGTAACAGCTCCTCGCTTCGCCATCGCGAATTAAACTTTAACTTTTCTCAAAGGTCCCCGACCTGAAAATAACTCTTAGCTCCTGGACTTTGCCCTCGCGAAACAACTCTAATACTCCTCAAAGGTCCCCGACCTGAAAATAACCCCGAACTTTGGTCTTCGCTCTCGTGAATCGAACTCCAATCATCTTCAAAGGTCCCCGACCTGAAAGTAACTCCGTACTCTGGACTTTGACAGTGCGAGTCAAACTCCAATACTGCTCAAAGGTCCTCGACCTGAAAATAACTCGTTACTCTTGACTCCGCCCTTGCGAGTTAAACTCCAATACTGCACAAAAGGTCCCCGACCTGAAAATAACTCGTTACTCTTGACTCCGCCTTTGCGAGTCAAACTCCAATACTGCTTCAAGGTCCCCTCGCGAATCAAACTCTAAGATTCCTCAAATGTCCCCACCTTAACATAGCTCCTAACTCCTCACTTCGCCCTCGCGAATCAAACTCTAAGATTTCCCAAAGGTCCAAAAAATCACTCCTAACTCTTGACTTCGCTCTCGCGAATCAAACTGTTGAAATAGCTCCTAACTCCTCACTTAGCAGAATCAAACTCTAATTTCCCCTCAAAGGTCCCAGGCCCTTAACAAAAAAAATTACCACTCAGTACAAGAACACAACTGACCAGGCTCTCTTGATTTACCATTTCCTCGCCCTAGGAGCACTTGGTTCCCTTCCTTTCCATACCAAAACTCTATCACAATTGCCTGCCTGCCTAGATCTGACTGACGTGATGTTATAACAAATAAAAACGAAGTGAGGCACTCTGGGAAATACCGAGAAGTTAGTTATCATTAGTTACTAATGACATATCCGGCGCTTTCCTTTTTTCAATTTTTTCGATGTTAATACCTCTCACCGATTCAGCGCATAAGAAAGCTATGCTTCCATCAAGATGTTGTAATATGTGTTGCGGTTTGCAACTCTTAGAAAATTACGTCATATAAGTTTCGCTCGAAGGACCAGGCAAGACGTGTTGTTTCTTTGTAGAGCTGTTGCAGCTTGCCAATGCAACTGAATGGTGTGTTTCCGCTGGACCCAGGTTGGATGATGAGTGAAACGCGGGTGATTTTAGAATTACGACTTATATTGAATAATATTTGGAAGATAGGTCCACCGACCAGTACACTACATTAATTGTATATACAATACGAATATGTTTGAGAGTGAATTGAGAATCAATTGAGGCGGTGTGAATGAGGTGTTGTGAGTTTAATGAAAAATGCGCGAGTGTCGAGATGTTTCTTCGTGAGGGGTTGTGAGTTTAGAAATGAGTTGAGCGCGAGTGTTGAAAACTTTCTCTCGTCCATGGGGGTAAATCTGATTGCTCCGCCCATCGACCCTTCATCTCGTTTCTCGATCGGAGGACCCGAGATTGCGTACCGAGTACCGATTAGTTAAGTAAGTAAGGCGCTTAGTACACCAGATGTGTTGATGGTAACAGAGAAAGTATACCCTCCGCGGGTAAGGGTAGTGGCTGTGAAATTTGGACAGTAAAAGAACAATGAGAGAGAAATTGTTCGTTCCGGTGATGTGGCCCTTCCGGGAAGGCTGGAAAATAACTAACATGTGCGCGTTTTACGCGACAATGAGACAATTCTTCTCGGAAGATATGGAGCGAGGGACCATGACATCGGACGAATGGATACCGTGACTAAAGTTATTACTGTTATTAGTATAAAGGGATGTGAAAGTAAATAGGGAATCGGAAATATTTGAAGCGCTTTTGTTCCATTGGGTGTCTTGTTTATGATTTTCAAGTGATTTATACCGCGTGTAAAAATAATTTTGCTAGTCGGAAGGGATCGACGGGAGATTGAAATATGAGGGGCTATTAGGATAATAAATAATGAAAAAGATGGGAAAAGATATTGTTGGAATTCCAACAATATGTTTCAAATTAAGGAATCTCATTGTTTCCGATTTGATACGATGTAATGGAAAAGTCACCCCTCCCACGAATTTTTGATACGAGGAATAGCGATTTACGATTCCTCTCAGCGACGAAAGTCGAGGACAAATTTTAATTATTCGTAGCGCCCTACCTAACAGCATTTGTGAGATTACTTTAGGAAAGATTTTGTCAAAGGCGTGTAATTACTTTTTGAACATTTGCAAATTTAAATTGTTGTCAACAGTAGCTGTTAAACCCAAGCTCTGTGTCCTAATTGCTAGCCCAGTTTATCTCATAATCCTGTCATTAAATACGTAGAAAAGTCTTATGCTCCGGGCCTCGTAATCAAATAAAAATTATTTAAAATACTCCTTTTAACATGAGACTAATTGCGAATAAAGAACGAAATTGAAAAAAACCAAAACAAGATTTTTAATCTTAAATACCTCTAAACCAGCAATTTTAATAATCCCAAAACGAAAGAAGGAACGTACGGAATTTTTAAAAATTTATCTCACATCGTTAACTAAAATTCCAAACCAAGCAAGAATCCACCGAATTTACTTTTAATTAATTTCACGTCGTTTGCTTACATAACCGAAAATAAAGTTTATTATTTTTGTTGCGATTAAAAAGAGAATTTATTTCGAACGTTGATTGAAATTTTATTTAATTCGATAAAATTGTTTAAACTCTGTTGTTGTGTGAGCAAATATGTGTCATTAGGGTTTACTGCTGCGAACCGAAATAATTGCTTGTTTTAATATTTCGGTAATTATTTGTTCAAACAATATTCGAAGGGGTAATTATTGCGGAAATGAAATTGGAGGGGTATTCGTCATTTTTGACGTAATAAGATTAGATCCAAACGAATCTAATTTCCGAATAAAATAGGAATATTGATAAATTGTAACTTGGTAATGAAATTAAAGTTATACTGAACATTTGTTCAATGTGCTGTTCAACCTGCATGAAACTCGAATGCAAATTTTGGATATCTGATTATTACTGATATTGTCACGCTTAGGGGCCTTATGTGTCGTTAAGTGTTCTTCTTGTTTGTGCTCTTGAATAAACAAATGTGCGAAATCAGGATATTTTTTTTAGGTGATCGAAGTGAAAAAAATGCTCAGATACATTTGAGCAACATGTCATGAGTAAACATTGTATTATATAAAATATTATATTATTATGTAAACATTATAAAGTTTACTGGTCGATGGGTTGTGCTACGTCGAGCACCTCAGTCCATAACCGTTTCCCCGTTCCTTTTAGTTAATTAGCTTCCAATTTTCTTCTTATCTCTCTTCTCATTCTGAAACAGTAAGACATAACAAAATAACCTTCCCCGTGTTCCTATTTAACTAAGTTCCTACTCATTTTCCGAAACTTTGTTTACTCTCGCCAGATCGAAGCGCATAATCAAATGGGCGATAATTGCAACGAGTGCAGCAGCTTTCATAACGGGCAATTATGCCTTCCATCTGCTGTTAAAGTGTAGAGATTCGCGTTTAACGCTTATTCGAACTTACTTAGCTTCTTCCCTGGTAAATGGTAATGATAGAAATTTTTCATCGACCATTCAACGTACTCGTTGCAGTTTTTTGACTGGGAAATATTACAGGAGGTTCTAAGAGACACGTCTTTTTAACATGGAAGCTTCACAGGATAAAAGAGGAATTCGACCGTTTTTACAAACCAAAAATTGACACTAATTTACATATAAATAAGTTTATCAACGTCGATGAGACGGGGAAATCTTGTTGAGGTTAAATATTTCGATATGTAGCTCTTCAATGAGGAAATATTAAGGAATTCCAATATTCACTTTCCGTTTTTCGCTCAGATAGCCTCGCTACCGGCCACGTGTCCTACCCGCAGGTCTTGTATCCTCGTCGGGTAAACAAGACACGAAATTGAAGCTTAAAATAAAAAACAAACACCCTCGTTGTATTTATCTTCGTTATCGTATAAACTTTCGTCATATCAATCACGGTCACGTTGTAAAACGGCATCGCATGCTTACCCGCCTGTTTTACTCCCTTTATTTCATCCTGCGGACGAGAAAATGGGAATATTCGTGATGGGGAGCAGTTTGGGTGATGATTGTGGGGAAGGTTTATTTTTTCGAGTAATAAAGACAGATGCCCCAAAAATGGATGTGAAAGGGGGGGACCGTGTGAATGTTTCGTCGAAGAGAGATTGTTCTCGTGTTAGTTGACATATGCGCATGTATCAATAACTGAGAATGCTTAAAATCCAAAATTTGTCCATGAGTTATTGACGGCCTGGGCAGAATGCCACAAGTATTTTTTTAAAGCCTTTCTCATATATTGAGTTTAATGCAAACCATTTTTGAGTTTTCTGGATTGTTGTTTCCTTCTATTGAAATATTCTTCAGATGTATCAGACCCACGTTCTATTACATGTATGTAGCATTTCAAGATATATTCACTCACACATCTTAACCAGTTTTGTGTGTATCTTTTATTGGAGTGCTCAACCTTCGCGAGGTGCCTCTGGTGCCAGGACCGCAAAATGAGTAACTGGGAAGATAAGCGACTATAGTCCTTTTTGTTTACGTGGAATAGCCGAAACGTCACAACTATTCTTTCTTATTGAATATTGCAACGACATGTTAGGTTCCTAAACTGCTTAAGTGAACAGTGCTGCGGTTTATTGTGCAACAAATAAAGGGACGATTATACATTTCATGTAAAAACTTGTACTAAAACGGTTTGAATATGTACATCAATAATAAAATCATCATCATCGAATAAGTGATAGAAATGCTTTTTACCACTACACGTCACTCGATAGATACTATGAAGTGAAATTACACATAACAAAAATTATGTTATCTTTATGATTTTATTGATATATATTACTCCAATTCTCTAAAACTGTTTTCTAGAAATGTATACGCAACGGTCATGGATTTAAACTCAAGATAATGGGAGTAGTACGACTAACACCGCTCTGTCCCACCAATTCTAATATCCATCATTCGGTAAGTGTCGAGTTCTGCCACGGTGAAGTCACGTTAATCACTTGAAAGTAAGTGATCCTCAATCCGGAGGTCCCCAGTTAAAAATCATTCTCCTGGGTATTTAGTTTACAAGTAAACGAGGTGCTCAGTTCTGTTACATACCCATAAGAGTTAGTACGAAAATGTCACGACTTAGTTCTGCTATAGGTCGGTGTGTCACAACTCATTTCCACCAAAAGTGGCTGTATGGGCCAGGGCTCAGTTCCGGCACACGAATGTGTGGTCAGGTGTGTAAAAAGTGTCAGTTCTGCCAAAGTTATATGAACTGATTTTTATCAAAGGTTACTAGATGGGTGAGAGCTCAGTTCTCTCTAACTCACACAGACGGGTCAAAAGTGTCAAGATTCAGTTCTGTCAGTTAGGTGCCTCGCAACTAATTTGTACGAAAAGTGTCTAGAGTGGCTTGGGCTCAGTTCTATCAATGGTAAAATTTTGTGTACTACTGGAACATCATAAAGATAGAGGTCTTCTACATTACTTAAAAAAATCTATATTATTGACCAAGAGAAACTTTTAAAGTTCATTTGCTTTTAATAATGTTGTGAGCATGTCATCTAATGATTTTGATGTTGGTAAAACATGCATTCGTCTGGCAGGATATATGTTCCTTCGTCTTGAAAGATGCACTCGGTCTCCACGGCAGTAAGGGTTTGTTTTTAAGTCTTGTGTTATTTTATATTGAGAACTTATAGCGATCACTTCATTACCGTTGTCTAAATGAGACGTAAACGTTGAGAAACGATTAGCTGAGAAAACATGATGGATATCACTAATTACTCTCGTTAGGAGCGTTCCTGGGTGATGTAAAACAAAAGGAGAGCCCGAAGTGGTTGTTAGTTCGCGCAAAAACGAGCCCGATCGCCGGAGGAATCTTCCTCAAAAATGTTAGGTATTGCCCTGCGGGTTTTTCGGGAAACATGCAACGCTCCCTTTTCGCACATCCACGCACGGCAGCGGTAAAAAGTGGCGGGACGACAAAGATTAAGCGTCGCCATTTGTTCGCGTAATGGAAACGTTTAGCGACTCACCACTGACCCAAATACACGACCGAGTCGTCTCTGCCGCCCTTAAAAGATAACGCAAAAACTTCCCCCACATCGCCGCCTCAACCCACCCCCCTCCCCCCCCGGCTTACATCCGACACGTCGCACTTACTACGAGGGGTTATTCTCCCACCGGAACGACTCCGTTATCTAACATTTATCATCTTGCACTATTCCGAAGCTCTTATAAATCTTATGAAGTTGTCAGGTGGTGTCGGAGAGCTTAAAACCTGTTCCGATGGCGTCGGCGGCGACGGCGGAGGAAGAGGATCCGTCCCGACGGAAGGGAAGAAAGGAAGAAAGGGTCGCTATGATTAATTATTTGCGCCTTGATGAGGGGAAGGAAGGAGGACCGTTCGTTCTGCGGGAGAGAGTGAGAGATGTGATTGGAGTGGACTGCGGTGAAAAGGGATTGTTGTTACTGATGACGGGAACGCTCTCCCTCGGTCTCCTTAATCAATCTTGAGATTGTGTCCCGGCGGCGCACACGTTTTGATTTTGTCGGTGGCCGGGTCGGAAAGTCCCCGAGGGACACGCTCGCGTTGTTTTTGCGGCGACACTTATTGGCACGACCTCTTCTCGCTTTTGCGCACTGTATCGGACGTTTTTGGCGTTCCGAAAAATTCGAAAAGCTCGTCATGGTTTTGGGATGGGAACGCCCAAAGTAATCCCTCATTGTTGAGACTTTAGATCGTGGTCATGTTGAGGGGCTAAGGCTCGTGTTTCATAAATTTCTCTTGTCAAGAAAAGAGGAAATGGTTAGATGGTCAGTCGCGAGAATTCACAATAATTTAACGTTACAAAGAAAAAAAGAGAAAATAAATTTGTCGACTTAAGTAGGTAATGCGGCACTTCAGACCACTCCCACCGCTATCCCCTTTGAATCGCTTCCAACCGGTCTGGAACCGTTTCGAACCGGTCTGTAACCGGTTCAAAGCGGTTCACAGACTGGTTGCACCGGTTCGAAGGGGGTAGTGCCCCATTACCTACTGACTTATATTGCCGCAATATTTACCAGGGTGGCTTTTTTGGAAATAATCGGTAACTGGGCATCTTGAAAACATATACGTGCAAGGCCTGATTTCTCGCATCCCTCTCCGTCCCTACGAGAGGCAAGAAGGTCCTGACCGAGAAGAAAACACTCTCTCTACGTCTCTCTTACCATTCAGACCTTGTTTTAACCTTTATATCTCGAACATGTAAATTTGCATATTTTCACTAAGTTAATCAAAGATGGTATTTCACAACGTGTGTACTATTACTGAACTTGGTCATTCGTCATTAACGTTGACGTGGCACGTGGGCATATTGGAACGCCTTACAAACTTTCAACCCCATCTACATCTTTGCTCACACAAAACAGTCACTTCGCAGTAGAAGTTCCTGAAGTATATGGGCGTGTAGAGGCGTAAGTCTGCAAGTGGAAGTCTCTCGAACAAAAAATTGTAGATTAAGGAATTCGGTAGAGAATCGGGTTCTCGTACGTTTGTGTTACGGTGGAGTGTTGATTTGTATTATTGTAAAGGTCCGGGACCTTAAAGAAGTTTGAGGTTTTTTTTGTTCACCAGGGAAGAAGTGTAGAGATTTTGGAAGTTTTAAAGTTTAAAGATGTAAAGTGAGCGTGGCAGTAGTAATTTTTGTTGGATTTCAGAGTAATTTCGTTTTAAGTCGTAAGTTAGGGAGTTTAAAGTTTGAACGTAAGAGTAGTAAATTTTCTTGTTGATTTTGGGGCGTGTTAAAGTTCACCTGTAAAATTAGTGTCAAAACGCACCACTAGAGAAGCCATTACTTTTGAAATCAATCAACGCCATCCATAAGTAATATCGGTACCTATACCTTGATCAGTGGGTCGATTGTCTTTAACCGAAAGGTCCGATTATTACAATTCCCAGGGGAAAGTCCTGGATAAGCAGGACCTCTCGACTCTCAATCGAGAAGTACTTTTTCGGATTGAAGCGCCTCGATCCGGCCTTAATGCGCGCCGTAAAAATTCTCCCCGCGACCGAGATATCCCTCTTGCGGACCGGGAACGTGCCGTCCCGAATTAATCGAATCGTTCCATACGTATTCCTTAACGCCGCATTACTCGAGATTTATATTCGGGCCGGCAGTCGCTTCCCCCGTGTCGCATCTGAATAATTAATCTACGGTATATCATCCGATGGAGCCTGCATCATTGCACATAGTCATCATCGTCATCATCATCATCGGGCTGGATTCATTACACGTCCGCCGTCCCGCTCCCCTGCGAATTCGCCAACGTTGCGCGATCAAAAATTTACGGCCGCCCCACACGCCAGATACGAGATATTAATGTTAATCCCGGCGATGATTGCGTGTACGTAGGGCGGGCGGCGCAAGGGGTGGGGTCTTTTGTGACCATCGTCATCGTTCGAATTACGCGGTCGCAGGGTAAAAGGGGAATTTTAATCGAGTCTGTTTTCGAACGGACGCCTCGCGCGTCCGGTGGATTGTAACTGAAGCTCGGATTTAAAGGCGAAATGCGTTTTTCCCCGTTTTTTGCATATTTTACCGATTCTCCGCACGTATTGCGTATTTTAGCGATATTTGTGCATTTTGTGAATTTATGAAGCCTTTTCAAATGTTTTGACGCTAGTTAGTGGGCAACTCGTACCTACCCTAGTCTCTTTAATCCTATACAACAGTGGCGGCTAGTGACTTTTTAGATGTAGAGGCTGACCAAACTACTTAAAAAAGTACGCAATTAGAATGTCTTCATTAGCACCTTACATATTTTGTTCCTTTCTTCAATTACAAAATTGTTTCTAAGTTCTATTTTTAGTTAAGAATTTCGTTTACGTAGATTACCACCTACTTGTAAATCTTTTTAAAAACAGTTGCCATGGTTACCAAATTCTGTCGTCACACTTTCCTCGCGTATTTTGTCACGACAAAATGCTCTATTGCTTGGCTTATTCAACAACCAAGCGGCGCCGTGGACGATGCATACGTACTCACTTCAGCGCTTCCACTATTTTCCACAAGTCCCATAGCTTCTCTCCGTTCGTTTATACTAGTGCTTCTCCTAGACATTCGGTTATTTTTACATCGGTTCTAGTTTGTTTTTCTGTTAACCTCCCTTTTGTTAAAATTGTAGGTCCCGGGTCCTACAGTTTAACGTGGGCTCCTAACCACGGTTAAACCTCCCTTTTTGTTTCCAAGGCTAATTTCACGGGATACATCGGTTTTATGACACGGAACGTCGATTTAAGAGACATTATCAGACACAGGAACCGATACACCACCGTGCCTCTTGGCCCTGATATATGATATATCCATGATATGATATATTTCATATATCAGACGTTGGTCAAGTTCAACACCGTTACCAATCTAACGCAGACGATCTATCGGATGTCTTATTGCTGTTAGTACTTTAATTAAATATCTTGGATATTGTTATTACTCAGCTAACACATTCACACCGAAATCACGTCCATTATATACCTAAACTAATCTCGTTCTACACCGTAATTTTAGATTATTCCTCCTTTCAATCCCCCTCCACCCGATAAATAACGTCGCGCACGGACAACTTGAGCGCCCGTAACGGGCCGCGGGTCTTCCCGTACGACTAAACGAAAAGTTATTTGATACGTCCTCATTAGGTCCTATTTAAATATAAATTGCGGCCAAATCCCTCGACGGTGTTTACCGGAGAGTAGCGATCCTAAACAGCCCGAAAGGGCAAGCAAACGGAGGAAGTTATATCCTTTATTTGCGTTATCTGTTATCCCTCCGCCTCGAATAAATAATAAAAAGCATCGAGGATATGCAAACGGGGGCGGGAGCTCCTCCGAGGAACAGGAATTTTCGTAAATACTTATCCGAGGAGACGGGCGGGATTAAAATGAAATTATCTTTATGAATACTCGAGTTTATTTACGGTCTAACATGCGCTTACGGTTAGGTCGAGTTGCACCGGGTTGTATGTTAGTCTAGTTCTCTCCGAGAAGGACGTTTCTGTTAGTGTTATCGATTTTCGATCGCTTCCAATCTGTGATGGCTTGTTTAACTGGACCGAGCCATGTGGGGGCATGTAAGTTAAACACACGATAGGAGCAAGAATATGGCGTGATTCGCAATAGAAGGTTAAGTAAATTTTGGAACATGTCAACGTAGAGATACATGTAAATATTAATCGCTAAGTTGGTGTAGTGTATATGCATCGTAAGGAGTAACAGACGTTGTAAAAAGAGTGGCAGAACTAAACTGGCGATGGTCGGGACATGTCACCAGACAAGAGTCATCAAGGTGGAACAACAGAATGATTTAATGACGACCAAGAACCACCAAGAGAAAAACAGGAAGACCCCCAAATGGGATAGCGAGATGACATCTAACGAATAGCATGGAAGGACTGGTTACAAACTGTTCAAGATAGAACGACATGGAAGAGACCCACCTTCAGGAGTGGACCGATACGGGCTAAAGAAGAAGTTATGCATCGTTGCTTATGGTACTCTGGAGGATAACTTCTAAAAGTATGTAGAGGTAGATCAACAGGATCGATCGTTGAGTGTCGTGCCTCGAAGTAGCGTCTTAAGTAATGATACTGGTGAGTATCATCAGTGAGAATGTTTGTTGTAAGTCAACTGTCAAGACCAGGGTTAGGTAAAATTAGAACTCCGTGTCAGTAGTTGAACGAAGGGTGTAGTGGCCTGTGTGTAAATGGACTGTATGTTGAATCTCGTAGTTCGTTAATTGGCTGCAGTGTCGAATCTTATCTACAGGTTCTGAGGCTGTAGACGGTCTACTAGAATGGAGACAAAGCTTGACGTAATCTCCGAAGTGGATCTGAGGGCGTAACGTGCAGATCCTACTTAAAGTTCTTGTAGCTTGAAGTTCTCGTAGTTGGAGACAGGGCGTGACGTGTTCTCCGACGTAGCTCTCAGGGCGTATCGTGCTGATCTTACTTTGTTACTTGTAGATTGAACATGAGAAAAACAACAATGTGTCCTCAAGACTCAAACATAATAATAAATAATCGAAGAATAGCAAACGTGAAGGAATACTTGGGCCAACAAATAACACTCGGTAAAGGCGACAAGAACATAGAAATCGAAAGGAGATTAAGATTCGGATGGGTGACATTTACAAAACTCGATGGTATACTGATCAACAAAAATACATTGGCCATTACAAATGATCTCTACGACTGCGATCAAGAGTATACGACGAATGTATCTTACCTGTAACTACTTATGGAGCTCAAACATGGACACGGTCAAAACAAATGGTGACCTCTCCCTGTCACCCTCCTGATTGTCTCTTTATTCTTACGCCCGTACGTACCTTCGGCTCGCGTTTACCGAAACTTCCCTTAACGACGGCTGGAAGGCGCGTGCATCAATCCAATCACCGTCGGCGGATATGATCGCCGGGGCAAAAACCTCATCTCAGACACGCCCCTCGATGGTATTTGTTTTACGAGGCAATGGGAAAGGGGGTGGAGGAGGTCGGCCTCTTAATCTTCTCCCCTTACGGCCGAGGGACGTGTAAAAGAAGAAAGGGGAGAAAGTCGAAAGTGAGTCTCGTGACGTGCCATCGCTGCTCACCATCCGGATGAGTATTTACGAGTGTGATGGTGATGATGACAGGGTTTGACACTCGGTGGCAGAGTGGGGATTCCCCGTGCTACGTTCTTATCTTTGTGATGTGTGAGACTGTTTTTAGGGCGAATGGGGTTTTGCTTGTAATGACCACGCTGTATAAGGCGATTAGTATAAAATTATTGTCATGTGACAATCGTCCCACATTTTTTCCTGATTTCCACAAAATGTTATTAATTAAAGTCAACAGTACTTTAATTAATGGTTTTCGTAGTAAACGACTAATTAAATTAAAAATACTAAAAAAATATTTGTTGTCGGTAACGTCAACATTATTTAAGGAAATCTTCAGGTCAAGAAATTGTAAATTAGAGGAACTAAGTCAGGGAAATATTTTAGTTGAACGTGCTGATAAAGTAATCAAGGATTAAGTAATTAATTTAAGCACCATGGACTTTTTCTTTTCTTTAATTATTAATAACTATTAAGTAGGGAATTAGATCAACTGAGTAGCTGAAGTGTTCCCGGACCAAAAGTTGTAAGGTCAAAACCGTACGCAATAATTAGTCCCGTAAGCATATAACACCAGTCTTCGTAACATGATAATAGACGCGCCCGGTGAGGTCAGGCACCGGCATAGCTAGATCAGGAAAAATTAATCTAGGACGTTAAAAGATAACAAAAAACTAATTTGCCATTTAGCCAATGTGCTAGCTGTGTATAAAAGCTCGTGAATTTTTGGCAATAAATTAGTATACTTTGAATGCTCAAAACGACAGTGTGTCGTGGTCTTGATTCAAGTCACCCCTAATCTTAAGCCGATCTGTGAGACTGCATTTCGGAAGACCTAACTTCATCCCAACCTACAAACTCTCACGTTACGCCCTGAGAGTTCTTCAAGATCTTCAACCCCTGAGAGCACGTTACGCCCTCTCTCCAGACTTCGAGACCTTCAACCCCGGATCTGCACGTCACGCCTTCAGATCTAACCCGGAGAGCACGTCACGCCCTCTCTTCATATTTCGAGAACTTTAAACCAGAGATCACGCCACGCCCTGATCTCCAACCCACGAGGCCGTCTTCAGCCTTACAACCTGGAGATAAGATTCATCTTTGCAGCCACCCACGAGCTACGAGAGAGATTACATACAGTCCATTCTTTAGAGATCACTTCACACTTTGTTCAATATTTGAAATGGAACCACCAATCTAGAACGCTACACTTTACTGACCTTACAGAATTTTGTCCTGCTTTACTACTACCACCTTTTCATTCAATAGTGTTTCCTCTATTCGTTTCATTTATTACAAGGAAGTTGAAATTTTGTTAATAAACTTATAGACGTTTCATCAAAATTGAATTTGTGACAGTTGTCAATGTTTCCCGTACTACACACCCTTGTTGTTTCAGTCTGTATCTTCCAACCTCTTTTTCTCCATAAGCACTTCAAAATTGTCTCACAAGAAAATTACTAAATCAGAGGATATTGGGCCGACATACCAATACTAGTAAAAAGTTCCTTATATTTTCCACATCTGAGCTATTTCAATACGGTCCATCTTCATTCTTGTGAAGAGTGCTTTAATATCATGTGAGTCTTTCCAAGGTAATTACTATACGACATTGGAGACCATAGTGGGCTAACATACCAATTCTAGTAAAATTTGAGCTTGATCAGCAGTTTCCTTAATCAACATGGCCTGACCTCGCAAAAAGATCATTTAGCGTTGCATGAAAAATTTATTTACATCGGGAACACGCTTCAGATGGAAAACAAGATCAATTAGAATAAATAGGGGAGCCTGCAGTAGTCATTATCAGTATCGTGCATCTTGTGACGCTGCCCATCTGCTTTCGTGCCCACCTGCTGCCCTGTTTTGTTAAATTTTCTAAAGCGCTATTTCAATATTGTCCATGCTCATTCTTGTAGAGTGCTTTAATAGCGTCAAGTCTTTCTACTAGCAATTGCAGCCGGTGTATCCTTCCTATTTACATTCATCATCCCTGTCATCTTCCATGATTCCATGTCGCCGACGTTAATTTTCGCTCTTGTTTTCCACCAAATTGTGAATTCGTCCCCTTCCTGCTGCGCCTCGCAGGATTGCGTTCAGATTTAGCATATCCATTCGGGGGAGCTCATCTATATGAATTGAGATGCTCGAGGAATCGATCAACGAACACCAAAAGGGGATATAAATCCTATGTCTGCCGCGATTGACCGTCTCCGCCTGACTGGTTTCTCTCATTAGCGACGCTCCGTCGCTCCTCGCGATATTTAAATCGAAACGCGAGACACTTTCCTCGATCAGACGAAGATTTACCTGCGTCTAACTTCGCCAGGTGGAAAGGGAAAGTCTAATGACTAACGGATCGCTTGCGTTCCACTTTTTCCATCCATCTCTCTCTCTCTCTCTCCCTTACTACGGTGCTTTATCGTCTTCCGAGGGATCCCATTACGTCACCGTTTAAAGCCGTATTATTCTTAGGGGAGCATTCTTTTACGTAGTCTCTTTTCTCGTGTAAAGCTCACCCTAATAACTTTGCGAAGTGGCAGCTTTGCGAGTTTAAGCCATTCAGATTTCCGAAGGGTGTTAGCCTTTAAACTTTCGGCCGATCGGGGGGTGGATCCGGGAAGTTTCCGACGTAGGCAAGAAAAAAAAATACAAAAAGTCTTTTATCTACGTGGGTGTCATGGGGTGGTGGTTCGCGAGACGTACGGTAAGTGCCGGGACGTCCCTCGGAGGATCCCGGAGCCGAAGATATTGATATACTCGACGGAAGGGACGTCAGTCACGCTTAAAATCGAAAAGTGGGTAGACGTTTTGGAGTTGAACGGTTAGACTCACTTACGACGTAAAGTTGCCTTGACTTTATTAATCCCAAGTAGGAGGTCTCGAAATATATAGGCTTAAATCTGCAGATCGCTAGATTGATCGAGTTGATGTTATCACAAGTTCTTTCTCTTTAAAACCTCGATATTCTAATTTCAACACGAGCCCTCCATTTCCATGTCGTTGCTTACCCGCCTAGCACAATTACCTTGCTTCCTGACCTTGCCTGTGCGTTCGTATCTCAAATTCCATATCGATTCAAGCGTTGTTTCCTTGATTTTTCCTGCAGTTTAAACTTTTCGACGTATTGTCACGGACAGGGGCAGTTCATGGACCGCGTTATTGGGCCAAGGGTGAAACATGAATCCTTTTACTCTCTCGTATCTAAGGGAGTGTCATATTTTCACAAAGACATTCGTTCGAGTTGATAAACTAATCGTGGACTGGTCATTTTTATCTTCATCGGTTCAGATATACTGTCACGTTATAAATTTGTAAGAGTTACTTTCAAAATAGGCGTAAAATCGACTACATAATTGAAAATTATTGATAAGTAACCTGAAAAATAAATATGAACTAGTTAAAGGGATGTGACGTCACAACAGGGCAGTAGCGCTGTTCTCCGCACACCTCGAAGCATAGGTAGTATTACGTTAAAAACCAATGAAAGGCATGGAATTACTACGACATATTTTCTAGACTGTAGTTACTTACAATTTCGAAGAATCATAGGGACTATTATTTCCAATAAACATACCTTTGTGTAATACAAATTACATGTAATTTCAAACCACTCATCACACGAACATAACTGCGTTGGTGTTCGTACAATAGCATGCGGATTTATTTCAATTAGTTCATTAGCTTTTAGCGTTTGATGTGTAATAGCATTGTATGATGGAAGTGTTCTATCGAAAGCCAATACGCTATATCGGCGAATATCCAAGTACTTAATCGCGATATTTAGTTATTACGGAAATACGGAGAAATCCGACCGTTATGATTAATAACGTTAATTTATACACTCAGGGCAATGACTTTTATTGAAAATGACGTCTGCTCTTGAAGGTATATTATTATTTACTATTATCATAATACAACAATGGACGGTAAGCCGATAAAACTTGTTTTGGTTTTAATCAAAAAAATAATTGTGGAGAAAGTAGATAATAACATGGAAATTAGTTACTGTATAGTTCAAAAAATTGGTTATGAGATTGAATTCGAGAAAATATCAAGAAACGAAAACCGTCAAGTGTAGAGTGCCATTCTCATAAGGTGTAATCAAAATTGTTATTTGACTTTACCATACGTGGTCGATGGTTCAATGATGAAAATTAATAGAACTAATAGAATATAATTAATAGAAGTGACTTCCCAGGGTACGATATTTTTTATTTGATTAATGGGTCGAAACTAACGCGATCCCAGGACGTGACAATATGTACATACTAGAATTAATATTAACAATTTATAGATTGTATCAAAGAAACTTAAAATACTAAGTTTATTAGCTGGAAGTGCTAACTGATCATGAAACTATTGGAGTGTTAAATCCTAGGCCGTTTATTGTCAAAAGTTCGAACTTAAAACTTGTTGTTCCAATATTCCACTCATCATGTGTAGCACTGAACTTTATAACCTCATTACATGTACATACATTTTGAAGTATAGGACGTATTACGACTTTTCGTAAAACATCGCACGATTTTTATGGCCTCTATATCCTTTACACGATCGTAAAAACGGAGACACGTTTATCTCATTAAATTCCTCTCTACCGATTGATTGATGCGACTGCCGCCACCTAAAATAATTCGCTTTTAGGGTATTAAGGGAACCTTAAAAGGGCTCAATTAACAAAATGATCCTCGTTCCACATAAATCTCTCATTACTGGAGGCGCTGTCTTTGTTTTAAACGCTGCTCCGTTTCCCGTAGAGACGTCCCCCTTCTCTCCAACGTAGAAGAAAAGGATTCGATAACAGGGACTACGACGCGACGTTATGACAGGGGAGGCACCATTAATTGTCGTATACACGACGATCGTTCGTTATTGTAGCGACGAGATGAGCGTTTAATATTCACTTAGAACGAATCGTTCGCAACCTGAGATTGATAGGCAGTCACGGGGAGAGAGATGTGTATATGTTTGCTAGAAATGTCTCATTCGAGCGTAATATCAAGTACAAGAGATCAGTTAGATGTCGCGAGACGATGCAATAACACTTAAAGTGTATGCCGTGAAATAATGGAATATAATCCTGTACAACAGATTTTGAAAGCGACGTGCCACGAATATCGTCGTCCCACAACCTGCGCAGCCCGAACACGTCGTTTGATATACTGTAGGTGTAGTTCTGTCCGATTAACATCATACACAGTGGACAAAACAAAGTGGACACAGTTTTTTATGATTTTTCTGACAATTTTTCTTAAAATGTCCTAATTTTTCCAACTGACACGTCATACAGGCGCCAACTTTAACTTTTATCTTCCTGTCGAATCATAATGATCTTGTACATATATCACTATTTTTTTCCTATCGAATTATATTGAATCTGAACGACAACTGCCACTGTATTTTCCTGTCGAATGATAGTGATCTAGAACGACCATCCTCTTTGTATTTCCGTGTCAAATTATAGCGACTTTAGACAAAATGTCCCATTGTTTTTTCCTACCAAATTACAGTGATCTTCGACGAACATTCCCTGTGTATTTTCTGCCGAATCATCGCGATATTGTAACAAATTTCCTATTGTATTTTTATGTAAAATCACAGCTATCTTTAGCGAACATTGTCACTGTATTTTCCTGTCGAATTATAGTGATCTTGGATGACTCTTTGTATTTTCGTGTCAAATTATAGTGACTTTAGACAAACTTTCCTATTGTTTTTTCCTGCCAAATGACAGTGATCTTCGACGAACATTTGCTAATCGTCAAACATTAATGCTAATCGAAATGAGAAAGTGCATGTATCGCCCCTGACTTAATTTTTTGGTCCATATACTTCTCCCATTCGTGACAATATTGAACATGATTTGAAATAACTATTTCTTGTACTTACACCTTATAATTTGATAGTTTCAACAGCCGTATATTTCAAAATGTGATATAAGTATATTGGGCGTAATGCTATGAACTCATAAAAAATTAGACACTACAAATGAAACTTTGGTGATATTGAGATGTGTGAAATCAATAGCAAATAAGGTGGCTGTCAACTCGAGTTGAGTCGAGAATTCCGGTTTTGTGGCGGAGTTGTAAGTATTAATAGTCTAGTGTGTTTGGTGGAATTTTCACAATTTTCTGTAAACTAGTCTGGAAGTGAGGATTTCTGAAGATGGTCAAGAAGTGAGGTATTTCAAGCCCGTTAAGTCCACGTATGAAGGACCTACTTAATTGTATGCACTCCAGGACGTATTGTCACGAACCTAAGGGCACAGGGGGGTGCTCTGGTGGGGGGGTGTTAGGTCAGAAGAGATGGTACTGACATAAACAAATTCGCTAATATTTACTAAATACGCCAAATACAGGGGAGAGAGAGAAAGAGTGAGCTACCGTTAAAAGGCAGCAAAACAAAGGAAGCATGATTGAAGAGTTAAAACCACAAAAATAGCAAAATGGTGTATAAATGTGTCCTTACAAAAGTCCCTAGGAGGTCTGGGGGGGTGGCTGGTACAGGGCTCGCTTCACAGGGAACATCACTCACAAAAGGCAGCAGGCGGGCATCAAATCAGACGGACAGCCTCACAGGATACTAGATCAATGATTACTGATGCAGGCCCCCGTATTTATTCAAATTAATAACGCCTGTTATCTGATGTGTGTTGCTTGGTATAATTACATATTCGTGCCTCGCCGGAAGATGCTTTTGTGAGGTCAAGACGTGTTGATTCGGGTGACCGCTGTTGACAATTTAATCATGCAGAGCGTCGTGGAGAGGGAGCAGGCAACGTGCCACGGACGGCGTCGCCCCGCAACGCCCGAAGTCACTATTTAGATGCTCTCACATCGATAATGCGCTCGTCGTGCGATCCGAGTCCGTAAAGAAACCGGATGTATCTCACGATACGAAACAATACGCTTCGCGTCCAGCGGAAGCGCCGAGTATAGTTCCAGCGGATAGCGCACGCTGAATACATATCAGCAGTGGGGGCCGCGGAGGGTCATAAAAATTGTATTATAATACGTGGCCGACGGCAGGACCGTCGGAAACAAAAGGGAGAGCCGAGCGAGCGGCGATTCGTATTCCGGCCTCGTCGTCGTACACACTTATTCCCGGCGACTTTAGCCTCGACCTCCTCTCGCGACGTTAATACGGCTTTTTCAATAGAGGAAACGCACCGTCAGCCCTCCTCGCGATGATTCCTATGGATTCGCCCGAATTACCTCCAGAGAGAGAGAGGAAAGAGAGAGAGAGAGAGAGAGAGAGAGAGAGAGAGAGAGAGAGAGAGAGAGAAGAGAGAGAGAGAGAGATGTCACGGAGTCAGTCGCATTTGTAACACCCTGCGGGTTTTTAAGAGATTTTTTTTTATATATTACATTTTGTAACATTAGGAAAGAGGACCCTGTATATGAAAAAATGCACATCTCTACGTGACTTATTACTCATTATGTAATTATGCATCGACTCGTAAGTGTAAGGACAACAAGGAAGTTCAGAGTTAGGGAGAGACGGTGAACGAAAGTGTGAAGTGATCTCTATGGAATCTCTCTCGTAGCTCTTGGGTGGCTGCGGAGATGAATCTTGTTTCCAGGTTGTAAGGCTGAAGACGGTCTCGTGGGTTGGAGATCAGGGCGTGACGTGATCTTTTGAAGTTCTTGAAGTTGAAGTTCTAGTAGAGTGGAGAGAGGGCGTAACGTGATCTCCGAGGTGACTTGAGGGCGTAACGTGCAGGTCCGAAGTTGAAGTCCTAGTAGAGTGGAGAGAAGGCGTAACGTGCTCTCCGGGTTGGATCTGAGGGCGTAACGTGCAGATCCGGTGTTGAAGATCTTGAAGTTAGAAGTTGTCGTAGCTTGAAGATCTCGTAGACTCACAGAACATACTAGGTATACTGGTTTTTGGTCCAAAAATTCACGAGCTTTTATACACAATCATTTTGAGTTACATTACCTTTTGGTTCCAATTATTTGATAACGTTAAATTTTGTTGAATGTTATTTGCCACTGTCAGAGAATTGCTCCACTGACCTTACCGATGCGGATTTGCGATCACATTACCAGAAACTTTTATGCACCGCGGGCGACCCAATCTCCTCGTCCTCCTCCCTCTCCCGGTTTTTTATTCCCCACATTAAAATGAGTCGCTCCAGGAATCAATCCGGGATTACAGGAACAAACGGTTCCGATGGAATCGGATCGGGATGCGTTCGGTTAATTTAATGTACGGCGAAAGTTTAAATTAGTCGACGTTGTCCCGACGTAGGGGGAATGTTCGGATGCCGCCCGGGAAACGGGAGAGCCGGCTCGAAGATTGAGAAGGGCGGCTTACGACTTTTCTGTTTACGGGACGATCCCTCCTGGGGACCGATCTCGTCTGGCTTGTTAACATCCGAGTTCATTATTTTCTTTGATGATCGCTGCCGAAGCTGCTTCGTTTCAGGGAGAGCAGTAAATATTCCAGGATTAGGCAGTATTGAACATGTAGAGCTAGATTCAATTTTTACAAGTTAATGACACAGCGTTGTTAGAAACTGGCGAGTGTGTTCCAAATTGATTGTAGTGCAATATGGTCACGTACAGTACGGTAGTGTTTGGACCTCAGGTAATGGGACCAGAGGCAAAACGCTGGTGAGGCCGCTTTGTTAGCTTCGCGGTTATCAAACTCAAGTCCACCTGCAATAGGTGGCCTATTCGGCAATTCCTACAACTTCAACAAACCGCCGAAGACGCGGCCTACAAAGGGTAAATGCAAGCAGTCATATGGATGCTTGGTGTATTGAGTGACTGGTCGCCAAGTTGGGTGACCGGGACGCCGCCCGTAAAGCCATTCTCGTCTCCTTGGAGCAATCATGTAAGAGGCCCCTTTAACGTAACGTTGGTAATTTATCTTTTGTTTTGTGCAGTTGCGGTTACGTCCCCATTGGTCATCAGTGTTGTTAAAATTACTTCACAGTAGGTAATTAATTACAATTACAATTACATTTGCTCTTGAAATGGGACCAGGTAGAAAGAATTTGTTTGTCATTTGAAGGCAAAAAGTTTTTTTGAAATTCACTCATGAAGAGTTCTCTAATTGTATCATAGTTTCCTTTATCTGTATCAGAATTGATCCAGATCAGTTTAAACTATGGTAACGAACAAGTTGCTAAAGTGTATGGTCTGCTGGATGACTGACTGAAATCTAGAATATGTGAAAACCGTTTTTTAACATTTAGTATAATTGAATTCCGGAGCTCAGCACAAAATTTCAAATTACAAAATTTTTGTTCGTTATGAATTAACTGAAAAATAGTTGGCAAAACATAACCTAGATACAACTGGCTTTCTCCCTGAAAGTATCAATAGCTGAAGCCAATGGTTTCATAACGATAAAATATTCTTGCAAAAACTCTAATTCAGTCGATTTTAGTTTGTGTTGTAAACAACCATCCCCAACAATCATCCGAAATGAGCTGTTTCCTAGAAACACGACCCTAATAGGATAGTTGAAGATAATCGGTTAATGCTAATCACTGGTTGGGACAGGGATAGAGTTGCGTTAAAGAAACCAGGTAGTCAGAACCCACAAGAAGCAACTTTAAGCTACTTACATATTGCCTACTAAAAATATTAAAAGCACTTTTGTAGAATGTAATTGTAATTGTACCGAAACGAGTAATTGAATTACTAGTCAATTACAATTGAAAGGCAAGTAATTAATTATTGCTTCAATTACAAGGAAAGTAATTCAATTACTCTTTCAAGTAATTGTAATTAATTACTTAACAACACTGTTGGTCATAAGGGCAAATGTTAACGTTTTGAAGGTTTGGTTTCTTTGGAGAAATAATCCAGAGTTGGCGGGATTTTTTTCCCTGGCAAAAAAGTGTATTTTTTCGAGCTTCCCCTCTGCGGTGATAGCTTTGCCCTACTTTCAGGTTAAACACAGAAGAATCCGCCGCGAAATTAATCTCTCCCTTCCTCCCCCTCCTCCCTTGGTATAATAGAGATATCGAGATATTTCGCAACAATAGAAAACGAATGATAATATAATCGTTTTTTGTTCGGATGAAAGGAGAGAGATAGAAAAGGGAATGGGAAGGAAAGCCGAGACCGTCCTTTATCGGTATACGTAATCAATCGGAGGATTTCGCGTGAGTTATGCGACGACGTTTCGAGCGCGAACAATGAAGGAGATCGCGTGGATTTATTGTTACCCCCTCTCTTTCTCTTTTTTTATATTTCTCTTCCGATCGGTACAGCGAAGGATGAATTAACATGGGAACTTCCCCGACGCCCGTAAATTATTTATTAGGATTTATATCGACTGCGGATAAGAAACGGGGATTCGGGGTGTTAGCGATTTAGAAACGTGCAAAACGTGAATAGTGGTTTTCCTCTGAATAATTTATTTAAAGATGTTTCATTTGAATTATGGATTCGGTAACTCGAAGAAAGGGGGGGGGGGTTCGAATCGATCTTGTAGAGCAGTTTTAAAGCGAGTTTTGGAAAATCCGTGAACGTTGTTATTGGCTTCTTTCGTGTGAATTTTAATTTTTGGCAAACAACCTGGACAGTAGTTCTGATAGTTTCATATAAAATTTATGAACTATGTCGTTGAATTCATCATTTTGGAGTCTTTGGAGAGGTGTAATGAAACATCCCATTCCCGTGGCTAGAACCCTTGTCTCCCTCTGTTACCCGTAAATTTAAATAAATAACCATTGTCTCTCCGCCGTGACACCTGCAAATTTCGAAGACCGAGTTTCAACAAAAGACCACCAGTTCTCTCTTTAATTACGAGCTGCAAATTACCCCTCCCTGTTTATCTGGGAGCTCTAAATATGAACGAAAATTATCGAATGTATCTGGTGTAGACGCCGCTCTTGTGAGTAGTCCTAGAGTGTCTCTGCTGTGCCAACCGTCCGATTTTCGCGAGTAGTCCGAAAGTTTTCTCCGCCGAATCAAGTATCGTTTGCTTTTCTCGCGACACGAGAGAATCTCCGCCGCCCGTCTCTCGCGAAGTGAGTTTTCGGTACGAGTGTCTCCGGCGATAGTTTCATCTTCCAGTGTGAGTACTCAAAATCCGCTTATATTGTCTCTCGTTGGCTTAGGCTTTTCCTTCTCTCGCATAAAGTAGTTCGTAGTAAAACGTTCTCGGTGAAGTATTCCCAGGACGTCTTTATTACGATAATTAGCCGCAATCCCACAATTCTAACTACGAGCCGCACGCTAGATTTCCGCTTCCGCCCTAGAGCCCGTCCTCACAGGGCTTAACACCACCCTCGCTTGTTTGCTCCGCTCTCACCTTCGCTTACTCTCTCTTCCGCTTGCATCTAACCGTCTCTACCGACTCTGCACATTTAAGTATCTATTTTTTTTTACTATAATTTGAATTTTTGGACTACGATTTAAACTACATGTAGTTTTGATATTCTTGGAGAATTGCTAAACACCAGTTTTGGGTTTGAACTCTATCAACTCTAATTTATAGTTGTTTCATAGTTTTGGTATTAAAGACGTGCTTTACACTGAACTGTAGACTGTAATTCAGTTATTTTTGAAATATGAGAAATTAAGAATAACGATAATGATAATGAATATAATAATTATAATGAAACTCACAAAATTGATTTCGTACTTTGAACTCTGTGATTATTTCGACACTGATTAATTTGTGAAAAAATCAAACCAGGGCTCGGTCGAGAAAACCGCAAACCCCATCCCTTTCCCTCTTAATCACCCTCGTCGGTTAACCCTAATCACCCCTCCATCCATCCATCGTTCACGACCGTTACCTCTCTCGATCCGGCCCTCGTATATTTTCAATTCGTAACACACCTCAAAGATACTGTACTCCCAACTCTCTCCCTCTCTCTCTATACTCTCTCTCCAATTCCCAAGCATCCAGTAGTTGTGTTCATTGCCACAAATGGCCTCTCCCTGCAACTTCTTACTTTATGCACTCTACCTAACTACATGGAAGAGGTTAACGTATCATTTACTTTAATCCTCTCGCCGTCCACATGTTGCTAAGGGAATGTGCGGTACCTGCTGACGGTGTAATCTAATCTCGCGCCCCGCGTCGTTAGAGCGGGATAAGTTTGTATTTATTGAAAATCTAGTTGCTCGGTTAAAACCGGGTTAAGAGGGGCGATAACTTTGCGACAAACGTTGCGGAAGTGGGAGGGCTTAGTCGCTTTATTACAGTCGATATAGAGACGCAGAGCACAGTGTCTAATGTTTTGTTCTTGTTGCAGGTACGTACGTCTTCGCTTCATTCGCAGTGGGTAACGGGAGAATCAATAAACGTGGTAAGGTGAGGTTGACAAGTAAAAGAACAACACGCTCAAGTAGGTAATGGTGATTTGAAAGTTCGAAATTTGTACAGTGATGAAGTATCGAACTGTAACGTATCACCAGAAGGTTTCCCAACCATTTTACTCAAAAGTTTTGCTCTGCGTGTATTTCGAAGGAATATGACACTTTGTGGTTGGTGCAATGCATTCTGCGCATTCACCATTTTGATCAGGTTGTCTTGTCAAAATTTGTACAGTGATGAAGTATCGAAGTTTAAAACGTTACCGGAGGGTGCACCAACCATTTTACTCAAAAGTGTTGTTCTTTGTTAAATTCAATACAATCAGCGGTTTTCGAGGAATATGAAATTTTGTGGACGGTGCCATGCATACTGCGCATTCACCATTTCTGGACAGGTCGCCATGTCATAATTTTTACAGTGATGACTGTGAAATATCACCAGC
The DNA here is from genome assembly GCA_946251905.1 of Cryptocephalus moraei. Lineage (NCBI taxonomy): Eukaryota > Metazoa > Arthropoda > Insecta > Coleoptera > Chrysomelidae > Cryptocephalus > Cryptocephalus moraei. The sequence goes on along the minus strand of OX276462.1, from coordinate 6,620,618 downwards.
AGGTTCTCCAACCATTATACTCAAAAGTGTTGCTCTTTGTTAAATTCTATGAAATCAATGGTTTCCTAATAGAAACATGGAATTTTCTGAGCCGGTGGAACCTAACATAACCTAACTTCTAATTTTGAAAAAAATTGTAAGGCTTGGTTTGGAGAACAAAACTTAGCTTTACTTGATTATTATTATAATGATTTCTGAATAAGTCATTTCTGAACATTTCATCTACAACCTTCTAAAAAAATCTGCAGATTTTGAAATTAATAGACAGATTTTGAAATAAAAAAACAATTATGCAATACCAATACGAAAATTCATCTAGAATCATCTAGAACAAGCTAATATATAGACGATTTCAAAAACTTGAGATTGTAATTTCAGAATCAATATTTTCTAATGATCAAATACGTCTAATGAAAGAGCAAAATAATTGCTCTACAGATCTGCAATAAATGGAAACTTGGTGTGTTCAGTTATGAATTTTGCAAACAATTTTCACAAATTCTAAAAGTGAATATCATCTAGAAAAATTGTAGATTTCTGCAATTTCTGCATTATTCTATAACACTAGGAAAATGCGCAGATTTTTAATATACCTTACTAGTCTTGGAGGAATATTGCCATGATCTGTTTATCCAGAATAATTTCAGATTTTAAAATATTGAAATATTTCTATAATATTATCATGTAGATTCATCTAGAATCACCTGAAATCTAGATGATTTCAAACAATTTGAAGCCTTAGTTCTGCACAATTTTTTGTATCTTGAATCCCATCTGGACAACTTCCACAAATTCTAGAAGGAAAGTTTATCTAGTTACTTTCAATCTGCTACATAATACTTAGGGAAATTCTATAATATTCTAGGAAAACGTGCAGATTTCAGGAAGCCGTACTGTATCTAGAATCCTTTAGAAGAGTAGGAAATTTTGATGATTTAAATAAAATGAGGTGTAAGTACAGAAGATGTTTTTTTAATAATTATACACTTTCTAAATTAATTAATTAATAAAAATCGGGTATGGATATTGATGATATCGAGAAGCTTATGATGGACGGAGTTAAAATTTATGAAATGTGTAACAACTCTTAGTAATAATCTTAATCTTAATAATCTTAATAATAATAATAAATAGAGTCTCTTATTTGAACGTTAAAATCGTTTTGATTAATGTTAATACCACGAGGTATTTACATATCCAAAACGTATCAAAATTTAATTTTTAATAGTCGGTTTTAAAATTTTATTTTATCAACTCAAATTACCTAACTCCTTACTTACCTTACTTACCTAAAACGAGTTTCAAAAAATCTAAGAAATAATAACTACTGTGACGAGGTGTATTGTCTAATTGATCACCTCTTCTTGATGGGACATCTATGCCTGGCCCTTTTGTCCATTAATATCACCCAATTTTAGGTCACGAAAGTCATTAAAAATTCTCAGGAATTACTCTCAGGGTCTACCTGAGGATGGCCCAATTAATACTAAACGAAGGGGTGGTTAATAGCTTCAACCCACCCCCTACCCCTGAAATGTCATTACCTCCACTGAGGGAGTGAATATTCCGGGCAATAATTGGATCAGGGCGGAGGTGACGGAACGTATTTAATTTCGAACGATAGTGGAACGCGATTTGTAAAGTATTCGAATCCGAGGGGGTCGATTAATCGATCTCCGATGTAACCGTAACCGTTTCCCATTTTAATACGTCAGATTTGAGAAGATGTAGAGGAAATTTTACACTAATACCTTATGGCAAATTGACGATTACATAGAAAAAGTGTCCATAAACCTATGTGTCCATATTAGAGAGGTGTCCACAACAGGAGGTTTCAACGTATAGCATTACGGTAATTTATAATAATATACTATATATAATATACTAATATACTAATAATATAATAATATACACAATCGGACGGTGTCGGTCGGTCTAGATCTAACGGTCGGTAACGGTCACAATTACATTTATCGGTCGGTAGTACGTTCACAATCGGTTACGTAACAAATAACGAATAATTCGGTCGGTTTAAAATTAACGGTCGGTAACGTTCACAATTACATGTATCGGTCGGTAGAACGGAAACGGATATCAGACGCAACGGAAAAATACGGATAATGTACGGCTTGTCACAGAAAAGTATTGGTTCTGACCTTGGATTAACTGAAGTACAGGACCCTGGAGGGGGCGGTTGACTTACCCAAGTTTAGCCTGAATATGTAAGCAAGCGTAGATTGAGCATTGCCTTATAGACCGCCATCTATCCGAGGTAGGTTTGATTTCGCGGTTAACTGCACGGTGTGTGGTCTACTCTCAACTCTCAAAAATCGGCTACGTTACATCTTCATAACTTGTAGTTCATTACTAATGAGTTACTGATGTAATAAGTGTAGCTTGACAGTGACAGGATTATTTCAAAACGACGATTTAAGCTAAGACAGCCGTCTTACATTCCACGGCAACCCTTGACCAAGATAATTTTTGATATCACGGTAGTTAATCAGATTGCCTTTTCCGACGTCGGTGACGTCACGCGGCGGGAGAGTTTCTCTCTGTGATTTATTTTGGAAATTAACCGATCCGGCGTGAAATATAATCCAATTTCTGCTATTTTCGCGTCGGATTTCGCGGCATTAAATTACTCCCTTCCCCTTCAGTTTCGCCTATTTCGAACGGAATAATATATTTTTGGGGACAAGAACGCGCGTTAAAAAGTCAACAATTCTTGCTTTAGAGTGTAAGTTACGAGATGTTGTTCTTGTTGATACCAGATGCAGATGGAGAGAGAAAGAGGAAAAATAGGGCGATATCGTGGATGATTTACGCGTGGGTGGGCGTGGATAATGGATTGGGCGAAGTTGTACGCTTAAAATCACGTCGAGAGGTGGGGCAATTCCGGATATTAGCGTTATGTAGTTTTTCGGAAATTTGTTGTGACGTGAGAAACAAATTTTAGCGAAGGACGAGACGAAAACAGAAAACCGTTTTTGGAGTGATATACGTCTTATAAATCGGTGTGCACGTCCCAGAAAACGTTTTAACGTTACGCCAGACCAATGCGTGCGAGAGAGAGCGAGAGCGAGAACAATAGACGGAGATCGACCTTACCGTTTTCCTTGCGACGCATCTATCTCTTTTCCACTACGGCGTCCGAGTGAAAGAGAGACCGGCATCACACAACCAATGTGAGCCATGCAGGAGTGAGATGACACATCTATCTCCCTTCCACTCCGTCGGCGGCGACAGCAGACGTTAGCGGTATTGCCGACTATTATTTATAAAGTTATCTGAATATTTCTGTGCATACCGTTGCTTATTACTATTACAATAACAATTGCGGCAATAAGGTTTTTAATTCTTGCATTCTAAGAGTTTGATAAGCTATATAATCTCATATAGTTGTTCTTGCATCGGTCAACGAGTGCAGGAGTAATAGGTAAGGTTACGATTTCGATAAAAAATTATTAGACAAATTATTATTAGACAGTGTGTCTAATGACCAGTTGGACCGGCCAACCGCAGTGCGAAAAAACCTTCTAATGATAATTTATTGATAATAATTATATTTAATTCATAAACGTATGCCATTTTTCATCAATGTTTACAGACTTTACACACAAACAAATATTTTTTTAGGGTCTTGACTATCTTAACTAACCTTAACAAACTTGCTTCCTGACCTTGCCCACACGTTCGTGCCTTACGTTACAAGTAAGTTCAGTGGAATTTATTAAAAAAATATAGCTATTAATGTAGTTATAGTTCACTTGCCCAACTATTATTTAACTATTTTATATAAATATTGTGTCAGTTATACAGTGAACAATTATAGTGAAGTTAATAACATCGAGATTATTCAAACATGACAGAAGCAAGCTAAGTTCTCGAGCCTTGTCACAACATTGAGAAAAATCTGATTGTATTATTTATGATTACACATTGTAATTAAGTACATACAGTATTTCATCTTAACCTCCCAATCTCACGCATAAACAATATTTCCAATCCCTAATTGCTAAGCACCAGTGATAGAGATGAAATATATTCCCTGGAATCCTGGAACGACGCCTAAATCATTTTTATAGGGACGGGACTCTATTCATACATTGTTCGCTAGATTATCGCGTACGTCCCCTCCGTGTAATTTAAGATGTTCCTTAAAGGATTTTCTCTGGCTGATTTATGCACAGCCGGAGGTGTATATTTTATATAATTATAACGGATGACCTGAGGAGGACCTCGTCGGGATATGCGTCCTACTTGAAATGTTAGTATGAAGAGATGGAGCGTAGAATAGTGCGACACGTTTTGGCGCATTCGCCAAATATGCATCGTAGGGTGTCCGCCACTGCAATTAAATCGCAATTGGAATTGTCGAATTTAAGGTGTTCTTTAGGAGTTTGTGGAAACTGTACTGTAAAAATTTAGTGAGTTTTAGCATTTTTTTATACAAGAGTTATAAAGTTATGATGCGTTATGACAAAATCAGAAGAGTATAGTTACTGTGAGTTCTAGTTTCAAAAATTCATAATTTCTGTACTGAAACTCAGAATTTGTTAAAAAGCACTCAAATTGTTTATTGAAGTGTCATAGAGAAGTAGAGCGACTTTCAACACATGTAGTTCGGTTCGGTTCCTTAAAAAGATTCGGGTTATTCATGATCCACCCTGTATATAAATTTTACTGAGTTTGGACTCTGATTTACTGACCTATGGACTTACTTGAATCGTACCAAGGTACAGTTCAATGAACCCAATTAGTATATAAAATTTAGTATATAGATTTTACTGACTTTTGTTTCTATTTTACTTACCAATGGACCTACTTGAATCGTACTAACGTTCTGTTCAATGAAACTAATTATACTTCATATAAAATTAGAATATGTACAGGTAATAAGCAAAAAACGGTTAAGTATGTCTTCTTAAAGAAGTAGTTCTGTATAATAATTAATAAGGTGTGTTAAAAGTCCTTATTATTATATCATGTTATGAAATTTGCACTTTGCATAAATCCCATAATCAGTTGAGAACGTTGGCACATCAACTTAAGTTTATATTAGCTAAAGGAACGTTATTTCTTTCACTATCCATTGCTCATATTATTTTAACTTCTAAGGTTAGAACTTCTAACCTAAATATACTGAATTAAGCTAGTAATTCCATTTTGGGAAAATAAAAAGAAGGATTTTTAATGGAAAATAAAAAAAATATAACTGACTAACTAAGGCAAGAAATGAATACGATATAAAACTATACTGACTATATATAGTGAAGATCGCATATAGTTTAGCCTCACTTACTAACAGCTTAGCTTCCACCAACCCGATAATCACTGAGTAACTAACTTCATTAGCTCAATTGCATCTGAAATGGAAAGGAAGATCGACTAGCCGAGCCTAACTTACTAACTGATCAGCTGTTATTAACCAGACGTTACAGACTATGTAACATCACAAGCTATATTGCAACTGATTAAACACCGACAGCAAAAAGTGGAGGAAAACAGATATGTAAGTGATGTAATAACCCTAGTGACTAGCTAACCACAGTGAAGATCAACTAATGCATCTCCAATTACTAACTGATTAACCTTTACCAATCAAATAATTAACTTCACAACCTAAATCACAATTCAAACCATTTTATTAACTCATCGCAATGACCAACAGACTTATAGGTTGGCTCGCTCTCAGTAAAATAGAAAGTATAAAGAAACAGAGGTGTATGGTGTGACATAACTAGAGTGGCTAGTTAACCAAACTGAAGATCGAGTAGTATAACTGCACTTACTAACTAGCTTTAATCAACGATATAACTGACTGGCAATCGTCACAAGCTACATTGCAACTAATCAGTCCGTGACGAACTATTTCATTAATTCATCGCAACGACTACTAAACTAGACTGACTATATAACTTTAGATATATAGAAAATGTAGAGAAACAGATTACGTGATGTAATAACTAGAGTGACTAGCTAATCAAAATAAACTATTTTAGCGTCACTTACTAACTGATTACCTTTTCTCAGCCATATGTTTCAGACTAACTGACGTTACAAGCTAGACTGATTAATATTAGGCGGTTAAGGTTTAAGCATAAAACTCTAACTAAATTATTACTTAAGTATGCATTTCATATGATATTCAAGTTTCATGTATTGCAAATGAGACATGACGTCCGCCTGGTTAAATCAAGCGTTACACAACACTTCATTAGCTTCTCGAAACCGTTTTTTCTCCACGTGCATTTAAAATTCGCCGCCCATTGTTCCCATTACTTTTAATATAAAGTCGCCGTTTTATCTCCGGATCTTTCTCTCCCTCTTATCCATTTCCCGGTTCCATTAATCTACACGCAAAAAGCGCTGTTGTTCCAAAATAAGCCTTTTATAATTTAAATCCCTCTTATCTCCTCCGTCTTTCTCTCATTCACTTTTTTCCCCTAAAACGTTGAAAACACGCCGATTTAAATAATAACACCGTCACGGTGACTCTCGGGTTTCCCTTTTAATTTTAATATTCCCGAGGAAAAATATCTTAATAGACTGCGGTTGCCTTTGTGTAAAGTTCTAAGCGGAAACACGGAGGATAGTTTGCGATAGTTGGGAGAATTGAGGTTAGGTATCACGATACGAACCATAACCTCAGTTTGTGGTTATTACCGTTGCTCTAGTTTCTTTAAACAAAATCTTTGAAAGTAAAGTTGTCAGATATTTCAAATGAGTCTGTTAGTTAGTATCTCCTTTGAAAGTTATAACTTTCACGGGACATTTCTGCTAGGCGAGAGCTTATCTCTTGTACCCGCCAGACCGTCGACAATATTGCAGCGAGAAAATAGAATGTAACATAAGTTGGTTGCTTATCCGAGGGTTAGGTATCGAATTTTTCTTTAGAAACAGGGAGTACTGGCTATTAAATTCATTCATTAGAATTGCTTAAGTTTTATTCGACGAATCTATCATCAACCTCTCTCTCTCTCGGATCCGATTAAGCCTTCGTAAAGGTAGGTTAGGCGTTTGATAACTGTGAGACGTTTGATAGCTGTGAGACATTGATCGACACCCCTTAACAACTGAAGGGGCTTCGAGATATCCGTCAGGGCCGGGCTTTGTATGTAGTTGTTGGCGCCCCTTTATTATCGAGTATTTGGTCGATGGTAGCTCATCCACGACCACTCACCGACGAGTTAAGCTAGTCGGGTCTCGTTATTAAGACCGTCTAACTTTTTGTAACGTTGATAAGGTAACGTTGCAAATTTAAAGCAGTGTAATTCTTAGCTTCCAATGGACTTACTAGTAATAATGTGTCTGCTTATCAATCTCTAGTGACTTCTGTAATTATTTAATACACAGAAATTTGTAATTACCCGAGTAGGTTCTCGTGGTCGATACTTTCTCAACGCCCTGCTCGAGTTAATAATGAAACTTATCCGGCTCGGTTTCGGCGTCACTTTACTCATAATGAATGAGGCCGGACCCGGATCCAAGACGTCCCCGAATAATATTCCATGAATATTTCACCGCCGTCCATTACGTATTTAACGTCGAGTCCACCCCTGGCCCGACCGTGTCACCCATTACTGTATGTTTTAACAATACCGAGAGTAATTTCGGTGTAATTTATGTGCAGGATGCGTACGCGTCGATGAATAGTAATGCGGGACCACCGGAGCGGATTATAGTTTTATCCCGGGGAGAGCTTACGGGCCCGGCCCTGGACGGATCGAATTTTAATAAATAAAGCGGGACCGTCACCGAGACCGGATTAGGGGGATTCGCAGATATTTGAGGAGATATTAATTCGAGGAGACGTGGTCAGATCGTCAATAATTAAGGTGAAATGAACACAAAAAAGCGTAATCAATCATACCGATATTAATCATGAAATTGTCGATCAAACAAATCAAAGTGTGATGTACTGATCATCATAATCATCGATCAGCCTATGTTCGTCCAGTACTGGTCATAGGCATCCCTTAAGTGCTTCTATATTTCCGTCCTTTGTTTCTGTATGCATCTTGCCTTTTGGTCCATCTATCACCATGCATTCTTGCGATATGCTCCGCCAAATTCCTCTTTAGAGTTGTGATTCTCCCTTCTGCGTCAGTAATTCCGGTTGTTCTACGTATTCCTATGTTAAATCTCTAATAACTGAGATCTACTGATCTAACTGATGATAACTGAGTGTAAGTCCCAGCATAGACTTCTCCACTACAACGTACAGGGTAATGTACTATTAAATACCAACATTCTATCAAAGTGTATATGCTACGTGACATTAGCAACCCGGTATATAACCTTCCAAATTTCGTCTACAAGATACAAGCAGGCGATATAGCGAACACCAACTTAAACACCTTTTTCAATTAGTAGACCACCTGAAAACCTTTGATTTTTCTTCCTTCTTTCAAAATTCTTCCTTCAAGAGTTACAGATTCAATACAACATTTTGCTCGACGAAAGCGTATCTCATGTGTCCGCCGCCACAGCGTCATGACCGTCTGGTATTAACTTCATTAATATTCTTATTAATATCACGGAACGTGATAAGAAGCGCGCTCCAGTTAAGGTCAGTTTGTGCAACGCTAGGTCATTGTAAGAAAACAAATAATATATCATTTAATCAATGTAAAACAAGATGTATAAAAGCCCTGAAATTTTGGACAATAAATCAGTATACTTGTATGCTCAAAACGACGTGTGTTGTTGGTCTTGATTTACATCACCCCAACCTACAAGCTCTCACGTTACGCCCTGAGAGTTCTACGAGATCTTCAAGATACTACAACTCCAAAATCTTCAAACCCGGAGAGGACGTTACGCCCTCTCTCCAAACCTTCGAGAACTTCAACCCGGACCTGCACGTTACGCCCTCAGGTCCACACCGGAGAGCACGACACGCCCTCTCTCCAAACGACTAGAACTTCAACCCCGGATCTACACGGTACGCCCTCAGATCCAAACCCGGAGAAGTACGTCACGCCCTCTCTCCAGAACTTCAAGACATCACTGATCTCCAACTACTACTACAGTCTCTAGCCTTACAAACTGGAGACAAGATTCATCTCCGCAGCCGCCCACGAGCTACGAGAGAGATCTATACAGTCCACTTACAACAGAGACCACTTCACACTTCGTTCATCTAGCCTAAAAGGATTAGCAATCAATTAAAAGATTTTTGGAAAGTATCGCAATTCCCATTAAAATTATTTATAAATTTCAATTGTTCAAATTTTGGCAACTAACTCTTCTTATCGTTGCAAAACTGAGTTTGATGTAATCATAGATGTCTAACTTGTAGAAATAGAAAATAAAATTGAAGATTTGATGTATAAAAGTTTTTGGAAAGTATCTAATTTCTGTATAAGGTTTTTACGATTTTCAATTGCTCGTATTTTTACAACTACTCGTCCTATCGTTACAAAAACTAAGTTTGATGTAATCAGCGACGTCTGATTTATAAAAATACGAGGAAAATTAGATTATATGTATATGGAAATTTTGAGAAATAACACAACTTCCGTTTAAACTTTTCTATAATTTTTAATTGTTCATTGCTCCGCAACTATTCGTCCTATTGTCTCGAAACTAAGTTTGTTGTAACTAGATATGTCAAATCTATGACGATGAGCGACAAAATGGAAAATTTCATACGTACAAATTTTTGGAAAAAGCTGTAACTGCTTGTTAAGCTTTTATAGAATTTTCAATTACTCGTGTCTCGGCAACCACTCGTCCTGTTGCCTTTAAGCTAAGTTCGATGTAATCGGCGACGTGTAACCTACACGATTTAGCAATAAACTGTATGGTATTATGTATAATTTTTATATTAGAAAGTATCAAATTTTGCATAAATATTTTTTAGAATTTTCCTTTGCGCATATCTTCACAACAACTCGTCCTATCGTTATGAAACTAAATTTGATGTCTTCAGCAACGTAAAATCTATACAAATACGTGATAAACGAGAAGATTGTTTGTACGAATATTTTTGAAAAATTCTCCAATTTCCCTTTAGCGTTTTGTAGAATTTTTGATGGTCCTTACCTCCGCAACTACTCGTCCTAACGTCGCGAAACTAAGTTTGTTATAATCAGCGATGCCTACTCTATAACCGTAAGCCATGGATAGAAGGAATTTCATGACATTTTGAAAAGTTTCGGTTTTGTTGGATTTATTATTTTTAATCGTAATGACTGTTTTTACTATAGTGGAACTATATGTTGTACTATACAGTATTTACTATATAGCTTTCTTATCGCGGGTGTCGCTCGGAGCGCTAAGGTATGAACGCCGAAAAACCGAACGACCGTAACGACCCGAACGACGAGCTGTCCACTTTACTGGGGCGCAGTTAATAACTAAGGAAATAGCAATTAGTATTCCTAATCTATACCTTAATCACTTGGATCAATTAGTAGATGGAATTTTAAATAAACACTCCAAAATAGACAACGACACTTATATCAGCGACCAACGTAGAAACGAATTACATATTCCCGTTGCGTACGCTCTCCAAGCTCCCCATAACGTCCCCTTAATACCTCATCGCTCCGATATTTCTCCGATCGGCAATAAAGTCCGAGCAGGAGGACACCCAGCGCCTAACCGAATAAAAAATAATCCCCGTCACCGGAAAAATATTTTACGTTAGTTGAAACAATAAATAATAGGACTCGCACTCGCTCCCGGATCCGGGAAATTAATGGCCGCCGAGGTATTTAAAGACGTCCCGTCGCCCCCTCCTTTCGATTATCCTTCCTCGGAGTGGTAGGCCTTCGTGAACGATTTCCTTCATATTTTATTTCGACGTTTCACGGGTTGTTTGCCGTCCGGTCCCAGATTTCCTACGCTTTTATCCTGTCAGACGTTCGTCATTAGGACCGTTTGTTATGGAGGCCCTCCGTGCGTATTATTCCTTCGGGCTCGATGACGAATCGTTCGAGTGATGGAATTTTAATTGCGGACCTTTCCGCGACCTGAGGGAGATCGTCGGGGATATCTGCACACGTGGCATTTAAATACAGAGAATTCCTTACGACAAGTTGAGCTCCAACGGCTGAAGACCTCAATAAATTGAGAAGATACCGATTATTCATTACAAACTAGACTTGAAGATATGGAACGCACTAGAAGTCAAACAACCAATACAACCACACTTTAGTACGTACTGTAGTGAAAGCCACAGACCATTAATAAAACTAGACCCGTTTGTTTACAAAATAATGTGTTGCGAAGAACTTAGCACATTCTAAGCGTTTTTTTGCGCTGTTGCATGAATGCAGATGACGAATTCTCGCTTACGATCTGCGTATACATCCAGCCTACTTCGCCTGCGGTTGGTCAGTTGTGCGTAAATCTCAAATAATATAGACTTTTGTTATGAGTGGCAACATCGCGTCCTAGTCTTTCACATGATAGAATTCGTTGTGTACGCGGTGTGTGTGTGTGTGTGTGTGTGTGTGTGTGTGTGTGTGTGTGTGTGTGTGTGTGTGTGTGTGTGTGTGTGTGTGTGTGTGTGTGTGTGTGTGTGTGTGTGTGTGTGTGTGTGTGTGTGTGTGTGTGTGTGTGTGTGTGTGTGTGTGTGTGTGTGTGTGTGTGTGTGTGTGTGTGTGTGTGTGTGTGTGTGTGTGTGTGTGTGTGTGTGTGTGTGTGTGTGTGTGTGTGTGTGTGTGTGTGTGTGTGTGTGTGTGTGTGTGTGTGTGTGTGTGTGTGTGTGTGTGTGTGTGTGTGTGTGTGTGTGTGTGTGTGTGTGTGTGTGTGTGTGTGTGTGTGTGTGTGTGTGTGTGTGTGTGTGTGTGTGTGTGTGTGTGTGTGTGTGTGTGTGTGTGTGTGTGTGTGTGTGTGTGTGTGTGTGTGTGTGTGTGTGTGTGTGTGTGTGTGTGTGTGTGTGTGTGTGTGTGTGTGTGTGTGTGTGTGTGTGTGTGTGTGTGTGTGTGTGTGTGTGTGTGTGTGTGTGTGTGTGTGTGTGTGTGTGTGTGTGTGTGTGTGTGTGTGTGTGTGTGTGTGTGTGTGTGTGTGTGTGTGTGTGTGTGTGTGTGTGTGTGTGTGTGTGTGTGTGTGTGTGTGTGTGTGTGTGTGTGTGTGTGTGTGTGTGTGTGTGTGTGTGTGTGTGTGTGTGTGTGTGTGTGTGTGTGTGTGTGTGTGTGTGTGTGTGTGTGTGTGTGTGTGTGTGTGTGTGTGTGTGTGTGTGTGTGTGTGTGTGTGTGTGTGTGTGTGTGTGTGTGTGTGTGTGTGTGTGTGTGTGTGTGTGTGTGTGTGTGTGTGTGTGTGTGTGTGTGTGTGTGTGTGTGTGTGTGTGTGTGTGTGTGTGTGTGTGTGTGTGTGTGTGTGTGTGTGTGTGTGTGTGTGTGTGTGTGTGTGTGTGTGTGTGTGTGTGTGTGTGTGTGTGTGTGTGTGTGTGTGTGTGTGTGTGTGTGTGTGTGTGTGTGTGTGTGTGTGTGTGTGTGTGTGTGTGTGTGTGTGTGTGTGTGTGTGTGTGTGTGTGTGTGTGTGTGTGTGTGTGTGTGTGTGTGTGTGTGTGTGTGTGTGTGTGTGTGTGTGTGTGTGTGTGTGTGTGTGTGTGTGTGTGTGTGTGTGTGTGTGTGTGTGTGTGTGTGTGTGTGTGTGTGTGTGTGTGTGTGTGTGTGTGTGTGTGTGTGTGTGTGTGTGTGTGTGTGTGTGTGTGTGTGTGTGTGTGTGTGTGTGTGTGTGTGTGTGTGTGTGTGTGTGTGTGTGTGTGTGTGTGTGCCAAAACTAACCGGGAGTAATTTTGATAAAAATAGGAAACATTTAACAATGGTTAATAGGTGCAAGATATGCAACGTTTATAGCGATGCAGGGAAAGCCTCGGGATTGTCTTTTCATAGGTAAATAAAGAGATTTATTAATGAAATTTTTTGAGGTTATGTATCATCTCAGTGTGTTCTATCAGTGTTATTATAATCGCGACCTAATTAAGCAGCCGAGGTCATTGTAATTTCCGCGAGTTACCGACCTGCAATTACAAGTCTTGCAATAATTATTATCCGCTCCGCGGTTATCAAACTATAGTTCACCTGTAATTGCAAATTTTCATACAAGTCATTTCCGCTTCTCGGATATCGACCTTAGCGACAGGTTTACTAATTAATCAGGTGAATACAAGTGCTAAATCGTCTATTCGGCAGTCTTTACGAGTTCAACACACCGCCGAATACGCGATTTGAAAATTATAAATTCAAAGAGCGTTATCGATCGGGGCTTTTTGGTCGCCAGTTAGTGAGTGGTTCGCCAAGGGTCGCACGTCCGACGTCTGTCCTCCCCTCCTCGAAAATTGTTGCATTTTAAACAATGTTCCCGACCTCTGCGCTTTGGAGGATAAGTCAATCCTTATTCTAGACATTATTCCCGAGGTATTTATGTAAAAACATTGCGGTTACCTCTTATATCAATCTACTTATTGTATGCATTATTACTGCCATGATGATTTTGATAATCTATGTCCTTCTATACTTCATTTGTCTCTTATTTCGCACCTTTGTTACCTAGCATGTACAGGGCTACATTGCCCGTTGATCTATAAAGTAAATAAATTATTTTTTTAATTTTTTTTCTTGTTTGCCCCTTAATATTGATACGCCTATGGATAGCTATTTTGTACGCTGTCAAAATTCGTCAACGGCGGCCATATTTCCTTCTCCCTTTATACCGCGCCTATCGGCTATGGTGGCTTGTAAACAAACATCAGTTTCTAATGGGAACACCGGGTCTAGTTATATTAATGGTCTGTGGTGAAAGCGAACAAGAAAACTAACGAAAACGCAAATTTGTCTCCGAATTCAAAAAGAGGTTGATTTTCCAATATTTATGTATGTATGGTCGCGAAGGACATTGCAGAAATCCGGGACGAGGACACGCACCCTCAGCAAAACGTGAGTAACCTTGCGAAGGAATTTCCTGGCGAGGCACGTATGTTCGGTTAAACCGAGCGGCACAACGCGAACAATGAACATTTCACCAAGTAAATAACAAGCGAATTAAACGAGAAGAGATCAATTTATGAATCGTTATGCAGGTTCCCACTGAAAAGCCCTTTTTTATTCAATTTTTTCCATGCGTTGTATGTGGCCATACCTAAACAGTTTTTCCCTCTATTTCGTCAAGAATGGTATTTTCTACAAACATATTTCGTCTAACTACCTCGTTTTGTTTATGTTGTGTCCTTAATATTGTCACATGCCTGAGGACCTAGGGCCCAAAGGGGGTGCTCGGGTTGGGGGTGTAGTCAGGTAGAGATGGTAAAAGACAATGGCGACATGGACAAATGTTTATTTAGGCACTAGACTAACAGGGGAGAGAACATTGGAAACAAAGTGTTAAGGCGAACAAGCAAATATATGAAATGAGAAAAAGTTAAGGAGAGGTGGTTGCTTACGTGTGGACGGGTGGCAGGTACGTGTCTTCCCTAACTAGCGACATGTCGAAGGGCGGACTCTCAGACGGGCAGCGTGACGGGGTGCTCGATGACTGATCTCCCGATCGATCTGATCGATCCGTATAAATCCTTACTATTTGTTGACAAACGTGCCCGCTACCTGTCCGCGAGTCACGTATCGTCCTTCGGTTTTAGGTCACCTCCGTGCAGATTTAGCTTGGGTGGTGACCCAGTTGCGCTAAATGGGGCCGTATCGCGACAATATACCGGCACCTCTCCTCCAGAAATCCATTTCTACAGCGAGAAGCCGGTCCTGAATACTTCTGTTTATTATCTAAATTTCTAAGTTTCTTTTATAGTTACTGAACAGATGGAGCAACATTATTAAAAACGACTTTCGCTTTAAAAAGTAATTCTGATATGTTCAAGTCCTTTTTTCATGAAATTTTAATTTTATTTTCGAATTCTAACTTATTCAATAAATGTACTATAATAAACATGGCAATTTAGAAATCCCTGCTCAAAATGAGTTGGGAATAACCATACTTTCCAAGTATGACTATTTAGGCAACTTTAATGAGTATTATCAAAATCTGAGTTTCAATACAAAAATTACGAAATCTTACAAATTACAGTTAGACCCGTTCATCACTTAAATTATATACGTAATGCGTTGAAACTTCAGAACTCCTTCGTGGGAAATGCAGAATGTCATTAAATGTCTTCAAGACACTTCACTTAACGATCATTGGTGAATTTTACAATAATTTGAGTTGAAAAAACCTCTTGCAAATTACAATTTCATCCAACCACTATTTCAGTGTATTAAATGGACAGTGACAACTCCTAAACTCCTTTACAATAATAGCTCAAATTCACTACACTCCTTAAGGATACTTCAGCAAACAATTCGAATGCGTTTTAGCAAAATATGAGTTTCAATACCGAAATTATGAATTTTTGAAAGTAAAAATCGTTGAAAATTGTGTTCAAAACACTTCAATGAAGTCACTGGTAAATTTTACGATAATTTGAGTTTGAACGCTTTTTGAGAAATTTTTAAAACCTTTCGCAATTTTATCCAATCACTCTCAGATTGAATTTAAGATTTTAAGGGTGGTCGGAAAATGCTAGTCATTAATCTGCGAATGTCGGGAAATTCAGCGGTCTATTCAGCGTTGTTGGTGATTAATTCACAACAGTTTGACTAGTTCAAGAAGGTCGGAAAATTGGCGAACTTAATCCGGGAAAGTCGGAAAATGAGCGTTTATATGAACGATAACACCATTTAAAAGTTTTTTTTATGGTTTTCAATACCAAAATTATGAATTTTTGAAAGTAGAAATCGTGGAAAATTGTGTTCAAAACACTTCAATGAAGTCACTGGTAAATTTTACGATAATTTAAGTTTGAACGCTTTTTGAGGAATCTTTCGACATTGCAATTTTATCCAATCACTCTCAGATTGAACTGAAATTTTCGGCAATGATTCTATACACTATCCAGGTCGTTGGAAGGTATGCATGTCATTTGAGATAACATTGATACCAGTATGCTTGATTTATTTTTTTAAATATGGTACGTATATTTTCCAATAAGAATTATCTTGTTAATAAGAGTAGGTACTTGGATTCAAGATTTTAAGGGTGGTCGGAAAATGCTCGTTATTAATCTGCGAATGTCGGGAAATTCAGCGGTCTATTCAGCGTTGTTGGTGGTTAATTCACAACAGTGTGACTAGTTCAAGAAGGTCGGAAAATTGGCGAACTTAATCCGGGAAAGTCGGAAAATGAGCGTTTATATGAACGATAACACCATTGACAAGTTTTTTTTTTATGGTAGGGAGAAATATAAATTAAACAAATTTCGAAACGTTACTGCTTAATTCCCAATGAAGGGTCGTATTTATTGTTCCCTTCGCAGGAAATTTAAATTCCTAATCGGGGCTTACACGTGTAGCATTCCTCTCGTGTTCCCTCTGCGTCGCCCATCGTGCCATACGCTCGTTATTCTCCTCGATACCGTTTTCCCTTTCATTTGCCCCTCCCGCGATACCACAACGGCATACCATTATGGCGCATCGAAACAAATGAGACCGTTTACCGACACCGCTCACAGAACGACCCTCTCTCCCGTTTTCATATCGTCGGAAAAATCGGGATAATATGCTTATTTAGGGGCATTCATGTCCCTTTCCTTTACATACGCTAACCCTCTATCTATCTCTCTCTTCTCTCCCCTTTTTATTTCGGGATCGGAATCCGGGACGGGCGTAATTCGAGGGGATACTTAGTTACGTTCCGTGCCGTTTCGAGACCGCGAGAATTACGGGAACAAAAGGAGTTATTACGTGTCGTGATTTAAGGGCGCGGTTCCATCGCGGCCGTTCCGGTTATATAACGGGGCGTTATTATTTCCGACGTTGTACGTGGACGTGGCGGTTTTATTCTCGCCCCTCCGTACGTTCCAGGCAGATGCTTAACGCGTGGCAAGAGGATAATAGTTAAAACGTCGAGTGGGGCATTGTGGCGGGGATGAAAAGTCGATATGGTAATTCTTTGGAGAGTGGGTTAAATGAAATGATTTGTAATGTGGAAACGGTTCTATGAATCACCCCCGCGCGTTTATAGGCGCCGAGACCGGAAATAACCACATTCCGGTATTTGCGCAATTCGCTTTGCGCATTGATAACGTAATTAGTTTAGAATCTTATTGAGTCTAATTAGGGTTACTCGAAAGCCGTCACCTGAAGATCAGTTGTGTCAAAATATGAGTTCATTTGGTCCGGTGACCAACGAAGTTATTAATGAAATAGTAATGACGACATTGACGTTGATACGGCGGGCACAAGTAAAACGCTGTCAATTTTATGACTCTTAATGGACTAATAGTGCAGGAGTTTAATAGTAGATTTAACTGATTTATTAGTGTTAAAAAGTACAGTTGAAATTGCGAGAATTGAAACTGTCACTGAAGTCGAAGTATTGAAATATTTAACACTTTTGAAAATGAGGTCTATGTGAGCATTTTAGGAAGTCAATTGGGCGTCTATTTGGCGGGTACCAGAGATACGCTTTCACCGAACCAAACGTTCTGTCAATCTTATGATTTTTAAAGCACTAATACCAAAGGAGTTTAGTAATAAACTTTACCGATTTAATAATGTTAACAAGTGCGGTCTAAATTGCTCGGAATGAAACTATCACTGAGGTTGAAATATTGAACTATTTAACAATTGTAGAAATGAGGTCTATGGGAGGGTTTTACGAAGGCGTTCGTCAGTTAGTAATGATATTGTCGTCGATTTGACAAGAGATACGATTTCCTCTAATATTAGAGGAGTTTAGTAGAAAATTTAATTTACATCGTTTAATTCAAACCCTTTTCTATCCCCAAGGTAAGGGAAATTCAGGATTCAGGATTACTTCCACTGTCTAAACTATAACCGTACAGATATGATTTTAAGGTGTTTAACTACACGAGGAGCACCTCAGAACACAACCGACCGAAGCGAATTTCACCCCTATATTTTAACCCTCGAAAAGGGAAATTCGAAATTCTAGTATATTGCCGAACCATATTATAACTATTTGCGTGCTAAGTTTAAAGCTTCTAACTGTCGTGGCAGAATGTTATGTTACCATTAGAGTTAATCACCACGTCACAATCAACGGTTAAGGGTAGCTTATTTTGATCCGAGAAGGAACGAGGGATGATCATCTTCCGAAAAGAACTGTCATCGTAACTGATCTACCCCTTCTTGATTCATTGCAGTATCAGGATAGTATGGTAATAGAACTGAGCACCTAGACAACGATGATTACTAAATTAGAACAAACTTATCTGCAACCCACCGTACTTTGGACGAGTTGCTTATCCGATAGATGGCAGTCGAAACGTCAACGTGAAAACATGGGTCGTTACTTGAGAGTTTCTGTCCCATGCGGCAATGCTCTCGATTCACTATATTTGTTTCCGCTTTGCAGCTTATAAAACCGAAACGTAATACCCAGATAAGATCTGCCCGTTAGAACGCGTGGATTTCATAATTTTCCGGTCTTATTTCCCGAGGAGCAGACGCCGTTATGAAGGGGAAAAACACGTCGAGGGCGTGCTTAGGAATAATGAAATTCTTTCGTCGCGAACGACGTAGAGTGACACGTTAAATAAGTTCCAGCAGTCGCGGAAATTAAATTCGATAACGGCCCACTATCGAAGTTATCGCGAGGGTGGAGGGGGGGGGGCGAAACCCGTAAAGTTACAAAGTGTCAAAACTGAAACGGTGGCAAACAAGGGAAATAAAATTTTATTACGCGATTTTTCCGCTCGCACAATCCGCTATATTGAAATATCGCATCTCGCGCTATTCGATATCTCCGTATTAAACCGTCGGAATTTATATGTTCCGTGCATATTTTTTGGTGACGCGCCGACACGGCGAGTCGCGTATATCCGACTCGACGAGTTGATGAAATTTCAAAGGTATCCGATCGCTCCCATTCGATATGCAGATGGCGACCTTTGGGGGCGCCGACGTCGGGAAATGATTTATTTGCGTCGCGACCCGGAAAACGCATACGTTCGCGAGATATCAGCGAGGACGTGCAAATTATATACCAATCCTATACGGGATATACGGAACAGAATCTCACAATCTCAACACTTTACAAACTTATCTAAAATTATTAGCTAATCCAAACGTTGGGCCTCCTCAAATTATGGAATGCTCCTCCACCTTCTTTCCCTTTCCGCAATTTCTCCCAAAAGTGTACCTAATTCACATCCCACTCTTACTCTCATGACCAATCAAAAATCTTTCACTCTCCCTCCGCCCAACAAGCTCTCCTCTGGCGAAGTGCTTCGTTGGACGTAATTTGGAAGTTAAGGCCTCCTTCTAGGAACCGTAAAAAATGTTTATGCCAAAATAGCGAATATTTTTACATTAAAACATACTTAAGCTGTAATTACAGACAAACCGTATAACGGAACAGTTTCAAATTTTTACCAACAATAGCTAATAGATTGAGCCTCATTCTGACAAAACTTCAACATTCTAAGTTAACAATGCTTGGTGTAACCGGTGGCCAAACACCCCGACGTCACTTTAACCACAATCTCCACACCATAAGGAGATCACTCTCCAAGTGACAATGTGATAGTCTGTGTCTTTTAGAACGAACCTGTCGGCTCTAACTACATTACTAAAGAAATTATAATTATTTAAATATTAACTAGCACTTCACCAAGAGTACGTGGTATACGAACGCACGGGCAAGGTCAGACAACGAGGTGGTTATAATAGACAGGTAATCAATTGGAGCATTTTGTGAATAAACTTGAACAACAACGTTATAATCAACAAGGTTAGATTAAGGTAACTTCACAGGAACGTTCAATTTTAACTAGCATTTTACCAAGGGACATTTTATAGTACATAAGCGAATGCATGGGTAAGGTTAGATGGCGAGGTTGTTATAAGAACAACATACTTATCAACATACTTAAACTGTAATTACAGGCAAACCGTATAACGGAACAGTTTCACATTTTTACCAACAATAGTTAATAGACTGAGCCCCATTCTGACAAAACTTCAACATTCTAAATTAACAATGCTTGGTGTAACCCGTGGTCAGGCACCCCTACGTCACATTAACCACAACCTCCACTCTCCAAATGACAATGTGATGGTCTGTGTCTTTTAGAACGAAACTGTCGGCTCTAACTACATTACTAAAGAAATTATAATTATTTAAATATCAACTAGCACTTCACCAAGAGTACGTGGTGTACGAACGCACGGGAAAGGTCAGACAACGAGTTGGTTATAATAGACAGGTAATAAATTGGCGCATTTTGTGAATAAACTTGAATAACAACGTTATAAACAACAAGGTTAGATTAAGGTAACTTCACAGGAACGTTTAATTTTAACTAACATTTTACCAAGGGACATTTTAGGGTACATAAGCGAACGCATGGGTAAGGTTAGATGGCGAGGTTGTTATAAAAACAACATGCTTATCAACATACTTAAACTGTAATTACAGGCAAACCGTATAACGGAACAGTTTCAAATTTTTACCAACAATAGTTAATAGATTGAGCCCCATTTTGACAAAACTTCAACATTCTAAGTTAACAATGCTTGCTGTAACCCGTGGTCAGGCACCCCTACGTCACATTAACCACAACCTCCACTCTCCAAGTGACAATGTGATGGTCTGTGTCTTTTAGAACGAAACTGTCGGCTCTAACGACATTACTAAAGAGATTATAATTATTTAAATATTAACTAGCACTTCACCAAGAGTACGTGGTATACGAACGCAAGGGCAAGGTCAGACAACGAGTTGGTTATAATAGACAGGTAATCAATTGGAGCATTTTGTGAATAAACTTGAACAACAACGTTATAAACAACAAGGTTAGATTAAGGTAACTTCACAGGAACGTTCAATTTTAACTAGCATTTTACCAAGGGACATTTTATAGTACATAAGCGAAGGCATGGGTAAGGTTAGATGGCGAGGTTGTTATAAGAACAACATACTTATCAACATACTTAAACTGTAATTACAGGCAAACCGTATAACGGAACAGTTTCAAATTTTTACCAACAATAGTTAATACATTGAGCCCCATTCTGACAAAACTTCAACATTCTAAGTTAACAATGCTTGCTGTAACCCGTGGTCAGGCACCCCTACGTCACATTAACCACAACCTCCACTCTCCAAGTGAGAATGTGATGGTCTGTGTCTTTTAGAACGAAACTGTCGGCTCTAACGACATTACTAAAAAGATCATAATTATTTAAATATTAACTAGCACTTCACCAAAATTACGTGGTATACGAACGCACGGGCAAGGTCAGACAACGAGTTGGTTATAATAGACAGGTAATCAATTGGAGCATTTTGTGAATAAACTTAAACAACGTCGTTATAATCAACAAGGTTAGATTAAGGTAACTTCACAGGAACGTTCAATTTTAACTAGCATTTTACCAAGGGACATTTTATAGTACATAAGCGAACGCATGGGTAAGGTTAGATGGCGAGGTTGTTATAAGAACAACATACTTATCAACATACTTAAACTGTAATTACAGGCAAACCGTATAACGGAACAGTTTCAAATTTTTACCAACAATAGTTAATACATTGAGCCCCATTTTGACAAAACTTCAACATTCTAAGTTAACAATGCTTGCTGTAACCCGTGGTCAGGCACCCCTACGTCACATTAACCATAACCTCCACTCTCCAAGTGACAATGTGATGGTCTGTGTCTTTTAGAACGAAACTGTCGGCTCTAACGACATTACTAAAGAGATTATAATTATTTAAATATCAACTAGCACTTCACCTAGAGTACGTGGTATACGAACGCAAGGGCAAGGTCAGACAACGAGTTGGTTATAATAGACAGGTAATCAATTGGAGCATTTTGTGAATAAACTTGAACAACAACGTTATAAACAACAAGGTTAGATTAAGGTAACTTCACAGGAACGTTCAATTTTAACTAGCATTTTACCAAGGGACATTTTATAGTACATAAGCGAAGGCATGGGTAAGGTTAGATGGCGAGGTTGTTATAAGAACAACATACTTATCAACATACTTAAACTGTAATTACAGGCAAACCGTATAACGGAACAGTTTCAAATTTTTACCAACAATAGTTAATACATTGAGCCCCATTCTGACAAAACTTCAACATTCTAAGTTAACAATGCTTGCTGTAACCCGTGGTCAGGCACCCCTACGTCACATTAACCACAACCTCCACTCTCCAAGTGAGAATGTGATGGTCTGTGTCTTTTAGAACGAAACTGTCGGCTCTAACGACATTACTAAAAAGATCATAATTATTTAAATATTAACTAGCACTTCACCAAAATTACGTGGTATACGAACGCACGGGCAAGGTCAGACAACGAGTTGGTTATAATAGACAGGTAATCAATTGGAGCATTTTGTGAATAAACTTAAACAACGTCGTTATAATCAACAAGGTTAGATTAAGGTAACTTCACAGGAACGTTCAATTTTAACTAGCATTTTACCAAGGGACATTTTATAGTACATAAGCGAACGCATGGGTAAGGTTAGATGGCGAGGTTGTTATAAGAACAACATACTTATCAACATACTTAAACTGTAATTACAGGCAAACCGTATAACGGAACAGTTTCAAATTTTTACCAACAATAGTTAATACATTGAGCCCCATTTTGACAAAACTTCAACATTCTAAGTTAACAATGCTTGCTGTAACCCGTGGTCAGGCACCCCTACGTCACATTAACCATAACCTCCACTCTCCAAGTGACAATGTGATGGTCTGTGTCTTTTAGAACGAAACTGTCGGCTCTAACGACATTACTAAAGAGATTATAATTATTTAAATATCAACTAGCACTTCACCTAGAGTACGTGGTATACGAACGCAAGGGCAAGGTCAGACAACGAGTTGGTTATAATAGACAGGTAATCAATTGGAGCATTTTGTGAATAAACTTGAACAACAACGTTATAAACAACAAGGTTAGATTAAGGTAACTTCACAGGAACGTTCAATTTTAACTAGCATTTTACCAAGGGACATTTTATAGTACATAAGCGAAGGCATGGGTAAGGTTAGATGGCGAGGTTGTTATAAGAACAACATACTTATCAACATACTTAAACTGTAATTACAGGCAAACCGTATAACGGAACAGTTTCAAATTTTTACCAACAATAGTTAATACATTGAGCCCCATTCTGACAAAACTTCAACATTCTAAGTTAACAATGCTTGCTGTAACCCGTGGTCAGGCACCCCTACGTCACATTAACCACAACCTCCACTCTCCAAGTGAGAATGTGATGGTCTGTGTCTTTTAGAACGAAACTGTCGGCTCTAACGACATTACTAAAAAGATCATAATTATTTAAATATTAACTAGCACTTCACCAAAAGTACGTGGTATACGAACGCACGGGCAAGGTCAGACAACGAGTTGGTTATAATAGACAGGTAATCAATTGGAGCATTTTGTGAATAAACTTGAACAACAACGTTATAATCAACAAGGTTAGATTAAGGTAACTTCACAGGAACGTTCAATTTTAACTAGCATTTTACCAAGGGACATTTTATAGTACATAAGCGAACGCATGGGTAAGGTTAGATGGCGAGGTTGTTATAAGAACAACATACTTATCAACATACTTAAACTGTAATTACAGGCAAACCGTATAACGGAACAGTTTCAAATTTTTACCAACAATAGTTAATACATTGAGCCCCATTTTGACAAAACTTCAACATTCTAAGTTAACAATGCTTGCTGTAACCCGTGGTCAGGCACCCCTACGTCACATTAACCATAACCTCCACTCTCCAAGTGACAATGTGATGGTCTGTGTCTTTTAGAACGAAACTGTCGGCTCTAACGACATTACTAGAGAGATTATAATTATTTAAATATTAACTAGCACTTCACCAAGAGTACGTGGTACACGAACGCACGGGCAGACAACGAGTTGGTTATAATAGACAGGTAATAAATTGGCGCATTTTGTGAATAAACTAGAACAACAACGTTATAAACAACAAAGTTAGATTAAGGTAACATCACAGGAACGTTCAATTTTAACTAGCATTTTACCAAGAGACATTTTATGGTACATAAGCGAACGCATGGGCACGGTTAGATGGCGAGGTAGTTATAATAGACAAACTCTATACAAGGTGTTAGGGGCTTGACTGCCTTTTTTTAACAGATGATAGCATTCATCAAAACAAACAAAAAACCTTATATAACGGTGGTCCTAAAACCAACCGTTTTCGAGAAAAGTCGAGTTATTTTGTCAAGGTATTTCACCAACACTTGGCAACACCGACAAGAAAGGAAACGTAAACATGACGTTTTCGGTGTTGGCTCTCTGTAACCTTGACGTGTACACAGCTGATCGTGCGAGGTTAACGTTTTTGCGAACTCTTCCTAAATGCCGTCTTTACGCTGTACGTAATAGTAAACGAAATAATTGTAAATGATTCCAATTGATTCAATTATGTAATTGTTACACTTGCATGTATAAATGGTAAATCAATAGCGATCAGTAATTCAGGGCCACTAACAGCATTAGAAAAGGATCATGCTGTTATTGATATGTTGTAATTTTCAATATTTACCTGGTTATTACAGCATGTGTTCAGAATGTCCACCGTTGTTCTCTCACTTCAACAAGTGAGAAGTAGACAGTCGCCGTTGAGGAAATCGTTCGTGATAGATACGACGTGCACTTGTAGAACTACAACGCGCCTCCCCGTAAATTATTAGCATATCGTGATATTCACGTATATTGATCATTTTAAGAACCGAAAAATTTACACGCACCGAAAAGCAACCGTAACGATCACACGTATCTTTCGAATTCAAAGATGCACACTGTCACTAGTGTCACTATCACTAGTGTCACTGTCTGGCTCTCATTTCGCAACGCGTGCGATACCTTCGCGGTGTTGCCACACTTCGGTTTGTTTGAATGCTATCATCTGTTAAAGAAAGGCAGTCAAACCCCTAACACCCTGTATATATATAAAAATAAATTGCTGTTCGTTTGTCTCGCTTAAACTCAAGAATGGCTGGACCGATTTTACTAATTTTTATCTTGAAATATTTTTGGAAGTTCGGGGAAGGTTTAAGCGGCGAGAAACATAAGTAAGAAGCAACGGAAATACCAAAAAAGGTACGTTTTGTAATTTGACATTTGTAATCAAACAAATGCAAGTATAATGTCAGTTGGTTGTCAAATAAATAAATATCAAGACGATTATTAAAATCTATCACCAGTTTGACAGTGCGCGAGAACCTTATTGATTCTAAAACGCCAAGAAAAAGACCACCTGACTTAAGTCGTCGAAGTCAATCAAATGTGCGACGAGCTACCTCACGTGCAAATCGCACTGACGACCAGCGAGAGACAGATAATGATAACATTCGTATTGGTATGACGGAATTGCGTTCAACAGTGAATAATTATGAAGTAGATAGGCTTAGGATGTAACGACTTCTGGCACATCATACACAACAGCAGCGAGCACGACACAAATCACCGAAGGGATGATTAAGAGGGTACGAAATTTATTAAAAACTTTACTCTTTGCGCACTCACAGCTTATGCTCCAGAATGGTCCAGAAAAGTACTGGAAATTCGAGTTTCCGTCTCTAAGGGGGTGGAGGGGTGCAACATATGTACGTCGCAACGTAATCACTATTGCCACCTTCGCTAAAGTTTTCAAAGATTCCAGGAACTTCGCCTGACGACCGATCGATGCTCGTCGCAAGGGAAGAACGTAAGTCTATCAACTTGTTTGTTTCGAGGTAAAGATTGCCTCGACGTAAGTTGTTTCGCGGCGATGTACATTGCGCCTATCTCAATAATAGCGAGATAGACGTGTCAATCCAGCATCGAGTTACTGTCACACGTACACACACACACACACTTCGGTGGCTAACTCCATTACGCTAGTTACCTCGACAATGTATTTTCGTGTAATTCGTGCTCGTACTCTAATTATGCGGATTATCCACGTGAATCTCATATCATAAATTCCATCGGCGCTAATTACTCGTCCGCCGGAAAAACAGCGACTCGCTTCGATTTTTAATCTGGGAAAGTTCGCCGGAACTCCGCCGAAGTTCGTCAGAACTCCCTCGCGAAGTTTGACGACCTATTTTCGTGACACGGTCGCGGGTTTCTAACGGGAAAAGTGCGAAGGGAAGTTTCGTAATATCGCAACGGTCTTGCGGCTCATAGAATTTGTATATTTTTTAATTTTTATTATGTAACGCGAGCCCGGAAGTTTTCTAATCGGATATCGACTGCTCCGCGGCAGGGAAGAGTCGGTTAGGAGTTCCCAAAACTTCTTTCGGGAAACTTGCCTAAAATGAAAATTGTTAGGACTTTGAGGCGAGTAGAGTCGAGGAGCTTTATGCGGCGGAGCTATTATAAGCATGCATAGGTTTTTAATAAAATAATATTTAAAAAAAATGTTGTAGCGGAAAGTCTTAACACAAAGTCTCGGAATTCGAGATTGTTCTAGAATTCGATATCCCTCGAGAAACGATTGGAAGGTTCATGAAGCGATATGCTGCAGAGATAAAATTGAGCCGCCGACTCGAGAGAAGTAGTCATAAACAGGGAACGGGTCGACTAACTGACCTGAGCGGCCGTGCGCGAAATATTAATAAACAACAGTGTGAGTGTGTAAGTACTCAGTGTAAGAATAAATTTGGATAGTTCGCATGTCACTTTTCTCAAAGACAACAAGATTACATCCCGTATCAAATTCCGCCCTAGGACTTCACGAGATATACTGCTAGATTTAAAATCTAATCATCCCCTATTTCGTCCGCGAGCCAACGAATTTATCGCGTCCGTAGTTTTATAACGAGGCTCGGGATCCAATCAGTGTCGAGTGGGACGGCGGCGGTCATTAATCCCCTTGTTAAACCTAATTAGGTGTACCGGCGACCGCATCGAAATTACATAACCAATTGAGCGCCATATTGTCGCGCGATGCCATAAGCGATCAGTACGTAGATATTACTGATGATACGCGCTCGATTGGAGTGGGCTAAAGCCTCAGGTGCCCATCGATTATATGGGAGATGATTTCCGATATGAAATGCTGCCAAAGTGATTCGTCGCACGTACAACGGACAGTTATTTTAGCTTCGATGTTGTATCAAGGGTGAACAACTTGTGTTGGTGTGGAAGTAGAACTTGGTTCGTCAAAATGGGTTCATAATTAATTTTAGAAAGCTAGCATTCTTTATGCGAGGCCGTCATATGACCGATGTATACATAATATACTTATATACATATACATTGCGACGTTCTTGCCACAGAGGTCAGCACTGGCTATGGTTTTATGTGTTGGCATTATGTTTAACACTGTATTTAGGTTGGCATTATGTTTTGGAATAAAAATGCAATGGCGAATGTTTTGAGATCGAGGTGCGTTGTCGTTTTTTCGTATTCTCAATTTTAAATATATTTTCTTATTTGATTGCTTATTATATTGTAAATTATTAAACTGTATTACAAGTTTATAATATTACAAATTAAATTTAGAGACTGAAATACTAGTACTGAGATATTGTCGCGATGCGGCCCCAATTAGGCGAGGCGACCTTAAACCGAAGGACGATACGACTCTCGGACAGGTACGACATCACGTTCATAAACATCCCGCACATATTTATACGGATCGATCTTAGTCGATCCAGTCATCAAGTACCACGTCACGCTGCCCGTCTGAGAGTCCGTCCCTCGGACATGCCGCTAATTGGGGGAGCCTTGCGCCTGCTGCCCTTCGTCACTTTAAAGTAAGCAACCACCTCCCTTTAACCTTTTCTCACTTTTCTACTTTTGATCACTCGCCTTAATTTTGTTTACGATGTTCTCTCCCCTATATTTAGTGTCTGAATAAATATTGTCTGTGTCGCCATGCCTTCTTTTTAGTCTCCACCGAGCTACACCCCCAACCCGAGCACTCCCTTTGGACCCTAGGTCCTCAGGCGTGTGGCAATATACTTCGAGTAAAACGTTGGCGAGTCATTCATTTACATAAATTATTCATAACCTCACAATAATTTTTAACCTTCTATAAAGTTACTCAAAACAAGCCTAGCTTTCGACTGTCGGCTCTCCCAGAGTGCAACGTGTCTGTTTCTTCTTTCCATTTCAAATTTGCTAGAGAATTATTATGTCACTGACATTCTCAAAGTGGTGTGTATCATTTGATTCCATTAATGAACATATTTAACAATGTCGTTCTCAT
The DNA here is from genome assembly GCA_946251905.1 of Cryptocephalus moraei. Taxonomy (NCBI): domain Eukaryota; kingdom Metazoa; phylum Arthropoda; class Insecta; order Coleoptera; family Chrysomelidae; genus Cryptocephalus; species Cryptocephalus moraei. The sequence goes on along the minus strand of OX276462.1, from coordinate 6,592,369 downwards.
TTATTAGTAGCGTAGTTTCCTAAATTTAAAAACCTTCGTTTATCATCAGATAATCTGGCAGGTAATGGCATGACGAATTTCCATTGCGAAATGATTGATAGAATAAAATAAAACTAGCTCATTTGACTAATACATGACCATCTAACGTTATGGTATTTTACTATTGAAATGCTCATAAAACCTATTAACCTCATGGGTACTTCAAATCTTGTGACGCCGGATGGAAGCTTCTCTATAAAATTTCATCAAAGTCTGTATAGTCGTTTTTAGTGAAATTTGACCATGGATGAACTGACTTGAACGAAGTATGAAATGATCTCTGTAGAGAGTGGACTGTATAGATCTATATCGTAGCTCGTGGGTGGCTGCGGACATGAATCTTGTCTCCAGGTTGTAAGGCTGAAGACTTTCTCGTAGATTGGAGATCAGGGCGTGACGTGATCTCTTAAAGTTCTTGGAGTTGAAGTTCTAGTTGAATGGAGAGAGGGCGTGACGTGCTCTCCGATGTGACTTGAGGGCGTAACGTGCAGGCAAAGACAAATACGTATTTGTCTTTGGTGCAGGTCTGGAGTTGAAATTCTAGTCGTGTGGAGAGAGGGCGTGACGTGCTTTTCTGGGGTTGGATCTGAGGGCGTATCGTGCAGATCCGGGTTTGAAGTTCTCTAAGTTTGAAGTTGTCGTATCTTGAAGATCTCGTAGACTCTCAGGGCGTAACGTGAGAGCTTGTAGGTTAGGGTGAAGTAATTCAAGACCAACAACATACGTCGTTTTGAGCCTACTAGGGTATACTGGTTTATTGTCCCAACATTCAGAGCTTTTATACATCTTGTTTTACATTTGTTAAATGAGATATTATTTGTTTTTTTACAATGACCTAGCATTGCGCAAACTGACCTTAACCGGAGCGCTCGTTATCACGTTCCGTAAACGTTTTTGTTGTGGTGACTCTGTTAATTATTGTGATCCGAACATGACTTGTTGACGTTCGGTCTGCGTTGTTATTCTTCGTAGTAAAATAAGACGTGCTTTTAGTTTAATTAGATATCCCAAAAACCTTGTTACCTAAGCTGCGTCAGTGATTATTATTTGTTAGTTCGCCATAAATTACAATTTCTTAACCTAAATTAATGTTGACGTTAGCGTCAGCAACAAGATTAACATTAACAGGCATGTTTTGCAGACAGGAGAAGGCAAATATAAAATTTGACACTTCGAAATTTCAATGTTCAATCTCGAAAGTCGAGACGAGGTCAAGACAAGTCTCGATCTCGTGTCCACCACTAATCTAAAGATATATTTCGTGATGTACTAGTTGAAGTTAAGACCCAAGGGTAATTAACCCATCCAGACCGCTCGGCATATTCTCCCTTCTTACGTCTTAGGTTTCTTCTGGTCAGTGTCTCTCTCTCCTTTATAGGAATACCCTCATCCCTCACCGTAACACTGCGACGTGGTTGTGGTGCCATCTATCCGCCCTCCTCATGACGGCGAATTTTAAGCCGGGATTATACGGGATTTAGGGCGCGTCATCCGATCGGGGATGACGCTCCCCGGCTTATTAACGTGTAACTTAATTACCACTAACTCGAGGAGGATTCGCACTTAACTGTCCTTTTAATTGAGTTCCCCGGGTGAGAAGCGCCAAAAATTCGTCGAGGAACGGAACGAATTTCACGGGACGCTCCCCGCGGAATTTACCGATTTAGACGTCGGGAATGGCGTAGACGGAACGACGATTTCGGGTCCTCGACGTTGATAATGGGAGACCTTCTTGAATACTTGAGACCAATTGTGAGTAGTTACGTTAGTGGGGGCCTTAATAATAAAATCAGAAAACTCGCGTGCCTGGACCACAAAACAAACAACTCGCACTGTTGTGAAGCGAGATCAGTTTCTTTTCGCCTTTAAATCATTCATTTCGTCGAGAACTGTTAGTTACCACATCTAATTGAAAATTTCGATCTCTCCTCTCATCCGTCTTAGACGTGTGTGAGTAATTCCATACGGAGCCGAGACGAAACTATGCCGTAAGTCGAGGCAATTAAATTACGAGAAGAGACGCGTCGACATTCTTTAAGCAACATCTCGTAATGTTTCTGTCTCCGTCCCGGCGTCGTCATTAAATTTAATTAAAATTTAATTCACTCGAAAACCGGGAGGGCAGTAAAAGTGAGGCGGAGGCATTCCAGACCCGCCGCGAAACTTATCTGCCCCGAGATAAAAAGAATTGCCGGAATAGGGCGCTTTGTCCGGGAAAAGGGACGCAATACGGCGTGAGAACGGAGGGCGAACCTCGATAAAACATAATGTGGGGTTTTTAAAGTTTAACGTCGGTAAACATGGATATTTATAGGTGAGCGTATTTATACGGCGCTCGGGGTCACGAGTCGAAGTTTTATTAAGAAAGTTGTTTGGCGTTTAATTAATTTTTACCTCGAGGGGAACTTGGGGTGGGTATGTTGTTATATGCGCGTAATTTCAAATCTAACTCCTATGAGATTATTAAGCAATTTTTCTCTAATTCTAACATCCCACTTCTGGTGTTATAATGTTACTTCAAACTTAAGTTAAAGGTATCGATCAAGTTAGAAGTTCGGGGTAGATGTAGATCAACAGAACAATGTACTTCACGAGCTTTCGACAATTAGAAATCGTTGATTATGTTTCTATTGTAATTACGTAGATTAAAAATTTGGAAACTACTGGATAATTATTGAGCTACCACAACGAGTAATGGTGGACTCTAGACGAGAAATAACACGGTCTCGTCTCGAGAAATCTCATATTAAATGAATGTGTTGCATGTAAATATTTCACATCTTTCTGCAGCAAATAAATGTTTCCTTCGACACTCTTAACGTTTTCATCTTTTGTTTAAGTGTGTTTAAGTCGTTGAATTCACTTGATATTTTTACCAACGCCTGTTTTTTTTTCTTTTTCCAGGTAAGAGCATTAGACGTTGTGCGTTGTACGATATTGTCACGCCCAAGGGGATGAATTCTTCCTGAGTGTGCGCAAGAGTGAAGGAGAGTCAGAACAAGGTATGAATATTTGTGGTACAAGACAACACGAACATGGGATGATACACCCAAATGGTACAACAGTATTGAAGTGAGGAGTTACTACGATAAAGGTAGTTACGTTGCGAGGCGTTACGAACTTGACCCGTGTCTCTGACTGTCCTCATCTGTTTACCACGTTGTTTTTTAACTTTTGCTGCTAGTGGATCGAAATGTTGATAATCAAACTTCTTTCCTTGTGGGAGTTTTTAATTAATAAATTTTTAAAATTATTAAAATTTAATAAATAAATTAGTCAATTCATTTGAAATGTTATTATAACATATAACTGTGCAGTACTTTGTGCAGAACTAACAGGATCTTTGTACTTTCTAACAACTTCTCTTAATGTTTGCATTTCTTCATATTCTTTCTATTTTATATATATGTTAGCAATGTGGTGTTTCGGTTCCGATTTTAAAGATGATTGGTAGGTGGTAAATAATGCGCGTGATAACTTTTTATGGGGGTTTTATTCAGAGCTTTGTATTAGAGTACGTATCGTGTCTAAAGACAAAACTCTTCTCCGCTTCTCCTCCGTTGCTCGACCCTTTCAAGTGGTTGTTTACGTTATCGTAGAGAAGAACGCGGGTTCCTACCCCGGCGAGGTTGCCAAATTGACTTCTGGTCTCTAAGCGGAGATAGTTGTTGTCAGATCTAAGATGCACGTATCTAACACGGCCTTCCTGAAATCGGGGCGTCCTCGCACCGAATCTAGAATCACAACGATTTAGAACTCGGGGGATAAATAATTATTTTAGTTTTTTTTTTTTTTAATTTGTTTGATTAATTTTTTATTTTTTTTTGTATGCCGTGCCTTCGGGAGTGGGGCTGCCACACCCGGTTTTTTTTTTATTGCACTTAGTATTTTTTTTTTGATCAATATTACTTTTTTTTTATGTCGCGTCTTCGGGAATGGGGCTGCCAGACCCGGATTTATCTTTTTTTTTTTATTACGCCTAATATTCTCTTTTTTTTATTTGATCAATATTACTCTTTTTTTTTCGCGTCTTCGGGAATGGGGCTGCCAGACCCGGATTTATCTTTTTTTATTACGCCTAATGTATTCTTTTTTATTTGATCAATATTACTCTTTTTTTTTGCGTCTTCGGGAATGGGGCTGCCAGACCCGGATTTATCTTTTTTATTACGCCTAATACTCTCTTTTTTTATTTGATCAATACTACTCTTTTTTTAATTTTTTTTGCGTCTTCGGGAATGGGGCTGCCAGACCCGGATTTATCTTTTTTATTACGCCTAATGTTTTCTTTTTTTATTTGATCAATATTACTCTTTTTTTTGCGTCTTCGGGAATGGAGCTGCCAGACCCGGATTTATCTTTTTTATTACGCCTAATATTTTCCTTTTTTTATTTGATCAATATTACTCTCTCTTTTTTTCGCGTCTTCGGGAATGGGGCTGCCAGACCCGGATTTATCTTTTTTATTACGCCTAATATTTTCTTTTTTTTTTATTTGATCAATATTACTCTTTTTTTTCGCGTCTTCGGGAATGGGGCTGCCAGACCCGGATTTATCTTTTTTATTACCCCTAATATTTTTTTTGTGTTTGATTAATATTACTCTTTTTGTATATCGTGCCTTCGGGAGTGGGGATGCCACACCCGGATTTATTTTTTTGATTGCACCTAATATTCTTTTTTTTTTGTTTGATTAATATTATGTTTCCTGTATACTGCGCCTTCGGGAATGGTGCTGCCAGACCCGGATTTATCTTTTTTTATTGCGCTTAATATTCCCTTTTTTTTATTATTACTCTTTTTGTATATCGTGCCTTCGGGAGTGGGGATGCCACACCCGGATTTATTTTTTTTATTGCACCTAATATTCTTTTTTTTTTTGGGTGATTGATTTTAATTTCTTTTTTTTTATTATTTGCTGGACATATTATTTTTGTTTTGTTTTATTGATTTATAATAATATAATATTTTAATATCAATAGGTAATTAATTATTTATGATATTTAGTTGTACGTTAAATTGAAGTATCTTTAATCGTAGTTTACGATATCCTAACGAAATTGATAACAGGGAATTCGCTTAAGAGAATGTAAACAAAACCTTCAGCGACACCTCACTCGCAGAGAGTCTTTTAACTTGTCAACGATTTCTAAAAGGAGGTTCGCTGGAAATTCTGCTTAATTAAATTTTTTTTTTAATTTATTTTTATTTTTTTTAGGTAATTAATTATTTATGGTAATTAGTTGTGGTACTTTCAATTGAAATACCTTTATTCGTACTTTACAATATCCTAACGAAATAGATGAGAGAGAATTCAAGAGAAGATGTAAACAGAACCTTCAGCGACACTTGACTCGGCAGGGAGTCTTTTAACTTGTCAATGACTTTTTGAAAGAAGGTTCGCTGGAAATTCCGCTTTAATTTTTTTTTTTTTTGTCACTTACCAGATGTGATGTAATATTCTTTCTTAGGAGTTTAGTATTTTGGAATTATTTTTTTTTTTTGTCTACTTGTTTTTCAATCCACGGGCCACCGACGAAGTTGCTCGTGGGCTGCTACTGTCGTCCTTTTCCCGTTTCTTCGTGGGAAGGCAACGCTCGTTCAATGACAGCTTCTGCACAGTGTAGGGTCCATGGTACCGCTGTTTTAATTTTCCTCCACCTGCTAGCTGCGAATCGTCCACTGCTACTTTATCTCCGACATTGAATAGTTCTGCCGCGTATCGGGTTACATCGAACCGTTTAGCTCCTCTCTCTCTAGCATCCTTGGCGCGTTCTCGTGCCCTGGTAGCAGCTTGTTCCGGGTTGATGCCGTCATCAGTAGGAATGACATCCGATAAGAATTGTTGAGTGGCTGGTAATCTGGGATTTGTACCAAAATGAAGAATATTTGGCGCGAATCGGGTCGTCTTGTGAAGGGTAGTATTGACGGTGTTTTCGATTTCGGATATTGCCTTCAACCACTTTTTTTTTATACTTTGTCGTCTGTCAGAGTAGCTCGAAGTAAATTAAATAAATGGTTCGGCCACTCCTGTTAATTTTATATTGTCTATGTTCCCCGCCATTATACACATCATCACCTTCGGAGTGTTCCGAAGATCGTCATGAAAATTCCAGGCCATTGACACATTTATTTTATTTAACCCGTAAGGTTAACGTCCCGTCCGATAATGGTGTCCCACTCAACGGGGATGCTGTCATCTGGTACCACCGTAAACAAAACCTCAATGGTTGCGGTCGGTAGGGCGGCTACGATCTCACAGATACCGATACTATAAACTGTCTTATCTCGGAGACCCGATATAGGGACCGTTGCCCTTTTTATCACTACACTTAATTTTGAAGCAGCTGACTCATTCAGAATTGAAAAATCCGCACCACTTTCTACAAGGCATTTAAAGTTCATTGCCTCTTCCGAGTGTATCAATGTTGCAACTGGCGTAGTGGATAAAGTTCGTCTGGGTCAAATTAACGTTACGTGGTTAGGTTTTCCATGTTTGGTCCAGCACTTTGTCTCGGTGTGTCCAATCTTCTTGCAATAGTTGCAAGTCGGCGGATCTCCTTTATTAATTTTAGTAACTCGGTCATCCACTTTATTCACTTTAGTGAATCTGTTCCACGTCATGGTTCTAGCGGGCTCGTGTTGTATGTTACGGCTGCTGATTGATGCGTAGAACTTATTGCCTCGTATCTTATCAGGGATAGGTTTACTTTCACGTTGACGGAATCCCGTTTGACGATTATTGGTTGGTTCACGCCAATTGTACGAATTGTGTTGTTGGCGCGAACGAGCGTCAAACTCTGCAAGTATTTTAAGTAATTCCTTCTCAGACTTCGGACGGTGGATGCGTAGTGCCGCCTGCGATTCGTCATTCCTCAGACCATACTCTACCATGCTCAATATTGTCGGCCAAGGTAGATCGTCGTGGAATCGTCGTATGGCGCGAAGTTTGCTTATCCCATACTCGCTCAGCGTAGCAAAGTCGTTACTGACCAAGGTTGCCGCCTGGAACGCTCGACTTCCTGGTGTTTCGCGATCAGGGAAAGCAATGGTTAAATCTTCGCAAAACACTTCCCAGGTTCTGCGCAAGGGTCTCCACTCGAGGTAAAAATTGCGTCCTCTTCCTCTTAGCGTTTCGCCAGCCTTCGCTATCATGAGCACATCTGCCACATGTAACTCCTGCTTTATCTGAGTGGCAACGTTGAGCCATTCCTCGATTGCGTGATCACTCGTGTCCGGGTTGTACTGCGCCAAGTGAAATGACGTCACTGATGATGGCACTGATGAATGCGCAGTAACTTCGTCAGGTGATCTGGGTGTTGGCTCGGCCGCCATGATTGAATTTCTCGACAGCAGTGATAATTGCTCTTGCTGGGCAGCAATTAACGATACTAGAGTGTCTTGCCAACTTACGCTTGGTTGAGTTGGTGTTTCACTCTGCACCGTACTGACTTCTGGTGGGTCTGCTCGGTCCATTGTTGGAAGTACAGGAACCACTTCAGTTACTTTTATTGGTTATATGTCTTTGCAATTGTTTTTGTGTTTTCACTGGCACTAGGAACTATCCCGCTTCTGATGTTAGCAATGTGGTGTTTCGGTTCCGATTTTAAAGATGATTGGTAGGTGGTAAATAATGCGCGTGATAACTTTTTATGGGGGTTTTATTCAGAGCTTTGTATTAGAGTACGTATCGTGTCTAAAGACAAAACTCTTCTCCGCTTCTCCTCCGTTGCTCGACCCTTTCAAGTGGTTGTTTACGTTATCGTAGAGAAGAACGCGGGTTCCTACCCCGGCGAGGTTGCCAAATTGACTTCTGGTCTCTAAGCGGAGATAGTTGTTGTCAGATCTAAGATGCACGTATCTAACATATATGTAGCTAATAAAGGATGTAAATCGATGAACATAACCTCAAACAAGAAGAACAACACTTGTGACTTAAGTCAACTGTTGACAACGCTGTTGATGGAAATAGTATTAGCTTCCTCAAGTTAAACTTTATATTAACGCTAAATTAAAATTGCGGTTTAAAATACGAGCTTAAACACTTGGTCGTAACATCTAAAATTCTGCGATTAGTATCCCTTGATCTTTGAATCCTGAATTTCATAATACAATACTTTACTTGCACTAAGTTTGCTGTGCACTCAGTATAGAAGCTCGTGTCGCTTGGTTCTCTTCAACCTAATTGAAGAGAACCAATTTCCAGAGAACCATGAAGACAACCATTTCAATTTTAAGTAACAATCTATATAGCTTTTTCAAACCTGCCAATTATTCTCTTCTCCCAACTGTTTTTTGAGTATCATTTGTTATGCAATGTGAAGACTTGTTGATGAAAATGAACGCACCGTTTTTCTAACTTCTTTGCTATTCATACACTCAGCGATACGTCATGTCTCCAGGTGCGACATATGGTGGAGGCGCCATTTAGTGCGGCAATATGTAAATGTATATAAATTTCTCTTAATTTTTGATACTTCTTTCCAAGTTGTATGTGTGTAAGACAGTCATTACCGGACTGTTCCTTAGTGCGAAATGAAGAAAAGGTCGTCCGCAAAGTCGTCAGACTGAAATACCCGCCCGCGGTAGGAAGAAGTTTTAATTCTGATGTTGACTGCCTTTTTACCGACTTCCCAACTCTAACGTAGTCTATGGAAAGTTGTAATGGGAGATTTTTAGTTTTAGCCGAGGAAAGTTTTATTAACGTTTTAATAGCGTTTGTCCTAATAAAATATGCATAATGATGTTGTTTGTAGAAATGCTGAAGTTAAATTACTGCGATGTTCTTGGTAGTTGAGATCGAAAAGTTAAGGGGATTTATAAGTAGGATCCGTGCTATAGAGCGAAAAGTAATGCAAAGTGTAATCTGATTTCATAACGGATGATTACGTATCAACCCTCAAAAACGTTTTCACTCGTCGCACATTCACGCCACTTTACCTCTTTTTACACATCGAACATTTTTATATATACACACACATCCTGGAAATATTCAATCCCTAAAACGATTTATCGCATCACATCGAATACCGATACCGATGAAAGCTCTTATGGCGTAATGTTTTCCATTTTACGGCAACCTGAATGTTGCAATCAAAGCCGAATTTGATAGGAACGATGGGAAAATATACCGGTGAGGATTTTGTGTTTTTCTGTTTTTCGAGGATATAAATTCAGGCGCTATAAAAATCTCCGGGACGTAATGGATTTCGCCTCGTATACGGAATCGATTGATGATTTAGAACAAAGTAGTATCGTCGAGGATGTCGTTGCGTTTTTGATTAATCTACGGTAATGGAACGAGCTGTGTTTATTTCGGTCGGAGTACGCGATAACTAAAATATCTTAGGAGATGATGTTTTGCATTAGGATTCTAGCTTACTTCTTTAATCTACAAAATATAACTAACTTCAATTCAGAAACTCGTGGGATTCTTTCACGAAACATGACAACGTTGATTACTAAAGAATCGTAGTTAAGTCGTGTTTCGTGAAGGATTCCTATCCAGTGAATTTTGGTCGCTGTAGAATTATTTTGATGATAACTTCGTTTTGTTGTGTATAATTTTGCATAAATTGCATAACTTTCCACATTTGTTTCTACACGTTTTGTTCTTGTTCGTGAGTGTGATATAGCTCCGTATGCGAAACGGAGATAAACTCGACTGAAAATTATTAAATGAGCAAAAGTAAATATGCATTATGTAAACACACGTTTCAACTGATTCCATAAATTGGTATAAATCCCTAAGTGTTCAAAAGTATTTCAAAAATCATTGGTTTTTGTAAACATTAACATGTTGATGTTAACAATTTTTCTGGGCATTTTATCTTTTTAGAGACACTTCAATCTACGCATTGTCGTACATAAACTCGCCTGAAGATCATTAAACGAACAAAAGTAAATATGCATTAGGTAAACACACGTTTCAACTGATTTAATAAAATGTTTGAAATCTCTGAGAGTTCAAAAGTACCTATTTCCAAATTTATTGTTTTTTGTAAACATTAACATGTTGATGCTAATAATTTTTCTGGGCATTTTATGTTTTTTGATACACTTCAATCTACGCATGGTCGGAGATAAACTCGCCTGAAAATCATTAAATGAGCAAAAGTAAATATGCATTATGTAAACACACGTTTCAACTGAGTCCATAAATTGCTACAAATCTCTGAGAGTTAAATGTATTTCAAAATTCATTGGTTTTTTTAAACATTAACATGTTGATGTTAACAATTTTTCTGGGCATTTTATCTTTTAAGATATACTTCAATCTACGCATGTTTGGAGATAAACTCGCCTGAAAATCATTAAATGAGCAAAAGTAAATATGCATTATGTAAACACGTTTCAACTTATTACATAAATTGGTACAAATCTCTGAGAGTTCAAAAATATTTCAAAATTCATTGTTTTTTGTGAACATTAACACGTTGATGTTAACAATTTCTCTGGGCATTTTATGTGTTTAGAAACACTTCAATCTACGCATGGTCGGAAATAAACTCGCTTGAAAATCATTAAATGAGCAAAAGTTAATATGCATTACGTAAACACACGTTTGAACTGATTCCATAAATTGGTACAAATTTCTGAGAGTTTAAAAGTATTTCAATATTCATTGGTTTTTGTAAACATAAACATGTTGATGTTAATAATTTTTCTGGGCATTTTATGTTTTTAGAGACACTTCAATCTACGCATTGTCGTACATAAACTCGCCTGAAAATCATTAAACGAACAAAAGTAAATATGTATTATGTAAACACACGTTTCAACTGAGTTCATAAATTGGTACAAATCTCTGAGAGTTAAAAAGTATTTCAAAATTCATGGATTTTTGTAAACATAAACATGTTGATGTTAATAATTTTTCTGGGCATTTTATGTGTTTTATACACTTCAATCTACGCATGTTTGGAGATAAACTCGCCTGAAAATCATTAAATGAGCAAAACTAAATATGCATTACGTAAACACAGGTTTCAACTGATTCCATAAATTGGTACAAATCTCTGAGAGTTCAAAAGTATTTCAAAATTCATTCTTTTTGTAAACATTAACATGTTGATGTTAATAATTTTTCTGGGCATTTTATGTTTTTAGAGACACTTCAATCTACGCATTGTCGTACATAAACTCGCCTGAAAATCATTAAACGAACAAAAGTAAATATGCATTAGGTAAACACACGTTTCAACTGATTTCATAAAATGTTTGAAATCTCTGAGTTCAAAAGTACCTATTTCCAAATTTATTGTTTTTTGTAAACATTAACATGTTGATGCTAATATTTTTTCTGGGCATTTTATGTTTTTTGATACACTTCAATCTACGCATGGTCGGAGATAAACTCGCCTGAAAATCATTAAATGAGCAAAAGTAAATATGCATTATGTAAACACACGTTTCAACTGAGTTCATAAATTGGTACAAATCTCTGAGAGTTAAAAAGTATTTCAAAATTCATGAGTTTTTGTAAACATAAACATGTTGATGTTAATAATTTTTCTGGGCATTTTATGTGTTTTATATACTTCAATCTACGCATGATCGGAGATAAATTCTCCTGAAAATCATTAAATTAACAAACGTAAATATGCATTATGTAAACACACGTTTCAACTGATTTCATAAAATGTTTGAAATCTCAGAGTTCAAAAGTACCTATTTCCAAATTTATTGTTTTTTGTAAACATTAACATGTTGATGCTAATAATTTTTCTGGGCATTTTATGTTTTTAGAAACACTTCAATCTACGCATGGTTGGAGACAAACTCGCCTGAAAATCATTAAATGAACAAAAGTAAATATGCATTACGTAAACACACGTTTCAACTGATTCCATAAATTGGTACAAATCTCTGATAGTTCAAACGTATTTCAAAATTTATTGTTTTTGTAAACATTGACATGTTGATGTTAATAATTTTTCCGGACAGTTTATGTTTTTAGATACACTTCAATGTACGCATGGTCGGAGACAAACTCGCCTGAAAATCATTAAATTAACAAAAGAAAATATGCATTATGTAAACACACGTGTCAACTGATTCCATAAATTGGTACAAATCTCTAAGAGTTCAAAAGTACCTATTTCAAGATTCATTGTTTTTTGTAAACGTTAACATGCTGATGTTAACAATTTTTCTGGGCATTTTATCTTTTTAGATACACTTCAATCTACGCATTGTCGGAGATAAACTCGCCTGAAAATCATTAAATGAGCAAAAGTAAATATGCATTATGTAAACACACGTTTCAACTGATTCCATAAATTGGTACAAATCTCTGATAGTTCAAACGTATTTCAAAATTCATTGTTTTTGTAAACATTAACATGTTGATGTTAATAATTTTTCTGGACAGTTTATGTTTTTAGATACACTTCATCTACGCATGGTCCCATTTTGCGCCTTACAAAATTTATACTTATTCACTAAAAATAAACTTGAACATTTCCCTCAATCACATTTTAAAGAATTCTACTTAATATATTTAAACACTAGGATTTTTCCAAAATAATTTAATTTTGATCTGATTATTGCAATGCAACGATTTCTCTTATGCTTTAATCTTAGTTCCTTTGAGAGGTACTGGTAACCCAACTTCAGGATGGGATTAAAGGACGATTGGTCGTGTCATCTAACTGCTGAGTACTGATATTTTAAAATACTTCTCCAATTTGTTTGATATAAGACAAATATTTAATTTTCAAAGAGAACATTGCTTCTGAAGAAGTCATTAGCTCCGGTAAAAGTTAAGTGAACAATATGAAATGATTAATTTTTATTTACCTGTTTAAATAGTACCGCATCTTTAACCTTCGTAGGTAATAACCTGCATTATCCACTCGTATGTCATGATAGATATAATTATAGCGATGGAAGGTAGATTTCTCCCACCTTGTAATAAAGTATTGATCAATTTCTGACTTGTTAATTCGTTCAGAACTTTCTAGAACGGTTGCTCGAACGACCTATTTCGTATGCTTAAACAGACATGCAGCGTGTACCAGTTTCTATACGGGTTTTCTCTACATATAATGTATTCTCCGGAAGCGAGGGTATTCCTGAATTTTGGGTAACTCCCAAATTACACCAGGAATAGATTCCTGGGTTTGTTCATTGAATGCCAGCTGTCTCGCCATCGTTTTGGTGGTCGTCTTGTAGGTCTCATTCCGTGTGGTGTGCTATTTCGTTCTATTGCTATTCGTATCTTTCCTAGGAATGATTTGTGGTCTGTTCCAATGGTAGCTGAGGACAGAGCTCTCATGTCTACTATTTGTCGATAATGGTGTCCGATCTGTTAGTGAATTCGAGCATGGACTAATTGATGTAATTCCATAAAATGGGAGGTAGGCTATCTGAACTGTATGCAGTAGCTGCAGATCGAGACCAGACGGTTGGTAGTACTTTCATCGACAAGATCCATGCAGTGGATTACATTTTTCCTTGGAAACACGAGTAACTGTGTCAGTGGCTTTTTCATACGTTGTGTCACCCGCGATCTTTTCGCAAACGTGATTTACACGCTCAAAGAAAAATTGCCGAATCGTCGGAAACGTAAACGCCATTAGCGATCATCTCGTCGCACGTTTACAAGAGTGCGAGAAACTTTCCCGCCCATTAATTTTCGGCGATCGCTCCCTCCCCCCACACCTTAACGTCCCGTGACAGTTAATATTCAAATCGTCGTCGATAAAGCATCGAACGTCGGAGGGAATCGAACTTTCATAAGCGTGTCGGTGCCCGTAAACCCTTCAAATTTCAATACTTTATCATCGACGTCGATATATCGTCCCCGCGGGAGCGATCGTCTCTCTCTCTCTCTCTCTCTCTCTCTCTCTCTCTCTCTTTTCCTCCTTAGGAAATATACGGCACCGGCATATCACTTAGTCAATTTCGACGCCGTAAAAATTTGTTGTGCGGAGTGGGTGGGGGAGAATAAGAAGGGAATTACGTCGGATTCGCATGATAAACGATCGAACGTCACACGTACGTACGCCCGTCGACAGTCGTAACGAGCGATCGAAAGGAAGACAAATAAAAGGGAACGTTTCCCATAATACAGTCGACTTCCCTTAACGAACGCAGGATTTGCGTCCCCACACCTTCCACCGATTGTTTGATGGCATCAAATTCATCATAGCATCACTGTTTGATGCTGGAAAGAGTCCACAGTAATATGTCGAAAGAAACTCAATTATTGATTATACGAATTCACCACACAGATTTACCGTCGACTATTTTAGCACATGGGCCCCTCAAGTTTTGGGGTTCTCCAGCCAAAAGTTCGTCAAAAGCATCACGTCTGGACGCTTTCAAACACTCGGACCGACTCCTTCTCCGAGTCGTCTCCCTTCCAGAATCTCCCCTTCCTTCTTGACCGGAAGTGACGTTATCACCAATCGCTGAACCTGACATCTCCCTCTTTCTAGACTTTAAACCTATCCGATGACGTCAGTCACGGACGCATTGCTTCTTCGTCCTCTTAATACTTGCAAACCGGAAGTCGGTACTAAATGGTTTCCGTGTCAAAGTGAGACAGATTTTCGCGTTTGCAATTCATGTACGGATGGATAGTGGCTGAACTAACCGGAGAATCTCGTTGAAATTTACACAACTTGTGCTCAAATGATACTACATCAATCACTCAAAATCTCAAACTTCCACCTATTGTAGTTTTCGTCAGAATGCTATGGCGACACAGGTAAAAGTTACCACACGTACTCGTAAGCAAACAAACATTCGGCTCGTCGCACGCACAAATTCTGATCGGGTTTCTGACCAAGCTAATTGGGATGGAGAGTATATCGCAGCGTTGCGATATTCGGATTTAGTTGAAATAACAAACGAGGATTCAATTTATTGGCTAATTTGTGATACGAAAAAAGCGTAACGTAACAACGTAATTCACGAAACGTTTATCGAAATGCCTTAAATGATATTGTCACGAACGGGAGCGGTATATGGGCCAAATGACTAAGTAAGTGACGGAACTTGTATTTTCTCACTCCGATCATCGAGATTAATCTCATGTTTTCTCACGTGTGGAATAAACTGAACATGCCTGCCTGTTTAGTGGTGTCAGAACAAAAGGTCCGAAGGCGAAGAAGAAGAAGGCAAGAGATAAGCACAAATCCGGCCAGAGTATATTAAGATGGCAGTGGCGTTACTATTAACCCTACTCCTAAATTTCAACGAAAAATACCGTAATTATTGGCGCTCCGTTATCCTAGAAGATATTGTTACCTGCACACCTATGACCTTGACGATCAGCTCATTAATATGCGCCTATCTTGTTGGGAAAAAGAGTATAGGTAAACAATGGGTATCACTCATTAATGGAATCAGTGATCATTTAGGGTGACTTGCTGAGTACCAAGAAACTGTTCAACTACCAAAATGCCCGTAGGACGATTCCTATGCTTCCTTGTGAGTTGGTAGCTCAATACTCAGCCAACCCAGGATCTCATAAGCTCGCCACTGGTTACATTTTTATTTATCTTTATAACATGCTCATTCTAAGCTCTTTTGGAGCCTATGTCATTCACTCTCACTCTCACTCACTATCTCTCTCTTTTCCTCTAGTTAAGGTCGTTGATGCTAGGTCACATACCACCCCCTCCCCATGTAATCCACTTGTTTTTGGTAGGTCAAATTGAATGTCATTGGGGGTTTAAGTTGTTTTACCTAGGCTTCCACCCATAAACAGAACACACTTAAGGACCTATTGGTTCCCTAAGCGTGACGCTATTTGTAATGGACTGTAACTGAATAGAATGTAAACGGAGTGTGAACTAGAATGTTACTTGTAGAGTTGACGCTTATTTCGGAACGGTTTGCTCGGGCGCCAGATTTTTGAGGGTTTACTCCCTAAAGCCACGGGTGAGTCTGATACTCAGGAGAATGCCAGGGGGTCCGTGAAAATAAAACACAGTTCGGGAAAAATACGGATTCTTCCACTTGCTGACACTTGCTGACTATACTGATTTAGTCAATGATTCGGGGGGATTTTCAGAGGGGTTATATTAATACTACCTCTGTAAAAACTTAGTGATTTGATATTAAAATAATAAAAAGTGTAATGGAAACCTTGCTATTAGACTGTGAAAGTCACAAATCCTACAAGTACATTTAAAACTCATCTTCAAATATTCGATATAACATTAGGTTTATATTTTTTTATTAAAAAAAAGAAGCGTCAAGATAACGAAGTTGGTTAAAACGACATCAATTAGTCTAAATATACGTTTGAATACTAAATGCAAAACTGCTATCTTTATGTAACAATCGACGTACTTAACAGGAGTTAAGATGGCGGATAAGTCAAACGCGTCGATATAATCCGTGTAGCGGCGTGGGGAACACGGAAACCTAATTTAAAACTCAGCTGCTCTCCCATAAAACACACCCCAATTCCGACGAATCCACATCCCGATTTCCCGTCCGAGTCCCCGAATTATCCCCATTTTCTCCCTATCTCCGCCGTTCTAAGGGTGAACATCCTCCGAGGACGGGTGTACATAAAAAATGTCAAGATACTAATCCCCTAAAAAACTAAATTATGTTCCCTCCCCCGGAACTGACTCGCACTCACACTCATACACACACACACACACACCCCTCTCGGATAGATAAAGCTACCATTATTTGCCAACTGTAGCGGAATTCTCAAACAGAAGTCTGAATTACGTCGCTCCGAGGGGAACTTGAGTTATGGCCTTGTTATTTTTTCACGCGAAAACGGATATGCTGTGTTTAAAATTCAGCCTGTGCGTTCGAGGAGTTCGCCAGAAGGGCGTATGTGAAATTAATTGCCGTCGCTGCTCCTCAGGAGGAAACGCGAATTGTCTACAGTGAAACGCAGTACATATATGTGATAGATTCTACAAATACCTGTGTTACAATTTTCTTCCATAACTTTCACTACACTGTTCGCTACAACATACTGTTTACACGTTATAATGGAAATAACTGACCTTGCCCGCACGTTCGTATCTCGCGGCACAGGTGAGTTTAGCGTAGCTCGTTTAAACAGCATTATTAATGTAATTCGCCTCGAGGATCATTGTTTCCAAATTATTGTTCGCTTTGCGCCTTAACACAATTAACATCAATTTATGTATTAACAGTGTCGTCAATATATTGCTGATTATTACTAATGTGGATAATACTCACAAAACAAATTTTTTAAAAGGTACTTGCGACTTTCGACCAGTATTAGAAATAGGATACCTATAACAAATTATTTACACACAGTATCGTCATTAACTCATCAAGCTGAATAAAAAGTTTGTTTATTGACACACAATAAATGTTTCACCTTACTTAGTCTCTTGTTTAAATTTACTCTGCAAAGTACTCATAGGTCCCTTAATCAACGTCGACGTTACAGTCAGTATACTAATTGTTATCATCGATATCAATCGAGTTGTTAGCTGCTTTCAATTCAATCGATATGAGAGGAGTCACATATTACAATTTTAGATATATCAATTGTTATGGTTGTTATGTCGATACAAGCATAGCAATACGTGTATATCTTTGAAATAGACTGTGAAGATCCAGGTTTTTGCTTTGTCTACCTCGTTGGTCGATAGCTACTATTCCCTTGAGGAAACTAAGAAGGTACATAGTTGATTGATAATTGTAAGAGTGTTGATCTTACAGTTATGTATTTATACACTGTCGTCACTAACTCATTAAGCTCATTAAAATGTTTCATTATTAGATTACAATTAATATTCCACGTTACTTAGTCTCTTACGCTGCAAAGTACTCGTAGGTCCCTTACTCTATGTCGACGTTAGAGGCAGTATACTAATTGTTATCGATATCAATCGAGTTGTTAGCTCCTTTCAATTCCATCGATATGAGAGGAGTTACATAATACAATTTTAGACATATCAATTGTTATGGTTGTTATGTCGATACCAGCATAGCAAATACATGTACATCCTTGAAATAAACTGTTAAGACCCAATCGATAGTAATTTTTCCGTGAGAAAACCAACTAGGCACATAGTGAATCGATGATTGTAGCATTATTATAACATACTTCATGATGTAATTTAGTTATAAGTATCATATTGTAAGGTTAAGACCTGAGAGGCACTTAAGGATGCCATATTTGGGATGTATCTGAGATGGTAGAGAAACTGAATACTTTTATTTCTAGAGGATTAGAAAGTGGCTTATAGGGAACGTTTAGTTCGCTCAAACATTAGGAAAACCCTAATTAGCAGAGTGGGAGTGTCTTTGAATATATTAGGTACTTAACATAAGATACTTAGGGGTGATCAAGACAGCCACAGACTGTTCAGTTTATCAAAGGAACACTACGTCCATGTCACGAGAAATATGGAAATTCCCTTGACCTTTTATGATTTGCGGCTCATTACCCCCCTTTTCGTGACAATATGCTCACGTTTCCACGCTCGCCTCCGCGCACTCATTACACGAACCATATTAAGCCTGTCATATTTACTGCGGCCCTAATTAAGTCCTTAAGGAGGATCCTTGTTTCTCCCCCTAACCCTCGTTTCTAGCAATTACAGTCCATTTACCTCGTAATGTTACTAATAAATTTTTCCGACAAACTTCTAATGGCATTTTCATTTTCATGGCAATCGTAGCTCGCCTCGGAAAAAGGACGAATCCCCCAACAACGTTTTCAACTCTCGTCTCGAGTGTTTTAAAGTCCCATTATTTTTTCATATCGTCCGAGTTAAGTATCCGTCATCCGTCGTGACAACATGTCAGGGACGTTAACTTACGTTTTGCCGGGTTTTGAATAAACAGCCGCATCTTTTATGTATGTGGAAAATATCTCGGCGTATCGATCGGGCGTCGCCGTCGGAATAGGGAGATACGAGGCAGGGGAAGGAATCGACGACGTGTCAATGTCTCGTCCGGGTCAATGGGTAACGCGAGAGTGAAGACCTCTGAGATTAAGTCTTCTATTATGCGAGCCGTCCTGTCATAACGAGGGCGCGTTAAATGGACATTTGTCACGAGCACGGGGCGGATATGGGGATTCGAAACTGCCTTGCATATATAGCAGAGAGGGAGAGAGAGAGAGAGAGAGTTATACATCGGTTTTGAGGTCTTGGAACGAATTTACTAGTGGCAAAAGAGAATAAAGTTTGGTATTTTCTGAAACTCACCGTGATCGTTTTTGAAGGCATCATGAAGACGTATATGAAGTTTGTGACATTAAGTCAGAGATTTTGGTTTAATGGTTTATTTACTTAAAGTCGAGTGGCGGTTAAAGACGACTTCGCTGTGTCTGGCCGCGGATTCCAGCGAGTATTGTTAACGTAGGATGTTGAAATTTGGTCAGAAGGGGGCTCAATGTATTAACTATCGTTGGTAAAATTCTGAAAATGTTCCGTTTTAGCCTCAGCGAGACGTGATCTTCCAAAAAATAACCTTGAGACGGAATTTCCCAGCGAGGCACGTATGTTTTGTGAAACCTAACAGCACAACGTCAAACGTGAAAATACCAAGCGAATTAGGTGATAGAGATGAAATTTTGGACCGTTGTGCTGACAGTCCAACTACGTGCCCGCCGCTCGTTTGGCTTGGGGGACGATGTTATTCAAGACGCTGAGGTTCCTGTACCTGCCACTCTTCCAGGTCTCCTGGGACTCATTCTTCCGCCATTCATTACTTTATCCATTGTCTATTTCAACGTTTCACTTTGTCTTTGCCGTCCCTTACCATGTGCGGCATCATGGAAAGTTGAAATTTGGTCAGAAGGGTGCTCAATTTATTAACTATCGTTGGTAAAAATCTGAAAATGTTCCGTTTTAGCCTCGGTGAAACGTGATCTTCCAAAAGACAACCTTGCCACGGACTTTCCAAGCGAGGCACGTATGTTTTGTGAAACCTAACAGCACAACGTCAAACGTGAAAATACCAAGCGAATTAGGTGATAGAGATGAAATTTTGAACCGTTGTGCTGACAGTCCAACTACGTGCCCGCCGCTCGTTTGGCTTGGGGGACGATGTTATTCAAGACGCTGAGGTTCCTGCACCTGCTACACTTTCAGGTCTCCTGCGACTCATGTAAGCCATTCATTAACTGTAACCATTGTCTATTTCGACGTTTCACTTTGTCTTTGCCGTCCCTTACCATGGGCAGCATCATAGAATGATGAAATTTGGTCAGAAGGGGGCTCAATTTATTAACTATCGTTGGTAAAATTCTGAAAGTGTTCCGTTTTAGCCTATGCAAAACGTGAACTTCCAAATGATAAACTTGCCACGGAATTTCCCAGCGAGGCACGTATGTTTTGTGAAACCTAACAGCACAACGTCAAACATGAAAATACCAAGCGAATTAGGTGATAGAGATGAAATTTTGGACCGTTGTGCTGACAGTCCAACTACGTGCCCGCCGCTCGTTTGGCTTGGGGGACGATGTTATTCAAGACGCTGTGGTTCCTGCACCTGCTACACTTTCAGGTCTCCTGCGACTCATGTAAGCCATTCATTAACTGTAACCATTGTCTATTTCGACGTTTCACTTTGTCTTTGCCGTCCCTTACCATGGGCAGCATCATAGAATGATGAAATTTGGTCAGAAGGGGGCTCAATTTATTAACTATCGTTGGTAAAATTCTGAAAATGTTCCGTTTAAGCCTCAGCGAAACGTGAACTTCCAAAAAATATCTTTGCGACATAGCTTCCCAGCGAGGCACGTATGTTTAGTGAAACTGAACAGCATAACGTCAAACGTGAAAATACCAAGCGAATTAGGTGATAGAGATGAAATTTTGGACCGTTGTGCTGACAGTCCAACTACGTGCCCGCCGCTCGTTTGGCTTGGGGGACGATGTTCTTCAATACGCTGAGGTTCCTGCACCTGCTACTCTTTCAGGTCTCCGGGGACTCATTCTTCCGCCATTCATTACTTTATCCATTGTCTATTACAAGGTTTCACTTTGTCTTTGCCGTCCCTTACCATGTGCGGCATCATGGGATGTTGAAATTTGGTCAGAAGGGTGCTCAATTTATTAACTATCGTTGGTAAAAATCTGAAAATGTTCCGTTTAAGCCTCAGCGAAACGTGAACTTCCAAAAAATATCTTTGCGACATAGCTTCCCAGCGAGGCACGTATGTTTAGTGAAACCGAACAGCACAACGTCAAACATGAAAATACCAAGCGAATTAGGTGATAGAGATGAAATTTTGGACCGTTGTGCTGACAGTCCAACTACGTGCCCGCCGCTCGTTTGGCTTGGGGGACGATGTTATTCAAGACGCTGTGGTTCCTGCACCTGCTACACTTTCAGGTCTCCTGCGACTCATGTAAGCCATTCATTAACTGTAACCATTGTCTATTTCGACGTTTCACTTTGTCTTTGCCGTCCCTTACCATGGGCAGCATCATAGAATGATGAAATTTGGTCAGAAGGGGGCTCAATTTATTAACTATCGTTGGTAAAATTCTGAAAATGTTCCGTTTAAGCCTCAGCGAAACGTGAACTTCCAAAAAATATCTTTGCGACATAGCTTCCCAGCGAGGCACGTATGTTTAGTGAAACCGAACAGCATAACGTCAAACGTGAAAATACCAAGCGAATTAGGTGATAGAGATGAAATTTTGGACCGTTGTGCTGACAGTCCAACTACGTGCCCGCCGCTCGTTTGGCTTGGGGGACGATGTTCTTCAATACGCTGAGGTTCCTGCACCTGCTACTCTTTCAGGTCTCCGGGGACTCATTCTTCCGCCATTCATTACTTTATCCATTGTCTATTACAAGGTTTCACTTTGTCTTTGCCGTCCCTTACCATGTGCGGCATCATGGGATGTTGAAATTTGGTCAGAAGGGTGCTCAATTTATTAACTATCGTTGGTAAAAATCTGAAAATGTTCCGTTTAAGCCTCAGCGAAACGTGAACTTCCAAAAAATATCTTTGCGACATAGCTTCCCAGCGAGGCACGTATGTTTAGTGAAACCGAACAGCACAACGTCAAACGTGAAAATACCAAGCGAATTAGGTGATAGAGATGAAATTTTGGACCGTTGTGCTGACAGTCCAACTACGTGCCCGCCGCTCGTTTGGCTTGGGGGACGATGTTATTCAAGACGCTGAGGTTCCTGCACCTGCTACACTTTCAGGTCTCCTGCGACTCATGTAAGCCATTCATTAACTGTAACCATTGTCTATTTCGACGTTTCACTTTGTCTTTGCCGTCCCTTACCATGGGCAGCATCATAGAATGATGAAATTTGGTCAGAAGGGGGCTCAATTTATTAACTATCGTTGGTAAAATTCTGAAAGTGTTCCGTTTTAGCCTATGCAAAACGTGAACTTCCAAATGATAAACTTGCCACGGAATTTCCCAGCGAGGCACGTATGTTTAGTGAAACCGAACAGCACAACGTCAAACGTGAAAATACCAGGTGAATTAAGTGATAGAGATGAAATTTTGAACCGTTATGCTGACAGTCAAACTACGTACCCGCCGCTTGTTTTGCTTAGGGGACGATGTTCTTCAAGACGCTGAGGTTCCTGCACCTGCTACTCTTCCAGGTGTCCTGGGACTCATTCTTCCGCCATTCATTACTTTATCCATTGTCTCTTTCAACGTTTCATTTTGTCTTTGCCGTCCCTTACCATGTGCGGCATCATGGAATGTTGAAATTTGGTCAGAAGGGGGCTCAATTTATTAACTATCGTTGGTAAAAATCTGAAAATGTTCCGTTTTAGCCTTAGCGAAGCGTGAGCTTCCAAAAAATAACCGTGCAACGAAATTTCCCAGCGAGGCACGTATGTTTAGTGAAACCGAACAGCATAACGTCAAACGTGAAAATACCAAGTGAATTAAGTGAAAGAGGTGAAATTTTGAACCGTTATGCTGCCAGTCAAACTACGTGCCCGTCGCTCGTTTTGCTTAGGGGACGATGTTCTTCAAGACGCTGAGGTTCCTGCACCTGCTACCCTTCCAGGTGTCGTGGGACTCATGTAAGCCATTCTTTTGCTATTATATTGTCTTTGCCATCCCTTACCATGGGCGTGCCATTTTTCTCTCTTCCCCTAGTGAACCACTACCCTTATGCCAGCAAATGAAGTCAAATTTGTCTACTCTTTTCTCTTCGTCTGAGCTACCACCCTTCTGGGCCTTAGGCGCTTAGGCCCGTGACAATATATACCAAACATGTTGTGTACGGTGACGTCTGTGTGACATAAAATCACCATCGTGCAACGCGAAGGTGTCTCCCTTCGCCCTTTATAATTTTCCCCCGTCATTTACTCAGGACGAAATAAACCGCGAAGAGGATAGCGAATCGCTATCCTGTCTCAGCCGTCTCTCAAGCTTAATAAGGTTATCAGTCGCCGTCGACGTTACGTTTAACGCCCGCGGAAATGGATATTTACGATAAGGATTTTCCCCTTACGCCACACGATTTTGATTTCTTTCCTCATCCCCGCGCGATACGGGAAGTGGCGAATTTAACTGCTAATAGCTTTTTACCGACATCAAAGTCCGCCTATTAATTACCTAATGCTCGGCGTTAATGGGGTGGGAGCGGAATTAGTCGCTACGGTAATTAACGTCGATGTTCGATGCGACAACTGAAAGGCGTCTTCGCAGACTGAACGGCGATATAATGGAAATTGTATTCCGTGTGACGCGACCTTTGTCTCGGTACGGGCGGATGGGATTTTTATCTTTTAATTGAAACGCTGGAATATAATTACTAAGAGATAAGAATCCAAATTTGACACCTTTAATTAAGACACCTAACAAGTGAATCACTTTTTTGAACATATTGTCACGTCTATGGGTCGCGGGGGTCTTCATCTAATTCCAAATTATACTCTAATTACATGAATTGATAAGCACTGCAGTCTACGAGGACAGGTCTATTACGACATTATCACGAACTTAAGTAATTTACACGTGGGCAGTCGCTGGTCAAGTTCACCACCTTAGTCTTAGCTCCATTTGTTAATTTGCTTGAATAAAACTGTCCCAATTAAGCTCCCGATAAAGCAGTTATAAAAATCCCAAAGTAATCTTTGATAAACCTAACTAGACTGGACTACACTAAAACTAACCTAAACTAAATGTGAACTAAGATAAACTCAACAAACCCTTAAACAATGTATTTCAATGACTTAAAACTTATTGGTCCTCTTATGGGTGTGGTGAATCAAAATTAGTCTTTAGTTTAAGCGTTCAATAGTTTGCTAGTTCAATAGCTAATAATGTAATGTTACTTAATGGAATCCAATTGTACGATTATGACTTAGACAAAAGCTACCACAGCACAAATAACTGATTGCAGTAAGAACCAATACCTATTAATCTGATTAAGTGATTATTAATAGATAAAGTGTAAGTAGCAAAATTCTCTCAATTCCAACAAAAGTGCTGGTAAGTCAGATTGTAAGGTTAGTAGTTGCCATTCAAAATTCAATTTTTAAGCGGCCAATAGGTGAGGGGCTCAGAAGGGAAGATGCCAGACGTTCTTGTAACATGAAGGATTCATGTGATTAATGAGAAATTTCGGTCATCGTATCAAACCGGGGATGGGTCCTAATTTACATGAAAATTGCTAAACTGGTGTCAGTCCGACGGTCTAAATATTTATGTATTTTGTTATTACTACATTATGTAATCGTACCGTTACAAAAGATCTCCATATTCTTCTTTATTTCTTTTAGCCTAATTTCTGTCCTTCCATATCTCCATATTACTTAATAATTATTAATTAAACACACCAAATTTAATTCAGCACGTTCTTTTTCAGCAAATTGATCAATGTGACGAAATTAACTCTTCATTATTTGAGTACTCAATCATGCATACCTCCTCTTGCACTTCATATTGTCACACGCCTGAGGACCTAGGGTCCAAAGGGAGTGCTCGGGTTGGGGGTGTAGCTAGGTGGAGCTAAAGAGAAAACATGGTAACACATAACAATATTTATTTGGACACTAAATATAGGGGAGAGAACATCGTGAAATAAAATTAAGGCAAGTGATCATACGTAGAAAAGCGAGAAGAGGTTAAATGGAGGTGGTTGCTTACTTTAGCAGGACGAAGGGCAGCAGGTGCGAGGCTCCTCCAATTAGCGGCATGCCGAAAAGGACGGGCTCTCAGACGGGCAGCGTAACGTGATACTCCGTGACAGACTGACTCCCTGATCGTTATGATCCCGCTGTATAAATACAAGCGGGATGTTTACGAACGTGGTGTCGTACCTGTCCGAGAGTCGTGTCGTCCTTCGGTTTAAGGTCGCCGCGGTGCTGAATAAGCTTAAACGGCGACCTATTTTCGCTAATTGGGGCCGCATCGCGACAATATCACAATTTATTTATAAGTTATAATATCACCCTTTAATAAATTCAAGTAATCAAATATATCTTAAATTAAATTAATCCCAAAATACCGTTCCCTGCCGGTCCGTGCATTCATTAGTCAGATAATGGGGTTAATTAAGAAATCTCGCTGAGCTCGTGGCTCTGCATTATGTAATATTTGAATGGCTAATTAACGAGCATTGTATACACGGATCGAGCGGGACTATTAATTGATGTCACGCACCTAATGCCCGATCATCGAGAAGGAAGAAAGTATTTTCAAATTTGAGGATCAATATTGTTCAATATCTAGAGTCGCTACATAATTTATTCCTCTAATACTGTTAATGGGTCCACACAGGAAATAACATCTCGCAATTTACGTGTCACAGTCTTTCATTTTCTGAAAAATCACGTGTCTGCATCTTTTCGCATATCGGAATGGAACGGTAAGCTTGGGCGCCAGATTTGTAGGGTTTACTCCTAATATGCACCTGGTAAATTTTGGAACTGATATCTCTTCGGGTTCCGGGTTGTCTGAGTTTAAGGAACGTGATGCTCGGGCGCCAGATTCGTAAGGTTTACTCCTTGTAGCCCCTGGTAGGTTTAGACTAATGGGAAATTTCGTGTTGTTCGTGAAAGAAAGCGGAAGGAACTAACAAGTCTGTTGTGGTACGGGAAATGGGTACATATTTACAAAATAAGCGGAGATTGAAGTGTTCTCCAGATTAAAGGTAGTTTGATAAAATTATAAATTCGACGCCGAACAGGAGTCCTGGACGCGATAGAGAAGATAACAACCCTCAAGTGGAATTGGGCAGGACATGTCGCCAGAATGACGGACAACAGATGGACAAAACGTATATTAGAGTGGAGGCCGAGACAAGAAGCCTACCGAAACCGAGGCCGCCCACCAACAAGATGGACCGATGACCTGAAACGCTGCCACAGCAACTGGATGCAGGCAGCACAAGACCGAGATGCATGGAGAAGAATGAGGGAGACCTACGTCCAGCAGTGGACTCGAGATGGTTGACTGATGATGAAAAAATTATTTCCCATCAATTTCCTATCCTTTTAGTTAAAGTTTGCCATGACATCGTTGACTGTCTCATAGCGCTTAAATTACGGTTCGATTTACCTGAAATGAATCCCTATTAGCATTCATCGAATAACGACGTTTGCCTGCATCCATACCGCTAATATATCTGACATCGAGTCAACATCGAGTGGCAGATAGTCACGCGTACCGATAAATCTGATTACCTAAATGGATTTGCGAAACAATTTGTAATCCAAATTATGGTGGCGGCACCGTCGGTTTTGACTTGCAAATTCGCGACGCTCGTGATACACGTACGAAACTCGATCTTTTCCGTAAAAGAGGCGGTGGTGACTGGAAACTGTCTTAAGAGCGCAGAGGGAAGAATTTAGAAGATGTAGACGATTTCTGTTAGCAAATCAAGTACTTGTAGAAGAGTTAGGTCTCCTCAGATTATAGAGAGTTTGTTAAGGCGAACATCAACCCTTCGCAGTTTTCGCCCGAATCCTTCTCCATCCTCCTCCTTCTTTCCCTCTTCCAAAACTGTACCTAATTCGAATCTCACTCTCCCTCTCATGACCAATCAAAAATTCTTTACTCTCTGTCCACAACTTTCTTCCCTCTTGTGAAAAATCTCGCATCTTCATCTTACTGAGCATCAAGCTACTTTAACTATAATTAACACTTTCAAATTTTTACCAGCAATAGTCAATAGATCGAGCCCCATTGTGACAAAACCACAACATTCTACGTCACTGATGCTCGTATAAACCACAAGTCGACTTTAAATAAACAAACGAGATCAACTAACGGAACTACCACGACTCGATAATTGCCGTTATTCGAGGGATTTCCGTTGTTTTGTGGCGAGTCATCCGGTCGCGTTTATTACAATGAACTCGAGGGTAAATTTCAGAAGTGACGAAAATATCCAATTTCCAGCGTCCCTGAAGGACAAAGATAAATCTACCGGCCCCCGAATATGCGTATACGTATAAACGGGACGGTCCGGGACTCCGAGGACTCGAACTCACATTACATTATGATTTCAATTTAGATCGTACCTACTTTATCACGCACTGACAGTTTGAAGTGAAATAATACATCAAACCCTGTCACTTTCAGAGATTAACACGTTTCGAGAAGCTTATTTCGGTCCGGATTGTTTATTAATAACGTCGATTACGGCGGAGGCTCGGAGCAAATCGCTTTTTTCTCTCTTCCTCTCTCGTTTTACCCGGGAGTTCTCCCATTCAATTTCTCGGTCGAGGGGGAGTCCTTTTGCGCGTGGGTCCAACTTTAAATCCCGTCCCATAAGATAAACATAATCGGAAGGAATCCGATACGGCGGATCTCACGAAAATGAGCAGACTGGAGTCGACAAATATGGAGGAGGAGGCCCGGTTTTAAGTGTAATTTCGAAGGGATTATCCTCGGAGATTTTCTTAATCGCGGAACATCTCAGATTCGATCCCGATGGGATACTAGATGTTACTTTGATCTAGCGAGCGGATGTACGTTATGTAGATGAGTGCTCTCGGTTACTGCTCATTTATTGAGTTTGTTAGTTCGAAAAAGGAATCGTCAACGTTATTCGGGAGTTTGCTGGATTGAACTTGCTACGTTGATCACTTGAAAGGCCCGAAGGATTACGTACGCCAAGTATTGTCGAGCCCAGGGGTATGAGTATAGCAGCTCTTGTTGACGTAAGGAAAATACAAGACACTGTAACGTTTGTTATTTTCTTACTTTAATTCATCACTAGTAAATCCGGCTAGCCAAAAGAATATCTCGAAAGAAACTGAATTTATGATTACAGCGGTTTAATGAAATATTCCGCTCTCAACCCGTTCGTCACTTAAGCTAATACGTGACGTTGGTGATGTCGAAGTCTCCCAACACACACACTGTCAATACACTGTCTATCTTTATCTCGTACCGACACTCGAATCCACCACACAGATTTATCGTTCACTATTTTAGACCATTGGGCCCCTCAAATTTTGGGGTTTACTTGCCAAAAGTTTGTCAAAAGACATCTCCGCACGCTTTCAAAGTCTCTGAACGATACGAAATGGGATAAGAGAGACGACAGAAGGTTGTCCAGATTCTCCTCAAAGTCAAAGTGTAGACCAGAAGCAACTAAAGATGTTCATACCTATGTCCTCCAACCAAGTTGAAGTTCCGCCAGGAGTAAATCGCCTCAGTCCAGACTGAACTTTACAACCCAAACCTAATCTATGAACGTACATTTTACCTCGATGCACTTTCGAGCGAGACAGGGTGGATCGTTCCCCTCGACATCAAATCTCACTTCGAACGTATACTCTCTCGACGAGATTTGCTTAAGGAACGCCTTCCAGAGATTTAAAAAGTCCCACCGAATCCATTAACCGTATTTACCCTCTACCTCCCTCCGTGCCCCGGATCCCGTGATGGCGCCCGCGGGATCGAACTTCGTTAAAAACATATTTCCTTTCGCGAGGACCGAACCCCTCGAACGCCGTACGTACGTACGTACGTAGAGAAAAAGAAAGGAAGAGAAGGGGGCATTAAGAATCGGGAGAGGCGAGTTCGCTCCTAGGAGCGCCATTAAAACTTTCAATGGTCCTTTTACGATTATCCCGACGAAACCTCTAAATTATCCCGGGCCGGCGGATGGGAGAACGTAACTTTTTACCTTCGCCACGTGAGATCCGCGAGCCGGGATTAGAGAAACAGGAAGACGGTCCGCTGTGATTCACTGCAGGAGAGAAGTGTTTTAAGCGGGGACGAAACGTGCATAGTCCGATGTTTCAAAGTGGTTCGGTGTTGACGCTAGCGTCAACATTATTTAAGGGATTTTTAAGTCATGATTAAGAGCGAGGATAGTTGTGTAAAATATTATTGGATTGTTTTAACGTTCTTACACGAATCAATAATATCAGCGATCGTTTCACGTTACAAAGAGGAAAACAACTGCGACCGAACGTGAGCCGGTCAAGTCCAAATCCCCATACTCAGCTGACTAAGCATAACACGACGTCTAGGTAACGTGATAACGAGCGATTCTCGAGAAGGTCAGTCTGGTGCAAGGTAACAAAACAAATAATATTTCATTTACCCAATGTAAAATAAGATGTATAAAAGCTCTGAAAGTTGGGACAATAGATTAGTATACTTTGTATGCTCGAAACGACGTGTGTTGTTGGTCTTGATTTAAAGTCACACTTCATCTTAAAACCGACTGCCTAACCTCACTCTACACGACTACTCTCACGTTACGCCCTGAGAGTTCTACGAGATCTTCAAGCTACGAGAAGTTCTAACTTCGAGATCTTCAACCCCGGATCTGCACGTTACGCCCTCAGATCCAACCCGGAGAAGTACGTCACGCCCTCTCTCCAGAACTTCGAGAACTTCAACTCAGGACCTGCAAGAGACGTCTTCAGGTCTACCACAAGCCGTGATCTCCAACTACTACAACAGTCTCCAGCCTTACAACCTGGAGACAAGATTCATCTCCGCAGCCGCCCACGAGCTACGAGAGAGATACATACAGTCCACTCTCAACAGAGACCACTTCTCATTTCGTTCATTCGGAGTGGTGTAAAATGATATCCACACAATAACCTTTTCTGTATCAAGACCGCCCACCTTTTCTAAAGTGTACTTATTTCTTAACGGCATTTAACATTAAAAACATTCTGATAATACTGTCGTGAATGGCCTCGCCGAAATCCTGAACTAGGACAAGCATTCTCAGCAGTAACACGAATCAACATAGCTTGATTTCACAAAAGAATCTTCAGGCGAGGCACGTATATTTAACCGTAACAAGCAGCAACACAATTAACCGTTCCCGTGACGCTGCCCGTTTACCTACGTGCCCGTCTGCTGCCCTTTGTGAGGAGAGATATCTTTTGCGAAGCGAGTTCTGTACCAGCTACCCCTCTAGTTCGCCTGGGGACTTTTATAAGCATTTCGTTATTTTTCTCCTGACGTATCGGCATGTCCTTGGACTCCGGAATGGCTCGTCGTAATAATTTTGGCAAGTAAATCTGGGAGGAGTACACGCACTACGAGTTGTTCCAAAATTTGTTGCTTTTTCAAAATCACATTTATTTGACTTGTGAGTAATGGGTCACATTTGATGAACTGAAGATTGGAAGGCGATAGATTCAATGGTAACTAAGAATAAATGTAGCGGCTACATTTTTGAATCAAAATGAAGTTTTCCTTTCCACTTAAAGACCGCAGTTTCCCTTATTCTGAATTGCCCTCACAATCCTATAAATCCCTCGAGCGAATTACACTTCCACTCATTACAGTCGTAACACTTAACCGACGGGACAGAAAATTCTAGTGCGAGTTATTAACCGCGAACGTCTCTTTTACGCCCTCCGCCAATCTCTCCGGGCCGTAAATCGTCCTTCGGGTTAATGGCGCCCTGGGACGGTCCTGCGACATCCTTCGAGGGGGCGGTTTATTTTTTTCTTCTTCTTTTCCAACCCTTTCCCGTTTATTTCCGCCGAACACACAAAAAACAAATATCACGCACATCCATCAACTTTTTCTCCCCCTCCGACGAGGGCAATGCAAACATCGCACAAACGGTCATTAAACCCTCCCTTTCTCCCCGTGCTCCCTACGTGGCTGCACATCTCGTATTCCGTCAGCAGATGCTCCAGGTGGGATCGTGGGGGAGCTGCGACACATTTTCCGGGCTCGGCGTTTACTGGGTGGTCGCGTGAACGCACGGAATTGAGGAGTGATGTAAGTTTGGACATGTGTTTGAAAAGTTGTAATCTATGAATCTGTAACACAACAACAGTTTGGAGGGTGTTTACAAATGTTCTTTGGCGAGCTTGAATTCGTGGAGATGTAGCTCTTCTTAACCATTCCTTAATACCTTAAGGTGTGTATAGAGTCATAATACTATTCTGTCCTTTAACGTAGTTAATATGACCTGACTGCAGTAAGTATTACTTGTCTAATGGTGTATCAACACTTTGCAGGGAGTTTACTGCTGTTGTTATGCGAGTTCTAATTCGTGGGAAAGTTCGTGTAGCACTTCTTTACCATTCCTTCATAACTTAAGATGTGTTAAATCTCTCGATAAAATACTTTTCTGAAATTTGCGTTTAGTATCGAGTTTGTTTTTCCCATTTTCACTTTCCATCATCTTCCACTTGATCTTCCTTTCGATATTTACCACAACAATACACAACCAACGTTGTTGAGGTAGTGTAAACAAAAACTACAACGAAATAAGTGATTTGATATTAAAAGGACCTTTGTTTGTGATTGACTGCCTTGCGATTATTTGGTTACATCAATTTTCGCGGCCATGGAGATGTAGTACTGTTCTGTCCTTTGGAGTAGTTATTCTGACTTACCTAGAGTAATGTTAAATGGTGTAAAAAGATGTGCTTACTGTCGCGATACGACCCCAATTAGCGCAACTGGGTCACCACACAAGCTGAGTCAGCACGGAGGTGACCTAAAACTGAAGGACGTTACGTGACTCGCGGACTGGCAGCAGGCACGTTTGTCAACAAACAGTAAATATGTATACGGATCGATCAGATCGATCCAGAGATCAGTCATCGAGTACCCCGTCACGCTGCCCGTCTGAGAGTCCGCCCTTCGACATGTCGCTGATTGGAGGAGCCTCGCGCCTGCTGCCCTTCGTTACACACCAGTAAGCAACCACTTCTTCCACTTTTACATTCTCTTTTCACCCACTAATCATTAGTTTTTGCCCTTTGTCATTGTTCTCTCCTCTATAGTATTTAATGACTGAATAAATATTGTCCGTGTTGACATGTCTTCTTTTTAGTCTCTACCGAGCTACACCCCCAACCAGAGCACTCCCTTTGGGCCCTAGGCCCTCAGGCGTGTGACACTTACACTAGTCCCCAGGTGGCCTGAAGGGGTACCTGGTATATAGCTCTCTTCATGGCGAACATATCTCTCACAAAGGGGTAGCAGGCTGGCACGTAGGTCAAATGGGCAGCGACACATGATCCTGATGCTTGACTGATTTCTGATCGGTTCCGATCGCCCGTTTTTATCCGGATTAGTAATGTTTATAATTTCCTGTGTGCCGCGTGTTATGTTTAGATATACGTGCCCCGCCAGAAGGTGCTTTTCTGAGGGTCAGCGACAATAACACTAATTTAAGTATTTGGTCTCTAGAGACGTTACACAAGAACCAAGACATATTATCAGTTCGATACATCTACATTACATCTATACCATCCTCATCTATCGACAAACTTCTGCTTGTGACCCTCGCGCTAGTAACTAAGTCTGAGTGCATTTTATATTGTCCTCGCTCTCTAGTAGATGTTTTATGGTTCGGGACGTCCCGAGCGTGTCGTCCCTTTGCCGTTTCATTTCCACTTCGCCCCGTTAAAAAATACATGGTCGCTTCTTCCCTTTTTTCCCCTTTCGCCCGAAGGAACGGCTCCCCGGACGCGATTTAACGATCCACCGATTTCGTTCGGCCACTGGGTGGCTGAGGGGGAGTTGGGGAAAGATTAATATTTCCGGTTGTGATTAGGGATCGATCGATCGGAGTAGTTGGCGACCCATGGAGAAAATTTAAAAATCGAGATATGTGTAGGTGAAGATACCAAAGTCGCACATATCCAAAGACAGAGAAATTATTATATTTCAAGATGTTTCGAACCTCTAGGGTTCATCTTCAGCAAAGTGTTACTTGTGAGAAGAAGCAGTCAGTAATGTGTTTGTCATATTTACCCGCTGTCACTAACATCTTAGGTGTAGTTATCATATGATCCATCAGAGTACAAAACTTAAAATTAAAAAATGAACACCTATACCACTCCATTTCATCTATACCGAAACCATACTTTCTTCTGAAAGATAAAGAAAATTTATAAACGTCAGAGTAATGACAACATGGCGGAAATGGAATAGGAACTTGACCTAAATTACCTTAATCCTTACCAAATTGACTTTTTCGTTACGAAGCCAGTTGTTTCGCTTTGTTACTCCATGTTTACACCATGGATCCTGCAAATACTGAACAAACCATAGATTATTATGAAAATAAATTTTCCTCTTTGGTTCCTGTGAACTCAATGGTTCCTAGCTTGTATGATCACTTGCTGCTGATAATTGGTAAATTTGTAGAAATCCTTACTAGACGTGTTTCTCCTCTATCGCTTGGTATACCAATAGAGAATGTTATCTTACCCAAGTTTTGTCATATTAAGTGTCCTCATTACACGCGAATTTAAAATGACGTAGAAATATCAAATTTGAATAATTTATGGAAATTATTACTGTTAGTCCTCTATTCCCTGGTTGCAAGAAAGGAACTGTAGGTTATACTACTGTAGCTATATCTGATTGAGTAGCTCCATTACACCTAAATATAAAGTGATAGTCTTGTTGATACCAACTATAATGACCAAGTAGCTTTCCATTTGAAATATCCGCTTGATGAATACTAAGGTGGTCTTGATTTCTTTATACACTTTGGTCATTTGTCATGTCTCGTGAACTAAGTGGTCCACTGGTCTCTTTATGGATACTAAACCATTGAGCTATATTTATGACACATCGTAAGGTAGGAACCTTTTTACCATACTTTCCTCACCTCGATATTGATTTCTCATTGACACGGCACATACTGACGATGTGTATAAATTTACCTGAAATATGACCATCGACCATTTTTCAGTTACTTTCCTCGAGTCTTTCAATAAGTTTCCATCGATACCGTCGGGCATCTGCGTCTCCTCAGGTGGGGAATAAAAGAGTGCCGTGTCTATAAAATAACTCGAAAGGGCAATTTAACTGAAGGACCATAACTCACCCCCCACCAACGCCGCCGCACATATTCTCGCGACTCTCCCTCTGGATATTAAATTGTATATTTGTCATTGCGTGCGGCGATAGAGCTGATAAAAGGCAATTTACGATGACACACGAGCCCGGCGTCTTTTATCTACGCGACGTCGTCGTCGGGACGTCTAATAGGCAAATAAAAGGAACGCGGTCGGGAATTTCGCACGGCAAAGGCGACGCGACGCAGGAAGAGGGCGAGATGGAGGTGAAGAGGAAGAGCTCTCTTATGTATGCGGACGTGTTCAAAGGGAGCGAGATGAAGTCGTCTAGCCCCAAGAGCAAATTATGGGAATGGGATAAGGGAGAGTGTGTATGCGTGTTATTTGTGATGTTTTAGGGAGAGCATTGAGAGCTCGGAATTAGGGAGATTTGTTGGTGGATTCTCAACAGGTTTTTCTCTCTGCGGAGTGCGCCTCCGGGGACCCTTCGTATCTAAACAACGCGTCTACAGACATTTACAGATGAGAATCACGGGCGGACAAATGGCGGAAGATTTACTATTTTGTTACTAAAGCTTAGATCACTAGATTTTCTACGCATTCTACACTAACTCGAACGTCGTAAATGAAAATAATATGAATATAGATAGTGGGAAGATTAAAATAACAAGACCTTTCTGAAGTGAGCGTACTGAAGTATACTAATATATTAAAGATACCCTCACTCTCTTTTGTACAAATATATTCACTGGATGGCATTGCCTTCATTATTACTTTGGGCGATTTTAAATTTCATTGTTATCAGGACGTCCTAGCTACATTTTGTTTACATTACAACTACCTTGTTACCTGACCTTCCCCTTGCGTTCATATATCACGTTATCAATCAGTTATTATCAGTTAAAACGCCTATTAATTTTATGTTGCTTAGTTATGAATTCCTTAAATAAAATTTAACTTCTTCCTTCGTCACAGTGTCTTATTACAAAGTGTAATTATAGCAAAACGTTATTAAATCACTTAAATGAAATGTCCCACTTGATTATTTAAAATGAATACAGTAAGACTTCACTTAAAATTCTTAAACTATGTAAACGACTGAATAAAATAAGATCATCGAAGTTCCATAAATAATGTTAACATCAGCACGTCATCATTCACAAATGAAAACATTAAAATCCCATAAACAATGAAGCATCAACACGTCATCATTCAACAATAAGAACATTAAAGTTCCATAAATAATATTAGCATCAACACCTCATCGTTCAACAATAAGAACATTAAAGTTCCATACATAATGTTAACATCAACCCGTCATCGTTCAACAATAAGAACATTAAACTTCCATAAATAATGTTAGCATCAGCACTTCATCATTCACCAATAAAAACATTAGAGTTCCATAAATAATGTTAGCATCAACACGTCATCATTCAACAATATGGACATTAAAGTTCCATAAATAATGTTAGCATCAACACGTCATCATTCACCAATAAAAACATTAGAGTTCCATAAATAATGTTAGCATCAACACGTCATCATTCAACAATATGGACATTAAAGTTCCATAAATAATGTTAGCATCAACACGTCATCAATCACAAATAAAAACATTAGAGTTCCATAAATAATGTTAGCATCAACACGTCATCAGTTACAAATAAAAACATTAGAGTTCCATAAATAATGTTAACATCAAAACGTCATCATTCACTAATCGTGAATCAGTTTCGTACATTCTAAGACAACCAGTAAAGACATACGATTAACATTGGTATGTTTAATTTAAATTATCTTGTACGTATGTGGTAATCACTGCGATGCGGTTAATATGTGTTTTCAATGTGTATAAAATTGCACATTGTCATGATATTTTCGAAGCCTTATGGGAATTTGGAATAATACATAGATAGTCCTGATTTTTCCAGGATATTTCAAGGTGATTTTGAAATATTAGTATTTCTGATTTCTCCCATAACTATTTTTATCTTTTATCTAGGGAATCAGTTCTATTTTTGTGATTTATTGTGTGATTCGTATTTATTGTATGATATTTGTCACGTTGTCAAGTTGTCGGTCCTGTTCATGACGTGACCTTTCTGGACCAAATTTACTGCAAGAAAGTCACTTCTTTTGTTCCTAATCGATCAACTCTATTGTTTAATTAAGTACTCCATTACTGCCTTACAATGTGACAATATTCAAACAAACAAGCAACGACAGCCGTAACGTTGATCGATTAAAACAGAACTCCTCTTGTTTCCCGTGCAGTAATTCCCGAATCCACGGAGGTGTTATAGTAGGAGAAACACTAGGGAATAGAAGGACGAGTAGAGGATGAAACGCTAAAAGACCTTTCAGATGCACTTTGTGGTGTTGATGGCGTCCTCAGATATGCATAGGATGGAGAGCAATTAGGCGGCGCGGTTGCGAATACTTTGTTGATTAAACTGCCATCTGATGTTCGGGGTTACGAGGGGGATTTAGATTAATGGTCGGATAAGGAACGGGAGGGAGAGAGGACTAACAGGTCGATTTGTATTATAACCGGAAGTCTGGTTTCGCTCTCGGGTCATACGTTAAGCGACGAAGAGAAAACTTAATTAATGTTTTATATGCCAAGTCCGTTTTTGAATTTGATTTGCCCATTGAAGTGCATCATCCTTATAGACACATTAAAAATTTGTTAGTTAGACAGCCTACTATACATTTGATCCCTTAACCCGCAACATGACCAATAATCCTACTTTCGAACACCCTCCCGTCAATTTTAACTACTTGCACACCTTTCCCATTCCCGTGAGAGTACAATCTCGATCAGATAGGAGAGAAGTCGACAGTGATCTCTCGCGTTGCACCGCCTCGGACGTTAATCCCCCGCATGCATTTTAACGGAATCGAAATTTTTACGAGGCTCCTCACCTCTAGCGAGACGTACCAACGGCGGATCGGCGTCGACCGAACAACTGAAATATTCAGACCAAGTACGCCGTAAAGGGAAACTTATATACCTCTTTTAATACATTACGGCCGTAATTTATGGCGACGATGAATTCCGAGGCGGAAGCGTAATAAAGAAAGATAACAACCGGTGGCGATAGAGGCTAAGTAAACCCATCGCCGTTTCGGGACGGTACACGCAAGTGCGATCTGGGGAGGTATTAAGATGTGTAACGGTCCCGCTCTAACTTGAGATTATTAAAACAGTAAAGTTGGTGCGGGGGTTTTAGTTTAAACGTCGCGTCGGCGAACTAGCCGCGGTCCCATCGGACTGCTCAAAGGGACCAATTAGGACCAAGACTCCTCCTGTCCGTCCCTTACGCATTATTTCTATATAATACGGGGTAATAAACGCAGAGGGCCGGACTCGAGGCGCGTTCAGTGATAGCTACGTCAAAAGTTTTGACGTGGAGAAACTGAGAAGAGAGAGAAAGAGAGAGAGAGAGAGAGAGAGGGCCCCATTAGGTCTGCCTTAAATGAATTAGCGTCCCGGTACGGGTAAACAAACGTTAGAGTAGACGCAACGTTTGAAAATTATATCTGAATTTGGGGCCTAATGAACACCTGGGGCGCAACGGACGGACGTCGCTTTGTGAGTTAGAGAGGGTTTGAGCGACATGAAATAACGTTGAGAGTATGCATCCGCATCAATATCATTCACATCGGTGTTATCATCGTCATCAGAAAAGAATTTATCAGTTTTAGGTGCCTCCGGAAAGTATTTATTCCACTAGCACTTTCATCATTAATATACTCGTAAGCATCACCTTCCTCATCAATATCGTTCACAACATCAATATCATTGTCGTCAAAAAAGAATTTCCATAGGTTAGCGGCCCGGTACTGGTAGGTATATTTTCCAATCCTAGTACTTTTGGGATTATAACAACATCATCGTCATCGACGAAATTAGTATCATCAGAATCATCACAATCACCATCGATCTAAGCATTAACATCATTCATTTCATCAGTACGATCAAAGAATAATTTCCAAAGGTGAGCACCCTGGTACTGTCCGAGTTATCATTATTTTAAGCATCATCAGTATTACCATAATCGTGATAATGAGCAACATCACCTTCAACGTTATTCACAGAATCAGTATCACTTTTACCATCAACATAACCATCGTTATTAACGTCATTCTCACCATCAGTATTATCATCGTCATAACAATCTTTATTAGCGTCATCCACACACCATCATCATTAGTCTGTCATCGGAGCGATTTCAAATTTTCAGTATTTTGTAACGTGGCCAAGGTATTCCAATTTATGTTCTTTTATTCTGTACGTGACATTGATAGCTTTTAGTGATCTCTTTAGAATTGTGTTGTTGCTTGCCTTATTGCTCCAAGAAGTTCTAAAGGTAAGCAGCTTTATTTTTAAATTAAAACTTACACTTATATTACATAATTCTTTATGTAATAAAAGTTCTTTAGTATAGAGTGTAATATCTCGAATAGAATCGTTCTACCATTTCAACCAATTTCAACCATTCAACGATTTTTCTATCATTTATGATCATTTTCATTTACTATCATTTCTGCTATCCTGAAGTATCGATATTCCTCCTAACCTAATTTTCTTGAAGCTGTGATGGGCATTTATATTTCTGGTATGAAACAGTTTCAGTTGAATTTCATATCTACTGTTATTAAATTGTAATCGATCAAATTAATTTATCGTGCAATGATTTATATAATGCTGATGATGATAATGATGATGCTGATGATAATGACGACGATAATGATGATGATGACGACGATGAAGATGATGATGATAATAATGATGGTGTATAATGATTGTGATCACAGGCAACACATTATGAGTTGCCGTTATCGGTTTCACCAGTTATCGAGTTATCAGTTTCAGTTGAATTTCACCTCTCTTGCGATATGCTTTAGGTTTAAATTGCAATCGATGATCTTAATTTATCGTGCAGTGATTTATATAATGGTAATAATGTTGATAATGATGATGATAATGACGATGATGATTATGATGAACATGATGATGATGATAAACATGATGATGATGATGATTGTATAATGAGTGTGATCACAGGCAACACATTATGAGTTGTCTGTGATAGAAGTACAGTATGTTTCTTCTTCTTTCTAAGAGATCTGTTGGGAGTTGATCCATTACGGATTATCACATTGCGACCTAATTAGTTAGTATTAGGTGACGTATTCAGATGCCATCTGCTCGTTAGTCGTTTTGAATGGGACGAGATGCCTCATTACGTAACCAAGGCACATTTCCAATTTGTGTTGGCCCAAATAACTTCCGCAAGACCCCGAGTAATATATTTAAAGCGGTCCTCCGGTATTTATCTTATATCTGGTACACGTCGGAGGCGAAATGAATAAAGAAAAAAGGACGAGAGAGATATACAGGAGGCGAGTGGCTTAAAGCGTATCCAGCTGCATTCATCTGCAATGGCGGCGCGCCATTTAACTATCCCGTTTGATATATTGCGTCTAATTTAGCATAAGCCCGGTGTAAAGGCAGGACTTTAATTAAACTTGTTAAAACAGTAACGGGCTCTTTATCGGAAAGCCACTTAGCCGGCGGGACGCCTCAGCCGCACGCTGACACTTCGCTTATTAAAACTCGACGCGGACCGCTAAATCAAAACTTGAGGGAGGGAGACCGTCCTCCGCTGATTAATTTCGCTTTATGGATTTTTGCGCGCCTCCATCGAACTTGTCCTCGTTTTTCGGCGGGGGCGGAAAGTTCCGGAACGAATTAGGGAAGGGTTGTTGGGGGAGGATGGGAGAGGACGAGGGCGAATTTCCTACGGCTGGTAAGAGTACGTAAACTAGTTACGCAGGGGATCTCGCGCTCTCGTAATGTTCCTGCTGATTTTCTCCCCGCGGCGAACGTGATTATGCCCGATGAAGATGTGTGTTGTAATTTAATTAACGCCAGGATCCGGTTAACTGACCGGTAAGGTCAGGAGCTGAAGTGCAAGGCAGGAGTGGTACATGCATTCCGACGTGTTAAATAATTGAGGGATGCTTGGGAGCGTAAGTAACAACAAATTTAAAAAATGTGTATAGAATTAACATTTGGTTCCTTTGAGGACATGGTAGTCAAACTTGGAAAATGGAGAACTTTGTGAAGATTATTCTCCAATTTTTTTTCTGATGGACAAGTTTCTTTGAAGCTCCAGACAAGGTTTCCCAACGATTCACCAGGATTATAATAGAGTATGCTACGTTTTCTTATTCAAATAGTGAAATACTCTTGTTTTTCATTTTTAATATAAAAATTTGACCATCACCATCATTTTACGATCACAGCTCCTTTGGTAGCTGTGTATTTTTTGCCAGTAAATCACAGCTACTTTGGTACCTGACCTCGGCCACGTGTTCGTTTATTACGTTTCATGTCAGTTGAACGATCATATACACTCTATCTCTATGGTGTTAAAAGTAACAAAAATTAATTAATTGCATTTAAAGTTCTCCCACCTAAAGACTCCCTAAGTAAATGACTAATTACTGTTGAAAGGCAAGGCAAAAGCAAAGCTCATTAAATCATTTAATTGGTTGAAAATGGTTAATAAATAATGTTAACAGTATGTATGTCGTATTAATAGAACCAATCTTGGGTTGATTAAAAAAATATGTACTTTCAAAAAATTCATCCAATTATGTATACAATGTCATCTTGACCCAATCTCTGTTTTTCTTTACATATGATTTCAACAATGCAATGTGAAATGTTGTGGTCAAATTTTAATGGTACATTCAGTCTTAAATTTGCTAATTTTAGAAAGGTACTTTTAAAGGGCGTAGTACTACCTCCTCTATTTTTCAATATATGCTCAGGAGAGATGTTTAAGGAGGCACTAGGAGACATAAACCAAAAGGTATATCAATTAACAGAACACTAGTAACTAACCTTAGATATGCATACAATACAGTTACTCCTTGCGGACAGAAGAGAATGGTTGTAGGTTTTGGTAATATGGTACTTAGGTAGTGCTACGAGAGATATGCAATGGCTTTGAATACCAAAAAGACGAAATCATGACAGTCAGTAACAACAGGATTGAAGACGAAAGGTTCTACGTCAAAGAAACACCTTTAGAGAAAGTACCTAGCTACAACTACTTAGGATGCGAGCTAAGTGAACAATTGAACCGGAGTCTTTATATCAAACGGTGCATTGAGATGGTCAGAAGTGCTTTTAATTAGAAAAAAACAATACTGTGTAACAGAAGATTGGGAATATATATATTAGAACTAGAGCACTGAGATGCTACAATTCTCGGTTCCGTTATACGGACCTGAAGCCTGGACATCTGTTAGATCCTTTTGTTGGATGTACGCTATATCGTGTTCACGACAAGCCTCGTCGAGTCCGTGGATGTCTCGATCACCCTTAGTCAATCTTTTTTCCAACTTTGTACCTGGTCCACAAAAATTATACGAGGGTGTATGTAATTTGAAGGGCAACTTATTAATGACACTATTTAGAAGACCGTAACCACTATAATACTTCATTCTCGGACGGTGGTAACATTAGAAATAAATAAAAAATCGTGGAAACGCAAAAATTAAACAGTTTATCATTATTATCGTTACGAGAGTCATTGTGTGAAGCAAGCGTAAATATGAAACTTGATAATCAAAGTGTATCATTTCCAATAGAAAACCACATCTTCGAGGATGGTGGTGGTGGTGACGGTTCTCAAATTAAAAATCACGGTATCTTATTTCCGCCTACTATACGTTACATTATAGTTGGTCCATCAAATTGTTACAAAACAAACGTTATAATTGATCTAATCGAACATGGACATGGTTTGAAATTCGAAAACCTCTACGTTTATTCACAGTCTATATTTCAACCGAATATATCCATTTGCGAAAATTATTGAAACCGATTAAAGCGGTAGGCTACTTCACATTCAGAGAGAGCGAAAATATAATGCACCCTAAAGGCGGAAACAGACTATCGTCACGTCACGTGAGTTCACGTGCTGTCACGTTAACTCACGTCACTTTGACGTAACCTCAGTCTGGTTCTAATACATTTAAATACCATGTGAAATATTACTCCGCACTTTTTATCCGTGACGTGAGTTAACGTGACAGCACGTGAGCTCACGTGACGTGACGATATTCTGTTTCCGCCTTAATTCATTATTTATTTTCGACGATGTCTCATGTGCCAATCAACAAGTTATATGAAAGTATTTTTGTATGGGAAGACACAATAACATCGACAGCTGCTACCTCTCAACCTATGCAAAAGTTCCCAAACATTTGATAAGGTATAACGCGAACTGTTTAGTTTTATCCAAACAGGACGATTTGAATTTGAAGCACGTATATACAAAACATGTGGGAACAGACGAGTTTTTACAAATTCAAAGGACAACAGAAAAAAGACTTATTAGCTTTGAGGTGATGTTATCGAAGAATGTGGAAAGTGTCGTGGACACAACATATAACAAACACGGAACCAGGCAATGTGCCTAATCCTCTAATTAGAGAAGAAGAAATTCATTGGAATAACTTATTGGAATATTGAAAAAATGAACGTCAAAAGTTGCGTATCTTAACAAAATCTTTCGGTTTGATTTTTTTTACAAAATTTGCAGATTTCCTGAAATTACTATTGCTTTTCCCAATCCACTGATAGTGTC
Source organism: Cryptocephalus moraei (assembly GCA_946251905.1). Lineage (NCBI taxonomy): Eukaryota > Metazoa > Arthropoda > Insecta > Coleoptera > Chrysomelidae > Cryptocephalus > Cryptocephalus moraei. Next base: position 6,549,478 of record OX276462.1, on the reverse strand, counting down.
CTCTATTAATATAAAAAAAAAATAATCAAAACTGGCTGTGTTCGATAAGACGAACATTCACCAAAATTTTCCTCTTCCGAAGAGGTTAGGTTGAGAGCGCCCCCTGTTCGTTACTCGTGAAGCGTTTTCCGCGATACCGAATTAACCTCAAATTTGCATTCAACGACATCAATCAAAGTAATCCGGTCTTCCCGCGCTTCACTTTTTACCTCTCCGACGATAATCGAGCCCTTTCCCTTCCCGACCCTAATTAAATTCGAACCCAATTATATCCTCCCGGTATTCCGCGAAACGTGCCACGTCAACCGTCAAACGCGCCAACTCCATCGACGGGCCGTTCCGTAGGTATGACGTGGAGAAGGGGGGGGTCCGCTTCCCGGAATGATTCCGGCGACAGACCGACTCGTAATTCACGTATGAAATTAAATTTTAATCAACACTACTCAGGCACAGGGGGGAGGCGGGCGGATCCCTCCCCTCCACCCCTTCGAAGGGTACATTGCGATCGGGCGGTTTGGGGGATTAGGCGGTCGATTCGATGTAATTAAGTGTCGTTTATTGGTCGGTTGGGCTGAATTGTTGTGGGTGGAAGACCGAAGTGCGGTCAGGGATTCGAAATAGGAAGTGTTGGAATTCCAACAATATCCTTATTATTTACTACCCTATGCAACCACCTTTACCCTGTATTACAAAAAATAGGTTTGTTTGGACACTGGCAGATATTTATAAACAACACCCATTCACAACGCCTCAATTCCCTCGCATTCACAAAGATTGTATAGCAGTTACTGTAGTATAAAACTAGTGGAAATATACGTTTTAATCGTGAAAGTCTCCACTTTTCCCTCCTCATTGAATCCAGCGGAAACACACCATTTAGTTGCATTGGCAAGGTGCAACGCTAAGGAGAAACAACGTCTTGCCTGCTCCTTCGAGTCTAACTTACCGAACATAAGTTTGTATACAGTTGCAAACCGCAACATTGGTCCTTCGAGCCGGATTTACCGAACGTAAGTTCGTATTGAGTTGCAAACCGCAGCATTGGTCCTTCGAGCCGGATTTACCGAACGTAAGTTCGTATTGAGTGGCAAACCGCAGCATTGGTCCTTCGAGCCGGATTTACCGAACGTAAGTTCGTATTGAGTGGCAAACCGCAACATTGGTCCTTCGAGACGGATTTTTTGAGTTTTTGTCTTTGAGTTTTTTTTAATAATTTGTTCACATTGCAACACACTCTTATCAAAATTTATGAAGTGCTGTATTCCCCTTTCACAGAAAGTGTAGTTTTCGGTCCATTGTTTCTTTTTTCAATTGAACCAACCATTTTTTCAACAATTTTCCGTACAAACGCAAAAATCCAATTTTACTTTTCCATACAACTTTGTAAACGTCCCATTATAAAACAAAATAAATACGAGTTTCCATTCCATCCCCCAATTATATATTTCTGCGTTCACTTTTTTGTTCTCAACTCCAATTCTAAAAATTTCACGAAGAACCCCTGAAATTAATTATGTTCCAGGCTTTTTTTTCCAGCGTACCGAAATTTTTCCCCAAATATCCCTCGCAGTGTTTTCCCTCTAATTCCACCACTTAATTAAAAAAATAAAAGCAACCGAAACATAGGCTAAATTCGTTTTTTAATTGAATTTTTTACGGCATTAAATTGAAATTGCGACAATTGATCGCCATTACTTCGGCCTAATTTGACGTATTCGACCAGCTCGGGGGGCGGTTTAAAAAAATAAGGGAGGAAATCGTACCCTTAAGGAAGGTTTTTTTTAACATCAAAGGGTTCGCCTGTGGAAAGTTTTTGTGCGTGTCGACCGTAACAAGAAAGGAACGTGAAATTACGGTATTTTTTCTCCCAGGGCGGGTTTTTGTTACGTCGACCAATTTGTGACTTTCCTAAATATGGCGCGATTACCGGCCGGCGGTTTTCCTGCCCGACAAATGACAGGGTAGGGGCTGTAATTGAAAAGAAGAAAAACAAGTTTGTGACGATTTGAAACCGATTACGGTGGTTAATAGTTGGTTCAGTGTATAAACTAATGAAATGCCCAACTATGCGTAACCACATATATCATTATACCGATCAGTTTACATTATGTTTAATATTGTCACGTGTAAGGGCAGTAACTGGGTCGCCATGTGCATTACGTCTACGATAATCAACTAAAGGAATTTCCCAGTATTACACCTCCTTTGAATTTAAGTTCATGAACTGACCGTGAATTGAAGGCGTAATAACTTGGGCTGCCGCGAAAACCATAATTAAGTTTATTGATGCGAGATTAAATACTACGCTCTATCTATTCAGACTTAATTCGTCCATTATTGTCACATGTAAGGGCACTAACTGAGTCGCCATATGCATTACGGGAATGCCTTTACGATAATCAACCAAAGGAGTTTCCTAATTTTACACCTTCTTTGAATTTAAGTTCATGAACTGACCGTGAATTGAAGGCGTAGTAACTTGGGCTGCCGCGAAAACCATAAGCAAATTTAGTGATACAAGATTAAATACTACTATCTATCTATACAGACTTAATTCGTCCATAGGCCTCTCCATGGTGCCTTCATTCTTCACTATCAATAGAGATGTTCAACATTTAGATCCAACATGCTGCTTCAGATCATCTAACCATCTCATTTGTGGTCTTCCTCTTCCCCTTGTTTAACCCCAAAGTTTCCAGTGGATTATCTGTACTGCAAATTTCCATTCTTGTCGTGCTGCTTATTGCCTGACTGTAACTATCACTTTGTTGCTGACAAGTAACGGTCTGATACTTGGGTTATGTTTCTAATCCACTAGTTCTTCTTTTTGTCTTTTAGTGTTGTATACAGCATTTGTCTCTCATGGCAACTTTATCCATATTTGCTTTTGTGAAAGTTGTGACATTCAAAAAGCAGACAAAAAATAAAATAAATACTACTATTAGATAAAGTCTCCTTTGATCAGTCATCTATCAATCTCTTTTTAATCGTTTCTCTCCCTTTGGTTCTTGATTCGTTGTTTATTTTGCATCTTCTCCTACTCGTGCGGCCTTAGGCGTGACAATATATAGATAGCCATCTCCACGGCGCTTTAGTTTCTGTCGCTGCCGTCGGTGGATTAAAACTTCTTCCATAACTCCACTTTCGTATTGCCCCTACCGAAGTAAATTATTTCGTCGGGAAGTGGTGGAGAGCGTGTGGGAGATTTACCCGTCGAAAAACCGACGAAACTCCCATTCCGATGACTTCGGGGCGGAGTTTCGCGTTAATAGATTTCCGGGATTAGCGTATAATCTCTGTTACATTGAAGCGGAAATCGAGCGCCGTATGTGCTCGTCCCTCGGGGTGAATGTTGTTCGAACTAGTCGACTGTTTCCTGAGAGAGAGAGAGAGAGAGACCGAAGTCTCGACACTCGTGGCGGAATTCGTCCCCTTCGTTCCGGCGGTGAAGTTTTCTTCCTTACCCGGATCCGTCCCGTCGGTTTCGTTGGAGTTTCGTTTTTAATTAAGCGCGCCCGGATCCCAGTCTGATCTTAACTCATTAGCTTTGAGCGGTTCGTCCTTTTCGAAGTTTATGAATACCAAACAAACGTAATGAAGTTATGAGAAGTAATTTCGATCGGGTGTATCGCTCTTAAGGGTTTCGGAAGTTTAAGCGAGTTTGGGAGAGAGTATTGTTGTGCTCTTGATTTCTGCAACTTTGGGATTTTGAACTGTTGTTGAATTGTTTGGGAATTGAAACGAAAAATGTCAACAATATCAACAAGAAATTGGATACAAATTTATATTTATTAAAATAAAAATGATGAGGGGAGATAAGAGGTAGATTTCCTGATGCCATGTGTAAGACCGGTCCTTTTTGGCGCAAATGAATAAAATACAAAAATATCTATTTAAACTCAACTGAGAATAAGGACCGACATTTCAAACGACTCACCACGGGGCCACGGTGCGACACTCAGCTCCCTCGTGAGTGACTCCGGTTTCCCCTTAACTCAATCTCTAGGAAAACTCTATATCATGCCCTATTCTCTCTTGAAAACTCTAAACTCCCGGTACAACAAAGTTATTCCCTCAAAACTTCTTCTTCTTCTTCTTAGTCAGCCCTCTGTTGTCCACTACTGGACATAGGCCTCCCTCATGCTTCTCCATGTTGATCTGTCCTGTGCTATCTGGAACCACCTCCTTCCCGCATAGTGCTTGATGTCATCGAGCCATCTTCTCTGTGGTCTTGCTATGCTGCGCTTTGTCAGTCTTGGTCTCCAGTGTATCTTGACTGATCTTGTCATGCGACATGACCCACCCACTGCCACCTCAGGTCTGCAATACGGGCTATAATATCTACGACCTTAGTTCTTCGTCGGATTTCTTCGTTTCTTATTTTCTCCCTAAGACTGATGTTAAGCATTGTTCTTTCCATGGCTCGTTGCATTACCCTCAATTGATTAGCGGTCCTTTTTGTCATCGCCATTGTTTCCAGGCCATAAGTAGCCACTGGCAATATTCCGAAATTACGACTCCCTCGTATTACTTCCAAGACTTTACTTCGCCCTGCGAATATAAAGCGAAACTCTAACTCCCAATATTACATATTACAGAACCTCCTCCAAAAAAATGAACACTCCCGACTCGAAAAACTATACCGTTCGGAGTCCCGGACACCAACCGACTCTTTTCTCCACAATTTCTTCTCTAGTGGAAGCCACACTTTTCCCTCTCCACAGACCTAAGTTGCTTAGGTCTGTGGAGAGGGAATTGTTCATGTCGCAATTGCGTCATACCAAAGGTGAAAGCCTTTGTATGGAATAAAGGTACTTTTCGAAATATGAATGTACGACTAACGCCTCTGGGTTAATTCAAGAAATCTCGATGTCTAGAACTCTTCGACGCCATGTTCGAGAATTCAAACTTCCCCCTAGAATCGAAAGGGTAGTTCTGCCATTTCGATTTTTTCCAGAAGAGTCAATAACATTACTTACCGTTCGTCGAGTGGCCTCAATTTACATTCCTCCTTCAGGACACTTCGGGAATTTTCTGGATTCCTCCCTACGTCCCTCCGATCTCCACGCTCTCCCCCTCGATACGCCATCCGCCGTAACTTAATTAGGTGATTTTTTTCCGGAGTTACGTCCGTCTCTTGCATCGACGGGTAATTCACTTCGTCCCGGATCCCCGGGACGTCCTCGCTCCCCTCGCCGCCCTAATTAGGTTACCCGGCCACGGTTCGGCCCTTATCTTCCGCCGGTTCCAATTTCGCCCATCGTTTCCGTCCCTAAGTGACGGGGGCTTCGATATCGCTGGCCGACGAACGAGCCCTTTCCCTTTTAGAAGGTGTGTACCGTGGTTATTACTTCACCTCGTCGAGCTGGGTATGGCTTCTAATGGTAACGGAGCGAATGATTGTTGTTAGGGGAACCGCCGGCGAAGTCCGGCCCGTGATACTTGTGTAAACGATGCGTGAAGTGATGACTTAGGTTTTTGGAAGCATAGCTTTCTTATCGCGAAACGAGAAGGAATTACTCCAATAACAAATGAAACAGAACAATTTGTTTTTCAAAATGTTGCTTGAGTCAAGTTGGTATTACCGTTCCACGGTCACCTCTATTTGTTGACTTGCGATTAAAGACGGCGTCGCTGTGCCAGGTCCGCATTACTGCAAGCATGGTTAAATTAGAACGTCGAAATTTTGTCAGATTGAGGTTTAATTTGTTAACTATCGATTGGTCACAGTTAGAAGGCGCTCCGTTATAGGTTTTACCTGTAATTACAGTAAGTAAGTCAATGCACATTACGCAGAGAGATAATTGTTATTTTAGCGTCTAACGGAAGCAAGCCATAAATTTGGTAAGACTTGGTAAGAGGTTGGACTTGGTAAGAGTGGGGCTTTTGTGCGGAGAGAGCGAAAAGGATTTTTAATTGGTTGTGAACGTGACAGTGGGATACATTTTTGGGAGAAATTTGGAAAAGGGAGGATTGGGGTGGAAGTTCGCCTTGACAAGCTTGGGGAGACCTAATTAGGGAATAAGTTTAGCTAAGTTTTAAATGTTTGTGAGTGAGCGTCCCATTTTTACCAAATCCCTCCCGACATCGACCGGTACCGAGAGGGCCATACTGTGCCTCACCCCCGAACATCAAGACACAAGGAAAACATTTTACAATCGTCTCTTATCTCGTTAAATTCCTCCGTCGTCGACGCGATCGTAATTTATCTTCCCCGCAGAATACTCGCTCGAGTTGACGGGATGCAGCGGCCGTCGGGTCTTCGTTTGGATTACGGGAAGCGGGACGTCGTTGGGAATGAGACAGCATTAGTCGTACGTCGCGGATACTTATTGGGATTCCTCGGGGCGAAAGGAGGTCAGTTAGGCGGGTCGGTGCTCGTATCGTCTCGAGTTAAATGTACCCCTCTGGCTGGTCCGTTGACTCGTTACGAGAATAGTGGGAGAGTCGATGGAAACGTATGGTTTTCTTTAGAGTTTTCGTTAGCTGGGTGCGCCTTTTTTGAGTAACAAGAAAATCAGTTACTAACTAGCAATACCTTATATTAAGTAACTCGATAGCGAGATTTAGTTGTTCCAACTCTAACTCATATAAATTATTCTATACGTTTTTCCTAGAATATTCTTGAAATTTTGTTCTAACATATCTTCTTCTTCCTATAGCCTTCTTCAATTTTCTTCTTAAAAAAATCATTAGAAAATTTACTGATACTTTAATTTTATTGACATTTACCTAACTCGAATATTAGGGTATTCTTAAGAACCTGCCCCAGTTTGAATTGCTTACTTAAAGGAGTTTCAAAGTTGTAATCTAATTACTCAAAAACTGACATTTTTCCATGAAAATTCGTAAGGATTTGAAAATCCATAAGAAAACTACTGACACTTTAATTTTATTGAAACTTACCTAACTCGATTATTATGGTATTCTTAAGAAACGGGCCCAGTTTGAATTGTTAACTTAAAGGAGTTTCAGAGTTGTAATCTACTTACTCAAAAATAGACATTTTTCGTAGAGAATTCGTACTGATTTAAACATTCATAAGAAATTTACTGACAATTTAACTTTATTGAAACTTACCTAACTCAATCATTGGGGCATTCTTAAGAAACTGGCCTAGTTGGAATTGCTCACTTAAAGGAGTTTCAGAGTTGTAATCTTAATTACTCAAAAATAGACATTTTTCGTCGAGAATTCATTCAGATTTAAAAATTCATAAGAAAACTACTGCCACTTCAATTTTATTGAAACTTACCTAACTCGATTACTAGGGAATTCTTAAGAAATTGTCCCAGTTTGAATTGCTCACTTGAAGGAGTTTCAAAGTTGTAATCTAATAACTCAAAAACAGACACTTTCCTTGAAAATTTGTACTAATTTAAAAATTCATAATAAAACTACTGACACTTTAATTTTATTCAAGCTTACCTAACTGATTTACTAGACTATTCTTAAGAAACTGGCCCAGTTTGAATTGCTCACTTGAAGGAGTTTCAAAGTTGGAATCTAATTACTCAAAAATAGAAATTTTTCCTCGAATATTCATACTGTTTTAAAAATTCATAAGAAAATTACTGACACTTTGACTTTATTGAAACTTACCTAACTCGATTATTAGGGTATTCTTAAGAAACTGGCTCAGTTAGACTTGCTCACTTAAAGGAGTTTAATAGTTATAATCTAATTACTGAAAAATGGAAATTTTTCGTTGAGAATTCGTACTGATTTAAAAATTCATAAGAAAATTACTGGTACTTGAATTTTATTCAAGGTTACCTAATTCCATTAGATAGGTATTCTTAAGAAACTGGCCCAGTTTGAATTGCTCACTTAAAGAAGTTTCACAGTAAGAATCTAATTACTCAAAAATGGACATTTTTCGTTGAAAATTAGTACAGATTTAAAAATTCATAAGAAAATTACTGACACTTTTACTGTATTGAAACTTACCTAACTCGATTACTAGGGTATTCATAAGACACTCGTCTAGTTTCGATTGCTCACTTAAAGGAGTTTCAAAGTTGTAATCTAATAACACAAAAACAGACACTTTCCTTGAAAATTTGTACTAATCTAAAAATTCATAATAAAACTACTGACACTTTAATTTTATTCAAACTTACCTAACTCATTTACTAGACTATTCTTAAGAAACTGGCCCAGTTTGAATTGCTCACTTAAAGGAGTTTCAAAGTTGTAATGTAATAACTCAAAAACAGACACTTTCCTTGAAAATTTGTACTTATTTAATAATTCATAATAAAACTGCTGACACTTTAATTTTATTCAAACTTACCTAACTCATTTACTAGACTATTCTTAAGAAACTGGCCCAGTTTGAATTGCTCACTTAAAGGAGTTTCAAAGTTGTAATCTAATTACTCAAAAATAGACATTTTTCCTTGAAAATTTTTACTAATTTAAAAATTCATAATAAAACTACTGACACTTTAATTTTATTCAAACTTACCTAACTCATTTACTAGACTATTCTTAAGAAACTGGCCCAGTTTGAATTGCTCACTTAAAGGAGTGTCAAATTTGTAATCTAATAACTCAAAAATAGACATTTTTCCTTGAAAATTTGTACTGATTTAAAAATTCATAATAAAACTACTGACACTTTAATTTTATTCAAACTTACCTAACTCATTTACTAGACTATTCTTAAGAAACTGGCCCAGTTTGAATTGCTCACTTAAAGGAGTTTCAAAGTTGTAATCTAATAACTCAAAAATAGACATTTTTCCTTGAAAATTCGGACAAATTTAAAATTTCATAAGAAAACTACCGATACTTTAATTTTATTGAAACTTACCTGACTCGATTATTAGGGTATTCTTAAGAAACTGGTCCAGTTTGAATTGCTCACTTGAAGGAGTTTCAAAGTTGGAATCTAATTACTCAAAAATAGAAATTTTTCCTTGAATATTCATACTGTTTTAAAAATTCATAAGAAAATTTCTGACACTTTGACTTTATTGAAACTTACCTAACTCGATTACTAGGGTATTCTTAAGAAACTGGCTCAGTTAGACTTGCTCACTTAAAGGAGTTTAATAGTTATAATCTAATTACTGAAAAATGGACATTTTTCGTTGAGAATTCGTACAGATTTAAAAATCCATAGGAAAATTACTGACACTTTTACTGTATTGAAACTTACCTAACTCGATTACTAGGGTGTTCATAAGACACTCGTCTAGTTTCGATTGCTCACTTAAAGGAGTTTCAAAGTTGTAATCTAATTACTCAAAAATAGACATTTTTCCTTGAAAATTCGGAGAAATTTAAAATTTCATAAGAAAACTACCGATACTTTAATTTTATTGAAACTTACCTGACTCGATTATTAGGGTACTCTTAAGAAACTGGCCCAGTTTGAATAGCTCACTTGAAGGAGTTTGAGAGTTGTAATCTAATTACTCAAAAATAGACAGTTTTCCTTGAAAATCCGTACTGATTTAAACATTCATAAAAAATTTACTAACAATTTAACTTTATTGAAACGTACCTAACTGAATAATTGGGGTATTCTTAAGAAACTGGCCTAGTTTGAATTGCTCACTTAAAGGAGTTTCAGAAGTGTAATCTTAGTTACTCAAAAATAGACATTTTTCGTCGAGAATTCATTCAAATATAAAAATTCATAAGAAAACTACTGACACTTTAATTTTATTGAAATTTACATAGCTCGTTCATTAGGGTATTCTTAAGAAACTGGCCCAGTTTGAATTGCTCACTTGAAGGAGTTTCAAAGTTATAACATAACTACTCAAAAATAGACATTTTTCGTCAAGAATTCATTCGGATTTAAAAATTCATAAGAAAATTACTGACAGTCCGACTTTGTTCAAACTTTTGTGAATATGTTATTAAGGTATTCTTAAGAATCTTACAAAATTTTAATCGCTTGCTTAAAGGAGTTTCAAATTTATTACCGATTTACTAATACAGTTATCTTTTTTGTTGAAAATTCGTAGGAACGACTTGATTTTGTAATTCATAAGAAAGTTACTAACAATCTAATTTTATTAAAACTGATCTAAGTAGTTCATTATGGTATTCTTTAGGAGTATAGTTAATTTTAATTGCGCACTCAAAAGAATTTCGAAGTTCTAACCAATTAAGTAACCGAGTGATATTTTTCTTTGATAATTATGCTAACGCCTTGATGTATAAATTCTTCAGGAAGTTACTAACACTTCAATTTTATTTAAACTTCAATAAACGTATTATCAAGGTATTCTTAATGAACTTAACACAGTTGCAATTGGTTAGTTGAAATAATTTTTGAAATTGTGACCAATTAACCAATAATGTAACTTCTTAATAACGACCTGATTTAAATATTCATATGAAAATTATTGGCATTTTGCTTGTCTAATTTCATTTGCTTAATCTTTCCTGAATAGTTTGTTAGATATCTTATAAGACAAGACTTTCACTGTTACTTCTGTTCTTTGAAATGTATGAATTCGAATTCATATATTGCACCGAATCTTTCTAACAAAATATATACTTCACCTCTGCCAACCATAGAATTTATTATCTCTCCCCCTCCCACCCCTGGAGACCTACTTCCGCGTCGAAAATAGGTAAAATAGGTCGGTCGTATTTCATCCCTCACCAAATTGCACGGAGATAAATCGTCGAATTGAATACATACCCCTACGCATCGAAACATTCGAATTACTTCCCCGCAACCGATCGCCGCGGACCTCATTTCGATCGCCTCGCGGGGGTGGTTTTTTCCCCCCTTCTCTATACCTGAAGAAAGAGGGAGAGAGAGTTATCGCGAAAGTTGCGGAATCCGTAACTAACCGGAGGGGAAGTTTTCGGAATTGTGTTGCTTGAAATACTTCCGGCGAGACTTTCTCGCCCTTTGTGCGCCACGGGGATGATCAACACATCTTAGTCGCTCGTCAGGAATCGGCTTACTTCGCCGGAGTTGAGTCGGTTTTAACTGAGTTTTACGCAATATCACGAACGCTTAGTTCCTTGCAGTTAGTCGTGGAATAGTTGTGTTTGTGAACAAAGGTAGAATTAACGTCCAGCAACTATAAATGTGAGGAGATGGAAGGGCTGAGGTCGCAGATTTGCGGACTCTCTGTATCTCTTACTGCAATTATCGACTGGCACTAATTTCTCTTCTAAGGGTCCTCTATACGATTTTCGCTAGATTTCGCCTTAACTTATCTAAAATATAATATTTTTCCTATGTTCGCATATTCCGACTACATCGCTGCCATATTTTACACGGAACATAGAAAAATGGGTAACGGTACGTCAACCTAATCACAAAAAAATAGCAAAAGGATACTCAAAAAATAGTCAAATTTGATCTTTCCTTATCACTGATTTTCTCATAGATTCTTCTCTTATCTCCCACTGAAACTGTCTTCCTGTGCTTTCCTCATATGTCGAAATCGTTAAAACCAATTTTGTTAGATATATCGTCGGAAAATGGGTAAGTGTGGAAAGAGACAGATACGAGATTGCGAGGAACCTAATTTTTGCTTCAGGAAATTTATGTTTTCTATAATATCTACGGCGAAATGAGGAAACCCCACACCTGACACCAATTGTAACGTTTTGGGGTTTTTTTGCTCAAAATAACTTAAGCTACAGAGTCTTAACTAATTTATTTATACTAAGAACTAACTCGTATTGCTTAATTTACATCTCACATTTGTTTATTCTATATATGTTTATGTCCAAAACCCAATTTCCTTAATTCTTGCATAAGTTTTGTTTCTCATGTCTTTGCTGTAAGAACTATCTGCGAAGATTAGATAGTAGAGTAGTAAAAATGTATAGTAGTATTTTCTACTGTATTTATAACATAACATTTAAAGGATTTTTCACTGTGTCCTCTTATGTAGGTGTATTGCATCCCATGGTACGATACGTATTTTAAATATATTAGACCGTTTTTAAATGTGTTTGTCCAACTGTACTGTCTTCATATGTTGACTCCTCTATGGTTACCTACTATAGAACCTTTAGGTATGGTACTTAAGTATGTACTTATCTTTAATTCACTCAAATGGTAGTAACGTTCTGTATACTTAATATAGTCGGCCTGAAGATGATTACTAGGTATTCTAAACCGGTGAAAAGAGTAGAGTATCTATGCGGGTTCTAATCCAAAAAACGGCTTTTTTGTCAAGGTCAAATTTTGTCCATTTTGGTACCCAAAATGCGTGGTTCGTTGCCTATCTCTGCATTGCTAACCCAATTCCCCATGTTATTTTAAATGGGGGTACAACTTTTCGCCCATTTTACGGTCTGAAATCGCCCGCGGTGGAATTTCTAATCCAAACGGATTAGGTCCATCCAGGTAGAAATCGAGGGTACAAAAATGGGCAGTTTTGGACCTTAACCGTTTGGATTAGAAATCCCACCACGGGCGATTTCAGCCCGTAAAATGGGCAAAAAGTTGTACCCCTATTTAAAATAACAATTTTAAAATAAGGAATTGGGTTAGAAATTTGACCTTGACGAAAAAGCCGTTTTTTGGGTTAGAACCCGCATAGGTACTCCACTGAAAGGAATTAAAAAATATAAAAAATTCAAAAGAGTTTTATTCCTCATAAAAAATGCCTAACTTTAAGGGATACGACAACCTTTTAGAAAAAAAATCGTTTGTTGTGAAGACGTATTTAACGTAATTTGAAGAACCTTTCGCAGCAAACAGTTTTATTCCCGACCCTTATCCCCCTCCCCCGGAATAAAAATAACTCGCGTTCGCGAGCCCTCAAGTACCAATAAACATCATTATAAGGTATAACGGGGAGGAACGCCGTCCCGCTCTTCCCTTACGATAATTGAAGTGAATCGCTCGTCGATTTCTTGGAATAATTGGGGAGGGGAGGGGGAGAAAACCGATCGGTGTTGTGAGATGAATCGCGTGCGACATTTCCGAGGGCAGCCCCGTAAAGCGATGGGAGGCATTAGCGTAATGAAATCGCGCGGGCCAAACATTAGGGGTAGTTTCCGCCCCCGGGGCGGCATCGCGGGGGTTGTCAGAAACTAATCTAATTGGATTAATTTTTGTTTTTGTATTTTGTTGCAGAGGTCGAGGCACCACAGGGACCCGTTGACCACGTCGGCACCGGAGACGACACATATCACCTTGTTAGAGACCAGTGAGTAATGATATCATAACTAACGGCTTTGATGGGGGGTCGGGGTTGTTCCACAATCAGTGAAATAAAGTAACTTTATTTCACTAGTGTAGTAAACTAATGTTTTATTCCACTGGTGGATAACATATTGGTTAATACAGTTCATAAGAGTGAATTAGATAGTGATTGTGGATAAGATCGATTACTTTTTTTATATGATGATTGATGAATGATTTATAATTTTATCATATGAATAATAGTCCTGGTAGTGCGAAGTGGTCGGAAAATGCTCGATCTTAAGTCGCAAAAGTCGGAAAATTCGCGGATTTATAGACTGCGCTGGACGGTAATGGATAACTTGACTGATATTTATATTTCCCCTTTTCAAAGCTGGGCTGCTTCTATTTCCTCTTCATTTCCGTCGGTCTATTTTAATCTCCTTGAGTTTCCCTCTTCCTTTCTCCTTTCCTACTCTTCATCTCGTCGTGCCTTCTCCTTGTCCTCCTTTTGATTCTTCTTTAATTTTCGTGCTCCATGGGTAGTAGCGCTAGTATTGGTCCCTTGAGTAGGCGAATTGTAACTCACGCCCACTAGTGGCGATTCGAGTAACTGTTGCTTATTGGTAGGAGCTGTCTCATTTGGTGCATCGGAAGGTTCTCAGTAGATATATTAGGCGGGTTCTACGTCAATAGTTCACCAAACGCCCGACAATAATCTGTCTACTACTACTAATACTACTGTTAGTGGCGTGGCGATTTCAAAACTACTTCTACAACTAGTACTATTAGTACAACTACTAATAGTAGGAGACAGATTATTGCTCCACGGCGCGAAATTTAAATTTCAAACCGACACGCTCCCTGGTGTCAGTTGGTGAACTATAGACCTTGTGATGCACTTGTTGCGGTTACTTGTGACATTTGGCGCTGCGACGAAATCCGGGAGTTCGGTTAACGGTTTTACGGTTTTGCTCGGGAGCCAGATTTTTAAGGGTTTTCTCCCTAGGGAATATGCCTGGGTAGTTTACGAACTCAGGAGATTACCAGGGTAGAAATGAAACACATACTCAAAATAGAAAATTCCTAAATTATTTTATTCCCAAACGGCAGTGATAACAATTCGTACGACTAACACCTGTTGGTGTCGTCGAACGGAGCTCGGAGAAGTACAAAAACTTATTTACAATTATTTATGTATTTCAAAAAGGAAACATACAACTACAAAAATATTATTATTATCACAGTAGGAGAGAAATAACATGTATTCTAAATAAGATTGGGAAGAGTCGAAATTATTTAACAAATTGAAAATGCGGAAACGGAAAGTAGAAATACTTTTGCAAATATTTAGGACCTGAGATATGAAAAACGTCTCAATACTGAAAATATGAAAACGGAAAATTATGTTAACAATTTCACAGAGAAATAGCTAGATACGGAGACGATAGGAAAACGTGCAGTGTCTAATATTCGGCAATATGGTCTTTTACACTACGAGAGAGCAAGAGTGAGAGAGCGAGCGGAAGATTGCGGTGAATTAATTTTTCCCTAACACGACGAGCAAGAAATTAATTCAGATCTGTTCGGAGAGACGGATATTTTCACGGTACTACTGATCACTCACATATGTCGGTCGGTAACGGACAATTACGTAACATATAACGGCGGAACGATCACAGTTACATAATTCGGTCGGTGGTACGTTCACAATCGGACGATGTCGGTCGGTCTAGATCTAGCGGTCGGTAACGTTCACAATTACATTTATCGGTCGGTAACGAATAATTCGGTCGGTTTAAATCCAACGGTCGGTAACGTTCACAATTACATATAAGACAATTACATATATCGGTCGGTAAGACGGAAACAACGCACGGCTTGTCACAAACAAGTATTGGGTTAAATCAGGTACAAGACACTGGAGGGGGCCGGTTGATCTACCCAAGTTTAGTCTGAATATGTAAGCAAGGGTAGATTGAGCATTGCCTTATCGGCCGCCATCTATCCGAGATAGGTTTGATTTCGCGATTACCCTCAACTCTCACAACCTAGAACCCGCTTAATATATCTACTATTCTCGGTAATTTTGCCTGATTTACGGCGTGGTATCGTCATTTCACAACACGAGACTGGGATCGTGGCGTATCGAAGCGACGCTTGTGTGTTCTAAATTGAGTTAGCACGGCGTGTAAAATTCTATGAGAGAAATCCGTGCGTGAACAGTTTTTATGTAAATTCGAATGGCAACAACACACAAAACGTCACGAGCGTTCGTTCAAACCGCGTTGCGGTCAATCATACGTGTGACCGTTGCAGCGAATTGAAATATGTACGTGCGTTGCAGGATCTGTTAGTGATACGTTTCGCGAACAATTGAATCGGGAAAACGTCCCGTAATAATTCATTTCGCGTTTGACGAGGTACTCTTCGAGGATCTCCCCTCATCGAAATAATTACAGGCTCGCGAGTATCCCTCGACAACGTCCTAATTGATGGGCGTGAGATAAGTCCCGTCGCAGATTCCTCTCGCGGAACTTTTAAAAATTATCCTCAGATAATTAAAGCACGCCTCCGCCCCCGAGGGGGTATCTCGATCGTTAGCCGGGATTTTTTACTCCACGTTAATTTATCTTAATAACGAATGCAGAATGGGACTTTATAATTTAAGAAAATGCCCGTTGCAAGATGCCACCCCGTAGATAAAATTTTAATTAAATGGGCGCGGAATTTGTCCGAGTTTATCATGCATCGAGTCGCTTTATGAATATTCAGCGGGGAGGAGAGGGGTGAGGGTAGATATATGTCTTGGCTAGAGGGGGTGAGTGGGGTTGATAACGGTGAAAAGACGCGATTTACTTTAAGGCGCTCGCGAGGTGATTAATTGCGTCACGTGCCGTTCCCGCTGACCCGCCTTTTAATTAAACACTTTCGGGAACGTTTGAATACAAAGAGGTGATGTTTTTGGAGGTATTTGCACCCACATCACACTCCGTTTCTAATCAAGTTACAACATCTCGATGGTAATTAACGAACTCGATGCGAAGCAACAATTTACGTTAATGTGAGAAAAGTTTTGGGGCTCGATAGGTTACAGTATTTATTATCTGCAGATATTTTTAATTAATGCTCTACATAGTAATACTACACACACAATAAAATTATTTTTGACATTCCGTATTATTGATTTGATTACTCTTCGCAACCACAATAATTTTTATCGTTGTAGTTGTGTGAATCAATAGAATTTTTGTCCTTGAGATAATTTTAGTGAATCATATCGATATTTTAATTTAACTGCCCCATAAATAGGTTATATTTCTAGAAATATCCTACTCAGCACTTTTTTTAACCTTAAAAGTAGGACTAAGTGCCCCCTCGGGCCTTAAGCGTGACAATATATTTGTGTACATTGTGGCGTTCAAAATACCTACTGTCGTTTTATCTCCGAACTATGTCTCAAGAAAAATAAATTAACTCTTAGGGTATTGAACACAGTTAAATTTCAGTTCTTAAAGTTCTCATAAAATTGTTATTACCTTCGAACTCCATGTATTCAAAAACGAACTCTTTACGAAGAGATCGACTGATGAATTGAGTAACCAGCCGGATCACCAAACGTTACAAATTTAGATTTCTTGCTGTTGGACCTGCTTAAGGTGTATGTAACGAAGTCAGAAAGGGTCTAAAATACTGAAATACCAATATTTCACCTCAAGTTTTACTTCAGTTGCCTTCTTTGTTGCGAAGGTAGGCAATCATCAAAGCTATGCGTATTTTTGAAATAGCAAATCTAACTTATTGACTACATCTCAACCAGTCGAGCAGATCCTGAGTGGCGTCTTCTTCTTGCATTTGTTCTTCCTTAAATCTTGTATATTAGCTGCAACAAGCTGTCTTTTGGTCTCCTCATTAAACGTCCCAGGTACTGTAATTTTTGTTTCTTAATTGTTAGACTTCAATACTTGTTATTCCTTCTATTCAGCTAATGTTTAATATTCTCCAGCATGTGGTCTTGCTTTATCCTCTTTCTTCGGAGTCCAGGCATCCACTCCATAAAGCAGCAGAGACAGCACATAGCATCTCAGCAATCTGATTTTCAACGCCAAACTGATATCTCTTGTGCAGAATACTTTTCTCACTTTCATAAACGTTGATCTTGCCTTCTCTGTTCTAATTCTTAGTTCCTGGGAGCAGTTGGTGTCTGTTTATAATGGTACCGAGGTATTTATATTTTTCTACCTGTTCAAGTGGTTGG
Organism: Cryptocephalus moraei; assembly: GCA_946251905.1. NCBI lineage: Eukaryota > Metazoa > Arthropoda > Insecta > Coleoptera > Chrysomelidae > Cryptocephalus > Cryptocephalus moraei. The sequence goes on along the minus strand of OX276462.1, from coordinate 6,532,094 downwards.
CTGTGTATGTAGATTTATACCTAATTAACACGAATTTAGTTTTTTCTTGTTTCTTGTCAGTCTACATTCTTTGCTTTCTTCATTTACTTTGTTCGCTAGTATTTGTAGAGTGTTGTTGCTATATGCAAAGGTATCAGTATAGATGGGAAGATGCTAAATAATCTACGATTTGCAGACGATATAGTGCTGATAACAGACAACCTCAAAGAAGCCGGTTTAATGATAAACGGACTGAAGCAGGCAACTGAAAATGTTGGCCTTTACATAAACCAGCAAAAAACAGAAATCATGATAAACCTAGTACTGGGAGGGACTATATTACTAGACAGCAAAGCCATCGAGGAAGTCGACGAATACAAATACCTGGGACACCAAATTAGAATAAATAGAGACAACCAAACAAAGGAATTACAGAGGAGGATTGGTCTTGGATGGGCAGCATATGGAAGACAGAGATATTTTCGGTAGTGACGTTCCAATGGGCTTGAAACGGAAAGTATACGATCAGTGCGTGCTGCCAGTAATGACTTATGGCGCCGAAACGCTTACCTTGACAAAAGGCACTGTGGAGAAATTGGAAGTGGCCCAGAGAAAGATGGAGAGAGCTATGCTGGGTATTGGGATCCAAGATCGTATCAGAAACACCGAAATTCGACGAAGGACAGGGGTACAGGACATAATCCGGCGGATCACAACATTAAAGTGGAAATGGGCGGGACATGTTGCGAGATTTAAGGACGACAGGTGGACCATAATAATAACAAATTGGAGACCCAGAGAGGATAAAATAAGCAGGGGTAGACCACCAACAAGATGAAGTGACGATATAAAGAGGATTGGAGGACACTGGATGAGAACAGCTCAAGAGAGATCCCAGTGGAGCAGTTTAATGGAGGCCTATGTCCAGCAGTGGACTCAACATCAGGCTGGATGATGATGATGATGATGATGATGTTGATATCAATACTGTGTTATCAGCATACCTCAAGTTGTTAATGGGTATTCCGTTTATGTTAACTCCAAGAATTTTTGATTGGTCAAACTTTAACGAGACGTTACGTATGACTGCCCAAACGCCGCCTCGTGACATTCCCCAATCTGCACTTTGGACCACCTAAGTTTTGGCACTGTGTTTTGTCCTTATATCCAATTGTCTTTTTCACCAAAGCCGAAAAGACGGTTTTCAATGTTTCTCACTCCCCTAATGGCGCTGAAAGGAGATAATGTCGATAGATGTTGAAATCATTAAGTGACTGATAATGTTGTTACGAATTAACATTTGTGATTGCATAAATAAACCTCTGTGTTAAGTTCAACCCCCAACTTCCTCTCAACGACAGTCCTCAACTGTGCACCCTCGAGTGCCCTTCAGGCCTTAGGCGTGACACTACGACAGTTGCCTTGTCACACACCTAAGGGCTTAGGGCCCAAAGGGACTGCTCTGGTTGGGGGTGTAGCTAGGTAGAGACAGAATACAGCAGGGCAAGGAGAACAAAGTTTATTGATTAGGGAGGGGGTTGCTTACATTAATATTCCTGGTGTCTGGAAGGGCGAGAGGTACAAGGCTCCCCCAATGAGCGGTCTTTGGCTCAGGACGTGACCCTAGATTGGTAGCGTGTCAGGGTGCAGGATGACTGACGTCTTGATCGCTTTGATCTTCTTATATAAATACTATAAAATAGTTTTTGCTTGTCCAGCGTCCCAGCCTATGTCGAGGTCGCCTCCGTGCTGAATTGGCTCGGATGGCGACCTGACCTGGATTCACTAAATGGGGTCGCTTCGCGACAGTCTATTCAACATCTCTCTTCTTATTTATAGTATAGTTATTAATGGGTATTCCGTTTATATTAACTGCGTACCCTCGAGTGCTCCTCGGGCCTTAGGCGTGACACTACGATGGCTGTCTTTTCTATATCTCCCCTCTTCACTTCCTTTCCTACTAACTGATTGGGCGACGTTCTGTGTACACGCAGCCATACCAGTTAAGTCACCTCTTTTCTACTCGTACTACTACTACTACTATCGTTTCCTTTGATGCTGTGCGTTTCACGGTATACGTGTGTGTACGTGCGCTCTTCTTCCAGATCCCTGCCTCGTCCAGTACTGCATGAAGGGCAGGGAGTGCGTCGTCGAGGGCGGCGAGCCGAGATGCGTCTGCCAGAGGCGGTGCCCGCCCCACAGGCGGGCGGTCTGCGGCTCCGACGGGCAAATCTACCTCAATCACTGCGAGCTGCACAGGGCGGCCTGCCTCCAATCGACCGCCATCACTTCCGTCAGGGGATACTGCGTCGGCCTCGGTGAGTAGTACTAGTGAGGAAAAGTTATGACGTTACGTTTAAGCGAGTAGGTTCGATGTTGTTCATGTAGTGAATGTGAGGAGCAATAAAGGTTCTTTCCGATGTAATTCCGTTTTTTATTTGAGAAATTTGGTAACAATATCATTTAGGATAACGGAGTACCAATAATTACGGTAGTTCTCGTTGAAATAAGGTTGTTTAAACGCGAAACGCCGCTGACATCTCAATATCCGCTTGCCGGATTTCTGCTTATCTCTTACCTTCTTCTTCTTCTACGCCTTCGGACCTTTTGTTCTGACACCACTAAACCTGGTGAACCTGGTACATGAAAAATCCGTCTGTTGACAACCAGCTCATTAATATGCGTCCATCTTGTTGGAAAAAAAGAGTATAACTACTTCGGTTCGTCCTTTTTGCTATGCCCACTTCAACCCCCACCCCCTAATCACATCAATTCCGAAGAGTCGACATTCCTGCCAAACATATCGATCACACGTTCTGGATTAATTACTCGCGGCAATCTCTCGACTTGTATATATAACGAAATGTGCATTCTGTGTTTGCAGGGAAGGGATGGCCGCCCGTCAAGGACACTCAGGCGTCGCAGGCGACGACGACGACGACGGGGGATGTCGCGACGCCCGTGACGCCGTCCCCGGCGACGTCGACGTCGTGGACGCAGGCGTCGGTCCGCGACGAGGCGACGACGTACCAGACGTTAATCAGAGAGGTACGTACCTAAGATTTGATGGGAACGGTATGCCCATAGACATATAATAGCCACTAGAACGTCAATAGATGGAGAGGTTCAGCTAAACTGACTCTACATAACCAATAAACACCTACTACTTGTACAATCTAGTCAATTTGGCAACAACGCCTCAGAAGCGTACGTGGTAATACCAAGAATATGACCCTTCTTGGCCCATAGGCGTGACAATATTACAATGAACTAGATGTATATCATTGATGACTTTATCATTACGTTTCTTTTAATGGTGAACTAATTGGTGTAATTGCATTTGCATTCGATAACAAAATATTATCAATCATTCGATAAGTATTGATCAGATAACTGCCAGGATTAGTTAAACGATGGGGATCAATTATTCGATAAGTATTAATCGGTCTCTATCAACGGGATACTGTCGCTGCTTCGAGATGTACAGAGAATAGCCCTACTGCTCTGTAGTGACGCATTTAAGCTGTCCAACTTGTTAATTTAACTTTTGTGTTTTAATGTGTTAATATTTGTTGATGCACATATACAAGCTTTATGAGCTTCAGGAGGAAATAAAATTACGTTATACAGGATGTTTCAACTTATTTTAGGGGTATGAATAAAAGTGTTTAGAGTTCTTTTGTTTTAAAGGTAAAGGTGGTAAGGGTAGGATTTTTAGAAAGTAGATTTTAGTCTGTTTTGGTAAAAGGTAACTTTTACACTAAACACGATTGAGTTGAGCTAGAGGTATCAGTGGGGGTAGATCAGTTCTGCCATGACGTACCAACGAGTTAGGTTGTTGGATGTTCAATTATGTGGGGATTCAAGAAAGCTATGACACGTCGTGTTTCCATTACGTTAGCGATATGTATCATAATCATTAGTACGGTACATTCATTACCTTTATCATCGAACGGCCTATTGTATATAAATGTGCGTCGATCACGTTATCGGCCCGTCCCGGAAGGCACATCTCGGTTAATTGAAAAATTCCCTATTTTGTTATTATCGCGACGTACGATTACGCTCTAAACTATAAATTCTGGAGCCGTAGCGACGTTCAATTAAAACCGTGTCGAAATAGCGAATAAACCGAATTACGCTGCCGTTTCCGAAACAATGCCGATTTTAATAATCCCATCCCATTGTGATTTATTTACCCGGGCCAGACGCATCCGATTGTATTAAACATCAAATGTCCGGACGTCCGGACGATAAACAAATCCCCTCGTGGAAAAGTTGCGTCCCGCGCTTCCTTTTGTGTCCCGGCGCGGATCACGAAATTTCTGCGTTTCACGGTGCGTTTAATCCCGGCGTAGGTTGACAGATCGTTTTGATCTGATCGTATGTCACGTTGACAACTCGTAAGAAGTAGTAAACTGTTGTACTGACCGTTGTCATTACAACAGTCATGGTCAGCGGTTGTGGACAGCTTCTGTTCCTTCATTAATACTCTACATCCGAGGATTCGTTTCAGAACCGAGATGGAGGTCAACAACCGTTTACCTTTCTTGGACATTCTTCTCATCAAGGATGTTCAGAATAACAAACTGGAGTTTAAAGTGTACAGGAAACCTTCTGCTACGGATGGTGTTGTTCCGTATGACTCGTTCCATCCCTGGTCACATAAGGCAGCAGCTTTTAACTCCCTTTTCCATAGAGCCTTCTCTCTGGACCTCTCGGATGAGTCCTTCCAAAAAGAAATTAAGGTCATTAAACAGATAGGGATTAATAACAACTATCCGATTGAAGTTATCGATAAACTTTATTTCAAGCACTTCCTTAAACATGTCATATTCAACAATCAGCTCCCGTATCAATCAAAGGAGGAAGACATAATTTACAGGTCGTTATCTTTCTTCGGGGGAATTTCCCTAAAACTAGGTAGAATCCTGGCCGAACATGGCATCACAATCTCGTACAGAACTGTTAACAACTCCGGGAAGTTTCTTGTGAATTCGAAAGACAAAAGAGAGGTGTGGAAAGAATCGGGTGTTTATCGTTTAAACTGTGGAGTTTGTGATGCGGCTTACATAGGCCAAACTGGACGTTCTTTCTCTACTCGTGTAAAAGAACATGAGAGGCAATTTGTTAATTACAAGGATCAAGGGGTTGTTACACAGTCACAATTTGCTAATCACTTATTATTAGAACACCATACCTGCGATTAGGAGGATGTACAATTTTTACACCTTTGTAATAAGGGTGTAAGGTTGAACGTCCTAGAGACTCTTGATATATTTAAGGCACTGAAGCGCAGTAACATGACTTGTGTAAATGACATAACCTATCTTAGTAATCATTCAATCCTCAACACTTTTTAAGGTTAGACCGTTGTTCCGTCACACCTGTGAATAAGCTTGTTTCTGTGTTTTTACCTACGCCCGCCAACTTTAAATTTTGCGCATGTCTTCTTCAACTGCCCCTCCTTGGCCGGTCCGACCTTCGAGATCTTTCTAGAATGTCAAGGGGGGCAAAACTTAATCCTTGAAGATCGAACACGTTCGTAGTTACTTCCCAACCTCTTAAGAATGAGGAAGCTCACGCCTTTAGGGTTTGATCCATGTCCTGAAAGAACTTTATGTAGTTAATCTTGTTCGATGTGTGTTAATTTCTAAGTGTTATTTATTTTAACTGTGTATGTCAACGTATTTGTTTTGTATGTGTGACGCCGCACATTTCGAACAACAGGAGCCCTAAAAACAAAAACAACTTGTTGTGAGTATTACTTTTTAAGGTACTTACCTTCTGTTTGCTAATGCTCCTCATTCATGTAGTGCGAGACTGAGGGTGGCTTCTATGAAGCCGAAACCGGTCGCTCATCTTTAATAAAGCAGTTGGTTAAGACTTGGTGTTTTCCTTTGGTTAATGACCGATCCTTTTTGGTGCAGATCAATAAAATACATAAATACCAATTTAAACTCAACTGAGAATAAGGACCGATATTACCTTGGGTGGGATTGACTTAATTAATAAAATTGACTTTAAAACTGATGTTTCAAGAGAGCGTAGGCGCAGGGCTTCTCTAATGCCTGCTTTACTCGATTAGAAATTAAACAACTGATTAAAAAAATATCTATCAAAAAAATTGTTTGGCCCAACACGGTCGTCCAGTACAAATTAAATTAAAACCAGAAAGGAACCCTTCAAAATAAGACAATAAAAATTATAAACCTATGCCCTTAAAAAAACCTGGATAACCAGGAAACTAAAACCCAAACAAATAGCTCAAATCTTGCAATTCACCTTTACTTATCTTAGGACCCCTGTATATGGAAATTTTGACGCGGTACTATACCAGGACGTGACTCTTAAAGAATTTATCAATCGGTATATCGAGATTGTAGCGACGTACGACGTACCAAAAATTAAGGGTAGTTCAACCATTCCAAATCAGAACTGACTCACCGCGGGGGCACGGAGTGTTACTCTGCTGATAACCTGGGCTTTACTTTACAAACGACTCTACTCTCAAAGAGGTTCTGGTGTAAAGCGCTCTCAACAAAACTCTAAAATCTCTAGGCAAACTTGAAACTTAACCCAGAAAATTAGGACTCCCTCGTGAGTGACTGTGAATTCTCCTTAACTCAATCTCTAGGAAAACTCTGTATCAAGCCCTATTCTCGCTTGAACTCCCGGTACAACAAAGTTACTTCCCACCAAACTTAACTATCCTCCCTCGTATTACTTTACTTCGCCCGGCGAATATAAAGCAAAACTCTAACTTCCAATATTACATAACCTCAAAAAAAAATGAACACTAACTAACACTAACACTGGACTCTTTTCTCCACAATTTATTCTCTAGTGGAAGCCTCGCTTTTCCCTCACCACAACCCTAAGTTGCTTACTAAATTATTCCTCCAATTTTCTAATTGGCCATGCCTTACCCACTTGACCTATGGCTATTCATTAAGCTTCATAAGTCCCGCCTTTTTCTGATTAATTAATTCTCAAACTCACGGTTATTCGCGTCTCCGCGACTTAATCAATACACGCCCCTTTAACTCACTCAGCAGAGTTCAAGTTCGTAGCCCCGAATACGACTACGAAGTCGTTCTTCCGATGTCAGCGCCATTTACCTAGTAGGCTATTGACTATGTCATTTAATAAGGAACTAACGCGTGCAAGATATTTTATTTTTTCATATGGTCAGTTGATCTCTAAAGAAATAAAATCCAAAAGTGCTACTAAATTTAGCCATGCGTTTTTGAGAACAGGGTAAGTGTGTCCACTTTTCGCTTTTTCGGCTATAGCGCAAAAACTATGCATTTTTCGAAAATATGTGCCGTAAGATTTCTTGTAGAGAATTAAATTTCCTATGAAAATAATATTTTTTGAAATAAAAAAAATTTTTTTAATCAAATAAATTCCAAAAACAAAGTTAACAAACGGAAAAATTTAAAAAAAAATGTTTTTTTTTGAATTATTGACTATAACTTTTTTCTGAGTGAATTTAGGTATAGGCATTGCTTCATAGAAAAGAAAGCTTATAAAATTCTCTTTAAAACGGTCGCTTGTAACACTTTATATGTCTAACATTGACTGAGATATAAACGTTTGAATTCAGCCATTTTTTCTCCATTTTTTACTTTTTCTTTAAAATGCGTATTGTTTTATATTTTTAACTGAAAAAATTAATTTTTATGTAATAAATAACTTATGTACGAATAATTTGATATAAAAAATTATCTTATTTATTTATATTTAAAGTCAGTTTGACACCGCAAAATTGAATTTTTTTGACACTTCCATTTTTTAACTTTGTTTTTTGAATTTATTTCATTGATAAAATTTTTATTATTTAAAAGAAATATCATTTTCATAGGAAATTTAATTCTCTACAAGAAACCTTACGGCATATATTTTCGAAAAATGCATAGTTTTTGCGCTATAGCCGAAAAAGCGAAAAGTGGACAAACTTACCCCGTTCTCAAAAACGCATAACTAAATTTAATAGCACTTTTGGATTTTATTTCTTTAGAGATCAACTGACCATATGAAAAAATAAAATATCTTGCACGCGTTAGTTCCTTTTACCCCTATTATTTTCGACATAGTCAATAGCCTATAGTTGCATTCTACTTTTATTAAAATGTCACGTCCTGTGTCCAATTTCATACCAATTCTCTCTTGCAGCGACTAAATCGCCTGTTTATAATTAACGACTCACATTTTACCATACACAGCTAAGTAATTTTCATATACAGGGTCCTCTTTCTAAATGTTACACGATAATAAAATTAATCTTCAAAATCAAAATTAAAATCCTATAACCGCCTACAGGGTGTTACAATAAGAGTAGAATCCATAAGTAATAAACAATTAAAATCCCATTAACACCTGCAGGATGTTAAAATAATAATAAAATCTATAGATAATAACCAAGTAACATCCCATGAACACTTTCAGGGTGTTACACTGTCTTAGAATCCACACGGTTTTCACGAAGGAAAAGGCGAGTTTATAATATGTGAGGATGTATGTGTTATTGGCGCATTTCATGAATTAATTTATAAGTACAACGTATTATAAAATCGTTTATTATCTTTTTCGAAAACGCATGATAAAAGACGATTACAAGTAAATGGATAAACCTCCAGGTTTTATCATGCAGTGCAAAAATATCATCATCCTCATCATCATCATCTTTCCAGGATTAGGCTAGGTTAGGCTAGGTTAGGTTAGGTTAGGGGGAAGGCGCTTTCTCCAACGTTTCATTCTGAATCAATTTTTTCTATTCTACCGTCCTCTGCCCCGCTTGTAGAGTTGGTTCACTTTGGCTTATCGTCTAAGCGTGTGTCGTCTCGTCTCTTCCTCCTAATTCCTCTAAAAGCGCCTAATATAGTAGTATCAGACCAGAAGAGACCATGGTCTATTTTTCGGAAACATACACTCCCACTACGGGACAAATGACGAGGGATTCCGCAATGAACTATATTAATTCCCATCGTTTCCCTGTCGGACGTCCCTCGGGAGAGCCTCGCGAGAGGTGCGAATCGTTTTTTCGGGTCGTCCGTCGCTCCCGAGGATCGTCACGTCGCGACGCTATTCGGGACGCTTCCCGTCGACATAAATAATGCGTAACGGACTTCGAGGAGTGAGTCCCGAGGATCGCATGTGTCGCACGACCGACCGAAATAAATAAACGACGAGAGGATCGACGGGAGTAAACGCCGACTGTACTACTCACCTGAACTAGACGAGAGGGGAAAAATTGTTTTATCATTCGGGACGCGGCGGGGTTGGGGGGGGGGATTATCGATTATCCTTCAGGAGCGTTTGAGGGGGAAGTGTTTTATTAGATTCAGCGCGAGGGGAAGAAGTTTTCTTAGTGAGGGGGGTGGGGGTGGGGGCGGCGATGCGGATCCGCCGTCGGTAAACACACAAATTCGGTTATGGGAGCGTGTTATAATTCGAGTCTTTTCGTGGCGTTTTCCCTAGCCGTAACTCCTGCGAATATTTCATAAGTTATGCGAAAACACTTCGAGCTCCTCGCGAGGAATGGGGGCGTCCCGAAAATTTCACAAAACGTCGTGTTACCAGAAAAAAAGGTTTAAGTGGAAAAACGAACAGAGACTATATAATGCGTCTTCTGGGACTAGTGTACCTTTAGACAACACTCGGAGAAGTATTTGGAGCATACATTGCAAAAATTTTGTGCCGAATTTAATTTAAAAACATCTAAAACTTGTGTCAAAATGAGTCTTCAAAAAAATTTTTAAAATACCTGACACAAATTTTACAATATCTTACTGAGAATATTTTTCCTACAGTTAAAGAAATCTAATTCAGTTTATTAACATCATCCCTTAAATCGTCCCTTAAGGCACTTTACTCTTGCCATTTTCTGACTTTTTGAAATTTTCTCAAAATCCGCTCCAAGAATTTCTTTTTAATATGTTAAAGTCTGTTCCACTATTGAACCTGCATAAGAAAGTTTAATAACATTTTTAAAGGGCTCTTTATCTTTTTGGTTTTTTTGTTTGTTTTATACAACAATTTTTTTTTAGATTTTAAATATTAACAATAAAATATGAGAAAAACGTCCTATGGACGCATTTTATTAGTAGTTCTTGTTACATTTTGAGTTTAAAATTTGACAATACAATGAGTACATTGTTGTTATCATTAACTCAAGGTTATAGTCGTTATTCCCACTTTTGATAAGTTGAACTGAGGAATGAACACAATTTTGACTCAATTTTAGCTCAAAAGGTACTAAATCTGCTCACTCTCATGTAAACTTTACTCAAAACTTTTGTTAAAACTTTAAATAAATATTCTACTGCCGAATATTTATAGTATAATGTGAGAAAGTAGTCCAATGGACAATTCATAAATTTTTGAGTAGCTTATATCAAATTTTGAGTTAAATATCTGACAATACAATTAGTACATTTTTATTATTATTAACATACGATTGTTATCGTTATTTCCACTTTTGAGTACGTTGCACTGCGGAATGAGCGCAATTTTGACTCAATTTTAACTCAAAAAGTACTAAATCTGCACACTCATGTAAATTTTATTCAAAACTTTTGTTTAAACTTGAAATGTTTATTCTACTGCCGAACTTTTTGAGTAGGTTTTAACAAAATTTTAAGTTAAAAATCTGACAATACGATTAGTACATTTTTATTATCATTAACATACCTTAGTTGTCGTTATTTCCACTTTTGAGTACGTTGCATTACGGAATGAGCGCAATTTTGACTCAATTTTAACTCAAAAAGTACTAAGTCTGCTCACTCTCATTTAAATTTTACTCAAAACTCTTATTTAAATTTAAATGTTTATTCTACTGCCGAATATTTATGGTAGAATATGAGAAAGTAGTCCAATGGACAAATCATCAAGTTTTGAGTAGCTTTTATCAAAGTTTGAGTTAAAAATCTGACAATATAATTAGTACATTTTTATTATCATTAACATACCATCGTTGTCGTTATTTCCACTTTTGAGTACGTTGCACTGCGGAATAAACACAATTTTGACTCAATTTTAACTCAAAAAGTACTAAATCTGTTGTCTCATGTAAATTTTACTCAAAACTTTTGTTTAAACTTTAAATGATTATTCTGCTGCCGAATATTTATAGTAGAATATGAGACAGTAGTCCAATGGACAAATCATCAATTTTTGAGTAGCTTTCATCAAATTCTGAGTTAAAAATCTGACAATACAATGAGTACGTTTTCGTTATCCTTAACATATGATCGTAGTCGTTATTTCCACTTTTGAGTAAGTTGCACTGCGGAATAAACACAATTTTGACTCAATTTTAACTCAAAAAGTACTAAATCTGTTCAGTCTCATGTAAATTTTACCCAAAAGTTTTGTTTGAACTTTAAATATTTATTCTACTGCCGAATATTTATAGTACAATATGAGACAGTAGTCCAATGGACAAATCATCAATTTTTGAGTAGCTTTTATCAAATTTTGAATTAAAAATCTGACAATAAAATTAGTACATTTTTATTATCATTAACATACGATCGTTGTCGTTATTTCCACTTTTTAGTACGTTGCACTGCGGAATGCACACAATTTTGACTCAATTTTAACTCAAAAGGTACTAAATCTGCTCACTCTCATTTACTCAAAACTTTTGTTTAAACTGTAAATGATTATTGTACTGCTGAATATTTATTGTAGAATATGAGAAAGTAGTTCAATGGACAATTCATCAATTTTTGAGTAGCTTTTATCAAATTTTGAGTCAAAAATATGAAAATACAATGAGTATATTTTCGTTATCCTTTACATATGATCGTACGTTATTTCCACTTTTGAGTACGTTGCACTGCGGAATGCACACAATTTTGACTCAATTTTAACTCAAAAGGTACTAAATCTGCTCACTCTCATGTAAATTTTACTCAAAACTTTTGTTTAAACTTTAAATGATTATTGTACTGCTGAATATTTATTGTAGAATATGAGAAAGTAGTCCAATGGACAAATCATCAATTTTTGAGTAGCTTTTATCAAAGTTTGAGTTAAAAATCTGACAATATAATTAGTACATTTTTATTATCATTAACATACCATCGTTGTCGTTATTTCCACTTTTGAGTACGTTGCACTGCGGAATAAACACAATTTTGACTCAATTTTAACTCAAAAAGTACTAAATCTGTTGTCTCATGTAAATTTTACTCAAAACTTTTGTTTAAACTTTAAATGATTATTGTACTGCTGAATATTTATGGTAGAATATGAGAAAGTAGTCCAATGGACAAATCATCAATTTTTGAGTAGCTTTTATCAAAGTTTGAGTTAAAAATCTGACAATATAATTAGTACATTTTTATTATCATTAACATACCATCGTTGTCGTTATTTCCACTTTTGAGTACGTTGCACTGCGGAATAAACACAATTTTGACTCAATTTTAACTCAAAAAGTACTAAATCTGTTGTCTCATGTAAATTTTACTCAAAACTTTTGTTTAAACTTTAAATGATTATTGTACTGCTGAATATTTATTGTAGAATATGAGAAAGTAGTCCAATGGACAAATCATCAATTTTTGAGTAGCTTTTATCAAAGTTTGAGTTAAAAATCTGACAATATAATTAGTACATTTTTATTATCATTAACATACCATCGTTGTCGTTATTTCCACTTTTGAGTACGTTGCACTGCGGAATGAACACAATTTTGACTCAATTTTAACTCAAAAGATACTAAATCTGCTCACTCTCATGTAAATTTTACTCAAGACTTTTGTATGAACTTTAAATGTTTATTCTACTGCCGAATATTTATAGTATAATATGAGAAAGTAGTCCAATGGACAAATCATCAATTTTTGAGTAGCTTTTATCAAAGTTTGAGTTAAAAATCTGACAATATAATTAGTACATTTTTATTATCATTAACATACCATCGTTGTCGTTATTTCCACTTTTGAGTACGTTGCACTGCGGAATAAACACAATTTTGACTCAATTTTAACTCAAAAAGTACTAAATCTGTTGTCTCATGTAAATTTTACTCAAAACTTTTGTTTAAACTTTAAATGATTATTCTGCTGCCGAATATTTATAGTAGAATATGAGACAGTAGTCCAATGGACAAATCATCAATTTTTGAGTAGCTTTCATCAAATTCTGAGTTAAAAATCTGACAATACAATGAGTACGTTTTCGTTATCCTTAACATATGATCGTAGTCGTTATTTCCACTTTTGAGTAAGTTGCACTGCGGAATAAACACAATTTTGACTCAATTTTAACTCAAAAAGTACTAAATCTGTTCAGTCTCATGTAAATTTTACTCAAAAGTTTTGTTTGAACTTTAAATATTTATTCTACTGCCGAATATTTATAGTACAATATGAGACAGTAGTCCAATGGACAAATCATCAATTTTTGAGTAGCTTTTATCAAATTTTGAATTAAAAATCTGACAATAAAATTAGTACATTTTTATTATCATTAACATACCATCGTTGTCGTTATTTCCACTTTTGAGTACGTTGCACTGCGGAATGCACACAATTTTGACTCAATTTTAACTCAAAATGTACTAAATCTGCTCACTCTCATTTACTCAAAACTTTTGTTTAAACTGTAAATGATTATTGTACTGCTGAATATTTATTGTAGAATATGAGAAAGTAGTTCAATGGACAATTCATCAATTTTTGAGTAGCTTTTATCAAATTTTGAGTCAAAAATATGAAAATACAATGAGTATATTTTCGTTATCCTTTACATATGATCGTACGTTATTTCCACTTTTGAGTACGTTGCACTGCGGAATGCACACAATTTTGACTCAATTTTAACTCAAAAGGTACTAAATCTGCTCACTCTCATGTAAATTTTACTCAAAACTTTTGTTTAAACTTTAAATGATTATTGTACTGCTGAATATTTATGGTAGAATATGAGAAAGTAGTCCAATGGACAAATCATCAATTTTTGAGTAGCTTTTATCAAAGTTTGAGTTAAAAATCTGACAATATAATTAGTACATTTTTATTATCATTAACATACCATCGTTGTCGTTATTTCCACTTTTGAGTACGTTGCACTGCGGAATAAACACAATTTTGACTCAATTTTAACTCAAAAAGTACTAAATCTGTTGTCTCATGTAAATTTTACTCAAAACTTTTGTTTAAACTTTAAATGATTATTGTACTGCTGAATATTTATTGTAGAATATGAGAAAGTAGTCCAATGGACAAATCATCAATTTTTGAGTAGCTTTTATCAAAGTTTGAGTTAAAAATCTGACAATATAATTAGTACATTTTTATTATCATTAACATACCATCGTTGTCGTTATTTCCACTTTTGAGTACGTTGCACTGCGGAATGAACACAATTTTGACTCAATTTTAACTCAAAAGATACTAAATCTGCTCACTCTCATGTAAATTTTACTCAAGACTTTTGTATGAACTTTAAATGTTTATTCTACTGCCGAATATTTATAGTATAATATGAGAAAGTAGTCCAATGGACAAATCATCAATTTTTGAGTAGCTTTTATCAAAGTTTGAGTTAAAAATCTGACAATATAATTAGTACATTTTTATTATCATTAACATACCATCGTTGTCGTTATTTCCACTTTTGAGTACGTTGCACTGCGGAATAAACACAATTTTGACTCAATTTTAACTCAAAAAGTACTAAATCTGTTGTCTCATGTAAATTTTACTCAAAACTTTTGTTTAAACTTTAAATGATTATTCTGCTGCCGAATATTTATAGTAGAATATGAGACAGTAGTCCAATGGACAAATCATCAATTTTTGAGTAGCTTTCATCAAATTCTGAGTTAAAAATCTGACAATACAATGAGTACGTTTTCGTTATCCTTAACATATGATCGTAGTCGTTATTTCCACTTTTGAGTAAGTTGCACTGCGGAATAAACACAATTTTGACTCAATTTTAACTCAAAAAGTACTAAATCTGTTCAGTCTCATGTAAATTTTACTCAAAAGTTTTGTTTGAACTTTAAATATTTATTCTACTGCCGAATATTTATAGTACAATATGAGACAGTAGTCCAATGGACAAATCATCAATTTTTGAGTAGCTTTTATCAAATTTTGAATTAAAAATCTGACAATAAAATTAGTACATTTTTATTATCATTAACATACCATCGTTGTCGTTATTTCCACTTTTGAGTACGTTGCACTGCGGAATGCACACAATTTTGACTCAATTTTAACTCAAAATGTACTAAATCTGCTCACTCTCATTTACTCAAAACTTTTGTTTAAACTGTAAATGATTATTGTACTGCTGAATATTTATTGTAGAATATGAGAAAGTAGTTCAATGGACAATTCATCAATTTTTGAGTAGCTTTTATCAAATTTTGAGTCAAAAATATGAAAATACAATGAGTATATTTTCGTTATCCTTTACATATGATCGTACGTTATTTCCACTTTTGAGTACGTTGCACTGCGGAATGCACACAATTTTGACTCAATTTTAACTCAAAAGGTACTAAATCTGCTCACTCTCATGTAAATTTTACTCAAAACTTTTGTTTAAACTTTAAATGATTATTGTACTGCTGAATATTTATTGTAGAATATGAGAAAGTAGTCCAATGGACAAATCATCAATTTTTGAGTAGCTTTTATCAAAGTTTGAGTTAAAAATCTGACAATATAATTAGTACATTTTTATTATCATTAACATACCATCGTTGTCGTTATTTCCACTTTTGAGTACGTTGCACTGCGGAATGAACACAATTTTGACTCAATTTTAACTCAAAAGATACTAAATCTGCTCACTCTCATGTAAATTTTACTCAAGACTTTTGTATGAACTTTAAATGTTTATTCTACTGCCGAATATTTATAGTATAATATGAGAAAGTAGTCCAATGGACAAATCATCAATTTTTGAGTAGCTTTTATCAAAGTTTGAGTTAAAAATCTGACAATATAATTAGTACATTTTTATTATCATTAACATACCATCGTTGTCGTTATTTCCACTTTTGAGTACGTTGCACTGCGGAATGAACACAATTTTGACTCAATTTATCTCAAAAGATACTAAATCTGCTCACTCTCATGTAAATTTTACTCAAGACTTTTGTATGAACTTTAAATGTTTATTCTACTGCCGAATATTTATAGTATAATATGAGAAAGTAGTCCAATGGACAAATCATCAATTTTTGAGTAGCTTTTATCAAAGTTTGAGTTAAAAATCTGACAATATAATTAGTACATTTTTATTATCATTAACATACCATCGTTGTCGTTATTTCCACTTTTGAGTACGTTGCACTGCGGAATGAACACAATTTTGACTCAATTTTAACTCAAACGGTACTAAATCTGCTCACTCTCATGTAAATTTTACTCAAAACTTTTGTTTAAACTTTAAATGATTATTGTACTGCTGAATATTTATAGTAGAATATGAGAAAGTAGTCCAATGGACAAATCATCAATTTTTGAGTAGCTTTCATCAAATTTTGAGTCAAAAATATGACAATACAATGAGTATATTTTCGTTATCCTTTACATATGATCGTAGTCGTTATTTCCACTTTTGAGTACATGGCACTGCGGAATGCACACAATTTTGACTCAATTTTAACTCAAAAAATACTGAATTTGCCGACTCATGTAAATTTTATCAAAACTTTTGTTTAAACTGTAAATGATTATTGTACTGCCGAATATTTATAGTAGAAAATGAGAAAGTTGTCCAATGGACAAATCATCAATTTTTGAGTAGCTTTCATCAAATTTTGAGTTAAAAATCTGACAATACAATGAGTACATTTTCGTTATCCTTAACATATGATCGTAGCCGTTATTTCCAGTTTTGAGTAAATTGTACTGAGGAATAAACAAAATTTTGACTCAATTTTAACTCAAAAAGTACTAAATCTGCTCACTCTCATGTAAATTTTACTCAAGACTTTTGTATGAACTTTAAATGTTTATTCTACTGCCGAATATTTATAGTAGAATATGAGACAGTGGTCCAATGGACAAATCATCAATTTTTGAGTAGCTTTTACCAAATTTCGAGTTAAAAATTTTGAGTACATTTTTATTATCGATTAGTTAAGATTGTAGTCGTTATTCTCACTGTTGAGTAAGTTGTTCTGAGGAATAAATAAAACTCTCTCTGAATTTTTCTCAAAATGATATTCAATATTATTATATTTAAATGTGATGAATATTAAATATCTCCAATAAAGTATGGGTAAATATTTCGATCGATACGTCGCCAATTTTGAGCCGCTTCTACATAATTTTGAGTTCAAAATATGGCAATACAGTGAGTACATTTTTGTTATCATTGACTCAAGAGTGCAGTCGTTATTGCCACTTTTAAGTAAGTTGCACTGCGGAATGAACACAATTTTGACTCAATTTTAGCTCAAAAAAGTACTAAATCTACACTTTTAAGTAAATTTTGCTCGAATATTAGTGAAACATTGACTCAGTTTAATGTAAAATTTCTTAATCCACTCACTTCCAAGTAATTGTACGCCTATGCTAACGAAACATTGACTCAATGTCATGTAAGGTATTAAATCTCCTCATTTTTGAGTAAATTGTACTCAAGCATAAGTGAAACAAAACTCAATACGAAGTAAAAATTGCTGAATCTCAAAAATACCTTTGAGTAAATTATGCCCAAATGTGAATGAGATATGGTCTCAATTTTGGAAAAACTATCTAAATCTAATGTCTTTCAAATAAATTTTACTCAAATATGAAACAGGTAAAAATCTCAAAACTTTTGAATTTTCTTTACTGTATAGCAAAACAACTTAAATTTTGCTTGAATATTAGCGAAACATTGACTCAACTTGATGTAAAAAGCTCTTAATCCACTCACTTCTAAGTAATTGTACTCCAATGCTAACGAAACATTGACTCAATATCATGTAAAATATTAAATCTCCTCATTTTTGAGTAAACTGTACTCAAGCATAAGTGAAACATAAACTCAATACGAAGTAAAAATTGCTAAATCTCAAAAATACCTTTGAGTAAATTATGCCCAAATGTGAATGAGATATTGTCTCAATTTTGGAAAAACTATCTAAATCTAATGTCTTTCAAATAAAGTTTACTCAAATATGAAACAGGCAAAAATCTCAAAACTTTCGAATTACTTAACTGTAGAGCAAAACAACTTAAATCTGATTAAATTTAAAACTGTTCTAAATATATTCCTTAACTATGAGTAAATTTAACATGTCATATTAATCTTAACTAAACTTACTTTTCTGAAAGTCACTTTATATTTGTTGTTTTTCGGGTCTTTTTTTGAAATTTTTGCAAACACGCTCCAAGAATTTTCTAAATTTCTAAAAAACTTTACTGCCGAATGTTTACAATAAACTACGAGAAAACAGTACATTGTGCAGATTCCCAATTCTTGAGCAGCTGTTTTACAATATATTGAGTATATTTTTGTTACTAATATGAGTTAAGATCCTAGTTGTAATTCTCACATTTGAGTATGTTGTGTTGAGTGGTGATTAGATCAGTGATTCAATTTTATGCAAAAAATTGCAAATTCTGCTCACTTTTAAGCAAATTTTACTCAAATACGAGTGCAACATTGACCTCACGTGATGTAAAAAATTTCTAAATCTACTCAGATTATTTGACACAATTTTACATAAAAACTTAATAAATCCATTTCAAGGATTGAAGCAATTAACGAGAGGTACAGTAATTTTCTAAAAATTGAACACACAAGTGAAATATACAGAGTTAAGTGATAACTCAAAAATATTTCAGTTTCAAATTTTGGAACCTCCACTCGAACTGATTTCTTCACCGAATCTTCTACTAACTAATAATTATTCTATTTTTGTAAATCCAGACTCTGGCTCCATCACCTGTGACCACAACAGAAGAACCCAACTACATAGAGAACGAGATAGAGGACGGCACCGACGAGAAAGACGACAAGAACGATCTGTATTACGAAAAAGAGGAGTGTTCGATGCAGGAATACGAAGTCATGAAAGTAAGTACAAAAGTGCAAAATACTTAGATTGGTGTGTTTCCGGAGATCATCGGCAACAGTGTGAAACGGTACTGACATCTGTGGAAGGTGACAGTAGCAAAATAGTATTTTGAGAGTTGAAATATATATTTTAATACGGGGTTAAGTCATAAGTAGTATTGGATAAACTAACGGTGTTGTAAGGAGAAATACAGAGATATACAAAGCTTTACAGTGGCCAATTGTTGGGAATTTGTAAGTGACGAATGCTGAGGTTTACATTTATATTACAACCATTTACAACTAATCTAGAAAGTGGTAGTAGGAAAACGTGCAATTCAAGTTATTTCAAGTTTTATTGATTTCCTGGAGCATTAAAACGTTAGGCCTTGTTGTAGAATCTTGAAATATGACTTGATATTAAGATTTCCTTCTTAACTTTCCCTCGTTTTTCCATTTTTCCCGCCATCTCCAAGGACAATTTACTGCTGTACAACCACGCGAGGCTGATGTCGCAGGATAATCACAGCAAGGATTACTTGGTCTCCATCATGTTCTCCCACTACGACAGGAACAACAATGGCAACTTGGAGGCGACCGAACTCAACGAGGTGAGAGTTTTATTGTTGACATTTTTATCGATAAATCACCGGCGCCTCAGGGGCACGATAACGGTTTGTTCGCCTTATCTCTGCGGCCTCGTATTGTTTGCCGAGCTTTTGTCGAAAGAATGGTTCCTATTAATGGCCTCCTCGGTCGCCTATCCCCTCGGATCGACGATCTCCAATATCTGGACGGGTTATTAATATCTCCTCCTCGGGGAGGAGGACGGAGGCTGGACGCTCTCGTGAATAAATCATCGACGCTCGGTGTGGCGGCGTTATTGGGGAAAGTATCGAGCGAAGGGACAATTAACCGCTGTGTGTGGGAAGTTTTAAAAATAGAACTTCCGCCCTGTCTTACGGTGAAGGTCCCCTGATATCGACGTTTCGACTGTGAAAATGTACTTAACATGACGACGTGGGAGATCACTTACAAAGAAACATTTTCTTTCTTTCTTACATCTTACAAAGTTTTAATGATGTTATACCTTTTTTCGAAATATTTGACGTTTGAAGTTCTTCAATATTCGGAAGTTAGTTCAGTTAAACATCTTCCCTAAGCCTTATGGTTCATATGGACACATTATCAGTGTCATTATCAGCAGCATCAGTGTCATTATAAACATTACCAGTATCAGTCTTTTACAGGAAAATGTGGCGGGTTAGTGTAAGTAGTAGTTGTGTGGGGGTGCTGGGCAAAGTAAAGTAATCATAGATTCTTACGAAAAACGCACTTTTATATTTTCCAAAAATCACATGAAATCCATTTAATTACACTAAAAAATTCTTTTGTTCAAAATATAATGTTTTTGACTTTTTTCCAGAAATTCTAGTTTTAGTCATGTAACTGATCTATCAATTGACCGTTTTATATAAATTCAGCAGCTTTCAGAATTGAAGGAATTTCTTCAGTCAGTTCTACTGATATCTACTCAGTTCTTTATAAAAACCAGTTCCTTAATTTCTATTAACCGTGGTTTACTACTTACTAAAATCCAACATTTTCCAATAATGTAATTAACTCTAGTGGATTAGTAATAAATTGTAACTTGTAACGAAGAATGTGATTCTTGTATTTGCTTCAATACTTTGCAGATACATCAAGATTCATTTGTTCTCTTAACTAATATTCCAGTTCGTTTTCCGGAAACTACACATTTCATCAAGCACAAATTTGAATATTTACCCAAAAATCATAAGAAATCGAGTCAATTATCCAAAAAAATTACATTAACAGGCTTTTATTTAGAACCACATATTCTTGATAATTTTTCAGAAATTGAGATTTTGTTTAAACAACTAATCCGTGAATCAGGATTTTACACTAAATTCAGAGATTATCAGGATCAAGATCCTCATAGCCAAATCGATTAAATTTTAATAAAAGCATAGCTTACTTTAGTGAATTGTTATTAAAGGATTTGTAAGATTATTTTAACTTTTAAACCAAAATTTGACACTAACACTTAATTCAGTGTTTTCAGATAGATCTAATACTCTATTCAATCGTACTAATCTTTCATTTTTCTGTAAACTAAACGTTTAACCAAGCACTTCAACCATAAATTTGTTTTTCTTCCAATTTCAGTATTTTTCCTAAAAATTGCATCAAGTAGACTCAATTGCACAGACGAATTCACATTACATTTGTTCAAAAAAGACTAATATTTTTGATGATGTAAAAAATATGTTTTTAACTAAGCAACTGAACCATGAATCAAGCTTTTAACAGAAGTGCAGCATTTTTCAGCAAAATGTGAAATCCTATTTTCTTAAATATTAATGTGATCTCCACATATTTTCTTTGGAACCAAACGCATTAGATCCAAAAAGGGAACTAACTGCTTTCTCACAGTTGGTCATATGAGACATATAAAGAAAACACAGTCTAACGAACTGATGTCTTAAACTGAAACTGATTTCTTATACATTTGTAATGATCCTCATCGGCTTCACTTGATATGTCTTTCGTTAGTCTTGTTTTTTATTAACTCGACATACATTTTGTCTGAGAAATTCTGTCATTTTTTGATTCTGCAGGCATCCACGGTTTACTTCCCTGTTAACAATATTGCGGTCCAGGCACACTATACTTCCAATTTTGACCCCTCGAGCCCGGATTACCTCTATTTCTTCCAGAACGACAACTACTCATCTTTCTCCCTTTCAGATAGCAGTACAGGAACGCCTGGACACGCTGAGCAACGGCTGCTCCCTATCGAACATGATCCAGTACGACGACACCGACCACGACGGGAAGCTCAGCGTCAACGAGTTCTACGTCGCGTTCAGCAAGTTGTACAGTAAGTACGAGGTCATCGGGGAGTTTCCAGAGGGGCGTAAAGTACACACTTATATTCTGTTCTATCCTGAAATCTAAATGGCGTTTCTATAGGCGCTGTAAATGAGAGTTATGTACGAAAGAATGTATGAAGGTTTGGGGTTTGGTATGGTGTGCTGATGGTGTTAGTACGCAGTAAACAAGCCATCGAGTGTGTGATTACAGTCCACAAGCTCAAGTTATAAAGAAAATCACACTCTTCATGTATTTAAATTTTCACAAAAACCTGGAGCTCCGTTGACCCGTCTCGGCTTCGCTCCGTATAATTCCGCTAGTTATCGCGTCCCATTTTCATAATTCAATTATTGCTTTAAAATTTGGAGCGAGATCCATAAGTTTCCTCTCTCTCTCCTTCTCTCGTATCCGTCGTGGAGTAATTGGATTGGATTATGCGACGTTGTTTCCGGGATTACTTTGAACTTTAGGGAAATCGTCGGGTAATTTTTGTTGCTGGGACGTTATTGAAAAACGTGAAGGTAATTAGCAATCTCGACAAATAAGGGAAATAGAGGATTTTAATACGTGCAGACGGCGATGGATCAGATTGGTTCGATTTGAATGTATAATTTGACTGGTGCAATCCAAGAAATTGCACCGACATAAAATTTGGTAAATGTGAAATTTGATGATGTATTGCTGAGGCTCAATTTGTCGTTTATATGACATAAGGTACTAAGTAGTGACGTACATAGTGAGTTTATAGAGTCTTAATTTGAAATTGGAGCGAGTTGATGTGATCACTTAATTTCCTAGTAAATAACGTACTGTAACTATTCTTCCACTAAAAACTCTATTATCATATAGACTCCATTGTAGGATGAGGATAATATATCCTGATATGAAAATCCACTTAATTCACAGATGGAGAATATGGCATTAAGTGACCTAACAAATTTCGATGTGAATAATCACTATGGGAAGTATATGAAGTACGATTTGCATATTGGCATATTACATACTTACAGTAGCAAGAAAGCGAGGGCGGAGGGCGATCCTACACTAACTTAATTAAGGGAAGAGATAAGGGGTAAACACAAAATGATTAATATATGAAACCAAGGGGTTATAAGGAGAAAAAAGTTAAAAATAAGTTCAAAAAACTAATTAGTTCGTGGAGCTTACGTGAGGCTGGAGTACATCACGGCAGGGCATTCGCAAAGCCGCCCTTTTTCAACACATTGACATATTACGCCTTTCGTGTTTGTATGTAATTTCTCGCCTTTTCACCCTTCTTCATCCCCTTCTCTAGCTATGATCTTTCTTACGCCACAAGGCTCGTCCCAGTTATTCCACGTAAAACAACGATTCACGTCGTACACCGAAATTCCCTCGCTTCAAAGCTTCTGTCGTCAGATTACCTGAACGCCCATTAAAGTTATTTTCGCCGTCTATCGCTCGTACGTATCTGGTAATTGAAAACCTGTGAATTATAGAAGCGGAATTATCCGGCACGTCAGTCACGTCGACACGAGAACCCTTCCCGCATCGCACTCGTTAATTGCTGTATATGTGTGTGTGAGTGAAACGTTCCCTCAAATGGAAATGGACTCGAAATATATGTATTAAAATGCGAGTTTCTTCTTTCCGTTTGTCCTCTTCTCGTCGAAGTTCCTATCGTTATGTAGAGGTCTCTTTCAGACCTCCTCCGTCTCGATGGAATTGTGTCTCCCGACGACTCGTGCCAAAATGGGTTTTGGACTTACTTGACTCCGGAATTAATTGTGGTATCGCAACGAAGCGTTTAATGAGGAGGTTACTCCGATTTTAGATCTCCTTTCGAGATGTACGTACAATGGCTTCGGAGCTCGATCGAATTTACTATGCTCGTAATGGCATTTGGGGGAAGATTAGATAAATGAGAGAAATTCGATTCAACTGGTCTATTCAGGTTCGGCGAAATGCCTTCACTACATCAAAATCGAAATAGAGATGCCTTAATAAGATGATGAGAAATGCGGTAGTGATAACTCCACAGGTTCGTCACATGTTCCAAGAAGGATTTTGATTATCCGGATACAGCTCGATTGTTTTACTGGCGCCATTCATGCCACAGCAATTTCCCTAATTGAGAAATATTTTCACAATCCTAAGGGCGCAGAGGGGTGATAGCTCAGGAAAGATAACAAAGACATGAACAAATTCAATAATGTTTATTGAACACGAATTACATGGAAGAGAGAGAGTGAGCCCATGTTAAAGGGCGGCAAAAGAAGATGAACAGATGAAAGGGTCAAAGCATAAAAGAGGACAAAAATATTGTATAAATATGTGCTTCAAATAGTCCCCAGGGGGCCTGGTGAGGTATCTGGTACAGAGCTCGTTTCACCGGAAGTATCTCTCCTCACAAAGGGCAGCAGGCGGGTACGAAAGCAGATGAACAGCGTCACAGGATGTTAGATCAATGATAACCGATGCAGTCCCCCGTATTCATTCAGATTACTAACGTTTGTTATATGACGTGTGGTAAATGTTAAAATTTGTAGCTCTTAATAAAGGAATAAACTTAATTTTCCTGAGGAAACAATACCAAGTTGTGCCATCAAATAACGTTATATAGTTGATATATTCAAGAAATAATGTTTATTGAACGCGAATTACAGGGGAGAGAGAGAGTGAGCCCATGTTAAAGGGCGGCAAAAGAAGATGAACATGATAAAAGGGTCAAAACATAAAAGAGGACAAAAATATTGTATATGTGCTTCAAATAGTCCCCAGGGGGCCTGGAGAGGTATCTGGTACGGAGCTCGTTTCACCGGGAACATCTCTCCTCACAAAAGGGCAGCAGGCGGGCACGAAAGCAGATGAACAGCGTCACAGGATGTTAGATCAATGATAACCGATGCAGTCCCCCGTATTTATTCAGATTACTAACGTTTGTTATCTGACGTGTGGTAAATGTTAAAATTTGTAGCTCTTAATAAAGGAATAAACTTAATTTTCCTGAGGAAACAATACCAAGTTGTGCCATCAAATAACGTTATATAGTTGATATATTCAAGAAAATATTACGCCGAAATGTACCACGAAATATACTTACCAGACTAACTCACTAGTCTTACCTCCGATGTTTAGGCTAGTATAACACTAATTACTAATTACCCTCTGATTATCACACTCTTTAGAAACACCACTTCCTACCCTCAGTGTTAAAATGAAAACAGAACATATTCAAAGTTCCTTATATCTCTTAAAATTCACAGAACACAACTAAATCAGCTTGAAACAAGAAAAATGGATAAGTGGTCGCCATGTTTTTGTTTTACAATGCTTGCCAGTCGAAGTAAAAATCATAAAAGCCAGTAGCATTTTGGAGAGTGTTCTCGCAGAGTTGAGATGTATCGACAGGAACGTTCTTGGTATATCCGCAAATAAAACAAATGGTCAAGTGTTAAATATCAAATGTCAAATGTTTCCATGTCCTGAAAAAGGAAAAAAAACGTTGTTACTTTTTTAGTTATAATAAGAGATACTTACCATAGCTTTGTAGAGGCATGAATATGTCCATAATCATGGACGAAACGTCGGCATATACATAAAAACAATCCTAACAACTCATTGTTTTATTTGGAGATATACCAAGAACGTTCCTGTCAGTAGCATTTTGTGTTCCATGGTCGAGTCTTATGACAGCAGAAGTGCTGGCAACACTGTATGATAGTACAGTGAGAGGTGAGAGTTTCACGACGATTTCGCGGCCGAAACTCCCACCTCTGCGCAGAGCGTACGTTTACGTCCTTCCCCGCAGGCGTGTCCGTCGTCTCGCTGGACAAGGCGCTCGAGACGAACCACCTGACGGCGCGAGTCGGCGACAACGTCGAGATCAAGTGCGACGTGACCGGCTCGCCGGTGCCGCCGATCGTCTGGAGGCGGAACAGCCTCGATCTCGCCACGCTCAACGAGGAGGACGTGCGGGTGTTCAACGACGGCAGCCTCTACCTGACGAGGATCCAGCTCCAGCACGCCGGGAACTACACGTGCCACGCGCAGAGGAACAAGGACGTCGTGCAGACGCACGTGCTGACCGTGCACAGTGAGTATACCGTTGGCATGCTTGGGCGGTTCAGTCGTTACCGTGACGAAAAGTTGTCACAACAAGGAAATTTAAACACTTGAGGCGGTGGTATGAGCACCTGCGCTCGTTCAACAGCTTGAACAGATGGATATTAAAAAATTCATAACTTTCAAATTACTATCGTAATAAATTTGAAGTACTGAATTCATAATCATAACTTAATTAACCCTGATAAATAAGGTACGAAATGTAAATTGTTCCTTTTTAAAACTTACATGTTCTTTCATAACACCAAGTCAATCATTAACAAGAAATAACGATATGGTCACGCCTAAGGCCCGACGACGCACTTAATGTTGAAGCAAGAGAAGCTATATCTCCGCTAAAAGTCATACCATTCTTCTTTCTTCTCTCTTACCTGAAATCACTTTTGAATCTCAAGAAGCAACTTACAATAAATAGTATTTAGTTACTTCTATAATTTTGGAGACCTAAAGTCCTGTTTCAAAGATGCTCTAGTTGACTAGCGAAAGAAATGTAAAAATTGTCCACCATGTCTCAACAAAATTCTCATTATACGCCATAGCGATATTGTCACGCCTAAGGCCGAACGAGGCACTTATTAACATCACGCTCTTACACTGTATCACTTAATTCCCCTCAGCCGTGCCCGAAGTCCACGTCACGCCGAGGCTCCAGTCGAAGAGGCCCGGCGAGGACGCCTCGATGTTGTGCCACGTCGCCGGCGAGCCTTTCCCGAAGGTAACGTCGAAAAATTCCCGAAAATCCCCTCTCGCGACTCACACAATCTCTCCCCTCAGGTCGAGTGGCTGAAGAACGACGAGCCCCTCAGGCAGGACACGCCCAGGAAGTACCAGATCATAGGGAACGGGACGGCTCTGAAGATAAGGAACATCGCGTTCGCCGACACGGGCGCTTACATGTGCCAGGCCACGAGCATAGGTGAGCGGGATTGAGTCCTCTTATTCTTACTCTCCTTCTTCACTTTAGGCCGGCCAATAGAGCTCAAATAGAATGTAGTTTCACACTAAAATTTAAACGGTCGACCTATACTTTAGTTTAGAAGACAGTTCATAGATGAAAACCCACCTGTTTGCGGTTGGCTACATGGGTTTCTTCGGTTGACTTGCAGGACCTTACCATAT
This sequence comes from Cryptocephalus moraei, assembly GCA_946251905.1. NCBI lineage: Eukaryota > Metazoa > Arthropoda > Insecta > Coleoptera > Chrysomelidae > Cryptocephalus > Cryptocephalus moraei. Next base: position 6,504,962 of record OX276462.1, on the reverse strand, counting down.
ATCGCCGGTGCCTACGAAGAGTATAACTCTGAAAGAAGCGGCGAAGAGTATAACTTTCAATAGACGCTGCGAAAACTATTATTTCTAAAAGCGTCGGCGAAGAAAGATATTTCTGTTTAGCTCTCCGCGAAGAGTATAACTACTAATTGTATGCGGCTAAAAGTAGAATTCCTTAATAAGTGTCGGCGAAGAAAGATATTTCAGTTTGGATGTCCGCGAAGAGTATAACTCCTCAGACTTGGGACTTTTTGGGAATTTTATGGTATTTTTTGGGAGTTATACTCTTCGTCGGCGAAGAAAGATATTTCTGTTTGGCTGTCCGCGAAGAGTATAACTCCTAACTGTACGCGGCGAAAAAATGGATTCCTTAATAAGTGTCTGCGAAGAAAGATAATTCAGTTTGGGTGTCTGCGAAGAGTATAACTGCTCAGAATACCATTTTTTGGGAATTTCATGTGATTTTTTAGGAGTTGTACTCTTCGTCGGCGAAGAAAGATATTTCTGTTTGGCTGTCCGCGAAGAGTATAACTCCTAACTGTACGCGGCGAAAAAATGGATTCCTTAATAAGTGTCTGCGAAGAAAGATAATTCAGTTTGGGTGTCTGCGAAGAGTATAACTGATCAGAATACCATTTTTTGGGAATTTCATGTGATTTTTTAGGAGTTGTACTCTTCGTCGGCGAAGAAAGATATTTCTGTTTGGCTGTCCGCGAAGAGTATGACTCCAAATCATACGTGGCGAAAAAAAATTCCTTAATAAGTGTCTGCGAAGAAAGATATTTCAGTATTGGTGCCCGCGAAGAGTATAACTCCTCATACCATTTTTTGGGAATTTTATGGTATTTTTTGGGAGTTATACTCTTCGTCGGCGAAGGAAGATATTTCTGTTTGGCCGTCCGCGAAGAGTATAACTCCTAACTGTACGTGGCGAAAAAAAGAATTCCTTAATCAGTGTCGACGAAATAAGATATTTCATTTTGGGTGTCTGCGAAGAGTATAACTCCTCATAATACCATATTTTTGGGAATTTTATGGTATTTTTTGAGAGTTATACTCTTCGTCGGCGAAGGAAGATATTTCTGTTTGGCTGTCCGCGAAGAGTATAACTCCTAACTGTACGCGGCAAAAAAAAGAATTCCTTAATAAGTGTCTGCGAAGAAAGCTATTTCAGTTTGTGTGTCCGCGAAGAGTATAACTCCTCATAATACCATTTCTTGGGAATTTTATGGTATTTTTGGGAGTTATACTCTTCGTCGGCGAAGAAATATATTTCTGTTTGACTGTCCGCGAAGAGTATAACTCCTAACTGTACGCGGCGAAAAAAAGAATTCCTTAATAAGTGTCTGCGAAGAAAGCTATTTCAGTTTGTGTGTCCGCGAAGAATATAACTCTTCATAATACCATTTCTTGGGAATTTTATGGTACTTTTTGGAAGTTATACTCTTCGTCGGCGAAGAAAGATATTTCTGTTTGGCTGTCCGCGAAGAGTATCACTACTAATTGTATGCGGCGAAAAAAAAATCCTTAATAAGTGTTTGCGAAGAAAGCTATTTCAGTTTGTGTGTCCGCGAAGAGTATAACTGCTCATTATACCATTTTTTGGGAAGTTTGTGGGATGTTTTGGGAGTTGTACTCTTCGCTGGGATACAATGAAAAATAATATTTTTTACCGACTCTTATCGAAATGTTATTTTCTTCTCCGGTAATTTTTTGGGAGTTGTACTCTTCGCGGGCATGGACAGAAAAATATTTTTTTTCGCTGACTCTTATCAGAAATTTACTTCTTTCGTTGACAAACTATTGGGAATTATACTCTTCGCAGGCACCGGCGATACGTGCGTTGTGTCTAATAAACATATGTTCACAATTCTACATAATAGAATTTACCAGACTTGAAAATAAAGAACGTTTATCCAAGATAGATGACCTTAAATTTCTATACAACTCACCTCCCCTCCTCCTCTCCCTCATCCCTCCTCCCGTATTACGCGAACTTCGCACGTTCCCAGAAACTAATTTGGAGTCGAAACCCGAAATTAGCTGTTTTATATGTGTGTAACTGACAACCCCCAACTTTTTCCGCGCCCTCATTTTTCACCCTTCGCTCGATCGACGGCGTGAAAATGAAATACTCCTCCTCCCCTCCATCCCCCCATTTCCCCCCCACTCCCCGAGTTTCGTTGTAATGCTCCGTTTTATTTTCCCCTTCTGCGTTCCAGGCGGCCTGACCAGGGACATCAGCTCGCTCGTCGTCCAGGAACAACCGACGCCGAGTAAGTTGCGTACGTTTAGTTAATTTCAATTAAGTTCTCAGTGGGATCTTCTCCACTGGAAGTAGTTTAGCAGCAAATTAGACACTTTCGGTTGAATAATGAAACAGGAAATAGATATGCAAAATGAAATGACGTTAAATCAGCTACATAGCCACTTTAGTTATCAACGCAGCGTACCATGAAAGGACCTATCAGTCGTCTGTCAAGTTTAACACTATGTGAGTTGAAAAGATAATGGAAATTGACAATGAAAAGACGCTGAATCATCAACTTTGACACTTTAAATATCAACGCAGAGGATCAAGAGGGAAGCGATCAGTCGTTGGTCAAGTTCAACACAGTACTAGTGGGAAAATGCATTAGAATATAAAAATGAAGAGAAGTCGGATCAGCTATATGGACACTTTAATTATAAACGCAGAGGATCGAGAGGTAAGCGATCAGTCGTCGGTCAAGCTCAACACAGCATCAGTTGAAAAGGCTCCCGAAGAGAGCAATAAGAGCTTTAAGCAATTAGCAAGCAATTAAGCTCTGCAAAATCTTTCTATTGCTCACCTGTATCAGTTAAGGCCGTTCCAAAATGCCATTTGGCACTATTCGCCTAAAGTAAGTCAAACTGAAGCTACGACAAACGTCGTTGCAACCGTAACTCACTGTAATCAATTCGTTCAGCGTAGTGGATAAGACATTGTCTCATCCAGTTTGTCGTAACGTTGTTCCTAACCAGGAACCAGTCTGCAAATCACGAAGTTAATCAGTTTTATAGTCAACCTACGGTTGAAGACAAACGAAAGACAAGAACACACAATTGTAGCAGAGCAATCCGGAGTGATTACTTAACAAATAGGGGGTTTAATCGATCCTATAGTAAAGTTGATGTACACAGTGATGAGTTTAGCGTCCTGTGTTTCTCTTGCGTGAATTCTGATTGGTGTGGCACGTGGAACAGGACTTTCTAAGCTTTATTGAGTATACAGTTTTTCGCAGCTTTGTTCCTAACCAGGCACCGCTCTACAAATCACGAAGTTAATCAGTTTTATAGTTAACCTACGGTTGAAGACAAACGAAAGACAAAAACAAACAATTGTAGCAGAGCAAGCCAGAGTGATTACCTAACAAATAGGGGGTTTAGTCGATCCAATAGTAAAGTTGATGCACAGAGTGATGAGTTTAACGTTCTGTGTTCCTCTTGCGTGAATTCTGATTGGTGTGGCACGTGGAACAGGACTTTCTACGCTTTGTTGCGTAGGTTGTAACGAAACTGACTGCGTCGAGTGAGTTCAGCAGAGATTCTTAGTTCTTTTGTTAAGTTAGACGGGGATTTAATTGCTGGGAACATGTTGCTTGCATTGTGAACTAATTAGAGATATAACGTGCGGATATCGCCCCCCCCCCACCGATATAGCGTAAATGAGGTTCGATCGCCGTCATAATGAATTTTCCCATAGAAATGCCCTGGGCTTCTCCGGCTGAAAAATTAATTAACATACGTCCATCGAGTCGCGTTCACAATGCAAACACGCGGAACCAATTAAAAACGTTCTTTCCGTCGTCGAAACGAGTGCCGCGTCCGAAATTTCAAACAGAAGCGCCCAGTCCAAACAGACACGACGGACGGAACGTTTAATCGTAATTAAATCTCCGAGGCTTATCTCTCGTGCGATACGGCGATCGTTGTCCTCCGCCCCCCCTCCCTTAATTAATCAACGGGATGCAAACACGACCTTAATTGCGCAGGTTCACCTAATGAGGAGCGTCGATTCTTCGCGTTCCACGACTGGGGAGTGTCGATCTACGAGCCGTTCACCTGCAGGCTGTACCACAGGATACAGTCCACCGATATCATACCGGGGACGCAGGTAAATATTAATTCCCTCATAATCTACAGCTACTAAATTCCAAATGTTGAAATGTGTACAGGGTTTAGGTGTTAAGTGAGGTGCGGTCGGAAAATGGGCAAACTTAGTTAGCTTAAGTCGGAAAATTAGCGGATCTATAGTTGCGCTTTTAATTGTTGGGCAACGACACATCTAGTAAGGGAAAGTCGGAAAATGCGCGAACTTAATCCTAGATGATCGGAAAATTTGCTGGTTTATCGGCAGTGCTCGTATTCGATCGGTAATGGCTCTACTAGTAAGTTCGCTCTTTATAGCTCCAGGGTAGTTTGCCTACAAATTACATACCCAAGTCGGAAAATACTCAAATTACCTCATTTCGGAATCATTGCCTGACATTTTCAAGTCGAGCGCAAGTAGGTATAGCCTCTGTTGGGCCACCCCCCACCACTATCCCCTTTAAACCTGTCTGGAACCGCTTTGAACCGGTCTGAACCGGTCTGAAACCGCTTTGAACCGGTTTGCAGTTCCAGACCGGTTCAAAGGGGGTAGTGGTGGGGGGTGGCCCAAGAGAGGCTATACCTACTAATGCAAAATTAGTCACTTTACGGCGGAGTTACAAAGAAGTAACTAACGGGAAAACTAACTGCAAGAGATTCCTTAGTGAAAAACTCGAGATGGGTCTACTCTAATTATTTAAAAAACGGCGAAAATGTTAATACAACTGATATAGTTATTGACGACAGGATAATAACGAAGCGGACGAATCTAAAGATGTTAATAAAGCATGAGTAAAGGCTAGTAATTAAATCTAGGGACGATAACAAGAGGGAGTAAGTTACACTTCATGATCATCACTCGAAAAATGTTTGAAATCATTCGCAGTGTTGTAAGTCAAACGGTTTTGCTGAAATCCGCGAGGTACGGTCGGAAAATGGGCAAACTTCGCTTAAATCGGAAAATTCGCGGATCCATAGTGACGCTTGTAAGTGTTTGACAATGACTGATCTAGTAAGGGAAAGTCGGAAAATGCGCAAGCTTAATTCGCTTAAGTCGGAAAATTAACGGATCTATAGTTGCGTTTTTATTGTTTGGCCATGACTGAACTAGTAAGGGGAAGTGCGATCTTAATCCTCGTTGGTCGGAAAATTCGCTGGTTTATCGGCAGTGCTCGTAATGGCTCTACTAGTAAGTTAGCTCGGGCGCCAGTTTCTATAGAATTACCTATCGTTGAAGCTTCAGGATAGTATTAAAATCCAGAAGAAGTTAACTACACAAGTCAAAAAAATACTCTTTATTCCCATATCATTGGGTAATGTATACAAATCAAGCGAACAAATAGTTACACTAATTTAGCGGAAGAGGCAGAAGCAAATGGAAAGTAACTGAAAAGTTAAGGAGAATCTAGTCTACATATTTACAACACAGAAGAGTCTAGCAGACCTCATTCACTCCTTTTCCAATTTCCCTAAGTGCAAAATCTGAAATGTGTCTACTGTAATAAAAACGGAGATATTAGTGAAACATGTTGCTTACAAGAAGATAATACAAACGCAGTAACGAGGAGTATGTGCAATCAAAGTAGGGAAATACAAAGCGGCGTTAAGCGAATCTGTTGATAAAATGAATTAGCTTCGTGAGCGTTGTGAGCTATCGGAAAATGTCTGAAATTATTGGCAGAGTTGGAAAATAACAAATTACATGAAAATGTGCTAGGTACGGTCGGAAAATTCGCCTCTTTTTTTGGCTAGGGTCGGAAAATTCATAAAAAAAATTGTTGTACTTGCAATTGATTGGTTGAAGTAAGGCTTCATGGTCGGAAAATGTACGATCTTAATCCTCGAATGTCGGAAAATACACGGGTTTATCGGCAGTGCTCGCCTTCGACAGGTAATGGCTTCAGTAGTAAGATCACTCAGGCGCTAAGTCACACAAGGCGCACTAAGTCATTTATTTCTATATCATTGGGTAATTAATGTCTACAAATCAAGCGAACAATTAGTTACTCTAATTTAACGGTAGAGGCAGAAGGAAATGCAAAGTAACTGGACAGTTAAGGAGAATCTAGTCTACATATTTACAACAGAAATTAGTTAGAACGAACTATTTGACTTATTTTCCAATTATCCTAAACAAAAATTTCAATATGTCTCTATTTTAGCTAGGTATCTACAAAAGCTGGAAATTTTAACAAAACTGTCATAGTTCTTTACAATAAGATAATACACAAACGGACTAAAGTGGAATACGTGTAATCAACGTGGGGACGTTAGATGCGACAGTAACTATATCTAAGGATACAGTGAGTTAGTAATAACGCGTGATCGACTATCGGAAAATGCGTGAAATTATTAACGCAGTTGGAAAACAAAAAATTTATATTGAAATCTGCGAGGTATGGTCGGAAAATTGCCCAATGTTACTCGCTATAGTCGGAAAATTCGCACATTTTTCAGTGTCACTTGCAACTCATTGGTTCAATTGAGGCAGGACAGTAGGGAAACGTGCGAAGGTCGGAAAATTCGCTGGTTTATCGGCAGTGATAGTATTCGACCGACTCTTAGTAAGTTCGCTCGGGCGCCAGATTCTATAGAGCTTGCTGTCTTTAGAGCTCCGGGATAGTTATAAAACTCAGGATGATTATTAATGGAAATGAGTATTACTTTATTTCGAAATCATTGGTTAATTTCCGCAGATCAAACGGAAAATTAGTTAATGTGGCGGAGGAGGACAAATGAAAAGTAACGGGTAAGCTAAGGGAACTCTAGTCTACATATATACAACAGTTTTTCCATCTTTTCCAATTTTCATAAGTGGAAAATTCCGAATGTGTCTACTATAACTAAAAAGAAGAGAGTTCAATAAGACTAATGTAGTTTCTGTTTGTAATGAATGTAACAGAGAATATGTGCAATCAGCAGTAACCAAATCTAGAGATACAATGATACAAATACCAATGATCATATCGAAATCTGAGAGGTAAGGTCGGAAAATTCGCATACCGTATTCGCTAGGGTCGGAAAATTCGTTGGCATTTGCAATTGATTGGTTGAAGTAAGGCTTGATGGTCGGAAAATCTGCGAAGTTCGGGAAATTCGCGAATGATCGACCGGTACTGGCTCTGCCAGTACTGAGCAGGCGGAAAATGCGCGATCTTAATCCGAGGAAGATCGGAAAACTCGCGGTTTTCCACAAATCAAGACAGAAAATGAACATAATTAAACAACTAAATGAACGTTACGTCAAAGGGGATTCTTACATGATTTCTCCAAGGAGGCGAGGATGGCTGTTACGAGAGGCGACCGAAGCCCTGGCGACCTACCCACTGACTGGCTCACTCAAAAAAAAAAGCCCCCGATTGATATGACCGCTTGAATTGATATTTTGTAGGTCGCGTATTCGGCGGTAGTGTGGAACTTGTAGGAATTGCGACCTACCTCGCCTTGCAGGTGGGCTTGAGTTTGATAACCGCGAAGCGGATGTTAATTATTGCAAAAGGTGTAATTGCAGGTCAGTAACTGGTGGTAAATTAGGTCGCGACAATATACACGATCCATCCGCGAATCCCGACACATCCTCGATTCCCCTTTGCGCCTGCGCGTCGAACACAATTTCCCTGAATGCGTATCGCGTTGCAGGAGTACGTGTGCGGCGACAAGGGCGTGAAATGCGAATGGGGCAGGGCGATAAACGTCGCCAACCGTTACGTGTACGCGAGCCAGCCGAACAGGGACAGGATCCTCATCATCTCGAAGGTGCAGATGGTGGTCGTCGACGTCGTCAGCACGGACAAGTTCCCCGTCGACCTGCACCACGTGCCGCACCTCGACCAGGTGTGGGTGCTCAACTGGAGGTCGCCGAACAACACCGGCATCAAGACCATTCAGGTAGGCGACGCACAATGCTCCGAGATCGATAGATGCGCGCGCATGTTGTGGTGAGGCGAGTACGCGTGCGTATTGACAGGCCCACTGGTGGTAACGGTCACTGTTCTTATTGCTTTAACAGGTGTCTTAGTAGGGCAGGCTTTAAGAGAAGCTGGTGTGGCTCAAGGTACGAAATGTTTGCAGACCATTCCAAGCAAGTTAAAAAATTAAAGACAGTGCTCCTTCTTCTTCTTCTAATACTTCTTGGAGATGTGTACATTTGTTAACCCTGAGGTTGTCTCTGCATTTTTCCTGAGAGGTAGATTGCCAACTATCTCTCCATCTTTTAGGTGGCTGTTCTGTGGTCTGCCCTCGTCCATCCGTCGTACGTGGTTGTACCACTGCCTTCGCCATCTTACTATATCTTGTATTCCACATTGCACTCTGATGTATGTGTTTATTACTCTATCCCATCTTGTTTTACGATAGTCTTCTGACTCTCCTGGTCTCACTCGGGGGCCTGCCATTTATCTCACCGAATGGAAATTCCAGAACAATCTCGTCCTTTCCCGAATGTTCTAGGACTTCCAGGAAATCTATCAGTTCGCCAAATTCTTGTCATTTCGAAGTTCCCAGAAGCGACACTTCCCGACGGGTACTTTTTCTTAGGCCATAAGGATAAGGTCGTTTCGTTGGAATATTAAGAATGTTTCCCAGGCAAACCCCGTCAAACGTCATTGTCTATTAACTGTCTATGCAGCGCATCGCGTCGGGTCAGCTGCGCCGTACGTAACGTCGTCACTAACGAAATTGTTCTTTGCGCAGCCACTAAACTTTTAAATCAATCCCCCAGGTCATCAGGGACGCGGGCCAGAAGAGGAAACACCACACCGTCCACCCGGAACCGATCGACGGCCAGTTCGATCTAGTGACAGGACTATTCATCCCGTCGCCGTTCCAAGTAAGTTCGAGGATAGTCCGTGAGTTATCGTCGTCGTTGTTGTAGCGATTTAAATTATCCCTCGCCGGGAATCCGTGAAATCCACTCAAAATTTCATTAAGATCCTATCAAAGTTTCTGACGTTACGCGCGCCGAGATTAATCTCTTATCTTATGTTTGCCGGAACTAACATTAAAGCGCTTTATGAAATTAGAATTTTAAGTTCGCTACTGACTTCTCTCCAGTTTAAATATGTGCTCGGAGTTTGTGTTTGAACGAGACGGGAGGGAGGGGGGAGCTTTTCGCTGCCTTTAAATGTGGAGTTTAGAGGGAGAGAGGCACTATTTGGACGAAGGAAGGACAACTTCGCTGGGGAAGATAACGGGGTTCTTTGTTGAAAGAAATCTACTTAAACTTCGTTTGTACAGTTTGTAAAGTGCTGTTAACAGTCTGGGTAAGTTCCAAATGAGAGAACTGAAGCTCCAAAAGATTTAGAACTTCTGGAGAAGGTTTTTAAAACTCCGATGTTATTGAATCTTCATCCAGTTATTGCATTACACGCTTTTAACAATCTGGAAAACTAAATTTCGACTTTCTACTGAAAATATGGCTGAAACACCTTAACAGGCATTGAAACTGAAACAACCAACTCATTTTATACTTTCTAATACTCACTGGATATTAGTTTTTAGGTGTAATTTCACCCACTCATTTTATTTTACACTTTACAGTGTTCAATGTATCCAATATTGATCATCCAGAAATATGCTTAACGTGTCAAAACAATCTGGGTAAGTTCCAAGTGAGAACTGAAAGCTCCAAAACCTTTAGAACTTCAGGAGAAGGTTTTTGAAACTCCGAGTTTATTGAGACTTTATCCAGTTATTGTATTACACGCTTTTAACAATCTGGAAAACAAAATTTCCAATTTTCTACTGAAAATATGCCTGAAACACCTTAACAGGCATTGAAATGGAACCAACCCACTCATTTCATACTTTCTAATACTCACTGGAACTCAGTTTTTGGTGTAATTTCATCCAATCACTTTACTGTGTTCAATGTATCCAATATTGCTCATCCAGAGATATGCTTAACGTGCCAAAACAATCTGGGTAAGTTCCAAGTGAGTTCAATAGTACTTCATGTGAGAACTGAAAGCTTCAAAAGCTTTAGAACTTCTGGAAAAGGTTTTTGAAACTCCGACCTTATTGAAACTTCATCCAGTTATTGCATTACACGCCTTTAACAATCTGGAAAACAAAATTTCCAATTTTCTACTGAAAATATGCCTGAAAGACCTTAACAGTCATGGAAATTGAAACAACCAACTCATTTTATACTTTCTAATACTCACTGGAACTCAGTTTTTAGGTGTAATTTCATCCAATCACTTTACTGTGTTCAATGTATCCAATATTGCTCATCCAGAAATATGCTTAACGTGTCAAAACAATCTGGGTAAGTCCCAAGTGAGTTTAATAGTACTTAATGTGAAAACTGAAAACTCCACAAGTTTTAGAACTTCAGGAGAAGGTTTTTGAAACTCCGATCTTGTTGAAACTTCATCCAGTTATTGCATTACACGCTTTTAACAATCTGGAAAACAAAATTTCGATTTTCTACTGAAAATATGCCTGAAACACCTTAACAGGCATGGAAATTGAAACAACCAACTCTTTTTTATACCCTCTCATATTCACTGAAACTCTGTTTTTAGGTGTAATTTCATTCAATAACTTTCTTGTGTTCAATGCATCCAATATTGCTCATCCAGAAGTATGCTTAACGAGTCAAAACAATCTGAGTAAGTTCCAAGTGAGTTCAGTAGTACTTCATGTGAGAACTGAAAACTCCAAAAGCTTTTGAACTTCCGCAAAAGGTTTTTGAAACTCCAATCTGATTGAAACTTCATCCAGTTGTTGCATTACACGCTTTTAACAATCTGGAAAACCAAATTTCGATTTTCTACTGAAAATATTCCTGAAACACCTTAACAGGCATGGAAATTGAAACAACCAACTCTTTTTTATACCCTCTCATATTCACTGAAACTCTGTTTTTAGGTGTAATTTCATTCAATAACTTTCTTGTGTTCAATGTACCCAATATTGCTCATCCAGAAGTATGCTTAACGAGTCAATACAATCTGAGTAAGTTCCAAGTGAGTTCAGTAGTACTTCATGTGAGAACTGAAAACTCCAAATGCTTTAGAACTTCCGCAAAAGGTTTTTGAAACTCCAATCTGATTGAAACTTCATCCAGTTGTTGCATTACACGCTTTTAACAATCTGGAAAACCAAATTTCGATTTTCTGTTGAAAATATTCCTGAAACACCTTAACAGGCATTGAAATTGAAACAACCAACTCATTTCATACATTCTAATACTCACTGGAACTCAGTTTTTAGGTGTAATTTCATCCAATCACTTTACTGTGTTCAATGTATCCAATATTGCTCATCCAGAAATATGCTTAACGAGTCAAAGCAATCTGGGTAAGTTCCAAGTGAGTTCAATAGTACTTAATGTGAGAACTGAAAGCTCCAAAAGCTGTAGAACTTCTGGAGAAGGTTTTTGAAACCCCAATCTTATTGAAACTTCATCCAGTTATTGCATTACACGCTTTTCAACAATCTGTTGAAAAAACGTGAGAAGTTAAACTGTCAGCTATTTGCATGAAACACTTAATGAAACTCCAATCTGGTTGAATGGCACTTAAGAACTTAATTGGGAAGCAACATAAAAAAATTATTGGCTGTGTTTTTGGTGTAATTTGTTCTTACCAGCTCGTTAAAACTTTCAATTAGTTTCAGTTTTCGAAGTAGGCGAAATAAATTTTAGTGAAACTTCTCTTATTTGCTTCAGGAAGTGCTCTTAACAACCTGAACTATTTTCAGTAAGTTCAGTAAAAATGTCTAATCATGTAAAAACTGCCAGAAGCTTAAGTTTCTTCAAACTTCGATTTCATTACAAGAATGTGTCATTGAAAAAGTATCACTGAAATATGCCAGAGACACCTCAACGAGCGTGAAAGTTTAAATTTTGTAGAGTGCCTTAACTGCACGTATTTCTTTCAGAAAGTGTTCCAAAGAGTCTGGATGAGTTTTAATCGGATGAGTAAAGTTATCTCGAATAACGTTGTAAGACATATCAGAACTGAAAACTTTACCAAATTGAAAATTTCGTAATGAAGTTACCTAAACGCCTCGACTTCCATTAAAACTCAGACCTGGTCGAAAACTCCACGACGAAAAATTTTACCTACCCACACCTGCTCGTTCAATAAACTTCACTTTAACGAGCTTTAAGAGTTTTAAGAAAATCGCCGAAACCGCAACTCCCGAATCGGGATTCCCCCACCTTATCTCCCTTCCCTTACCGTTACCCGCTCGCCTGATTAATCGCGACCTCATTTTTCGCAGGAGTTATCGCATTACAGCTTCAAGTACGGCTACGTGACGCACACTAATCAGAGGGGCTTATACAAATTAGACTTGGTAAATTTGCGGTACACCAGATCGGTGGATCTGACGCCTTATAATTGCGTACCGGCTCAAGTTCGATTCTCCGCCCTATGTAAGTATAACTCGGGGGAGGGGGGGAAGATTTAACGACGAAAAGGGTGAATAATCGTAGATTCAGTCGAATCGGTTGACGATTAATCGGTTAATCGATTGTGGGTGATCGATTAATCGGTCAAAATCGATTGTGGGTGATCGATTAACCGCGATTTCCAGACGGGATGGTCGTTATGCAATGCCTCGAGCCGGTCACGAAGCGACCGACCGGACAGCTCGTCCTCGATTATCTGACCGACAGCGTGATCGGGACTAAACCGAACCTCCCGGGCGTCCCGTACATCTCTCCGGACTCCAGGAAGCTGGTCACACTCGACAGGACCAACGCAGGAGCCACCCTCATCGTCCAGGAGATAACTTGTAAGTTACAAACTGAGTTCCTAACCGATTTAAGTAGGTATATCCATGTTGTTGCAAGAAGTTGGCATGTAACTCGCAGGGAACGTCAGGGAGATGAGTTTAAGGTCGGTGGCTGATTTTTAGGTCGTTAACTCTAATACTTTTCGATTTATCGCCATTTTACGTTTTTGGAAAACTTACCCATCTGCTAGCTGCAAAAAATTAAATTTTCGAATTTCGTCAGTAAACTAATATGGAACGTCAGGGAGATGCTTGTAAGGTTGCTGGCTGCTTTTTAGGTCGTTAACTTCAATATTTTTCGATTTATGGCCATTTTACGTTTTTTGAAAAGCAGGTCGTCCATCTTTTGCAAGAAATTAAATTTTCGAATTTCGTCATGAAACTCGCAGGGAAGGTCAGGGAGATGCTTGTAAGGTTGCTGGCTGCTTTTTAGGTCGTTAACTTCAATATTTTTCGATTTATGGTCATTTTACGTTTTTTGAAAACCTATCCATCTTGTTACAAGGAATTAAATTTTCGAATTTCGTCATGAAACTCGCAGGAAACGCCAGGGAGATGCTTTTAAGGTCAGTGGCTGAGTTTAAGGTCGCTAACTTCAATACTTTTCGATTTATCACCATTTTACTAATTTTGAAAACTTATCCATCTTGTTGCAAGAAATTAAATTTTCTAATTTCGCAATGAAACTCTCAGGGAACGTCAGGGAGATGCTTATAAGGTTGCTGGCTGAGTTTTAGGTCGTTAACTTTAATACTTTTCGATTTATAGCCATTTTACGTTTTTTGAAAACCTATATCCATCTTTTGCAAGAAATTAAATTTTGGAATTTCGTCATGAAATTCGCATGGAACGCCAGGGAGATGCTTGTAAGGTCGCTGGCTGAGTGTTAGGTCGCTAACTTCAATACTTTTTGATTTATGGCCATTTTACGGTTTTTGAAAACCAGTCCAACCTTATTGCAAGAATTTAAATTTTAGAATTTCGACATGAAACTCGCAGGGAGCGTCAAGGAGATGGTTGTAAGGTTGCTGGCTTATTTTTAGGTCGTTAACTTCAATACTTTTCGATTTATGGCCATTTTACGTTTTTTGAAAACCAGTCCATCCTTATTGCAAGAATTTAAATTTTCGAATTTCGTCATGAAACTCACAAGGAACGTCAGGGAGATGCTTGTTAGGTCGATGGCTAAGTTTAAGGTCGCTAACTTCACTACTTTTCGATTTATGGCCATTTTACGTTTTTTGAAAACCAGTCCATCTTATTGCAAGAAATTAAATTTTCGAATTTCGTCATGAAACTTACATGGAACGTCAGTGAAATGATTTTAAGGTGAGTGGGTAAGTTTTAGGTCCTAACTTCAATACTTTTCAATAAGTATAGTCTCCTAACAGCGTCAATGTAGGCTTCATCAATACCATTGGTTTTCATGCAAGGCCATAACTTACTGAATGATACTGTATCGTATGCCTTTTTCAAATCGACAAATACCAAAGCTCTTCCTCTTTCTCCTCGTTTTTCTATCAATTTCTTCAATGTGAGCCCTGAGCCCATTCTGCTCTTCTGAATCCGTAAACTACTCTACAGTTTAACACCCTGCCATATAGATGTGCCACTGAAGACATTATGCTTATGTTTAATGGTTCTTCGCCCAATAAACATTTGTTGTAGTAAACTATTAGCTAAGAGATCCATAACAGCATCAGGCACTGCTTTCACAGTTCGATTCAAGTACGCACTAAGTCAAATCCTTCCCGTCTTACCGAACAATCTTGAACTACTTTATCGCAACTCTCTTTAACTGTAACTTCCAGCCGACGGACTGGTCTTCACGTTCGACGTCAAGACGACCCTCAATATATCCGACATCACCTTCTACCCCAGTCAGACCACTCACAGCTACGACATCTACGCGAGCGCCGAGGACAAGGAGGACATCCTCTTCTTGAACCTGTTGAACGGTGAGGCCGGTGATCTGGGGAGTCGTGAGAGTTTACGATGAAGGTCGTTCTGTTTCAGGGAAGGTCGAAATAATCACCGGAGTTGGTAAGGCGATCCCACAGGAGCTCACCAGATGGAACAATCCCAACAGGCCGATAAGTGGATCAGGTAGAAGTGGTGAAGAAGATTTTAGGGTTATCGAAATGTGATTAGTTCTGCGGCTGTCACATACTGTAGTATGTGGCTACTATGTGGCCTGATGTGGGAACAAGATAATTGACCAGCTCTTATAGAGAGCAAATGCTCATTAAAACTTCCCCTCTTCTCCAGGAGGAAAAACAGATTCTGGTCTTTTCAAAGATTGAACTTTCCCAAACAGAACAGCTTCTTAAATTTTACTCTAAATGCTCTCGAATACAAATTTCAATGTTTGCCGTTGTTCTCCAGGAAAAGAACTTGTTTTCAATCTTTCCCAGAAATAAAGTTCTTTTATCCATTTTGTAGAGTAAGCAAAACCTAATTGAAGTTTCTTCTTTTGCTCCAGAAGACCAGATAACTTCAATCTTTTACTGACACAAAGTTGTAACTTTCCCCAAAAAATGCTGCTATTTTCAATCTGTCCTATTTTCGTAAGAACTCAAACAAACTTTATACTTTGTCATTGTTCTCCACGAGACAAACTTAATTAAGATCTTTTCATGAATTAAGTTTAGTGACTCAAACTTCTTTCTACCACAAAAGATGGTAGCGTCAGTCTTTACAGAAACCAAGTTTGAACCTTCCCCAATTAGAACGTCTTCAATCTGCCCCGACATTTCTAGAATTCAAAACAAATATCAATCTTTGCCGTTGAATTCAACACAAATTTCAACCTTTTACAGAAAGCAAAACTTAACTGAAACTTCTCCTCTTCCTCCAGATTCCTATTTCACCCTTTCCCAAAAAGTTAAGCTTCTAATATCGATCTGTTCCCAATTTTCTGGAATTCAATACTCTTCATACATTGGCGCGCTATGTCCTGTAGAGATCGGTCGACCGTAAAGGAAACTGTAATTATCGATAATGTACAATGCGCCATCTCTTTTCTACCCAGTGCAACACAGCCTTTCATAGGGATCCATATCCCTTGTGGAGCACAGAAATCGATTTCTAACCCCACCACAGCGTTTTCAATAACAGCATTCACAGTTACAATCAAAAATCATATCAGCTTTTCCTTGTTTCCAGGTTTCAGTACGCCCTACGGCCCTATTCTATTGAAATGCGTCGGAAATCAACAAGAGCGAAAGAGAGAGACTAATAGTAGTTCGTTAGTATGACAGAGAAGGAAGTTTTGCAACGTTGCCGGCCGGTGTGCGGAGCGGATGACTGTGATGTTTCGCGAGGTAGCAACGTCGCAAAAGTTCTTTCTCTGTTTAGCCAACGAGAAAAATATGGCCTTTCTTTCGCTCTTATATTGCGACTCTGTAGAAACGGTCTGTATATATACATATTGATTCGATTTTCCCTTCGTAGGTTTGTTCGGCCAGTACATGGTGTCGCCCTCCAGCGAAGCCCTATTCGTGATCAACGGTCGCTCGAGGACGGTCAACTGCGAGATAGGGAGCGTCTCTCATCCGAGTCAGATCGTATGGACGACTCTGAAGTTCCACTAGTGCAACTCAACGTCAGATCTGCACTTACACACACTCTCACACTTACACAAGTACTTCTAAACATTGCCATAAGACACTAAGAGTAACCATATGTAGTCATAATGAGTATTTTTTAAATAAGCAAGTTTCCTTTTGTCAGATGTTACCGGAACGAGTGCCAGTCCCTAAAACAATATATATGTATATTCGATTAATATGTGTCAAAGTGGCGGATGCTTAAGTTTATTTTTTTAATTGTCTCGTCAAATTTGTTTATATTTTTGTAACAGTATCTGATCGTAAGGAAATTTAGTTAATTAAGTAAGTGTTCATGTAAATATAACTAAACAGAAATTAGAGCTAGAGATAAGGTTGAAATGGCGACGCCCGCAGGTATAAATTGACACTTTTTAAATATTTTTAACACACACAGACACACTCAAAGATATATTTTGCGAAAAGTAACAAACAGTTAGCAGCGCGTTCCTTCGTTACCAGTACTACATATAGACTTCACCGAAGAGAAACACGTACTTATTGTAACATTTCAGGATATTTTACTAGTGTACTTAGTTACTTAGTGATATTAATCTAGGGTAGTTACTGATTATCAAGGTAGTCGTAACCGAGTGATATACAAATATGAGGACTGACATTTACGATACAAAAATATATAAAAAAAGAGAACATCTTGATAATGAGTAGTATTCAACAAAGTCTATATAAATGTTGAACCCTTTGCCATATCAAACAAAGAACTATTTATTATCGGTATGAAAAGATGTGTAATCAAATCGTTGACAGAACAGGATTAACATTGTTGAAACGTTAGAAACTACAGGAAAATATTAATTTCACTTCAATTTCATACGTACTCTTGGACTGTCGAGGGAACTCTGGACGGTAGGCGCACAGAAGAAATATTTTTAGAATATACAGTGAATAACAACTTCAATATCTCGGACTTTCCTCGACACACTCACCTGCATCTTCAAAACGACGGCGATGTACCTGAAATACACTTCATTGTTAAATCGGCAGAAATTTAAAACTTCTCTCAAAACTCTTACGGATGGTGTACTTCGAGGTACGTCCGCCGCTCTCCTCTGCTAGTTTATTTTCGATTGGAGTATCTCGTAGATAGACGCTAGGAACTACCTAAATAGTACTACTCTCCTCTCTAATTCTCGTACCATATGCCTTTTGTTCGGCTAGCTTTTTCTCTGTATATCTTACAAAATGTCCGCCTTTATACAAGCTTACAGATGTTGTTTGTTGTATCACAGAAGAAGCTTATCATTGTATATTATATTATATTAAATATAGGTATTATGGTACAATATTGTTTATACAAAAATTAAAAATAAACAATTTCATTAAACGTTTGATGGTTTGAAATTCGACTGCATGGTTACGATTAATTGCATTTTTGACGCTTTAAGTTTGTTTATAACGGACGTCATCAAAATATCGTTAATATGTGTTCAACTTCCACTTTCAGTACAGCTAAATGAAATGGTATCTTTAACTTTTGAGTTTATAATAGTATCAATTTGAATTTGGACAGTTTTGTAGGCATTTGTTTGGTTTTTGGTTAGATCGGTGTATCATACTAGTGTGTACCGGAGCTGTACCGATACGTACCGAATGTGTGGATAAACAATATTTGGTAAGTAGGTTCTGTGTAGAATTTTTATTTGAAAATGTACCAGGGAACACATGTGGAGAAACTAAAAATTGGTAATCTCTATCAAGATATAGTTAATTACAACTACAACTCTACAACCAACTATTATACAGCTGTGAGTAACCTAACCAGTTGTAGCTATGTTTAAACATTTTTTCATTACTTTGATTTTAGTTGTTATGGTAGATTCTTCTATTCTATACTAATTATTTCCTCTCACTTGATTCTATTTATTTTGTTAGATATATCTACTGCCAAATTTAAATAATGGTTGTGATGTGCTGGTATTGCTCATATTGACTATAGCTGATTGTTTTTTTGAAATGTAAGCAATGTTTAAATTGTGTTTCCATGTAGATAAATTGATACAATACCAATAATGTTGGTATTCGCATCTGAAATCTATAATTACGATAGCTTAAAGTTGATTTAAAATGTTTAGGTAATATTACCAACATCAGCAATATCAGCAATAGGGGGAGCTATAATCTCAACATGAGTGCCGTCTATAACACTTTATTACGTCTCCTGCACCTCATCGTGCATAAAACATGATATTAAAATAACAAATATTGTGAAAACCCAAGTAGCTTTAGCATTCTAAATAGTACTTACTCTCTTATTACTTTATTTTTGTCGTCGACACTTGTGGGAAATTTTACTCACTTCTCTTTAAAGGTGTGTTAATTAACTCACTTCAACAACAGCATGTACATTATTTTAAGCTTTGAATGCAATGGAATTGTGCCTCTTTGAGGTATATGTAGGTAGGTAAGGTTGTAATTCGCTTATGAGCATTCCTACGTTTATTAATTATTCCACCCAAACGAAACATTTGTTTAAATGCTGCTTTGGTATTTCAAATCAGGCCTCGCAGATTTTTTCTAATAATTCTTGTCGTGCTCCTCAAATAAACAATTTGTAGCGCAATGAAAAATTACAGAAATATATGCCATTTTTGAGCTATTAAACATTAACAAAAATGTTGAAGATTTCTTGAACATGTTCGTCTGGACCAAAATGAGAACGTATCGATGGTCTGATAACTCAAAAACTGTCTACATGATTCATGTTTTTATTTATATTGCAATGTTTTACATCAATTACATCTTCTCGTTTGCTTCCACAAGAGTAGCAATACACATAATTCTGTGAGAATTCTTTTTTTAACACCACTGATGTCTTTCTGGTGTTTACAGACCCACAGAAGGCTTGCTGTAAATATTTACGACAAATGGTAGATCCATAAACAAAATCTGAAATGGTAAACGGGGCTTCAATATATTCAAATCCTTGGAGAATAGTAAAGTTTATTCCTAAAATGACTGTAAGAATTAATCCTTCTATAGTTTTGGAGTAATTATTTTCTATAAGGCTATGAGGAGCTCAGGTTACAGTTAACGAGAAACCGTAACTTATTATTTCTTTACGATAATGTTCAGAAATGCATTTATGCTTACGAGGCTTACAGATTTAACTACGATCGCTACAGATCTGTTCAGAATCGCAGCCTAAGTTTCATTTGCAGGTTTGGACTTTTTTTCTTATTTATATTAACTTTCCTTCAGCTACTATGGTTATTTAGGACTGTGTGTGTTAGTACTAATGTTCCTTTATCCTTTAGTTGACTTAGTGTATTGGCGAGTCTGTCATTCTTTTTTGCTAAATTATTTTGGAAGCGAAGCTTGTCATGCAGTAAGCGTGTGCAAAGGCTAGCCGTGCAACAGTGAGAGTGAACTCCTTTGAAGCTGAAATTCTTAGCGTTTATCTATATCTTTAATGTTTGAGCTACTTAGGGGCTAGTCTAGTGATTGAATGTTGTCATAATTTAGATGGTTGAATACAATGCAATGAGATTGGATTGATTTGAAATTTTTGAATGCGAATCTAATTTATTATGAAAGAAATGGATGTTATGTTGGTTAAGACTACAGTTGAAAAAGATATATATGCTGAGTGTATTCTTGTCTGGCAGAGGTCCGAGTCCTCTATCTTGAACTTCTCACTCAACTTCAGCCTCACAATGTTTTTAACCTCTGTTTTGGATAACTTTGGGAAATGTTCGAACAACGGTTAGTTCGAATTTAGCGCGCGATCACGGGACGCGAAACCCGTACGTCTCTCCTTTTCTCGTTCCGAGCGTCCCGTGCCCGGCCGCCGCCGGCGGCGGGGATACGGTACGGGAGCGGAGCTGTCACACGTCAGTTCGGTGATTGTACGTGTGTGGTGTGGTGTGTGTGTACGAGGTGTACGAAAACAAGTGAAAACCCAATCGAAGGATCCCACACTGTAGAAACGGAACCCTCGATCGAAGCGACCGACATGAGGCGACAGTCGTGATCCGCAGGTGTCGCGGTATTAGAGAGAAGAGAGAGAGAGCGCGAGACGGCACGGCCTTGTGCTGTTTGACAACTACACACCAACACCGTCGTTCGTTAACACACCCAAAAGCGGCGGATATCTCCACGGACCTCGTCTCGTCCCGATCGACGCAGCGAGATGCAGGCGATCAAGTGTGTCGTCGTCGGCGACGGGTGAGTAGGGCTCCGACGACCCCCCCAACGGGGGGCCGCCATGGTCTAAGTCGACGCCTACATCCTCGTCCCGGACGGGACGTCGGGACGTGTTTGCGAGATCGTTGCGGCACTTGTGGCTCGGCCCGAGGGTCACTTGCCCCCGCCGAGACAATTAAAAGTTGAATGGTATTCGTTGTAACGACGACTTCCTTCCTTCTCTTTCCCTCCGCTCGCGGTGCTCGACGAGTCGGATCGTCGTCACGCGGAGGGGGTCAAGGTGCCAGTTAATTGGTAATTAGGTTCGGGGCCTTCCTGTGCCGCAAGCGGATAGTACTCGGTGCGCCCTTAGACAAGAGAGAATTGTTAAATGTTTACTTAAGCCACTTCGCCTATATATTGCAACTTTTCTCATAAGTCATAAAGGTGTTGTAAACGCAAGGGGGCAAGGATAAACCAAGTGCCCCAGAGGCAGAAGTGGCTTAAGTACACATTCACGAGACTTTTCGCTCCCAAACGAATTTAAATGTTCGACCCGAATCCGAAGATCGTATTTTATGCACCCTTGTAGCTTAAAACACCATCATCCCCAGAAGAAAGTAGGAAATTTTGGCCCAAACGCAAAGATGGCCAACGTTTAGTTTAGGAACTTCTGACTTGTGGAGACCATACTAACAAAGACATCTCATCGATGGCACGTGCAACACTTCTCTCTCGGAGATATACACTTCAGCCGTTATCATACTGTGCGATCGAATAAAAAATAGTCAAAGTAGGCCATGAGCTAAAATACGCATGTCTTTTCCTAAAATTCTTCTTCTTCAGGTTAATAATTACAAATGTCAAGTTGACGTACATTGACACGAGACGATCAAAAACTTTCTTTTAGAATCGTATTTTAGAAATGGAGTGAAGCTGGAAAACGGTGAATGGCAATATTCGTATGTTGCCTGTTACGAAGAATTCCAGGAACATTTTCCTGCCGAAGCTGCCAATCACTCGTATGACGTCAAAAATTAACTTCAAGTTTGACTTTGTCAGTGTCAAGTAGTATTTTCCATTGTTTGTATTTTTAAATTTAGGAACTAAGGAAAGACATGCGGCTTTTTTTCCATGGCCTGCTTTGACTATTTTTTTTATTCGATCGCGCTGTACTTTCAGAATTGTCTTAACAACTTTCTTTGTCCTCTCGAATGCTACATACTGTTCCGAATTGCAAAAATAGAGAAGTTCGTAAAGTAGGCATTTACCAGAAGGACTGGAGGATATGTCCAGAAGGACATATTTCATGCACTCTTACATGAAGGGTACTTTCAGGTTAAAACATACCGTCATTCCGGAAGAAACTAGATAATTTTGATAATTGATGAATTTCAATTTTGAAGTTTGTTTGTAGTGTAGTAATTGTCTTACCCCACACCTTTTAACCGATGAGGACGTTACCCCTTTAGGGCTTGCTCCAATTATTTAATTATTGTTCTTGTTCGACGTGTGATAAGTGTGGACCACATTTTGACCGTATTTGTCCCTTTGGCTTTATTTTGTGACGTCTCACATGTTGTACAAGTACAGCCCGAAAACGTTTATATTGTGAGCCTGATGATGACTTCGAGCAAGTCGAAGCTGGTCGTTCTGGTTTAGTACATTATTTGGCGAAGACTTAGTGTTTTCTTCTGGGCTACATTTACCATGGCGAACTTTGGGAAACTGGACAACCTTCTGTCGTCAAATTTCCATTGTTTTGTTTTCTGTTCATCTAGTTACTTATGTTACTTAGTTACTCTAGTACGATATTAGAGTAAGCTATGATTTTTAAATTAGGTTGGCAACACCAACTCCCATAGCCTACTCGTTTCATTTGAATTGTCAAAGTGACTCGCTGTGAAAATTAGAGGTTATGTAAACATTTTGATAATTATAATTAGGGAATGTATTTTGGAAATCATCTACGCACCGTTGTATGGAATACTTCCATTCGCCATTTTCTTGCCGTTCGGCGTTCTTAAAATAACTCTCCGTAAGAAAAATCTTATGCTCTTTGGAGGGTCACTTTGACATTTCAAATGAAACTGTCAGTAGTTGGTGTTGCCAACCTAATTTAAAATCATAGCCTAGTCTGATTATAAGTTTAAATGATCATGGTACTTACTAGAGACCATACTAACCCAAAGATAAAGTCACTATCGAGTGACTTTATATAAAGTAGCGCAATTCGGGCGCCATTTTGATTCCAAAATTACGCGGTAAATTCAAATGTTGGACAAATGGTGCTATTTGGTTGCATATCTTTGAAAAAAATGACATGTATGACATGACATGACATGACAAACAACCAAAGTCCAAAATGCGATTTGCATTCGACTGTATGTGGAGTAGTCTGTAAAATTTGTAGGAGAAATCGAAACTAAAACTTGTAATGGCAATTAAGCTATTAAGTTATTTAATTAACTTAATTAAGCAATTAAGTTAATGCAAAGACGGTCATCCTTTAATTTAGGTACTTCTGGCCTATGGAAACTATACTAACACATTGACATCTCACCAAAGGCAACTACAACACTTTTTCCCTCAGCGTTGTATACTTCAGCCTTATGATACTTTTAAAATTGTCAAATATAATTGTCCTTACCCTCTCGAATACTACATACTGTTCTAAATTGTAAAAGTTCTTCTTCTTGGTATGACTTACCCTACTGGGTTTGTCTTTTTTGTTTCCATATCATTCTGCCATTCCAGTCTCCCTCATGTAGGTCCCTTTCAGTCATCGCAGTTCTGATATATGATTAATTCCCTACTAAGTGCTAGTCTTCTTCTTTTTCTTCTACCTCCTGGAGACCATTCCGTTGTTCTTTTTGGCCATCGGTGGTCCCGCATGCATTTAACAAGGCCGTAGCATTGGAATGCTGGGTGTTTTAGCGTTCATGTAATGGAGCCATTTGTCTCCAAATTTCGTCTGTTCTTATTTCACCCGTCCTAGTTTACCTTAGGCATCTTCTCATGTAGTCTAATTCCACCGTTCTTAAGTTCCTCAAGTAAACATTCATCAGAAAGGTCGTATTTCATGCACCCTTAAATGAAAGGGGACGTTTATGTTGAAATGTACCATCATCCAAAATGGAAAATTTTGAGCCAAATGTGAAGTCAACATTTAGTTTGGGAACTTCTGACAAAGACTTCTGCTACAACAAAACCACACTTTTCCTTCAGAGATGTATACTTCAGCCATTATCACACTTCTAAAATTATCAAAAATTTTCCTTGCCCTCTCGAACACTACATATTGTTCTAGATCAGGCATGAGCAACCCGCGGCCCGCAGGCCGCATGCGGCCCGTCGTCATGCAACGTGCGGCCCGCGAAGCTCCTGCAAACTTATTCCTATTCAACTAATAAATAGAACGTCAAACGAGAAAACCCACTTATATGTGGCCCGAACAAAATTTTCAGAATTGTATGTGGCCCAACCCAAAAAAAGGTTGCTCATCCCTGTTCTAGATAGCAAAAATAGAAAAGTTCCTAAAGTAAACATTGACCAGAAGGACTGTATTTGATTCACCCTTACATGAAGGGGACTTTTAGGTTAAAACGTAGCGTCATCCCTGAAGAGACTAGACAGTTTCGACCCGAATGCAAAATTCATGAATTCATACAAATTTCTATTGTTTTGTTCTCTGTTCTTCTAGTTTAAGAAGTTATGGCTCACAGAGACCATACTAACACACAATTTCACCAGTGACCCATACTTTTTCCTTGGGAGATGTCCACTTCAGGTGTTATCATATTTTCAAAAATTGTCGAATAATTTTCCTTGCCCTCTCGAATACTACATGTTGTTCTAAATTGCAAAAATAGAAAAATACCAGAAAGACTTTCATACACTCATATGAAGGGGACATTTTGGGACATATCATCACTCCCGAGGAAAATAGAAAAATTTGTACTCAAATTCAAATACACCCTTAAATGAAGGGAATTTTTAGGTTAAACCGTGCCTAGATCCAAAGTCCAAAGACAGCATTCCATGCATCCTTACATAAACTGGACTTTTCGGTTAAAACTTACCGTCTATCCTGAAGAAAATAGAAAATTTCTACCCAAATCCAAAATTCATGCATTCATACAAATTTCAGTTATTTTGTTTCCTGTATGTAACTACCCTCACCGAAAGAGCCCATATGGACTGTGTTTTGTTAGTCATGTTGGATCAAAAACAATGAACACAGTTGGACTAAGTAGTTCCTTTGAAGTCTTTAACTTTAACTTAAATCGAAATCTATCTCCATATAACAAGAATAAGTACTACTTACTTTACTGGATTTTTCATCCTGGATGTCATTGCCTTTGTTGGATATGTTGGGATCCTTGGTATCCTCTATGTTGAAAACAGTAGAGTTTGGAGATTAGAAACAGTACCTACCTACCTAATTAGGTGTATGTTAGGTTAGACAGAGTCATGCTAGATCAAAAACAATGAACACATTACAGTCAATAGTTCCCGTTGAACTGTTCGACAATTCGACTTGTATACAATGCAGTATTAATAACATTAATGGCAGTGGCATTAGACATGAAATCAAAAACCGAGTAAGAAATGGACAAAATTTGCAAAGAACTGTTCTCATGTACCAACTAACTTGTTAGAGAACTTAAATTCTAACTGAGTTATTTGCTAATGGATTGTGGATGCTTTTGAACCATGAATATCTTTTATTGAGGTAGATCAGGTTTCGCTGTTCCAACGATGATGACATTGTGGCCTTTCCTAACTTAAATCGGAATCTATCTGCATGTAACGAGAATAAATAGAAATTACTTTATGAGATTCCTTACTGTCCTAGATGTTATTGTCTTTGCCGGATACATTGCAATCTTCGTCATCTTTTAGATTAGAAAGAGTAGATTTGGAGGTTAGAAACAGTAGTTAGATTCGAACGCTACTTCTTTTTGATCGTTTTCTTTACCACTTCTTTTAGTTCTGATAATAACTGTTCTTACACTTTATCTTTTTGAATACAACTGCTTTGTTCACCATAAACGTCGAAGAATACAATACAAGGTCTGTACATGTATTGATAGTGATACAAGTGACATGTTAATGACTGATTACTAAAGAATTGCATTTATATAAGTCTTGAAAATCTTCAAAACATTGGTTGGGGCTTGAATAAATATGTTATTCATTTATTTTAATGTTAAACGGGAATGGGATCACTTGTTCCCCTTGAAGCAGTGGAGGAAGTACTATTTATCAATATTATTAATTCGATCATTTATATACTATCAACAATTGATAATAACTATTGCATTAATATTCTTTCCTTTTCGCAACCTAAAAATGGTTAATTAACGCATGACCTACATGTTTATTATAAGCGCATTTATGTATCTTTCATCATTCACATCAATTTAATTAAACTCGTTTCTCGAACTGGAGTACTTCGGTAATTAATTAGGATTATTTACGACCCAAGAGAGTTACAACATAACGAATTTAATGTGAATTAAAGACACGATAATAGTAACGCTCTTTGTTTGCGTTAATTAATTATTTGTTGAACTTTGTACGTTGCCGATTCATCATAATTTTATTATTGTTACAATTGGAGTTTCGTCTCTACGGAATTATTCGTTATTATATACCGATTTCAACCAGTCATTGATAAAATTTTCCCGATGACTGAGTCACATCTAATCTATCCGGTAATAACTGTTTTATTGCATTAGTCACGTGGAATGTCTAAATATGTACGAGTAAAGTGTAACATTAGCGGAATGGCGAGATATGTCACATAAAATTAAATAGTAATACATTTTTAATTAGGTGGATTATTCACGCTTCGTTATCTGACGAGTGGGAATGTTTTAAGTAAACAAGTTTGTTTCCGATGATTTTCGAAATTGCCGCCGAAAAGAGAAATTAATTGTGACGTGTGGTACTGTGGTGTGCCGGAAATTGGACGTATTCCGAGCTTAATTTAAGAATTTGTTGTTCTGTGGTGGCTCCGGCTCCGCTTGGCGTGGATGTGTTGATTTGATCAAAGTTCTGGTAAGAATCTGTAATTTTGTCTGTAATCATCTGATTAAATCCAAATGTCTTGTCTGGGAGATTAATTTGGGATGTAATGTGAGGTAATGTGTGTGGTATTTTTGTTACTTTAATTACGCAAATTAGGTTATGTATGACCATGTCTTCATTAATTAATTATTGTTGGTTCAATTAATTTCAAATCTCACGTTTTGATACTACGATATTTCGGTTAAATCCAATTGTCTTGTTTGGGATGTAATGTGTGTGGTATTTTTGTTACTTTTTACGTAAATTGGGTTATGACCATTTCTTCATTAATTGCTTATTGTTCAATCAATTTCAAATCTCACGTTTTGATATTACGATCTAAGGTAGCGTGAGTGATTTTTCATTGATAGCACGTGCCACGTCCTTGCCCATTTTTGATTAATAATCTAATTTGTATTCTCGATGTTCAGTAATCGATGTAACCCACACTATTGATTAAAGTATGATGTGTAACATATCTGATTAATATTTGAAGTAATAGAAATCATAATTCTCTACGTTAGACCGTTTGAGGATTCGAAACAACATCCTAATGTTACCATTCGTAATTATCGATCACGATCTCACAGTCTCGTTCTCCTTCCAGAGCCGTCGGTAAGACATGCCTCCTGATAAGCTACACGACGAACGCCTTCCCCGGCGAGTACATACCGACCGTGTTCGACAACTATTCGGCGAACGTGATGGTCGACGGGAAGCCGATCAACCTGGGACTGTGGGACACGGCCGGTCAAGAGGACTACGATAGGTTACGGCCGCTCTCGTATCCGCAGACCGACGTGTTCCTCATCTGTTTCTCGTTGGTGAACCCGGCGTCGTTCGAGAACGTCAGAGCTAAGGTAAACGCCTCGTGTATAGCTTGTGAGGTTATGTTTAGTTCGGCTATTTCGACTTGATTAAAAATTTGAATGCGTTGTAAAGAAATCCTGTAACTATCAGTGGTTACATATGCGTTCCTCTCAAATATTGTAACGTTCAAATTGCCTTCACCGTTTCGGAAAAGTAACTTAACAATTAGGCGATCACCAATGAGATGTCCCTGTGTGGGTGATTCGATGGAAACCTATTATTGATATACAATTTATATATTCTGGAATATTGCCAATTGCATTCTAACCTTCCGACTGTTGTATTGATTTCGTGGGGATGTATTTTTAGTTACATTTGAACAATATAATAATTTTAGATTCAGAGCTGTCGAGAGAGATATTGCATGTCTTTGGAATGGGATCGTTCAAGGCTATTGATGTTACAACTGAATGTTATTAAGTTTAACGACATGGAAAATTACGGTTATGAGTTTCCTGTAGTTCGTTATTAAACCTGTTTTTAAAATGCAAGGAACTGCTTATGAGTCTATTTAAAATTGTACAGGAGTCATGTGTAGGTGGGAGTAAAGTGCTTACATGAGGTGTTGTAAATTTTGCAATGTTTACGTTTCGGATTAAGCTTTAAATATTTACTTACTCCAGAATATTAAAATAAGTTACCTTACGATTTTTAAGGTTGTAAAATAATTGTGACTAAACCTTGTGGAGGTAGATAAGGTGTAGAGATTAAGTTCATGTGTCATGTATTAATGTAAAATATACAGTGTGTGCGTAAAGTATGGAATATAATTTGTTGCAGTGCACAAGAATTACTTGGAGAGGTCGGTTTTAGTTTGTTGCAACATTTCTAAATGTTTAGATAATTCGATAGTGATAAAAATAATTGTACAATAATGGAAAAATCTCATTACTTCACTAATGACACTGTATTAAAGTGGATTAGATAGAAACGGAATAGGAAATAATGGCAATAATTAAAGATACTTAGTAGGTTACTCCAATCATGGAAACCGAGGAATAGTAAGTGAGGGAAATTGAGTTGAAAGAAATGCTAAATAATTCAGGTAATTATGATGTAATATGGCAATTACTAAAATTACACAAAAATTGGCTGTCTACTTTCTTATATTTTATTCACATAATCAGGAAGATAATGATAATGTAAAATGTTCTACAGCTGGTATATCCTTCATGTTTTCCAAAAGTTAATACCACATAAAATTATTAATTACATTAAATATAAATTTATAACTGGGATTAAAATAATATGTAGGTCTGATGTACATTAATTAGAGCATACAGTATTTAAAATAATGTGTAATTCTAAGATCATAAATGACCCTGGGAGAAATCTAGAAGCCTTTTGGAAACTCCGAAGCATTTCTCCTTTCAGTATCAAATATAACAAAATCTGGAGAGTCCAGAAGGGAGATTCCAAAGGTTGTTTTAAGAGGCTTGTATGATCTATGACCTTACCGAAAGGTCATAGATGGCTCCTGGATAAATCTTGTAATCTTTAGGAAACCCTTTAAGTGTTCTCGTTTCAGTTAATGACATAAGAAGTTGTAGAGGCTCCAGAAGAGAGATTACAGAAGTTATCTTCAGAACTTTGAACACTGTAGATGATTCCTGATGCCCGGTAAAAGTCTAGAAGGTCATAAATGGCCTTTGAACGAATCTAGAAGCATTTTGGAAACTCTCAGCATTCTATTTTCAGTTACAAACCAAGGAAAATCTAGAGGCGCACATTAGAAAATCTAGAGGTTGTAGGAGTGAAATTCCAGAAGTAATTTTGAACGGTGTCTATACTTCCGGATGATTCCGGTAAAAATCTAGAAGATCCTAAATGGATCTCAACCTTTTGGAAACTTCAAGTATTCTTTAATTTCCAAACGTAAAAAACAGTCTAGGAACTCTGGAAGAAATATTACAGAGTTCCTTCTAAAAACTGAATGATCTAGATAATTCCTGGTCGCCTTGGTGAAAATCTAGAAGTTTCCCACTGTTCCCGAGACGATTCTAGAAGCCTTTTAGAAACTCCAAACATTCTCTTTTCATTTAAAAATACAAGAAAATTTTTAGATTGTAGAAGGGAGATTCTAGAAAATCATGAACGGTCTAGGTATTTTCTGGTGACCTTGGTAAAAATCTAGAAGATCCTAAATGACCCTGGGACTAATCTAGAAACCTTTTGGAAACTCTCCGCATTCTGTTTTCAGTTACAAACCTAGGAAAATCTAGAGGCGCTAGTAGAAAGGTCCCCAAGATTGTTCCTGGTGGCCTTAGTGAAAATCTAGAAGTTCTAAATTGGCCCAGGACGAAATTAGAAACTTTCGAAATCTTCAAGTATTCTCCTTTGTTACAAACATTAGAAAATCTAGAGACTTTAGAAAGATCCTAAATGAATGTGAGGCTTTTGGAAACTTCAAGTATCCTTTAATTTCCAAATATAAGAAACAATCTAGGAACTCTAGTAGAAGAAATATTGCAGAGTACCTTCTAAAAACTCTGAATGGTCTAGGTAATTCCTGGTCACCTTGGTAAAAATCTAGAAGTTTCCCACTGTTCCCGAGGCGATTCTAGAAGCCTTTTAGAAACTCCAAACATTCGCTTTTCATTCAAAACTATAAGAAAATTTGTATATTGTAGTAGGAAGATTCTAGAGTTTTTTTGAGAGTCATGAATGGTCTAGGTGCTTCCTGGTGAGCTTGGTAAAAATCTGGAAGATCCTAAATGGCCCTGTGACCAATCTAGAAGCCTTTTGGAAACTCCAAGCGTTCCTGTTTCAGTTACAAAACTAGGAAAATCTAGATACGCTAGTAGAAAGGCTCCAAATGTTTTTCTGAACAATCTAGATTGTTTCTGGTGGCCTTAGTGAAAATCTAGAAGTTCTAAATTGGCCCAGGATGACTTTAGAAAGTTTCGAAAACTTCAAGTATTCTCCTTTATTACAAACATTAGAAAATCTCGAGACTGTAGGAGTGGAATTCCAGAAGTAATTTTGAATGATGTCTATGCTTCCGGATGATCCCGGTAAAAATCTAGAAGATCCTAAATGGATCTCAACCTTTTGGAAACTTCAAGTATTCTTTAATTTCCAAACGTAAAAAACAGTCTAGGAACTCTGGAAGAAATATTTCAGAGTTCCTTCTAAAAACTGAATGATCTAGATAATTCCTGGTCGCCTTGGTGAAAATCTAGAAGTTTCCCACTGTTCCCGAGACGAATCTAGAAGCCTTTTAGAAACCTCAAACATTCTCTTTTCATTTAAAACTATAAGAAAATTTGAAGATTGTAGTAGGAAGATTCTAGTTTTTTTAAAAGTCATGAACGATCTAGGCACTTCCTGGTGACTTTGGATAAAAATCTAGAAGATCCTAAATGGCCCTGGGACGAATCTAGAAGCCTTTTGGAAACTCCCAGCATTCTATTTTCAGTTACAAACCTAGGAAAATCTAGAGGCCTAGTAGAAATGTCCCAGAGGTTTTCCGAACCATCTAGTTTGTTCCTTGTGGCCTTAGTGAAAATCTAGAAGTTCTAAATTGGCCCAGGATGACTTTAGAAACT
Organism: Cryptocephalus moraei; assembly: GCA_946251905.1. Lineage (NCBI taxonomy): Eukaryota > Metazoa > Arthropoda > Insecta > Coleoptera > Chrysomelidae > Cryptocephalus > Cryptocephalus moraei. The sequence continues at coordinate 6,473,863 of OX276462.1, read as the reverse complement.
TTCGAAAACTTCAAGTATTTTGCTTTATTACAAATATTAGAAAATCTAGAGGCTGTAGGAGTGAAATTCCAGAAGCAATTTTCAACGATATCTGTGCTTCCGGATGATCTCGGTAAAAATCTAGAAGATCCTAAATGAATCTCAAGCTTTTGGAAACTTCGTGTATTCAATAATTTCCGAACCTAAGAAACAATCTAGGAGCTCCAGAAGAAATATTCCAGATCACCTGCTAAAAACTCTGAATGATGTAGATAATTCCTGGTCTCCTTGGTAAAAATTTAGAAGTTTCCCACTGTTCCCGAGACGAATCTAGAAGCATTTTAGAGACTCCGAACATTCTCTTTTCATTTAAAAATATAAGAAAATTTGTAGATTGTAGTAGGAAGATTCTAGAGTTTCTTGAGTCATGAATGGTCTAGGTGCTTCCTGGTGACTTTGGATAAAAATCTAGAAGATCCTAAATGGCCCTGGGACTAATCTAGAAGCCTTTTGGAAACTCCCAGCATTCTATTTTCAGTTACAAACCTAGGAAAATCTAGAGGCCTAGTAGAAATGTCCCAGAGGTTTTCTGAACCATCTAGATTGTTCCTGGTGGCCTTAGTGAAAATCTAGAAGTTCTAAATAGCCTCAGGACGAATTTAGAAACTTTCTAAAACTTCAAGTAGGTATTCTCCTTTGTTACAAACATTAGAAAATCTAGAGGCTGTAGGAGTGAAATTCCAGAAGTAATTTTGAACGATGTCTATGCTTCCGGATGATCCCGGTAAAGATCTAGAAGATCCTAAATGGATCTGAAGCTTTTGGAAACTTTAAGTATTCTTTAATTTCCAAATACATATAAGAAACAATCTAAGAACTCTAGAAGAAATATTCCAGAGTACCTTCTAAAAGCTCTGAATGATCTAGATAATTCCTGGTCACCTTGGTAAAAATCTAGAAGTTTCCCACTGTTCCCGAGGCGATTCTAGAAGCCTTTTAGAAACTCCAAACATTCTCTTTTCATTTAAAAATATAAGAAAATTTGTAGATTGTAGAAGGGAGATTTTAGAGTTTTTTGAGAGTAATGAATGGTCTAGGTGCTTCCTGGTGACCTTGGTAAAAATCTAGAAGATCCTAAATGGCCCTGGGACGAATCTAGAAGTCTTTTGGAAACTCTCGGTATTCTGTTTTCGGTTACAAACTTAGGAAAATCTAGAGACGCTAGTAGAAAGGCTCCAGATGTTTTTCTGAACGGCCTAGATTGTTCCTGGTGACCTTAGTGAAAATCTAGAAGTTCTAAATTGGTCCAGGACGAATTTAGAAATTTTCTAAAACTTCAAGTATTCTCCTTTGTTACAAACATTAGAAAATCTAGAGACTGTAGGAGTGAAATTCCAGAAATAATTCTGAACTATGTCTATGCTTTCGGATGATTTTGGCAAAAATGTAGAAGATCTTAAATGGCTCCGGGACGAATGTAGAGTCCTTTTGGAAACTTTAAATATCATCAGTTGCAAATGTAGAGTATCTAGAGATTCCAAAGATTACTCTTAAGTTTTCTGTATGATCTACAACCTTGGTAAAAGTCTAAAGAGCCCCAGCATGAGTCTGGAGACTCCAAACATTCTATTAATAAAATCACTAGAAATAGTGATGTGATCAGGCATGGAACTTCCATATTTACTCTGCTAACCAACATACTTAAATCTTCATTCAATAGACTGATTTCTGTGGAATTTTAAATTATGTAGGTTTCTAGCAGTTAACAAAACATATGTAACTTATTTCCATTTGATAGATAGATGTTTCGATGATGATATCAACTAACTTTTGGTCTTCTTTTCCCATATGAGGGAAAGCCGTGATTACAAACGATAATCTGATGAAATCTTGGAAACATTTAACTCTTACTCTTAACATAAGATCCAATTTTACCACATCCGTTATATTTCCAGTGGTATCCAGAAGTAAGACACCATTGTCCGAATACGCCCATCATCCTAGTCGGTACGAAATTAGATCTTCGAGATGACAGGTCGACGATCGAGAAGCTCAAAGATAAAAAGCTGTCGCCGATAACATATCCACAAGTAAGTATAACATGATTTGAAGGTCATGTAGTGGTATTCAGAAACAAGATCAAGTGTTTCTTAAGGTATTGTATTGGATATTATATATTTACTATCTTCTACAATGTATGCAGAAGATAGTAAATATTTGTATATAAAGGTTACTCATAAATCCTCGATACGCTGTCCACCTATTGGACGAACTACTCTTTTCAAAACAAATCCCGATACACGTCATTTCGATGACGTCAGAATCATCCAATACTACCAACTTAATATAGTCACAGGACATCGCAATTTATGTGTTCCGTGTATACTTTAGGTTTACAATTGTATTCTCAACCTAAAATATACACGGAACACATGAATTGCGATGTCCTGTGACTATATTAAGTTGGTAGTGTTGGATTTTTGGTGACGTGCATCGGGATTTGTTTTGAAAGTAGTATACTTTGATTGCTTTTTAAATGTATTTGTTGTTTCGCAGGGCTTGGCCATGGCGAAGGAGATAAGTGCGGTTAAATACCTGGAGTGTTCGGCCTTGACGCAAAAAGGACTGAAAACGGTGTTCGACGAGGCCATAAGGGCCGTCCTCTGCCCCGTGATGCAGGTGAAACCGAAACGTAGATGTGTCATCTTGTAAATTATCCCATATAGGTCATAAAAAGAAAATTTTTTAATTGTTTCTCTCTCTATCTCTCTCTCGTTTTAAACCAACTGTCTTCGAATAATCCATTGAAAGAACAAAACAGTCTGTTGTGTATATGAGTCACGTTCTGTTTCTATAATTACTCTTGTCTTTTCTGTACTTACAGCTTTAGTCGACGGGGAAAGGACATGTGGTTTAAAAAGGGCGGTAATAGGTTCGGGATTTCTGGGGAAACTCTTTTGTTTCATCGTGCAAAGTGTGTCCTCTATACTTTCCTTTAATTCTTTAAATATGAGGGAAAGAATCGAAAGGGTTTCTTCGGGTCTGGAGCTCTAAAGCACAAAAATAACACTAAAATATGTGCGCGTAAATGTGATTATTGTTTTTTGAATGATTAATACTAAGGGACTTGCGCCGTACGTTCAACCTTTGACGGTTGCAATTTCCTAATTTGGAAATTAACGTAAATTAACTAATTTTCAATGGTTGAAGGTGGAGCGTAGGGCAGTTATTTGCAGTTAGACGAACGAGTTGTTTACAATTTTTCCTGCATTTATAATAAAAGTGTATTAACTAAATAGGTAGGTGGATAATGATTAACGGCAATATGAAGGAAGAAAAAAAAACTGTTACTTGCCAGGCCAATCTAGGTTTAAAACTATGTGTTCACTAAAAAAAAAAGGAGAAATTTCTAGAGGTGTCCTCTTCCTGGAGAAAAACTGTATATGTCTGTGTCAAAAAAAAGTAATAATTAAAGAAAGGTGTAAATTTTCCGAGGTCTGACTGCCAAAGACAGTTGCGATGGGTTCTTTGAATTGTTATTATATATGAAATATGCTTTGTTATGTAATTTTCGCGATAAAATTTTGTTGGGTGTCATTACTATTATTGTAGGTAGTCCGACCGCATTTGATCATAACCCGGATGGATTTTAAAAAAAAGAGTTTGTTTACAGTGCAAAGAAACTTTTTTTTCGATCTTTGTAATGATAAATACAGAAGAGTATTTTTTTATACAGTAGGTACTTTAAGGCTTATGTTAAATTTTAGAAAGATATATTAAAAATTTAATTATTAAAAATAGTGTTCTACCTTTTATTCACTACGAAGCAAGTTTGAAGTTTTGTTCGGTTTTTAAATTGCTCATCTCGAGATTTTTTTCTAGGAGAACCGCTTACAGTTTTGGCTTTAAATTAATTCTAATAACCCACGTTTCCATTACTGCCGGCAAAGTGCCGAACTACTTCGTAAGAATACTTGAACCCTTAGTGAACCGAACTGTTTTTCCAAAGATTCGTATATATCGTGTGTCCGTAAATGTCTGTACCCGAATTATGTTGGCACGCGTGGGTGAAACTAAACTTTAGTTGGCAACAAACGCTCCATGTCTCTTTATGATTGACAGCTCAGCCCGAATTTGATTTTCAGGCCAGCGAATTTCTTTGAAATGATGTTGGCAGTAATTAATTAACCTGTTGAAAGATTAAATCACTATCAATGACCTTGAATGGGTACAATGACACAGTAGTTCTGTGCAGTATCCTATGAAAGATGTGAAAGCAGCTATTGTTGTGTTCCGTGCTCGTGTCGGTGGTGGAGGTCGTGACGATTAAACAAGTTTATTTTTAGATTCGCCTTCGCCTCCCTACTCCTACTTTTAATCTCTTCCATTTCGTCGCCGGTCGTTTCGGTGGGTGTATGATCTGTACTTTGCTGTCGATTTTCTCCTTCTTTTGTTCTTTTCGAGCGCAATGGCGGCCGCACGCGAGAGGACTTTCATCATGGTGAAGCCGGACGGCGTCCAGAGGGGCCTCGTCGGGAAGATCATCAAGAGGTTCGAACAGAAGGGCTTCAAGCTCGTCGCCCTTAAGTTCGTCTGGGTAAGAAACGGCATATAATTTTCGATCGAAGTCGGCCGGCGTGGCGGTCGCGTAGACACCGTTCAAGGACGTTCATAACCTCACTTTATTGATTAATAGTTTTTTTCCTTTTGTTCGATTTATCTTAATTTAGCTTCTACTCCATCAAGTCGTATCCGGTTTAAGTGATATCAGTTATTGATTTGTCGTAATCTAAAGGGTTTCCGTTGCTGGGCTATACAATGTAGATGGAACGGTAATTGGATTACCTGAGGATATAATTGCTTGCTTTGATTTAAACGGTGTGTAATGTATGCAAGAAAACCACCTCTTCTTAGTTCGAAGTTTGAATCTTTACTATTTTTAAAATTACCAGTACACCAAGTAGATATATGTAACCTACTTTACACCTTGACTAAACTCTACATGATCAATATTAGTTCAAAAGTGCTGTGTTGGATATTTGCACTTCCTATACATTGCAATTAAAAACATTATTGAAACGCAGATTAAGGAACTTATCCATCACAACTAATTTCGGTGAATGTTGGCTTATCCTTGCCCCCTTGCGTTTCCAACACCTTTTCGAGTTACTCCACTAATCCACGTGGTGCCTTGGTTATTTCTCGGAAAAATATCTGTATATCCTTACTTATTACTGTCTTCAGAGAAAAGTTGCAATATACAGGCGAAGTGGCTTGGGTAAACATTTACCCTAATTTCTACCATCAAACTATCATGCTCCAATATCGAATTCCATTTCAGCCCACCGAAGAGCTGCTGAAGAAGCACTACGCGGACCTCGCCGGCAAGCCGTTCTTCCCCGGCCTCGTGAAGTACATGAGCTCCGGGCCGGTCGTGCCGATGGTCTGGGAGGGCCTCGGCGTCGTCAAGACGGGTCGCGTCCTCCTCGGCGCTACCAACCCGGCGGACAGCGCGCCCGGCACGATCAGGGGCGACCTGTGCATCCAGGTCGGCAGGAACATATGCCACGGCTCGGACGCCGTCGAGTCGGCGAAGAAGGAGATCGGCCTGTGGTTCGGCGAGAAGGAGCTCGTCGACTGGAGACCAGCGACCGAGGAGTGGGTGTATGAAGATTGAGATGAGGCCTTCGTCTCGAAATTGTGAGGAATGACGTCGTCGTCGTCGCGGGTTTGTTCGGGGTTCTTTTTAAGATATACCACGATTTTTAAGGTCGGTGTTTTGATTCACTACTTCCGTACCCTTTCCCTTTTATCTGCGATAAGGGAGCTGAAAGCGAGATAATTTGGGAGGAATGGGATGTACTTATAGTCTTTTTCCGGAGAAGATAGACGCATATTAATGTGCTGGCCGTCAAGGTCATAGGCGTGCAGGTAACAATATCATTTAGGATAACGGAGTACCAATAATTATGGTATTTTTCGTTGAAATAAGGTTATTTAGGAGTAGGGTTAACGTGAAACGCCCTGACATCTCAATATCTGCTCGCTGGATTTCTGCTTATCTCTAACCTTCTTCGATAACAGTGATTTGTATTCTGATTTGCGGAGGTAGATACTGCTCACACTACTTTGCTACATTAAAGCTGTAATTTATTTAATTGTTCCGATCTTGGAACCGCAAAGTAGCGTAATAAGTAATAACCTAAGACCTCATGGATTGTGAAACCTAAAAAAAGTGCTGTACCTTCGAAATATCACAACTTAACAACCTACTTGTTGTGGTTTTGTTAGGTTTTATGATTTGTTGTGTATTTAAAAGCTGCTACCATGGGCATTTCGGAAAGAACAAACGTGATGGAGCAATATTGTTACTTCAAAGCAGGGCGACTGTTGGTAAAGCTGTACTAATGACATTGTGGTAAGTACTTAAGTAAAGGTGATCAATTTGGTGTTGCAGCTTCTACAGCAGTTAAATACATTAATAACCAGCAGTTTCTTGTCGTAGAAGTGAGAGAAGAATTTGGGGTAACACTTAACACAATGAAAACTAAATTCATGATAATTACAAAGAAACCTATAGAAACAAGTAAGAAAATTATAATTATTTAGCGACGAATATAAACGAAACAAATGACTATTCTAAAGAAATCAGAATAAGAATAGAAAAATCCAGAAGCGCCTTCAACAATATGAGACAAATATTGTGCAGCAGAGATTTAAGCTTAAGTTTGCGAGTGAGGATGCTTAAATGCTACATTTTCTCGGTCCTCTTGTACAGGGTGGAGGCTTGGACTTTAAATAAACAATGTATGAATAGATTCGAAGCCTTCGAGATGTGGGCGTATCGGAGAATTTTGAAAAATTCGTGGCAAGATAGAGTGACTAACGAACAAGTACTTGAAAGAATCGGCAAACAACGAGAAATAATAGATACCATTAAAATAAGAAAATTGCAGTGTAAACGGAGCATTGGGAGAAGACGGATGTCCTGGTTGCGTAATCTTAGGGAATGGTTTGGCTGCAACTCCAACCAGCTGTTTCGTGCTGCAGCCTCAAACATACGAATCGCATTGATGGTTGCCAACCTTCGTAGCGGAGATGGCACGTGAAGAAGATTCACAAACATCCACAGCGAAATTTAAGAAACACTCGATATATACATATATAGACAAATCATACTGTTAGTACAAAATAGTGTTATATTACATAGTTTTACAATCATATTTTGTCGAGGAATAACTATACGTCTGAATAGGAATCGGTGGATTTAAAATTCGTACCATAATTTAATTCACTTCCAGACTAACAGGAGGCATATGGCGCCACATTCAAAATTCGCAAATATGCATGTTTTGTGATGTGATCTTAGTGTTTTGTGGTTGTGAGGTTATGAAGTTTGGTGGCTATATTTGAAGATCTTGAAGATTTCAGCGGATAAGTACGTAAAGTACGCTTTCTCAACGGTAAACGAGCCACATTCTCGAACTCCCTCGTTACTCACTCGATTCACCTTCCAGATAATGTCGAGACTGCTGATTTCCAAGCACACCCTGCACCGAATAACCTCCAGGTTATCCTCGACCATCGCATCGAATAATCAGAGGATCGTCGTGACCGACGATGAAAGCACGATCGTGGCTTGGCACCCGGAGACGGACTTCCCCTACGAATGCACGAGGCCTCTCCCCGAGAAGAAATCGGAGGAGAACACCTCCGTCCTGAAGACCAACCTCACCCCCGACCTGCTCAGCATATTCAACAAGAAGACGCCGGATCAGTCCAGGCAGGAGCTGATGAACATCACGTTCACCACGAAGCACAGGTGGTTCCCGCGCGCCAGGGACAAGAAGGCGAAGAAGACCCCGATGGACCGGCAATACTTATGAATCGCATACAAATATACAAGCTAGTCAACTCATAACGTTGGTTTATTGGTACGAAATGATAAGTTCAGTTAGTGAGCGCGATCAGCGCCTTGACGACGTTCCCGTGGTACTCCCTGAGCGTCCTCTCCGCGTGGCCGCGAGATATCTCCATCTCCCGCACGATCAGGTCGACGTCCTCCTTCCTGATCGACACCTTGAGGAGCTCCTTCTCGCGCGCCTGCTTCTCGAGCGCCGCCTTCTCGCGCCTGTCGCCGATCGCGGAGATCGCGCCCGCGACGTCTTGGGTCGAGATCTCCTTCTCCTCGGCGTAGTCGGTCACCTTCTCGAGGTCGGCGGCGCCGCTATCGTACTTCGCCGCCTTCTTCTGCTGGTTCTTCTCGGGGGGCTCCTCGGGGCCGCCGCCGTTTATCGTCTGCTCGTCGGCCATCTCTCCGGCGATGAGTGTTTGTTGATGATGATGAGAGGGTGGAAAAGTGAGGTTAGGTTCGGTGGTGTTGGAGGGTCTTCTTCTTCGCTCTTGGGGGCTTTCGCTGAGAGAGGGTGCAATTGTTATATTCCCTGCAAGGATCACTTTCTAATGTGGTTTTGCCGTATTAATTACGAACTTTATTACTTCTACGCAAAACATGGGGTACATGACGTGAGTTTTGTTTTATACGACATGTATGGTTGGTTGCATATAGTCCCAAGTCGTCCATTTGTATTCTTCACCAAACCTAATAATCTCATTAATCAGTTTGAATTAACGTAACTAACGTGTATTACTCTCATTAAACGGAGTTTCGATTCCTGTTTAAGCCGCACCAACGTTTTCCGTACAAGTTTAAGTCGTATGTAACGAGGTACGTACATACAAACATTTTTTGTCAGATAAAAGCGCAAAAAACACACTGATAACACATTTCTCCGCAAACTTATATGAATTTCCTAGTAAGAATTAGTCAGACGAAAGGAATCGCGTCAGTTACAATTAAATCGCCGCAGTTTACAGTCACAAACACAATCCTATCCACCGGCTGGTATGTATTCAGTATTGACAGTATTGTATATATGTTATTGTATGTATTCAATATGTATCACTCGATTAGTGAGTGATACGGTTGCGTTTAGGTGCAAATCACAGGAAAATAATAAACTAGAGTCTAGAACGTCAATCAGTTCTGAGTAATTTGGCACCCCATAGGGGAAATTGACTAACTCCTGAGTTTGCGCAGTAAATAAGCGGGATATTTTCAGCTTGTCATCACGGCAGGACTGATTTTGAAATACTTCGAGTTTGATATCAAAATGTAGGGGAAAACAACGATTTCAGTAAAAATATTTTCATGTAAATCATAATTAAATATTTGTAGGTACATTATTACAGTAAACTAATTCTTTAAAAGTTTCGTCCAAACAGGTAAGCGAAGGTCGGTCCCTTCTTATCCTTTAATCCATATACCTCTCTAATCGGCTTGGTGCTATTCGACCACCCCCAAAACAAACGTGTTATATAACAAGGTTAAATCCTCGACTTACAGATACCCCCACTGTCTTAAACGTAACTTACAAAAGTAACTAATTGGAAATAAATTAGATAATTGAAATTTGATTGATACTTACCTACATGTTATTTAATGACGCAACCCTCGCCAGTTTGTATATAATAGAGATTTTAAAAATTAATTGTTTAAATGTTATTAGTTAATTCTACTTATGTTATTTACAGAAAATGATAGTCGTAGAGCGCCATCGCACACGACCAAAGACGAAGGAGTGGTTTAATGACATTCAGGTATAATGAGCACTTTTTAGCTACACTTTCATACTTATTACTTTATTTACAGGTAAGTGGACCTTTTTTTGATGGCAATGCTGATTACAATTGAATGGTCTTTTCGCGGATGTTGCCTGCAGTCGTGAGCCTTGAAAGTAACTTAATTTTTGTTAATTGTAATGTTGTCATTATCATCGACAGTAATTATTAATTAATTAGTAGCAACTCGAGTGTAGTATTTATTGTCGGCCTTCAGTTGGGCCAATCAACCAATTTTAGTTAGGAAACGGTTGGTTTTGTCGTTTCTTTTTAAGGTTAGGCCAACCATGTATGGCCTAATAACTATGTCTATGGTTGCCCAATTTGCCACATTTTTCTTGAACGGGTTGTAAATCCAAAAGAAGGTTATCCTAGTTAAAAAAATGTTCTTTGAGCTGTTAATGTTAGTACTTTTCCAACTTTTCTAGTTTATTTTAACTGTCATAAGGATTCCAACATGGCGGAAGTCTGGAATTGAATCTCTTTTAAATCGTTTTTCCTTACATTTATTCAGTGAAATTTGAATGTGAGCGTGTAATTGGATGATCAAAGGTTGCTCTAAAAAAAGAATTTATCAAAATTGGCTGTGTCCGATAAGACAAACTTTTACCTTCTTTCCTAATAACGAAGAAAGTTACAAAATGGCAATGGCGTCATCAAACATAACCTCACCTATTTGCTTCTAAAGCGAGTTTTGGATGAGTAACGCTACATCCAACTGTTGGCGTTGTGAAGTAGGTTTTAATGAGAACTATTAATTCGCTAATTAAGTGATTAGTAGTGCCTGATTCCAGAAGTAAGTTCTACGAGTAGGTAACGATAATGAGCGAAAGAATACGAACCTTAACCTTCTTTCCTAATAACGAAAAAAAAAGAAGATACAAAATGGCAATGGCCTCATCAAACATAACCTCATACATTTGACTAGAACTATTGACATAGAACTGTTGACTAAGTAATTAAGCAATTAGTAGTGCCTAATTCCAGAAGTAAGTTTTAGCAGTAAGTAACGTTCATGAGCGAAAAGATACGAACCTTTACCTTTCCTAATATGGGAAAAAGTTACAAAATGGCAATGACGTCATTAAACATAACCTCATATATTTGCTTCTTAAGCGAGTTTTGGATAAGTAACGCTACATCAAACTGTTGGCGTTGTGAAGTATATTTTAATTAGAAATATTGATTAAGTAATTAAGTAATTAGTAGTGCCTAATTCCAAAAGTAAGTTCTACTAGTATTTAACGTTAATGAGCGAAGTAATACGAACCTTTACTTGCTTTCCTAATAACGAACAAAGTTACAAAATGGCAATGGCATCATCAAACATAACCTTACCGAAAAAGTTACAAAATGACAATGACGTCATCAAACATAACCTCACATATTTACTTCTAAAGCGAGTTTTGGATGAGTAACGCTACATCAAACAGCGTTGTGAAGTAGATTTTAATTATAACTATTGACTAAGTAATTAAGTAATTAGTAGTTCCTAATTCCAGAAGTAAGTTCTCCGAGTAGGCATCGCTAATGAGCGAATTTAGTAAACGTGGTCACCTCGCATAGCAATATAGCGTCATCATAACAACTAATAAAGCCGATAGCTCCGTCTGTCCGTCCCCCTCTTATCTCGTGACAAATGCCTGTCGCCAGGCTGAGAGGCAGAACGGAAAAAGAGGATATATATAATAAAAGGGGGAAAACAATCGAGAGATAAAGCGCCGAATGCCTTCTAAAATAACTTGTAAATGCCTTCAGAACTCTCTTCTAATGGTTAACATTATCGTCCTTATTTATTGCTCTCGTGATACATCGAGCCCGATATATGAATACGTACCTATATAGTATACTTCTCCGTTTAATTTCGAAGATCGGGCGGCCACAGCTGCTGCCCCGCGGATCGACGCGTATTACGGCTCGTTCAAATTTAAATTGGGCCGATTTGAATAAAACCGGGAGATTACGTTTATCTCGGGCGCATTTTTGTCTTCAAGCTGGGGCGCTTTGTAAAAATAAAATAATCTCCGTATTGAGGTTAATGTAAAATGGCATTTTCTTCATTTAATTAAACAAGGTAAATAAATATGATTTAACATTTTCATGATATAAGATGTATTTATCCAACACATGACAGTTATGACTGTCATTATTAATGTCATTTGAGACAAGGAAACTATCAAATAACACACTAGTTTTTAACACTAGGATTTTGAAAATTCGAGACTGGAAAATTTACAAATTTTAGTAATAAAAACAAAAAATGGTGAAAACAGGAAACCTTAAGTAGATCACTTTAACAGTGTCGAATATTTTAAATATTTACAGAGCTTCATTTTGTAACACGCTCCCAAGTAATTTTTAAGTTCTCTTCTCTTTTTTTATTAAGTTCCTTACTTTGTAACAAATGTTTTGCGAACTTAAAGTCCTAAAATAAGTGATTTATGATGTTAAAACGTGTAAAATGATAAGAAATTTTAACTTCCTAATGTCAAGTTTCAAAAAACGAATCTTGCAACTCTGGCCTTTATTTTGGAGTACAAGGATTTTGAAAATTCGAGACTGAAAAATTTACAAATTTTCGTAATAAAAACCAAAAATGGTGAAAACAGGAAACCTTAAGTAGATCACTTTAACAGTGTCGAATATTTTAAATATTTACAGAGCTCCATTTTGTTGCACACTCCTAAGTAATTTTTAAATTCTCTTCTATTTTTTATTAAGTTCCTTACTTTGTAACAAATGTTTTGCGAACTTAAAATCCAAAAATAAGAGATTTATGATGTTAAAACGTGTAAAATGATAAGAAATTTTAACTTCCTAATGTCAAGTTTCAAAAAACGAATCTTGCAACTCTGGCTTTTATTTTGGAGTACGAAGATTTTGAAAATTCGAGACTGAAAAATTTACAAATTTTAGTAATAAAAACAAAAAATGGTGAAAACAGGAAACCTTAAGTAGATCACTTTAACAGTGTCGAATATTTTAAATATTTACAGAGCTTCATTTTGTAACACGCTCCCAAGTAATTTTTAAGTTCTCTTCTCTTTTTTTATTAAGTTCCTTACTTTGTAACAAATGTTTTGCGAACTTAAAGTCCTAAAATAAGTGATTTATGATGTTAAAACTTGTAAAATGATAAGAAATTTTAACTTCTTGATGTCAAGTTTCAAAAAACGAATCTTGCAACTCTGGCCTTTATTTTGGAGTACAAGGATTTTGAAAATTCGAGACTGAAAAATTTACAAATTTTCGTAATAAAAACCAAAAATGGTGAAAACAGGAAACCTTAAGTAGATCACTTTAACAGTGTCGAATATTTTAAATATTTACAGAGCTTCATTTTGTAACACGCTCCCAAGTAATTTTTAAGTTCTCTTCTCTTTTTTTATTAAGTTCCTTACTTTGTGACAAATGTTTTGCGAACTTAAAGTCCTAAAATAAGTGATTTATGATGTTAAAACTTGTAAAATGATAAGAAATTTTAACTTCTTGATGTCAAGTTTCAAAAAACGAATCTTGCAACTCTGGCCTTTATTTTGGAGTACAAGGATTTTGAAAATTCGAGACTGAAAAATTTACAAATTTTCGTAATAAAAACCAAAAATGGTGAAAACAGGAAACCTTAAGTAGATCACTTTAACAGTGTCGAATATTTTAAATATTTACAGAGCTTCATTTTGTAGCACGTTCCCAAGTAATTTTTAAGTTCTCTTCTCTTTTTTATTAAGTTCCTTACTTTGTAACAAATGTTTTGCGAACTTAAAGTCCTAAAATAAGTGATTTATGATGTTAAAACTTGTAAAATGATAAGAAATTTTAACTTCTTGATGTCAAGTTTCAAAAAACGAATCTTGCAACTCTGGCCTTTATTTTGGAGTACAAGGATTTTGAAAATTCGAGACTGAAAAATTTACAAATTTTCGTAATAAAAACCAAAAATGGTGAAAACAGGAAACCTTAAGTAGATCACTTTAACAGTGTCGAATATTTTAAATATTTACAGAGCTTCATTTTGTAACACGCTCCCAAGTAATTTTTAAGTTCTCTTCTCTTTTTTTATTAAGTTCCTTACTTTGTGACAAATGTTTTGCGAACTTAAAGTCCTAAAATAAGTGATTTATGATGTTAAAACTTGTAAAATGATAAGAAATTTTAACTTCTTGATGTCAAGTTTCAAAAAACGAATCTTGCAACTCTGGCCTTTATTTTGGAGTACAAGGATTTTGAAAATTCGAGACTGAAAAATTTACAAATTTTCGTAATAAAAACCAAAAATGGTGAAAACAGGAAACCTTAAGTAGATCACTTTAACAGTGTCGAATATTTTAAATATTTACAGAGCTTCATTTTGTAACACGCTCCCAAGTAATTTTTAAGTTCTCTTCTCTTTTTTTATTAAGTTCCTTACTTTGTGACAAATGTTTTGCGAACTTAAAGTCCTAAAATAAGTGATTTATGATGTTAAAACTTGTAAAATGATAAGAAATTTTAACTTCTTGATGTCAAGTTTCAAAAAACGAATCTTGCAACTCTGGCCTTTATTTTGGAGTACAAGGATTTTGAAAATTCGAGACTGAAAAATTTACAAATTTTCGTAATAAAAACCAAAAATGGTGAAAACAGGAAACCTTAAGTAGATCACTTTAACAGTGTCGAATATTTTAAATATTTACAGAGCTTCATTTTGTAACACGCTCCCAAGTAATTTTTAAGTTCTCTTCTCTTTTTTTATTAAGTTCCTTACTTTGTGACAAATGTTTTGCGAACTTAAAGTCCTAAAATAAGTGATTTATGATGTTAAAACTTGTAAAATGATAAGAAATTTTAACTTCTTGATGTCAAGTTTCAAAAAACGAATCTTGCAACTCTGGCCTTTATTTTGGAGTACAAGGATTTTGAAAATTCGAGACTGAAAAATTTACAAATTTTCGTAATAAAAACCAAAAATGGTGAAAACAGGAAACCTTAAGTAGATCACTTTAACAGTGTCGAATATTTTAAATATTTACAGAGCTTCATTTTGTAACACGCTCCCAAGTAATTTTTAAGTTCTCTTCTCTTTTTTTATTAAGTTCCTTACTTTGTGACAAATGTTTTGCGAACTTAAAGTCCTAAAATAAGTGATTTATGATGTTAAAACTTGTAAAATGATAAGAAATTTTAACTTCTTGATGTCAAGTTTCAAAAAACGAATCTTGCAACTCTGGCCTTTATTTTGGAGTACAAGGATTTTGAAAATTCGAGACTGAAAAATTTACAAATTTTCGTAATAAAAACCAAAAATGGTGAAAACAGGAAACCTTAAGTAGATCACTTTAACAGTGTCGAATATTTTAAATATTTACAGAGCTTCATTTTGTAACACGCTCCCAAGTAATTTTTAAGTTCTCTTCTCTTTTTTTATTAAGTTCCTTACTTTGTAACAAATGTTTTGCGAACTTAAAGTCCTAAAATAAGTGATTTATGATGTTAAAACTTGTAAAATGATAAGAAATTTTAACTTCTTGATGTCAAGTTTCAAAAAACGAATCTTGCAACTCTGGCCTTTATTTTGGAGTACAAGGATTTTGAAAATTCGAGACTGAAAAATTTACAAATTTTCGTAATAAAAACCAAAAATGGTGAAAACAGGAAACCTTAAGTAGATCACTTTAACAGTGTCGAATATTTTAAATATTTACAGAGCTTCATTTTGTAACACGCTCCCAAGTAATTTTTAAGTTCTCTTCTCTTTTTTTATTAAGTTCCTTACTTTGTAACAAATGTTTTGCGAACTTAAAGTCCTAAAATAAGTGATTTATGATGTTAAAACTTGTAAAATGATAAGAAATTTTAACTTCTTGATGTCAAGTTTCAAAAAACGAATCTTGCAACTCTGGCCTTTATTTTGGAGTACAAGGATTTTGAAAATTCGAGACTGAAAAATTTACAAATTTTCGTAATAAAAACCAAAAATGGTGAAAACAGGAAACCTTAAGTAGATCACTTTAACAGTGTCGAATATTTTAAATATTTACAGAGCTTCATTTTGTAACACGCTCCCAAGTAATTTTTAAGTTCTCTTCTCTTTTTTTATTAAGTTCCTTACTTTGTGACAAATGTTTTGCGAACTTAAAGTCCTAAAATAAGTGATTTATGATGTTAAAACTTGTAAAATGATAAGAAATTTTAACTTCTTGATGTCAAGTTTCAAAAAACGAATCTTGCAACTCTGGCCTTTATTTTGGAGTACAAGGATTTTGAAAATTCGAGACTGAAAAATTTACAAATTTTCGTAATAAAAACCAAAAATGGTGAAAACAGGAAACCTTAAGTAGATCACTTTAACAGTGTCGAATATTTTAAATATTTACAGAGCTTCATTTTGTAACACGCTCCCAAGTAATTTTTAAGTTCTCTTCTCTTTTTTTATTAAGTTCCTTACTTTGTAACAAATGTTTTGCGAACTTAAAGTCCTAAAATAAGTGATTTATGATGTTAAAACTTGTAAAATGATAAGAAATTTTAACTTCTTGATGTCAAGTTTCAAAAAACGAATCTTGCAACTCTGGCCTTTATTTTGGAGTACAAGGATTTTGAAAATTCGAGACTGAAAAATTTACAAATTTTCGTAATAAAAACCAAAAATGGTGAAAACAGGAAACCTTAAGTAGATCACTTTGACAGTGTCGAATATTTTAAATATTTACAGAGCTCCATTTTGTTGCACACTCCTAAGTAATTTTTAAATTCTCTTCTATTTTTTATTAAGTTCCTTACTTTGTAACAAATGTTTTGCGAACTTAAAATCCTAAAATAAGAGATTTATGACGTTAAAACTTGTAAAATGATAAGAAATTTTAACTTCCTAATGTCAAGTTTCAAAAAACGAGTCTTGCAACTCTGGCCTTTATTTTGGAGTACTACAAGGATTTTGAAAATTCGAGACTGAAAAATTTACAAATTTTCGTAATAAAAACAAAAAATGTCGAAAACAAGAAACCTTAAATAGATCGCTTGAACAGTTTTAAACTTCATTTTGTTGCACAATCCTAAGCAATTCTTAAGTTCTTCCCCCTAAAAATATCCTTCGATTGTTTTTATAATTTCCCTACTTTATAACAAAAATGTTTCGCAAATTGGGAACTTGAGGTTCTGAAATTTATAATGTTCATAAAACTTTATGTTAAAAATTAGTGTAAGATAAGTTAACTAAGTTAAAATTAGGATCACTTCCCATTTCTACAAAGCGTCGAACGTTTCTAACTAATTAAAGAACTTCATTTTGTTGCACAACCCAAAAATCTTCTTTGATTACCGTTCAAGGGCTTAAACGAAAGGAGTTTGAAAATTGGGAAATTTAGTAAGAACCTTTTAAATTTCTGATATAAAGAAGGAATTTTTCAAGATTGAAAAGTTGGAAGAAGCTATTTGAGAAGACAAGGATTTCAAAAATTGTTCAAATTCACAGAAAACAAATTTCGAAATTCTATTGAGTTCCTGAACTTAAAAAACGATTCATTCTTCCGTCTCTAAAAGTCTTTATTTTAGAGTGCAAAAATTTCGAAAATTATAGACCAATGACAGTTTAAATTCTCCTTTAAGTTCAAGGTTTTTAATGTTCTAATCTTCACAAATTTTTATTTTAAAAAACCCAGAGTTTTGAAAACGGGAACTTTGACCGAAGTGTAGAATATTTGTTTATTTGAAGATATTAATTGTGTTCATTTTTGTTCACCATCTGAAGCACGTTTATTGAACAAAAGATAGTTTTCAAACTTGAAAATTGTAATAAAAACCTTTTATCCAACCCATGACAGTTATTACTGTCATTATTAATGTCATTTTAGACAAGTAAACTTTCAAATAACACACTAGTGTGTTATAAACCATAGCTCCACTAGTGAGTTATGGATTATAACTCACGTTCATATTTAAAATAGTATTCTATTTATTTATTTATTTATTGCCCGTGGTAACCAAACAAACAATCTAATTTAACCAAAATGTAATAAAGTCACTATCAAGTCATTCTGAGATTTATAGGGTACTGAGACGCAAGTACCTTTGATTTGGTCACAAAGCTTATCAATTATTATTATCTCATAAAAAACGATTTCTTCCACTTGTTGGATAAAACATTGTATGCCACTCGCGTGTTGTTTCCTAAGTCACTTGAGAATTTATACCACTCGGCCTGTTATTTTCAACATAATACACTAGTACTATAAATAACTATTTAGATATATGGACGTTGAAACGGATATAGGCCCAGGTTCGCTTTATAGTCCAAGAAATTTAGAATTTTTTCAGGACTCTGGCCCAACTAAGCAGCTTTGTTGGTTTTTGGTAATGTTTTTAGGTAATATGAACCTACAGAAACAAAACCTACACGTTCGGTAATACAAATTAAGTGTCAACAATTAATGGTCAAAAACTAACGGTTTTTGAACATCTAAAGGACTTCCAACATGCTTTAAAATTAAATGGAAAGAAAATGACTAAACAATCTGAAAATATCCTTAATAATCGAGGAACTATCAGGAGATTTATTGACATTTGTATGGAATTTTGGAATTATTTTAAAAAATTTTAAGTAACCACCATATTTTTGTGACATCTCAAAAATCTTCCAAATTTGATTTCGGAAACATCTAAGGGAATCTAAAGGAAAGGAGTATATCCTTAATATTCCAGAAAACATTAGGAGATTCACCAGCATATCTATGGAATTTTGGAATTATTTCTAAAAATTTCAAGTAACCTCCATATTTTTGTGACATGTTAAAAATCTTCCAAATTTGATTTTGGGAACATCTAAGGGAATCTAAAGAATAGGAGTGTATCCTTAATAATCCAGGAAACATCAGGAGATTCACTTGCATGTGTTTGGAATTTTGGAATTATTTCTAAAAATTTTAAGTAACCTCCATAATTTTATAACAACTCAAAAATCTTCAAAATTTAATTTTGGAAACATCTAAAGGAGTTCCAACATGCTTTAAAATTAAATGGACAGAAAATGTCTAAACAATCTGAAAATATCCTTAATAATCGAAGAACTATCAGGAGATTTATTGACATTTGTATGGAATTTTGGAATTATTTTTAAGTAACTTCCATATTTTTGTGACATCTCAAAAATCTTCCAAATTTGATTTTGGGAACATCTAAGGGAATCTAAAGGAAAGGAGTATATCCTTAATAATCCAGAAAACATTAGGAGATTCACCAGCATATCTATGGAATTTTGGAATTATTTCTAAAAATTTCAAGTAACCACCATATTTTTGTGACATCTCAAAAATCTTCCAAATTTGATTTTGGGAACATCTAAGGGAATCTAAAGAATAGGAGTGTATCCTTAATAATCCAGGAAACATCAGGAGATTCACTTGCATGTGTTTGGAATTTTGGAATTATTTTGAAAAATTTTAAGAACCTCCATAATTTTGTAACAACTCAAAAATCTTCAAAATTTAATTTTGGAAATATCTAAAGGAGTTCCAACATGCTTTAAAATTAAATGGACAGAAAATGTGTAAACAATCTGAAAATATCCTTAATAATCGAGGAACTATCAGCAGATTTATTGACATTTGTATGGAATTTTGACCGGTTAACTACAACTAAAAAATGACAGCGTTTAATGAAAATTCAATGTATACATCTTTTAAAACATCGATTAAGCTAAAAAACGGCGTTTTTGAAATATTGATTAATTTTGATGTGTTGCTTAGGAAATTGCAAAATAAGGCAAAAAAATGGCGACGTGAAACATTTTTAGACTTTCTCATATGATCGGACAAATTATTCACGGCAACATTATCACCGTTTTATAAAATAAATTAACATTCTCTCTTATTAGCAAATATTGTCTTTTAGTTGTTTGTTAGATAACAAAGATTTTTGAAAAAAATGTTTTTGAGAACAACTAACTTTATTGAAACGATAAATAAATTTACTTATGTAATATAACAACAACAAATTAAATTTTAATGTCCATACTCCGAAATAAAAATCCAAGATGTATCAATTAGACTGAATTTAGATAAAAATGTTTCAAATCAAAAAGGTACAGCCATTAAACAGCTAACTTAAGTTATGTATGAGATTTGGTTTAAATTACCAAAACCGTTTTGAAGTAAATTGCACAACAAATTAAATTAAGAGTAAAGTGCCTTTTAGGACAGTTTTATAAAAAATATTTCAAATAAAAATTGTATCTACTATATATAATTATATACAATAAATCGATGTAAATGACAATATTATTACAATGTAATGTATGTATAAAATAAATGCTATAATATTCTATTGAATTCGTAGTTGTAATATATGTAATTTGGAAGACAGTTTAACCAGGTATCATTCTTTCTATGAGTGTACTTAATAAGGTGACGTCATAAAATTGTTAAAAATTTGTTTATTTAGTTTACAACGAATTTTTAAAATCAACCAAAAACGCAAAATCCGGAAATTGTTGTTAATTTTTTTCTCTCTTATATATTATGTTATGACTGTTTTTATATTCAAACTAAGGATTACATAATTGTGGAAAAAAAAATTTACAGCTATTTGTTTAAGAATTGTTTATAAATAAACGGCTTAGTTTAATATCTTTGAAAATTCGTTTTTTACCATTCTATTGTTTAGGATTAATTATGATTTTTATTCATAAAATTATTATTCATTACAATTTTTTACAATTTCATACAATTCATTTAACTGCATTTAATTTTTAATCAAGCTATCTGATTTAATTACATGAGTGTTAATCTACTTTCTTGTAGTGTTAATTAACTATGTTATTCTTCCACAATGGCATTTAAATTCAAGTAATTTTACTTAAAATTCAAACACGATTTACTGTACGCATTTCGTGTCGATTTTCTCCTCTCTTATCAGTCCCAGCGACAACGAAGTAACTTTTTGTCAGATTTTTTGTCTTACGTAACACTCACTCGTACGTCCGAATATTCCTTCCGATCGTCATTTGTGCGTGAAAATCGTAGGTAATCGGGTCGGTTTTAATTATTATTGGACGTGCCTTTTTGACTATTTCCTTAAAATTTCCCCAATTTTTCGAAAAAGTGGTGTCGAAGTGCGTGGGACTATTCAGTTTTTGATTAAATCAGTCGTATTTTTGTAATTATTAGATTGTTTTTCGCGTTTAAAACAGTTTTTTTCCGTGGTAGTGGTGTTCGGGATTTGTGAAATTGACATTAGTGTAAAGGTGATTTTTTTTAATTCAATGGTAATTTTTTGGGATTTTTTAATTTACTCGATTTGATTGATTCGGTACTGGTGTGATCTGATTAGTTGATTGAGTATTAATTACTTCTATTTTAATTGTATGCTTTCTTCTGGCGTTAATGAATTATTAATTTATCCGTAATTAATCGTATTGTGAACAAAACGGCGTAAAGTTATATTCTACTTTAAATTCATACGATTTATTCTACATATTTCATGTAAATTTTCATTTATTCTTGCCTCTCTTATCAGTAGTTGTGTAACGACGAGGTGGTTTTTTGTCAGATTTCTTTGCCTTACGCTCGAAGCAAACACTTTGCTCGTTGTAAAGAATTTTGCGTTTTATTCTCTGACTATCGGACGCGCCTTTTTGGGAATTTCTTTAAAATTTCCCGAATTTTCGGAAAAATTGTGTCTTCAATATTCGGGAAGAGTTAATTTTTCCATACTTTCTTTCCGGAAAAATTTCTTTGCTGACTTTATCGCTATGAATTTATAGATTTTTTTAGACTGCAGTTTAAGCAATAAAAAATTTAATGAATATTCAATTTTTATTTTTCTATATTTTTTCTGCAAGTAGGTATAACTTCTTTATTAATTTTGACTTCTGGGGGTAAATTAATCCATTTAATAGATCAAGGTTGAATTGAGTTTTATAGTTCCCGATCACTTTTATATTTAATTTAAAAACAAGAGAAGGGCCTTACAGAAGTTGTCAATTTATCATTTAAAAATTTATTTTTTATTAATAATTATTTGAATTGTTTATATAATTATATTTTTATGCTTAAATAGCTTATACGAGTAGTATTGGAGATACTAAGATAAACTAGATTTTTCAAGTATTTAAAGAGAAGCCTCAATTTTTCATGTTTTTATTAAACTATATAAACTAGAAGAATTATTCGAATTGTTTATATTGTAACGTTTATTTTCTAATTTATTTACACTAATACTAATTGTACACTAGACTAGACACTACTTAATTTATATACACTATTACTAAACTAATTAATTTATATAACGCACTTAACTATTTCCTACTAATTAATTTGTCTCACTCTTAACGCTCTCGCTCTAGCTATTTCGCTTGTTCACTATTTACTCTCGCGGCTTCCGTCTACTAATAATCTCTCGTCCGCCGCGTGCACTTTTATAGCCCCCCATAATGTTTTCTCGAATTTGCTGGATGTTTCCACAAAGTACTCGATAGTTCTTTTAATAATGTTTACGTAGAAAATGTCCAGAAGGTCATAAATTACTTTCCTTAAATAATAACTTTTTATAGAATTCAATTAAGCGTCGCGGCAATTCTTTTGAGGTAGCCGCCCAGGTCCGATACGAGTAAACACGTCTCGCGCTGTTTACTTTTCGCATTACAATGTAATTATATTTTTATGCTTAAATTATACGAGAGTGTAGTATTGAAGATACTAAGTAAAATTAGATTTTTGAATTATTTAAAGAAAAGCCCCAATTTTAGATTGATATTGTATTGTCTTTATTAAACTATTTAAATTAGAAGGATGAACGAAATTTCATCTCTTAAACTTGAAGTTAGAAGCTTCAGCTTTAATAGCAATTATTGGATTATTAATTTCATCTATTATATAAATTAATCGAAGTGATAGAATTGCAATAAAAATTAGTGTAATAGCCGGAAGAATTGTTCAAATAATTTCAATTGATTGTCCCTCTAGTACATATCGATGAAGATATTTATTAAAATATAAATTATTGTTAACTTTTCGGTAATATTCAATCTGTTCAAATTAATTAATAACGTTTATAATTACTTGATTAATTTAGTCGTCTTCTTATTTTTGTAATAAAACTAATGTGATTGTTCTCCTCCTAAGGCAACTAGTAGGTATTTTATAACAGCATTATATTCCTTTATATAATATAAAACTGTGATAAAGTATTAGTTTCATTAGGTGTTGTGTAAGAGAAAAATCACATTAGTGTTATCTGACCCTGAGAACATCTTTGTATTTTTCATTGATTTATGAGTAATGTTCTTATTATTGTTTCAGATAGTGATTAGTGCTCTTGGTGATAGGGGCGTAGCAGGGCAAGGGTGGAAGCATTTGCCATCATGCCGACGTGTCATTGTCAAATGGTACGTCTCGTTTAAAACTATCTTGTAACAAACATATTATTTTATAAGCGTGGAAAACTATAAGAAATACCAGCATTTCCTTTTTGTTTTTGAGGAAAAAGTGTCAGCTCTAACACTACTCTTCTATTAGTTTCTCCATAAGGGACTCTTATTACAAAAATCGGTGTTAATTTTGCAACATCTTTGAAATTTTTGTATACATCTCTTACTAGGCTTCGTATGGCAATTTACCATAAATTATCTACAACATGTTATTTCCACGTTCCTACCAGAGACGGAACATAAGAACAATTGTTATATATGTTCAATTATGTAATTGTTTTATAATATAATACTGAAATTTATAATATAAACAGTTTGATGGTGCTTCATTTCTTGTATTTATCTTCAGGTGAGTATTATCGACGACAATGGCATAGAACTTCAGATAAGGGCGGAGATTTAAGAGAGTAGCATCTGTTTGCCAGGTGAGTTGCTTTTTAAAACTCTTTTATGTGTTTTGTAATATTTTCAACGTTTAATTTTTCAGGTAAGACTTTCAGGATCTTCATAGAAGAGCAGAAAAGCAGTAGTCAACGTTGTATAATGTAACGTTCTAAATGTCAAATGGTTAGTATTTCGAATTATATTTGAAATTTCATTTTTTTGTCTACTTATACTTAGTTATTGATTAGTTATTAATATTAATAACTATTAAGTTGTTAATATATTTTTAATTTTATTTTTCAGGTACCAGTCATGTTGGCGGCAATCGCGGACAACATGGATCAGGTCAAACGCAGTCATCTACCAAGGTTAGTGTTTTTAACGATTTTCACTATTTTATTTTTTGCTTAACTGAATGTGACTGATGAACAAAATATGTCAGACTGCCAAATCATAATATCACTCACTACTTGAAAATAGTTTAGTTACTACATATTTCGGCCCAAAAATTTCTACAATTCTTGTTTCAAACTACCAAAATCCGTTTTGCTTCACGAGTGACTCATCGCCATGACAAGTTGCGAGTGGCACAAGCAAAACTCATAAATTTACATCCCTATTTCGAGCGATTCGCCGCTTTAGCAAATTTTCAACGTAAAGAGAGAGACAGTGAGAAGCGGAGTTGCCAAAATTGGGGAGTGGCAGTGGGAAGTGGAAGTGTTGCTGTCTTATTTTATCAAATACAACTCCAAAATGTTCGAAAATTGCTTGGGTACCTCCCTTTATACTTAAACTCCTTTGACTTTCAACGTTAACTTTAAGATACAAGATTAGGTTTTTGGTCTTAATTTTATTAGTGTAATTAATTTTTTTGCAAGCACTATCTTAACTATTAGCGCTATATGTTCTATACATTATATGCTATACTGTAACGCTACTGCTATATTCTATTTATTTTCTGTATCAAATACGAGTACTGCAATATCTTCTTATTGCATTTAGGCTAAGATCTATAAAAAAAACCTACAACTAAACTTCAACAAAAATATCTACATTATTCAGAATTCTATTTCTGGAATCCCCTTTTATAAAAACTCCAGAATTTTTGTTCTTTGTAACTGGATAGAGGGAGCTAGGGAAAGGCTTCTAGGTTACTTACTTAGAATCGTTCTGAGACCATTTAGTACCTTCTAGATAGGTATTTACTGAGATCATTAGGAATCATCTAGATCATTTAGAATTTTTATCAGAACCTTGGAAATATTTTTTGTAGACTCTTCTTATCCTCTTATGTTTGTAGGTTTGTCTATCTCATTCAAAATCCTTAGGGACTTCCGAAATCTTCTTTCTAGAATCTTGAGATTTTCTGACGTTCGTTACTGGTGCTTGGTGTTTCTGAAAGACTTCTAGATTCGCACCGAGGTCATTTGGAACCTTCTATATTTTACGAAATTCAACATAGAACTCGTTCAAAATTTTTGGGGGAACTTCTGGAATCTTCCTTCTAGATTCTTCCAAATTTCTTATAATTTTGTAAATAAGACGAGAAGGCTTGCCAAGGCTTCGATAGTCGTCCTGAGACCTTATAGGAACCTATAGATTTTTACTAAGGTCAGCAGAAAGCATCTAGATCTTTTATAATTGTTAAGAAAATATTTCTTTTACATCATCAACGACAAGTACCTATAAAGTACTCCTCACAGTAGATTTAGCCAAAAACGTTACAAAACTTTTTTATATATGTAGAATAGGTACCCAAAATTTTATAAAAATTCTTTAGAGCAAATTTTGGGAAAAATTCAAAAAAATTGAAGAATGATACAAAGTGCCTTTCACAGTACATTTTGCAAAAAATGAGTGAAAAGTTTATTTTATACTAATTCATGGTAGAATATATATTCTAAATTTAAAATAAATTTTTGTAGCAAATTTTGAGAGAAAATTCAAAAACCGAAAAACCACAAAGTATAAAGTGCTCTTCACAGAAGCCGAAAACGTCACAAACCTTTTTATACATATTTAATTGCACAATAAATTTTCAAAGTTTAAATGAATTTTTGGAACGAATTTCGAGAATAATACAAAAAAACCAAAAATCGACAAGTATAAAGTATCCTTCACAGAAGATTTAGCCAAAAACGTTAGAAAACTTTTTTATGCATATTCAATAGTAGAATAAATATTCAAAGTTTAAAAAAATTTCGTGAAGTGGATTTCGAAAAAAATTGAAAAAACCGAAAATTGACAAGTATAAAGTGCCTTGCGCAGAAGATTCAGCCAAAATCGTTAGAAGACTTTTTTATACCTATTTAATCGTACAATAAATATTCAAAGTTTCAAAAAAATTCTTTAAGCGAATTTCGAGAAAAATTCAAAAAACCGAAAAATGACAAGAGCAAACTACCTTTCTATCCTGGCCTATTTTAGTGAAAAGCTTATTTTCGCGTCCTAGTATGGTACAAAGTCTAAATACATAGTTTTGACCTTTTGTGGATTTTTTGTTTTTGAGAAAGTCCTACCACAGACACACACACACATACATAGAGATGGTTTTCCAAACTCCAAACTCCAAACTTCCAAACTCGGGGGATCTCAAAACGTTCAGAAATGCTAATAACTCAATTTCGAAAAATCGACCCGATTACAACATTCTCATATAGTAAACTCATAGTATAGTACCTCATATGAGAAAGTAAATATTCGAGTGGATTTTGAGAAAATTCCCAAAAACCGAAAAATAACAGTTGTAAAGTGCTATTTAGAGAAGATTTCGTGGAAAATATTATAAAACTGTTTTATATAGATTCGATAGTAGAAAAAATGTTCAAAATTTAGGAGAAAACTTTAGAGTAGATTTAGGGAAAATCTCCAAAAACCAAAAAACGAGGTGTAAAGTGCCCTTTAGAGAAGATTTGGCGAAAAATGTTATAAAACTATTTCATATAGATTCGATAGTTGAATAAATACTCAAAGTTAAAAAAATATTTGGGTGGATTTTGAGATTTCCAAAAACCGAAGAATAACAGGTGTAAGGTGACCTTTAGAGAAGATTTAGCCAAAAATGTTATAAAACTTCCTTATATAGATTCGACAGTGGAATAAACACAAAGTTTAGAAAAATATATTCGAGTGGATTTTGAGAAAATTTCCAAAAACCGAAAAATAACATTTACCGAGAAATATTTAAAAAAAACCGATTAGAAACTGAGGTTTTCGCGCCTTCGCCATTTTGAAATACTGTTGACAGCCACGCCGAGAGCAATTTTGGCAGTGGCTAAACAGCCGACATGACGGATGGTACTTGAAATAGAAGGAATCTAGAGATACGTTGTTAACGCAAGAGGGTTACAATACTCTCATATATGAGTACCTCATATGAGAAAGTAATACTTGATGGAGATGTATCAGTTAGGCTGAACATTTACTTTACACACCGATGCACTTAAGGAAGTGCCCTTTAGGACGATTTTAGATAAAAAATGATTCAAATAAAAGGTATAAATATTAAACAGCTAACTTAAATTATGAGTTTTGGTATAAATCACCAAAACTGTTTGAAAAAAATTATAAAAAAAATTCTTCAGGATAAAATGCCGACAGTTTTAGGAAAAAATATTTTATATGAAAATTGTACACATTTAATATGTTAATTCAAATATGAAGTTTAATGAAGACACTCAAAGCCTTTCCGAAAATAAATTTTGAGAAAGAGTATAGTGTTCTATAATAATAATAAATAATATACTAAATATTAACATTTAAAAATCAGTTCAAAAATAAGCGTTTTTTGCCATTATCTCAGGCATGTGTTAACAGATTTCAATTTATAAAACGTCAAATTAAAGTTTTTTTAATGGAATTTTTCTTATAAATGCGAAGGAGACGTTGTATGAACAAACACATTTTTTTCAATTTTGACCATTGTTTAAAAAAAAATTAGCAAAATTAGCATCGTCATCTAGTACCCCCCAAATACCTTTTAGAACCTTAAGATACTTGTATAAGTATATCCCGTGAAATCGATGAATTTGGCATAGATAGACTGGAGTATTAGTAGGACATTGAAGAAGTGAAGTGGTGGTAAGTCTTGTCAAAATTTTCTCAAAAACTACTGATTTTATAAAGTTAATATTGATTTTCTCAATGTACTGATAACGCCCTTTTTCACTAAAAAAAAATAGTTAAAATTGTCTTAAGACGAGCCATCTATCCGGAATTAAGCCAAAATTGTCATCCACTTTCACTTTCGATTATTTTTTTCGAATATCAATCCTCCTAATTTCTAACTTTGAATCGACGGATTAACCGAATTAACGTTTGATGTATCGTTTTAATCCAGTCCCGATTCGATAACATCTACCCGTCAATTGCATTGCATATATCTATATCTGCGTAACTATTGCACACTTCATCTGCGTCGCATCTCGCATCGCATGATTAATCTTGTACAAAATAGTTCGGGGACTCCTCTCTCTCTCTCTCTCTCTCTCTCTCTCTATCTCTCTCTCTCGTAACTAAATACTCGTGGGTACGTGTGAGGGGGAGAGCGGAACGCGTATATACATACACAATCAGGCACTTACACGTCGACGTTTCGCACCACCCGCCCCAATCATCAGGGATCAATTAAGTAGCGTTGATTCCCCCCGGAGGAGAGGGGGACGAGACGTTCGAATGCGAAGGGGTTATGTTAATTTTATTCGCTGTCAGATTATCGTCGTAACATCCGTGGAATAGTGAGATTTATGCGTTACGCTCTCGGCGAATTTCTCACAGTTCGAGAGGTTTTCGTGTTTTATCGACGAGATATTTAACGAGAAAATTTCGAAAAACTGGAAAACGACATGAGTGCCCCTCAGGAACGATTTAGACAAAAACGTTATTGGCTTTTATTATGTACTAATAAATACTTAATACAGTTTAGAAAAAAATCTCGAGTGAATATGAAACAAATGTAAGAGAATCTGTGAAAATGGAATTTGTAGCTCAGCCGGGATTTGAACCCGGGTCTCCCAATTTCGCGTCGGGTGTTCTTACCACTAAACTAAACCAGGTTCAAATCCCGGCTGAGCTACAAATTCCATTTTCACAGATTCTCTTACATTTGATTCATATACACCTTTACATTGAATTAATTTCGAGAATATATTCCATCTAAGTCTCGAGTGAATTTCGAGAAAATTTCCAAAAACCGAAATTGATAGTACTGATAAGCAAGCATTCCAAAAGACTCTAAAAGATACAATAAAGTTTCTTGAGGCCAAAAGGTCTATTGTCAGCCACTAATTATTACAATAAAAATAGAAGTGAAGCGTCGTTGTAATAGTGTAATGTAATTGTATTGACAATTGTTACTAATTATTAATAATTCCAAAAGACTCTAAAATAACAATAAAGTTTCCCGAGGCCAAAATGTCCATCATCAGCCACAAATTATAACAATAAATTACATACTTTCGACTGAAGCATTGTTGTAAAGAGCATAAAAATATAATCACATAAGTGACAGGAGTAAAGTGCCCTTTAGAGACGCTTAAGTCAAAGTGTCATTAAACTTTATTATACATATTCAATAGTAGAATAAATTTTCAAAATTAAAAAAAATATGTTGTGGATTTTGAGAAAATTTCCAAAAACTGAAGAGTGACAGGAATAAAGTGCCCTTTAGAGACGATAAATTTTGAGAAAATTCCCAAAACCAAAAATTGACAAGTGTAAAGTGCCCTTCAGAGAAGATTTAGCCCAACGTGCTATTAAACTTTAGTATACATATTCGATAGTAAAATAAATATTCAAAGGTTAGAACAAATATTTAGAATAGATTTTGGGAAAATTTCCAAAAATCGAAAAATGACAGGAGTGAAGTGGCCTTTAAAGACAGTTAAGTCAAAAGTATCATTAAACTTTATTATACATATTCAATAGTAGAACAAATTTTCAAAGTTTAAAAAAATATATTAGAGTAAATTTTGAGAAAATGCCCAAAAACCAAAAATTGACAAGTGGAGAGTGGCCTTCAGAGATGATTTAGCCTAAAGTGCTCCTTAAACTTTATTATACACCTTCGAGAGTCGTAGCAATATTGATACGTTGGAAAAAAACTGTAGTGGATTTTGGGAAATTTCCAAAAATCGAAAAATAACGAGTGAAGTGCCCTTTAGAGCCAATTAAATCAAAAGTGTCACTATACATTATTATATATATTCAATAGTAGAACAAATTTTCAAAGTTTAAAAAATATATTGTAGTGGATTTTGAGAAAATTTCCAAAAACTGAAAAATGACACAAGTACCCTTTAGAGACGATTATCTCGAAGGTGTTATTTAACTTTATTATACATATTCGATAGTAGAACAAATTCTCAAAGTTTAGTAAAAATCATCAAATATCAGAGTACATTTTGAGAAAATTCCCAAAAACCAATCATTGACAAGTGTAAAGTAAACTTCATAGACGATTCAGCCTAGTGCTATTAACTTTATTATACACCTTCGAGAGTCATAGCGAATTGAAAGATTAGAAAAAAAATTATAATGGATTTTGGGAGAATTTCCAAAATTCGAAAAATGACAGGAGTAAAGTGCCCTTTGGAGACAATTAAGTCAAAAGTATCATTAAACTTTATTATACATATTCAATCATATTCAATAGTAGAACAAATTTTCAAAGTTTAAAAAAATATATTAGAGTGGATTTTGAGGAAATTTCTAAAAACTCCAGTGACAGAAGTAAAGTCCCCTTTAGAGACGATTATCTCAAAAGTATTATTTAACTCTATTATACATATTCAATAGTAGAATAAATTTTCAAAGGTTAGAAAAAATATATTAGAGTAAATTTTGAGAAAATTCCCAAAAACCAAAAATTGACAAGTGGAGAGTGGCCTTCAGAAACGATTTAGCCCAAAGTGCTATTAAACTTTATTATACATATTCGAGAGTCGTAGCAATATTGAAACATTAGAAAAAAAATTGTAGTGGATTTTGGGAGAATTTCCAAAAATCGAAAAATGACAGGCGTAAAGTGGCCTTTAGAGACAATTAAGTCAAAAGTCACATTAAACTTTATTATACATATTCAATAGTAGAATAAATTTTCAAAGTTTAAAAAAATATGTTGGAGTGGATTTTGAGAAAATTTCCAAAAAGTCTAGAGTGACAAAAGTAAAGTGCCCTTTAGAGACGATTATCTCAAAAATATTATTTAACTTCATTATACATATTCAATAGTAGAATAAATTTTCAAAGTTTAGAAAAAATATTACAGTAAATTTTGAGAGACTTCCCAAAAACCAAAAAATGACAAATGTAGAGTGCCCTTCAGCGACGATTTAGCCTAAAGTGCTATTAAATTTTATTATACATATTCCAGGGTCGTAGAAATATTGAAAGGTTAGAGAAGAAATTTGCAGTGGATTTTGAGAAAATTTCCAAAAATCGAAAAATGACAGGAGTAAAGTGCCCTTTAGAGATATTTAAATCAAAAGTGTCATTAATCTTTATTATAAATATTCAATAGTAGAATATATTTTGACAGTTTAGAAACAAATAAATTGTAGTGGATTTTGAGAAAATTTCCAAAAACTGAAAAGTGACAGAAGTAAAGTCCCCTTTAGAGACGATTATCTCAAAAGTATTATTTAACTCTATTATACATATTCAATAGTAGAATAAATTTTCAAAGGTTAGAAAAAATATATTAGAGTAAATTTTGAGAAAATTCCCAAAAACCAAAAAT
This sequence comes from Cryptocephalus moraei, assembly GCA_946251905.1. Classification (NCBI taxonomy): domain Eukaryota; kingdom Metazoa; phylum Arthropoda; class Insecta; order Coleoptera; family Chrysomelidae; genus Cryptocephalus; species Cryptocephalus moraei. The sequence continues at coordinate 6,442,682 of OX276462.1, read as the reverse complement.
TGACAAGTGGAGAGTGGCCTTCAGAAACGATTTAGCCCAAAGTGCTATTAAACTTTATTATACATATTCGAGAGTCGTAGCAATATTGAAACATTAGAAAAAAAATTGTAGTGGATTTTGGGAGAATTTCCAAAAATCGAAAAATGACAGGCGTAAAGTGGCCTTTAGAGACAATTAAGTCAAAAGTCACATTAAACTTTATTATACATATTCAATAGTAGAATAAATTTTCAAAGTTTAAAAAAATATGTTGGAGTGGATTTTGAGAAAATTTCCAAAAAGTCTAGAGTGACAAAAGTAAAGTGCCCTTTAGAGACGATTATCTCAAAAATATTATTTAACTTTATTATACATATTCAATAGTAGAATAAATTTTCAAAGTTTAGAAAAAATATTACAGTAAATTTTGAGAGACTTCCCAAAAACCAAAAAATGACAAATGTAGAGTGCCCTTCAGAGACGATTTAGCCTAAAGTGCTATTAAATTTTATTATACATATTCCAGGGTCGTAGAAATATTGAAAGGTTAGAGAAGAAATTTGCAGTGGATTTTGAGAAAATTTCAAAAAATCGAAAAATGACAGGAGTAAAGTGCCCTTTAGAGATATTTAAATCAAAAGTGTCATTAATATTTATTATAAATATTCAATAGTAGAATACATTTTGACAGTTTAGAAACAAATAAATTGTAGTGGATTTTGAGATAATTTCCAAAAACTGAAAAGTGACTGGAGTAAAGTGCCCTTTCGAGACGATTATCTCAAAAGTGTTATTTGGCTTTATGATACCTATTCAATAGTAGAATTAATTTTCAAAGTTGAGAAAAAAAATATTAGAGTAAATTTTGAGAAAATTCCCAAAAAACAAAAATTGATAAGTGAAAGTGCCCTTTAGAGACGATTTAGCCTAAAGTGCTATTTAAACTTTATTATACACATTCTAAAGTTATAGCAATATTGAAACGTTAGAAAACAATTTTGTAGTGGATTTTGGGAAAATTTCATCGAAAAATGATAGGAGTAAAGTGCCCTTTAGAGACCATTACGTCAAAAGTGTCAAACTTTATTATACAAATAGCATATTAAATTTTCAAAGTTTAAAAAAAATATTGGAGTGGATTTTGAGAAAATTTCCAAAAACTGAAAAGTGACAAGAGTAAAGTGCGCTTTAGAGACAATTATCTCGAAAGTCTTATTTACCTTTATTATAGATATTCAATATTAGAATTAATGTCCAAGTTTAGAATAAATGTATTATAGTAAATTTTGAAAAAATTCCCAAAAACCAAAAAATGACAGTTGTAAAGTGCCCTACAGAGACAATTTAGTGCTATTAAACTTTATTATACATATTCGAGAGTGGTAGACATATTGAAAGGTTTGGAAAAAAAATTGTTGTGGATTTTATAAAAATTTCCAAAAATCAAAAAATGACAAGAGTGAAGTGTCCTTTAGAGACAATTAAGTTAAAAGTATCAGTAATTTTGATTATACATATTCAATAGTAGAATACATTTTAAAAGTTTAAAAAAAAATATAATGGGGTGGATTTTGGGAAAATTTCCAAAAACTGAAAAGTGTAAAGTGCCCTTTAGAGACGTTTATCTCAAAAGTGTTATTTAATTTTATTATACATATTCAATAGTAGAATAAATTTTCAAAATTTAGAGAAAATACACCTATCAGAGTAGTTTTCGAGAAAATTCCCAAAAACCAAAAATTGACAAATATAGAATGCACTTCAGAGACGATTTAGCCTCAAGTGCTATTTAAACTTTATTATACACATTTGAAAGTTATAGCAATATTGAAAGGTTGGAAACAAAATTTGTAGTGGGTTTCGGAGTTTTGGGAGAATTTCCAAAAATCGAAAAATGACAGGAGTAAAGTGCCCTTTAGAAACAATTAAGAAAAAAGTACCATTATTCTTTATTATACATTTTAAATAGTAGAATAAATTTTGAAAGTTTAGAAAAAAAATATATTGCAGTGGATTTTGAGAAAATTTCCAAAAACTGAAAAGTGACAGGAGTAAAGTGCCCTTTAGAGACGATTATCTCAAAAATATTATTTAACTTTATTATACATATTCAGTAGTAGAATAAATTTTCAAAGTTTAGAAAAAATATATTAAGGTAAATTTTGAGAAAATTCCCAAAACCAAAAAAAAATGACAAAATGTAGAGTGCCCTTCAGAGACGATTTAGTATAAAATGCTATTTAAACTTTATTATACATATTCAAAAGTCATAGCAATATTGAAAGGTTAGAAAAAAATTTGTAGTGGATTTTGGGAAAATTTTAAAAAATCGAAAAATAACGGGAGTGAAGTGCCCTTTAGAGACAATTAAGGCAACAGTATTACTAGACTTTATTATACATATTCAATAGTAGAATAAATTTTCAAAGTTTAAAAATATATATCTACTGGAGTGGATTGTGAGAAAATTTCCAAAAACGGAAAAGTGACAGTAGTAAAGTGCCCTTTAGAGACGATTATCTTAAAAATATTTATTTAACTTTATTATACATATCCATCAGTAAAATAAATTTTCAAAGTTCAGGAAAAATATATCACGGTAGATTTTTAGAAAATTTCCCAAAACCAAAAATTCACAAGTGTAAAGTGCCCTTCAGAGACGATTTAACTTAAAGTGCTATTTAAGCTTTAATATACACATTCGAAAGTCATAGCAATATTGAAAAGTTGGAAAAAAAATTGTAGTGGATTTTGGGAGAATTTCCAAAAATCGAAAAATGACAGGAGTAAAGTGCCCTTTAGAAACAATTAAGTCAAAAGTATCATCAAACTTTATTATACATATTCAATAGTAAAATACATTTTGAAAGTTTAGAAAAAAAAATATTGTAGTGGATTTTGAGAAAATTTCCAAAAACTGAAAAGTGACAGAAACAATGTGCCCTTTAGAGACGATTATCTCAAAAGTGTTATTTAACTTTATTATACATATTCAACAGTAGAATAAATTTTCAAAGTTTAGAAAAAATATGTCAGAGTAAATTAGAAAATTCCCAAAAACCAAAAATTGACGAGTGTAAAGTGCACTTCAGGGACGATTTGGCTTAAAGTGCTATTAAACTTTATTATACATATTCGATAGTAAAATAAATATTCAAAGGTTATAACAAAAATTTGTAGTGGATTTTGAGAAATTTTCTAAAAAGTGACTTGTAAAATACCATTTAGAGAGCTTTAAAATTGAACCAAAGACGTTATTAACCTTTGTTGTGTATATTTAACGGTAGAATAAACATCAAACATTTTTTAAAAAAATATCTTTGGGCAAATTTTGAGAGAATCTCCAAAAACCAAAAAATTACAAAAGTAAACTACCCCTTTGTACCGCCCTATTTTAAAGAAAAGCTTATTGGAAAGCATAGGACAAAGTCGAGATTCAAAATTTGAACCCTTTTTGGTTTTTACTTTCGAAGAAAAACCTACCACTAACTTACATATACAAACAGATACTTTTTCAAAAATACGTTTTTGGACTTCCAGAAATACTACTAACTCAAATTCGAGAAATCGGCTCGTTTACAATACGTCCAATATGAATTAGACTTAAAGTTAGAATTAAATTATAAATATATTCATTATTTATTTATTTATTTATTTCCGAGTACATTAATACACTATTGTATACTATTGTACAAAATACTAGTATTGACGTACTACTTGTACCTCAATACTAAATTCTATCTATACTGACGTTCGCAGGAAGAATTAAATTAAATTATTGTTGTTAATATAATTATTGTTATTAATAATACCACTTATTATTATGATAACATTATTGCTATTCAAGTGCAAAACTAAATTGAAACGCCTCTTTCAGTAAAAATATACTCAAAATTGTAGTTCTTCTTATATGTGTAAAATTGATAGGTCTCAGTTTTGAAATTAATTTTATTATGATATATCCTTAATTCAAATGACATGAATTTAATATTATTTTTATACATTTATCTACAATTTATTAGCATCTATATTATTTCTGTTTATTATACGTGAAACACATGTCGGTGGAATAGAAAGCAGTTCAATATGGCGGAACGTTGGAATGCGCAGTAACGCCTTAAAGCCCTCTGCGCATCATTTTTCTAAACACTTGAAACTTTTCCAAACGTTTCTTTTACGTTAAAATTCCGCAATATTACGTTTATTTCAAACTTTCTCTCTGTCCAAAAAATTATGTTTCGCAATGAAACCGGGAACAGTTGCGATAATATTAATTATTCACGTTGCATAACCAAAATGTGCTCCCCATATGTTGAAACAATTGAAACAAAAAATCCCTTAATTGTTTTAATAAGGAGGGCAGCTCGGGGATAATAATTAAAGCGATACTTCTGCCCGGGTAATTGTTTCGTACTTGTTATTACGGTTATTATGATGTGTGGATGTGGATGTGGTTCCCGATTTTTTTCCCTTTTCGTAAATTATCCGTTGGGGGTAATTAAAGGTCATTAAGCGTTACGCAAGGAGTAGGTACTAACGACAATTTCGATAAAGATTGGATGGGTTGTTTTTGTTAATTATTTTGAGGGAAAGTGGGGTTTCTTTCAAATTCAAAATTTGATTTTTTTTTGACTTCTCGTAATGTTGGGAAACAATGGAAAAACTTGCGCCTTTTGGGGAAAGTCCAAACTTTGGTCGAGTAAAAAGAAGTTAAGTACTACTTTTTCTGGAAAAATGGAAAGTTTGAACTACATTTTGTTTCCTGGAAAGGGTTGAAACGAGCTTTACTTCTGCAAAAAAATTGAGAAGTCAGGTTCGATGTATGACGATTAATTCAATATTACGATATATAATAGAAAAAAAAACTGAAGTTTCCCTCCATTGTCTTCTGGAAAAAATGGAAATTTTGTAATGAAGAAAATGGAAATGGAAAGTTCCAATCATAATTTCTTTCCTAAAAGTTTTAATCGAGTTTTATATATATTATAACGGAAAGTCTCGCCTTAAAATAACCACAAGTCGGGAAGGGTCGGTTCGGCGAATAAATTTCAGTTCTTCGAATTCGAGACGCTCTCGAAAGTTCGACATCCTTCGAAAAACGACTGGAAACTTTCGTGAAATATAAATTAGAGAATAAGTGTTAGTTATCATTAGTCACGTGTATGTATTACGAATGTATTTCCAATCGATAAAATTTTAAGTAACTGGTGTAAGGGTTCTTTCTAATTAGGTTTTTATTATATGAATAATATATAAATAAACTCATAAAGTGTGAAGATTAAATCAGACTTGTTTTGCTTATAACTTTTTAAGTATTGAATTTAGAAGAAAGTTGAAGAGAGAAAAGAGTTACAGAATCGCTTTTTACATAATATGGCATAAGTTATAAAACAAAAATTTATTAGTGGTTTTGCAAAAATAGCAATAAATCAAAAAAATCGACACAAAAAAGTGGTTTTCTAAGTTATTATTTTAGGCACTTTCAAATAGAGTTAGGGCTTCCATATCACAGGTAGAAAATCTTGAAGTTGTAATAAAAGAAGCCTGCAAATTTCGTTTCGATCGGTTTATTCTATTTTGCATAATAATTTTGCAATCCAGAAAAATATTGAAAATTTTCAAAATTGTTTAAATTTTTTTTTCCAATATTCTATTTTAACAAAACTGGCTGAGAATGTATAGGAGGAAACAAGCTTTCATACGCTTTTTTCAGAATTTAAAAATATTTATTAGAACGGTCACAGTCATTGTTTAAAATTGGTGTCAAATTTATAAATTTGTCAAAATTCGAAACGAGCATTTTTTTAATGTAAATTTCAATTTTTTTAATGTACATTTCGACAAAAATATTATACTGGTTACTGGTGAGAAACTAGTATTTCTTAAGATATGAGAAAAAATAGTAATTTTTGTTAACCATTATTAATCATTTTATTATACACTAATCAAATTTGAGAAGTCGTATCTCAGAAACTAATTAAGAAAATAGCAACTTATTATATATGAAAAGAAGCGTCTTTCTGAGTACTTTCCGGCTATGTTTTCAGAATTTCATTTAACAAAAAAGTCGCCGAGATAATCTATTTGTTTATAAGCAAGAAAAAATGACGCCAACTTTAAACAATGACTGTGACCGTTCTAATAAATATTTTTTAATTCTCAAAAAAGCACATGAAAGCTTGTTCCATCTTATATATGCTCAGCCAATTTTGTTAAATTGTGGAAAAAAATTTTAAACAATTTTGAAAATATTTTTCGATTTTTCTGGATTGCAAAATTATTGTGCAAAATCTAATAAACCGATTGAAATGAAATTTAGAGGATTGTTTTATTATAATTTCATGATTTTTTATCTGTGATATGGAAGTTCTAACTGCATTTTAAAGTGCCTAAAATAATAATTTTAAATAAACACTTTTTTGGGCCGATTTTTTTTGTTTATTGCTATTTTGCAAAACCGCTCACATATTTTTGAATTTTTAACTTATGCCATATTATGTAAAAAGCGATTCTGCAACTTCATTCTCTCTTCAACTTTCTTCTAACTTCAATACTTAAATAGTTAGAAGCAAAAATGTCTGGGAAAAACGCGAGAGATTGATCATGGACTATATGTAAATAATGTATTTTTCAAAAAAAAATTCTATCTGAATTTTTTTTACTTTTTATTTCTAAAAAATATTTCTATATTTTATATTTCGAATTTTCAAAATTCTTCTAATTTATGTATCCGCCATATTCACTCCTGAAAGTAATTCTGGACATTTCGAAAAGATTTTTCCTCACGTACCCAAGTAACACACAACATTGGCAGAGCATCGAGAACATATTGTTCCAATATAGAATGTTATTCCAATATTGTACCAGTATTGACCCAATATTGGCAAACTAGATGTAGCCATTATCGAAGCAACAATATATTGCCAATATTTACCCAGATGTAGCCAATATTGAAATCCAGATTATTGGACCAATATCGGTTTAATAAATTTAGCCAATATCGAACTTAAGAGTAATTACCAATATCTGTCTAATATTGTTACCCAAGTTCCAGTCAATATTGAACTTAAGATCAATTACCAATACTTAACCAATATTGTTACGCAAGTTCCAGGAAATATTGAAAGCTTCCTGATATTCATTGTCATGCGCATGTCAACATGTCATAGATATATTATTCTAATGTTACATTTCAATAAAGAATGATTATTGTTTTTAAATAATGGGCCAATAAGAATTATTGAGAAAATTTTGTAATATTCTCTCAATATTGCTTTTCAATATTGGCAGTTCAATCTTGAAGTTATAACAAAAGAAGCCTGCAAATTTCGTTTCGATCGGTTTATTATATTTTGCATAATAATTTTGCAATCCAGAAAAATATTGAAAATTTTCAAAATTGTTTAAATTTTTTTTCCAATATTATATTTTAACAAAACTGGCTGAGAATGTATAGGAGGAAACAAGCTTTCATATGTTTTTTTTTTCAGAATTTAAAAATATTTATTAGAACGGTCACAGTCATTGTTTAAAATTGGTGTCAAATTTATAAATTTGTCAAAATTCGAAACGAGCATTTTTTTAATGTAAATTTCAATCTTTTTAATGTACATTTCTACAAAAATATTATACTGGTTACTGGTGAGAAACTAGTATTTCTTAAGATATGAGAAAAAATAGTAATTTTTGTTAACCATTATTAATCATTTTATTATACACTAATCAAATTTGAGAAGTCATATCTCAGAAACCAATTAACAAAATAGCAACTTATTATATATGAAAAGAAGCGTCTTTCTGAGTACTTTCCGGCTATGTTCTCAGAATTTCATTTAACAAAAAAGTCGCCGAGATAATCTATTTGTTTATAAGCAAAAAATGGACGCCAAATTTAAACAATAACTGTGACCGTTCTAATAAATATTTTTTAATTCTGAAAAAAACATATGAAAGCTGGTTCCCTTTTATATATCCTCAGGCAGTTTTGTTAAAATTGAATTTGTGCAAAAAAAGTTGTAACAATTTTAAAAATTTTCAATATTTTTCGATTTTTCTGGATTGCAAAATTATTGTGCAAAATCTAATAAACCGATTGAAACGAAATTTACAGGATTTTATTATTATAATTTCAAGATTTTTTATCTGTGATATGGAAGTTCTAACTGCATTTTAAAGTGCCTAAAATAATAAATTTAAAAAAAACACTTTTTTGGGCCGATTTTTTTTGTTTATTGCTATTTTGCAAAACCGCTAAAATATTTTTGAATTTTTAACTTATGCCATATTATGTAAAAAGCGATTCTGCAACTTCATTCTCTCTTCAACTTTCTTCTAACTTCAATACTTAAATAGTTAGAAGCAAAAATGTCTGGGAAAAACGCTATAGATGGATCTTGGACTATGTATTTTTCAAAAAAATAATTCTATCTGAATTTTTTTTTCTTTTTTTTACTTTTTATTTCTAAAAAATATTTCTATATTTTATATTTCGAATTTTCAAAATCGAACAGAAATATCCGCCATATTCACTCCTGAAAGTTATTCTGGACATTTCGAAAAGAGTTTTTCTCACGTACCTACCCAAGTAACAGACAACATTGGCAGAGCATCGGGAACATATTGGTCCGATATAGAATGTTATTCCAATATTGTACCAGTATTGACCCAATATTGGCAAACTAGATGTAGCCATTATCGAAGCAACAATATATTGCCAATATTTACCCAGATGTAGCCAATATTGAAATCCAGATTATTGGACCAATATCGGTTTAATAAATTTAGCCAATATCGAACTTAAGAGTAATTACCAATATCTGTCTAATATTGTTACCCAAGTTCCAGTCAATATTGAACTTAAGATCAATTACCAATACTTAACCAATATTGTTACGCAAGTTCCAGGAAATATTGAAAGCTTCCTGATATTCATTGTCATGCGCATGTCGACATGTCATAGATATATTATTCTAATGTTACATTTCAATAAAGACTGATTATTGTTTTTAAATAATGGGCCAATAAGAATTGAGAAAATTTTGTAATATTCTCTCAATATTGCTTTTCAATATTGGCAGAATATTGTACATCGAAATTGGACCAATATTGATAAACCATTTTGCAACAATATTTAAGCAATATTAATAAAAGTTCACATTTATTATGGGTCCAATATTTAATATCCATCTATAATGGCCCATTATAACACAATATTGGTACAATATTGGTGTGCTACTTGGGTAATTACCGAGCGTGCTGCGATTCGTCGCGCGTTTATAAATGTTTACTATTCTTTGCATTTATTTTTAATAATCTCAGACCGCATCGGCCATCGATTTCCCATCAGGTTTGATTTTGTATAAATTTCGTTTGTATTCCTTTCCAATCGGTAAAATCGAGATGAATAAGTGACGAGAGGCGAAAACGCGATAAAATAGTAAAACGAACGACGTGCATCATGAAAAACCGTTGAATAATGGAAGAGGCGGCCGGGACAGGTGCGACTTAATAACGAAAACAACGCCAAACAAACCTACGCGAGTAGGACGGTACGATATGGAAGAAACGTCGTTAATGTCGTTCCGTGGAAGACGGATATATTCGTTCCATGAATAAATCAGCGCCGCCCGCGGCGATCGGCCGTAACTGTAATTTCGCCCGTTCTTTCGAGCCCGAAGACGGTATCCTTCGCGGGATTTAAATAATTGATAAATCGTAGCACGTCGCCCTAATCGACCTTTATATATATCTACCTATCTACCCGTTAAAATAACTGAAAAGAGTAAAAATCTGAAGCGGGCGCATCAATCATACTTCCCCCTCATTACCGATTTCGTTAATTCTCCTCCATTCCCGCGTCTTCCCGACGAGACCCGTCCCCGAGGTGGTTGGTGGGGGAAAAAGGGGGAGCGTCTCTCCACTCATCCATAATGGACGAGTTTAAATCACCAATAACGTTTCCAGGACTTAATTGAAGTTAAAAAGGGTTGGATGAATATTTCACGAGGCTTTAAACAGGCCGTTTCTCCTCGACATTATAGGAGTCTCCAGGCGACCGAATAGCCTGCTAATTATTAACGACGGGGGAAAAAAATCGACCTGCAGTGAGTAATAAGCGCCATAACGCACCGGGTGACAGTTGATGACGCGTCGCCAACGTAACGTCTCACTTATGCAGTCATCAGCAAAGGGCGGATAAAATGCAAAATGCATTTTTTGCATTATTTGCATTTTCTTCGTTTTTTTCTTCAAATTTGCATTTTTTTTTTCAATCGTGCATATTTTGCATTTTTCTTTACAATCTGCTGGATATTTAGAAAAACAATGTACTGATGAGTGACAAATCAACTTATTGACAATATAAGTTATAACTGGAACTGTAATCAAGTACCTTTACTATCTGGCAGTGGTTCATTTTCATAAGGGTTGTTTTTACCTGGGTAGTCTAATAGGAGTAGGATGTGCTTAATGACATATTATACTCAAAATTCGTAGAAAGGCTTATTTTGATCGCGGGGCAGGGTTAGCTGTTAGTGTTAGTGTGTTTCTTAATCCTCTCCGGCCATTGTACCGGTTTTAGAACCAGGTTGATGTTCTTCCAATTTGTCACTACCTTTAGAGAAGTTAAATTCAACGGTTGTTCTGTAAAGTTAAAAATGCCCAAGACAAATTTAATTGAAGTGTGGATTAAACCTTATAGTGAGCTGAAGTGGGATGGTGACAAATTATTTTGCACAGCATGTTCGAAAATAGTAAGTACATAGAAACAATAACTACCTAGATTAATTTAACTGAATTAATACTGAATAACTTAGTATCTTTATAACTTAATTTAATTAACTGAATTAGTAATTCATCTACTTGCTTACAATATTCCAATTATGGAAATTATTTTGAGTGGATATCTACGTAGATATCAATTAATGTGGCCATTCATAAATTACCTGACGCATTTTTGCACTTTTTACTTTATCAAAGAATTGTGAATGGCCCCTATATAAGTCAAAGCTGCTGAATTTATTTTACTTTCAATTTTAAGTCCTATTCTTCTTTTCAAATTAAGAAACAAAACATATTTTAACAGTACTTTCTTCATATTTAGATCCATGCTGCAAAAAACTTCATCGTGGAGCAACATGTGAAGAGTGGAAAGCATATCGCAAGTTTGAATAAATCGAAACAAGGCGCTAAACAACATCAAACTCTACCGTCCTGTTTACAGAAAAAGTTAAAAAATGATCCACAGAAGCAGTTCAATGAAAAACTTTGCAAGGCTATGGTGGCGGCCAATATTCCATTGAAAAAATTAAATAATTTTCATTTAAAATCATTTCTGAAAGAATTTTGTTCATTTAATATTCCGGATGAATCTACTTTAAGGAAATCGAGTGTTGATGCAATCTACACCGACACGATAGCGACTATAAAAAATATTATATGCGAGAATTACTTCTATGTTATTGTTGATGAAACGATTGATTCGACTGGAAGATATATTGCACATTTATTAATAGGAGTTTTAGAAGAAAACACTCCACCCAAATCATTTTTAATTTCTTCAAAACAAATAACTTAACAATCACCAGATTTGTTCAAGATTCTTTGAGTAATTTTTTTTTACCAAATACTGTTCCATTTGAGAAACTCATTTTGTTTTTATCTGATGCTGCCCCATATATGACTAAGGCTGGTAAAAATTTTAAAATTTTTTAACCAAATCTAATTCACGTTACTTGATTAGCCTATGCCATTAACAGAGTCGCAGAATTAATAAGAAACCAATTTTCTATTGTTAACGACTTGATAGGTTATATGAAGAAAGTATTTATTAAGTGTCCATCGCGAATTCAGTTTTATAGAGAAAGACTTCCGGGAGTTCAACTGCCGCCAAGACCTGTCATAACTAGATGGGGAACATGGCTTGATGCAGCAATGTTTTATGCCGAACACTACGATGAAATAAAGGAAGTTATTACCGATTTGCATGATTCCTCTTCTGCGGCTCTTTTAAAATGTCAAGAAATATTTAAAAATTCGACTCTCCACAATAAACTCTTATTTATAAAAACTAATTATTCTTTTGTTTCTAAAACTATGGTTCAATTGCAAAATACATGTATGACTCTGGTTTAAGCAGTTCAATTATTAAATGTTTTTGAAGCGGAATGTAAAAAGGTACATGGAAACATTGGAAAGTTAGTTTTGTCCAAATTTTCCAGTACTATACAAGCTAACGAAGGATTTTCTGTGTTAAAAACTGTTGCAATAATGTTTACGGGCGACTTTAATTGTATAATTGATGTAAAACCAAATATTGTACATACATTAAAATACGCTCCTCTTACATCAGTAGATGTAGAACGAACTTTTTCTATTTTCAAACATATGTTTACTGATAGAAGACAATCTTTTCTTATTGAAAACTTTGAGAAACATATAATTATAAATGCATTTTGTGCCAACATTAATGAATGAAAAATGAATTATTATTTTATAGTCTGTTTTTTTCCTATTTCTTTTATATATCTATGTACCTATACATAATATAATATAATATATAGTATTGAAACTAAATAGTGGTTTGTAATAAAATCAGATACATTTTAAACAAGAGTATTCTTTTTCCTTAATCCAGGACGATCCAAACGAAAAAAAAAAACGTTTTTTAAGCATTTGCATTTTTACCAAATTTTATGCATTCCTTGCATTATTTTGAAATTTTCGTGCATTTTTTTGAAATTTTCGTGCATTTTAATGCGCATTTTTTTAAACTATTCACGTGCATTTTTTCCGCCCTTTGGTCATCAGCATTACTCCGTTGGCCCTTAATTAGGTACTTCATATCTTAACTTCTTTCCATAGGTCACATTCCACTAAGTATAAGAACTCTTACTCCAATTACTTAATTTAAAGTTTTATTCACAGGGAATAATAGTCGTTAATCAGGAGGATTATTTAATTATATCTATACTCTGTTCAAAACAAATCACGATGCATGTCATTTTGACGTCACCAAACATCCAATACTACCAACTTAATATAGTCTCAGGGCATCGCAATTTATGTGTTCCGTGACTATATTAAGTTGGTAGTATTGGATGATTCTGACGTCATCAAAATGACGTGTATCGGGATTTATTTTGAAAAGAGTATAAATACTTATACTTTTCTGTGCATTTAACTTTTTTCTTTGGTTTTTATTCTAACGATTGAAATTATTATTTTAGTAATTATCTAACTAGCAGCCTTAACTGTAAGTTATAGAATTCGGGTATTAAAATTTTATTTCTTTATCCAACACATGACAGTTATGACTGTCATTATTAATGTCATTTTAGACAAGTAAACTATCTAATAACACACTAGTGTGTTATAATCCATGATTCACTAGTGAGTTATGGATTATAACTAACGTTCACAATTAAAGTAGTATTCTATTTATCTATTTTTTTAAAACAAAAAATCTACTTTAACCAAAATGTAAAAAAGTCAGTGTCAAGTCATTCTGACATTTATATGGTACGGAGACGCAAGTTGCTCTGATTTTATCCCAAAGCTCATTAATGATTATCTCATAAAAAACGATTTCTTCTACTTGTTGGATAAAACATTGTATGCCACTCGCTTGTTATGTTTCCTATGTCACTTAGTGACTCATTTTCAACATAACACACTAAGTACCATAAATAACTATTATTAGGAGATATGAATTTATTACATTAAGTGGTTCATCTAAGTGAAACTTATCGATTAAAGCTGTAATTAAGCTGTAACGTGGTTAGGACCCTTAGTCTTCTATTATTAATAGCTAAATTTTAGCGGCCACTTATTAGTTAAAAGTTAGAAAGTTGTATAAAACTTTCAGAATTTATACCCAGGGAATATCGGAATTAATACAATTAATCGCAATTAAGCAAAAAAATTAATTGCCTTGGAAATCACTTTGTATTAGATATTACTGTTATTAAATTAGAGATTACAATAGGTAGTCTGTATATTATTAATTCGGTAATATTAATATTATTGCATTCCATAAATTGTTATTGATGTTCTTGATTGATTAAGTTTCTGAATTAGTTATATTATCTTAAATAAATTTAAGTGTTATAACTAGCATATTCAAGCATATCCAAATTAACAGCAAGGCCAATTTAATTATGTACTAAATCACTATATGTTAGATATTACAGTTTCCGAATTAGAAATTACTACATGATATATTTTTCATTATAATATACTAATATTAAAGTTACTACAATTAATAAATTATTATAGATGTGCTCCCTCTGATGATATTTATGAATTGTATATATTTTCTTAATGAAATTTAAAGCAATATAACTAGCATATCCAGATTAATAGCAAGGAGAGTACTAAGATATAAATTACTAATAATTTATTGTATATTATTAATTCTGGTAATATTAATGTTACTTACAATTATTAAATTATTATTGATGTGCTCCTGTCTGATTAAATTTCTGAATTGTTTATATTTCCTTAATTAAATTTAAAGCAATATAACTAGCATATTCAGATTAATAGCAAGGAGAGTAGTAAGATATAAATTAGTAATAATTTATGGTATATTATTAATTCTGGTAATACTAATGTTACTACAATTATTAAATTATTATTGATGTTCTCCTGTCTGATTAAATTTCTGAATTGTTTATATTTTCTTAATTAAATTGAAAGCAATATAACTAGCATATCCAGATTAATAGCAAGAAAAATACTAAGATATAAATTACTAATAATTTATTGTGTGTTATTAATTCTTGTAATATTAATGTTACTACAATTATTAAATTATTATTGATGTGCTCCCGTCTGATTAAATTTCTGAATTGTTTATATTTTCTTAATTAAATTTAAAGCAATATAACTAGCATATTCAGATTAATAGCAAGGAGAGTAGTAAGATATAAATTAGTAATAATTTATGGTATATTATTAATTCTGGTAATACTAATGTTACTACAATTATTAAATTATTATTGATGTGCTCCCGTCTGATTAAATTTCTGAATTGTTTATATTTTCTTAATTAAATTTAAAGCAATATAACTAGCATATTCAGATTAATAGCAAGGAGAGTAGTAAGATATAAATTAGTAATAATTTATGGTATATTATTAATTCTGGTAATACTAATGTTACTACAATTATTAAATTATTATTGATGTGCTCCCGTCTGATTAAATTTCTGAATTGTTTATATTTCCTTAATTAAATTTAAAGCAATATAACTAGCATATTCAGATTAATAGCAAGGAGAGTAGTAAGATATAAATTAGTAATAATTTATGGTATATTATTAATTCTGGTAATACTAATGTTACTACAATTATTAAATTATTATTGATGTGCTCCCGTCTGATTAAATTTCTGAATTGTTTATATTTTCTTAATTAAATTTAAAGCAATATAACTAGCATATTCAGATTAATAGCAAGGAGAGTAGTAAGATATAAATTACTAATAATTTATGGTATATGTATTATTAATTCTGGTAATATTAATAACACTATTAATAAATCCTTACTGCTAGTCTCTCAGCCCAATTGATAGATTTTTGAATTTGTTATGTTTTCTTAATTAAATGTGAAGAATTATAACTAGCATATCCAGCATGCCCAAACTAATAGCAAGACAAAATTAATTACTATATATTAGAATTTATAGTTACGAAAATAGAAATTTCTTAGTATATGCTGTATTATTAATTCTGGTATTTAATGAATATTAATTGGTACTTAATTAACGTTACTATTAATAAATTATTATTTCTGCGCTCTCAGTTCGATTGATAGATTTCTGAATTTGTTATGTTTGCTTAATTTGGTTTAAAGTATTATAACTAGCATACCCAAACGTATCCAAATTAATAGCACGACGAAATTAATTACAATAAATTAATTAAAATCAACAGCCTTCTGGATCTGAATTTTAAATGAATTTCGTCTTTTTTTTTATTAGAAAAGATGGAGTTAATTAACCAGAAATTGTCCCAAAAAACTGAGATTTTACTAAAGTTGCTAAATGGGGTTTATAGATGAAATTCGGTAGTTTTCCCAAAAGTATATTACATTAAATATGTCATAATTCTATCCAGCGCTCTGAGCTAGACTTGAGGTAAGAAAGGTATGCTTCCAAAAATGAAAAGGTACTCAGCTGGCTTGGCTTAACAGAGAAAGAACTTTTGCGATGTTGCTAGCTCGCGATACATCACATTCATCCGCTCTGCACACATCCGAAAGTGTAAAGCGATACGCGACCGCGATACGCGTTGACTTGGACTGCCTGCTCGGCCGGCAACGTTGCAAAACATCGTTCTCTGTCATACTAACGAACTACTATAAGTTTCTCGTTTGCTCTTGTTGATTTCCCACCATGCGTTTCGATAGAAAAGCTCCGTATATTTACAGCAGAAAGTCCCTATGTAAAACTACGAAATTTACGCAATAGTTACTAATCAGCTCTGAACTTTGTACTAGTGGACTCCCGGATGGCTCTGAAAAATCAGATATGAACTTTCACTTCCTGAGGGGTGGAAAAAGGTGGTAGGGTTAAATGAATCTTTGAGTGAATCCGAGCACCTTGTCCACTGAGGATAAGTGAGTTTTCCCTGATTTTCCCTCATCAGAGGTTGTAGATTTTCTAAAGGAAAACACCCTGTATAGGATAATTTCGATGTAGGTACCTCGACGTTCAATTAGGCAGTAACAATAACGAAACCATCGAATCCTTTTCACATCATCCACCTTCCTGCTCCGGGATCGTACCCTCCCCCTCTCCTCTCACCGACCCCCCCCCACCCCTAATCCCATCCTATCAAACACACTCTTCCCCCAACGAGTTTGCGGTAAATAAAACATTTCGGGAACGTGTCGGGAGAAGCCCTCCCCCTCCTCCTCCTCCTCGCATCCCCCACCCCTTCGCCGCGCTAAACTTTCCCCCCTCGTTTTATATTGTTTTATTTCTTTTATTCCCGCGCTTCCTGGGGGGGAGGTCAAGCGCTAACCGGATTAGCCCCATTTGTATTCCGGCATAGGCCTCGATTTTGTTATTCCTGTGGGATGGCACGGGGCGTGTAAGGAATTGCCTCTCGTTCCCGGTCACTCCGGGAGCGCCGGGAGGGGGAGGGAGGGAGGTAAGGGGGGGGGACGTTCCCGAGACGGTCCGACGGGATGACCGGGATGAACGGATTTAACTGCGATGAGGGGGAATGTTGTCGTTGTGAGGGGACGCTTCCCGTGGAAATTGACTAGTGAAATTATTTATCGGGAGGATGCGGTCCGGTGTTTAATAACGTTTTTGTACTTTTAGGGTATCCCGAGGAACGTTCGGGACGTCAATCCGGGACACTACACAACAAATTGTGAATTGTTCATAAATCCATCGATTTACCTTGTACCTCGTAAATATTAGCTAATTATAACAATAATAGAACAAGATAATCTCTTGTCCCATATCTTGTTGTACCGACATTTCTATCACTAGACGTGATTCTGATGTACTCCACACGTTAGTGACTATCGTATCTCATGTAACACGCTCTTTCGTTATCCTTTTTATACCCATATAATATTTCTCTCTCTCTCTCTCTCTCTCTCTCTCTCTCTCTTTCTCTCTCTCTCTCTCGCTCTCTCTCTCTCTCTCCTGTTGGAAAGAATAAACCAGTGGGAAGGGAACATCCTCCACTCTTATAATCTGCATATATTGTATATACTAGTAACACGTGTTTGGATGTACGATTACTCAAAGCGTAACAGATTTCATGCTGACGCCAAATTGAAAATTTTGTCCCGTCTAAGAACGTTTATTTTTCTCAGGCGCGCGAATAAGTGTTTTCACTTTAAAAACAATTATTACAATACTAATTATAACTAATAAAATAGTAAATACAAATTTGGGAACCTAAAATAAGAAAAAAGAATAGAAATAAAATAAAAACTTAATCAAATTGTAGAGAGGTAATCGAAAAGGAATTTCGTTAGAATTTTGAGAAACTTTCTGAATTTAATTCCAACGAGATTTACGAATCAAAAATTTTTTTGTAAAGGTAGATGAACTTTAAAAAAAATTGGAATTGGCCAATTCTATAATTACCAAGGAAAAAATGTGACTAATACTCATCTATAAATCGTCCTTAAATGAGATTTGAAATTTTCTGGATTTAAAGATGATCCTGCTTTAAAATGGTAGATGTTAGATTGACAGTTAGACAGTAGATCCTAGAATTATTAGATACTTTTGTATACCAAATGAATTATTAAAATTGTCTAGAATTTAGAAGGATCTGACTGTTTCTTGGTGTCTATTAATGTTGAAATTACTAAGAATTTAAAAGTTGAAAATTAATTGCATTATCATTATTGAAATCTTAAATTGCATTTTTGCAAATTTAAATCTTAAAAATCCCGTCCGAAATAGTTTGCAACGCCCTATACAGACCGTATCTACAGAGTCGCAGTATGGTATATACATAAGAGCGAAAGAAAGGCCATATATTTCTCGTTGGCTAAACAGAGAAAGAACTTTTGCGACGTTGCTAAACATCACAGTATCGCACACTATACCGGCCCGGAAATTAGGTATTTGCCATGTATTTTAAATTAAACGAAATAATATATCTAAGTTCATAGGGATGAACCCTCAGACAAATTTTATACTCATAAAAAATCGTGTAATAAGCCCAGCATCAAGTAGGTATTTCAGGTATAAAAAGCAGTAAATGTGCGAGGACCAACGAAACGGCCGCTCATCGTGACGTCACTCCGCATATAAACACGGGTCCGTTCTGCAGTCCACAAATAGATTTTTCGAGTATTTTGGACTTTATTATTGTTTGCGCTGGAGTGTAGGAGTTAAATTGCGACAAAATCTAGTAATCAGACGGCATTTTGGCGCCAATTCCTAGCGTTTGAATTTCAAATAACTTTTCTTGCTTCAATGTTTTTAATTTATTTTTTTAATATTAACCCAAGATTTATAGGCATATAATCTCTCATTTAGCCAGTTTTCAAATAATGTGAGAATACCTAATTATGATATGTATGATGAACATACGTACGAACGTTAGGTGCCTGGACTTGGACTGCGGCCGGCAACGTTGCAAAACTGCCTTCTCTGTCATACTAACGAACTACTATTAGTTTCTCTTTTGCTCTTGTTGATTTCGGGACATGCATTTCAATAGAAAAGCTCCGTATATGCTCGAAAGTACGTGGGAAGCGCAAGGGGGCAAGGATAATCTCAAATAGGAAAAATGATATGTTTAAATAGCCGATAGATAATAACATTGATTGAAGTGAACTACTCAGTCAGTATGAAAATAATTAAGAAAAGAGATGCCGCCGTATGCCAGGTATACAGGGTGTTAGGGGTTTGACTGCCTTTATTTTAATAGGTGATAGTATTCATCAAAACGAACAAAAAAACCTTATATAACGGGGGTTCTAAAACCAACCGTTTTCGAGAAAAGTCAAGTTATTTTATCAAGTCATTTCACCACAACTTGGCAACACCGACAAGAAAAGATACGTGTACATGTAAACAGTCAATGTTTCGCGACGCGTGCGATAAATTCGCGGTGTTGCCACACCACATCATAGCCACTTTATCGAGTTGTATTAATTGGAAATATTTTTTTATTCTCTAAGGAAAAAATTGTTTTGTTAACAATTAAACATAGATACATTAAAACAATAATAAAACTGCATTTTTACACCTTAAAATTAGAAATTTGCTAATTTTTTTCTTGAAAACTGTTGGTTTTAGGACCACTGTTATATAAGGGTTTTTTTTTTATTTTGGTGAATACTATCACCTGTTAAAATAAAGGCAGTCAAACCCCTAACACCCAGTATAGTGGCGAACGTTCGGAAATAAACTTATCGTCCATTATTAACGTCGGATCCGTTCGCCGGCCGTAGATTTCTGCGAGAATCTCGCCGCGAATACCCGTCACTCACGCTTCCGGGGCCGACGTAACACAATACGTTATTTCCCCCCTTCTTTTCCCAGATTCGCCCTGGAAAATGGCATGATTTACTCCCGGATACGCGTCCGGAGCGGAGAGCGTCATTCGAATGCACGAAACTCGGGGAAATTTCATTAGGAAAACGAGCGCGTTTGGGGTCGAATTTCGAGCGTGGAAATGCAATGATTCGAACGAGACGGGGTGGAGGGTGGTGGTGGTGGTGGGGGGAGGAGGAGATGGAAAAACACCACGTCCCTCCCTACCTCCCTCCTCCCGTTTTCCTCCCTCTATATCTCTCCGTCTCTCTCGCGCTCGCTGGCGCCCCCGTGCACAGATCGAGCGATAACCACATATCGTTGGGGGTGTAACAATTGGATTAGCCATTTAACGTCAAGTTTGAGTAATGGCCGGTGAGCCCCTCCGCGACCACCCCGCCGCTCCCCTCCCCGTGTTCGTATTGTGTAGCTGATTAAAATGTAATCTAATATCTCGCCTACCGGAAAATATACACCCCGTGAATATTTTCGGCCCTGTGTATGAGTGTATTCCGATTGTATCGTTTTATTCGTTTGTCGGATTAAAATCTCATCTGGTCCGGTTCGTTAGTATCAATTAAGTCGGGCCCGGAAAATCGCAAATTGCAATTTACCGACGGGCGGAAAGTGCCGTCTCCTTTGCGCATGATCGGAGGGGAACCGTTCGTATCTAGAGCCTTAGTTCCATATCAAATTTTTCAATCACAAATAACTTAATAATCGAAGAAGAACAAGTAGATCTCATAGAACCACGATCAACGATAGATGGAATATTCACACTGAAAGACACCCTAATTAGAGGAAGATCATCATGGAAACATCATGGAAAAACTGGGGTGTACTTCATTTCCCATCACGGAGCTCGTCGTATTGTAACGGCTGGTCATAAAGACGAGCACCCGTCGGAAAGTGTCGCTCCTGGGAACTTCGAAACTACGAGAATTTGGCGAACTGATGGATTTCCTGGAAACCTAGAATGTTCGGGAAAGATCGTTCTGGAATTCCCATGCGGCGAGATAATTAGCAGGCCGCCGAGTGAGACAAGGAGGGTCGGAAAACTGTCGTAAAACCTGTCGATTGTGTTGTTCGAAGCGGCAGTGAAGAAACAAAAATAAATGGTGTTCATAGAAATTAAATATAAAGTATTAGTGAATAAGTGTTAGTGTAAGTGCTTAAAATAAATAAATTAAGACAATTCGTGTAGATCAGTGAGTTTCGCGTAGACTCTCCGTCGTCTCCCTGGGGGTTGGCCATCTACGTTTTGACATTCTTTGGAAGTAACAGTACCATTAGATATACTGCTCTGTTTTCTAATTTTCTTGTTGTTGAGCGTTCTACTCCCATTCGTTGTCATATTTCTTCAGTTCTCATTGTGTCGTTCCTTGTTACTTAAAACATCTTCTCATAAAGTCTATTTAGAGTGTTCTTATTTTGTCTCTTATTGTCTTATTTTGTTATTATGTTTTTCAATTTCGGGAATAAAATTTTTCATCAAGGTACCATTTTGTATGAATCTGTCCCTTACAACTTTCCGCCATATTGAACTCCTTTATCTTTTAACATTAATTATCTCTGGAGTTTGACTCAATTCACTAAAAGTGTATATAGTCAAACTCCCAAGGTCACTTCGGTAAATAATTTTAGTGAATTTTATCGATATTTGAACTGTCCAACATTCCACCATATTGAATTTCTTCATTTTTTAATACTGATTATCTCTGGAGTTTGGTCCAATTCACTAAAAGTCTTAAAAGTGTTGGTAAACTCCCAAAAGCACTTTGGTAAATAAATTTAGTGAGTTTTACCAAAATAAGAACTTTCCAACTTTCCACCATATTGAATTTCTTCATTTTTTAATATTGATTATCTCTGGAGTTTGGCACAATTCACTGAAAGTCTTAAAAGTGTTGTCAAACTCCCAAGGTCACTTCGGTAAATAATTTTAGTAAATTTTACCGAAATCTGAACTGTCCAACTTTCCGCCATATTGAATTTCTTCATTTTTTAATGTTAATTATCTCCGGAGTTTGGCCCAAATCACTATAAAAGTCTTAAAAGTGTTGTCAAACTCCCAAGGTCACTTCGGTAAATAATTTTAGTGAATTTTACCAAAATCTGAACTGTCCAAATTTCTGCCATATTTAAGTTCTTTTCTTTTTTATATTGATTATCTCTAGAGTTTGGCCCAATTCACTAAAAGTCTTAAAAATGTTGTCGAACTCCCAAGGTCACTTCAGTAAATAATTTTAGTGAATTTTACCAAAATATGAACTGTCCAACTTTCCGCCATATTTAATTTCTTCATTTTTTAATGTTAATTATCTCCGGAGTTTGGCCCAAATCACTATAAAAGTCTTAAAAGTGTTGTCAAACTCCCAAGGTCACTTTGGTAAAAACTCCCAAGGTCACTTCGGTAAATAATTTTGGTCAGTTTAACCGAAATCTGAACTGCCCAACTTTCCGCCATATTGAATTTCTTCATTTTTTAATATTATATTTATCTCTGGAGTTTGGCCCAATTCACTAAAAGTCTTAAAAGTGTTGTCTAACACCCAAGGTCACTTCGGTAAATAATTTTAGTGAGTTTTA
The DNA here is from genome assembly GCA_946251905.1 of Cryptocephalus moraei. Classification (NCBI taxonomy): domain Eukaryota; kingdom Metazoa; phylum Arthropoda; class Insecta; order Coleoptera; family Chrysomelidae; genus Cryptocephalus; species Cryptocephalus moraei. The sequence goes on along the minus strand of OX276462.1, from coordinate 6,420,092 downwards.
CCGAAATCTGAACTGTCCAACTTTCCGCCATATTGAATTTCTTCATATTTTATATTAATTATCTCTAGAGTTTGGCCTAATTCACTAAAAGTCTTAAAAGTGTTGTCAAACTCCCAAGGTCACTCCGGTAAATAATTTTGGTGAGTTTAACCGAAATCTGAACTATCCAACTTTCCGCCATATTGAATTTCTTCATTTTTTAATATCAGTTATCTCTGGAGTTTGGCCCAATTCACTAAAAGTCTTAAAAGTGTTGTCTAACTCCCAAGGTCACTTCGGTAAATAATTTTGGGGAGTTTAACCGAAATCTGAACTGCCCAACTTTCCGCCATATTTAATTTCTTCACTTTTTTAATATTAATTATCTCTGCAGTTTGCTCCAATTCACTAAAAGTTTTAAAATTGTTGTCAAACTCCCAAGGTCACTTCGGTAAATAACTTTGGTGAGTTTAACCGAAATCTGAAGTGCCCAACTTTCCGTCATACTTAATTTCTTCACTTTTTTATATTAATTATCTCTAGAGTTTGGCCCAATTCACTAAAAGTCTTAAAATTGTTGTCAAACTCCCAAGGTCACCACAGTAAATAATTTAAGTGAATTTTAACGAAATCTGAACTATCCAACTTTCCACCATATTGAATTTCTTCATTTTTTAATATTGATTATCTCTGGAGTTTAGCCCAATTCACTAAAATTCTTAAAAGTGTTGTCTAACTCCCAAGGTCACTTCGGTAAATAATTTTGGTGAGTTTAACCGAAATCTGAACTGCCCAACTTTCCGCCATATTTAATTTCTTCACTTTTTTAATATCAATTATCTCTGCAGTTTGGCTCAATTCACTAAAAGTTTTAAAATTGTTGTCAAACTCCCAAGGTCACTTCGGTAAATAATTTTAGTGTGTTTTACCGAAATCTGAACTGTCGAACTTTCCGTCATATTGAATTTCTTCATTTTTTAACATTAATTACCTCTGGAGTTTGACTCAATTCACTAAAAGTGTTGATAGCCAAACTCCCAAAGTCACTTCGGTAAATAATTTTGGGGAGTTTAACCGAAATCTGAACTGCCCAACTTTCCGCCATATTTAATTTCTTCACTTTTTGATATTAATTATCTCTAGAGTTTGGCCCAATTCACTAAAAGTTTTAAAATTGTTGTCAAACTCCCAAGGTCACTTCGGTAAATAATTTTAGTGAGTTTTACCGAAATCTGAACTGTCCAACTTTCCGCCATATTGAATTTCTTCATTTTTTAATATCATATTATCTCTGGAGTTTGGCCCAATTCACTAAAAGTCTTAAAATTGTTGTCAAACTCCCAAGGTCACTTCAGTAAATAATTTTAGTGAATTTTACCGAAATCTGAACTATCTAACTTTCCGCCATATTAAATTTCTTCATTTTTAAATATTAATTATATCTGGAGTTTGATCCAATTCACTAGAAGTCTCAAAAGTGTTGTTAAACTCCAAGGTCACTTCAATAAATAATTTTAGTAAATTTTACCGAAATCTAAACTGTCCAACTTTCCGCCATATTGAATTTCTTCACTTTTTAATACTGATTATTTTTGGAGTTTGGCCCAATTCACTAAAAGTCTTAAAAGTGTTGTCAAACTCCCAAGGTCACTTCGGTAAATAATTTTAGTGAATTTTACCGAAATATGAATCTGAATTTTAATACACAAATTAGGAGTTTTAATTGCAACTAAACTCGTTCAATTTTATCATATTTTTAAAAAACGAGTCATAGTTTTAATACTTCTTTATAAATTGTGGCGAAACTCACTATATTCCTTTGAAACACTCCAATAAATGGGTAAATTTTATAATAATTTAAGTTTGAGAATTTTCTAATCAATTTTTCAAATCTGTGAAAATTGCCACTTTTTCCAATTATTGTCAAATTGCTAAATGAACAATGTCAACGTCACAATTCCTTCACAAAATGAGTTGAAACTCACTAAACTGCCTGAATACACCTCATCTTAATTACCTTAACGAGTTATGCCATAATCCTAGTTTAAATAATTTTATTATGATTGTTTAACATCACTGTAAATTGGTACTTCATCCAACCACAATCTCAGGTTGTTAAGTTGGCATCTCTAACTCCAAAACTCATTGAAATAAATAGTTTAAACTATTTAGGCCACCCAAGGGCACTTCAGTCAACATTTTGAGTTAGTTTTACTATAATCTAAGTTTAACAAATTTCCTTAGCAATTTTCAAAATCGTTGCTAACTGCCACTTCATCCAATCACTATGTCAGGTTGATAAATGTAGACTGACAACTTCAAAACTCCTTCACTAAAATAGTTGAAATTCATTAAACTCCCTGAAAGACACTTCAGTAAACAATTCTAGTGAGTTTTACTATAATGTCAGTTTAAATATTTTTTTATGAGTATTTAAAATGGTTGTGAACTACTACTTTATCCAACCACTAATGCCACGTTGCTATACAGACACTGACAACTTCAAAATTCCTTGACTAAAAGAGTTCAAACTATTTAAAGTCTCCAAGGGTACTCCAACAAATATTTTTAGCGAGTTTTACCCAAATCTAAGTTTAAATACAAAAACTATGAATTTTTGAAACTAGAAATCGTGAAAAATTGCAATTACACTCGTTCAATCAAGTCCATCCTTTATATAAAGCATAACAACTCCCAAACTTCTTTATAAAATGTTCTGAAGCTCTTCAAACTTGTTGGGAACACTTCAGATAATAATTATTAATTAATCTGATAATAATTTGCGGTATGAATTTTGTTTCTACGATTTATTGATATTGTTAACGTTTATTTTTAATTTATATTCACTATCCTAATTATTCACTACACACTACTTAATTTATCTTAGACTATTACTTAACTAATTTATATAACACACTTAACCACTTCCTAACTAATTAATTTATATCACTCTTAAATGTAATTTATTTTTACTGGCCCGTTTTTCGCTTGTTTACTATGTCGCGCTTCACGTCTAATAATCTTCTCCGACCACAAGCCCGCTTATGTACATTTCTCAATTGTATTCTCGATAATTCCACAAAGAACTCGATCCATCTCGATAATAATGTTTACCTAGGAAACGTCCAGAAGGTCATAAATCACTTTGTCTTAATGAGATGTTGCGGGAACGCTCGGCACGGTTTTTATTGCTCGCCGCTGCGCTTAATAAGCGTAGCCGCGTTCCTTTGAGGAAAGCCGCCGACCGATAAGAGTAAACACGTCTCGCGCTGCTGTTTACATTTCGCGTTACAATATTCTTGCGTATTGCATCAATCAATCACTGTCAGGTTGTTAAATACACACCTAAAACTTCAAAACTCCTTCATAAAAAGAGTTGTAACTGGTTAAACTTCACAAGGACACTTGAGTCAACAACTTCAGCGAGTTTTACATAAATCTGAGTTTGAATACAAAAACTGTGAATTTTTGAAACTAGAAATCGTGGAAAATACAACTATACTCGTTCAATCATGTCCATTTTCTATATAAAGCATAACAACTTCCAAACTTCTTTATAAAATTCTCTGAAGCTCTTCAAACTTATTGGGAACACTTCAGATAATAATTATTAGTTAATCTGTTTGCGGTATGAATTTAGCAGTTATGATTTATTGATATCCTTGCAAATTGCAACTTCAATCAATCATTGTCAGGTTGTTAAATAAACACCTCTAACTTCAAAACTGCTTCAGAAAAAGAGTTGAAACTGGTTAACCTCCATAAGGACACTTGAGCCAACAACTTCAGCGAGTTTTACCTAAATCTGAGTTTGAATACAAAAACTATGAATTTTTGAAACTAGAAATCGTGGAAAATACAACTATACCCGTTCAATCATGTCCATTTTCTATATAAAGCATAACAACTTCCAAACTTCGTTATAAAATGTTCTGAAGCTCTTCAAACTTATTGGGAATACTTCAGATAATAATTATTAGTTAATCTGTTTGCGGTATGAATTTAGCTGTTATGATTTATTGATATCCTTGCAAATTGCAACTTCATTCAATCATTGTCAGGTTGTTAAATAAACACCTCTAACTTCAAAACTGTTTCAGAAAAAGAGTTGAAACTGGTTAACCTCCATAAGGACACTTGAGCCAACAACTTCAGCGAGTTTTACCAAAATCTGAGTTTGCATACAAAAACTATGAATTTTTGAAACTAGAAATCGTGGAAAATACAACTATACCCGTTCAATCATGTCCATCTTCTATATAAAGCATAACAACTTCCAAACTTCTCTATAAAATTCTCTGAAGCTCTTCAAACTTATTGGGAACACTTCAGATAATAATTATTAGTTAATCTGTTTGCGGTATGAATATAGCTGTTATGATTTATTGATATCCTTGCAAATTGCAACTTCATTCAATCATTGTCAGGTTGTTAAATAAACACCTCTAACTTCAAAACTGTTTCAGAAAAAAGAGTTGAAACTGGTTAACCTCCATAAGGACACTTGAGCCAACAACTTCAGCGAGTTTTACCTAAATCTGAGTTTGCATACAAAAACTATGAATTTTTGAAACTAGAAATCGTGGAAAATACAACTATACCCGTTCAATCATGTCCATTTTCTATATAAAGCATAACAACTTCCAATCTTCTTTATAAAATTCTCTGAAGCTCTTCAAACTTATTGGGAACACTTCAGGTAATAATTATTAGTTAATCTGTTTGCGGTATGAATTCAGCTGTTATGATTTATTGAAATCCTTGCAAATTGCAACTTCATTCAATCATTGTCAGGTTGTTAAATAAACACCTGTAACTTTAAAACTGTTTCAGAAAAAAGAGTTGAAACTGGTTAACCTCCATAAGGACACTTGAGCCAACAACTTCAGCGAGTTTTACCTAAATCTGAGTTTGCATACAAAAACTATGAATTTTTGAAACTAGAAATCGTGGAAAATACAACTATACCCGTTCAATCATGTCCATTTTCTATATAAAACATAACAACTTCCAAACTTCTTTATAAAATTCTCTGAAGCTCTTCAAACTTATTGGGAACACTTCAGATGATAATTATTAGTTAATCTGTTTGCGGTATGAATTTAGCTGTTATGATTTATTGAAATCCTTGCAAATTGCAACTTCATTCAATCATTGTCAGGTTGTTAAATAAACACCTCTAACTTCAAAACTGTTTCAGAAAAAAGAGTTGAAACTGGTTAACCTCCATAAGGACACTTGAGCCAACAACTTCAGCGAGTTTTACCTAAATCTGAGTTTGCATACAAAAACTAGGAATTTTTAAAGCTAAATATCATGAAAAATTGCCACTACACTCGTTCAATCGCGTCAATTTTTTTACATAAAATCTCATAAATTCAAAATTCGTTTATAAAAACACACTAAACTTCTTTGAAACACTTCAATAAATAACCTTTAGTGAAATTCACTAATGAACTGATGTATTTTTTTAATGAATTTTTAAAAATCTTTGCAAATTGCAATTTCATTAAATCACTGTATTAAGGTCCTTAAATAGATGCCGATAACTTGAAAATTTCTTCATTAAAACTCGCTAAAGTTTCCAAGAACACTGTGAGTTTAGTAAGTAAAACTAGTGAGTTTTACTAAGTCCATTGGCGTCACTTATTTTAAAAGATGTAATTTAACACTAACATTTTTATGTATAATTAGATGTTCAATACAATTTTGGAAAAGTGGTAGTATAAGTACCCAAGTAGCAATTCAATCTAGACAGATACATTTTGGACGTCCAAATTAAACACTTTCACTCATTGAGACATTTTTGGTACTTCTGAGTTTAAAGAATCTAATTTTCAATTTCACACTACAATCACATTATATAGAGATTCCTTTCGACTAGAAATCCAATATATTTGTCTTCGAAACTTGGAAGGCCTTTGGAACATCCAAAATTCACTTCTTTTCTTTTGGCGATCTCTAATTTATTAGTGAAGAACATAATGTAACGCTAAATGTTAACAACCAGCGTAAGCGTGCTCCTCATCGGACGAGGCGGCCCACCTCAACGGGAGGCCGCATCGCTAATTGGGTCATAGAAACAGTTCTCATTTAAAGAAGGAAAGATTTATTGCTTTCGGGTCGTTTCTAGAACAAACGAATTAGAGAAGAATCATCGAGTAAATACTAGTTGGTTCTCGAGACATAATGGAGAGGACTATAAAAAGCGAACAGCGATAAGTGAAATTGTACAAATAAATTAGCCGTTAAGAGTGTGATATAAATCAATTCGTTAAGTAATAGTTTAGATAAATTAAGTAGTGTTAAGACAGTGTGTACATAAATTAGAATAAACGTTACAATAATGTGGATGAAATGAGAGGCGTTGGACGTTACATGACATGATTTTCGAAAAATCTCAGCTAGATTTTCGCCGAGCCCGAGCTACCTCGGAATCAACAAGACTACTTAACCCATTGTATAAGTGGAAGCATACAAAATTTCTCTCAGATCGAGAAACGTCCGACCTCTCCTTCCCTCTCGCTTTATCTCCTTAAAGGCGAAAGAGATAAAACGATACACTAATGCACTTTACGTGTTACAAGCGATTATAAATCTGTTGAGTGTTTACAACGGTCGTTATAATACCCATGCCCGGGTAAACGTTTTATTAAGCTATTTTGCATTTTTACTGTCTGCCCGAAATTTTTACTAAGCAGGCATTAAATAATTTACGCGCTTATCTCGTAAACTATGAATTACGTTTTACATGCCTATTACGGCCTGTAATTATCCGGGTATGTCTATATTTCATTCGCGGGGTGGGGAGGGAAAGTGTATATATAGTATATCTGAAATAGATTTTTCCGTTGCGTCCGTCGATTTTCGATGTTTCATTAAAACACAAAGACACAAAAGGCAGGAACGATCATTTATTCAATAGCGGATAAGGGAACCTCGTCAGACACAATTTCTGCCGTAATCATACGATATAATCAAACGTAACGTATAATCAAACTTATAGCTATTATATACATCTATCTCTCTCGCTCTGTCGATATTTTTTAATGGGTGTATTTCAATTGTTTCTCCGTAATGGCTTACGTGATCATTTATATTTCAGGCTTCAGCGGCCTCTCTTACGATCGTCTCGCACGTTTTAATATTATTATGAATTAAGGGAGGGGGAGGAGGGATATTGGGTTTTCGTGTAAAGACCGGAAAGTTGCCTGAGGGGTAATGGACGGTTCGGGAAATGTGGGCAATTATGAGACTTGTGGAAAATGGTGGAAATTTCTGTATAAATTGATGTCTTTTATGGTTCTACCAAGAATACGAGCTGAAACTAAGGTAAAGGCAAAGATTATGTAGTCTTTGGTAAAGGTTTGTCTTAGTGGACCAATCCAATTATAACGTTGAAGTGAAAGTGAAAATTTTTGAGAAAAACAAAAGTTTTTAGATAGGGTAAAATTTTAAATTCGGCGTCAGCATGAAATCTGTTACGCTGTTATCCAAACGAGTGTTACTAGTGTATACACTAATGCTGAGTATAAGCGTGCAGGGTGTTCCTTCTCCGCCAGTCTACTCTCCCCAACAGAAAAGAAAGATATATATATTATATATTCATGAAAAAGAGGAACAAAAGAACCTATACGGTTTCAGCTTTCCTAGGAAACGAAGAACACATACATCTAGTACCACTTAAATCTTTAACAGTTACTCGAGTTTCGAATCTCTATATGTAAACCATTTCTGTGTTCTATCATTTGCACATTTTGGGGTATTCTAGGATCTAAAAATTCTTTCTAGGTCGTTTTAGATTCTAGGCAAACTACAATGAATTTGCATTACGAAGAGTCCGTTTTTCGTTAGGTATCGCCTCTATTTAAGCTTCTAATAATGACAATGCAATTATTTTTCTACTTCTAGAATTTTAGTAATTTCGAGTTTAATACACACCAAAAAATTATTCAGATCCTTCTAGATTCTAGGCAACTCAAAATATATAAGAGTTCAAAAACTAGAGGACCTTAAGTCGTTCTTTCATTAATTTTGAGTGCGAAAATATCTAATAATTCTAGAATCTATACGGTTTCTTGTCTATTTTACAAAAATGAGTCGTTTCAATGCCCATTCTGTAATTCGGTTTATCCCCTTTACAGAGAATGATCATCGGAAATCAGCATCGCACACAACCGAGATGGAAGAGATTTTTAAGGGTCTTAAGGTATAATGAATACAAATTTTCTTTTAATCTCATCTCTAATAGACTTTCTTCGTTATTTTCAGGTAGGTGCACATTTCCTTATGGACGCGACTTTACTATTAAAACATCATTTGACATTTCGAAACTAGTCTGGCCATTGCTGGACATGGTTTCCATTGGAAAAATCGGAAAAGTTTTAGTGGATAGTGGTGCTTTTAGTGCTTTGTGAGTGAGTTTTATGCCCACAGTTTACTGTGGGCATTCAGACGGACCCGGAGCAGCAAGAGGACCCGCCAGTATGCTCCCTCGAGGGTATAAATACCCCGGAGGAGGCCTGCAGGATCGGGGGAAGATGCTGGGCACCGGAGGCTTATGCGACGACGGAGCTGATCGTCGGAAGCCCGTTGGACACTCCTCCGGGTAGCACCGTGAAAGTGCTACTGCTAGACGGCCAGGAGGACGGCCCGGGGGCGGCTTACCGTAACATGTACGGTAGGCGTTTCCCAGACATAACAGAACCCATAGATGGGTTGGAGGTGCTAGAAATCACTACGAAGAGAAGAGCAGCCCTGGGAGCGAAACTAGACACACAGAAGGTAATTGTACTGAACTTGGACGCCCCCCCGGCAACGGCATGGGCACAGCTAAAGGCATTAAGAGCGGAAACGGAGAAGGACCTCGAAGTCGCGCTGCACGAGGTTGGTACCATCAGCATTGAGAACCTGAGGAGACATACGGAGATGGTCTTCTGGGGATCGGGAGTTAGGGTGAAAATATTCACCAGAAGACAGGCACCCCCGGCCCGAGAGGAGGGGCCCAGGCTCCCTCCCGTTAGGCGGGAGTCCCGACGGTCATCGTTAGCCTGGAATACAGCGAAGTAGTATGCGTAAGAGCCTGGAGGACCATGGCGGCGCAAGATGCGTTAGATCGGTACGAAAAACTAGGGGGGACAAGCTCCTAATCATCACGGACCCAAACTCGGGAAATCTGGAGGAACTTATCGGGGCTCTGAGGGAGGGGGCCCCGCCAGAACGTAGGGGTGAGCCCTTGAAGCCAAGGGAAACAGGGCGACTCTCCACATAAAGGGGCTCATGCTGGGCACCGGCGCGCAGGAGATCAGGGACGCCCTGGAGAACGCCGGTATTACGGATAACGTAGAAGTCGGTACACCTCGCCTCTATGCGGGGAGCATGATGGCAGTGACGGTCCGGCTTGCGACGACCGATGCCCGGAGGATTCTCACCAGGAAGGAACCAATGAGAGTGGGTCTAGTAAGATGCAGAATCGTGGAGCGACCCACGGAGCTCAGATGCTACCGCTGTTGGGAACTGGGCCACAGAGCGTCGGGGTGCAGGGGGCCTGACCGCTCGGCGCTCTGTTGGAAATGCGGGAAGGATGGTCACAGACAGCAAGAGTGCGAAAACATGGAGTCATGTCCCGTCTGCGCCGCAGACGGACATAAAGCGGGCACAAGGGCGTGCCAGAAATATCGGCAGGCCACGATGGATGGAGCAAACGTGAGCAGAAACACGCGCACATAACCGGGACCAGCGATTTCCCGAGACATGGAGCTGCACGAACGGGAGGACGTCGTGCTGGAGGTCCCCCCCCCCCGAGGTGCGGACGCAGGTAAGCTGCCAGACAGATGGTGACTCTCTGTCTCGGCTTTCCAAGTAGCAGTGAGGGGTCACCTGAACTCCTAATCCGGGTTTCCCGGGAGGGGGGGCGTAGGGTGACCCCACCAAATTAGTAGTCACTCTCGAGGGGGCCTGCCACAACACCGCAGGCCCCCCCGGATATCCCTGCAATTCTTTGGGCACCTGGAGATGTTTTTGTCCTTCCTTTTGTGATATCCCTCCAGGTCGCCTCTTACACATCTTATCTCGACTTGTAGGACCCCAACACCGTCCGAGCCTAGGGGGAGCCCGCAGGGTACACTGCTTCCCCCAGGTGAACGTACCCGGGGCGGTGTTTATTGCCCGCTTCCGAGGTAGTGCGTGGCCTCATTGGGCCTAAAGTCGGGAAAAAAAAGATAATTTAAGGTACTTAACATTGTTTTTTTTTAATACTAAAGTTATCAATTAATTTGGATTATATTTTGGCAATATTTCTTATATATTGGGGTGCGATTTATTATCATTTTTAATGGTGATTTTATCACTATGTGTTTTAATAATTGTAGCAAGAGTTAAATTATTAAAAATCAATTTGAACCCAAAATTATTTAATGTGATCGTTAATTATAACTTTGTTTTTATAAATAGATTTTTCTTGTATTTGTTTTTTGAAATTGGATTAGTTCCTATACTTTTACTAGGTACTCATTATTTAGTAATTTCTTATTTTATAATACTATTGATTCTTTGCACTATTATTATATGAGAAATACATATTATAATCGGATCCATTTTTCAAATCTGAGTTATTAGTATTTCTATATTTTTTTTATTTATTTTTGTCATTTTTCGGTTTTTGGAATTTTTTTCTAAATTTGCTACAAGAATTTTTTTAATACTTTTAATACCCATTTCACTAACGAATATACATAATAAAGTTCGATAACATTTTCGCTAAATCTCCTCTAAATGGCACTTTTACGCTTGATATTTTTCTGTTTTTAGGAATTCCCAAAATTTCCTGAAATTCACTATAATATTTTTTCTAAACCTTGAACATATCTTTTACTATCGAATATATATAATATAGTTTTGTTAAAGTAAACTCATTTTATTTTAATTTTAGTTATGACATAACTTAATTTTAGTAGCTTTTAGTTAACTGCAATATTAGGTCGTGGTCACTATGGTCATTCTTGAGGTTTATTTTGTTATGTTAACTTACCTTATGAACGTTTTTGTTTAAATAAGGTTTAATCAATCTAATTACTACCTTTTGATCAACTTATATCTAATTGGATTATTAGAAATATTACAACTGGTGACGTTAGGGAAGCATAGTTTGTCATAGATAATTATCTTAATTATATTCTTATTTTTTTAATCATTCAGGGCCTTCTTAAGTTCACTAAGGTTCTGAAGTCTTGATTATATTTTAATAAGTGAATTAGATTTGTTACGATTTAATTTTTCTTAATTAATTTAATATTACAAGATATTAAGAAAATTCTCCTAAGTTAAATTACTACTTTGCTATTTGCTAAGGGTTAAAACGTTCCATAAATTGTATCACAAACTATGAAGGGATTAGAGTTCGTAACATATTTACCATTGAACCATTTGAAACTGTTGGAAACTATTTTTTTATAATTTAATCATGAAGGGTGGTTTCTAAGGGATGAAACGACACGTCGGGCAGTTTGTTTCAGAGCGTGAAATAACATTTATTCCACATAGTTAAACATTAAATTTGTTGTCACTAGGGGTGGTTTCCACCCCTAAAAAAAAGACACAATTTAAGTATAACAAATTTCCACAAAAATTTGTCATATGAAGTCATCGTCAAATATTTGGCGATTATACCCAAAAACGGCATTTTCCGCGTAAACACTACATCCGCGCCCTCAGATTTTCGTCCGATACCAATACTAACGTTTTCCGGCAGGTAAAGTCCGAGGAAATCTCTCTATCTCTTTCAGTGACGGAAAATGGGGTGCGAGGGAGAGAGGTGGGGGGGTGGGTGGGGGTCGGAAAAGGGCCCCGTTTGAGTGAATTATTAGACGGAAAACGATGGTGGACAAGCGATTACGGTCAGCTATCAACGCTTTTCGCTTTCGATTAACTTAAAACGGGAAACTCGCCGGGAAATATGACGACGAGAGGATTCTCGACGATTATCATCGATTATTATTCGATTATTCGAGGGATGCGTTACGTTAATCGATCTCATTTTGAACATTTCCACGTCGATTAAGCAAGTAGGTACATCCCGATCGGTTAGATTAGACTGATCCGTCATAGAGAGAAAGAAAAGAGCTAAGAAACCTTCCTCTCGAGATAAATAAATAATTTAATGCGTCCACGGGACGTTACGTTCCCATGTTATGGACATCATTAATTCATTTATAACTCGTTTTTACAAGGGCGATATCTCAAAATAAATCCAATTAATATTAATTTTACCTCTCGGGAGGATTCTCGGAGGACATGCCAACAAAGGAGGGAAAGAGAGAGCATCATTATTATATGTGTTTCCCAGATAAGAGGAAAGTCAGCGCGGTAGGTAATAAAATAGCAATAAAACTCGCATCAACTTACATCCAACGAAATGTATAACAAAGAGAGTGCGGGGGAGAGGGAGGGAGGAACGGTAGCGTACAGGAAGGACAAATAAATTTTCATTTCACTAATACAACAATTTGTAAGTTATCATGAGGAGTGACGTCATCATTATCACTATAATCACTATTGTCACTGTGCCTAACCTTTACGAGCCGTAAGTAACAGCGTTTAACTTTGACGGCAGTTAAGAATTTAACCGCCGGTTAGAACTTGCATTATTTACTAGCCATTTGTAGATGATTCATCTTCATGACATTTATTTACAGTTAAGTAAATAACTTTTCACTTCCTTCACTTCACGTCACTAATCCAACAGTTATAGTTATAATGAGGAGTGACGTCATCATTATCATTATAATCACTATTATCACTGCGCCTAACCTTCAGAAGCTACAAGTAATAACAGCGTTTAACTTCGACGGCAGTTAAGAATTTAACCGCTAGTTAGAATTTGGATTTCACATACTAGCTGTTTGTAGATATGTTGTATTAAGATCGCCATGTTATTTACAGAAAATATTTTTTGATATCTCATGACATTTATTTACAGTTACGTAAATAACATTTCACTACCTTCACTTCACGTCACTGATCCAACAAGTATAGTTATGATGAGTAGTGACGTCATCATTATCACTATAATCACTATTATCACTGCGCCTAACCTTCACGAGCTGTAAGAAACAGCGTTTAACTTTGACGGCTGTTTAAAATTTAACCGCCTCTTCAAATTTGGATTATAGGTACCTAGAAGCTGTTTATAGATGATTCATCGCCATGCTGTTTACTGAAAATAACTTTTGATACCTCATGACATTTACAGCTACGTAGATATAGCTTTTCTTGTTAATCTCCCTATTGAGTAATGAATGACATGCAGTGAATAACAATTATTATTCACTACTGTGTGATAATGCATATATTCATGTTTACATTCTTGAAATGGACGTCTTTGGGAGGATTTCTATCTGAGTCAGCATTACTTCTCAGTAGGTATACAATTCTAATTCAACTTAATGGTAACTCTCCTCTAGAGATGGCACCGTGAGTTATAGATAGCATTATCATACCGCTACACTTCTTCTAAGGGATGACAATACAGGGTGATTTTTGAATGAGTGCTCAGAACCTTAGGTTGATTTCCTCTATTAAATCTGAGTTATGTTTGGAACTGTTCAGATATTGTCTCACACTTTTCAAGCATTTAACAAGAATCCAAGCTGCACTTGAGACGTCTTGACTAACTTTTTAATGTCTTAAGAAGCTTTGGGTTTGTCAGGTTTTATAGAATTGTCTGAACATGTCATAAAAGTGTCTGGTGTCTTTGGAAACTCCTCAGGTCGCCTTTTGGAGTGTTATAAGCAGTAAATTATATATACTTTTTGTTCATTGAACATGCTTTTGAAGTATTTGTAATATTTGGATTTGTCTATAACTTTTGAAAAGTTGTTTCAAGATGTAAAGGCGTTTGGTGTCTTCAGGTATTCTCTTTCCTTTTTCAGTGAAAAAATATAAATCTTCGTTGCTTTAACAGTATTTAGGACGTCTTTGTAATATTCTGAATGTTTTGGGAAGCTTTGAATTTATCTGCAAGTATTACAAAATTTTATTAAGATTTTGTAAAAACTTTTGTTGTAATTTTTTCTCGAATTTTTCTAGCACTAAGAATTTTTTTTTAACTAAATTAGGAACGTCTTGACTAACTTAAAACTGACTAAACTTAAAAAACTTTTGTTGTTATTTTTTCTCGAATTTTTCTAGCACTAAGAAATTTTTTTTAACTAAATTAGGAACGTCTTGACTAACTTTTCAATGTTTTGGGAAGCTTTAGATTTGTCTGAAAGTTTCAGAAAAATGTCTTAAGTAGCTTCTGGGTCCTCTGGAAACTCGTCAGATATTCTCTATCACTTCTCAAGCATTAGTTATTCTTTCAACTTTGCTGGGACCGTCTTAACTAACTTCTTACTGTTTTGGGAAGCTTTGTATTTGCTTGTAAGTTTTACAAAATTGCTGTAGAAGCTTCTGGCATGTCTGTAAACCGTCCAGGTTATCTTTTACAGTGTTATTAATAATATGCAATATTTTTGTTAGCCTCTGGAAAGAATATAAAGCTTCTGAAGCTTTTGAAGTTTTGCAAAATTTTCTTAGAATGTATTAAATGTTTCTGGTGCCTGTGGAAACTTATAAGACATTCTCTCGCACTTACCATACATTAAACCAATATCTTTATTGTTTCAATTACGCCAAGATTATCTTAAATAACTCCTTAGTGTTTTGGGAAGCTTTGAATTTATCTGTAGGTTTTACAAAGTTATTATAAGATATTGGAGAAACTTGTAGTGTCTTTTTAAACTGTGGAGATCTAATTTTGTAGTGTTCTAAGGAATAAAAGATATATTTTTTATTACATTTTCCATTACACACAAGTTTTAAAAAACTTGGAATTGTCTGTAAGATTGAGAAAAATTCTTAGACTTTGACTATTTCTAATATCTAGGGAAACTCCTTAAATTATTTCTTACACTTTTCAAGTATTAAACAAAGATTTGTATCGTTTCAACCTCCCTGGAACGTTAACAAGTTTACCAAGTTCTTAATGCATTGGAAAGCTTTGGATTTGTCTGTTAAGTTTTATAAAATTGTCTCTTTAGAAGTTGAAAAATCTTCTGGTGTCTTTGGAAACTCTCCAGATCGACTTTTACATCGTTGTATGTAATACACAAGTGTGTTCTCCATTGAAATTAATTTTAAACATTTGGAGTTATCTGTAAGTTTTGGAACATTTCTTAAGTGTTATTAAATTATTCTAGTGGCTTTGGAAACCCCTCTGGCATTCTGTTAAACTTTTCAAGCCTTAATTACTGTTTTAACTGCATTTAGAACGTCTTAACTAACTTCTTAATGTTTTGGGAAGGTTTGGATTTGTCTGTTAGTTGACAAAATCAACTTAAAATATTGTGAAAGCTTCTAGTTTCTTTGGAACCACTCAGATCCATACAGTGCATCTTCAGTACATCACTATAAGCAATAAACAATATATTGGTTCTCCGTCGAACATAATTTTATAGCTTCTGGAGCTTCTGAAACATTTGGAGTTATTTGTAAGTTTCTAAAATGTTCCTAAGAATGTCATAAATGTTTTTGGTATCTTTGAGAACTACTCAAGTCGTTTCTCGCACATTCAAAGTATACAGTTAAATTTTATTATCGTTTTAATTGCACTTGACTAACTGTTGACTATTTTAGAAAACTTTGGATGTGTACAAAAAATGTAAAATAGTACAGAATTATTTTAACGAATAAATTGAACACCTCAGAACATAGAAATACTATCAGGTATATCAAAACGTCTAAAATAGCACTGGAAGGTTTTCTTAGATTTTTAGACACCTTAGAACATCAAAGTATTCACCTTAGCTAGAAGAGACATATCTTAAGTAGCCATTTGACTCATGAACATGAAAGTCAGAACATCAAATACTCAAGGTTAAAAACCGAGTTCTCATGCGTCTCAAAACTTTAGCACGAAGTGTTCTAATTAGAGTTCGTCGTCGTCTCGAAACATCAAAATCATCTCGGCATTTCGAAGTTTTGTGGTACTAACCTGCCTCGTTCTAAATTCGTACAATCACACTGTACAGTATGGTCGTCTTACAGATGTCAAAATTTACCCAGAAAGGTCAAAAGTGAGTTCTCGTGAATCTAAAAACTTTAGAATGGAGTGTTCTGATTAGAGTTCGTCGTCATCTCAGAACATCAAAATCATCTCAGCATTTCGGAGTTCTGTAGTACTAACCTGCATCTTTCGAAATTCGTCGAATCACACTGTACACTATGGTCGTCTTATAAAAATCAAAATTTACTCAGAAGGTTGAAAACTGAGTGTTCTAATTAGAGTTTGTCGTCATCTCGGAACATCAAAATCATCTCAGCATCTCGAAGTTCTGTGGTACTAACCTGCGTCGTTCGAAATTCGTAGAATCACACTGTACAGTATGGTTGTCTTATAGAAATCAAAATTTACTCAGAAGGTTCAAAACTGAGTTCTCGTGCACCTCAAAACTTTGGAACGAAGTGTTCTAATTAGAGTTCGTCGTCATCTCGGAACATCAAAATCATCTCAGCATTTCGAGGTTCCATGGTACTAACCTGCGTCGTTCGAAATTCGTAGAATCACACTGTACAATATGGCCGTCTTACAGAAATCAAAATTTACTCAGAAGGTTCAAAACTGAGTTCTCATGCGCCTCAAAACTTTAGAACGAAGTGTTCTAATTGGAGTTCGTCGTCATCCCAGAACATCAAAATCATCTCAGCATTTCTAAGTTCTGTGGTACTAACCTGCGTCGTTCGAAATTCTTTGAACCATACTGTACAATATGGTCGTCTTATAGAAATCAAAATTTACTCAGAAAGTTCAAAACTGAGTTCTCGTAAATGTTGTGTTGAGTGAGTGAGTGTTCTAATTGGAGTTCGTCATCATCCTGGAACATCAAAATCATCTCAGATTTTCAATGTTCTGTGGTATTAACCTGCGTCTTTTGAAATTCGTAGAATCACACTGTACAGTATGGTCGTCTTATAGAAGTCAAAATTTACTCAGAAGGTTTAAAACTGAGTTCTCGTTCACCTCAAAACTTTGGAACGAAGTGTTCTAATTAGAGTTCGTCGTCATCTCGGAACATCAAAATTATCTCAGCATTTCTAAGTTCTGTGGTATTAACCTGCATCGTTCGAAATTCGTAGAATCACACTGTATAATATGGTCGTCATATAGAAATCAAAATTTACTCAGAAGGTTCAAAACTGAGTTCTCGTGCACCCCATAACGTTAGAACAAGACGTTCGTATTAGAGTTCGTCGTCATCTCGGAACATCAAAATCATCTCAGCATCTCAAAGTTCTGTGGTACCAACCTGCGTCGTTCGAAATTTGTAGAATCACACCGTATAATATGGTCGTCTTATAGAAATCAAAATTTACTCAGAAGAATCAAAAAAGTGAGTTCTCATGCACCTCTAATCTTCTGAACGGATTGTTCTGATTAGAGTTCGTCGTCATCTCAGAAGTCAAAATCATCTCAGCATTTTGAAGTTCTGTGGTACTAACCTGCGTCGTTCGAAATTCGTCGAACCACACTGTACAATATGGTCGTCTTATAGCAATCAAAATTTACTCAGAAGGTTCAAAACTGAGTTCTCGTGCACCTCAAACCTTTTGAACGGAGTGTTCTAATTAGAGCTCGTCGTCATCTCGGAACATCAAAATCATCTCAGCATTTCGAAGTTCTGTGGTACTAACCTGCGTCGTTCTAACTTCGTAGAGTCACACTGTACAGTATGGTCGTCTTATAGAAATCAAAATTTACTCAGAAGGTTCAAAACTGAGTTCTCGTGCACCTCAAAACTTTGAAACGAAGTGTTCTAATTAGAGTTCGTCGTCATTTCGGAACATCAAAATCATCTCAGCATTTCGAAGTTCTGTGGTACTAACCTGTGTCGTTCTAAATTCGTAAAATCACACTGTACAGTATGGTCGTCTTATAGAAATCAAAGTTTACCCAGAAGGTTCAAAACTGAGTTCTCATGCACTTCGAGTGTTCTAGTTAGAGTTCGTCGTCATCTCGGAAGATCAAAATCATCTCAGCATCTCGAAGTTCTGTGGTACTAACCTGCGTCGTTCGAAATTCGTAGAATCACACTGTACAATATGGTCGTCTTATAGAAATCAAAATTTACTCCGAAGGTTCAAAACTGAGTGTTCTAATTAGAGTTCGTCGTCATCTCGGAACATCAAAATCATCTCAGCATTTTGAAGTTCTGTGGTACTAACCTGCGTCGTTCGAAATTCGTAGAATCACACTGTACAGTATGGTCGTCTTATAGAAATCAAAATTTACTCAGAAGGTTCAAAACTGAGTTCTCATGCACTTCGAGTGTTCTAGTTAGAGTTCGTCGTCATCTCGGAACATCAAAATCATCTCAGCATCTCGAAGTTCTGTGGTACTAACCTGCGTCGTTCGAAATTCGTAGAATCACACTGTACAATATGGTCGTCTTACAGAAATCAAAATTTACTCAGAAGAATCAAAAAAGTGAGTTCTCATGCACCTCTAATCTTCTGAACGGATTGTTCTGATTAGAGTTCGTCGTCATCTCAGCAGTCAAAATCATCTCAGCATCTCGAAGTTCTGTGGTACTAACCTGCGTCGTTCGAAATTCGTAGAACCACACTGTACAGTATGGTCGTCTTATAGAAATCAAAATTTACTCAGAAGGTTCAAAATTGAGTTGTGCATCTAAAAACGTTAAAATTGAGTGTTCTAATTAGAGTTCTTCGTCATCTCGGAACATCAAAATTCGTAGAATCACACTGTACAGTTCGGTCGTCATACAGAAATAAAAACGTCTATCGCCAGTGACTTTCGTCTAATTAACGAGTTTAACGATCAATTAAAATTTTATTCCTCATTTTTGTTTAATCGGTACGACGTCCCACGCCGATCAAATAAATTTTTTATCGCCAAATTTCCCGTCATTAAAAATAATCGAAATGTCAAATGGACCGCCTGCCACCCTGTAAAAACTCGTACTCGTCACCGTCGAAGGTAAGAGCAGTACACGCAATACGAAATATATATACATTCCCTATAAATTAAGTAAGAGAGCATCCCTCGGAGATGAACAAAGGCTTTCAAAATAATTACCGAAAAGAAGAAGACCCCGCCTTGTAAATAATAAATAATCGACTTGTTAGTCACTTGACGACGAACGCCCCCCCTTCCAATTTTACAGGGGTGGATTAAGGGGGCGAGGGACGGACCCCTCGCGATCGATGATCGATTCCCTTTCGGAAATTCGTCTCAATCCGACTGCGAATCCCTTCTAAACTTTCCTATCTAACTTCTCGGACGGAGACTTCACTTTTGAATTTACAGCTATCAATTATTCATTAAAGCGTAATAGTCCGTGGGTCCACGACTAAAGGGAAAAATGATTATCTCACCTTTGATATTTGTTGTATATGCTGAGTCGCACAAACTTATGAAAAATGTATAACCTCTTCCGAGATTTTCTGTTTAAGTGGATTTTTTTGATGTGAGAAAAATGTTGGGGCATTTTGGGCCCAAAAACTTGTTACGTCTCTGCTAATATTTACAGATTCGCTTATTTCAAAATTGCTAAACAAAGTGGTGAGCTTGCGCGACAAAATTTTACGGTCATTTTGGCTATAGGACGTCCTGAAGTTAAGGGGATGGTGCAACCCCTACATTTATTACCTCTTGTCGGACAAGCAAAGGAGCATGTCAAATATCGTATTACCTGTCAAGTAATACATCTTTCCGACAAAAATATTTTGTCTGTTCAACAGTCCGACAAAAAAACTAAAATTTGTGAGGATCATCGGTTGTTGAAATACGTAAAATTACTAAAATTTGTAATAGCTAATCTACTGGGGTGTTAAAGGTATTATTATGTGTTAAGTAAAGTAATTATTTGCAATACAAATTTAACAAAAATTATTATTATTAATGTTGTATTACTTTATTAATAATCTTCGTCTGATTCTTTGGGTTGACTTGCTATTTTTGACATATTTTCGTCATCAGTTTCTGAAAGTAAAGGCTTCCAGTCATCATTAACACCTGTAGAATCTGCAAAATAATAATACAAGTTTTCTTACAGTGGCTTACAATTTTTAACCATTTTTTAAGTTCTATACTTAGTTGAAAAAAAAAATGAAATTTTGTATAGTCACTGAAAATCATGATCTTGGGTCATTCGATTAGTAATGTCATGTAGAACGTTTAAGGAAAGGTCCCAAAAAGGGCCGAAAAAAATTGCAAAAATTATAAACAATTAAGCGAAAAAAGTGGGGTTTTAGTTTTTTTATATCTCGAAGAATATTGAAGATTTTCGAAAAATTAAAAATAAATCTGAAAAAAAAACAGCAAATTTGAAATATAGATATATGAAAATATTTATAATTTAAAAAATTAATTTTGAATGATTGTTTTAAATAAATTGCAAAAGAATATAAAAATATACAATATTTTATATAGAATATAAATTAATAAAAAGTAAATATTGTATATTGTAATGATCAGATTATAAAAATAAATTGCGTATGCTCTTCCATTTAAATAAAAAAAACCTTCTTGTTATAACAATTAAAAGGAAAATATCTGTATATGCTCAAAATATTTATAATTTAAAAAAAATATTTAAAATTAATTTTGAATGATTATTTTAAATAAATTTCCAAATAATATAAATGTATTAAATATTTTATATAGAATATAAATTAATAAAACAGTAAATATTGAATATTGTAATGATCAGATTATAAAAATGAATTTTTTTTAGTTTCCCTTTTTAACAAAAACTAAAGGGAAAAATCTGAATATGCTTAAAATATTTATAATTTAAAAAAATATTTATAATAAAGTTTTAATGATTATTTTAAATAAATATAAAAATAGCAATATGAACGAACCTAAGCAGTCACGTAATTAACTATAATTAATTTTCAAGGTATGGCATTATTTTAGTCGTGGGCCCACGCACCATATGGCAAAAGGTGAGAACTTAAGAATTGCTCGAGAAACGGTAATCCCATCACCTAATCCGATCGATGTGAATAATTGAAACGGCGTTACACCGTAAAATTGCGTAATGACTGGGGGGCAATTCGATACGCCACGTAATAACGATCACGTGCTCCAATTAAGCGGAGTAATAAGTTCCGTGCGTGCCGCGATCGCATGAGCCAATCAAACGAAGTGACGAGAATGTGTCAATTTTTCTTTTATTGTTATTATCATCATTAATCCTAGTGCTTACAGTTTATCGTTATCATCATTATCATTAAACTCATTATCTACAATTTTTCATCGTTTATTATACATAAATCACACTACTTTGAGGTCACTTCGAAGTTCCGCCGCGAATCCAGCCAAACCGAACGGGATCGACGAGTCCTTCGACCTGGAGGGAGGCCGATTCCCGCGGGACACCTCGCCGCGACCCAAGAGACAGAAAGAGAGAGAGAGAGAGAGAGAGAGATTAGAGAGTAGGGGGAGTACGGTCCTGCGTCGTCTTTTTCGCTTTTCTCGATATTTACACATTTTATTATTGCACGCACGCGCACACGTCGAAAACTAACACATCGACTCGGCGAGGGCGGGCTGCGGCGCGTTGTACGGCCCCGCCCACGGCTGGAGGTTCTGGAGGGCGCTGAGGGCGGTGTCGCCGGGGGCGGACTGGGCGGGCGGCGGGCCGCCCTCGCTCATGTAGCCCTTGCTGAGCGCCTCCGCCTGCAGCGAGAGCATCAGCCTGTTCGCCGCCTGACGCTCCGCCTCCCTCTCCTCCGCCGTCTGCCTCCTGGAACAAAATAAGGCTGTATCAGCAACGAAATGAACCTGGATACGGACCTGTGCCCCATTGCCGACAATTTGAGTGTCGTTCACGGAAGCGAAGCTTAATTTCGCCTATTTGTGTAGCGAATAGTGTTATACTTAAGGGGAAGTCGTTTGAGGTGACGTTTTGGTGAAATTTAGTTGGATGATTTTTGGCGAAAAAATACAGACACGTTGCACTCTGGGAGTGACGACAGTCGAAAACTAGCTTCGCTTTCCGTAACTTTATAGAAGGTTAAAAATTATCGTGAGGTTATGAATAATTGATGTAAATGAATGACTCGCCAACGTTTTACTTGAAGTACCTATATCTTAGTCGGCGGGCGAACTTTGGGCCGCAAATAATGACGGTACCTGCTTTAATTGAAGGGTCAAATAAGCTTACAAGAAATTTGGGCCGCGGCTTGGTAGGAAGTGTATCGGTCAGCAAGGATTTCCCTTGTCCTTTTAGATGAGATTTCCCGTAATTCGCGTATTCTCTTGCCCGTACCCATTTTCGTTGCCCTTTAATAACTTCGTGACAAAGATTCCTAATTCAACCAGCAATGCGCCAGGGTTAAATTTCTTTACCGCCCAAAATACCTGTACAATAAAACCGCCTTTTCGGTCATGCCGCCCATAATTCCCATCAGCCCATCATACCCACTTGGCACAGTAGCAGAACCTCTCATAAAGAAAGCTAGCTTTCTAAAAGATTTGTAATATAGAGATAAAGGCAATATAAATATAAAATTATATACGATTACAAGCAGATATACATAGCCAGTTCTGGCTCACTTTTCGAACATAACCTCACATATGTAAGCGTACGTCATGACTTTTTCGGCCCCCAAATAACTCACGAACAGACTTAAATACCCGACCACCTTATTAAAACTATTCTAGAACTGCTCAACCTGTTTACAGCCACGGAGTTTACTAAAATTAAGGTTTTGGTCGAAAAGTGACCCAGAACCGCCCTTGTATACCTACTACTACAGTAGATGTTTACAGTATTGCTTATTCGCTGTAACGATGGTGTACTTGTACGTTTCAATAGTAAGAAGGAACACATTTAGTAATCAGGAAATGATTATTTTCAAAAATTGGTTTCGAAAAATAATAGATATTTTTGGATTAAATATTTTTGAAATTACTTCATTGTAAATAAGTTTAGCTCAAACTATTTAGAGCCAAAGTGTTTAGTAAAATTAAGGTTATGGTTAAAAACTGAACCAGAACCGCCCTTGTATACCTACTACTACAGTAGATGTTTACAGTATTAGATATTGCAAAAGAGCACACCAATACTGACAAACAGTACTTAAGTCGACCTTAATAAAATAGTACTCAGCAAGCATTTATCTTTATTTTAAAACAGTGATATTGCAGAGCACGAATTTACATTGCAATGACAAGCTATCATTAAGATATCATTAATTGGGAGAGTAAAAAACCTGTATTTCATTAACCTTAATTTCATTTACTACAACATTTCCTACTGTTAATTAGTGTCTTAGGCGCGCTTTTTAAATTTCCACTACATTTTCCTATTTGCAAAAGTGCACCAATACTGACAAACAGTACTTAAGTCGACCTTAATAAAATAGTACTTAACATTTATCTTTATATTAAAACAGACATATTGCACAGCACGACTACATTGCAATGACAGGACAACATAACCACAAGAATAAAGAAGAACTGCAGCGTTTACTGTACCTACAGTAAAAATTAGGCGACTCTGAATGACCTCGGTCCTTTTTAGAGTACCAAAAACACGTAGCAAGTCGCAAAAGTAGCACTTAAAATGGAACATACTCCAGATAACATGATCCTTCTTATGAAATGAATCAGTCTTTAGTGACGCTAATTTCAAACCAATTTTGCATTGAATGTAATGAAATTAAGTGCAAATCAAGTTCTTAATGAATCTAATTCGTAAGATGAAACAGGCTGTGGGAAAAAATTAGTCATATACATAAACAATGAGAGCAGCGTGGAATTTGAACCTGAAATTAATTGAAATAGAGAGGAAGGTCAATTTATTTTAAAGGATAAGAAAAAACCTGAATACGGACCTGTGCCAGAAAGGTAACAATTTAGGTGTCCTTCACCAAAATCTAAGTGAATTTCACCTACTTACGTAGGATTTAGGTAATATTTCTGGTGAAGTCGTTCAAGGCAACCAAATAAGATTTTTGGTGAAATTAGTTTTGGTGATTTTTGGTGAGTTATTAGATGTAATATTGGGGAGTTGACTATAGATATACATCATTAATTAAATATCTAGAAACGCACCACATATCCGACTTCACGAAGTCACCAAAAAATTTAACATCATTTGAAGAGTAAGGTATGGTGACATCTTGCCTAAAATCGTTTACCGCTGCTTTGGAACTCATCTTCAGAAATATCACCTGGCAAGACATAGGCCACAACATAGATGGGGAAAGATTGAGTCATTTGAGTTTTGCGGATGGTGTCGTGATAATCTCAGAAAACCTCAAAGATATCCTTCATATAGCCTTTAAGTAACCTTAAAAATCCGAAAGACCTGGGCTAGAAAGGCAAATTTTGGAAAAACAAAAATTACGACAAACCTACGTAAAGATAACCAGACATTTGAACTAGACCGACGAATTGGTTTAACGTGGGGAGCATTTGGTACGCTCAGAACTGAGAACTGAGAAGAACAGAGCGAGCTATGAAGCTGGCAACGTATTGGGCATAAGCCTTCGAGATCTTGTACCAAACGTAGAAATACTGTCGCGATCGACCTCGCAGGAATCCAGAACGAGGACAAACATAGCATGACGTCATAAAAGAATCTCTTGGCGAGGAACGCATGTTCAATTAAACCGACCAGCGCACAAACATATTCAATCGAATAAATACGTGGGATCTGAGTCACGTATGAGTTAGGTATGGGCCCAGTTAAACTACATGCCCGTCAGCCGTTTTGCCTGGGGAATGATGCTGCGATTCCTGCACCAGCTACCCCGCCAGGCTCCCTGGGGGCTTCTTTAAGCATACGTTTGTTCGCCATTTACTGTTTTAGCAGTTTGTCCAGTGTCAATTCGGCTTGTCGCCCCTTATCATGCTCTCTCACACTCTTTCTCTCTCCGCTGTACTGAACCACTAGTCGCCAATCAACAATTTGTTTCTATGTTCCGACACTAAAATGACAGCTATTCTAGCACTAAAATGGCCGAAGACAGTGCTTTAATGAGGCTTATTAAAGCATTGTTTTTGGTAATTTTTTTTGTTGGGTTGGTAACAAGATATTGCCTAATGTTGTCTGATGTCTGTCAAAACAAAATTAAAAATAAATATGGCCGCCTTGTATTTGATGCCATTCGGATTCTTGGGACATGATTTCCATTTTATTTAAATCCATTCAATTAAATTTGAAAATGGTGTGAAAATTGACAGATGTCTAGGAAACAGCAGTAATACCAACTTAAATGTCACGATGAAAAAATTCCCCAGATAAGGAATTTTAAATTATTTAAACATAAATAAAAATGAAATGGAAGCCGGAACATAGAAAATGTTGTAAAGTACTCGTTGCAGAAGGCATTCTAAGAATCTTGAGTATGACGTCTTCTGCAACTTGTACTTTAACCTACTATTTGTTTTTCTCTTTTGTCTGAGCTACCACCACCCAACGAGGGCGCCCTTCTGGGCCCTATACCCTCAGGAGCATGACAATACATGGCAGATCAGGAGTTCATCTCACTTAATTAATTAGGTTCGTAGCTTTTCCGTCTTATCAATTCGCGAGGATTTCCTTCTCCCTTCCGGTCAATCGAGGGGCGATATTTCTGATTAGTGAGGGGGGGGGGCGCGAATTTTAATTTCCGCCAGCCGGGCGCGTGGGTATCCCCTTCCCGCCGTCAATTTGACACCCTAAAAGCCGATACATAAATGATGAGTCGACACGGCGATCCGTTGAATAATGTAACCCGAACACAGGTCTAGTGTTTGGAAAATTAATTATTCACCGGTACTTTCGCCACACCGCGTAGATCGCGATTTTTTTCTTCCCGCCTTCCGTGTCTTCCCGCGATTAATACCGCAAATCGAAACTCCGGAATATTATATACAACGTGTTTCAAAATGATTGTCATGTAGTCTGCTGTGGAATTCCCATGTAAAATAGAAACCCGCCTTGCGAAAATAGGAGTTCCTACTAGCTATACATAACCTCAAAATAACCTACTTAACCTCTTTTAACTTCTGGTTTTTCCCTGTCAAAAGAAAACGAACTCTGAGTATTTGTCTATTTGTGCCATAGAAGACCATAGCTTTCGGTATTTATACTATACGTTTACTGTGCCAAACTGACTTTAAATATAAATAAATAATATCATTTTTTATATTAAATTATTCGTACATAAGTTATTTATTGCATTTTTTTCAGGTAAAATTATGAAACAACACGCATTTTAAAGAAAAAGTAAATAATAGAGAAAAAATGGCTGAATTCAAACGTTTCTATCTCAGTCAATATTAGACATATAAAGTCTTACAAGCCACTGTTTTAAAGAGAATTTCATAAGCTTTCTTTTCTATGAAGCAATGCCTATACCTAAATTCACTCAGAAAAAAGTTATAGTCAAAAGTTCAAAAAAAACTTTTTTTTAAATTTTTCTGTTTTTTTAACTTTGTTTCATTAAAAAATTTTTTTTTATTTCAAAAAATATCATTTTCATAGGAAATTTAATTCTCCACAAGAAATCTTACTGCACATATCTTCGAAAAATACATAGTTTTTCCGCTATAGCCGAAAAAGCGAAAAGTGGACAAACTTACACCGTTCCCAAAAACACATGTCTAAATTTAGTAGCACTTTTGTCATATCATGCAGCGTTGCAAACCCTTAGGCAAAAAGATCCTCCAGGTAGTATTACCAACTTAAACAGTATTTCTCGATCACTCTGTATATACAGTACGATCTTTTCTTCAGGTGCGCAGGCGCGCGCGAGGCATTAATTATCGCGCCACCGTCATTTCCCCCGGGATGATCAATCAAACTTTTCGCGTTTAATCCGTTCGCGTTTTCGGAAAACTCTCTCGCGCAGTTAATCCGACTGAAAGTTTTCCGGACGCGTCCATAAATTAACCGCCGCCCGGTTCGCAAATTAACTAATTCGCGCGCGAAAACAAATTAAACAATTCGGTAAAATTAGCAACGAAATAGCGGGGAACATTATCTAAATAGCGTTAGGTGTTGATACAATGAAGCTTTCATAATTAATTAACGTGGTAATTAAACTACGCGGGCGCTTAGGTAATTAGTACGGGCCCTTATCGGGGGCGAGCGGAGAATCGGCCAACCCGACGATTTTAATTAACGCTATGCGATTAATAATTAGGGAGGTTGTTGTCGTACGTACTCTTTGTTCTACCCTTCCCCCCACGCTCTCTCTATCCTTCTCTTTCCCTCCCTCTGTATGTGGGTGCTTTTACAACTGTCTCGCTTTTTAGAAATTTTACTAAACTTAATTCAATTTCGTTATCATTTTATACAAGAGGTGGAAATTAAATGACGTCTCGTTAATTAAATCACACTTTATATATAATTGTAGTAAAATTGCAAACAAAACATATGTGCAATTTCAGATTGAATTAGACGACAAGGTTCGAGTTAATGGAAGGCTACTTTTAATGACTTGTCTTATTGTTTTCCTTAATTATATAAATTTGTTTATTAAGGAATTTGTACATTATTGACGATGGCATACAGCTACCTGCTTATTCTTAGATCTTGTGGTAAGCAAAAACTACGGAAACCTCAAAAGTCTTGAAATGCTGATAAATAATTGTTACATTCTCACTTTTCACTGACATTCACTTTCTTATATACGAAGAAATGGCGATGTGTAACATCATAAGACTGTCTCCCATATGGCCGAACCAAATATTCATGGCAACATTACCAAAGGGCCCTTTGGGGATGTTTTAGAAAAAAATGTTTCAAAAACAAGTTGTGGCCATTAGTGAGGTCAGTTCAAATCTAAAATTTGGAAAGGATTGGTGAAGCCGTTCTGGAGAAAATTGAGGAAAACTGAAAATTCACAGGAGTAAAGGGTCCTTTGCAGAAGATCAATTGAGATAACGATAACGGCAATCAATAGGAATTGGATAGTAAAGTAAGCATACATAGTTTTAAAAAAAACTTTGAACCAGTTTTTGAGATGATCTAAAAAAAAACTAAAAATGACAAGAGTAAAGTGCCCTTTGCCCTTAACTGATTCTGATAAAATTTATGTCGTCTCGAGTTTTCAGGGCATTCAGCCTAAATACAAAATCTTAACTTTCCATTATTTATATTTTCTGAGAAAACGTTGATCCCATAGATACATACATACATATACTCTGTTCAAAATAAATCCCGATGCACGTCATTTTGATGACGTCAGAATCATCCAATACTACCAACTTAATATAGTCACAGGACATCGCAATTTATGTGTTCCGTGTATATTTTAGGTTGACAATATATATGGTTATGTGTATTCTCAACCTAAAATATACACGGAACACATAAATTGCGATGTCTATATTAAGTTGGTAGTATTGGATGTTTGGTGACGTCATCAAAATGACGTGCATCGGGATTTGTTTTGAATAGAGTATACATACATACATACATACATACACACATGTTTTTGGAAACATGGAAGTTTTAGAAATGTTTTGAAAAAGTTTCGAAAATTGTGAATCATACTGACTGTTGTCTCACTGATTTTGAAGTCTGATAGTGAAGTCCAAAAAACATTCCTAAGGTTATGAAATATTGAGAATTCTGTACAGGAAATTATCAAAAGAGAATCCAATCAAAATTTCCAAAAATTGCCCTGAGAACCTTTCCAATGTTTTAATATCCTGAAAACCTTTGTACCAACTTTTTAAGTTTTTTTTAATGATTTTAGAAATACTTTGACAAATTTTCGAAAATTGTGAAGCCTACTAACTGTTGTGTCTTACTTTTTTTTTCAAAATTACAAAATAGTGACAATCCTTCTAGTTCCATGTTTCCTAGTAAATTTAAAAACATCCAGAGAACCTTGAGAATGTCCTGAAATCATGAAAATTTCTGCAACTGGTTATGATTCTTACTGATCTCAGGGACATTATAGAGACACTTCTAAAATATAAAACAGTGACAAAATACTACCAATTTCGGGTTTCTCGGTCATTTGAAAAATACCCCGAGGACGTGAAATAATGTTAATCCTGTCAGGTTGTTGTGATCATTACTAATTTTAGGTATTTATGTATAGTGATTTTTCAAAATTACAAAATAATCCTTCTAGTTCCATGTTTCCTAGTAAATTTAAAAACATCCAGAGAACCTTGAGAATGTCCTGAAATCATGAAAATTTCAGCAACTGGTTATGATTCTTACTGATCTCAGGGACATTATAGAGACACTTCTAAAATATAAAACAGTGACAAAATACTACCAATTTCGGGTTTCTCGGTCATTTGAAAAGTACCCCGAGGACGTGAAATAATGTTAATCCTGTCAGGTTGTTGTGATCATTACTAATTTTAGGTATTTATGTATAGTGATTTTTCAAAATTACAAAATAGTGACATACCTTCTAGTTCCATGTTTCCTAGTAAATTTAAAAACATCCAGAGAACCTTGAGAATGTCCTGAAATCATGAAAATTTCTGCAACTGGTTATGATTCTTACTGATCTCAGGGACATTATAGAGACACTTCTAAAATATAAAACAGTGACAAAATACTACCAATTTCGGGTTTCTCGGTCATTTGAAAAATACCCCGAGGACGTGAAATAATGTTAATCGTGTCAGGTGGTTGTGATTATTATTAATTTTAGGTATTAAGGTAGGTACATATAGTGATTTTTCAAAATTATAAAATAGTGACAATCCTTCCAGTTTCATGTTTCCTAGTGATTTTAAAAACATCCAGAGGATCTTTAGAATATTCCGAAATCATAAGAACACTGTGAACTGTTTGTGATACTTATTGATCTCGGAGGCATTATAGAGACGTTCCCAAAATATAAAACAGTGATAAAATCCTACTAATTTCATGTTTCTGACTCGTGAATTCTCACTGAATTAATGGATATAGGCGTTCCTAAATTTTAAAATGCCGGCAGTTCCACCAATTCCACGTTTATTAGTTATTTTAAGGTCATTTATAGTGCGTATCCTGAAATATTGAGAATATTGTTAAAATTTTGTACCTCTTTTTGAATTCAGAGACGCTCTAAATGAATCCTATTATTTAATGAATTTAGAAACATCCTAAGAACTTTTAGGACACCATAAAAAGGGAATCCAATCAAAATTTTCAAAAATTGTCCTGAGAACCATTCAAATGTTCTGATATCCTGCAAACCACTAATACCAACCTTATAAGTTTTTTTAATGATTTTATAAATACTTTGACAAATTTTCGAAAATTGTGAAGCCTACTAACTGTTGTGTCTTACCGATTTTGAAGTCTGATATTGAAGTCCAAAAAACATTCCTAAGGTTATGAAATAATGAGAATTCTGTCCATTCTAAGGACCCTTAGAAACGCATCAAAAGAGAATACAATCAAAAAATTTTAAAAATTGCCCTGAGAACCTTTTCAATACTTTAATATCCTGAAAACCTTTATATGTACCAACTTTTTAAGTCTTTTTTAATGATTTTAGAAATACTTTGATAAATTTTCGAAAATTGTGAATCCTACTAACTTTTATGTCTTACTGATTTTAATATAAATCCAAAAAACTTCCCTAAGGTTAGGTTTTGAAATAGTGAAAATTCTTTCCATTCTATATGATAAAGTAGAGTTTAGCAAATCAACCAAAAGTAGGTATTCCTTGCTGAAACGTGCAAAATCACTTACTTATGTTAATCGTGAAGTACACACTAATTAGCAAAGCGGTGTATTTAGACACCGAATTCCCTCGTAGGTATTTAAAAATTAAACAAGAACTCCCTTCATGTTTCATACGACGCACAAGTCTCTTTCCGTCCGGTAATCTGGAAGACTTCTTTGTGTCGGTGGTGCGGGGAACGAAGCAATAAAGCGAAACGTAAACGACATTGTTGTCGGAAACAATCCCGTTAAGTTAACGTTGGCAAACAACAATTTAACAACAACAACGGCGATACCAGATCGTATTAGTGTAATTGACTGCGGGGGGAGAAAGGGAGGAAGACGTCAACCGCTAAAACACGCTCCTAATCGAATTTCCACTTCTTCTCCCTTCTTTCCCGACGCCCGGGATCTCTATCTCTCTGCTTTACTTTAACATGCGATAGCTGGGGATTTGATACTTTTCAGTCAATCTCTTTTGTTGTTGTTGTTGTTGTCGTTGTTGTGCCGTTTGCCGGGGACGAGAACACGGATTATCGTTCGTGTATCTCCTTGTCGAATTAGATTGTGTGGAAGTGATTCTAATCGAATCGATTTTACTAATGGGTTAGTCTGTCTAGTCTAGAAGGATACAGGGAAAGTGATTTAAACTCGATACAACTATGGCACAAATATTGATTCGATAATTGCTTCAGTTGCTAATTGGACTTAACTAATTTCTTCAGCTTAAATCCCGAATCTAATGGAATAATGAACCTCTAAACCTTAGAAAGTGAGCCCTGGAATCAGCCTGGTTTGAACTTAAATCTCAGTTCGTATGGTACTATGAATATTGTTGCATGAAATCTTAAAACTGACTCGAGCTAAGCTCCAAGTCTCATTACACTTACAACTTTAGAATTTGAACTTATGAGCCGTGCCAATTGAATCCTTGAATCAACCTGGTTTGACTTAAATCCCAGTTCCTACGATATTTGGAACATTTGTGCTTGAAACGACCTAATTTCAAAGGTCTATTACACTTGCAACTTTACACTTTGAACTTATGAGCCGTAACAATTGAATCTTTGAATCAACCTGGTCCAAACTTAAATCTCAGTTCCTATGGTACCTACTTTGAATATTTGTGCTTGAAACGTAACGACCTACATTCCAAGTCCTACTATACATACAAATTTACAATTTGAACTTATGAGCCGTAAAAATGGAAGCTTTGACTCGACCTGGTTTCAACTTAAATCCCAGTTTCTACGATATTTGGAACATTTGTACTTGAAACTTTAAAACCTGACTTGACCTAAATTCCAAGCTCTATTACACTTACAAATTTACACTTTGAACTTACGAGCAGTACGAATTGAATCCTTGAATCAACCTGGTTTAAACCTGAATCTCAGTTCGTATGGTACTTTGAATATTGGTGCTTGAAACTTTAAAACCTGACTCTGGATGTTTTCAAAATCACTAGCAAACATGGAACTGGAAGGATTGCCACTATTTTATAATTTTGAAAAATCTCTATACTACCTAAATATCTAAAATTGGTAAGGATCACGACCACCTGACACGATTAACATTATTTGACGTCCTCTGGATATTTTTCAGATTACCGAGGAACACGAAATTGGCAGTATACTCTAACCAGTAGCAATTGGAACACTTAATAAAATCTGAATTTACCGAGGACATTCGAAAAGAGCCCGTTGCCTCTATACAAAACCATGGGAGTTATCTTTTTGCTTATTCAGAAACGCACTGGTACTTTTAAAATGCAGGTGTTCAGTTGCCCAAGTGAAATCATATATGTGAATGTATGGATATGTACAGATAAAGAACTAGAGGGTCCATTGGACCGCAAAAAATTTTTTTACCACAGCGGCACTTCGTTTGTATCTTCTTCTTAAGGTACGATCAGAGTGGGAGCGACCGGCGACGCGACGCGATAGCGATGAGACAGCGACGTTCAGCTGTCGCTAAGCTCGTTGTTGCCACGTCGCATCGCTGGTCGCTATCACTCTGAACGTTTGCATTTGGTTACATAATATGGTTCCGTTCTGCGGCGACGCTCGTCGCATCGCTATCGCGTCGCGTCGCCGCAGAACGGAATAATATTGTGTAACCAAATGCAAACGTTCAGAGTGATAGCGACCAGCGATGCGACGTGGCAACAACGAGCTTAGCGACAGCTGAACGTCGCTGTCTCATCGCTATCGCGTCGCGTCGCCGGTCGCTCCCACTCTGATCGTACCTTTATTCTAATGTGCAGGTGTACAGTCGATCAGTGAAATCGTGTACGAGGAAGTACGCGAGACTCTACAGATACTGGATGGTCCACCACAGCGGCCACGTGTGCTTTCCTTGTGATGTCTTCTTCCGCACTTATATTCGAGAAAGCAGTGGTGTGTGAATGTGTGTGCCATTTGTTTGTGCGATTTGGAAGTGAATTCATTGTTAGAGTTATTATCCGTAATGGTACGCCCATGGAGGACAAGGTGGCATCGCTCTTCACTACTTAAAAAGCCATTAAGTGTTTTTTTTTTTTGGTGTTCCAATTGTGGTTGGACATAGTATACAGATTTCGTCACTGTTTTATATTTTAGAAGGGTCTCTATAATGTCCCTGAGATCAGTAAGAGGCATAAGCAGTTACCGGAATTCTCATGATTTCGGATATTCTAAAGGTGCTCTAAGAAACATGGAATTTATGGCAATCACTATTTCATAATTGATAAGTTTTATAACAGTCTCTCTAATATAATGTATATAAAATTACTAAAGAACACACACAATTGACAGGATTCTCTTTATTCTAGAAGTTTCCAGAAGTGCTCTAGGTGTTTTTAAAATCACTATGAAATATGGAATTGATGGCTACTATTTTATAATTTTTGAAAACCTCTGTAATGCTATGAAAATTAGTAAGAATAAGAAACAATTGTTGGGTTCTTGTGATCTCAGGACTTTCTGAAGGTCCTTTGGATGTTTTTAATATTAAAATGAAACATGAGTTTGATTGAATCATCACTATTTTATAATTTAAAAGGGTCACTACAATATACCTTAAGTTACTAATGATCCGAAACAATTGACAGGATTAGCATAATTTCACTTCTTAGGATGTTTTTCAAAATCACCAAAAAACATGAAGGTGGGGGGGTTTCGTCACTGTTTTATATTTTAAGAATGTCTCTATAATGTCTTTGAGATCAATAACTACCTGTAAACTATATAATAATAGTTTACAGGGACCTTATGACTTCAAAACATTTTGAAAGTCGTCTGGATATTTTTATATCACTAGAAAACATGGAATTGAAGGAACCGTCACTATTTCATAATTAAGACACGTAACTATAATATACCTGAAATTACTGTAAGTAAGGATTACAAACAATTGATAAGATTCGCTTTATTCTTTAAATCACCGAGAAACTGATAGTAATTTGTCACTATTTTATATTTTAGAAAGGTCTCTATAACGTCCTTGAAATCAGTAAGAACCACAAACAATTGATAGGGTTCTCATGAAGGTCCTTCGGATTTTAAATCACTAAGAAACATATAATTGATTACATTGCCACTATTTCATATTTTAGAAAGGTCTCTATAATGTCACTGAAATCAGTAAGAATTCCAAACAGTTGGCAAAACTCAAAAGACCTCAATCACTAAGGGGCATGTAATTGGTAAAATTGTCACTATTTTATATTTTAGAAAGGTCTATAATATTTTTCAATTCAGTAAAAATCACAATTGACAAACTAACCAGACAGGTGCTCTGGTTCTGTACTGGTCCTCTAAAGGTCTTATGGATGTATTAAAATCACTAAGAAATTTGGATTTGATTGCCATAGTTTATAATTTAGGAACGTATCTAATATAATTTTCTTACAACATTCGTATTATTTCAGGACATTCCAAGACTTCCAGATATTTTTCAAACCACAAAGAAACGTGAAAACGGTAGGAATGTCACTATTTTATAATGCAGGAAGGTCTGTATGTCACTGGAATCAGCTAAGAATCACAAACAGTTGGCGGGATTCAGGTTATTTCAAGCATTTTAAATACTCTTCGGGACTTGACATACCTAACAGTTACGACTGTCATTATTAATATCATTTTAGACAAGTAAACTATCAAATAACACACTAGTGTGTTATAATCCATAACTCACTAGTGAGTTATGGATTATAAGTCACGTTGTCACTGTCAAGTCATTCTGACATTTACAGGATACTGAGACGTAAATAACTTTGATTTGATCACAAAGCTTATTAATTGTTATCTCATAAAAAAAACGATTTCTTCCACTTGTTGGATAAAACATTGTATGCCACTCGAGTGTTAGTCATTTCTAGTAGTTCTAGTTTATGTCACTAGTACCATAAATAACTATTAAATGTGAACGTGAGTTATGATCCATAACTCACTAGTTACCTAGGGAGCTATGGATTATAACACACTAGTGTGTTATTTGATAGTTTACTTGTCTAAAATGATATTAATAATGACGGTCATAACTGTCATGTGTTGGATAAAGTACATTATTTTGAGTAATCGTTTTAATGATGTATGTAGTAGTCCAAACGTTAAGATTGGTCTCGGGTGCTTAAATTATGTTAGATTTTTTTGTTGACTTTCGCTTGATTCGAGTTGTAATATGTTTGTATTTTTAAATTCATTAAAAAATAATTATGAATTGAGTTGAGGAATTAATTACAATCAAATTTTTTAATTTAGATATTAAAAAAATAATGTTGTAAAAGTAGTTATGAGTATTTGCACATTTTTGTTTATAAATTCATACAGTTTCCAAATAACCGGCAAAATCAAAAAAAGAACGTTCCCCAATTACGAATTGGGTACACTTTAACAGTCGCATATTTATAGGACAAGCATAAAAAAGCGACCGTTTATCCGACAAATACGTTTCGGACGGTTACGTACGTACCTACTACACATATATATAACCTAAATTACGCGAAAAGGGGAAAAAAGGCCGTCCAGTTATATCGAGAGTAGTTCTTTTTTTCGACAACGTGAACAAACAGCCGATGGCTTTTAATTACCTGTCCGGTAATGGACGTACCGTGTCCGACAAGAAAGTGGCGCCGACCGATTCGACATTTGACAGTCGGTCCCCGTTATACGCGAAAAATCCCCTAAGCGGATTTTTCTACCCCCCCACCATCGTGCTCTACGGTCATGCGCGAGGAATTCCGACTGTTTTATTATAACGTCCCCGAGGAATTTTTTTAATGGGCTTATTAACATGCCCCTTATCGGTAATATTTTGATGGGACCAGGTAGTCCGGTCGCGGGTCTAATCTAAAACTGCCTTAATACACTTATCTCGGCGACACAATTATTTTATAAGAGTGTCCCTCCGCTTATTTTGACATGGGCAGGTACTGCTTATAAACAACGTGTGGAACGCGTATATTGTAACAAGCGGCGCGATAAGCCGTTTTTACGCTTAAAAAGGGGGTTTTTATTGATCGCACGGTATATTTCACCGTACTCGCCTGGATCGCACACTCGATCACTTAGTTACAGCAAAAGCAACCAGTTCTGCCAGAGGCTCACCGGGTAGTTTCCGGTAAGCATCAGTTCCGCCACGAGGGGAAATCCGAAATCGAGGGGAAAATCACTTTTCGAAAAACCGCGGGAACTCTCCCGGAACACCTCGCGGCTCCTCCGGGGGAAAATTATAAAATTTAATCATCGAGACGATTCGACGTGGAACGTGACAAATCCTGGAGCTTCCCCTCCCCCCTTCCACCGACCGGAGGAGACGTAAATCATAATTAAAATATTCCCGCGACCGCAGCACATTGTACAGGAGCCGTTGTTAGTGCTTTGTTAATAATTGAACGTCTACTGCGATTAACGTAACGCCCTTAGCGCGGCCCGCGATGCGCGAGGAGCGGCACACACACACACGCGTGTAATTGGCGCAGTCTGGTCCCGCTAACGAGGAGGTGAGTTAGTGGGGCTTACGTACACGTACGTGTCCCCAAAACGCATCGGGTTTAACCCGACAGGTAAATTTGGTACGACGAAACATTATACCCGCTGCAATTTGCCTTTATATAAACCCAGTAACTTTTATATTTTTGGTGCCTTTAAGTGCCTCTGGCAGTTCTCTTATTTGGACATCTTCTAACCCTTTCGTATCATCAGTTGCAGTATAAGTCTGCTCTACTTTGTCATCGTACCATGGGCCCTTCTTTTTCTTCTATGTTATTAATCTGTAGTTCATCTCGTTCCTCTTTGTTAATTTTTTTCATAACTTTGTATGCTATAGATTGTCTTCCATGAATATCATTCTCGATGTTATGAATTTATCCCACGAGTTCTCATGTGCCTGGCGAGTGAGTGTTTTGGCAAGCTTTCTTTCTCGTTTGTAGTCGTTTAGATTTTGTTTATTAGGGTTATTTCTACCTTTAACCTCGTCTTTTCTCTGTCTATGTGTCTATGTCGTCACTCGTTTCTAAATCCTCTACTTGTCCATTAAGTGCCTTCTACATACTAAGAAAATTAAATGAGGAATACCTAAAGTGGGATCTCCAAATAAATAACCCAATATATGGCCGTAGGTGGAACGTGCAGGGACATAACTATGGAAGATGGTTCGATAGTACAATGTTGTCGAGCTTATAGGTATCTGGGCACAATTATATCTAACCAGGGTGGAAGTCATAAGACGTTGAATAGGATAAGGGAAGGTAGCCATAAAGCAGCTACATTCGATCATGTGGAATTAGACCAATTTTTACCAATTAGGTAAAAAGAAGAATATACGTTTCAAGATATGGTGCAGAGGTGTGGAAATTAAGGAAGACCAAAACCGATAGAAATGAACAACGTCTGGAGGTGCAGCTGTTGTATATCAAAGATAGATAGGAGAAATGAGTTACCATCAACCTATTAGACAATTAGACAAACGCCTTAGTATAGTCATTTAATAAGAATGCCAGATGAACGTTGCCCAGTTAGAATATGGCAATGGAGACCCAACCAAAGAACGCCCAAACTCTCCTCGTCTAGCTGAGTACAACAAGCTGTGCAAGATAGATATATGCGAGAGGAGGACTGGTAAGACAGAAGAAAGTGGAAGCTTGCGAGTATATCACTCATATACGAGTATATCCAGACCGTTTCTACA
Organism: Cryptocephalus moraei; assembly: GCA_946251905.1. Classification (NCBI taxonomy): domain Eukaryota; kingdom Metazoa; phylum Arthropoda; class Insecta; order Coleoptera; family Chrysomelidae; genus Cryptocephalus; species Cryptocephalus moraei. Next base: position 6,382,254 of record OX276462.1, on the reverse strand, counting down.
GAGTCGCAGTATGGTATAAAACATAAGAGCGAAAGAAATGCCATATATTTCTCGTTGGCTAAACAGAGAAAGAACTTTTGCGACGTTGCTACCGGAACATTCGCTGTATAGCCTCCGACGGGAATATTTGGAATGGGTTACGGACAGACCGGCCGGCAACGTCGCAAAACTTCCTTCTCTGTCATGCTAACGAACCACTATTAGTTTCTCTTTCGCTCTTGTCGATTGCGGACCCTGCATTTCAATAGAATAGGTCCGTATAAGTAAATTTGTGTTAACAAACGATAACACCGCTTTGGAAGTCTCCGACGGTTGCCAATAAAGAAGTTTCGCTTCGCTAACGGAATTTCTCCCTTTTGACGAGGGGTCTCGTCAAGTTTAAAGTCGCGTCGACGTCACGTGACAGCTCGATTCCGAAATCCTTTTAATAATTTGGGAGTTTCGCTTGCCGAAAACCTCTTTCAGGACGTATTTTTTATTCATGCCCGCTCAACAGAGAGGAAGAGAGAGAGAGAGATAGAACTGACGGCACATCTCCAACACCTTGTAGATCACGTTGTATTATCGTAATATGTTAAATAAGGATGTGGGTTGTGTGGAAATTGCGCGTGCGGTTTCGATGAAAAATTGATGATTTGGGCGATATCACATTGGTGTGTGAAACGTTCACAGACGATTGATGTATCTAGACACGTCTATTTGCAAAATAATCCATCGCGAAGATAATGGCACATTCTAAGCGTTCTCGTTACGTTGTTGCGTAAATTCGGTTCTTGACGAACTCTCCTTTACGATTTACGTATTTTTGATGCTTTCCTTCTACATAAATCTACAATGATGTTAACAATTGAAAAACTGTATTGTGCAATTGATATATGGACCAACTTGATTGCTTCGCGTAACAATTGTTGTGTATCAATCTGTCGTTTCCCTGTTATGGTTCTCAGTTTAATTTGCCCTTATTTGCCAATTTTCTATATGGCAAGCATAACAATTAAAGAACTGTATTGTGTAATTAATATTGATTGCTTCGCGTTACAATTGTTATGTATCGATCTGCCATTTCCCTTCTACGGTTCTCAGGTAAATTGGCCATAACTCTTCGAAGCATTAGCGAATTGTTATGCTTATTACCATTGACACATGACTGCCATAACAATTGAAAAACTGTATTGTGCAATTAGTACATGGACCAACTTGATTGCTTCGCGTAACAATTGTTATCTATCAATCTGTCGTTTCCCTGCTACGGTTCACAGTTTAATTTGCCATTATTTGACAATTTGCTATATGACAACCATAACAATTGAAGAACTGTATTGTGCAATTAGTACATGGACCAACTTGATTGGTTCGCGTAACAATTGTTGTGTATCGATCTACCATTTCCCTGCTACGGTTCTCAGTTAAATTTGCCGTTGCTATTCGGAAATATTAGAGAATTGTTATGCTTATTACGATTGACATATGACAACCATAACAATTGAAAAACTATATTGTGTAATTAGTACATGGATCAACTTGATTGCTTCGTGTAACAATTGTTATGTATCAATCTGCTATTTCCCTGCTACGGTTCTCAGTTAAATTTGCCGTTACTTGCCAATTTGCTATATGACAATCATAACAATTGAAGAACTGTATTGTGCAATTGTTATATGGACCAACTTGATTGCTTCGCGTAACAATTGTTGGGTATCAATCTACCATTTCCCTGCTACGGTTCTCAGTTAAATTTGCCTTTTCTGTTCGGAGACATTACCAAATTGTTATGCTTGTTACAATAAACACATGACAACCACAACAATTGAAAAACTATATTATGCAATTAGTATATGGACCAACTTGATTGCCTCGCGTAACAATTGTTATGCATCAATTTGACATTTCCTGCTACGGTTTCATTAAATTTGCTATTACTGTTCGAAGACATCAGCGAATTGTTATGCTTATTACGATTGACACCTTAACAACCATAACAATTGAAAAACTGTATTGTGCAATTAGTGCATGGACCAACTTGATAGCTTCCCGTAACAATTGTTGTGTATCGATCGGCCATTTCCCTGCTACGGTTCTCAGTTAAATTTGACATTGCTGTTCAGAGACATTAGCGAATTGTTATGCTTGTTACAATGGACATATGACAACCGTAACAATTGAAAAACTGTATTGTGCAATTAGTATATGGACCAACTTGATTGCTTCGCGTAACAATTGTTATGTATCAATCTGCCGTTTCCCATCTGCGGTTCTCAGTTAAATTTGCCGTTACTATTCGGAGATATTAGAGAATTGTTATGCTTATTACGATTGACATATGACAACCGTAACAATTGAGAAAGTATATTGTGTAATTAGTACATGGATCAACTTGATTGCTTCGTGTAACAATTGTTATGTATCAATCTGCTATCTGCTATTTCCCTGCTACGGTTCTCAGTTAAATTTGCCGTTATTTGCCAATTTGCTATATGACAACCAGAGCAATTGAAGAATTGTATTGTATAATTAATATATGGACCAACTGGATTGCTTCGCGTAACAATTGTTGTGTATCGATCTGCCATTTCTCTGCTACAGTTTCCAGTTAAATTTGACATTGTTGTTCGGAGATATTAGCGAATTGTTATGCTTGTTACGATGGACATAATATGACAACCGTAACAATTGAAAAACTGTATTGTGCAATTAGTACATGGACCGACTTGATTGCTTCGCGTAACAGTTGTTGTCTATCAATCTGACATTTCCCTGCTACGGTTCTCAGTTTAATTTGCCATTATTTGCCAATTTTCTATATGAATTCCATAAAAATTGAAAAACTGTATTGTGCAATTGATATATGGTTCAACTTGATTGCTTCGCGTAACAATTGTTATGTATGGATCTACCATTTCCCTGCTACGGTTCTCAGTTGAATTTGCCTTTACTGTTCGGAGACATTAGCGAATTGTTATGCTTATTACGATTGACACATGACAACCATAACAATTGAAAAACTGTATTGTGAAATTAGTATATGGACCAACTTGATTGCTTCCCGTAACAATTGTTGTGTTTCAATCTGCCATTTCCCTGCTACGGTTCTCAGTTGAATTGGCCCTTGCTATTCGGAGATATTAAAGAATTGTTATGCTTAGGTATTATGATTAACATATGACAACCGTAACAATTGAAAAACTGTATTGTGAAATTAGTATATGGACCGACTTGATTGCTTGGCGTAACAATTGTTGTCTATCAATCTGCCATTTCCCTGCTACGGTTTTCAGTTGAATTGGCCCTTGCTATTCGGAGATATTAAAGAATTGTTATGCTTAGGTATTATGATTAACATATGACAACCGTAACAATTGAAAAACTGTATTGTGAAATTAGTATATGGACCAACTTGATTGCTTTACGTAACAATTGTTGTATATCAATCTGCCATTTCCCTGCTACGGTTCTCAGTTTAATTTGCCATTATTTGCCAATTTTCTATATAAATTCCATATAAATTGAAGAACTGTATTGTGCAATTGATATATGGTTCAACTTGATTGCTTCGCGTAACAATTGTTATGTATGGATCTACCATTTCCCTGGTACGGTTCTCAGTTGAATTGGCCATTTCTATTCGGAGATATTAAAAAATTGTTATGCTTAGGTATTATGATTAACATATGACAACCGTAACAATTGAAAAACTGTATTGTGAAATTAGTATATGGACCGACTTGATTGCTTGGCGTAACAATTGTTGTCTATCAATCTGCCATTTCCCTGCTACGGTTCTCAGTTTAATTTCCCATTATTTGCCAATTTTCTATATGAATTCCATAAAAATTGAAGAACTGTATTGTGCAATTGATATATGGATCAACTTGATTGCTTCGCGTAACAATTGTTATGTATGGATCTACCATTTCCCTGCTACGGTTCTCAGTTGAATTTGCCTTTACTGTTCGGAGACATTAGCGAATTGTTATGCTTATTACGATTGACACATGACAACCATAACAATTGAAATACTGTACTGTGCAATTTATATATGGACCAACTTGATTGCTTCCCGTAACAATTGTTGTGTTTCAATCTGCCATTTCCTTGCTACGGTTTTCAGTTAAACTTGCCTTCATCTACTAGTCGGAGATATTAGAGAATTGTTATCCTTATTACGATTGACAAGCATAACGATTGAAAAACTGTATTGCGCAATTAGTATATCGGCCAACTTGATTGCTTGGCGTAACAATTGTTGTGTATCGATCTGTCGTTTCTCTGCTACGGTTCTCAGTTAAATGTGACATTGCTGTTCGGAGACATTAGCGAATTGTTATGCTTATTACGATTGATCTATGACAACCGTAACAATTGAAAAACTGTATTGTGCAATTAGTATATGGACACACTTGATTGCCTCGCGTAACAATTGTTATATATCAATTCGCCATTTTTCTGTTACGGTTTCCAGTTAAATTTGCTACTTTGTTACTGTTTTTTGATCAATTGATACTGACACTGACACTGATATTGACACATCAATTGACACCAACTTGATTGCTTAGTGTAACAATTGTTATGTATCAATATGCCATTTTCCTACAACGGTTCCCATTTAAATTTGTCATTACTGTTCGGAGACATTAATTTCCACCAAATTTAAGTACGTCGGAGTTTCGGGAAAGCTCGATACGTTTCCCCCTCCAACGCTAATTAAAATTCCCCGTTGCTCGCCGAGGGAGAAAAATACCGATCGGGATGCAAATGGGCGCAATTAACTTAAGAAAACATGTGCCGCCACTTAAAAGAACAAGCGAGAAAGAGGTGAAAAAAGCGCGGAAACGGAAATCGGCCGAGTGGTTAAATATGTTGTGCGCTTTTAATTGTCGTCGCGAGCGTTTCAAACAAATCGAAGGTAAATGGGAGCGATTAAGCGTAGACGCTCGATTCGTAGTACATATACTCTGTTCAAAACAGATCCCGATGCACGTCATTTCGATGACGTCAGAATCATCCAATCCTACCAACTTAATATAGTCACAGGACATCGCAATTTATGTGTTTCGTGTATATTTTAGGTTGACGATATATTTGGTTATGTGTACTCTCAACCTAAAATAATCACGGAACACTTAAATTGCGATGTCCTGGGACTATATTAAGTTGGTAGTAGGTATTGGATGTTTGGTGACGTCATCAAAATGACGTGCATCGCGATTTGTTTTAAACAGAGTATACGTGGAAATTTCGAGTTTCGCGTTTTGACGGCTCTCCAAATTAACAAGACTAATGAGCACTCTCCCTCTCTCTCTTTCTCCCTTGCGATAATTCCCATCTCGAGGCAACTAATGCCGATTGGAATCGAACAGGTTACAAAAGTAACTAACTCGACTCTCTTTCTCTCTCTCTCGGGACGGCTATCTTAAAGCCGCATAAAATGCTTGCTAATGGTGGGATGTTGTTTTAATCTAAATCACGTCCATTTCTGAACAACGACGGACAGACAGACGAAATAAGAGAGAGAGATAGGGCGTCTCGTTTAATTATACGTAGCTCGAAACAAATCATAAGCTTATCGCGATCAGAACAATGCATTCATCTCTCTTAACATGAACGTTTTACGTAAATTGGAAAGAAGAAATTTTCCAGGAAAAGTACTCAAAATTTGCCAAAAAGGCTCACTAGTGAACTGATATCACTAAAACTGGGCGATAAATTGAAAAGGTGACAGGAGAACTTTTCATAAAGAACTTCTCATCTTTCCATCGGTACTAACACATTAAATTTAACTTCAAAAGTTGAATAAGAAAATTTGGTATGACCTGAAAACATTAGAATACCTGACACCGTTTCGAATAACTTACAACTAGTTTATAAACTCATTCACAAAGAGCAAAAAAGTAAAATTAAAAGAAAGTAAAAGTAAAATTCTCTTTTTTTTTTATTACAAAATCTAATAGAATCTTTTCGGATTTCTAACAGAAATTAGAAACAGAAATTTTCGAAATCGGGCGAGGTTGAAATTTTCGGAAAATTCCAGAATTGTAAAATTCGTATCTCGAAATCGACGCGTTTCACTAAGAAATTTTACTGAACTTTTCTCTTCAAAATGTCGTTCTCTGTCGTCTGAATTTAAAATTTTTCAAATCGGACGAGGTGGAAATTTTCGGAAAATTCCAGGATTCTAAAATTCGTACCTATCTCGAAATCGACGTGGTTTAACGAAGAAATTTTACTAATCCTGTTTGTACAAAAAGTCGTTCTCTATTGTCTGAATTTAAAATTTTCCAAATCGGACGGGGTGGAAATTTTCGGGAAATTCCAGAATTCTAAAATTCGTATCTCGAAATCGACGCGTTTCACTAAGAAATTTTACGGAACTTTTCTCTTCAAAATGTCGTTCTCTATCGTCTGAATTTAAATTTTTTCAAATCGGACGAGGTGGAAATTTTCGGAAAATTCCAGGATTCTAAAATTCGTATCTCGAAATTGACGCGTTTCACTAAGAAATTTTACTAAACTTGTTTGTACAAAATGTCGTTCTCTATCGTCTGAATTTAAAATTTTTCAAATCGGACGAGGTGGAAATTTTCGGAAAATTCCAGGATTCTAAAATTCGTACCTATCTCGAAATCGACGTGGTTTAACGAAGAAATTTTACTAATCCTGTTTGTACAAAAAGTCGTTCTCTATTGTCTGAATTTAAAATTTTCCAAATCGGACGGGGTGGAAATTTTCGGGAAATTCCAGAATTCTAAAATTCGTATCTCGAAATCGACGCGTTTCACTAAGAAATTTTACGGAACTTTTCTCTTCAAAATGTCGTTCTCTATCGTCTGAATTTAAATTTTTTCAAATCGGACGAGGTGGAAATTTTCGGAAAATTCCAGGATTCTAAAATTCGTATCTCGAAATTGACGCGTTTCACTAAGAAATTTTACTAAACTTGTTTGTACAAAATGTCGTTCTCTATCGTCTGAATTTAAAATTTTTCAAATCGGACGAGGTGGAAATTTTCGGAAAATTCCAGGATTCTAAAATTCGTACCTATCTCGAAATCGACGTGGTTTAACGAAGAAATTTTACTAATCCTGTTTGTACAAAAAGTCGTTCTCTATTGTCTGAATTTAAAATTTTCCAAATCGGACGGGGTGGAAATTTTCGGGAAATTCCAGAATTCTAAAATTCGTATCTCGAAATCGACGCGTTTCACTAAGAAATTTTACGGAACTTTTCTCTTCAAAATGTCGTTCTCTATCGTCTGAATTTAAATTTTTTCAAATCGGACGAGGTGGAAATTTTCGGAAAATTCCAGGATTCTAAAATTCGTATCTCGAAATTGACGCGTTTCACTAAGAAATTTTACTAAACTTGTTTGTACAAAATGTCGTTCTCTATCGTCTGAATTTAAAATTTTTCAAATCGGACGAGGTGGAAATTTTCGGAAAATTCCAGGATTCTAAAATTCGTACCTATCTCGAAATCGACGTGGTTTAACGAAGAAATTTTACTAATCCTGTTTGTACAAAAAGTCGTTCTCTATTGTCTGAATTTAAAATTTTCCAAATCGGACGGGGTGGAAATTTTCGGGAAATTCCAGAATTCTAAAATTCGTATCTCGAAATCGACGCGTTTCACTAAGAAATTTTACGGAACTTTTCTCTTCAAAATGTCGTTCTCTATCGTCTGAATTTAAATTTTTTCAAATCGGACGAGGTGGAAATTTTCGGAAAATTCCAGGATTCTAAAATGCGTATCTCGAAATTGACGCGTTTCACTAAGAAATTTTACTAAACTTGTTTGTACAAAATGTCGTTCTCTATCGTCTGAATTTAAAATTTTTCAAATCGGACGAGGTGGAAATTTTCGGAAAATTCCAGGATTCTAAAATTCGTACCTATCTCGAAATCGACGTGGTTTAACGAAGAAATTTTACTAATCCTGTTTGTACAAAAAGTCGTTCTCTATTGTCTGAATTTAAAATTTTCCAAATCGGACGGGGTGGAAATTTTCGGGAAATTCCAGAATTCTAAAATTCGTATCTCGAAATCGACGCGTTTCACTAAGAAATTTTACGGAACTTTTCTCTTCAAAATGTCGTTCTCTATCGTCTGAATTTAAATTTTTTCAAATCGGACGAGGTGGAAATTTTCGGAAAATTCCAGGATTCTAAAATTCGTATCTCGAAATTGACGCGTTTCACTAAGAAATTTTACTAAACTTGTTTGTACAAAATGTCGTTCTCTATCGTCTGAATTTAAAATTTTTCAAATCGGACGAGGTGGAAATTTTCGGAAAATTCCAGGATTCTAAAATTCGTACCTATCTCGAAATCGACGTGGTTTAACGAAGAAATTTTACTAATCCTGTTTGTACAAAAAGTCGTTCTCTATTGTCTGAATTTAAAATTTTCCAAATCGGACGGGGTGGAAATTTTCGGGAAATTCCAGAATTCTAAAATTCGTATCTCGAAATCGACGCGTTTCACTAAGAAATTTTACGGAACTTTTCTCTTCAAAATGTCGTTCTCTATCGTCTGAATTTAAATTTTTTCAAATCGGACGAGGTGGAAATTTTCGGAAAATTCCAGGATTCTAAAATTCGTATCTCGAAATTGACGCGTTTCACTAAGAAATTTTACTAAACTTGTTTGTACAAAATGTCGTTCTCTATCGTCTGAATTTAAAATTTTTCAAATCGGACGAGGTGGAAATTTTCGGAAAATTCCAGGATTCTAAAATTCGTACCTATCTCGAAATCGACGTGGTTTAACGAAGAAATTTTACTAATCCTGTTTGTACAAAAAGTCGTTCTCTATTGTCTGAATTTAAAATTTTCCAAATCGGACGGGGTGGAAATTTTCGGGAAATTCCAGAATTCTAAAATTCGTATCTCGAAATCGACGCGTTTCACTAAGAAATTTTACGGAACTTTTCTCTTCAAAATGTCGTTCTCTATCGTCTGAATTTAAATTTTTTCAAATCGGACGAGGTGGAAATTTTCGGAAAATTCCAGGATTCTAAAATTCGTATCTCGAAATTGACGCGTTTCACTAAGAAATTTTACTAAACTTGTTTGTACAAAATGTCGTTCTCTATCGTCTGAATTTAAAATTTTTCAAATCGGACGAGGTGGAAATTTTCGGAAAATTCCAGGATTCTAAAATTCGTACCTATCTCGAAATCGACGTGGTTTAACGAAGAAATTTTACTAATCCTGTTTGTACAAAAAGTCGTTCTCTATTGTCTGAATTTAAAATTTTCCAAATCGGACGGGGTGGAAATTTTCGGGAAATTCCAGAATTCTAAAATTCGTATCTCGAAATCGACGCGTTTCACTAAGAAATTTTACGGAACTTTTCTCTTCAAAATGTCGTTCTCTATCGTCTGAATTTAAATTTTTTCAAATCGGACGAGGTGGAAATTTTCGGAAAATTCCAGGATTCTAAAATTCGTATCTCGAAATTGACGCGTTTCACTAAGAAATTTTACTAAACTTGTTTGTACAAAATGTCGTTCTCTATCGTCTGAATTTAAAATTTTTCAAATCGGACGAGGTGGAAATTTTCGGAAAATTCCAGGATTCTAAAATTCGTACCTATCTCGAAATCGACGTGGTTTAACGAAGAAATTTTACTAATCCTGTTTGTACAAAAAGTCGTTCTCTATTGTCTGAATTTAAAATTTTCCAAATCGGACGGGGTGGAAATTTTCGGGAAATTCCAGAATTCTAAAATTCGTATCTCGAAATCGACGCGTTTCACTAAGAAATTTTACGGAACTTTTCTCTTCAAAATGTCGTTCTCTATCGTCTGAATTTAAATTTTTTCAAATCGGACGAGGTGGAAATTTTCGGAAAATTCCAGGATTCTAAAATTCGTATCTCGAAATTGACGCGTTTCACTAAGAAATTTTACTAAACTTGTTTGTACAAAATGTCGTTCTCTATCGTCTGAATTTAAAATTTTTCAAATCGGACGAGGTGGAAATTTTCGGAAAATTCCAGGATTCTAAAATTCGTACCTATCTCGAAATCGACGTGGTTTAACGAAGAAATTTTACTAATCCTGTTTGTACAAAAAGTCGTTCTCTATTGTCTGAATTTAAAATTTTCCAAATCGGACGGGGTGGAAATTTTCGGGAAATTCCAGAATTCTAAAATTCGTATCTCGAAATCGACGCGTTTCACTAAGAAATTTTACGGAACTTTTCTCTTCAAAATGTCGTTCTCTATCGTCTGAATTTAAATTTTTTCAAATCGGACGAGGTGGAAATTTTCGGAAAATTCCAGGATTCTAAAATGCGTATCTCGAAATTGACGCGTTTCACTAAGAAATTTTACTAAACTTGTTTGTACAAAATGTCGTTCTCTATCGTCTGAATTTAAAATTTTTCAAATCGGACGAGGTGGAAATTTTCGGAAAATTCCAGGATTCTAAAATTCGTACCTATCTCGAAATCGACGTGGTTTAACGAAGAAATTTTACTAATCCTGTTTGTACAAAAAGTCGTTCTCTATTGTCTGAATTTAAAATTTTCCAAATCGGACGGGGTGGAAATTTTCGGGAAATTCCAGAATTCTAAAATTCGTATCTCGAAATCGACGCGTTTCACTAAGAAATTTTACGGAACTTTTCTCTTCAAAATGTCGTTCTCTATCGTCTGAATTTAAATTTTTTCAAATCGGACGAGGTGGAAATTTTCGGAAAATTCCAGGATTCTAAAATTCGTATCTCGAAATTGACGCGTTTCACTAAGAAATTTTACTAAACTTGTTTGTACAAAATGTCGTTCTCTATCGTCTGAATTTAAAATTTTTCAAATCGGACGAGGTGGAAATTTTCGGAAAATTCCAGGATTCTAAAATTCGTACCTATCTCGAAATCGACGTGGTTTAACGAAGAAATTTTACTAATCCTGTTTGTACAAAAAGTCGTTCTCTATTGTCTGAATTTAAAATTTTCCAAATCGGACGGGGTGGAAATTTTCGGGAAATTCCAGAATTCTAAAATTCGTATCTCGAAATCGACGCGTTTCACTAAGAAATTTTACGGAACTTTTCTCTTCAAAATGTCGTTCTCTATCGTCTGAATTTAAATTTTTTCAAATCGGACGAGGTGGAAATTTTCGGAAAATTCCAGGATTCTAAAATTCGTATCTCGAAATTGACGCGTTTCACTAAGAAATTTTACTAAACTTGTTTGTACAAAATGTCGTTCTCTATCGTCTGAATTTAAAATTTTTCAAATCGGACGAGGTGGAAATTTTCGGAAAATTCCAGGATTCTAAAATTCGTACCTATCTCGAAATCGACGCGTTTCACAAAGAAATTTTACTTAACTTTTCTCTTCAAAAAGTCGTTCTCTCTCGTCTGAATTTAAAATTTTTCAATTCGGACGAGGTGGACATTTTCGGAAAATTCCAGAATTCTAAAATTCGTATCTCGAAATCGACGCGTTCCACAAAGAAATTTTACTAAACTTGTTTGTACAAAATGTCGTTCTCTATCGCCTAAATTTAAAATTTTTCAAATCGGACGAGGTGGAAATTTTCGGAAAATTCCAGAATAATTCTAAAATTCGTATCTCGAAATCGACGCGTTTCACTAAAAAATTTTACTGAAATTTTCTCTTCAAACTGTCGTTCTCTATCGTCTGAATTTAAAATTTTTCAAATCGGACGAGGTGGAAATTTTCGGGAAATTCCAGACTTCTAAAATTCGTATCTCGAAATCGACGCGTTTCACTAAGAAATTTTACTGAACTTTTCCCTTCAAAATGTCGTTCTCTATCGCCTGAATTTAAAATTTTTCAAATTAGATGAGGTTGATATTTTCGGAAAATTCCAGAATACTAAAATTCGTACCTATCTCGAAATCGACGCGTTTCACGAGGAAATTTTACTGAACTTTTCTCTTCATAATGTCGTTCTCTATCGTCTGAATTTAAAAATTTTCAAATCGGACGAGGTGGAAATTTTCGGAAAATTCCAGGATTCTAAAATACATATTTCAAAATCGACGTGATTTCACGAGGAAATTTTACTAAACTTGTTTGTACAAAATGTCGTTTTCTATCGCCTGAATTTAAAATTTTTGGAATAGGACTAGGTTGAAATTTTCGGAAAATTCCAGAATTCTAAAATTCGTATCTCGAAATCGACGCGTTTCACAAAGAAATTTTACTTAACTTTTCTCTTCAAAAAGTCGTTCTCTATCGTCTGAATTTAAAATTTTTCAAATCGGACGAGGTGGAAATTTTCGGAAAATTCCAGGATTCTAAAATACATATTTCAAAATCGACGTGATTTCACGAGGAAATTTTACTAAACTTGTTTGTACAAAATGTCGTTTTCTATCGCCTGAATTTAAAATTTTTGGAATAGGACGAGGTTGAAATTTTCGGAAAATTCCAGAATTCTAAAATTCGTATCTCGAAATCGACGCGTTTCACTAAGAAATTTTACTAAACTTTTCTCTTCAAAATGTCGTTCTCTATCGTCTGAATTTAAAATTTTTCAAATCGGACGAGGTGGAAATTTTCGGAAAATTACATAAATCTAAAATTCGTATCTCGAAATCGACACTTTTCATGAAGAAATTTTACTAAATTTGTTTGTACAAAACGTCGTTCTCGATCGTCTAAATTTAAATTTTGTTAACTCAGACTTGCTAAATTTACTAAGTTTGCTAAGTAAGTTAACTTGCTAATTTTGTCTTAACTTTATGTATAGTAACTGGCAGATCAGAAATATTTCCTAAAGCATCAGGAAGTACTCATAACGGTAGTATAACAACGCTAAGATCAGTATAATTTGAGTCGTATAACCAATCAGCATCACCTTTACTCGCCAAGTTTGTCTTAACTTTATGCATAGTAACTGGGCGATCAGAAATATCCCCTAAAGCCTAAAGTATCAGGAAGTGCTCATAGTGATAGTAAAACAACGCTAAGATCAATATAATTTGAGTCGTAACCAATCAGCATCACATGAACTCGCCAAGTTTGTCTTAACTTCATTCTTAGCAATAGGGCAATCAGAAATATTTTCTACAGAGTCAGAAAGTGTTCATAGCAGTTACCAGAACAACGCCTAGCTCAATATAATTCAAGTCATAACCAATCCCGCTTAAATCTTACCTCCATTTCGTCCTCCTGTTCTGGAACCACGTCTTGACCTGCGCGTCGGTCATCTTGAGCGTCTTGGCTAGCGCAGCCCGCTCGGCGGACGCGAGGTACTTCTGCTTGTGGAACCGTTTCTCGAGCTCGGCTATCTGCAGCCTCGTGAACGACGTCCTCGGCTTCTTCCTCTTCGGCGGCGTCCTGTTCTGGTACGGGTGGCCTATCCGCCTCGTCATCGGGAAACTAGCTGGAAAAGAGGGAAACGAAATTTTCTTATTAATTTTTCAATGTTGTATTAGTTTATTAAAATTTATTATTTATTATTTAATTATTTTTATTTGTTTTTATTATTTAATTTATTATTTTTAATTTATATTATTTAATATTAGTTATTATTTATTAGAACTATTATTAAATATTTTATTTTAAATAATTTTAAAATAATTAAAAAAACAAAACCTGAAAATGTTACTTCATATTTCAAAGAAGTTTTCGAAAATCTAACATTTGTGTTGTCCAGTATTTGTAGTGGTAATTAAATGTATTCTTATTACATTAAAAATGTAGGAGTTGGATTACTTAACGTCATGCGCATGTACAATTAACAGGTGTTTGTTAGCCATGTTGAGTCATTTAATTCAATCTCGAAAGTACCTATTGGCATTCTAGAATTTATCATATTTCTATTGTTGTGGACCGATGAGGGATTGCTATTGGTGCATAGGTGACATAACCTCAAACTTTTCATCTTTGCGCATAACTAAGCTAAACCTTACGGTTTTGAGGTTATGTGAACGCGCCTGCGCATATTTTCTCGAAAACGATGCTTTAATCGATCGGCACGTAATCGCGCTCCTCGTCTCGCGCCATTTAGTGCGTTTTAGCGTTATTTAATAAATGTCACAATCCGCCATTACGTCGATACATTTTTACGCGCTACAAATCCTCGCCGCGACCGCAATGATTAGATACAATATCGACCGTGGTAATTACCTACTTGCCCTCGATATTGTCGACGTAACGGGAGGTTCCGGACCGGTTGTAGTAGGTTGGTTGCACCACGAGCCCAGAGCGTCGGTCCGCCGGAAGTAGTTAGCAACCGAGGAAATTTGTGTTCTATGGCTAGCTTGTTTCGTGGTGGAACATAATCTTCACTTACTCGGGAAAGTTACACATACTGGGCAAGTCGAGCTACTGCGCATGTGTGGAGAGTTTGGTTGAAAATCTCCGCGACTACTCGTCCTATCGTTATGAAACTAAGTTTGCTGTAATCAGCCACGTCTAATCTATAACTATAGGCGATCAATAGAAGTCCAGAGCGTTGGTCCGTCGGGAATAGCTGGCAATCAAGAAAATGGGTGTTCTATGGATAGCTTGTTTCGTGGTGAATGGAGCGTTTTATGTTTCGTCTCGTCAAAAGGGAACGCAACCTTCACTTACTCGGGAAAGTTATGCAAAGTAGGCGAGTCGATCTACTGCGCATGTGTGGAGAGTATGGTAGAAAATCTCCGCGATTACTCGTCCTATCGTTATGAAACTAAGTTTGCTGTAATCAGCGACGTCTAATCTATAAATATAGGCGATCAAATGGGATGTTTTAGATGTGATATTTTTCCGAAAAGTATCCAAATCCTCACACTCTGCACTCTGCAGAATTTTCATTTATCAGCATCTCCTGTGAGAGGTGAAATCTTTTTTTTTAAATTCTTCATCTTTTAAATTGTTTATCAAACACAAATTGTAGAGATATTTTGGTCTTAAACAATTTCAATATTAATTCTCAATTTCTTTGACAGATTTGTTCTTAATGTACTAACATTCTCTCCAAGAAAAGGAAATGCCATTAATGCAAAAGGGATGCAAAATGAGGTAATCCTTTAGAAAAATGGAAAATCTTTCTTAAGGTAACAATAATTTTATCAAGTGATATATAGGGTTTCTGAAATAGCGCAAATGTGTTTAAGGCAAATCACATATCATCAGTGAAAGCGTCATATAACGTCATATAAGTTAAGTTGGAATTACAGAATTTTAAACCAGAATTTCAAACTGTGTTGATAAATTTAAGAAAGTAATATGTTCCTGTGTCCAGAAGTGTTAAAGACAGTTTTGAGATGTGCTAAAATCTTCAACTTGGCGTCAGCATGAAATCTGTTACGTTGGAATCGCCTACTTATACCCTAATACACTATACCACGCCATAATAGCTTTTATGGAGCAGGTTTACTACTACTTTCTTTACAATCTTTAACTTGTCGTCAGCATGAAATCTGTTACGTTGAAATCACATAGTACTTATATCCTAATACACAATACTACGTCATAATGGCCTTTATGGAGCAGGTTCCGTCACAACCTTCACCTTCGTTATATTTAAGTTTTAATCTCCTAACTCTAATCGCATCAGAACTTAACTAATTACCGTCCTTATTGCGACTGACTTCCCATGTTTAACTTCGCCCAAAACCGCAGCGAGAGATCAAAGAACCTCTCTGCGGGCAAAAGAAAGGTTACCGTTGAGAATACTCGACTCTCGGCAATAAAATAAATTACGTGTAATACACGTTTTCATTCCTAATTGCTTTAAAATGATTCGCCGCGCAACGGTAATTCCATTCTTCCATATAATTTTCGAAAGGTCGCGTATTGTAAAAACAATTTAACAAGCGATGTCGTTTGTAATCATAATTAAACAGATTTTTGCCGAATTAAAGAAAAAACGACACATCTACAGAGTAAGTACAGCTACTTTTCCTTAATTGGCTAGACAATTGCTGACAAATTAAATTAATCGATGCGCTGAAATCTAACGCGTCGCGTCGCGTCACGGGGGGAAAGCGAAAGGGACCGGATTAGACAATGGTCGCGTTAGTATTAAAACAACATACTTAAAACGTAAAAGAGCTATTAAAATCCCATCATTATCGCGGCGAAATTAATCATTGGGAGTTTTAAGTTGGCCATAAAGTAAGACGGAACGTGATGCCCATAATCAGTTCTTTAATGCAAACAACATAAAGCTTTCAACTTTTTGATAACGACATTCTGCATTCGACGAACAAAAAGAATGTATACAAGAAATCTCTTTAGTCGATGTGCACGGACACACACACAAACGTACCGGGGAACACCTAAAAGTAACGCCATGCCCGAGAAATCTTTATGTCTTTGTTGGAAACGAAGAAAACTGGACGTTATTATAAAGAGAAGCGTTCATTCACCCGTTGGTTGGTTTGTTGGTATATTTTAAGGTTCTTGAACAACCTTCGAACCTTTGTGGATAACCTTTGGAAAGACCAGTTTCTTTAAGAACCCATAAACTTTCCATTAAATAAGTCTATCATTTCTACGTTCCAATATCTTTGAAGTTCGTTGCTAAACAATTTCGTTAATTTCTTAGCCACCAAAGTTTGCAAAAGACATCAGCAGTTTTGGAGGTTTACAACAACTTTAATTGAAACTTGTTTCTAGGTTTTACAGGATTCTAGAACCTACAACTTGTGAGGTCCCCACTTGGTTGGTTGGTTGGTACAGTTTAAGGTTCCTAGACAACCTTCGAACTTTTGTGGATAACCTACGAAAAGACCACTTCCCATAAGAATTCCATTAAGTTCCATTAAATTAATTCCACGGACTTTCCATTAAGTAAGTTTCACATTTCTAGGTTTAAATATCTTTGAAGTTAGTTGCTAAACATACCAAAATTTGCACAAGACATCAGCAGATTTGGAGGTTTACAACAAATTTAATTCAAACCTGTTTCTAGGTTTCAAAAGATTTTAGAACCTATAGTTTGTGAGCTCGACACTTGGTTGGTTGGTACATTTTAAGGTTCCTAGACAACCTTTGAACCTTTGTGGATAACCTTTGAAAAAACCACTTCCCATAATAATTCCATTAAGTTAATTTCATGAACTTTCCATTAAGTAAGTTTCACATTTCTAGGTTTAAATATCTTTAAAGTTCTTTGCTAAACAATTTCGTTAATTTCTTAGACATCAAAGTTTGCAAAAGACATCAGCAGTTTTGGAGGTTTAGAACCAATTTAATTCAAACCTGTTTCTAGGTTTCCAAAGATTCTAGAACCTACAATTTGTGAGCTGGCCACTTGGTTGGTTGGTACAGTTTAAGGTTCCTAGACAACCTTCGAACTTTTGTGGATAACCTACGAAAAGACCACTTCCCATAAGAATTCCATTAAGTTCCATTAAATTAATTCCACGGACTTTCCATTAAGTAAGTTTCACATTTCTAGGTTTAAATATCTTTGAAGTTAGTTGCTAAACATACCAAAATTTGCACAAGACATCAGCAGATTTGGAGGTTTACAACAAATTTAATTCAAACCTGTTTCTAGGTTTCAAAAGATTTTAGAACCTATAGTTTGTGAGCTCGACACTTGGTTGGTTGGTACATTTTAAGGTTCCTAGACAACCTTTGAACCTTTGTGGATAACCTTTGAAAAAACCACTTCCCATAATAATTCCATTAAGTTAATTTCATGAACTTTCCATTAAGTAAGTTTCACATTTCTAGGTTTAAGTATCTTTGAAGTTCGTTGGTAAACAATTTCGTTAATTTCTTAGACATCAAAGTTTGCAAAAGACATCAGCAGATTTGGGGGTTTAGAACCAATTTAATTGAAACCTGTTTCTAGCTTTCAAAAGATTCAAGAACCTACAGTTTGTGAGCTCTCCACTTGGTTGGTTAGTACAGTTTAAAGTTCCTAGACAACCTGCGAACCTTATGGATAACCTTTGAAAACACCAGTTCCCATAAGAACTCCATTAAGTTCCATTAAGTTAATTCCATGAACTTTCCGTTAAGTAAGTTTCACATTTCTAGGTTTAAATATCTTTGAAGTTCGTTGCTAAACAATTTCGTTAATTTCTTAGCCACCAAAGTTTGCAAAAGACATCAGCAGTTTTGGAGGTTTACAACAAATTTAATTGAAACTTGTTTCTAGGTTTTACAGGATTCTAGAACCTACAACTTGTGAGGTCCCCACTTGGTTGGTTGGTTGGTACAGTTTAAGGTTCCTAGACAACCTTCGAACTTTTGTGGATAACCTACGAAAAGACCACTTCCCATAAGAATTCCATTAAGTTCCATTAAATTAATTCCACGGACTTTCCATTAAGTAAGTTTCACATTTCTAGGTTTAAATATCTTTGAAGTTAGTTGCTAAACATACCAAAATTTGCACAAGACATCAGCAGATTTGGAGGTTTACAACAAATTTAATTCAAACCTGTTTCTAGGTTTCAAAAGATTTTAGAACCTATAGTTTGTGAGCTCGACACTTGGTTGGTTGGTACATTTTAAGGTTCCTAGACAACCTTTGAACCTTTGTGGATAACCTTTGAAAAGACCACTTCTCATAATAATTCCATTAAGTTAATTTCATGAACTTTCCATTAAGTAAGTTTCACATTTCTAGGTTTAAGTATCTTTGAAGTTCGTTGCTAAACAATTTCGTTAATTTCTTAGACATCAAAGTTTGCAAAAGACATCAGCAGCTTTGGAGATTTAGAACAAATTTCATTCAAACCGTTTCTAGGTTTCAAACGATCCTAGAACTTACAATTTGTGAGCTAGCCACTTGGTTGGTTGGTACAGTTTAACGTTCTTGTACAACCTTCGAACCCTTGTGGATTACCTTTGGAAACACCACTTTCCTTAAGAATCCATAATCTTTCCATAAGTAAGTTTCACAATTCTAGGTTTAAGTATTTTCGAAGTTTGTTGCTAAACGATTTCCTTCATTACTTAAACACCAAAATTTGCAAAAAATAACAGTTTGTGAGCTCGACACTTGGTTGGTTAGTACATTTTAAGGTTTCTAGACAACCTTCGAACCCTATGGATAACCTTTGAAAACACCACTTCCCATAAGAATTCCATTAAGTTAATTCCATGAACTTTCCATTAAGTTCATTTCAAGTTTTACATTTCTAGGTTTAAATATCTTTGAAGTTAGTTGCTATACATACCAAAATTTGCACAAGACATCAGCAGTTTTGAAGGTTTAGAACAAATTTAATTCAAACCTGTTTCTAAGTTTCAAAAAATTCTAGAACCTACAGTTTGTGAGCTCTCCACTTGGTTGGTTAGTACAGTTTAAGGTTCCTAGACAACCTTCGAACCTTTGTGGATAACCTTTGAAAATACCACTTCCCATAAGAATTCCATTAAGTTCCATTAAATTACTTCCATGAACTTTCCATTAAGTAAGTTTCACATTTCTAGGTTTAAATATCTTTGAAGTTCGTTGCTAAACATACCAAAATTTGCACAAGACATCAGCAGATTTGGAGGTTTACAACAAATTTAATTCAAACCTGTTTCTAAGTTTCAAAAGATTTTAGAACCTACGGTTTGTGAGCTCTCCACTGGTTGGTTAGTACAGTTTAAGGTTCCTAGACAACCTTTGAACCTTTGTGGATAACCTTTGAAAAGACCACTTCCCATAATAATTCCATTAAGTTAATTTCATGAACTTTCCATTAAGTAAGTTTCACATTTCTAGGTTTAAGTATCTTTGAAGTTCGTTGGTAAACAATTTCGTTAATTTCTTAGACACCAAAGTTTGCAAAAGACATCAGCAGATTTGGGGGTTTAGAACCAATTTAATTGAAACCTGTTTCTAGGTTTCAAAAGATTCAAGAACCTACAGTTTGTGAGCTCTCCACTTGGTTGGTTAGTACAGTTTAAAGTTCCTAGACAACCTGCGAACCTTATGGATAACCTTTGAAAACACCAGTTCCCATAAGAACTCCATTAAGTTCCATTAAGTTAATTCCATGAACTTTCCGTTAAGTAAGTTTCACATTTCTAGGTTTAAATATCTTTGAAGTTCGTTGCTAATCAACTTCGTCAATTTCTTAGACACCAAAGTTTGCAAAAGACATCAGCAGTTTTGGAGGTTTAGAACCAATTTAATTGAAACCTGTTTCTAAATTTCAAAAGATTCTAGAACCTACAGTTTGTGAGCTCTCCACTTGGTTGGTTGGTACAGTTTAAAGTTCCTAGACAACCTGCGAACCTTATGGATAACCTTTGAAAACACCAGTTCCCATAAGAACTCCATTAAGTTCCATTAAGTTAATTCCATGAACTTTCCGTTTAGTAAGTTTCACATTTCTAGGTTTATATATCTTTGAAGTTCGTTGCTAAACAATTTCGTTAATTTCTTAGACACCAAAGTTTGCAAAAGACATCAGCAGATTTGGAAGTTTAGAACCAATTTAATTGAAACCTGTTTCTAGGTTTCAAAAGATTCTAGAACCTACAACGTGTGAGGTCGCCACTTGGTTGGTTGGTTGGTACAGTTTCAGGTTCCTAGACAATCTTCGAACTTTTGTGGATAACCTACGAAAAGACCACTTCCCATAAGAATTCCATTAAGTTCCATTAAATTAATTCCACGGACTTTCCATTAAGTAAGTGTCACATTTCTAGGTTTAAGTATCTTTGAAGTTCGTTGCTAAACAATTTCGTTAATTTCTTAGGCACCAAAGTTTGCAAAAGACATCAGCAAATTTGGAGGTTCAGAACCAATTTAATTCAAACCTGTTTCTAGGTTTCCAAAGATTCTAGAACATACAATTTGTGAGCTAGCCACTTGGTTGGTTGGAACAGTTTAAGGTTCCTAAACAACCTTCGAACCTTTGTGGATAACCCTTGGAAACACCACTTTCCTTAAGAATCCATAATCTTTCCCTTAAGTAAGTTTCACAATTCTAGGTTTAAGTATTTTCGAAGTTTGTTGCTAAACGATTTCCTTCATTACTTAGACACCAAAATTTGCAAAAAACAGCAGTTTTAAGGGTTTAGAACAAATTTAATTTAAACCAGTTTCTATGTTTCAAAAGATTTTTGGAACATACACTTTGTGAGCTAGCCATTTGGTTGGTTGGTACAGTTTAAGGTTCCTAGACAACCTTCGAACCTTTGTCGATAACCATCGAACATTCCACTTTCCATAAGAATTCCATTAAGTGCCATTTTGAGTTAATTTCATGAACTTTCCGTTAAGTGAGTTTCACATTTGTAGGTTTAAGTACTTTTGAAGTTCGTTGCTAAACAATTTCGTTAATTTCTTAGATACCAAGGTTTGCAAGACATCAGCAGTTTTGGAGGTTTAGAACAAATTTAATTCAAACCTGTTTCAGGTTTCAAAAGATTCTAAAACCTACAGTTTGTCAATTCGACACTTGGTTGGATGATTGGTACGTTTTAAGGTTCTTGGACAACCTTCGAACCTTTGTGCATAACCTTTAAAAACACCACTTCCCATAAGAATCTACAAACTTTCCATTAAACAAGTTTCAAATTTGTAGCTTTCAATATTTTCGAAGTTTCTAGCTATACAATTTCGTTAATTTCTTAGACACCAAAGTTTGCAAAAGACATCACCAATTTTAAGGGTTTAGAACAAATTTCATTTCAACCCAGTTTCTAGGTTTCAAAAGTTTTTTAAAGCCAAAATTTGTGAGCTCGCCACTTGGTTGGTTGGTTGGCACATTTTAAGGTTCCTAGACAACCTTTGAACCTTTGCGGATAATCTTTAAATATTTCATTTTGAAGTTTCAGATTTGTAGGTTTAAATATTTTCGAAGGTCGTTGCTGAACAATTTCGCGAATTTTTTGGACATCAAAGTTTGCAAAAGACATCAGCAGTTTTGGAGGTTTAGAACAAATTTAATTCAAACCTGTTTCTAGGTTTCAAAAAATTCTAGAACCTACAGTCTGTCAGCTTTCTGATATAGATAGTTGTATTTGTAAATTCCTTACCAATTTCATTATATTTTCAAGGTTTCTGGTAATGCGTGAAAGTTAAGGGAAACAACTTAAGAGATATTTAAAGTTTCCAAGTGTAAATACATACTTAATGATAGTTCGATTGATTTTAAAGATTATAAAAAACCTGGGGTTCTTCAACGATTTGGATACTGTGATGTGTGTGAAGATTTCCAGAAAATGCAGTTAATGGTTTTTGGGTCCTCAACAGCCTTTGGAAGTAATTACTGGGTGTCTAGGAATTTGCAGATCCCCAACAAATTTTGATGTTGGGATGTTCGTGAGGTTTTCAGAAAACGCAGGTGATGGTTTTTGGGCCCTTGACAAGGTTAGAAATTGATCAGTGAGTTTCTAAGTATAAGGATTTTCAATAATTTTGGGTATTGGGATGTGCGCAAGACTACCAGAAAATAGATTTGTTGGTTTTTGGATCCTTGGCAACCTTAAGAATTGACTACTGGGTCTTTCACGAGGATCTTCAATAATCTTAGATATTGAGATGGGTAAGGTTTCCAGAAAATATAGTTTAGGATTATGGTTCCTTGACAGTGGAATTGATGACTGAGGTTCTAGGGTCATAATGACATTCAACAATTTTGAATATCGAGTTGTGTGTAAGGTTTTCAAAAAATGAGGTTTTGGGGTCCTCGAGTCTTTGGAATATATCACTACGTTTCTAAGAATACAATAATTCTCAAAATTTGTGGACATAAATTGCACAGGTTCTTCTAAGGTTCTAAGGATCCTAAAAAACCTTGGGTATTCTCAATATATTGTATTGTATATATGTATTTAATCTTACAAGGTTTAAATACATTTTGTTACAGTCGGTACTTAGTCTTGGATGGACTTTGGAAATGATTGCTATGCTATGCTATTTCTAACACTTTTGGGGTGTTTCGATAAATTACCGTCTTCAAGGTTTCCAGATCTGTCTTGGTCATTTCTATAAGTAACTATCTGTTGAAGATTTTTATGTTAAAAATTGTAGGATTTTGGGTTTCCGGCGGCCTTTGAGATTGATGGTTTTGCCTTTGTGCCGAATGTTGATAGCATTCTAATTCTATTAGTTGGTGGTTTTTGGAATTTTCGTTAGTTAGGAACTTTGGTTAGTTCAATTCATCATTATAGGTTTCTAGGTTGAAATACCTTTTATCTAATAGGTAGTTTTAGTGTTCTGAAGAGGTGGTTTCATTGTAATTTCATTGGTTTCTAAGGGTTATAAGAACCCTCGAAGGTTTGGGTAAATCAGTTTGGGAGGTTCTAAAATTTAAATACGTTCTAAAATGTCTGGTAATTTTTTTGATTTTGGAAAGTTGTATAAAATATATTGAAAACAAAACACCAATATTTACCAATATACCAATGTATATATACGATTAATCAACTAAAAAGTCACATGATTTTATGAAAAATTGTACGATTTTTATGTGAAATACATACAAAATTGAGTGATACCTACTAAACGGGATTCGTGATTAACATTTCTGGTTTAAAATACTTTCTGCTAACTACTCTTCCAAATTGGGTACTGAGTAATTCTGCTTTACAGATCCCTAAATTTCGAAACACGACTATAATAGGTACTTATCAACTGAGTAGGTACTCAAAATCCAGGTTATAATTCTGGAATAAATTCTGGATATAAGAGTACTACTGAAGGGGCTAAATGGGGTTCGTGATTAACATTTCTGGGTTAAAATGCTTTCTGCTAACTACTCTTCCAAATTGGATACTGAGTAATTCTCCTTTATAGATCCCTAAATTTCGAAACATAGGTACTTGTCAACTGAGCCTAGGTAGGTACTCAAAATCCGGGTTGCATGCCCTTAACGATCTGCCTAATTCAGTCCCTAAGTAATTTCGCATATGTTCGCATATTAATAATAAGGCGACGATTCCACCTGCGGACTTAGTAAACAACGTCATTACCGACGCCGGGGCAGCTTAAGAGGTGCCGTAACGCTGATGAGGAGTAATAACAATGTGAACAAACGGCTCGTAAACTTGTAATACATATTACGATCATTTTTGCGAGAAGCCGCGTGTATGTGTGTGCCTGTGAAGTTATTACGTCGTTATCGGGGATGGTGATGTCGTAAAGTGTTTCGGCGCATTATCTCCGACCCTCCTCAGCTCTCCCCCCTCTCGTTAACGGCCGCAGAGGAAAATGGCCGATGGGAAATTTGAGATTGCGAGGGGTGGTTGGGAAATGTGGGTTTTCTTAATTTTGGACGCTTTTCTATTAATCAGTATTTATTGTATTTAAATCAGTCGACATAACTTGTTTCAGAAATATGCTGACACGTTGATTCATATTTGGAACTAAATTTGAAAGACTAAGACAAATGTCTTGTTAGTCTCTCTTATGACATATGCTGAAATTCAGATTTTGAAAAGTGTTATCAAATTTAAAGAAATCATCAAATTTAAATTTTATACAGCTAGTTTTGGAAAATTGCTGAAATGTGGATCTACTGGAATCTGCTGAAAATGCTGAAATCTTTCTTATCGAAATATGCTGAGATTCATATTTATATCAGTTACTTATTAGACGTCTCATCAGATTTAATCAAATGGTATTATAGTTACCTAACTTGTTTCACAAATATGGCGAATTGTGGATTCATGTTGAGAATTTGAAATTTAGAGTCTCACTAATCTTTTTTACGATCATATACTGATAATTAGATTCAGAAATTTATTAGATACTTGAAAACACATGAAATTATATCAAAATGTTAGACATCAATTAACCTGTTTTGAAAATATGCTGATTTGTGCATTCATATTTAGAACTAAATTTGAAAGACAGACAAATGTCTTGTTAGTCTCTCTTATAACATATGCTAAAATTCAGAGTTAGAAAACTATGAAAACATTTGAAAAATCGTCAAGTTTAATCAAATTCTATAGAGCTAACCTGTTTTGGAAGAATGCTGAAATGTGGATTCATTTTTAGAACTTTTTAGAACATTTTAGAATTAAAAGGCTAAAAAAGATTCACTATAACCTTCCTCATCGAAATATGCTGAAATTCAGATTCATATCAGGTAGCTACCTACTTGACCCCCATCAGATTTAATCGAATGGTATTAGCTAACTAATTATAGCTAACCTGTTTCAGTAATACGCTAAAATGTGGATTTAAATTTAGAACTAAACTTGTAAGGCTAAAAGCAATGTCTTATTAATCTTTCTTATAAACATAGGCTGAAAATTCAAATTTAGAAAAATATCAGATATCTGAAAATTCATCAAAATTCTGAGAAAATCAAGTTTGTTTAAATGACATTCCTACAACTAATCTCTCATAGAAATATGCTGAAATGCTGAAATATTTAGAACTAAAATCATAAGATTGCAACTCGGTTCCACTATAAATCTTTCTTACAGAAATGTGCTGAAATTTAGATATAAGTACCTAGATTTGAAAAATCATCAAATTTACTTAAACGGTATATATACGAATATGGTAAGAAAATATGCTGAAATTCAGATTCAGCTACCTGAAAACCCATCAAACTTAATCAAACGGTATAGGTATACGAATATGGTATGTAAATATGCTGAAATTCAGATTCAGTTACCTGAAAATCCATCAAGTTTAATCAAACGGTATATACGAATATGGTATGGAAATATGCTGAAATTCAAATTCAGTTATCTGAAAACCCATGAAATTCAATCAAACTGTAACACGAATATGGTATGAAAATATGCTGAAATTCAGATTCAGCTACCTGAAAACCCATCAAATTTACCTACTTAAACGAAATATGCTGAAATTCAGATCCATATATCTGAAAACCTATCAAATTTAATCAAACGGTATGCACGAATATGGTATGGAAACATGCTGAAATTCAGATTCGGCTACCTGAAAACCCATCAAATTTACTTAAACGAATGTGGTATGGAAATATGCTGAAATTCAGATTCAGCTACCTGAAAACCCATCAAATTTACTTCAATGAATATGGTATGAAAATATGCTGAAATTCAGATCCAGCTAGCTGAAAACCCATCACATTTAATCAAACGGTATGCACGAATATGGTATGGAAACATGCTGAAATTCAGATTCGGCTACCTGAAAACCCATCAAATTTACTTAAACGAATGTGGTATGGAAATATATTGAAATTCAGATTGAGCTACTTGAAAACCCATGAAATTTAATCAAACTTTATGTACGAATATGGCATGGAAATATGCTGAAATTCTGAGTCAGCTACCTGAAAATCCATAAAATTGAATCAAACGCTATGAAATATGCTGAAATGTGAATTCATGGATAGAAATGAAATTGTAGGGTCCAGTATAACTATTTCTAAGAGAAATATGATGACATTGAGATTTACAGAAGTGTTAGAGACTAAATCCATGAAAATGAATCGAATGACAGATATACACAATACACAAGTAATTTGGTTTAGAAATATGCTGAAATGATGATTTAGCTGTAAGTAGTTATAACTTTATATAACTAATTTGGTTTAGAAATATGCTGAAATGATGATTTAGCTGTAAGTAAGTATAACTTTCAATCTAGAAAATGCACCTACATATCAGACATGTGTGTGTTATGTACCAATATTTTGTGGAAATATGCTGAAGTACAATCCGTTTAAAGTGGTAGATTTAGAAACTTTCGGAATATTAAAAACCCATTAAATTTAATCAAATGGTCTTACGTAGGTATTGTTTCGAAATAGGACTTTAGGTTTAGAACAAAATTACGCAATTAGAAGCGTAAATTGAGCGTCTAGTACCTCCTCTCCTAGTCCCTCCGAGCGGGACATGTCTTTGCCGCTCAGATTAAAACCGTAATTACCTCGACAAAATAACATTCCCATCTTCCTCTCTCTCTCCTTCTCTCCCATAAAATACCATCGTAATTACGTTATCCATTACCTCGCCCGTAGTCCTGATACGTGTAATTTTTCTAAACGTAACTTAATACAACCAGATATTACCAATTATGCGCGGATAATCGGCATGAAACATCGTAATGCCCGGACTCCCCTTCGCCGCCGGAGCCCGGAGCCCTATAATTATCCGCCATTTTGGATTTCCTATAATAAAAATCAACATTTTCAAGCGGTCCGTATTAACCACACGTAAAAACATCATTAACGGATCGACCAATGGGAACGCGAGGGATAATAAGATATTTTTTTTTTTGGTGCCGCGAAACAGAGAGAGAGAAAGAGAGAGAAAAAGAGAGAGAGAGATAAACATCGGACGGGTCGAAACAATTGCATAGGGAAAGAGAGAGAGAGAGAGAGAGAGAGAGAGAATGAAATAACATCGACGGGACGGTAATTACGGGTAGATATTAACTATATACATTGTACAGGTTTTAAGTAGATTGTTAACAACGATGCCATTTCTGATGTTAACAATAACGTGTAATTGAACGGCACTTCATATCCTGTGGTCGTGTCACGAGACCGAAAATACACATCTACTACACATATTTAGGTATATTTGAAATACACAACTACCTAATTACAATACAAAAGTACTGTACACCTAACTGAACTAATAACCTCTGATCGGCTCGATCAATCTATATGATTAATAGGTCTGTTCCGGTGGCAGTTCGGAACATTCCCGAAGTTGCTCTAGTCGATGGAACGTAGGCGAAATTGCTGTTGGAACATACCTACCAATTTGGACGGAAAGTGGAAAGTGTTTTGGTGAGGGAATTGAACTTTTTTGGAAAATACGTGAAAAATAAGTCAAAATTGGTTGAAATGAAATTTTGGAAAATGGATTCATGAAACCCACAAGGATTTTGAAATTATTATTACGCCACATACTACACAATTTTAAACAAATTTTCATCTTTTTTAATTCGTTTTTCTCGAATACGAACTTAATTGTATTATCTTCCAGATTGATAAATTCAATTAAGTTTTTCTTGAATTAATCGAAAAATTAAGTTTTTCCTAAAATGTCTCTGAACTGTCCTAGAATATATAACTTAATTCCACTATTTTCAACAAGTAATTACAAGCTTTTCTATGTTTTCCAAAAAACAATGGCGATTTCTATACGTTCCACAAAGGAAGTATTAGCGTTTCTTAGAAATCTTCCTTAACTTTCCCAAAAATGTAATATTTCCAAGAAATCAAACTCTATTTTAATTAATTCACCGATAAACGAGCAAGCAAGTGTAAGTTTGATAAAACCCTAAAAATTGCTTAAAATTGAGAACATAAATTGAAAAATCAGACTCCATTTTGATATTTTATTATAAATATTCGATAGTAAAATCAATATTTATAATGTAATAACAATTCTTCAGGCAAAAAAAGTACATACCTCTCTTTTACAAAAACTCAAAATTTAGGAACAAATATTGGAGTGGATTTTAAGAAAATTTCTAAAAACAGAGAAATAACAAGTGTGCAGTGCCCTTTAGAGAAGATTAGCGAAAAATGTCATGAAACTTTATTATACATAGTGCAATAAATATTAAAATTTCAAAAATATCGTTAGCCAAGCTTGTTATTAAATTTTTTTTATATAAATTTGATAGTAGAATGATACTCAAAATTTCTCCAGAAAACAAACGTGATTTCTATATTTCCTGAAATGAAGTGCCAACCATAATTAGAAACCTAATAAGTGTTAGTTATCAGTGTTAAATAAATTAGTGATGTTTGGTTATTTCAAACAGTAAAACATTACACTATAAAGAAATAATAAGTAAAAAGTCATAAAAATCTACTTTTTTATGAACATTAAATTTTTAAAAAAGTTCACAAACTCAAATTGTAAATTCATTTTAAATGGACTTAAAGCAGTTCTTTAGAACTTTCCGCAAATTGGCGAATCTTGTCTTAAATTTATTCCAGATAAGATAATTATTAATACTTTAATCTTGAAAACTCTAATATTACATTGACTAGGAAATCACAAAAATCGTTCCCCTCATTGTCACTAAAACCAATTAATATCACTATAACCAATTAAGACAAGATAATAACCGATTGAATATTAGGTACGCACCGCTGCTTATCGAAACTTGGAAACCCCAATAATTACCTAATAATCCTCTCTTAAGGCGCCGTCATAACGCACGTAACTGACGCTTATTACAATATCAATTGTGGGAGTTTACGTAATAAGCGAGAAATGCAACATTTTTACGGCTCGAAATTGCGTAAAATATATCTTTTCGAATTTTAGGTCCTCTCGCGTGGAAAATTATCTTGCGTCACGCGTTTCTTACACATTTCTGCAAAACGCTATAATTTCATAGTAGGTAAGCGTCGCCAGTTGACGGATATATTGTAACGCGAAATGTAAACAGCAGCGCGCAACGTGTTTACTCTTATCGGACCTCGGCGATCATTTCAAAGCGCTCCGTTAAGTGGGCAATAAAAAACCGTCCCTAACGTTCCGGCAACATCTTATTAAGGGAAGAATTATTAATTACGTTCTGGTCGTTTCTAGATAAACAGTATTAGGGAAAGAAGAATCCCGAAACATAATGGAGGACTATATAATGACGGGCTTGCGGTCGGAGAGATTAGATTAGACGTGAAGCTGCCACAAAGGAATAAACAGTGCGAATAACGGACAAGCGAATTGTACAAATAAATTAAAAAATTAAGTGTGTTATATAAATTAATTAGTTCTGTAATAGTCTAAATAAATTAAGTAGTGTGTAGTGTATAATTAAGAACAGTGTAAATAAATTAGAAATAAACGTTACAATATGATTTTTTAAAGAGGCATCGAAAGGATCCCTCGTATCGATCCTATACACTAATGCCATCACGGCATATACAAGTAAATATTCCATGTGAATAGCTAATATAAGGCACTCTTAACGATTAGTTTCGCCGGATAATAGACTAATAAATATCGCATTGCATGTCACAACGTAATAATAAACTAGACGGCGATAAGGACATGGCGTCTTCAAAATGGCGTCGTTATTATTGTTATTATAACTCGGCCACTTTGTGCCTTTGGTTCGCTTCGGGAAATTCCGGAAATTCGGAAAATCCCACGTCGAGATTACTACTTCATTTCCACCAGGTAAAAGTTGTTCCATATTTCGCGTGGTGAATTTTAAATGTGCTCGAGTAATGATAATTAAATCAATGACATAATCGACATTATAATCGCATTAATAAAGCTACATATAATTTATTACTCTTCAAACTCTATTAGGTACACTCTAATGATTAATTAACTACTCGCCGTTATTACGAACTCGAATATTTGTTATAGAGACAGTTTGGAATAATGTTGGTAGCTTTTGGGTCCTGATAGCTGAGTTCAGTACCTACGGATTTACTGGTTTCTGAGATGCTCAGAACTGTTTAATTTTTCCTGAGGGAAACTCAGAAGGTGTTTATGGTTTTCCGTTGGTGGTTTTTGCGTACTTAACAACCTCTAAAATTGGTCGCTAAACCGTTTTAATGGCTTCATTAGTTTATATGATTATTAAAATCCTTAAAAGTGTTTCGATAAGTTACTTAGGTATGTCTGTGGTGTCCTATTGGTATTCACTTTTTAAAAAAAAATCAATCCTGTCAAAGTCTCAACATTCCTTAAAGTACATGTTCGTTTAGGAACCTAATAGTGATTGAATGAAGTTGTAATTTGTACAAACTTTAAAAATTCACAACAAAAAAATCAAATCGAAAATGATTGCAAAATTTATGAACGATTATTTATTGTAGTATTTTAAATAAGTTCAGTAAATTTCAGCATATTTCATAAACGATTTTTGAAGTTATGAGGTTTTATGTGAAAAATTGACATAATTGGACGAGTGTAGTTGTAATTTGCCACGATTTCTTAGTTTCAAAAATTCATAATTTCTGTTATAGTTTAGTAAAATTCAACAGAATTGTTTATTGAAGTGTATTTTTGGGAGTCCTGTCAATCTCATATATTTTAGTGAAGAAAAGAAGTTGGTAGTGTATGTTTAACAACTTGACAGTAATTGGATGAGGTTGAAATTTGCGGGAATTTTAAAAATTCCTAAAAAAGTATTCAAACTCCAATTAGTGTCACATTCACTAAAAATTGATCATTGAAGTGTGTTGAAATCGTTTAGTAACTTTCAGCATATTTTATAAAGAGGTTTTGAAGTTATGAGGTTTTATGTAAAGAATTGACATAAGTGGACCAGTGTAGTTGCAATTTGCCACGATTTCAAGTTTCAAAAATTCGTAATTTCTGTATTGAAACTTATAGTTTAGTAAAACTCACTAGAATTGTTTAGTGAAGTGTGTTTTGGGGAGTCCAGTAAATTTCATCTATTTTAGTGAAGGAATTTTAAAGTTGGTTGTGTATGTTTAACAACTTGACAGTAATTGGATGAGGTTGAAATCTGCAGGAATTTTAAAAATTCATAAAAAAAGTATTCAAACTCCAATTGGTGTGAAATTCACTAACAATTGATCACTGAAGTGTATTGAAACCGTTTAGTGACTTTCAGCACCTTTTATAAAGAGGTTTTGAAGTTATCAGGTTTTATGTAAAAAATTAACATAATTGGACCAGTGTAGTTGCAATTTGCCACGATTTCAAGTTTCAAAAATTCGTAATTTCTGTATTGAAACTCAGAGTTTAATAAAACTCACTAGAATGGTTTATTGAAGTGTGTTTTTGGGAGTCCAGTCAATTTCATATATTTTAGTGAAGAAATTTTAAAGTTGGTAGTGTACGTTTAACAACTTGACAGTAATTTGGATGAAGTTGAAATCTGCACGAATTTTAAAAATTCATAAAAAAATGTATTCAAACTCCAATTAGTGCGAAATTCACTAAAAATTGATCATTGAAGTGTGTTGAAATCGTTTAGTAACTTTCAGCATATTTTATAAAGAGGTTTTGAAGTTATGAGGTTTTATGTAAAGAATTGACATAAGTGGACCAGTGTAGTTGCAATTTGCCACGATTTCAAGTTTCAAAAATTCGTAATTTCTGTATTGAAACTTATAGTTTAGTAAAACTCACTAGAATTGTTTAGTGAAGTGTGTTTTGGGGAGTCCAGTAAATTTCATCTATTTTAGTGAAGGAATTTTAAAGTTGGTTGTGTATGTTTAACAACTTGACAGTAATTGGATGAGGTTGAAATCTGCAGGAATTTTAAAAATTCATAAAAAAAGTATTCAAACTCCAATTGGTGTGAAATTCACTAACAATTGATCACTGAAGTGTATTGAAACCGTTTAGTGACTTTCAGCACCTTTTATAAAGAGGTTTTGAAGTTATCAGGTTTTATGTAAAAAATTAACATAATTGGACCAGTGTAGTTGCAATTTGCCACGATTTCAAGTTTCAAAAATTCGTAATTTCTGTATTGAAACTCAGAGTTTAATAAAACTCACTAGAATGGTTTATTGAAGTGTGTTTTTGGGAGTCCAGTCAATTTCATATATTTTAGTGAAGAAATTTTAAAGTTGGTAGTGTACGTTTAACAACTTGACAGTAATTTGGATGAAGTTGAAATCTGCACGAATTTTAAAAATTCATAAAAAAATGTATTCAAACTCCAATTAGTGCGAAATTCACTAAAAATTGATCATTGAAGTGTGTTGAAATCGTTTAGTAACTTTCAGCATATTTTATAAAGAGGTTTTGAAGTTATGAGGTTTTATGTAAAGAATTGACATAAGTGGACCAGTGTAGTTGCAATTTGCCACGATTTCAAGTTTCAAAAATTCGTAATTTCTGTATTGAAACTTATAGTTTAGTAAAACTCACTAGAATTGTTTAGTGAAGTGTGTTTTGGGGAGTCCAGTAAATTTCATCTATTTTAGTGAAGGAATTTTAAAGTTGGTTGTGTATGTTTAACAACTTGACAGTAATTGGATGAGGTTGAAATCTGCAGGAATTTTAAAAATTCATAAAAAAAGTATTCAAACTCCAATTGGTGTGAAATTCACTAACAATTGATCACTGAAGTGTATTGAAACCGTTTAGTGACTTTCAGCACCTTTTATAAAGAGGTTTTGAAGTTATCAGGTTTTATGTAAAAAATTAACATAATTGGACCAGTGTAGTTGCAATTTGCCACGATTTCAAGTTTCAAAAATTCGTAATTTCTGTATTGAAACTCAGAGTTTAATAAAACTCACTAGAATGGTTTATTGAAGTGTGTTTTTGGGAGTCCAGTCAATTTCATATATTTTAGTGAAGAAATTTTAAAGTTGGTAGTGTACGTTTAACAACTTGACAGTAATTTGGATGAAGTTGAAATCTGCACGAATTTTAAAAATTCATAAAAAAATGTATTCAAACTCCAATTAGTGCGAAATTCACTAAAAATTGATCATTGAAGTGTGTTGAAATCGTTTAGTAACTTTCAGCATATTTTATAAAGAGGTTTTGAAGTTATGAGGTTTTATGTAAAGAATTGACATAATTGGACCAGTGTAGTTGCAATTTGCCACGATTTCAAGTTTCAAAAATTCGTAATTTCTGTATTGAAACTTATAGTTTAGTAAAACTCACTAGAATTGTTTAGTGAAGTGTGTTTTGGGGAGTCCAGTAAATTTCATCTATTTTAGTGAAGGAATTTTAAAGTTGGTTGTGTATGTTTAACAACTTGACAGTAATTGGATGAGGTTGAAATTTGCGGGAATTTTAAAAATTCCTAAAAAAGTATTCAAACTCCAATTAGGGTCAAATTCACTAACAATTGATCACTGAAGTGTATTGAAACCATTTAGTGACTTTCAGCACCTTTTATAAAGAGGTTTTGAAGTTATCAGGTTTTATGTAAAAAATTAACATAATTGGACCAGTGTAGTTGCAATTTGCCACGATTTCAAGTTTCAAAAATTCGTAATTTCTGTATTGAAACTCAGAGTTTAATAAAACTCACTAGAATGGTTTATTGAAGTGTGTTTTTGGGAGTCCAGTCAATTTCATATATTTTAGTGAAGAAATTTTAAAGTTGGTAGTGTACGTTTAACAACTTGACAGTAATTTGGATGAAGTTGAAATCTGCACGAATTTTAAAAATTCATAAAAAAATGTATTCAAACTCCAATTAGTGCGAAATTCACTAAAAATTGATCATTGAAGTGTGTTGAAATCGTTTAGTAACTTTCAGCATATTTTATAAAGAGGTTTTGAAGTTATGAGGTTTTATGTAAAGAATTGACATAATTGGACGCGTGTAGTTGCAATTTGTCACTAATTCTAGTTTCCAAAATTCATAATTTCTGTATTGAAACTCAAAGTTTAATAAAACTCACTAGAATTGTTAACTGAAGTGTGTTTTTGGGTGTCTAGTGAATTTCATATATTTTAGTGAAGGAATTTTAAAGTTGGTAGTGTATGTCTAACAAGTTGACAGTAATTGGATGAGGGTGAAATCTGCAAGAATTTTAAAAATTCTTAAAAAAAGTATTCAAACTCCAATTAGTGCGAAATTCACTAAAAAATGACCATTGAAGTGTATTGAAAACGTTTAGTGACTTTCAGCATATTTTATATACGAGTTTTGAAGTTATGAGGTTTTATGTATAAAATTGACATAATTGGACGAGTGTTGTTCCAATTTGACACGCTTTCTACTTTCAAAAATTCACAATTTTGTGTATTGAAACTTATAGTTTAGTAAATCTCACTAGAATTATTTATTGATGTGTGTTTTTGGTAGGTAGTCCAGTAAATTTCATCTATTTTAATGAAGAATTTTAAAGTTGGTAGTGTATGTCTAACAACTTGACAGTAATTGGATGAGGTTGAAATCTGCAAGAATTTTAAAAATTCTTAAAAAAAGTATTCAAACTCCAATTAGTGCGAAATTCACTAAAAATTTATCATTGAAGTGTATTGAAACCGTTTAGTGACTTTCGGCATATTTTATAAAGAAGTTTGAAAGTTGTGATGCTTTATGTAAAGAAAAGACAGATATGAACGAGTGTAGTTCACTACACTCAATTCGCAATGACGATTTCTAATTTCAAAAATTTGTAATTTTTGTATTGAAACTCATCAGAATAAAATTGTTTATTAATGTTTCCTTGAGGAATGTGCTGAGTTTCAGCTTTCTTAGTGATGAACTTTTAAAGTTGGAGGTGTCTATTTAACAACCTGACAGTGATTGGATGAAGTTGCATATTGCAAGTATTTTAAAAATTCACAAGAAAAAGTTCAAACTTAAATTGATATAAAATTCACTAATATGTTGTTTATTGCAATGTTTTGAAGAAATTCAGTGGCATTCAACACCTTTTTTTGGCGAAATTATGACGTTCCATGTAAAAAATTTAAACAATTGTATAAATGTAATTACAATTTGCCATGATTTGTTATTTCAAAAATTCATAACTTTCGGATTTTCAGTCAGAATTTGGTAAAACTCACTGGAATTATTTACTAAAGTATCCTTGTTGAGTTTAGTGAGTGTTACCTTGGTTAGTCATGAATTTCCGAAGTTATCAGTGTCCATTCAATACCCTGATACAAAGATAACATGGAGTGGTAGTTTGCAATGATTTTTTAAAGTCCATAAATAAATTATTAAAAGGCAGATTATGGTAAAAGTTACTAAAGTTGTTAATTGAAACGTTCTTAGGAAGTTTGGTGAGTTTAAACTCTTTTGTGAAGGAGTTTTGACATTGGAGGTGTTTTTTGAACAACCCGACGGATATTGGATGAAGTTGCAATTTGCACGGATTTAACTAATTTATTAACAAAAATTCAAATCACAAATTATTGTAAAATTTACTAACGTTTATTTATTGAAGTGTCTTAAATAAGTTTAGTGAGTTTCAGCGTTTTTTATAAACGAGTTTTGAAGTAAAGATATTTTATGTAACGAATTGACACAATCGAACGAATGTAATAAACTCCCTTTTCGGGAGTTTAGTGAACGTCAACTATTTTAATAAAGCAGTTTTGAAGTTGTCAGTCCAGATTTATCAATCCTAACTTAGTGTTTGGATGATGTTAAGAAAATTTGTTTAAGTCAGTTTATAGCAAAACTTACTTGCTGACTGAAGAAGTTTTGGAGTTGAAGGTGTCAATCTAACAGCTTGACATTGTGATTGGATGAAGTGCCTATTTATAATGATTTCAAACACTCACAGAAAAAATATTTAAACTCGTATTACTGTATAACTCACTAAGGTAATTGACTGAGGTGTTGTCAGGGAGTTTAGTGAGTTTCAACTATTTTAGTGAAGGTTGTGTGGTTAGTGTGGTTGAAATCTGCAAGAATTTTAAAAATCCATAAAACAAGTATTCAAACTCCAATTAATGTAATGCCCACTAACAATTGTTCATTGAAGTGTATTGAAGACGTTTAGTAAGTTTTAGCACATTTTACAAAAAAGTTTTAAAGTTATGATACTTTATGTAGAAAAATGACACAAGTGAACGAGTGTAGTTACAATTTGCAAATACGATTTCTAATTTCAAAAATTTGTAATTTTTGTATTGAAACTCATCATCATCGAACACACTAAAATGTTTACCGAAGTATCCTTCAGGAATTTGGTGAGTTTTGACTATTATTATTGTTTTAGTTTTAGCAAAATTCATAAAAATTAGTTAAACTCAGTTCATGGCCATGGCAGTACTCACTAAAGTTGTGGTTTAAGTGTCCTTGGAAGCTCAGTGAGTTTATTTATCAAGATGATAAAGGATTTTGAAAATTCATATAAAAAATTTTTAAACTAAAATTAGTATTGTAAAAAAACTGTTTTAATTTTTTTTTCAACTTAACTGATTGCCTCTTCAAAGTACCATATTTGTTATAATCAAAGTACCAAATTTGGTATAATAATATCGTGATTTAAATATTTTTGGCGGGAAATTCAAATCTTCGAAATTCCCATCTCAAGCTCCACCTAATAAAACATTCCGAAATATTAAACCTACGTTTAATTGAACGTTTAAACCGATGCTGATAACAATCCTCTCGTGTTAAATACCATTTTCGAGATTTACCTAAAGGTCTGTTTACCGAAAAACTTAGTGTTTTAACGAAAGACTCTTTAAGTATATTAGGAAAAAACTACATCCGGGACTGATGTTTACCGAGACGCCTCAATAAAAAATTTAAATCCATCTGTATACGTTTTAACGATGAATATATTACGAAAGTTCAAGTTTTCGTTACGCAAATATTACGCAAAACTCTTATGGCATTCGTTTCATAGCAGAGTGTAAAAGTATATATAATTAATAGTATTGTATTATATTGTAATATAAGATTTGAAGAAAGCAATGGAAAAAGGGGTTGTTTAGCAGCTACAAGAATTTGATTTTAATATTGTAATATTTATTCTGATATTGAATTTTCATATTTATACTAAGTGCTGCACAAGTTGAGGAGTTTGCCCTCAATTCCGTTACGCCCTGTATATTGCGACTGCGCCACGGCAACATACAATACTAATGCGATAAAATACATCACGATACCTGTACGTAAATAGTTAAGTAATAACGTTCAGATAATCTGGTTTTACATAATAGTATTATTACCATACATTAATATATAATGTGTATAGCTACCTAAGCCATTTCGCTGAATGTACCTGTCATGTCTGGAGTTTATAACGAAGTCGCGTATCGACATTTCCTGCGTTCTCTCGTTTTGTTGTAATTCCTTCGCGTGTGCGTGCAAAAGGTAATAACAATTTGCCACGTGGAGAGAACGAACTTTTTCGGAAATTACCCGACAAATTGAGAAAGTTGTAAGGATTACACTATGCGCGTGTAACTCTTGCGCATCTCAAATCAATAGGCAATTGCGTCCGTTACTTTTTCTCCCTGTAAATTAGTAAATCACCGTAATTACCCGTTTAATTGTCGAATTAATTAGCGCGTAATTAGTCGTTGTGCGACTAATTACCCGCGATTAATCATAATAATACATATACGCGAAAGATAGTCGCTTTTTTCCCAATATGAACGTTTAATCGTTCCACACGTCCGGGATTTCATTAATCGAATAAATTTGCTCGAATAAGTTTAATTAGCGCGCGAAATGGTGTAATTCGATTATGACGGAATGTTTATTTCGGGGATTTATGGAAAGGCAATTCGGAGGTTCGAGCGTCGCGTCGCCGCGTGAATTATCGATGAGGTTCGTTCGTTGCGTGTAATTTCCGACGATTCGGGAATTTAATTTATCGGGGATTAACGTGGAGAATAACTGGTCGTTTTCAGAAACTGAGTGTATTTCTGGATTGCCTTAACTAATTTTTATGAATTTTGCTAAAACTGTAACAAAACTAAGAGTCGAAACTCACTAAATTTCTCAAGGATACTTTGGTAAACAATTTAACGATGATTAATTTCAATGCAATAATTATGAATTTTTTTAAATTTTAAATCGTAAGTGCAAATTGTAATTAACACTCGTTCAGTTGTGTCATTTTTCTACATAAAGTATCATAACTTCAAAACCTCTTTATAAAATAGGCTGAAAGTCACTAAACGGTTTCAATACACTTCAATGATCATTTTTAGTAAATTTCACACTAATTGGAGTTTGAATATTTTTTTTAAGAATTTTTAAAATTCTTGCAGATTTCAACCTCATCTAATTACTGTCAAGTTGTTAGACATACACTACAACTTTAAAATTTCTTCACTAAAGTATATGAAATTCACTGGACTCCCAAAAACACACGTCAATAAACAATTCTAGTGAGTTTTATTAAACTCTGATTGTCAATACAAAAATTGAGAATTTTTGAAAGTAGAAAGCGTGTCAAATTGGAACAACACTCGTCCAGTTATGTCAATTCTTTACATAAAACCTCACAACTTCAAAAATTCTTTGTATGAAATGCTGAAAGTCACTACACGGTTTCAATACACTTCAATGATCAATTTTTAGTGAATTTCGCACTAATTGGAGTTTGAATTTTTTTTTTAAGAATTTTTAAAATTCTTGTAGATTTCAACTTCATCCAATTACTGTCAAGTTGTTAGACATACACTGCCAACTTTAAAATTCTTCACTAAAATATATGAAATTCACTGGACTCCCAAAAACACACTTCAATTAACAATTCTAGTGAGTTTTATTAAACTTTGAGTTTCAATACAGAAATTATGAATTTTGGAAACTAGAATTAGTGACAAATTGCAACTACACTCGTCCAATTACGTCAATTCTTTACATAAAACCTCATAACTTCAAAACCTCTTCATAAAATAAGCTGAAAGTCACTAAACGATTTCAATACACTTCAATGATCATTTTTAGTAAATTTCACACTAATTGAAGTTTGAATTCTTTTTTATGAATTTTTAAAATTCTTACAGATTTCAACCACATCTAATCACTATCAAATTGTTCAACAGAAACTACGAACTTTGAAACTCCTTCACTAAAATAGTTGAAACTCACTAAACTCCCTGACAACACCTCAGTTAATTACCTTAACGAACGTAATCCAAGATTAAATATGTTTCTGTGAATGTTTGTAATCATTATAAATTGTCACTTAATCTAATCACAAAATATCAGGGTGTTAAGTTGATACCTTCAACTCCAAAACTCCTTCACAAAAAGAGTTCAAATTCATTAGGCCGCCCAGTCCGCAACTTCCGCTATTGTTGCTTTAAACTGACTTAAACAAATTTTCTTAATTTTCTTAACATTATCCAATCACTATGTCAGGATTGATAAATCTGGACTGATAACTTCAAAACTCCTTTATTAAAATAGCTGAAATTCATTAAACTCCCGAAAAGACACTCCAATAAACAATTCAAACTTCAAATCTCGTTAATAAAAAATGCTGAAACTTACTAAGCTGCTTTAAAACACTTCAATAAATAATCGTTAGTAAATATTACGATAATTCTCTATTTGATTTTTTTTGAAATAAATTATTTAAATCTTTGCAAATCGCAACTTCATCCAATATCCGTCGGGTTGTTAATTAAACACTTCCAACGTCAAAACTTCTTCACAAAAGGAGTTTAAACTCGCCATACTTGCTAAGAACATTTCAATCAACAACTTTAGTGAGTTTTACCATAATCTGCCTTTAAATAATTTATTTATGGACTTTAAAAATCATTGCAAACTACCACTCCATCTTATCTTTGTATCAGGTTATTAAATGGACACTCATAACTTCAGAAATCCATAACTAAACGAGATAAAACTCACTAAACTCAACAAGGACACTTTAGTAAATAATTCTAGTGAGTTTCACCAAATTCTGACTTAAAATCCAAAAGTTATGAATTTTTGAGATAACAAATCATGGCAATTACATTTCTACAATTATTTAAATTTTTTACATGGAACGTCACAATTTGGTCAAAAAAGGTGTTATAACCCATTTAACTTCTTCAAAACGTTCCAATAAACAAAATATTAGTGAATTTTATATCAATTTAAGTTTGAACTTTTTCTTATGAATTTTTGAAAACCTTGCAATATGCAACTTCATCCAATCACTGTCAGGTTGTTAAACAGACACCTCCAACTTTAAAACCTCGCCACTAAAAGAGCTGAAACTCATCGGGCTACCCAGTCGGCAACTTTAGTTAGTTTTACTATAAACTGAGTTAAACAAATTTTCTTAATTTTCTTAACAATATCCCATCACTATGTCAGGATCGATAAATCTGGACTGACAACTTCAAAACTCTTTTATTAAAATAGTTGAAACTCATTAAACTTCCAAAAGACACTAACACTAAACAATTCTAGTGAGTTTTATTAAACTCTGAGTTTCAATACAGGAACTATGAATTTTGGAAACTAGAAATCCTGGCAAATTGCAACTGCACTCGTCCAATTATGTCACTTTTTTACATAAAACTTCATAGTTTCAAAACTTCTTTATAAAATTTGCTGAAAGCCACTAAACGGTTTCAATACACTTCAATGATCAGTTGTTAGTGAATTTCGCACTAAGTGTAGTTTCAATTATTTTTTTATGAATTTTTAAAATTCTTGCAGTTTGCAACCTCATCCAATTACTGTCAACTTGTCAAACATACACTACTAACTTTAAAATTTCTTCACTAAAATATATGAAATTCACTGGACTCCCCAAAACACACTTCAATAAACAATTCTAGTGAGTTTTACTAAACTATAAATTTCAATACAGAAATTATGAATTTTTGAAACTTGAAATCGTGGCAAATTGCAACTTCACTCGTCCAATTATGTCAATTTTTTACATAAAACCTCATAACTTCAAAACCTCTTTATAAAATATGCTGAAAGTCACTAAACGGTTTCAATACACTTCAGTGATCAATTGTTAGTGAATTTCACACCAATTGGAGTTTGAATACTTTTTTTATGAATTTTTAAAATTCCTGCAGATTTCAACCTCATCCAATTACTGTCAAGTTGTTAAACATACACTACTAACTTTAAAATTTCTTCACTAAAATATATGAAATTCACTGGACTCCCAAAACACACTTGAATAAAAAATTCTAGTGAGTTTTATCAAACTCTGAGTTTCAATACAGAAATTATGAATTTTTGAAACTAGAAAGCGTGTCAAATTGCAACTAGAATCGTCCAATTATGTCAATTCTTTACATAAAACCTCATAACTTCAAAAATTCTTTATAAAATATGCTGAAAGTCACTAAACGATTTCAATACACTTTAATGATCAATTTTTAGTGAATTTCACACTAATTGGAGTTTGAATACTTTTTTTATGAATTTTTAAAGTTCTTGCAAATTTCAACCTTATCCAATTCCTGTCAAATTGTTAAACATACACTGCCATCTTTAAAATTTCTTCACTAAAATAGATGAAATTCACTGGACTCCCCAAAACACACTTCAATAAACAATTCTAGTGAGTTTTACTAAGCCATAAGTTTCAATACAGAAATTATGAATTTTTGAAACTTGAAATCGTGGTAAATGCTAACTCCAATTATGTCAATTCTTTACATAAAACCTCACAACTTCGAAACTTCTTTATAAAATATGCTGAAAGTCACTAAACGGTTTCAATACACTTCGATGATCAGTTGTTACTGAATTTCGCACTAATTGGAGTTTGAATATTTATTTATGAATTTTTAAACTTCTTGCAGTTTTTAACCTTATCCAATTACCGTTAAGTTGATAGAAATACACCACCAACTTTGAAATTTCTTCACTAAAACAGATGAAATTCACTGGACTCCCCAAAACATACTTCACTAAACAATTCTAGTGAGTTTTACTAAGCCATAAGTTTCAATACAGAGATTATGAATTTTTGAAACTTGAAATCGTGGCAAATTGCAACTGCACCCGTCCAATTATGTCAATTTTTTACATAAAACCTCACAACTTCAAAACTTCTTTATAAAATATGGTGAAAATCACTAAACAGTTTCAATGCACTTTAAGGATCAGTTGTTAGTAAACTTCACACTAATTGGAGTTTGAATACTTTTTTTATGAATTTTTAAAATTCTTGCAAATTTCAACCTTATCCAATTCCTGTCAAATTGTTAAACATACACTGCCATCTTTAAAATTTCTTCACTAAAATAGATGAAATTCACTGGACTCCCCAAAACACACTTCACTAAACAATTCTAGTGAGTTTTTCTCAACTATAAGTTTCAATACAGAAATTATGAATTTTTGAAACTTGAAATCGTGGTAAATGCTAACTCCAATTATGTCAATTCTTTACATAAAACCTCACAACTTCGAAACTTCTTTATAAAATATGCTGAAAGTCACTAAACGGTTTCAATACACTTCGATGATCAGTTGTTACTGAATTTCGCACTAATTGGTGTTTGAATATTTATTTATGAATTTTTAAACTTCTTGCAGTTTTTAACCTTATCTAATTAGTGTTAAGTTGTTAGAAATACACTACCAACTTTAAAATTTCTTCACTAAAACAGATGAAATTCACTGGACTCTCCAAAACACACTTCACTAAACAATTCTAGTGAGTTTTACTAAGCCATAAGTTTCAATACAGAGATTATGAATTTTTGAAACTTGAAATCGTGGCAAATTGCAAATACACTCGTCCAATTATGTCAATTTTTTACATAAAACCTCACAACTTCAAAACTTCTTTATAAAATATGGTAAAAATCACTAAACAGTTTCAATGTACTTTAAGGATCAGTTGATAATAAATTTCACACTGATTGGAGTTTGAATACTTTTTTTATGAATTTTTAAAATTCTTGCAGATTTCAACCTTATCCAATTCCTGTCAAATTGTTAAACATACACTGCCAACTTTAAAATTTCTTCACTAAAACAGCTGAAATTCACTGTACTTGCCAAAACACACTTCAATAAACAATTCTAGTGAGTTTTACTAAGCCATAAGTTTCAATACAGAAATTATGAATTTTTGAAACTTGAAATCGTGGTAAATGCTAACTCCAATTATGTCAATTCTTTACATAAAACCTCACAACTTCGAAACTTCTTTATAAAATATGCTGAAAGTCACTAAACTGTTTCAATACACTTCGATGATCAGTTGTTACTGAATTTCGCACTAATTGGAGTTTGAATATTTTTTTTATGAATTTTTAAAATTCTTGCAGATTTTAACCTTATCCAATTAGTACTGTTAAGTTGTTAGAAATACACTACTAACTTTGAAATTTCTTCACTAAAACAGATGAAATTAACTGTACTCCCCAAAACACACTTCAATAAACAATTCTAGTGAGTTTTACTAAGCCATAAGTTTCAATACAGAAATTATGAATTTTTGAAACTTGAAATCGTGACAAATTGCAACTACACTCGTCCAATTATTTCAATTTTTTACATAAAACCTCACAACTTCAAAACTTCTTTATAAAATATGGTGAAAATCACTAAGCAGTTTCAATGCACTTCAAGGATCAATTGTTAGTGAATTTGACACTAATTGGAGTTTGAATACTTTTTTTATGAATTTTTAAAATTCTTGCAAATTTCAACCTTATCCAATTCCTGTCAAATTGTTAAACATACACTGCCAACTTTAAAATTTCTTCACTAAAATATATGAAATTCACTGGATTCCCAAAAACACACTTGAATAAAAAATTCTAGTGAGTTTTATTAAACTCTGAGTTTCAATACAGAAATTATGAATTTTTGAAACTAGAAAGCGTGTCAAATTGCAACTAGACTCGTCCAATTATGTCAATT
Organism: Cryptocephalus moraei; assembly: GCA_946251905.1. Lineage (NCBI taxonomy): Eukaryota > Metazoa > Arthropoda > Insecta > Coleoptera > Chrysomelidae > Cryptocephalus > Cryptocephalus moraei. The sequence goes on along the minus strand of OX276462.1, from coordinate 6,338,218 downwards.
CTTTACATAAAACCTCATAACTTCAAAACTCGTTTGTAAAATATGCTGAAACTCACTAGACAGATTTAAAATACTTCAATAAATAACTTTTTATAAATTTTTCAATAATTTGAGAGTTGATTTTTTTGTGAATTTTTAAAATTCTCACAAATTGCCTCTTCATTCAATCACTATCCGGTTGCTAAATGAACACGTCCAACTTTAAAACTTCTCCACAAAAAGAGTTGACACACGGTGTATTTCCCAACGAACCTTTAATAAATATTTCTAGTGAGTTTTGACTAATCTCCGAATTTCAATACAGAAATTATGAATTTTGGAGACTAATTGCAACTACATTCATTCAATTCGTCGTTAAATGACACTAACAACTCGACAACTTCTTCACTAAAAGGAGTTGAAACTCACTAAAAACCGACCTGATCGAGTAATTCGCTTAATAAACACCTAATCACAACATATCGTGTACCATAGAATCCAGGACAGGCGCAGCAAGTTTAGTTACGATCAGCTCGAAACTTGTATACTCTATTCGACATAAATCCAGAAGCACGTCATTTTGATGACGTCAGAATCATCCAATACTAACAACTTAATATAGTCACAGGACATCTCAATTTATGTGTTCCGTGTATATTTTGGTATATTTTATCTAAAATGTACACGGAACACATAAATTGCGATGTGCTGGGACTATATTAAGTTGGTAGTATTGGATGATGGGTGACGTCATCAAAATGACGTGCATCGGGATTTGTTTTGAATAGAGTATACATCGTTTTGACGAAAGCACGTTCACTCCACATTACAGTTACCGCTGATTAGTTAAGAAAATTGACGAAATTCGCGTGTAGCTAAAAATAAACTTCGAATCGCTCTTCGTAACTTTAATCTTAAAAATCGAAGTTCGGCATATCCGAGGGGGGGAAAAGCGAGAACTCGGTCCACATCTGCGTGCGTGTACGCGTGGATATATAAAAAAGCAAAAGAACCGCCTCGACGGGCCCCGATTATCCCCATCCACATACTTCTACACTTTGTATATATAAACTTCGTATATAAAAAGCGGCCATTTACATCGCATCCCCGAACCGAGGCCATAACTCCGTAGGAATTTTAATACGGGAACATCCGGGAGAGTGAATTACTTTTACCGAAAAACCCAAGAAGAGGGAGGGAGTGAGGTAGAAAGAGAGGGAGTGGGAGTGGGAGCCGCAGCCATTTTGTCCCTGGAGATGGTTCACTTTAAAAGTTCCGCTTGGATTTCGAGTGACTTCATATTGTAACGTAATACGTATCGATCCTCGGGTTTTCCTTTTATTTATATATGTACATGAGGAATTTTATAAGGTCCCCGGGGGGTTCTTTTAAAAGGTTTTTCCGCGAGCGTGCTGCCTGAATTATTGAAACGATCGCGGAACGCGTTAGTTTCGTATTGTTCGAGGTGTCTGACAACGGGAAACGACGAATCATACATGAGGAGCGTAGTAGTATCGGATTAGTTTCGTTCCTCCACGTCAAACTACTGCGTCAGTTTGCCACTTTAAAACTAATCTCTCCATATTCGAGCCCGTCAAGTAAAATCACGAGAATCCTGCATGTGAATCACAGACGATTTACCCGTCTATTTACAAAATAATGTACTGCTAAGATAATAAGGGTTATACCCATATAAAAAGAGAAAGTGTTGGAATCGTGCCGATTTTCGGAATTGGAGATATATTGGCATTGCTGGACACTTTGATGTCCTCAGAGTTCGAAAAACATTTTTGGAAACATGTCTATATGTCTGTGTGTATATATGTATATATGTATACTCTATTCAAAACAAATCCCGATGCACGTCACTTTGATGACGTCAGAATCATCCAATACTACCAACTTAATATAGTCACAGGACATCACAATTTATGTGTTCCGTGTTTAGGTTGGCAATATATATGGTTATGTGTATTTTCAACCTAACATATACACGGAACACATAAATAGCGATATGCTGGGTCTATATTAAGTTGGTAGTATTCTGACGTCATCAAAGTGACGTGCATCGGGATTTGTTTTGAAAAGAGTATATGTATGTGGTCAACGTTATCTCAGAAACTATAAAGAGTACAAAGTTGAAATTGTGTATTTGAGCTGGTTTCCTTGAAAACTCACAACCACTTAAATTTCATCATAATCAGTTAAGGGCAAAGGGCACTTCACTTTTGTCATTTTTAGGTTTTTTTTTTTGGGATTATCTCAAAAACTGTCGCAAACGTTTTGTATTACCTTCGTATATTTACTTTACTGTTGATTTATCATTGATTGCCGTTAACGTCATCTTGACTGATCTTCTACGAAGGGCCCTCTACTCTTGTTAATTTTCAGATTTTCTCAATTTTCTCCAAAACGGCTCTACCGATTCTTACCAAATTTTAGACTCTAACTCACCTGACTAATACTTACAACTTTTATTTGAAACATTTTTTTCTAAAACCTCCTTAAAAGACACTTTGCTCTTGAACTCCAGCGATATGAGAGCCACACATCGCCATTTTTTACATTGTTGCATGAATTCACTTGACGAAATCTCTCTTTCTCTCTCTCTTCTCTCTCTCAATAAGGAAATTTATAAAGTTTATATATACGTTAAAATAAATATTTAGATATCTGTCTTGCGACTTATGAAACTAATGAAGTTAAATCTAAATCGGCTCTAAACATTTTAAAGAAGGTGATTTCGAGTGTAATAACTTTTGGTCGATATTAGTGTCATATCCAAAACTATTGGAATTGCTAAAATTGGTGACAGTTTCGATAACATCTCAGCCCAATTAGCTAATTAAATAAAATGTAAACATAAGAATTTCTCAACTTTAAATTATTACAAGGTTATTAGTTTTCATAAAATGTATTAATGTCGCCGTGACAGTGCTCTTATCAATCATTTAAATCCAGTCTTAAGTCTCTTGACATAAGAAATAATTAAATTGTAAGTAAATAATTTATTGTACAAAACATGAGTAAGTAATTGAGATAATTAATTGATTTGGAATTTAATCATGCATGATTTAAATATTTTTAAGTCAACATGCCACCAATCTTCTAACGAAATTCACACTAAATAACTATTAAAACTTTAAATGTTTTATTAAACCGAGGTTCCATTGGTTGGTTGTTTGGGACTTAATACACAGTATGTCGTTTGCAGGTTTTATGGACTGTACTTGCAAACAATGTATAGTAGTAATTTCGAAAATGTGAACCCATTTTTTGGGTTTTCCAAAAATTCAAAAAATTCTGGCAATTTTTAATAGAGAATTCAGCAAATCAAAATACATGCATCTTAATGATCAGAATAATAGGTACATTTTCCAACAAAACAAATATTTTCATCTCGAAGCTGTTTCTTGAAATCTGATATCTTTTTAGTTATTAACATGAAATTAAATTATAAACATAAATCAATTTTTTACTGACAGAAATTCACGGGACATTAATTCATTCACGGAACACAAATTCCGTGAATTCGTAGAAATGAGGTTTCTATAGAAATTAGGTTAATTCATTGGTATTCGAATTATCTCTTTGAGTTTTTCAAAAACTTAAACCTTCAAGGAGGTGTTGTAATAAACTTTTTTTGTCAAGTCAGTTTCATTCAATTTGGATTCAAATTTCAAGTACCAAAATGGTACATTTTTTGAGAAAATTTAGAAAAATCACAAGAGTAGTGTCATTAGAAACGAGTTATCCTAAAGTTTTATTAAAGTTTAATAAACATATTGGATAATAAAATAAATGTTCAAAATTGAAAAATAATTTTTTAAGGGCGATTTCCAGAAAATTTTAAGAAAGCCGAAAAATTATAAGAGTAAAGTGCCCTTCAGAGATGGTTTAGCTAAAAATGTTATTAAACTTTTTTATACACATTCGATAGTAGAACAAACGTTCAGAATTTAAAGGAAATTCTTGTAGATCTTGACAAAATTTCCAAAAACCAAAATAACAATAGGTGTAAAATGCAATTTAGTAAAGGTTCCCCCAAAAGTGTTATAAGACTTTTTTATATAGATTCGATAGTAGAATAAACACTCAAAGTTTAAAAAATATTGGGGTGGATTTTGAGATTTTCAAAAACCGAAAAACAACAGGTGTAAAGTGCCCTTTAGAGAAGGTTTCGCCAAAAATGTTACAAAACTTTCTTATATAGATTCGACAGTAGAATAAACACACAAAGTTTAGAAAAATATATTCGAGTGGAATTTGAGAAAATTTCTAAAAACAGAAAAATAACAGCTGTAAAGTGCTCTTTAGAGAAGATTGAAAAAAATTTTAAATTTCTTTTACATACATTTTAAAAAAATATATTCGAGTGGATTTTGAGAAAATTTCTAAAAACCGAAAAACAAGAGGTGTAAAGTGCCATTTAGAGAAGATTTAGCCAAAAATGTTATAAAACTTTCTAATGTAGATTTGTCAGTAGAATAAACAAAGTTTAGAAAAATATATTCTAGTCGATTTTGAGAAATTTTCCAAAAACAGAAAAATAACAGGTGTAAAGTGGCCTTTAGTGGATAGTGGAATAAATACTCAAAGTTTAGAAAGTAATCCGGTGGATTTTGTTTTTAAAAACCGAAAAATATGAGGTGTATAGTGCCCTTTAGGCAAGATTTCCTGAAAAATATTATAAAATTGATAGACTACAAATAAACTATAAATTCGATATTAGAAAGAATGTTCAAAGTTTGGAAGAAAGTATTAGAGTAGATTTTGAGAAAATTTACAAGAACAGCAGGTGTAACGTGCCCTTTAGAGAAGATTTCGTGAAAATGTTATAATACTTTTATATATATATTCGATAGTAGGATAAATATTCAAAAGTTAAAAAATATTGGGGCGGATTTTGTGAAAATTTTCAAAAAACGAAAAATAACATAGGTGTAAAGTGCCCTTTAGAGAAGATTTCGAGAAAAATGTTATAACACTTTTTTATATACATGCGATAGTAGAATAAACACTCAAAGTTTAGAAAAAAATATTAGTGAATTTTGAGAAAATTTCCAAAAATCGAAAAACGACAGGAGTAAACTACCCCTTCACCGCAGTGGATTTTCATGAAAAGATTTTTGGTGGGTGCTGGTATAGCACAAAGTCTAAATTCACAGTTGGAGCCGTTCGTGTTCGAGAAAAACGTACCACGAGCGCTTTTTCCAAAATCAGTTTTTTTGGACTCTGAGGATCTTAAAACATGTAGGAATGCTAATAATTCAAATTCGCAAAATGGACGAAATAATGAAGTATGTATATAATCGTGAAACCTAAGTCCTGACCTGCGAGCCTGTCCTTGACGACCTGCGACGCGAACGCGGCCGCCGCCGCCGACCTCTGCAGGACCGGATCGAGGCCGAGCGACCACGGCGAGAATATCGCGCCTGCGCCGTGCGGCGGGCTCGCGCCGCCCGGCGCCCCCATCGGCCTGTGGGCGGGCACGCGCAGCACGCCGCCCGCCGCCCCGTAGAACGGCGACACGAGGCCGCCGACGAGGCCGGCGGCCCGCTGGAAGACGCCCTGCGCCGCCCCGTGCTGCAGGTACTCCTCGCCGCCCCCGCCCGGCTGCCCCTGGAGGTGGTGGAGGTGGTGATGGTGGTGGTGCTTGCTCTGCTCGAAGTTCTTGCCGAGGAGGTTCGAGATGCTGAAGGGCAGATGGGGCGGCGTCGTCACCGGTTCCGGCGAGCTGCACCTGTCGTCGCTGTCGCTCTGCCGAGATAATCTGCAAGGAAAATCGAGAATCTGCAGGATTAACAAAACGACGACACAATATTTACGAGCATACTAAGATAGTGGCAAAACTGGGAGAATATTTTTTATCAGCAGGGATGCTGCCTGTCTCCAACTTTATTGAGTATGCATCGTCCACGGCGCCGCTTGGTTGTTGAATAAGCCAAGCAATAGAGCATTTTGTCGTGACGAAATATGCGAGGAAAGTGTGACTTCAGAATTTTGTAACCATGGCAACTGTTTCTACACATTTTTTTTTTGGATTGTCAATTTTAAATATATTTTTTAATCGATTTATTATTTTAATATTGTAAATTATTAAACTGTATTATAACTGTATATAACAATACAAATTGAACTTATAGACTATTGACTAATGAGTAAGATTTCTTGTAGAGAATGAAATTTACTATGAAAATGATATTTTTTTAAATAAAAAAAATATTTTTAATGAAATAAATTCAAAAAACCAAGTTAAAAAAATGGAAAAATTATAAAAAAAGTTTTTCTTTTGTATTTTTGACTATAACTTTTTTCTGGGTGAATTTAGGTAGGTACCTACTTTTTTTATTAGACGTTAGTTTTTTTATATCATAATTATCCCTCTTTATTAGTAGATACCAAAGATAAAATAAAAAGCATTTTTCCTGCTCACATTAAGAACTATGTTAAAATTTTGTATGACATTACTATTGATTATTGTGACATGACTTGATCTTAGAATATTAGGTTAATTAATGAAAATGATCCTTTTATGATAGAAATCGTTATAAAAGTTTTATAGATACAGGTATGTAACTTTTAGCCAATAAAAATGCACTATAGCCCGTGACTATTAAATTTTATCAATAAAAGATCTAAGGTAGGCAGTATAACATGGCATAATTACATTCTTAAAGCCAGGAAAAATTCCTCAAATTTATTACAGTGCAGTCAAAATATAATAACTTGTCTATAAACCCAATTTGACATTTTTGACAATTAACTAACTAAAACTACGTTGCAATGTTTAATTCTATTGCAATATTTTTCATGGATGTCTTAAATTCTAAGATAAATTAATTAATTAAATATTTGATTCCGAAGTACTATTGTGCTTTTTTTTCAAAAAATCACTTTTGGATATTTACTCAAAAAAGTGACTTAGTAGGATTTTTGTACGAATAACACTCAGATGATGTTTATCAGGCTCTACAATCTCAAAAAGTGAAGGTTTTACAGGGTTGCTCAAGAAAAATTGGGCCACGTCGTAAAACACCAAAATCAGTATACCCAGATGTTCAATTTATTCCAAAAATGTAGGAGTATTGAAAAATATACAAAAATTACAGGAATCCTCAATAGTTTTAAGGGGTTTTTGGATCCTGGAAACACCTGAAGGGTTCCTGAAAATCCAAGAATCTTTGGAGAGTTTTATAGAAGTTTAATTATATTCAAAAAATTCCAAGAAACTCAGGGAACTCTAATTTGGACTTTAAACAGAAAAAAAAGCTTTTGAAATGTCTTCCAGATTTTTTACAGGATGGGAAGGATTCCTGGAACAGATCACCTTATCTGAAAGTCCTGAAGGATTTTTGTAGGAACCTAAATTAGCTTCTATTTTATTGGCTTGAAATTGAAATTTAATCAAAAATCCCAGAGTGTCTAAGATACCTCTGGGACTTTAGTGATATCCAACATTATTGGATTTATCGTTTTATTAATTCAGGAAACGTTAGAACATCAAATATAACTCAAAAGGTGCATCTCATCTAAATATTTGTTTATTGTACCTTTGGTAGGTACTAAAAAAGGGTAATTGGGGTATGAAAAAACTGACGTGAAACTAGAAGAGTATCTACTTATATTCCAAGACCCATCTGCTTGATAATGTCTAGAATAAGGATTGACTTATCCTCAAAAAAATTTAAAAAAGGCGTTTTTTCCGACTTGATTTGCTTCTAACTTTTTAAGTATTGATTTTAGAAGGAAGTTGAAGAGAGAAAAAAGTTGTAGAATCACTTTTTACATAATAAGGCATAGGTTAGAAATTCAAAAATTTATTAGCGGTTTGGCAAAATAGCAATAAACCAAAAAAAAATTAACCCAAAAACGTGGTTTTTTAATTTATCATTTTACGCACTTTAAAATAGAGTTAGGACTTCCATATCACAGGTAGAAAATCTTGAAGTTGTAGTAAAAGCATCCTGTAAATTTCATTTCGATCGGTTTATTAGATTTTGCACAATAATTTTGCAATCCAGGAAAATCGAAAAATATTGAAAATTTTCAAAATTCTTTAAAAATTTTGTTCATCATTCGATTTTAACAAAACTGGCTGAGCATATATAAGAGGGAACAAGCTTTTATGTGCTTTTTTCAGAATTAAAAAATATTTATTAGAACGGTCGCAGTCATTAAGAAAACAACTTTTTTGGGCCGATTGTTTTGGTTTATTGCTATTTTGCAAAACCGCTAATAAATTTTTGAATTTCTAACCTATGCCATATTATGTAAAAAGCGTTTCTGCAACTTTTTTCCCTCTTCAACTTTCTTCTAAATTCAATACTTAAAAAGTTAGAAGCAAACCAAGTCGGGAAAAACGCGCTTTTTCATTTTTTCTGACGTGAAGAGTAGGTACTTATACATTTGAATATCATGATATCGGCAATTATTAACATATTTTTGGAAAATTCGTAGTAACGTCAAGGGTGTGTACTGTACGAGGAATTTTCCGTAAATCCAGGGAAAATTCCTTAAAGTCGTTACAGTGTAATGAAACTATAATAACGTTCCTACAACCCAATTGGTCACTTTTGACAATTGGGTAGGCTGACGATACAGTCACCACGAATTTTTTTTCGAAATTCTCAGCAAACACTGGGAAAAAGGCACAAAAATACACATGCAGAAGATAGTTTTCGGTAAGGAAATTGGACAATTTTCAAGAAAAGAAAAATTGAAATCATATTTTTTAGTGAATTCGCTTGTTTGGGCAAGGATCAACAAATGAGGTTAAGACAAATGGAATTCAAGTGGATATTCCACAGCGTAACGTTAAATACTATTCCAGTGAACGCTTCTCGCATTCTGTTACTTGCATTTCAATATGGCCCCAGTGTGTTTACGTTGAAAGCAAACTTTGCAATGAAATATCTCACGTAAGTTTGTCTTTGCACGCTCTTCTGGCCGGTATAGTTATATTTGGTATGATTTTGGTGACTGAATCGTCAGCCTACCCTGCTCGGGCCTTAAAAATTATCTCTGGTTCCGGCATAGGTAGAGTGTATCGCCTACCGGCCCGCCGTTTACCTGGAGTCCGTGTCGAGTATGTTTATCTCGTGATCGTCGTCGGTCGGATCGTGTTCGGACATGTTCGCGTCGCGCGCACGCACCCGACAACGAACGAACAAAACGGCGCAGCACAGAAAAACACACACGCGCGCGCACCTTTTTTTCGCCCTAACGGCCTGTCATGCCGTACGACGTACGTGTCTTCGTGTGGTTCCCCGGCGCCCTTCGGACACTGACTGCCTGCACGAAACGGGCAAGGCAATCCGCCCGGTTGCCATGACGTCGCGACCGATCGCGGGCCCGCGATTGGTCGGCGTGGCCGGCCCGGCAACGCCTCCCTCGCTCCCGATTGGCCCGCGGCGAATCCGGTGGGGTGAATCGAGTGGCTCTACGTTAATTTCTCTCTCTTCGGCTCCTTCTCTTTCTGGTATTCCCCGAGTGCGAGCGAGACGGGATCCGCGGGCGGTGGTGGGGGGGTACTACGATTAATTTCGGTGGTGGGCTAAAGACGCGATTGTATCGTCTAATGAATTTAGATCGTGGATTAGTTCTAATGATGATTTATTGCGCCGGAGATATGTGCTCCCGTAATTTAAGTTACATTAGCCCGGCTCTTAATTACACCTCTGATGTCATAATCCACGACTGATTTGATGTTTTTGAATCTAAAAATTTGAATTTTCGACTTGGAAGTTTTTGGGACAGAGTCGTTTACTGAACAGTTCGTATTATTCTCAATACTGTCAAGAAATGATCAATCAGTTAACTAATCCAAATTCCGCTGATAATTTAACTTTTTATTCTTACATTATGTCAACTCGCGTGTTTTCTTTTCTTTACTCTGCAAAGTAACTAATTTAGCTACTTTGCAGTAACTTATAGATTCAGCAATTCCCGGATAATACTCTTCGCTAATTCGACCCGCGATTCCCGCGAGCGGATGCAACGTCTCGAATTCGAGATCGAGCATCCGCCAAAGAGTCCGGGAATCGACGAACTTTCCACGTTATGTTAATAACGACAAAAGCTGATTGGTCGTCAGGAAAAAATTATGAATTGGCTGGGGACCGACAAAATCAGGTTGTCTCCGAGACACGTCCAAGATGAACCTCTTAGGTTAAGTCGTTGTTTTCGTATACTACTGTTATACTATGGAATTACTGGGAGAACAGTACATAGGATGGGCCTGTAATCTTCTTTTTTTAGTGAGAAGAAATCATGCGAGCTGGATCTACACATCCTAAACCTAGGACACCGCTTCCTAGGTCGTCCCGTCTGTCTAGTTGAACCCTATCATCCATCCAAGGTTTAAGCCTAACTTGAAAATTAAGAACCGCATAGTAATTTCCCGCTTACACCGCTTGAGTACACCCTTTAAGGTTCGTTACTGCCCCTTTTACTGCTCGTTCCGCTCTCGCCTTATTTATTCCTTCCTAATTTGCCTAGTTTACTTAGTTAGTTTGCAATTCTCCTTCCTGTAAATAGATAGTTTGCAAACAAACAAAAAAAATGTGGAAATTTTAGAGAGTGGGAGAACTTATACGCCCTCCCCTCCATGCTCGGAGTCGTATCTATCATACTTATTTATAGATAGAACGTTACACATTTTCGTGACGCTCGCTCCAGCATTTTAGTCTACCAGGAAACATAATATGACGACAGTAGGTATAGAAGTTTCGCTTCAAAATACGAATTAACTTTTGGTTCTTCTGCAGTGAAAAAACAATGCTTAATTAGTAATAAAAAACCCGAAACGTGTCGCGGGACACGCGTTAGGAACTTTAGTTCCTTTTAATTAACAACCAATTTTGGAACTTTAGTTCCTTTTGCCAGGGATTGGGGAGCGAGGGTGGTCGCGCCGCAAAAAATCTGACCGTTAAATGGAATGCGTTACCGGAAAGCGTTACCTCGGCAGCGTTCGTAGCGGCTCGGAGGCGTTCGTAGTGGCTCGGTGGGGGGGAGAGAGTGGAGGGGTGAGGGAGAGAGTGGGGGGGTGAGGGAGAGAGTGGGAGAGAATGGGTGAGAGAGGGGGGGGGGCGAGGGAGAGTGAGGGAGAGAGAGAGAGAGAGGGGGGAGTGGGGGAGAGAGAGAGAGACAGAGACAGAGAGAGAGAGAGAGAGAGAGACCACGCGCTTGACGCACCGAGCCGTGGAACCATATTCCCACAGATATTCCATTGCCTTACTTATAGAACCAATGCTGTGTATTATATGCAATGCCCGTCTTACTGTTGCTGTTTCACGTTAAACATTACAAAGTTTTATTAAGAAATAATTAAAAAAAAATGGTTATTAATTAAAAGGAACTAAAGTTCCTAACGCGTGTCCCGCGACACGTTTCAGGATTTTTTTTTAATTATTTCTTAATAAAACTTTGTAATGTTTAACGTGAAACAGCGACAGTAAGACGGGCATTGCATATAATACACAGCATTGGTTCTAGGTTCTATAAGTAAGGCAATGGAATATCGTTCCACGGCTCGGTGCGTCAAGCGCATGGTCTCTCTCTCTCCCCCCCCCACTCCACCCCTCTCTCTCTCTCCCGCACTCTCCCTCACCCCCCCTCTCTCACCCACTCTCTCCCTCACCCCCCCACTCTCTCCCTCACCCCTCCACTCTCTCTCACCCACTCCCCCCCCACCGAGCCACTACGAACGCTGCCGAGCCGCTACGAACGCTGCCGAGGTAACGCTTTCCGGTAACGCATTCCATTTAACGGTCAGATTTTTTGCGGCGCGACCACCCTCGCTCCCCAATCCCTGGCAAAAGGAACTAAAGTTCCAATAACGTTTTATTTGTTTAATTAACTGTACCTAAGTACCTAGTTTTCTTCTAATTGCCTACCCTGAACAAGTGTCGACTTAACAAAACTGTTTAACCAGAGTAGCAATTCACCTGTTCCCACTTGTAATTTCGAATAAAATCTAATCCACACTAATACATCGGTACTATTTTTGATAAATCGCATTTCACCCGTCATAATCGAAATCCGATTTAACCTCGATCGAAATTAGAACGGAGCGGAGCACCTGAAGAGCAGTCGTCGCGAATTAAGTCGCCCCCCCCCCCGCCGCCATTAAAATTAGCCGTTGAATAATTGAGGGCGAGTCGGCGAATTTTAAGGGCTAATCGCATTATAAAAGAGAAATTCATTTATTAAACAGTTGAGCGGAGATAATTGGACAGCGATTCCGGTAAAATCAAAATGGCCCCCCCTCGGAAAAAAGAGAGGAAGAGAGAAGAGAAGAGTGCGCGTCGTGCGCTGCTGCGAAAAGTGACAATTAATTCGTCGAGAGAGAGAGAGAAAGAAAGACACTGACAGAGAAGAAAGAGAGAGAGAGAGACTGTGTGCAGTTGTATCCCATTTTCTCATTCGAGATCCGCTTGTCGTCACCTCATCAGATTTTCCTTCTCGTTGGAAAAATGGAAACTACCAATCACAAACGTTTAATTTCGAGATTTCAAAAAGTAAGTTTCAGGAAAATTTATCAAGTCATTTTCCCCTCCCTGCAAGGGAAAATCAAATACAGTGAAACCTCTAATAACGGACACCTCCCAATAGCGGACTCCTCTATATAACGGACAGTTTTATATTTCCCGAATTTCCTAATATAGGGTTTTATACATAACAGCACTTCCCAATAGCGGACCCTCCAAATAACGGACACAGACACTTAAAATCTACCATTTCCTATATAATTGTTAATAAAATTACCTCTTAACAACGGACAATAATTTTTGAAATCAGATGTGTAAGAAATACTAACTACTATTAACAAATTTTCCAATAAGAAATAAATTGCAATTTGAAAATGCAATATTTCGAATTACATTTGTGCACATATCAATATTTTTTTTATTTAATCCTTTCCCCCATTAGCGGACACCTCCTTAAAACGGACAAAATTGTGGTACCCGTGACTGTCCGCTATATAGAGGTTTCACTGTATATACTTTATTTTCCATTAACTGACACATACTTACTAGTATCATTGTTTTAGCTATATAAGACTAACTCATCCCTAAACTGTCTAACTTATCATGAGGGAATTTTGAGTTAGAGACGAGTATACTCCTAAAATTTATTGAGTTCAATATAGAGTCTTGATAACTGACTCTATAACGCTCGATCTCTACTTTTCAACAGAATTTTTGAGTTTCTAAACTTTTTAATAATTAATCGATCAGTTAGTACTAAAATATATAACTAAACAATATTATTTATGTTATATATATATCATTGGTCGTTAATATTATTAGGTACTATATGTATCTATTAATTTATATGTTGATGTTATGTTATTAAATATGTTGTGATTATTTGTAATTTGGGTGCTTATATAAGTTCCTGAAGTCAAAAAACTGACTTTAAAAAAAAAAAGGAAAAAAACGCGTGTTTTCCCGACTTATTTTGCTTCTAACTTTTTGAGTATTGAATTTAGAAGAAAGTTGAAGAGAGAAAAAAGTTGCAAAATCGCTTTTTACATAATATGGCATGGGTTACAAATTCAAAAATCTATTAGCGGTGTTGCAAAATAGCAATAAACCAAAAAAAAATCTGGCCAAAAAGTGTTTTTTTTTAATTTATTATTTTAGGCACTTTAAAATAGAGTTAGGACTTCCATATCACAGGTATAAAATCTTGAAGTTATAATAAAAGAATCCTGTAAATTTCGTTTCGATCGGTTTATTAGATTTTTCACAATAATTTTGCAATCCAGAAAAATCGAAAAATAGTGAAAATTTTCAAAATTGTTTAAATTTTTTTTTTCAACAATTCGATTTTATCAAATCTGACTGAGCATATATAAGAGAGAACAAGCTTTCATGCGCTTATTTCAGAATTAAAAAATATTTATTAGAACGGTCACAGTCATTGTTTAAACCCGCTTATATACATATCTCAATTGTATTCGCGATGATTCCCGAAACAACTCGATCCTTCTTTTCCCTAATAATGTTTATCTAGAAACGCCCAGACGGTAATAAATCATTCTTTCCTTAATAAGATGTTGCCGGAACGTTGGGGTTTTATTGCCCACTTAACGGAGCGCTTTGAAGTGACCGCCGAGGTCCGATAAGAGTAAACACGTTGCGCGCTGCTGTTTACATTTCGCGTTACAGTGTTCAATGTATGCATGCAAGCATTTCGAGGAAAGAAGTACCTATTTACTTCAAAGCGGTTAATAAATGCTGGGCATTACGAACAACGCTCAAAAACTGAAATCGAAATTAGACCATTGTCAGTAAATTTCTTAAGTTGTATGACCAAAAAATATCTTGTACTTTCCAAGAAATTAAATGATAAATTCGGATTATCCCGAAGGATGTGATAAGAAAGGGGCACTTTTTTCCTAAGGATAACAAGCTTGGGTCGAACTTTTTGACACGTCTTGACCCGAGTTTAGCGGCATTAACGGCGAATTTAAGCCCTAAGGCTTAACGGACGCGTGCGAGTTCCCCCACGAACCCTTTTTTAATACGCAAATTACGGAAAATCCCATCTTTATCACGAAAATATTAGAGGGCAAGGGGGCAAGGAAAATCAATCAAGATACACCTATTATGCATTATGCATTAAGCATTAGAAGAATCCTGACGGAGGGGTGGTGAGGCAAGTCGGCACTTCCGGGCTTAACAACGATTCGCGCCTTGGCATTCGCGACGTATCTCTCCCTTAAATCCCCCGCACACCGCGCAATAAATACCGATTACGACACGTCGGTTTACCCGTTACCCGTTACGAAGATTCGGACCGGTACGTACATGTTTATGGACGCCGTCGCAGTGTGTGTCGTACGTAATTTGCGAGGAAGGTACGGGATATGTCGTAACGGGAACGGATCATAAACGTGGCGCAGAGAAAGAGAATTATTAGGGGTGGGAAGGGCCTCCGGCGGGGAGTAATAAAAGGTCGCAGCGGCGGAACGGGACTGAATCGTCCGGAATTATAGGTAGATTTCACAGAAAAGACGTTGTGTGATCGTGATTTAGATTTAGAGAAATTTACTGTACGTAGTACCCTACTTTGCCCCAATTTAGTTGGCAAAATTGTGATTCCGCGCCGTCCGGGAGTCCACGCCATAGATACCTACATACCATGCAACACTACTAATATATCAATTAATTGCAATACATGCGACAATCTTTAAGACATATTATTTTAAAATATGGCTCGATTAAAGTTTCTTAATGACACTGGAAAATGAATGATCGTATGACTCAATTACGTTGTATTTTATTAGGAAGAAAATGTAATTTCATCAACAAATACCTACCAAAGTATTGAAGACTGGCTCGCTTAGAAGCCATAATGAATAGACAAAGAGTCAACGTAGTATTTATATCACACACTTCTGATGGACCTATATTGGCTCTTCGTTTACCAGAATTGGAGGACGTTATGGACTTAATATGTTACAAGCCATACCAAATAGATATGTCATGGACTTCTAATGAACTCATATGGGCTCTTCGTTCACCAGAATTAGATCAAACGTGGACATTATGGACTGAATCTGCTCTAAGCCATACTAAAAAGATGTCATGGACTTTGGCGGACCCATAACTTGCTCTTCTAATACCTGAATTGGTTCAACTGTGGTTGTTATGGACACGGATCTCTTGTAAACCTTATGGAAGAGACAAAGACCGGACGTTATAAATATGTCATGGTCCTCTGATGGATCTATATTGGCTCTTCGTTCACTACAATTGAACCAACTATGGACGGTATGGAGGCATGGACTGGACCTGTTATAAACCATACCGAATTGACAAAGGCTGGAAATAATAGATATGCCATGGGCCTTTGATGGATCGTGGACCAGAACTCGATCAACTATAGAGTGAAGATGTCGTAAGCCATACAAAATAGATATGTCACAGAGCTTTTGATGGGCCTAAACTGACTCTTCTAAGACCTGAATTGGATCAACTGTGGATGTTATGGTCATGGATCTGTTGTAAACCTTATGGAACAGACCAAGACTGGACGTTATGAATATGTCATGGTCCTCTGATGGATCTATATTGGCTCTTCGTTCACTACAATTAAACCAACTATGGACGGTATGGAGCAATGGACTGGACCTCTTAAGAACCATACCGAATTGACAAAGGCTGGAAATAATAGATATGCCATGGGCCTTTGATGGATCGTGGACCAGAACTGGATCAACTATAGAGTGAAGCTGTCATAAGCCATACAAAATAGATATGGCATGGAGCTTCTGATGGGCCTAAACTGACTCTTCTAAGACCTGAATTGGATCAACTGTGGATGTTATGGACATGGATCTGTTGTAAACCTTATGGAACAGACCAAGACTGGACGTTATGAATACGTCATGGTCCTCTGATGGATATATATTGACTCTTCGTTCACCATAATTGGACCAACTATGGACGGTACGGACCTCTTATGAACCATACTGAATTGATAAAGGCTGGAAATAATAGATATGCCATGGGCCTTTGATGGATCGTGGACCAGAACTGGATCAACTATAGAGTGTCAACTTACTGTCGTAAGCCATACAAAATAGATATGTCACAGAGCTTTTGATGGGCCTAAACTGACTCTTCTAAGACCTAAATTGGATCAACTGTGGATGTTATGGACATGGATCAGTTGTAAACCTTATGGAACAGACCAAGACTGGACGTTATGAATATGTCATGGTCCTCTGATGGATCTATATTGGCTCTTCGTTCACTACAATTAAACCAACTATGGACGGTATGGAGCAATGGACTGGACCTCTTAAGAACCATACCGAATTGACAAAGGCTGGAAATAATAGATATGCCATGGGCCTTTGATGGATCGTGGACCAGAACTGGATCAACTATAGAGTGAAGCTGTCATAAGCCATACAAAATAGATATGGCATGGAGCTTCTGATGGGCCTAAACTGGCTCTTCTAAGACCTGAATTGGATCAACTGTGGATGTTATGGACATGGATCTGTTGTAAACCTTATGGAACAGACCAAGACTGGACGTTATGAATATGTCATGGTCCTCTGATGGATATATATTGACTCTTCGTTCACCATAATTGGACCAACTATGGACGGTATGGAGGCATGGACTGGACCTCTTATGAACCATACTGAATTGATAAAGGCTGGAAATAATATACATACCATGGACCTTGGACCAGAACTGGATTAACTATAGAGTGAACCTGTCATAAGCCATACAAAATAGATATGTCATGGAGCTTTTGATGGGCCTAAACTGGCTCTTCTGAATTTAATCAACTGTGGATCTGTTGTAAACTTCATGGAATAGACAAAGACTGGACGTTATGAACATGTCATGGACCTTTATTGTTGTTGCTTTTACATGTTCGTCTTAATCAACAAAGGTAGAGTCAAGGTATAACACATTATTTCCAACTGGTCGTTAATGGAACATTTCACCAGACGTACTTACTGTAATAGCTGTAGGAGTGAGACTTCGATATAACCAAAGTTTCCCGAAAATTGGTATACATGGTAATAGGATTGCTGTGTTGTGATTTACTGCAGGAATCAGGAGTACGAGGATCACCGGGACGGTGTCATAAAGAAAAGCGGGAGAAAGTTATTTTTCTGCATAGAATATCCGCACGAATGTGGGGTAATTCCCTTTTATTCCGCCCTCACTGAAAAGCAGAGCGTATCACTCTCGGAAACACAATTCCAGTTGTCCCCCATGAAAGATTCACGGTGAAACCCCTTAAACATAACAATGTAGCGAGGCAGTTGGCGTTCGCATAAAACAACATACACGCGGGGAGAAAGAGTGTATGTGTGAGAGAGAGAGAGAGATAGAGCTCTAACCGCTATTTCTTTACTTCAATTTGCCGCGCTGCTCATTTGTTTCCGCGCCATCTTTGAAAAATTGATGTGACAGAGACGGAAGACAGACAACAATCGGTATAGGGACTCGGCAAAAACGGGGATTTGAGACGGAGACAGAGACGGATGAGAGGAGCAGTCCTTATGGAGCGCCGTGAGTCCATAAAACAATACGGCCGGGATTACGGGGGAGGAAAGGGGGACGCCACACCTCTCCCGGCCGACCCGTGGCGGAAGCGGCCTCCGTCGGCATTTATCATTCATCGCTCGGCGGCGAGGACTCCTATTATCGGGAGGAGGTTGTTGGTCGTTGCTTATCCGTCTGTAGGTACTTAAAAGTATACCGGAAGTCCCGAGGGAAACGTCAAAAATCTTATTTCGCCTCGTCTCGTCCGCAGCCCCGCTGCCATGTACCTACACTGCACCAAATTAAGTACTAGTCCATTATTACACTGTAAAATATTGGTAAAACCTCATAATTTTAAATTACTGCATCGATTTTGATGACATTTTGGAAGTGAGTTTGTCTTACCATCCTCTTCAAAAGTTACGTGACTAAAATGTGCGCTTTTTGTTTATAAGGGGTGAAAACTACCCCTTTTTACCAAAAATTAAAAACCGCATATTTAAGCGTTATTTGAATCTTAATAATGTTTAAGTATGTTAAATAACGATTTTAAACTGTTCTTCAACCCTTAAAAACTACCCTTTAGGTAAAAAATTTGAAAAAAATTCCACCCTTAAATTATTGAATGTTTTTCAAACACTAGCCTGGTTTTTCCAGCCTTAGTTTGATTTTTTTCAAGACAGTATTACATATCTAGAACATCTATTACAATGGAAGGTACTAATGCTAGAATCTTGTTATTTCCAGGAAAAAAGTTTAAATACCTACTATTTAGTAGTTGGAGTATGCTGGAATCTAGAATTCATAAGTGTTTAGAATGTGCTGGCTGTGGCGCGAATGTACGCGATATGAATAAAGCTACGTTCTGGAACAATGCAATGGGAGAGTCTTGAATATAGTTGATAACTAACTAGAACGTGCTAAAATATAGAATTCATATGGGTCTGGCGTGTTTTAGAATATATCTAACTTTGAATAATATGAACTTGGTTGGGAAATTTTACAAAAATTTAATTATTTAACGTCGAACTTTAAAAATCCATCGAAATTACAAATATGATAAAACTCCTTAAAATTATATAGTACAGTTATACTGAAGTACTGACGAAGTTTAGGGCTTCTGCGAGAAATTTCAATAATTCGAACTGGCACTTCAGTTGTTACAAAAACCTGATTTTAAAACACTGAACTTTAAAAAATCACAAGAAATTCATCGAAACTCCGAATTTAATAAAACTCCTTAAAGGTGCTTAGTACGATTTAGTTAAAGTACTGACGACGTTTGTAGCAATTATCCCAAGTTGTTTCGATAATACGAACGTCGAGTTGAAATGTTACGAGAAGATACTTGTATAACGCTGAACTTTAAAAATCTCCAAAAAATTTATCGAAACTCCAAATTTAATAAAACTCCTTAAAGGTGTTTAGTACGATTTAGTTAAAGTACTGACGACGTTTGTAGCAATTATCCCAAGTTGTTTCGATAATACGAACGTCGAGTTTAAATGTTACGAGAAGATACTTGTATAACGCAGAACTTTAAAAATACCCAAATAATTCATCGAATCTCCAAATTTAATAAAACTCCTTAAAGGTGTTTAGTACCATTTATTTTAAATACTGACGAAGTTTGGAATTATCCCAAGTTGTTTCGATATTACGAACTTGGAGTTGAAATGTTACAAAAAGATACTTGTATAACGCTGAACTTTAAAAATATCCAAAAAATTTATCGAAGCTCCAAATTTAATAAAACTCCTTAAAGGTGTTTAGTACGGTTTAGTTAAAGTACTGACGAAGTTTGAAGCAATTATCCCAAGTTGTTTCGATAATACGAACTTGGAGTTGAAACGTTACAAAACGATACTTGTATAATGCTGAATTTTAAAAATACCCAAAAAATTCATTGAAACTCTAAATTTAATAAAGCTCCTTAAAAGTGTTCAGTGCAATTTATTTAAAGTACTGACGAAGTTTTAAGCAATTATCATAAGTTGTTTCGATAATATGAACTTGGAGTTGAAATGTTACGAAAACATACTTATATAACGCTGAACTTTAAAAATCTCCAAAAAATTCATCGAAACTCCAAGTTTAATAAAACTCCATAAGGGTGTTTAATACGATTTAGTTAAAGTACTGACGAAGTTTACAGGAATTATCTTAAGTTGTTTCGATAATACGAACTTGGAATTGTAACGTTACGAAACGAGACTTGTACAACGCTGAACTTTAAAAATACCCAAAAAATTCATCGAAACTCCAAATTCAACAAAACTCCTTAAAGGTGTTCAGTACACTTTACTTAAAGTAACTGACGAAGTTTGAAGCAATTATTCCAAGTTGTTTCGATAATACGAACTTGGAATTGAAACGTTACGAAAATATACTTGTGTATCGCTGAACTTAAAAAATACCGAAAAAAATCATCGAAACTCAAAATTTAATAAAACTCCTTAAGGGTGTTTAGTACGATTTAGTTAAAGTACTAACAAAGTTTGAAGCAATTATCCCAAGTTGTTTCGATAATACGAACTTGGAGTTGAAACATTACGAAACGATACTGGTATTACGCTGAACTTCAAAAATACCTAAAAAATTCATCGAAACTCCAAATTTAATAAAACCCCTTAAAGGTGTTTAGTACGAGTTAGTTAAAGTACCGACAAAGTTTGAAGTAATTATCCCAAGTTGTTTAGATAATACGAACTTGAAGTTGAAACGTTACGAAACGATAATTGTATAACGCTGAACTTTAAAGATACCCAAAAAATTCATCGAAACTCCAAATGTAATAAAACTCCTTAAAGGTGTTTAGTACGATTTAGTTAAAGTACTGACGCAGTTTGTAGCAATTATCCCAAGTTGTTTCGATAATACGAACTTGGAGTTGAAACATTACGAAACGATAATGGTATTACGCTGAACTTCAAAAATACCCAAAAAAATCATAGAAACTTCAAATTTAATAAAACTGCTCAAAGGTATTTAATACGATTTAGTTAAAGTACTGACGAAGTTTACAGCAATTATCTTAAGTTGTTTCGATAATACGAATTTGGAGTTGTAGCCTTACGAAACGATACTTGTATAACGCTGGACTTTAAAAATACCCAAAAAATTAATCCAAACTCCAAATTTAATAAAACTCCTTAAAGGTGTTTAGTACGATTTAGTTAAAGTACTGACGAAGTTTACAGCAATTATCTTAAGTTGTTTCGATAATACGAACTTGGAGTTGTAGCCTTTCGAAACGATACTTGTATAACGCTGGACTTTAAAAATACCCAAAAAATTAATCCAAACTCCAAATTTAATAAAACTCCTTAAAGGTGTTTAGTACGATTTAGTTAAAGTACTGACGAAGTTTACAGCAATTATCTTAATTTGTTTCGATAATACGAACTTGGAGTTATAATTTTACGAAACGATACTTGTATAACGGCGGATTTTAAAAATACCCAAAAAATTAATCGAAACTCCAAATTTAATAAAACTCCTTAAAGGTGTTTAGTACAATTTATTTAAAGTACTGACGAAATTTGAAGCAATTATCCCAAGTTGTCTCCATAATACAAACTTGGAGTTGAAACGTTACGAAAAGATACTTGGTATAACGCTGAACTTTAAAAATACCCAAAAAATTCATCGAAACTCCAAATTTAATAAAACTCCTTAAAGGTATTTAGTATGATTTAGTTAAAGTACTGACGACGTTTGAAACAATTATCCCAAGTTGTTTCGATAATATGAACTTGGAGCTGAAACGTTACGAAACGATACTTGTATAACGCTGAACTTTAAAATTACCCATAAAATCCATCAAAACTCCAAATTTAATAAAACTCGTTAATGATGTTTAGTACGATTTAGTTAAAGTACTGACGAAGTTTGAAGGAATTATGCCAAGTTGTTTCAATAATACGAACTTTAAGTTGAAACGTTACGATACGATACTTGTATAACGCTAAACTTTAAAAATACCTACCCAAAAAATTCATCAAAAGTCCAAGCTTCATAAAACTCCTTAATGGTATTTAGTATGATTTTGTTAAAATACTGACAGTCAGTCTGTCAGAAATTTGATTTTCCCATATTATTATCAATAGTAAAACATAATCCAAAAATCCACGTCTGTGTGGAGTAGCTCTTCGCGCTCCCAATAAATCGTTTCACTTGCAGTTTCGCAGCGCCGGCCGTCATAATAATTGCCAGCCCCGATTATTTCCATTTTTCATCTCGTAAAAACGCAATTCAATTACGCGTCCCCCGCCCCGCGCGCGCGCGACCGGAGGGTGGCGCATTTTATGGACCCCCGAGGATTATAGACACCATAAGTTCATTAAAAGTCAATCAACTAACAGTACAGATAAAGCCACTTGCCATTGTCGATTGTTTGTTACCGTATATAACGAGCGATGTGTGCGTATTGTATTTGTTCCTCCCTCTTCTTAATTCCTCCTCGACTGATACCGCTGGGGGATGACGTGCCGGGGGTGGTGGGTTCGCCCATGAAATTCCCGTTTAAACGTACAACAAAGGGGAAGTCTAATTGATCTTCTCATCTCGGTGGGTTCGCGTTTAACCTTTGAGAGAAACCAGTACGCTTCGAATCGACACATTTCCAAAATGAATATCATGCTGAATAAGCGTCGAAACTGACCCCGTTTTTAGATCCCCTAGTACACTCTAGCTAGTAACTGGTAGGTATCTAGATCATTCTGCTAGGATATTGTAGATGTTCTAGTATATTTCAGTCCTGAGTAAATTTTCATGACCTAGCACCTTCTATTTACCAACTAGTAGGTATCCATATTCCTCCACTGGGATATTCTAGAACATAGCACAGTTTTTACTACATAGTAGCACATATCTACCTCTTAAAATGTACTTACATAGTTGCTAAACCCGTGTCGCATTTAAGCCTTTTTAGATTGCAATATTGTCCCATCAGATCCAGAGTATTCCAGGTAGATTGAACCTTATTCGAGCTATTAATTAGTGTGTAGATCTGCCAGGGTATTCTAGATTAATACGGTTCCAACCATAATTAAGTTGTGCCCAGCACGTTTCATATGAGAATGATATTCTAGATTATGTACGCATATTTTCCTAAGATTCTAAAACACTCCAGGCCGCTATGAATTCTATATTTTAGTACGTTCTAGTTAGTTATTAACTATATTCGAGATTCTTCCATTATATTATTCCGGGACGTAGCATTACCTATTCATATTTTGGAGAATTATCGTGTCTGAGCTCGTCTAGATTAGAGTACATTCGCGCCACAGCCATTCTAAACACTTATGAACTCTAGATTCCACCATACTCTAACTACTAAATAGTGTCTACAACTTTTTTCTGGAAATAATAAGATAACCTTAGTACCTTCCATTGCAATAGAAGTTCTAGATATACACGAGTAGTTTCCAACAAAAAAATGAACCTGATATCTTATTACTTTTGCTCCTTGACATGCGAAGTACCAAAAAATCGGTTAGATATGCGTCACAGTCTTTTTACCCATTTCCCTGTACTATAACACGTATTTCAGTACCTACCGTTCAGTACCTGAATATCCCGAAAACTGTTCAATGCCACTACAGTCAGGCTAGTCAGATTTTCTATTCCAGTCCGGTCACTCCTAAAACCAAAAACCTCGAAGGGAAATTACGAACCCTTATAACCACCTATTGAGCTATTAAGTACTTTGTGTATTTTACAAAATTTCCCCCAAATTACGCCTACGAATGCAGGTGCCTCTGGGCTTACCTAAATAAAAAAAGGTAGGTATATACCTACACGTCGAAGCAGGATATTGTCGATTGCGACGACGCGACACGCAAAGGACGAAAAAATTGTCATTCCGCCCGTGATTATAGGGCGACTTCGCCCACGATTAGAGGTCGTTATTTCACTATCGATACACACACTCGTGCAAACGATCCAATTTGACGACCGTAGTAATAATGTTTATAAGGAGGAAGGAAAAAAATAAATAGGAAAGAGAGGAACGAAAGAGAATAGAGGATAATCGTGCGACCGGGTGATTTCTTTTTGCGGTTTAATTTCCTGTCCCCCGAGAGAGGAGAGGCCTTGGTCGGAGCCTTCTTAAGAAATACATAATATTCGATCGGTATATTAATTCTGAGATTTCATTTCTAGTATGAATCATTCCCGTGAAATAATAGACGATTTATTTCGACGACTCGTCCTGGAAAATTGTAGCAAAGTTGAGTAGAAGACGGCCACAAAACTTGCAAAATGATCAAGAAGTATATTGACAACTGTATTGACAATATCTCTAGAATTAAAAAAATTATTTAAAACAGGTGACAGTCGATACATAACCATAACGATATCGATACATGATATATCTAATACTTCCCCTCGATGAGTTATCTTAGGGAATTAAACTGCCACCTTCTGCAGGCCCAAAAGAGAGACACAATGTTCATGGTTCAATCTTGTGAGCGCCTTGGTGAGGACATCGGCCGGCATTTCTTTGGACGCTACGTGTCCCAGCTTAACTGCTCCGCAACCGACGACCTCTCGAATAAAGTGATGGCGAACAGCGATATGCTTGGTTCGCGCGTGGAAGACTGGATTTGAGGCGAGTTTCTCGGCTCCGACGTTATCGTTCCACAGCTTCACAGAACCCACGAAGACGCCGAGTTCACGTAGTAGACGTCGAATGTACAAGGCTTCCTTTGTAGCCTCACCGAGGGCCATGTACTCGGCCTCAGTGGATGATAGGGCTACGGTCCTTTGCTTTCTTGAGTCCCACGAGATGCACCCGCTGCCCATCTTGAAAGCGTACCCAGTAAAAGATCTTCGATCGTCAATGGATCCAGCCCAATCTGCATCCACAAATCCTTCGAGATCTCCCTCCTTGCTCTTGAAAGTGATTCCCACATCTGCGGTGCCCTTCAAGTAGCGTAGAACCCTTTTCGCTGCACTCCAATGAACCTTACCGAAACAGTCGTTGAATTGCCCCAATACGCTGGCAGCGTGAGCCACATCGGGACGAGTAGCTACAGCCAGATAGAGTAGACAACCTACCAGCTCGCGGTACGGTGGTTTTGGTCCATCTTTCGAGTTCCAAGGTTCGATCTTCATCAGTTTTGTCCCAACGTCGAGGGGGGTTGAGACAGTTCTGCAATCTTTCATATTGAAACGATCCAGCAGCTCATTCACGTACGTACGTTGGCAAATCTTGATACCGTCGTCGCTGACTTTGAAGTCCATCCCGAGGCATCTCTTCAATTCACCGATATTCTTGACGTCAAAATGTTTTGTCAGTTGCGTTCCAAAAGAAATTGCTTTGTTTGGATTACGTGACATGACGAGGATGTCATCCACGTAAACGATGATCATAGTAAAGTTTGCGTCACTTCCCATGATGTATAAGCACGGATCACCTTTTGTAGGACGAGCACCCATGACGCGAAGGGTCTTATCCAGTCGAGTGTGCCATGCGCGACCAGCTTGCTTGAGGCCATACAGTGCCTTCTTCATCCTGCACACCTTGTCACCGGTTTCTATCTGCTGCAGCATAGCTTTGGCATCTGCTTCTACGGCTGGGCCGTACTTTGTTGGCACTCCTTCCTGAATGACATAGCGAAGAACCTTTTTAAATAAGTCCGGAGTTTCCATATACACCTCCTCCTCGAGCTGTCCGTTCAGGTCGTGATGTCGTATTGTTTAATGGACATCCTGTACTTGGCAGCTACAGCCAGCGCCAGTCGAACGGTGCTCAGCCTTGCCACAGGAGCAAAAGTTTCGTGGAAATCTACGCCTGGCCTCTGAGAGAATCCTCTGGCGACGATCCTTGCCTTCCGTTTTTCCAGAACTCCATCAGTACCGTATTTGTTCCGAAGGACAAAACGGCTCCCGACGGTGCTTCTATCTTGAGGACGATCTACCAGGTCCCATGTTTCATTCTTGAGAATTGAACAAACTTCGTCGGCCATAGCTTTCATCCATTCGGAAGATTCGTCACTAGATATGGCTTCATCCAAATTCACCTCGGTCAGGTAAGCGAGGCCAGTCATGTCTTCTCGAGTCACCATGTGATGTTGCTTACGAGGTCTACCTGGTCGTCCAGTACGCAGAATTTTTGGTCTCCCTGTACCACGCTTCGTGATCGGTCCGGGTCGATCCTCGATACCACCTTCAGCTGGCTCGAGAACTGCAGCGTCCACCTCGGGTAGTAGTTCACCGAGGTTTTCCATGTCAACAGCATCCAGGAAATCTTCCTCGTCGGAGATCATCTCCTCTTCTTGATTCATCTGGATGGTCGGAATGTTCTCAGCTGTCTGTTCAATCTCTCGTTCTCGAATTACCTCTCGAACCAACGGTACTTCGACGACTTGTTTATCTCTTGACTCGTCCTTGCCCGTCGATTCCGATTCTTCTACCCAAAATTGACCTTGGTCACCGCTTGCTTTGCTTGCCATGTTGTTGAGGAACTTCACATCTCTTGATATGCAGATCTTCCCCTCACTTGGAATCCAAATTCTGAAACCTTTCGACACTTCACTGTACCCTACGAAAACTCCCGTCTTCGAGCGTTGGTCCAGTTTACTCTTCTTTGGGTCGAGGTTTAAAACGCGAACTTCACAGCCGAAGGGTTGGAAGTAGCTAACATCCGGTTTTTGTCCATGCCAGACTTCGAACGGGGTCCTTCCATTCAGCTTACTGGTTGGACATCGGTTTCGGATGTAGTTCGCTGTGTTTACAGCCTCTGCCCAGAAAGATATCGGTAGACCAGACTGAATTAGCAAACATCTTGCAGATTCCATCAGTGTACGATTTCGACGTTCTGCCGTTCCATTTTGTTGAGGCGTGTACGGCACGGTTAAACGCCGCTTGATACCGTGCTTGCTCAGGAAATCGTCAAACTCCTGATTCACGTATTCTGTGCCGTTGTCGGATTGAAGGAACTTCACCTTCCTTCCGTGCTGAGTCTCTAGTAAACTCCTTATCTTCTGGAATTCTTTGAAGACCTCGTTCTTGTGCGCCAGGAACCTGACTTCGCACCAACCGGAACAGTCATCAATGAAGGTTACGAAGTACTTGCTCCTACCGTTCTTCGAAGTTACCCGCATCTTGCCGCAGACGTCTGAATGGATGATATCTCCAGGGCTGGTTTCTCTGGTTGGCGTCGATGGAAATGGCTTTCGAGTCATCTTCCCCTCAAGACATACACTACAGTTGAGTTTGGATTGTGGATTCTTGATCTTGACACCGTTGATAGCACCCGACTTCGCAACGTCGCGTAGATACTGCTCGTTCAGATGCCCCAGACGAATGTGCCAGTATTCCAACGAGTTCTCTTCAGGTGGTTTCTTGGGAGATTCGACCATGTCGACGATCTTGCACTCATCGACGTTAGCGCACTTCAAGTAGTAGAGTCCATTGGCACTACGCTCAGCCGCCATCACCACGTTTCCATCTGCGTCAACAGCCTCAGCTTTCTCTTTACTGAAGACAACGGTGTAACCTTTATCCGTGATCCTTCCAACAGAAATAAGATTCGAGCGAAGATCTGGAACGTACAAGGTGTTCGTGAAATGTATAAAAGTCTCACGTCCTTTGATATCGCATTTTACTGTAGCGACACCACGACCCTGTACACTTGTGCGTGCACCACTGCTAGCCAGGTTCAAACCTCCTCGCTGAGTAGCGTCCACTTCGGTGAATGCTTCTTTCTCGCACGACATGTGTGACGTACATCCACTGTCCACGCACCACGAATTCGAACCGCTGTATTCACCAACACGATAAGCGTCGTTTCCAATGATCTTCGCCTCAGCATATAGACTCACGTCGTTTGCGAAGTGCGATGATTGTTTCTTGACCTTCTTTGGTGTTGGGCACTGCTTGGAGTAATGACCATAACCTTGGCACGTGAAGCACTTCATCTTCGCTTCATGTCCATCATGGTTATTCTTCTCAACAGAATTCTCGCTTGTTTTCTTTATTCTCTGTTTCTTAAAAGGCTTCTTCTGAACTATCATTGCGCTCTGACTTTCCTGCTTCTTGCCGTCTTTGCGTGCTTCAAACTCCTCCTGAATCTTCACTCGTAGCACCTCAGGTTTAGGAAGATCATCTCGGGACGCGATTGCACATCGAAAATTTTCGTAGCTGTCAGGAAGAGCACGTAGCATGACAACTGTCAACAAATCGTCGTTAACCTCGATATCCAACTCACCGAGTCTATCGACGATGTCCAAAAATTTTTGAGTGCTGTCTCGAGCATCATCATCCTCCTTTATTTTGTGCGAGATCAGTTGATTCAGGAGCGCGACTTTTCGAATGGGACCCTTAGACTGATAAATACCTTCCAGCTTCGTCCATATCTCACGCGCTGTTCCGCATCCTCTGGCCTGCTTAATTACGGAAGAGCTGATCGCCAGAATTATGTCGGACTGGGCCTTCAGATCTCCGTCGGTCCAATTCTTCAAATTTTGGGTCGCTAGTGCAACTTCCGCTGCATCGGCGCCGGCCGTCGCTGGTTCAGGTCGAATGCATGATCCGTCAGCATACCCCCAAGCATCGTTCTTGATCAATACCGCTCTCATGTGGATTTTCCAGGTCTCATAGTTGTCCTTCGTCAACTGCTCGAAACGTCCAGTGACCGAATTCATCTTGAATTAACGCGTCCAACTGATACACACTTTTTCGACTCGGATTTTCACCGCAAGCCGCTATATCTATATCTTTTCTGGCGCTGGGCCCATAACCTGTAGCAAAGTTGAGTAGAAGACGGCCACAAAACTTGCAAAATGATCAAGAAGTATATTGACAACTGTATTGACAATATCTCTAGAATTAAAAAAATTATTTAAAACAGGTGACAGTCGATACATAACCATAACGATATCGATACATGATATATCTAATAAAAATAATAACAGAAAATTAATTGATACGTGCTCACATTTCGATCAATCCCCTCGGGATTGTTGATTGAAGTATAATTAAGCCACCTTGGATTATTACATGAAGCAGATTTCGGAACGTACCTCAACTTGACCACTTAACAAAATCTCTCATTACATTATTTAACAGAAATTACCACTAAAAAATGGTTCAATTAAATGAAACACTCTTGGAACCAATTAAATTAATCTGGGACGTAAAATATTGTAACGTTTATTTTCTAATTTATTTAGACTATCCTAATTATTCACTACACACTACTTAATTAATCTTAGACTATTACTGAACTAATTTATATAACACACTTAACTACTTCCCAACTAATTAATTTATGTGACTCTTAAATGTAATTTATTTATACGCTCTCGCTTTTCACCTTGTTTACAATGTCGCGCTTCACGTCTAATAATCCTTCTCCGACCGCAAGCCCGCTTATATACATTTCTCAATTGTATTCTCGATAATTCCACAAAGAACTCGATTCATCTCGATAATAATATTTACCTAGGAAACGTCCAGAAGGTCATAAATCACTTTACCTTAATGAGATGTTGCGGGAACGCTCGGCACGGTTTTTAGTGCTCGCCGCTGCGCTTAGCCGCGTTCCTTTGAGGAAAGCCGCCGAGGTCCGACAGGAGTAAACACATTTCGCTCTGCTGTTTACATTTCGCGTTATACAATATGCTTTCTTATTTATTAAAACATAACAGGTATTATTATAATTCGTATTATTCACTGAAAAAAATTTAATATAAAAGTCTTGAACTTCGTCAGTAGTTTACTAAAACGGTACTAAATAACTTTAAGGAGTTTTGTTAAATTTAGAGTTTCTGTGAATTTTTTGGAATTCTGTGAATTCGTATCATTAAAATAACTTGGGATAACTACTTCGAACTTCGTCACTACTTTAACTAAATCGTACTAAACACCTTTAAGGAGTTTTATTAAAATTGGAGTTTCATTGAATTTTTTGAGTATTTTTAAATTTCAACGTTATATAAGTATCGTTTCGTAACGTTTCAAATCCAAGTTCGTATCATCGAAACAACTTGGGATAATTGCTTCAAACTTCGTAAGTCCTTTAAATAAATCATACTAAACACCTTTAAGGAGTTTTATTAAATTTGGAGTTTCAATAAATTTTTTGGGTATTTTTAAAGTTCGGCGTTATACAAGTATCGTTTCGTAACATTTCAAGTTCAAATTCGTGTTATCGAAAAAACTTGGAATAATTACTTCAAACTTCGTCAATACTTTCACTAAATCACACTAAATATCTTTAAGGAGTTTTACCAAAATTGGAGTTTCGTTAAATTTTTTGGGTATTTTTAAAGTTCAGCGTTGTAGAAGTATCGTTTGATAACATTTCAACTCCAAGTTCGTATCATCGAAACAACTTGGGATAATTGCTTCAAACTTTATCAGTACTTTAACTAAATCGTACTAAACACGTTTTGGGAGTTTTATTAAATTTGAAGTTTTCATGAA
The DNA here is from genome assembly GCA_946251905.1 of Cryptocephalus moraei. NCBI lineage: Eukaryota > Metazoa > Arthropoda > Insecta > Coleoptera > Chrysomelidae > Cryptocephalus > Cryptocephalus moraei. The sequence continues at coordinate 6,307,775 of OX276462.1, read as the reverse complement.
GTTTTTGGGTATTTTTAAAGTTCAGCGATACACAAGTATATTTTCGTAACGTTTCAATTCCAAGTTCGTATTATCGAAACAACTTGGAATAATTGCTTCAATCTTCGTCAGTTACTTTAAGTAAAGTGTACTGAACACCTTTAAGTAGTTTTGTTGAATTTGGAGTTTCGATGAATTTTTTGGGTATTTTTAAACTTCAGCGTTATACAAGTCTCGTTTCGTAACGTTACAATTCCAAGTTCGTATTATCGAAACAACTTAAGATAATTCCTGTAAACTTCGTCAGTACTTTAACTAAATCGTATTAAACACCCTTATGGAGTTTTATTAAACTTGGAGTTTCGATGAATTTTTTGGAGATTTTTAAGTTCAGCGTTATATAAGTATGTTTTCGTAACATTTCAACTCCAAGTTCATATTATCGAAACAACTTGGGATAATTGCTTCAAACTTCGTAAGTCTTTTAAATAAATCATACTAAATACTCTTAAGGAGTTTTATTAAATTTGGAGTTTCAATAAATTTTTTGGGTATTTTTAAAGTTCAGCGTTATACAAGTATCGTTTCGTAGCATTTCAAGTTCAAATTCGTGTTATCGAAAAAACTTGGAATAATTACTTCAAACTTCGTCAATACTTTACCTAAGTCGTACTTAACACCTTTAAGGAGTTTTATCAAATTTAGATTTCGGTGAATTTTTTTGGTATTTTTAAATTTCAGCGTTATACAAGTATCGCTTGATAACATTTGAACTCCAAGTTCGTATCATCGAAACAACTTGGGATAATTGCTTCAAACTTTATCAGTACTTTAACTAAATAGTACTAAACACCTTTAAGGAGTTTTATTAAATTTGAAGTTTTCATGAAGTTTTTGGGTATTTTTAAAGTTCAGCGATACACAAGTATATTTTCGTAACGTTTCAATTCCAAGTTCGTATTATCGAAACAACTTGGAATAATTGCTTCAAACTTCGTCAGTTACTTTAAGTAAAGTATACTGAACACCTTTAAGGAGTTTTGTTGAATTTGGAGTTTCGATGAATTTTTTGGGTATTTTTAAACTTCAGCGTTATACAAGTCTCGTTTCGTAACGTTACAATTCCAAGTTCGTATTATCGAAACAACTTAAGATAATTCCTGTAAACTTCGTCAGTACTTTAACTAAATCGTATTAAACACCCTTATGGAGTTTTATTAAACTTGGAGTTTCGATGAATTTTTTGGAGATTTTTAAGTTCAGCGTTATATAAGTATGTTTTCGTAACATTTCAACTCCAAGTTCATATTATCGAAACAACTTGGGATAATTGCTTCAAACTTTGTCAGTACTTTAACTAAATCGTACTAAACACCTTTAAGGAGTTTTATTAAATTTGGAGTTTCGATGAATTTTTTAGGTATTTTTGAAGTTCAGCGTAATACCAGTATCGTTTCGTAATGTTTCAACTCCAAGTTCGTATTATCGAAACAACTTGGGATAATTGCTACAAACTGCGTCAGTACTTTAAGTAAGTCGTACTAAATACCTTCAAGGAGTTTTATCAAATTTAGAGTTTCGGTGAATTTTTTGGGTATTTTTAAATTTCAGCGTTATACAAGTATCGTTTTGTAACATTTCACGTTCAAGTTTATATTATCGAAACAACTTGGGATAATTGCTTCAAACTTCGTCAGTGCTTTAAATAAATCGTAATAAACACTTTTAAGGAGTTTTATCAAATTTAGAGTTTCGATGAATTTTTTGTGAATTTTTAAAGTTCAGCGTTATACAAGTATCGTTTCGTAACATTTCAATTCCAAATTCGTATCTTTGAAACAATTTGGTATAATTGCTTCAATCTTCGTCAGTACTTTAATATAACTGTACCACATATTTTAAAGAAGTGTCACCTCATTTTAAGTTTTGTTGAATTTTTTGTTAGTTTTTAAATTTCATCGATATATAGAAACATTTTGCTCACATTTCAAACCTAAGTTCATATAATTCAGACAACTCGGGGAGATTGCTTGAAACTTTGTTTTGTACATTGCAGAAATTATATTAAATAACTTCGAGGAGTTTTGTCAAAAATGCTGTTTTAATGAATTTTTTGTAATTATTTCAATTTCATAGTTATATAATCAGATTTTTATAATCTTCATATTATCGAAACAACCTGAGATAATTACTTTTAACTTCGTCAATACCACAATGAACTCTTACTAAATATGTTTGAAGAGTTTTATCAAAATTGATGTTTCCATAATTTCTTTGTGAATTTTTAAAATTCAACATTACGTAAACAGATTTATGTAACATTTAAAATCCAAGTTCATATTTTACAAACAACCTGAGATAATTGCTTTAAACTTCGTCAGTGTTTTAATGAAAGCTTTACTAAAGAACTTTAATTTGTTTTACTGAAATTAGAGTTCCTAAATTAAATTTTTAAAATATTACCTTAATTAATCATATTTTTGTAACATTTAAGTTCATATTATTCAAGCAACCTGAGGTAATTACTTGAAACTTCGTCAATGCCTTAATTAAGCCGCATCTTCTTAAGAAGTTTTATCAACATTCAAGTTTCTATAATATTTTTTGTGAATTTTTAAAATTCAACGTTGCGTAGACAGATTTTTGTGACGTGTTAAACCGAAGTTTGAACTTTGTCAATACGAACTTTTTAGGAGTTTGATCACATTTGGAGTTTCGATGAATCTTCAAATTTCAAATAACTAGATTCTTGAAACATTTCAAACCCAAGTTTATGTTATTAGAGCGAAGTCAGATTAGTTAGTACCAGTTTTATTTAGGCGCAGTAAATAACTTTGAGGAGTTTCATCAAAATGAGAGTTTCATTAAACAGATTTTTTGCTACATTTCAAACCAAAGTTGGTATGATCTAAGGAAATTCAGAAAAAAAGCCTCAAATTTTATATAACTTTAAGGAGTTTCATCACAAGTGAAGTTTCGATGAATTTCTCATATTCAGTAGGTATTTCAAACCCACCTTAACTAAGTAAGAAGTAGATAAGTAAGAAACTAAGTAACTTCGAGAACTTTCATGCTGGTTAGAGTTTCAGTGAAGTTTCTTTATGCGAAATTTTTGGATAAGTTTGTAACTTACCTTCATAAATAAAAGTTCAAATGGAATAAGTACGTAGTGTTCAGGAAAATGTCGTAACGTTATTACATTTATCTATGAAGAATTATATCTACGTATTTATACCAGATAGACTACATAGATTTGTCTGAATGGAAGAAGTAAGAAGAAACATTTTGATTTCGTTAAAGGAGAATGAAGCTGTGACGTTTCCTTCAGGGAATTCGTTTAAAAGTCTCATCTATCGGTATCACTTAAACACAACCCACCCAGGCGAACGATAAAAATACCCCGAATTCCACCCCTTCGGACCCCATTTCCCGCCCTCTAATAGCTAATAACAATAAATCCGTTAATCTTATCAACTTTTTTTTACGATTACAAACTCGCAGCATCTATCCCCACCCTCTCCTCCACGTCATCATCTGCGGCGGTGGTCTTTTTTCCAGTCTAGACGGTCGCTTTTGTTTACTTCCGTCGCTACCTGTAATTTGCTTTTCTGCGATTTCCGCAGACGTATATTACCGTATTTACTACCTGAAAGTCGGAGAGACACTCTTTTTTCCCGTACGTAATTAGGCCTGCCGGCACGAAGACAGGGCGAGTCGGATTTATAACTTTTTGATTTGATCGAAATTCGCTTCTGATCCTAGGAAAATCAAAAGGAAAATCCTAGAAAACCACCCCTTTATAAATGATAATTAGACCAGCGCTTACATCCTCAACATTTGTATACCATTCCTGTGAAAAGTATTGTACAATTGAGATATGTAGGATAAAGGCATATACCTACATTCCACAGTATATAACATATATGTAACATCTACCCTTTTAAAATTCTCCTGGAGGGGAAACCACATTGCTCCTAAACTCTTTGTAACCTTAGTACCCAACGACTAGTAGGTAGAATTTTACTAATGTATCAAGGCAAAAAAATTATTTAAATTATGTATAAGCAAAAACAAACCTAGATAACCTTTTTCAGGCTCTAAATCATAAGAGCCAAAGTAATTTTGAGTACCCACCTACTTTAGGCACTCAAGGCAACCTGACTTAATTACCCAATAAACCTGTGAGGTTTCTAGGGTTACTTAGACAACGTTGGGAACCTGCAATTAAACCTAACAGTTTGCGCTCGTTAATTTCCATCTAACAACAAGGGAGTTGGATAATTTGAGGATAATCTAACTTCCTTCTTGTTTGTGGAAATGAACGAGCCCAAACTGTTAGATTTAAGTCAGGTTTCCAACACTGTCTAAGCAACCCTAGAAACCTCACAGGCTTACTAAGTAATTACCTCAGGTTGCCTTGAATGGCTAAAGTAGGTAAGTGCAGGTTTACAGGAAACTGAAGTTGCTTCGTCTTCCATTTCGTCTTGTGCAAGTAGCCAATCTTACTTCACTTGCCGCTGAAAAATGTTTCTAGTTTCTGTGATAAATATTTGAAGGTTTATTTTCGAAGTTACCTCAGGTTGTGTTGAATATTCCAAAATTTACTGTAATTTTCTAAGGTTTTTCAATTTCTGAAAATTGACAAAGTTTACCTTCAGGCGTTGAAGCTTGAATATGATTGGAGAACCATGCAACTTTCTCTCTGTCTAACAGAAATTGATTTTAAAAGACATTTTGTTCAAAATATGGCTAGTCAGGTTACTAATGCCGCATTAGACTGTCTAGAAACCTCACAAACTTATTAGTAATAATCCTAAGTTGCGTTCAGTGTTCCATAATTCTCAAAATTCCAGCTAAATTCCTTGTTAGGTTTCTCATATTCTAGAAACTGAAGGCTAGGTATCTAGAAACCTTAAGGAAAATTGAAGGGCCCAATTGTACTTGAGTAGCAATTGAAAATTGTTAGGAATGTAAAGTTTCAATTCCAAAAAATTTGAAGTTCGTATTTTGAATGTAAGGTATCTCAGGTTGCCTGGAATATCCCCAAGTTCCCAAATTTACTATAACTTTCTCAAATCCTAAAAATTGCCGGTCTCGGGAAACCAATTTCACCAAAAATTGGTACTTTTAGGTTTTGGAATACTTTAGGTTTAGGAAATAGGTTTTTTAGGTTTCTAACAGCATCTAAAATTGACTAGAAATCTCGCAAATTTGTTAATAATAATCTCAGGTTGCGTTGAATATTCCAAACTTTATCTTCAGACGTTGAAGCTTGAATATAATTTGAGAACCATGCAACTTTCTCTCAAACAGAAATTGATTTTAAAAGACATTTTGTTCAAAATATGGCTAGTCAGGTTACTAATGCCGCATAAGACTCTAGAAACCTCACAGACTTATTAGTAATAATCTTAGGTTGCTTTCAGTGTTCCATATCTCAAAATTTCAGCCAAATTCCTGGTTAGGTTTCTCAAATTCTAGAAACTGAAGAATGCTAGGTAGGTATCTAGAAACCTTAAGAAAAATCGAAGGGCCCGAATTGTACTTGAGCAGCAATTGAAAACTGATATGTGAAGTTTAAAAAATTGATTCCTCAATTCCCAAAAAGTTTGAAGTTTGTTTTTTGAGTGTCAGGTATCTCAGGTTGCCTGGAATATCCCCAAGTTCCCAAATTTACTATAACTTTCTCAAGTTCTAAAAATTGCCGGTCTCAGGAACCAATTTCACCAAAAATGGGTACTTATAGGTTTAATAATACTTTAGGTTTAAGAAATAGGTTTTCAGGTTTCTAACAGCATCTAAGATTGACTAGAAATCTCTCAAGTTTGTTAATAATAATCTCAGGTTGCGTTGAACATTCCAAAATTTACTGTTATTTTCTAAGGTTGTTCAAGTTCTGAAAATTGCCAAAGTTTATCTTCAGACGTTGAAGCTTAAATATAATTTGAGAACCATGCAACTTTCTCTCTGTCTAACAGAAATGGATTTTAAAGGACATTTTGTACAAAATATAGCTAGTCAGGTTACTAATGCCGCATTAGACTGTCTAGAGACCTCTCAGGCTTATTAGTAATAATCCTAGGTTGCTTTGAATGTTCCATAACTTTCAAAATTCCAGCCAAATTCCTTGTTAAGTTTCTCATATTCTAGAAACTGAAGAGGGAAACTTAAGGTTTCTAGAAACCTTAAGGAAAATTGAAGGCCCCCATTGTACTTGAGTAGCAATTGAAAACTGTTATGTGAAGTTTAAAAAATAGATTCCTCAATTCCCAAAAAGCTTAAAGTTTGTTTTTTGAATGTTAGGTATCCCAGGTTGCCTGGAATATTCCTAAGTTCCCAAATTTACTATAACTCCCCAGTTCTAAAAATTGCCGGTCTCAAGAACCATTTTCACTAAAAATTTGTACTTATAGGTTTTAGAATACTTTAGGTTTAGGAAATAGGTTTTCAGGTTTCTAACAGCATCTAAGATTGACCAAAAATCTCGCAAGTTTGTTAATAATAATCTCAGGTTGCGTTGAATATTCCAAAATTTACTGTAATTCTCTAAGGTTATTCATTTTCTGAAAATTGCCAAAGTTTACCTTCAGGCGTTGAAGCTTGGACGTTGAAGCTTGAATATAATTTGAAAACCATGCAACCTTCTCTCTAACAGAAATGGATTTTATAGGACATTTTGTTCAAAATATGGCTAGTCAGGTTACTAATGCCGCATTAGACTGTCTAGAAACCTCACAGGCTTATTAGTAATAATCCTAGGTTGCTTTGAGTGTTCCATAATTCTCAAAATTCCAGCTAAATTCCTTGTTAGGTTTCTCATATTCTAGAAACTGAAGAGGGAAACTTAAGGTTTCTAGAAACCTTAAGGAAAATCGAAGGGCCCCAATTGTACTTGAGCAGCAATTGGAAACTGTTATATGAAGTTTAAAAAATAGATTCCTTAATTGCCAAAAAGCTTAAAGTTTGTTTTTTGAATGTTAGGTATCCCAGGTTGCCTGGAATATTCCTAAGTTCCCAAATTTACTATAACTCTCCCCAGTTCTAAAAATTGCCGGTCTCAGGAACCATTTTCACTAAAAATTTGTACTTATAGGTTTTAGAATACTTTAGGTTTATGAAATAGGTTTTCAGGTTTCTAACAGTATCTAAGATTGACTAAAAATCTCGCAAGTCTGTTAATAATAATCTCAGGTTGCGTTGAATATTCCAAAATTTACTGTAATTCTCTAAGGTTGTTCAATTTCTGAAAATTGCCAAAGTTTACCTTCAGGCGTTGAAGCTTGAATATAATTTGAAAACCATGCAACCTTCTCTCTAACAGAAATGGATTTTATAGGACATTTTGTTCAAAATATAGCTAGTCAGGTTCCTAATGCAGCATTAGACTGTCTAGAAACCTCACAAACTTATTAGTAATAATCCTAAGTTGCGTTCAGTGTTCCATAATTCTCAAAATTCCAGCTAAATTCCTTGTTAGGTTTCTCATATTCTAGAAACTGAAGGCTAGGTATCTAGAAACCTTAAGGAAAATTGGAAGCCCCCAATTGTACTTAAGTAGCAATTGAAAACTGTTATGTGAAGTTTAAAAAATAGATTCCTCAGTTCCCAAAAAGTTGGAATTTTGTTTTTTGAATGTTAGGTATCTTAGGTTGCCTGGAATATCCCTAAATTCCCAAATTTACTATAGCTTTTCCAAATCCTGAAATTTGCCGGTCTCAAGAACTAATTTCGCCGGAAATTGGTACTTTTAGGTTTTGGAAAATTCTAATGAATTGTCTGTGCTAATGCCGCATAAGATTGTCTAGAAACCTCACAGGCTTATTAGTATTAATTCTAGGTTGCTTTGAATGTTCCATAGTTTTCAAAATTCCAGCAAAAGTCCTTGTTAGGTTTTTCATATTTTAGAAATTGAAGAGGGGTAGGTATCTAGAAACCTTAAGGAAAATCGAAGGGCCCCAATTGTACTTGAGCAGCAATTGAAAACTGTTATGTGAAGTTTAAAAAATAGATTCCTCAATTCCCAAAAATTTTGAAGTTTGTATTTTGAGTGTCAGGTATCTCAGGTTGCCTGGAATATCCCCAAGTTCCCAAATTTACTACAACTTTCTCAAATCCTAAAAATTGCCGGTCTCAGGAACCAGTTTCACTAAAAATGGGTACTTATAGGTTTAAGAATACTTTAGGTTTAAAGAGTAGGTTTTCAGGTTTTTAACAGTATCTAAAATTGACTAAAAATCTCGCAAGTTTGTTAATAATCTCAGGTTCGGTTGAATATTCCAAAATTTACTGTAATTTTCTAAGTTTGTTCAAGTTCTGAAAATTGCCAAAGTTTATCTTCAGGCGGTGAAGCTTGAATATAATTTGAAAACCATGCAATTTTCTCTCTGTCTAACAGAAATAGATTTTAAAGGGCATTGTATTCATGGCTAGTCAGGTTACTAATGCCGCATAAGACTGTCTAGAAACCTCACAGGCTTGTTAGTAATAATCCTAGGTTGCTTTCAGTGTTCCATAATTCTCAAAATTCCTGCCATATTCCTTGTTAGGTTTCTCATATTCTAGAAACTGAAGGCTGGGTATCTAGAACCCTTAAGGAAAATTGAACGCCCCAATTGTGCTTAAGTACCAATTGTAAACTGTTATGTGAAGTTTAAAAAACAGATTCCTTAATTCCCAAAGAGATTGAAGTTGTTTTTTGAATGTCAGGTATCTCAGGTTGCCTGGAATATTCCTATAAGTTTCCAAATTTACTATAACTTTCTCAAGTTCTACAAATTGCCTATCTCGGGAACCAATTTCACCATAAATTGGTACTTATAGGTTTTAGAATACTTTAGGTTTAAGGAATAGGTTTTCAGGTTTCTAACAGCATCTAAGATTGACCAAAAATCTCGCAAGTTTGTTAATAATAATCTCAGGTTGCGTTGAATATTTCAAAATTTACTGTAATTCTCTAAGGTTTTTCAAGTTCTGAAAATTGCCAAAGTTTATCTTTAGACGTTGAAGCTTGAATATGATTGGAGAACCATGCAAATGCAACTCTCTGTCTAACAGAAATGGATTTTAAAGGACATTTTGTTCAAAATATAGCTAGTCAGGTTACTAATGCCGCATTAGACTGTCTAGAAACCTCACAAACTTATTAGTAATAATCCTATGTTGCGTTCAGTGTTCCATATCTCAAAATTTCAGCCAAATTCCTGGTTAGGTTTCTCAAATTCTAGAAACTGAAGAATGCTAGGTAGGTATCTAGAAACCTTAAGAAAAATCGAAGGGCCCGAATTGTACTTGAGCAGCAATTGAAAACTGTTATGTGAAATTTAAAAAATTTTTTCCTCAATTCCCAAAAAGTTTGAAGTTTGTTTTTTGAGTGTCAGGTATCTCAGGTTGCCTGGAATATCCCTAAGTTCCAAAATTTACTACAACTTTCTCAAATCCTAAAAATCGCCGGTCTCAGGAACCAATTTCACCAAAAATGGGTACTTATAGGTTTAAGAATACTTTAGGTTTAAGAAATAGGTTTTCAGGTTTCTAACAGCATCTAACCTAAGATTGACTAGAAATCTCGCAAGTTTGTTAATATTAATCTCAGGTTGCCTTGAAAGCTTTCTAAAAATCTTCCAGATTTAGGGACAATTGAAAATTCGTCGAATCTACTAGAAGTAACCTTTAAGGCCTTCTTATAAGAGCTTAACGGTTTTTTGGAGATATCTCAGGTTGCCTTGAATATTTAACAATTTTCAGATCTACTGAAACTTTCTTAGGTCCTGAAAATAACCAAAAAGTAATCTTTAATTAATGAATATTCAAGGCTAACCATTAAGGCTTTCCTATAAAAGCTTAACGGTTTTGAAGATATCTCAGGTTGCCTTGAATATTCAACAATTTTCAGATCTACTGAAACTTTCTCAGGTCCTGAAAATAACCAAAAGTCAATCTTCAATTAATGCATATCCAGGCTATCTATATAATCCCCAAATTATTTTCAGCCTTCAATGCGTGCAGTTTCTACTTGGAAAATTTCAGGATCTGGAAAACCTAAGGAAACTACATTGGATTCGAAAACTTTGGGACGTTCAATGCGACCCAAGATAATTCCAATGAAACCTTTGATTAGGTCTGCTTAGAGGCGCAACCTAGAACAGGTTTTGGTTTAATTTATACTTACAACAGGTGTCTATTTTACTTGTGTTTGCTAACCTCTGATGCCAGACTAATAGAAAAGTTTGGGTTTTCTTTAAATTTTGGGGTCTTTTTGAATAAACTAAACGGAATATTTCTCCTGTTAATATCCAAATTGTGCATTACGATCTTAAGATTCTGTAAGGGGGTGGGCGATGACTTTTTCTTTATTGATTTAATCGAAATAATTAATTGGGTAATTAATTAACAAGCTTTGTGTTCAATTGCGTTGCGTGAAGGTAATGATTTATCATTTAAATACAAAAACCGTTAAGCGACGAGTTCACCTTTACCTTCCCATTTTCGTTATTCCAACTCGCTCCCGCCTTAATTATTTAAAAGTGTAGATAATTTCCACTAATTTATTTCCCATTACATTGTTTGTGGTGGACAATAAAAACTTTATGACGTTTTTGATAAATTTTTACGATCCCCATCCGCTATTAACCATCTTTCGTTTTCTTTTTTTTTTTCTTTGGGTCAAACAGAAGCCGAAATATCGACAAAAATTTTAAGAAGTCGTTAAGTGGGTAATGTCCTACAGGTAGGTAATATTACCCCGGCGTTTAACCCCTTGGGATCGACGTCTCTCGCTTCGTTTAAAACGTCATTAGGAGGAGAGTTTATCCGTGGACTGTCATTTCCCCAAATCGCCCCGGCATTAAGACCATTACTGCCTTCGACAGATGTCGCCAATAAATATCTCCTCGAGCGTGTCATTAGATTTACAGTTCGATTATTGCGCGGTTCTCCCGCCCTGAAGGGTTAAGGTGTCGCCTATACTGGATGCCTCGTATACACATCGAAATGCGCTCGACATAAAAATACATCAATAAAAACGTTTCGAGAAACTCGTTTAGGACCATAAAACAGAGTTAATCTCGTACGTCGATCCTTTTAATTACACGCGCATTAATTAATTCGCAGTAAAGTAGTTAACAAGTTTAATCGATGGAGGAATTCCATTCCATCGTGATTACTGCGTCCTCTTTTTTATTTTCGATTAAATATACCGGGTGAATCGCCCTAGCGCCGCCGATTGTTTATTCAGGGGGGGGGAGCGGAAATGATGGAAACCTCGACGGGATTGAACTCGGGGAAGTTTATTTCGATTTTATTACGTGTTTAACTGCCTTAAATTTCACTGCGAGGCCCTTTTAAATTATTTATTAGACCGAGCGTCGAGATAAAAATTATGGTAAAACGCCCAATACGAGAAACCGTAAAAGGGATAGCAAACAGACGAATCCACAACGGTTAAAACATTTATTTCGACCAACGCAAAAAAAAGTACCTACATCATAATAAAGCGCTCAATTAAAAACAAAACTCTAATATCTCCTTTCATATCTTTAGTTAATGTTACAATAAACAACCCTATGGGCCTCGCCTAGCTGGGCCTAGTTCCCGGAATATGCTATCGTAGTCGCGAACAGGACCTTCTTCTGTTTCTTCTTCTGCTTCTTGAAGTACTTCTTCTTCCCGAAACGCTGCGGGTCCTCCTCGTGTTCCTCCTCCTCTTCTATCTGGGCCAACGCTATGGCGAGGGCGTCCGACAGACTCGTGTTGAATGGCGGCACGGGGCCCAAGTCGTCGTCGTCGCCCTTCGGAGCTTCGACGGGCGGAACCTTCGCCGCTGCCTTCAGGCTCGGCCAGCTCGGGGACTGTTTCTTCTCCGTCGCCAACATCTGAAGTGGGATCATGTTAATTTAAAGCAAATTCGATATCTAGTCATTACCAACGCCATACCAAAGTACTGTAGAAAGCACTGGTGGGTAAGAACAACCGGATCGTCAGAAATAAATAGATTATACATTGGTAAGCAAGAGGTGGGAGAAATGGCACGTTAAAACATGAGATGTCGCCTCTGATCATAACCCTGTTGTCCAAGATATGTTTATTAAATACCATAAATACCAACTCAGATATTAGAAAGTCACAACAACCAAACCTCTGCAAGTACACAGCTGATGTCTTAAATCAAATACTCCATAACACAATAAGAGAATTCTGGAGACTCTGAACACGAGGAACAGTAGTCCAGAACAAAAAATCAATAGTAACAACTCAATGTTGACGGAGGAGATTTTAAGACTAATGGAGGAAAGAAGAAGGTACAAAAACAAACACACAATTAGAAACAAGATAAGGACAGCAAAACAAAACTGGATGGCTGATAACTATAGAGAGATCAAAGAGCTGGAACAGAAATAGCATAGCTTTAACCTACCCAAGAAAATAAACAAAATTACAGGCATTGCATTCAAATGAACAGCAGGAACAATGATAGATGAGGATGGTAGCATTGTGACACGTTGGCAACAGTATACAGACCGTTTCTACAGTCTCAGTATGGTATAAACATAAGAGCGAAAGAAAGGCCATATATTTCTCGTTGGCTAAACAGAGAAGGAACTTTGGCGACGTTGCTAGCTCGTGAAACATCACAGTCATCTCCACACTCTACCGGATCATTCGCTGTAAGCCTCCGACGGAAATATTTGGAGTGGGTTACGGACCGGCTGGCCAGCAACGTTGCAAAACTTCCTTCTCTGTCATACTAACGAATTACTATTACTATGCATTCCAATAGAATAGGTCCATATATCAGAGCTTTTCAGGGATCAACGACTGGACCACTTTGATATTATAGTATCTCAAGGAATACCTGGAATAGAAAACACCATGGAAAGTGCAGTCTTGCCATCGACAGATAAAACAGAATACATGACAGCCGAAGTAAATGATAATAGTGTCCTGAGCTAGACAACCATGAAATTAAACATTGCTCATCTTTTAAATATTATGTATGTACAGGTTATATTTCCTCAAACGGAGGAAGCAGTAATGACATTTCAAATAAGATACCCTGATATCAAAAATTGTCTTGGTCAAGGGTTGCCATGAAATGTAAAACGGTTGTCTTAGCTTAAATCATCATTTTGAAATAAGTCTGTCATTGTCAAGCTACACTGACATTATCAATAACTAGTGTTACCTAGTTATTTCAGCTGTAAAATAGTAATGAACTACAAGTTATGAGATACTAAAAACGTTTTAGCCGTAATTCCAAAACTGCGTAGGATTAGAACACTTTAGCACTATGATTAGACAAATTTTCACCCGTTTGCACCAACTTTTTTTTAAGTGTCAATTAGGCTAAAGGCTCCTTAACGTGGCATTAGCGTTTTCGGTGTGTTGCACCAACATTAAGAGACTCTTAAAGGTCTCTTATCCTCTCATTTGCTAACTGGCCAAATTTCCTCATTTAAATGGTATTTAATCATACTTTAACCTTAAATTGCATTCCTTTTGACAGTTGGAGTTGACACCAAAAGAGTCAGAATTTTTTTTAAAGTGATAAGTAGCACCTTGATATCGGACCCATACTTTCATTTCAATGGAAAATTTGGATATTTTGGAGAATATCCTGGTGGAGGATTTTCTGGATGATAATTTAGAAGTCCTTGATTTTGTAGATATGGGATATCCCAGACGATTTTTTCTTAGACCTAACCACTATCAGGAGTTGCCTGAAATGGACTTTTTCAAGAGATTTCGGTTAACAAAACCTACAGTTCTTCGACTTCTGACACAAATTGAAGATCAATTAGAGTACCCCGATGATAGGTATGTAGATATTACACATTACTGCAGCTATACGTTGCATTCTTAAACAACTTTGATTTTTTAGAAATAATAGCCTGTCTCCAATGAACCAATTGCTCCTGACACTAAGATTTTATGCCAGCAGTGGCAATAAGTTTTCAATAACATTTTTATATTTCAGAGCAATAGTAAATAAACGGTTAACCTCCCTGAGGCTAAAATTTAACCCTCTCTTCCGTTTGTTGCCTTGATTTTCTTCTTGCTCCATCGCACACGAACAAAAAAACTCAAACGCACTACCCTACGCACACGCACCTCCGCCTGCAGCGACTGCAGCCTGCATCACCCATCAAAAGATTGACGTTATTCAAAATTCAAACAAAAAAGCACAAAATGCTGTTTTTGAAACGTTTGGAACCTCCATGTCCGTGTTCTACCAAGCAAGAAACACAAAAATTGTTTGAAAGATACGACGTTGCCGGATTGTAAAAGAACTAAATGACCATTAGTTAAAGTACTGAGAAAATGGTTGGGTGCAAATGATTTAAAATTAAGTTACAATTAAATTTTAAATGTCCCTTTGTTAATTGACACTTAAAAAAAAGTTGGTGCAAACGGGCCTTTGACACTCAAAAAATGAATGACATAAATGTAGCTGCGACAATCATTTTAAAATCCATGACAACCCTTGACCAAGGTAACTTTTGATATCAGGATAGAACAAGGAAGAAGAGCTATCCACCTATTAAATTCGCTACTATGGAGTAAAACAAAAACCACCTATTATAAAACTATTGTCCAGAGTACTGGTACGTATGGGTCCCAAACATAAGAGTTAAGAAAAAGAGATTGACAAAAATTGTTAGCCCTTGAGATGGATTTTTGGCCAAGAAGACTTAGAATCTCCAAACTTAACTATCATGGATACAATTGAAAACAAACACCTAATGTGTCCTTTGTTATATGTGTATGGCATATAATATTGTATATAATTGTTATCTGGCGTATAATGTCTATAATTAATTTTAAACAAAAACTAAAATCGTCTTCCTAGTCTAGGCTTGTCGTACAGGGGACTGACCTCGATCACAACGAGATTTGATCGTGGGTAATTATCCTGACAGTCGCTATAGCACCGCTCTGAAGAAGGATGACTTACTTTCCGTCACCCCTCACTAAGACAGTGCAAGATTCCAGACAGAGAGCGATAGTTACTTTTGCGAAAGACGGTCCAGCAGAGTTGCTCTCCAGGGAGGAGGCCGTCCCGATCGGCTCCGGGGAGGAACTCCTCTGGGTGCTCTCCGATTCGGTGCGGAACCTCTGGAACTCGGGGAACTGCTCGTTCGACTCGAGGTGCAGGTCCGGAACGGGATACTTCCCCATCTTACGTAACTCCTCCGCCTCGATGCGCTTCTCGCGACGTTTCTCCTCTTTGGCGCGCTTGTATCGACGCTTCCTACGCACATCGATTTGATCTACGGTGGAAAAGACGGTTAATCCACGACTGAAACACATTTCATGGATACTTTCAAATCTAAGTTCTTAGACCGTTCTAAAACTTCTTAAATAAGCTATGCAATACGAAACATGAATAGTGGGAAAACTCCAGGTCTTGACAATATCTACACAGAAATTTACATTTGCTGCAGTAAAGGGGTTTGAAGACACCGGAAGTCTCTTTACTAGAAAAATTTTTCATGACCATCCTTTGGTACCATTTGAGACCAATGAAAGGCCTCTTTCAATACCATCAACTGCTGACTCTCAGACAGCAATATTAAGTTTTACTAAGATTTTACTTAACATTAAACAGCTACTTTCCTGACTCTCGGACAGCAATATTAAGGTTTACTAATATTCTACTTAACAAAAGGCAGCTACTTTCAGCTACCAGTCTTAAAATTCTTATACCCTCCGCTCGATATTTACACCTCCCCACTTGCCTTTGAAAAACTCCAAAGTCTCCTTATTGACGTCAGGTTGCCTCAGTTCGATCTCGGCCACCTCGAATTGACATGTGACTGGCAAATGTTGCAGGTAACGTAACCTCTTGCGTAACTCCTCGGTCATGGAGCCCCCCTCCTTCTCCAGGATCACTCCGGTTATGACGCTCGGACTGTTCTCCAGAGAACCGTACGAGTGCTCCAGCATGCGCACGTTCAAAGCGTGCAAGTAGATGTGCTGGCCGTCCGACGCTACAAAAGAATTTGAATTTGAATTTCGCCAAACATTATGTCTTCGTTATGTTCGAAGCTGCCTTTGTATTTTCTCAGAGTTCGACTTGGCACTCTTAAGTGACAGTCTCCTCCAAAAAAATTTTACTTTTCCAAAGACTTTATTTCACAAAGCTATGTGGGATTTGGCCATGTGTACTCAACGCTTTGGAGGTATTTATCACGATCGCTCACCATTCATACCAAATTTGCTTGTCGAGGTAATTGCAACGTTTGGATTTGTGTAGGAATACCTTGATAGAAGTAATGGTACTTCGAAGTCGACGCCGGAACGTCCTCCGCGTTGTTCGGGACCTCCTCCGCTCTATCGACTCTTTGGAAACTCAAAACTTCGTTCTCCCTCTCCTTTAACAAGACCAAAGCTTGTTCCAAGAAACACTGCTCTGGGCAATTCTCCTCGGTCTCGATCTGGAATTGCAATTCCCTCTCCTCTCTCTCGATTATGGCCAATATGTCCTCTTGTGTAGCCAATAAGAGTTTGGAATATAACTTCTCCGCTTCCTTCTTGGACAAGAAAATCACACCCTTCTCTTCAGTATTTTCTGCATCAGCAGGATACGCTATTAAGCTGCCCTTCAATCTCTTCATTAACTTGAAAGTTATCGTCTCGGTTATGTTGAACGTAGGGTGAGGGATAGCCACCACACTGGAAACACAGATTAACTAACTTGAGTTACTTAAATTAATAATAAGTTTAAATATAAGTACAGTTAAGTCGAGTGCCGCCTACAATTTTATAAAACACTCATTTTACCTTTTCAGCTCGTTCTTCTGCACATTATCGAAACATATCGGACAGTTCCTGCCGGACTTATCCGACAGCGAGAGGTAATGCAAGATGCAGGACCAGCAGTAAATGTGACCGCATTTCGTGATCTTTGCAGCGATCGGTGGATACAGACAAATCGGGCATGACGGGCACTCGGACACTTGCAAATTCTGAAAATATGGAATACTAATCAACGGGTACTCGTCTCAAACTCAACGTAAGATAAAGTTATTTCGATAGAGTTTTATTTCTTCGATAGGAAATTACTGTCTCACAACACGAGAGTGGGATCGTTTGGTATGAATGTGCCAAAGTAGAATTGATGGGTTAAATATATTTTCAGACGATGTCCTTCAGGAGGACAAGTAATTACCATAGATTCACAGTTCTCCATCTTTATGTATAGGTGTTAAATATCCATTTTTCCATTCTAGAGGTATAGTTCTGCTGTCCATACATTTATTGAAGAGGGTAGGTATCATCTATAGATGTTTAGGTGTTCCATATTTCATCATTTTTGACACTATACTTGCTGGCCCAGTTGCTTTCCTATTTTTCAGCGCTCTAATGGCTTTTGAGACTGTTTATACTGGTATGTCATGGTTTTCTTCTCTTACATACACATTGTCTATTCTTTCTATTGTCATCGGTCTGTTTTCCATAAGCAAGTCTTTAAACGCTCTTCCTATTCCTTTCACTTATCACTTTTATTATTATTTGTCTTTTATCCTTTCTTACACTATTTAATAAATATTCAAGGTTCTGTACATCTTTGTCCTCTAATATGTTGTGCTATTTCCAAACATTATTCTATCCCATGTTTCTTTCTTTGATTCAGACACTAGTCTGTTGACCTTATTTCTCTGGTTTACATATTCTTATCTTGCCACTTGGATCTTTACTGTTTAACCACTTTAGATATATTTTTTTGTTTCCATTTTCTCTCCAATACTATCATTATCGTAGCTCTTCTTTCTACCCATTTCTACTGTCATCAAGGCTTTGAATGGAATATACCATACGGAAATTGGATTGAATGGGTTAACTGGCACACACTAAAGTAGGATTTATTACCATTGTGTATTTATCATATTAACTAATTCTATTAAAATCAATTGTAGCTTACCACTTGTTCGATAAGATTCCAATCCACTAACGCATCAGGGTTGTTGACGTATTGCCTGTAATCACCGGACTCGTTGACGATAAACTGACAGCTGTAACAAAAACGATTTAAGATTCAACCGATGACTTCATCGCAATCACCCTCACTTCGCCTGCAGGAAATGCTCCTTGTTGTACTTATGCTTCTTGGTGGCCAAAGACAGCTTCGCCCCCTTCGCGCCCCCGTCCCTCCAACGCTCGTTGCCCTTAGGGGTATAGTAATTAAAATTCAAAAGGTGATTCAGGCTCTGCTTTTTGCTGCCCGGCACGAAAACTGAACCCAGTTCGGCTTCGTCGACGTCCTCTACCCGGGCCAGCTCGTTTTTGTCCACGGGACACCCGTTTCCCCTCGATTTAGGTCTCTTGTCCAGAGCCTTGATCTTCTGCGGTTGAGGTTTACGGGAGGGTTCACTTTTCGTGGGAGGAGGGGCGGAGCCGGGCGGCTCCCGACGACGGGTCCCACGGGGCCACTGTCTCGCATTTGGACCATCTGAGGCGGATATAAATATAGTTACGGGTGAAGCAGTAATGGTGAGTCGAGAGAGGGGCCATGCCTAGTCGCAAACCTAGACAATGAAGTAGTAGTTCTTTGGAGGTAAAAGTATGTTTGATATTCGTTGAGACTTTAACTGATTTCAAGTACCATTTTTTCGTGAAATAAAGGGGCTTTCGCAAACGTTTGAGTATTGGAGTATGGAGTCAAAGTGAATGGACTTTTGCGATAAGACTGTTATTACAGCAACGCTTCGATGAAAGTTAACATTCTAAATTTGTACCAAATATGAATAAAGCTAACTCGAATCCTTTTCAACAAATCTGGTGTTCCTTTAGCCTTGCGGCTAGGCATGACTGTTTAAACAATGACAGGAGGGATGACCCATTAGAGTGCACTCATCAGGTCACTTTTCTGTAACTGTTCCTTTGGAACAATGATTACAAAATTTATTTAGAAATTAGAAAGATAAATTGAATACACGTCACACCTGATAAGTTTATGGTGGATGCGCAGAATTCTCACAACGTCTACAGATTTTGACTATCTTTTGGAACAAAGCCTTCTTAATTTCAATTTTTGAAAAATGTGTTTGCACAACAATGGGTCCTGTCACTCCACGGCAACAGACTCGGGCCAATGAAACGTGTCGATTTCCTCACCTTACCGAATCCGACCCGTTTCATTGGCCGGACCCCGGGACTCGTCAAAAAAATGGCGTCATCCCTCAACCTTGACACCTAATACGCACCTTTCTTCGTATCAACAGCCGAGCCCCTGGCGACAGACAAATTTCGACTCGTTTTCCTCTCCATTTTCCCCTCTCGACGACTTAGCTAGGTTACAGCGGGAGTTCGCCCCTCCGCAAGGAGTGCTGACGACGTGCAACTTCAGGGCAGACATTTTAAAAAGCCATGTTCAAAGTGGACCACGGGAAAAACCGAAAAAATCGCGAACCAACGACGCGACCGATCCGGGAAAGGCTGGAGAGTGCTTACGGGACGCGGGAAAATTGATTTTCCGGGAGCAGGAGACTCCCCCTCGTCGAGGACGACGAAAATTTAACGCGAAACACTCGTGATGTTCGTCGCAGGAATGGCGACGGGAAATACGACAATACGACGGAGTTGCCGAAAAATGTCGTCGTGACGGCGTAGGGGGCGCTCGATGCGAATGCGTCGCCGAGGCACGGGACATCAAAGTGTTTGAACTCCGAACGGACGTTACTCGATTAATACCCCGAACTTCGCGTTTTCCCGTAAAATTAACGACGTAAGTTACGTTTGTTGTCAACATACTCGAACGACTGGGTCGTTTATGCGGTCTTAACACTGCCACGTTCCGTTGAGGTTAACGCGGAAATATTTAACGTCCCGTGCTAGCTGTCAGGTGGGAATATGGCGAGTGACTCATTTGTATGCAAGAATGCGTGCTGCATTGTATCGTACTCGTATGTGTGCGCGTATTAATCAGTTCTAATAAGTATTTTGAGACGTTTGATCGGCGCTCGATTTTATCTCGCTGCATATTCGGGAGTGTTCCATTCGGTCGAAGGTGGCGTCATGTCGTCTCATGTGCTCCATTTCTTAGGAGAGTTCAATGTGTTTGTTTAGCTTGTTATTTAACGCTGTTACCGTCCTGGAAGTATGGAATCGATTAGGAAATGGTTGTACAAACCGAAGGTAAGCGACAGTTAACTGGTCGTCGAGTTAAGGTTGTAGTTTATTTATTATCTGATTATGGTGTGTGTACGCGGGCATGTCTCTCCATTGTTTTTTGATACTTTGTCGCTTGAAATGTTGGACGTTTTGTTATTGGGGTGGTACAATAACATTGCTTGTGTACTTGAAATTTCGTTGTTACCATCTTTTCGCTAACAAGGTTTCGCTTTCTAAATACGTGACGTCACCCTTATACAGGGCGATATTCAATAACGACCCACATAGAATTTATAAATAATTAGCGCCACGATGTTACGAAACTTATCGGAAAGTATAACAGTTCCCGATTGGGGTAAACAAAAAATCTTGGCCGATTTGTAAAAGCGGATCAAACTTCACATAATTTGATTATAATAATTATAAAGTGTAATTGGTTCTCATTTCATGTACAATAAAGATTAGAAAGTGTTGCTTGTTTTTTATGTATTTTGTGGGTGCTTTCACTTTTGTTTATCAACATAATGTTGTTTACTTCACAGTGATAACGAATTGAGTATACATTGAAAGAGTCGATCCGTTCAAAACTCTGAAGTAACTAACCCTTAGGGCTCCGAATTGAACTTTTCCAAAAATTCCTGTTTTTGCATTCCAATTGGTTCAAATGTAACACCACCTCCCTGTTTGATATTACATACATAATTTCTAATATACTGATCTTAAGCCTAACATTTCCCCATTATACGTCTTATTTCTGTTTCCAGAGGGACGATAAATCTCTCCTCGCTCAATTCTTCTACGCCGACGAGGACCTGAACCTCGTCGCTAACGAGCTGGACAGCTTCGATGGTCGCAAGGACCCGGAGAGATGTACGACGTTGGTGAATCAGCTGAGGCAGGCCCAGGATAAGGTCCTGACGATAACCAATGCGATAATGGAGGTACTGATAGGGGACGAGAGGGCTGACCGGGATTTCCGCGTCAAGTTCCCGGAGGACGTGTTGCAGGAGAATCTCGCCGGGCAGCTCTGGTTCGGGGCTGAGGTAAATTCGAGCGAGTAAAGGCGGAAACAGACTATAGTCACGTCACGTGAGCTCACATGCTGTCACGTTAACTCACGTCACGGATAAAAAGTGCGGAGTAATATTTCACATGGTATTTAAATGTATTAGAACCAGACTGAGGGTACGTCAAAGTGACGTGAGTTAACGTGACAGCACGTGAACTCACGTGACGTGACGATAGTCTGTTTCCGCCTTTATAGTGGAAAATTGTTGTGACGTTTCGTTTTTAGTGTCTCGCCGCAGGCTCCTCGATAATGAACAGAGAGGCGGAGAGCACGACGATGCGTCCCCTGGCGAAGGCCGTCACGAAGAGCCTGGAGAACGTCCGGAACCTACTGCGGGACGCCTGCCTCAGGAACAACACCCCGAACGGTCCAATCAAATTGGACTCCAACGAATTAGTCACGGAAATGTTACTAGAGAGCCTCAAGATTTTTGACAGGTTGGTGTTGTACCATGGAAATATAATACACTCTGGAATGCCGATCAGTTCTGAACAATAAGGCAAATTGACCTACTTCTAGTTCTGAGTTTTTGCAGTAAATAGTGTATTAAGGGGTGTATTTCGCCGTGTCATCAGGGCTTGATTTTTCATAGTCGAAAAAGAACATTTAACAAATGTAAGAGATATTTTGAAAAAGGTGTTTGTAGCTCAGCAGGGATTTCATATCAGTTCATATCCCTGCTGAGCTACAAACACCTTTTTCAAAATATCTCTTACATTTGTTACATATACCTTGTCCTATGATTTCATTCGAGAACTTCCATCTAGAAAAAGAACATTGTTTGTATATTCTTTTTACTCTTAAGGTGCGTATTCACAGATGACACTAAGGAACAAGGAAGCCTTGAAGGTTGCCTTTAACGATATATGTGTTTCATAGTCCAAATCCTGAGGCTTCCTTTAAATGGCGCATGTGCAATAAGTAAAAGTCGCTCCCATTATTGAAGGGAGCTATTAGTATCCCTTTAGGACGGTTTTCTAACCTCAAACGTAGTGTATAGGCACCGTTATTATTAGGGACTAGGACTTATCCCATGGCAACTGTTTCCACACTACTTTTTTCTTATGAGAATTAACATGGAGAACATATTCAAGCAGTTGGTAATCTTAATTATACATCCTTTTTTAATACACTCGGACTTCATTCTGAAGATAGTGAACATTGCAGGTTGTTCGCCGAGTTCGAATTAGCCTACGTCAGCGCTATGGTCCCAGTGAAAACGACGCAGGAGTACGAACTCCAAGAGATGATCGGGGTGCTCTTCTCCGAGACGCTACAGAGATCGCTCAAGATGAAATTATTGACCCAGGACCTGGTGGACGATTGCGATCCAGCCCTGATGTTCACCATACCGCGTCTGGCGATAGTGAGCGGTCTGTTGATCTTCCCGAACGGTCCGTTGTGCATTGACAAACCCGTCGAGGACATGAGCGAGATGTTCAGACCGTTCAGGACCTTGTTACGTAAGATACGCGAGTTGTTGTGGACGTTGGATAAGAAGGAGTTGTACATGTTGGAGAAGCTCCTTTGTGATAATGAGGAGTTGAAGGGCGTCGAGGTCGTCAGTGATTTCAGCGTGAACGACGAGTTCATCGACGGTTTCTACGCCGATTTCGGGAGGAGGGAGGAGAACGCGGGTTTCGCGACGCGCAACGACGACGCTCGTACCTCCGAGGCGGAAAAGGAGATCGTCGTATCGGTACTACCACATGAAATAAGTGTTCAAAGTGTACATAACGTAGAGATCCCGTCGACGTCGAGCACGTTGCTCCCCCCGAACGTACATAAAATCATCGCGTTGAACTCCAACGCGTTGAATACCAGCGGTTCCCCGTCGGAAGACTCGATTGAGTTGATCTCGGTGGCGGCCGCGACGCTCAGCTCGATCCTGTCGATCCCGGAGAACGATTCCGGGATCTGTACGGAGACGACCAGCCTGGACAGGTCGCCCAGTCCGAAGGTGTGCAGCTGCCCGGGGAACTCCTCTTCCATCGTGTGTAAGTGCTCGTCGACGTCGTCCAGGATGATCCCGAAGTCGACTTTCCCGTCCAGGAAGAAGTCCGGTAGGGACGCGATGGAGGAGGAGTTTTCAGGATCGGAGAGCTCGGAGGCTTCATTGTCGAGTAGTACGTGCGACATGGAGATAGCGATGGCAGTGCAGGAGGCTGGCGCTAGTCAAGTCAGGGCGAAGTATAGGTGAGTGGGAGAAGTCCATGGAGATTTGAGGTGGTTAGAAAACAAAATGTAAATTGTTTTAGAAAGAGTTTTATTTGGAAATTTAGGGAGTTATGGTGGTGTTCAAAAATGGTACTCCAATGTTTCTTAACTAAGTCGGTATTTTTCTTAAGTTAGAGGTGATATTCCATGGGCCCACAGATTGCCCTTTTAATCAAATAATGGTAAGATAGTAGACAATCGACTGTTAAACGGTAATCGACTTGGAGAAGGTGTATTTTGTATTTGTATTTATTTAATCAAGTACATATAGCATATTAATGCATGATATCGAAAGATACATGTGATTAAGATCCGTAAAAGGTCATTTTTATCATTATCCGATCATTTATATCATTCGTCATAATTTTTTAGTCGAAATCGTAACATAACCTATTATTACTGCACTCGTTGACCGATGCTACTTTGTTTCAGTGATCCAAGAACAAATCTATGAGATTATATAGCTAATCAAACTCTTAGGATGCAAAAATTAATTATCTTATTGCCGCAATTGTTATTGTAATAGTAATAAGCAATGGTATGCACAGTAAATATTAACGTCTAGCTGTGTGCTGCCGCCGTCTCTCTTTCAGCCGACAGAGAGATGCGTCAGAAGCCAAACGCCGAGGCCGACGGTACCTCACTATCGCTTGTTCTCGCTCTCGCTTCCACGCATGGGTCTGGCGTAACGTTACAATGTTTATAAGACGTATTTCACGTCAAACAATTTTGGAAATAAGAACGTGATGTAACGTTACGTGAGGATTTTCGAATAACCATTTTACCCCCTTAGACTCCTAAGACGAACCTTTACCTGAGTATCGTTTCTGAATACCACTACTGTGAGTCTGTACTGTCCTATATTGAAATTCGAATGATCTTTTCCATGCGAAGATCGAGCGAGGACCTCCTGCACCGCCTCTTCGTCTGCATCGCCGGCGTGGCCGATCAGCTCCAGACGAACTTCGCCTGCGATCTGCGCAACATACTCAAGTCGGTTTTCCTCATGAACTCCTCGACGACGACTTCCGCCGTCGTCGAGGAGCCGGCGGCCCCCAAGTCCCTCGACTCGCCGACCCTCGAGGCGTCGATCGAGTACCATCCGTCTGCCGCCGACGTCATAGAGACCAACGAGTTCTCCGTCGATCCGAACATCCTCGCCCAGGAGGCGCTCTTCGACACCAACGTCTACTTCCACCTCGAGCAGGACTGCCCCCAGATGGAGTCGTACACGAATTACCCGAGGGAGGCGAGGGCCCCGCCGTACCCCTCGAGACCTCCGATGTGGATACCGGACATCGAGGCGCCCAAGTGTATGAGTTGCGGTGTTAATTTCACGGTGGTGAAGAGGAGGCACCATTGCAGGAACTGCGGGAAGGTGTTCTGCGCCCGGTGCTCCTCCAACAGCATCCCGCTGCCGAGGTACGGCCACAGTAAACCCGTTCGGGTTTGTAACAAGTGTTTCGTTTTTAATTTGACGCCTTTTACCGTGTGAGATTAGGTATGTGTAAGAAGGTATGTATATAAGGGTAAGTTTCCTACGTACTTAACGGTATGGTCCTGTTGGGATGGAAACGGTCTGTCCGACCGTTTTGAATTTCTTAGGAGCTACGAATGTGTTTAATCCTAATTTTAAAAATTGACCGAAAGTCATGTTTTAATCCGCTGAGGAGAAATTTTAAGTGACGAATTAAGAGTGATTTTATTATGGAAAATCAGTCATTGGCCATGTTTTTAAAGTGTACCAACCGTTCGAACACGTGTGTTCGAACAGTCAACTGAACTTGATAGATTGATTATAATGTATTTCTATGTTCCGGCGCTAAAATGACAGCTATTCTAGCACTAAACTGGTAGAAAACGGTGCTTTAATGAGGCTTATTAAAGCATTGTTTTTGGTAATTTTTTTGTTGGGTTGGTAACAAGATATTCTTTAAATCCATTAAATTAAATTTGAAAATGGTGTGAAAATTGACAGATGTCTAGGAAACAGCAGTAATACCAACTTAAATGTCACGATAAAAAAATTCCCCAGATAAGAAATTTTAAATTATTATTTAAACATAAATAAAAATGAAATGGAAGCCGGAACATAGAAAATGTTGAAAAATACTCGTTGCAGAAGACATTCCAAGCCCTCGTCTGTTCTAAAACTCGCCGCAATCTCGGGCTTGGAATATGACGTCTTCTGCAACTTATGCTTTAAATTACTATTACTTGTTTTGTTCACTTCCCCAATTATAGTTTCTTTTGGAGTATAATTTTTAACTTAATTTACAAAACGTCCAATACATTATCCCATGTTCTATCATTTTCTTGTCCTGTCATCCCCGTCTCAGGAACTGGTGCATGAAAATTGTGTTGGAACAAACTTGATACTCTTAAAACACACGGCCATCGTTTCTGGTAATGGTGTTCGATCCGACTAGAGATAGAGAGAAGGTTCTCTTCCAGTTTCTCAAGTGTTGACCTAAAAGTATAATGCTACTTTTAATTTTCAAATGGGTGCCGGTAAACGACTTGATTTTATCGCCAACGGACTATACTGCCGCTATTTCACTATTGTATAAGCTTATGTACATTTAGGATAATAGGTACCTAATATTTTTATTAAATGAAATCTTAGCGAAATTTTATATACATTTAACATTTTAGATGTGGTCTCTGTGTCTGTTTAAAAATTTCAAAAAAAAAACAATACGAAAACTTAAGCATTTTGCCTTACTATTGTTAAAAACAGCTAGGAGTAAGGAAAACTTTGATAATTTTTTTTAAAGGTTGTATCGTGTTCCACAAGAGAAGAATTCAATCTTATGTACGACTGATCTATACTAGTTAAATTCTTAATTAACGTGGGGATTACGAAAACTATAAAAATATTTCTTATGTTATCAGTCTTAACGCCTCCTTCGACTCTCTTGAGTCCATCCTTGTTTCCCTTCCGAGAGTTATTACTTTAGAGAATTTAAACCTGATTAATGTAATCACTCTCGAATAGCGAATAGCTTTTAATTTATTGTACTGAAATATTTTGTGATAAACGTGTATATTATTTTTATTTATATGGTTTACGGGATTACTGACAGTCTCTTCAATAAAAATTATTTTTCATTGAGAACGATTGTTTATTTCGTGACTATAGTAAATCCACCGAGAAGAAAACTTCCATGAAACACAAACGTCGAAATTCAAAGCGCGCGACCATCTAGCAAATTAGTACAGGGTCGCATTAAGAATGATCGCCTTGATTATAATTTATCTTTTACTAAGGATGTTCATTTCTTTCTTTTCTGTATAATAATAGAGATACGTTAAACCATCAACTAAAAGTCCACTACCACCGTCAACGACTTTCCTGAACAACCATACATCAGACAACTAAACTTTTTAATTTTCTGAACCGACTCTGTACATGAACAATTCCCGCCAAAAGTTTTATGACTTTTCCACCAATAGCAAACGACGTGTATTAGGTGTTGTCTAACTTTACTACCTTTTCTCGTTTCATGGTGTTTTCTTCTCAGTGGATTTACTATGGCTTCATCATCGATGTTTCCTGCGTGTTTCTCTTAGAACGAACATGGGAGTTTACTACGATTCTTCGAGGTGTAATGAAACGATGCTGAGAAAAAATAAATTTATGGAATGTTAATCACAAAACAAAAAAAACACGAAAAAAACTAACACATACAGAGCGAGTACACGTAATTTTCCTTTACACACCTTTACACGATAAGAAGCGAATAAAATAAAAGGGTTCACAGTGTCTGTGTATATCTGTGTGTGTGTGTGTGTGTTCAGTTGGTCGCCTGTCCGTCGGCCTGCTGGAACTTCCTCAGCCTCCTCCTCCTGATCTCCTCCTCTTCGGGAGTCTCCCTCCTGCTGGGCGCGACCTCCTCCTGCTCCTCGGCCTCCTTCGACGTGCCGGGCTTGTCGAGGCTCTCCGGACTGCTCGGGCTCGTCGCCGTGTTCAACGTCGGCGTCACCTTCGCCACCTTGGGGGACTCGCCGGTGATGTTGTTGAAGGAGCTCGTGTTGTTCCTCGGAGGCGGCGCCGTCTGCTGCGTGACGGCCGTCAGGGTCGTGTACTGCTGCATCATGACCATCGCCGTGTCGAGTAAGATCTGAAAATTTATTAACGTTAGAGCTCGGGAAATTTGTTATTTGCCTTTTTGATCATACGATCTTATAATTATTTACAAATTTTACAATTTTGTGTTTGTACATATACGGAGCTTTTCTATTGAAACGCCTGTCCCGAAATCAACAAGAGCAAAAGAGAAACTAATAGTGGTTCGTTAGTATGACAGAGAAGGAAGTTTTGCAACGTTGCCGGCCGCAGCCCAATTCCAGGCACTTCCAGGAAATTTAAGTGCATTGCAACCACGCATACGAACAAAATTCGGGTACAGGAATTAAAAAACGCACTTTATAAAACGAGTATTTGCAGCATTATTGCCGCTTTTCGCATCTCAAACGCCCATCTGTCTTTGTTATTCCAATCTCCTTACTGCAAACTTCTTCCTTTCATAATTATATTGTTTAACCATTTCTTTCGTGGTCTACCTCCTTTACTCCATGTGCCGGAGTCCACTTCCATACTTTTTTCAATATTCTTTCGTCATTCATTCGGCATAAGTTGTATATTGTTTAGCGAATTGATAATCGCATTGAGCAAACGTGAAAAGGTTAATGTAATTGTATAACTAAAGTACGGATTGTTGATGTAAGTACAGTTACATATTACCGTAATGTGACGATGAACTCGCGTCAGTAAGGTCAGTTTTGCTATTAAAGGATGTAAGATAACATTAAACAAAAGAGTAATGTACCTTCGATGTCATCTAGTCAATTGAATATTGTATAAAAGTTTCCGATAATTGCAATAAATCAGTATACCTAGTATGCTCACTAAACGAAGGTGTATAGTTTGGACTTAACAACACCTTAACAAATTCTCACGATACGTCTTGAGAGTTTACTTCGGAAATTACGTAACACCCTGTCTCCATTTTACAAGTGATCTACAGCCTTACAACCTGTAGATAAGACTCAGCACTTCAGCCACTCAACGAAGCTACAAGAACATAAGCTTCTACATACTGTCCAGCTGTACCACCTTCGTTCAGCACTTTATGGCGAGCTCTGATTGTTACAGATCGCAACGTTTCGGGTGAACTCATCATTAATCCGTTACTCACTTGTATGTTCCTCAAGCACTGGATCCTCGCCTCGACGTTCTCCCTCTCGTTACCCTCCATCCTCTGCAGTTCCTCCATGGAGAGCGTGGCGAGGTTCCTCGGTGGCATGGGGGGCGGCGGCATCATGAACATCGGCAACATCGGAGGCGGGAACACCCAATTCTGCGCCCCGATCTGCTCCTGGTTCGGCCTAGCCTGCTGCTGCTGTTGCTGCTGCTGCTGCTGCTCCTGTCCCTGATTGGCCTGGTTCCACTGCGGGATCAGGAACGGCGCCTGCGCCTGCTGAGGCGGTTGCGCGTTGTTGTTCTGCGCATGCGCCGCAGCGGGCGCCCCCCTCCTGTTCCCGGACTCGTTGGTCGGGTCGCGCAGGATGTTCAGGCGGCACGTCGGGCACGTCTGCTGCCTCTGGAACCAGCTCCGCAGGCAGGCCGTGTGGAAGATGTGATTGCAGGGCAGCTTCTTCGAGGCGCTCACCATCTCCTCGCGGCATATGATGCACACGTTGTCCGCCATTTGTAGTTCCTCGGGTGTCGCGTCCGGATACAGGGTGTTCATGTTGTGGATGGCGCGACGGGACAGGATCACGTCCGAGAGGGCCTTCTTGAAATGGCGGACGGTGTAGTACATCGGACGGAACGCGAACAACGGTAGGGTGTAGATGCGCACCATTATTACGACAAAGGCGAGGTACAGGATTACCTGAAAACCAAATGGGATTAACGGGCAAGGTTTGATTTATCTTGCTATAGTAAGTAGTGTAGTGTAATATTAGTGTGATAGTGTTTATTGGGGTTTCAATGTTGGATTTAGCTAGTTATTAACTAGCTAACAGATTAATTCCAACATCACTGGAGTTACCACTAACATCTACGGTTCAACCGTCCTCACCTTTATCAGCCCCATCACCAGCTCGGTGTACAGAAGGAACACGGCCTTGTTGTCCCAAGGGGGCGCGTCGCCGTTGAGATCGATGCTATGCAACGCGTACTTGACGGCTACGTTGGCGGCAACGGTCAGCAAGATGGCGTACTCGAAGCCGAAGACGAGCTGTACCGAGGCGCCCCGCTCGACGGTCGCCTCGTATGCGTGTCGGACGAGGTGGACGTCCAACGAGGCGAGCAGGACGAGGAGGGAGAGGCATCGCAGGTGGAAGAGGCGGCCGATCACCGGGCTACGCTCCATCTGAGGACATTAGGAAAAGGTAAACGCTCGGTCATCACAAAATCGGATCGAGCTTACGTAGTCGACTCGATCCTCCGCTAACCAGTGGAACGATTTCAGGAACAGCAGCAGGGTGAACAGGGCGACGAACTTCGGGTTGAAATCGTCACGGAAAACTGTGAAGGCGAGGCAGGTCTCCGTGATGGCGTACCAGGAACGTTCCATGAGATGCTAGGGACGGAGAGGCATTAGATCGTGACCAACAGACATGAGTTTAGCTACTCACTTCGAATTCTGTCGTCCTTAACTGGCCGAAGAACACTTTCTTCATCAGCTTGCCGAGTATCCAGACCAGGATGAAGGCTTGTATGTAGATCACCTAGAAATCAAGTTTCATTAGAAAGGTATGAACCTAAATCCAGAATGATCCAAGCAAACTTAACGACAGACAAAATGTTCTGGTATATAACTGAGAAACTCGAAGAGGAATATTACACTGTTCCAACATATCAAATCCACTGTGGATTTCTATAACCGTTTCGGTGTGAGTTAAGAGTGATTCGGAGAGTCCGTTTTTGACCTCAATTGAGGTAAACTCTACGGATATTCGGTAAGGAAGTGAGGGGCACTTCTGGGCGTCGCTTTTCTATTATTTCATCTACGTAAGTGTGGAATGTGTGTGAGGATAATAAATAGAACTCCTCACCGCCATACTGAGATTAGATTTGGTGATGTAAACAACCGAAGGGTAGAACTGCCTCTTCTGGTAGTAAGCGTTGGCGATCACTACGGCCGTCAACGATAACGTCAGGAAGGATATCGTTAGTGTCTTCATCGTGAAAATGTGAACGAGACGATTTTCTGGAAACTTCTGCCCTTTCCGCTGTCAACTTACGCCATATTTAATTCTGTCACTAACGTCAGTACTGACTGTCAGTTGTCACCATTCAAATAAATAAACAACTTCACGTTTACGTGGCGTTCGCTGACAGGGCCTCGTTAAAACCCTCAAGAGTCGATTGATAGTGATTAGATTTATTTTTGTACTTATTGCGTTGACTGAAGAGGAACCGTCCTCAATCCACGGCTGATTGGCATAAACATGGCATGGAACGTTTTTTGTATGTTGTATGTCACTGGTTGCCTATACAAAATTGGCCCAAAGCGGGTCCTTCTTATAGCCGCTTTTACAGTCATGGAATGGAATGTGCAAGAAATTGCAGCAAGGGCTTGCAAGGTCAAATTCTTGCATGAAATAAAATTTGTCAGTCGTTTTACAGTTGTGCAAGAATAGGCAACTCACTTTGTATTGCAACATGTGTACCAACACCAACGATTATAGACTACTACCAGGATTGCTCAGTTCGCCGAATCTGCCTGCCAAAAATTCTGACGTCACCACCGGTGCTGGACAGAAGATAGAGATTTATTCATTTTACTGTAGTAAACAGTAAGATTTATCATTGTAAACTGTACGGTTTACGTACGTACTCTACGTAATCCATATTTACGTACGATATCCACATCACGTCTTCCACAGATCAACACGTAAACGTACTTCAGCATCGGTGGTGACGTCACAAAACTGTCCAACATTGCTCAAATGTAAGTGAGCAATCCTGGTTAGTCTATAATCGTTGTAGCGTTGTACCAACACTACCAACGTATTGAAGTCAGGTCTAAAGTCATTCTAAAGTCTACCATAGTGCATATATACATGTTCTGTGGTTAACAGTATGTACGACGTTTCGTTCCGTGGAACTAATGGAATACGCCTACGTGATGTGACAAGAGCGCGTGTGCGTGTGTTTACGTGATCCGTACGTTCTGTGCATCGAAGGTGGTTTTTCCAGCGAAACATCCAGCGGGGAGTCAATGGGGACATGGGGAGTAAGTTACGATCGTAGGGTTTCGCATGCACACGTCAATAGATGAATATCAGGGACGTTACGACGATTCAGCGCCGTCCCGTTTCGAACGCTTCGAACTTCCCGCCCCGGAAGCGTCGGTCACGTGCGCGTCCCGGCGTGCGCGATACGTCAGACCTGGCTGGCATTTAATGCGCGCAGTACCGGTTTTTCGGCTCTCCGACCGCACTCTTTCTCTCTCTTTCCCCCAAGCTCTCGCCACTACTCCGGTCGTACATAATTTCCACGCGTGTAGAGCGTCGCATCATCGACCATCGACGTACCCATAGTCGGATGTGGCAGGAGCCCCGTGCACACCACGACGACGAAGACTCCGCCGAAGGACCGAGCGGTTAGGTGAGTGTACGTACGGCCGCCTCGTGTGCCGATCGTCGCTGTAGTCGTCACCCTTTTCCGTTCCCGTTATCCCGCATCGGCCCCCGGGACAAAGGGGACTCGCTCCGGAAGTTCCTGTTCGAACACGTGGGCACTGGTCCAAGATGGGGCCCCGCGGGGGATCGCCCCTCGGGCGGATCGGCTGTTTATAGGTCAAGCCTCGTGTGCGTGCTCGTGTTGGTTATGTTTTGCATGTTTCAACTTGCAGATGCCTGAGTCACTTTACGAAGGTTGCATAATTTATTCCACTCTTTCATAACTGAAAGCCGCGCGTTTTTCCCTCGAAGCTTTCAAGTCTTTCGACGCGATCCAGATTTTTGAACATTAAGGAAGTTTTAAGCGACCCCATCTCAAGTAACTTAACGTTCCCTTCATTACAAAACTGTAACCTGTGATCCTGAACTTCACGCAATTCCAGTATGTCTTACTTGAAATCGTCTTTCTCTGAAATGTATCAAAGCATAACCCTTCTCTATCCGATGCAGCTGCTTTCTATCCAACACCTCATAACCAGTTCAGATTTCCAAAATATGTCTCCTTCTTATTCGGACTATGATACGTCTCAGGCTTGCATCGTCAAGCATTCCAGATACCTCGACCGAACCTCACCATCGTATTGCCTCGATGACTTGTTTGTTTATTCCCAATGAACTCTAGAGACCCCTCGACTTAGTTAAGTTTTTTAAACTGTAATCACTCGATCAACACGTGGCATAACTGAGTCGTTTGCTTCAGTTTCACTAAATGAAGAAGCAATCAAACTTGCGTAAGTTAACATCGTTAAATATTACGGAGCTCGATTATGGATCGATCGAACCTCAGGATTGGTTCATCACCTTGTGCTGGTGACGATCGACTCTTGATGGTCTGATCGAAATTTGACAGCTTCTGAACTTTTCATAAAGTTTACTTCAGAAATTCAATTTTAGCATTGTCTCATTAAATTTTACGGGGCCGACTTAAAACTCGGTCTCACCTCACTATTGTCTTATTCGGGAAACATGTTTGTCATATTAGTTCGAGTCCCATTACGGATCGATCAAACCTCAGGATTGTCTTGTCATGGTGATGGTTTTGTCGAGTCACAATGGTCTAATTAGAGCATAGCACTCGGTCATAGCTCGGTCGTTCTAAAAATTAGTTTTAAAATAAAGTTTAAAATAGTATATGAAAGTATGAGTGGATATTGAGCTCTTTCAAACACGCGCGAGTTTTCGGCACGACGGCGTAGCCGGAGTGCTCGAAATACAGCAAGTGCTTGAAAGAGCAGTTATCCACGAATACTTTACGCGATTTTTTTTTATTGGTACCATTTTTTATACCAAAACCAAATGCATACCCAATATGATTAATTTGAATGACACTCGGGACGCTTCGTGACGTCCCGTCGCACGTCGTGCAACCAATCGGCTTGTCCGGCTACGGCCAAAAACGCTCTGTTATTGGTTGATATGGCCGTTGTTGATACGTTTCCATGGCGACTTTAAAACACGCGCGTGCGAAAAAGCCCGATTTACGCACGCCAAAGCATGTTTTAAATAGGCAAAATAGCGTACCAATAAAAGGAGTTTTAAACTATTGTAAGGTGATCTGTGGTTGTAGTCTTGTCAACTCGTAACGGTCTGATCGAAGTTTGATATGGCTTCTGAACGTTCCTTGAAGTATACTTCAGAAATTCAATTTTAGCATTTTACAGGGCTCGGTTAAAATTGGGGTAGGCTTCATTATTGCATTGTCTAGGAAACTGGTTTGTCCGATGATGGTCGGATCATAGTATCCTGTTCAATACATTCAATATCACATTTGACAGGTCAAAATTAGTTGAGATGCTTAAGAAAACTACACTTTTATTTAAGTTTTGAACTAGTTTGTTTGCCTTTTACAAGACATTTTCCTAAGGAGCTCTGCTTCCGGATATAACTGCAAAGTGCCCGGATAAAGCGTGCCTCAATTTTCCCTCTTTCCCATCTAAAGTTATCAACGGCACTTTGGTCTGAGAGGTGTCACGTTATGACATATCATCGAATTGTCACGTTCAAGTGAACTTGTCAATTTGGGAATGTTCTTTTGAACGGGTCTGACGAGCCCCGTTTAGTTTGCAGATAGAGGAGACGAAGAGGAGTAGAAGAGGAAGATGAGTTCCGGAAGCATCTGTTACAAGTGCAACCAGCCCGGCCACTTCGCTAGGGAGTGCTCACAGCCGGGAGGCGGCAGAGACATGGGCGGCCGCGGAGGTTACAACAGGAGCCGCGAGAAGTGCCACAAGTGCAACAAAGTGAGACCAAACAGATTGATAATGCCCAAAAGGGATCCATCATAAGGTCATTTGATGGTAGTGTTAGGCGGTTTTTGGCTATGATCAGGTCGAGAGATGTTGGTCCCATTTGGTCAACTCTCGTCAGTTACGGTTTTGGGTCAAATGACGAAATGCGAAGACAGATCAGGTAACCTAACTGTCAATAAATGGATTTCAAACAAAAATGGAAGCAGAACAGCTTTGTATTTTAATTGTTTTTATGTTTAGTCGGGTAGTATTTCGTTGAGATCATTGAAGAAACTTGACACTTATGACATTGGAAAATGATTGATAAAACTTACATATAGAAACGAATCGTAGTAGTCCAGTCATCTTACGCCACATTAGGTGAATATCTCTGAAAATCGACATACCCAGTATATTAATACCTAAAAGCTTCTATTTTGGCAGCCTAAAACTTTACTCAAAATTCACATATAATTGGATGGCCGCAAGTTTTAAAGTCGGAGGTCAAAAGTCACAAAAATCGATTATTTCTTCATTTTTTGCAAATATCTCGTTTTCTATGGGTTTTACGCTATTTATATTTATTATCATGGTAATCATGGTATTACATGGTAATCCCACTTTTAATAAATTAGTAGTATATGGTAATATAATAATAATCCCACTTCTGATAAATTATGTAGTATAAGACTAAAACACAGGGGCAGGCCTTTTTAAAACTATAACGTCTCCCTTTGTCTTTCGCTCCGGCTAAATCACCCTCTTGAGATGTGTTCAGATAAAATTCTACTTTTAGAAAGGAATCTTGGCCGCCTAGCTCATATTCGAAAAGCAGAAACAATGAAAGGCGAACAGGTAGAAAATAATAGATAAATAAAATCAATCTTACACTTGAATCACTTATATTGTAGTTGGTTCGATGAAAGTAATTAATATTCAATATAACATATCTGTGGAACATGAAACGGAAATGAAGTAGTACAAATCTTAATCTGATTTTTGTATTGTTAGCAATAGGAGGGGCAAGGAAAATTGCATGTCCATATTTTGTATCTGTCGTGTCTGATCCGTGGTGTATTTTCCCGTCAGGTGGGTCACTTCGCGCGCGAATGCAAGGAGGACTCTGCCCGCTGCTACCGTTGCTGCGGCGAGGGTCACTTCGCGAAAGACTGCCTGCAGAGCCCGGACATGCCGTCCTGCTACAACTGCCGGAAGCCGGGCCACATCGCACGCAGCTGCCCCGAGTCGGGCGACACGTGCCACAGCTGCCAGCAGCCGGGGCACATCTCGAGGAACTGTCCGGAGAACACTAAGACGTGCTTCCTGTGCCGCAAGCCGGGACACCTCAAGAGGGACTGCCAGGAGAGCGGCGACTACAGGAAGTAGCCGTAGTAGTAGTGTTATGGTGCTACTGTTTTTTTTTTAATTTTTTTATTACTTGGTTTGTTGTATTTTATCTATATATAAACTTTATTATCAAAAAAAAATAATGAATAATGATGATGATGATGATGATCATACCGATGATTTAATGATGACACGACATTGTTAAACGAGTGGAGACAGGATGTGGTTGGTTATTTTTTTATTAAACACTTTGAAGTACTACCCTTGGTACTGTTTTCTAAATTATTTTTTTCTCTTTCGGCAGCGGCAGAGCAGCAGAGGTCCCGGTTTTCGTTTTTGATAACAGTTTTACTTTTTTTCTTTTTCTCTTCAGCTACTTGGCGTGTATTTAAACATATGTATTTATTTTTAATTTTATTTCTGTTTCTAATTATGAAACTTATTAAAAAATAAATCAGTATGGAAAGAAATTATTTATCGACCTATGATTGACAATTGTAATTCATATGACATATTTCTACATCAATTAGGTTCGCTTCGATAAAACGCCACCAGGTAAGTAAGCGAATCGCCAATTCGAACTTCGTTCACCGTGGCCAATAATCTACTGTAATTTGTGAAGATACGACTTGACGCCTTCCGACATGTATCGGATGTTTTTTTTTAAATTTCACCTCATAGTAGGCTGTGGATAGTGTTTGTGAATACGCCTTACTAAAAAATGTCAAAATTGACATATCCCCACTTTTTTAATAAAAATTGAAACTGCTCCAATCAGTTACTAGTGTCTTGAAAAAGACAGCTTGGCTCTATTAATTAGGCGTAGATGAGAGCTGTCTTTTTCAAGACACTAGTAACTGATTGGAGCAGTTTCAATTTATATTAAGAAAGTGAGGTTATGTCAATTTTGACATTTTTTAGTAAGGCGCATTCACAAACACTATCCACAGCCTACTATGAGGTGAAATTAAAAAAAAAAAACACCCGATACTACAAAACGACATATTACAAAAATATTCTTATATATCGAAATTATTCATGGTGAAACTAAACCTTTAATCAATTGGTTGTTTACTGAATATGGCAGACAGTTCCTGTCCGTCAGATTTCGAAAAATAAGCTACAAAGTGCAAAATTATGTAATCCTAGAAATCTCCCTACTTCATTAGAATAGATGAATAGAAAAACATCTTTAAAAAGGATACACATTTAATATACTCTCCTGTACTGTTTAAAGGAGCCTTTGTAATTTTCATAAGAGTACTTATTAAATCGTAGCTATAAACCCTGTTGCCACACATATTTAATTCAATTCGACTAAACTCAATCCCACCAATCAAAAAAACATTTCTAGAGGCCCTAGAAAGGAAACCCAAAATGTAAACGGTTGTTACTTTTTTTTTTGTAATTTTTAAGACATCCAATGGCCAAAAATCTACTGTAATTCATGAAGATGTGTACAAAGACAAATACGGTTATTATACAAAAACCGGATTTGTCTTTGACAATGTGTTTCAAAATGATTGCCATCTAGTTGGCGTTAGAATTTCTGTGCATGTAATTTTTGATGTGCCGCGCTCTATTGATTTGAACGTATCTAATTCTGACAAGTGACACTTCGAACATTTATTGTGAAACTGGCAATCAGTACTGCTGGTAATTAACGGCCCTTTTCAGGGCCTAGACAAATACTCAGAATTCGTTTTCTTTTGACAGAGAAAAACCAGAAGTTAAAAGAGGTTATTTTGAGGTTATGTATAGCTAGTAGAAACTTCTATTTTCGCAAGGCGGGTTTTTTTTATTTTACATGGGAACTCCACAGCCGACTAGATGACAATCATTTTGAATACTACAAAACCGGCCTTACCCATATTCTTAATGTCAAAATTATGCATAATGAAACTAAATTTACTAAATTAACCTGGAATTGATTAGTTGGTTACTGAAGATCACAGAATGGGAATTCCTGTCTAAGGAAATTAGCTATGATATGCAAAAGTATAATCATAGAAATCTCCTTATACTTGATCAGAACAAATGGAGAGAAAGAAATGTCTTTAAAAGGATACACAGTCAATATACTCTTCTGTACTGTACATATAAGAGAGAGTACCATATGGAGCAGTTTATTAAACTAACATAAACCCTCCTTGCCACACATATTTAAAGAAACTCAAAATACAAAAATATAAACGGTTTATTACTCTTTTTTTTTGTAAATTTTACGATATCCAGTGAAAATCAAACTTTCTCCTAATAACCCCTAAGGTGTGTAATAATCCTTTCTAATGTAAACAAAATTCTAGATAATAAAAGATACAAATTAAATTATCCAATCTTACTCCACTAGAAGCCAGTCGATGCGTTGATACTTCACATCTATATACCGGATTAGAAAAATAGTCACTTTCAATAAATATTTAACTAGTAGTTTATACAATAAAATTATTCGAATAGATTTAAACAAATGACTGGCCTACAACTTTACAGAACACTCGAACTGAAGGCACATATACAAAATGGTAAAATATATAAGGTTCACAAGGGAAGGGAGGAATAATAAAAAATATCTATTGTACAAATAGGTTAGGTTAAAACTCGGAACAATTCTGGCGAATCGATCAATAAAATAGGGACGACCGTCGACAAGTAAAACATATTTAAAACCAAATTCCGCTCGATATCAAAACACTATCCAAACTCAAAATTTCGAGTAGGTCACCACCGTTCCCGTCTAAAATTGCCTTGAAAGTAAAATCGATCACGATCCCTACGAAGCGGTCGTTGTACACTCCTCAGTCTTTATCCTTTTCGGCGAGTTGAGCGGCGGCGAGGACGACCTCTTGCTGCTCGGCTTTTTGAACTTCACTATGATCAACGTCATGTTATCGTTCCCCTCGTGGAGGTAACGGGAGGTGCCCAAGCACTGGTCGAGGAGCTAAAAAGATATATAATATGTGTATACAGTGCTCGAGTATATGTTTAAATTTGTAGATCTGGAAAATCTTAGTATCAATATAATGGGAGAAAACCTTACACACTGGATGACATAATCTTCATAACGGATCATATTGCTCATGTTGCAAGGATTAAACATTATGATGACTAACCTTGTACTCAGCGAAATGGGTGCACATAGATGCATGTCCAGGTAGAAGAAACTAGCTCTTACAAATCATGAAATCCCCATAAATAGAGA
The DNA here is from genome assembly GCA_946251905.1 of Cryptocephalus moraei. Classification (NCBI taxonomy): domain Eukaryota; kingdom Metazoa; phylum Arthropoda; class Insecta; order Coleoptera; family Chrysomelidae; genus Cryptocephalus; species Cryptocephalus moraei. The sequence continues at coordinate 6,268,927 of OX276462.1, read as the reverse complement.
CAATCAAACATATTGTAATGCGAGAAGTAAACAAAGCGACACATGTTTACTCCTTCAAAAGAATAACTACGACGCGTACAAGACAGCTGCATGAGTTTTCCCGGAATGTTGTTTACGAAAAGTAATTTGTGACGTTCTGGGCGTTTACTGCGTAGGCGTTGTTAAAGAAACAATCGTAGCTTCTGGAACGTTCTCGATCAGGGTTGGGGGTGTATATATAAGGGGGCTTGTGATCGAGGGAGTTAGTTAGAAGTAGAGAAGCAGAAGTGAACGCGACATACGAACCGAAAGCGGAGCAGTACAAATAAATTATGTAGTGTCTAGTCTAGTGTACAAGTAGTTTAGTGTGTTAAATAAATTAGTGTTCAATTAATGTAAATAAATTATAAAATAAACGTTACAATATGAACTACTTAGACGAATAGATTTGATATGGGCTGCTTTTGGAAACCTAAGGCATATATTTATGACATCCCATACAAAAACCGAGGACAACCCCCAACTACATGATACCAAACAAATTGGACACAGAAGAAGGAAACATGGAAGCACTTAAGGGAGGCCTATGTTCAGCAGTGGATGAACACAGGCTGATCGATGACGATGGTACAGAAATGGCAAACTCTTTTAGTGCAACTGGAAGCACTACACTAATTAATTCGGTTACCTCTTCTGCGATTAACGATAGCTTTTCGTTGTCGTCGCACGCCAACACCTTCGGCCTTAAAATATCGATGACTTCCTGATTGCTCTTGCAGTTCCAGATACCGTCGCAGGCGAGTACCATGAATTCGTCCTTCTCTAGAATCGAGATTCGAAATAATGACATGACATATTTTACAAAACTGTGAAGTACCTGGTTGTATGGTCAATTTTCTAATGTCAGGCAACGCGATGACCATCTGCTCCTTATCAGACAGCTCCTTGTTCTGCTTGTAAGAGAAATCACCGAACGCCCTCGACAGGTTCAGGCCGCCGTTGATCCTCTCCTCGTGGACCCGTCCGCCTGCTTTCGTTATTCTGTCGTACTCGATCCTGTCCTCCGGCTTGTGGTCCTCGCTCATCTCAACGGCAACTCCTGAGAAAACGTATACAAGTAGATATATATCCACAGGAATATAATGAATATAAATAAAAATTGCACTAGATTTAAGATGCCGGCTGCGTATAGGATATATAATTATGTATGTAACATAGTAGGTAACATATATATATGTAATATGTAATTATGTATTTTTTTACAGGCTTAATAAATAACAAATATAATAATAATATAATATAAATAAATATATGATAAACTCTAGAACGCCAATCAGTTCTGAATATCCTAGCAACCCCATAGGACGAATTTTGTATGAGCGTCATTTCCGTCAACGGTTAACCTCGAAAGTCTAACTTTCTACACTTTCGTTCTTATATCAAATGATAGAGAATATAATGACACATGCAACGGCTGTAGCAAGAATTTCCAAAAAATGCCAATAACTAAGCTATTTCGAGACTTCCTAGTCTCATTCAAGTGTAATGGAGTTACTTAAAACGCTCTAACTCCGGAAGTATAACTTTCTACACTTTTGTTCTTATATCAAGTGATAGAGAATATGACACATGCAACGGCTGTAGCAAGAATTTCCAAAAAATGTCAATAACTTAGGTATTTCGAGATTTCCGAGTCTCGAGTGTAATGGAGTTACTTAAAACCGCTCTAACTCCGGAAGTATAACTTTCTACACTTTTGTTCTTATATCAAATGATATAGAATATAATGACACATGCAACGGCTGTAACAAGAATTTCCAAAAAATGTATATAACTGAGCTATTTCGAGTTTTCAGAGTCTCTTATAAGTGTAATGGAGTTACTTAACACGCTCTAACTCCGGAAGTATAACTTTCTACACTTTTGTTCTTACAACAAATAATAGAGTTTCTAATCTAATCTAATAATAGAATTTCAAAAAAATGTTATTAACTGAGCTACTTCGAGTTTTCCCGAATATCGTTCAAGTGTAATGGGTTACTTACAACGCTGTAACTCCGGAACATTTTTTGGAAATTCTTGCTACAGCCGTTGCATGTGTCAATATGTTCTCTATCATCTGTTGTAAGCATAAAAGTGTAGAAAGTTATACTTCCGGAGTTAGAGCGGTTTTAAGTAACTCCATTACACTTGAACAAGACTCGGAAATCTCGAAATACCTAAGTTATTGACATTTTTTGGAAATTATTGCTACAGCCGTTGCATGTGTTAATATGTTCTCGATCATCTGTTGTAAGAATAAAAGTGTAGAAAGTTATACTTCCGGAGTTAGAGCGTGTTAAGTAACTCCATTACACTTAAAAGAGACTCGGAAAACTCGAAATAGCTCAGTTATTGATATTTTTTGGAAATTCTTACTAGTCATTGCATAGATCATTGCAGTCTCTATATTTTGCTTTAAAAACAAAATTGTAGAAAGTTAGACTTTCGAGGTTGTCCGATATTTACGGATCATCAATCATAGTTTGTAACTAGTGAAACAACCGTTGGCGGAAATGACCCTCATACGAAACTCGTCGCTCGAGATCCGTCGCTAACTACACACACATCTCAAATCACTGGTCGCTTGCAGAACTGATTCCAGATACATTATGCTGCTAAATATGATAATGCAATAGCATCGATGAAACTCCATTAGAATACTGATCAGAATCCAAAAAAGGAGTGCGGCAAGGTGATACTAATTCTCCAAAGCTCTTCACAAATCTACTGGAGTACACTTTTAAAACCACTGAGTGGACAAACATGGGTGTTAATATTAACGGCGAACAGAGTTTACAGATCACAGGATATAGTTCTACACACCTACTACAAGTAGTAGATGTTTGTTCCCTATTTGGAGTCATTTAACTGAACCTGAGACAGGCATTCTAGAGTTTATAATATTTCCATGTTACAATGTAGAGCTGAGAACAATGAATCCAAATACCTTCTCGGCACACCAAACACCTCGAGTCTCCCACGTTGGCGACGTACAGCTCCTTCCCCTTCAACAGTGCCAAGACCGCCGTCGAACCGCTATTATAACCCGGCTCCTTGAGTCCGAAATCGAACTCCGGCTCATCGGCCTCGGCGTCATCCTCCTCGTCGGCGTTCTCCTCTTCGATCCCAGCCTCCTCCTCTTCGCCGCTCTCATCGTCCGATTCCGGTTCCTTGATGTGGGCGTTCGTCGGCTCCTCGTTCTCGTCGGAAGAGGCTTCTGAAAGTGTCAATTGTTATGTTACAAGTAATTGGCTATCATACAAGTGATGTTATACTACTTGATAGTAGTAAGCAATGAAGTATTAACTTGAAGTAATAATGATTATGATGGAAATGTGATGGATCACTCGAATTTTTCAAGACAAAGTGACGCCATTACCACTATAATTAAAATTTATAATAACCCTTGAACAAATCCCTTTATTGATGTCCCAGTAATATGTTCCAGAAGCTGGAATGGTTTAGAGAGCCATATGTTTTGAGAAAAGGTGGATTAACAAAAACTTACTTTTAATTCTTAAAGAATTGCCTTTTCTTCAAAATAACAAATGAATGAAAATTGTTCTTTTTGCAATGAAATATTTAATGCCACCATGAAAGCGCTTCAAACTTTTAAAAATAGTTTTAACATATAATTTCATCATAAGAAGTGGTTTTTAGGGTTGAAACATTTTAAAACTCAGTATGTCATAAATTCTATGATGAGATATTACTTCTATATAAATGGCACTGTAAAGTCGTTTCAGGCTGTTGAAAAATATTTCTTTAAATTTCAGTATAGGTAGGTATTTCAGTATAAAATATCCTAAATCGAGTTGCACAATATAAAACAATAAATATTTAATATATCTCAACACAACTCAATGCTATATCGAGGTACCTTATATCATACTTGACTGTACTAACGTCTTGTTACACAGCAGCAAATTACATGAAAATATATAAATTTTATACATACAAATCTTCTTACCGTTGCCGTTCGGCCCTTCGAAGGTCTCGTCCTCCTCTTCGCTGTCGTCGTCCTCGCTGCTCTCTTCGGCGAACGCAAGTAGGTTCTTGTAGAGCTCTTCGGGCGTTCTGATGTTCCTCAGCGGTCTTTTCATCTTGCTCTCGATGATCTTCTCCACCTTCAACACGGCCTTGCTTTTTCCCTTGTGATCGGTAACGGGGTCGCCCTCCTAGAATTTGTTTTAGATAGTTTAGTATGGTAACTGAGGTGTCGTTTAAAACAGGATGAGAGTCTTTGTTAAAATTTTCTGGTTAATGTCATTACTTAAGTTAACTCTTACATATTAGGCGTTCCTTGGGGATGATCAAGTCAAGAGCTTTTGGTCAACTCTGGTCAGTTATGGTTTTCAGCCAAATGACGAATCTCGAAAACTCACGTCAGTTATTAGTTAACCTAACTGTCAATAAATGAATTTCAAACAAAAATGGAAGCAGAACAGTATTTTAACTGGTTTGTTAGAAAATTCAGATGACGTGTGTGAAGAACTTGTTAATTCCTTGCATAAGATCAGAATTTTCAAAATATTCTCTTGGGAAGAATTATTTTCTAAGCTTCCAGCTCGGCTGCCCTCTCTCTTCTTAAGATTTTTCTTTTAGTGAGTTTAAGAGGCTTTGGAAGTCGAGTTAATGGTGTACTTATCACGTTCTGTACAGCTTCATCCACTGTTTTATCATTGTTAGTATCAGGAATATTCATATATTTAAATATTTATTTATTTATCCTCCCACATAACACAAGAAAGTAGTTATAATGTAATGTAAGAGTGCCTACTAACTAAAACATAAAAGGAAAACTTACACAACAGACTCACACTAAGATCATACACAGACACATTAAAACAACGTGAGATATCAGACTGACCAGCTACATATGCAAATTGCTTAAAAATAATTGCCTAAAACAAGCATTTACTGCTCTTATATTAGTGTTGAAGAAATCTATATCACAGTTTTCTACTAAAAGATTACATTCATTCAGCATGTTTTGAATTGGTGAGCAACTCGAGGTACTTGTGGAAAACAGTCTCAAGAATCTTATCCTTAAAGCTACCTTAGGTACCCTAAAGTTAATCCTATTGATTAAGCATAACTCACAGTATTTGGTATTGTTTAATAACACATTATATGCTTCTTCTAATGCTTACAGTATCAAAATTAAAATCAACTAACATTGATTCATATGAAACCATATATGGATATACATTGTACTTCTTGACATGGAGATATCTTAAAAACCTTTTTTGAACTTTTTCAATAGCGTTGGAATGAGTTTCTGCTTGAGGTGACCATATCACAGCCACATATTCTAAGTGCGGTCTTACAAGAAAGTTATACAATTTTATCACAGTATTTATCCCAAAGAACCGACTATTTCTAATGACAAATCCAAGTGCCCTATATGCTTGATTCATAATAGTCTCGTAATGGTTATTGAATCTTAAATCTGTTTGAAGGATAACACCCAAGTCCTTACACTCACTTTTTCTTGGCAGTATATATTAAATATATATTATTTATTATTAATTACATATATTAAATGTATCTCAGTCTTTTTGCCTTTATGTTTAGTCGATAGTACTTTATGATTAGTCATTTACAAAACTTGATTTATGAACCTTATTATTCCCAGTAGCATTCATGGCTTTCAGATAATTGAAGTAAGATCTTTCTAGATTTCTCCACTCTTGATCGACTCTCTTCCCTCCTTTTGTCTCATTGTCAGAAATTTTGTATCCTGCTCAATAAGTTCTCGATATATATCTTTAAAAATTGTGTTTTTCTCTGTATTTTCATTAACTTGTTTATAAATCTCTGAATTCTTTAAACAATTTAAAAATGCCTGTGTAGCCTCATTATCCATACCATTTGGAATTTTTGATAACCAAATGTACTTATCTATATTTTCGAGGAGGATTTTCCTCATTATTATTATCATCCTTACAAGCAATAACATTCCAAATTTTCTGTTTCATCATGATAGGTATCTATGAAAAGAAATTTGTTTCCTGAAATGTCCAAATTTTAGTATCACCACCGTCCACAGATGAGCTTGCTGGTCAACAAGTGGATTTCATTACGTTGACAGCTGCAATGAAATTCTCTTTTTTTCTCAAATTATTCCGTGCTGAATCGCAAATTCAAAAGCGAAACCCTTTAAGTGATATAAGTGACATTCTATATAGAGGCTACAATGATTTTGACCAAAACGCCAAAACACGAAAAACTTGACCAAAATGATCGGTCACATGAATTGGTCTTTGACAAAGAACGCCTATTGAGTAGTATTAAGTAACATCGTACCTGTGTGGTCGAGCAACCGTCTTCCTTCTCGACGTCTTCGACGCCATTCTGTGTGGAACCAGTGACGTTATCGGCTGGTTCACTTTCGGGGACCTTCGCTACCGCCTCTTGCGAATTGGAGCTGTCCGGTAGGGAGGACGTAGCAGATTCTACGCCATTGGAAGCAGCTCTGTCCGTGTCTATAAATAATATTGATTCAATGTTGTGAATACGAGACATAGCTTCTATCGAATCGGTTTCTTAACATTAATTTCGCCTTACCGTTGAGAGGCGCCGTCTCGCCCGACGAACTGCTGACGCCCTCGGCCTCGTTCCCCTCCATTTCTAGCAGTGCCCTCTCCTTTGAGGAGCGCGTGACCGAACTGCAGGCGGCCTCGGAGCTCGAGCAACTTGGCTCGCAGCTCGACGACGACGACCCGACCTCAGGCCCCTTCGTCGCCTCCCCGCCGCCGCCCTCCTCCTTCTTGGACCGCTTGTACTTCTCGATCACTTCTTCGATGGGCATCGTCGCCTCCTCGTACAGATTATCGACATTCTCCTCGACCTCGCTGTCGTCGGCGTCATCGTCGTCGCCCTCGCCGTCGTATGGCGGGTTGACGAGCTGCTTGAGTTCCTTGATCACTTCTGGAGTGCAGAGCGTGCGGTCGAACTCGAGGAAGCCCTCGACGAGCGCCCGTTCGATGTCGCCGTTCTGGTAGAGCTCGTTTTTCTTCAGGAAGTCGGGCAGATTAAGGGAACAATACTCGGCGACCTCGCAGCCGCCATGACCGTCGTAAACGGCGAAGAGGGAGGTGTCCTTGTCGAAGTTCAGGATGCAATTGTAGGCGTCCTGAGGGAACGAAATTAATGATAAATCTAATACAATTCGATGGCTAACAGTGAAAAGTGGCTAAAATGGGTTTCAACCCCCACAGCAAAGGATGGAATTTAGTGGGGTTGCCTGAAATCTGATCGAGTTCGAGGGCCCCTTCGATCCGCCTTCCGGATAGAGGAAGTAGAGTGAAGTAAAGCTTGACCCACCTCCTGATGTATCCTCCAGCCCTGCATGGAGCTGTAACCGCACTTGAGGGTCTCGTTCTCGTCATCGCCGGAATGTTTCTCGGTGACGGGTTTCTCGAGGAAGGCGCCCATCTTGAGGATCGAAGCTGAAAGGACCGGTAAGAGAAACGGAAATTGTTATCTTCTCAACATTTATCCAAAAATCCACGCTTAGCTCAGCACTCCTGCACGGGACGCGGGAAAAGTCACGGAACAGAAAACGAAGGAGGAGCAGCCGTTCGATAGTCGATAATACCGTAAAAAAGCAATCTATTTGTAATTGAATAATGGTTCGGCGGTTCACTGAGGTGGCCTAGGCTTCGCTTCTAACCATTGAAAACTGAAGTAAAATAACAACGGGGCATAACGACTATTTTTCCTCCTTGCTCTGACCTCGTCCCTAACCCAACTTATTTTCTTATCCCGTGCTTTGTGTCTGTTTTTAGTCTGTTGTGCGTCCTGCGTCTTTCCCGTTCCGTGCCGTCGCCCGTGAGTCAAGTGTCCCTCCGAGGCCCCCATGCGAGCTCCTTGAATGTTCAACTCGGAAGTGAGCACGATGTCCGGCAAGACAACGATCAAGGGGAACCCCTCGCAGTACGTGAAGCTGAACGTCGGCGGCTGCCTGCACTACACGACGATCGGGACGCTCACCAAGCACGACACGATGCTTAGGGCGATGTTCAGCGGCAGGATGGAGGTCCTCTCCGACTCAGACGGTGAGAGAACAATTAGTAATACCCCCGCGATAGGTACGGAACACGAGAAAGGTGCACCGAGAGATAGTCGCGACTTTGGCCCGTTTTCACAATCGAATCGTATCGTTCGCAGGTTGGATCCTCATCGACAGGTCCGGGAAGCACTTCGGCACCATCCTGAACTTCCTGAGGGATGGCAGCGTCTCGCTGCCGGAGTCGACGAAGGAGATAGCCGAGCTGCTCGCCGAGGCGAAGTACTACTGTATCGCTGAGCTGGCCGAGTCGTGCAACAAGGCGCTCGCTAAGAAGGAGCGCGGCGAGCACGAGCCGATATGCGGGGTGCCTCTCATAACGTCGCAGAAGGAGGAGGAGATGCTGATCGCGTCTACTACCAAACCGGCGATAAAACTCCTAATCAACCGTCACAACAACAAGTACTCGTACACGTCGACGTCCGACGATAACCTCCTCAAGAACATCGAGTTGTTCGATAAGCTGTCGTTGTGGTACAGCCAGAGGGTGCTCTTCCTGAAAGACGTAATCAGCACGAGCGAGATCTGCTGCTGGGTGTTCTATGGCCACGGCAAGAAGGTGTCCGAGGTGTGCTGCACCTCGATCGTGTACGCCACCGACAAGAAGCACACAAAGGTCGAGTGCCCCGAGGCGAGGATATATGAGGAGACGCTTAATATATTGCTGTACGAGAGCCGGAACGCTCCCGATCAGGAGCTCATGCAGGCGACGTCGACGAGGGGCGCCGTGTCAGGGATGTCGTCGTACACCAGCGACGAGGAGGAGGAGCGATCAGGTATTGAAAGGCTTCGGTCTAACAAGTCCAGCAATCAGGCTTAGGGTACTTGAGCGTTCTTGTCATGCGTTAGTTGGACTAATGTCGGCTAATTATGAAATGTGTAATAATAATAATTATTCCGGAAGGTTTAAAAGAAGGTTCGTTCCAAATTTTAATGGGTACATCGTGGAATATGCCCTGGTATTGCAGTCAACTGCTTCGTTGTTATTGGTTAGTGTTCCATTATGAGTGGTCATGATTGTTAGTGCGCTTTGATGAATTGGACTTCTAACTAATAACGATAATGTGGGAATAGTTGGTTACTAGTTTTGGACTTTAAGGACCGTGTGGATAGACTTTACTCACATATAAACTAATAACTTATGACATCAAAGCGTTCCACTCTTAACTAACGGTCATGATTATTAGTGAGATTTGACGAATTGGATTCCTAGCTAATAACTATAACGCATGAGTAGTTGAGTACTAGTTTTGGACTCGGAAGACCCTGTGGATAGAAGAGTCGAATGTTACAATGTTATCTAACAACTAGGACAGCAAAACAGCTCCACTCTAACTAATAGTCATCGACAAAACAGTTGAACATGAGAATATTTATGACAACCATAGTAGGAAAACATACCCAAATTAATAACCCTATGGACAGAAAAGGAACTAATTATCTATAAAGAGAGAACAGTTGGACATTAACTAGTAATCACAACGGCTTTATGACAATTAAATAGTAGAACATGAAAATATCAATATTTGTAATGGCACTAAACTGGAATGTAATGGAACTAATAACAATAACATCTGAATGGTTGAATGCAACACTGTTACAATTAAAAATTCTTGCAAAGTTTCTGTATCAATGTCTTTCAAAAAACCTTTCAATAACTACACATCACATTTAAGCATTGTAATAGAAATTACTAATACTATTTTTGAACAAATTTTACATTAAGAAATTCCCATTTACATTGACGAGCAAATGTGGAATCCCTTCTGTTATTCTCAAGAGAATTTTCTGATTAACTTCTTGAGCTCTGAGTTCCCTTTAATATGCATTAACAGCAGTCTTGTATTTAATCAACTAATTAGCTATGTATGATAAAAATAATTGTTACGTTTAATCGTAATAATAATAATAATAATAATATTCTCTCACAATTAACTGCTCAAAAAGATGTTTAGGACCTAGTGTTGTTAAGACTGATTTTTTTTGTTTTAATTTATTATGCAAGGTGGAATGTGATAGAGAACCTTAATATTATTATAAATTTTTAATCACACTAGTTTCCCTCTTGTATTTAACTCGCTTGGCCAATCATATACAGACAAGGTAAATGGTAAAAGTTTGAAATTACAAAATTGCAACCATATTTATTGTTTGGATCAATTATGATTAAAGTTTCAAATAAGCATGAAAACCTTAAATCGATGCAATTGATTCTGACCAATTGGACATAGCAAATCACGTGAACATTATAGATTATTATACCTGACCAATGAGGCAAAGCGATCTAGATCATGTGGATCCAACCCTGATCATGATTAAAAGGTTGGAAATGGGGAGTTTTATTGGAAACCAATTGGAGCACCTGACCAATGAGACAAAGCGGTCTAGATCACGTGGATCGAACTATGATCATGGTTCAAAGGTTGGAAATGGGGCGTTTTATTGGAAACCAATTGGAGCACCATTGGATCCTGATTGGAGAACAAAGTTCTAATTTGAATCTGGTGAATGGGAAGTATCCATTTACATCAAGTGATCCGTTGAAGACTGAGTCACATGGGTTGGATCAAACCATTATAATGACAGATTTAGATCAGATTTAATCAGGTGACCAATTCGAAGATCAAATATTGGTTGTAACCAACTTTGGAAAGCCCATAATAGGCAGTTCTTACCTACACATGTGGTTAATGGTAGGATGTACATTATGTAATCCATTATGAGGCATATCAGTGGTTGGAACCAATTTTCAACAGACTTATTGATCGATTTTGACCAATGGAAGACGAAGCGTCTCATTGGTTGGAACCAACTCGCGACAGGCATGCAATAGGCGGTTCTGATTTCAATCCGGTCAATGGTACGTAAGGGTCGCAGTTCGGAATTTAGTCCGCCAATGGAATACAGTGGAAGATTGAACGCTGCGGAGTCTTATTGGTTGGAATGAAACCTGCGAGTTCTGGATCGAATCTGGCCAATGGAACATATCGAAAATTTTGTGGAATTTCTTTGGAACGAACTTATTCGAAGTAAGACTGATGCGAGTTCAATTTTATTATAAAGCTTTGCTTTGTCCAATGAAATTCAGTCCTTATGCGATATGATTTCTTATTGTCCGATTCAATTGCAATAATCACATTAATAATCATAAACAATGAATAAGCTTGTAGGGCTCCTCGTGCATACCGATTAAATAATTTATTGATGCGTTGCAGTTGTTCGACCCTGAGTGGTGATTGGTGGAAGCAGTACGAGACTATACGTAATGTTTGCTTTGTTTCCGCAGGAGAACGATGTTTTATAGGCCTTTCGCGTATTTTTATTAATTATTTTTTGTTATTATACTATTATATTGTTCCTGTGATTTTTACTCTTTTTTTTTGTATCGTATTTGTACTATTATTTCAATAAATGTTGTGTTGTCTGCAAGAAAGCAACACCATTATTCAACCCTAAAAAAAACTGAAAGCTTCATACATTTAAACCGTCTCATTACGTTAGATAACACATAGAAATTAATCATCGTAGAAATCAGTCGTTGCTAATTATTAAATCTGCCTCGAGTAAAGTTTCGCATTTCGAACTTTGACACTCTTGAACGTCATTCCGCCCACCTTCGCTCTGGTGATTCCCACAATGGATCCCTGCAATTCGTTAATGGGTAGGCATGTGTACGTGTGCGCGCGAAATAGAGATAGAGACCGGTGGACTTAGCCTATTGGGTGGGCAAGGGGGCGAACTCGATCGAAGGAACTCGCGAGAGAGGAGGAATATAAGCGAAACGAGACAAAAAAGTAATACCAAAAGAGTACGCGCAGCAAACGTCGACAACTGGAACGAGAAATAGAGAGGAGGAGGAGGTGAGGCCATGTTAGCAATCAGGAGCGTCCGTTGGGGGAGTCCCGAAAGGAAAATCATTTCAGTCCTCAGAAGTTTCCTTCTGCCTCGTAGTTTAGCGATTCGTTTACTTTAAGTCTCGTTGAGGCATTTTTGAGTCCGTCAGCAACGTCACGTTAGTAGCGTAACAAGACGGTTTCTGGCCCGAAAACTCGTACATAACCTCACTTTTGCCATGGCGCCTTGCGACACGATTTCTGAATCTTTGCGTGTCGCAAGAGAGGCGGCAGATTGTGAAACGGAGTAATATGAAGAAGTGAGACCGTTTTGAGGTTTCCTCTTCACCGTCAGATGGCGTCGCTATAGTATCTGTCAAACAAGTGCGCGGCAACCGGTAAATCTGCGCATCAATTGTTTTATTGTTCATATTGATTCGTAGAATCTAGTTATCACTGCAACTTAACACACTTCTATTAACCCTTCTATTGAGTTGACAAATAACAATTGCTATGTGTAGCGGTTGAATCGTTGACACATTTCAATTCCATAGTTATAGAAATATCACAAAATGACAGTTTTATTGATATCATTTGTTAAACCTATCTAAAAAATCGAAATTATTGAATTTAGTTACTACCTGAAACGTCACCGCAGAATTTAAAATCGTATTATTTAACTAACGTAAGAACAGGACAGGATCTCGAGCAGAAATTCTGCGTACGCCGGGGTTTCAGTGTTGAAACCCTCATCAATGAAACACCATCAAAAAACTCCTGCCAAAATAGTTACAAAATGGCAATGTCACCCGTCGGACATAACCTACATGCCTCCCTGTGAAGAAACCCTAATTTCTTCAACTAAATCACAACACTGCACCTCTCGACGACCTTTTATAACGATTTTCTCCCAACGGCGACGCCATGTTAACTACACGTCGCCGCAACAAACTTCACCATCCTCGGCGTGAAGTTAGCCGTAAATCGCATAGAATCAACATGTTTTAACAGGTATTCCACGTCCATTTTGCATCATGTAAAATTTCCTTGTTGTGCGATTTGGCGGAGACGCCGCTGCGTTCCGAAGAGAAGTATACGTTCCTTGGGTGGTAAATCGACGACGGCGAGGAAATGACGAAAGTGCCGGTGGGAGAGTTTGACGAGCATAATTGAGAATTTGACGGGGAGAACAAGCGCTTTTTGATGCATCGTTTTATCCTCCTCTCGTACGTTAAGTGGATTACGGGTTCTTCAAAATGGCGAAGCTCGCAGACGAAACTTCCTGAAAATCCACTTGAAAATTACCATAACAGTAAGCGGTTTACGTGTGGTTTTATTGCTACGTACGTATTTTGTTTACGGACGGCGTAATTACGTTCCGTTGGTCACGGAATAGCGATTCGTTTGTTTTACGCCCTTAGCAAGAAGCTACACTCGCGATATATCTTCTTTATTTGAAGTTCAGATTTATGACGTTATCAAAGGAAATTCAATTTGATCAAAGGACTAATCACCGTCATATAGACCGATACATCAATAGACCGTCAAATTAGAGACACAAATACTATATTGATATATATCAAAGGCAAGGATATCGATTCAGGCAAGAATTATGTATTCACATATACCTATACTCTTTTCAAAACAAATCCCACGTCATTTTGATGACGACAGAATCATCCAATACTACCAACTTAATATAGTGACAGCACATCGCAATTTATGTGTTCCGTGTATATTTTAGGTTGACAATATATTTGGTTATGTATCGTCAACCTAAAATAGACACGGAACATATAAATTGCGATGTGCTGGGACTATATTAAGTTGGTAGTATTGGAAGTATTCTGACGTCATCAAAATGACGTGCATCGGGATTTGTTTTGAAAAGAGTATATGTGATATAACACAGGTATTGCTACAACCACACGCACGGGATCGGTCGATAAGACATCGATACTTGGGCCGGTATCGATATCGATGCGGTCTTGCCTAGACGTCGATACGGAAAATATCGATAGTGCACGAAGTTAGTCGATGAAGTACCTATCAATACGAAAACCGGCGATTGGGTATCGATTGCCTCATGCGTAGAGAAATTATTGTAACATTACAACTCTACTCATAACACCTACACTTGGTCTTATTTTTGAAGTGAAACTTTTATCATTTTGTCTGACAAATATTATTTCCTAAAGAGGCGCGAAGTAAAAGGTTAGCTTGTATTAACTAACTTAAACTAAACTAAAATTACAGTTGGAAAACTTTAAATTAAACTACTTACTAGGTATTTATTGATTTAATTAGGTACTATTAACTTAACTATTATTTGAGTTAATTTATCTACTTTAACTCAAACTAACTTTTAACTGAAACTACAGCAAAACGACGTACAGTTCAAAAATTCATAATTTTTGTATTAAAATTTAGATCATGGTAAATTATAGTAGAGTTTATTAAAGTTTTCTTAGAGAGTATAGTGAGATTTCTTCTGGTGAAGGAGTTTTGAAGCTGGACGTGTTTATTTAAAAATCTGACGCTGATTGGATCAAGTTACAATATAAAAATTAACAAATTAAAAAATCCGTAAAATAAATACATATTAAGTTTTAATATATTGTAAAATTCACTGGATTGAAGTGTTTTCAAGAAGTTCAGTAAGTTTCAGTCATTTCCATAAAGGAGTTTTAAAGTTGTGACGTTTTATGTAAAAAATTGGCACACTTGCCACAATTTCTAATTTTAAAAATTTATGATATTTGTAGGTATTGAAGTTTTGATTTTGGTAATACTCACTAAAATTATACATATAATAAAGTGCCCTTGAAGAATTTAGTGACTTTCGTGTCTTTTAGTGAAAGAGTGTTGAAGTTGGAAATGTTTAATTGAAACCATGATAAGTGATTACATTTTTGTCAAAACTCGCTAGAAGCTAGAATCCTGTATAAAAGTGTCACTGAAAAATTTAGTGAGTTTGAACTCTTTTGGTAAAGGAATTTTAAAGTTGTCTGTGTTTTTTTGAGAAACTCACATGGTGGTTGGATGAAGTGGTAGTTTGCAATAATTTTAAAAAAATGTATTAAAACTTAAATTATTGCTGAATTCACTAATGGTTGTTAATGAAATGTTTAGAACAATTTCGACACTTTTTATAGAGGAGTTTTAATGTTGTGATGTTTTATGTAAAAAATCGACACAATTGAACGAGTATAGTTACAATTTGTCACACTTTCTGGTTTCAGAAATTGATAATATTTGTATTGAAGTTCAGATTTTAGTAAAACCCACTAGAATTGTTTATTAAAGTGTCTGGGGAATTTGGTCACTTTCAAGTCTATTGGTGAAGGATTTTTGAAGTTGGAAATATTTAATTAACTACATAACTGTGATTGGATGACGTTACAATTTGCAATGATTAAAGAGGTTATAAAAAACACTCAAATTATTGTAAAATTTAGTGTTTTGAAGAAGTTTAAGTAGTGAGTTTCAGCCATTTTCAAAAAAGAGTTTTGAAGTTGTGTCACTTTATCTAAAAAATTGAACCAATGTGGTTTCAGTGTTCTGGATTCAAAACTTCATTATTTTTTTAATTGAAACTCAGATTAACGTGGAAGTTAACTGATTATTAACTAGTTTAACTAGTTTATTGAGTTGAAGTTTCACTTCTGTCGGCTATCCCCGAGACGGCCACTTTTAATTTGTTACAATTATTGTTATTGATGATTATTACAATATCTCATTGTTTAGTAAATGCCCATTTGTGGTATTATTTTTTAATCTGTCGTTCCTAACAATTTCCAATGTTTCATTATGTGGCTTTTTCACGACTGTCTGCGAATCGTTCGATTTGACACCTTCAGAAAAAAAAATTTTTATTCAATGTAACTTTCCAATTTTGCACACATCTATCACGTTTTCGATTTCCATATTTGGACGTTCCTCGGACGAAAAAAGGCGAAATCTATCGACTGTTGAAAAGTAACAAAACGTTTCCAATTTATTTTTTGCGGAACCGGCGCCCTTTGTGCGTTCTTATAAGGCGTCTCGATAACCCAATAAAAACTCCCCCCTTCCTCCCCTCCCCATGCCTCTAATAAAATAATAGAGAAACGTAATTTGTCAAATCACGCCGCTGTCCAAATAATAAGCAATTAATCCCGGCGGTCTTAATAATAAAAAGGATTTATGTCCCGCCGCTAAGATGGCGAGAGTGTAACGGGTTGTAAAAGGTATAACTGAGTAAAAGCTCGTAAAGAGGCTTTTCTTTTTGTTCCTTCGATAAGCGCTACGCGTACCGAGAGGCGAAAGCACAGGACTGGTTAAATAATTTTTGTAACTATGTTACATTTTAAACGTGGGGGATTCAACGATTAAACAAAGAGGCTACTTGTAGTGTAGGAAATAATTGCAAATTACTATAATGTATAAATAGTACCTACTTCTACACCAAAACTTTCGTAACGAGATTTTTCAATTTTCTCCAACAACTCAGGTTGTTTTGACGCTTTCGCAAGTTTTTTTTTTAATTACTCAAACCAAAAGCTTGAAAAACGGGAAAAATGTAAATCATAATTTTTATATTGGAACTCGTTTTATGAAACTCACTAAAATTGTTTATTGAACTGTCCTTAAGGAATTTAGTGAGTTGTAAGTCTTTTAGTGAAGTGGTTTTAAAGTTGTCGGTATCAATTAAACTATGTGACAGTGATTGGATGAAGTTGGAATTTACAACGATTTTAAAAATTCATGAAAAACATATTGAAACTCTAATTAATGTAAAATTCACTAATGGTTGTTTACTGAAGGGCTTTAAAGAAGTTTAGTGAATTTCAACTCTTTTCAAGGAGTAATTTTGAATTTGTGACCTTATAAGTAAAAAACTAACATATAATTGAAAAATTCTAGTTGCAATTTTCTCCGATTTCTAGATTGAATTATTAATAATTTTTATTGTTTAACTGAGATTTGGGTAAAACTTACTCGTGTTCTTGATTAAAGTGTCCTTAGAAACTTCAGCTCTTTTACTGAAGAAATTTTGAAGTTATGGGTGTATATTTAACAATCTGACGCAGTAGTTGGAATATAGTGGCAATTTGTAATTGTTTTAAAAATTCATAAAATAATTATTTAAACTGAGATGATAGTAAAACTCGCTAAAGTTATTGATTGAAATGTCTCTGAGAAGTTTAGTGAGTTTCAACTCTTTTAATGAAAGATTTTTGAAGTTGTAGGTGTTTATTTAGCAACTTGACTGTGATTGGGTAAAGGTTCAATTTGCAAAAAATTTACAAATTCACTAAAGAAACTTTCCAATCCTAATTATTATTAATGATTGTTTCTTAAAGTGTTTATTAGAAGTTTAAATAATTTCAGCGCTTTTCATAAAGGAGTTTTAAAGTTGTGACGCTTTATGTAATAGATTGTCAAAAACAATCGAGTGTACTAGTTACAATGTTCCGGTTTCTAGTTTCAAAAATTAATATTTTTTTTATTGAAATTCAGATTTTAGTAAAACTCACTAAAATTGTTTATTAAAGTTTCCTTTTGGATTTTTTTCTGAATTTGAGCTTTTTTAGTGAAGTGGTTTTGAAGTTGGTAACAATTATAAACTATGTGGCAGTGATTGGATGAAGGCAATTTACAACGATTTTAAAAATTCATGAAAAACATATTCAAACTCAAAAATTCACTAATGGTTGTTTACTGAAGTGCTTTGAAGAAGCTTAGTGAATTTCAACTCGTTTCAACGAATAATTTTGAATTTGTGACCCTGTAAGTAAAAAACTGACACAATGAAGCATTCTACTTGCAATTTTCTCCGATTTCTAGATTCAAAGATTCATAACTTTTGTTGCTAAACTCAGATTTTGGTGAAACTTACTCATGTTCTTGATCAAAGTGTCCTTAGAACGTTTAATGAGTTTCAGCTGTTTTAGTGAAGGAATTTTGAAGTTATCGGTGTATATTTAACAACCTGACACAGTAGTTGGAATATAGTGGCAATTTGTAATTGTTTTAAAAATGCATAAAATAATTATTTAAACTGAGATGATAGTAAAACTCACTGAAGTTTTTGATCGAAATGTCCTTGGGAAGTTTAGTGAAATTCAACTCCTTTTAGGAAGGATTTTTGAAGTTGCGAGTGTTTATTTAGGAACTTGGCTATGATTGGGTAAAGGTTCAATTTGCACAAAAATTTACAAATTCACAAAAAAAACTTTCAAACCCAAATTATTCTAAATGTTTGGTTCTCAAAGTGTTTGTAAGAAGTTTAATGATTTTCAGCGCTTTTCATAAAGGAGTTTTAAAGTTGTGACGCTTTATATAATAGATTGTCACAAATAATCGAGTGTAGTTACAATGTTCCACAGTTTCTAGTTTCGAAAATTAATAACTTCTTTATTGAAATTCAAATTTTGGTAAAACTCACTAAAATTGTTTACTAAAGTATCCTTTTGCTTTTTTGTGAATTTCAGCTCTTTTAGTGAAGTAATTTTGAAGTTATGGGTGTATATTTAACAACCTGACGCAGTAGTTGGAATATAGTGGCAATTTGTAATGGATTTAAAAATTCATAAAATAGTTATTTAAACTGAGATGATATAAAAACTCACTACAGTTATTGATTGAAATGTCCTTGGAAAGTTTAGTGAGTTTCAACTCTTTTAATGAAGGATTTTTGAAGTTGTAATTGTTTATTTAGCAACTTTGGTGATTGGGTAAAGGTTCAATTTGCAAAAAAATTTACAAACTCACAAAAAAACTTTCTAACCCAAATTATTATAAATGATTGTTTCTTGAAGTGTTTATAAGAAGTTTAATTAATTCCAGCGCTTTTCATAAAGGAGTTTTAAAGTTGTGACGCTTTATGTAATAGATTGTCACAAATAATCTAGTGTAGTTACAACGTTCCACGGTTTCTAGTTTCAAAAAATAATAATTTTTTTATTGAAATTCAGATTTTAGTAAAACTCACTAGAATTGTTTATTAAAGTATCCTTTCGGGTTTTTTTGTGAATTTGAGCTCTTTTAGTGAAGTGGTGTTGAAGTTGTCGGTATCAATTAAACCATGTAGCAGTATCGAAACTCAAATTATTGTAAAATTCACTAATGGTTGTTAACTGAAGTGCTTTGTAGAAGTTTAGTGAGTTTCAACCCTTTTCAAGGAGTAATTTTGAATTTGTGACCCTATAAGTGAAAAATTGACACAATTGAAGCATTCTACTTCTTGCAATTTTCTCCGATTTCTAGATTCAAAGATTCATAACTTTTGTTGCTAAACTCAGATTTTGGTGAAACTTACTCGTGTTCTTCATCAAAGTGTCCTTAGAAAGTTTATTGAGTTTCAGCCCTTTTAGTGAAGGAATTTTGAAGCCATCGGTGTATATTTAACAACCTGACACTTGGATGAAATGACAATTTGTGATAATATTAAAAATTCATAACATAATTATTTAAAGCTGGATTACAATAAAACTCAATAAGGTTATTGAAGGAAGTGTCTTTGGGTGGTTTAATGAGTCTCAACTATTTTTAGGAAGAAGTTTTGAAGTTATGGGTGTTTATTTAGCAACTTTACACTGACTGGGTGAAATTTAAATTTGCAAAAATCTTAAAAATTCACAAAAAAATATTCCAACTCAAATTATTGTAAAATTAACTAACGGCTGTTATTTGAAGTGTTTAGAAGATGTTTAGTGACTTTCAGCACTTTTCACAAAGAAGCTTTGGAGTTGTAATGCTTTATGTAAAACATTGACACGATTGAGTAAAGTGTAGTTGCAATTTTCCACGAGTTCCAGTTATTTATAATTTTTGTATTGTAACTCTGATTTTGATAAAACTCACTGTAATTGTTTTATAAAGTGTCCTTGGGGGCTATAATGACTTTCAACTCACTTAGTGAAGAAGTTTTAAAGTTATCGGTGCACATTTAACAACGTGACAGAGTAGTTGGATGAAATGACAATTTGTAATTTCTTTAAAAATTCGTAACATAATTATTTAAATTGAGATGATAGTAAAACTCTAAAGTTTTTGATTGTAATGTTCTTGGGATGTTTAGTGAGTTTCAGCTGTTTTTAGAAAAGATTTTTGGAGTCGGGGGTGTTTATCTAACAACTTGGCTTTGACTGGGTAAAGGCTCAATTTGCAAAAATTCACTAAAAAAATATTCCAACTAAAATTATTGTCAAATTCACTAATGGTTGTTTATTGAAGTGTTTAGAAGAAGTTTAGTGAGTTTCAGCGCTTTTTATCAAGGAGTTATGAAGTTGTGACGCTTTATGTAATACATTGTCACAAATGAACGAGTACAGTTGCAATTTTCCACTGTTTCTAGTTTCAAAAATTAATAACTTTTGTATTGTAAATCAGATTTTAGTAAAACTTACTAGAATTGTTTATTGAACTGCCCTTAGAGAATTTAGCGAGTTGTAACTCTTTTAGTGATGCAGTTTTGAAGTTGTTGGTGTCCATTTGACAGTGTTACAATTTGCAAGGATTTTCGAAATTCATGAAAATAACATTCCAACTCAAATTATTGTAAAATTCACTAATGTTTGTTTATTGAAGTGTTTAGAAGAAGTTTAGTGAGTTTCAGTACTTTTTATAAAGGAGAACTGTCAATTTATCTATATATAAGAAGACTAAATATTTGAGTGTATTTCTATTACAAAGTGCTTTGGTTCACCTCATTTTTGGCAAGTCAAATTAGCTAATGTTTAATACTTATATAGCTAATCAAATTGATGAATTTTTATGGAATAAGTGGGCTGAATTTCTATTTCTACCAAAGAGGAAACACGGCTTTTATACAAGCAAAGATCATTTTTTACCTTGTGCTTTTGAGCCAAATCACAAACTAATTTCGTGAAAAAAGATATATCAATCTAACCAGTTTTTTTGAAGCAATAAAACATTGGGAATTACCGTAACGAACTCGAAAGTAGTACTATCAATCATACTAAAAGAGAGAAAAATTTTGGACAAGCTCACCGCAAGCAAACAAGTATACTTAGTCGGTTTGACCATCTGGCTCTATCTGAAATTATGTCATTTGGGAGTCATTGGTGCGGTTTCATTAACATTACAGAAAAATCCGATAACGACAATGTCCCCAGTTAATTCTCCCATTCCAATACGAAACTTGATAAGAGAACAAGAATAATAAGTGAAAATATAACCTCGCAGGTGTCTTGTTCCGCTTTCATCACCATTTCGATCATAGCCGTCTAATTACTTTTAAATTTCGAACGTAATGTTATTGACAAATTAGCAAGGGAATGATTTTCTATGGGAATTTGACTTTCAAATGAGAAGATAAGGAATTGGTAATAAAGCTTTATTTATACTTATACGGCTACATTTCTAAGAGCTGACTGACGTAATTGATCACACTGAGGATATATCGGTAATCGTGTAATTACCGATATCTTACTCTTCTCCACTAATTGTTTACATTAGGAACGTTTCACTAAAATGACTCTCATTGTCGTTTAGAAGCGAATACCTTTCGGTCATTTTCGAAATGTCCGTAATTCAACGGTAAACAGTGATTTAATTTAAGATGATTTTTTTATAAATCCCAACTCAAATCGAGAAATTTATTATAAAAATTGTTTAATCCAATAACTACTTAGATGGCGGAAAATTTTGAGTTTATATTAGAGTAGATAGAATTTGAGATTTGTTTTATACTTCTTATATTCACGTTACTTGTCTACCTGTCAAGTTTGATTAGAAATTTTTGTACATGTATCAATTTTTGGCTGGATGGAGAAATTGTTGGTAACCAAATTTTAGCTAGAGGATAACTAAAATTCCTCTAGTTGTCTAATGAAGTAAGAGTTAGTTCTTTCTGAAATATAAATAAAATGTACAAGCTTGAAAAATTTCTTATATTTAGACGCAATATTTTAATTTCTTTTAAAATTAGCTAAAAATTGTTTAATTTACGGATTTATTGCTATACATTGGCTAAAACGAATTGTCATGGATTTTCAAAGGTTTTCAAATTGCTTTTGGACCATTTTTAAATTTTTTACCGAAATTTGATTACCCCGATAGCACGTAATATTAAAAAAATATTTTGTCAACATTTATATCTTAGTTAAATATTTGCTAGATAATATAAATATTTAAAAAATGTTTGCTTTTTAATATTCATTTGTCAAGATTAATATAATATTAAATAAACATTTATAGTTTATATTATTTACCAAATATTTTATTGATGTTAAAGTAATATACCGATGTTAATGTTTATAACTAGATATTTATCTCAGATTATTATTATATAAAATGATGTTGATATTTTTTAACCTTCATAAAAATATCGATTACTTTAAAACATATTTTTCTTGAACTGACTGACTGCTCTATATAATTGTTCGTCTGTATCATTAATTATAGTGTTTAGATGTTTATTTTTTAATACCTGTCCGTAGACATGCCACAATCCCATCATTTTGTGTTTTGTGTTTATTGAAATTCATGAATTTGTGTGTTGTGGTTGTGAGTACGTAAATCAATTGCACATGGTAATAAGTATATCGTTATTCTTCTATATAAGCATTATCCGCTTTATGTAGTATTTAATTCCACGCGATAAATGAATGTATAAGTGACCGTACTGATGACCCAAGTTGAAAGGAAAGAGGCTCGGTATCTTTACATATCCTTAGTTTAGTGAGAGTTAGTTTAGTATTCTGACCTAACCTAACTTGTTTGGCGGGATTTATATATCACCTGCAACCTGTAAAAAGTAAAAAGATAAGTAATCTGTTGGTAATCTCGTGATATTTCCCTTGAGAAGATGTTTGATTACAAATACACATAATCGTATTTATTATTTTAAATTTTATTGTGAGGTTAAGTACAGGCTAAAATCCAGGCCCATATTTGTAATATCATATAAGTATTTGCTAAGCAATATTATATTTATATGTTTAAATGATATTTATTTAATATTATAATCAAATATTCATGAAATATTTGTCAATCTGTCTCTCGCAATATGAAATAAATATTTTTTTTTAATATTTAGTAAATATTTGTGTGCTATCTGGGTAATTATTGGTGATGAGTGGATTTAATTGGATTTGCCTATATGTATGTTTAACACCTAGTTACATTACCTAGTATGTAGTTATCTAGTTAGTTAGTTAACACCATAAAGTATGGGAAAGTAATCCAACGGATTTATCACGATTTATTTAAAATTGTAAATACAGTAATCCAAGAGTAGGTATTAAGCATTTATTTGGCTAAGAAAAAGACTTTTTTATAAACTTAATTAGTTTTTTAATTTCCAAAAACTTAACAAATGAATAAATAGTTATATGATTTGTTCAATAAGTTATGGGCAAAATCAATTTTTAAATTATCAATTAATTCTGTTAATTATAAATACGATAACACGCAATGGCAATTTGAATGAGAAACACTTTTGTTAATATCGGCAAGAAAATAACAACATAATCAGATTGTCATAAAACACAAATTCATTTACAACATAATAAACATATTTGTTACTTCACTAAATTTGGGTTATTGGAGGTACATACATATATGTAGTTATAATTCGAAAGATTTATTGAAATTTTTAGAAAATTTAATTTTATCTTAAACAACCAACTAATCTAATAAATGAGTTGTATTAGAGATAGTTCTCCTAACTGCTAATTGTAATTTAACGTTTTATACAAATTTCATGAGTTATTTTACTAAGTGTTTAGTATATCCCAGATAGCACACAAATATTTATTTAATATTAAAAAACAATATTTATTTCATATTGCGAGAGACAGATTGACAAATATTTCATAAATGTTTGATTATAATATTAAATGAATATAATTTAAACATATCAATATAATATTGCTTAGTAAATATTTATATGATATTACAAATATTGGCCTGGATTTCAGCCTGTACTTAACCTCACACTAAAATTTAAAACAATAAATACGATAATGCGTATTTGTAATCAAACATCTTCTCAAGGGAAATATCACGAGATTACCAATAGATTACTTATCTTTTTACTATACAGGTTGCAGGCGATATAAATCCCGCCAAACAAGTTAGGTTAGGTCAGACCAGAAAACTAAATCTCACTAAACCGAGGATATGTAAAGTATACGGAGCCTCTTTCGTTTCAACTTGGGACATCAGTACGAATCACTTACATTCATTTATCACGTTGAATTAAATACTACATAAACCGGATAATGCTTATATAGATTAATAACGATTTACATATTACTATGTGCAATTGATTTAACCTCACAACCACAACACACAAATTCATGAATTTCAATAAACACAAAACACAAAATGATGGGATTGTGGCATGTCTAGGGACAGGTATTAAAAAAATAAACATATAAACACTATACTTAATAAAGACGAAGAATTATATAGAGCAGTTAGTCAGTTCAAGAAAAATATGTTTTAAAGTAATCGATATTTTTATGAAAGTTAAAAAATATCAACATCATCTTATATAATAATGATCTGAGATAAATATCTAGTTATGAACATTAATATCGGTATATTAATTTAACATCAATAAAATATTTGGTAAATAATATAAACTATAAATGTTTATTTAATATTCTGTTAATCTTCACAAATGAATATTAAAAAGCAAACATTTTTTAAATATTTTTATTATCTAGCAAATATTTAACTAAGATATAAATGTTGATAAAATATTTTTTTAATATTACGTGCTATTGGGGATGTGTTTGCTTTATATACATTAAGTTACAGTATTTTATCATTAATTAACATTAGAATAATCAAGAGTAACTCAGATGAACCATCGTTCTATAAAATGGGTACAGCCTTTTCAACGTCGAATTCTCGCAGCACTTGACCACTCGTCCGTTCCGGCGGGCCGAGCGATCGCACTCTCGCGTTGCGAAATGGTATTGTCCATGGCCCTCTCTAAGAAGGCCGTAGTAGCTCATTTGGCAACTGCGCCTTACGTCGCCGCTGCCGTGTCATGTCGGCGACGTCCTCTTGCTCTGTGAATGATTGTCGATGGCGCGAATGTCGAATGCGACAACGACGTGCGATGACAACATAATTAGTTCGTAATTAAAAATCCCATGGCAATACAGCCACATAGATCGATTTAGGGGTTAGATATTAATATAAGAAACATGAATCGTCAAAATTATATGTTAACTAGGTAGGTAGCTGGAATGTGAAACAATAAAACATGAAAATAAAATTTACGAATTTTATTTATAGGTAAAAACAAGTTAAAAGTTATAATTGGACAGTACTAAATTAATGTTAATAATTTCCGCTTCTTAGAGGATGTGCTTAATTCATTCAAACTATTGTTTTTTATTTTTGTGTAATTATTTAAAAGAATGTTAATGAATATTTTCAGCATAGCCTGTATAATATCTTTAAATGACAGACCACAAACACAGTTGTCATTATATATTTGAGAGGCATACAAATTATTACCAGGTGATATTGATATTACATCAAAACTCTTTATTATTAATTGTTTTAACAATAAGCGTTTCTTGTCAAACCTTAAAAAACTGGCCTCATATTTTTTTGATATTAAATTTTGCATAATAAAAAATGCATGTTTTCCAATTAATAGGGTAGTTTCAGACGGTATGGTTAAGCCACCTCTATTTAAATCACTAAAATACTCACTGCCTTTATAATTATTATCTAAGTAATCACAACCAATTATTAAATTTGAACATAATTCGCATAATGGAAGCTTATTTTTTATTTTGAAAGCAGTGTAACCACATACATATAATAAAGAAGTTTCATTGAAGTCATTAAAAGTAGAAACATCGTCAAAGATTCCTAAAAAAACAGTATCGTCAACATTTATATTTTGAGGTTCTATTTCAGAATTATCATTGATTTGTGATAATCCTTCAAATGAAAAAGTTACTCGACCATATCGAGCTGAATGTATTCCTAAAACACTTTTGACGCGTAATTTTTTTTCCGATTCTAAAATCTGCGTTACTGAAACATGATAATTGCCCCCCGAGAGTTGTCTGTAACGACTAAACCTGCCTTCTAAATTATCAGTTTGCATTTTACCTGGTAGTACATATGGTATTTCTAAATCAGTTAAAGAGTATTTGATAAAATTAATCATTACTGTGGTACACTGACAAATAGCATTAAAAGTGTCTGCAGTTAAAATGCCATACCCTAATTTAAGAGATTTCCAACGATTCATCCACGTTAGGAAATTTGATAAAAAACTGAGCCTCTCATCAGATACTTGTGTGAATGGATGTTCTATTATGTTTTTGTGTGCAATACCCTTTACTGGACTTTTTATATTCATTATGGTCCACCATTTTTGAATTATATTTAAGAAGTGAAATGTACCAGATTCTTCGCCATATTCAAGTTTAATCGCTGTGACGGTACTTTCATGAAATATATT
Source organism: Cryptocephalus moraei (assembly GCA_946251905.1). Classification (NCBI taxonomy): domain Eukaryota; kingdom Metazoa; phylum Arthropoda; class Insecta; order Coleoptera; family Chrysomelidae; genus Cryptocephalus; species Cryptocephalus moraei. The sequence goes on along the minus strand of OX276462.1, from coordinate 6,242,547 downwards.
CACTACTAGGCTTACTTTCTGACGTTCAAATGTAGTTGGAAAAACTGATTTATAATTTAATTTAAAAGCTGACTTCAGCAAAAGTTTTGATTCCTTTTTGTAAAGGTTACGAATATCTATGAATTTAGCAATTAAAATAACATCACTATCAAAATGGGGAAATACAAATGACTTTTCAAAATCTTTTTGATTTATCCAATTGTTTCTTACATTTTTGAATATGTGAACAGTATCATAAGTTAAAAAAGTTTTAACAGTTTTGTATAGGGGGCATATGAATTTTGAGACGGAATCTCTTGACAAACCTTCAAACATAACTCGATTAACTCTATTGTTATCAGATACAATAGCTATGATTTTTAAACCACAATTTTCTACCGCTTTACACACTGTTAGAGTCATGTCTGCTAATTCTTTACCAGTTACATTGTGAACTGGAATAAGAGAAACAATTTCTTTGAAATTACCAAAAGCTGAAGACACCATATAGGCTACTATAGTCTTAGCGGCACAAGAGATTTTATTTTCTGCGCACCCTAAAATTTCCCCGTTTTTGAAATCGTACCTCTGTTTGACATATATTTCGTCAATTTGTAATATTACAAACCTTTCTCGCTCATTTAAATTACATGCTCTTCCCTTTAAAAAATTGTCATTTTGGTCCTGTTTATTGGCAGCAATGATCAATGAACTTGTAATACTCTGGATAGTTTTAGGATGAGGTAAAGTTAAGACTAAATTTTCCCTTAACATTGCATAGCAGCCTATTGACTGGGTATATATTAAAAATGCATGTAAAATCATGTCGGTTGAATATCTCCTTTGCATTGAATCTTTAAAAATCAGATTAAATTGTTCTGTAAAAAAGTTTAATTTACACAGTGAAGTCTCTTTATCATTTGCCTTCAGTACTTCTTGCAAAATTTTCAATAGTTTATTGATATTATCTACTAATATTGATATATTTCTGACTGATTCTTGATAATTTTCATATTTGAACCTTGTCAGAATATTTTCTAGCTGAGACCATCTAGTCATCTGTTTACCATCATTTAAAGCCCATTTCAAATGTTCCTTACTTATATAACAATTTTCTTGGCATACCTGTATGCTCATATCCGCCAACACTTTAACACACACTACCACAGCTGGTATATTCCTTTCGAAATCAATCTGATAAATGTATAGTTTGTCGCTAAAGACTTTGCACTTCCACACACTCAAGTCTAGATGTTCCTTGTAATTATTTTTAAGATCATTAAAATCATGGATCAAATCAGTACACACCCACTGCTCCACTTTCTGCTCATACTGCTGCAACATTTTTTCCCTTCGAAGAGAAGGGTCTCTTCGTTTTGATGTAGTTGGTTTGCTCAAATACGATGGAAGATTAGGAAATAAGGTTGGTACAGCACCCGGAGTCAGTATTGGTCTTGCTCTCATACAGCTCTTTTCCACTCCACTTCCATCAGTATACATCTCCTGCCTTGAAATTAAATGGGGTTCAAAGTGTTTCTCACACACGACAGCTCGATCTCCTGGAGTCCAGTCCTTCCTTGGAATGTTTCTTAGCCACATTTTTCGACTTGTCTCATCCTTAGGAATCCTGAAAACCGATACGGTTTCTTCTTGAGACTTATAATTGCTCTTACAACCGGGAACAACACACGTATCTGGCATTTTGTAACTGAAAATAAGTATAGGAGTTTATTTTATATTTCTTTGAAAATCGTCTGATAAGTAGGAACATAATTTATAAAAACCACTACCTAATAAAAACAATTGTTAAAAGTGCCTATTCAGATAACTAAATTTAAACTAATAACAGACAATAATAGAAGATCTCTTACCTTATAGATACAATCTATTTTTAGGTTAAGTAAAATTATTTTCTCATTATTTGCGTATTCTTCAATGGAATGCCAAACAGAACATTAGATGTTGAATAAAAAGAATGTGCAGGCAACAGGTGATAACAGCAGATCAACATTTAGAGAATTTACTTCGAAATTCGAATCGCAAACGGCTTTGTTTACACTAAGCTCGCTTGACGTTCACAGTTATCGACACGGTACGCCACGTTGCCACTTTTCAGTCCTCCTGCCTGGTTAAAGAATGCCGTGTATTGTCACGCCTATAGGCGATAGGATTACGTTGCGGGCCTAACGATGACTCGGGACAAAGACGATTTCAGATCGGACGCCTGAAAGCGTCTTTCCATTATTCGATAATTTGCCGTTTGTTTGGAGACGGCACGGCGGTCTCTCAAGAGCCACAGAACACACACACACACATATGAGAGAGGACGAAGAAAAGGAAAAAGTAAGAAGAACAAAGAAGACACCTCACTTTACTAGAGGAGGAAAGAGAGAGATGGGATTTTTTTATCACTTCCATCCATTACATTTACACACACACGTTGCACTCTTTCGTCCACCGAGCCAGATGTTGCTGGTGCGATGGCTTCCGATTGTTTTCCCCTCTCCTTCGCGGGGCTAAATTAAACATTGAAATGCTTTTGTTGTCGGACGCAAAAGAAGTGGTTACTGGTTACATACAATGTGAGGAGGCGATAATTTTAGTGTCAATATAATTAACAAAGGTTTAAAATGAACAAACAACTACAGAAGTGCCGTCGAAAAGGTGTAAATATGGACTGTTAACGACACGACGAGTCCTCCGAGGGACAATATATCCGTTTTCCCGACGAGATCTACATGTCTTGGGCGTGGATAGAAGATAGTTCGCATTCCAGTTCTCCACGTTTGGTCTCTTCTTAATTGGAAAACTATTAAGCCGTTTTTAAATGGAAGGCCGTTTTTACACTTCTCACTCAATGACCGGCCTTGTAGGTATCTCATAGAATCAATAACCGATGATAACAGATCTTTCACACTCTTGCAAGAATATCCAAGAATGTGTATACCTAACTTTACGTCACGTACTTTCAGAAATTCCTTATGCTCTGTTGTCTTCGTTACGAAACTACCAAACATTGCTTCTACAATTAATTGAAGAGGAAGGTCTAATTTCCCCTGATCAAATTCGTTTCAGGCAACCCCTCCACCTTAGCCCGATCACACCTAATACCTACATCAAATCACGGACACCACTGAAAAATCCTTAGAGGAAAAGGAGTTTGCTCCAACTTCTTTCCAGATGTGGTCCAGGCGTTCAGTAAGTTTAGAACCATCAGGTATAGATGTTTCAGAAGAACTCAGAAAAATTCTGATTTGAACTTTTTGAAACTCTGACAGATAGATAGATAGGTTTGAAACTTCTACATATGCGGAGTTTCGACTAAATTGGAGTTGCAGTATTTTTTACCAATTTCTGAAAATGGGTGAACTCTTATGGTGAGAGACGTCCTATTTCAGAAAGTCTGCCACAAAAAATGATAAAATTTACTAAACAATTAAAAATGTAGGTACTTCATTCGGGAGGAGTTTCAAAAAAAAATCGAAGTTACTGAAAACTTCTTTATGAATTTTCGTACATAAGTATATGCTTTCGTGAAATTTTGAAACCGAGTGAACCTTTAGATTAGAATTTCGTAGTGAAACACTGTCTTATTTCAGAAAGTTTACCATAAAATATGATGGAGTTTACTCAACGTTGAAAATGAAGGTACTTCATTCGGGATGAGTTTCAAAAAAAAAATTCGAAGTTCCTGAAAACTTCTTTATGAATTTTCCTACATAAATATTTAAATATGCTTTGGTGAATTTTTGAAGAGGAGTGAAGCTTTAGTTTCGAATTTCGTAGTGAAACACTTGTCTTATTTCAGTAGGTTTGCCAAAAAAATCTGATAAATTTTACTCAACGTTGAAAATTTAGGTACTTCATTCGAGAGGAGTTTCAAAAGAAAATCGAAGTTCTTGAAAACTTCTTTATGAATTTTCGAAAATGACAAGTAGCAACATAAACTTCGAAACGAACGATGAACGTCCGTATTTCGGAAATTTGGAAAAGTTAACGAGCTGAGACGTACATAAGTAGTTACATATTTAAATGTGCTTTAGTGAATTTTTGAAAATTAGTGAAGCTTTAGTTTCGAATTTCGTAGTGAAACACTTGTCTTATTTCAGAAGGTTTCCCAAAAAAATCTGATAAATTTTACTCAACGTTGAAAATGTAGGTAGGTACTTTATTCGGGATGAGTTTCAAAACAAAAATCGAAGTTACTGAAAACTTCTTTATTAATTTTCGAAAATGACAAGTAGTAACATAAACTTCGAACGAACGTTGGACGTTCGTATTTCGGGAATTTTGAAAAGATAACGAGCTGACACGTACATAAATACATATTTGAATGTGCTTTAGTGATTTGTTGAAAATTAGTGAAGCTTTAGTTTCGAATTTCGTAGTGAAACACTTGTCTTATTTCAGTAGGTTTGCCAAAAATATCTGATAAATTTTACTCGACGTTGAAAATGTAGGAACTTCATTCGGGAGGAGTTTAGAAAAATATCGAAGTTACTGAAAACTTCTTTAGGAACCTGAAATCTGATATTTCGGAAATTTTGAAAATTTTACGAGCTGAGACAAACACACGTATTTAAATATGCTTTGGTAAATTTTTGAAAATATCACTGAAAGTTTTTGAAACTTACTTTCGTAAAAGAAATATATAGGGACATGTGTTGGATGATCGAGTAAAACTTACTGAATCTCGTAAACGAGCTTCACTAAACATTTGGAGGAAGTCTCAAACAATTTCGAGTCCAGTTAAATTTTTTCGAATTTTTGAAAATTACAAGAAACAACATAAACAAAATATTATTCATATTTCGAAAATTTTGAATAGGCAATGAACTGAAACTCATTAAATTTCTTAAATGCACTTTAGTTAATATCCGCGTGGAGTTTCAAGAAAATCAGAGTTGTAGGTAGTAATGTTCTAACAAACTTATGAAAATAACCAAACACATTGGTACCGAAACGAAAAATGAGCTTTCATATTTCTGAAAGTTCGTTAGATAATGGGTTGAATCTTACCTAACTTCTTAAGTTTACCTTAGTTAACACATATGCGAAGTTTTAACTACATTGGAAGTGCGGAATTTTTACGAATTGTGATGAGCTTCCTGTCATTCGTCTTGGCTAAGTTTGTCTATTAATAGGTATTGAACATTACATCCAAAAATGTAGTTTGATAATTATTGTAAGCAATTTCAAAGAAATCTGAGTCGCAGTAAATTCGGGATCGGAAGAGCGGATCCACGCCGCTCGGAAGGCAGAAAGGATTCCTCTCCTTCTTTCCCCTCTTCTTCGACCTTCTTCTTCGTCTTATTCTTCTTCTTCTGTTGTCCGGACGGTAGGTGTTCGCGGTCGGCGGGAAAATTAGAGAGCGGCCGCCCGGCCGTAATTTGAAATGTACCCGTGCCCATTTGTCTAGTTATGTCGTTATCCGGGCTAATGACAGCCTCCTAAGACTAATTGCGATATAACAAACGGAGCGCCGAACGGACGGAGAAGGAGAGAGGACGAGGACCACCCTTAACTACCTCTCGATCACGAGGATTCTCGCGTTTTAGATGAGTCACGTGAGAATCTGGCGAATCTGAGGAGCTTCGTCGGAAGGTTCAGAAGGCTCAAACGTGAAGTAATGGTAGTTACTTCATGGAGGTAAATAATGGAAGCAATTCCTCTTGAGTTGACATAGAGCATATAGAGTCAGTCAAAAATAGAGTGACCACTTCTCTTTAGTAGAGCAGTTTATTTGCGATAGAGCCTATAGAGAAATAAGTAGACACTCTTCTTGACTTGCGATAGAGCGTAGAAAAGCACACAAAAATAGAGCGACCACTTCTCTTCAATAGAGCAGTTTATTTGCTATAGAGCCCATAGAGAAATAAGTAGATAGGACACTCCTCTTGACGTGCGATAGAGCGTAGAAATACAGACAAAAATAGAGCGATCACTTCTGTTCAGTACAGCCGTTGATTTACGATAGAGCAATAGAGACAACAACCTAATATAGACGAGACACTCATCTAGTGCTTAAAAAGCAGTTTAGAATAGAATCATAGAGAAATAAGTAGATAAGACACTCCTCTTGACCTGAGAAAGAGCATAGACAAACACACAAAAATAGAGTGACCACTTGTCTTCAGTACAGCAGTTTATTTGCGATAGAGCCATAGAGCCAAAACCTAATATAGACCAGACACTCATCTAGTGCTTAAAAAGCAGTTTAGAATAGAATCATAGAGAAATAAGTAGATAAGACACTCCTCTTGACCTGAGAAAGAGCATAGACAAACACACAAAAATAGAGTGACCACTTGTCTTCAGTACAGCAGTTTATTTGCGATAGAGCCATAGAGCCAACAACCTAATATAGACCAGACACTCATCTAGTGCTTAAAAAGCAGGTTAGAATAGAATCATAGAGAAATAAGTAGATAAGACAATCCTCTTGACTTGAGATAGAGCAGAGAGAAACACAAAAATAGAGTGACCACTTCTGTTCAGTACAGCAGTTTATTTACGATAGAACCGTAGAGCCAACAACCTAATATAGACCAGACACTCATCTAGTGCTTAAAAAGCAGTTTAGAATAGAATCATAGAGAAATAAGTAGATAAGACACTCCTCTTGACCTGAGAAAGAGCATAGACAAACACACAAAAATAGAGTGACCACTTGTCTTCAGTACAGCAGTTTATTTGCGATAGAGCCATAGAGCCAATAACCTAATATAGACGAGACACTAATCTAGTTCTTAAAAAGCCGTTTAGAATGGAATCATAAAGAAATAAGTAGATAAGACACTCCTCTTGACTTGAGATAATGCATGGAGAAAGTGACAAAAATAGAGTGATCATTTCTCTTCAGTAAAGCAGTTTATTTGTGATAGAGCCATGCAGCCAACAACCCAATATAGAGAAGACACTCATCCAGTGCGTAGATATCTGTTTGGAACAGAGTCATAGAGAAACATTTAGATTGTACACTTCTCTTGACTTGATATAGAGCATAGAGAAGCAGACAGAAATTGAATGACCACTTTTCTATAGTACAGCAGTTTATTTACGATAGAGCCATGGGGCCCACAACCAAATATAGAGAAGACACTCATCCGGTGTCTAAAAATCTATTTGGAATAGAGTCATAGAGAAACATGTAGATTGGACACTCCTCTTGTCTTGAGAGAGAGCATAAAGAAACAGACAAAAAGAGAGCGACCACTTCTCTACAGTACAGCAGTTTATTTACGATAGAGCCATAGAGCCATCAACCTAATATAGACAAGACACCCATCCAGTGCCTAACAAGTTGTTTGTAATAGAGTTTTAAGGAAATGCCTCATTGTAAATGCCTCAATCCTATTGAGTAGAAAAAAGCAAAATTACATAGAGCATATAGAAACAGGTATAAATACCTCCTATACTTTGCCAGTCAAATCTACTTTGGATTGAGTTTTAGATAAACAACCTAATATATAGTGGACATTTCGTCAGCTCAAAATAAGCTATTCAGAATAGAGTCATAGTCAACAACCTGAAAGCTCTTCCCTCGTGGTGATAAATACGTTTGAAATAGAGTTAGAAAAACATCCCATAGTTAGACAGGTCCCATAATCAATTGGGAAGGGAAGGTTAGTGGTGGATTTGGAACTCTTATTAAAGGGGTATTAACTGAAGTAACTTTATTGCTTTAACTGAAAACGTTTGATCCTTGGATATCCTCAAAGTTTCCGTGTTGTTCGTAGTTACTGGCAGATAAAGCTGTATTATGAAAACTTGGACTCATTTCCTAAGCGGCTGATAGAACTCTTTAAGCCAAACTCATCAAATGTAGGCTTCTCCTTCTAAGTTTGGCATGGAAGTGTCAGTTCCAGATACTTTTCTGAGTTGACATATTTTAGCTTTTTGACGATTTTTTTTGAAAAGTGATTTAGGCAATATTCAATATTAGGAAATATATTCCATATAAGATGACCCGGGTTACGTCGAAATCATATATTTGTGACTGCTCTATCTATTCCCTTTCTAGTGATCAAACGAATATTTGTTAGTGTTTTACAATTTCTAATCCAATTCTGTGGACGAAAAGGAAACAGTGATCTAACTTATTTCTAGTTTCTGCTCATTAGAAATATTGTGATTTTTTTCTACTTTTAATGTATATAGTTAGTTAGAGTGCTAGTTAGCACTCTAGGTAGTTGGGTTTATTTAGTTTTCTAGTGACCAAGGGAATATTTCTTAGTGTTATAGTGATCAAATTTTACAATTCGGATTAGGAATTCCGAACAATTGTGAGAAGCAAAAGGAAACAGTAAGCTGTCTAATTTCTAGTTTCTGCTCATTAGAAATATTGTAATTTTTTTCTAGTGATCAATTTCACTCGTGTTTTGTGAAAATAAATATGAAACGCAAATTTTACCCTTTAACGGGTAATATAAGGTACATATAATTTGATTATCTCTGGTGGGTGAAAAATTGCATCATTTGTAATAAACTCGTTAGGCTAATTACACGGTGATGAAAGCATCGCATTAGCATTTAAATGAAAAATAAAAAACAAAAGCGTTTCGGTGCCTTTTGTCGGCACCACTCGGAATATACTTAAATTATGAAATATTAATCGTACAGTTTTATGCGGGGCTCTTTGGATTTTTTTAATAAATCCCAGGTTAAGTCGCATAAGCAGAAGCGCTGCCGTAAATTTAGTTAATCTCGATCGCCGTCGTAAAGTATTGGGAATTTAATTTTTCCCAGAAAGGGGCAAGTTTGTGGGTACACTTTAATGAAAAGTGGAAATATATACCTGTGATTATTACTGAATCGTCCCCGTCTCGAAGTTATAAAGTTACAGGCTGGGGCCGTTTGCAGTAAAATTAAATATCTTTATTACTATACTAAGTATAGTATACTTCGCCAGGTATCCTACACACCTGCTGGTTGCCTTAATGGTCGACGTCGAAGAAAAGGTGAGCCGTTTAATTACACATGTCACAAAAATTGTTGGTATTCTCGAATGACAGAAATTGTACGAAATTTCGTCATATTAGTGTTATTATTATAAAAACCAGCAATAATGCTATTGTTAACGTAACCTAAATTTAAGTACCAAGAAGGGTGTTTCCCAAGTAAACATTGGAAGTACCTACTAAACATCAAATGGACGAGTGGTAAGTTCAATTTTTGTAGTCAAATCAAATTTTAACATGAGAATTTTGATTTGTGCCAATTCCGAACTGAAATACCTACTTTATTGCACTGTAATACAATAATTTAAAAAACTAATATCGCGTAAAGTATGGAAATACATTATCACCACACTTTGAGTGTTTTTGGAAGTATATCAAAAAACATTTCTGAAACCAAAACCTCATTCATTTTAACGCGTCTTCCAAATTTTAAGAAATTTCGTGGAGCAAGAATTAAAATTGAAAAAAAAACTGAATTAGGCCAAATTTTATACATTTGGGTAGAAAATTAAAAAATAAACAACTTCTCCCTTCAGCATTTTTCGAAAATAATACAATGTTTTCGTTTTTGTTGCGTTACTGCTGACTCCACTAATTGCATTGAATTTTTAGGTTTCATGTAGCAAATGCATTGAAATTAACACCACTAGAATAAATCACTAGATTAAAGATTTCTTCTCTGTATCAGATTCTTCACTAGAAAAAATGCCTTAAATCTATCAAGTTTCCTCTAGCAAACGTACTGAACATGCCATTACTAGATGAGTTGCAGATATTAAATATTGTAAGGAAACGGCTCGCCGCGGCATAAACACGCCGGGAGCTACACGAGTTCGCCGAATTGCGATTCCGGGAAGGACGGGTCGAACCCAATGGGAAGACTAGAGAGAGTTCGATGCGATAACGGGTTCCTGGAAAATCGAACATTCTAGCAATTATCTCGAAACTGTCAGAAAAATCGAGAAGCCTTCTACCTGCCATAAAAAGGGAATGTCGGACCCGAAGCAGGCCAGTTGAAGAACCGGTGTGTAAACATTCGAGCGAGTTAAAATAAATAAACATCTCTGTGTGAAATGAATTATAAGTGTTAAGAGTTAGTAATAAATTAATTAGGACAAATAGTGTAGTGTTTTAGTTTTAGTCAATAGTAAAAACGTTACAATATTTTAGGTTCTAGCAAATGTTCGAAACATGTCCTCAATGTTTGGTTTTCTGTCGAGTAGCTAATCATTTAACTAAATGTCCTATATTTTTCGGTTTGTTGTAGCAAATGCAATGAACATAACGTCACTAGATTAAACGCCTTGGGCATTTCAGGTATTTTCAAACAAATGTACCGAACATGATATCACTATAATACATTTTTTAGTCCCTTTAGGTTGTATTAAGTGCATGTTCCTTAAGCCTTGTGTTTAGGTTGCTTTAAATGTTTTGAACATAACATCGCTAGACAACTGTCGTAACTTATAAGTAACTCTCCTCAGTTTCATGTTGTCCAGAATTTTTAGTATTAATATAAATTTAATAATTAAACTAAACCTCTTTTGAGAACCTTTTTTAGGTTTGTTTTAGCAAATGTAGTGAACATGACATCACTAGACTCAATGTCTCAGGTTTTAAATGAAGACTTCTTTATGAATATTGCCTACAGACCATCATTGTCATAACTCATAATTAAGCAACTTTTCTCCATTTCACATCAAAAGTTAGATTATCAATTTTATGTTGCTCTGAATTCATTAAACATAATATAACTATACTAAATGCCTCAGTTTTTAGACCAAGAAATGTCAATAGACTATAATTTGTCATAACTCATAAAAGTCATAAACATAAGTATCTTTCCTCAAATTCACATTAACGGTTACATTTCAAACTTTATGTTCCCCTGAATTTTTAGGTTTAGAATGCATAGGACTAACATGACTAACATGTCGTCTTAAGACTGTAATTAATTGTCATAGTCATAACTTATGACTGATAGGTAAATCCCTCACAATTTCACCTAAATAATTAGTTCTGAATTTTTAGGTTCATTGTGGCAAATGCATTGAACATACATCACTAAACTAAATGCTTTGAACATTTTTGGGTTTCTTTTAGCAAATGTACTGAACATGACATCACTAGACTCGATGTCTTGGGTTTTAAACCTAAACTCTTTTACAAATGTCGTCAATAGACTATAATTGTTATAACTTATATGCATAAGTGACTGTCCTCAAATTCACATCAAAAGTACATTCTAAACTATATGTTCCCCTGAATTTTTAGGTTTAGAATACATTACTAGATTAAATGTCATCTTTTAAATGTCGTGATTAATTGTCATAACTCATGACTAATAGGTGATTCCCCTCAATTTCACATTTACATTATAAATTTCATGTTGCACTGAATTTTTAGATTTACTATGTAGTAACCGCATTATCACTAAACTGAATATCTTGAATATTTTTAGGCTTCTTTTAACCAATGTGTTGAACATAACATCACTAGACTAAATACTTTAAACATTTTTGGGTTTCTTTTAGCACATGTACTGAACATGACATCACTAGACTCGATGTCTTGGGTTTTAAAACTAAACTCTTTTACAAATGTCGTCAATAGACTATAATTGTTATAACTTATATGCATAAGTGACTGTCCTCAAATTCACATCAAAAGTACATTCTAAACTATATGTCCCCCTGAATTTTTAGGTTTAGAATGCATTACTAGATTAAATGTCGTCTTTTGAATGTCGTGATCAATTGTCATAACTCATGACTAATAGATGATTCCCCTCAATTTCACATTTACATTATAAATTTCATGTCGCACTGAATTTTTAGATTATTAGTAAACGCATTATCACTAAACTTTGTCTTTAGTATTTTTAGGCTTCTTTTAGCAAATGTATTGAACATAACATCACTAGACTAAATGCTTTAAACATTTTTGGGTTTCTTTTAGCACATGTACTGAACATGACATCACTAGACTCAATGTCTTGGGTTTTAAACCAAAACTCTTTTACAAATGTCGTCAATAGACTATAATTGTTATAACTTATACCTCTGAATTTTTAGTTTATAATATATTACTAGATTAAATGTCGTCTTTTGAATGTCGTGATTAATTGTCATAACTCATAACTAATAGGTGATTCCCCTAAATTTCACTTTAACATTTACATTATAAATTTCATGTTGCACTGAATTTTTAGATTTACTGTAGTAAACGCATTATCACTAAACTGAATATCTTGAATATTTTTAGGCTTCTTTTAGCAAATGTATTGAACATAACATCACTAGACTAAATGCTTTGAACATTTTTGGGTTTCTTTTAGCAAATGTACTGAACATGACATCACTAGACTCGATGCCTTGGGTTTTATACCAAAACTTCTTTACAAATGTCGTCAATAGACTATAATTGTTATAACTTATATGCATAAGTGACTTTCCTCAAATTCACATCAAAAGTACATTCTAAACTTTATGTTCCCCTGAATTTTTATATTTACTGTAGTAAACGCATTATCACTAAACTGAATGTCTTGAATATTTTTAGGCTTCTTTTAGCAAATGTATTGAACATAACATCACTAGACTAAATGCTTTGAACATTTTTGGGTTTCTTTTAGCACATGTGCTGAACATGACATCACTAGACTCGATGTCTTGGGTTTTAAACCAAAACTCTTTTACAAATGTCATCAATAGACTATAATTGTTATAACTTATATGCATAAGTGACTTTCCTCAAATTCACATCAAAAGTACCTACATTGTAAACAATATGTTCCCCTGAATTTTTAGGTACATTACTAGATTAAATGTCGTCTTTTGAATGTCCTGATTAATTGTCATAACTCATGACTAATAGGTGATTCTCCTCAATTTCACTTTAACATGTTCATTATAAATTTCATGTTGCACTGAATTTTTAGATTTACTGTAGTAAACGCATTATCACTAAACTTTGTCTTTAATATTTTTAGGCTTCTTTTAGCAAATGTATTGAACATAACATCACTAGACTAAATTTCTTTACAAACATAATTTGTCATAACTAATAAGTAAATCCTTTCAATTTCATATCAACAATTACATTCTAAATTTCATTTTACCTTTAACTATAACCCCTTTAAAAATCCATCGGCGATGATTATGTGAAGATCAATCAAGATGGCAGTGATAGAATCGCTTCCCCTCTATCCCCCCTCCTACTTAACCGAAAAATCGTCATTATCACAAAAAACTTAACCTTGTTGTGGTGCGCCGCTGTCGCCGTCGCCGTCGCCTAGGCGGTCCGTTTGATCGTCGACGGGGCGGTGGAGGGGGGTGGTCGGCGGGGCGAGGGGGCCCTCTCGTCGGCACCTTTGTGCTGCCTTATAAGGCGACTAATTACCGCCGATGTGCCGACAAGAAGAGAGCCGCGGCCACGAGATTCGATGGCCGATCCCCCCTTCCTTATACATGCACACATACGACGTACACATACATATACATACATAAGGTATAAGCAGCCAGATTAGCTAGGAGCGCATTGGCGGAGACGAACGTTGGGAGAGTTAGGAATGTAATTGTTGCTATTATTAAGACGTGCTAAGTATGTGTTTATTCCTGATTTAAGGAAAATTTCCCATGATGATCGTGGTGGGGAGATCCAGGAATTGCTGTGTCATTTCCCAAGATTCCAGGGACGATCAGTACTGCTCCAGGGTGTATTTCAAATACTTTTAACATTTTTTAACAAAACTATTACAACTCAAGTTAGTTGGGTTTAAAAATTTCTCCAACGCTCCCCAGGAGAGCTGATAAAGCCTCAATAATTTAATGTAATTAAGTAGTTAATATTGTAATTTAATAGTAATCTAATGAAAATCTTAGGAAATCTCCAAACATCCTGAAGATTGCGTCCCTGTGAATTCTTTAGGTAGGTATTCCCAGCGCTACTCAATAGTTTTTCGAAAATGTAAGAACGTTTTTGTAATCAAATCAAGTACCTGGATACCTGGAATTTTTCAAATATTCCCAAGGAATCCCAGCATATCTAATAAAACCTTCATAATTTTCTAGATAATACAATTAATGCAATTGTATTTTACAGTGTAATTTTAAGTGTAATGTAATGAATATCTGAATAAAATCTCCAAACATACTGAAAATGTGAACAGTATTCAAAAATCATGACGATTCAAGTACTCTTTGGTACCAAGAATTTTCCAAATATCCCAAGAACTTCCAGGATAACGCCTTTATAATTTTCTCTATCATGCAATTAACGCAATTGTATTTGAGAATGTAATTTAATTACAACTCAATGAAAATATAAGCAATTCCCAAAATTTTTGAGACCTTCAAAAATTTTTAAGGTCTCGAGGGTCGCTTCCTTGTGAATTCTATTGATATTAGTACCAGCACTTCTCAATCATTTCCAGAAAATGTAAGAACGTTTTTGCAAGCAAATAAAAACGTTCATTTGAAATATTTAACAAGCGCATCCCAAATTATGGCGATTCAAGCAATCTTATGTCCAAGAATTTCCCAAATATTGCCAAGGATTTCCAGGGTTGCTAATAAAGCCTTTATAATTTTCTCAATGAAGCATATAACTCGGTCGCATTTTATGGTGCAATTTAATTGTAATGTAATGAATTTCTTAAAAAAATGTCCGAACATATCGAAAATCTGAAAAATATCCCAAATTATAACGATTCAAGAATTTTTGGGACCAAGATTTTCTTAAATATTTCCAAGCACTTCCAGCATAACGTCTTTATAATTTTCTCGATAATGGAATTGGCGCAATTATCGTATTTTACAGCGTATTTTAATTGAAATGCAATGAAAATCTTAGAAATTTCCAAACATTTTGAAGGTCTCAAGGGTTCCATCCTTGTGGATTCTATATTGATATTTCCAGCGCCTCTCAATCATCTTATCATTTTCCGAAAATGTAAGAAGGTTTTTGCAAACAAATAAAGACGTCCATTTACTATATCCTGAAATATTTAACAAGCGCATCCCAAATTATGACGATTCAAGCAATCTTATGTCCAAGAATTTCCCAAATATTGCCAAGGATTTCCAGGGTTGCTAATAAAGCCGTTATAATTTTCTCGATGAAGCATATAACGCAATCGTATTTTATGGTGCAATTTAATTGTAATGTAATGAGTTTCTTAAAAAAATCTCCAAACATATTGAAAATCTGAAAAATATCTCAAATTATGACCATTCAAGTATTTTTGGGACCAAGAGTTTTCCAAATATTCCCAAGGACTTTCAGGATAACGCCTTTACAATTTTCTCTGTAGGTAATGCAATTAACACAATTGTATTTTACACTGTAATTTAATTGCGATGTAATGAAAATCTAAGAAATTTCCAAACATTTTGAAGGTCTCAATCCATGTGAATTCTACAGATATTCCCAGGGCTTCTCAATCATTTTCCAAAAATGTAAGATCGTTTTTGCAAACAAATAAAAACGTCCATTTAATATCTTACATAATATTTAATAAACGCATCCCAAATTATGACGATTTAAGCAATCTTATGTCCAAGAATTTTCCAAATATTGCCAAGGATTTCCAGGATTGCTAATAAAGCTGTTATAATTTTCTTGATGAATCAATTATCTCGGTCGCATTTTATGCCGATATCTTAAATAAATCTCATAAATAAACATATTGAAAATCTCAAAAGTATCCCAAATCAGGACGATTCAAGTACTCTTGGGTTCAAAAATTTTCACAATATTCCTAAGGACTCCCAGGATTAAGCATTTAGGTATCACTTTCTCGATAATGCAATTGTATTTTACACTGTAATTTAATTGCAATGTAATGAAAATCTAAGAAAACCTCCAAAGATCTTGGAGATCTCAAGAGTGGCGTCCATGTGAGTTTTCCAACGCTTGTAAATAATTTTCCGAAAATGTAAAAACGTTGAAGAAATACATTTTCGACCATGTAACAAAAGTGTCCCAAAATCTATAATTTTCTCGATAAGACAATTAACGCAAATATATTTGTGATTTAATTGTAATGTAATGAAAATCTTGGAAAATCTCCAAACATCCTTAGGATCTCAAAGTGAATTCTCCAGATATTCGCATCGTTTTTCAACAATTTTTCAAACATGTAGCCAACCCTCTTTGTACTGAAACAAATAGGTATTAACGTGGAAAAATTCTCAAGATTTTGAAGATGTAAAAGGGTAGGAACAAAAATTTTCCGTAGCGTTTTCTCTCAAATCCTCACATTTTTGGCATACAGATACAAGAAAGCAATTTATCTTGCGATTCTTGCCTCAAGATCTTGTGAATCGATCGATTTCTTCTAAAATTCCCTAAAATTCTCCTCGGTCCCTCGTAGACTATAAAGATCTCCTTCCTGTGCACATGTATAATTAAATTAACCCCCCCTAAGGTTTATCTAAGACATAAAAAGGGCCGCAGACGAGCCACTTCAAACATCGAGAAAGAGAGAAGGGCTGTGTTAACCGGCGAGTCATCGGGAGACGTTTTCACCTGTCCGTCTAAAAATCAATTTAGAAAAAAAAATTACACAAATACTGAAATGAGGTAGGTACGTGTAAGATAATAAAACGTTCGTGTAACGATCCACCGATTCGGTAGGAAAATTAGAGGGCGCTCGCGTCGACCGGGTAATTTTACCTAAAGGCCACTCGTTTCGTACCTTTTTCGCCTCTCTGTTTACCTCTCTCTCTTTCTCCCTCTCTCTCTCGCTCCGATAATTCGACGTGATACGGCTAATTTTAATTGATGGCTCGATTTTCGGGCGACGTCAGTTTTTTAATTGCCGCTCTCGTCGTCCATTAAATGGACAGGGAAGGGGAAAGAGGGAATTTTACTGGGAAATTTATAAAATCGAGAAAACTTTCAGGAAATTTTCTGAAATTTCAGGAAAAAAAGAATTTCAAGTTGTGGAGACGAATTCCTGGAAAACTTCACCCCTGAAATTTTGTTTCGAAGAGTGATTGGTCGTTTCCAGTTTTCCTAAAACTTCCTGAATACAACAAACTTTCGAGACGATTGGTTGATTAATACAAAGGATGACATATTGGAATTTTCAAGACTGGCTGATTAATAGAAAGGATCTAAACATTTTAGGTGGTCGAATTTCAGGAAAATCTCACGACTGAAACTTTGCATTGAAGACTGAGAGTGCTAAGGGCACCTTAATGAATACAACAAATTTAAGTTTCGAAATGATGGAATACTTATTTCTAAATATACATTCATTGGGAAATTTCGGAATTTTTCAAAGAGACTGAAGGTTTTTGGATGAATTTCAGGAAAATTTCATGACTTACACCTTGGATTTAAAGACCTACGAGGCAAATCGCTAAATGTAGGAAACTTAGTTTAGACATGATAAAAGATATTCAGTTGAAAAGGTACCTATAGTCATATGAAAGTTTTTTCAAAATTTCAGAATGAGGAATTTTATGCCTGAAACTTTCAACTTAAGGACTTAAGAGGGTAGCATCAAATCGCTGAATACAATAAACTTGGTTTTGGAACGATAAGATGATTATTTGCAAAAATGTGGACATTTAAACATTTTAAAAAAATTTCAATTTTCAATTCAAAAATATTTCACCACTGAAAGTTTGCATTTGAAGACTTGCGAGGAAAAAGGGTAACTCGATGAATACAACAAACTTAGTTTTGACATGAATGGTTAGTTAATTGAAAATAAGACATTTGGGAATTTTGGAATTTTTAGACGAATTTCAAAAAGAAATTATGACTGAAACTATGAATCGAAAGAATTCATTGGGTAGAACGGAAATCGATGAATATAACTTAATGGTAAGGTAGGATCATTAATTGAAACTCTATACTCATTTGAAAATTTTTGGACGAATATCAGAAAATTGTCATAACTGAAACTTGAAATTTGAAGACTTAGGAGGGTTAAGTGCAAATCGGTGAATACAATAAATTTAGTTTTGAGGCAATAGGAAAATCCATTAAGAGAATGTAAACATTTAGAAGTTTTAACCTTTATCCAACACATGACAGTTATAACTGTCATTATTAATGTCATTTTAGACAAGTAAACTATCAAATAACTGACGTTCATATTTAAAGCAGTGTTCCATTTTATTTATTTCTTGCCCATGGCAACCAAACAAACAACCTACTTTAACTACTAGAATGTAAAAAAGTCATTCTGACATTTATAGGGTACAGAGACGCAAGTAGCTTTGATTTGAGGGGCGGCGGTGGTCGTATGGTTTAAGGCGCTGGTCAGGCGGTCACTGTCGTCGTGGGTTCGAATTCCACGTAATCCATGGATGTTATGTGTGTTGCGGGAAGTGTGTAAAATGTATCCAAAATCCCGTTCCTATTCACGCCGGTAACCAGGCCGGATAGGATCGGATATCCTGTAGGAGGGCGGGACTAGGATACACACACCCTGAGTCGGTAGAGCACAGAGTGTGTTACCTGGGGTGAAAGCTTTAAGGGGGTACAATCGTGCTCGATGACCGTGGTTCGGAGCCCACGTTAAACTGTAGGTCCCGTCCAATTAACCCTGGCAGCAAAAAGAGACGTTAACAGAAAGACAAGACAAGCTTTGATTTGATCACAAAGCTTATTATGGATTATTTCATTAAAAAAAAAAGGTTTCTTCCACTTGTTGGATAAAACATTGTATGCCACTCGCGTGTTATGTTTCCTAAGTAACTTGAGAAATTATGCGTAATTAATTTTCGACATAACACACTAGTACCATAAATAAACTATTATTTAATTTAAGAGATTAAAAAAATTTAAAGACTTGCGAGGGTAGAAGGCAAACCACAGAACACAACAAACTATGTTTTGAAACGATATTAGACGAATTTCAGGAAAATGTCATAATTGAAACTTAAAATTTACTGAATACAACAAACTCAGTTCTTTTAGTTTGAATGATTAATTAGTTGAGAAGATGTTAATAAATTTGAAAATTGTGAGGAAGTTTCAATTTCAAAAAATGTTTTTAACTAAAATCGTGTGCTTACGAGACCAGAGGACAAATTGCCGTATACAACAAACTTAGTTTTGAAAATATACTACGATTATAGTTGAAATGTAGGCAATTTTGAAAAAGTCGAAAAGTGGAAAGGTGGTGATTTTCAATTTCAGAAAATGTTTTCGAGTGCACACTTAAGTAGTTGGGAAGATACTGTAACGTTTATTTTCTAATTTAATTACACTACTTATCCTAATTATTCACTATACACACTACTTAATTTATCTTAACTATTACCTAACTACTTAATTTATATCACACTCTTAATTATCAATTTATTTATACGCTCTCGCTTTTCACCTTGTTTACTATGTCGCGCTTCCGTCTAATAATCATCTCTCCGACCGCAAGCCCGCTTATATACATTTCTCAATTGTATTCTCGATAATTCTACAAAGATCTCGATCCATGTCGATAATAATGTTTACCTAGGAAACGTCCAGAACGTAATAAGGTCTAGGAGGTAATAAATTATTCCTTCTTTAATAAGATGTTGGCGGCAGGCTCAATTACGCATAGCGACGTTCCTTTGAGGAAAGCCGCCCACCGATAAGCGTAAACACGTCTCGAGCTGCTGTTTACATTTCGCGTTACAATTCCTATAGATATTTGGAAATTTTGAAAATTTTCAAAAATAGTAGTTGATGGCTGAATTTCATGAAATTTATGCGACCGAAACTTGGCAATTAGGCGAATGAAGCAAACTATGTGTATGTCAATTTTGATGGGAAATGATGAAAATTATAAAATGTGGGTAATCAAAAATTAATGTGTTCATGAAGAACTTTGAGCCATACCGCCCCCTCTTAAAGTTCGTGGCACTTGTGTCTTTAACATCCTGTATAAACAATTAGGCATGCAATGGATTTTAGAAGATTAGAACAACAGAAGACACAACTAGACAAGTAATTGTTATTGGAAACAATTTAGATATATTGTTGTATAAGAGATTCTTATACAAGTGGAATGCAATTAATACACTAAAATAAAATGAAAGGTGCTACTAAAAGTAATTAACTAGATAAGGTGTAGATAGATGAAATAGATGAAAATAGATGAATTTATTGATTATTTTCAGGCAAATGCCCATCAAGACCTTTCGCACATTTTGGACCATACCTTTCTTTCTTAAAGTTCGTGGCATCTGTTTTTTTACCATCCTGTATAAACGATTAGGCAAACAATAGATTTTTGTACTCGTTAGCAAATAACAATTTGCATTACCTGATCGTTAGAACACACAACAATTCAAGAAAATAGCAATTGTTATTGAAAACAATTTAGTAATTGTTATACACTTAGATGGAATGGAAATGATACCTACACTAAATTAAAGTGAAAGGTGTTGCTAAAAGCAATTAAGTAGATAAGGTAAGAGACTGTTAGATATATTATCGGTATCAATTGCAATGAAGCAAACGAGTTAACAACAAATTGTTATATGTAACAACGTAATTTTTTACGATATGACTCATACACCTACCACTCAAAATTTGTTTCTCTCTCTCTCTCTCTCTTATTATGTGGATCGATCGATCTACATGTCTCGATCGTATCATCATCATCATCAGTCCGAGCGCTCTCTCACGTATTATAACAAATTCAAAAGTGTCCCGACAGGTAAATTATCAACCAGTGTTTTGTCACGGGAACAATCGGTCTCACACCTTATGGGCTCTGCCTTTGATCTCGGCCCGACGCATAAATCTAACCACTTGCCTAATGAAAGGTTGTGACGTCAGGAGCCTTACTATTCTCTTTCTTTCTTTTCCCTCCTCCCATTCCGCCTCACAACCTATTTAATTCCTTCTGCGACCGCCCGCGTTTCGGGATCCTTCTACACATTTTCGCCAAAAGAAGAAACATACTCTCTTCGATATTTCGAAGTTTTCAACCAGAACATCGAACACTTTCTCGTTTCTAACAAAACTCAATCTTCAATGGAATAACCTTCACTGTCACACTTTTGGGTTATTTAATTTTTTGGAGATCCGTGTAACACGCTCAAGGAATACCTGTGCATTGCCCGGATGCGAAGTTGCACTTCAAAGTGGCGGACATAAAACTTAGTAATCCTCCTAATGGGCCATAAAAGTAACACAGAAACCATCAAAGGGGAATTCGCTTTGGAGTTTATATCGCCGCTTCGGTAGGGAACAAAAGGCAAACTTGTAAAATTAATACGAGTCAAGTAGTACTTAAGCACATACTCTACGGATGTTGTTCTTAAGTATCGATTAAATTTTTACGATATTGTAAAAGTATCGATGTTTTTATTCGCCGTGGTGGGAATTATCGATTAAATATTTGTATTTAAAACGATACTGTACATGATGATTTTTCCTTGCGTGTCAATTACATTTTTTTAAATCAAGGGTAAGTACTTGTTAACGATATTATCCTTCCTGCGAAAGTATCGATGTTTCCCTTAAGTATCGATCATATTTTCTGTACTGAAATAGTTTGAATTTAGTTTGGAATATAATGAAAAAGTCTGAATTTAGTTTCGATATTCGTTTTGAAGATAATGAAAAAGTCTGAATTTAGTTTTGATATTCATTTTGAAGAGAATGAAAAAGTCTGTATTTAGTTTTGAAAATAACTAGTCTGAAGTTAGTTTTGAACATAATGAAAAGTGTGAATTTAGTTTTGAAATTCGTTGTGAAGATACCGAAATAGTTTGAATTTAATTTTGAGCATAATGAAAAAGAATCCATTTAGTTTTGAAGATAATGAAAAGTCTGAATTTAGTTTTGATATCCGTTTTGAAGATAATGAAAAAGTCTGTGTTTAGTTTTGAAGATAACTAGTCTGAAGTTAGTTTTGAACCTATGAAGTGTGAATTTTGAAATTCGTTGTGAAGATACTGAAATAGTGTGAATTTAATTTTGAGCATAATGAAATAGAATCAATTTAGTTTTGAAGATAATGAAAAAGTCTGAATTGAGTTTTGATATCCGTTTTGAAGATAATGAAAAAGTCTGTATTTAGTTTTGAAGATAACTAGTCTGAAGTTAGTTTTGAACCTAATGAAGTGTGAGTTTTGAAATTCGTTGTGAAGATACTGAAATAGTGTGAAAGATAATGAAAAAGTCTGAATTGAGTTTTGAAATTCGTTGTGAAGATAATGAAAAAACGTATTATTGCTTCAAAATGTTTAACGTCGTTTTTCCAAAAATTATGCGTTTTCGGCTTAAAGAGTATTATGTATATTTAGGGCCGTAAAAAGGTTTTCTTGAAGTTTGTGACACTTGTTTTTATAATACCCTGTATATTAATTCTATAGACTTGTTACTAAAACGAAAACCAGTGGAAACAACAAATTAAGAATTATTAAAAATCAGTCTTTTTGAAAAATACCCTTTTGTATTTTTTTTTTATAATTGCGTCCCATTTTGGGGCCGTCACGTTCCAGGCTATATTTTGAAATACAAAGTTCAAAAAAGAGGTATATTGATAAATCAGTTATGAAACTGGTTTTACAGTCGATTCAATTGCATTAAAAAAGCAGTTTGTTGATATACTCAGCTTAGTACAAAGCAAGGCCAAAATTAGGGCCGTTTATTCCAACCCTCCAATAACCTAAAAATTATATATACCCTGAAGCATATCCATTTTTAATGACGTGGTATTTAGTATCAGGCTTGAATTCAATTCTGAAATTAATATTTGAGATAAGGAAAGAACTGATTATATAAAGTTAGGCGTTTTGGAAATATGTCCTCCAAGACTTTTCTGTATATTTTGGGACGTAAAAATGCTCGTTTAAGCTTTGTAACACTGCATTTTAATACCTTGTATATTAGATCCTTATTGTTGTTAGTGAAACAGAAAACAGGCTTTTTGAAAAATACTCTTTTATAACATTTCTTGCGAATTGCGTCCCGTATACACTCGTTCTGAGACCTTTTAAGGTTTTGGGCAAAATATTTTTTTTTTGAAAAATATTTTTTGTCCACCAATTTATCCCTTAAACACATCGTTTACTAACCCAAAAAAAAATAAATATTCCCAAAATCCGTTTATCTCTAAACCGCCACGTGCAAAAAATTAGGGTTGTTTCCGCCCACAACCGGTACAAGCCATCTCGACACTTTACCCTTAAGGTAATAAATGTTAATACGCCAACTCAACACTACAGAAAACAGGTAGTCGCAACTGATGCCCTTAACTGACAGGCCAACTCGACACCAAGGGTTTAAACGCCTTAAAGCAATTAACACAAATGTACCAGATGTTCTGTAAATCTGTAAAATCTACACTCAACCACCTACCGGAAATTTATTCCTATTTCGTACTTCACGAAAATAAGACATGAGCGAAGAAATAGTTTTTGAGTTTATTACTAGCCAACGCGGTCATAGAATGTTAGTCATTAATGACTATAAATTTAAAAATCGGAAAGTGCTAAAGGACGGTAGGATCTACTGGATTTGTGCTGTAAATCAGTGTAGAGCAAGCTGTCATACACGTGGTAAGATTTGATCTCACTTTTTTCAATTTTGTTTTATTTGTGATATAGTCATATTTATTTTATTTTTTTATTAAGGTGATCACATCTGTGATTATTGCTTAAGTCACAATCATGAGGCTGACATTCCAAAGTTAAGCAGAGAAGCTATCAATAATGTTTGCAAGAGGAAAGCTGTGGAAGATATTACCGAGCGTCCCTCCAAGATTATACATAGGGAAGTTGCCGTGTCTGCCTTTAAAGAAAATATTACCAGTCAGGACTTAAATTTGATACGACATAATATTAATCGAAATCGGTTAAATGCCATGCCAGCGAATCCCAAAAATATTGAAGGAGTACATCAAGCTGTAACTTCATTAAGCTTATTAACAGATCGTAATGAATTTTTTTTGATGATTAATGATATTCCTAATAACATTATAATATTTGGTTGTAATTCTAATTTGAAATGTTTAGCGGAATCAGATACATATTACATGGATGGAACATTCAAGTATTGCTGTAAATATTTTCTTCAGATGTTTTCCATACACGCAATACGTAATGGTCATTACATACCATTAATATTTTCTTTGCTACCAAACAAATCAGCCAAAACATATCAATTATATTTCGTCCTCGTTCCGTAAATAAGAACAAACGTAGTATCTCTGAGTCTCACCGTACCCCACGAATTTTTAAATTATGTTAAAGTAAACAACTCGCCGTCTCTTCATCTCGCCGGGTCGCGGTGACGGACGGGTGCTTGAATCCCTCATTCTCTTTTTTCGTGCCGTACCACACGTTCCATCTTTTAGTGCGTTCGCGTTTGTTGTGTAATATTGTGAAATCGCCTAGACACAAGTCATGTCGGATGGACGAAAAGGACGTTATCCTCGTACAGACTCCGATAGTGACGACGCTACCCAATGGAAGATTTTGAAGGTAAGGAAGCGCTTGGCCGCGAAGGCTCGATTTAGAAAGAAGAGAGACGCGGTTCATACTCCCCTTCGTCGCTCTCGGCGCAGAACCATGGCGGCGAGTCCCAGCAGGATGTTTTTCCGTCGCCGGAGCGGTTGGACTTAGAGGAAGACAACACTCCCTTGTCAGAATTGGCGACCAGCGTCGACGCAGGCAAATACTCGCAGCAAAGTCAACGCCGTGGTACAGTCTGTGGCGTATTATGGCATACGTCACATACTGCTAACAGTTCTGTGGAATATTATGGCATATTTCACACACTGCTGTTAAGCAAGGCCAGTATACTCAAGTAAATTATTACGGCATAATTTACGTCAGTCTGTGGCGTATTATGGCATACGTCACATACTGCTAACAGTTCTGTGGAATATTATGGCATATTTCACATCCTGCTGTTAGGCAAGGTCAGTATACTCAAATAAATTATTATGGCATAATTTACATAGTACCTTCCATTTCGAGGAACTTAACTAACTCCTGTAAATTCCACCTTTTACATGCATGGTAGTCTGTTTCTTTCTGAGATATTATGGGGTATGTCAGTTACAACCGTTTTTTGTTGATTGCTCAGCATATTCTCAATAACATACGTTGCATTGCTCAGCATATTCTCAATAACATACGTTGCTGATGAGATAACACCTAGCGCCTCCTTTTATTCAAAAGGAGGGACCTCGGCCTTAGTTATACGTCACATACTGCTAACAGTTCTGTGGAATATTATGGCATATTTCACATCTTGCTGTTAAGCAAGGTCAGTATACTCAAATAAATTATTATGGCATAATTTATATAGTACCTCCCATTTAGAGGGGCTCAACTAGCTCCTGTTGCTGATGAGATAACACCTAGCGCCTCCTCTTTTTCAAAAGAAGGGACCTCGGCCTTGGACTAGATGCCAATATTTTGGCACTCTTGAGAAGTGACCGGCCATCTCCAGAGCTGCACGGCCCGAACATCCATGCGGATTTAGCTAGTAGGTGGTCTTACGTTCTCGGTAGTGGACTAAGCGAAAAAATCGTTAAGGGTCTGACGAAGAAATACCCACCTGCCGAAAATTGTCCTCTCTTAAAAGGGCCTCGCCTGAATCCAGAGGTCGCCTCAGCTATTAACGAGCAGGTGGCTTGACGAGATTCACCCCTCCTTGGTCTCCAAAATCAAATTGGCACAGCTCTTTCCGCTCTGGGTCGGCTAGCGATGGATCTACTTTCAGAGGAGGGGGGGGCCACAAACCTCATAGGTGGAGCGTGGAGCTAGCCAGTGACGCTAGCACGTTGCTTCTGGATTTTCACCATAAAACCTCTGTCATCCGTCGAGATTACTATTGCTTAATCTTCGTAAAGATTTAAAGGAAACCCTCACAAACGTTTCCGCATACGGATGGTTGTTTTGGGAACAACCTAGGAGAGTGAATTAAAGCCTCTAAAGACATTGAAAAGACTGGGTTCAAACTGAACCTTGCTAGAACACCCAGATCCAATAATCCACCTCGACAGCCTACTAAGCAGGTTCCGGAAAACTTCCACCGTCCGCCTCGCCGAGCATTCAAGGCAGCCAGCGGAGGTAGACGACAGAGCAAAATCGCACATCAATCAGGGAAGTTTCCTCGAACGCATTATCCTTCGCAGAAGAAGACACCAGACCAAGACCGTCGTCGTCGACATGAAGGTCGCCCCCATTACTGCCGATCTCAATAGACAACTATGAGGTGGGTAGCATAGTGGGTCGGTTGAGTAATTTTTTGCCAAAATGGGAAAAGATTACTAAAGATAAAAACATTTCATCTTGGATCCCAGGCTTTGAGATTCCATTTAAAAACCGACCTAGACAGATAGTGCGGCCTTCAGAAAGGCATTGGTCACATATGGAAAGGACGGCTTTAAGGGAAGCGGTCCAAGAATTGATAAACTCCGGGGCTATTAGTAGGGTAGAACACTGCAAAGGACAATACATCTCGAGCATTTTTATAGTCCCTAAGCCTGATGGTTCAAAGCGCCTGATTTTAAATCTAAAATCATTGAATAAATTTATCGAACCGGAGCATTTTAAACTTGAGGACCATCGATCAGTATGCAATTTAATCTAGAAAAACTTTTCATATCCACCTTGGATCTAAAAACTGCATACCATCTAATTGCCGTCAGCAAAAGATATAGGAAATATTTAAGATTCTTGTTCATGATACATGATCATTAACTTTCTTGAGGACATGGGTTTTATTATAAACTATCAAAAAACTATATATTGGGGATTCACTTGTGACTCGACGAGCTTGTCTGTTTCCATACCAACTGATAAAAGACCTCAACTTTTAAAATGCATAACGTTCCTGCTAGGAACAAAGTGTTGTAGAATTCCCACCTTTGTCCAAATAATTGGGAAACTAATTTCGATCTGTCCGGCTGATCTTATGGGGTTTGGTCCTTAAAAAAAAAAAAAAAAAAAAAAAAAAAAAAAAAAAAAAAAAAATATATATATATATTTAGAAGTAAATGCAGCATTTTTTGGTTTAAAATGCTATGCTTACAATCTTACAAATCAAAACATTTTGTTGCGAATTGACAGCACCACTGCCATTGCCTTCATAAATAGAATGGGGGGAATTCAGTATCCAAAACTAAACTCCCTTTGCCGGGAAATCTGGCAATGGTGCGAAAATAGAAAGCTGCTTATTTTCGCCTCTTGCATTAACACCAAAGAAAACATAATTGCCGACCAAGAATCTCGTAAGTTGCATCTAGAAACCGAATGGGAATTAAATAATAGATATTGCATACGGATCACCTTGAACTTTTTCCAATCCGATATAGACCTTTTTGCATCTTGAATTAATTCGAAGTGCCCTTTGTTTATTTCCTGACACCCAGATCCTCTTGCTTTTCGAGTAGACGCATTTACGCTTTCTTGGGAAGGGTGTAAATTTTACGCTTTTCCTCCGTTCGCAGTCATTCTTAAAGTTGTACAAAAGATTATCGAAGACGGGGCCGAGGGTGTTGTAGTGGTGCCGTACTGGCCTACGCAGCCCTGGCACCCAATTTTTCCATCCCATGAGAAAATGCCCCTCCCCCTTCTTTACAACCAAATAAGGATCTACTTTTGTGTGTTGACAGGTCTCAGTTACATCCGCTATGGTCACAGCTTACCCTCGTTGCACGGCTCTTATCCGGCAAGGCCTCGAGCTGAAAGGAACCCCCAGTTCAGCTATCGAGGTGTGCTTGCCTTCAATTACACCCTCTACCATCAAACAGTATGATTCTGGCCTAAGACTGTGGTTTTCAGTTCTGTCAAACGAGAGACGAGAACTATCTTACCGCATCACCTTCGGCTGTCTTAGAGTTTTTACAATAGCAATATACTAGAGGTGTATCATATGGTGCCCTTAACCCATATCGATCTGCTGTGGCTCAGATGAGCTTGAGACCAGGCATGCCCAAGTATGCAAATACTTGGGAACCATTACCTGTGCTAAATTATTTACGAACACTAACAAATGAGAATATTTCGTTGGAACAACTCTCACATAATTATTTAAGTGTGTTAGTAGCACAGAGGGTCCAAACACTCTCGCTTATTGAACTGGAAAATATAAAGTCCTCCCCACAGGGAGTCCAGATCTACATTTGCAACCGCATCAAGACTTCTGGCCCAAAAAATTTCAACCGGTCATTTCTTTACCGTTTAATGAAAATGATAAAATACTTGTATGGCTACTACTGTCTTATCTTACATAACAGCCACTAACGCCATAAGAACGTCTGCGTGGAACAAGTTGCTTATCACTTTCCAAAAACCGTATTATAATGCCATTTCCCATACACTGTCACGCTGGATTCGTACTTGAGGCGGGTGTAAATTCTGCCCAATATGCATCTCATTCCGCGAGACACACGTCGACTTCATTGGCAGACCGTAAGGGTGTATCATTAGATATCATAAGGTCAGTGCAGGCTGGACAGAGCATTCAAAAACCTTTGCAAGGTTTTATAAGAGGCCTGTTTGTGATCCTTATGCTTATGCAAGAGCTATTTTCGAATGAAAGAGATGCAACCTTGGTCAAAAAGCACTGATAAGTTAAGTGTACCCTTTACTTCTTCTGTTTTTTACCGTATCTAAGGATACACATATATCAATAATACAATGTAAAGAATACATATAATGGAAACATATAATGGAAACATAATGGATATATATATATATATATATATATAATGGACATATAAAATAGAAGTGTATAATAATACATGTCCAATAAGACTATTCCTTTCTACTCCTGCCCAGGGGCTTTCTTGGGCTAGTCTACAGTTGCACAATTAATTTTCTTTAAACATCTACGTTTGTTCTTATTTACGGAACGAGGACGAAATATAATTACTAAATCAAACGAACTTACCTGTAATGAAGTTCGATTGTAATTATATGTAGTCCTCGTGAAGTAAATAAGTCCCTCCCTCCCCTCCTAACGTCGGCGCCCGTCAATTAATTGGAACAACTGCAGACAGATCTTTCAAAAATGAGGGATTCAAGCACCCGTCCGTCACCGCGACCCGGCGAGATGAAGAGACGGCGAGTTGTTTACTTTAACATAATTTAAAAATTCGTGGGGTACGGTGAGACTCAGAGATACTACGTTTGTTCTTATTTACTTCACGAGGACTACATATAATTACAATCGAACTTCATTACAGGTAAGTTCGTTTGATTTAGTAAGTTTTTTTTAATCATTTGCTTGCTCTGTCAAAAAAATTAAATATTGTACTTAATCCTTCTAAAATACTTGTAGATTTTGAGCGTGCAATTCATGTTGCAATTCAATTAACTTGGCGCCGACCGTAAAAATTTTCGGGTGTAGGTTCCATTTGGCCCAGAGTTGGTATCGAAAAATTCAAAACTTGGGATTGGCTAATTGTTACAAACAATCTACGGAAAACAGTAAATGGTTGCAACATATATTTGGTTTACCCTATCTTGAACCGGAAAGAGTTAGTGACTGTTTTACAGAAAATTTTATGGTCCATCTTCCAATTTTGGATTCTTTTACCGAAATGGCTGATTATCTTGTAGATAATTATATCAGTGAAAATGCTACTTTTCCTCCAAGACTATGGGCATCAAAATCAAGCCATTTGTCTTTAACAACCAACCCTTGTGAATCATTCCATTCTCATTTTGCGTCGTCGTTTTATCACACCCATCCTAATATTAATATTTTTATAAAAACCCTTCTGGAATATCAATGTTTGATATATGTAAAAATGCAAAGTATTAATACTCCGATTGTTATAAAAACAAAAAAGGTGAAAGAAGCAGAGAAATTTATTAAACAAAAAATTTTCGACTTGGATAATTTGTATATCAACGAATATGATTATGTTAAATCTATATCACATAGATATAAGATTAATGAATGAAATACTACTTGTAAAATATTTGAATTTTATTTTATCTTCATATTTTGTGTTGTTATCTGTTTCTCTTTTATATTATTTTTTGTACCAAATACGACTTGTCAAGGAAATAAATTATTTCTCAAAGAGCTATTTTTTTTATTTATCGTTATATATTATTTGTTACTATTCTATTTATTTCATTAATGAAACATATTGTACTAATTTATTTTAAATTTAATATTTCAGTGGAAACTTTAATAGGGCTGCTATATTAAGTAATTTTTTTGCGTTCACTATTTTCCTAAATTTATGCAAAAATTAAATATTATTATACCAACAAAAATGACAATCAAATCGAAAACTCAATTAAATATTACACAACAATTTTTATTTCATACTAATATCCGAAGTGCTGAGAATAGAAAAAAAAATTTGAAATACAGACTGTTATTGGACGCTCTAAAATCTCTAAATAGATTCTATATCATGTATATTATACACTAATATTTATAATTATTTGGTCATTCTGTGACTTACTTCTTTAACATCTGGTGTCGAGATGGTGAATTATACTTAACAACATCGTCCTACCGTCCTACCTAGTGAGGGATAATAAAGTGTCGAGATGGCTATGCCATGGTGGCGAGTTGGCCTGTCGGCGTCGGGTGCTCAGTGTCGAGCTGGCGTATTAAGCTTTACAACATCTTCCTACCTAGGGGTAATAAAGTGTCGAGATGGCGTCCGCCCCGCACAACAACCCCTAAGAATCATATTTACCTTTAAATTGGTCTTTTTTAGATGTCACAACTGTAACTAGCACACCAAATTGAAAATTTGAAAAAATGAATCAGGCCTGAATTTTGCTTCGACACTGAAATTACTTTTGAAGATAATGACCAAAAATTATTATTTTTTCAAAAAATTTAACTCACCAAAATTTATTACACCTGTTCTTTTAACATCCATGTATATAATATCGTTGTAGTAGGTATGATACTGTTACTAATTACTTTTGCAAAACAGGCTTTTTCAAAAATACTCTAACATTTTATGCTAATTGCGTTCCTTTTGGGACCTTTTAGGGTTTTGGTCAAAATATATTTTTTTTGAAAAATATTTTTTGTCCACCAATTTATCCCTTAAACATGTCGTTTAATAAACCAAAAAAATGCACATTGCTAATTTTGAAATTCATTGAAAATATGCCCTAAATCCGTTCATCTCTAAACCGCCACGTGCAAAAAAATTAGGGTTGTTTCTACGCACAACAACCCCTAAGAATCATATTTACCTCTAAATTGCTCTTTTTGGATGTCACAACTGTAACTAGCACACCAAATTGAAAATTTGAAAAAATGAATCAGGCCTGAATTTTGCTTCGACACTGAAATTACTTTTGAACATAATGACCAAAAATCACTATTTTTTCAAAAAAGTTAACTCTTCAAAATTTGTTACACCTATTTTTTTTTTAACATTCATGTTAATATCGTGGTAGTAAGTATGTTACTGTTACTAATTACTTTTGCAAAACAGGGTTTTTCAAAATACTCTTTTATTACATTTATGCTAATTGCGTTCCTTTTGGGACCTTTTAGGGTTTTTGGCAAAATATATTTTTTTTTGAAAAATATTTTTTGTCCAATTTATCCCTTAAACACGTCGCTCAATAAATAAACAAAAATTGAAAATATTCCCAAAATCCGCCACGTGCAAAAAATTAGGGTTGTTTCTACGCACTACAACCCCTAAAAATCATATTTACCTTTAAATTGTTCTTTTTTTGATGTCACAACTGTAACTAGCGCACCAAATTGAAAATTTGAAAAATTGAATCAAGCCTGAATTTTGCTTCGACACTGAAATTACTTTTGAACATAATGACCAAAAATAACTATTTTTTCAACATGTTTAACTCACCAAAATTTGTTACACCTATTTTTTTAACATCCCTGTATCAAGTATGTTAATGTTACTAATTATTTTTGTAACGATTTTTGGTATAATATACAACAAAATTTTCGTTGAATTGTGTTTTGTTAAGTAATTTGTTATTGGTAGCTGTCTGTTATCTATTACATTTCCTCTAATTTACTTTTTTGTTACATTTAATATTTTTTTGTATCAATCGATCGTCCCGCTATCCACTTCTTATCGTAACACTTCACGCTGATACATTTCGTAACGATCTCATCTCTATTCCTCGGTCACTAATTGCTCCGTTAATTTCTAAACCGAGAGAGAGAGGGACGTAAAACCGTGTAAGCGTGTAAATCCGTATGTATGTCAACGCCGACGGTTTATGTCAGTTTATGACACGTCACGGATGTTATAAACGTCACTTCTCCTTTGAGATTGTGCACTTCGAAGCGAGAGAAAAAAGGGACGAGTCGCACACGTCTACGAGATCATCTCGTATCTGCCGTAATCAAAGGCGTAATTCGATGCGACGAGCGGAAACAAACGTTAAACATCTGTATCATCGGCCAAAGGGGGAATTTACAAAACAAACAAACAAACGAACTGGTGAATGTGTAGGTAATTTTGTTTCTTCTAATTTTAGTTGAAATTAGGACAAATTAATTTTTTTCAAAATATGTCACGATTAAGGGTAGGCAGTGGGATCGATCACGTAATAAGACAGGTCAAGTATTTTTAAATTTTGTTTTATTTCTGTCCACATTGAGTCTAGAGACAATTTAAGTACTAAAGCTTTTTATATATATAATATACATATAAAATATTGCAAATACCCGTCGAACGACGAAAAGAAAACAATAAATAATTATAATTAAAATTTGCTAATTATTTTTACACATTTTACAAAAAGAAAAGTACATTTAATATTTACAATCTATGTACAATTTAAGTAATTCATTTTATTTATATATACTTTTTTATACATCACTTAAGAAATCGATTATGGCAAAAGTACAATGGAGGAACGGTTCCAATCGACAGTAGAACAAAAAGACATGTTTATAGTACGGGTTAGGAAGAAACAAAGGTTGCAAGTACGAAATAAAGAAATAAACCATATCGAAACGTGGAGATTATCCGCAAATAGACATTATAACCTTCAAGTACAAATATGTATCAAATTTGGGAATTCAGTCGATCTCTATTTCTTGTTACAAGCGAAAATGCCCGTGAAGCAGTTTGGAAAGTTAATAGATCATTAACTAAGTTAATAATAAAATAATCATTTTAAAGCAAACAATACAACCGGATTGCTCTATTTTGTTATGTTCCTTATTTTACTTCTTATTTAGTATACCATCACAATGACACGCTAATAAGTATTGTTCCAATTTTTTTACATATAACTCCTACAGATTAAACGAAAACTAGGTTTTTTAGTATTTAAAAGTATACTGAAGTATAGTATTTTTTTGGAATTATGCATAACTCTTGAATTCCTTTAAAAATGTTGACACTCTTTTGGGAAATTTTCGAAAGTTATGGATACTAAAATTTCTTGTGGGATAATCTAGAATGCTAGCAAATCTTCGTAATTTCATATCATTTAATGATATTCAAGCTCATTGAAACCTTTCCTGAACTATCCAGTTCATTCCAGACATATTAGAATGTTTCTAGATATTTTTCAAATCATATACAAGCCCTTGAAATATTCTAGAATTATTTTGTAAATACTAACACACGTTCGTTACCTTTTGAAAATCTGGATTCTTTGCAATAACACAACTAGGAGGTTCCAAAACCTAGACTATGTGTTGCCTTTTCCTTGGATCATTTGAGCCCATTGATTGAGAACATCCAAGGCTTTTCTCATCTATATAGATGATTGGAAATATAATTTCAAATACATTTTCTGTAAAATCATATATGGCTTTTGAATTCTGTTGAGAACGCTAAGACTCCTTTGAAAACTTTTGGAAAATTTGAAAACTAAAATGTCTTGTAGGGTTGTCTATAGAGGACATCATCAAAATCTCAAAATTCTTAAATTACAACTTTTTTTGATCTAAATGGAGGATTCAAGACATGCTGCAATATTTCAAGATGTCTCTTAAAATTATACAGAGCTCTAAAACGACTAAAACTTTCTGCAAATAATTTGAGGACACTAAGGCATTTCCAGAATCATTTGAAAATTTGGATTCTATCGTGTAACATCTAGGAAGATAATATATGCCTAATATTCAGAATCTAGAAATTGTCTAAAATCAGTTTAAACCACTGGAGATTAGCGAAAGCTTATCTGATCTATATAACCTATAAATGATTCAAATTATCAGTTTTATATTTTGTTTACAATCATCTCTGACAGTAGAATTTTGTTGAGAACCCCAAGAATAGTTGTAATTGAAGGTTTCTCCGATCTATATATGTGATTTGTGATTCAAGACGTACTTGATTATGGCCAGGTTTTCCCTGAGATTAAACGGAGCCTTTGGAATATATATGAGAAATCAGCGAACTCCTGGTCTAGATTTTAGCAAATCTGCCATACTATTCTAGATTAAGACAGCTCATTGAAACAAAAAAATACTAGAATATCTTAGTTGAGACTCTTTGGCAGAATTTTGAAAAATTCTGGATACCAACGTTTCTGATTGGATGCTCGTGGAATCTTGATCATGAATTGTTCGTCTTGTCTTGCACTTGGGTCACACGAGACCACTCGACGTCATGGAAGGCTTTTCTGATCTATGCGGACGATTCAAAATATACGAGTTGTTATAATTGTGTTTTGAAAATATGAAAATACCATACGTGATTTTTGACTTTTTTAGAGGGACTTGGAGAAAAATTCTGGATATCACAATTCGCTGTACGATGGTTATCAGATCTATTATCTATTAATGGTATTATATTATTTTAGAAGCAAATAATTTCGAAAAAAAAAGAGATCCGGTTATATGAGTGATTGAAAATGATTATGAAATGTTATTAAGCTAATTTCCGAAATTGTAGTTTAGAAGGGCACTTGTAACGGAGATCTCAATTAGGTTCCGTTTCGTGATTTTTTCGGGGCTTGTAAGTTAGGAAGGCGTGTAGCGGACAATCTCCACGACACATCAACACCTTTTACCTACTACGATTCACTAAATGAAATCACAGAAGTTCTCACGATTCACAAATCTCTCGCTCGCCCTGGTTCCCATCTCAAGTCCAAACGCGCCATCTACCAAACGACGATAACAACAACGACAACAACAACATCGACCATATTTACAGAGGGGCGCAGGCGCGCGCTCATCTACTTGTCGGCAACGACGAGGTTCTTCGGGCAGTCGTCCTGCTCGGCCATGATCGCCGCCTTCTTCTTGAGTATGCCGAGATCGGTGACGTTCTCGAGGAAGCTCTTGTGCGCGCTGAGCAGCTTCGCGCTCTCGACGTCCTTCTTCAGCTCCTCCATGTCGCGCTTCAGCTTCGCCCGCCTGTTCTGGAACCAGGTGATCACCTGGGCGTTCGTCAGGCCGAGGCTCGAGGCGATCTCGTCCCTGTCGGCGGGGCTCAGGTACTTCTGGTACAGGAACCGCTTCTCGAGCTCGAAGATCTGGTGGTTCGTGAAAGCAGTCCGCGATTTCCGCTTCTTCTTCGGCTGCTGCCGGTTGTTGAACAGGTTCAGGTGGTTCTGGCCGTCTGGAACAAAAGAGATAGGTTAGTTTCCGGATTTGCGGTACGGCGCAGGCGCGCAAGCGAGATACGATGCGCGTGCGTACAGCGACGCACGTTAGGTTAAGTCACATGATTTTAAATTTCGCCGACACAAAATACTAAGTTCTGTCGATAAACCGCCATTTACATATAACACAATTAATTATTAAAAGTATTACAATGAATATAATCCCTAATTGTGCGAATAAGATCAGGCGAGAAACTTAAACTAATTAATCAGATTGGGATGAAGTGCATCCCTGCACTTCCTCATTACATACAACAGCAAACGCACGGAATTCATTCCAAATCTAATATTAACAATAGTTTTTGTATTATCACCTACTCATCCAAATATTTTTAACATGAAATTACTCTTGCAGGTTAATTTGAATCTGGAAATCATCTGAGGTTGCCTACATATATGTCCAAACATCCAGAAGGACTCCAAAAACTTGCTATACCTATTTAAACCTCCCTAAATTTTCTTGAACTTGTTCAGGCTTCCTAGATACTTTCAGGTTGAAATTAGAAAGGTTCCAAAAATTCCTTATGGTTGTTTAAACGTTCCTAAATCTCCTGAAAGTTTCTTGAGCTCCTTTGGAAATGTTCAAGTGAATATCTACTGAATATCTGAATTTCACTATTGAATAGTGAATATCTATTAATATTCAGATTCGTTCCAAGCCCTCTTCAAGGCTTCAAACTTTCCTCATGGTAATTAAATTTTTCTACACGTTTTGAAATTTACTCAGGCCTTTTGGAAACTTGGAGGTTGATTGAAATTTAACTTTGTGCTATCTTGGTTTGCCTGGATTATCTCCAAACAACCAAAAAGATTCCAAAAATGTGTTAATCGCTTTTAAACCTTTCCAAACTTTTAAACTGGTTCAAGTTTCCTGGGTACTAATTTCAGGTTGAAATCAGAAAGGTTTCAAGACTTCTTTATGGCCGTTTAAACGTTCCCAAGTTTCCTGGACCTTTTTTAAACTTTCTCAAGATTTCTCAAAATGTACAAACAGCCAAAAAGATTTTTATGTTCCTTGAGACCTTTCTACGCCTTCAGAAAGGTTCCAAGGTTTTCTTGTGATCTTTGAAACATTCCCAAAGTTTCTCATTCTTCCTAAGAAATTAAACCTTCTCTGAAAATATCTATGACTACCCAGACTATCTCCAAACTACCTTAAAGGTATTCCTTGTTAAGAGGACTTTGGTAAGGTACTCTCAACTAACTTCTCAAACTATTTTAAGTACTTCTGAAGATTCTTATAAGCTCGCAGGTTGATTGAGGCTATCCCAGGTTGCCTGGATTACTACCAATTAGTCAGAAAGTTTCTAACAAGTTCTTGCGTTTCTTTAAACCCTTCCAAACTTTATAAAACTTGTTTAGGCCCCCTTGGTACTTTCAGGTGGCAATCAGAAAGGTTCCAAGACATTTTTGTGGTTGTTAAAAGGTTCACAAAGTTTCTTAGGCTTCCTAGGAAATGTTTAAGTTAATTGAACCTTCTTTGGAAATATGTGTGCTGTCCAGATTAACTCCAAACAATCTTAAAGGTTTCAAAAGTTTCTTCAGGTACTCTCAACTAACTTCTCAAACTATTTTAAGTATTTTTGAAGAGTCTTAGAAGTTTGCAGGTTGAATGAACTTTTACAGCAGGCTATCTCAGGTTGCCTGGATTACCACCAATCAGGCAGAAAGATTCTAACAACTTCCTATGTTTCTTTAAACCATTCCAAACATTATAAAACTTATTTAGGCCCCCTTGGTACTTTCAGGTTGCAATCAGAAAGGTCCCAAGACATTCTTGTGGTCGTTAAAACGTTATCAAAGTTTCTTAGGCTTCCTAGGAAATGTTTAGGTTGATTGCACCTTCTCTGGAAATATTTGTGCTGCTCAGATTAACTCCAAACAACCTTAAAGGTTTCAAAAGTTTCTTAAGGTACTCTCAGATAACTTCCCAAACTATTTTAAATATTTTTGAAGCTTCCTAAGAGCTTGCAGGTTGACTAAACTTAAAAGGAGACTTATTTTAGGCTGCCTGGATAACCACCAACTAGCCAGAAAGATTGTAACAACTTCTTATACACCTTTAAAACTTTCCAAACTTTCTTAAACATATTTAGGCCCTCTATGTACTATCAGGTTGCAATCAGGAAGCTCCCAAGACAGTCTCGTAGTAGTTGAAACGTTCCCAAAGATTCCTAGGCTTTCTAGGAACTATTTAAGTTAATTAAACCCTCACTGGAAATATTTGGACTGCTCAGATTACCTCCAAGCAACCTTAAAGGTTGAAAAAGTTTCTTAAGGTGCTACAAACTTTCCTTACTATCTTAAATATTTTTGAAGCTTCCTAAGAGCTTGCAGGTTGACTGAACTTTAACAGAGACATGTTAGGTTGCCTGGATAATCACCAACTAGCCAGAAAAAATGTAACAATTTCTTATGCACCTTTAAACCTTTCCAAACTTTATTAAACTTATTTAGGCTTACTCGGTACTTTCAGGTTGCAATCAGAAAGGTCCCAAGACATTCTTGTGGTCGTTAAAACGTTCTCAAAGTTTCTTAGGCTTCCTAGGAAATGTTTAAGTTGATTGAACCTTCTCTGGAAATATTTGTGCTGCTCAGATTAACTCCAAACAACCTTAAAGGTTTCAAAAGTTTCTTAAGGTGCTACAAACTTCCCTTACTATCTTAAATATTTTTGAAGCTAGCTAAGAGCTTGCAGGTTGACTGAACTTTAAAAGAGACTTATGTTAGGTTGCCTGGATAACCACCAACTAGCCGGAAAGATTGTAATAGTTTCTTATGCACCTTTAAAGCTTTATAAACTTTCTTAAACCTATTTAGGCCCTCTAGGTACTATCCTATTGCAATCAAGAAGGTCTCAAGGCATTCTTGTGGTAGTTGAAACGTTCCCAAAGATTTCTAGGTTTCCTAGGAAATATTTAAGTTAATTAAACCTTCTCTGGAAATATTTTGGTTGTGCAGATTAACTACAAACAACCTTAAAGGTGTCAAATGTTTCTTAAGGTACTTTCAGCTAACTTCTCAAACTATTTTAAGTATTTTTGTAGATTCTTAGGAGCTTGCAGGTTGAATGAACTCTTATAGGAAACTATCTTAGGTTTCCAGGATTACCACCAAACAACCAGAAAGATTTAAAAAATTTCTTATGCACCTTTAAACCTTTCCAAACTTTCTTAAACATATTTAGGCCCTCTATGTACTATCAGGTTGCAGTCAGGAAGCTCCCAAGACAGTCTCGTAGTAGTTGAAACGTTCCCAAAGATTCTTAGGCTTCCTAGGAAAGATTTAAGTTAATTAAACCTTCTCTGGAAATATTTGAACTGCCCAGATTAACTCCAAACTACCTTAAAGGTTTGAAAAGTTTCTTAAAGTACTCTCAGCTAAGAACCCAAACCATTTTAAATATTTTTGAAGATTCCTAGCAGCTTGCAGGTTAACTGAACTTTAAAGGAGACTTATGTTAGGTTGCCTGGATAACCACCAACTAACCAGAAAGATTGTAACAATTTCTTATGCCCTTTTAAACTTTTCCAAAGGTCCTTAAACTTATTTAGTCTTCCTCAGGACTTTTAGGTTGTAATAGGAGAGCATCCAATACCTTAAGTTTTTTAAGGTCGTTTTAAAGTTCCCAAATTTTATGAAACTTTCTTAGGTTTCCTTGGAAATGTTCAAATTAACTGGGATTAATTCATTGGGAAGTAGGAAAGATTACCCAGATTATGTTCAAGCAACCTTTAATATCGCAAAGTGCTTTTAAGTTTTCCGAACTGTTTAAAAGTTTTTTAAGAGTCCTTAAAACTTAAAACAGGTTGATTGAGCTTCTACAGGAAACTATCTTAGGTTGCCAGGATTACCACAAACCAGCCAGAAAGATTCTAACAACTGCTTGCGTTTCTTTAAACCCTTCTAAACTTTATAAAACTCATTTAGACCCTCTTGGTACTTTCAGGTTCCAATCAGGAAGGTCCCAAGGCATTCTTGTGGTAGTTGAAACGTTCCCACAGATTCCTAGGCTTTCTAGGAAATATTTAAGTTAATTAAACCTTCTCTGGAAATATTTTAGTTGGGCAGATTAACTCCAAACAACCTTAAAGGTTTTAAAGGTTTCTTAAGGTACTCTCAGCTAACTTCTCAAACTATTTTAAGTACTTTTGTAGATTGCTAAGAGCTTGCAGGTTAAGTGAACTTTAAAGGAGACTTATGTTAGGTTGCCTGGATAACCACCAACTAGCCAGAAAGATTGTAACAATTTCTTATGCCCTTTTAAACTTTTCTAAACTTCTTTAAACTTATTTAGTCTTCCTCGTGACTTTTAGGTTGTAATAGGAAAGCATCCAATACCTTAAGTTCTTTAAGGTCGTTTTAAAGTTCCAAAATTTTATGAAACCTTCTTAGGTTTCCACCCAAAGATTACCCAGATTATGTTCAAGCGACTTTAAATATCGCAAAGTACTTTTAAGTTTTCCGAACTGTTTAAAACTTTTTTAAGATTCCTTAAAACTGGCAG
The DNA here is from genome assembly GCA_946251905.1 of Cryptocephalus moraei. Lineage (NCBI taxonomy): Eukaryota > Metazoa > Arthropoda > Insecta > Coleoptera > Chrysomelidae > Cryptocephalus > Cryptocephalus moraei. The sequence continues at coordinate 6,202,576 of OX276462.1, read as the reverse complement.
GTTGATTGTGCTTTTAGAGGAAACTATCTTATGTTTCCTGGATAACATACCAGAAAGATTCTAACACTTTCTTATCCCTTTTTAAACCTTGCTTAGATCTCTCTTATAACTATTAAGGCTTCTTTAACAGTTTCAGGCTGCAATAAGAAAGGTTCCAATATCTTAACTTCTTTATGGTCGTTTAAACGTTCCCAAATCTAATGAAACTTTCTTAGATTTCCTCGGAAATGTTCAAATTTACTAAACATCGTCTGCGAAATAGGTAAGCAGGTTTATCGAGATTATCTTTAAGTATCTTTAAATATCGCGAAAGTATCTTAAGGTAATTTTACCTTTTCCAAACTTTTTATAACTTTTAAGATTCCTTATGACACTTATTCCAAAGGGAACTTGTCTTAGGTTGCCTGGATTAATCTCCAATTAACGAAATATAAGTATTACGTACGTACATACAAGTACTATAATTGTGTGATAATTGGTGAAACGAATCCCAAATAATTTAATTTAATTTCTAAGTTTTACAACATAACGAACAGTATCTCCCACCTGTTTCACCGTTTTGTCGACGAGTTTTCCTCACAGAGTCACATTCTGAGTACTCCACATACCCTCATCAATTCGTGCCCTATATGCCCTATAATTAAGGGTCAAAATTGCGTAACGTCCTTGTTTTCGACGCGTCTCTCCGATTTTTTGCTCAAGTTTTTAGGAACTGTCCCGTCAGGAATTTGTAACATTTTGCGCCTTATCAGCTAACTTGTCGAAGTAAATTTCATTTCATTCGGTGAGCAGGGCGAAAGGGAGACGATCGTCAAGAGATTTTGCAGTTAATTTTGTCGGGTTTCTCGCGTTTTAACTGATTAGTTATTTGTTATAGTGTTTTAAGTTATTTGTTATTAGTAATTACACGAGTGAGAGTGTTTTAGTGATTCTGCAGAGACCTTCGGCTTAAGTACAAGCGCATTCAAAGGTATTTGGAATATTCTTACCGTCTTTGGACGTTAGAGTAGTTAATATTAATAGTCAGTTATTTCTATTTGACATTTTGGACTACAAGTTTTCGTAGAAATAGTCGAATACTTACAACGAACCAAACGATTAACCTCAAAAACTGATTCTACCAAAAACGGACAATCAGTTATTAAACGTATCATAATACTTATGTGAACCTAATAGTACATGTATCTTTTTGGATTCGTAACTATACAGGGCGGTCCATTAATATTCCGCAATAATTACTTGGCTCAACAGGTTGGTGACATGATTTCCGCTTGTTGGAACCAACCCGTTGAGTGTTTATATTAACATCATATACAGGGTGTCCAAAGATGTAATAGTCGTGTGAATTGCGGTCTCAAAAATGAGTGATTATAAACAATGGAAAGACTTATCCATATGTGATATAACAGTACTTATCGCTACGTCATATTTCCAGTCATGTAATATCATCATATGAGGAGCGTAATATGACACACTGTATATTATTACAAGTTTGTGAGACAGTTGTCATATGTTGTCAGCATCCATATTGACAATGAATTGCTTATTCATCCATTTTTAATTGATATACAGGGTGTCCCAATTCGAACATTTTTAAATTGACAACAATAACGATCTTTTCCCCTAAAAAACGTCGGTTGTAAGTACATTTGATGAAAGATTTGAGGTTTGTTCCAACAGCGACAGAAACTGGTTTCAAACTGTCAGAGGCATGCGCAGTGGAAATTATTCGTACAAATTTGGACCTAATAGGACGAATATTTTCCACTGCGCATATGCCTCTGACAGTTTGAAACCAGTTTCTGTCGCTGTTGGAACAAACCTAATGAGATTACATTATTTCTTTCTGTTACGTATCTTTCCTCTACAGGGTGATCAACGTAACTTTGCTGTGTAAGTTTGGTGAGACACCTGTGAATGATTACAATTGCATGACACTTAAACTTTAATTTGTGGTACATTGGAATTGCCCAGCAGGCAAGTTACGTACTAGTAACTTTGTCTTACAGGGTGATCGAGGTACGTAGGTTCTTAAATATGTTTGGTGATCGATTTGAACTACCACCTTTACCTGTGGAAAGTTACAATTATATACATGGCGAGCGAAGTAACGTTGATCCTATTAAACTCAAATTTGTGGTATCTGTATTTGAACTACCTACTTACTTTCTTTGAACTTTCCTGAATATATTCTGTTATCTATTTTGAACTACCGTCCTTAACCAGTGGAAGTTTACAATTACCTACATGCCAATGTTATCGAAATATTGTTGTGATGTTTAAACTTGGTACGTACTTATGGTAATTTTGAACTACCTGCTGGTAAAGTTAGGTGTTTAATAAACTTTACTCTTCGTTGTGATGAAAGTAACATTACCAAGTACATTTGACGATAGAGTATTATTTACATGAAAAGTGAAATATTATTGTGACATTTAAACTTCAATTTACGGTAGAATTGAACTACCCATCAGTCAAGTTAAGTAGTACTTATTAAAATCCTTTCTCTACAGGGCGATCAATGCAACTTTCCAAAGTACCTCTGGTGATCTCTTTGAAGTGCCATCCTTAATTTGTGACAAGATACAACTGCTTACATGGCAAGCGAAATATTCTGATGTGTTTCATTTTGTGTTACATTTGAACTACCTCCAAATTAAGTCAAATTAATTATTAATATATATTATATAATATATATTAATATTTAATATATTATATATTAATATATATATAATATATTAATTAATAATTAATTAGGTCAAATTAAGTAGGTACTCATTATAAACTTTATTGTTCAGGGTAATCAAAGCAACTTTACTAAATACGTTTGATGATTAATTTGAACTACAATCATAACCTGTGGACAGTTAGAACTATACTACACATAGTGAAGGATATATTTTTAACACTTTTAAACTTCAATTTGTGGTACCTACGTTCTGAACTACTCACTGGCGAAGTTAAGTACTATTCGTCACATTCTTCCACAGGACGAACAAGGCATGTTTATTAAGTGCGTTTGATGATCAATTTGAACTATCATCCGCAATTTGTGGAACCTTACAATAATATACATGGCAAGCGAAATATTATTGGACATTTAAACTTCAATTTACGGTAAAATTGGACTACCCGCTAGTCGAGTTAAGTGCTATTAAAAAACCATTCTCTACAGGGCGTTCAATGCAACTTTTCAAAGTAACTTTGGTGATCTGTATGAACTACCACGATTGCCTACATTACATGCGAAATATTTCTGATATTAAAATTTCAATTCTGGCACATTTCAACTACTTATTGGCCAAATTGAGTACTCGTTATAGCTTTTACTCTTTAAGGTAATCACAGCAACTTTACTAAATACGTTTGATGATCAATTTGAACCTGTAGAAAGTTACAATTACATAAATAACTAGCGAAATATTTTTTTGGACTTTTGTACTTCAATTTCTGGTACCTACGTTCTGAACTACTAGTCAAAATAAGTACCTATTAATGACATTCTTATACAGGGTGATCAAAGAATTTTTACTAAGTAGATACGCTTGATGATCGATTTGAACTACCATTCTTAACATTCACAATTACTTACATCGCAAGCGAACTATTGTTGTGAATTCGAGTTAAGTACTTATTAGTAATTTTCGTCTACAGGGCCATTAAAGCAATTTTCCTAAGTATGTTTGATGATCAATTTGAACTACCATATTAAACCTGTGAAAGTTTACAATTATTTATATAACTGGGAAGATATAACATTTATTTAAGCTTCGATTTGTAGTACTTTTGACCTTCCAACTCGTGGAATAAAGTACCAATAACTCCCAAAAGGAAGGTTGTCTCAAAAAAGCCCTTTTTATAAAAGATTTATTATGTCGACGTTTCGCCTACAATTTGAGGCATCATCAGGACAACACAGTATGTACGTTGTGATCTTATTAAAACGGATAATTACACTAAAATCTTCATCTTTGAGAATGTATCACAGTGATTATTAATTGATCTTTTCACATGCTATCATTCAGCTGTAATCACGTTCTCAAAGTTTTTCTCAAAGATGAAGATTTTAGTGTAATTATCCGTTTTAATAAGATCACAACGTACATACTGTGTTGTCCTGATGATGCCTCAAATTGTAGGCGAAACGTCGACATAATAAATCTTTTATAAAAAGGGCTTTTTTGAGACAACCTTCCTTCTGTGTTTGAGCTGCCCTGAGAACATCACTTGGTTTACCAATAACTCCCCTTTAATTCTGGAGGCAACTTTGGAGATGTGAAGTCATTGAAATAAGTTTTATTCTTCTGTTAATTGAACAGTAATAAACTGGACTCATTTTGGAATGAATTAAACAGTTTTAGTAGTAGTAGTTAAGTAGGTAGTACTACTACATTGAAGGTAACTTGAGAAATGTTAGTTAAATGAAGTTTTTGATGGTTGGACTAACCAGCTACATAATTTTATAGGATTTATGGTTAAAAGGTACTACCCAGTAACTCCTCTTTAATGAAATGGTGGTAACTTCGACAGCACAATAAATGTGGAGTTGCAATTTGTGGACGCAACTTTAGAGATGTGAAGTGAATGAAACTAAAGTTTTGAAATAAATTTTATCCTTCTAGAAATTTAATGGTAGTAAATTGGAATAATTTTGGAATGAATTAAACGGTTTTAATGGTAGTACCACCCACTACTACATTGAAGGTAACTGGAGAAATGTTGGTTAAATGAAGATTTTGATGGTGGGCTAACCGGCTACTTTCATAGGATTTTTATGGTTAAAAGGTACTACCAACTCGTGGAATAAAGTACTAGTACCTCCCCTTTAATGAAATGGTGGTAACTTCGACAGCATAATAAATGTGGAGTTGCAATTTCTGGAGGTAACTTTAGAGATGTGAAGTGAATGAAACTGAAGTTCTGAAATAGGTTTTATCCTTCTAGAAATTGAATGGTAGTAAATGGGAATAATTTTGGAATGAATTAAACGGTTTTAATGGTAGTACCACCCACTACTACATTGAAGGTAACTGGAGAAATGTTGGTTAAATGAAGATTTTGATGGTGGGCTAACCGGCTACTTTCATAGGATTTTTATGGTTAAAAGGTACTACCAACTCGTGGAATAAAGTACTAGTAACTCCCCTTTAGTGAAATGGTAGTAACTTAGACAGCACAATAAATGTGGAGTTGCAATTTCGGGACGCAACATTAGAGATGTGAAGTGAATGAAACTAAAGTTAGAAATAAGTTTAATCCTTCTAGAAATTGAATGATAGTAAATCGGAATAATTTTGGAATGAATTATACGGTTTTAGTGGTAGTACCACCCACTACTACATTGAAGGTAACTGGAGAAATGTTGGTTAAGTGAAGTTTTCGATGGTTGGACTAACTAGCTACTTTCATAGGTTTTATGGTTTGAAAGGTACTACATTGAGGTTAACTACGGAGGTGTTAGTTGACTCAGGTTTTTGGTACTTGTTTAGAACGTTGTGTAGAAAAGTTAGTTTTTTGTCGTAATCGAAAATAGCTGTAGACGGATACGATTGGTCGGTGAAATTTCGATACGAATTCCTGATTCGCCTCGAAGCTCGCCGTGTCGGTACTGCTCGAAACTCCTTTTCGTAGATCGAATTAAGATATTGCCGATGGTACGACGTCCGAGAGGCGCGGAATTACACACTCGGAAGATGGACGAGTGTTCTATTATAATTTTACGTCTTCATTTGCGTGTGTGGGCCAATTTGGGAGAGACGCCCCGGAGGTACTCGCGGCCGACGTCCGCTATTAAAGAGGTTTCGCCTATTATTATTACCGTTCCGTATTTTCGAATATTATTTTCTACGTCTACGCGTACCCCCTACGTGAGGTACTACCCGCGGAGGGATACCTTTTAATGTCCGTTCCGTACGTACGTACCGGCAACGTACGGTTATTATTATTTATTAGTATCGTAACGACATATGGCGAAGGTCCGCGATATTGTATCTGCGAGCTATAAAATCCGAAACAATGGGCCTATTCATCATAAAACAAACGCTATTTTAAAAATAATGTAGTAATCCTCAAACAAAGAATTGTAAAGTGTTTCACGGCGCTCGGGCGGGGAAAAAATTGCAGCCGCGAACGCACCTAAGTTGTAAAATTTTTGATGGCGGATCGGTAATTGTGTCGTCGGTGATGCTTCTCTTGTGGAATCTTGAGAGATGTTATAATGTCCCATTAAGTTTATTAGAATTGCCACTTCAACGCCTGTCCGCTGCACTGGGGAAAAAACTGCGTCGCCAAATTTTGAAAAATCATATATACAGGGTATACACAGAAACAATGTCGGTTAAACCATAGTTTACAGATCTAAGGATCTAAATTCTTAGTTCGGTAAACTTTGGTTAAACTGGCAAAGTGGTGCAGTTTCGATTCAAGTTCCGCCTTGAAAATCCTTGAATTTTAACTAACTCCTAAGTTGGCAAAAAAGTATAATAAACTCATTTATTTTTGGATTTCCTTTCAAATTACTCCTCCTTCAAATCTCTCCTTTCCCCAAATTTCCCAAATGCACGATTTTGGAAGTTTCCCAAAACAGAAACTTTAATTTCAGTAGATAGCCTGTAAGTCTCTAAGGGGAGTCTAAAAGAAGTTTCATAGAGACTGAAGTTCCAGGGAGTTTATTACATTTTTTTAAAGTTTATGTCCAATTACATCTCGTTATATGGCCAGGTACATGGCTATATTTTCAACATTTTTCAAGATGGGTGATTTCAACCTTGTGAAATTATTTAGGAAACTTCGTATAGTAAACAGAAGGAGTTTCAGTAAAATTGAAAATTCCGGGAATTTATTATGAATTTTTAAAATATATTTTTGACGAAATTGGATGGTTTCATACTCAAAAGGCGGCACTTTGGAAGTTTCCCAAAACAGAAACTTTAATTTCAGTAGAATAGCTTGTAAATATCTAAGGAGGGTCTAAAAGAAGTTTCAAAGGGACTGAAGTTCCAGGGAGTTTTTGACATTTTTTTTAAGTTTACCACACTGTCCAATTACATCTCGTTAAATGGTCAGGTACATGACAATTATTTAAACATTTTTCAAGATGGGTGATTTAAACTTTGTGAAGTTAATCAGGAAACTTCAAATAGTACACAGAAGGAATTTCAGTAAAATTGAAAATTCCGGGAATTTATTATGAATTTTTAAAATATATTTTTGACGAAATTGAATGGTTTCATACACAAAAGGCGGCACTTTGGAAGTTTCCCAAAACAGAAACTTTAATTTCAGTAGAATAGCTTGTAAATATCTAAGCAGAGTGTAAAAGAAGTTTCAAAGAGACTGAAGTTTCAGGGAGTTTTTTACATTTTTTTTTTAAGTTTACAACACTGTCCAATTACATCTCGTTAAATGGCCAGGTACATGACAATTATTTAAACTTTTTCAAGATGGGTGATTTAGACTTTGTGAAGTTAATCAGGAAACTTCAAATAGTACACAGAAGGAATTTCAGTAAAATTGAAAATTCCGGGAATTTATTATGAATTTTTAAAATATATTTTTGACGGAATTGAATGGTTTCATACTCAAAAGGCAGCACTTTGGAAGTTTCCCAAAACAGAAACTTTTATTTCAGTAGAATACCTTGTAAATATCTAAGCAGAGTGTAAAAGAAGTTTCAAAGAGACGGGAGTTTTTTTACATTTTTTTTTAAGTTTACAACACTGTCCAATTACATCTCGTTAAATGGCCAGGTACATGACAATTATTTAAACATTTTTCAAGATGGGTGATTTAAACTTTGTGAAGTTAATCAGGAAACTTCAAATAGTACACAGAAGGAATTTCAGTAAAATTTAAAATTCCGGGAATTTATTATGAATTTTTAAAATATATTTTTGACGAAATTGAATGGTTTCATACACAAAAGGCGGCACTTTGGAAGTTTCCCAAAACAGAAACTTTAATTTCAGTAGAATAGCTTGTAAATATCTAAGGAGGGTCTAAAAGAAGTTTCAAAGAGACTGACGTTCCAGGGAGTTTTTGACATTTTTTTTAAGTTTACCACACTGTCCAATTACATCTCGTTAAATGGTCAGGTACATGGCAATTATTTTAACATTTTTCAAGATGGGTGATCTAAACTTTGTGAAGTTATTTAGGAAACTTCATATAGTACACAGAAGGAGTTTCAGTAAAATTGAAAATTCCGGGAATTTATTATGAATTTTTAAAATATATTTTTGACAAAATTGAATGGTTTCATACTCAAAAGGCAGCACTTTGAAAGTTTCCCAAAACAGAAACTTTAATTTCAGTAGAATAGCTTGTAAATATCCAAGCAGAGTGTAAAAGAAGTTTCAAAGAGACTAAAGTTCCAGGGAGTTTTTTACATTTTTTTTAAGTTTACAACACTGTCCAATTACATCTCGTTAAATGGTCAGGTACATGGCAATATTTTCAACATTTTTCAAGATGGGTGATTTCAACTTTGTGAAGTTATTTAGGAAACTTCATATAGTACACAGAAGGAGTTTCAGTAAAATTGAAAATTCCGGGAATTTATTGTGAATTTTTAAAATATATTTTTGACGAAATTGGATGGTTTCATACTCAAAAGGCGGCACTTTGGAAGTTTCCCAAAACAGAAACTTTAATTTCAGTAGAATAGCTTGTAAATATCTAAGGAGGGTCTAAAAGAAGTTTCAAAGAGACTGAAGTTCCAGGGAGTTTTTGACATTTTTTTTAAGTTTACCACACTGTCCAATTACATCTCGTTAAATGGTCAGGTACATGGCAATATTTTCAACATTTTTCAAGATGGGTGATTTCAACTTTGTGAAGTTATTTAGGAAACTTCATATAGTACACAGAAGGAGTTTCAGTAAAATTGAAAATTCCGGGAATTTATTGTGAATTTTTAAAATATATTTTTGACGAAATTGGATGGTTTCATACTCAAAAGGCGGCACTTTGGAAGTTTCCCAAAACAGAAACTTTAATTTCAGTAGAATAGCTTGTAAATATCTAAGGAGGGTCTAAAAGAAGTTTCAAAGAGACTGAAGTTCCAGGGAGTTTTTGACATTTTTTTAAAGTTTACCACACTGTCCAATTACATCTCGTTAAATGGTCAGGTACATGGCAATTATTTTAACATTTTTCAAGATGGGTGATCTAAACTTTGTGAAGTTATTTAGGAAACTTCATATAGTACACAGAAGGAGTTTCAGTAAAATTGAAAATTCCGGGAATTTATTATGAATTTTTAAAATATATTTTTGACAAAATTGAATGGTTTCATACTCAAAAGGCAGCACTTTGAAAGTTTCCCAAAACAGAAACTTTAATTTCAGTAGAATAGCTTGTAAATATCCAAGCAGAGTGTAAAAGAAGTTTCAAAGAGACTAAAGTTCCAGGGAGTTTTTTACATTTTTTTTAAGTTTACAACACTGTCCAATTACATCTCGTTAAATGGTCAGGTACATGGCAATATTTTCAACATTTTTCAAGATGGGTGATTTCAACTTTGTGAAGTTATTTAGGAAACTTCATATAGTACACAGAAGGAGTTTCAGTAAAATTGAAAATTCCGGGAATTTATTGTGAATTTTTAAAATATATTTTTGACGAAATTGGATGGTTTCATACTCAAAAGGCGGCACTTTGGAAGTTTCCCAAAACAGAAACTTTAATTTCAGTAGAATAGCTTGTAAATATCTAAGGAGGGTCTAAAAGAAGTTTCAAAGAGACTGAAGTTCCAGGGAGTTTTTGACATTTTTTTTAAGTTTACCACACTGTCCAATTACATCTCGTTAAATGGTCAGGTACATGGCAATATTTTCAACATTTTTCAAGATGGGTGATTTCAACTTTGTGAAGTTATTTAGGAAACTTCATATAGTACACAGAAGGAGTTTCAGTAAAATTGAAAATTCCGGGAATTTATTGTGAATTTTTAAAATATATTTTTGACGAAATTGGATGGTTTCATACTCAAAAGGCGGCACTTTGGAAGTTTCCCAAAACAGAAACTTTAATTTCAGTAGAATAGCTTGTAAATATCTAAGGAGGGTCTAAAAGAAGTTTCAAAGAGACTGAAGTTCCAGGGAGTTTTTGACATTTTTTTTAAGTTTACCACACTGTCCAATTACATCTCGTTAAATGGTCAGGTACATGGCAATTATTTTAACATTTTTCAAGATGGGTGATCTAAACTTTGTGAAGTTATTTAGGAAACTTCATATAGTACACAGAAGGAGTTTCAGTAAAATTGAAAATTCCGGGAATTTATTATGAATTTTTAAAATACATTTTTGACGAAATTGGATGGTTTCATACTCAAAAGGCGGCACTTTGGAAGTTTCCCAAAACAGAAACTTTAATTTCAGTGGAATAGCTTGTAAATATCTAAGGAGGGTCTAAAAGAAGTTTCAAAGAGACTGAAGTTCCAGGGAGTTTTTTTACATTTTTTTAAAAGTTTATAATACTGTCCAATTACATCTCGTTAAATGGTCAGGTACATGGCAATTATTTTAACATTTTTCAAGATGGGTGATCTAAACTTTGTGAAGTTATTTAGGAAACTTCATATAGTACACAGAAGGAGTTTCAGTAAAATTGAAAATTCCGGGAATTTATTGTGAATTTTTAAAATATATTTTTGACGAAATTGGATGGTTTCATACTCAAAAGGCGGCACTTTGGAAGTTTCCCAAAACAGAAACTTTAATTTCAGTAGAATAGCTTGTAAATATCTAAGGAGGGTCTAAAAGAAGTTTCAAAGAGACTGAAGTTCCAGGGAGTTTTTGACATTTTTTTTAAGTTTACCACACTGTCCAATTACATCTCGTTAAATGGTCAGGTACATGGCAATTATTTTAACATTTTTCAAGATGGGTGATCTAAACTTTGTGAAGTTATTTAGGAAACTTCATATAGTACACAGAAGGAGTTTCAGTAAAATTGAAAATTCCGGGAATTTATTGTGAATTTTTAAAATATATTTTTGACGAAATTGGATGGTTTCATACTCAAAAGGCGGCACTTTGGAAGTTTCCCAAAACAGAAACTTTAATTTCAGTAGAATAGCTTGTAAATATCTAAGGAGGGTCTAAAAGAAGTTTCAAAGAGACTGAAGTTCCAGGGAGTTTTTGACATTTTTTTAAAGTTTACCACACTGTCCAATTACATCTCGTTAAATGGTCAGGTACATGGCAATTATTTTAACATTTTTCAAGATGGGTGATCTAAACTTTGTGAAGTTATTTAGGAAACTTCATATAGTACACAGAAGGAGTTTCAGTAAAATTGAAAATTCCGGGAATTTATTATGAATTTTTAAAATACATTTTTGACGAAATTGGATGGTTTCATACTCAAAAGGCGGCACTTTGGAAGTTTCCCAAAACAGAAACTTTAATTTCAGTGGAATAGCTTGTAAATATCTAAGGAGGGTCTAAAAGAAGTTTCAAAGAGACTGAAGTTCCAGGGAGTTTTTTTACATTTTTTTAAAAGTTTATAATACTGTCCAATTACATCTCGTTAAATGGTCAGGTACATGGCAATTATTTAAACATTTTTCATGATGGGTGATTTAAACTTTGTGAAGTTATTTAGGAAACTTCATATAGTACACAGAAGGAGTTTCAGTAAAATTGAAAATTCCGGGAATTTATTATGAATTTTTAAAATATATTTTTGACGAAATTGAATGGTTTCATACTCAAAAGGCGGCACTTTGAAAGTTTCCCAAAACAGAAACTTTAATTTCAGTAGAATAGCTTGTATATATCTAAGCAGAGTGTAAAAGAAGTTTCAAAGAGACTGATTTTCAGGAAGTTTTTTACATTTTTTTTTAAGTTTACAACACTGTCCAATTACATCTCGTTAAATGGCCAGGTACATGACAATTATTTAAACATTTTTTAAGATGGGTGATTTAAACTTTGTGAAGTTAATCAGGAAACTTCAAACAGTACACAGAAGGAATTTCAGTAAAATTGGAAATTCCGGGAATTTATTATGAATTTTTAAAATATATTTTTGACGAAATTGAATGGTTTCATACTCAAAAGGCAGCACTTTGGAAGTTTCCCAAAACAGTAACTTTAATTTCAGTAGAATAGCTTGTAAATATCTAAGCAGAGCGTAAAAGAAGTTTCAAAGAGGCTGAAGTTTCAGGGGGTTTTTTATATTCTTTTTTAAGTTTACAACACTGTCCAATTACATCTCGTTAAATGGTCAGGTACAAGGCAGCACTTTGGAAGTTTGCCAAAACAGAAACTTTAATTTCAGTAGTATAGCTTGTATAAGGGGAGTCTAAAAGAAGTTTCAAAGAAACTGAAGTTCCAGGGAGTTTTTCATTTTTTTTTTTAAGTTTACAACACTGTCCAATTACATTTCGTGAAATGGTGTAGTCAGATACATGGCAATATTTTAATCATTTTTCAAGATGAGTGATTTAAACTTGGTGTAGGTATTTAGGAAACTTTAAATAGTACACAGGAGGAGTTTCAGTTTCAGTAAAATTGAGAATACTAGGAATTTTTTATGATTTTTAAAAATATGTTTTTGAGGAAATTCGAAATTGAATGGTTTCATACTCAAAAGGCAGCACTTTGGAAGTTTCCCACAACAGAAACTTTAATTTCAGTACTATTTCTTTTAAATCTTCAATGAGCCTCTTAATGAAGTTTTAGTAAGTCTGAAGTTCCAGGGATTGATTTTTTTACAATTATTTAAAAGTCTATGGTACTGTTCGATTACAAGATCTCGCCAAATGGGCAAATGGGTGGCAATATTTCAAACATTCTTTAAGATGAGCGGTTTAAATTTTTTCGAGTTTTTCAGGAGACGTCAATGAGTATACAAAATGAGTTTCAGTAAAATTGAAGTTTCCAAAAAAAATTATGACTTCAAAATACCAGATCAAACGGTCGGAAGGCAGTACCATTTCCCATATCCCATATCCAAGCACAATCATAAGTTTGTACTACAAATTTGTCGCAAAATTGAAGCACCGATATGACATACCTTTAACTAAGTTAGAAATTTCGAATTAATTTTCTTCGCAAAGTCATAAAATTTGATTAAAACATCACACTTTGTGTTGCAGTTACATCAATGTTTCCCATTATTTTCCATTTATCCATTAATACATTATGTCAAGATCTTGAAGAGCACCGTATCTTTGTAATTTTATTAAAAGCTTTCTTGAAGTCTGTGTAAATGGAATCTACTTGGATTCTGTTATTAAAGCTTTTTATTCAGTATATTTAATTAAACTAGTTTCACAGATCTCTTCACAGGACAAATTCATGTTGATGAAGATTTAAAATGTTTATGACGTCATAATAAAAGTGATAACACTGTTTCAAACAGATTAGATAAAATGCATAACTTTGGCTCTGGTCCATAAGTTGTGTTTAGATTCGTATTTTGGAATAATATATGCTTTTTCCAAATTTGTGGAAAACACTCTTAAGAAGAAAATAGAAAGAGGAGGGAACCACAAGATTTGGGTACCTATGTTAATAAATGTGGTTGGAATGTTATCTGGTGGTACAGGAAGATCAAAGTTTGCTATATGGTTTGTAGGTGATTTGAGAATTATAGAAGGTGTTATGAATTCTTCATAATTGCTCAACTGGTTACTAAAAATTGTTTGAAAAATGGTCTGGCAACCCTTCACATTAATACATAACTCTCCAGGTGGTACTTATATAGATACTTCATTTGGAAGAGGAAGAGGAAGTTTGTTTGTCATACGGTTCGTAGGTGATATCAGGATTGGAGGAGGTATTATAAATTTTTCATAATTGTTCAACTGGTTACTAAAAATTGTTGAAAATGGTCTGAGAATATTTCACATTAATTTCTGGAAACCAAGAGACTCTCATTTGTATCTGCCTCAAATCAAAGCGCTTTGGTTCTTTTGAACAATCCTCGGTCCATTTAAGGGCGATTATTTTCGCATCAATCGTCATCGCCACCACCGTCGGCGGTACCCTTAATGCCTTTTATCAACATCGTCGGAACGGTCCATTAGGAGTGACCGTTCCCGGCGGGCGACCCATTCGCCTCCTTGACACCTGAATTATCGTCCGATTAACCCCCGGAAGATCCGGTCGGATGCGCGCGCATCTCGTCCCGCCGCCGAGGGTGGAATCCGTCGTCGTCCGGCGGCGTTTAAAGTCGGAATTCAATATTAACTACGAGATTACAGTTTAAAATATTAACTCGGCACTGCTGTAGGTGAGAACCGACAAGTCGGCCAAGTCGATCGTTGGCCGCTTCCACGTCCCGTCCACTCGATCAATTATCCACCTGGGCCGGTGTCGGCGTCCGACATCAAAGAACTCGTGTTAGTCACACCTGCCAAGTTCCAAGCAAAGCGATCCGACCGACTGCCTCCCCCCTCCTCCCCCTCGCGTTCCTCCCTCTCTCCTCGGCCGTGAATCTCCGGGGCCTTCTCTCTCTCTCTCTCTCTCTCTCTCTCTCTCTTTGGTCAAAGTATCGGATGATTTGGCAATATCATTAATAACATTAGCTCGGAATGCCGATACTTTTTTGTTTTATGATTACTTGAAAACGCTGTGAATCACTGTAACAACGTACTACGGATCTTCATACAGGTTTCCACCTAACAGTCACGTACATTTCAACTACTTCCCAACTGCGCAACGAATTTGACATCTGCGTTTGCGCATCTTCGACTTGTAAGAAATGGCGAAGGCGCTTACCGCTCTAATTGGTTCAAATTACCCCGAAACCGATACTTGTATCGAACTCGACCATAAGTACCTCTTCGCTAACAAATTGTATGAATAGGCTTCGTTGCTCGCTATAACAACGTAATACGATGTTTATAAACATTTCTACCAAACGGTCACGTACATTTAACCCTTTCCCAACGGCGTGACGCTGGTATATCTTAAATTGTCCCAACTGCTCAATGAATTTGACATCTGCGTTTGCGCATCTTCGTCTTGTGAGAAATAGCGAAGCCGCTTACCGCTCAAGTTGATTCAAATTACCCCGAAACCGATAAATGTATCGATCTCGACCAAAAGTACCTCTTCGCTAACAAAGTGTATGAATAGGCTTCATTGCTCGCTATAACAACGTAATAGGATGTTTATAAACATTTCTACCTAACGGTCACGTACATTTCAACTATTTCCCAACTGCGCAACAAATTTGACATCTGCGTTTGCGCAGCTTCGACTTGTGAGAAATGGCGAATGCGCTTACCGCTTAAGTTAATTCGAATTATTCTAACAACCGTTAGACAAAGATTATATTTTCTCTCGTAACGCGTTCAGTTTTTGAGATACTGAGCTACCACCAAAGATAGTGTTTTATGTTTTTTCAGAAAAAAACGCCATATCAGAAAGTATTGTAGTTATGGAATTTAAATTGTTCCAATATCTTTGAAAGACCTTTTGATGCGCCTTGCGAGTTTCGTTGCATGATTCAAAAGTTTAAATTTTCACTTCCAAAAGGAGCAGGGTTAACCTCTTACAAATTTTTCCAAAAAAGCCTCAAAATTTCATTTTTGGACTTACGGTCGCGAACGAAATGGGGAAATGACCTAAAACCAAAACTGAAAGAATTTCTTTCGAAGAGCAATCATTTCTCGAGATATGAGTTATTAAAAATTGATAATTTCTTTTTCAAAAAATTACGGTATCTCAGAAACTATTGTAATCATCGAATTTAAATTTAGCCAAAATCCGAAAAAGCGTCCTTTTGATCTCCCTAGCGAAATTCAAAAGTTTAATTTTTCACTCCAAAAAAAGGGAAGGTTAGGTACTTTTTACCAAAATCCTCCAAAATAAGGTCTCTAAATTTCCGGTCGCAAAAAATTTGAAAAATTCAAAATTTCTCGAGATATGAGTTATAAAATTATAGTCATGAATTATCGAAACTGGAGTTTGATGTCTCAAAAAAATCACAATATTTTGGAAACTATTGAAGTTACCTAATTTAAAGTTAGTTAATGACCTAGAAATCGTACCTGTCATCTAATCTACGAATTTGGTGGCAAAATCAAAAAGTGTAATTGTTTACCCTCCAAAAACGGTTTTTGAGTTTTTTCAAAAATACTCCAAATTCAAATTTCGACATTTTCGTTACTGAACGAAATAGGGAAGTGCCCTGATGCCAATAGTGAATGAATTCTTGAAGTTAATTTATGAGTTACTCATCAAAAGTGGGTAGTAATTACGATATTTCAAAAAATATTCTAAAATAATTCAAGATGTTCAAAATATTATCTTAAAGATATTAATATAAAAAATACCTATCCTGGGTAAAATTACACAAAAAAAATTCACCTCAAAAAATTTAAAAAATCCTCCAAAATTAAGTTTCCAAAAATTTTATCGCGAACTAAAATCGGTGTCTGGTATCAAAAGTGAAACAAGTGTCTTTGTAAAGCGATAACTACTTGAGATTTGAGGTATTGATCTCACTCCAAAAAAGTGTTTTATGTTTTTCAAAAAATCAAGATACCTCGACAGGCACTGTAGTTATGGAATTTAAATTTGGCTAAGGGCTCGTAAAGTGCTGATTACTCATAATATATGAGTTACTCATCAAAAGTGGGTAGTAATTACGATATTTCAAAAAATATTCTAAAATAATTCAAGATGTTCAAAATATTATCTTAAAGATATTAATATAAAAAATACCTATCCTGGGTAAAATTACACAAAAAAAAATTCACCTCAAAAAATTTAAAAAATCCTCCAAAATTAAGTTTCCAAAAATTTTATCGCGAACTAAAATCGGTGTCTGGTATCATGGTATCAAAAGTAAAACAAGTGTCTTTGTAAAGCGATAACTACTTGAGATTTGAGATATTGATCTTACTCCAAAAAAGTGTTTTATGTTTTTCAAAAAATCAAGATACCTCGACAGGCACTGTAGTTATGGAATTTAAATTTGGCTAAGGGCTCGTAAAGTGCCTCTTTCGCCCACTCTGTGGGTTTTATCACAAAATTCGAAAGTTGGTAAGGTGGTAACTGTTTAAACTTGCGATTTTTTCAAAGTTTGGCTCTAAATTGGTTTTTTCAAACAATGTTTTTTTTTATTTCCTCGTGGCCACAATGGAAAGAATTTTAAGAAAAGCAATATTCCGAAATACGAAAGACTCCTTTAGAAGTTTCTTCTTAAATTGACTTCGGATAGAGTGTAATATTATTTACCGACAGCGAGATTGAGGTTAGGGCCCCTTTGGCCGCTTAACCATCACTCGCTCGTCTGGGATCCAAAGCCTCGCACGTTTACGTCGAGGAAATCGCGAATTTCTCTGGCAAAAAAGCTTCCTGTGGAAAAAGAGGTGCAAAAGCGAAGTTAATAGAGTGCCGGAGCGTTTACGTGTTATTTTCGACGGGCGGAGAAAGACAGAAAGAGAGAAAAGAGAGCCGTCGCTTCGATTCAAACGTATTATAAACGATTTAACAGTTGACAGGAGTATTTAAAACAACATACATTTCTGCTTCTCGTCTTGACGCGTTTATTACCCGCGCGGCGCGCTCTGACGGAGGAGAGAGAAAACAACAAAAAAAATCATCGAGGAACGTGTATGTGTGTAAACGTGTCTTTTGAGAGAGAGAAAGAGAGAGAGGGGAAAGTCAAAAGCGACCGACGTTTAATAACTACGATAAATCATATCTTCAGCGACTAAATCAAACGGAAACATAATAATCAGTACGTTTTATTAGGGCGATAAAAATTCATTGTATAAAGTTCGAGCCGTACGTATTACATGTACTACATTTGGTTGGCACTTTATTGGATAAATTCCTCAAAGTCACCCCTCCGTCTATTTACGACCATTAATACGTATTAAGTCAACACACAGAAACATTGTCAACACGTACTACCGTCGACTCGCAGGAACGGACTTCCCCGCCAAAAACCACCAAAAATTTTTGAGAACGATCACGTGAAAGACGCGAGAGATATGCCAATTTAGTGGCACATCTTTGAAATTTTTGAATCAACATCGTTGAGATAATCCGAAAAAAAAGGTAAAAAGTACTAGTTGGAAAAAAAATTTAAGCAACTGTAGCAGAGAGAATTGGAGGTCTGCGCATAGTCTCTCGTTAAGAATGAGGTCTGTGCATAATGTATTCCTATTACGCTCTTGTATCGCGATAATCTTGGCCCCATTCGGGGCTTGTTAATTACTTTCAAAAACAAGCGGAAGACGTTGAAACATCGACTCGAGTAGTTCAAATGTTAGCGCAAGAGTCCAAGTAGGGATGGACCAGTCGTCGGTTTAGTTCACCACTTAGTTTACACTAAGTACACTATAGGATAGTATGTTAAAACCGTCACTAACAAATCAAGATTCACCCTGACAAATTTAGATTTGTAGCCTTCTTCTTGTAGTGCCTCGGAGGCGGTTATTTCAAATTTCCATAAATTTCAGCGAATCCACGGCCAATTTGGCTACGTCCCTGTGCCACTCATCCAACCCCTAATATCCCGACCACCCCTCTTCATCGACTCAGTCACATAAATCGTTTTACTCTGCTTTCTCTCCCTCTCTCTCTCTCTCTCTCTCTCCCCCTCTCTCGCTGTTTTCCTCGGTCGTGATTTTATTGAGCGCAATTGTTTTGGTTATGCTCCACCACTCGTGAAGAATTCAATACGGGGAGAGATATAATTAAAGAGAGAGATATATATACGGAGATAGAGAGAGATGGGTGCGGCCTCTTTGAACATTTTTACGTGTAAGTGACTATACTTATATCGTTTCGATACAATGTAGGTTCAAGCGGGGGAGAGAACTTGATAGAACGACGAGGCGGTTTCATGTCATTTGGACCGAGTTTTATAGCTTTTTTGGTAAAGAAATGGGACTGTTTGTGTAAATCGTTACCATGCACCCTCCTCGTGGTAGAAGTGGGGCTTGTTTCCCCTTACTCATCGCGACCACTCAAGCCCGCAATGTCTGTTTAATTTATAATTGTTATTGATATTAATTATTAATCTATTAGTTACAATTATTGTACTATGACTACAATATTTTATAATTTTCTGAATCAATTTTTATTGGCTTTATTAACCTTCGTTCCCAATAATAATGTAACTGCCTACAGTACAGGTGTATTAAATCTTGGACCCTATTAATTACTCACTCGTCTTATTAGTCAAGCTGCCAATGCCTCGCAATTAAGTAAATCCCATTTAATGTCAATTTTAAAATTCGGTCTTCCTACTTTACGAAAAACTCAAGATTGTGTAAACTTGTTTAATAGCTAGATTAGCAATTGTTAATACCAACCATAGAATTAGAAAATACCAGAAATAAGTAGGTACCTATAAAAAAAACAGAATACTAGTGTAACGTTTATATCTAATTTATTTACACAGTTTGAATTACACACTACACAATACTTAATTTATCTAAACTTTTTCCTAACTAATTAATTTATGTCACACTCTTAACTGCTAATTTATTTCACTTGTCGGTTTTTCGCACTGTTTACTCGCAAGCGGCTTCACGTCTAATCTCCTCTTCGTCCGCAGCGTTCGTTTTTTTATAGTCCTCCATTATGTCTCCAGAACATACTAGAGAGAATTCGATCCTTCTTTTCCCTAATAATGTTTATTCTAGAAAGACCCGGAACGTTATAAATCATTCTTCCTTTAATAAGAATATTCGGGAGTATTCTGTAACTGTTTTTATGACTCAATTAGCGGCCTCCCTTTGAGGTAAGCCGCCGTCCGATAATCATAACGCTTACGCTGGTTGTTTACATTTGGCGTTACACTAGTAATCAATTTAAAGGACTCTGGTATATAGTTCTTTTAATTCTACCAAATTGCATTAATCTAACTGTACTTAGTGGATGTGGCGTCACTTGTGCCACCCTTTCCACTTCCTTAATAGTCCAGTCATTAGCCATTTTCGCGTGGAATTTTGGGAAACAAGGTCTATTTTTTTGAAAATTTGTATTTAGATAGTATTTATAACCTTCTTCAAATTTGGACTTGTGCCTAAGTGTGCTTTTTCCCTAGGGGTGGAAGCCACCCCTTTTGAAGGGTAATTTTTTTTTAATCAAAATAAGCCCGGAAATCGATAGATTTACCAATTCTAAGAAATTTTCGTTCCATGGAGTGTTTTTGTAAAATTGATATTTTTCGAGTTATTCACGATTGAAACACATTTTTCATAGAAAAAATGTTTTTTCGCCGTTTTTCACCAATATAACTTGAAAATTTTTCATTTATCGGAAAAAACATTCAAAACAAAAATGTAGCTAATAAACCTAATAAGGGCTGAGTCATTGCTCATTGAAGGATAGTTATTTTTCGAGAACCCAGAAATTGAAAATCTTCAACCTTCAATAACTTGAAAATACAGAAATTTTTGGGGAAACGCAATAGACCTTTCTTAAAGTACATAAACAAACCTTAAAAAAACCCGTTATAATAGTGTTTCCTAAAGTGATACACTTTTAAGGTTTTTTTACCGCTGATGACTGGACTATAAGCCACACTAAACAGTTCGAACATGCCTCCAAAGAGATTTTGGCCACAGTAATATTTAATAAAATAATTGTAACACAATAATTATGTACTCAACTAACTAATTTATTTAACACTAACTAACACTTTTTATCTACATGTTCGTGTGGAAAAGAAAGCTTTCGAAAGGGGTCGAACGTAATAGAAGGATTCTTCTTGGGAAGGACGCTTCGCATCTAGGAAGGATCTACCTCTCGGCTCGTCGCATTCCTTACGAGTATCTAGTTAGAAATAGGGAAAAATCCATGGAAATACGTTTAGAACAAAGCGCTTTTACTAATTTACTTTAAACGAAGAGTGGATTTCAATTTTTCCTTGAATAGAGAGAGAGTCGTCGTGGTCATCTTCTCGTTTGTACTAATCTCAGGCGATATATAAATAAAAGAAGGAATACGATAATGGTGTATATAAATCGGCGTCTAAATAGCCGATGACGAAAGTTTATTGTAAGAAATTAAACACATTAGCATAATTCGGAATATCGTTAATTGCCGTCGAGAGATAAACAATGGAAGATGATCGTCGGGTCTACGCGACGTGCGTGTCGCATAACAATTACGAGAAATGCGGGGTGACAGTTAGATTTTATGGCGGCCAATTAAGATTTTCCAAAAATTTTTATGTACACCGTTAAAGATTAGTAGCAGAGTCACACTTCGGGCGATCCGGCCGATTAAGGGCTCTTTACCTGACCCGACTACCGGTTTTCTCGTTTCCGTCTCGAATAAGTCGAACTTTCCGTTTTAAAATTAGATATCCCGCGACTCCGCCACAATCTATTTAAGCCGCCATGAATAATAATACATACGACCGAGTCTTCTTCCTCGTATCTTTACAACGAGTGTTACGAAAAAGAAGGTAAAAGTTTATGGCCGCTTTCCTCGCGCTCCGAAACGCATATTTAATCGGCGTTTTATTTGCCATTGTGCTTCTCTCTTGTTGTCCGTACTAATTAAGCGTACATACATGTCGGAACGGAAGAGAGGATTTGCAAGTTAAATTTCCCTAAGTGCGGTTCGCACGTAATGTACAGATAATCAAATCTCTAAAATGTTAATTGAAATGGTTTCAAATTAAGTACAATTTGTTTTAAATGGGCGGATGTCGAACCCTTTTTGAGATCGGAGAACATGGTACTTAAGTCATCTTAAAGTTACGTTCCAGCTAAGCGAAGTTATCTATAAAGTTAGTTCGGGTAAGGTTTAACAACCTTTTCCAATATCCGCTTTTCTCAAAGTATAAAATTAAAAAAAAAAATTTTTTGAAATTTTTCAATACTTTTAAAACAAATTTACGATTTACTTATAAATAGCACAATAATTCAGATCATATCAAACTCAAACGTCCTTTTAGAATAACTAGAATTAGAATTAGAATAACCTCCAATTTTCATTCTGTATTTCATAATAAAACCCGAAATTTCTTTAGAAATATTTGCAATTTAAAATACCAAATTTCATTTTGAGTTTTTTGCATTGTCTCCATGTACTTTTGATTTTTTTTGTTCTCTTGATTATCATACTTTTCCAAAGTTATGTTACGTTTGATCAAGTTTTGGATATTGCCGTTTCCTAATGCTGAGCTGAGGCGAGTTGATAACCGGCTGTCGAATCACCGGGGCTTACCCAGAAAGAGAGTGGGAGAACTTATATTTTCTCCCCTCCATGCTCTGAATCGTACGTATTATATTATAGATATATCTGGTATATCAGAGCATGTATACAATACTATATATAGCTACAGCGTTACACATTTTCGTGACGCTCGCTCCAGCGTTTTACTCTACAGGAAATGTAATATAATGTCGGTACAGAAGCTTCGCTTCAAAAAAACATAATGTCAAATGTAAATTGGCCTTTAAAGGGAGTTAGCCAAAAATGTTATTAAATTTGATCACAAATATTCGATAGTATAATAAACAAAAGTTCTTGAGTTGGTTTTAAGAAAATTTCCAAAAACTGAAAAACAAGTGACAAGTGACTTTTAGAAAAGATTCCGCCGAAAACGTTCTTAAACTTTATTACACATATTTACGTTTCAACTAAACAAGGTTGTCCTTAAATTTAATTAAGCAGTCTTTTTGTTGAATAGGAGGAACCAACGCTGTATTCGTTTCAAGACTTCTTCTCATAAATGGTAGTACTATTTAAATCATGTCAAACTCAAAATCACTTTTAGAGTATCTGTAATATAAAATTTGTATTATAAATTTCATTAAGAGTTTTCTCTTCATGTTCTATGAAATTTTACATTTTCTGTTCAGTTTTTTTATTTAATTACAGTACATTATGTAATGTTTATTCTAAATTATTTATACAGTTCTTGTTTGAAATGCCCCGCCTGCGTCAGTTAAGGAGCACGCTTCACACCGATGTTTATATTTTGCGTTACAATTATAATTTTACATTTTCTGTTCCGTTTCTTATTTAATTATCGTACTATTTTAAAGTTATGCCACGTTAGATTAAGGTAGATTTTTAGTTATTAGTTATGAACTCAGTATAAGACTAACTGGCATGCAGTCTACCTTCTCGTACGTCTCTTAAAGAAACTCCCGTTCCTTTTTAAACAGTTTGCAACAATGCCTTTTCAACTAATCTGTGAAAAATTAGTTACAAATTCTGCGTATAAGTATACTTTATTCATAAAATACTTACAGAGAGTACGATTGCAATTAAAACTAAGTTTCAATAAATTTTTAAAAATTTAGTGAATTTCATCAAAGGTATCGAAAGTTACAAAAATGTACTGAAATTCTAAATTTAATCGAACTAAGCCATGAAAAAACACAAAGTATTCGCCAACTAATTTAAATTGAGTTATCAAGTTAAATGTAGTTAATTAATTTAAATTAGTTGGCGAAAACTTTGTATTTTCTTCTGGACTAAATTTGCCCTGGCCAACTTTGAGAATCTGGACAACCTTCTGTCGAGAATCAAAGTAGGTAACTACCTACATTTAATAGGACTTTATGAACGATCTGGTAAAGTTTAAATGATTTAAGTGACACAATTGTAACGATATTCAAAAAAATAATCGCGTAACTAAAATTAGCAACAGTTTGAAAAATTCATGGAAATTTTATTGAAATTCCAAGTTTGATGAAACATTTTTTAAATGTTAATGTAAAAAATTCTAAATTTAAGTTTATAAAATAATATTTTGTAATCTTAATCTAAAACTTGTGATGTATTGACGATCTCACAACAAAAACCTACAAGAAAATATTTTAACAGATTTTTCTACTGATTTATCGAAAATATAAGTTTTTCATTAAATTCTCATTTGAGAGTTCAGAAACATTTGGTTTGGTACTTCAAATAGATTTTAACATATTAATACTTAAGGAGAAATTAAAAACAAAACTTCAGAAAGTTTCAGTTTTTAAAACATAAACACATCCAATTTATGAAGTTTAGGTTATGTTTGCATCAAGGTTCGGAAAGATTAATTTTGTAAATTTTCCTGTTTCATTGTTGACTCTCATCGGAGTTGTTATTTTGTTGGGATTCAATTTAAGCCGAGATATAAATAGTTGAAACACAGAAATTGCTTGTTAACAGTTGGCAATGTAACAAATCCAACGTCGCTGAACGACTACAAAATGTATAATGATAAATTACATACAATAAAAGTAACGGTAATTTAAATGAACTTCGTTTACTTAAATTTCGGGATAAATACTTTCGCCATATTTGTGGACGACATTTACCACAAACTGGTGAAAAATTGATTGCATTGTTGTAAGCACCAATCAAATTTTTTCGTCGTATGGAGGTACTCCAATCAAAACGTAATAATAGTCCGATTTGCGGTTTGGGTTGATAATGGCACCGTGAGAAGTTGAATCACATTAGATTTCCGGCAAATAACAGTGAATCACCATCGAATCGACCTTCGGTTACTAAACCAGATGAGGTTAATTATCCGGTTATCAATGTGTTTTTCACTAATTAAAATTCCATTTACCATAACAAACAAAAATGTTTTTCGTTTAAATGTTGCCACTAGGGGTGGCAAATTAGGGGTTCCATGCGCCGAAAAAGGTATTTCGTGGAGAGGGCAGATGATGATGATGAACCGAAACGCGTCCCTTCATTTAACTAATTTTGGGCGTGCGCTGTGCTTATCATGAACGGAGATCCGTTGCCAGGGTCGGGATGGGAAAACTATAGTTAAACGTAAAGTGCATAGCTGAAAATAATTTTTTTTCGAAAATTTTTTTTATGAATAATGTTGTTATTATTGTTTCAGATAGTGATTAGTGCTCTTGGTGGCAGGGACGTAGTAGGGCAAGGGTGGAAGCAGTTGCCATCATGCCGACGTGCCATTGTCAAATGGTACGTTTCGTTTAAAACTATTTTGCAACAAACATTTTATAAGCGTGGAAAACTTATACGAAATATCCGCATTTACTATTGGTTTTTGAGGACAAAGTGTCTACTCTAACACTACTCTTCAGTTTCTCCAAGGGACTC
Organism: Cryptocephalus moraei; assembly: GCA_946251905.1. Classification (NCBI taxonomy): domain Eukaryota; kingdom Metazoa; phylum Arthropoda; class Insecta; order Coleoptera; family Chrysomelidae; genus Cryptocephalus; species Cryptocephalus moraei. The sequence goes on along the minus strand of OX276462.1, from coordinate 6,177,557 downwards.
TATTACAAAAATCGGTCGGGACTGGTTTCAATTTTGCAATACCTTTGAAATTTTTGTATACATCTTTTACTAGACTTTGTACAACAAATTACCATAAATTATCTACAACATGTTATTTCCATCTATTCAACATGTTCCTACCAGAGACGGAACATAAGAATAATTGTTACATATGTTCAATTATGTAATTGTTTTATAATATAATACTGAATTTTATAATATAAACAGTTTCATGGTGCTTCATTTCTTTTATTTATCTTCAGGTGAGTATTATCGACGACAATGGCATAGAACTTCAGATAAGGGCAGAGATTTAAGAGAGTAGCATCTGTTTGCAAGGTGAGTTACTTTTTAAACTCATGTTTCTTGTAATATTTTCAACACTAATTTTTCAGGTAAGACTTTCAGGATCTTCATAGAAGGGCAGAAGAGCAGTAATCAACGTTTTACAATGTTACGTTCTAAATTTTAAGTGGTTAGTATTGGCGAATTATATTTGAAAATTTACTTTTTGTCTATTTAAACTTAGTTTCTATATTTATTAATATATTTTCAGGTAATTAAGTGATGGCGGCAGCAGTGACGAACAACTTTAAAAAAGACACAATGAGTTTTCTTCTAACGGTTAGTATTTATTACCTTCTTATTCTTGATTAATTCTTAATATTAATAGTTATTGAGTTGTTAATATATTTTTAATTTTATTTTTCAGGTACCAGTCATGTTGGCGACAATAACGGACAACATGGATGAGGTCAAACGCGGTCATCTTTCCAGGTTAGTGTTTTTAAATCGATTTTGAAAACTATTTTATTGAATGTGACTGATGAACAAAATATCTCAACCTGCCAAATCATAATATCACTCTTTGAAAATAGGTTGGTTACTACATATTGTGGCCCAAAAATTTCTACAATTCTTTTTGCAAACTAAGTAAATTATTATTTAGTTTATTGCATAACGTAAGTGCTACTATTAAAGTCACTTTTAAGGGTATGATTTTCAGTAATAGTGGTTTGCACCGATTTCTACACCTAATAGTAAGTGGGAGTGTTGCTGTCTTATAATGCAACATCTCCAAAATGTTCGAAAATTGCTTGGGTACCTGCCTTTATACTTCCAACGTTAACTTTAAGATAAAAGATTGGAGTGTAATTAGTGTAATTAATTTTTTTACGAGCACTTATCACTTTGAGTTATTAAGGCGATACATTTATTGATGTTCTATTCTATGTCCTACTGCTACTGCTATATTTTACTCAAAATTCTTATTATTAAACCTAGCTGGCCAAGTGTTGATAAAGTAATATTTTTTTTTCAAAACATACTCATAATATAATTAGCCCCAAGCCCTGATATAAACATTGTTATTCTCGAAACAAATAAAAGAATAAATAATATAGAACAAATATTGAAACAAATATTAAAACGTATTAATAAATAAACCCGAGCAGTAACAAGAGTTGATGAATGAGCTAATGAAGAAACAGGTGTAGGAGCTGCCATAGCAGCTGGAAGCCAAGATCTAAAAAGAATTTAGTTACAGAGGATAAAATTATTAATCAACCTACTATGTTTATATAAATATCACTAGAGCATATCTCTAAATAAAAATAATAATTCCAACTACCAAAATTTGGTATTCAAGCAATTGCTAAGGCAACATCTCCAATATGGTTAGTTAATATTTATTCCTGCATTAAATGATTTAACATTCTGAGAGTAACTAACTAAGCAGTAAGAAACTAACCCTAATCCGTCTCAACCAGGAAGACTCCAAATTAAATTAGGGCTAATAAGTAATAAATCTATAGAAGTTACAAATAAATTAATGATGGAGTATAGGTAGAGAATGATTATATATGCAGGTACTGTTTACAATGATGTAAATTCTATTTTACGAACGTGATTTGCAACGTACTCTATCACCAATAATCGTTGGTGATCTAAGTAAGTCTAAATGAAGTCAAGGATGCAGTCAATGGAAGACCGAAGGTTGTGGCCATGGTAGTTACACCATAAGAAAAACGCCAAGCTTCACCACCGATTTATTGCCAAAAGATCGACCGGTTTCGACTGTCTAGCAGTCATCTTCAGGCTCGTACTAAATACATGACGTACATTAGAAATTTAGAAGGTAAGTATCTTAAACACTTATAAACACTTAAACACCTTTTAAGGTTTTGTTGTTGTTGATTTGTCACTTCTCTTCATCCTGTAAATAATCTTGTTTCTGTGTTTGGTTGTTGGTGTTCTGCTGGTACAGCAGTTTCTGTTCGATATGCGAAGAAAAAGTTTTTAATTTGTAACTGTTTTTAACTGTGACGTCTCACATATCGTTCAGCTGTAGCCCTAAAATGATTTCTTATGTGAGTATTGCTTTGTAAGATACTTACCTTCTAAATTTCTAATGTTGCTCATGTACGAGCCTGAAGATTACTGCTAGACTAGTGGTGGACACGAGACGAGACGAGACGAGAAACGACATGGTCTCGTCTCGTCTCGAAAAATTCCCAAAAATTATGTCTCGTCTCGTCTCGATCTGGTACTGATATCGTCTCGTCCCGTCTCGTCTCGTCTCGTCTCGTCTCGTGTCTCAAAAAGTCTCGAAATAAATAGACGTATATCGATGGTACTTTTATAAATGTATACTTTTTTGATAACATTGACTGATTTTCTTGAAGTACCTATACAGGTGTGGTAAAGTTGAATGTACAGTTGTATTTTATTGATGTTATGTTTTTGATAAAGAATATTTCATTTTTAGAAAATACTGAATTAAAGAAATTAGAATATAGAGAACAGGTACAAAATCCAAAATAAATATCATTAATAAATACACTTGTTAGGATACGAACTATAAAACAAAGTTATTAAATTAACTTATAAAATAAACTATATATCTTTATAAGGACAAATAAGAAATTAATATTATTTGTATATTTTATATTATATGTGAAATTGGTATTATTTGATAGAATTATCAAATTTTAAAAGTAAAATTACCTACCACAATTTTAGAAAAATGTGCTGGTAATGGTACCTATACCTACCTCTATTTACCTTATATTATCGCTCTCAGTAAAGAAAATATATTGTGATTAATCAAAACATACGTTTTCGACATAAAATTAGAGGGCACTAATTAGGTCCTTATTATTATTATTATTATTAGGTCCTTCGAGACGAGACGAAATTATGTCTCGTCTCGTCTCGAACCAGTACTGGTCTCGTCTCGTGTCCACTACTATGTTAGACAGTCGAAACCGGTCGCTCTTTTGTCAATAAATTGGTGGTGAAGATTTGGCGTTTTTCTTATGGTTTAAGTTTTAAGTCAATGAAATATCCTATTTGGATACGTGGTATGGAGACTTCCAGTTCAGTTAGGCTTAGTGGTGGAAGCACGAAGGACGCTCTCACCACTTCGAGGGTCTCGATATAAGGGATCCGTCTGCCGGAATGAATGTTAACCAAAAATCGTTATTCTAATCGTGGCGCGTCGAGACCGGCTCTGTGTGAAGGGGGGCGCAACTCTGCGTGGCCATATCGCGGGCAATGACATAAACCAGGCCCTTCGCGGTAGCCATGTTTGTACGACCGTTTTATGGACGCCCTTTCCGCTTTTACGACGCCGGTTAAGACCGACGCGACGCGCACAAAAGCCGATACAACAGATTGTTTTGACGAGTCCTCCTCTTTCTCTCTATGCTTTCACGGCTGGTCGTTGGAAATTTTAAGGCTCATTATTACCGCTACTCTCGCTACCCGGAGCTCTTAAAAGGATATCTTTTAGTAGTCCGGGGTTTTTATTGTTCGGGCCTTTTTCCTAGTCTAGACTCGCCCTCGGAAGGAGATTTATTAACTATTAAACCGTCGGGATTGAGGTGAAAATTAACGAGCGCCGTGGTCAGCTCCGCGACTCGGACTCATATATACATTGTCGACCTGAGCGAAGAAACAATCATCTCGCGACACTGACGAGAAAATACAAATTGCGAACTCAACTGCAGCTCGGCTCAAACTTACAAACGCCTCAAGTAGCTTGGAGCTTGAAGGTGGTTTTGTTGCTCCTACGAGCGTTGGAACATTCGGGAAGTTGGGTTTGGTTAGGACATCACCACAAGATATGCAGATAATCTAGATAGCAATCCTCTAGATTTCATTGAATCTGATGTAGTACTACATACCTCGACGCTTTACAGATTAAATCCGTTATCCTCCACCTTCTTCTGTTTCTCCAATCTTCTTCATCTAAATCTTATTGTTATTCCAAGCATTTCTTATTCCTCTTAGCTCTTCTAATCTGAGTCTTCCTCTTTTTCTTCGTTGTACAGGTTGCCATTCAAAAGCCTTTTTTGGTATTAAGCAATTCTTGGTTTCTCATTGCTCTTACAAAGGAAGGTAATACGATATTTGTTGCTTTTTTTAATGACGTTCTTACGCTTTGATTACTTCTCCATATTTCTGAGACACATCAAAAAATATCTTCCTTCCCTATTCGTTGTTTCCTTTCATTCAACTGCTCAAAATACCTTTCAGGTATTTATGCGATCTATCTTGACTTAGTAGATTACAGATCATTCTTAAAAATAGTGATGCAATGATTGCTGTTGCCTTTGGAGAAATTTTTGCTTGCTTTGGTGGTTTCACCTGTTTTCTAAGTAATGTTAAAACAACTGTACCTCTCAGTCTTCATATCTCTTCACCTACCTGACCAAAGTGCCGTTCAGGACGGTAAAGCAAGCAATCCTTGATTTGTTGAATTGAGTTACGACAAACTATAGAATGATGTATATGAAGAGTTGAAATGGAAGCAGCCCAACAAGCGTTAGGCCTGAAGCAAAAGAGAAAACATTTTGTTGGAACGAGGAATTGGAGGAGACAAAATCACTCTACGAGATATGGCTGAACCTGAACACATAAGATCCCGGTGATTGATAAGAATACAAAGACTCTGGTATTTGGTAAAGAAAAGAAACAAATGAAGCAACAAACAATGATCTCTAGATCATTCTAGAACAAAATTCTAGATCTCGAGAAGCCTGGAAATGCTTAAATAGCCTAAGAAAACACAACAAAGAATAACAGAGACTAGATGTAATAGGAATGAATACATGGGAAACATATTATAAGAAGCGTCTAACTGAAAATAGAGTGGAATTTAATGGACAAACAAGAGGAGACATTAAAAGCGATGACAGCAATAGAACATGGGTAGATATCACATTAGAGAAGGTTAGACAAACATACAGAACGATGAAAAACAATAAATGTTTACATCTTGGAAGTGTTCCTATCAAATTACCTAAGTATTCTCCAGAACCGAGCTCTCGAAATCGTATGTAAAGTATTTATTAAAACATTGAATGGAGGCGAGTTCTACCAGAAGAGTGGAATCAGTCTTCATAAGCTCAATACACAAAAAGGAAACAAAATAATATGTGACAATTACAGGGGCATAGCTGTGACATCTTCAATAAGGAGGCTGTATGGACACGTTATCAAACGGCGGCGGTCAACTCGTTAGGAATTTTAATGCCCCACCCTAAGATCGGTCATCTCGTAAGCGAACCGGCAGGTACATTTTTAAAGGGTAGTTTTGGATGAATCAACTCGTAAGAGGATTCTCAGAAACAATCGAGGGGATGACGATTGCAACGAAGTCAGATATTTGTTGAAATTAAGAATATGATATAAGGGGGTGGTTTGTTACGTTCCAACTAAACGGTGACGATGGATCGCACCGAGATAGTTGTGGACTTTATTAAAAGTCGACGCGGCAAAGAGTTGCTTGTTGTTAATGATCATATGCGTTTCATGACCTTAGGGTCGGGTTCCGCAGGGTTTTCCTTGCCTTCTCGCTCGCAAGGAATACGTTAATCCCCCTTTTGGGATTTTTCAGGTAGTTCTAACCCTTACGAGTTGACCGATCTAGAGAACCATATTCTTACGAGTTGACCAATCTGGCGAAGGTCAAATGCGGACCGAAGATTAATTCTTACGAGTTGCCCCCTGCCCCTATGGACACCTTTGACCAGTAGGTAAAAAGAAACAAAGGACCAAAGACTTAGGTAAAATTATTTCCTGGCGAAGCAGGAAAAATCACCAAAGCGAAGTAGTCCTCCCGAAAGCAACGACGATCCCCGGCATTGTCCTTCTGAAATTCCCGGAAACGGCACGATTACTCCAACGTCCCGAAAGACATTTTCGGTCAGTTAAGTAAAAAGCAATAAGGGTGCGGGGGACTTAATATCCCCCCACGGGGAAGACTTCCATCTCCGCAAAACGTTGACCCGAAATAACCCAAAAGGATTTACGACGAGCGAAGCCAACAACAACAACAAAAGCCGCCTCCTTTTCATCGTCCTTTTTAAGGACAATTTAGAATTCAATCTCTGGAGTGGTGCGCGTCGAAAGGATTTATGACGTCACGGGAGGAGAGGACGACAAAGGGAAGCTGGGAGAGAGAGAGGGAGAGGGAGGGAATTTTCTCTCGCGCCCATGCCCGGGCGGAATTCTCATTTTCTCATCAGGGGTAAATCGGTCGGAAAATAGCCGGGGTGTCGTCGTCGTCGTCGTCGTCGGGCCGGGACCGTATTTATTACGGGCGCTGTCAACCCCCGCAGAGTTATTGTTAGCAAGAGGAAAGGGGAACGCGACGACAAAGTCCCATCTTCTCCACCTCGCTCTATTAATACGGAATCGACGTGGCAGTAATAGCACTCGTCGATATTTGAAAAATTCGTTAGGTGACCGTTAATGAGAAGTTATATCTCGGTAGCTCCGGGTCCCTCGCATCAATTTGTCGTCGAGTCGCCGCACGTTTTATATTTAGGCGGTCCCCAGCGGCCCATACGGAAACGGCACGACGCGGGCCTCCTCTTCATTTAACAACTTCGAATGTCTCTCCGAGACGAGAAGAGGAGAGAGAGTCATGAGCCGTTCGGGCTGTCGACGCCGTATTAAATTGCCAGGAGAATCTGGCCTGCTTACAAAGAGAGGTAATATTAGATCGTCAACGAGGAGAGGAGATGATGAGGTGACGATGATGGGCGATGAAGGGAATTTCTAGTTTTGAGCTAATCGAAGAGACTTGTGGAAACGGCGATGCCAAAGGTGACGATACGTGTTTGTGGGTTACAATTCGAATTTAATCTTCGAGGTGTTCTAACTCGCCATGCATCAGCAATACCAATAAAGCGACCTATTAACTAATTCTAGCTCATGTGAAAATTTTGACACCTTGTAGGTTAAAGCGACGTTAATAATTGGATAATTGGTTATTGATGTAGTGTACCTAAAGGCCGGTTCAGACGTTACGTTTTGCACAACCTTTTGTTTGCGCAGTGTAATGACCGGTCCAGACATTACGTTTTGCACAACCTTTTGTCTGTGCAGTTCAACGCGTTGCAGATAAAACGTTACGTGCAGATAGGAAAACTGAGCAATTTTGAGACCGACGCGAAGACGGTACAGTTGTAGCGATAACTGAGCTATAGTAAATCCATTGAGAAGAAAACTTCCATGAAACACAAACGTCGAAATTCAAAGCGCACGACCAGCTAGCGAATAAGTACAGGGTCGGATTAAGAATGATCGCCTTGACTATAATTTATCTTTTACTAAGATTTTCCTAAACTAAACTAAACTTTTTAATTTTACTGAACCGACTCTGTACATCAACAATTCCCGCCAAAAGTTTTATGACTTTTCCACCAATAGCAAACGGCGTGTATTAGGTGTTGTCTAACTTTACTTAACCTTTTCTCGTTTCGTGGGTGTTTTCTTCTCAGTGGATTTACTATAGAGCGCCTAGATACCCTGGAACTGTGCGGACAAGTCGGTAGCTCCATTTTCCGATCCATTTAGTTCCTCAGTTTCAGTTTCATGTTTTTGTTCTTCGGGAATGATTTCACCTAACGATTGTTTGGATATAATTGTTGTGAATCCTAGGTCTTTGTAACTTCTGCCAGTTGCCAAAAATCTTAAAGTTGCCGTTATCCTCTCCTGTGGTGATATTGGTGTTCTCATACAAGTATTTTCTTTGATGATATGTGGTGTCACTAATTCCAATAAATAGGTATACGTGGCTATGTTCATTCTCAAGTAGTTCCGCCGTCATTAGGTTCATCACGTAATTCACGCAGTAATGTAATATGGGAAAAGTGCTGCCTTTTTAGAAGCCACTTCCGAGACGACCCGAGACCACTTTGAACGCTGGGTACTTCTGAGACGTTCCAATTTGTTATTTTTTAAAATGGAGCAGAGTAGTACCTACCTCCTCTATGACGATGTCATTAAAATTGTGCGAAATACACAGATGTCTGTACACCATGTATCATTTTTTCGAAATATAGCCACGTACTCTGTCAGTCTCCTCTCGTCTTGCCTTTACACACACACAGACACACATTTTTCCCCTGTCGCTTTTTCCTTCTTTTTCTTCAACCTCGATGGAATCGTTCTCAACCGAATCGAAACGGGAGGAAAAACCGCAGACCAATCATCCGGACTCTTTTCTACTAATATGAACAGTTCTCACGGTTCGCTTAAAGTAGGTATACCTACATACGGGAATGCGGAACTGGACATCGGCCAGAGTGAGATATATCGGTGTATCTCGTACAGAAAAAGAATAATTTGAATTTAATTGTGGGAAAACCGTAGTATATTTGAACAACAGGTGATATGACACTTTGAGATCGCAGTGTATCATCCAAAATGCGTTCTGTGGGAATATGGAGAGTTTGGGAAGTTTTCGTAAACGTTTAAGTTCTAATAGTGTGACATTTTGATTGTAAATTGGTAGCTTGGCCACTATACACTCGATTTGAGTTTGAGTGGCCAATTTCAGGTCTCCAAATGGATCAGTTAAAAAGTTATAATTGTTGACATGACCAACTGATTGATTCCTTGGTAATCAAGGACTACCCCTCCCACCTCTCAAAAAATAGATACCTACTAGTATATAATTCCAATCGCATTTCATAAACTGACGTTTCTTTCCTATCAAACGTCAAAATACTTAAATATCACGAAGTCGTTACGCTACCAATCCGCAGTTGGCGCTGTTGCGCATGCCGCGATTACTTCCGGACGAGCTGCACCAGATGGCGACGCTCGCGTCTAGTTTGCAGCAGTGTTGACGTTTCTAACGTCATATTTTTGAGCTTACGTCACCTTTTCATTTCCTCGGCTTTATCGACGTAGTCGGTGGAAAATTCGAGGGAAAAATATCGTAGCGACCTCCCCCGGTATAGGTCGGAGAGCGGTGATTTAGACGGACGAGCCAGTTGCAATAAAATGCCTCCAAACAAACAAATAACGCGTAATCCAGATTAAAGGACTTGTCGCTCTAATAGTGACATATTAGCCGGGGAAATAGGACGGGGCTCGGATAAATCACGGCACTGACAGACGGCCGGGCCGTGCATGTATACATCTCTCTCTCCCTCTTTCTCCTCTCGCTCTGTGTTTCTGTCGTTTGTAACGACCACACACGCACGTCAAAATTGACGTGAAGATAAATGTAACGATCACGGGCGATAATCGTGGATCGTTAATGAAGAGTTGTCGGTCGAGAAACCGCTGCCGACCGTCGTAGCACAAATATGAGTTTTAGCTTTGGTGTTTTCTTCTCCTCGCAACGTCGAATGTTGTGAAAAATATTCGTCGCGAAGAGGAATAAAGTTTTGGTGTCTGCCTCGACTAGCTTTTTCTGATCTTGCTTTAATAGTAATCTCTAAAAATTTGCCGAAGGTGCTAGTGGATTGCCTTGCTTTCTTTGATGTGGGGGTCCCTTCAGGACCTCGAGCCGTTTAGACTTTAATTGTAGAACAGGCAGCTAAAAATTCCTCTTCATTGGCACAGTATATATAATTAATTCTAACAGTATGCTCACTTCTTTGATGTCTATGAAAAAGCCGGCGTTTTTTGCAAGTGGTCGTAATGTAATAAAAATATCGTTATCCCGGTAAGTTCGTAGACCGAGGGAGGTGCGAGGACGAGAGGTGGGCTGACTCGGTCGGCAAGTTCCTAGGTCGAGGGGGGTGCGACGAGGAGAGATGATGCGGTGTTCGAATAAGCCCAAGTGGGCATACTGTTGGAATTATATATACTGTGTCATTGGGATGTCTAATGGAGATTCTATATGGATCGCCACAGGCATCACTATCTAGATTTTCATCTAGCGCAGCCCAGTATTGCCCCTTGTTCTTGATTACTTCCTTCGTTGGCTCTATCCGCACCAGATATTCTCCTAACAGTTCGTTAGAAAACCCTCATTCTTATGTCGTCAATATTGCTGGTGCACCAACACACTTAAGTAGCTAGTAATCAAAAGTGTTGCAGACCATGGAAATTGACATAAGATAAGACCCCTTATATTAGTGTATCAGGTGCTTCAGTAACAACGGCCCATTTACTGGTAGGTACTTTATTTCTAAGACGTTCCTCAAAAGTAATTTTATGAGAAGAAGAGTTATTCTACCAATTTAACCTTCTAAATGGCCTACACATTCATTTTGCAATCATAAAAGTTTATTGCAAAAGTGTGGTATTTTTTAGCTTATAAATAAATTCCAAACTTTGTTGTTTTGGCATATAAAATCATACCTTTCTTAAATTCTAATAGTTGGTATTTTTACGAATAAATTACTCGTGTACACAACTAGAAAGTGAGGAAAATTTGGTACCAACTTGCCTCCCTCTACGATAATATCAAAAGACATATGCTATATACTGGAGAATGTATACAGACCGTTTCTACAGAGTCGCAGTATGGTATAAACATAAGAGCGAAAGAAAGGCCATATATTTCTCGTTGGCTAAACAGAGAAAGAACTTTTGCGACGTTGCTAGCTCGCGAAACATCACAGTCATCGCCACACTCTAGCGGATCATTCGCTGTATAGCCTCCGACGGGAATATTCGGTATGGGTTATGGCCTGGCCGGCCGCCAACGTTGCAAAGCTTCCTTCTCTGTCATACTAACGAACTACTATTGGTTTCTCTTTCGCTCTTGTTGATTTCAGATCCTGCATTTCAATAGAATAGGTCCGTATAGGTATATCTCTACTCTACAGCTCTCACTGTACAAAACACTTATAACAGAGACGCTTGTTTAATTTCAATTTACAAATATTATTTACAAGTGACGAAATACGAATTTCAAGTGTTATAATATGAAAACTCGATGTATTATACGTAATCATGTTTACGATTCTTAATTTCATTGGACATTTTATTTATTACAACCGTAAATGTTTTAATACTTTATTTATTCGTAATAACTTCGATATCGTTAAACATTAAAAAAATTATTTAATAAATATGTACTGAAAATATTTATTGTTTTGAATAACTCAATCTTGTAGAATGTTGTACGCTTCGTTTAATAAATAACAATTGTCTATAATTATATTAAACGTATCTGAAATTATACAAAACTTTTCTGTACCTGCCAAACTGAATAAAAAAATTATGTTTTGCAAAAAAACGATGTTAAGTGGTTTGAACAAACTACTTGATTAATTTACAAGTTTAATAAAAAATAAATTACGTAGTCATAGTCAGATAAAAAGTTAGTACGAATTAAAACATTGATTTATGTTAATTAATTTCCGAGATATTTGAAGATGCAGTTTTAATATTTGTGAGCTTTAAAATCATAGTTCATCCACTAAACTCGCAGCTGCTCACTAAAAGCCCTTTTGAAACTTTGCCAAGGGTTTATTTCTTAAAGCAACCCTTGAAACAATTTTTTTCTTCTTAATTTCTTTTAAAGAGGCTGTGATGAATTTAAAAAAAAGGTAACTTTGAGGGGGTTCTAGGGCATCTTTTTTTTTAAATTCGTGTGTAAAAGTACCAACAGCTTTTTGAATTAAAAAAAGTATAACTCTACGTCAATACAACAAAGTTATTAAATTCATTTATAAGCTACTACATACTACAATTTTGCAATAAACTTTTAGAATTGTTTAAAAGACATTTTTGAATCATACAACAATTTAAATTAGTAAAACGATTTTTCTTGTTTAACTTGCACCCTTTATAAAATATCCTAACTTTATTAATACGTGACTTGTGTTAATGGAAAATTAAGAGACATGTTAACATTTTACGCAAAATCAATCATGTACAGCTATTTTTGCAGAAGTTATTAATAATTTAGTTTAAATCCATTTAACGTTTTATCAAGCACCGAAACATTTTTTATGGCAATTCATGATTATTTAGTATTTTTTTAATCAGGGATAACAATTTTACTTATAGGCAAAAAGGCGTTAAAACAATTTTGTCTTTAATTGGCAATGAATAAAAAATATCACAAAATTTTAGCTGACGTCATACGACTTTTGTTCAAATTCTTTCAATATAAGGAATATTCCAAATTGGGACCTATGTTCACTACATAACCCTACTAGAATTTAATCAAAAACAATGATGACATGATTTTATAATTAACTAATTTTGTGTTTGAATCACTGCGTCTTTCTGCGCAGGACATAACCAAACCTAACCTAACAGGTGCAGACTGGTTAATTGTAAAATATTTGAACAAATATACTGGTTATAATGAATACGCCGTCCATCTTGCCATACCGACCTACCTACCACGTTCGTTATTTAATTGCCGAAACCGCAGGCAGGAAGTAATTTGTATTTCTGTCTATATATTAATTACATTCTCGCCTCCCTCTGTTGGGGTTAGAAATTGTCTTCGGCCTTATTGAATTGCGGTTTATCAATTACGTCCCGCGTTCCATTTTTAATAACTAATATTATAACACGTTCGGGACAGATGTCCGGGGCCCGGACATTGATATATCAATCAAGCGCCGAACAATGCCACGTTTAAATGCTATACGCGCTACGTATCGATATATTATAATGTTGTATGGGATAATCACAAGGCGTGAAATTCGAGCCGTTTTCGATTTTCGAGACGGTTCGAAAAATCACACGCCGGCAGGTGGTTCGACGAGGTGGGCCGTTCTGCGCATAGGTACGCGCAGGTATCTGATGTGACATTTGATTGTAGGCAAATTGGGCTGCAATTAGAATTGGTTCGTTCTGCGGAAAGGCTGTCTAAAACAGAATTCAAAAATGTTTTTAATATTTTAAATATTGAATTCTTCAATTCAAATTTCATTTTGAAAAAAGTTTCAACCTGGAACAATGAGATGGTTTTTAAAGTGAAAACTTTTGCACATGCGTTTTTGGATGGGGTAAAATCTTTAACTCGCCGTCAGCATGAAATCTGTTACGCTGCGAGTCACCGCATATCCAAACGCGACCTATATATTATATGATTTTATTTCAAATCGTCGATATATAGTTTGATTGTGTTAAAATCAGCTGAACCCTTCGGAAAAAGAGATGAATTTCGAATTGCCCGCCAGACAATTTCGAAATTTTCGACAATTCAATTTACCGAAAATCTACAACCCGCAATTGAACCTTCCCCCCGTCGCTTAATTAATTAATCACGTCGGGTTATTCTGTGACCGAACGGTTATTTAATTAACGGGAATCTGCCGCGTCAGATCGAAAGCGCCGTCCATTATGACGAACCGTCGCTCTTTGATTAATCGGCCGGTGGTAATTAGCGGGTCGATAATTAAAATTTTTAAATCGTAACGTCCACATGCGCGAAAGTGATACGGCGAAGGTTCCGATCTCGAATTGAAGGTATGCGCGACTAATTTCTCGCCACCACAAAAATTTCCGTCGTGTTATTTTAATTGGTTACACGTTAATTAGGACCGTAATGGCGCTTGAAATACGAAATACTGCCGTCAAAATGGAATTGGCATTTCTAATTTGGTAGATCCAATCTATTGAGAAATGTAATAATAAGCCTGAGTTTCATTTTTGGATAATTTCACTCTTAGTTGGCCCTAACTTATTCAAATTTACTTTGAAAGTACTACTAAGTTACCTACTTATGATTATTTCCAGTGGACCGTTACGAAACAAGATCTTTCTTTCTGACTCGTAGTGGGAACATTTAAAACCGACACCACTTCTATTTCATCGCAGAAACTAAATTTGTAAAGAAGAATGACTTAAAATGAGGCAAAGTGTCCAGTTGAAAGAAATATAGACATTCTCTCGTGGGACCTCCGACTAGGTTCCGAGGAAATCCCTTCCGCATTTATGTCGCCATTGGCGCTTAACATGTGCCAGTAAATTAGGTGACGAAAAATGGTAAAATATTCCTTATGACCATCTTCAACTCTAATAAATGTTTCCTCGTCGGTCTAAATTTGTAATGTAATTTCTATTTGACTATTAGTACTAGGTAATTAAGTTACTAATAAAATTTCCAGTTATTTCATAGCAGTAATTAACTAATTTCGAGTAATGTGTTTTAAGGAAACCGACAAGATAATTACATATATGATAATTGTGTACTTTTATTATTTTCGAGAATTTTGAAAAAATTTACATCAGTTGACACCTAATTACTACTAAAACATAATCTTTCTGGTTTTACCAATTTATCGTCCATTAGGGTAGAAAGGGGAGCAAAATTCGAAGATAGCGTGTCATATAATAATACGTATTTTCTAATACTACACAAACAAGCCGTTTCTAGTTATCTGAAACCGATACAGTTGAAACGAAACACAGTGTTGTTTGTTACCAACGATAATTGGATATATTGCTATTACTTTTATAGTATTTACGTACACCTCAAAAGCAATATCATTGCCATCCTCTTCATTTTTAAATGTACCTATATCAATATAAGTATAGGTAAATTTGCTTTAAAATTAGTAAGCAATTTAATTTTTTTAATGCGAAAATTCACATTGTCTGGGATCGAGTAGGTAAGGTAGGTAACTTATGTAACGTCGCGTACGAATCAGAAATTTCGATTGTCTTAGATCGTTATAACTGACCGGTACACTTCACGCGCCAACTTAATATTGCGTGAACAGTTGGGAAATGATAACACGTAATTGTAACTTCGGATTTACTAGAATATTTAAATGCAACAAACTTAAATACAACGGAAAAGGTGAAGATAGATAGTGATTCTCTCGTAGTTGGACGAAGAATGTTTCTTAAAATTAAAGTACTCAAAATTAGAGACGAGAAACGCGATCTCCGCTTATTGGCCGATTGCATTGCAGCCCTCTTTACTCGTCGCTTATTGGTTGAAAATCACATCGGTAATGAGTAGAGGGCGTGCTGACCATTGCTGAAGATCCTCGCTTTCATCTTATACAGATGGTGAACACATGTTTTAAATCGCGAGGTACCCTCTACTTCCTCGATTCCCGGAGGGTCTTTATTACCCTTACGGTTAAATTGTCTACTTAAACTGTGATTTATTGGGAATAAATCTCGAAGAAGTATCGGGTACTCGAGGTGACAGCAATATATCTGTAAATCATCATTGGTTCAACAATAACTTAAAAAATGTCACTTCTCTGAGACGGAACACGCCGCCCCCTTGGAACGGTCTCCGTTCAAAATAATAGCAAATAATGATTTTAAAATAATACTAATTAAGAATACCTACTAAGAATACAAAACTAAATTTATAATAAATTTGCATAATAAAAACTACGAATATGGGTAAATAAAGAAATTACCTTGATAATATGGTTGTATACGAAAATAAAATGTAAATAATTAAAGTATAAAAAATAAAAAAATAAGATTAATCACCATCATTGTATATAGGAAGAGGACATAAACGCTTAACACTTCGTTTGTACACACCACTCGCGGTTTTCACAGTTGCGACACGCACTATGTTGTCCTCCCCTGGATGGACTGCGACAATACGGCCAAGGCTCCATTGCAGAGGAGGCAGATTGTCCTCCTTTATAATTACCAAGGTGCCTACCTTGGGCTGCTCCGAATCTCCTTGTCGCCACTTGCTACGTGCTTGTAGCTGATGGAGATACTCCTTATGCCATCGTACCCAGAAGTGACGTTTCACTCTTTGAATATGTTGCCATAAAGAAAGTCTGTTAATGGCACACTTCTGATAATCAGGTTCCGGTATACTTGTTAAGGAATCACCTATGAGGAAATGACCGGGAGTAAGAGGTGTAAGGTCATTTGGGTCCGAGGATAATGGAGTCAGTGGTCTGGAATTTAAGATCCCTTCGATTTCGATTATATACGTATTAAATTGTTCGTAAGTAAATAAATGATCTCCTACCGTTCTGTATAAATGGAATTTTAATGACTTTACTGATGCCTCCCACAATCCACCGAAGTGTGGTGATCGAGGTGGTGAAAAGTGCCAATTGACCCCTACGTGTGCTAAAGTGTGCTTCATATTGCTATTATGAGCTTCTGATAACAAAAAATTCTTTATTTTTAGTATTTCATTCTTTGCACCAATAAAATTGGTTGCATTGTCTGAATATATATTTTTAGCTACACCTCTTCTGGCAAAAACTCTTCGAATGGCTGCTAGGCATGCTTCACTTGTTAAATCTGTGACTAGTTCCAAGTGTACTGCCCTTGTAGTGAAACAAACAAATACCGCTACGTAAACCTTTATCTTATTTCGATTCCTAAATTTTTTCTCCTTTATAAAGAAAGGTCCACAGTAATCTAGTCCTATATTTTCAAACGGTCGCGTTTTGATAACTCTATTTATAGGTAAATTACCCATTTGATACCTTGGTAACTTGGGACTTAGCTTACTGCAACGTACACATGTATGTATTATTCGACGAATCGTGTTTTTACCGTCAATGGGCCAGTAAGTGAGTCTTACAAAATTTAATGTTGCCTGAGTTCCGGCATGCCAATTTTTTAGATGAGCGTTTGTTAATATAAGTTTCGTTAAATGATTAGAACGTGGCAATAATATAGGGTATTTTTGCGAATAATTTATTTGAGCATTTTTTAACCTGCCACCAACGCGTAAAATACCTGTTTCGTCAATGAATGGACTTAATGGTAATAACTTGCTTCTCTTATCTAGCTGTTTACCCTGATTTAATTTGTTTATTTCATCAGAAAATGATTGTTTTTGAATTAATTTAATTGCATAAAGGTGCGCCTCTTGCAATTCTTGAGCACAAAATTGACGTATTAATTGACTCGTCCTTTTATATTTAAGCCATCGTAAACAGCATGCTACAAAATAATTTACAGTTTTAATAGACGAGAATCTTTCAAAAATATTCTCCTGAAATTTGGTACCTGTTAAGGTTACCTTAATCCGTTTTTCCGGAACATCAATAAAAGGTATCGGTGTCATAACCCAATATTCCTCCGATTTAGAGAGCCAACTGGGACCTGTTAACCACCTTTCGGTACCCATAAACTCCGAAGGGCTTTGACCTCTCGAGATGAAATCTGCCGGATTATCGTGAGTTGAAATATGGTACCAATCATCTGAATTTGTGTTTGACTGAATATCTGCTACACGGTTCGCAATAAACGTTTTCAATAAATGTGGGGATGTCTTTAGCCAATGCAGGGCAATAGTGGAATCTGACCAGAATCTAACCTTTACATAAGTTAGTTTTAAAGCTAACGTAGTTGATTTGAATAAGTGTGCTAATAAAACGGCCGAGCATAATTCTAAGCGAGGTAGAGTAATGGTTTTAATAGGTGCTACTCGTGACTTAGCACATACTAATTGAACAAAATGTCGATTGTTTTTATCAGTTGTTCTTAAATATATGCAGGCGCCGTAGGCCTTCTCACTGGCATCACAGAATCCATGTAACTGACATTCCACAAAATTATCTAAACTAATCTTACGTGCGACCTTAAAATTATTTAATATAGGTAATTGCTCCTTAAATTCTAACCACCTTACATACAAAGACTGAGGAACAGACTCGTCCCAATCCAGTTTAAACTTCCATAACTCTTGCATGATTAATTTGGCCCTTGTAATGACTGGACCTAATAAACCCAATGGGTCGAATAGTTGAGCAATCTGAGATAATATTCGTCGTTTGGTTACACGTTCATTGTTTGAAAATGGCTCTATAAAATAATGTATCGAATCAGTGGTTGAATTCCACTTTATTCCAAGAATTTTCTTTGATTGCTTTGAATCCAAATATGGTCCTAAATTTTGATACTTTCTTAAGAATTTTACGTAATGAGTTCGTAATTCGCTATTTTTTGCTAATTTTTTCTCTAATGAGTAAAGACGTTTTAGAGCTATATTATGTGAATCACCGATTCGTGCCTTATTTTCATTAAACGGTAATTTAATTATATACCTTCCATCACTATCCCGAACGGTGTTTTCACAAAAATGATTTTCACATGATACCTCTTCTTCAGAAAAATGTTTTTTATATGGCACTTCTTCTACTTCCCAAAATTTATTGATTTGATTTTCCAATGTGGTTACTAGGTGACAAGATTTATTAACACTTGACGATGCATTATTGGTAGGAATACTGACTTCACCCGTCACAATCCAGCCTAATAATGTTTTCTGTAATACTACAGAATTGTGTAATTTAAACTGTCCTACGCTTAATAATCGGTAAAACACCGTATTACCTATCAAAGCATCAACTTCTCCACATTTATAAAAATCTGGATCAGCTAACGTTATATTTTTCGGTATAGCGAAAAGATTTTTATTCAATTGTCGCGAAGGTAAAAGTCCTGTTATTGATGGTAAAGCTACAAATGTTAATTGTGAAGAGAAGTTTGAAATCCTAGACGCCAATTGGGCTTTAATTGAATATTTTGCCGTTGTTTGCAACTGACCTAAACCTGAGAAGGGTAAATTAATAATTTGTTTTGGCAGTCCTAAACGATCTGCTAAATTTTCTGTTATGAAGTGTGTTTGAGAGCCACTGTCAAGTAAAATTCTACATATATGCTCATTATTGTACTTATCTAGTATCTTTACAAGAGCTGTGCCTAACAAAACCTCCGAATCAAATGCTGAAACATATGAACTTGCCGATGGTTGAGATACCAATTGATTTTCGGAAGGAACAACTTTAGGCTCTTTATTTAAATTTGAATGAGTAGGCACAGTATTAGTGTCCTTAATATTTGTATTCTTCGGTTCTTGCTTGAAATGCAGTAACGAGTTGTGTTTTTTATTACATATTCTGCATCCCTTAGCATAACACTTATTTGTTGAATGATTATTTCGGAAACAGTTTAAACAGAGTCGCGCCTTTCTAACCGCGTCTGCTCTTTGCTGAGCTGAATACGACATGAATTCTTGACATGCGAGAATTCTGTGATTTTCATTACAGATCGGACAATTCTGTGCATAAGTCCCCAAATGTGATTGCACTTGTCTCGATTGTTTATTAAAAGAATGTTTTTCATATGAGTTATTGTTATTTGATTTGTTATTAGTATTAAATTCAAGTTCTTCTCCGCGAGATTGTTTATTTAAAAATTTAATAAATTGATCGAAAGTGGGCATTTCATCATTTTCTAGCGTACGCTCCCAAGCTCTACGCGTAGTTTTATCTAATTTTTTAGTCAATACGTAAACTAAAAATGCATCCCATTGATCTGTAGGCAACTGAAGCGTTTTTAATGCGTTAATGTGTAATTGCGCAGATTCTGATAATGTTCGTAAATGTGACGGAGAATCCCGAGAAATTTCCGGCAATTCTAAAAAGGCCTTCAAGTGTGCTTGCACAATCTGCCGCGGTCTATTACAACGTTTTTGCAATAAGTCCCAGGCTACTAGGTAATTTTCTTCTGAGGCATTAAGTGACGTGATTACCGCAGCGACCTCTCCCTTGAGTGATGTTTTTAAATAGTGGAATTTTTGTACAGAGGGAAGATCATTATTTTCGTGTACTAGCGACTTAAACGTGTCGTGAAAGGAACACCATTCAATCGGGTTTCCGTCAAAAGGGTGTATTTGAATGTTTGGTAATACCGAATTTGTTTGTTTTACCGTTATTGCATTAGATAATACAGGTAACTGGGTTTCATTTGTATGAACATTCGTTCCAGTCCTTTGTTCACGTAAACCTTTATTAATAATTTTTGCACAAGAAAAATATTGGTTTTCGAATTGAGACCTTTCCTCCTCATCTATAGATTCGTCTGTATCGATGCGTAATTGAACTTCTAGGAATGATTTATTAATTTCTTCTAATTTAGTCTTACGAATTTCTAATTCGTCAATATCAAGATTTGAATTTTCATTTAAATATTTTTGCAAACGAGTCAATTGCGCTTTAAGAGTTGAACGGTTTTTAATTAATGCCCTTTGATCTTCCATTATAACCGAAACGAAGAGAAATTTGAAAGGGTGGGACAATAATAGGACGATGATTCCTAATGATAACAAGTACCTGTTGATTCCGATGTCCTCGCTGAATAGCAAAACTTGCTAAGATCCACTGTTCCGTCGGCTGCTCCCCTACTAGGTGTCCGAAAGGCTGCTCCCTTAAGTGGTGTCCAGGTGGCTGCTCCCGAAGTGGTGTCCAGCTGGCTGCTCCCTTAAGTGGTGTCCAGGCGGCTGCTTCCCTATGTGGTGTCCAGACGGCTGCTTCGTGGTCTTGGAGTTCGGTTTTGGATTCTTCTTGCACCTTAACCCTTGTCTGTTGCTGCTTTCTAGTGTAATCGTTTCTTGCGATTAGACACCTAACACTGTAAATCCGGCTCGAAGGACCATCATGTAACGTCGCGTACGAATCAGAAATTTCGATTGTCTTAGATCGTTATAACTGACCGGTACACTTCACGCGCCAACTTAATATTGCGTGAACAGTTGGGAAATGATAACACGTAATTGTAACTTCGGATTTACTAGAATATTTAAATGCAACAAACTTAAATACAACGGAAAAGGTGAAGATAGATAGTGATTCTCTCGTAGTTGGACGAAGAATGTTTCTTAAAATTAAAGTACTCAAAATTAGAGACGAGAAACGCGATCTCCGCTTATTGGCCGATTGCATTGCAGCCCTCTTTACTCGTCGCTTATTGGTTGAAAATCACATCGGTAATGAGTAGAGGGCGTGCTGACCATTGCTGAAGATCCTCGCTTTCATCTTATACAGATGGTGAACACATGTTTTAAATCGCGAGGTACCCTCTACTTCCTCGATTCCCGGAGGGTCTTTATTACCCTTACGGTTAAATTGTCTACTTAAACTGTGATTTATTGGGAATAAATCTCGAAGAAGTATCGGGTACTCGAGGTGACAGCAATATATCTGTAAATCATCATTGGTTCAACAATAACTTAAAAAATGTCACTTCTCTGAGACGGAACAACTTACTTAATTAAAAAAGAAAAAAAAATAGATTCGAAAATTACTTGCAAATTTAGCATTTGAGATTGCATCTGTCTATAAATTAGTTAATAATATAATTGCCATCAGCATTTAAAAATTTGCATGAAACAAATAGTCACAAAATTTATGTTAACTATATTCAATTAGAGTTAGCAGAAAGAAAATTTAAGTAAATCGTGGATTTTAAATTGGGAAGATTGCAATTTTCTTGGAAAATTGATAGTAAAGGTTAGGTTTTTTTTAAATTACGTCACATATAGAAGACATATTGTCCACAGGGAAAACCGGTTTTCATATTTGTCTTTCGAAAATCTATCCGTATTTTTGGCAACTTTGTATTTTCTTTAAATGTAATTTTTTCGTTTTGGACCAAAAAAGTAAAATTTCTAATTTCAGAATGAAACTCGCAGGGTAGACTAAAAAGGTATTTCTGAGGGAGGTGGCCGCCGAGTTTCGACCACCCAGCTCGGGTAGTATTCGAAATATTGAGGTTTTTGTGGGAAAAAATATTTCTATCCCTAAAAGTTATACCTAATTTTGGAAATATTTTTTCCTGGGAAAATGGCTCTCGGTTTTGGTTTCGGGAAGTCTCGCCGAATCGTTGGAAACTAAAATTTTGAACACCTGAGACCATGCAAATTTTTTGCGTAATTTCGAAAAATCGCAAGGGGTTGAAACTATTTTTCATTTTATCAAAAAAGTGAAGTTTCGAATTTCGGAATGAAACTCACAGGGTACATTACTAAGGTACTTTTGAGGACGGCGGCTGAATTTCACCCTCCCTGTCCCGGTAATTTTCGAAATATTGAGGTGTTTGTGGGAAAAAATATTTCTATCCCTAAAAATTACCCAATTTTGGAAATATTTTTTTCCTGGGAAAAAGGTTCTCCTTGGTTTTGGCTTTAGGACGTCTCTCCCTATCGTTTGAAACTAAAATTTTGAAAATCTGAGGCCATGCGAATTTTTTGCGTAATTTCGTAAAATCGCAAGGGGTTGAACTATTTTTCAATTTCATCAAAAAAGTGAAGTTTCGAATTTCGGAATGAAACTCACAGGGTAGATAAATAAGTCACTTTTGAGGACGGTGGCTGAATTTCAACCTCCCTGTCCCGGTAATTTTCGAAATATTGAAGTTTTTGTGGGAAAAAATATTTCTATCCCTAAAAATTACCCAATTTTGGAAATAATTTTTTCCTGGGAAAAAGGTTCTTCTTGGTTTTGGCTTTAGGATGTCTCTCTCTATCGTTTGAAACCAAAATTTTGAAAATCTGAGGCCATGCGAATTTTTTGCGTAATTTTGAAAAACAGCAAGGGGTTGACACTATTTTTCATTTTATCAAAAAAGTGAAGTTTCGAATTTCGGAATGAAACTCACAGGGTACATTACTAAGGTACTTTTGAGGACGGTGGCTGAATTTCACCCTCCCTGTCCCGGTAATTTTCGAAATATTGAGGTGTTTGTGGGAAAAAATATTTCTATCCCTAAAAATTACCCAATTTTGGAACTATTTTTTTCCTGGGACAAAGGTTCTTCTCGGTTTTGGCTTTAGGACGTCCCTCCCTATCGTTGTTTAACCAAAATTTTGAAAATCTGAGACCATGCGAATTTTTTGAGTAATTTTGAAAAACAGCAAGGGGTTGAAACTATTTTTCATTTTATGAAAAAAGTGAAGTTTCGAATTTCGGAATGAAACTCACAGGGTACATTACTAAGGTACTTTTGAGGACGGTGGCTGAATTTCAACCTCCCTGTCCCGGTAATTTTCGAAATATTGAGGTGTTTGTGGGAAAAAATATTTCTATCCCTAAAAATTACCCAATTTTGGAACTATTTTTTTCCTTGGAAAAAGGTTCTTCTTGGTTTTGGCTTTAGGACGTCCCTCCCTATCGTTTGAAACCAAAATTTTGAAAATCTGAGACCATGCGAATTTTTTGAGTAATTTTGAAAAACAGCAAGGGGTTGAAACTATTTTTCATTTTATCAAAAAAGTGAAGTTTCGAATTTCGGAATAAAACTCACAGGGTACATTACTAAGGTACTTTTGAGGACAGTGGCTGAATTTCAACCTCCCTGTCCCGGTAATTTTCGAAATATTGAGGTGTTTGTGGGAAAAAATATTTCTATCCCTAAAAATTACCCAATTTTGGAACTATTTTTTTCCTGGGAAAAAGGTTCTTCTTGGTTTTGGCTTTAGGACGTCCCTCCCTATCGTTTGAAACCAAAATTTTGAAAATCTGAGACCATGCGAATTTTTTGAGTAATTTTGAAAAACAGCAAGGGGTTGAAACTATTTTTCATTTTATCAAAAAAGTGAAGTTTCGAATTTCGGAATAAAACTCACAGGGTACATTACTAAGGTACTTTTGAGGACAGTGGCTGAATTTCAACCTCCCTGTCCCGGTAATTTTCGAAATATTGAGGTTTTTGTGGGAAAAAATATTTCTATCCCTAAAAGTTACCTAATATTGTAAATAATTTTTTCCTGGGAAAATCGCTCTCGGTTTTGGTTTCGGAAAGTCTCTCCCAATTGTTTGAAACCAAAATTTTGAAAATGTGAAAAGATTCGCAGTTTTGGCAAAATCAAGAAAAATCGTCAGGGGTTGTTCACCTTTCGTTTTTGATAAAAAAAGGGAATTTTTGAATTTTGGAATAAAACTTGCATGATAGATTAACTCGTTGTAGAGCCGGTGCTCGAGTTTTAATCCTGCAGCCCCGGAAATTTTGAAAATCTTCGCATTTTCGAAATCTCTAAAAACCTCAAGCAACTTCGAGCATTTTAAGATGCTCTTGAACTGCATAATATCCTGGAATTTCCCAACACTTCGCATATAAACGTGCATGTTTCTAGAGCTCCAGCGAACATTCCATCCATTTCATGTAATCTGAAACTTAATTGTTCAGATACTGTACTCGTAAAGCTCTCTCTGGTTTTAATTCATTCCCGTCGCGTTTAATATCGAAGACGAGTTATGATCTGAAAAGGCGTCGGCGTCGATTAAGAGAGCCGAGCGTTTACGTCGAGAATAGACGAAGAATGTTAACAATTCCAAAACAAGCCCGGCCGTAAATCAAATTAATAACAAACTAAACGCTTACACGTTAAAATGTTAACGCTGTTTAATAATAACGAGCGGAGGAACGAGAAGAGCGAGAGAAGTTAAACGACAGATTGCGTTATTGCCGCGGAGCGTGGAAAGACACATCCTCTCTCTTCTCGGCGAACGTCGTCTCTTTCGTAGAAAGTTTTTGATGATTATTAATCGGCGCAATTCGCTCTCGAAGACGTGTCCACTTTTATTATCGGTAATTACTGCGGCGACGATCAAATCGTAGGTACCTTCTACGACCAAAATTTATTCCAAAAAGACACAACTTTAACGGCCGTTTAAATGCCCGTCCCGTACGCTTTTCCCACAAAAATTCCCATAAACGCAATTATGCGAGTGTCGTCGTCGTTGTTTTATACTTATTTCGTTTTTTTACTTCGGTAACATTAAAACAAAAACCGCTAACTATTTACTTAATAGTCTAATCGAAAATAAAAATAAAAAGGTAATGTGTTACTGCGGTAGAAGATTAAAATACGGTACCGTTAAATTGTAATCGACGTTCATTTACATTTATGTGTTTACACGAGGCTTGTACCGACAACACCGGCGACCTCTTAGGGATATCGAATAGAAACTCGAGAAAACACGCAAAACTTACACTTTTCTTAATAATGTTTGTTAGAAGTGGATTTCATGAAAAGACTTTTTTCGAAAATTACTTCCCTTGACTTCCGTTAGAATTTTTAGGTTCAGATAGGATCTAGCCAAAATATTCTAAAGTTACAATTATTGGAATGAACAATTCTTCGAAACAAATTTAATTTTCTAAATTGTTGATTTATTCGGCAAATATTTCAATCTCAAAAAATTATAATCAAGACAAAGCAGAAAGACTGTAGAATTACTTTAAATTTTGTCCGAAGTTATATTTTACAATGTGTTAAGAGGTTTTTTTTTGAAAATATGAATTGCTGGAATATTTTTATAATTGTAGTGGATAGCATTAAAATTTAATAACCTCAAAATTGTTCTAGAGTTCCTTAATTGAAATACCTATGAATTTTCCAAATAAGGTTTTTATACCTGCAATTTGGATTACATAATATTTTTCTTAAAATTGTTTATATGGTTATTTGTACTTACCTATTTTTCAAATAACCGTTTTCGAAAAATTGTTCCTTTGAATAATTGTACCTTTCGAACAGAGTTTTCAAAGAGTTGCTTTCGAAAGATTTACCGGTGTCTGGTTGAGATATCTGTATATATTGTAACGTTTATTCTAATTTATTTACACTTCTACACTTAACACTACTCAATTTATCTAGACTATTTTCTAACTAATGAATTTATATCACACTCTTAACTGCTAATTTATTGATACAATTTCACTTGTCCGTTTATCGCACTGTTTTCACTCACGCGGCGGCTTCTCTTCTCTAATTCCCTCTTCGTCCGCAACGTTCGCTTTTATAGCCCTCCATAATGTATTCCGGAACCTTCTTGATAGTACTCGATTCTTCTTTTCCCTAATTTGTTTGTTCTAGAAACGATCCGAAGGTGATAAATCATTATTTCTTTAAATGAATATTCGCGATTGGACTGAAAGTGTTTTTATGATCCAATTAGCGGAGCGGCCTCCCGATAAGGAGGAGTGCACGTACGCTGGTTGATTACATTTCGCATTACAATATGTATGTGCAAACGAAACGAATACAAATATTTAAAAATCTTACAGATTTAGTGTAAATTTAGCAAATGGTTTAAGCAATCACAACAGGTTAGTCAATTCTTCTACCTGAGTAACGTGGAAGGATGCACGTGTTGCCCGTGGCTTGATCACGCGGTCCATATACTGCCCTTTGTGCGTGACAATACACCCGAATGGGAAATATGGAATTTCGAGCGATTGACAGCCCCCCAGTCGGGGGCCAACATGGACTTCCAGCTCGTGACATTTCCACGATAAACCCCCGTCGCTCGGATTATTATAAAACAATTCGCCGTGTTTCGCGTGTCCACGTAGCCAGCCTCTCTATAATTTCCTCTCGTCCCCGGATCGTTCTCGATACGCTTCGAGGAGGCCAAAGAAAAAATCATTACGTCGCACCGTCTAATCAGGCCCTTATTTACATCTGAAATAATTACGAGACCACTTTTATATGCTTTAACGGGCGCTTATCGCACGCCGGGATCGGGTGTGTATGTGTATTTTTTCCACAGTTGCGTGCCTCATGGAAGGCTCCCCCGGCACGACGATCGGGCCGTGGAAATTTTAATAAGGGCGGAATTCGATTTTTCTGAAATTTCGGAAAGTACGGTGTCCGAGACGACGAGGATCGAGACGAAGAATGGTATGATTCGGAACGTCAAATCGATGATAGATACACGATCAGCTAAGTAATCCGACCAACCGTTAATTGGTCTGAGCGTGGAGTAGCCAAAGTGCCTCACTGCCCTGCAGTGATGTTTCACCCTTACTTCAGTCTCTGACTCATGAAAGCTATGCCACTTGTTATGTTGTGTTATTTGTTATTAATTCTTGCTCGGGTCTCATTCAGCCATGTGTCCAATTTACTGTCTCTCCCCTAGTTGGCCATTAAGGACCCATTAGGCGTTAAGCGTGACAATATCCAAAAACAGGGATATTGCGTTTCCAACAATCATGTGATTTGTCAATGATAGATACACGATTAGCTAAGCAATCTGACCAGTCGTTAATTGGTCTGACCGTGAGGTAGGCAAAATGCCTCACTGCCCTGCAGTGACGTTTCACTCCTATTTCGGCCTCCGAGTCAAGAAAGCTATGCCACTTGTTATGTTGTGTTATTTGTTAATAATTTTTGCTCGAGTCCCATTCAGCCATGTGTCCAATTTACCCTCTCTTCCCTAGTTGGCCATTTTTAGGACGTATTGGGCATTAAGCGTGACAATATCCAAAAACCGGGATATTGCCTTACCAACAATCATGCGATTTGTCAATGATAGATATACGATTAGCTAAGCAATCGGGCCAGTCGTTAATTGGTCTGACCGTGGGTTAGCCAAAATGCCTCACTGCCCTGCAGTGACGTTTCACTCCTATTTCGGCCTCCGACTCATGAAAGTTATGCCATGCCACTTGTTGTGTTATTTGTTTCTAGTATTTGGGTGTCATTCATGTGTCCAATTGACTCTATCTTCCCTGGCTGGTCATTTTAAGGACCCCATGAGGCGTTAAGCGTGACAATATCAAAAAACCGCGATATTCCTTATCTAACAATCACGCGATTTGATTCCACTTTCGTAACGCTTTTCAATTCGAATAAATTCTAGTAAATTACATTCCGGTTAATTAAAATTTCAATCAAGAGACCTAAATCGTATTATAATACATCATATTCACTTCTTCGATCTCGGTTCTGGTGAACGGCGCTGTGAGGTAATCATCGTCGACGCCATTCATTTTTCCCGCTCGTTAGGAACTCATGTATTTTTTTCCCGTTTCGAACGTGGCTAATTAGTCGAAAATCGGTCACAGTCGAGTCGTCCGTACGCGGATATCAAACGAGATTAGGCGAATCTTCCGCGGTGTAATTCGGCGGAGTGGTAATTAGGACGTCGGCGTACTTATTAGAGCCAATTAGGGATTTCGAAATTAAAAATAAATAAAAAATTGGAGTTAATTGTGTACGAAAAACGGTGATTAATAATACAGAGGAGTAGTCCGATGTGAAATTCGAAGTTGCGTCGGTAAAAGGTTGATTACCATAAAATTGTTTGAAATTAATTAAACAATGGTGTATTGTTTACCGAGGATGGAATTTACGGGATAATGTGCTAGGCGAATGCCATGCTTAGAACCGTTTAAATACAATTTTTCATTTGGTCAAAGCACATGATTTTAATTCGAGACGCTCACTTATGGATTTTGCATAATGTGTACTTCAAGTCTTTACTTTAGCAGTCATACTGTGACGGTTCTTACTTAACTATCACTCTTAAATTTTACCATTTACCGTCTTTACTGGTTAAATGGTCCGAGAATGAGATTACCAGACATCCTCTTATTTTCGTCATTCATGGCTCTGGGGTCATTACTGACATGAGAACACAGGTATACAATTCGAGATTTCGAGACTTTTCGAGACCAAATAAAAATTAAGATCTCGTCTCGTATTCAAATTTCAATATTTAATCTCGTCTCGTCTCGAAATTCGAGACGAGATCAAGACAAGTCTCGATATCGTGTCCAGCACTAGTATCGACAAATTGGACGAGGATGATTAAATGTTGTTTCGAATAACGTTTACTTTCGAAATATGTCCTCACTTTAATTCGAGACGCTCACTTATGGATTTTGCATAATGTGTACTTCAAGTCTTTACTTTAGTAGTCATACTATGACCGTTCTAACTCTTAAATGTTACCATTTACTGTTTTTACTGGTTAAATGGTCGGAGAATGAGTTTACGAGACATCCTCTTATTTTCGTCATTCATGGCTCTGGGGGTCATTACTGACATGAGAACGCAGGTATACAATTAGAGATATCGAGACTTTTCGAGACCAGATAAAAATTAAGATCTCGCCTCGTATTCAAATTTCAGTATTTAATCTCGTCTCGTCTCGAAATTCGAGACGAGATCAAGACAAGTCTTGATATCGTGTCCAGCACTAGTATCGACAAATTGGACGAGGATGATTAAATGTTGTTTCGAATAACGTTTACTTTTGAAATACGTCCTGACTTTAATTCGAGACGCTCACTTGTGGATTTTGCATAATGTGTACTTCAAGTCTTTACTTTAGTAGTCATACTATGATCGTTCAAACTTAACTATCACTTTTAAATTCTACCATTCACCGTCTTTACTGGTTGAATAGTCCGAGAATGAGTTTACCAGACATCCTCTTATTTTCGTCATTCATGGCTCTGGGGTTATTACTGGCATGAGGACGCAAGTATACAATTCGAGATTTCGAGACTTTTCGAGACTAAATAAAAATTAAGATCTCATCTCGTATTCAAATTTCAATATTTAATCTTGTCTCGTCTCGAAATTCGAGACGAGATCAAGACAAGTCTCGATATCGTGTCCAACACTACTTCGACAAATTGGACGGTGATGATTAAATGTTGTTTTGAATAACGTTTACTTTCGAAATATGTCCTCACTTTAATTCGAGACGCTCACTTATGGATTTTGCAAAATGTGTACTTCAAGTCTTTACTTTAGTAGTCATACTATGACCGTTCTAACCCTTAAATGTTACCATTTACTGTCTTTACCGGTTAAATGGTCGGAGAATGAGTTTATGAGACATCCTCTTATTTTCGTCATTCATGGCTCTGGGGGTCATTACTGACATGAGAACGCAGGTATACAATTCGAGACTTCGAGACTTTTCGAGACCAGATAAATATTAAGATCTCGTCTCGTATTCAAATGTCAATATTTAGTCTCGTCTCGAGATTCGAGACGAGATCAAGACAAGTCTCGATATCGTGTCTACCACTAGTATCGACAAATTGGACGGTGATGATTAAAATGTCGTTTCGAATCACGTTTACTTTCGAAATATGTCATGACTTTAACTCGAGACGCTCACTTATGGATTTTGCATAATGTGTACTTCAAGTCTTTACTTTAGTAGTCATACTATGACCGTTCTAACTCTTAAACGTTACCATTTACTGTCTTTACTGGTTAAATGGTCCTAGAATTAGTTTACCAGACATCCTCTTATTTTCGTCATTCATGGCTCTGGGGGTCATTACTGACATGAGAACGCAGGTATACAATTCGAGACTTCGAGACTTTTCGAGACCAGATAAATATTAAGATCTCGTCTCGTATTCAAATTTCAATATTTAATCTCTTCTCGTCTCGAAATTCGAGACGAGATCAAGACAAGTCTCGATATCGTGTCCAACACTAGTATCGACAAATTGGACGGTGATGATTAAATGTTGTTTTGAATAACGTTTCAATATTTCGAAATATGTTCTGATTTAATATGAAAATTCCCACATGATTTTAATTTATAGTTATGTACTTTGATTTAGGTAACAATTTTGGTTTTAGTTTCGTTCATTTTGACAATATAAGACACTGACGTAACGCCAAATAAGCGATTTCTGACTAGTTGACTTAATTTATACATGGTGTACGGTAAGAACATGGCAAAGTATCGGCTGCGTACAGGGGACGTCAAAATAATCCTAGTTTAAAGTAATTTGAAGGTTATGTAACTGCATCTGCTTGTGGTGATGCGTACAACGTTAAAAAACGTCAATTCCGATACAAATTTTATGCTATTAGAAATCGTCGGTTGAAATTTACAATAATTTATTGATTATTTCCAATTTTCAATATAAGCTCATATAAAATTAATCGATTGCGTCCATACCGGGCTACTATTAATAAAGTATTATTCGGTAATAAGGAAAATTAATTTAATTTAAAAAAAAACACACGTTTATCACCACGAGCTCTTTCCCGTTTGTAATGGATTATTGATTGCTGTAATTAAAAGCAATAAATAGACGATTTATTCGTGAAAGTGTAGAAAAGTTTGATGAGCCTTTCTATACGAAGTGATTTTATGTCTAATTGTAGACGCGAGTGTTAATACGACCTAATTAAAACGTTAGATGAGTATTATCGGATCGGACCGTTATACTAGGCGGGATTGTAACATGTCCGTTGGAATATTGTTATAAATAAGTAAACGTTTAACCGCGCGGCGGTCACATTTGATCGCTTGTCGTGACTAATATTTCGCCGTAATTATAGGAAACATTATTTCATTATCGAGAGTTGTACAACGGCGCACACACACTTTGCTACATAATCAATTAATACCGACTAAGTAATAACAACGATTGTAATTGACTGACACGCTATTAGCGTGATTTATAGGTCGTATTTAACTCTATTAGCAAGTCGGGTTTATTGCGTTGCACCTAAATGGTTTTTCTTTCGAAAAGGCCACCATATCGGCCGGCCAAATGTCACGATTTGCATCATATTTACATTGTGGGTCTGTGGGGGCGAAGGAGGGAGTGTCCTTACCATCTCTCTCTCTATCTCTCTTCCCCTTTCACTATTTTTCTTACTGTCGGACGTGGCGTAATCTATCTCACTTTTCGCACTTACTGTTCGATAAGATTTCTAAAATTGTACTACGAGTGACTATTCAAAGTTTACTCCCCATCGTAATCGAAACGCCAATCTAAGATCGACGATTTTGATTTGACGAGACAAGTTTCGGGTCTGTTAGGACCCATCTTCAGTCAGCGCCTACAGGATTCAAAGGAAATATAGTTGAGATAAGAAATGAAAAGAGGTAAGGCACTTGTTGAATGCGCCCGGTAGGTCGGGTTTCTTCTTTACGTCTCAAGTGAATTTGTAAGGATCGAGCGACAGGGGAACACAGCGGACACGCGAGCAAGGCGAGAATTACAGAAATTAGCGTATAGCCCAGTGGAATTAGATGAAAAAGGCTTAAAATGTATCGTAATTCAAAACAGTTTGGCATGTGGGAAAATGTTTTGTATTGATCACAAGCAATGGCTCATTGAAGGAGATCCCATTTTGAAGCGTAGCGTCATTTTTTAAACAATGTTTATTGATGCAAAAATAGGTAAAATTTGAGTTTTTTTGAGCTATCTTTAAGGCAATTTTAGATACAGAATTTAAATTTTTACCATTTATTACTTGTTGAAAAACGGTTAATTTCAGACCGGGTAGATTAAATTTGGTTAATAATTTGTTTAAATAATTACAAAAAAGTTTCAAAATTTTGCAAATTTTGAAATATTTTTAGTTTCGTGAAAAAAGCACGTAGAAGCTTGTGAATTTTATGTCCTTTAGTACCCTTAACTTACCATAGACTGTATGTGCAAAAATATTAATTTGTTTATGAAAAAAAAAACACTTTTTCCAAAAAATGATCCGTAGTCGGTCCGAGGATGATGTAAATTAGTAACAATCGCTGTGGCCGAGTACAAGCGAAACTAACGAATCCAAGCGCGCCTTAAACGTTTCCACTTTGGATTCCTGACTAACGTCCCCGTCGGGTACTTACTTAGCGTAGGAACAACGGCAAAGAAAGTGTATAATCGTAAAACAATAAGCGACGGATAACGAAGTCAGAAATAAAAAAAAACCTCCTCACCTCATATCCTTTCTCTCTCTTTCTGCTCTCATCAGATCGCGATGCCGCTCTCTAATCATCCGTAATTGCTTGACATTACGAGCAGAGCGAATGAGAGAAAGAGAGAGAAACGATCTTTAATAATAACAAGTATTTCTGTTCTGCGGGGCGGTCTGGTAAGTTGCGTGAGTGTGTATCATTTCGTTGGCCAAATAATACGAGCTATTTATTTTGGGGAAGTGTAATTCTTATCGCCAACACACAATACGAACAATTCGGAACGGCCCATCCCCACTTTTTAAGTGTGTATCCCTTTGATTTGTCGGTATCGAAGTGGGGAAGGTGAAAAAGTGATTCTATTGTTCATACCTGTTAAGATCTATTCAACAATTAACATAATAACACCAAATCGAAGTTCGTTTCCAACGTCTCATGTAGATTTAATTTATTGTTATGGAACGTTATGTTATGTTAGGTTATGTCGTCAAACATTACCTACACTACATTCACTACGTTACACAGTTAACTAGTTGATTAGTTAACACAATGCGTGGAACTATAAATCAAAGTCAGATCCTTTGGTAACTTGCCAAAAACACTAATTCGTTTCAAATTTATCAATAATCTGAGTTCCAGAGAAAAACGTGGCAGTCGTATCGTTACTGTCGAGTCACTATTGTCTTACAACAAACAGCTAATTTGCTTTTAGGAAGCTTAATCTTGGTCCCGGGGACAATACGGAGTCGTCGCCTTCGTCACGAACTTGACCCGTGTCTCTGACTGTCCTCGTGTGTTTATCGAGACGATACTATATCATATTATTATATATTATTATCATAATATTAACGTTAATTAATGCTGAAGTTACTATTAACTATTACTATTAATAATTTTGAAATTTCATTCAATAAATAAATATTGATTTCCATGGTCTAATGTTTTGGAACCGTCATAACTACATTAAAAATACAGAAACCAAAATGACAAAATGAATGAAATGAACAATTATGAAGAACAATGAACAACAATTTCAGTTCTTCATGTTTCAAATGGTAAAGGGAACTGCAATGAAACAAATTGTGGAATAATTAGAATATCTTGTAAGCTCAAGATAAGTAAAATATATTCTGCTGGACCTTCTGAAAATGTTGAGAAACATTGCCTATATAGAACATTCTAAAAGATTGTGGAAATAAACAGAATTTTCTGGAACCTCCTGAAATTTGTCCGAAACGACTGAATTAATTGGAATCCTCTATGATCCAATCGAATATTAGATGGATCCCACATTGCAACATATTAGATGGACATAAGGGGCTCACATCAATTCGGCAAGCATTGTAGTCAGTCACAAATATTTGAGTGATTATTGGTGACAATAACAACGAATAACAGAAAAAGCGCACTAGAATATCGAACTAATACAACCAATAGAACTGAACTTTAAAAGAATTGTAGAAGTGAAAAGGGCTGTACAGAGCTTCCTGAAAGGTTCTACAAAGCAATGAATTTTACAGAAACAAATAAAAAGTTTGGTTGTCTGTAAAGTCGGTTGACGGATAACGTCATAAGAAAACATGGATGAAAAATGAAATACGTTTATGAATTGAATAGAAATATTATCACTAAATTATCATTAGAATGTTTTTCTCGCACTGCGGTTGGTCGGTCCAACTGGTCATTTTAGACACATTGTTACAGGGGCCGTCCATAAATCACGTGACGCTAAATTTGCCTTTTTTGAACCCCCTCCCCCCCCCACCGTGATAAACCGTGATATGCCGTAATACCCCCCTAAGAATCACGTGATAATTTTTGACACCCCCCCCCCCAAATTTAAAATAAATTATACCAATTTTATTCTGTTTGATAAAAGAAATTAATATAATTAATTCCGTATTACAGAGGAGAAAAATTAATTATAGTATTAAATTTAAAATTGGTTGGGATTTATAAATAATAAACGAAATAAAGAAGGTATAAACTTTTCAATGTTTGCAACTTATAGGTATTTATATTTTACAATGTAAATAGTCTTTAGTTTAAAGGCAATAATATTTAAACGACGTCCAATTGAGAATTCAGTAGGGATTATAAACAAAATTTCTTCTTTAAGGTTGGTAAGTAGTATTGGAAAAAATACCGGCAATTTTTTAATATCACGTGATACGATTACACCCCCCCCCCCTCCGTGATAAACCGTGATAAAAAGGTAACCCCCTCCCCCCCTCGGAGCATCACGTGATTTATGGACGGCCCCACAGTACCCGTTTGTCCCCTTCCATCGCGCTCGCGGACCGAGCCGATCGCCAAATCGAGCTTTCACTCGGACGCTGTCGTGTACAAGAGATAGACGCGTCGCAAGGCAACCGCCAACGTCGATCTCTGTCTATTGTTGTCGCTCTCACTGTAGCTCGCGCGCATGGGTCTAGCGTAAAATTTTAATGTTTCGTGAACCGGCAGGCACATTGATTTATAAGACGTGTATCGCGTCAAAAAAGAATATTGCCCGGAGTCATCCTCTTCGATGAGCGATTTTAATCTATCACAATTAACAATTTCCATCTGAATCGCTTTATTAAACGTTCGTAAATTAATTGTATAGCCTAATGTGGCAACGAGCAGGAGACAACGACTGCTCGCAAAATAATTTTCGTGTGGGTTAACGCGTTATAAGGCCTGATCGATAATGTTTATTAAATAAACGCGGCGATTTCCGAGAAAATCCGAACAAAACGCGCCTCCTTACAAAGCGTAATTTCTTTTTAGCGAATCAAACGATAATTCGCTACATTACGGCTACCTTATAATAATAACGACGACGACGACGACGACGACGGCGAAATCACAAAGCCTCCTCTTCTCCCCCTCCCCCTCCTCCTCCTCCTCCTCCTTTCTCTTGTGTAGTATTTTTCCCCTATTATTATTTTAATATTTTATTTTATTTGCCGGCGCTCATCAAAGCGGCGAACGTTCAATGGACAAAAACAAGCTGGTTAGGCAGGAAATAAGTTTCTTTTTTAGCCTTTCCGCAAATCCCCGCGATGGGTTATTAATCACACTAAACGCGGGATGCTTTATTAGCTTTTCCGATTTCGACAATTGATAATTTTATAGGCGAAGACGGACGATGGCGACGACACGATCTCTCTCTTTCTCTCTCCGACTTTAATTAGCGTCAATTGAACGTGGACCTCGCGAGCCTTATTAACGCCGATCGTGTTATAAAAATATTTCGAATGTGCCGTGGAAATGACTGTCACGAGTTACGGCTGAAATTTAAGATTTTGCAGTGAATTATCACAGAATTAAACACTTATGTGATACAACAAGCTTTTGTTAGCAGATACTATGTGTGGATTAGTGCGGGCCGCACTTGGGCCACATTCCATACAATAATTATGCACTTTACATTTATCGAGATTTTTGTGGATGTAAATTTAGCTTGCACGTTTCTACGTGTCCACATTTAAACTTTTAGTTAAATTATGTCGTCTGAATGTCCCAAAATTTTTTGTTAACTTTTGTTAAATCTTATGTTAACTTTAAATTTTCTATTAAATGTTAAATCTTATGTTAACCGAGTTAAACGTCACCTTTATTCGTCTCTTATCCCTTTACCCGTTGGACTACAAATTTAAAAAAAAATTCTCAAGTTACAGTTAACGTGGTTCATAATTGACCAAAAAGGCCCATTAAGTTTGTCCATTTTTCATCCATTTTTGGGCATTTTTGAGAAAAATCGTAAAGGGTTAAATATTCGTTTGAGATCAAAAATCAAATTTTAGCAAGTTCGTGATGAAACTCACACACAGTAGGCGAAAGAGATACGTTTTAGTTCTGCGGTTAAGTATCAACTGGCTAACTTCCAACAGTTTTGGAAATATTGCGATATTTTGGAACAAATAACAATAAGACATTTCAGCCCCTTTTTTCGTTTTCAAAAAATATAAAGCTGTACTTTTGTAATTTTTCGATTGTTAGAAATTTTCTCAAAATTTTTATTCTACTGTCGAATTTGTATGAAAACGTTTTATAACATTTCTGACTAAATGTCCTCTGAAGGGCACTTTTCATTAGTCATTTATCGACTTTTTGGAAATTTCTGGAAAATACTTACAATAAATTGTATATGAGAAATAAATAGTCCGATGGACACAGCTAATTTTTGAGTTAACTTTAACTAATAACAACACAGTTATGTAATGAAATTAAATTTGAAATGTCAGATTTGTGATCAGCTGCTTGCAACTCTTTTAAAGTTTTTTGAAGAACATTACAATACTGCAAGATAGAAATTCCCTAACTTCCTTTATAGCATTTCTAACTAAACGTCCTCTGAAGGGCACTTTACTTTAGTCATTTATCGACTTTTTGGAAATTTCTGGAAAATACTTACAATACATTGTATATGAGAAATAAATAGTCCGATGGACACCGCTAATTTTTGAGTTAACTTTAACTAATAACAACACAGTTATGTAATGAAATTAAAATTGAAATGTCAGATTTGTGATAAGCTGCTTGCAACTCTTTTAAAGTTTTCTGAAGAACATTACAATACTGCAAGATAGAAGTTCCCTAACTTTCTTTAAGGCATCAGACTGTTTTCAAATGTCATGTTTTCCTTAAGACCATTGAAACTTCTCTTAAATCAGGGCTTTTTAATTATCTTAAATTTCTTAGAGACTTAGTAACTTATTTAATTACTGCAGAACTTATTTAAATATTTCTCAAGTTACATTTCAAACAATAATTATAATTTGAAAATTGTCACTAGAGGTTACAAGTGTTACTATTTTTTGGAAACTTGTAAACTCTAATCAGCATTAAAACCGAATCAAAAATTGTAGATACGTGTTATTTCTGAAATTTTATATTATTTTAATTCAATTACAATTATTACGAATTCTGTTGGAACCATCATATATTTTTACAATGATCTCTAAATGATATTTTTTTCCTCTTCTTGTGGTTCAGTGTTGATAATGTTTCTTTTTTATTATCGTTTCAGGTGAAGTGTGTAGTCGACGGTGGTCATGATGCCTACGTCCCATCCTCGAAAGGTTTGTAATTTTTATTTAATTTAAACAAACATTTTAATTTCCATATGTTGTAATGAGAACTAATTATTGAACAAATAATGATCGTTAATACCTACCAAGTTCGGTACAAATTGCTTAGTAAATACACACATCCAATTTTGGACACTTCAAAAGCACACAGAAATCGATGTGATTACCGCCATTGGTTCAAACAACATGGCGGTCGTGTCAATAGCGCATGCGCAGTAAGTGTCGCCATCTAGTGGCGAATGGGAACTTCGCCGAAAGTTGCGAGTTTATTTTGAAGTTGTGTATTGTGTAGTATTGTGTATGTATGTACACCGTACCTGTTCCGAGTTCACCTGATGATTAATACGAAGTTGACCTCCGCATTTCATAAGTAACCGTAATTATACAGCTTACATTATTTCCATTACGGAGATTGCCTCGTAAAACTTAATTCAACGCCATCTCGCCGCCATCCAAGCCAATTTACGCTTCTCTCATAACTATAAAACCCCATTTTTTTCCCACTTTATTTCGTCTAAGGCGAAAACGCTCTCGGAAAAACAGCGAAGGTCCGAATAAATCTTAATAATTAGCCGAAAATCGCGTTATCGAAATCCAAACTGGTAGGGTGGGTGAGAGAGAGAGAGAGGGGGTGAGGGGGTGGGTGGTAATTTTCGATCCGTCCCTGACCATTACCCGTGAGGAATTCCCTGAATCGGCGATTTACCAAACGCGATCTCCCTTTGTTAAGGAGAGAAAGAGAGAGCGAGAGAGAGGGACGATTGTGTCAAAAATTCACTTTCACACTCGAACTGTTTTTATTGCGGGGAACTTTTACGAGGTCGCTACGGGGGCGGGGATTTGTCACTTTCGCACACACCCTATCTATATGATACAATACCGGAGGGTTAATCGAGGGACTAAAAAGGGAATAATAACAATTACTCGAGCAAAGGGATGAACTCGGGCGAGTTCATCCCTTGTTCAAAAAGGTCGAAATGGTTCATAAAAGTTTGCTTCTTTAGAGGAGTGTAACGAAGGTTTCCCCCAAAGTTCTGTTCAATCCGAAAAAGTAACAATAGGACCTCATGTAGAACTTGTATTGTTTCAAAAATTGTCACTATATTCATTATTGTTTGGGCTCTGTCGACGTTTGAGCCCAGTTCTGTTCAAAAAGCTCAAAACAGTTCATAAAAGTGTGCTTCTTTAGAGGAGTGTAACGAAGTTTTACCCAAAGTTCTGTTCAATCCGAAAAAGTAACAATAAGACCTCATGGAGAACTTGTATTGTTTCAAGCATTGTCATTATATTCATTATTGTTTGGGCTCGGGCAACGTTTGAGCCCAGTTCTGTTCAAAAAGCTCAAAATAGTTAAAAAAAAGTGTGCTTCTTTAGAGGAGTGTAACGAAGTTTTTCCCAAAATTCTATTTAATTCGAAGAACTAACAATAGCATCTCATGGAGAACTGGTATTGTTTCAAATATTGTCACTATTTTCATTATTGTTTGGCCTCAGTTCTGTTCAAAAAGGTCGAAACAGTTCATATAAGTTCGCTTCATTAGAGGAGTGTAACGAAGTGTTTCCCAAAAATCTGTTCAATTCGAAGAACTAACAATAAGACCTTGTGGAGAACTTGTATTGTTTTAAAATGTGTCATTATTTTCATTATCGTTACTAGCTGATTAGTAAATGACGTTGCCTCACGTATATTCATTGTATGAATATTTCATATTAGTATATTTAATTAAAAATATATAGTATATTTTTTGTAAAATGTACAGGTTCTGAAGTATCTACATTTATGTAACGCAAAAATTAAAAATTAAAATCCATTAAATAACACCCTGTATAGGTCTCATGCAAATAAATAAACAAACTACAAATTTTATATATTAAAAATATAAAGCTCTTTAAATATTTTTAATATTTAATTACGTAAGTATTAATTCATTCAATTTTCTCTTTTAATATTTATTACGCTGGATATGAAGCAATTTACTGGGGCTCTCGTTGATATTTACTATTTTATAAGAATTTATATTATTTTATAAAAAAAATTAAATTGTCTATTCAGATATTGGACCTGTACATTTTTGAAAATAAAAGTTTAATTAAACGGTACGTACTAGTTATTGATGAACACAAAATAGAGTTAAATATACTCACCCAATAGATGTGTAAATTACAGTGTTCTTTAAGTTTTAATTGCTATTGGAATTATTTATTACAACTAGTTAATTGATGAAAGATAAAATGAAATCTTAACGTCATTAAGGGAATTATTTTGAATACTTAAAACGGTTCCTCGGGGTTTTCCCGAGGAGCGATTTTAAATGCTTAATTTTATTAACCACTTTAATTAGTTAATAAGCTTAATTAATTGTTTTATCATCATTGCCTAATTATTAGATAGATAATTACCTACCATTTTTTAAATTATGTAATAAAATCGTATTTAGAATATTTTAGTGTACCTAATTTAAAAATCTGGACATTCTATAAATAAATTTGTAAACTGATCAATTTATTAATTAAAATGTAGATTATTTAATTTTGAAACAGCTTTAAAGCCCGTTGCAAATTCCATATTAAACTACAGTAGAGTCTACATTTAATAAAATGAGTAGGTATTATATTTAATAGAAAATTCTAAATTGTTACTATCTGCATAATTTTATGTTTATTACGAATTACTGCAGTTTTCATGACAAAAACACGAAAGGGTGATACTGAAAAAATTGAAAAGCTTTGAAGCTTGTTATGTCTTTTTTGCCCAAATTCCACATTAAATACAATGGCATTTCCATTTAGTAAATTTGTAATTTAAGTAATTTAGTATTGTTAGTACTTACTACCTTCGATGTCGAGTACCTATCTATTTAGCCGGACAATTGATATTAGATGTAATGCCCAATCTTCAGTTGAAAGATCAATCAAATACTAATTTGATTGATACAAAACCAGTCAATCAATCAATCAATACAATCGTAACAGTCTGCTTTCAAAACACCCCATCTCTCTTCTTCACGCCTTTTCTTCAAGGGTTATTGATTAATTTTCAAGCTTTTACATTTCATTAATATTTTACAAGTCCTGCTAATAAACGTTCATCTTTTATTTTCGTTAAACACTTACGACTTTCTCGGTTTTAACATTTTGTTCTGCAACATTACAACGGTGCTTATAAATATGTAATTAATAATTTACAAATTAATAATTTTAAGTTATGTCCGGCGTTAATAGGATTACAATGTACCACAGCGAATGTATCGATGAGAGTGTGAAAAAGTAATTTTTAATGATATTTCTCGAGGTTTATGGCTGAGCTGAGTTCAATTTAAGCTATTGCTAAGGGGAACGGATTCATTTTTAATTTAAAATACGATAAATATGCATAATAAAGTTTCATGACATTTTTTTGGTTAAATCTTACTCTTATCGTTTTTCAGCTTTTTTGAATTTTCGTTTTTCGAATTGGGCTCGAAGATCTTTTTCGGACTTTGAATGTTTATTCTACTAAGAAATATCTACAATAAAGTTTAATGGCAATTTTGGCTAAAACTTCTCTAAAAGGCAGTTTACACTTGTAGTTGTTTGAAATTTTCCGCCTCAAAATTTGAATATTTTTCTACTGCCGAGTATGAGAAAGTAGGCCGATAAACGCATCACCATATTTTTGATGAAATGCTTGATGCAATTACTGTATACACAAGGTGATTAAAAAGTTAAGAAAATAAGCAACAGATTGTGTAATAGACCGTTACAACTCTGTAAAACGTAATTCATTTTCTCTTTCTTCTAAAACATACTTTCTTAATCCATATTTCATTAGAAATATATTAATTTTTGTAATCCCACTGAAAAACGTTTATTTGTTATTATTAGCACTTTCCAGTTTATTAACTTTTTTGTTTTGTAGGATTTTGACGAGGCTTATAAATAATTAATAATATGCAATTTAATAGGTAATTTAAACAATTGACGTTATGAGATTCGTTACAGCGTAAAGCCGATGTGGGTGTGCGTTTTTTGAAAACATGGCCATTTTCAGCACTGTGCTGAAGTGCTGCAGTGCTGAAGATGGATTTATAGGAAGAAACGTCGCGATGAAACCGTGAAGGGTACGATTTTTGCATATATCATCAAAATCCCTCCACCATAAGTACCTAACCATTTTGTTGTTATTTGACACCACGTTTTCATTTCGACTCAAGACTGATCTTAACTCAGATAAAAGATTTCTGGACCCGAACGACCCTTCCCGTAAATCAAAGATAAGAGTCAAAATACTATTCGAGTGGTACCTCTCGAGAGTCTCCTCCCTCTCTTCTGTTTAACATTACGGAGTGTCAAAATAAGGCATAAAACGCGTTAAGGGCCGAAATGAAATATGCGTCTCCTTTCGGCGGTGGGGCCGACCTTTCTTTTCACTTATTACGTAAGTATGCAGAGGGGCCCTTTCACAAAACAGACGGGACCGTTTGAAGTGTACGCGAGACCGACAGTGGTATCGATTTCCGGGGAAAACGCGCGAGGTGGAAATTCCCGGAAAAGCGTAATTTCCCTCGAAGGGGGTGCCGTAGTTCGATACCGAGATTGACGGAATGGGGATTTTCATTCCTCTTCTTGTGGGAGTTTAAGGGAAATTTCTGTTTTATCCAAAGTTTACCCTTAAACTTTTCCATTTTTATTTTCTCATATGAGGCACTCATAATATGGGGCATATCACACCATATAGGTGATTGGATTAATTTCTTGAATCTCAGTTGAATTTATGGGTTTTTATACGTTTTCCGGTTCCTAAAATCCAAGACACATTTTTGCAAAATGTTTATGTGTTTGTGGTTTACTATTGTCATTTTTAGGTTTTTTTTTGTAATTCTCTCGAAATCCGTTTAAATGTTACTTAAATATTAAATATTTATTGTACGATCTTATGTCCATAATTTTTAGTTTTTGTATAAACCGTGCCTGAAGGGCACTTTCAACTGTCGTTATTTGCTTTTTTGAATTCCACTCATATTAAACTTTGAGTAAGTTATTCTACTATCGAATATATAATAAAGTTCAATAACATTTTCTACATCTCCCTTTGAGGGCACTTTCCATGTTAATTATTTTTGTCCTTATTTAAATTTTCTTGAAATCCACTTGAAATGTTTTTAAATTAATATTTATTCTACTATCAAATATGCATATTAAAATATATTAAATTTTTTAAGTAAATCGTTTGTGAAGGGCACGTTACATCTGGCGTTTTTTTGCTTTTTTGTAATTTTTTTCGAAGTCCACTCAAATAAGTGTACTTAAACTTTGAGTAGTTATTTCACTATCGAATTTAAAATAAAGTTTAATAAGTCTTCTTAAACTTTGAGTTAGTTACATAGTCCACTATCGAATATATAATAAAGTTTACTACTTTCTACTAAATCTCCCTTTTAGGGCACTTTCCATGTTAATTATTTTTGTCCTTATTTAAATTTTCTTGAAATTCACTCAAAATGTTTTTAAACTTAAAATATTTATCCTACCGTCGAATATGCAAATTAAGGGAATATTAAATTCTTCAAGTAAATCGTTTGTGAAGGGCACTTTTGTCGTTTTTGATTTCTTAAAATTTTCTCCAAATTCGCTCGAAGAATTTTCATAAAACTTTTTATTATAATCTTAATAAATATACATGTATAACAAGGTTTAAAAATATTTTTGCCATGTTCTCGAAACCCCCTTTAAGAATCTATTGAACAATGTTAATAAGTGTTTGTTGTAATATCAAATGTGTAATAAAGTTTATTGCCATTTTTTGCTCAAATTGTACTGAAGGGCACCTTCGTTTTTTTTTTTGTTTTTTTTCAAAATTCGCTCAAAAAAGTTTTAAATTTCGAAAATTTATTCTACTGTCGAGTATGTATAACAAAGTATTATAACATTTTTAGCTCAATATTTTTTGAAAAGATCTTTACACTTGTCGTTTTTTTGTTTTTTTGAAAGTTCCTCGAAATTCGCTTCAATTTTTTTTCAAGCTTTGAATATCTATTGTACTATTGAATATGTATAAGAAAGTTTAACGATATTTTTGGCTAAATCGTCTCTATAGAGCACTTTACAATTGTCTTACTTTACAAGGTTTTTCGAGTCTTTTTCGAAACCCATTACAATATTTCTGTTTTAAATTCGAGTGTTTATTGTCCATGTACAGTAAAGTCTA
This sequence comes from Cryptocephalus moraei, assembly GCA_946251905.1. NCBI lineage: Eukaryota > Metazoa > Arthropoda > Insecta > Coleoptera > Chrysomelidae > Cryptocephalus > Cryptocephalus moraei. The sequence continues at coordinate 6,133,863 of OX276462.1, read as the reverse complement.
TATTATATTTTTGGCTAAATCGACCCTTACAGTTGTAGTTTGTTGGTTTTTCAACATTTTCTCCAAATCCCCCCAAGGAAGATTTTTTTAAAGTCTCGAGAAGTTATTATTAACATTAGTTTCGAATATGTATAATAAAGATTAATAACAATTTTGACTAAAACTTTTGTGAAGGGCACCATAGATTTGTCAACTTATTTTTGGGTTTTTCAAATTTTCTCGAAATCCGCTCAAAATTTTTAGGAAAATTATACGAATAGGAATTTTGTAACATTTTCGCCTACATCTTTTTCGAAAGACACTTAACATAGTGCAATTTACTTTTGGTTTTGTAATGTTTTTCAAAATACGCTTTTTTTTAAGCTGAGCATTTTTGCACTAGTGTTGCCCACGAGACGAGACGAGACGAGACTTTGAAAAATCTCGTCTTGTCTCGCAAAGAAAGTAAAAAGTCTCGTCTCGTCTCATGTCTCGCGCGAGAATCTCGCAAAAGTCTCGCAAGTCTCGCAAATTTTTTATGTTCCCTATCTAAATGAAATCAGTACAATTTTGTTATGTTAAAGAACAAAAAGATAGTATTCTAACAAGATAAATAGAAAAAAAAACGAAAATCGATCATAGATACATGAAATACAAAAAATAATAAAATCACTTATAATTTTGATTTCAACGAACAAAAACAAAATACCGAGAAAAAAACATAATCAGTATATAAAAACAGTATAATAGATTATATCGCCCTAATATCTCAGTTATTAATAATACGATTATTTTCTCAAACTTCGGTGGTAATAATTATTGTGTTTTGAGAAATAATAAAATAAATAAATTATGATCTTATTTTAAAAAATGTTTGTCGTAACTTATTGCGATAACACAGGCTGCTCCGTATTATGCGGCTTTAAAAAAATGTTTCAATAACATTCGCGATATTTAGAATAATTAATTAATATTTGCCATTTTTATCTGCGATATTTCGAGACTTTTGCGAGACTCTCGTGCGAGATTCGAGACGAGACTTTCAAAAGTCTCGTCTTGTCTCGCAAGAAAAATTTAAAGTATCGTCTCGAGTCTCGTCTCGAAAACGAGGCGAGACGAGACGAGATTCTCGCAAACGAGAATATCGTGGGCATCACTATTTTGCACTATCGAATATATGTAATAAATGTATGAAATCCACATAGAAATTGTTTATATTTGAAACATATATTCACTGTCGAGTACTTTATAACAAAGTATTACAATATTTTTAGCTCATTCTTTTTTACAGGGAACTTAACCCTTGTGTTTTTTTTTTTAAATTTTCACGAAATCTGCTCTAATAACTTTTTTAAAACTAGATATTAATTGCCTTATAGAATATGTATAACAAAGTTTAATAATAACATTTTTAGATACCACTTCTCTGAATGGCACTTTACTCTTGTCTTTTTTCAGTTTTTTGAAAATTTCTCGAAATTGTCTCGAAGAATTTTTTTTAAACTTTGAGTATTTATTGTCCTATCGAGTATGTATCATAAAGTTAAATAACATTTTTGGCTAAGTCCCCTCTGAAGGGCACTTTACACTTGTCGTTTTCAAGTTTTTAGATAAATCTATAGATTCATTACAAGAACTTTTCTGTTGACACAACGCCATTTTCAAAACGTAACGTCAATCTGCTTTTGGAACAGAGAACTCAGTCGAACGCCCTTCCTTCGATGTATATCGTTACCTTTTTGTTTCTCCCATTGTTAACCCGCCGAATGATCATGTAGTCTAAATACGAGCGTTGGGGCGTTTGAAATATCACTTCCGACACGTCGTGTACGGGGGGAATTTATTCATAAGCGAGATTTATTTCCCGCGATCCGAGCGATAACGCGGTATTAATCTTCTCACAAAAGGTTCGTTATTCCATAGGTCGAAATCGTAATTACCGAAGAGCAGAAATAACCTCAAATCTACCGACACATTAACCGAAAACGTGGCCAGAAGTCTGATCGGATTGTTAAAAGTGAATACGCGTGCTTAAGAGAAAAATAAACGTTTTTAGATGAGGTAAAAATCTTCAACTTGGCGTCAGCATGACATATGTTACGCTGTGAGCCATCGTATAACTTGACGTGTTAGGAGTTGTTAGGACATTAGGAGCCGGCCCTGTACCAAACCGGGGCCCTGAATTGCTGACAAGGCAGAAACGGGTTCAGGAGTAGGAGAATGTTGGCGAGCCGTAAAAAGAGGAGACAGAACAGCGTGTGCTGGCGAATGAATAACACAATAACTATCATTTGCGTTGAAGAGTGCCAATATATACTAGTTAGAGTTGAGGGGTGTCCTCATTTCAACCCTAATAGACGTCAGCATGAAATATGTTACGCTGCGAGTCATCGTATATTCGAACAAGTATCATAAGTAGTATATATATGTACAATATACCTAAATACATAAGCCGCCGGTCTAGTCTTTCCAACAGAAAAGATTAATGATGATGTAATTATAGAAATGTCGGTACAACAAGATATAGGGCAAAAATAGATGCCGTATTTACAGGATATTTAGGTAAGTCTCATTCAAATGTATTCCTTTCTTATTTTAGTTACCATAAACCCACTGTATCGTGTTTAGAATATATGATGTTAATAATGAAAATATTGAAATATGTACAAATATAAAAAAAATAATTTGTTAATTTAAATAAATTTAAGAAGACTATACCAAAAGCAATATGAAACTAAGCAGTCACATAACTACAACTAATTTTAATTGTATTTTGAGATTCGGCGAAATTTCATATTTTTGCAACATTTTCTCCACTAAACGTCCTAGGTATTTGGTCCTGCTCCAAACTCGACCGGACAAAAGCTGTTTTTCCAAATTTCCATCGAACTTTCTCGTTTATTAATAGAAATACATAATTCGATTTCCCGGCCCGTAATTAAGCGCGCGCTAGTATCACGTTCCTGGATCGTACGTGGAGGAATATTTTTTAAGATTCCACGCCGAACGAGTGAGTAGAGAGAGTATCGAGTTACCAATTTGGTACACGTAAACAGGCGTTGCTCCCGAGGAGTATCTTCATCCCGTCCAAATTAAGATAACTCCTCTCTGTCCCGATCCCGGTACGAACTTGAAGTATGACTAACTAACCAACTTACAATTAGTAAGCGATACTAACTAGCGCTTAACTACGAGCGCGTCTGGCTGGTATCGCGTTGCAATTACTCGAGCCCATGAGCGGGGGGATAGGAAGAATGAAAAATGAGTATAGGGAATTCGAAATTTCGTCATTTTTGTAGAGTTCTAAGTGTAGCGACTTATTTTGTGCCATCCGTTATAATAAATCGTTACAAATAAGCTCACGTGTATCTGTTATGAATACAAAACTTTCAAATATCCCGCCAAACTTAACCTATCGAAGTTACCTCGTCTACCGTAATGGAGGTGGCGTTGCTGTCTGAACGTGGTTTAGTATTATTATCACGTTGCGCGCATTCGTGCAGTCATAACCTCAAATTTCACATTAATCGTGTTTTTGCGTTTTTTTAAATTTTGGCACTCCGTGGCGCCACGTCAAAGTTTACTTCATGATGACTTTATTGCGACAATGAAAATGTAAATTTCTGGCCATTTTAGCCCAAATTATTTCAAATTGCTTGAAAACTTACTGTGGTAAAACTGAAAAAAGTTATTTTTTTAATGGATTTTGTCAACAGAACTTTTTTGATTTTCGCCAATTTTGGATATATTTAATGGCCAAACCGTGTTTTCGCGTTTTTTGAAAAAAATTTTGGCGCTCCATGGCGTCACGTCAAAATTTACTTAGTGAAAGCTTTATTGCGACAATGAAAATTTAAATTTTGGCCGTCATTTTAGCTCAAATTTATTTCAAATTGCTTGAAAACTTAGGGTAAAACTGAGAAAAGTTATTTTTTTAATGGATTTTGTCAACCGAACCATCTTTGATGTTCGCCAATTTTGGATATAAATGGCCAAATAAGCTATCTTTGTGTCAAGCGGCGATATGATGTCTTACATACGTTATGTAAAGAGAAATGGTCTTGTCTTCCAATAGAATATATTTTACTTTTCCACCTTTATTCTAAGACAAAAGTGGAATTTTACAAAAATGTTCAAAAACTAATTTTGAAACTACCTTCCTTGGCTAATGGAAGAATCGAAACTCCTTAAATTCAAAAAAAATATGATAGTAGGTACTTTCTTCCTGAACTATAATTAGCGTCAAAAAGGAATAATAAAGAGAAACGTTCTTAAAGGTCGATGAAGTTATTATTTTTTTCAGATATGATCATAGATAAAGACACGTGTCTTGTAAAATTTCCAAAAATTTTGAAACTTACTGCTTTTTTCAGTTTTGCCCTAAGATCTCGGAAAGTTTTCAAGCGATTTGAATTTTGAGAAAAATCACGATGAAAGCTGATGGAATTCTGCATATTTTGAAAATACCACCGTTTTGATAAGATTGTTTGGGCCGAAATGACGGCCAATATTGTAACGTTTTTCGGGTCTCCACTAATTAAACACTTAACTAATATATTTAACACTTATTACTTAATTTACATCTCACAGCTGTTGATTTATCTTCAGCGCACGGCCGCTCAGGTCAATCGTATTCGTCGCGTTCGCTGTTTTATGACCCTCTCTCTCTTTTTGACTTAAAAAACAAAACTTTTACTCGAAAACCTACTCGAATATTTGTCAAGGTAAATTCACAAAAAAATGTGTCAAATATTTTAGGTTTTTTACTCTATGATAATAGTAAAAGTTAGTATGTAATAATTAAATTAGTAAAATATTAAAATTTAGTAAAGATAATTTAGTAGATATTAATTTTTTTAAACACGGAAAACCCATTTCTTTGATTCAAGGAACCTTAAAACATCAAAAAATGCTCAAATTTAACTCGAATTCTAAATATTTTCCCGAGCACCTATATAAGAAAAAGGTGACGATAATAATATACTCACTGGATGAATGGACTAGAAAAATGTTTTTATCCAATACATGACAGGTATAAACTGTCATTATTAATGTCATTTTAGGCAATTAAACTATCAAATAACACACTAGTGTGTTATAATCCATAACTCACTAGTGAGTTATGGATTATATGTCACGTTCATATTTAAAGTATTTATATTTAAAGGTTGTCCATGGCAACCAACCAAACAACCAACTTTAAGCAAATTGTAAAAAAGTCACTGTCAAGTCATTCTGACATTTATAGGGTATTGAGACGCAAGTAGCCTTGATTTGATCACAAAGCTTATCAATTATTATCTCATAAAAAAAAAGGATTTCTTCCACTTGTCTGGCCTGGCCTGACTTATTTTCAACATGACAAACTAGTACCAAAATAACTATTATTTGGCCATAGATAATTGATAATGAATAATAGATAATAACAGGTAGAGCAATTATAAAATGTTAATTAGCTTCCCGATGACCTGCAAACCTGACAATTTTCACGCTTATAGCTTCGGTCCCGAATGGGCCCGGAAAAATCCGGAATTTTCTCGAGGCGGTGAAAAGTAGGGGTGAAATGTATTTTCGTCGGTTTTGAGGTACTTATCTAGTTAGTGTTAGGAAAATTTAAAGTTTGCACGAATTTCCATCGCTTGGGTTGGAAGTGAGAACTGAGATGTGTATTTAAGTCACTAATTATCTTCTTAAGTTTCGTCGTAGGTAGTTGGATTTGAATAAACGTCTCGTCTCTGACCAAGGCCGGAACTAAGGCCAGAAGTTTCCATTTTAACAAATTACTTAACGAGTATATTTATGTAGTTATTTTTATTATGGGCGAGTTTCTTTGGTGTTTTGTACGCCAGTGGTTTCCACGGTGTATTATTCGCTTTTACATGAAGCAAGAGGAGCCGCCTAGATCTGATACGCCGCCTTTTAGACCGCATGAAATGAGATCCATCATAATCTTGCTCTAATAATAAACGGCGTAAAAAGTTACCGACTCGTTTTCTCGTTAACTTCTCGCCTTTAACGTACCGAAACTTTCCGAGTTACGTTGTGTTCGGCGTGCGTTGTGTGTTGTCGAATCAATTTGCTTTGTGTTCGATGGCTTTTTTGTCGCCTTTCCGGAAAAAAGACTCTTTTTAAGTAGGCGCGCGTATATGCGGCTTTCTATCGAATTAAAATTTTACCGAAGGAGTTTTCGATACTTTCAGGTACGATTTCTAGGAAAACTGAGTGTGTATGTATGCGCGCGAGCAGCGCTAATAAAAGAGGAACCATCAACAATGAGGTTAATAAAAGAATAGGTTCAATAAACCTATTAAAGGCGACTGGAGAGGGCGGCCCGATCGACGTTTGATCAGAATGGAAGTTTAACAGATGGTTCAGTAGGATCTGTCACTACTAAACTACACCGAAAACGAGTGATTCAAAAATGTTACGTTTTGCCTGAACCTAAAAAGAACTCGGGGAATGACTATACCGAAAAAGTTAATATCACAAATTTCCATAACTCACTTTAGAAAACCCACAAATATAGGAGTTACCTAAGAGGCTTCAAAGTTCGTGTTTTGATAAGAATCTCGTCAAACTTGCCATGCCTAGCAATACTTACTGTCTTTTTGTAGTACTGTGCCAAATTTCAGATAAATCCCGCGATATTAAAGGATCTAAACTGTCTTAAGTTGCAATTAACAAAAATAGTCACGAGAAATAACATAGCCCAATATGCAAAAGTCATGTTGAAGCAATTTTACCAATGGCATTTTAAAATTACATGTTGTGACGCGAAGTGTAAACATCAGTGTGAAGCGTGCTCTTTCTTATCTGACGCAGTCGGCGCATTTCAAAAGGACTTTCTTCTAAACTTTCTTCTCTCCAGGAGCACTTGGTTCTCTTTCTATCCCTCCCCAAAACTCGAGCGAAATTTTCCCTCCTCAACGTTAATTGGTCAAATTTTCTTTACTGGACCTATGACTGACTATCCCCGTAACGTCACGAGACACCCCTTGTGGACTAATTAATTATTGTAATCGCGATTTTTGCCAAGTCCAAACTCAGACAATGAGCACATCGTTGTTATCGACAGTTTGCAGGTCATGTTACACTTTACCGATTTACTAGCGTATCCATATACAGGGTCCTCTTTCTTAAGAGCGTTGGATCGCTGCACTCGTACTTATAGTCAAATAATCATCCAAGACGTTCAGTTCTAGCGTCGCAACATTCCGTCTTCTTTTAATACACGCGCTCTCAAGTTTCGTATGCGTAGTCTTTATTTGGCCGAGCAGTGCCACCCGTCAGATTTCCGTTCCCGTCGAATAACACATTCAATTCGTTACGATGTTACGATATTGCTATTTGTGATTTCATGATACAAATGCGCGCATTAGGACAACCAATAGAGATTTTTCTGCGCACTAAAATTTAACCGGTCAAAACCTATACTATCGTGTAGAGGATAGTTCATAGACGAAAACCCACTTTTTTGCCCCAGCGAAATCGGTGGTGGGATTTTTATAAACAAATTATTATGGTGCAAAAAAATGCATTTTTTTAGCTTTTTACGAATATTGCGAAAAGTAATAAAAGGAGCGTTATACGACCAAAAGTACTTTTGTAGGGAATTATAAAGCCTAGAAAATGATTTGCTGTACAACACGATCGGACTATGCTTCACTGAGAAAATCCGGAAAAACCCCCAAAAATTTATATTTTTTGAAAAATTCATAATTTCGACAAATTGGAGGCTGGAAAAACTATATTCGGGATAGTGATAGGTAATTGTCGGTAAAAATAGGTAGAGTGTACGTTGCGTGGCAGGTTAGCGGCAGAACAAACTCTCCTCCGCTCGCTGGTTCCCCCGCCAGAGTTCCCCTGAGTCTGTCTCGAAGCGATTTCGCGCGTTCGGAGCAACATTTAGGGCCCTTTTTCGGATATTTACCACTTCTTACGTGAAAATCCAAGATATACGTTTTGAAGATACTGGTTTCTGATTTAAAATACCGCTTGCAGAATTAAGAAAAATCGATTTCCCATCAAATCGCACAATTTACAAGAGAAGGTGTGAAAATTGTTTATATCGCGATTGTGCAAAAAACTGTGCATCCGCCGGGAACCATCTTCAGCACACATAAATTGCCTATTATTACCTATCACTATCCCGAAGATAGTTCTTCCAGCCTCCAATTTGTCGAAATTATGAATTTTTAAAAAAAGATAAATTTTTGGGTGTTTTTCCGGATTTTCTCAGTGGAGAATAGTCCTATCGTGTCGTGTAGCAAACCATTTTCTAGGTGTTGTGATTCCCTACAAAAGTCCTATAGGTCGTATAACGATCCCTTCATTACTTTTCGCAATATTCGAAAAAAAATTCACTTTTTTGCACTATAAATTGTTTATAAAAATCCCACCACCGATTTCGCTGGGGCAAAAAGGTGGGTTTTCATCTATGAACTATCCTCTACACGGTAGTATAGGTTATGACCGGTTAGTGCGAAAATGTATTCTTTTTTAGCTCTATTGGTTGGCCTACATAGGTAGATACGGGAATAAAATTTATTGCGGTTATTAACTGTTCATAAGAAAATCGCAGCGACAGTTCCATTTTACTTTCCAAAATTACATCTTTTTTTCTGTAAAATCAGTAAGTGATATTAGTTTTCAAGCAAATTTTTTTTGTAGCCTTTTTTATTGAAAACCGAAATAGACAAACATTTATCCCAAATATTAATACAAAAATACCCTCAGATGTAAAGGAATTTTTTTAGACAAACAATATACATATATTATATGGAAAACCCCTAGCTTTTGTTTTCGTTTTTATGCATTTCACGCGTTGAAAAGACTAAATAGGAACTTGAGTAGTAGACAAAACGGAATAATAATGTAAGGTAATAATAATTACTGAGTGAAGAACAGACTTGCGTAGTAATACCAAAATCTATGCAGTAATGGAACAAGACGAAAAAATATTTAGGGAACGTATTATACTCATGTTACAAACAAATCCTGAAATGAAAAATAAGTAAGTCAGTACACCTGCCATTTAAAAATAGGAAAATAATTTGGTTATGTTATGACACACCTATATATTACAATTAATTAAGAAAATAGCCGCTTACCGTCTCATTATAAGAAATGTGTCCTCTTCATGAAGTATGTGTACAATTTTTTTTTGTTAAGTACTCGATGATAATGAACCTAAGTTATAAGAATTTTTTTTTATTAAAAAAAACATGTTTTGAGTCACTACGATCCGTCGTCAACCACAATAGATAACGTAGCGTAGGGTATAAGGTAAGGATTATAAGTAATCAATTAAAATGAAACTGAATAATAATCGTCTTACACGGTTGTGCAGCTACCGTGGTCATGAAGTGATAACCACGGTTTTGTACACAAATAAATCCAGTGTATAAAAGTTGAAATACATCCCCGCAGTCGCAAGGATTTTACTAAAACCATAAGAACTAAACATTGAAACCAAAAGTAAAACCTCAAAGGCCTAAAATATAGAATAAAATCATAACTTCGATATTTTTGTATGTGGCTCCTGTATGGATAAATACTGTTAGTTGCTAAATATAAAAATTATGTTCATACAATACGAAGAAAATCTCTAATTCGTGTACCTTGATGCTTACAACAGTTTCTGCAGAAGCTGTGCAGGTGATCACAGGTGCATTTGCTGGCAATGGATACCTACATTTCAAAGTTATAAAGGTATCGAGCGTAGTAAATTATCATGGAGAAAAGCTTTAATAACACTTGGAGAAATGAGTGTAATGTAATTGTAATTATCAATAAGGCCCAATGGACAAGAAATTAATGTCAAATATTCCAACATAATACTACATACTATATACTGTATATTATACAGGGTGGTCGTGATATAACCTTACAAAAGAAAGTAATAGGTGACGATGAGTAGAACTCATATACAAAAAAAAACTAGTAAAAGTCTTGTACAATTATAAAAAATTTGTACAAAATTTGCTGTACGCCAATGAGTTAATCAGGATAAAAAATATGATTTTGGTTGTCTAGTATCGAAAATCGGTACCTGTACAAACTACAGTGCAATCGAATAAAAAAATAGTCAAAGCAGGCCATGAGCTAAAATTTTCCTAAAATTCTTCTTCTTCAGGTTAATAATTACAAATGTCAAGTTGACGTACATGACACGAGACGATGTTGTCGAAGCAAATCAAAAGTTTTCTTTTAGAATCCTATTTTAGAAATGGAGTGAAGCTGGAAAACGGTGAATGGCAATGACAAGTGGCAAAACAGAATGACATTTGTCAAATTCAATAATTTTGAATTTGCGGTAGAAATGAAAGTTACAAATCAAGAATATGCGAGAGAGAAAAAACACTGGTTTTCTTTTGTTATTTATTAAAGCCGATTTATAAACCTGACGTTGCCTTTGCCGTTTAAAGTTGGGATCGTTGTTCTTTGTTGAGTATTGTGTTTATCGGCAGATTCTAACCTAAAACCACAATCATGATTATCCGTTAGTGTGTTGACCCATGAAATTTGCTATTTACTTACAAACTGCAAACACAAACGCAAGTGAAGTCTTGAAAAAGACTGGTTTTATAGACTTCTTGTACTAAAATGATTATAAGAGAAAAAATACATTGAAAACAAGAAAGGCGACGACATATAAATGAGAACTGACATATGCAAACTGACAAGTAAATCACTGGCAAAAGAAAACGTCTATCAAATTTGAAAGCAAATTGTCAATTTATTGAACTAGGTAACTAACAATTAAATCTTGGTCAAATATGTATGTATTTATTTTTGTGGTCAATGGCGTCAAATGAGTGTGGATGGGGGTTAATTTTTCTTCATCATTTTGGACCTACCAAATATGGGTTTTTCTGAATTGTTGGATCCTTCTAATGACCCAAAATTTTGTTGTAAGGTTATATCACGACCACCCTGTATATATGTAGGTATATAGCGATCATGTATTAGATAATACACGAAGATACAATTTTTTGAAGAGTTCACCTGACCCAGCCAAATGAGGGGTGTTAGTTCGGGTAACCGTTGCAATAAGTGGAATTCCACACTACCAGATGCTATAAACGATCCATCGCAGAGTTGAAACTTACTTTGTTCCTTGTTCTGAGGTGTATTTCATCTCATGTGAGTATTAATAACAATTTCCCCTCCTGACAAAAAAGAGCATGATGTCTTCACAAACATTTTTCTGGCCAAGTTACAGGCCAAATTGAACCTGTGAAAAATTTATTGCCATTTTTCATCCCTTATGCACATTGATCTTGTAAACCTGGGATCTATTATCTCTGGCAATATACAAATATTATAGAAATTTACCAATTTCTTTTCCATGCTTTTCCACATCTCCACACTCCACACTCATCCACTAAATACTAAGACTTGTAAAAAATGTACATTAAACAGTGTCATAAAATAAATGTCAATAAATATAAAGCGCCCAACCAAAACCGACAAAAACAGCTTTCCTCTATCTCGACTTAACGAATGAAAAGATTTTAGACGATAGACGATTGCCGCGTCCTCGCCTGTGCGAGAATTTTGCGTTAAAAAAAATTATCACCCGTGTGCCCGACCCCGCGGTACGTTTCGATGCACATCGCCCGCTATACGATTTGCCCGCAAGACGGCGATATATTCTGGGTGTATGAATGCATTTTACGGGAACACTCCTGGACAATTTATTAATACATATTTTTAAAAACTAATTGCATATTTCTGTTCAGAATCATATGAAGCAACGGGGTAGGGAATTAGATTTTTTGAGGAAGGTCCATGATTAAAGATATAGTCTTGACGAAAACAAAAATACGGCCCTTCCGCGTTACTACAATTAATGCCAAGTAGTTCAATTCAAACCGCACTAAAATCCGATCATTATTAAGGGCGGTATGAGTGTTCCAATTATCACATGGGTATTGAGCGCTCTTAATGTTACAAAAAAAATGTGATCAGTAAAAAAATCTCTTAAACACCCGCAGGGTGTTACAGGACCGAAGAAAAATAGATGTGTACTGGAGAAGAATACTTCGTGTACCATGGACTACAAGAAGAACAAACGAATCTACAATCTCACATTTACAAGACGCAATGATGACTTAGAGCGGACGATGATATATGGAAAAGTGGAAGGAATGAGGCTGAGAGGCTGAGAGGTCGTTGTATAAGATATTCTGACCAAATAGAGGAGTCCACTGGAACACGCATCAGAAGAGACGACCGCAACGCAATAGGGAGGGAGAGAAGTAGTAAAGAAGGCAATATATCTGGAGTAGTGCCGTCTACGTGATCACAACCCTTATGTCGAGAAGAAAAGAAGAAGAAACATCAGATATCCTAACCTAACCTCGGATCAATTGGAAACTGGTGTTAGGTCGTCGTTTTGTGGGAGCTTAGAACCAAGATTTAAGATACGCTTGGGTCCTTTTAACGAAGGTTTGGATGGTACTCACAGGCGCTCACAACGAGTTTTGAAACAACCGCAAATCCAATTACGAGATTCTCTTCTCCCGTTTCCCTACCGGAATTACATCATACCTCATACCCCATTTTCTTTGCTCACACAATTTAAAAATAATTGCGTCGGCCCCTCTGTTCGTCATAGACTGTATAGGCTACCGTGCCGTCCTGGTCTCTTCGCCCTCCTCCTCCTCCTCCTCCTCGTTCGGTGCCGGCTAAAAATTATCTTCTACGTGATCGACGCGTCTTCCTTTCTTCTTCTCCCTCTTTCTCTCACACACACACACGTCTTTTGGGCTACCGTATAAATACCGATCCGCGGGTCAAGAGAAGAAGAAAGGAAGAGAGGAAGAGGAGAGAGGATCGGTGGCCAGATGGCCGCCGTCTCCTTCGGCGGACGGCCTTCGCCGTGGAGGATCCGCTCCCCGGGGGGAAGGTCAAAAGGAGTCGCAAAAACGACGAATGGCGAGCAATTTGTCCAGAACGATTTGGTTCGATTTAATTTATCTTCCGTTCCGGAGCAGTCCGAAGGAGTGTCGCGAAACTGCTTTAAAGACATGACGACGCTCCCCTCGGAGGTCCAAAGGGGTGGAATTTGCTTTTAACATTAAAGTAACGAGTATTTTTACTAGTACGAGTAATATGTGAGGACAGCACACAAAGGCCATATTTCACCTGACATATATTTTTGTTAAAATTGTACGAACCCTTAAGATTTACCGATTCTCGAGGGTCGAACTACGTTTGTCGAGTCCCAGACAGCACATAACGTCTTAAAGACATTCATTTTACGCCTTTTTTATGCCTGGACGCCTTAAGACATAGAAAGTAAATCTATAAAACGTCCATATCCGGACATCTCTAAGACGTCCAAGGCCGGACGTCCTAAAGAAGTCTAATTTTCGTCTATTTTATGCCTGCCCTTTCTTATGCCAGAGGTGGGCCTCTTTAGGACGTCCAGTTTTGGATGTTTGTAAGATGTTAAAAGGCGGACGCCTTAAGGACTTCTGATTTACGTAAATTTTATGCCTGCTCTCTTTTAAGCCAGAAATGGACGTCTTTATGACGTCCAATTCTGGATGTCTCTAAGATGTTCAAAAGCTGACGTCGTAATGACGTCCAATTTATGTCGTTTTGATGCCTGACCTTCTTTATGCCTGAAGTTGACCTCTTTAGGCGGTCCAGTTTTGGATGTCCCGAAGATGTTAAAAGGCGGACGCCTTAAGGACGTCTGATTTACGTCAATTTTATGCCTGAAGTGATGTGGTGATGAGTCTTTAGGACGTCCAGTTCTGGATGTCTCTAAAATGTTCGAAAGCGGACCTCTTAATGACGTCTAATTTACGTCAATTTTATGCTTGATTTTTATATGCCTAAAGTGGACCTATTTAGGACGTCTATTTTTGGATGTCTCTGAGATGTTAAGAGGCGCATATCTTAATGAGTTCCAGTTTATGTCGTTTTCATGCCTGACCTTCTTTATGCCTGAAGTGGACCTCTTGATGCCGTCCAGTTTTGGATGTCTATAAGATACCAAAAGACGGACGTCTTATTAATGACGTCTAATTTACGTCAATTTTATGCCTGCCCTTTTTTATGCCAGAAGTGGACGTCTTTATGACGTCCAATTCTGGAGATGTTCAAAATCTGACGTCTTAATGACGTCCAATCTAGGTCGTTTTCATGCCTGACCATTTTTATGCCTAAAATGGACATCTTAAAGCCGTCGTTTTGGATGTCTCGAAGATGTTAAAAGGCGGACGTCTTAAGGACGTCTGATTTACGTTAATTTTTTATGCCTGGTCTCCCGTTATTACCACCCTCTGACGGTAGGGCGGTCATCACAATCACCAACTTAAAATCGCCTATCTTTATGGCCAGCCGTTTCGTCACAATGATTAATTATATATTAATTATATATATGATGCAAATTTGAGATTCCCAAGATGGCGCAACGAAAAGGTTGCCGACAATTAGATGAATTCTCGCTTTTTCCCCTTAAAAAAGATCTTTTTTCGTGTTTACTGTATTACCGGTCCATTTGGAAAATTCAGTAGCATCGTACCTACCGACTAACCCCGAAAAGTCCGGACTTCTAGTTTTAACGTCCGTGTCCGAAGGAGTTAAAAGCGAGAGCGGCGGCACTCTCCAAGAGTAAGAGTCGATCCTCCTCGTCCCTCCTCGCCGCTCAATCCGATCTCTCTTTCCGAGAGAAGGTCGCCGAAGAACCGTGGATAATCACATCACAAAAGCCGGGAATCTCGTAAATATCAAGATAACCTTGTTGGTGTTCACATGTGCTTTTTTTCTCCTTCTCCGCTTTTCTTCTTATTAATTCCCGTCGGCCGATCGACACGGTGAGGGTTCGAGACCACCGACTCTCCAGATATTGATTATGTTAATACATTAATTTGGTCGAGTAATATATCATAACTATGCATTAGGTGAGGTTTAGTTAATAATGACATCCTCACATTATTAAATAAAATTATTTGTCAATTAATAGCCTGGAGGTTTATTGCTGCTATGTCGACGATACTGGATAAGTTGCAGTTACGAATGAGTTTTTAATAAACTGAAAAATATCTTACAATTTTTATTAGGCTGAGGTTAGTTTGATCGTACCACGAATTTTGATGTTTTCTTGATTCTACTGGAACGTACTTCAAATGACTAGTTCGACAATACCAATTATATATGTTCTATGAACCAACTTTGCAAATCCGTTCCTTCGTCGATTATTCCATTTTTAGTATTAAAATATTTATAATCAAAAATATTTCCACCATTCAATTGCTTTATAAATTCCCCACAAAAATAAGTATTTACCTTAATTACTCCAATTTTTTTTGAAATTGTATTTTAGCATCAACCAAAAATAGTACTAGGCACTAGGCACTCGTGAGATAGATTAATTATAATATTTGTCCTAATTCCACTCTAGGTGGTGTCACATAATTCATTGTTCTTACCAAACTCTAAAGTAATTATTAACGATGTTGTTCTCTCATTTTCCGTACATTTTTGTCAAATTTGTTTCATTTTCTAGTAAGATTCTTTGATTCGATCGGATGCCCGTCATGTCGGTCGTTTACACACAACCATTTCTTCGATTTGTACAACTGCCAAATTTTCAAACTGGCGGAAAGTGAAAAACGTATATTTTAAATTGTTTTTCCGAACTGGATAGTTAAAGTTCAATATGATCGCTAAATTCATGAAAATTGAAACATTGAAAAAATGAAAGTCAAAAATTTTTTTCAGTTTTAATTGAATTTCCTAAAGTAAATATTACATTTTCCAATATACTGACAGTGTACTCCTTCACACATATAACAAATCCGACGAACCTTTATCTTTTATTGGATTGTTATATATGTATTTTGATATTGCAAAGCGCATCTTCGTTTTCAATTATTTTTAACAAAATTTCATCAATGTCAATCAGCGACTAACTCAATTACTAATCAACAATATATAACTCCTTTTTGTTATTGTAACGTAACGTAACAACATATCACCTGAAAACCATTTTAAACCAACCAACCTTGTTATTATGTAAAAATGGTTAGTAAATTATTTCACGAACGTTAAAAGTGTGTCTAATACCAATTAATGGTGTCGAGCTTTAATGCGAGTTATACGACAGCATTTCTTACTTTAGATACACTTTTTAATGGTCTTATCTTTATTGGGCGCCGGCTGAGACGCTCGAAGTGTTACGAACGTTATGAATATTACATAATATTTACTTTTACAACGAGAAACAAAGCAAAGGTAAAACAAAAGAAATGCAAGTTATCCAGTAAGCCATTTGGCGCAGTTAAAAAGAAATTTCTGAGGTATTCTGAGCACCTCCATCATACTTTTGAGGTTATGTGTCGTCGAACTTGAACTGCATAAGTTCGATCAAAACGTTGGTAGTTACATGATTTAACAAGCATGTAGGTGAGTATCACTTGCCCATTCAGTGGATAATAGTCATTGTACGCGAGTTAAAATTGTTTACAACTAATATAATTTTAGTTAACAAATAATAAATACATCGTCCTTATGATTAACCCACACACAACATGCACGGAACAACAAAAGTGGCAGAATGTTCGCTGACTGATTTGATTTTGAGTTTCATGTAAGAGTGGAGTAATCTTATTACTTCATTGGTGTGTCATGACCGATCAAAGGTTGTACACATAATGAAGCTATTATCCGACAGTAAAATATAGACAGGCAAAACATATTAAAGTTCTGTGGTAGGTCGTGGAATAATCGCTAGTGGCGATATCTGACGATTGCTTCAATTAGTGTTATTTGTAAAGACACTTGATTCTACTCAAAGGTGTTCAAAACAGTGTAATTGTACACATTTTTATCAAAATGAGGTAACTGTAATGTTATTATTTTAATTACAGTGTTTAAAACAAAAGTAATTGCTACATAATTGCATTGCATAAGTAGATTTCGTTGTACGAGCAATATAGTGTTCTATCTACTTGAATCAATCTACTGGATTGGGTACAAAAGACAGATTTATGATTACCAGTTGACTAGAGCTTGTCAGATCTTTCCCAAAAATAGCACAGTTAATTTCGTGTTCTGTGGATATGATAATCGGGTTGCTTAGTTAAAATCTCAAATTGACAAGAATATTATTTTCTTGGATAAAATCAGTGTGAATTTTTCTGGATTACATGAATTGGCCTGTTTTTGAGGAAAATGCGGAAATTTATAACTATTGATTAACAGTATTTCATTGATGGTCTTCGACTTAGTCACTGGACATATGGTTAA
The DNA here is from genome assembly GCA_946251905.1 of Cryptocephalus moraei. NCBI lineage: Eukaryota > Metazoa > Arthropoda > Insecta > Coleoptera > Chrysomelidae > Cryptocephalus > Cryptocephalus moraei. Next base: position 6,116,616 of record OX276462.1, on the reverse strand, counting down.
TGACAACAGTTATGTGAATTTCTGAATAGGGTGTCTAGAAAAATATTTCATTTTCCTGGAAACTATTAAACTGGGTACAAGAGTTACAGTTTTCGTTAAAAGTAGCTAAATTTCTGTCTAATCCACTACAGTTCATTAGGTTTTTGAAATCTGCTGAATTTGCCTCAAATTCCAAATACATGGAATAGTTTTTCATTAAGACATGGGCGGCTTTCAAGGAAATTAATAAGATTTTGTCGAATTTTTCACAAAACTGAATTTCGTTGATTGTTTCTAAATTGTTTGTATGGATCAGTTGCTTAGTTCAAAACTCTTTTTAAAACTTTTTTAAACAAAAACACTTTTCAAAATATCGCCTTCGGTTCGTGCTACGAACTTTGAATCAATCAGATTTCGTTCTACGAGTAATGTGTTCTATGGACTGATAATGTGACACTTGACGTGCCAACGTTATTCTTGCAATTGTCTGTTTCGTGGATATTGTCACTTGTCAAAAGCTCGCGTTTGGCTCGTTATACGAATTTCTAAACAGGCAAGTTTCATTGGACGAGTAATTTCGTGTTCTGTGTGATAATATCACTTGACAATGTGATATTTGACGTTCCAATGTTATTCTTGCAATTGTCTCTTTTGGGGATATTGTCACTTGTCAAAAATAATTAGGCAAATTTTGTTGGAAGGGTAATTTCGTGTTCTGTGTACTTGACAATGTGATATTCGACGTTCCAATATTAATCTTGCAATTGTCTGTTCTGTGAATATTGTCATGTGTCGAAGACTCGCCTTTGGCTCGTTCTACGTACTTCTAAATAGGCAAATTTTGTTGGAAGGGTAATTTCGTGTTCTGTGTACTTGACAATGTGAAATTCGACGTGCCAACGTTATTCTTGCAATTGTCTGTTTTGTAGATATTGTCATTTGTCAAAAGTTCGCCTTTGGCTCGTCATACGAATTTCAAAACGGGCAAGTTTCGATGGACGAGTAATTTCGTGTTCTGTGTACTTGACAATGTGATATTCGACTTTCCAACGTTAATCTTGCAATTGTCTCTTTTGTGGATAGTGTCATTTGTCAAAAATAATTAGGCAAATTTTGTTGGAAGGGTAATTTCGTGTTCTGTGTACTTGACAATGTGATATTCGACGTTCCAATATTAATCTTGCAATTGTCTGTTCTGTGAATATTGTCATGTGTCGAAGACTCGCCTTTGGCTCGTTCTACATACTTCTAAATAGACAAATTTTGTTGGAAGGGTAATTTAGTGTTCTACATACTTGACGATGTTTCGACGTTTCAATGTTAATCTTGCAATTGTCTGTTCTGTGGATATTGTCACGTGTCGAAGACTCGCGCCTTCAGCTCGCTCTACGAACTTCTAAACGGGCAAAATTTCGTTGGACGAGTAATTTCGTGTTCTGTGTACTTGACAATGTGATATTCGACGTTCCAATGTTAATCTTGCAATTGTCTGTTTTGTGGATATTGTCACGTGTCGAAGACTCGCCTTCGGCTCGTTCTACGAACTTCTAAATAGGCAAATGTTGGAAGGGTAATTTCGTGTTCTGTGTACTTGACAATGTGATATTCGACGTGCCAACGTTATTCTTGCAATTGTCTGTTTTGTAGATATTGTCATTTGTCAAAAGTTCGCCTTTGGCTCGTCATACGAATTTCTAAACGGGCAAGTTTCGATGGACGAGTAATTTCGTGTTCTGTGTACTTGACCATGTGATATTCGACGTTCCAATATTAATCTTGCAATTGTCTGTTCTGTGAATATTGTCATGTGTCGAAGACTCGCCTTTGGCTCGTTCTACGTACTTCTAAATAGGCAAATTTTGTTGGAAGGGTAATTTAGTGTTCTACATACTTGACGATGTGATATTCGACGTTTCAATGTTAATCTTGAAATTGCCTGTTCTGTGGATATTGTCACGTGTCGAAGACTCGCGCCTTCAGCTCGCTCTACGAACTTCTAAACGGGCAAAATTTCGTTGGACGAGTAATTTCGTGTTCTGTGTACTTGACAATGTGATATTCGACGTGCCAACGTTATTCTTGCAATTGTCTGTTTTGTAGATATTGTCATTTGTCAAAAGTTCGCCTTTGGCTCGTCATACGAATTTCTAAACGGGCAAGTTTCGATGGACGAGTAATTTCGTGTTCTGTGTACTTGACAATGTGATATTCGACTTTCCAACGTTAATCTTGCAATTGTCTCTTTTGTGGATAGTGTCATTTGTCAAAAATAATTAGGCAAATTTTGTTGGAAGGGTAATTTCGTGTTCTGTGTACTTAACAATGTGATATTCGACGTTCCAATGTTATTCTTGCAATTGTCTGTTTTTTGGATATTGTCACGTGTCTAAAGCTCGTCTTTGGCTCGTTATACGAATTTCTAAACAGGCAAATTTCGTTGGACCAGTAATTAATTTCGTGTGCTATGTACCTGACAATGAGATATTTGACGTTCCAACGTTACATTTGCAATTGTCTCTGTGAATATTGTCACTTGTCAAAAATAATTAGGCAAATTTTGTTGGAAGGGTAATTTCGTGTTCTGTGTATTGAACACTGTGATATTCGACGTTCCAATGTTATTCTTGCAATTGTGTATCGTGGATATTCTCACTTGTCAAAAGCTCGCCTTCGGCTCGTTCTACGAGCATTCAAGCAATTTACGCGTGCGCGTACGAGGAGCTTTTTTCGATAAAAGCGTTTCGAACAAAAAGTCGCAACACGAGAGACGCGATATATCGAGACGAGAGGACGTTAATAATTCTTTCAACGGCTCGACGATCGGCCACAGTCGAAGAGAAGAAGAGGAGGGAGAGAGAGAGAGGTGAAAAACCATTGTAATTTCATAATAAATTATACTTATCTCGAAAAAATCAATTAACAGCGTTCCAAAACATTGTCTTATAAATTCTTATCGAGCACTCTGGTGTCCGGCACTCCAAAAGAATGCGATTACACTCGAAAACGAACGAGGAGAAGAACAAGAAGAAGAAGAAGAGGGGGCCGGACGAACGCCGAGCAGAAGACGAAGAACAAGACGAAGAAGAAGAAGCAGAAGTAAAAACCGCGCTGGCGTTATACATGACTGAAGCATTAAAAAAGCGAACGGTCGCTATGACTGTGACGCTTCGCACGTCGGCCGCGGCTCGACGTTCACAGTCTAAACGCCCGAAAGGTAATTTCCCGAGATCAAAGGGACCGCCATCGCCCGAGGCGACGGGTTCACACTAATTGGAGAGGCTGGACGGTCAAAGATGCCGATCGTACCAGAAAGAGCGAGTGAGAGAGATATTGAGTGGTTTCCACTTAATTGACTGACCAACAACTTATTTTATTTAAAGCTAAAGGAAATAGCGTCCTCGTCGTCGAATGTACGAGTGTAATGAGTGTTGCGTGTGTTGTATGAAGGTAAGTATGTAGGTAGTAGTAGTCGGTAGGTTGTAGCTAAGTGAACCACTTTTCGGACTTGCCATGTTTTGCTAATTAGCCGGACTGAGCCATCCATCCGTACGTTGAAATTACCGAATCCACGGTAAATTTACAAAATTTTACGAGGAAAAGAAAATTTCGAGAGAATTTTCAATCTATGTGGTAATATCCATCGATGTGTCTCTCTGGTTATTACAAATTTGGTTTCACAGAGTTGCGATGTTTATTGACCAAGATATGGTCAGATGAAGATTTGGCTTGATCCTTCCTAAGGAGCATGTCAGCAGTATTGCTTTTTTTTTAAATTAAATCTTTAGATTTTCAATTTGCATGAAAATGTTCATAGGGGACGTATATGGTTATTACAAATTTGGTTTCACAGAGTTGCAATGTTTCGTTACCGAGATATGGTCAGATTAAGCTGTGGCTTGATGCTTCCTAAGGAACATGTCAGGAGTATTCGATGCATTCTCAAAAATTAAGCTCTTGAATCTTTAATTTGTATGAATGTGTCAATAAAGGACATGTCTCTGGATATTACAAATTTTATTTCATAGAGTTATGATATTTAGTTATAGAGATATGGACCGATGAATCTTTGGCTAAACTGTTCAAAGGAGCATTTCGTCAGTATTTGATGAATCTTGAATAACTAAAACTTTAAATTCTCAATTTACATGAAAATGTTCATAGCGGAAACGTATATGGTTATTACAACTTTGTTTCATAGAGTTGCAATGTTTAGGTATCGAGATATGGACTGATTACACTCTGGTTAAATCCTTCAAAGGAGCATTTGAAGATTGTATGATACATTTTAAGAGGTTAAACCTTTTGAGTTTTCATTTATATGAATGTATTAATAGATGACATGTCTCTGGATATTACAAATTATGTTTTATAGAGTTGCAACGTTTAGGTATCGAGACTGATGGGAGTTTTGGTTACAATTTTCTAATGAGAATTTCAGGAATGTTTGATGCATACTGGAAAATTAAAATTTTTCAATTTATATGAAAGTATTGATAGAAGACATGTCTCTGGTTATTAGAAACTTTGATTAATAAAATTTTAATGTTTAATTAGATATGGATAGATAAAGATTTGGCTAAACTTTTCAAATGAGCATTTCAGGAATATTATATGCATTTTAAAAAACTTAACCTTATAATTTCTAATTTATATAACTGCATCGATAGAGGACATGTCTCCGGTTATTGCAAATCATGTTTTATAAAGTTGCAATGTTTACTAACTGAGATATGGACATTCGAAGATCTTTGAAATTGAACTTATGAATTTTTAAATTATTTCTACAAAAATGTCTATAGAGGACATGTCTCTGTTTATTAAAAACTTTATTTTATACAATTGCAAAGGTTAGTACTCGAGTTATGAACAAAGGGCAACTTGGTAAAACGTTCCAACATTTTCAGAGAATTGAGTATATTTCGGGAAAGCGAGTGTTGAATTTTAATGTAATAATAATGTAACAATAGTAATGTTAGTAAATCTGACGGTTTTCATGAGTTTTTGGGAGTTCATACTTTTGGCGCTTTTTTATGTAGACAAAGTATAGCTAAGTACAATAGATATTTTAATACAATATTAATCCACTTTACAACACATCACGATTCAGCCAGTATTTTGAGTAAAACCTTAGTTACTATGATATCTTGTTCCGTAAGAGCTCAAACACTGAAAAGACTTCCAGGTTTAATAAACTAGTTTAGGAATTTCGAACTCATGATATTCTCATTCGTAGTTTTAATCATGCAGCACCGATAATCGTTACATCCATACACAATTACGTACTTAGGCCTGAAGATTTATTATGAGTTTCTCGCTTCCCATAAACTAATACCGTACTTAGTACAAGGAAGTTAATTACGTAATGGTAATTACCGTCAAATAAGGCGGACTGGCTGTTTTTACTTTTATTGAGACCTCGATTCGAAATCGCGGTTCAATCGAGTTAATAAGTTTCTAAGTTTAAACCGTAATTCTGGTCAATCATCATCATCAATCATCATCATCAACATCATCATCATCATCATCATCATCGTCATCATTGTCATCGTCACCTGTTCTACTGTCAAGCCATCTTTTTCGCGGTCGTCCTATACCTACTTCTTGGCTTGTAGCTCAGTATTCCTTTTGGAAGTCTTCGTTTTCCCATTCTTTCAATGTGTTTCGAAGGAACTCCTTTCGCGGAAAGGGCGTTTTATTCCTCTAAGCTTCAGCGTAACGACCCTAATCCCGGTTGATATTCGGGTGTCGCATGTCGCGCGTCAGTTTTCGTTTTCAATTAAAGTTTGTCGATGTCCGACCATTTGTCGGTCGGTTAGTCCCCGAAAATACCGAATTATCGTGCCCAGCACGGGCGCTTTTCGTATCGGTAAAAACGGAAAAAGTCGCTCGAACAAAGACAAAACGTCGAAAAGTTCGATTTCGATAGGCCACAAATTGAAACATGAGAAAAATTGGTTAGCGCTAGTATTGTGTAAAGTAATAAGAGTCGACGTCGTGTATTATTAATTAGCGAGACTAAACATTAATAGCGGTATTTTACGAGACCGACCTTCGATCGATAAAGGTGTATAATTTGAATATAAAGAATCGGTCGTATCCATCATTCTAATAACAGTGTTGCTTTAACGTAAATTCGAAATGCGGCAATTAGACACATCGATGATTCATAGATAAAAAAAACGGATACCTAGATTAATAACAACAATAATAGGAAGCGCTATTCATTCTATTAATTGCGGTCTGATATCGGCTTGAATTCAATTAATTAATAAGTGGATTTGGCGAATGACGGAGGATTGATGTCTGCCTGTGGTCTACCAGAGATAATTAATCACTGTAGGATTTATTACGCGAAAACAAATGTGACGGGATTCGAGACGAGACGAGAAATAACATGGTCTCGTTTCGGTCTCGAAAAATATCGAAATAAATGAATCTTGACAACATTCACTAGTTTTCTTGAAGTACTTTTATTAACAAATGGAACAATTAACAAATTAGAATTTACAGTCTATTTAAATCAAGTAATCAGATTCACTAAGCATCAGATTCCACGTTCAAAGCTTTAAAGCCTTAGCAACATACTTCAGGCGAAATGTTGAGATCCGATGTCATTTTGACTTATTTTCAAGCTTTCTAAACTTTGTAATCCAATAAATTTTACCATTGCATTATGCGGCTCGAAGGACCAAATGTTAAACTCCAATGTCATTTTGAGTCGTTACCCATGTTTCATTTTTCATTCCTTTGAAAAACCTTCAAAGAAATTAATGTGTTCTGTCTTGACAACATTCACTGGTTGCTTTGAAGTAAATTTATTAACAAATAAGTTTGTTAGGATACCACGAACAAAACTATTAATTATTTTACAAAATGTAACAATCTTTTAGGCCTATTTAAGAATGCCTAGCATGCCAAAGATTTCATTATATCCAAATTCACGGTTTAAATCTTGATTCTTAAATCTACTGCAGTGTCTCCATTTAGATTTAGAGTCTATTTCAGTAATCAGATTCAGTAAGCATCAGATTCCACGTTCAAAGCTTTAAAGCCTTAGCAACATACTTCAGACGAAATGTTGAGAGCCGATGTGATTTTGACTTATTTTCAAGCTTGCTAAATTTTGTAATCCAATAAATTTTGCCATTGCATTATGCGGCTCGAAGGATCAAATGTTAAACTCTTATGTCATTTTGACTCACCCATGTTTCATTTTTCATTCCTTCGAAAAATCTTCAAAGAAATTAATGTGTTCTGTTTTGACAACATTCACTGGTTTCTTTGAAGTATATTTATTAACAAATAAGTTTGTTAGGATACCACGAACAAAACTTTTAATCATTTTACAAGATTTAACAATCTTTTAAGCCTATTTAAGCAAACCTAGCATGTCAAATATTTCATTATATTCAAATTCACGGTTTAAATCTTGTCTCTTAAATCTACTGCGGTCTCTCCATTTAGATTTAGAGTCAATTTGAATTAAGTAATCAGATTCGGTACTAAGCATCAGATTTCACGTTCAAAGCTTTAAAGTCTGAGGAACATACTTCAGAGGAAATGATGAGATCCGATGTCATTTTGACTTATTTTCAAGCTTTCTAAATTTTGTAATCCAATAAATTTTGCCATTACATTATGCGGCTCGAAGGACCAAATGTTGAACTCCTATGTCATTTTGACTCGTTTTTAAACTTCCCATGTTTCATAAATTTTTCATTGCTTCGTAAAATCTTCAAAGAAATCAATGTGTTCTGTCTTGACAACATTCACTGGTTGCCTTGAAGTACATTTATTAACAAATAAGTTTGTTAGGATACCACGAACAAAACTTTTAATCATTTTACAAGATGTAACAATCTTTTAGGCCTATTTAAGAATGCCTAGCATGTCAAATATTTCATTATTTAAGAATGCCTAGCATGTCAAATATTTCATTATATCCAAATTCACGGTTTAAATCTTGCCTCTTAAATCTACTGCAGTCTCTCCATTTAGATTTAGAGTCTATTTCAGTAATCAGATTCAGTAAGAATCAGATTCCACGTTTAAAGCTTTAAAGCCTTAAGGACCTACTTCAGAAGAAACGTTGAGACTCGATGTAATTTTGGCCCATTTTCAAGCTTTCTTAATTTTATAATCCTATAAATTTTCGTATTACTTTGATGGCATTATGCGGCTCGAAGGACCAAATGTTGAGCTCCTATGTCATTTTGGCTCCTTTTTAAACTTTATACATCCTATAAATGTATTAATCATTCAATTTGTTTGATTCGCCTTATACGGCTCGAAGGACCAAAAGTTGCGTACCGATTTTATTTTGCCTCGTATCTAAGTTTCCAAAATTTTGCAAATTCCCTAAAGTTTTGTGATTGAAATGTCCAGATTGAAATGCCCAGTGAAGGACGATATTATGGCCAAGTAATGGTCCAATTTGAGTAAATTGATTAAAAAAAAAACGGAAAGTACATTTTAAGGTCCGAAAATTTGAAAAATACATTTTACTTTGATTAATTTCCATCATTCCCAAGTTTGGGTTTGTTGTTATAACCAATTCGCAGTGTCTAAATTGTCAGGCAACAAAGCAACCTAGAAAGGTCGATTCATGGACCAAAGTTTAAAAAGCTAGTTCAATTTGACTAATCTAACAAATCTGTCCATTACAACTTAAAGGTTTTAAAGGACAAAAACTTAGTGTTTGATGCACTTTTGCTAACGTTTTTGAATTTTCTATCTATTTTTTGACATTTTGGCTCATTTTTAGGTTTCCAAAATGTTTGAAAACCATTATAACCTTCCTATCGCTTTAATAGCATTATCCGCCTCGAGCAATAAATGTTGAGGGCCGATGTTATATTGAAACCCCAAATTTTGTACTCATATAAATTTTCCTATTGCTTAGATGACGGTATTATGCCGCTCGAAGGACCAAATGTTGTGCTCCCATATCTTTTTGGCTAAACTTCCCAAATTTTGGTAACTGTGCAACTTTTCCATATGCTTGGTTCACGTAATCCGGCTCGAAGGACCAAATGTTGAGCTGGGATGTCATTTTGAAATTGTATTTAGACAGAAAATTCTGAAAGGCTTTTCTGGTAAAGTGTTTGATTCTCTCTATCCGACGACTGTTTGACATTTTGGATCATTTTCAAGCTTCCAAAATTTTTGAAAAACATCCGAACCTTCCCCTTGCTTCGTTTGAGTTATGCGGCACCAGAAACCAGATATAAAGCCTCGATGTCGTGTTCAAACTTCCAAAATTTTTGAAAATCTTTCAAACCTTCCTCTTACTTTGTTTGCCTTGTCCGGCTCGAAGGACCAAATGTTTGGCTGTGATTCAATTTTGAAATTGTATTGAAAGACCTAAAATTCGGGAAGGCTCTTCTGATAAAGTGTTTGATTTTCTCTGTCTGACGATTGTTTGACCCTTTGGATCATTCTCAAGCTTCCAAAATTTTTGAAAAACATTTAAACCTTCCTCTTCCTTTGAATCATGCGGCTGAAAGTATCAAATAGGTATAGAGCTTCGATGTCATTTCAGCTCATATTTAAGCTTGTAAAATTTTTAAAATCATTAAAACCTTCGTCTTGCTTTGTTTGCGTTATCTGGCTCGAAGGACCAAATATATGACCACAGCGTCATTTTGGCTCGTATTTAATCATCCCCAATTTTGTAAAATTTTTAAGGTTTGTTATACAATCTAACCTGGAAAAACAGGTGTCAAGTAAAAACTTGCTTATTGAGTTTAAGGAACCTGTGGTGTGTAATTAAATTTCAGGTTTAAAATTTTACAACGTTACCAAGCTTACGAAACAGTCTTAGGCTGAAAAACTAAAAACTCTCTGAGGCTGTTTTGGTAAAGATTTCGATTTTCTCTGTGTAAGGATCTCTTTGAAATCGTAATAACCTCACTCGACGCGAGTTTTGACCAACCAACCAACCAACGATGCGGCAGTGATGTGGAACGTCCCTTGTTTAGAGTATAACCACCAGACCAAGAAATTCAAGTGATATACATTGTTAAGAACATCGAGGTAGCTACGTGCAGAAGCTGCCAGGACGTACCACAACAAAGGAAAGAGTGCTCAAGATGACTGTTTCGTCTGTTAAAGTTTTGTTACTTTCGACAACAATTTATAACACGTCGCACATTTCCGCGATAAAACGCCGATGCCGTATCCCTCGGACGAATCAACAAAATGTATAAATATAAACGCGTATAAATCAATAGGAGAAATGCAAACACTTTTATAAGTGTCGCCTTAAACGATGAGCAAACACCAAGAGTTGCGATCCGTATTTAGAGGCTCATCGACGGACACTAATGGCATAAATTAGCGAGAGGCGGGAAGACGTGTACAAAAAAAAGTGTTTAATTGCAGACATCGCCACCTCTGCATCTGACCGGAAGCGAGAAAGTGCGCAAATGGAAGCGTCCCGTTCCCATGACGAGAGCACCTTTTTGCAAACCTTAAGTTATAATGTAAACAGTTCCATCTTTCATTGAAACAATTCATTAATGGCGCGACGGTGGACTGCGCATGTGCGGAAGTGTCGCCGCCTAGCGGCGAACAGTCTTGCGACACCGCCATCTATGAGCGACCTTCGATTATCATTAAGGGAATTCCCATGTTTCGATAGTAAACGGTGCCGCGTTAATAACGTAAAAGCAATTAATTCGAATCGATTAAAAAACTTGTTTCTCACAAGTCTAAACTAATATAAATAAACATTAATCACATGAAATTCACTCGGGGTACTTGCAAATCATCCGACGTAATTAACTGTACTAAACGAGACCTGTCGATAATGTCACTTCGTACAACTTTCCCGCTTAACTTTTAATTAATCTCAATTTGCATTTCACCTACTCATCCATTGTATCGCGTTGCGTTTTTAATAACAAATTGTTAAGTTTCACGTCGTCGACGAGATAAGTGGCTCGGTTTTCGCTCAATTTAAGTTTCAATTACCCGCTAAAGACTTAAAAGCGGTAATTGCGATTCCTATTTTGTTCGAATTGCCTTCGACCTTCTTCCCGTCTCTCGGTAAATTTGAGATTCGTACCAATTAGAATTTATAATTTCCGAATGAAACGCCAATTAGTCGTTAAACGCGACGACCGACGTATTAACAAAATGGATAATGTTAATACCGACGGACAATTTTGTGTAATAAATCGGTAATTATCTAATTTTAGAAAATGTGCGTGCGAGTAGTTTTTTGTTGTTGTTAAATATTATTAAACGTCCCGTAATCGACTGGTGTAATAAAATAATTAATTACCATTCGAATAAAGTTGCTGAACAACAACGACCACCCGACCAAATATTTTATAATAACTATGAAAATGGCCTGATTGATTTATGGACGGAATAAAAAATTAGCTAGGTAAGGTCGAATTTGATTAATTTGATTCATGTTAATTAGCCGCGGAAGAACTGAAACGACGTATCGCTCCCAATTATGTTTTACCAATTAGCTAAGACGTATACTAAATTTTGAAATTTCAAATATATTTTCGGTTAACATTCAGACCGTTGTAATTTTGAAAGATTAATAAACAAGTAAAGATTCTTTACGAGCGTTGGATTGGTTGAAACACTCCAATCGCAAACATCAGGAAATCTTGCATTATTAAAAAAAGGAATCACCAATTATAAATTCAATCAGTTTCAATTGGAAAAATTTAGCAATACTTGACCTTTGAAATTATTAATCAGGAATCCAATTAAACCAACAAATTAGAAAACAAGTTGTAAATTTTTGTCGATTTTGACGTTAACCCGATTCCATCCTCGTTAATTAAAGCCGTCTTGATTAATTACTTGATTAATCGGATATTTGCATGGCCCGAGGCGGGAATTACAGTAATTAATCCTTCGGGCCATTTGTCTGGAATGGTGATTTACGATTCATTCTCAATTACCCGAAACGCATTTTTAAATATTGAAATATTAAATATACAGGGCGTGTTAGTTAAAACAAGGAGGTAAGTGTATGGAGATAAATTTTATTATTATTATTATTATTATTATTATTATTATTATTATTACTACTAATGTACATAATACTAATGCCACTTACATAAAGACGTTAGAGATGTAATAAGTAAGATGTAATATAATCAACAATCAATTTTGAGCCTCAGTGCTTTAATTACACATCAGTTTAATAAACCTAAATTATTTTCAAACGATTAACATATTTTTGAATTATCGCAAATTGTTTTAATCGCATCCAACTCTAATTAAATTTAGAACTAATCTAACTAACCGAACATAATTGATTTCGTTTAAATAAACTAATATCAAACGTCCTTTTGTAAAAGTTTCGTCATATTGCTCATACATCTTCAGGTATACCAAATACTAAGACAAGTAAAAGGCGATTAATCCGCCTAACTAATTAAGTCGAATTTAAATAGCCGAATATTGGGTGATATTTGTAGTTTTCAGTATTGCTTTGTACAAATTGACTGGCTCAAAGGACCAAATAATACACCCAGATATCATTTTGGATCAGTTCTAGGTTTCCAAAATTCCTAAAAAGCCTTTTAAATCTTTCTATTGTTCAAACGACCAACGTTACGTTCTAGTAGTGTCTAAGCTTTCCACATTTTGCAATATTTAAACCTTCCTTTTGCCTCTTCACGTTAACCAGCTCGAAGGACCAAAGTTGCGTCCCTATGTAATTTTGGCTCAATTTTAAGTTTCCCAATCCTTTAAACCTCATTATTTCGCCAGTGCTATCCGGCTCGAAGGACCAACTGCTTAACCCCGATGTAATTTTGAGTCTTTTATAAGATGCTCAAATTTTGTGAATTCTCTAAAATCTTCCTATTAGTACTTTGTTTGCGTTATCCGGCTCGAAGAACCAAATGTTGCGATCGCTTGTCATTGTTTTTCATCTTCAAGTTTGATGGATTATGTAAATTCTATAAGGTTTTTTGACTAGTTCAATTAATGGTAACTTTTCCGGTTAAATTTGTTGTTAGAACCAACCAGAACAAAAACGTTGATTTAAATTTCAGAAATTCGGGTTTTGTAAAATCGTGCTTCGTACGTTACCCAAGCTATACACTGTCTTAATGTTGAAATTGTATTGCAAAACCCAAGGTGCTCTTATGGCAAAGTTCTTAATTTTCTGACCGAAAATCAAAATTTGTAGATCCATTAAAAATTTCTTTATTCGCTTTAAATATCCGGCTGGAAGGACCAAATGTTGAGCTCCGATATCATTTTTGACTATTTTAAAGTTCCTCACATTTCGGAAATCGTATTATCAGGCTCGAAGCACCAAATGTTGCGCCCTCAAGTTAATGCGGCTCATCTGTTAAATTTTCCTATTACTTTGCTGATGTTATCTGGCTCGAAGGACCAAAAGTTGTGGTGATGGTGCTCCCATTATCCCATTGACGGAGAGAAGGTAGATAGAATGAAATTGTATTGCAAAACCCAAGGCTCTTATGGCAAAGTTTTTAATTTTCTCTATCTGACTGAAAATCAAAATTGTAAATTCATTAAATAATTCTTTATTCGCTTTAAATATCCGGCTGGAAGGACCAAATGTTGAGCTCCGATATCATTTTTGACTATTTTAAAGTTCCTCACATTTCGGAAATCGTATTATCAGGCTCGAAGGACCAAATGTTGCGCCCTCAAGTTAATGCGGCTCATCCGTCAAACCTTCTTATTACTTTGCTGCTGTTATCTGGCTCGAAGGACCAAAAGTTGTGGTGATGATGCTCACATTATCCCATTGACGGAGAGAAGGTAGATAGAATGAAATTGTATTGCAAAACCCAAGGCTCTTATGGCAAAGTTTTTAATTTTCTCTATCTGACTGAAAATCAAAATTGTAAATTCATTAAATAATTCTTTATTCGCTTTAAATATCCGGCTGGAAGGACCAAATGTTGAGCTCCGATATCATTTTTGACTATTTTAAAGTTCCTCACATTTCGGAAATCGTATTATCAGGCTCGAAGGACCAAATGTTGCGCCCTCAAGTTAATGCGGCTCATCCGTCAAACCTTCTTATTACTTTGCTGCTGTTATCTGGCTCGAAGGACCAAAAGTTGTGGTGATGATGCTCACATTATCCCATTGACGGAGAGAAGGTAGATAGAATGAAATTGTATTGCAAAACCCAAGGCTCTTATGGCAAAGTTTTTAATTTTCTCTATCTGACTGAAAATCAAAATTGTAAATTCATTAAATAATTCTTTATTCGCTTTAAATATCCGGCTGGAAGGACCAAATGTTGAGCTCCGATAAACCTTCCTATTACTTTGCTGCTGTTATCTGGCTCGAAGGACCAAAAGTTGTGGTGATGATGCTCACATTATCCCATTGGCGGAGAGAAGGTAGATAGAATGAAATTGTATTGCAAAACCCATGGAAATTGCATGTATTGCAAATTTTTTAATTTTCTCTATCTGACTGAAAATCAAAATTGTAAATCCATTAAATAATTCTTTATTCGCTTTAAATACCCGGCTGGAAAGACCAAATGTTGAGCTCTGATATCATTTTTGACTATTTTAAAATTCCTCGCATTTCGGAAATCGTATTATCAGGCTCGAAGGACCAAAAGTTGTGGGGAGGTCACACCCATTATCTGCCTAACGGAAAGAAGATAGATTGAAGATTTCCACTTGCGTGAAAGAGCCGAAAATTCCGCATTACATTTCATGTAGTTTTCAGTTTCGGAACACCCTGTGCTCGGGCTCGGTATGAAAAATTAAAATATTATTCAAGTTTCAGGTTGGTGCGTTGCCGGACGCGCGAGGGACGTCAGAACTACTCTCCTAAGTAGTTTATAATTATTAGTTCCGAAGCCGCCGCACATAACTTACGTCTAATAACGAGCCGTTCTAGAAAATGCCTATGATATATACCTACTACACACAAAAAAAACTCGTTTATAATAAATTTATTCCGCCGGCCTTGACGTGTACAAGTGTAATCGCCGCACGTCGAAATTATTTCGCCCGTTGGATTAACGAGGATGAAAAAAAGAGAAGGATAGAGAGAGAAAGACTAATTAGAAAAGTCAATTGAAATTATCTACTTAATGGTCGCGGCGAGTTGCGCGCGGTGACGAGGTTTAATGAAGGCATCGAAGGTGCGTCCCATCGTTTAGGAACTAATACGTACATACATTTTAATTTGTAATGGAATAACGAGTTTACCTCAGTGGGGATTAACTGTAAACCGAGACAAAAAGTGTAAAACGACGTTTTGTTGTCTTCTATACAAGAACCTACAACTATTTCTCATCTTCCTGTACTATTTGTCACCTGAATTGGTGTCCTAAATTCTAATTTTGGAACTGGCGAGATTTCAAATTTTTCAACAAGTTACGAATTTATGTTATTGCTATCAGACCTGTTACACTAGGCATATTTTGGTACTTGTTACAGCGCTGAAATCCGTTACAAACAATTGTTACTAGAGTAGCTGATATTTATTAAAAGGAAGCGTTACAAACTATCCGTTACCGTTACACGAGTAGTATACTGTTGCTATTGTAAAAACTATCAATATATCGGTTATTAATTCAAACATAAATATAATTTCGCTTCCTGTTGAGATTTATTATTGATACGCCTATGGAGAGCTGTTTTGTTGTCTATCACAATTCGTCAACGGCGGCCATATTTGTTGGCATGTAAACGAATAATACTTTCTTATGAGAGCGCCGGGTCTGTGGTGTGTGGGTGCTAAACTAAAGCGAAGTTGAATATCAATGGTAAAACTGAGTTGCTAATATTGGGTACATTGCAGAAGACTTTAAATTGGAAGGGTATTTCTAAACGGTCCCAAAGGGAAAGATATTGTAACTCTAACGAAATTTACCTACAACCATTGCAATAATTACTTTCATTATTCCCTACGTCCACAAGACTCAATATCTTCTCTTATCACTCGATAATCAGTCAATAAAAATCGAAGTTAATTAACGTGGCCGGTCTAAACGTATCGGCTTAATTAGTAAACACGAATTCCCTGCGGTCGTCGATTCAATAGCAGTTCGGTGAAATTTTCTTTATTAAGAAATCACCGTCGATAACACATAAGCGTACGATATAATATAACAGCAATCGATGTTTAGTCAGACAGAGAGAGAGAAAGAGGGAGAGAAAAAAGGAGAAGAGCGGAGAGGCCTCAAATTAAAAAATCGCCGCCGTGTGAGGTCCGCTCTATCTTTCTCAGTTCTATAGAGGCGAGAGAGAGTGAGAGAGACGGCCGATGCCACCGGATCGGCTTTTAAAAGGTCGCACCGCACTAGAACTAATCATCTATCATCTGAAATTATTGTTGTGAGGAAGGCGTTAACCGACACGATTCGGGATTAAAAGTTTGACTTTGAGGAGGAATTACGGCGGAAAGGTGGCCGGCCGGACGGCGTCCGTCTCCTCCTATTTTTCCGAATTTATCGGGGACTCGATAACTTAGAAATAGACAAAATGCTTCCCGAATTAGGAGAAATATGACTTTAAGTAGCTCATTTTCAACTCTTATTAGAGATAAGATAACATAACTACAATCCACCACAGCGAGTTAACTTGTAACGGATCCTTGTAGCCGTTACATTAAAGAGTCCAAAAGCAGTACCAAAGGCAACTTTAGGATAAAGTTGCCAATAACGCAAATTGTGAGATATATAATTTAAAGTAGCTCATTCTAAGCTTTCATATGAGATAACTGCAACCCACTACAGCAAATTAACCTGTAACGGATCCTTGTTGTGGTTACATTGAAGACTCCGAAGGCAGTTCCAAACGCAACTTTAGGAAAAAGTTGCCTTTAAGGCAAAACATAAGAAATATGACTTAAAGTAGCTCATTTTAAGCTTTTATATGAAATAAGATAACTGCAACCCACCACAACAAGTTAACCTGTAACGGATCCTTGTAGTGGTTACATTGAAGAGTCCGAAGGCAGTTCCAAAGGCTACTTTAGGAGAAAGTTGCCTATAACGCAAATTGTGAGAACTATGACTTAAAGTAGCTCATTTAAAGCTTTCATATGAGATAACTGCAAACCACCACAGCAAGTCAGCTCGTAACGGATTCTTGCAGTGGTTACATTAAAGAGTCCGAAGGCAGTACCAAAGACAACTTTAGGAGAAAGTTGCCTTTAAGGCAAAATATAAGAAATATGACTTAAAGTAGCTCATTTTAAGCTTTTATATGAGATAAATGCAACCCACCACAGCAAGTTAACCTGTAACGGATCCTTGTAGTGGTTACGTTGAAGAGTCCGAAGGCAGTTCCAAATGCTACTTTAGGAGAAAGTTGCCTTTAAGGCAAAATATAAGAAATATGACTTAAAGTAGCTCATTTTAAGCTTTCAAATAAGATAAGATAACTGCAAACCACCACAGCAAGTTAACTTGTAACGGATCTTTGCAGTGGGTACACTGAAGAGTCCAAAGGCAGTACCAAAGACAATTTTAGGATAAAGTTAAAATTTTGAGAAATATGAATTAAAGTAGCTCATTCTAAGCTTTCAAATGAGATAAGATAACTGCAACCCACACACAGCGAGTTAACTTGTAACGGATCCTTGTCGTCGTTACATTGAAGAGTCCAAAGGCAGTTCCAAAGGCTACTTTAGGAGAAAGTTGCCTTTAAGGTAAAATATAAGAAATATGACTTCAAATAGCTCATTTTAAGCTTTTACATGAAATAAGATAACTGCAACCCATCACAGCAAGTTAACCTGTAGCGGATCCTTGAAGTGGTTACATTGAAGAATCCGAAGGCAGATCCAAAGGCAACTTTAGGAGAAAGTTGCCTTTAAGGTAAAATATAAGAAATATGACTTCAAGTAGCTCATTTTAAGCTTTTACATGAAATAAGATAACTGCAACCCATCACAGCAAGTTAACCTGTAACGGATCCTTGAAGTGGTTACATTGAAGAATCCGAAGGCAGATCCAAAAGCAACTTTAGGAGAAAGTTGCCTTTAAGGCAAAATATAAGAAATATGACTTAAAGTAGCTCATTTTAAGCTTTTATATGAAATAAGATGACTGCAACCCACCACAGCGAGTTAACTTGTAACGGACCCTTGTAGCCGTTACATTAAAGAGCCCAAAAGGCAGTACCAAAGGTAACTTTAGGATAAAGTTGCCCATAACGCAAATTGCGAGAAATATGATTTAAAGTAGCTCATTCTAAGCTTTCATGAGATAACTGCAAACCACCACAGCAAGTTAACCTGTAACGGATCCTTGTAGTGGTTACATTGAAGAGTCCGAAGGTTACTTTGGATGCATATAAATAGAAGTCTAATTATCGTAACTAACGTTAATAACAACGACTTCTGTTTTTAACACCGGCACCATAATTACTAATTATTGGAAACATTTATGAAAGTAAATGACAAATTTTGGAAAATTCTAAAAAAATAAGATCCTTCTACATAACCCGAATCAGGAGAAATATGATTTAAAGTAACTCGTTTTATGCTTTTTATAAGATGCTGCCACCCACCAAAGTTAACTTGCAACGGTTATTTTCGATGGACACTTGTAGCGGTTACATTAGAGATTCCGACGGCAAAAGCAACATTGGATGAATACCTATGAATAGAAATCTAATTATCGCAACTAACGTTAATAAAAACAGCTATTCTTTTCAATATCGGTAGATGGTAAGATAGTACTAAGGCATAAGTACCGATGACTGACAAATTTTGGAAATTTCGAAAAAAAGATCTTCGTACAAAAATTTCCAAAATTTATTTGAATATACACACAGATCGGAATTGACAAGTACTCATTTCACACCCCTATAACACTCGTTTGCTGAAGTATGAACTTCCATCTCCAAGTTTTAACGACTCCTCGTAACGAATATCAAGTAACTGTAATTGGATAGTTGTAACTAATCGATATAAGTAGTTTGTATTGAGTACAGTAGTGAGTTTGAAATCAGTTCATAGAAGAATATAGGAAACCGTTGGACAAACTGTTCGTGGTTACTTGTAACCGGTGCTTATGAAGAGGTATCATGTAACGCATACCGTCAATGATAGCTACAGGTAGTTGTAACGACTCACCAAAGTAATAATTTGATGTAACGAAGGGTTACATTGATGGCTATGAACAAATTTGCAACGGCAAGATCGAAAGAATTTGAATAGCTTTGGAAAAACTGAAAATCTAGTCATCCTTTTGTTCAATATCGGCACCGTACTTAGTAGTATATTCAGACACTAACTATTGTATACATGTTCATTTATAACCAGTTACTTATCGAGTAGTATGTAACAAGAGCTAAATCACAGATATTTGTAACGATTTTAGCACCAGAGCAAGCTAGCTTGTAACGAATATTTCCAGTTGCATCGCGTAGGTTCTGGAGAAAATTCAAAAGGCCTAAATCATCCTAAATATTTGAAAAATCCATTTATCGTAATTAACGTTCATAAGTCAGAATTTCGTTTTTTTTCCTTCAATATCGGCACCATATTTACTAAGCATTGGAAAACTACTGGATCTTCACTTCAGGAAACGTCACGTCGGTCTTGTAATGACAACTAACCCATTTTTGAAAACTCTAAATGGAGTAAATTCATATGAAGCACTTACAAATATGACAGGTATTTGCTATGGTATGAACTTTCATTTTCAAGTTTCAACGACTCCTTGTAACTAATATCAATCAACTGTAACTGTAATAGTAACGGATACTTGTAACGAAACCGATGTGACTAATTTGTAACGAATATAGAGTGATGGTTTTAAAAACAGCTCAAACGAGGTTTTTGGAGAAAGAACATTGTAACCAGTCATCTATCGAGTAGTCAGTAACGCATACTGTTAACAAAATCTGGAGTAAGGGTAAGGCTAAAGAATACCTTTGTTGCCATTTAAGTAATTCTTTAAGTACAGTTGTAGCCAAACCAGCTTTTCATTTAATACAATTATTACTCCTTATCTGACTTGGTAATAATTCATGCACCGTGATTGAATTAAATATATTTTAATTGAATTAAGTAGCGTAATTACTTTATTTAATAAGTATAATCTTTTTTTTCAACTGTTTCACTTATTTTATACAATATGTAAATGTATTGAGGAAAAATGAATGCAATTGAGTCAATTTTGCTCTTTCGATTACACCAGCTGTATTGAACAGTAGGGAAAAGCGTAAGATGTATTAGATTATATCACTAAACTTTTGACATTGGATCAACAAAGATAGTTTGGTTTGCTTCAATTAATGTTGCATACCACTGCGTCGTGTAAGCATATGTACTACCTAATAGCTAGAAATATGACGTTTCGATGATTTTACTAACTGAAACCGTTCATTTCACTGACTTACCTAAGCTTTTATAACTTTTCCTCAAAAAGTAGGTACTTTAGTACCAATTTTGAGCTAGTTTTTGATGCTTTTAACGAATTTCACAGCACCAATTGTTCTCTAAGAATTTTAAACAGCTTTCTACCTTAATATGCAGTGAGGAAAACCTTAATGATGTCTATCTTTAGATTTTATGGAAGGAAAATATTCAAAAATGCGGAAAACGGGCGATTTTGGAAGTTTTCTACAATGCTGCAAGGTTTAAAAAGATCTCTTTTGGGAAATCCCTCACACAACAATTTTTCCATCATTTTTGATTCCTATAATAATGGTTGGAAATCTCCAACGTCCCTAAAAACATGAATTTCGAGTTAAAACTTTTTTCCAAAAAATACCAAAACCAAGGCAATGGAAACTGTACCATAGGGTATTAGTTTGCTTTTAGGAAATCATATCTAAAGGTTTGTCGTTGTATATTATGCCGGCTACATGTAGGTATTCACATAATTTTAATAGATCTATTGTCGATAAAAAATATACATTGCAATTTAAACAAAATAAAAGACCGCCAAAACGTTACGTCCTGAAGAAATGAACAAGAGAGAATAATCAGTAGTAGAAAAGTGTTAGAATCTAGTACTTAATATGTGCCAGCCCTGATGGGACCTTATGGTGATCCAGGAAAGAGTATTGGTGCGGTACTCATTGCAAAGAAAACACATTATAGGACGTTGACCGTTATGTTTTAAAATATAGTAATGGGAGTGTTGGAGATAATCGGAATTATATTAATATCCAACATCTGGCGGTAAAACCGACCCATCAGTTTACCCGCCTTTTAAAATTTTGCAGAAGTTGGCAAAAGTAGATATGGGCCAAACCCAGACTTCTGACTTTACATTACCTGTAGATATTATCGATTAGTGTAAATATTAGA
Source organism: Cryptocephalus moraei (assembly GCA_946251905.1). Classification (NCBI taxonomy): domain Eukaryota; kingdom Metazoa; phylum Arthropoda; class Insecta; order Coleoptera; family Chrysomelidae; genus Cryptocephalus; species Cryptocephalus moraei. Next base: position 6,095,373 of record OX276462.1, on the reverse strand, counting down.
TATAAGGGTGACACTTTGTAGCCAGTTATCATTATTACAATATAGTTAGTATTAAACGCTTCGTGTTGAATTTTCTTTCCCAACTCTCTTATAAGGTAAGAATGTCAAAAAATTATCGATAATCTACCGCGATATGGACATGGCATTTACTCCTGCCAGGAATATTCTACAGCCAAACCTTCATAGGTAACTTAGAGCATTTTTCATTTTCTTTAGAGAATACCAGCTGGAAGCTGGAAGCTAGTAAATTGTTAGGGTGTACTATTAATATAGAATTCATAGCCTGCAATATGTTAGCTTAGACAAGACAGTACTGTGGCGACTATTTAACGAGGAAATCGCACTTATTTGATATCACGTACATTTTAAGATGTGAATTGTGCTACATTGTATGATATCCCAACGGGCAATTCTAAAACATAGTCGGTAACTAGAATGTACTAAAATATATCATTTAGGTACTCTAATTTAGTCTCACTTTATCACGTTCAACGTTGTAGCGGTTTGTGAACTTACGTTCGGTAAATCCGGCTCGAAGGACCAAGGTTTGCAACGCTACAGAACCCAGGATTCGATGAGGAGAAACGAGGGTCCAGCGGAAACACATCATTTCATGGTGCAACGCCAAGAAGAAACGTCTTGCCTGGTCCTTCGAGTCGAATTTACCGAACGTAAATTCATGTAAAGTTGCAAACCCACGACAAACGTAATGAATATTAGGTCTGAATTTATTTTGCGGCCATGAGAGTATGTGTAGGGGTTTAAAGATGTATTTTGACGTAATAAAGAGAGTCCATTGAGTATAACAAAATTGTCTTTATGTGCTTTATTGACCTCGCGCAAGCCTTTGATAGGGTTAGACTCTGCGATGTCCTGAAATTATTAAAGGAGAGGAACTTGAATCCCAAAACAACTGATATCATTAAAGAAATGAACATCGCAAATGGCACCTTTATAAAAGCAAATAATAAGCTTTCCAACAAGATACCAGTCTCAACAGGAATCAGGCAAGGGGACAGTCTTAGCCCAATACTCTTTAATCTTTTAATGGATAAGCTCATCGTGGAAGTAAAATCTGCAGGGAAAGGAACGAATAAACTGGGCAAGAAAGAATTTAAAATAATCTGCTATGCTGACGACGCGGTGATAATATCGGAAGATGAGGACCATCTGCAGAAACTACTTTATAGATTCGAAAGAGTAGCAAAGGAATTAAACATGCTGATCTCTGTCCAGAAAACGAAGTCTCTGACTTCGTGTAAGTGAAAAGTGTAGAACAGGTCATGCCATTCCAATACCTAGGCGTTAATAACACAACTAACAGAAAGCTTAAAGATGAAGTCCGAACACAAACAATAGCGGCAGCTAGGGTATCAGGATACCTACGGGACGTGATATGGAGAAACAAACACATTATTAGTATTGAAGGCAATACGCGAATTTATAAGACCTATTATGACCTATGCCACAGAAACAGAAAGCAACTGCTAAGAACAACCGAAAGGAAGACGCCAAGATCAATCACGGGCAAAACGCTTAGAGACAGAGTGAGAAGCAGCGATATAAGAACCCAATGTGACATTCCAGACATTGTAAGATTTTCCAGAATAAGAAGACGAGCACGGAGAGATCCACGTCGACGGAATGGCTGATAATCGATTACCTAAAATTGTAAAAGAGGAGAAACCAACCAACCGTAGACCTCCAGGAAGACCCCCAAAGAGTCACAACTTAGGCTACAGTTTTGAAAAAAAAACAAGACTTTGTCTTAAAATAAGAAGAAGGGGAAGAAACGAGAGAGTAGTCCAGAGGGCAGTTTTGAGTAATTTAGTTGAAACTCCATGGGAGATCAAGAAATCGACATGTATGCAGGTTATTGTATTCAGCCGCTTCTACTTTAGGTACTCGGTTGAATGTTTCGCGGTACTCACGAGTTCGGTTTATTGAGGCAGCAGGTCTTCCCTCGTGGGTATTCGAATAAAAACGTCTTTTCTTAGACGGGCGTTATAAAATTGGGGTGGACTTACCGGCGCTGGTCTCCCCGCCGTTGGAATCGAACGTCTTGGACGTCATCTGGAAGAGCGCGTCCAAGGGCGTAGCCCCCGGCTGCTTCCCCTGCTGCTGCTGCTGCTGCTGGTGCCTTTGGCGATGTCCCGTCGCCGTCGTCGTAGGCACGATGTCCGGCGAGCAGCAGTCGCTGGCGACGCTCGACGACCGATCGCTGCCCGTCTCGGACGCGTAGCTCAGGAAGTCCGGCCTGAGGAGCGCGAGCTGCTGCTGCACCTTCAGCTGCCGGTGTAGGTGCTCGAGTCGCTGCTGGTGGTGCTGGTGGTGGTGGTGATGGTGGTGATGGTGGTGGTGAGCCGTGACGGCGTCCACCTCGCCCGGGTCGAGGTCCCACGGGCGGACGATCCTCGTGCACGGCTGCGGCTTCGCCGGCTTGTGGCTGAGTATGTCGGCTATGGAGAAGCTCTTCACGCCGCCTCCGGCAGCGGCTGCGTCGGCCGCCGCGTTCTGTTTCTCGATCTCGATCGTCTCGAGCTCGACCATCTGGAGGCGCTTCAGCGGCGTGAAGTAGTCCTCGTCGTCGTCGTCGCCGGGTCGCCGCCGCCTCCCGGGGGAGCTCGGGCTCGGGCAGCCGACGCTGATCTCGTCGTCGTCGTCCTCGGAGAGCGGGACGAGGGGGTCGTCGCGGGTCGTCGCCGGGCTCGGCGTCCTCGACGAGGGCGGACTCGCCGTCTCGTACTTGGGCAGCAGGTAGGGCGACATGTCGCCGCCGCCGCCGCCTGCCTCGCTCGTCCTCGGCGAGCCGATCTCTTGCATATCTCGTGGTGTGCACCAGGAGCTCGTCTCCGACGACTATAACCGTCTCTCTCTCTCTCTCTCTCTTCGACACTACATTTCCCGACACGGGCAAAAATAGCGAAAATAACGTGCGCGCAAGCGATAAGTCAACGAGCTGACTGACACGTGATAATTGAACGACCGCCGCACCGCACGACCGCCCGTACCCTCGTCGTATCCTTAACGGATCTGTCGTAACGAGTGAACGTCTCGTCCGGCCCGCTCCTCTTCAGACGTGGCCACGCCCACGTACTTAACGTGCCCGCCAATCGCGGGGTCCGTCTCGTGGCCCTACGGTCTGCCCAGGCGGAAATCGGCGCTCGGGATTGGTCGAGGGCGGCCCCAGCGCCGCATCTGCCCACCAATCATCCCCGCCGCCGTCCTCCGTTCCGGCGGGATATAAATGAGGTTCGGTTTTAGGTGGTTTTGTGTTTAGCATGTGTTGTGTTTAATGTAAATTATTTTACTTTATGGCTTTTTGCGCGTCGGACCTCCCTCCGATCCCGGATCGTTTTATGGGGATTTCGGTATGAAATTAAATTTCTGGACGACTCTGGTCGTATACTCACTCTCCTGTGGTTTATTACCGTGGCCTTTAATCAACCCCGTGGCTCTCCTCCCAGAGGATGGAGATGAGAGGGATTGCGGACAAGCAGATGATTTCGTGCCACACGCGTCGAATTTCGGCGAGATTCACTCTCTCGTTATGCCCGCCCGGTGCGGAACCCCTCTCTATAACGGACGGTTCCCGCGGATGGTATCTGGTCCAAACCAACTTTAACGAAATTGTTATTTTAGTTAGATGACATTACCTATATTGGAAAACGTAATACGTACTAACTTTAGGAAATCAAAAACTGATTTTGCTAAGATTATTCGCTACTTTTTATGTTCATTCCTTCAATTTAGGTTATTTTTAGGAATATAACTAGATAATAATGAACGTTTTGATCGGACTTGCTCTGACAAGCTCTGGTTAACTGGTTTCCAGTGGAATGATTGAAATCGATAGAACACGAAATTGCTCGTAAATCAAAATCTACTTATGTAAAACAATTGTGTAGAAATTACCTTTCTTTTAAATACTGTATCATAAAATTACAGTTACCTCATTGTGATTTAAATGAAAAACAATGTTAATCAACTCCGTGGCTCTCTTCCCAAAGGATGGAAATGAGAGGGATTGCGGACAAGCAGATGATTTTTCGTTATCCGTGGCGTCTTGTGCCACACGCGTCGAATTTCGGCGAGATTCACTCTCTCGTTATGCCTACCCAGTGTGGAACCCCCCTCTATAACGGACGGTTCCTGCCGGCGGTAAACGTTCGTCTCATCGGATCAATTTTAACTAAATTGTCACTTTAGTGAAAGAGGACACTTGCATATTGGAAACGTAATATACTAACTTTAGGAGATCAAAAACTGGTTTTGCTAAGATTTGTCACTTTTTCGCCGGTGCCTACGAAAAGTATAACCCTGAAAAATGCGGCGAAGAGTATAACCGTCACTATTAAAAGGTATCCGGCGCAAAAAATTACTATTCGATAAATGTCAGCGAAGATAATTACTTCTGATTCTGAGTCCGCGAAGAGTATAACTCCTCATAATATGTGGCGAAAAAAGAACCATGAAACGTGTCGCGGGACACGCGTTAGGAACTTTAGTTCCTTTTAATTAATAACCAAAATTTTTGTAAATTATTTCTTAATAAAACTTTGTAATGTTTAACGTGAAACAGCGACAGTAAGACGGGCATATAATACACAGCATATTGGCTCTGTAAGTAAAGTAATGGAATATCGTTCTCAATGTGTTTAATCAATATAGTACAGCGCGATCGAATAAAAAAATAGTCAAAGCAGGCCATGAAAAAAAAGCCGCATGTCTTTACTTAGTTCGTAAATTTCAAAATACAGACAACGGAAAATACTGATTGACACTGACAAAGTCAAACTTAAAGTTAATTTTTGACAACGTCATACGAGTGATTGGCATCTTGGGCGGGAAAATGTTCCTAGAACTCTTCGTAACAGGCAACATACGAATATTGCCATTCACCGTTTTCCAGCTTCACTCCATTTCTAAAATAGGATTCTAAAAGAAAACTTTTGATTTGCTTCGACAACATCATCTCGTGTCAATGTACGTCAACTTGACATTTGTAATTATTAACTTGAAGAAGAAGAATTTTAGGAAAAGACATGCGTATGTTAGCTCATGGCCTGCTTTGACTATTTTTTTATTCGATCGCACTGTATAAATACACACATATAAGTATAAAAATTTATTTTAGGTACTCTGGGTGAATCGTTATTTAACAAAAACGAAATGCGGCACTCTGGGAATGACCGGGAGGGGAAGCATAGCTTTATATATTATATATATATATATATAAGCGTTCTATTAAAGCACTCCTCGCTTCGCTCGTCATGCTTTAAAACTCTCGTGTGACAATACTTCGTCTTATTAAACTAGTACTACTATAATATAATGTACTATTTATTCTTCTTTATACTTTTATCCAAGCCAAGCCAAACAAACCTAACCTTCCAGACTGTAGTCGTAGGCCCAGAAACGTTTCCGTGAAGGATTTTCTCGTTCCGTGTAGATCTCAATCCAAGATGTCTACTGTCTGTTTACGTTTAAGAGCAAATTTTATAATGAAATATCTCGGTTAATAGACGAAATAAAGTAATGGCCACACTCAGGTAGGTTCTTCTTTAGACGCTGAGTCTGTTGATATAATTTTTGTTATTGTACAGTTAAAGCATTTTGTGTCCAAAACGATTGATAGCTAGCGTCACCACGGAGAAGGAAATCGACAATACAAAAACAATTGTAACACGTTGTCAATAAATAGGTAGCGCGACGCGATAATTCGCCATCCGGGTCGTACGGTTTTTCGGCGATAACACCTCTCGCCGATTCAGCGCTTCGAGCGAAGCCCGCCATAAGAAAGCTACGCTTCCAATAACAAAAACATACAATAGTATTAATTATAAAAATCTTATCATTAAGTTGATTGATACGAACTACATAGTATTAAAGTACCTATTCAGATTTAGTCAGTGCATTCGATCATTGAAACAAAGACAGCGAACGACTGAACTAGAGAGAGATAGAGGCTCGGCTCGGTAACGCATTCCGGTAACGCATTCCATTTAACGGTCAGATTTTTTGCTGCGCGACCACCCTCGCTCCCCAACCCCTGGCGTAAGGAACTAAAGTTCCAATAAAGTTCCAATAATTGCTTAATAAGTGTCGGCGAAGAAAGCTATTTCAGTTTGGCTATCCGCGAAGAGTATAACTGAAAAATGCGGCGAAGAGTATAACTTTCAAAAAACGCAGCAAAAACTATTATTTCTAATCGTATACCTACCAGGGAAAAGTATAAAACACTTGATAATGCTTCGGCGAATAGAATTACCCTTTGAAGTGTGTCAGCGAATAAAGTAATTTCTATTCATGCGTCCACGAAAACAATTATTACTAAAAAGTATCCGGTGAACAAAATTGGTACTATTAGATAGGTGTCAGCGAAAATAATTACGTCCGCGAAGAGTACAACTCCTAATAATACGCGGCGATAAAAAGAATACATAGCTTGATAAGTGTCGGCGAAGAAAGCAATTTCAGTTTGGGCGTCCGCGAAGAGTATAACTCCTCATAATACACCGCGAAAAAAATTACTCCATAATGAATGACGACGAAGAAAGCTTGTTACTATTGATTTCTCGTTGCTTATTCAAAACCAAATTAATCCGGCTAGCTACAAAATTAATTAGTCGTGGTCGTGTGGTCGTGGTCGAAAAAAAGCAAAAATAATTATCAAGCGGTTTAACAAAAGCGAGTCTAAAATATAGGTACAATGGAAACTATCAAGAATTCCGTAACGACAGTACAAACATGAATTATAAAAATCACTTTAAACAGTCAAACGAACACAGTCATTTCAAATTATGAAACATACAACAAACCGGCTTCTTAGCCAACTAGGGTTAAGGGCTGCAACGCAATAGCCATCAGGCTAAAGAAGGTTGATCCGATGAAGACAGCCACCAGGCTAAAGAAGGCTACACCGACGAAGATGAGCCACCAGGCTACTAAGGGATGATCTGACGAAGATGGCCACCATGCTAACCAGGCTAAGGGGGGTTGATCCGACGGCTCACTCACACACACTTAACACTTCAATAAACTTATCTAAACGTATTCGCTAATTAGGTCCCCTCGCAAATTATGGAGAACTCAGCGAAAGTTTGTCAAGGCGAACCTCGACCCCTCTCGGTCTTCGCCCGAATCCCTCTCGTTCTCTCCCTTTTTCAAATTTTCCCCCAAAATGTCCACAATTCGCCTTCCACTCTAACTTTCATAGCCAATCAAAAATTATTTTCGCCCTCTCCGCACAAAAATCCCCACTCTTACGAAAAATCTCGCACGACGTACTTTTGAATGTTTTTCTAACTTACTTACTTACTGTGCATCAACTTACTTAAACTGTAATTGAAGGCAAACCGTAAAACGGAACTCTTTCAGATGTTTACCAACGATAGTCAATAAATTGAGCCCCCTACTGACAAAATTTCAACATTCTACGTTCTACATTCTAATCAAATAACAACATATTTTTTCCGCGCAATTCAAAAGAGGTGCTTAACTTAACCTAACACTTTGTTCTAAATTGGCTAATCCCTATTTTAATTCAACTTGTCTGAGTTGTTTTATAAAATTTTTAAATTAGCTTATGATTGATTTCTAAAGCAGAAAGTACGACGCGTGCAGTATGTACCTAATTATGCACATATAGATATCTAAGACAAGTAAGTAGTACATAATTTACATAATTTAGTACCAAAGTTGAGTAAGTAATAAATGTATAAATGTTTTACTCAAAATTCCAAAACGTACTTTCATAATTAAAATGAAGGTAGGTAATTTCAAGATTTTTCCACGATTACATCAAAAAGTACTTTTAAATTTCTAATTAGCTCCACCATTATGTCGCCAACCAAAACAGTCCAATTTAAATGTGACGTTGGATTCATTTTTTCCCTCCTTTAATATGTTAATTGCACTTTTTAATCGGAATCTCGTTATACCGCCAAAACGTCCGTTAAAAATATAATTCTTCCCATAAAACTCAGATTAATCTGGAAACCCTCCCTCTCAATTAGCCGTTTCGTTTCTCAGACACCACGCACCCAAATTAAATTAATTTAATACCCGTACCTACCCTCGCCCTTCTAAATTAAGGGCGGCAGCGAGGACTTCCTACCCTATCCTACCTACCTTATACCGTATACCTCTTCCCCATCACTCCAGCTTCTGGCGGTCCCAATTCCCAATCTGTTATCTGAGGGATCGAAAATCGAATTAAAGAAAAATAAAATCGTAATTATAGTCGCGTCGGGGGAGGCGGGAGGGGGGTAGGTAGGTAGGGTGGAGAGAAAAAAAAAGAAGATTAATGCGGCTTACATATGCGGGGTTGTTATTCCAAAACGACGCTCACAATGGGCGGCCCATAAATACGAGTTAATAGACTCCTCTCGGCAACAAAGCCCTAATAGAGATATTGTTAGAGGAAGAGAGTGACACCCGGTACAGGCTTGCGAGGGGTGCCCTTTTTTCCTTTTTCAAACGACACAAATTATGTCAACATCCGTATCGAAATAAAGTATTATGTGTAACGTTTATAAGAGTTGTACATGAGAAAGCCACCGATGGTCCCTCATAAAGATATCATTAGGACTGGCGTATTTACATAATTGTTGTATTAACGTTCCCGGGGTGGTCTCCGCTCCGTCACGATATTATACACAGTGAGTAATAACAATTTTTTTTTGTTCTTCTCGGGTAATAATCGAGTCCGTTTCGATGGCGCAAGAAGACCGGATTGTTATTATTAATGGGCGAGTCATCAATCAGGAGGAAGTGGGGAATTATTGCGATTGGAAGATTTCGTAAATTGGACGACGCGATAAGTAGTTGGGCGCCTGTATTGATTAAGCTTCGATTTCTACCAGTTCAGATTTAAACGTTTTATTCGTATAGAATCGTCGAATATTCGAAAGCATTTCCGTTTGTTTGGTTCTAGCGCCATTTTGTTGAATCGCTATGTTAAAGTAGGTAGCCATCTTAAAGATGTCATTTTAGAGTTGTCATTTGCACGCCATATCTTTTTCAAGTCAGTCTCTTTTCCCTCCAATTGGAAGCAATCATTTTAAAAAAAGGCGTTATGGAGAGGGTATTTTAGACCCTCCATTTTGGAGTCACCAATTCCAAAACGCCATTTTGGAATCACATCTTTTACACTGTAATATTGGGCCCCCCATTTTGGCAATGCCAATTTGGGACATGTCAGTTTAAAGAAGCCGTTAAGCAATTATAAGGGTTCCATCTTACAGTCGCCATTTTACATAAAGGCGTTATGGAGGGGGCATTAAGGTGCTTCGATGCGGTGTCACCATTTTGAAGTCACCAATTACAAAAGGCCATTTTAGAATCATATATTGTTACACCATAATATTGGGCCAGCCATTTTGGCAATGTCGATTTGGGACATGTCAATTTAAAGAAGCCGTTATGCCATTATGAGGGCTCCATCTTAGATACCTACGCCATATTATAAAAATAGCCCAATCGAATTAGGATTTCACCTTGCAAAAATTTTTGACAGCAATTTACCTTCGGAATTGTTTAGAGGGGGTCATTGGCAGTCTAAATTTAGGTTGCCGTTGCGTCATCCGCCATCTTGAATTTAAGGGTGAACTTTTGTTTATTAAATAACTCGTTTATTTTCAATTTTAAACGAAAACTAGTTATTACAAAAGTTGTTTGAAACTAAATTTCCTACAATTTTGGTTCCCATCATTTTCTTCTTAGGATCGATATTTTTCGATTTATACCCGAAAAAATTGAATTTTTGTTTATTGAACAACTCGTTTATTTTCAATTTTAAGCGTAAAATTATAATAGACAAAGTTGTCTAAAATAAAATTTCCTACAATTTTAGTTCCTATCATTTTTTTCCTAGGATCGATATTTTTCGATGTATACTCGAGAAAAGGAGGGGGTGAAATCTTATCATTGTCTTTTCACGTTTATTGTCAATTTTAGGCGAAAAATTGTGATAAACAAAGTTGTTTAAAATAAAATTTCCTACCATTTTGTTCCTTATCAATTTTACCGTAAAATCGATATTTTTCGATTTATACCTGAGAAGAGGTGGAGGTAAAATCTTACCATCGTATTGTCACATTTATTGTCAATTTTACGAGAAAAATTGTTATGACTAAAGTTCTTTGACATCAAATTTCCCACAATTTTGGTACTTATAAAATTTTTCGTAGGATCGAAAAAAAAAATATTAATACGAAAACATCAATAATAAACGCGAGAATACAATACTTATAGGTTCACCCTCAGCTCTTCTCAGGTATAAATCGAAAAATATCGATCCTACGGCAAAATTGATAAGGACCAAAATTGTAGGAAATTTTATTTTACACAACTTTATTCATCACAATTTTTCGCGTAAAATTGACACTAAACGTGAAAAGACAATGCTAAGATTTCATCCCCTCCTTTTCTCGGGTATACATCGAAAAATATCGATCGTAGGAAAAAAATGATAGGAACTAAAATTGTAGGAAATTTTATTTTAGACAACTTTGTTTATTTTAATTTTACGCTTAAAATTGAAAATAAACGAGTTGTTCAATAAACACAAATTCAATTTTTTCGGGTATAAATCGAAAAATATCGATCCTGGGAAGAAAATGATAGGAACCAAAATTGTAGGAAATTTAGTTTCAAACAACTTTTGTAATAACTAGTTTTCGTTTAAAATTGAAAATAAACGAGTTATTTAATAAACAAAAGTTCACCATTAAATTCAAGATGGCGGATGACGCAACGGGAACCTAAATTTAGACTGCCAGTGACCCCCACTAAACAATTCCGAAGGTAAATTGCTGTCAAAAAATTTTGCAATGCTTGCCCCTTTTTGGAACTAATTCATTTGGCTAAAAGACGTTATGGAGGAGGCATTTAAGTGTCTTCATTTGATGTCGCCATTTTGAAGTCACCAATTACAAAACGCCATTTTAGAATCATATTTCTCACACCGTAATATTGGGCCCGCCATTTTGACAATGCCAATTTGGGATGTTTTTTTCACAAGAATATCTTATAGAAATCTTGGTCATTTAAATAACCAAAAGAAATATTTATTAATAAGAGGAAATGTTAATATTTTGTCCGGCCATATGAGAAAGTCTTACAATGTTACACATCGCCATTTTTTGGAATAATATTATTTAAGCCTTCATTTTGGGTCTGCCATTTTGGAAATGACTATTCTGACATGTCATTTTAGAACAGCCATTTTAAGATTTCAATTTTGGAGTCATATTTTAGAGTTGTCAAACAAAATTGCCATTTCGGGCTCGCTTTTTCGTTCATGTCGATTTGGTTATGCCACTTCGAAGCCGTAAATTTAGGATCGCCATTTTGAATGTGCCATTTCAAAATTGTCATTTCAAAGATGGAGTCTCCATGTCTCCATTTTTAAAACGTCGTCATAAAGTCATGGTTTTAACGCCGCTATTTTTGCTCTACCATCTTGAAAACCACCATTAAAACATTATTTTAAAATGGCCATTTTGGAGTCGTCGTCTTAAAAGTCCCATTTTGCCGAAGCCAATTCAAAAAGTTTCCTTTAGAGAAATTTTTGAAATCATATTTTTTAATGTGTAATTTGAGCTCTGCTAATTCAAATATTTAGAGCAGCCAAATTAATGTCGCCATTTTAGAGGCGTCACATTTTTAAAGCGTAATTTTGGATTTGCTAGTTTGGCATAATGGCAATTCTGACATATCATTCCAGCCATTTTGGAGATCCCATTATTGAGTCGTTATCCCAAAATCGTCATTTTGGAGTCCAATTTTTACAGACTTCGGAGCCGTCTCAAAATTTTATAACTGCAATTTAGGGCTGTCATTTCAATGAAGTAGTTTTTGAGAAAACATTGTTAAGACGACGTTTTGGTGATATTGTGTAATTTTTGAGTCATATAAGATATCATCATTTTAGTGTCACTATTTCCAAAACGAGGTTTTGAAGTCATATTTTTCTAAAGGGTTTGCCATTTTGGCAATGCCAATTCAATCAGATTCTTCTGGCTCTGTAATTCAGATACGTTATGTTGGAGCAGCCAAGTTGAATTTCGATGACGCCAAATCCGGAACTGTCATTGTAAAGCTGCCATTATGTGGATGCCATTTCGGCAGTGTTACTTAAGAATCTCTATGAAGTCATTTTGATTTAATAAATGATTAGTACTGTAACGTTTTGACTACACGAAAAGCACTAAAATACACGAATTGTCTCAGTTAATTTATCTAAATCACTTACACTAACACTTACCTATCTACTAACACTTAATATGTTATGTCCAATGGGGATTCCAGAAGGATCGACGAGGCTTTGGTCCTTTCTCGAATATCCTGCGACTTCCGGAAAATCCATCAGTTCGCCAAATTTCCCTCGTTACGAAGTTCCCAGAAGCGACACTTTCCGACGGGTGCTTATCTTTATGGCGAGTCGTTTCGTTACAGTATTAATATACTTATGCTTAAAGTATGACTCTAATAGTAACTTAACAGTAAAGTAAATTTTAACTAAGAACTGTTTGGATTGGCGCTAAATTTGGATTGGCCCTCATTACAATTTAATTTCTTTTCAGTTAGTCACTTATTTTCTCTAACAGTTTGTCGGTAATTTCCTTCAGGATGCAAGAATTAACAAAGCAAGAAATTTCTTTGTCTTCGTCGTTTTTGCCGTTTGTTTTGTGTTTGGTTTTTTTTCACTTCAGCGTTCATAACAATAAATGCGACTTAATAACGTTTTATATTTACCTTTCCCCGATGGAAAATAATTACAATCGACGTGTCCGCGCGCTTTTGTTTGCGACAACTATTAATCTCCGATATTGCTTTCCGTCGAGTATTGTGGTATTTAATTATTTGGCAATGTTTGTGCGGTGAAAGTCGGGTCTTCTCGTGCCGGCGTTGGTAAGCACAATGGCCAATAATTGGTGAGGCAATTTTTAATAGGACATTACCGTTCTGTGATTAGTGTGAAATGTCATAAGAAGAAAGTTCCCATCCGGTGATGTCCTTAACGGTAGAAAAATTCCTGAGCCTCGCAATTCGTTCTTAAATTATAAATCGAATCAGTTAGTTCGCCGGGTAAAGGTAAAAGCATCGTTCACTTCAGGTTGTGTGGGTAACCTGCGATTAGTAACATAAAGATTCGGAATTCAGGAAATCAAGTGAATGTATTTACTTTTTTATCTAAACTTACTCATTACCAATTTCTTCAATTAATTATCATTAACCATGGTCAATTAATCAGGAGTAACAAATTCTTGTTACCGGTGAACTCTCCGCAAAAATATATTGGTACCAATTCCGTACGGAAAAATTTGGTATGGTATGTCCATTGCAACTTTTCTAAACAAATTTTCGATTACCACTCGTAATCAATTTCTTCTAATACCTTTCTTGGTTGTTTCAAATGTACAGAAAATCAGCGGCTTGGTTCCGAAGGGCTAAAACTGCTCTCGAGTCTCAAGGTAAAGTTAAAGATTTCAGTGTTTGAATCTATTTTCGAAATTTCAAAATACTAATCAAGAAAATCCAAAAAATCTGCTCATGCAAAAGAAGGCTCTTTTCGTAAAGAACGATGTTACGAATTCTGTCTATTTTCAAGCAAACCACCTTTTTGAGTCTTGGCACTTTAGTTCTAAAGTAGAATGTAATGTAAGTGTGATAACTGTCGGTTTCTATGAAACTTGGCGCGGAATTAAAAAATGTGTTGTGTGTTGTTTAATAAAAATATATTCTGATATAGTCGTTATTAAGAAAATGATGTGCTTGGTGCAGTCGTTGAGAGATTAAATTTAAGTTTATTGAAATGATGGAAAATTTGTGGTAATTTGAAAGAGCAATCATAATTTTATAAGAAAATGTTGTCTCAGAACATAAATTTTAATGCCTTATTTAGCGCTTAATTGTGGGTACTTAAATAAAGAGATTTTTCTAAAAAGTTGTAAAATAGTACAATATCTTATAATAACTGTAACAAATTTGAAAGAAATTGAGTTCACAACAAAAAAGTTATGAGAATAACATTACCTTAAATATGACTCTTCTAAAAATGATCTCTTGACAGTCTTATGTGACACTTTAATTTTTACATTAAAGGGAGAATTTTGGTTAGACTAAAATGCAGTAATACTATAGCGTATTATTGAAAGTTGTGACTAATTTTAAAAGTATGAGAATAGTAATAAGAAACATATTTTTAAAATGTATGAAATTGTAATTTTAGCACAGTGATACAATAGGGCATTGTCGATTGCATTGTCACATTTTAAAAATGTGGAAACAGTAAGAAAAGAGTTATTTGAAAATTTGGATCAAACAGTATATCATGAGCCTTTCGACTTTAACATAGTCATTAGGCGCTTTAACTTCGAAGGATTTACCTTAAATTTGTTGCAATAGTACAATATAGAGTTAGTGATAACTGATCCAAATTTAAAGAAAATTAATGTACTATCAAGAAAGTTATGCGAAACATAACTTTTACATTACATTTTTCACATTACATTATGTGACCCTGTAATTTTTAAAGAAAAGAAGTCTTTGGTTCAAATTTTAGTACAATGATGTAACAGGGAACTATTGATAGTTACGGCAAATTTGAAGAAAATAACCCCATGGCATGCCAGGCTGAAAGGTAGATTTATGGGTAGGATACCTATCGTGTCAAAAAAATGTATACGCGCTGTTAAAAAAATACATTTCTCAAAGATATGTTTTATGCAAAAGTCGTTCGCCTCTATAATTGCAATAAAAAACCTAAGTAACATTTTTCTCTCAACCGCGAAATATTTTTATTTTTTTGATTTTTTTTTTGAAAAAAATAAATTTTTTCTGTACATTTCTCGAAAAAATATTTTATACAAAAGTCGTTCGTCTCTATAAGATCAACAAAAAACCTAAGTAACATTTTTCTCTCAACCGCGAAATTAAAGTTTTTTGATTTTTTTTTTAAAGTAACAAGCCGCCATTTTGAAACCGCTGGACCTATTTAGCCCATTAACGAACTCTACCGAGATTTTCGGCCAACTGATTTTTGTACCAAATTTCGTTGTGATTCTTTAAAAAATGCGACCTGTAGTTTGCCGACAAATTTCGTTATATCCGATATACAGGGTGTTAGGGGTTTGACTGCCTTTTTTTTAATAGGTGATAGTATTCATCAAAACAAACAAAAAAAAACCTTATAACGGAGGTCCTAAAACCAACCGTTTTCGAGAAAAGTCGAGTTATTTTGTCAACCACAACTTGGCAACACCGACAAGAAAGGAAACGTAAACATGACGTTTTTGGTTTTGGCTCTCGGTAAACATGACGTGTACACAGCTGATCGTGCGAGGTTAACGTTTTTGCGAACTCTTCCTAAATGCCGTCTTTACGCTGTACGTAATAGTAAACGAAGTAATTGTAAGTGATTCCAATTGATTCAATTATGTAATTATTACACTTGCATGTATAAATGGTAAATCAATAGCGATCAGTAATTTAGGGCCACTAACAGCATTAGAAAAGGATCATGCTGCTGTTGATATGTTGTAATTCCTTGATTGTAATTCCTTTCCACTTCCGTAGCATAAACTAAGGTCTTCATGTGCCCCCATAAATAAAAATCCAGTGGATTTAACTCTGGTGTCCGGGCTGGCCGTCAAATTCAAAAATGCACACTGTCACTGTCACTAGTGTCACTGTCTGGCTCTCATTTCGCGACGCGTGCGATACCTTGGCGGTGTTGCCACACCACATCGTAGCCATTTTATCGAGGTCTATTGATTGGAAAAAAAATTATTCTTTAAAGAAAAGATTGTTTTGTTACAAATTAAACATAAATACATTAAAAGAATACATCTTATAGTCATTTCATGTATAAAATTATGTGACATTCTTTAATAACACTGAATTTTCACACCTTAATATTAGAAGTTTGCTAATTTTTTTTCTCGAAAACGGTTGGTTTTAGGACACCTGTTATATTTTTTTGTTTGTTTTGATGAATACTATCACGTATTAAAAAAAAGACAGTCAAATCCCTAACACCCTGTATATTGAGAAATGATTAAGTATGATCTCTAGAGACCAAAAACCAAAAAAAACTGAAAACAGCATTTTAATTCCTCTTTTTTCGACTTCGTTAACGAATGCAATACTAGATAAATCTACCAAAAGATTGCAGTAACACAAAAAGTTATTTGAAAAAAAAACTACACCAAACAGCGTATTTTCAGCCCTCCATCTTTCAAAAAAAATTTTCAAATCTTGAAGCCTTCAGTGGTAATGAAGTATATGGTGATTTAATATGCAACGGGACTAAATTTTAATGAGATTGGTGTACCACCAAAAAAGTTATTTGAAAAAACATTTTTGGGGCCTTCAGTGAAAATTACGGCATGTGAGCTTCTAATTTTCGATAAGAAAGAAGGAATGACCTTGTAATTTTAGTACAGTGACGTGGCATTATTGTGGCAAAGGGTGTAAAGGAATAGTAACAATAAAATTATTTGATAAAACTATTAAACACTACATTTTTTTTTTCGTTGTCAAATGGCGCTTTAGCCCTTAGAATTTACTTTAAATTTTGAAAAATAATGCACAATATACAAGTATCTAATTATGCTAAAAGATTAGTAGGTGACTTTAGTTAGAAATAGTGAATTTCAATCCTTCAAAGGTGATTAAATTACTTGTTTCACCAACAAATCAAATCTAGCTTAAAAATAGATAGATAATTTCTTTACTTCAAGTTGTAGTAAATCTTGAACGAATCGACTTTTACTTCATTCACAGTTTATGTAAGACACACCAGTTTAGTCATCGCAATGATAAGACAACCAACTCGAGTATGCGATCGATTGGCTCGCTGGAAAATCATTCATGACTTGTTAAATTGACCTTTAACTTGGATTACACTTTGGGTTAGGTAAAATAATACAAATTACAGTTTACAAGTTACATTTCGAGTCCCTCCAACTTTCGATATCCTCGTCGAATGTCACTTTCCAATTAGAATCACCTTCCGGGCTTCCCGTCCGCCTAAACGTCGAAATTGGTATTTCCTAAAGTGTCCCTCAATTCCCCACGGATTCGGTTTACAGATATATATAAATAACGCCCTGTGAAAGGAAGGGCCGATCTGGGCGTGAGCAAAGTGTGAGGTCTGAAGGGCCGCTCGTGTAATTACTCAGACACCTTTTGTCTGCGTCCAGCTGCCACCCATCACCGAAAATACAAAAAAAAGTTATCCTCTCTCTCTCTCTCTCTCTCGCTCTCGCTCTCTCTCACACGCATACCCACTAGTCTAACGTCAGAGTTACAGTGATACTCGCACGCATTACAAACCACTTGATGATGATATCCACACTCGCCGCACTTATGGTGAGAGTGAGGGAGAGGAGGAGGAGGAGGAGGAAAAGAGGGCCTATTTCGACACGTCTTTGTTGGTAATTGTGGGATTATTGACTGGCGGCGAGGCTTTTTGTGCGACGATAATAAGATTTGGGACGAGCAGTAAATAGAGAGAGAGAGGAAGAGAGGAGAGATGAGTTAATTTGTCGGGAAAAGCAGGAAACCGATTCACACACGCGGACCAGATTGAGATCCAATCTTTGAGGTTGACAATGATTGGGACGTTTAACAGGTAAAAGGGTGTTCCTTTGTGAATCGTTGGGTAATTCCGGTAACTTTTCCCATTCTTTTCCAATAATGATCAGACGTCCTTTCCCAAAAATGACCCATTTCCCGCATTTCGCGAGATCTTCTGGAATACCCTTCGAGTCTGCGCAGTAGCACTTCCCTCGCCTTGTTGCCTACTTACTCGATTTAAGTACAAACTAGTAAGACGTCTTGCAAAACAATAGTTACTTATGGTACTTGTGTGTTATGTTGAAAATAAGTCACGCGAGAAGATTTATACCACGAAGCCGTCAGGCCGAGTGGTATAAATTCTCAAGTACGGAACAATCCCAAAACACATATCTGAAACTAAATGTAATATGCGAGTACCCTATAAATGTCAGAATGACTTGACAGTGACTTTTTTACATTTTGGTTAAAGTAGGTTGTTTGTTTGGTTGCCAGGGGTGACTTTTAAATATAAATACTTTAAATATGAACGTGACTTATAATCCATAGCTCACTAGTGACACTATGTAACACTAGTGTGTTATTTGATAGTTTACTTGTCTAAAATGACATTAATACTAATGACAGTCATAACTGTCATGTGTTGGATAAACTTTATTAACGAACTCCATCCACCTCTCGACTCGATTAAATAAATTCCGCTCTAACTATACCTGATCAATTCCGAACGTAATCACCGATCTACCTACTCGTTAAACGTTTAATGTTTCCGCGTGCGTTTTGAATATTAATTAATTTCTGGTGTGAGTAGTGTAATTTAATTGTAATACATTAGACCACCTAATACGAATTCGAAACGTAACTTCCTTCGAATGGGCATGACTCGTTGGAAAGGCGTAGTACGAAAATTATAATATGTAATGTGAGGTAATGAGATTCAACGTGTGAGGCTATGGGCATGTTATTACTAAACGTCCGATGGTTATCGAGGAAATGTCACGGGTGAAACGATGGAAAAGTGATATTTTTGTGAAACGTATTTGTTGTGGAAGGTCGAGGCTTCGAAGTAGTAAAAGATTTTGTAACTTACTGAAATAGTGTTTCTACAACTTCGTTTATCTACTCATTTGAGAAATTTGAAAAACTTACCATCTATTTTGAAGTCTTTTTGTGAAAATGCTGCGGTTTCATTCGAAGATTTCTCAAAATTTCATTCACTCTCACACTCACCAAATAAAAGGTATAATCCTACGATTTGTATTTTAGTGACTTTGAAATTTTGAAATTTAAATGATTTTCGAGATACCCATGCTTCTACTTATCAATTTAGAAAAATACCTCAATGAAAAATGATGAAATTTACAAAATTTAGAAATGCATAGCTTTCAGGATTCTGGTCCAATAATATTGAGACTTTTATAGGATTGTAGAAAGTTTGGGCCTCGTTAAGGTATAGGTATACTGCGATTTTTTAGTGGTTTCTAAATTACTTAAAAAAATTGAGGAAGCGTTACGAATTTCAAAAGTGAAAATTATCTTGCAATGTTCAAATTGTATTTTATTCACAATTTTCCCTGATTTTTTGAAATTTTTGGGGTCTTTTGGCGAAATTTTGACCTAAATTCTTTACTGCATTTTAGAGTTTTCAGATGTCTTTAACTTTAGAGTGTAACTCTATTTGTACGATATATGAAATTGTAACTTTTTTCAAACACAGTATAAAAAATTATTACTTAAAAATCGTACAAGACACTTGTAACTTTTGTAACTCAAACTGGATGATCCAACAATGAACTTTAAAGTTCGAACATCCTTTACTTCGAACATTAGGTACATTAATTGTGCAATTTGGGTGGAGTTGAACTCTTTCATATTTGTTCAAAAATTCACTCGTTCAATTACCTACAGCCCTTTTTATGTATTTAATTGCCGATGATTTATTGTTATTGTTAAATGTATTTTAGTGGAATTTTGGACGATTCTTATATCTTCTTTAGGTACTTCGAAAAAAGAAAAATACCCAAAATGATATAGAATCCAAATTTTAAAATTTCATAATTGAACATTTTGTAATTTTTAGAGGATTGTAGAAATGTTTTTTTCTCTAAGAACGTAGTTCTGCAGATTCTCCAAAATTTCAAGGAAACTTACTTATCGAATCGATGTTTTTTATAGTGATTTTTTGAGACTTTTTGGACTTTTCGTGAAATTTGGAGATTTCTTTGAGCAAGTTTTTTTTTTTTAAAAAGTCGTCACTCAATAAGTATTCACTTGTCCCATTGTTTTGGAATTTGTACCATCGTCTATTAAATCTAGTAGCTTCGTACAAAACGTTGGTTCTAAAATTTTGAGTATGGTTTGAGCTGTTTCGAGATTTTCTGGTGATTTTTGAACATTTTTCGAAACGTTTTATGATTTTATAAAAAGGCCAATTTTATAAAATTTCAGTGTTTTAATGAAAAATCCATTATGTACTGGAAAAGTACTCAATTACACAAAAAATCGTGATGTGTTCATCAGAGTACTTTCTAATATATGTAGGGGTTAATTTAAGCAACAAACCCAGATACGACAAGTACCTATAAAGTACTCCTCACAGTAGATTTATCCAAAAACGTTACAAAACTTTCTTATATATTATATCTAATGTAGACTAGGTACTCAAAATTTTATAAAAATTCTTGGAGCAAATTTCGGGAAAAATTCAAAAAATTGAAGAATGATACAAAGTGCCTTTCACAGAAGATTTTGCAAAAAACGATAGAAAAGTTTATTTTACACTAATTCAATGGTAGGGTATATATTCTAAATTTAAAATAAATTCTTGTAGCAATTTTTGAGAAAAATTCAAAAACAGAAAAACCACAAGTATAAAGTGCTCTTCACAGAAGATTTAGCCGAAAACGTTACGAACCGTTTTATACGTATTTAATTGCACAATAAATTTTCAAAGTTTAAAAAAAACCTGGAGTGGATTTCGAAAAAAGTTGAAAAAACCGAAAATTGACAAGTATAAAGTGCCCTTTTACAGAAGATTTAGGCAAAATCGTTAGAAAACTTTTTTATACCTATTTAATAGTAGAATATATATTCAAAGTTTAAAAAAAAATCATGGAGTGGATTTCGAAAAAAATTGAAAAAACCGAAAATTGACAAGTACAAAGTGCCCTTCACAGAATATTTAGCCAAAATCGCTAGAAAACTTTTTTTATGCCTATTTAACCGTACAATAAAATATTTAAAGTTTCAAAAAAATTCTTTGGAGCGCATTTCGAGAAAAATTCAAAAACCGAAAAATGACAAGAGTAAACTACCCTTTTATCCTGACCGATTTTAATAAAATGCTTATTTTCACGTCCTGGTATGGTACAAAATCTAAATACAAAGTTTTAACCGTTTGTGGTGTTTGGTTTTTGAGAAAATCCTACCACAGACATACATACATACACACACACATACATACACACATACATACAGACGGTTTTCCAAAAACATGTTTTTTGGACTCAGGGGACCTCAAAATGTCCAGAAATGCTAATAACTTAATTTCGAAAAATCAACCCGATTTTCTCATAGGTATATGAGTACCTACCTCATATGAGAAAGTAATAAGTATCAATAGGTATTGTTGATATCGATACTATCAATTATCGATATTGACGACACGAGAATATCGACATGGTCTTTAGGTACAATAGCATGATGATACGATGCTTGTGTCGATAAGTGTCACAAGCATGTGGGTCGTTACGTATATGAAGTGAAATTTTAAAATATATCGATACTTGCATCATAAATAAGAGTATCGATATTATCGATGAAGTTGACATACTCGTACTACGTTGAATTTTGCGGTATTATAAAAGTATCGACACTTACATCGATTTTATCAAAAATAAACCACTCTCTAATATCCTCAAATTAATTAACTCAAAATCAATACAACTCTTGTAATTAAAAAAAAAAACAAATTTGACAATGTACTGTCAAAAATGGAAAGAAATAATGAAAAATATTTGGTCAGGCAAAGTGCAAGTATCGAAGTACATATTTCGATAGTGGCACAAGTGCCGATATTTCCGTAACAAACCAAAGGAGAAACGAGCATAAAATCCCATGGATTGAGGTGGGTCCCACGATCCAAAAATAAACCGTTTTCCCCCTTACGAGTCGCAGAACAAATTTTTCAAAGGCACCACGGACGAAGACCTAATGAGTTTAATGGAGAATTCCAGAAAGGAGACGGCACTACGGTCTTATATATAATTATAAGTACCGGGCGTAAACCAATACATGGTGTGTGTGTGTGTGAATATATATATATATATATATATAGCAATACCACGTATAGGTAACGTTAATGTGGTATGGAGTTTTATATATGTATACCGAGCGTCGCCTAATGATTTTTTACTTTGATCTTTACCGACGTTGCGGTCCACTTTTGAAAATCATCCTCGCTCAATTAGAAAACAGCCTCGGCGGAGAGGAGAGAGAGAAGGAACCTTTTGTTTTGCTAAACGAATTAACGAACGGAAGTGGAAGGAGGCAGTGGGAGAAAGAAGGAGGGAATGAGAGAATTGTAATTGTAATCACCGTCGCTTGTTTTAGCGTCAAACGCAGATTTCTACGTTTCCTGATCCTGCTATCACAGTAATTAGACAACGCTTTTATTACTCGATTAATATTAGAGAACGCATAGTTTTCCTATCAATTCTTCGGCGAGATGTCGAAACCAACTCAGCATTTTTCTCAGGCAAACTTCATAGTTCACCAAACTCGTTATAAATTTAATTTCCTTTCATACGTCAAGTTATTTACCGTCATTATTATTCATATATTATCGTTAATTATCTTTCGTCCGAACCCCAACGTAAAAGTTAATTTCGTACATTGGAATTTGTCAAGGACTTTACCGGCATCTTACTGATATTACTTTCTTACTTATTTATTGAATAGAAAAATAATAGAGATTAAATGCTTCCGACAATTTCTATTTTTTTTTTAAATTCTATTTTCTTGGTTTTACAGATCTACTCAATTAGTATTAGGTTTGAGCAGTAAAATTCGAAATTAACTCTTTTGATGATAGTATCGATAACACGGGCAAGATGCTGATTATTACAATCTTGGTCATGCAATAAAATAGTAAGTTAATAATATTTGGATGATTGAAAATGTTAAAAAAAACGAAAATAGCATTGGAATATCTTTGAAAAATTGAACATACGTATTACATTATTGCTTACAGAGAAAAATCTGAATATCACAAACTTTATCTTATTTTGTTTGTTTTAACTAGGTTAAAGAAATATTAAGAATTTTGAACAATTTTTGGGAAAGCAGTAAAGTTGAATTTTGATTTTTTTCAAATTATTATTTTTTTGAAATTTGATGGTAGTATTTATGGTAATATAGGCAAGGGGCTGATTATTACAAATTTTGTCCTATATACCTACAATAATTAATTACTAATAGGTATGTGGATAATTGGAAACTCTAAAAGGTATCTAAAAAATATTGTTTTTTTTTTTGAAAAAGTGTTTCTGGTCATCACAAACTTTGTCTCATTTTTCTGTTATATTTAATTGCTAAAATATTGAAAATGTTAAAAGGGTTTGAGGAATTTTCAGTTTTGGATAAGCCGCAACTTTTGAATTAATTATTTTGATGCTAGTATCGGTAACATGGGTAAGATGCTGATTATTACAAATTGTGTCTCATGACAATGAAATAGTTAATTAGCAATATATGGACAATCGAGGTTATTATAAATTTTTTAAAAAAAAACCTTAGAGTCTTTCTGATAAAGTATCAAAAATTGAATTTATTGGATTATTGCTTTCAGAGAATGGAAAAGGTTTCTGATTATCACAACCTTTGTCCTATAGTCATATAATAATTAATTGCTGGGATATGGATAATTGAAAATGATAAAAAGTTAGAATTTCGAATTTTTGATTTTTTTGAATTATCCATTTTAGTGCTGCTATCGATAACACAGGCAAGGAGTTGATTATTATAAATTTTGTCTCATAACCTTACACTAGTTAATTCCCAAAATAGGTGGATAATTGGAAATGTGAAAAGAGATTAAAAAACATCTAAATTTTTTCGAAAAAGCTGCAAAAATCGAATTTCTTGCATGATTGCATGTGTGATCCCAAAAAGCAAAAATCGATGGTCTCCGAATGAGACTCGACCATCATTTTTCGAAAATGTCACCAACTCAATTAGGCAAGTAAATTCATGTCTAAACGACCCCGCACATATTATATGGAAAAAGGTCTTCCGGTGAAATTTGCTAAAAATTTGGGAAATTGTTCGCTTTGTCCCCTTGATCAAAAGTCTCGATGTGGTCGAAGCTCAAAATGCCCATCTTTAGGCTCTACGGCAATTTTTAGTCGCCAAAACGGCAAAAATTCATTTTTTTAAATATCATGTTTAATGATGGGAAATTGTTCGTTTTGTCCTCCTGATCAAAAGTCTCAATGTGGTCGAAGCTCAAAATGCCCAGCTTTAGGCTTTAAATTCTTTTTTTTTAATATCACGTTTAATGCTTGTACAGTCCCTTAAGTTTTCATTAAATTGTATGCGTATATGCGTATGTGTGGTATGTAGGAATATGTCAATGTCCAATTACCTATATGTATTTGTGTGAGAGGTTTTTAATGCACAATTATACAAGATTTAATACACACCGTCTCAATAGTAGTTCATTGAAGGTTATTAAAACCACAAACTCTCATGCATTTTTTCAAAGGGTTCCCAATTTTTCAAAGATTTTCCCCAAAGCCTTAAACTTGATTTAAAAAAAAATTGAATTTTTGCCGCTTTTGGCTACTAAAATTTGCCGTAGAGCCTAAAGATAGGCATTTTGAGCTTCGACTCCATATTGAGATTTTGATCAGAGGGACAAAACGAACAATTTCCCAAATTTTTAGCAAATTTCACCGGAAGACCTTTTTCCATATAATATGCGTGCGGGGTCCTTTAGTGCGCTGATTAGATACAATTATGGCATCGAAAATCGGCACGTTTCAAGGTAAATATGAGTATTAGATACTGTGGGGGATAAAAATTACCCTAACTTACCCTAAGCGTAAACTGTTTAGGTGTTTCGACTAAAAATTATGGAGAAAATGAAGGTTTTGACATAAGAAACTATTACTCGGGTTCTTTTCGATATTGACAATTGTTGAAAAAATTTATGGTTTCCAAAAATGTATCACATAAACTTCAAAGTAGACTGTATGATCCGAATGAGCAAAAATCAAACACGACCATCATTTTCGGAAAATCTCATCAACTCAAATAGTCCAAATCACTTTCGAGGCGAATTCTATCTCCACGTGAGAAACGAGACGGAGAGAGAGAGAGAGAAAGAGAGAGCAGTCGATCGGCTAACGTGACATCTACATCGAATGGGATTAGGGTTATTGATTACGGTAGTCCTTTAGCGGTGGAGGCAATCTGTTAGAATTAAATGATATTGCCCGAGGCGTCGCTCTCCTCCTCTGAATGCCAATTTAACATGCTCTCTCCATCTCGCTCGCTCGCTCGCCGAGACGTATCACCTCTATAACGTATATACAGGTATATATACCTAGGTAGGTACTAATTGCGAATTTTTCATCGGTGTCCCGTGAAATTGCGAATAAAAGGATCCGTACTGGTATATCACCTGCTTTGATTAATATACCTCCGTGGAGGAAGAAGCAGAGAGATGGAGAGAGAATAATTTGGTTAGGTACGTTGTAAACTGTCAAAGTCGGGATAGTTAGGGGAAATCGAATTAGGGCCTACGAAAATGAGAAATATGTGAAAGTGTAAGAAAAACTGTAGCTATTTACGAAGCTTGTGTTTAGAAAGCACCAACACTATTGGACTAAAAAATGGCACAATCACTATCTGTCTTAATGTCAGATGTCAATTTTAGAACATCTTTTGAACGGTTTTCTGATTTTCTAAACAGGCCAATTTCATGATTACTTTGTAATTGTAAGGTACTAATTAAACATTTCGTATTTCATAAAACATGAAATCTGAGAACACTCGCCCTTCAATTTATAATATACGTGATTTGTTGAGATTTTTTGAGAAAAATGAGATGATTTGGTGTTGTTTTGCATAGACTTGAAACATTTTGTAACCTAAGGGTACGAACATACCGAAGATGTCGCGGTCGATGTCGCGGTCGATGTCGAAACAAACCTTTATTTTCTTATGAAAGCGTACATACCAAAGATGTTTCACCCATTCACCCTCGCCGCCTATCATGGCGGTTTACAGCGCGGTCGATGCCAGATCAAAATAGTTTGTTTTACATCGCGATCGAGCTGTTGATCGCGATGTAACTCGCACGTTCATTGGTGCTCTTCAAACCACGTGACATTTAGCTGGAGGGAGATACGGAAGGCAATTTTATTTACTGAAGACGGGCGAATTTCCTTATTCCTTCTCATTGCGACGTATTGTTACTACTAGTTTTTCTTCGCCAAGAATAGGGTTTGTATGGTAGTTGTTATAAATATGTGCAAAGTTCAATTCTTTTTTTTTACATTGTCATAGATATACTGGAACGTATCAAGAGTCATTCTTATGTACGCAAAAAATTTATCTGGATGGTTTTTTAACTAATTGAAGAGATGGTGATATTCACCTAAATATTGTCTTTTCTGGTTTATGGAATGAACATTAAATTGGCGATTTGATGAATTACAGAGAATCCACCACTTTGCACTTGAAGACATGTCATAATCACTGTCACTACTATCGCTGTTGTACATTATTTCAGTACTTTTTAATAAATAGACAAATCAATAAACAACGTTCCCGTCGTTCCCCGAGTAGACTGCAAGGAACACTTAAAGGAAAAGCATCTTCGGTATGTTCGCCCTCACATCGACATCGACCGCGACGTCGACCGCGACATCGACCGCGACATCGACCGCGACATCGAGGTATCTTCGGTATGTTCGTACCCTAAGCTTTCAAATATCCCTCACTTTAAATTATAACGTAAATTTTGCAATACACTCTTTCACATCTGTTCAAAAATTTATTTTGGAGCTCGTTCAATTACAGTCCATTTTATGGCATTAACGATGATTAAATATTATTGCTAAATGTATTTTAGTGGATGTTAAAAATTCTGAATATTGGGCGATTCTTTCATCTTCTTTGTTTCGAAGAGAGAAAAGTACCCATAATGATGAATAGAAATTTTAAAATTTCACAATTGAACATTTGGTAATTTTTATGGGGTTGTAGAAATTTTTTGTCTCTAAGAACGTATTCCTGTAATTTTCCAAAATTTAATGGAAACTAACTGCGACGATCCAGTGAATTTCCACTTCATATTACTGATTAAAAAAAAAAAACAAGTGAAGATCAATAAACATTTGACGTGAAATTTTGAAATTGTTATCGAATCGAAGACGTCTTTTGTATTAATTTTTTGAGACTTTGTACTTTTCGAAAAGTTTTGAAATTTCTGTGAGAAAATTAATTTTGTGCCAACTAATTTCGAAAATTCGTCCTTCAGTAAGTACTCACTTGTCTCATTGTTTTGAAATGTGTACCATCGTGTATGACATCTACAAAAGATGCTTTCTACAAAGCGTGTCATAAGATTTTTAGGTTTTTAAAATTCTGGTTATAGATTAAGATATTTCGAGATTTTCTGGTAAGAATATGCAATTTTAGAACATTTTTCGGAACGTTTTTTGATTTTATAAACGAGCCAATTTCATGAAATTTCTACTAATTGTACTAATTAGACATTTCGTATTTTACAAAGTATGAAATCTGAGAGCACTCGCTCTTAAATTTGAAATATACGTGGTTTTTTGAGATTTCTGATAAACTTTGAGATCATTTGAGATTTTTTGAGAAAAATATGATGATTTTGTTGTTTTGCATAGACTTGAAACATTTTGCAACCCAATAAGAATTCCAAGTTTTCAAATATCCTTTACCTTAAAGTATAACTTTATTTGTGCAATATTTGGACTTTTACTCTTTCACATTTCAAAAATTCATTTTTAAACTTGTTTAACTACAGTCCTTTTTATTGAATTAAAGAAAAAAGTCGTACCAAAAAAAATGATGAAGAATCCAAATTTTTAAGTTTTATAATTGGACATTTTGTATTTTTTATGGGGTTGTAAAATTTAGTTTTATTTAAGAACGTATCCATGCAATTTTTAGAGATTTCAAAGAAACTAACTGCGACGATCCAGTTAATTTCCACTTCGTATTACTGATTAAAAAAAAAATAAAGATCAATAAACATTTGATGTGAAATTTTAAACCAATCGAAGACGTCTTCTATATAGTAATTTACTGAGACATTTTTTACTTTTAGAAAATTTTTGCGATTCCTGTGAGAAAGTTAATTTTTGCCAAATAATTTCAAAAATTCGTCAATTAATAAGCACTCATTTGTTTCATTTTTTTTGAAATTTGTACCATCTTGTATGAAATCTAGTAGCTTCCTACAAAACGTGTTATGAGATTTTTTGATTTTTAAAATTATGCTGCTTGAGATATTTCGAGATGTTCTGGGTGGGAACATGCAGTTTTAGAAAATTTTTCGAAACGTTATCTGATTTTCTAAAAAGGCCAATTTCATGAAATTTCTACTAATTCTACTAAGTAGACATTTCTAATTTAACAAAATATGAAATCTCGGGGCACTTTTGTTTGTTGAGATTTTTGATTAACTTGGAGATCATATCAGATTTTTTGAGAAAAATGTAATGATTTTGTTGTTTTGTATAGACTTGAAACATTTTGCAACCCAATAAGAATCCCAAGTTACCTTAAAGTATAACTTTATTTCTGCAATATTTGGACTTTAACTCTTTCACATTTGTTCAAAAAATCATTTTTAATCCTGTTTAATTACAGTCCTTTTTATTGAATTAACGATGATTCAATGTTGTTATGTTACTAAATGTATTTTAGTAGAAACTAAAAATTCTGAATTCTGAACGATTTTTTTCAATTTTTGTTTCAAAAAAAAGTCGTACCTAAAATGATGAAGAATCCAAATTTTTAAATTTCGTAATTGGACAATTTGTAATTTATATGGGGTTGTAAAATTTAGTTCTATTTAAGAACGTATCCATGCAATTTTTAGAAATTTCAAAGAAACTAACTGCGACGATCCAGTTAATTACCACTTCGTATTACTGATTAAAAAAAAAATAAAGATCAATAAACATTTGATGTGAAATTTTGAAATTGTTAACGAATCGAAGACGTCTTTTGTAGTAATTTTTTGAGACTTTGTACTTTCCGAAACGTTTTGAGATTTCTGTGAGAAAATTAATTTTGTGCCAACTAATTTCGAAAATTCGTCACTCAGTAAGTACTCACTTGTCTCATTGTTTTGAAATGTGTACTGTCGTGTGTGAAATCTACAAAACGTGCTTTCTACAAATCGTGTCCTAAGATTTTTAGATTTTTAAAATTCTTGTTATAGATTGAGGTATTTCGAGATTTTCTGGTGAGAATATACAATTTTAGAACATTTTTCAAAACGTTTTCTGATTTTCAGAAAAGGCCAATTTCATGGAATTTCTACTAATTAGAAATTTTTCGTATCTTACAAAATATGAAATGTCAGAGCATTCGCCCTTAAATTTAAAACGTACGTGATTTATTGAGTTTGTTGATAATGTTCACATTTAAGACATTTTGAGAAAAATGTTTAACAAACAATAAATGTTTCTTATTTTACCGATGCTTAGACCTTCACGATATCGAGACAAACTCGATATCGGATCGGTATCGCACGAGACCGAGACCTATACCGAGACCGATATCGAGACCAGAGTGTTAAAAATTTCCCGAGGCCGATATCGAGACACAATTGACCGAGAGTCTCGCCGAGACAATATTAAATTTTGAAAATTCTCGGTCTCGTTATAATTTATTATTTTTCCATATATTAACCAAATTTACACATATTATTATATGCGGGTGGTAGGTATACCTACGTTTCATTCATAATGCCTCAGGTAAGCAGGTCAAAACTACCTTCTTTAATACCTTAGTTAGATTTAGACAAGATAACGATGAATACGCTTTAAGCTGTGTATAACAACCGCCATGATGGTGTTAAATAAGTTATCAGGTTATATTTAAGAATGGTTTAAGAAAGGGTGTCCATGGAAAGCAGTTCTTTCCTTATTATATGTTCCCATTTCGAATTCTTAACAAAAACACAAATGGACATTATCTTATGACGATCTTAATTCGAGACCGAGACTGAGACGATAGTTATCCTTTGTCTCGTCTCGGCGATACCGAGACGAGAGTGGAAAAATGTTATTTCAACGAGACCGAGACGATACCACCGGCAGGTCTCGGTATCGTCTCGGTATCGTGAAGGCCTACCGATGCTATTCATAATGAACATTCTTTGATCATTGTCACGTTACGATCGATCGAGATCGCCACACGTACGATTACTTAAATTTGTATCTTTTAATGCGGAACTATCGCGTTCCGCGTCGCATCGCATATCGACGGCTTACGATTACGTATCGTATAAATTTAATGAGCCCAGGCGGTAATCGTATTGGGCGGAGAGGAATCGATAACCGTGAAGGCTTCCGTTCGAAATTCGTGAAGAAACGACGACCAAGAGGCCCGGTAATTTAAAAGAATGGAATATTCGTTATTATACGTTTCTGAATTTCCATTTTTCAGCGTTGATATCATTTTCGAAATCCGATGCGTATGTAGATTTTCCCGCGGTCGCTGAAAAAATAATACGATCGACACGACGTTGTTGATTTTCCTCCCCCCATCAGCGTTAAACCGAGGGTGGAATTAACAACCCCTCTTCGCATGGGAGTCGTAATGGCGCTCCCCATTTATATACACACACACATATGTATAGAATTGTCATTGGACAATAAAGTCGAGAATTACGGGTCTCTCCTTCTATATTATACTTACCAATAATAACATATCCGTCTCTTTATGAATTGAACGTTTAATGTGAGGTTTCTGTTTTTTTTTTTTTTTTTCGTTTGTTACTAATACACAATAATGATGTTAAACAGACAAATAGATCACTTTTTCAGACAACGCACAAATGGTAATGATAGAAGCTACCCTTTCTGTGCTATCAATTTGGTGGCGTTATCTGATGCACGTCGTGTACATACACGTACCTACGCGTATTTGTGGTAATTGCTGCGGGTTATCCCATGAGATTCGTAATCGTGTTTACACGAATTCCGTTGTTACTTACAGTTATCACAGAATTTTTCTACTAGAAATTGGCCATACATTTAACGGCTCCGTCAACCAGAATCTGGCCAGAAAATGTGTCGAATTTAGGTGTTGTTCACCAAACTCAAAGTTAATTTTCATGTTGGAATTGAGTTATATTTCAGTTAATTAGGTGAGGTGTTAACTGTTATGTTAAGTAGTGTTAGACTACTTGACAGGTCGCACAAGAATATGGGCTCGTGATATTACATACCCAATGTTACCAAATAGGTTATATAATCTACTTACTGGTAGTAAATTGGTGAAATATGCACGTCACCACATTTCACTTGTTAGGTCCTATTTTCGCTATATTAACTTAATTTGGTAGGTATCACCAACGCTAATTAATAGGTGACGTAGGTCAAAGATTTTTGGTAAACTGGGAAGGTGAATATTTACTAAAAAAAGCATAGCTAAGGCACGATTTCGACGTGAGACGTCGGCTACCTTATGGTAGACATTCATCGAATTTATTAATTTTTTTCTTAGATTTCGTGAAGAATGGCATCACTTTGGTCGAATTACCGCTAAAAATTAATAATTTTCTTCCAAATATAATTGGTGAAATAACCTATTTGACCAAAATTTATAATAATTGATTAGCTGGGAATTGGTCTAAAATTTAACAAATAAAAGTCCATTGCATGTAGGTATGCATAAGACGTGTTAGGTAATATTGTCACGTCCAAAGGGACAAATCTCCCTGTGGGTCCGCTAGGGGGTAATTTAACAAATCATATTAACTCAAGTTTTGTGAATATCCAATACCTACCCAAAATTACTACACCCTACACCTACTATACTACACAAAATCACTAGAGAGCGACTTTGTGCAAAGTACTACATCTGCTTAATTTCTCACATATCTTTAAAGATAGCCTCTATGTAGACGAATTACATCCATTCAAGAAGTTAATTATTGCTAATTACTAATGCATAAGTTGTAGATTATTGCGTCTGAAGATTAAAGGTAAAATAGGTGATTCTGTATTCCAAAAATTAGAAAAACCATTAATGGAAATGGGGGTTGTTTAAAAGTAAAGACATTTATTGAAGTTTTAAATAAAGGTAAACGATTTCAACCTTAATTTCCTTTTATAATGTATAGGAAAGTGACAAATGCACCACCGATATCTGCCCAGACAGCACAAAGACGTCTTTAAGACGTCTGATAGCCATCACCATTAGGCATGTGCGACATCTCAAAGATATCCTGTGACGTCCGAAGAACGTCTTTAAAATGTTCAATTTATGTCTATTTTACGTTATTTGTCACAAAACGGTACGTCTCAAACATGCCTTCAAGGCATTAAAAAGACAACTTTACGACGTCCATTTTTCGTCTTTAAGACGTCATAAGGACGCCTTCTTCACGTCTCTAAGACGTCGTAAAGATCTCCCCTAATTTCTGAGTGACGTCTTTAAAATGTCCTTTTTATGTCTATTTCGCGTTATTTGTTAAAGATGCCTTCAAGGCATTAAAAAGACAACTTTACGACTTCCATTTTTCGTCTTTAAGACGTCATAAGGACTCCTTCCTCAAGTCTGTAAGACGTCTTAAAGAGCTCCCCTAATTTTTTAGGAACGTCTTTAAAATATCCTTTTTGTGTCTATTTCACGTTATTTGTTAAAGATGCCTTCAAGGCATTAAAAAGACAACTTTACGACTTCCATTTTTCGTCTTTAAGACGTCATAAGGACGCCTTCCTCAAGTCTGTAAGACGTCTTAAAGATCTCCCCTAATTTCTTAGGAACGTCTTTAAAATGTCCTTTTTGTGTCTATTTCACGTTATTTGTTAAAGATGCCTTCAAGGCATTAAAAAGACAACTTTACGACGTCCATTTTTCGTCTTTAAGACGTCATAAGGACGCCTTCTTCACGTCTCTAAGACGTCGTAAAGATCTCCCCTAATTTCTGAGTGACGTCTTTAAAATGTTCATATTATGTCTATTTCACGTTATTTATCACAAAACGGTACGTCTCAAAGATGCCTTCAAGGCATTAAAAAGACAAATTTACGACGTCCATTTTTCGTCTTCAAGACGTCATAAGGACGCCTTCTTCACGTCTCTAAGACGTCGTAAAGATCTCCCCTAATTTCTGAGTGACGTCTTTAAAATGTTCATATTATGTCTATTTCACGTTATTTATCACAAAACGGTACGTCTCAAAGATGCCTTCAAGGCATTAAAAAGACAACTTTACGACGTCCATTTTTCGTCTTTAAGACGTCATAAGGACGCCTTCTTCACGTCTCTAAGACGTCGTAAAGATCTCCCCTAATTTCTGAGTGACGTCTTTAAAATGTTCATATTATGTCTATTTCACGTTATTTATCACAAAACGGTACGTCTCAAAGATGCCTTCAAGGCATTAAAAAGACAAATTTACGACGTCCATTTTTCGTCTTCAAGACGTCATAAGGACGCCTTCTTCACGTCTCTAAGACGTCGTAAAGATCTCCCCTAATTTCTGAGTGACGTCTTTAAAATGTTCATATTATGTCTATTTCACGTTATTTATCACAAAACGGTACGTCTCAAAGATGCCTTCAAGGCATTAAAAAGACAACTTTACGACGTCCATTTTTCGTCTTTAAGACGTCATAAGGACGCCTTCTTCACGTCTCTAAGACGTCGTAAAGATCTCCCCTAATTTCTGAGTGACGTCTTTAAAATGTTCATATTATGTCTATTTCACGTTATTTATCACAAAACGGTACGTCTCAAAGATGCCTTCAAGGCATTAAAAAGACAAATTTACGACGTCCATTTTTCGTCTTCAAGACGTCATAAGGACGCCTTCTTCACGTCTCTAAGACGTCGTAAAGATCTCCCCTAATTTCTGAGTGACGTCTTTAAAATGTTCATATTATGTCTATTTCACGTTATTTATCACAAAACGGTACGTCTCAAAGATGCCTTCAAGGCATTAAAAAGACAACTTTACGACGTCCATTTTTCGTCTTTAAGACGTCATAAGGACGCCTTCTTCACGTCTCTAAGACGTCGTAAAGATCTCCCCTAATTTCTGAGTGACGTCTTTAAAATGTTCATATTATGTCTATTTCACGTTATTTATCACAAAACGGTACGTCTCAAAGATGCCTTCAAGGCATTAAAAAGACAAATTTACGACGTCCATTTTTCGTCTTCAAGACGTCATAAGGACGCCTTCCTCAAGTCTGCAAGACGTCTTAAAGATCTCCCCTAATTTCTTAAGAACATCTTTAAAATGGTCATTTCATGTCTATTTCACGTTATTTGTCACAAAACGGTACGTCTCATAGATGCCTTCAAGGCATTAAAAAGACAATTTTACTACGTCCATTTTTCGTCTTTAAGACGTCATAAGGACGCCTTCTTTACGTCTCTAAGACGTCGTAAAGATCTCCCCTAATTTCTGAGTGACGTCTTTAAAATGTTCATATTATGTCTATTTCACGTTATTTATCACAAAACGGTAGGTACGTCTGAAAGATGCCTTCAAGGCATTAAAAAGACAACTTTACGACGTCCATTTTTCGTCTTAAAGACGTCATAAGGACGCCTTCTTCACGTCTCTAAGACGTCGTAAAGATCTCCCCTAATTTCTGAGTGACGTCTTTAAAATGTTCATTTTATGTCCATTTCATGTTGTTTGTCACAAAACGGTACGTCTCAAAGATGCCTGCAAGGCATTAAAAAGACAACTTTACGACGTTCATTTTTCGTCTTTAAGACGTCATAAGGACGCCTTTCTCAAATCTGTAAGACGTCTTAAAGATCTCCCCTAGTTTCTTAGGGACGTCTTTAAAATGTTCATTTTATGTCTATTTCACGTTATTTGTCACAAAACGGTACGTCCCATAGATGCTTTCAAGGCATTAAAAATACAACTTTACTACGTCCATTTTTCGTCTTCAAGACGTCATAAGGACGCCTTCCTCAAGTCTGTAAGACGTCTTAAAAATCTCCCCTAGTTTCTTAGGGACGTCTTTAAAATATTCATTTTGTATCCATTTCATGGGATTTGTTACAAAACGGTACGTTTCAAAGATGCCTTCAGGCATTTAAAAGACAACTTTACGACGTCCATTTTTCGTCTTTAAGACGTCATAAGGACGCCTTCTTCACGTCTCTAAGACGTCGTAAAGATCTCCCCTAATTTCTGAGTGACGTCTTTAAAATGTTCATATTATGTCTATTTCACGTTATTTATCACAAAACGGTACGTCTCAAAGATGCCTTCAAGGCATTAAAAAGACAAATTTACGACGTCCATTTTTCGTCTTCAAGACGTCATAAGGACGCCTTCTTCACGTCTCTAAGACGTCGTAAAGATCTCCCCTAATTTCTGAGTGACGTCTTTAAAATGTTCATATTATGTCTATTTCACGTTATTTATCACAAAACGGTACGTCTCAAAGATGCCTTCAAGGCATTAAAAAGACAACTTTACGACGTCCATTTTTCGTCTTTAAGACGTCATAAGGACGCCTTCTTCACGTCTCTAAGACGTCGTAAAGATCTCCCCTAATTTCTGAGTGACGTCTTTAAAATGTTCATATTATGTCTATTTCACGTTATTTATCACAAAACGGTACGTCTCAAAGATGCCTTCAAGGCATTAAAAAGACAAATTTACGACGTCCATTTTTCGTCTTCAAGACGTCATAAGGACGCCTTCCTCAAGTCTGCAAGACGTCTTAAAGATCTCCCCTAATTTCTTAAGAACATCTTTAAAATGGTCATTTCATGTCTATTTCACGTTATTTGTCACAAAACGGTACGTCTCATAGATCCCTTCAAGGCATTAAAAAGACAATTTTACTACGTCCATTTTTCGTCTTTAAGACGTCATAAGGACGCCTTCTTTACGTCTCTAAGACGTCGTAAAGATCTCCCCTAATTTCTGAGTGACGTCTTTAAAATGTTCATATTATGTCTATTTCACGTTATTTATCACAAAACGGTAGGTACGTCTGAAAGATGCCTTCAAGGCATTAAAAAGACAACTTTACGACGTCCATTTTTCGTCTTAAAGACGTCATAAGGACGCCTTCTTCACGTCTCTAAGACGTCGTAAAGATCTCCCCTAATTTCTGAGTGACGTCTTTAAAATGTTCATTTTATGTCCATTTCATGTTGTTTGTCACAAAACGGTACGTCTCAAAGATGCCTGCAAGGCATTAAAAAGACAACTTTACGACGTTCATTTTTCGTCTTTAAGACGTCATAAGGACGCCTTTCTCAAATCTGTAAGACGTCTTAAAGATCTCCCCTAGTTTCTTAGGGACGTCTTTAAAATGTTCATTTTATGTCTATTTCACGTTATTTGTCACAAAACGGTACGTCCCATAGATGCTTTCAAGGCATTAAAAATACAACTTTACTACGTCCATTTTTCGTCTTCAAGACGTCATAAGGACGCCTTCCTCAAGTCTGTAAGACGTCTTAAAAATCTCCCCTAGTTTCTTAGGGACGTCTTTAAAATATTCATTTTGTATCCATTTCATGGGATTTGTTACAAAACGGTACGTTTCAAAGATGCCTTCAGGCATTTAAAAGACAACTTTACGACGTCCATTTTTCGTCTTTAAGACGTCATAAGGACGCCTTCTTCACGTCTCTAAGACGTCGTAAAGATCTCCCCTAATTTCTGAGTGACGTCTTTAAAATGTTCATATTATGTCTATTTCACGTTATTTATCACAAAACGGTACGTCTCAAAGATGCCTTCAAGGCATTAAAAAGACAAATTTACGACGTCCATTTTTCGTCTTCAAGACGTCATAAGGACGCCTTCTTCACGTCTCTAAGACGTCGTAAAGATCTCCCCTAATTTCTGAGTGACGTCTTTAAAATGTTCATATTATGTCTATTTCACGTTATTTATCACAAAACGGTACGTCTCAAAGATGCCTTCAAGGCATTAAAAAGACAACTTTACGACGTCCATTTTTCGTCTTTAAGACGTCATAAGGACGCCTTCTTCACGTCTCTAAGACGTCGTAAAGATCTCCCCTAATTTCTGAGTGACGTCTTTAAAATGTTCATATTATGTCTATTTCACGTTATTTATCACAAAACGGTACGTCTCAAAGATGCCTTCAAGGCATTAAAAAGACAAATTTACGACGTCCATTTTTCGTCTTCAAGACGTCATAAGGACGCCTTCCTCAAGTCTGCAAGACGTCTTAAAGATCTCCCCTAATTTCTTAAGAACATCTTTAAAATGGTCATTTCATGTCTATTTCACGTTATTTGTCACAAAACGGTACGTCTCATAGATGCCTTCAAGGCATTAAAAAGACAATTTTACTACGTCCATTTTTCGTCTTTAAGACGTCATAAGGACGCCTTCTTTACGTCTCTAAGACGTCGTAAAGATCTCCCCTAATTTCTGAGTGACGTCTTTAAAATGTTCATATTATGTCTATTTCACGTTATTTATCACAAAACGGTAGGTACGTCTGAAAGATGCCTTCAAGGCATTAAAAAGACAACTTTACGACGTCCATTTTTCGTCTTAAAGACGTCATAAGGACGCCTTCTTCACGTCTCTAAGACGTCGTAAAGATCTCCCCTAATTTCTGAGTGACGTCTTTAAAATGTTCATTTTATGTCCATTTCATGTTGTTTGTCACAAAACGGTACGTCTCAAAGATGCCTGCAAGGCATTAAAAAGACAACTTTACGACGTTCATTTTTCGTCTTTAAGACGTCATAAGGACGCCTTTCTCAAATCTGTAAGACGTCTTAAAGATCTCCCCTAGTTTCTTAGGGACGTCTTTAAAATGTTCATTTTATGTCTATTTCACGTTATTTGTCACAAAACGGTACGTCCCATAGATGCTTTCAAGGCATTAAAAATACAACTTTACTACGTCCATTTTTCGTCTTCAAGACGTCATAAGGACGCCTTCCTCAAGTCTGTAAGACGTCTTAAAAATCTCCCCTAGTTTCTTAGGGACGTCTTTAAAATATTCATTTTGTATCCATTTCATGGGATTTGTTACAAAACGGTACGTTTCAAAGATGCCTTCAGGCATTTAAAAGACAACTTTACGACGTCCATTTTTCGTCTTTAAGACGTCATAAGGACGCCTTCTTCACGTCTCTAAGACGTCGTAAAGATCTCCCCTAATTTCTGAGTGACGTCTTTAAAATGTTCATTTTATGTCCATTTCATGTTGTTTGTCACAAAACGGTACGTCTCAAAGATGCCTTCAAGGCATTAAAAAGACAACTTTACGACGTTCATTTTTCGTCTTCAAGACGTCATAAGGACGCCTTCCTCAAGTCTGTAAGACGTCTTAAAGATCTTCCCTAATTTCTTAGCAACGTCTTTAAAATGGTCATTTCATGTCTATTTTACGTTATTTGTCAGAAAACGGTACGTCTCAAAGATGCCTCCAAGGCATTAAAAAGACAAATTTACGACGTCCATTATTTCATTTTATGTCTATTTCACGTTATTTGTCACAAAACGGTACGTCTCAAAGATGCCTTCAAGGCATTAAAAAGAGGTCCGCAAATCCGTAGTGATGTCCACAAGATGTCTGTTTTAAGACTTGTCTTTATACAAAACTACGCCTTTAAGACGTCTCCAATACGTCTTTAAGACGTGTTTAATACGTCTTTAAGACCTCTGGTTTACACCTTTAAGTCGTCCAATCAATATCTTAAAAACGTCCGATCTACGTCTTTTTATGGTAATAAGGTACAAAAGGTAAATTTCTGGCGAAAATTTAAAAAAAGACCAATTTTTAAACTAACAAGTGTTTATTGAAACTAAAATTGAACAACACAAATCACACTTAGGCTAGAGTTTAAAAGTTCGATTTAAACTATAAGTATGAGTTTAAATGGATGTTGAATGTTTTACCATTTCTCAACATACGTATTTTGATAGTAGGTAAAATGTTCTTCTACATAAGTTTTTGGAACATTTAATAATAAATTGTTTTTAAAAAGATGTAGTAATAAGTGTTTTGCACTAAAGAATAACAGATTAAATTCTCTCCAAAATATTTTAATTTAGTTAGTAAGTAATATATTTAAATTTGAAGTGTACTAATTTTTTGTAAAATTGTAGTGGGAATGGAAACACTTTTTTGTAATAGAATAGTAGTATAGTAAGACTTATATTTTCTAAAAATTCTGTGCATATATTTCAGTTATCTTCTGTTTGTAATCTTCTCTCTACTTCTTGGGTTTTTCCCCATCTGGAAGTAATTTCGGTATGCACGCACGTCACTGGCGGCGAACGACCGCCCCAAGTATCATTTCACTTATATTCATTATTCGATGGCCTCTATACCGTTATTATTGTTTCGAATAAATAATTCAACGGATCCGAGCAATTCCCCCGGAACCATCGCTTATATACGACCCCGCTGACGTAATGGTCGGTAATTTTTCCTGAATAATTCAGTAGAAAATTAAGTATGTCTGTTTTCCTTCAAATAGGAAAAAAATAAAATAATAAAGAAGAGACGGATCGAACCTTTAACGGATCAATTAGATATGAAGCGCCCATCTATCTAATTAGCTAATCGTATCTAATTGTGGTAGTTTAATGACAGTCGATTATATTGACGACGTTCATCCCCAGACAGCACAAAGGTGTCTTTAAGACGTCTTATAGACGTCCCATTGTAGCTGTACAAGACGTCTGTAAGACGTACGTGAACGTCTCCTAGACGTCTTGAACACGTCTTTTACACGTCATTTGTTACAAAAACAGACGTCTTTACGAGGTCTTTAAGATGTCTTACAAGCTGTATATAAGACGTCTTTAGGATGTCTTGCAACCTTTATATAACACGTCTTAAAGACGTCTTTAAGATATCTTGCAAGTTGTACGTAAGACGTCATTAAGACGTCTTTAGGACGCATTGTTAGGATAGGCCAAAATGAAAACACCTAAATTTTCAAGCTGATATATTTTATTACAACACATAAGTACATACAACATAAGATAGACAACATAAGAGAGCAATAATCTGCTAAATATACTTTTTCGCCCTGAAGCACTTGTGTTAAACCGTTGGTTAAACTTAGAAATTTCCTAATTAAATGTATAAAATTATCAAAAATTTGAGAATTAACTAGTTAAAATAAATTACTCAATTAATTAATTAATTAGTTAACTAACTATCTAATTTTAACTAATTATTTGATTAACTAATTAATTAGTTATACATGTATTATATAAATATTATTATTAAATCTGCAAACATATAATACCGCCTTTGACTTCCTAATTAGACAGTCCAAAAGTTGTCTGAAAAAGGTGTCTTTATTAATGAAGACCTGCCAAATTAAGACGTTTTTAATACGTCCATATGCGGACGTATAAAGAGGAATTTTACTGGTCAACAAACATCCAAACTTCAATCAGACGTCTTAAAGACGTTCAAAACAAGACATCTTAAAGACGTCTCTTTTAGGTCTTCAGACGTCCAGACCACAATAAGACCTTTACAAGACGTCTTTAAGACGTCGTGTGCTGTCTGGGTCGTCATCCTTTGAAATTTGATATGAAGCACCAAGTGCTCATTACAGCGTGATGAGTGATCACACTCTCGTATTGTGAGACAGAAATTTAGGATAGCTGTGTGGTTTCCGATTGACTCATTATGTAGTAATAATCGTGATGAGCTTTGTTTTGCTGGGAATATTTTGTAATAAGTATTACATTCTTTCTTAAACAGCCAAATACAGTTTTGAAGGTTCTACATAGTAGACGAGAGAATGGTGTGGAAGTGTAGGTATAATGGGATATAGAAATAATATAGATAAATCTAGATTAGGGATTAATCGGAGAATTTACAGGTACATCACAGATGTAATGATAATTTACTGGAATTAGAGAACATTTCTGGACGATTCTAGAATATTTGATTATATTTATAGCTTTTCGTTTTTTTTTTTTTTTTTCGATAGCAATTAGGGAAAACTCACGAAACTCCTCGGGTTTGAAATATTATAAAGCAAATAAAATATTTTCGGCGTTCGTACCTCTTACCGATCCAGTTATACATTTCCAGAAATAAATTAAGTTTATTCAAAACTAAACAATATTTTTTCATTGTTTTCAGTTCCGGCGCCTCATCAGCGAGATATGCGGTATGGACTGAGAGCAACCATTTTACGGAAAAAATACATATGTAAGTACCATTAGTTCACCGTGAAAGCAGCGTTTAATATGCTGATTGCTGAGCAAAAATAGTTATTTATTTTTTAACATTTGGATATAGTTCAGTTTAACCCTTTGTTAATATGCAAATTACGGCAAATCCCATCTTTATCACGAAAACATTAAAGGGCAAGAGGGCAAGGAAAATCAATCAAGATACAAATATTATGCCTAAATACAAATATTATGCCTAATGTAAGTAGTAGAATAATCCCGACGGTGGGGTGGCTATAGGGTAGGTATCTCTTATTACATGACTAAAATTGTCTTGTACTTCTTATAGTTGAAACCGAGAAACAAATTATGTTTCTGGTAACGGCGTTTCGAGCGACCTTCCCTGGTAGTCGGGGGTTTAGAAATTAGGTGGTCAGTTTGTTTGTTTGTTTACGAAGGGTTCCTGTGGTGCAAAAACAAAAACGCGTGCTCCGTCCTGATCCTGATCATCCCCCTCGTCTTGCGTCCCTCTGCGAAAATCCGAAAATTGAAGTTATTATACGAGGGAGGCTCGTTCGGCTCCCGACCGATCGGCCTTTTCCCTTTGTCGGCTCGCTTTGTCGGCCTGACCTAATCTAATTGTCACATCGTAAACAAATTCCAAACTAAATTGGGGAAACCGGGTTTATGTCGTTTATTATTATTTCTTTCTCCTCCTCCCCCTCCTACTCCTCTTCTGCCTCCTCTTCGTCCTCTTCTCTTTCGTTCTACGAAGGTGGCGGCTTTTCGGGTTATGGTGTTTTAAATGTTACGAATTTCGTAATTTGGGTGGCATTCGTTTTTTTTTGTGTCATTCCGAACGTCGTCGCGTCCCATTTAATACACTCGGATTTCTGAGAAGTGGGGGGGGGAGAGGAGGAGGGGAGTAATTAGTCACCCTCGGAGCCTCGGCGAGGCTAATTTTTGGTAAAAAAATTATTTCACCAGACGGCGAAGCTCATGAGAATTTAATCACGAGCGACACGTTAAATGTAGATTTGGATTCGTCTCGAAATTCAATAGATAAGAAATTCTTAAAATCTATACTACCGTATCTTGGATAATTTGTATTGGATACGTATGATACTTTTTATCCTTATATGACACAATTTGATTTTCTTTACAGAATACAAACAAAACTGATTATAGACAAATTTTCATTTGTTTCTGTATTACTCACATTTGTGAACATCTTTTCTCCGTTTTTTCCAATTTGAACTTTTGTCAAAAAAATCAGAATTTTTTGGAAATCTTGAACGCTCCCATATCTTCGAATTGCAACTTTATGGAATAATATTTCTATTGGTCCAAGTTTCACAATTATTACCGAGATCGATGGTCGAAAAATTACCTCTAAACTTTATTTTCAAACGGTTCCAACGTTCGACGTCTCCCCAACCTAACAACTCTCATCACCAAATGAAGTTTAATAGATTGAGCATTTCTATCAAACCGCATAGTTAAATCTGAAGTTCAAAGTTTGAAGTACTAGTTGCAACGTTATGGAATTAAATTTCTATTGATCCAAATTCCACAATTAGCAACTTGTTTTCTATCAAATCCAGCATTAAATTTTGAAGTTTAAGTTTAAAGTTTAAAATTATGGAAATTTTTCAAAATCCCCAACTGACCGTAGCAAAATTTGAATTAACCTAATTAACCGTAAACTGCAAATTTTATATCCGAAAATCACCTCTGAACTTTACTTTCAAAAAATTTCAACGCTCAATGCCCGTCCAACTTAAAACTAGGCATCTTTTTGGAGATCCTGCGTTATGTCTGCAGACATATTTTTTTAGCTTTTTCAAAATATTTTTTGAAGTTTATCCACAACTTCGGAACTCCAAAACTCGAAAATTTTTACAAATATTAAACGTTCTATATCTAACAGTTGCAACGTTATGAAATAAAATTTTGATGTGATCCAAGTTTGTTACAAACAGCAACTCCATTTCTATCCAAACGAGCACTCAAATTCAAAGTGGAAACTTTGAAGTTTATAGAACGCTTCCACACAAATTTGTCGAATTATTCAACCTATGTCATCACATGTCATTCAACAGATACGACAATATAGAATAAAATTTTAATTGATGTGTGATCAATCCGAAACTTATATTTTTTCCAAAAACTGAAATAGAACTTCAAAAAATTTTTTCAAAAAATTTCAACTCTCAACATCTCCCAAATGCTAACGACCGGCATCACCAAATAAAATTTGGTACAATCAGCAACTTCTTTTCTATCAAAATGCGCAGGTACTACTCAAATCTGTGAAGTTTATGAAAATTCGAAAATTTCTCAAAATGTTCAAAGTATTTCGCATCTTGTCATTCAACAGTTGCAGCGTTATTAAGGAATAAATTTTGGATTGATCAATTAACAACCCAAAACTTGATTTTCAAAAAATTTCAAAGTTAATTTTCCACTTACCCAACAACACTGCTAAGTAACAAAGTTTGCAACAATCATAAACTATTTTTTTAAGAATATATTTTTCTTTTAGAAACTCGGAAGTGTTTTGCAACAGTCCGCAAACTCGACCATTTTTTTTTCCAAAAATAGTTTTTCAAAATTAATTTTTCATAATTTCGTTGATAACTCGAGAACCAACTGTCGTAGATTCATGAAACAAATTTTGTTGTAATCAGCATCCTTCTCACTAGGTACCAAAATGAGCGTCGAAATACGAAATTCAAAGGTAAATTTATTTTTGAAATCCCATCAAACTTCATCGTTACAGTTCCTTACACCCATTCCTCCCTCTCTCTCTCTCTCTCTCTCGGCTAGATTTACTCGTATACATTTTTTTTCTTTATATTTACCTAATAAAAATTAATTGTAGGTCGGCAGTAACCCGTTTCCCTATTCGGAAAAAGGCTCTGTCGTTCTCTCTCTCTTTCTCTCTCTATCTTTCTCTCGTTTCTCGCTCAGTTTACGGGCTAGGCAATTAAGCAATTAAAACCGTGGAGAGCCCAATTAACGTACCAATAAACCGTCGGGATATTCAAATCTTACGTCGGCCGTACAAGAAAAAACTTTTTATTCGACCATTAGGCCCCTGTATTCGCTTGTAAAACCGCCGCCGCCGTCCCCGGTACCCATCGGAAAGTATACCTAACCTAACAAACAATTATCGTCGTGACAATAACCAATAAAGTTGGGTGGCGTATGAAAATGGTACCGTAGCCGAGGGAGAAATTTTGGTTCCACCTCGTATATCTACAGAGAGGAGTTCCGGAATTGTACGTTACTATTGGTGGCTTGTAATGCAATTTGCGGAGTTGCGAATCCATCAATTTGTGTAATTTGATGCCCAAAGGGGCGAATGCTATACAACACACTTTTTGGGTCATTTAGAGACCATCTAAAGATTATGGTTTATGGTATACACTTCATCAAACCTTCCTGGATGGTTTAATTTCTTTAAGGACTCTATAAGTACTCCCAATAATCACGATAGACATTTACCAGACATGTAAATCCACCTCTTGATGTTATTTGATGCACAAATATAATCAGCAGAGCCTCTTGGATCATTTCGAAACTTTCTGGTAACTGTGGTT
Organism: Cryptocephalus moraei; assembly: GCA_946251905.1. NCBI lineage: Eukaryota > Metazoa > Arthropoda > Insecta > Coleoptera > Chrysomelidae > Cryptocephalus > Cryptocephalus moraei. The sequence goes on along the minus strand of OX276462.1, from coordinate 6,050,763 downwards.
GTGCTATACATTTAACAAAATCTTCTTGGTTCGTTTAGATTCTTTAAGGATTCTAGAAGTACTGCCATGAATCTTGTAATACAGTTTGCAGAGTACTACGTCCATCTCTTGATATAATTTTATACTCGATTATGATAAAACGAGTGTCTTGAATCATTTAAAGACCTTGTGGTGCCTGTGGTTGTGCTACACATCTCACAAAATCCTCTTGGTTCGTTTACATTTTTCCGGGAAACTAGAAGTACTCCCAAGAATTTTTGAAGACATTTTCCAGACTTGTAAATCCATCTCTTGATTTTATCTGGCGCGCAAATATGTCAAACAGAGCCTCTGGGATCATTTAGTAACAATCTAGTGCCTATGTTCTAAGAGACATTCTGGTACCTGTGGTTGTGCTATACATTTAACAAAATCTTCTTGGTTCGTTTAGATTCTTTAAGGATTCTAGAAGTACTTCCATGAATATTCTAATACAGTTTGCAGGGTTACAAATTCATCTCTTGATATAATTTTACATTCAAATATGACAAAAAAAGTGTCTTGAATCATTTAGAGACCTTCTGGAGCCTGTGGTTGTGCTATACATTTCACACAATCCTTTTGGTTTGTTTAGGTTCTTCAGGGAATCTAGAAGTACTCCCAAGAATCTTGGAAGACAATTTTCAGACTTATAAATCCATCTCTTGATTTTATCAGACGCGCAAATATGACAAATAGAGTCACTTGGATCATGTAGAGACATCTAGTGTCTATGTTTATGGTATATGCTTCATCAAACCTTCCTAGATGGTTCAATTTTTTTAAGCATTCTAGAAATACTCCCAATAATCTTACAAGAAATTTTCCAGACTTGTAAATCCATCTCTTGATATTATTTGATGCACAAATGTAATAAGAAGAGCCTCTTGGATTATTTAGAGACCTTCTGGTACCTGTGGTTGTGCTATACATTTCACAATATCTTCTTGGTTCGTTTAAATTCTTTAAGGATTCTAGAAGTACTTCCATGAATCTTGTAATACAGTTTGCAGGGTTATAAATCCATCTCTTGATATAATTTGATACTCAAATATGACAAAAAGAGTGTCTTGAATCATTTAGAGACCTTCTGGTGCCTGTGGTTGTGATATACATTTCACAAAATCCTCTTGGTTCGTTTACATTCTTCAGGGACTCTAGAAGTACTCCCAGGAATCTTGGAAGACAATTTTCAGATATATAAATCCATCTCTTGATTTTATCAGACGCGCAAATATGACAAATAGAGTCACTTGGATCATGTAGAGACCATCTAGTGTCTATGTTTTTGGTATACACTTCATCAAACCTTCCTGTGTGGTTTAATTTCTTTAGGAACTCTATAAGTACTCCCAATAATCATCCAAGACATTTTCCAGACTTGTAAATCCATCTCTTGATATTATTTGATCAAATGTAATAAGAAGAGCCTCCTGGATCATTTAGAGACATTCTGGTATCTGTAGTTGTGCTATACATTTCACAAAATCTTCTTGGTGCGTTAAGGATTCTAGACGAACTTCCATAAATCTTGTAATACAGTTTGCAGAGTTATAAATCCATCTCTTCATATAATTTTATACTCAAATATGACAAAAAGAGTGTCTTGAATCGTTTAGAGACCTTCTGGTGCATGTGGTTGTGCTATACATTTCACAAAATCCTCTTGGTTCGTTTACATTCTTCAGGGAATCTAGAAGTACTCCCAAGAATCTTGGAAGACAATTTCCAGACTTATAAATCCATCTCTTGATTTTATCTGACGCGCAAATATTACAAACAGAGCCTCTTGGATCATTTAGTAACAATTTAGTTTCTAAGTTTATGGTATACACTTCATAGAACCTTCCTGGATGGTTTAATTTCTTTAAAGATTCTATAAGTAATCCCAATAATCTTACAAGACATTTTCCAGACTTCTAAATCCATCTCTTTATGTTTTGGATGCACAAATGTAATAAGATGAGCCTCCTGGATCATTTAGAGACCTTCTGGTACCTGTGGTTGTGCTATACATTTTACAAAATCCTCTTGGTTCGTTTATATTCCTTAAGGATTCTAGACGTACTTCCATGAATATTCTAATACAGTTTGCAGGCTTATAAATCCATCTCTTGATGTAATTCTATACTCAAATATGATAAAACGAGTGTCTTGAATCATTTAAAGACCTTGTGGTGCCTGTGGTTGTGCTATACATTCACAAAATCCTCTTGGTTCGTTTACATTTTTCAGAGAATCTAGAAGTACTCCCAAGAATCTTGGAGGACAATTTCCAGACTTGTAAATCCATCTCTCGATTTTATCTGGCGCGCAAATATGACAAACAGAGCCTCTTGGATCATTTACTAACAATCTAGTGCCTAAGTTTATGGTATATACTTCATCAAACCTCCCTGGATGGGTTAATTTCTTTAAGGAATCTATAAGTACTCCTAATAATCTTACAAGACATTATCCACTGAACTTATATTTTTCCGTGCCATTTAGTATTGATTAACATTGAAATTTTAAATAATACGTTGTGTGTTAAATATTTGGTCATTGAATTAAGGCTTGATTAGGTGGAAATCTCTTGAGGTTCTTGACGAGGAAGTGAAGTGAAAATAAATACCTCACCTTGTATAAATTATTTTTACCTACCTTTCTAAGTTTACCGAAATTCCAAGTAAAATGCGGGCCGCGCGCGGCCATTGTTCGCCGCAAAATCGAATTTGTCATTGTCCCTTCGTTTTTCCGCTGATTTATCGCTCCTTTCGTTTTCTCCCACCCTCGGATCCGAGCCGCTAATTTAATTTATATATAAATACCTCACCTATCTATCTCTCTCGCTCTCTCTCTCTTTCGGTGCGAGAGTGGGCGAATCCTTTATGTATTATTACGGAACACCCAAATCGAAAAGCGGCGGCCCCTTTGAAAATGCGACCGGGCGATCTCCTTTAACAGTTCTTCGACGGCAATTCGATGGGTCGGTCGCCTGATGGTGTGGCGATTAATGACGAAACGCTCTGTTACGTTACCATCTTCTCGAAACGTCCATTTCCCCTAAATATGCATAGGGTCTAGGAAGTTTCAGCGCCGCCGATTCATCGCCGCCGATTCATCGCCGCCGGTTCATCGCCGGCCGTTTCATCGCCAGTCAGTTCATCGTCGTCCTGTTCATCGCCGGCCAGCATTTGTAAACTCATATTTTCAATTATTTCTTTTAAATAATTTTCAAGTTTGTTTTAAAATGCAGATGCGTCTCCAAATAAACACCAATCTACCTGGATTATAAACACTTGTGATAATCATTTCATTACGATGTACTTGGACGTATTAAGCATTTTTAGATAGGTAGGTAATTTAGAAACAGGTAGAAACACACCCTGAAATAGTTATTTAACCAGTTTAAGCAGTGTACATCTTTGAAAAGCAGAGTAAGCGCGACGGGGACGTTAAGTTTTGGCGTTGTGAGCAGATGGGACGCTGTAAAGCCAGACTGCATACCAAGAATGAAGATGTGATAAAACAATTAAATGCACATTCTCATGATTCTTCAGCAGCAAACGTGGAATTGGCGAGAGTCATTACTGCTATGAAACGTCGTGCGGAAGTTACAGTAGAAAACACTAGCAGAATAATAAATGAATGTATAACAGATTTATCCCAAGGTGGTCAAGGTGTAATTCCTAACAATTGCGCACTAAGAAAGGTTATTCGTCGGAAAAGAAATGAAGTGGGTGTAGTGCGTGCAGATCCCAATTCATTGGCAGACTTTATGATGCCAGATGCATACAAACTCTACTGAACGCAAAATGGCGTCGAAAAAAACTTTCTACTACATGACAGCGGACAAGAGGACAATGAAAGGATCATCATTTTTGGGAGGTAAACGTGGCTCCGACATCTGAAAACATCTCCAATTCGGTATGCTGACGGAACCTTTTCGATTTCGCCTCGTTTATTTTCCCAGGTTTACGTGGTCATGGCAAGGAAACACGGTGGAGTTCCTGTATTTTATACCCTTTTGCCCAATAAAATGAAAAGGACGTACCTAAAAATGTTCGAAGATATTAAGGGTTTAGTGCCCAATTTAAATCCGGAAACCATCAACTGCGATTTTGAGCATGCAGCATATCTGCAATGACAGAATGTTTTCCCGGTGTTAATATAAAAGGTTGTTTCTTCCATTTGGCCAAGAATATGAAGAAACATTTATAACATTTTGGTAGCAGCAGAAACTTCGGTTAAAACAGTATACTTGGCGATGAATCGGCTGGCGATGGAACGGCGACGATGAACTGGGCATGGCGATGAAATGGCGGCGATGAAACGGCGGCGCTGAAACGGCGGCGATGAATCGTCCCTATCCGATATGCATATATATGCGGACTCCTCCGTGTAATTTGTTTTCGTGAGAGGCTCGATTATCGGACGATTTTCGCTACAGTTAGTTGGTTGAAGAGGTGGAATGGACGGAATTGCTTTTACTTATGTAGTTGTTGAAATATATGCTTAATAATTACACTTTGAAATTGACCAGTGAATCTACGTATTCAAGTGAACAGTCATAGTGCACTTCTTGAATCATGGAACAAGAGAAATTGCTCACCAATACTAAGGGAGCTTGTTAATAAATGTATATATCTGTTTTGGGGCATCTGAAAGACTATTATCAGAAGTGGGGAATATTATCACCTAAAGTCGGAACCAACTAAGTGGGATTAGGTTATCGAAATTATTATTTCTACATTCACTAACCCTGGGTGACTGGAAGTTATAGGGTATTCCACACAGCGACTATTTTTACTTTTTATTCTATTTAATTTTGTTTTCTGTGATTATTTTGTTGTTGTTATTACAATGTGTATTTAATTTTTTATTTCATAGAGCGTAGAATATTCCAATTGATTTGTAATCTCTAATGACAAGTTGAAGGTAGCGTTATAAGTTTCATACTGTGAACTCTTTCTGTTTGGATACCGTACGCAATGTATGTATAATATGTATCGTAGAGATGGCGATATTTAACTAGCGCCATCTAGGGGTGAGTAGCTGCCTAACTCCGCGTTATGTGGTGCTGGAGTGTCGTTTTCGGATAGTACTTCGCTGTATCGATACTTTATGAGATATTTTCGTTGGATCGGAATATCCCTAATGACAAGTTGAAGGTAGCATTATTATATGTTCCATACTTTGAACTCCTTGTGTTTGGATAACGTACGCAATGTATGTATAATATGTATCGTAGAGATGGCGATATTTAACTAGCGCCATCTAGTGGTGAGTAGCTGGCTAACGCAGCGTTATGTGGTGCAGGAGTGTCATTTTCGGTTCCGATCGAGCTGCACCAGATGGCTCTGTCGAGTCTTCTTTTCTTGTAGTTTCGGAACGTCTCTTCTCACCATCTTCCGGTCTCTCGTCTCGTTCTCGTACGTTATGGCTCCGCTCTCACAGTTCGGAGGCCCTTATTTGCGTTCCGCCGGTACCTCTCCGCCATTAATCTCGAGTAATATCCTAGAAGCATTAATAACGCGAGCATAATGAGCGTCTCCGTTGTGTCGTGTTTTCGTGAAAACCCGAAACACGTGCTTCGCCTCCCGAAAATAGACGCGCATTAACCGTCCCCGGCCGGCCAGATAACCACAAAAATTAATTCAACTAATTGGTCCAAAAACAAGAAACAGATTACTGTCGTCGGCGTCGGCAGACGTAAGAGGGAAAGACCGCTCATTTGTTATAACAAATCGGCCATGGAGCGCCTCGTCGTTCCCCTCCCCTCCCCCCTCCTTCCTCCCCGTTCATCCTTTTTGCTGTATGTCTGTTCAGCTGTTTAGCGACGCTCGTATGTCACTCATTTCCGACGTAAGCCTTCTTCTGTCCTCTTTTTTTTTTCTTTGTCTCCTCTCACGATTTTCGAGTCGTCATTAAACGAGAGACGAAATAATCAACGGTGGGAGAATTTTTGAGATTTGTGAGAGTTTTGTATTGGATTTAGAAGTGGGATGGGAACCAGGGAAGCACTTTGCAGTGTGCGTGTACTCATACAAAACTGCAGAGACGTTCAGAAAGATGTTTTCATATGTTTTGTGGACTTTGTAAAGGCCTTTGGCAAAGTAAGGCGTGATAAATTAACTGATATTGGTATATTAAAAATGCAGACTTAGTCGACGACATCCGATGTATACAGAATCTGTACTGGCATCGATCGGCTCATATAAAAACAAATGACTTTACAACTGAAGACATTGTCATATGTAAAGGCGTAAGCGTAAGACAAGGTTGCATATTATCAATCTTTATTCGGAAACCATCTTTAAGGAAATCATGGAAGATAGAAATGTTGGAATTAAGGTAAATGGGGGATATATAAACAACATTAGATATGCAGATGACTCTATCTTAATTGCAGATAATATTGAAGATCTGCAACAAATGATCGATGAGCTGAACCGTATGGGTACAAATTATGGTCTTACGCCCATTTGTTTTTAAAGTAGTTGCAATTGGCTTAAAAAGGCACATTAAAGTTTCAAATAAAGTTTGCACCTTTGAAGAAATTTAAACGCTATGATAAGAGCTTGATAGTTTTTAAAGAAATTGCAATCAATGAAGCAATGACACCTTAAAGAAAATTTGAGTTGCCTTTATGAAAATGTGAAGTTTGAAATTGATTACAAATTACAAAATATGTTGAATTTCTGCAAAATCTGTATGGAGACTAAATTCATGATATGAAATTTATAATACACAATTCTCAAGGACAAAAGGATCGAATTTAGAAGTCCTTGAACTTTAGTCTGGACGAAACTCCAATTATCCCAAATTCCTCCTGAAATCCCAAAATATTTTGACTTGTTACAAAATCAGCTTGAAGACTAAATCTTGTATGGAGTCTTACACAAATTGAAGTTCTTAAGTTAAATAAAGTTAAGACGACGTTTCTCAATAGGTAAAACTCATTACAATTGTTAACGAATTAATGAAATTTTGAAATTAAAATTTTTAGTTATTTAACAAATTTTAGGAAGATCTGACAAAATTCTTTTCATCGCCAATAGGCCAACCAATAAAGCTAAAACAGAATGCATTTTTACAGTAAAATTTGCACTAGCGAAATCTGTGTTGGGATTTTGATAAACCAATTGTAAATAAAACATTTTTTAAGTTTTTTGCTAATTTTGCGAAAAGTAATGAAGGGATTATTATACGATCAACGGGCTATGCTAGAGAATTAAAAAACCTATAAAACAGTTTTTTGTACATCCCGATCGAACTATTTTTCACCGAGGAAATCCCGGAAAACCCAAAAAATCAAACTTTTTTGAAAAATTCATAATTTCGACAAAGTTAAAGCTGGACAAACTATCTTGCCCAAAGTTATAGGTAATACTGTGTAATCTGAGTGTGAGGAGGATGATTTCCGTCAGATGCGTAGTTTTTGCACAATCGCGTTATAAACAATTTTCACACTTTTCTTGGAAAATTCGCGAATTTATGGAAAATAAATTTTTCCCAATTCTGAAAGCGGCGTTTTAAAGTAGAAATCAAAGCCTTTAAAACGTATATCTTGGATTTTCACGCAGAAAGTGGGAAATGTACAAAAATAGGATCTGTAAGTTGCTCAAAACTTTCGAAATCGTATAGTCTCGGGCAGTTGTGGTGGGGGAACAAACGTACCTACTTGAAAATCAGAAATATACGTTTTAAAGAATTTGGTTTCTACTTTAAAACGCCTCTTTCAGAATTGGGAAAAATTAATTTCCTGTAATTTGGCGTATTTTATAAGTAATAAAGTGCGAGAATTGTTTAAACGTTCTCCCGCACACATAAATTAAGTGCTATTATCTATCATTTCCCGCAAGAAAGTTTTTCCAGCTCGAAATTTGTGGAAATTGTGAATTTTTGGGAAAAGTTAGTTTTTTCAGGGTTTTCCGGGAATCTCTTGGTGAAAAATGGTCCGATCGGGCTGTGCGAAAAAGCGATTTGTAGGTTTTTTAATTCTCTACAAAAGTCCTATTGGCTGTATACCGAGCCCTTCATTTCTCTTCGGAAAATTCGCAAAAAACGAAAAAACGATCCATTTTTTGCAATTGAATTTGTTTATAAAAACCCAACACGGATTTCGCTGGGGTAGACATCAGATGGGTTTTCATCTATGAACTCTCTTTTAAAGAAAATTATAGGTTGCGACTGTCTTTTAGTGTGCGGGAAAATCTCTATCGGTTGGGCTATCAACCCTTAACCCAGCCTGATGAAAACCTAACCTAACCTATTCTTTATTTCGTTGCGCGTCCCTTTGGTCGCAATTTCGCCCCCGATCAACCCTTCCCAGTGAAGTAATTGCGACAATTAAGGTCGCATTCGACTTACTTCTCGAAGATAATTAACCCCTCGCATCGCTAATCACCGATCTTATCGGCAAATCGACTAAAAATGAGGTTTTCTCCGACTCTCTCCGTCCCTTATTTGCGCGCCCTACGTGAGTACAATTCGAATGTGGCAAACTAGTAATAATAAGTCGTCGCCTTACTAGTTCTATTCACGCTAGGGCGCCTCGTACCTACTCTCATTTCAATAGAAATCGCGTTCGGGGTTTAATCGCCGCCCTCTTATTGCCGTCTCTCACGGAATTTAATAGAAAAGGATCGCGAGGCTCGCTTATACGGAATTCTTCAAGTTTTCTCGACGAAGTTTCGGTTTGTCGTGTTTAGTAATTTGTGGTGATCGCTTTTGGCGAAGAGACGTAATGATTGAGACACTTCGGGGTTGGCCGGAGGCCGTCGATTAGTGGGAAAATGCTATTTTCACAAATTGTTTTATAAACGTCGTCGTCTCGGCCCTTTTGTGCAAACAATGCCGTAATTGCGTGAAAACGTAAATAGTCCTGCAAGCGCCATATTGCCGACGCTCGGCGGTTTTCGAATTTTACGGCCGAAGGGACGGCCAAACCACAAATTTTGAATTAACACACACACACACAAGAGGAAATGTGTTAAAAGACGGAAAACACGCCAAGTGTTATTTCAAATTAGATTTGCCATTACATTTCATCCCTCATTTGACCTAACCTAAAACTTTAATTTCCGTGTGACTCTTAAATAAATTTTTATTTGAGATCCAAAAAAGTATAAAATCACAACAAAAAGATCGTTTAAATCAGCAATAATATAAGTAATTTTCTACGGTCTCCTTTTGTTGTCAGTTCGATTAGTTTTTGGATTCATATCTCTGCAAAAATAGTATAGTTTTGAAAATTTCTTAGGGTACGAACATACCGAAGATGTCGCGGTCTATGTCGCGGTCGATGTCGCGGTCGATGTCTTAAACAAAACAGTGCTTTCTTATGAGACCGCACATACCAAAGATGCTTTCATCATCGCACCCTCGCGGCTTACCTAAAGGAAAAGCATATTCGGTATGTTCGCCCTCACATCGACATCGACCGCGACATCGAGGTATCTTCGGTATGTTCGTACCCTTAGTTTCGGGTGTTGTTTTTGTTTTTCTGCAAACTTTTTTGAAATGTTTTTAATAACATTTCTTACAGTTATTTATGGTACTAGTATGTTATGTTGAAAATGAAATAAGTCACGCGAGAAGCTTTCAAGTGACTTAGGAAACATAATACGCGAGTGGCATACAATGTTTTATCCAACAAGTGGAAGAAATAGTTTTTTTTATGAGACGTACCTTTAATATCATTTTCGTGTGATTCTTAAATAAATTTTCATTTGAAATCCAAATAATTATAAAATCACAACAAAAAAATTGTTTATATCAGCAATCTAATATAAGTAACTCATTTTCTACGTTCTCCTTTTGTTGTCAGTTCGATTAGTTTTTGTTTTAGTACTCCTGCAAAAATAGTACTTATAGTTTTGAAAATTCCTTAGTTTCCGGTATTGTTTTTGCTTTTCTGCAAATTTTTTGAAAAGTTTTTAATAACAGTTCTTAACGTTTTTTTTTTGTTTCGCTACAAGTTTCCATGATTTAGTTTGATTTGGGATTCCTAAAGTTGTCTAAATATAAATCTAACAATCTTTTTGTACCTACGTTACTTTTTACTTTCTCATATATAATAATGTTATATAATAATACCCTTATAATTAAGTGAAAGTATTGTAATCGTCCTGATTTTCGAAATTTAAGATATTGGCATTTCTGAACATTTTGAGCTCTCCTGAGTTCGAAAAACTTGTTTTTGGAAAAATGTCTGTGTATGTATGTGTGTATGTGTGTGGTCAACGTTTTCCCAGAAACTATAAATACTACTTAGTGCAAAATTGAAATATTATATTGAATGTTCGCGACCACATAAATTTTATCAAAATCAATTAAGGGCAAAAGGGATTTTACTCTTGTCATTTTTGAGATTATCTCAAAAACTGGTGCAATGTGTTTTTGAAACTTTGTATATTTACTTTACTATTCAATTCTTATTGACTGCCGTTATTCTTATCGTAAGTGATCTTCTGTGAAGGGCCCTTTACTCTTGTGAATTTTCGGTTTTTCTCAATTTTCTCCAAAACGGCTCTACCGATTCGTACCAAATTTTAGATTTAAACTGACCCAACTAAGGGCTACAACTTTTATTTGAAATATTTTTTCTAAAACCTCCCTAAAAGGCACTTTATTATTGTTATCATGAATATTTGTTCTGGCTATATAAGAGTCCATTTTTTAGATTCCTAAATAGTTCTTAAAAAATTGTGTATCAGCTAACAATTTAAAAGGTTATGATTTCCCTTTTTGTGCATATAGAGGTGATTAAGTTTCCTAACACTTCATTAGTAAGTAGTAGGTACTCAGGTTTGCATTTAAAAAGGTACAATATTCTAAAAAATTTAATAGACTAAAATAAAAAAATTCAGAAAAATTTGGATTCCTATGACTAAACAAGTTTTATCTACTTTGCGTTACTAATGATCTCATTATTACATTGAAAGTAGTGTAATAGTATTCATATTATTAGACTACTTTTGGTAACTTTTAGTTTTGTTAAATTGGTATACCAGCCTGTCACGTAGACGTGCGTAGACGTCAACCTTTAAAACCTTTAAACCTTTTAAAGGGTTTAACCAAACCTTTAAAATGTCCTGAATTTACATTTTTGTCTTCCATTTCGCTCACGTCAGTAAGTAGTTATTAAATTTGTCCTAGGGCTAATAGATTTTCAAATTCAAATACGAAACGTCAAAATCAGTGAAGTCAGTGTAACCAACTCACGCAAAATTCCCTAGTGTAATACGAAAACTTGAACAGCCAAGATTTAATAAATTAATAAAGCAAAGTAGATAAAATAGTATGTTACACACGTTTAATAAGACGTATTGTTACACTCGTTCTATTAACGCACTCCTCGCTTCGCTCGTCGTAGCGACTCGAAAATAATAAATCATTCTTTTTTTAAATGAATATTCGCGATTATTCTGGAAGTGTTTTTATGATCCAATTAGCGGAGCGGCCTCCCTTTGTGGTGGGCCGCCTCGTCCGATAAGGGGTACGCTTACGCTGGTTGTTTATATTTCGCTTTACAATATCATCAATTATGAGTCCCTTTTTCGAATAAATTTTAAGGAAATTGCATGTCAATGGTTTTCTGTTTTTCTGTTGATCCAAAAAAGATTGAAAACTCTTAAGAATTTGTACTATCGAAAACTACATTACTAATCTTGGTTTTGTAACAGGATACTTGAAAGTAAAGCATCCAGAAATCTAAGATTCCTAAGGCTTTACGAGTACTAAGGTATAGTTTTGAAAACTTTACAAACACAGGCACGTTTCTTGGATTTCTAACAAGTCTCATTTCGAAAATTCCACATGAATCAGCCTTCCATTACGATTTCAGGAAGAAATCCCTACATCTTCAGGCGTAATATCGAAATTAGACCACTAATAACTTTCCCTATCGTATTCCAAGACATAATTTCATAAAACTATAAAACTTAAACGGGTGCGTTTATGCATACGGGTCAGACTATATACTAATTTAATTTTTACCGTTAACATGTATTCTATCACCGTCGAAGGTTATTATTAAACAGTCCGTTGTGGTGAAACGGCCTGCACTCTTCTCTTTTCCTTTCGAATAATTATTCTGGATAATATGACTAAATGGGGGCAGTCATTAAGGAAACTGCGACTAATTGGTTTCAATTAGAAGGTACATGAACGGGAGCAGCAATAACAATCAGCTGCAAATAAGGCTGTCCATGCGATGTACTTAATAAGTAAGGTGCGCAAGTACAGGGTACTTAGGGTAATTGCTCTTGATTTGTGGTTATTGTCGTCTCGTTGTCGACTGATGAGAGGAGTAACAGTGAGGACGCGTATTACGTTTTATTAATACGGTTTGCTGCTATAACAATTGTTATTTAAGTTGTTACGCTTGTTTAACAAAACTTACCAAATTGTTATCGATTGCACTGATCGGCAGTGTCGGATTAACGAAAGTGAACCCAGTTACTGCGCACAGCGTAATTGCAAACATGCTCCTGCGCGCCGCCTATGCTCACAATCACAATTCCAGTCTACTTATGGACATGGCAAAATTACGCTTGAATTTCCAACCGAAATTAATTCATTTCGAGCGACTTTGCAACAAAATATCTACAAAGATAATCCGCGCCTCGTGTTCTCATTAGACAAACCGATTTTTAATTATAACTCGGCGAGGAGAAAGCGGAAGAGGAGGCGTTGGTCTGTGTGTACTCACAATTGGAAATGGCGCAATAAACCAACATGCCGAGTATGTAATTAATTTAATGTCGTATAGGAATTGTTATTAACCGACGGTTAACTCTGTTATTTACCATCAGATATGACGTGCCTTTACACGCAGACGAGAGCAATTACAAATCAACCTGGTTTGATATCGTTTCTAATAAAAAAAAATTGCGCTAATGACAGATATGTTACATTGCAAACACACAACGACAGTAATAATACGTAACAATCTTGGTTTAATTAATTCGGTTTGATTGCTTCATTAAGTGTGGGACCAAAAATGGGAAAATAACTTGGAAATAAATAATTAGATGGTAATAATATTTATTTTAAAGGAAATTATATTTGATACTGTTTCTATAGAAAAATTGCGCTAATGACAAATGTACTACATTCCAATAAGACACAATGACAGTAATAATACGTAACAATATTATTTTAATTAATTTAGTTTGATTGCTTCATTAAGTGTGGTACCAAAGATGGGCACATTACTTGACGAAATGAATAATTAGATGGTATTAACATTTATTGTAAATGAAATTGTATTTGATATAGTTTCTATAAAAAATAAAATGACAAATGTACTACATTCCAATAAGACACAATGACAGTAATAATACGTAACAATCTTATTTTAATTAATTTAGTTTGATGGCTTCATTAAGTGTGGTACCAAAAATGGACAAATAACTTCACGAAATAAATAATTAGATGGTAATAATATTTATTTTAAAGGAAATTATATTTGATATAGTTTCTATAAAAAAAATGCGCTAATGACAAATGTACTACTTTCCAATAAGACACAATGACAGTAATAATACGTAACAATATTATTTTTTTTACAATTTATTTTATAATAATAATATAATTATTCATAATTAAAATTATTAAAGTAAATGGAAATTCAAGAGAAAGAAAAATTTTTAATGGAAACTTACCTTTTGAAAGTTGGTGAATTTTTTTCCAAATTTGAGATTTGTAGATATTGTTTCGAAAAATTAAACGCTACACAACTTAGATATTTCAAACATGCTGTATCTGTTTTTATGTGTGTTGATACCAAATTAGGTAATTTAAGAGGAATTTCTGTCTCATTGTACAATCTGTAATTGAGTCTACAAATTTATACGATTGCAGGATTCCCTCTGTTTTGGTTATATCAGGATTTTTTCAATTGTCTGAAGTGTCAGAGAAATCCAAAAGATAATTGATGAACCTAGAGAGACTTAAGTGTTTGCAGGTTACATTCAAAAAAGTTTAAATCACAATGAACACAAGTTTTCCCTAGAAACATGTTTTCTGGTTCTTTTTGATAGAAATTCGCTGAAAGATATCTTGAAAAATATTGAAATTAAATTGAATTTGAATTTGAATTAATTAAATGAATTAAAAATTGAAATAATGAATTAATGCATTAAATTTGAATACTACCTATACATCCAAATGTTATCGAAATATACTTATTTTGGGCAACTGGTAAGCGCATTCACCATATTACATAAAAGTCTGAAAAATCTCACTTTACTGAAGTTAAGTTAACTAAATTGACATACGAGGCACTTCGTGCAAAGTACTTGAAAGCTCAGAGTTAAGTAGGAGATTTTAGTGACCTGTTTTGTATTAAATTTTTTCGGAAATCGTAAAAAAGATGAAATTTACAAATTGCACAGAAATCACAAGTTTGTAAAATTTTGTTGACAACTAGTTAATTACAAAGTGAAGAGCATCGAAAATTTTTCATTACTGTTATGCGTGTGCTGTGAAAACAGTGTATTTTGCGTCTTTTAAAGTCTTTACAGTACTAGTCCGGAAAATTCAATTTTCCTGCCCGAAAATAAGCAGGAAAATGTCGTTTCCAAGACGATTTCCGGAAACCTTATTGCCCTATTATTTAGTAATTACGGGAGCCATCAAGACCATTCAAGGACTAGTTATGGTGGTTAGGGAAATATTTTTCTCCATTAAACCTCCCCTAAACGACTGTGAGATATCCCCTCGCCGTTAAATAAATCGACGACGCGTCACTCGGTACAAACGAACATAAATCCGAAGTTTTACAAAGAGTTGACAGTCGAAAGTAGCCTCCCGATTAAACCGCATTTAATATTAGCCACAACGCCGTTTTGGCCGCGATCCAGACGGCAGCTGGGGCTCGCTCTGAATCAGCGAGACATCTCCCTCTCGCGTAAACCTAACGACGATCCATTAAAGTATCTTTAGAGATCGTTACGGCGAGATTATAGCCGTACGTTCGTCCGATATTGGGAGCCAAAAAATTTTTGAGGTAATTAACGTGCGTTTTGGAGATATTAATCGGATGCTATTCTCGTCGGTTACGAGATTTTGAAAAATGGGGCCAGGGGAGACGGTGCCAAAGTGACTGTCCCTTCGATTGGAGGTTTCCAGATTTTATCCAGGAAACAAGTAATTTCAGAAATCTCATACTTTAGTATTCACGTGGAAAATCCGAAATTTCCCTCCTTTTTCCCTGTTTTTCTAGATCGAAATAATCGTTCCTCAGTGCGTTCTATGGAGAACTTTTCGGTACGGAAATAGCGCGTCGGTAGAGAGAGGGGCTCGTTACCGGAAGAATTTGAGCGTGACAAACTCCACTTCATTTTGCTGTGAAAACGGCCGCGAGACAAGACGGCCGGCCATACTTTCATCATGTGACTAATTAACGAGATATTTCTGATTAGAGTTGTTTACAGCCGACTTTATTATCTAATTTGGTCGCCTGGGACGAAATTTGCGATGTCAGATTAACGGAATTAACATACATTAGGCGGGTACTATAAATTCAAATTCGTCGAGTTATTGCTTAGTTTTAATTTAGTTTATAAAGCAATTTAGGGACGTAAGGAGAGGTGGTCATAGTCAAGATCGCCGAGAGGAGTGTTTTGTATTATGTATGTTCAGGATTAATGCTCTTAAGCGATTTTTACTTCACGATTGATGCCCGAAAAACATTGCAAATTTACGAATGGTCGAAATTACTAGTCGATTTTTTTAACGATGAACTTTTGAATTAAAAAATAACTTTTGTGAAATTTTCAAAAATCCCAGAAGTAGGTAAATACATTTCTCTTTTTCGACCAAAGTCGTGAACTTTAGAATTTCGGAATGAAACTTTCAAGGTGAATTAATAAAGCCCTTTTAAGGATACTCGTTTGCAGTTTTACATTCAGGAAGTCTTCCCCTTTCATTTGACGCCAAAATTTTGAAAATCTGAGATGGTTTACATTTTTGACGAAATCTCGAAAATTCGCAAGGGGGTACAATTTTCGATTTCGAACAAAATATTGAATTTTCGAATTTCGGACTGAAACTCGCAAGGTAGATTAATAAGACCTTTTTAAGGGTACTGGCCGAGTTTCAACCCCCTAGCCCCTCTAGTTTTCAAGATGTTGAGATTTCTATGGGAAAAAATATTCCTATCTTTCAAAATTATGCAACTCGAAAACCAAATTTTTCCTGAGAGAGCCTTTTTGAGTTTTGGGTTGACATAGTCTCTCCTTTCCTTTTTACACCAATATTTTCAAAATCTGAGTTGATTTGCATTTTTGGTGAAATTTTGAAAAATCCCAAGGGTTAAGTATATTTCTCTATTTCGACCAAACTCGCGAACTTTAGAATTTCGGAATGAAACTTTCAAGGTAAATTAATAAAACCCTTTTAAGGACGGTGGTCGAGTTTTAACCCCCCAGCCAAGGTAGTTTTGGAGATATTAAGCTCTCTGTAGGAACAACGTATAGGTATATATTTCTAAATGACGTTACTCGGAGAACAAATTTTTCCTGGGATACTCGTTTTCAGTTTTACATTCAGGAAGTCTTCCCCTTTCATTTGACGCCAAAATTTTGAAAATCTGAGATGGTTTACATTTTTGACGAAATCTCGAAAATTCGCAAGGGGGTACAATTTTCGATTTCGAACAAAATATTAAATTTTCGAATTTCGGATTGAAACTCGGAGGGTAGATTAATAAGACCTATTTCAGGGTATTGGTCGAGTTTCAACCTCCTAGCCCCTCTAATTTTCAAGATGTTGAGATTTCTATGGGAAAAAATATTCCTATCTTTCAAAATTATGCAACTCGAAAAGTAAATTTTTCCTGAGAGAGCCTTTGTGAGTTTTGAGTTGACAAACTCACTCCTTTTCGTTTTATACTAATATTTTGAAAATCTGAGTTGATTTGCATTTTTGGTGAAATTTTCAAAAATGCCAAGGGTTAAGTATATATTTCTTTTTCGACCAAACTCGTGAACTTTCGTATTTCGAAATAAAACTTTCAAGGTAAATTAATGCAACCCTTTTAAGCAAGGTGGTCGAGTTTTAACCCCCCAGCCAAGGTAGTTTTGGAGATATTAAGATCTCTGTGGGAACAACGTTTATATATTTCTAAATTAGTACGTGACTCGAAAAAATTTTTTTTTCTCAGATACTTTCGTTCAGTTTTGGATTCAGGAAGTCTTCCCCTTTCGTTTGACACCAAAATAATTAAAATGTGAGATGGTTTACATTTTTGACGAAATCTCGAAAATTCGTAAGTGGTAGGTACAATTTTCGTTTTCGAAAAAAAAAAAAATATTGAATTTTCGAATTTCGGGCTGAAACTCACAAGGTAGATTAATAAGACCTTTTTAAGGGTGCTGGTCGAGTTTCAACCTCCTAGCCCCTCTAGTTTTTAAGATGTTGATATTTCTATGGAAAAAATAATATTCCTGTCGTTCAAAATTATGACACTCGAAAAGTAAATTTTTCCTGAGAGAGTCGCCTTGAGTTTTCGGTTGACAATGTCTCTCCTTTTCGTTTTATACCAATATTTTGTAAATCTGAGTTGATTTACATTTTTGGTGAAATTATGAAAAATCCCAAGTGTTAAGTATATTTCTCTTTTTCCACAAACTCGTGAACTTTTGAATTTCAGAATGAAACTTTCAAGGTAAATTAACAAAACCATTTTAGGGAATGTCGTCGAGTTTTAACCCCGCAGCCAAGGTAGTTTTGGAGATATTAAGCTCTCTGTGGGAACAACCCTTATATATTTCTAAATTAAGTTACTCGAAAAACAAATTTTTCCTGGGATACTCGCTTCCAGTTTTGGATTCAGGAAGTCTTCCCCTTTCGTTTGACGCCAAAATTTTGAAAATCTGAGATGGTTTACATGTTTGACGAAATCTCGGAAATTCGCAAGGGGTAGGTAGGTACAATTTTCGATTTCGAAATAAATATTGAATTTTTGAATTTTGGACTGAAACTCGCAGTGTAGATTAATAAGACCTTTCTAAGGGTACAGGCCAAGTTTCAACCCCCTAGCCCCTCTAGTTTTCAAGATGTTGAGATTTCTATGGGAAAAAATATTCCTATCTTTCAAAATTAAGCAACTTGAAAAGTAAATTTTTCCTGACAGAGCCTTTGTGAGTTTTGGGTTGACAAACTCTCTCCTTTTCGTTTTATACTAATATTTTGAAAATCTGAGTTGATTTGCATTTTTGGTGAAATTTTCAAAAATGCCAAGGGTTAAGTATATATTTCTTTTTCGACCAAACTCGTGAACTTTCGTATTTCGAAATAAAACTTTCAAGGTAAATTAATGCAACCCTTTTAAGCAAGCTATTAACAAACTATACATTTTTTTTATACTTTTCTATCAAGACACTTATATAAGCTTAACAGCTTCAGATCAGTTCCAACAGTACGAAACACTTTCAGGACGTCTAGATTCTTCTAAATCAATCTATCGAAACATATTAAGTTTCTCAATTTTGTCCAAAAGTGCAAAATAATGTTAATCTATCTAGATCATTTTTCTATTAGGACACTTGGAAATTATTAATTGTGTTCTAAATATACCAAATATTTTCAGTCCATCTAGTTCCTTCTACATTCTTTAATGGAGAAAATATTGAGTTTTTGAATTTTGTCCCAAACTATAGAAATTTTTTTAATCCCTATGGATTTTTATATATTCTTCTATCAAGACACTGAAGATACTTTGAAATTCTCTATTTTGTCCCAAAAATACCAAACACTTCAAGTCATTACATTATTATTCTATGGAAACACTTTACGTGTCTTAATTTTGTCCGAAAATCCAAAATGATATTATCCCATCTATATATTCCAAGGTAGGTAGGTACAAGGAAAATATCTAATATATAAAAATTTTAAGTTAACGAAAAATATAACTTACTGTATTCAAAAATTATTTATTTTCACAAATAACTTAATATCTCGAAAACTGTCAAATCTAGCGAGTTAATATTTGGCCACAGAGGATAACTAACTAATAAATTATATATTTTGGCGAAGCTTATTGGGAAATTTAAAATTTCAGTTTCTGTTACAAACAGAATAATTTTTAAATCCAGATGTCAAACCCCCCAGTTCTTTTCATAGAAATAAACTGTCTCAAATATCTTAATCTGATGTAAACTGAAAATTGACTAATAATCAGAATAACTGAATGTTACGGTATCACTGTAATTAGGAAGAGAATTATTTCCGTTTAATCCCTTTAGCCAACGTGAAATATACAATTTTGTATTTGGCGAATGCGCCATTATTCTTATTCAGTTAACATCAGTCAACTAATTTAGCATAACGAATTTACTGAAATATCTCTTGTAAGTTATTGAAAATACTATCCATTGATGTACCTTCAAAACTAATTCTACACTTTGCTCAATTTTATCTTGACTTTAAAACAATTTTCATGAAGGTACTTTACGGCTAATCATAGTTCTTATATTTAATTGTAAAAGAAAAATCAATAATTCGTCAATTAAGTTAAAACCAATTATTTCCAATAACGTTAAATCAAACGAAAGTATTGCGCCATCTCATACCGGAAAAGTGTACGATAAACACGTCTTCATTTACTACTCAACAAGTTGTCGTGCCACCTTGCGGACAAATGCTTAACTTGTGACTTAAAATACGCCTTGTAGGTCATTCCAACTTAAGTTTCCTGTAAAGTGGGTTATCTTCAGGGGCGAAACCTGCAAAGCAATTATAATATAAAAGCAATTTATCGATTTAATATAGAGTTTATTATATTAATCAATAACGTTACATAAAGATCTAGTATTAATGTAGGTAAATTTAAAATACAAACTTTAAGGAGCGGTAACAAGTTTGTACTTTTACCAAATACAGCAATTGCTACCAGCACTGTTGGTTGCATACATTACAGCGAAATTACTACGAAATTATTGATGAAATTAGCTTGATTTACCGTCCAGTAGATGGCTCAAGGGTACCAGTTGTATTAATAATGAAATTTCCTATTATCATTTCATCAAATTAGTTATTGCAGTTTGTAGTTTAGTTCAATTTCGATGAAATTCTTGACGATCTCCCATTAATTTCGTATTAAACTTTACCGACACTTGTCAAATTTCCAACATATTTAGCGCCCCCGCTGTGCCGTGCTTAAGTCAATAGAACTTAATGGATTCCGACTGGAAATAGTAGCTCGCTCAGGTCCATTATTTGTTATTCCAACGATAGGTCGAAAATAATAGCGTTTAATTGCTGGAAAACTTTTCTCTGTCTTACGCACGTGATCCGTTCCATTTACAAAAGTATTAAGCTTCGAATTAAATTTAGAAACACGTAATAGGGGGCGATCAAACAATTTGGGAGCTCGAGCGAGTCACTCCACGAAACGGGACGTACGTCTCGGATTAATCGTCCTTCGGCTTCTTATCAAAGACGTACGTTTAAGAGACGTATCCGTCGGTTTTATTCGACCGCTCGATGTTATATTCGGTGTTGATGTGTGTGTTTGTTGACTTCCGAAATAAAACACCGCACTTTATGGGACCCCATGTAGATGTACAGTAGCAAAGACAGATGAGTGACGGATTGTTTTTATTCCATTGTAAACAAACGATTACATTACGGCTCTTCTTCGACTTTTCGATTTATACGCTCGGGTCCCCTTCCCTCTTCCCGGCCGCAGATGTGCCAGGAATGCTCGTATATTTGTGTAAACGGACGTCCAGTAATATCAAAGTTGGTCCCCGTTATGAAAGGCGTCTGCGGAAGGAAGGCCTTAAGACCCACGGGTTTCAAGGTGTATGTGCCTGTAAGAAAAATTGTGAAATACTTTTATT
This sequence comes from Cryptocephalus moraei, assembly GCA_946251905.1. Lineage (NCBI taxonomy): Eukaryota > Metazoa > Arthropoda > Insecta > Coleoptera > Chrysomelidae > Cryptocephalus > Cryptocephalus moraei. The sequence continues at coordinate 6,029,905 of OX276462.1, read as the reverse complement.
CGTCGATACTTCCCAATATTGTGAACTTTCTAAATTTGCTCAAAGCTTACAAAATACAAAAAATACAAAAATTTGAGGAGGAATCATTATATTTGGACATGTTTCGAACCTCTAGGGTCCATCTTCAGCAAAACATTGCCTGTTAGATTGCCTTATTGATTGGTTTTCTTATAGGTAATGTTTTGTCCAAAAATATATATTAATTCCTTCTCAAAGATCGACTTTTCATTGTTTCTTTGGATGGGTGCGACTTTGAAACGTATCGTCCCATCTTTGAGTATGGACTTCTTCCGGAAGGTTACAAAATACCATTTATATCTTTCTCCATTTAGATTTTCCATTTAGCTCTGTTTATGTTCTTTGGCAACGACAATTTTGAGTCTTTCATCTTTGCCTAAATGTCAACAATACCTTCTAGACCCTCTTATGTTTAAAAAAAAAATTGTACCTCCTTATTTTGTAGATAGACTATATACAAAACTTCGAAACACTTTTGGTTCGTGTAGTTCGTGCTATCAACACACTAATCTTTTCAAATTTGGACAGAATCTTATAAAGTACAACCAGTCTATTGTCTACATTTTTGACTTTTTTAATTTGGTCCTAAAATCACAATTTTTTCTAAATTCTTCTGCAAAGCGACTGAGCATTACAAATTTGCTCAAAAACTTACAAATTACTGTCAGTCCAATTAGGTCTTTCTAACTTCTTCTATTGGTAAAAAAAATTTTGAGTTTTTAATCTTCGTCCAAAAGCCAACAACATAAATGCCTTCTAGATCCTATTACGTTGTAGATAATAAGAACCTTCTTATTTTATCCCTAAACCAAAAAATTCTAAAACGCATTTGGTATGTATAGATTGCAGGTACTGTCAAAACATTTTTAACTGTTCTAATTTGGTCAAAAACGTACAAAATGTTACCAGTCCATCATTTATATTTTTGAGTTTTTCAGTTTGGTCTTGCAACTAAAAAATATTTTTATATTCTTCTGTCGAGCCACTGAGAATTACAAATTTGCTCAAAAACTTTCAAATTACTATCAGTCCAATTGTATCTTTCTAACTTCTTCTATTGGCAAAGAAAATTTTGAGTTTTTCAACTTTGTCTATATACCATCAACATACATTTCTAGATCCTTTTACGTTGTAGACAATTTGAACTTTCTTAGTTTGTCCTTAAACGAAAAATCCTAAAACACTTTTGGTTCGTGTAGATTGCAGGTACTGTCAAAACATTTTTAACTTTTCAAGTTTGGTCAAAAACTTACAAAAGTTACCAGTCCATAATCTATATTTTTGAGTTTTTCAGTTTGGTCTTAAAACTAAAAATTATTTTCTATATTCTTATGTCGAGCCACTAAGAATTACAAATTTGCCCAAAAACTTTCAAATTACTGTCAGTCCAATTGTATCTTTCTAACTTCTTCCATTGGCAAAGAAAATTTTGAGTTTTTAAATTTTCTCTATATACCTCAACATATATTTCTAGATCTATCTACGTTCTAGACAATTTGAATTTTCTTAGTTTGTCCCTAAACAAAAAATTCTAAAACGCTTTTGGTTTTTGTAGATTGCAGGTACTGTTAAAACTTTTTTGACTTTTCAAGTTTGGTCAAAAACGTACAAAACGTTACCAGTCCATCTTCTATATTTTTGAGTTTTTCAGTTTGTTCTTAAAACTAAAAATTATTTTCTATATTCTTCTGTCGAGCCACTGAGAAGTACAAATTTGCTCAAAAACTTTCAAATTACTGTCAAGCCCAATTAGACCTTTCTAATTTCTTCCTGGTAAAGAAAATTTTGTCTAAATACCGTCAATGTACAGTTCTAGATCCTTTTACCTTGTAGACAATTTGGACTTTCTTCGTCCCTAAGCCAAAAAAAGTCTAAAGCGCGTTTAACTTACATAGACTGTACCGACAAGAATTTTAAACTTTTCAAGTTTGGTCAAAAAACTTATAAAAAGATCAGTCTATATCTATCTATGTTTTTGAGTTTATCACTTAGGTCTTAAAACTCCAAAGTATTTTCTATATTCGTTTGCCGAGTGATTGAGCTTTCTAACTTTGCTCAAAAACTTACAAATTAATGTCGGTCCAATTAGATCTTTGTAACTTCTTTCGTTGGTAAAGAAAATTTTAAGTTTTTCAACTTTATTGAAAAGCCAGCAACGTTCATAATGGCCTCTTAGTTACTTCTACGTTGTAGACAGTTTCAACCTTCTTATTTTGTCTCTAAACAAAAAAGTCTAAAAATTTATATAGATTTTACTCTCGACATTTTAAACTTTTCAAGTTTGGTCAAAAACTTACAAAAAGTTACCAGTCTCTCTATCTATATATTTTTGAATTTGAGATTATTAGTGTGATCTTATAACTCCCAAAGTATTTTCTATATTTGTCTGTCGAGCCACTCAGCTTTCCAAATTTGACTTGCTCAAAAACTTAGAAATTAATGTCGGTTCAATTAGATCTTTGTAACTTTTGTCATTGGTAAAGAATATTTTGAGTTTTTTAACTTTGTTTAAAAGCTAACAACGTACATAAAGGTCTTTTAGTTATTTTTACGTTGTGGACAATTTATACCTTCTTTTTTGTCCCTAAACAAAAAAAATCTAAAACGGTTTATATAGATTGTACTGTCAAGACATTTTAAAGTTTTCAAGTTTGGTCAAAAACTTAGAAAAAGTTATCAGTCTATATCTTTCTATCTATATTTTTAAGTTTATCAGTTTGATCTTATAACTCCAAAGTATTTTCTATATTTGTCTGTCGAGCCACTGAGTTCTCCAAATTTGCTCAACAAATTAATTTTGGTTCAATTAGATCTTTTTAACTTCTTTCATTGGTAAAGAAAATTTTGAGTTTTTCAACTGTGACGTACTTTCCTCGGGATGGCAGTGTCGTCGGCGGCACGACGACTCTGTTGTACAGGTTACGTCACTTGTAGAATTGGCGCTTAGACGGCGTTCGGGAATTAGGGTAATCGGTGTTAAAGTCGGTTTTCTCGGGCGCCAGATTTTTAAGGGTTTACTCCCTATAGCCACGGGTGAGTTTATACTCAGGAGAATGCCAGGGGGTCCGTGGAAATAAAACACACAATTCGGGAGAAATACGGATGATCTATATTACAAATGATTCATATTTACAAGTGAGCAGTCAGCGGTAATTATGTACAAATGAAAGATTTACGGTTTTTGAAAGAATTCGGCAACTATGTACAAAATAGCGGTTTTGCGATATTATGGAGATGCGGAATCATGCTTTACATTATTTACAGTGATAACGGCCGGTTCGGCAACGTAGTGCAATAATTTTCCGGTTCCAGAATTATTGACAACAATGTACGTTCGGATTTTCCGGAATATCGGCGGGAACCGGCAACGTTGCGCTACGCTTTGGAACGGACCGTTCGGACGCAGGTGTTTGGGCAAAAACGATTCAATTATTATCTACATTTACGGAAAATATTCGGTTTGAATAAATGAGCGGAAATATGAACGGAGAAGCTACATTTAGGAGAGAACGTATCTATTTCAATCTATTTACATTACGGGAGATCACAAGCTAGCTAATCTTAGGCGTGCAAATTCGGTTTAAAGCGGTTAGAAGGAGGCGAAAGAAGAAATGAATAAAGCGAGAGCGGAGCAAATAGTGAAGGGCGGTTTTAGGTGCCCTATAGGGCGTACTCAAGCAGTGCAAGCGGGGATCTAACGTGCGGGCTGATGGACTGATTATGAAATGCGCAACTTACGTAATGACTTTATACCAACCGGCCCCGAGTGGAACACCCTAGGGAAGATTGGTACGGAATCGGTCTAGGTAATAAGAACGCCCCGAGTGGATCACCCTAGAGCGTCTTATTACGGCCTAACACGGACACGGCTTTGCTTTTGTCTAGACAACCCCGAGTGGATCACCCTAGGGAAATCTATACAAAATGGTCTAGGTAGTAAGAAACACTCCGAGTGGATCACCCTAGAGTGTTTTACTACGACCGGCGAGGAAGGAGATGCTACGGAATGAAATGTACGGCCTAACCCAAGAAATAAGAAATAATAAATGATCGGATATCGGAGTACTTACAATTCGGTCGGTACGGTCGGATTACTCCCACTCTCACTCACTGGAATTGTTCGGAACTCGGAACACTCACTGATTTGTCAACTAATCGACTGATCGCTTGATCCTTATGCCCCAAAACGGCCTATATTTAAATCATCCTGACAGGCAAAGCTTGGTGATTTGTAAGAGGTGGAGGTGGAATCGTATTAGTCAAGCGCCCATAAGCGGAAATGGGAGTAACTATTGCGCGGTTCGGAGGATTTCCCTACTCGTTAAGAGGATTTTTACAGTTTCCTATCTCTAAACAAAATTGCTATGCGGAGTGTTCCCGGTAGGGGGCACTTCGTTACACAACTTTATTCAAAAGCCAGCAACGTTCATAATGGTCTTTCTGTTTCACCAGTTTGGTCTTAAAACTCCAAAATATTTTCTATGTTCATTTGTCGAGGCACTGAGCTTTTCAAATTTGCCCAAAAACTTACTAATCAATGTCGGTCCAATTAGATCTTTCCAACTTCTTTCATTAGTGTGGAAAATTTTGAGTTTTTCAACGTTGTCCAAAACCTAACAAAACATACCTAGCATGGGAATTAGGATCCTGTTGCGTTGGAGAGCATTTCTACCTTTTTATTTTGTTCCTAATCTAAGAAACTCTGAAACGCTTTTGGTTTATCAAGACACTTTAAACCTTTCAAATCTGGGCAGACTCTTACCAAACAATACTAATCTAACATTTACATTTTTAAGTTTTGTTATAAAATTATAAAATATTTTCAGTGCGTCTTGATAGTACTTCTATATTCTACTGTCAGCCAATAAACTTTTCAATTTTGCCCAAAACCTTACAAAATACGGCCAATCCATTTAGATCCGTCTAACTTCTTCCTTTGGTATAGGTAAATTTGAGTTCTGAGTTCGAAAGTTTTTGAGTTGATCCAAAATTTAAGACACTTTCAGAATATCTAGATGATTCTATATTCTTGTATTGAGTGCTTTGAACTTTTCAAATTTTCCCTAAAGCCTAACATGACCCTGTCCAAGAATCTACAAAACATTGTCAAGACATGTAGATCCTTCTAAGTTATTTTGAGGAGACAATTTAAAGTTTTACTTCCCAAAAATAACCATCACGTTGTGTCTCTTTCGAGTCAAAATCTTGGAAAGCATAAGGCTCAATCGACCCTTCAGGACTGATAGACGTATTGTATTTGGACACTTAAGAACAAGTGTGCTTAAGCTTCGAAGCATTTTCAAAGGTCTATTTTTGATTTGTAGTATTGAATTAAGTCAAAATCGCAACAGGCCAGTAGATATTCTAGTCCGCTTCGGCCCCACGTACATAACCTCACTTTTGCGGGCACGCGACCCCAGGGGGCCCATGTAGTAAGTATACTCCTTCAAAAGATATAAGGCGTTTATGACTATATCTTATGTGGCTTAGGGTTCTCTGTCGTAAATGACACGCGTCCGAAAACTGAACGTATTCAGGATATTTTAAGCTTAACCATAACGTAGCAATTTTTCTCAAATCGTAAGAAAGGGTTGTTATTAAATGGCTTTAACATTTTAATAATCTTAAATTTCTGTGAAAGGATTATAATTGACAATGTAATTCCAGTAATCTTACTTTGATGTTTATTTCAATTTTTTGAGTACGGTTCCTTCAAGGTCGGCCACATTTCTATTAAAAGGTGTAGCAGTAGGCGAAGCCGCGGTAAAAGCGGCAGGGGGTGCACTAAACCACTTAAGGAGGTACAGTCATAAACGCCTTATATCTTATACTACTAGTAAACGGGTAAACTACTACTAGTAGTACTACTAAACGAGCATTAGTACTACTAATACTACTACAAATACTTTGACATTTTTGGGAGATAATTCAAGTTTAAGAAGGTTTCTTGCCGTCATTGGCGGAAGGGCGAAGGGCTCGCTTGAGTTAAGGGTTGATCTGTCGCGTCGTTCTCGTCATAATGGCCGAAAACCTCTTTGTGGCCGCAGGAAAAATATCTATTTAGCGTCCCAATTGTTAGTGGCCACAAGGATCCGAACGATGTTTAGACAAGAGCGGAATTAAAAGGAGAGCGCGTGTTGGTGTATGTATGTGTGTGTGTGTGTATAACGTGTGCGTGTGCTTGTGTATATGGCTGCTGTTTCGTTCCTTGAAGACCGAATTTAAACTCCAGGCATTTACTTCTAGCTTTTAATGTTACTTAAACATATAAACATTCTTCAGTGTTCTGTTTCCTACACCATTAAAATTTTAAATGCCCCTACGCGTTTTATTTCGTCGGGAGTTAATAACGGTGGGACGACGACGACGTGTTTTGTTCCACCGGACGGACTGGTTAATATACATACATATGTATGTATGTAGACGTTGTATTTATTGTATTTATAGATTGTTTTGTGGACGAATTAAAATAAAATGTTCTCGCTCGTTCGACCGAAACAGATTTCTTTTCTATTTAAGCGTTTCCTACAAAAAGATTTAAAATATTTCAATGTTTTGTGTTTATGGGAAATATTGTCACGGTCCTAAGGGCCTAGGGCTCATGCTTACAAAATTCCCCAGGGGGCCTGGAGGGGTAGCTGGTACGAGGCTCTCCTCACAGCGGACATCTTCCCTCATCAAAGGGCAAGTGGCGGGCACGCAGGATAACGGGCAGCGACACAGGATTCTTGACGGTACTTTACTCTCCCTTGATCGGTTCCGACCACCGTATTTATTCGGATCAATTGATGTTTATCATTTCTCTACAAATTTCAATGGATTTAATTCCAACATCCTTCCTCTTCTTCCAAATACTACTTCCAAAAAATATTCCAAAATTCTGTCGAACTACAACGATTCCAATGTGCTTCAAGTCGCCTCTAAGAAAATGAAATTTTCTACTTTCGATATAATTTTGGAATTTTCCAACCCTTCGAAAGGCCGTAAGACCGTTTTTCCGCAATTTTCCAGGCTTTCTTTGTGTTTTCAAAAATCCCAGCTAATGCTGATAATTCCAAAGCAAATCCACAATTAAGACAATTAAGTGAGTTAACTTTAACTACTTTAAAATTTTGAGTTCCTATTAAATCGACAGCGTAATGAATTTTCATTGGACATAACTGTATTAGTCAGTTAAGGAAATTGCGCTTCGTTTTCGTCTTATTCGCACAAAAAAATTTTTAGTAAATCTTTCAAATCGTCGAGAAGAGTTAAAACTCATTGGCTAATTTCACATTCGATTAAATACAACTATTTTGTAATTTAACTAATTTTAACTATTTTGTACATTTTTAAAAAGAAAATTTAGTCCTCCATAATCAGCTACATTTTTCAATCAAGAAATTTTCATCCGTTTTAATGTTATTTACGGAAATGCGAGGGAATGTAGAGGCAAGTGGCTAATTTACAGAATTTTAAATGGATTTTTAGAAATCCATGACATTTCGTATAACTGATTTAGTAGTCGTTTTCACTTATAGAAAGAAAATTTTACTCTTTAGAAATAACACTTTCCATCAAGTTTCTAAGATAATACTCAGCTTATAGCTATATCAAGCTCTCATATATGAGAAGAATTGTAACCGGGTTGATTTTTCAAATTTGAGTTATTAGAGTTTCTAAACATTTTAAAGTCCATCGAGTTCAAAAAACAGGTTTTTGAAAAACTGATAATAAATGAAATTGAAACCCGCAAACGGTTTTAAGTTTGAATTTAGACTTTACCCTTCGCCAGGACGTCCCTGTTAGCTTTTGATTAAAATGGGTGCGCTCAAGGTAGTAGTTTAGTCTAGTCATTTTTCAGTTTTTGGAAATTTTCTCAAAATTTGCTACATTAATTTTTTTATAACTTTACATACTTATTCCACTGTCGAGTATACATAATAAAGTTTAATAACATTTTTGACTAAATCCTCTCTAAAGGGCACTTTACACTTGTCATTTTTTTCGGTTTTTGGAAATTTTCCTAAAAACCACTACAATATTTTTTTCTAAACTTTTAGTAGTTATTCTATTATCGAAGGTGTATTATAAAATTTAAGCACATTTTTGAATAAATCGTTTCTGAATGACACTTTATGATTTTCTGTTGTTTGAAATTTTCTCGAAATTCGCATGAATGAATCTAAAATTTTGAATATTTTTTCTACCGTTGAAGGGTAAGTACTCTATTTTTGTCGTTTTTTAATTCTTCAAAATTTATTCGAAATCTCCTTGAAGAACATATTATGTACTAGTTCTAATATTGAATATTTATAAGATACTAGAAAGTAGTTCTGGAGAAACTGTCCAAAAATCGCTTAGTGAAATCTGGGAAATACTCAAATCTAGTAAAAATTGATGGTCTCATTAGAATCAACAATGGATGAAAAAATTCTTCATTTTGAAAATTTTTCAGAAATTTCAGGAAAAATTTCAGGAAATTTCTGTGCCAACATCGCATTTAAATAAGATTTTATGATTTTTGTGTCTGGAAAAGAAAATACAATTCCCGATAAAAATATGTTTCACTTCACTAAATTTCATCCATTGTCGAAATATTATAAGACGAGAGGAGGCTTCGAATCAAGAAATATTGTCCAAATAGTTTGGTAGATTTTTTCGAAAAACTGAAAATTCAAAGATATCAAATTGAAATGCGCGTATTTCTTTTAATTTTTATCCAATTTTAGCGTTGTTAATTTGATCAAAAGATAATTCCATTTCATATGAATGATATGTATTTTGAAAAACGCACCCCGTTTTCGAGTTGATATAAAAAGCGTTAGACTGACGGAATCCCAGGGATATTGAAGTTAACGTCGTTTTGTAGTTACTTCAAAAATAGTCATTACAATTTTTGGAAAATTTCAAATTTTCCATTACGTATTTCAATGTCTTATAAATTATAAAATCGCAAGAGAAGTTTTCCTTGTTCTTGAGATACCAAAACGTAAATTAGATTCTTACCCAAAGATTATTTTACTAATTCTTCCTTTGAAAGAATTGGAGAATTGGAATCTTTTTAGGAATATTATGACTCGGTAACTAAGTAGATTTCCATCGCATTTTACCCGTTGAAACACCGTTAGTAAGGAAATTTAATCCGCTTCCAAACACACTTCATAACTTTCATGATATTTCAAGAATATCTCATAAACGACAAATCCAACGCCTTAACCAGCATTATAATATTTTAGCAACGTCGCGTACTTAACCGTATACTTACTTATCGAGCTCGATTCAAATCCAGAAAACTTGTCTCGCCCCTTCGGCGGAGTTTTGCATGTGAATGCTTAAATATTCTCGAAGTTACCGATTTACTCACTGACGCGAGCAACTCAAATAAGTAATAAGTCCTAATGGCCCGGCATTGTTTAATTCATCCGATAATGGATATATCGACTGATTTAATGGATATTAAATATCTCATCGAATTGCTGTTTTACGTTTACCTACATTCCAGACGACTGAAGGCTGTGGAAGAAGTGGAAATGTTTGGTTTTTCAAAGTGTTTCCATGAAATGTAGGAAATATCATGTAGTTTTGGGTCAAAAATTAAGAAGTGTCTCTGATAGATCTAGAGGACATAAAAGACATTTTGAGAAATACGCCTCTATACACGGATCTAGAAAGTTTGAAACATTTTAAGTCTTTTGGGACCAACTTGAAATTTTAAAATGTCCTAATAGAAGAATATAGAATAAAATATCGAAGCCATAGACGTTTTGGAAGTGTTTTACACTTTTGGGACATATCTTAAAATATCAAAGTTTCCTGATAGGAGAACATCTAGATGGACTTGAATTATTTTCATATTTCAGACAAAATGGGGTGGTGTAAAATGTGTCCATAGAATAAAATAAAATTATTTAGGCGGTTTGAAAGTGCTTTATATTTTTTTTGATAAATTTGGCAACTTTAAAGTATCTTCAGTCAGTGCAAAATGTATATAGAATGTAAATTGAGATTATTATGGAATTTTAGAAAAGATCAAAAAACCTTTTTTGAGAAGAACCCGGACAGACAGTATTTTGAAATCCTGGAAGAAAATTAAGAAACCCAAAGTGTCCCCGACAGAATAATGTAAAAAATCTAGATGAGCCAAATATTTTGAAGGCTCAATAGCTTTGGGTCTCTATATAATAAATGTAGATAGATGTAGAAGGCTTGACACAGTGTATATCCTTTGGGACACATTTGAAATTTCAAAACGTCTTAATAGAAGAATATAGAATAAGGGTATAAAGGGATATAGATAGCCTTGAAGTGCTTTGGACATATTTGAAAAGTTTAAAGTGTTTCCATAGAAGAAGTCAAGTGGACTGAAAGTATTTTGTACTTTTGGGACAAAACTGAGAAGCTCAAAGTGTCTTTGGAAAAGAATCTGGATGAACTAAAATTATTTTGAACTGTTTGAACTGTCGTACAAAATTTTCAAATATAATTTGTCTCTATAGAGTAATAAAGAAGGAGAATTTATGTGGTCAGAAAGTGTTTCGTATTTTTCTTGATAGACTTGAAAAGCTAAAAGTGTCTATAGACAAATCCATATAGATTGAGAACATTTGTAAAGTGTTTCCATAGAAGAATCCTTTAAATCCTTCAAGAAGACTTGAAATGTTTAAAGTGTCTCCATAGAAAAATCCGTATAGACTGAGAACGTTTGAAACACTCAAAAGTTCCTCCATCAAGAAATGTGGTTTCAAAATTGAGAAACGGTCTAGATCTAGATGGATTAAAATTATTTTGAAATTTTGGACAAACTAGAAAAATGGCATCGCGATGGAATAATCTAGAAGACGTTTATAGTGCCTTGAGAGCATAATTGAGTCTTGAGAGCTAACCTATTGAGAATATTTTTAAATGTTGGGACAACATTGAAGAAACTCGGAATTTGGTGGGAAGCATCCAGGCAGACACTATTTTATAATTTTTGGACAAAACTTTGAGAAACTCAAACTGTCCGAAAAGATTAAAATGGACCAACATTAGAAAATTGAAAAATATAGTGTCTCGAATAACATTTTGTTGTTGTCTTTAGATATTACTGTGTCGTCGAAATAAAATAAAATGTTTTCTCTCTCCTTCTCTTTTCGAGTATTTTCTACAAATTTCTATAGGTTGTAAACTATGCCGTTCTCTGTGATTCTCAAATGTCCCACTTTTCAAAGATTTAATAAAATAATCTGGACGAGTATTACCGATTATCCGATTATCCGGTTACCGATTTTATCGATTATATTTCTTTCTCTCTACAAATTTCGTAGCGTTCATTTCCGACGTCCTCTCGCTTCTCCCGAATACTTCCAAATACAAATCGTATTATGAAACATCCTTAAAACTCGATCGATCGATGCCGATTACCGATTAACCGTCGTCTTGATCGCCGGAGCGAAAAACCGCACGTCCTAATCATGTCCCGATTGATCGTAAAGTCCTCTCCTCTCCTGTTGCGTCCGACGATTGTTTAACAAGGAAAACCCACATGGGCTCGCATAATGTCCGATGATGATGATGATGATGATGATGTGGATGATGAGGATGAGGATTCGATGATGGGCATTCTTTTGTGGAGGGCGCGCGCGTGCCCTAAAGAACCGTATTGTCGTCCCGACGCCTGATTATACCGTCGAGGTCGACGAGGCGAGAAGGCGGCTAGTCTTGCTCTGCTTACAGGGAGATCTGCGGATCTAGAAGAGCCTGGAAGTCGACTCGTCGAAATATTGAGCTTGAATATAGAAGGTTATGGAATGGATCCTCGTCTAAGGGAGTCAAGGGGCATGCCATTTACCATAGTATCAATCTTGAATCTAGATGGTAAAAGAATGTGGATGCACATCTAGAAACAAATCGAGAGCTACCTCTAAGGGCAACTTTGGAACAAATCTAGAAACGAACTGATATCCATTAACTGTGATCTTCAAATTTAAGGATATAATCTAGGAAGGTCGAGCTGGATCCAATTTAATATCTGGAAGCATGTGGAGGTTAAGCTCAGGGAAAATGAGCTTGAATCTAGAACGTTATAAAATTGGATGCACATCTAGAAACAAATCGAGATTCATTCTAATGGCAACTTTGGGACAATTCTAGGAACGAACTGATATCCATTGAGTGTGATCATCAAACTTAAGCGTATAATCTAGAATGGTCGAGCTGGATCTAATTTAATATCTAGAAGCATGTCGTGGTTAAGCTCGGGAGAAATGAGCTTGAATCTAGAAGATTATAATATTGGATGCACATATAGAAACAAATCAAGATCCACTCTAAGGGCAACTTTGGAACAAATCTAGGAACGAACTGATATCCGTTGACCGTAATCATCAAACTCAAGGATATAATCTAGAAAAGTCGAGCTGGATCCAATTTATTACCTTGAAGCATGTCTTGGTTAAGCTCAGGGGAAATGAGCTTGAATCTAGAAGGTTGTAATATTTAATGCACATCTAGAAACAAATCGAGATTCATTCTAAGGGCAACTTTGGGACAAATCTAGAAACGAACTGATATTCATTGACTGTGATCATCAAACTTAATGATATAATCTAGGAAGGTCGAGCTGGATCCAAATTAATATCAAGAAGCATGTCGGGGTTAAGCTCAGGGAAGATGAGCTTGAGTCTAGAAGGTTATAACATTGAATGCACATCTAGAAGCAAATCGAGATTCACTTCAAGGGCAACTTTGGAACAAATCTAGGAACGAACTGATATCCAATGACTGTGATCGTCAAACTCAAGTATATAATCTAGAAAGGTCGAGCTAGATGCAATTTAATATCTACTAGCATGTCGGGTTGAGCTCAAAGGAAATGAGATTGAATCTAGAAGGTTATAACATTGGATGCACATCTAGACACAAATCGAGTTTCAACCTAACGGTAGCTTTGGAACAAATCTAGAAACGAACTGATATCCATTGACCGTGATCATCAAATTCAAGGATATAATCTAGAAAGGTCGATTTGGATCCACTTTAATATCTAGAAGCATGTCGGGGTTAAGCTCAGGGGAGATGAGCTTGACTCTACAAGATTATAATATTGGATTCACATCTAGAAAGAAATCGAGATCCACTCTAATGGCAACTTTGGATCAAATCTAGGAACGAACTGATATCCATTGACTGTGATCATCAAATTCAAGGATATAATCTAGAAAGGTCGATTTGGATCCACTTTAATATCTAGAAGCATGTCGGGGTTAAGCTCAGGGGAGATGAGCTTGAATCTAGAAGGCTGTAACATTGAATGCACATCTAGAAACAAATCTAGATTCCTCTAAGGGCAACTTTGGATCAAATCTAGCAACGAACTGATATCCATTGACTGTGATCATCAAATTTAAGCATATAATCTAGAAAGGTCGTGTTGGATCCAATTTAATATCTAGAAGCATGTCGGAGTTAAGCTCGGGGGAGTTGAGCTTGAATCTAGAAGGTTATAACATTGGATGCACATCTAGACACAAATCGAGTTTCAACCTAACGGTAGCTTTGGAACAAATCTAGAAACGAACTGATATCCATTCACCGTCATCATCAACATCAGGGATATAATCTAGAAAGATCGAACTAAATCCAATTTAAAATCTTAAAGCATTTCTGGGTTAAGCTCAGGGAAGATGAGCTTGAGTCTAAAAGGTTATAACATTGGATGCACATCTAGAAGCAAATCGAGATTCACTCTAAGGGCAACTTTGGAACAAATCTAGGAACGAACTGATATCCATTAACTGTGATTATAAAATACAAGGATATAATCTAGAAAGGTCGAGCTGGATCCAATTTGATATCTTGAAGCATGTCGGGGTTAAGCTCAGGGGAGATGAGCTTGAATCTAGAAAATTATAATATGGGATGCACATCTAGAAACAAATCAAGACCCATTCTAAGGACAGCTTTGGAACAAATCTAAGAACGAACTGATATCGATTAACAGGGATTATAAAATTTAAGGATATAATCTAGAAAGGTCGAGCTGGATCCAATTTAATGTCTAGAATCATGGCGGGGTTAAGCTCAGGGGAGATGAGCTTGAATCTAGAAGGTTATAATATTGGATACACATCTAGAAACAAGTCGAGATCCATTCTAATGGCAACTTTGGGACAATTCTAGGAATGAACTGATATCCATTGATTGTGATCATCAAACTCAAGCGTATAATCTAGAAAGGTCGAGCTGGATCTAATTTAATATCTAGAAGCATGTCGGGGTTAAGCTCGGGGGAAATAAGCTTGAATCTAGAAGATTATAATATTGGATGCACATATAGAAACAAATCAAGATCCACTCTAAGGGCAACTTTGGAACAAATCTAGGAACGAACTGATATCCGTTGACCGTGATCATCAATCTCAAGGATATAATCTAGAAAAGTCGAGCTGGATCCCTTGAAGCATGTCTGGGTTAAGCTCAGGGGAAATGAGCTTGAATCTAGAAGGTTGTAATATTTAATGCAAATCTAGAAACAAATCGAGATTCATTCTAAGGGCAACTTTGGGACAAATCTAGAAACGAACTGATATTCATTGACTGTGATCATCAAACTTAAGGATATAATCTAGGAAGGTCGAGCTGGATTCAATTTAATATCTAGAAGCATGTCGGGGTTAAGCTCAGGGAAGATGAGCTTGAATCTAGAAAGTTATAAAATGGATGTACATCTAGAAAGAAATCGAAATTCACTCTAAGCGCAACTTTAGATCAAATCTAGGAACGAACTGATATCCATTGACTGTGATCATCAAATTCAAGGATATAATCTCGAAAAGTCGCGCTGGATCCAATTTAATATCTAGAAGCATGTCGGGGTTAAGCTCAGGGGAAATGAGCTTGAATCTGTGAGGTGCATGGGATGCACATCTAGAAAAAAATCGAGATTCAATCTACTTTAGAGGGCAACTAAGGGCAACTTTAGATCAAATCTAGAAACGAACTGATATCCAATGACTGTGATTATCAAACTCGAGGATACAATCTAGAAAGGTCGAGTTGAATCCAATTTAATATCTAGAAGTAAGTCTAAGTTAAGCTCAGGGGAGATGAGCTTGTATCTAGAAGGTTATAATATTGAATTCACATCTAGAAACAAGTCGAGATCCACTCTTAGGACAACTTTGGAACAAATCTAGAAACGAACTGATATCCAATGACTGTGATCATCAAACTCAAGGATATAATCTAGAAATGTCGGGATGGATCCAATTTAATATCTAGAAGCATGTCGGGGTTAAGCTCAGGGGAAATGAGCTTAAATCTAGAAGATTATAATATTGGATGCACATCTAGAAGCAAATCGAGATTCACTCTAAGGGCAACTTTGGATCAAATCTAGGAACGAACAGATATCCATTAACTGTGATAATAAAATTCAAGGATATATTCTAGAAAGGTCGAGTTGGATTTAATTTAATATCTAGAAGCATGTCGGGGTTAAGCTCAGTGCAGATGAGCTTGAATCTAGAAAGTTTTAATACTGGATAGACATCTAGAAACAAATCGAAATTCAACCTAAGGGCAGCTTTGCATCAAATCTAGAAACGAATTGGTATCCAATGACTGTGATCACCAAACTCAGGGATATCATCCAGAAAGGTTAAGTTTGATACAACTTAATATCTACAAGTATGTTGGGGTTAAGCTCAGGGGAACTGAGCTTGAATCTAGAAGGTTATAATATTAAATGCACATCTAGAACCAAATCGAGATCCATTCTAAGGGCAACTTTGGAACAAATCTATGAACCAATCCAATATATCCAATAACTGTGATCATCAAATACAAGGATATAATCTAAAAAAGAAACAATCTAGAACTGGATCTAGATTAAAATCTAGAAGCATGTCGAGGTCAAGCTGAGGGGAAATTATCGAAATTCAAAATTCAGGAGATGTTTCAATGTTTCGGGAAATTCAAATCAAGTTTTATATAATTTTGAAACAAATCAAGAGGAACTAAATCCATTCCGAGAAGCTGGTTAGAGCGAAAAATCCAGTTCTAGAAACACATGTCGAGTATACAATGCAGGATCAACTGTAGAAATTCGTCGAAAATAGATTTGAATCTGGAGGCAATTCAAGAGGAAGAGTTTAGAATTCAATTTAAGAAACGAGTTAAATTTATAATTTTGGACCAATTCTAGAATATTAGTGAAGTCCAAAGCTCTGCGTCTATATAAAAGCAAGTTAGGATCAAAGTTCAGGAACCGCTTCCAATCTTCTACTTATACATAACTCTTCTACATTCAATCTTCCATTTATGCAAGCTCAAGTACACATTGAGTTTATCGAAGATAGAGTTTAAAATTTAGGACCAATTCTAGAATCTGATCAAAGTTCGAAGTTCTGCCCTTCTATAGAAGCAAGTAATGATCGTTCAAATTTTTGTCCAGGGACAATTTAAAATTCCCATTAGTTTAAGATACAAGGTCAAATCTGGAAAAATTGAGGGTCAAATATCAAATAATACTTAATTTTTCAAAATAGTCCTTTCTACTTTACCAAACGTATCGCCCTGTACTTCGCACCCTTCTTACACGAATTATAGCTCTGTGCGTGTGTTGCTTATGCAGCATTTCATACCACGACTATCACACCCTTTTGTTCCCGATAACGATGGCCGTTTTGCTAGCCGAACGTACTTAGAAAACGCTTATTTGAAACCAAAGTTATTTCAATGATGTTCTATTGTCGGTGAATAATTTTGGTGTAATTTTGTGATTATTGTTTAGACTAAAATGGTACCCTATATAAAAGAAATATGAGGATTTTAAATAAAATAAATAACAGTGCGCCAAACCATATGGTTTTCGGTTGGCTTTTGAATAGTTCTGCGCAGTTTCGTATCGTTACTTTCGGCTTTTCGAGACTTCTGCGCAGTCGGTTGTCGAGCGCTGCTGCGCCGTCTTGAACTTCTCGGTTTCATCCCAAAACTTTCAGAACACTTTCAGTCCGTTCAATATTATTGCATATTAATTTGTTTTATTACATTATTATATATTATCAGAAATATTTCTCAATTTTATCTTAAAACTACAAAATAAGTAAGCCCATGGGGACCTTTTTTGTAACCTTCTAGGCAGTGTTGATATTTGTGGGTTTGTAAATTTTGCCCCAAAATATTTGCCTTTTTATATTTTCTTCAATAGACACGCTTTGAACTTTTCGAATTTGGGAACACTTGCAGGGCGTTTAGAGCCTTCTTTATTACTTTACTGAGAGATTTCACATTTCTCAATATTGCTCAAAAATTCAACATGGTTTTAGACCATGTTTCCACATTTTTTATGGAGAAAATTTTGAGTTTTAATTTCATCCCAAACTACAATGTATTTTTATTTCATATGTATTATTCTATCGAGGCAGTTTATATTATTTTTCCTAAAAAAGTTTCCCATTAATTAAGAATGTATTGGTGAACAATATTGTTTCATTAACATTTCATTTTAATAGTTATACAATAGGCGATTTTATTCATAAAATTAAAATTGTGTTTTAAATGAAAAATGCTAAAATTTTCCGAAACTGTAACACTGCAGATGGCGTTCGTATATGCTGCGCGGTATTGTTGCTTTCGCTACTGCGCAGCCCAAGTCCGTTACTCTGCTGCGTCGTCTCGGATTGTTACTTAAGGCATTTTAACATTACTGCGCCGTTTCAGACTTTTTCAAAAATATTTCAAAGGCAAATACTCGATTGGAATTTGGCAGAAGAATAATTCTTCAATTATTTGACGAACGAATCCTCTTCCCGCCTCTCTCTCGCGTCGTGCGTAAATGTAATCCGAGCCTTTCATCTCGAGCACAAAGTAATGAGCTAAAAGGTTGATCGGTTGCCAGAGAACTCGTGAAAAGTGAAGAATCGAAAGGCAGAAAGGATTCGTGATGTATACACGCTCGTCGCGTTAATGCGAACGTTGTTACCATTACGTTCTCAGATCTCCCCGTGGAAAAACAAGGAGGGAATCACATCAAAACGTCGCCATCTAAAAAATCCCGTAAGCAGGAACACGTGCGCCGTACTCGCGGTTAAATCATAATTACAGATCCGAGTGAGCGAGAGAAAGAGAGAAAGAGAGGGTGTCTGTCTGTATTTGTGTTCCCTTCAGATGTGGATGCTGTTTCCTGCTAATGGCCTAAACGGACGGAAGTACGTCAATCTCTGTTTACACCAATAACCATTTAGAATGCAGTTAAAAATAATATTAAGCGAGGAAAGCGTCCCGCTCTGATTATTTTCGTAAGAGAAAATTAGGCTTTTGATTGTCCAATAAAACACGGTCATTAACTAACGCGACTTGTTTTGGTTTTCCGATTGCGATTGAGTACGGAGCGAATGTTTTGTTCTGGCTAACGTTCCTATCGGATTGTTATTGTTGAGATGATCTACTGAGACTAGTTTTCCATCGATTTATCGATTCTGTAATGGTTTCTGGTTGGATTTTAGTGGATCGTTAAATTCGCTACAGGAAAACACGCACACATACTGAGACGAATCACGTTGTCGCTTAACAAATTGGAACAGGAACAATTTACATTGTGTCGATCTGAAACACAGATAGATGACACATTTATACTAAAACGTACTTTTATACTAAAAAGTAGATAAATCAATCGAGTATAACAAACTAGCATATCAATTGTAACGTTTATTCTAATTTAAGTACACACGGTCTTAGCACTACTTAATTTATCTAGACTATTTCCTAACTAATTAATTTATATCACACTCTTAACTACTAATTTATTTATACAATTTCACTTGTCCGTTTATCGCACTGTGTACTCACGCGGCTTCTCGTCTAATCTCCTCTTCATCCGCAGAGTTCCCTTTTTATAGTCCTTCATTATATCTCGAGAACCTACTCGATGATTTTTCCCTAATTTGTTTGTTCTAGAAACGACCCGAAAGTAATAGATCATTCTTTGTTTAAGTGAATATTCGCGATTATTCTGGAACTGTTTTTATGACCCAATTAGCGGAGCGGCCTCCCTTTGAGGTGGGCCGCCTCGTCCGATGAGGAGTACGCTTACGCTGGTTGTTTATATTTCGCGTTACACTATTTTCACCTTTTTAATGATTCATCAAACTGGGTCTAATAATCCACTAGGGACAACGTTAAACATTGACAAAATTCCTCTTCATCCTTTCTTTTCATTTAAAGACATTTTAGGAATAATTATTCACTCCAATATCACTCCAATATCATTTTCTAATATGGAAAATCGCTCCACTAATTTTACCTTACACTAACATTAACTACTAACGCTCAATATTTTTTAGAACATTGATTCATCTTCAGCACATGACTCGCTGGCAAAAACACAATTATCAATTTTATAAAAAACAATTTCCTCGCCAAACTGACTCAAAATAAAAATTGTAGCATCAGGATAAAATTCACCAAAAGAATTATTTGAACTACAAACACTACACTCAATCTGTCTTGCAATATTGTGTAACGAGTAGTCAAACCGAAAGTTGGGATAGGTATACTGGGTCCTGGGTAACAAAAGGTTGTCCTCGATTAGCCAGGAGAGTCTGGAGTGGCCCTGAGGTAGTCCTGTAATAGTCTGAAGAGGTTCTGAAGAATCTGAAGAAGAGTCTGAGGAGGTTCTGAAGAGTCTGAAGAGGTTCTGAAGAGTTTGAAGAGGTTCTGAAGAGTCTGAAGAGGTTCTGAATAGTCTGAAGAGGTTCTGAAGAGTCTGAAGAAGTTATGAATAGTCTGAATAGTTCTGAAGAATTTGGAATGGTTGTGGAGGGCCCAGAATAGTGTTGAA
Source organism: Cryptocephalus moraei (assembly GCA_946251905.1). Taxonomy (NCBI): domain Eukaryota; kingdom Metazoa; phylum Arthropoda; class Insecta; order Coleoptera; family Chrysomelidae; genus Cryptocephalus; species Cryptocephalus moraei. The sequence goes on along the minus strand of OX276462.1, from coordinate 6,010,083 downwards.
GTAACAGAAGGTACGCCTGGGAGAATCCGCCATGGTTCTGGAAAGTTCTAAATAGAGTTAAAGTAATAAGGTGATTAGCCTGAAAAGTTCAGAATAGTTCTCGATTAGCCAGGAGAGTCTGGATTGGCCCTGAGGTAATCCTGTAATAGTCTGAAGAGGTTTTGAACTGAAGATTCTGAAGAAGAGTCTGAAGAGGTTCTAAAGAGTCTGAAGAGGTTCTGAAGAGTGTGAAGAGGTACTGAAGAGTCTGAATGGTTCTGAAAAATTTGGAATGCTTGTGGAGGGCCCAGAATAGTGTCGAAGTAACAGATGGTACGCCTGGGAGAATCCGTAATGATTGTGGAAAGTTCTAAATAGAGTTCAAGTAACAAGGTGATTAGCCTGAAAAGCTCAGAATGGTCCTGAAGAGTCCGAAGGTAAACCTAGAATAGCCTGAAGACGCAGTAATGGTTCTGAATGATTCGGAATAGTTCCGAACAGGAGGTGCATCTGAATTAGCATGGAGGATCCGAAATGTCCTAAATAGAGCTAAAGTAATAGGATGTAAGCCTCGATTAGCCTGCAAAAGCCCGAATGAACCTGAAGAGTTCTGAGAAAAGTCAGAAGAGCCAGAAACGGTTCTGAAGAATTCGGAATGGTTCTGGAGAGCATAGAATGGTGCAGAAGTCACAGGCATCACCGTTGGATTAGCCTGGAGAATCTGGAATGGATCTGGGGAGTCCTAAATAGGCCAATAGGATAACCTGAAGAAACAGGAATGGCCAAGAGGAACCCAGAATAGTCCTGAAGTAACAGGATGCTGGTCTGGATTAGCCTTGAGATTCTGGAAGGTGCCAGAAATTTAACCAGCGGCTAGCTTGGAATAACCTGGAAACCAGGAATAGTCCCTGGTTTCAACAAATTTCAACAAATAGTTGAAATGGTTCTGGAGAGCTCAGAATGGTATTGAAATAACAGGAAGTACGTCTGAATTAACCTGGAGAATCCGAAATGTTTTAAATAGACTTAAAGTAACAGAATGTAGGCCTTGATTAGCCTGCAAAAGCCCTGAACTGAACCTGAAGAGTCCTGAGGTAACCCTGGAAAATCCTCAAGAGCTACAAACGGTTCTGAAGAGTTCAGCATAGTTCTGGAGAGCATGGAATGGTGTTGAAGTGACAGGCATCACCGTTGGATCAGTCTGGAGAATCTGGAATGGCTCTAGGGAATTCTAGGGAATTCTCTAGACCTAGAGCAACAGGATAGGATAACCTGAAAAACCCGGAATGGCCATGAGGTAACAGGAAGCTGGTCTGGATTAGCATTGAGACTCTAGAAGGCGCTAGAAATTTATCCAGTTGTAAGCCTGGAATAACCTGTATAACCAGGAATATTCCTGAAGTTGAAATGGTTTTGGAGAGGTCAGAATGGTACTGAAGTAACGGGAGATAGGCCTGGATAAGCGTGTAGAACCCGGAATGGTCATATACAACTTGGAATTGTATTGAAATAACAGAATATTCGCTTTGATTAGCCTGCAAGACCGGAATTGTCCTGAAGAATCCGGAGTTACCTTGAAGTCGTGGATTAGCCTGGAATAATCCTGGAGAGCTTTTCAACAAAGGAATAATCACAACAGCCAATAACCCTAATTCACAAATTAAATTACAAGTAAGGTGCTCGAAATGCAACCGAAGAATGGATAAAACCTACTCAGCTTTGGATATTTTAAGTTGGAGAAGTTTAAGAACGCCCAACAAATTGGCTTTGTTCATACAACATACCTACTCGTTTCAAGTTTCGACTAACCAATAGGTGAGAGGATTAGAAACCGGAAATGAACACTCATTCGCATATAAATAGCTCTTTAAGTGCTGATTCGTCGAGATCTAACTTGTAATAAGTAATAGAGCGATATTAAATTTTTTTTATTATTTAATTGGATAGTTTATAAATTTCCACCGTCACAATTAATTGGAAACTTTTTAGATTGTAGTTGTATGGCTGTGTTGAAAAAAGTGAGTGTGGTTTATCGTAGCTCGGTCCGCAGAGCCACCGAGACAAATATTTTTCCTTTTTTTGTATCGGGAAAAAAGAGATAAAATTCCCGTCATCGTTCCCAATCACCGTCCCGACGCCAATTAAGGGGAAAGAGATAGAAAGAGAAAAGAGCCGAAGAAGAAGAAGAAGAAGTCTTCTCCCCGTCCGAGGGAGAGCTGTAATTTCCCAATTAAATAATCACTTTAAGGGGGTAGAATAAAAATGCCCGGCAATCGTCTTATATTCTTTTTCGAATCACGATCAATTTGCCGGTAACCACAGCTTCTAACAGGCCCCGTAATAGCCGCGCTCACGACGATTTTTATTCGAGCAAAACGCCTCAATCAGGCGACCCTTCACTTCGCCGCCACAACTACCCCCCACCCACCCCCCTCCCACTCTTCTTTTCTCGTCAACAAGTCTCGCACGTACACTCCGGGACTCCGGGAAAAATTCGCTCTTCCCTCGGGCGTCGACGCGATTTTTCCGTAATTAAGAGGGAAATATTTCATGAAACATCGGAAAACTGATTGTATTTTACCAAAAAATGTCGGTATTTCGTCTACAGGAGAGGAATATTGGTCACAGTGCATATGTGACACTCTGAGTTTGCGCAGTAGAATTCCAACAGTCAGAGATTGCGCAGTAGCGCTAAAATTCCGGCACAACTCGCTCCGATCTACTGGGTGATCCAGAATGACTGATTGAGTTGGCAATCCTACCTGGAAGATTTTTTTGCCTACGGGTTTGCAACGCTACAACCAGATATGTTTATTTGACAAAAAATTGACATAACAATCAGCGATAAGATTGTAGGATATGTAAATAAAAATTAACGCTTAAAAATGAAACCCGCAATACAGAACAATGATTTAATTAAACAGCTAAAAGGTATTGCTCAAAATGCCCCTCATTTTTATCCAGACATAAATTAACTCTTCTTTTTAGGCTCTCGAAGATATTCACCAGCATATTGGGGGTAATGTTTGCCACTTCCTGAACTATTGCCTCGTGCAGCTCTTCTTCAGTATGCAATATGTTCCTAAAGACCTTGTCCTTCAAGAGCCCAAATAACGAAAAATCTAATGGAGTGAGATCTGGTGACCTGCTTGGCCAAATGCCCTGACTAATTACTCTGTCGCCAAAATTCTCTCTGAAATATCCCATAGTAGCACGAGCCGTATGTGCCCTTGCAGAGTCTTGTTGGAAATATCCAGTTTGACGCTCTTCGTCTGTTAATTGGTTAATAAAATGCCTCAAAAGGTGTTGGATATGTCTCTCCGAATTGACGTTAAAATTAAAAAATATCGGCCCATACACCCGAGTCCTTGAGATTGCCAACCAAACACCAACTTTAACCGGGTGCAAATGTGTCTCTCTGATAGCATAAGGATTTTCTCTTGACCAAATTCTGTAATTTTGTTTATTCACATAGCCGTTGAGATGAAACCAGGCTTCGTCGGAAAAGAAGGTGTTGTCAAGGATATCATTATTATTTAGTATGTCATTAAACCAATTGCAAAATAAAACTCTCTGCGGGTGATCAGGAGGGGTTAATGACTGGACGATGGAAATTTTGTAAGGGTGGTACTTTAATTTCTGTTTAAGCACAGTGGAGCAACTTCCATATGATAAACCTGTAAAACCGTGAATTAGAACAACATGGAAAAGTGGAAATCTTATGGGTAAGAATGAAAATTGGTTGAATAGGAGGCATACGGACCAAACCTGTTTGAAGGGAGAGCTTTCTAAAGGATTTGCCAGTTCTACCATTTAAAAATGAAATTCAGTATTGCCAACTCAAACAGCCATTCTTGATCACGTTGTACTTTGTTTCTCTGGTCAAGCCCGTCGATCTTTTGCCACTGGTGAGGCTGCTCGTTGGGAGATCGACACCATCCATATTCCACCACAAGGAAGGTTACGCCCAATCTACTTGAATTCCCGATTATCTCGCGTCTCTCCTTTACTCGATTTCCAACCGAGGGAATAATTCCTCTCCGGACTATCCGACCGAACTTCGCTCCCTCTTTCCCTTTTGTGGAAAACTCTCGCAAAGATTCTCGAGGAGCGGTTGATAAGTTCAGCAAACTTTTTTGTCGGCCAATCAAATACTATTCTGTCTATATACTTTGTTCGTCGAAAAGAGCTCGCGGGCGACAGAGAGAGGGAGAAGGAAGGAGAGAGAAATTACCGAATCGATGTTGTCGACGCTCTTTCTCTTCCTCTCTCTTCCTCTCCCTCTTTCGACTCATTTTTGCTCCCTCACTTCCCTCTGAATTATTCCGATCTCGCGACTGAATTATTTTAAATGGGTCGAGAGATTCGGAGGAGATTAAATTTAATGTGCTTACTTTCCGAAGAGGGTCGAAGGACGCGAAGGGCGTCGAAGGGATGAGTGTTATTGGAGTTAATGAGATTAATGATATTAGCCATTAGGCCACTGATTTTAGTCGCTCGGTATCGACTGAGCTAACGATTGGCGAGCCTGAAGATGAGATTGTTATTAGAGAGCGAAACGTCGTTCATATAACGTGGCTCATAGTGGAAGATGTAGGGTACAAATCTCCCAAAGAGCAACCTCAGTAATTGTAGAACTTAAAACAGAGATCCTTAATATTCGTTGCGAATATCAAATTAAGGTTATTGACGTAAAATTAGTAGTACAAAAAACAATATTTAACTAAAAAATTGGACTCGTAATGCACATATTAATTAACATTAGTAATTAAAAACACAATCTAATTAAAACATTAATAAAGCTTAATCACCTTAGTATAGGGAGTGATCGACGTAAGTTTTTTATTATACCTAGAAGTTATTTATTATATCTATGTTTCTATTTGGCTTAACATATCAAATTAAGGTTATTGGCATCAAATTAGTAGTACAAAAAAATAATATTTAACTAAAAAACTATACTCGTAATGCACTTTGATCATCATATTAATTAATGTTAATTAAAAACACAATCTAACTAAAATATTAATAAAACTTACTCACCTTAGTAAAGGGAGTGATTGACGTAAGTTTTTGACCTATTGGAGTTATCATTGAAATAATGTATGAATCTTAAGTAAATGATTCTTGCGATTTTTAACCAAATTAATATTGAAACTAAGCTAATTATGGTTTATTCATTGAATAACTACTGTAAAGCGAAATGTTAACAACCACTCCTTATAGGACGAGGCGGCCCATCTCAAAAGGAGGCCGCTCCGCTAATTGGGTCATAAAGACAGGTCCAGAATAATCGCGAATATTCATTTAAAGAAAGAATGATCTATTACTTTCGGGTCGTTTCTAGAGCAAACAAATTAGGGAAGAATCATCGAGTAAATACCAGTAGGTTCTCGACACATAATGGAGGACTATAAAAAGCGAACGCTGCAGACGAAGAGGAGATTAGACGAGAAGTGAGTGAAAACAGTGCGAAAAACGGACAAGTGAAATTGTATAAATAAATTAGCAGTTAAGTGTGCGATATAAATTAATTTGGAAATAGTCTAGATAGTGTGCAAATAAATTAGAATAAACGCTACACTACTTAACCTTCGCTAATTACATTACTGATTAAACTAATTTAAGGGTTCCTTAATTGTTGCCCCAGTAAATCAAAATACCAAAAACTTTTCTAACAATGTTAATTATTATAGCAATTGAAGGTTTGTTATTTAATGTTTAAGTGAGCGTCAACGGTAGCTTTTGTGAACACAGGGTAGAAGCTTATAGTGAAGCATTTCTCGTATGTCCGTTACATAATTTCCCAGAATAAGGTGCCTTGTTAAAAAAATATTTAATAACATTTAATAAAACCATAATAATAATATACCTGACCCTGTTTTGATGTATACATATTAAGATATGGAAAAAATTATAGTATAAACTTATGAACTATTAATTACATAATTCCCAAATTAAAAGCGGAACATTTCAAATAAAATAAAGAGAATGAAAAATAAATCGAAAAAATGATTTTTTTTTAAATAAACGGTCACAAGGTCAAAACTCATTTATAAAAACTGCTAAAACTTAATAAACTCCCTCAGAACACTTTCGCAAACGACTATTAATGAACTTTGCACTAATTTGAGCTTGAATGATTTTTAATAAATTTTTAAAATGCTTGCAAATTTTAACTTCTCTAACTTTAAACCAACTTCACAAAAACAGTTGAAACACGCAGAACTCCTTAAGGATACTCCTATTATCATTTGCATTGAGTTTCAGCGGAATCCAAATTTATGTAATATTTAAAAAAAAATTAAAATCATTGGAAACTGTCTATTTAGTTATGTTTTTAAGTATAACTCGACATCTTCAAAATTCCTTCACTAGATGAAGTGAAACTCACTGAACTTCCCAAGGGCATTTTAGTATAGTGAATTTTACTAAAAATCTGAGTTTTAATACAAAAATTATGAATTTAAGAAACTATAAATGGCAATACAATTTCAAAACTTGTTCATAAAATATACTGAAACTTACTAAACTTTGCTAAAACACTTTAAACAATAAATAGCTCTAAGTGAATTTTGCAATAATTTTAATAGGAATATTTGTTTAAAAATTTTGACAATCCGTGCGAATTTCAACTACATCCAAATATTGTCAGGTTGTTAAATAGACACTGACAACTTCAAAATCCCTACACACTAGGATACCTCAGTCAACAACTTTGTTGAGATTTTCCATAGTCTAAATTTAAATAATATTTTTAAGAAAATTTGAAATTTAAGAAATTAAAATTTTTTTTAGGAATTTTTAAAATCACTCGAAACTCCCACTTCACCCAAACACTATGTCAGGTTGTTAAATAGACATCGACAAATTGAAAACTCCTTCACTAATATGTTGGAAATTCACTAAACTCCCCAAAGGGCATTTCAATAAAGAGTTTCATCAAGTTTTCCCAAAATTTGATTATGAATACAAAAACTATTAATTTATGAATGTAGAGATTGCAGGAAATTACAATAATTATACAGTGGTTCTATGTCAATTTTTATGTCAATGTCAATTATTAATTATTTTATTAATTATATTAATTTATATTAAATTTTATTATTATATTAATTATTATCAATTATTATGTCAATGTTTTGCACAGAGCGTCACAACTTTAAAACTTCTTCACAAAATGTGCTGAAACTTACTATACTGCTTCAAAACACTTCAATTAATAACCGTTAGTAAATTTCACAGCAATTTGAGTTTCAATATTTTTAATTTTTCAAATTTGATAATCATTCAACTTTTTCTATTCGAATAGTTAGATAACCCAACTGAGAACAGTATCTTCAAGGCCAGTTATTTTGAGTTTCTATACCAGTAATGTTCATTATATTGTTTCAAAAGCGTGTTTAAAATCCAAGGCTAGTACAATGTTATCTTCATCTTCCATACCTTTATGAAAATCATTACAAATGTTAATTACCTTAGACTCACCGATTGATACGATTATGATATTTATGCAACAATGACGTAGAAGTAAATGTTACTGATTGGTCTAAACTCGTGGTGGTATTTGGTGTTGAGTACTCATGTGACAGGTGAGTATTATAGTCGACATTTTCAGAGTCTCTGGGAATTCATCATTATAACGAAACAAATTAATGACACTCAACATACTGTCTCAAATCACATGCTTCTTTTAGAACTGTCATTGATGTTTCAATTTAGGTTTTATTTTTCTATGGTGATTTCTGCAATTTACGAAATTTAATAAGACAGGTGATTGCCATATCTGCACAGTAGGTTATGGTGTGAGGTGTTTCTTATATTTTCGGTAAGTAGATGAACAAGTATCTTTTCATTTAAGAATGTTTTGTATCTCATCGACATTGCACCATTTCGTTATCTTGGGAAAACTATCACATTTGTATAATTATGACTTATTTTCCCGGAAAAAGGGAGTGATCATTAATTTTGAAAGAGATGTACCTTGTGTTGGGTCCATTGTCTTATTTGAAAAAAGTATTCTTAAATATAAGTCCAATTAATCCACAACTAATACTTCACTACTTTTTCCTGAATAAACAACCCTTTAAATTCACTCCCCACTGACATATCAAATCTCTTCTATCGTCGATGCTTTTTGTTAAATCGATAAGCGCCTATTAAAATTATTATTACTTAACTCACGAGGACCGGTGCACTTTTCATGTTTCCCCCTTATTGCGGTCACGTGACCGAGAGCTTTCAACGTGTCACCCGTAATCAAAACCCACCGGGACGAAATGTATTTTCCGATGTCGTCGCCTTTGTGCGCGGAGACAACCGAATTTCCTGTTCCCGGAATTAATTGCCTCGACTCAAAAGGGAAAATTTGAAAAAAAAAAGGAAATTCAGGAAGGAAGTGAGTTGAAGAAAAGAGGTCATTTTCCAATTTTAATTAATATTAACGAATAAACAAAGGGAAAATTAAAATTGATTTAGGGGCCGGTACTTTGGGTCCTGATTAAACATCGGATTAAGTTAATCCCCGATTAAAACAGCCAGTCAACTGAATCGTAGTTATAAATAACAGACGAAAGTAGTCGTACTTTAGTTGGTTGGCTGTTTTAATCGGGAATTAACTTAATCCGATGTTTAATCAGGACCCAAAGTACCGGCCCTTAATATATTAATACTATATACTAATAAATTAGTGAAATATAGTGAGTACCCTTAGACCTATTGTGGGAACTCGATCTGCTCTGGATGTATTAAAAAATAAATAAAAGACAACAGTTGTGACATAGTGTATTCAAATAAATTTTGAATAACGAATTATTTAATGATTAATATTTTAATGAATTTAATAATTTTAATTAACATTAACGAATAAACAAAGGGAAAATAAAAATTGATATAGATTAATTTATATTATATATACATTAATATAAATTAATTATTTATTAAGATTTTTTTATAAATTAGTGGAATATAGTGGAGTACCCTTAGACCTATTGTGGGAACTCAATCTGCTCTGGATGTATTAAAAAATAAATAAAAGACAACAGTTGTGACATAGGATGTTCAAATAAATTTTGAATAACGAATTATTTAATGATTAATATTTTAATGAATTTAATAATTTTAATTAACATTAATGAATAAACAAAGGAAAAATTAAAATTGATATAGATTAATTTATATTATATATACATTAATATAAATTAATTATTTATTATAAATTTTTAAAAAAATAATGAGATTGCATGGAATATAGTGAGTAACCTTAGACGGCTTAGACCTCTTGTAGGAACTCTATCTGCTCTGGATACATTAAAAAGTAAATAAAATCGTAAAATTGAAACCGTCAAATTTTCTCAAAATTTTGTTGTAGGTAATCAAAGTCTAAAATTTCCTCAAGGAAAACGAAGACTTGTTTCCAAAGAGACTAATAACAGACTTCGTTTTGCAGGTAAATCTCCCGTCGGGCGCGCGAGATATTCCTCAGAAGTGGCCCCCTAATCCGATTCTAATTATAATCCCGTAATCAAACAACTCATCATATCGAGCTATTTTCCCCTCATTACATAAGGATCATGGGGATTTATTTTGAGTTCATAATCATAATATTATCGAATACTTAGGATATATTTACGTCGTCTCTTCGCAGGTGCCAGCGGGGAATTTTTCTCCTTTTCCCTCTTTCTCTCTCGTAGGGGCAGAGAGAGGAATAGAGGAACAAATCCCCGAGGATTATGATCTCGCGTTTCGCTCAATATTTACAATAGTCCTTCGTCGAGGTGATCGGTAATATGCGCTACACACGGGCGGACCTGAAGTGTTTGTGTAAAAATGAATTATAATAACCATGTGCGGCCGAAAGTGGGGCACTTCGTTCAAGTGCGCGTACTTAAGCTACAGGCTTGTTTATAAAATACGTAACTATTTTAAACATATTTAAGTGGCCCGCTATCTCAACTCTTTCTTAAGTGGCGTTAAGGCCCCACGTTTCCGAAACGTCGTAAATTTCGACGCTGGATGGGTTGCCTGTGACGTAAGACGGGCGGGATAGGAGGGGAGATTTCGCAACAACACTTCATAACATTTTTATGTCTTCATGAAGCTCATTGCGTTATTAATCATTTAATTACTCATACTTATTACATATTACTCATCAATTTATTTTCACGACCTGTTCACTCATATCCAACGTTCAATAATAATAACACAAGAAGGCAGGTTTCCCCTTTTTGCCTTCAGTTCTATTCTCATTGTGAATTACTTCATTATGAGATATACACTCAATCACAAAATTAATCGGACATTCAATTTTCACCCCTCAAATTTGCGAAAACCGTTTGTATTTTAAATTTATATAGGTACACATACATGTATCTATACAACGTGTTTGGATACAACTTTTTGATATATCACTTTATTTGGGAGATACTCCCAACTTATTAGTAATTTCTGAAAAAGTTGTCATTTCTAAATTTTACCTCAGCAAGTAAATTTTAGTACCATTAGATAACTCAGATCAAACCTAACAATACATCTTATAACGACCGTTTTGATATTTCAACCAATTTTTAAGATATTTAAAATTTTATGTAGTCTATTGACTTTTTCGAATTTTGTTGCTAAGCTAACTTCGGTTATTCGGCATAACTTCCGGAGTTTTCATGGTACGAACTTGCCGTTAGGCTCGATTTATAGTGCACTTCAAATTCTACAAAATGTTTAAATATTACATTTTGATATATCACATCGTTTGTGAGATACTCCATGTTATTAGTAATTTCTGAAATAAATTGTCAATTCCAAATTATACCTCATCAATTAAATTTTAGTACCATTAGATAACGCAGATCAAACCTTACACTATATCTCATACCAATACTTTTGATATTTCCACCAGTTTTTGAGATATTTAAAATTTTATATGGTCTAAGGACTTTTTCGAGTTTTGATGCTAAGCTAACTTCGGTGCCACATAACTCCCGGAGTTTTCATGGTACGAACTTTCCGTTAGGTCCGATTTATAGTGCACTTCAAACTCTACAAAATGTTTAAATAGTACATTTTGATATCTCACATCGTTTGTGAGATACTCCATGTTATTAGTAATTTCTGAAATAAATTGTCAATTCCAAATTATACCTCATCAATTAAATTTTAGTACCATTAGATAACGCAGATCAAACCTTACACTATATCTCATAGCAATACTTTTGATATTTCCACCAGTTTTTGAGATATTTAAAATTTTATGTAGTCTACTAAGGACTTTTTCGAGTTTTGATGCTAAGCTAACTTCGGTGCCACATAACTCCCGGAGTTTTCATGGTACGAACTTTCCGTTAGGTCCGATTTATAGTGTACTTCAAACTCTACAAAATGTCTAAGTATTACATTTTGATATCTCACATCGTTTGTGAGATATTACAACTTATTAGAAATTTTTGAAAAAATTGTCAATTCAAAATTTTACCTCAGCAAATAAATTTTAGTACCATTGGATAACGCAGATCAAACCTAACACTATATCTCATAGCAATACTTTTGATATTTCCACCAGTTTTTGAGATATTTAAAATTTTATGTATTCTACTAAGGACTTTTTCGAGTTTTGATGCTAAGCTAACTTCGGTGCCACATAACTCCCGGAGTTTTCATGGTACGAACTTTCCGTTAGGTCCGATTTATAGTGTACTTCAAACTCTACAAAATGTCTAAGTATTACATTTTGATATCTCACATCGTTTGTGAGATATTACAACTTATTAGAAATTTTTGAAAAAATTGTCAATTCAAAATTTTACCTCAGCAAATAAATTTTAGTACCATTGGATAACGCAGATCAAACCTAACACTATATCTCATAGCAATACTTTTGATATTTCCACCAGTTTTTGAGATATTTAAAATTTTATGTATTCTACTAAGGACTTTTTCGAGTTTTGATGCTAAGCTAACTTCGGTGCCACATAACTCCCGGAGTTTTCATGGTACGAACTTTCCGTTAGGTCCGATTTATAGTGTACTTCAAACTCTACAAAATGTCTAAGTATTACATTTTGATATCTCACATCGTTTGTGAGATATTACAACTTATTAGAAATTTTTGAAAAAATTGTCAATTCAAAATTTTACCTCAGCAAATAAATTTTAGTACCATTGGATAACGCAGATCAAACCTAACACTATATCTCATAGCAATACTTTTGATATTTCCACCAGTTTTTGAGATATTTAAAATTTTATGTATTCTACTAAGGACTTTTTCGAGTTTTGATGCTAAGCTAACTTCGGTGCCACATAACTCCCGGAGTTTTCATGGTACGAACTTTCCGTTAGGTCCGATTTATAGTGTACTTCAAACTCTACAAAATGTCTAAGTATTACATTTTGATATCTCACATCGTTTGTGAGATATTACAACTTATTAGAAATTTTTGAAAAAATTGTCAATTCAAAATTTTACCTCAGCAAATAAATTTTAGTACCATTGAATAACGCAGATCAAACCTAACACTATATCTCATAGCAATACTTTTGATATTTCCACCAGTTTTTGAGATATTTAAAATTTTATGTATTCTACTAAGGACTTTTTCGAGTTTTGATGCTAAGCTAACTTCGGTGCCACATAACTTCCGGGGTTTTCCTGGTATGAACTTGACGTTATGTCCGATTTATAGTGTACTTCAAACTCTACAAAATGTCTAAGTATTACATTTTGATATCTCACATCGTTTGTGAGATATTACAACTTATTAGAAATTTTTGAAAAAATTGTCAATTCAAAATTTTACCTCAGCAAATAAATTTTAGTACCATTGAATAACGCAGATCAAACCTAACACTATATCTCATAGCAATACTTTTGATATTTCCACCAGTTTTTGAGATATTTAAAATTTTATGTATTCTACTAAGGACTTTTTCGAGTTTTGATGCTAAGCTAACTTCGGTGCCACATAACTTCCGGGGTTTTCCTGGTATGAACTTGACGTTATGTCCGATTTATAGTGTACTTCAAACTCTACAAAATGTCTAAGTATTACATTTTGATATCTCACATCGTTTGTGAGATATTACAACTTATTAGAAATTTTTGAAAAAATTGTCAATTCAAAATTTTACCTCAGCAAATAAATTTTAGTACCATTGGATAACGCAGATCAAACCTAACACTATATCTCATAGCAATACTTTTGATATTTCCACCAGTTTTTGAGATATTTAAAATTTTATGTATTCTACTAAGGACTTTTTCGAGTTTTGATGCTAAGCTAACTTCGGTGCCACATAACTCCCGGAGTTTTCATGGTACGAACTTTCCGTTAATTCCGATTTATAGTGTACTTCAAACTCTACAAAATGTCTAAGTATTACATTTTGATATCTCACATCGTTTGTGAGATATTACAACTTATTAGAAATTTTTGAAAAAATTGTCAATTCAAAATTTTACCTCAGCAAATAAATTTTAGTACCATTGGATAACGCAGATCAAACCTAACACTATATCTCATAGCAATACTTTTGATATTTCCACCAGTTTTTGAGATATTTAAAATTTTATGTATTCTACTAAGGACTTTTTCGAGTTTTGATGCTAAGCTAACTTCGGTGCCACATAACTTCCGGGGTTTTCCTGGTATGAACTTGACGTTATGTCCGATTTATAGTGTACTTCAAACTCTACAAAATGTCTAAGTATTACATTTTGATATCTCACATCGTTTGTGAGATATTACAACTTATTAGAAATTTTTGAAAAAATTGTCAATTCAAAATTTTACCTCAGCAAATAAATTTTAGTACCATTGAATAACGCAGATCAAACCTAACACTATATCTCATAGCAATACTTTTGATATTTCCACCAGTTTTTGAGATATTTAAAATTTTATGTATTCTACTAAGGACTTTTTCGAGTTTTGATGCTAAGCTAACTTCGGTGCCACATAACTTCCGGGGTTTTCCTGGTATGAACTTGACGTTATGTCCGATTTATAGTGTACTTCAAACTCTACAAAATGTCTAAGTATTACATTTTGATATCTCACATCGTTTGTGAGATATTACAACTTATTAGAAATTTTTGAAAAAATTGTCAATTCAAAATTTTACCTCAGCAAATAAATTTTAGTACCATTGGATAACGCAGATCAAACCTAACACTATATCTCATAGCAATACTTTTGATATTTCCACCAGTTTTTGAGATATTTAAAATTTTATGTATTCTACTAAGGACTTTTTCGAGTTTTGATGCTAAGCTAACTTCGGTGCCACATAACTCCCGGAGTTTTCATGGTACGAACTTTCCGTTAGGTCCGATTTATAGTGTACTTCAAACTCTACAAAATGTCTAAGTATTACATTTTGATATCTCACATCGTTTGTGAGATATTACAACTTATTAGAAATTTTTGAAAAAATTGTCAATTCAAAATTTTACCTCAGCAAATAAATTTTAGTACCATTGGATAACGCAGATCAAACCTAACACTATATCTCATAGCAATACTTTTGATATTTCCACCAGTTTTTGAGATATTTAAAATTTTATGTATTCTACTAAGGACTTTTTCGAGTTTTGATGCTAAGCTAACTTCGGTGCCACATAACTCCCGGAGTTTTCATGGTACGAACTTTCCGTTAGGTCCGATTTATAGTGTACTTCAAACTCTACAAAATGTCTAAGTATTACATTTTGATATCTCACATCGTTTGTGAGATATTACAACTTATTAGAAATTTTTGAAAAAATTGTCAATTCAAAATTTTACCTCAGCAAATAAATTTTAGTACCATTGGATAACGCAGATCAAACCTAACACTATATCTCATAGCAATACTTTTGATATTTCCACCAGTTTTTGAGATATTTAAAATTTTATGTATTCTACTAAGGACTTTTTCGAGTTTTGATGCTAAGCTAACTTCGGTGCCACATAACTCCCGGAGTTTTCATGGTACGAACTTTCCGTTAGGTCCGATTTATAGTGTACTTCAAACTCTACAAAATGTCTAAGTATTACATTTTGATATCTCACATCGTTTGTGAGATATTACAACTTATTAGAAATTTTTGAAAAAATTGTCAATTCAAAATTTTACCTCAGCAAATAAATTTTAGTACCATTGGATAACGCAGATCAAACCTAACACTATATCTCATAGCAATACTTTTGATATTTCCACCAGTTTTTGAGATATTTAAAATTTTATGTATTCTACTAAGGACTTTTTCGAGTTTTGATGCTAAGCTAACTTCGGTGCCACATAACTCCCGGAGTTTTCATGGTACGAACTTTCCGTTAGGTCCGATTTATAGTGTACTTCAAACTCTACAAAATGTCTAAGTATTACATTTTGATATCTCACATCGTTTGTGAGATATTACAACTTATTAGAAATTTTTGAAAAAATTGTCAATTCAAAATTTTACCTCAGCAAATAAATTTTAGTACCATTGGATAACGCAGATCAAACCTAACACTATATCTCATAGCAATACTTTTGATATTTCCACCAGTTTTTGAGATATTTAAAATTTTATGTATTCTACTAAGGACTTTTTCGAGTTTTGATGCTAAGCTAACTTCGGTGCCACATAACTCCCGGAGTTTTCATGGTACGAACTTTCCGTTAGGTCCGATTTATAGTGTACTTCAAACTCTACAAAATGTCTAAGTATTACATTTTGATATCTCACATCGTTTGTGAGATATTACAACTTATTAGAAATTTTTGAAAAAATTGTCAATTCAAAATTTTACCTCAGCAAATAAATTTTAGTACCATTGGATAACGCAGATCAAACCTAACACTATATCTCATAGCAATACTTTTGATATTTCCACCAGTTTTTGAGATATTTAAAATTTTATGTATTCTACTAAGGACTTTTTCGAGTTTTGATGCTAAGCTAACTTCGGTGCCACATAACTCCCGGAGTTTTCATGGTACGAACTTTCCGTTAGGTCCGATTTATAGTGTACTTCAAACTCTACAAAATGTCTAAGTATTACATTTTGATATCTCACATCGTTTGTGAGATATTACAACTTATTAGAAATTTTTGAAAAAATTGTCAATTCAAAATTTTACCTCAGCAAATAAATTTTAGTACCATTGAATAACGCAGATCAAACCTAACACTATATCTCATAGCAATACTTTTGATATTTCCACCAGTTTTTGAGATATTTAAAATTTTATGTATTCTACTAAGGACTTTTTCGAGTTTTGATGCTAAGCTAACTTCGGTGCCACATAACTTCCGGGGTTTTCCTGGTATGAACTTGACGTTATGTCCGATTTATAGTGTACTTCAAACTCTACAAAATGTCTAAGTATTACATTTTGATATCTCACATCGTTTGTGAGATATTACAACTTATTAGAAATTTTTGAAAAAATTGTCAATTCAAAATTTTACCTCAGCAAATAAATTTTAGTACCATTGAATAACGCAGATCAAACCTAACACTATATCTCATAGCAATACTTTTGATATTTCCACCAGTTTTTGAGATATTTAAAATTTTATGTATTCTACTAAGGACTTTTTCGAGTTTTGATGCTAAGCTAACTTCGGTGCCACATAACTTCCGGGGTTTTCCTGGTATGAACTTGACGTTATGTCCGATTTATAGTGTACTTCAAACTCTACAAAATGTCTAAGTATTACATTTTGATATCTCACATCGTTTGTGAGATATTACAACTTATTAGAAATTTTTGAAAAAATTGTCAATTCAAAATTTTACCTCAGCAAATAAATTTTAGTACCATTGGATAACGCAGATCAAACCTAACACTATATCTCATAGCAATACTTTTGATATTTCCACCAGTTTTTGAGATATTTAAAATTTTATGTATTCTACTAAGGACTTTTTCGAGTTTTGATGCTAAGCTAACTTCGGTGCCACATAACTCCCGGAGTTTTCATGGTACGAACTTTCCGTTAGGTCCGATTTATAGTGTACTTCAAACTCTACAAAATGTCTAAGTATTACATTTTGATATCTCACATCGTTTGTGAGATATTACAACTTATTAGAAATTTTTGAAAAAATTGTCAATTCAAAATTTTACCTCAGCAAATAAATTTTAGTACCATTGAATAACGCAGATCAAACCTAACACTATATCTCATAGCAATACTTTTGATATTTCCACCAGTTTTTGAGATATTTAAAATTTTATGTATTCTACTAAGGACTTTTTCGAGTTTTGATGCTAAGCTAACTTCGGTGCCACATAACTTCCGGGGTTTTCCTGGTATGAACTTGACGTTATGTCCGATTTATAGTGTACTTCAAACTCTACAAAATGTCTAAGTATTACATTTTGATATCTCACATCGTTTGTGAGATATTACAACTTATTAGAAATTTTTGAAAAAATTGTCAATTCAAAATTTTACCTCAGCAAATAAATTTTAGTACCATTGGATAACGCAGATCAAACCTAACACTATATCTCATAGCAATACTTTTGATATTTCCACCAGTTTTTGAGATATTTAAAATTTTATGTATTCTACTAAGGACTTTTTCGAGTTTTGATGCTAAGCTAACTTCGGTGCCACATAACTTCCGGGGTTTTCCTGGTATGAACTTGACGTTATGTCCGATTTATAGTGTACTTCAAACTCTACAAAATGTCTAAGTATTACATTTTGATATCTCACATCGTTTGTGAGATATTACAACTTATTAGAAATTTTTGAAAAAATTGTCAATTCAAAATTTTACCTCAGCAAATAAATTTTAGTACCATTGGATAACGCAGATCAAACCTAACACTATATCTCATAGCAATACTTTTGATATTTCCACCAGTTTTTGAGATATTTAAAATTTTATGTATTCTACTAAGGACTTTTTCGAGTTTTGATGCTAAGCTAACTTCGGTGCCACATAACTTCCGGGGTTTTCCTGGTATGAACTTGACGTTATGTCCGATTTATAGTACACTTCAAACTCTACAAAATGTGTAAATATAACATTTTGATATCTCACATTGTTTGGGAGATAAACGTCAACTTATTACCTAAAAAAAATATGTGTTCCAAAGTTTACCCTAGGAAGTGAATTTTAGTACCATTAGATAACCAGATCAAGCTTAATAAGTTATCTTACGACGATACTTTTGATATCTCTACCAGTTTTGAAGTTAAATTATGAAAGAAGGAATATTCAAGTTTTCTGGTCTTTTCTTTATCACTCGGATTAGTCTTTGTACCGACTTTTCAGGTGACTATCAATCGGTAATGTTATTCACAGCCATCAAAGTTGCTTTTGGTGGCGGAGGTCTGATGGTACTGGCGGGCATTTCTTTGAAAGCCTCTACGGTATTTGTAACATGGCTTAGAGGTAGCGTCAACGCTGACAGGTACATCAGGGAGTGTTTAGATGAGCACGTGGTACCTTTTGCGCCATTTGGAGAAGCAAATTTTATTCTAATGCCTAACAATGCGTGACCGCATATAGCCCAGATTAGGCGTTAGTACCTTCAAGACGTTGGAATTCAGGTGCTGAGGTGGCCACCCATGAGTCCTGACTTAAACCCCATCGAGCACCTATGGGACAACCTAGCCAGAAAGATTAAAGAGAATTATGGCGAGTTTTGCCTAACATTACTTAATTTTCACAAAAGCAAATTTGGACAGAATCCGTAAGACTCAGAGGACTATGGAAAGACTTATATTGGGAATATCACTCAGAGATAGAAAACGTAATGACTGGATCAGGAAGAAAACCAACGCTGTTGACGCTATAGAGAGAGCAGCACCACTAAAATAGAAATACTCAGGCCATAACGAAAGTATAAAAGACAATCGTTGGAACTCAGAAATTGGAAAATGGCGTCCTTATGAATGGAAAATATTCAGAGACAGGCCACAAATGAGATGGAAAGATGATATAGTCAGACATGTGGCCTGATGTGGCAAAGAACAGCTCAGAATAGGGTGATTTGGAGACAATTAGGGAAGGCCTATATCCGTTTATGGAAGGATAGAAAATAGGTTAAAAGAAAGAAATTATAAGTAGAAGATAATGGAACATGGACCTACTTCTTAGGTCCTTAGGGACTTCAGGGAATTCAGAAATTGGAAAATGGCTCCTTTATGAAAGGACAAGATCCAGAGGCAGGCCACCATAGTGAGACGGAAAGATGATATAGCGGGACATGCAGGCCTGATGCGACAAAGAACACTTCAGAATAGGGAGATTTGGAGACAATTAGGGGAGACTTATATCCAGTTATGGAAGGATAAAAAAATAGGCTAAAACAAAGAAAAAAGAAGAAGAAGATGGTGGAACGTGGACCTACTTGTTAGGTCCTTAGGGTCTTCAGAGAATTTTGGAAAATGGCTCCTTTATGTAAGGAAAAGATCCAGAGGCAGGCCACCAGTGACACGGAAAGATGATATAGTGGGACATGTAGGCCTGATGTAGCATAGAACAGCTCAGAATAGGAAGATTTGGAGACAATTAGGAGAGGTCTATATCCCGTTATGGAAGGATAAAAAATAGGCTAAAAAAAAAAAAGAAAAAAGAAGAAGAAGTTGGTGGAACATGGACCTACTTGGTAGGTCCTTAGGGACTTCAGGGAATTCATAAATTGGAAAACGGCTTCGTTATGAAAGGAAAAGATCCAGAAGAAGGCCACAAATCAGATGGAAAAATGATATAGTCAGACGTGCAGGCATGATGTGGCAAAGAACAGCTCTGAATAGGGAGATTTGGAGACAATTATTGGAGGCCTATATCCAGTTACGGAAAGATAGAACATAGGCTAAAAGAGAGAAAAAAGAAAAAGAAGATGGTGGAACATGGACCTACTTGTTAAGTCCTTAGTGACTTCAGGGAATTCAGAAATATTGGAAAATGGCTCTTTTATGAAAGGAAAAGATCCAGAAGCAGGCCACAAATCAGATGGAAAGATAATATAGTCAGACATGCAGGCCTGATGTGGCATAGAATAGGTCAGAATAGGGAGATTTGGAGACAATTAGGGGAGTCCCTTATCCAGTTATGGAAGGATAGAAAATAGGCTAAAAGAAAGAAAAAAGAAGAAGAAGATGGTGGAACATGGATCTACGTGTTAAGTCCTTAGTGACTTCAGGGAATTCAGAAATTGGAAAATGGCTCTTTTATGAAAGGAAAAGATCCAGAAGCAGGCCACAAATCAGATGGAAAGATAATATAGTCAGACATGCAAACCTGAGGCGGCAAAGAACAGCTCAGAATAGTGAGACTTGGAGACAATTAGGGGAGACTTTTATCCAGTTATGGGAGGATATAAATTAAGCTAAAAGAAAGAAAAGAAAGATGTGGAGACTCAACTGAGGGTCGTCGTTGTAGTTGGGTGTATTACATTTGAAATTTCAGTTTGTTCGAAATTACATCTTCACGTGCCGGACCTGAATTTCCCTCAGTCCCGGAAAACCTTCCGGGCCATCACGCAAAACACCAGTTTCGGACCTATTCTCCCCCTTGATTTCCTTCGGCGATATAGCGCGTCCCGAAACCCGCCCCCGTCGACCGCTCGCCCACTTCAGGCGACGCGACGTGCGTTTTCAGCGCGACGGTTTCAGTGTTTCAGTCGCAGCCGAAGCCCGGCGGAGGATAACAGGCGACAGACAGCTCCCTGTCCCGGCGAATCCCGTGTGGGTCTCACTCTCTCACAGTCTCTCTCTCATCCTTCTTCCCCTTTCGTCCGTTGCGGCCATGGAGGACGAGAGCAGCCGGCACAGCCAGAAGATGGAGAAGATCACGCCGTTCTCCATCAACGACATCCTGAGCGACAGGATCGACGCGAGGGACGACGAGGGGGACGTCCAGGAGTCCGCGTTGGACATGTCGAAGAGTCACAAGGGGTGCGAAGGTAGGAGGAACAAGTGGAATTTTAATCGGTCTTATCTAAGTGAAATTCCGTGGTTCAAATTTTAGTCGAATTTCTGGTTTTAGTTCGTCGCAGCTTCGCACCGAAATTGAGATGCAACCGAAATTTTTAGTATTCAGTAAACGCGTTTCTACTTTTGAATTGCAATTGTGAAATTTTCCAATCGACAAACCGTAAGACCGTTTTTTCAAAATTTTCCAGATTTCCAAAATGACTGAAACTCACCATTCGAATTTTTCTCGAAACTTTCATTACGACGTATTACAACTTTAATTCATACTAATGGAACATGTCACTACCCCTTCTTAACGGTCCATTTTAGAAATCTTCCAGACTATCCAGAATTTCAAATTAATTAAATACTCGAAATTGACCTTTCGAAAATGTATTGAAATTTCAGTTTTGTGATTATTTTCGAGACTCTCCATGTTTCCCAGGATTTTGAGTTGAGTTGTTCATTACTGAGAACGGTGAATGGAACAACCAAACAGTTTAAAAACTGTAATTCAAGTTTTGATCCATTCTAGTGATTGCCAACTAAATTTTTTTCTTGCATTTTCCACACTTTCCAGGATTCTGACTTATTACACCATTTAATACGTATTAAAACTTTAATCCATACCAATGGAACTTGTCACTACCCTTCTTAACGGTCCATTTTAGAAATCTTCCAGACTATCCAGAATTTCGAATTAATTAAATACTTGAAATTGACCTTTGGAAATTGTTTTGAAATTTCAGTTTTATGATTATTTTCGAAACTCTCCATGTTTTCCAGGATTTTGAGTTGAGTTGTTCATTACTGAAAATGAAGACTGGAACAACCAAACAGTTTAAATACTGTAATTCAGGTTTTGACCCATTCTAGTGATTGGTAATTAATTTTTATTCTGCATTCCACACACTTTCCAGGATTGTGACTTATTACGCCATTTAAGACATTAAAACTTTAATTCGTACTAATGGAACATGTCAGTACCCCTTCTTAACATTCCATTTTTGAAATTGTCCAGACTGTCCAAGATTTCGAATTAATTTGATATTCGAACTTGACCTTTTGAAAATATTTTTAAATTTCAGGTTGCGTTTTCGGGATTATTTTCGAAACTCTCCATGTTTTCCAGGATTTTGAGTTGAGTTGTTCATTACTGAAAATTAAGAATGGAACAACCAAACAGTTTTAAAACTGCAATTCAGGTTTTGATCCATTCTGGTGATTGAATTTTTTTCTGCATTTCCCACATTTTCCAGGATTGTGACTTACCTAATTTAATACAATATTTCGTAGTATGCTTGAAATTTTACAAATTAAAGTATCAAACCTTTTTGTTGTCCTAGTTTAATACCATTTATTCCATTACTATTCAATATTTGATGTTAACATTATTTAATTTCATTTTTTAATTGAAGTGTTTGCGTTATCCAACCCACAAATTTTCCAAAAGTCAAACACTTTGGAAAGCGCCTTGGCTTCAGGTTTAAAAATGTTTCAAAAATTTATAATTTATAACTTTAAATTAGAAACTTAATTTTCTAAACTACCAACCGTTCAAGTGTTTGATAAATTGTTTTTGTAACCTGTTATGGATCTTGACATTTTCAGATATTTTTAAAATGTCGAAAAAAACCAAAATTTTTCTACACCTAAAATTGCAATTTCAAAATTATCAAATTTAATATCTCTTCAAAGGGTCGAAATTTAACTTTTTTATTACTCGAATTACTTTCAGGTGTTCAAACAAACCTGAAATTTTTTCGGGATCATGACCTTTTCAGGTAGGTATTTTAAAAAATTTCTTGTTCTGCTCTACACACTTTTATATAAAATTGCATTTTAACACCCTTTCAAAGGGTCGAAATCTAGCATTTCAATTATCAAACCTAACGAACGTTTCAAGTGTTTAATATTTTTTTTAAACCTGTCATACTTTTCAGGATCTTGACCATTCAGGTATTTTAAGTTTGATTCTGTTATTAAAATGTTTCAAAATCCTCAATTTTTCTATAAATTGCAACTTCAGAATTATCAAATATAATATGTTAATTATCCAATGTGCTTTCAGGTGTTCAATAAAAATTGTTTTTTAAGCCTGCCAAATTTTTCAGGATCTTGACGATTTCAGGCATTTTTTTAAAAAATTCTTGATCCTGCTACGTATACAATTATTTGAATAAAATTGGATTTTCACTAAGTTTTTAACGATTTTAAACATTTCAATTATCTAACCTAACTTTTCAGGAGTTTAATAATTTTTTTAACCTGCTACACTTATCAGGATTTTGACCTCTTCGGGTCTTTTTAAAATTATTTCATGAATTATTTGACTGAAATGATGACACTAATTTCGATACCAAATTTGTGAAACGTCATATGCTTTTTAGATTCTCCGGAGAAAATTTGGAAATTCCTGCAATGTGTCTAAAGTTTGGAAAATATTTGAATTTTTAAAATTCGAAGTAGTAATGACATTTGTGTAAAATTTTGAGACAAATTAAATTTTATTTCAATAAATGTGTGAGACATTCCAACCAAATGGAAAACTCCGTCAACAATAAACTTCCAACTCCCGCAACTCCAAAACCTTCATCTGCCGATTAGCTCTTACGATTTAAATATTAAACTCCGACCGTTTCTCGTTAAATAACGATTCCCCGTCACCATATCACGACATTAATTACTTACGATAACCTTATCAATATTACACGGGAAGAAAATCCAGTTCCCGCTATGTGGGTTAATAATATAGGCTAAAGGGATGAAATGTTAAACAAATTTAGTGGTAGTGTATGCATGATTTGTGCCGAATGGCTTGTTAATTATTTTCGAGGCTATTTAGTTGTTTACCACGTTTGACCGTCGCGTTAAATATATAATCGGGCCGTTGGAGTTTTCTCTATAAATCGCCACCTGTTAAATCGGCATAATAGGGGGATGATATGTGGGCATGGATAATTAATCGATTGTAGTATATACAAGCTTATCGTAGAAATGGAACGTTTATGAAATAAAATAAGTGAGAAAATTGGAGGGAATTTTAAGAGGTAAGAAAAGGAAAACGTGACTCATGGACCAGATTTGGATATATGACGACACCAAATTACAAACTCGATCAAACAGATTGGAACAATTTTCGGTTGTGAAAACTATAATTTCGAATTTATTACACGGAATCATATAATGAACGTGTCCTAAAACGTCCTGCTCCGATAATCATTATTAAATAAATATATCATTGGACGCGGGCCAAGACGGTGACATGACAAAGGGCATTACAAAATGGTAGTTGATACGACCTGGTACCTACGCCTATACTTTTGTGAGCTTTTAACGTAAAAGCTTTCCGCACTTTGCTTACGTGCGTTACTTAATTTCGGTAATTGGTCGGAGAATAAACGTCTTTCGGTGGGGACAATAGCGCGGATTTGTGCCATCCATTTAAAATAGATTAAGGGCGGAAAAGTGGGAGGATCCCATTTGGGGGGATGAAAAATCGACGGCCTCGAGGTTCGCTTTATTTTTGGTTTCTCTGGAAAACGTCCCTTACGACGATACGCGACAGGTACAAATGACGGTGCTTTTGTTGTACTTTTCTTGTCTTTCACGCACGGGGAAAATCCATCGCGAATACCTTTTCGAGTTATACGATTTGTAATTATAGTTTCTCAACCGAATAGGAAAAATCAAGTGTCTCCTTTTGTATTTTGGAAAATTTCATAAGGACAGTTACGGACTAGAAACTCTAATTCGAAATCTAACTCGCGGTAATTGTCTTCAACATCTGCCAAATATCTCCTAATAAACTCAAATAAATATAACTCACTTTCACTATTTGACACTAACAAAAAATACGATATAAAAATGAACAAAGCCCTATAATAGTAGATGTAATGGCACTTGAGCCACCTTTCCCTCGAACAGCTTTAAACTTTAGAACTGATTTAGCCAGCTTCAGAGCAGCTTTACAACAGCTTTGAACAGGTTTCAATAGCCTAATCTGGCCTAACCTGTTCTAAAGCTGCTTGAAATCTTCAAGCCTGCTTACTTTTTTCTAACAGATTTAAGCCGCTTCACAGTAGCTTTCGGACAGCTTTGTACTAAGACAGACTTAGAAGAGCTTTAGGTATAAAGTTCAATATAGCCCCGCAGGCTCCACGTTACTTTAAAGCTTTCTAAAGTGGCTTACCTAAAACTGCTCGGAAGATTAAACATTGCTCATTTTTCGCAGCAGCTTTGAACCGCTTTACAGTAACTTTAGATTAGCTCACATTGGTTTTCTAAAGCTGTGCGAGAACTTTATCCCTACTCACTTTTTCTCAGCAGGTTTGATCACCTTCGGAGTAGCTTTCAAATAGCTTGAAACAGTTGAGAGTTCGGTATACAGTTCAGTACAGCCTAATCGGCCCCGCAGGCTACATGCTGCTTTAAAGCTGGCTAAAGTGGTTTATACAAAACTGCTCGAAAGCGTCAACCTTGCTCATTTCTCTCAGTAGCTTTGGACAGCTCCACAGCAAGTTTAGATCAGCTTTGTACTTATACAGATTTAAGAAATCTTTTAGTATACAGTTTAGAACAGCTTAATAGGCCCAGCGGGTTCTATGCTATTTTAAAGCTCTCACATCGGTTTTCCAAAGCTGCTCTGAAGCTTCGACCTTGCTCATTTTTCTCGGTAGTTTTGGACACCTTCAGAGTAGCTTTCAAATAGCTTGAAACAGTTTAGAGTTCGGTATACAGTTCAGTATAGCCTAATCGGCCCCGCAGGCTACATGCTGATTTAAAGCTGGCTAAAGTGGCTTATCTAAAGCTGCTCGAAAGCGTCAACCTTGCTCATTTCTCTCAGTAGCTTTGAACAGCTCCACAGCAAGTTTACATCAGCTTTGTACTTATACAGATTTAAGAAATCTTTTAGTATACAGTTTAGAACAGCTTAATAGGCTCAGCGGGTTCTGTGCTATTTTAAAGCTCTCACATCGGTTTTCTAAAGCTGCTCGGAAGCTTCAACCTTGCTGATTTTTCTAAGCAGCTTTGGACACCTTCAGAGTATCTTTCAAATAGCTTGAAACAGTTTAGAGTTCGGTATACAGTTCAGTATAGCCTAATCGGCCCCGCAGGCTACATGCTGATTTAAAGCTGGCTAAAGTGGCTTATCTAAAGCTGCTCGAAAGCGTCAACCTTGCTCATTTCTCTCGATAGCTCTGAATAGCTCCACAGCAAGTTAAGATCAGCTTTGTACTAATACAGATTTAAGAAATCTTTTAGTATACAGTTTAGAACAGCTTAATAGGCCCAGCGGGTTCTATGCTATTTTAAAGCTCTCACATCGGTTTTCCAAAGCTGCTCTGAAGCTTCGACCTTGCTCATTTTTCTCGGTAGTTTTGGCCACCTTCAGAGTAGCTTTCAAATAGCTTGAAACAGTTTAGAGTTCGGTATACAGTTCAGTATAGCCTAATCGGCCCCGCAGGCTACATGCTGATTTAAAGCTGGCTAATGTGGCTTATCTAAAGCTGCTCGAAAGCGTCAACCTTGCTCATTTCTCTCGATAGCTTTGAATAGCTCCACAGCAAGTTAAGATCAGCTTTGTACTAATACAGATTTAAGAAATCTTTTAGTATACAGTTTAGAACAGCTTAATAGGCTCAGCGGGTTCTGTGCTATTTTAAAGCTCTCACATCGGTTTTCTAAAGCTGCTCGGAAGCTTCAACCTTGCTGATTTTTCTAAGCAGCTTTGGACACCTTCAGAGTATCTTTCAAATAGCTTGAAACAGTTTAGAGTTCGGTATACAATTCAGTATAGCCTAATCGGCCCCGCAGGCTACATGCTGATTTAAAGCTGGCTAAAGTGGCTTATCTAAAGCTGCTCGAAAGCGTCAACCTTGCTCATTTCTCTCGATAGCTTTGAATAGCTCCACAGCAAGTTAAGATCAGCTTTGTACTAATACAGATTTAAGAAATCTTTTAGTATACAGTTTAGAACAGCTTAATAGGCTCAGCGGGTTCTGTGCTATTTTAAAGCTCTCACATCGGTTTTCTAAAGCTGCTCGGAAGCTTCAACCTTGCTGATTTTTCTAAGCAGCTTTGGACACCTTCAGAGTATCTTTCAAATAGCTTGAAACAGTTTAGAGTTCGGTATACAGTTCAGTACAGCCTAATCGGCCCCGCAGGCTACATGCTGCTTTAAAGCTGGCTAAAGTGGCTTATCTACAGCTGCTCGAAAGCGTCAACCTTGCTCATTTCTCTCAATAGCTTTGAACAGCTCCACAGCAAGTTTAGATCAGCTTTGTACTTATACAGATTTAAGAAATCTTTTAGTATACAGTTTAGAACAGATTAATAGGCCCAGCGGGTTCTATGCTATTTTAAAGCTCTCACATCGGTTTTCCAAAGCTGCTCTGAAGCTTCGACCTTGCTCATTTTTCTCGGTAGTTTTGGACACCTTCAGAGTATCTTTCAAATAGCTTGAAACAGTTTAGAGTTCGGTATACAGTTCAGTATAGCCTAATCGGCCCCGCAGGCTACATGCTGATTTAAAGCTGGCTAAAGTGGCTTATCTAAAGCTGCTCGAAAGCGTCAACCTTGCTCATTTCTCTCGATAGCTTTGAATAGCTCCACAGCAAGTTAAGATCAGCTTTGTACTAATACAGATTTAAGAAATCTTTTAGTATACAGTTTAGAACAGCTTAATAGGCTCAGCGGGTTCTGTGCTATTTTAAAGCTCTCACATCGGTTTTCTAAAGCTGCTCGGAAGCTTCAACCTTGCTGATTTTTCTAAGCAGCTTTGGACACCTTCAGAGTATCTTTCAAATAGCTTGAAACAGTTTAGAGTTCGGTATACAGTTCAGTACAGCCTAATCGGCCCCGCAGGCTACATGCTGCTTTAAAGCTGGCTAAAGTGGCTTATACAAAACTGCTCGAAAGCTTTAACCTTGCTCATTTCTCTCAGCAGCATGGAACAGCTACACAGCAATTTTACATCAACTTTGTACTAATACAGATTTAGAAAAACTTGTAGTATACATTTTAGAAAAGCCTAATCGGCTCTGTAGGTTCCAAGTTGCTTTGAAGCTGGCT
The DNA here is from genome assembly GCA_946251905.1 of Cryptocephalus moraei. NCBI lineage: Eukaryota > Metazoa > Arthropoda > Insecta > Coleoptera > Chrysomelidae > Cryptocephalus > Cryptocephalus moraei. The sequence continues at coordinate 5,982,125 of OX276462.1, read as the reverse complement.
ACAGTGGATTATGTAAAGCTGCTCGGAATCTTCAACCTTGCCCATTTTTGTCAACAGCTTTGAACCGCTCCACAGTAACTTCAGTTGTACTACTACAGATTAAGAAAAGCTTTTAGTATACACTTTATAACAGCTTAATAGGCCCAGCGGGTTCTATGCTGTTTTAAAGTTCTCACATCGGTTTCCTAAAACTGCTCGAACCCTGCTCACTTTTTCTCAGCAGCTTTGATCACCTACAGAGTAGCTTTCAAATAGCTTGAAACAGTTTAGAGTTCGGTATACAGTTCAGTGTAGCCTAAGGCTACATGCTGCTTTAAAGCAGGTTAAAGTGGTTTATCTAAAGCTGCTCGAAAGCTTCAACCTTGCTCAGTTTCTCTCAGCAGCTTTGAACAGCTCCACAGCAAATTTAGATCAGCTTTGTACTACTACAGATTTAGAAAAGCTTTAGGTATACAGTTCAGTACAGCCTCATCAGCCCCGCAGGCTCCACGCTGCTTTAAAGCTGACTAAAGTGGCTTATCTTAAGCTACTCGAAGGCTTCAACCTTGCTCACTTCTCTCAGCAGTTTTGAACTGCTCCACAGTATCTTCAAATCAACTTTGTACTAATACAGATTTAGAATCTTCTTTTTTAAAGCTTCTCACATCGGTTTTCTAAAGCTGCACGAAAACTTTAACCCTGCTCACTTTTTTCAGCAGCTTTTGACAACTTCAGAGTAGCTTTCGAATAGCTCGGAACAGTTAAGTGCAACCTAAGCTGTTTCTAAAGTTGTCTCAAGCTGGTCGTAACGTTCAATCCAGCTTATTTCTCACGACAGCTTTAAACACCTTCATAGCAGCTTTCGAATAACTTTAGAACGCTTTAAACATCTTTAGCGCTCACAAGCTCGATGTAGCTGTAGCTTCATAGAAGCATTAGAACAGTTGGGGCAGCCCAATCGAGCCCATAGGTGCTCTAAGTTGTTCTAAAGCTGTTTAAAGTTGTTGGAAAGCTTTAACCTTACCCGATTCTTCCAAATAGCCTTAAACGACTTTGGAGTAGCTTTTGAACAGCTTCAAACATTTTTTATTATTTGCGCTCGATTTGGTTTTAGAGCTTTTGAGAAAGCTTCAAACAGCTTAGGACAGTCTAATCGGTCCCAAGGGTTTTAAACTGTTACGAGATTGTTTGAAACTGTTCCAAAGCTGTTTAGAATTGAGCAGCTCTCTGGTGCTGTTGCAATTTCTTCTAAAGTTGTTTGGAGAAAATGGGCGGGGTGTATGAAAGTGGAGGGAGGAGGTCATATCTATTTAAGTAAGTGGGTTTGTATATTACACAATTACATACTAACTACAAAATTTTATGGGCTTATTTATTGAGGTACATAAACGGAGTTTAATGGTAGCTATCAATTTCGTTTTTACAAAAAAGTCAAATTTTTCCTAATCTAGTTCGTATTATTATCAAAAGATTAAAAAACAAACACAAATTTTGTAACAAACAATTACACTCCAGATATTTAGAATTCCATTTTTTTGTTAGATGTGAATGCAGTTGTAACACTTGTAACTTACCTTGATATTATCAAAAATTCTAAACAAATAGTATTACTCATGACTCATGACATGACTGTTATTATTATCTTGTTGAATAATGTTCTTATTGAGCCGACACTAGACACGTAACTCGTAGCTTATTTCATGAAATGGTCCCACAGCGCAAGCATGCTGCGCATGCAACTAAATTGAAGTCGTTGTGTGACGTTTCGAGCAACACTCCGCACGTAGATCGTAGCTGTTTCTTAGAACCTCAAGAAAATTATAGTTATGAGATGAGTTATGAGTACTGAAACTGTTCTCGAAGTTATAAGTAGTGTTAGGAACCTATTGGAATCCATCTTCAATTTTGCGACGTAGGTCGTAGCTGCAACTCAGTTTAGGTATAAATCAGTTGTATGTTTTAGTCATGTGGGGGTACTGATTGACTAGCTACGACTTACGTCCGGTTCGACGGTGCCACCCCAAACCCCTTCTTGACCGGCAACCAACCGTACGTGCGCGCGCATGCACCTACTCCCCCCCCCCTCACTCTCTACTCCGTCTAACAATAATTCAGATTCACACAGATCTTATAGTACGTGGATATAGTACGTGTGCCAACACCTGAGGTAATTCCTTTGGTCCAACCATTCACGAAACTGTAGTATAATATATTTTCAGTTGTTACCTTTTACACTGAGATCTACGCGAATTTAGTCGGTCGTTTCCGTAGGTCTCCGTCGTTCGGCGTCGTCGCCGTCGTCGGGGGCGTCGGGGGCGGGCCAGCAGCGTTGCCACGCCGCCGTACCGCCCCCGTCGCCGCAGGGCTCGGGCGTCCGCCAATCGGAGGCCGAGGAGCCGTGCCAGCCGTCGGCGCACAGGAAGAAGAGGTCGCGGGCCGCCTTCACGCATGCGCAGGTCTTCGAGCTCGAGCGGCGTTTCGGGCAGCAGAGGTACCTCAGCGGCCCCGAGAGGGCGGACCTGGCGGCCGCCCTCAAGCTCACCGAGACGCAGGTCAAGATTTGGTATCAGGTGAGCGGCAAACAGAGAAATAGAGAGAGTAAAGTGTGTGTGAAGAGAGAGAGAGAGAGATGGAGAGATACAGCGAGAAAATAAAACGAGCAATAAGTACAGGGTCGCATTAAGAGTGAAATTCTAAATCATTTTAATTGTTACATTTTACACCTTGATCTGCAAATTTTATCTTGCTTATTTCATTTTATCTAAAAATGTCTAGTGAAATTTTGTTTTAATTAAGTAGAGACGTGAAATTGTTTTCACGATGACATATTCACATAGATCTTATATTACATACGTGGATTGCTCATTACCTATACCTACTTGTGTACAGATATCCGTGTGCCAACAACTGAGGTAATACCTTTGGTCCAACCAGGCACGAAACTGTAGATACATATTTTAAATTGTTACTTTTTACACTGAGATCTGCAAATTTAATCTTGCTTATAACACGAGTTGCCACCAAACAGATAGCGCGGCTCCGAAATAAATCACTTTTTTCTTTCTTCCTCCATAACGTATCGTCTATTCTGTTATATACAAGAAAACTACATACTTCAATGTTTCTTATTTTTCACAGCTGATAGTTAAGAAATTTCGTTTACCACCTACTTGAAAATTTTCCCGCGTTATTCTCTTATAAGAAAAAAATTGTGTAGAAACACTTGCCATGGTTACCAAATTGACAAGACGGACTGACTTGACTGACAAGTAACGGTCGCCTTCGATTGTTTGGATCGCGGTAGAAACGATTGGTAGTTAGCGTCACCACGGAGTAGGCAACCGACAATACAAATAACAATTGTAACACGAGTTGCCAGTAAACAGCCAGCGCTAGAAGCTATGCTTCCAAAAAGCATTGTGTAATTTTGTTTCAGAAGAGTAAAGAAATGAAATTGCTTTCACTATGACAACATTTTAAATTCACATAGTTCTTATGGTACGTGGATTGCTCATCGCCTATACTTCTGTATAGAGAGCCATGTGCCAACAACTGAGGTAATACCATTGGTCCAACGAGTCACGATACTAAATATTCTTAATTGTTTCCTTTTATACTGAGATTTGCAAATCTTATCTTGCGTATACTATATTAACTAAAAATGCCTAATGAAATTTTGTTTCGGAAAGGTAAAGAATGAAATTGTTTTCACTATGACACTTCAAATACTTACATATAAATCTTATTGTACGTGGATTGTTCATTGCCTCTACTTATGTATAGACAGCCGTGTGCCAACATTTGAGGTACCTAATACCTTTGGTCCAACCAGACACGAAACTGTATGCTTCATTTTTTACACTGTACAAATTTAATGAAAATCCTATCATTTTTGTCATGATGTTGCACCCACACTCATAAAGAAATTCTTTCAGTCCGACCCTGTATACTGTTTATTTGCAGTAAAATATTAACACATTTACTGTACATTAATATGACGGGTTTTATGTTATTGTTCTGGTCGCCGCCATAATGAAATTGGACCAAGTAATTCCCTCAGATGTTAGAACAGCCGAGAAGCTTTGAGGCGCAATCCACATACTATAAGATCTATGTTGAAATGTCGCTTAATGTATTTAATGCCTTGATGTCAATTTCTCGTTTCGTGGCGTTTATTTTCTCACTAGATTTACTATAGACTACAGAGAATCAATGGAATATCAAAGGATAACTTCACGTACATAATTTTGGCATCATACTCTCAATATGTTGTTAACAAAACTTTAGGTGTACCAATCGGACTTATAGAAATGACCCTATTTTATTATTCTATTGCCAATTTTTTGACTAATTTCAATAAAAGCATAATACATAACCTTTCAAATAAAATATCAACGACTCTATGAGGGCATTCAGACTGAATCGTAAAATATGAAATCTGCTGATTTCTCTGTGAATCAGAATTTATGTTACTATTAATCCTGCTAATTTTTTGACTAGATCGAGTTCAAAACTGGAATCATAGGTCAAAGAACCGAACTTGAACTATCCTATTTAGGTCGATTTTCTCTTATGGCTGGATAAATCATCTCAGGTTTCCTCTTCCAGGTTCCATACAACCAGAAAGATTCCAAAAGCTTCTCATGCCCATTTACATCTATTCAATCTTTCTAAGAATTTTCTAAACGTGCTCAAATCTTTTGAAACTTTTTTATGTTTTAGTACATACTTTAAATTTTTTCAAAAATTTTTGAAACTTACTCAGGATATCTGGAAACGTGTATGTTGATTTAGCTTTTTCTAGATAGTCTCTTAGGTTGCCTCGATTACCTCCAAACAACCAGAAAGATTCCAAAGTTTCTTATGCCACTTTGAACCTTTACCAACTTTCTGACACTTGTTCAGGCTTTCTAGGTACTTTCCGGTTGCGATCAGAGTCATTCTACGAATTCCTTATAGTCGGTTAAAAGTTGACAAAGCTTCCAAACTTTTCAGTTAATGGATCCTTTTCTGAGAAATATCTGTGGCTGCCCAGATTACCCCCAAGCAACGTTGCAAAGGTCATAAAAGTTCTTTATAGGAAATTTGAACCTTTCCAAACATTGTAAAACTCTCCTAAGATATTTGCAAGTTGGTTGAATTTCCGCTGGAGAGTATATTAGGTTGCCAAGATTATCTTCAAAATGTTTCGAAAGTTTCCCATACCACTTTTAACCTTCCCCAACTTTCTGCAAGTTGTTCAGGCTTCCTAAGTAGTTTCAGGTTGCAATCAGAATTGTTGTAATAATTTCTTGTGGTCACCCAAATCTTCTGAAACATTCCTAGGTTTCCTAGAATCCTTTCTGTTAATTGAATCTTCTCTAAAACTCTGTGGTTGCCTATATTATTTCCAAGCAACATTGCGAAAGTCGCAAAAGTCCCTTGAGGTAATTTGAACCTTTCCAAACCTTCTAAAACTGTCCTAAGATATTTGCAAGTTGGTTCAATTTCAGCTGGAGAGTATCTTAGGTTGCTAAGATTATCTTCAAGCGACCTAAAAGGTTTTGAAAGTTTCGTATGCCGCTTTGAACCTTCCCCAATATTCCTAGAATCCTTTCTGTAAATTGAATCTTCTCTAAAACTCTGTGGTTGCCTATATTATCTCCAAGCAACATTGCAAAAGTCGCAAAAGTCCCTTGAGGTAATTTAAACCTTTCCAAACCTTCTAAAACTGTCATAAGATACTTGCGAGTTGGTTCAATTTCAGCTGGAGAGTATCGTAGGTTGCCAAGATTACCTTCAAAAGGCTTCGAAAGTTTCCTATACCACTTTGAACCTTCCCCAACTTTCTGCAAGTTGTTCAGGCTTCCTAAGTAATTTCAGGTTGCAATCAGAATTGTTCTAATAATTCCTTGTGGTCACCCAAATCTTCTGAAACATTCCTAGGTTTCCTAGAATCCTTTCTGTTAATTGAATCTTCTCTAAAACTTTGTGGTTGCCTATATTATTTCCATTCAACATTGCGAAAGTCGCAAAAGTTCCTTGAGGTAATTTAAACCTTTCCAAACCTTCTAAAACTGTCCTAAGATAATTGCAAGTTGGTTGAATTTCAGCTAGAGAGTATCTTAGGTTGCCAAGCTTATCTTCAAAAGGATTCGAAAGTTTCCTATTCCACTTTGAACCTTCCCCAACTTTCTGCATGTTGTTCAGGCTTTCTAAGTACGTTCAGGTTGCAATCAGAATTGTTCTAAAAATTCTTTGTGGTCATCCAAATCTTCTGAAACATTCCTAGGCTTCCTAGAATTCTTTCTGTTAATTGAATCTTCACTAAAACTTTGTGGTTGCCTATATTATCTCCAAGCAACATTGCAAAAGCCGCAAAAGTCCCTTGAGGTAATTTAAACCTTTCCAAACCTTCTAAAACTGTCATAAGATACTTGCGAGTTGGTTCAATTTCAGCTGGAGAGTATCGTAGGTTGCCAAGATTACCTTCAAAAGGCTTCGAAAGTTTCCTATACCACTTTGAACCTTCCCCAACTTTCTGCAAGTTGTTCAGGCTTCCTAAGTAATTTCAGGTTGCAATCAGAATTGTTCTAATAATTCCTTGTGGTCACCCAAATCTTCTGAAACATTCCTAGGCTTCCTAGAATTCTTTCTGTTAATTGAATCTTCACTAAAACTTTGTGGTTGCCTATATTATCTCCAAGCAACATTGCAAAAGTCGCAAAAGTCCCTTGAGGTAATTTAAAGCTTTCCAAACCTTCTAAAACTGTCCTAAGATAATTGCAAGTTGGTTGAATTTCAGCTAGAGAGTATCTTAGGTTGCCAAGCTTATCTTCAAAAGGATTCGAAAGTTTCCTATACCACTTTGAACCTTCCCCAACTTTCTGCAAGTTGTTCAGGCTTTCTAAGTACGTTCAGGTTGCAATCAGAATTGTTCTAAAAATTCTTTGTGGTCATCCAAATCTTCTGAAACATTCCTAGGCTTCCTAGAATTCTTTCTGTTAATTGAATCTTCACTAAAACTTTGTGGTTGCCTATATTATCTCCAAGCAACATTGCAAAAGTCGCAAAAGTCCCTTGAGGTAATTTAAAGCTTTCCAAACCTAAAACTGTCATAAGATACTTGCGAGTTGGTTCAATTTCAGCTGGAGAGTATCGTAGGTTGCCAAGATTACCTTCAAACGACCCAAAATGTCTCGAAAGTTTCGTATGCCACTTTGAACCTTTCCCAATTTTCTGCAAGTTGTTCAAACTTCCAGGTTGCAATCAGAATTGTTCTAAAAATTCTTTGTGGTCATCCAAATCTTCTGAAACATTCCTAGGCTTCCTAGAATCCTTTCTGTTAATTGAATCTTCTCTAAAACTCTGTGGTTGCCTATATTATCTCCAAGCAACATTGCAAAAGTCGCAAAAGTCCCTTGAGGTAATTTAAACCTTTCCAAACCTTCTAAAACTGTCCTAAGATATTTGCAAGTTGGTTGAATTTCCACTGGAGAGGGTATCTTAGGTTGCTTGGATTATCTCCCAAAAGCCAAAAAGGCTTTCCAAACTTTTCAGGCTTCCTAGGATGTAATCGGTATAGTTCTGGGATTTGCTCATGGTCATTCAAATGTACTCAAATCTTCTGAAATTTTCTTAGGATTCCTAGGAATGTTTAGGCCAATTGAACATTCTCTGTGGTTGCTCAAATTGTCTCTAGGGGATCTTAAACGTTGCAAATGTTTTTGGACGTACTGTAAACCTTCCCAAATCTTTTAAAACTTTTCCAAAATTCTTAGGAAAGGTTCAGGTTTAAGGTGTAAGGTTAAGGATTCTTAGAAATGAAACTTTATAGTTACACCTTATGAGTACATATTCGAGAGGATTTTAATTGTGTGCCAACTTATCTGATTATGTCATCTTAAGCACAACTCCCAATTGTTATTACTTCATTGTTGTCGTGTAATTGTACTTGAATAACGTAATTTACTCATTATCGTCACCGTCTTAATAATTCTCCCTTTATTGTACTTGCAGAACCGGAGGTACAAGACCAAACGGAAACAGATGCAGCTGCAGGAGTCGAGCCTGCTCGGCCAGAGCGCGAAACGGGTCGCCGTCAAGGTCCTCGTCAAGGACGACATCCCGATATTCCTCCAACGGAAGTCCCCCGTGTTCCAGAAGGGCTGCGCCTTCTTCCCCTCCGAGCACCAGCAGCAGCAGCACCAGCAGCAACAGTCAAAGTCCACCTCCCACCACCACCACCATCACCACCCGCAGGACTTCTTCGTCTACGACCAGCTCGGCAAGGGCGTCCAGAAGTACCCGAAGACGATCCAGGAGTCGATGCTGAGCCTGTGCCAGCAGTACTCGAACTCGATGCAGCTGTTCCCCTACTTCAACTACTATCACCCGTCGCTGATAGGGAACGTCGTCGCTCATCAGGACGACGACGAGATGCTCGGCAGGGATCAGGAGCAGAACTAGTCGCGATATGTGTGGGTTACGTGGTATCCAACGAGTGTCGCCGTCTGATACAAGTCGCTTGGGAACATTCTATCTACTTAGGTACATATTTTTTGCTTACGCCTAGAAATAACACGAATTTGCGACGTGCGCAGGCCGACTGCGCATCCGCACAGGCGTCGCCATCTATCAGCGACTTCAGACTGAGGTAGAACGACGTCGAGCACTGACGCCACCTGTGGACCGGTAGCGCGAGCTCGTCGGTCGAGGTTGAACTGCACTAGATGGCGATAATTTTGATTCAATAGCCGACTGTGCAATCTTCACTTTGTGATATGTTACAAGATTAGTTTCGCACGTTTTGGGGGTGGAAGGGGATGTAGTTTAGCTTGTGACGAGATGACGGAGCAATCGGTTTGTTTTTATACGAATTTACCCGATGATTAGAGCTTTACCACAAATGGTGTGTAATTATATTTGAAATTACTCGATTTGTTTGGTTAGGTACCTAACCTATTACGACATTGCAGTTTTGTATACCTGATTCGCCTCGATTTGTTATGTATGTCCGTTGCGTTTGTAAAATATGTAAGATATACTGTACATACATGTTCATCACATTATGAGATATTTAAGTATCTACCTACATTTGCACTGTGTGTAACTTATAATTAGTATAAGTTAAAGGGATAAGACTCGTTTCTTCAGTTAATAACGAATAGGTGAATAAATAAATAGAACGACGGGGTTGATTTTACTATAGAGGGTGTTTGGTTGTGACGATGCGAACTTAACCTGAAAATTAATGCTTTCCCACAAGAGTTTTTACGGTCGGAACGGGGATGGAACGGTAACTTAATATCTTCCCCGTTTTGTTATGAACTCATCCAGTACATTGTTTACGCTTTAAGTTATGAGTGGTGGTGCCATGTGCGCAACACTTGAAAGTTCGAACGTGCATCTTGTAAATATTTATTAACAGTCGCAGTACGGGAAATTTGCTGTTCCCAAGTACGTACGATTTTTTTAAATAAAATTTAACGTCCCTTCGACCTCCGCCTTAGGTACTTACAATATCGCTTTCCGAAGAGGGCAATACATCGATTGTTTGATGAATCTCTTAGGGATAATTTTTCGTAAAACAATCACACTATACCCATTTTCCGGTCGAATCGGATTACATATTCGCTTTCAATCCACTTGTGCTTTTGTTTGCGATGGGTTAATACTCAGACAGGGCCGGAGAGGCACATAATGCAGACTGGCAAAAATAGGGGATGATGGAAAGGGGGGAGATTTTTGAAATATTATAATTCAAAAATTGTGGGGATGTCTTTATTTAAAAGTGAAGTTTAAAGTACCTACTTTACTTAGTTGGCAGTTCGGACTTAATTCTTCAATTTTATCATTTTAAGGGTCATTTGATTGTAATCTCGTTGTCCTAGTTAGGTATTTTAGGTAGGTATTGTAGGTCTAAAACCCACAAAAATCAGACAGAGAGTAGGGCTCTGAAATTAGACAGCAAACAACATTAAATTCGTGTTCTAAAGACAATATAGTCATTTTGATACAAAACTTCATAGAAAATATGGAGATTTGTCCATCTTTCAAATATTTTAATGAAACATATTTAATGTTTACACACAACTTTAATGAAAAAACAAAAAAACAGCATCTATAAAGAAAACATTTAGTCAGAAACGTTGTGTAACTGTATTACACGCATTTTATACTAGAATTCAAAGTTTAAAAAAATAAATTGAACCAAATTTGAGAAAAATCTAAAAAGTAGGAAAATCCGCTAGTACAAAGTGCTCTTCGAAAAAATATACCCGAAAATGTTACATATTAGATAGTACCTAGAATAAATACTCAAAGTTAAAAAGTTCTTTTGAGCACATTTCGAGAAAATTTTGAAAAACTGAAAAAACGCAGTGCAACAAAATATTTATCAAAAATTTTAAAAATCGAGATTGGCAATTGAATAGTAGAATATATTATATTCGAAATTTTAAAAATTTCTTGAAGCGAATTTCGAGAAAGCTTTGAGACGACCAAAAATAAATTAACAAGCGAAAATGCCCTTAAAGTGTATTATACATATTCAATAGTAGAAGAAATATTCTTATTTCAACAAATTTTTGTAAGCGAATTGCAAAGCAATTTCAAGAAATCGGAAAACGGCATATGTAAAGTGCCTTTCAGAGAAGATTTAACCAAAATTGTTATTAAACCTTGTTATATACATTGAACAGTAGAATATATATTCAAAATTTAAAACAGTTTTTGTTGGAAATTTTGGGAAAATTTGTGTAAGTGCTCTTTAAAGAAAGTTTGGCCGAAAATATGCCTTTAATAATACAATAACTATTCGATTCAAAACAGTTTTTGAGCGGATTTCAAGAAAATTTCAAAAAACCGAGAAACAACAAGTAGGTACAAATACCTATCCAACAATAGTAATAAGTTATGTTATATATTTTTGATAGTACAATTAATATTCAAAATGTAAGCAAAAAATCTGCAGTGAATTTCCAGTAAGTTTCAAAAAACCGAAAAACCCGTGTAAAATGCCCTTTAGATAAGATTTTTCCTAAAATGTTTTTGAACCGTATTATACATATTCTATAGGAAATTAAAACACTCATAGTGTAAAAGAATTCTTCTGAAAAGAAAATTTCAAAAAACCGAAAAACGACAATGGTAATATTCAAAGAAGATTTAATATTTTTTTAGCTGAAAATTTTGGTAAAGTTTGAAAAAACCGAATAACTAGGTACTTCTGTCAAGTATCTTCCATAAGCGAATAAGCCCGATTTGTTAGCTCATACCTATATAAGAAAGTTAAAGAGTGATATAAGTCCTGCCCTGTTAAAAACCTATTAACCGTTCCAAAAGGGAACTTAAACTTTCAATAAACAGTCGATTTAAAAGTGTTTGTTAATAAAGTCGCTTATCCAGACACTTGGACATTTTTTGATTAATCGGATTAATATCAATCTAACCGGCAAAAATGTTCAATTACTGACTATTGATTGTAGATCGTTTTGCTATTAATTTTCAGTATGCCCTTGCAAATGCAACCATCACCATCTAGTGGACGTTGACCAAACCTCCATTTGCGGCCGATGGGTTAGCTACTTAGAATGTTCACAGACAGATGTCGCAAATTCAGCAATGACAGTTGGCGAATTGTCGATTTCTACTACTCGTTGAGGTATGGGAGGCTTCGATTTAAAAAATAAAATTTAATTAAAAAAGGTATAATAAAGATGTTCTGTTGAGGTAATGAGTAAAACACATTTCGTACAGAAATATACAATATAATCCACAATAATAAATATTTACAATATCATACGTATTAACGTTTCGCTATAATGAAGTTAGTCGTAATAATGTCTAACATGCACCGTTTTCATTCAAATCGCCCGCAACTAAACCTTTAACATAACCTGAAAAACTCGACTCCAGGCAACATACAATACAACAGAACTCAGAAAATTTTATTGTAAAATGTTAGTCAAATTTTTGAAAAAGGTATAATAAAAGTAATAACGTTTCGTTATAATTAATTAACTCTGTCGTAACAATGTCTAACGTAAACCTATCCTAAACAAAAAAGTAGGTACGTGTAACACATAGTCATAAAATCAGAGTCAATTATGTCCATTTTCATTCAAATCGCCCGCAACAAAACGTTTAACATAACCTGAAAGACTCGAATCCCAGCAACACACAATACAACAGAACTCAGAAAATTTTATCGTAAAATGTTATTAAAATTTTTAAAAAGGGTATGATAAAGGCGTTCTTTTGAGGTATACAAAATATTTACATTACTGAATTGTAAGTATTAACGTTTCGTTATAATTAAGTCTGTCGTAACAATGTCAAATGTGAACTTAACCTAAACAAAAAAGTAGGTGTAACATATAGTCATAAAATCACAGTCAATTCTGCCCATTTTCACTCAAATCGCCCGCAACTAAACCTTTAACATAACCTGAGAGACTTGAATCCCAGCAACACACAATACGACAGAATTCAGTAAATTTTATCGTAACATGTTATTGAAATTTTTGAAGGGAATGTAATAATGGCGTTTTTTTGAGGTAATAAGTAAAACACGTTTCGTACTGAAATATACAATATAATCCACAATTATGATCCAACATACAAAATATTTACAATACTGAATTGTAAGTATTAACGTTTCGTTATAATTAAGTCTGTCGTAACAATGTCTAACGTAAACCTAACCTAAACAAAAAAGTAGGTGTAACACATAGTCATGAAATCACAGTCAATTCTGTCCGTTTTCACTCACATCTCCGCAACATAACATCGCATTTAACATAACCTGAAAGACACGATTCCAGGCAACACACAATACAATAAAACTCCTGTCTTACATTCAACAGGTCTCAATAAAGTCCGGGATCAGTTGAAGGGCAAACCGATCAGGCCGTCGTGGCAGACGTAGTCATGCTGGTAGACCTGCTGTGTGACGTTCTGGAAGGCGTAGGAGTTCTGCTGGACGGGAATCGACTGCGGCATGCAGAAGACGTTCGGATCGGGCGTCCTCTTCAGCGACTCGGACTTCTCGATGATCTGCCTCTTGCTCTTGTACCTGCGGTTCTGGAACCAGATCTTCACCTGGGTGGGGGTCAGCTTCAGGCCCTGCGCCATCTGCTCCCTTTCTGGAATCGTAAAGGAGAAATTGAAAGGTACTGGTACGATCTGAGCTGTTCTGAGGCTCAAGGGAGAGTTTATAACGTCTGTGGTTCAGTATGAAGTTTAAAGAAAGTAATTTGGTTCTTTTGGTTAGGTTAGAATTTAGGCCATACGCCATCTGCTCCTTTCCTGGAATGGACAAGGCGAAATGGAAAGGTACAGTTACGATCCGAGGTCTTCTGAGGTTCATGGGAGGGTTTACAAGGTCTGTGGTTCAGTATGAATTATCCAAAAGTAATTTGGTTCTTCTGGTTAGGTTAAAATTCAGGTTCTACGCCATCTGATCCTTCCCTGGAATGGAAAATGGAAAAGTATAGTTACGATCTGAGCTGTTCTGAGGTTCAAAGAAGGGTTTACAAGGTCTGTGGTTCGGTATAAATTATCCGAAATTAGTTTGGTTCATCTGGTTAGGTTAGAATCATTTCTGGGTTTGACAAAGGATCTGGGCAGTTCATGTCAGCTGGGTGAAACTCTGAATGGGTTAATCCTCGCAATATTTGGTATACTTGGATAGGTTTGTTCTATGGGACGTTGCCCCAGGGTCGCAGCACCGTTGATTTTAATGGGAGACAATTTTCTAGGTTCTCTCCTTGGCGTGTATGCTGTTATGTTAAATCTATTACTTCTCAGGAAGCTTAAATGGTACTAGTTCGTATTTTTACGCTAGTACCCCAGGTTCTTCTGGTCTTGTTAGAAATCTGAACCTTGCAATTCCTGCAAATCCAATATTTAAAACATCTATTGCTTGGAGTTTCTAACAATTTGATCTGCTTAAGTTGAAGTAGAATTGTTGAGGATTGTCTTCTAGACCTTGAGTTTTGTTGACATTCTCTTTGGGATTTCATCCCAATTACCATTACAATAATCCCATTACCCTGGGACTCCTAGTTGTTTTTGGTCTTTTTGCAGACTCAAATAAACCATTCAGTATCTGCAAGTCCAATGACTACAGCTTGAACTGCAATTCAATTTGCTTAGATTCTGGATTTTGTTGTTATTGCGTTTGATATTGTTTTAAGTCAAGTGGATGAAACTCTTGATATCTTAAATTCTGTACGTTTATTTATGTGATAAATTACAGTGCTAAATGAAAATCTCCATGTCTGACTTTGTGGAAGGGGAATTTCTTTGGCTCAGCCAAAATTGAAGTTGGACCCTAAACTCAACCTACCCTACTCTAGTGTGAAAAAGATATTGTGACAACTTCGTTATGTTTGACTCCTTTATCCTTATACCAAAATGCCTTGGACCAACGTGTCATGGTAGATCTTTGGATATATTTCCTTAAACTTACCCAACAGATCATCCCACTTTACCTCTTCTGTCGCCTTTCTCTAAAATCTATTAAGCTAATTTCTGATGTTTACCTGCAGCTGATAGATACTTTTGCTGTTTGAACCTCTGTTCCAGCTCGTAGACTTGGGCCTGTGAGAACAGCACGCGCGGTTTCCTCTTGGACCTTTGCCTGCCAGATTTCCTAAGCTCGGTCTGAGAACTGGTCACTTGCTGGAGCTCTGAAAATGAGGCAGAAATAAGAGGGGTAATCAATTAATCAAGGTAATCGATCATTTAGTTATATATGTTATAATAGAGAATGCAATCGCATTTAACAGACACCGACCCTGAAAGACAGCAATCCGGGCAACACGGAATACAAAAAAATACAGAATTAGGCAACACACAATACAGTAAAATTCGTATCTCAACAGTGAAGGTAATAAATCATTTAATTCTAAGGAATAGAGAATGCAATGGCATTTTACAGACACCAACACACCTGGCAACACACAATACAAGAACATTTAGAACTCGGCAACACACATTACAGTAAAATTCGTGTCTCAACAGTAAAGGTAATCAATCATTTAGTTTTAAATAATAGAGAATGCAATGGCATTTTACAGACACCAACAAACCTGGCAACACACAATACAAGAACATTCAGAATTCGGCAACACACAATACAGTAAAATTCGTGTCTTAACAGTGAAGGTAATAAATCATTTAATTCTAAAGAATAGAGAATGCAATGGCATTTTACAGACACCAACACACCTGGCAACACACAATACAAGAACATTTAGAACTCGGCAACACACAATACAGTAAAATTCGTGTCTCAACAGTAAAGGTAATCAATCATTTAGTTCTAAATAATAGAGAATGCAATGGCATTTTACAGACACCAACAAACCTGGCAACACACAATACAAGAACATTCAGAATTCGGCAACACACAATACAGTAAAATTCGTGTCTTAACAGTGAAGGTAATAAATCATTTAATTCTAAAGAATAGAGAATGCAATGGCATTTTACAGACACCAACACACCTGGCAACACACAATACAAGAACATTTAGAACTCGGCAATACACAATACAGTAAAATTCGTGTCTCAATAGTAAAGGTAATCAATCATTTAGTTCTAAATAATAGAGAATGCAATGGCATTTTACAGACACCAACAAACCTGGCAACACACAATACAAGAACATTCAGAATTCGGCAACACACAATACAGTAAAATTCGTATCTCAACAGTAACTAACAGGTAATACTCGCAAATGAGTTTAATGTTATAGCTGCGAAAAATCGTATTTTGGATTATTTTCCTGTTCTTATTGGAAGTCTAGTAATTATTCAGGAAATATTCATACAGAGATTCAACTGATGATTTTGAAAAAATAGGGAAATGGAACTGTGTAATACGCAGTTTTTGGACAGTGAACGCTGAGAGAAATGTCTTCTTAATTTAATTATAAATCTTAAATTTGCAGAAACTTCCACTGCGATTTTCAATGTTCAGCATAAGTTGTTTTAACTATCAACCAAGATGGTCAATTGAAAACAAGTTAATTTAAATTGACGCTCGACAAATTGCTGTTACTTTTGTTTTTTTTTTGAAATTCCTACTAGATTGTCATTTTATAGGGTATTTTATCATATATTTTGTGATATAGAAACATAAATGTAGAAAGTTAGGCTTCCGGAGTTACAGCTTATTAAGTAGTAACTTAAGTAATGTAATTGTAATTACATTACTTAATGTAATTACATTTGAAGCTGAATGGAAAATTTCCAAATAGCTCAGTTAATAACATTTTCCTGGAATTCCTACTAGGATCATTTTGAAGGAAATTGAGTCCTCCATCAAATAATATAAAATACTTATTAAGCTTATTAAGTAATTCGATTACATTTAAATTTGAATCTAAAATCTCCAAGTAGTTGGTTAAAATACCATTTTTTTGAAATGCCTATTTTTGTCATTTTGTACGCCACTGAATCCTCTATCTATTGATACCGAACACAAGTATAGAAAGTTACACTTCCGAAGTTGCAGCTCATTAATTAACTCGATTACATATGAGTTTCAGTCTAAAATATTTAAATAGCTCAATTATTACCTTTTTTGAGATTTGCACTATGGTCATTTTGAGACACATTGAGCCTTCTCGCTTTTGATGTAAAAAGATTACTGTAGAAAATTACAGTTCCTGAGTTATCGCTAATTAAATAACTCGATTACAAATTAATGAGAGTTTGAATTCTAGAAACAGCTCAGTTAATAGCATTTTTCTGGAAGTCCTACTATTGTTATTTTGTAGGCCATTGAATCCTCAATGTTTTGATATAAAAACGTAATTGTAGAAAGTTACACTTCCGGAGTTACAGCTTATTAATTAACTTGATTACATATGAGTTTGAATCAAAAATCTTCAAATAGCTCATTTATTAACTTTTTTTTGAAATGTCTATTGTTGTCATTTTGTACGCCGCTGAATCCACTATCTATTGTTACTGAACACAAGTATAGAAAGTTACACTTCCGGAGTTGCAGCTAATTAATTAACTCGATTACATATGAGTTTCAACCTAAAATATTCAAATAGCTCAATTAATAACTCTTTTTGAGATTCGCACTAAGGGCGTTTTGTTATACATTGAGACTTCTATCTTTTGATGTAAAAACATTACTGTAGAAAATTACAGTTCCTGAGTTACCGCTAATTAAATAACTCAATTACAAATTAATGAGAGTTTAAATTCTAGAAATAGCTCAGTTAATAGGATTTTTCTGGAGGCTCTACTTATGTTGATTTGTAGGCTGTTGAGTACTCAATCTTTTGAAACAAAAACATAATTGTAGAAAGTTACACTTTCGAAGTTGTAGCTCATTAATTTACTCGATTACATATGAGTTTCAATCTAAAATCTTCAAATAGCCTAATTATTAACTCTTTTTTTGATTCGCACTAAGGTCGTTTTGTAGGCTTTGATGTAAAAATATTACTGTAGAAAATTACAGTTCCTGAGTTATCGCTAATTAAATAACTCGATTGCAAATTAATATGAGTTTAAATTCTAGAAATTGCTCAGTTAATAGCATTTTTCTGGAAGTGCTACTATTGTTATTTTGTAGGCCATTGAATCCTCAATGTTTTGATATAAAAACGTAATTGTAGAAAGTTACACTTCCGGAGTTACAGCTTATTAATTAACTTGATTACATATGAGTTTGAATCAAAAATCTTCAAATAGCTCAATTATTAATTTTTTTTGGAATTCGCACTAGGCTCATTTTGTAATACCTACATTGAGCCTTCTATCTTTTGATGTAAAAACATAACTGTAGGAAATTACAGTTCTTGAGTTACCGCTAATTAAATAACTCGATTACAATTTATAGAGAGTTTGAATTCTGGAACTAGCTCAGTTAATAGCATTTTTCAGGAAGTCCTACTATTGTTATTTTGTAGGCCATGGAGTCGTCAATCTTTTGATTTAAAAACGTAATTGTAGAAAGTTACACTTCCGGAGTTACAGCTTATTAATTAACTTGATTACATATGAGTTTGAATCAATAACCTTCAAATAGTTCAATTATTAATTTCTTTTGAGATGCGCACTATGGTCATTTTGTAATACATTGAGCCTTCTATCTTCATTACTGTAGAAAATTACAGTTCCTGAGTTACCGCTAATTAAATAACTCGTTAACAAATTAATGAGAGTTCAAATTCTAGAAATAGCTCAGTTAATAGCATTTTTCTGGAAGTCCTACTATTGTTAATTTGTAGGCTATTGTGTCCTCAATCTTTTGATATAAAAACGTAATTGTAGAAAGTTACATTTCCGGAGTTAGAGCTTATTAATTAACTTGATTACATATGAGTTTGAATCAAAAATCTTCAAATAGCTCGATTATTAACTTTTTTTGAGATTCGCACTATGGTCATTTTGTAATACATTGAGCCTTCTATCTTTTGATGTAAAAACATAACTGTAGGAAATTACAGTTCTTGAGTTACCGCTAATTAAATAACTCGATTACAATTTATAGAGAGTTTGAATTCTAGAACTAGCTCAGTTAATAGCATTTTTCAGGAAGTCCTACTATTGTTATTTTGTAGGCCATTGAGTCATCAATCTTTTGATTTAAAAACGTAATTGTAGAAAGTACACTTCCGGAGTTACAGCTTATTAATTAACTTGATTACATATGAGTATGAATCAAAAATCTTTAAATAGCTCAATTATTAACTTTTTCTGAGATTCGCACTATGGTCATTTTGTAATACATTGAGCCTTCTATCTTTTGATGTAAAAACATTACTGTAGAAAATTACAGTTGCTGAGTTACCGCTAATTAAATAACTCGTTAACAAATTAATGAGAGTTGAAATTCTAGAAATTGCTCAGTTAATAGCTTGTTCTGGAAGTCCTACTATTGTTATTTTGTAGGCCATTAAATCCTCAATGTTTTGATATAAAAACGTAATTGTAGAAAGTTACACTTCCGGAGTTCCAGCTTATTAATTAACTTGATTACATATGAGTTTGAATCAAAAATCTTCAAATAGCTCAATTATTAACTTTTTTTGGAATTCGCACTAGGCTCATTTTGTAATACATTGAGCCTTCTATATTTCGATGTAAAAACATAACTGTAGAAAATTACACTTCCTGAGTCACCGCTAATTATATAACTCGATTACACATTAATGAGAGTTGAAATTCTCCAAATAGCTCATTTAATAGCATTTTTCTTGTAGTCCTACTAATATTATTTTATAATTGTAGCAAGTTACACTTCCGGAGTTGTAGCTCATTCATTTACTCGATTACATATGAGTTTCAATATAAAATCTTCAAATAGCTCAATTATTAACTTTTCTCGATTACATTTAGATTGGAATAGAAAATCTCTAAATAGCTCATTTATCGACAGTTTTTAGAAACTCATACTATTTTCCCTTATGTCTTCTAACGTTTGATGTAAGAGTAGACGTTTAGAAAACCATACTTCCTGAGTTATCCGAATATTAACGAAACATTATTCATAATAATTGTCGGTGAAGGGTGAAGTAACAATCGTTTGGCGGAAATGACTACTGTACAAAATCCAACGCTTCACACACATCTTGACAATTAATTACGTTATTAATAAAATACATTTAAACTAACGTAGAGTATCTTGAACAGAAGGGAAATTAAGGGTAAAACGACGGAAATATATGGAAACAACCGAACACCTTTGCAAACAAATACGTCATCATTATAATATTCCAATTATCATTCATGAATTAATAGATATGAATTGATCATTCATAACGCACGTACTCAATAAAATACTCATTTACTGTGCATATTCCAAGTTAAATCAATGCGTTAGTATTCTCCTCTTTAAAATTCGTCTCGAGACACTTTTTCTGCGAAAGTTAGTCTATTTTTACGTCTGCAAAGTTTTTTGCGTCTTCCTCGGCCCTTTTCCTATTGGTCGCGAGCCTTATCGTTCGGGCGACGAACCTTACCGAGTCTCTTTTCGCTACGTACGAACTCAGGTGCCGACCTGTCTGCGACGTACAATTATCATCACTCGCTGATTAACGCTTAGAAGTTTCGCGTTGTTTTGCCATTAGGCAGTTTTGATTTTGATTCGGTTTTGATTCGGTTCTCAAGGCGTTACTGATGATGACTCCTTTTGAAAAGTGAAACGTCGAGTGTTTGTAATTCGTTCGTGTTCGTAATTTTCGAATTTAAAGAAGTTTTCGGTGATTTTTGTCGCGGACGTGTGCGCGTGCGCGGCGATGGCGTCGCGTCACCCTCTCCTGAGTAAGTAGATAATATTCAAAAAATTACTACTAAGCATTTTTAATGGCAAACGATATCTTCGATTAAGTCGATCAGTAATGAATATTGATTGATTTGACGCTATTACAATTCAATTAAAACGGTGGTAATCGTGATTTAAAACACATTTGACGGATGATCGATGTGATTGATCAATTTCGAAACTGGCATTTAACGAAATATGTTCATACCTTTATTTGATTCAGATTTACTTACAATTATTACTAAGCATCCTTAATGGCAAACGATATCGTCGATTAACTCAATCAGTTATGAAGATTGATTATTTTGACGTCATCAACAATCAATTTTAATGGTGGTTTATAACACATTTGACCAACGACTTATTGATTTAACATTTAACAAAACATTGTCTTATTTACCTTTATTTGATTCATATTACCAATACCATTTTTCGAAATAAAAAGAGTACAGTACACTTCAACTACTGTACTTGGGTACTTTAAACATTTTAATAAACTACAGTCGTTGTAGGTAATTTAGAAACTCCTCAACTTCACATGTAAACTTACAATTGAAACTCCATATTGTCTTTGAAACCCTTTAAAAATGCCATCGGTTAATTACTCGCAAACTCGCAATGTTCTTTAGAAACTTCTCTACTTTTTTAAACTTTTGGAACTTTGTTATGATCGTTACAAGTTACATTTTAAAATTACGTCACATTTCCAACTCCTTTCAATGTGTCATTGCTTCGAAATATTGGAACTCCTAATTTCAAAAGTTATATTTGCCTTGAGACAGTTATGTGTTTTCAATATGTCAGTATAATTGTTTATCAAATGTCGTAAAATTCTTAGAAACTCCATAACTTGTTTTGAAACTTATTTAACAACGTCGTTTACTGATTACAATTGTTATAATTTTCATAAAAACTTTGTCATGATTCGAATTGTATTATTTTAACTGAATTTAAGCTCATTAGAAAAGTTTTCATTTTTCTTTGAAACATCAAACTTGCTTGAACATGTTAACAAACTACAATAACTGTCGTTGATAACTTAGAAACTCCTAAATTTTATAAAAAGTTACATTGTGAATATAATGTTGCTATGAATGCAACTTCAATTCCCTTTAAAGCGTTATTTCTTCTTTAATGATTACCACAAGTTTTCAAAAAACTCCCCAACTCTCATCAAAGCGCATGAACTCTTTTACAAAATTTTCAACAATTGCAACTCCGTTAAAAATGTTCATTACAATTATAGCAAGTAGTTTAGAAATCCCGTCAAAATATTAGAACTCTATTTTAAACAGTGTGTTCATCTTAATGTAATTTACACCGGTTTTTAAAAAGTCTGTTCCTTAATTTTGTTGGAACTTAGGTATTAATTTCAATGAAATCGTAAGAGTGCTAGTTGTAGTTTTAAGTTAAGTTAAATTTTTTTGTATAACTGTTGTAATTTTGTGTGTGTGTGTGTTTTTCTAGGTTTGCAACTGGCTGGACCAGGAGGACAACAATGGCGTCTAAAGGTAAGGTGTTTATAAAGTAATACCAAATTTACACTCCTCTCGTTGGTCGAATAGGCTTAGATCAAGTAGTAATTTTAAGATAGACAATTGCGATTTTGATGACGATTTTAATAATGTTTTCGACCATTTTTGAGATTCAACGTAGGTACTGATTTCTTTATTTATTGAGCAGCTCGTATAAAAGAGAACATAAATTAAGAATATTGAGAATTGGCATATTTTTCTTATTTTATCCACGACTATTTACAACCTTAAATTGACGTATTATCTTGGTAGGTATTTTTGGTTTCCACTTTAGAAATTAACCCAATAATACAATTTTCGAATTCGAAATTTTGGAAAAAAAAATAGTGATATGTAGTGGACAAATCAATTTTGTTTTACCCACTTAAGACAATTTTAGTTTGTCTTTTAATAACTTTTTGGGCGATTTTTGGCAAAAATTTGAATTTGTATGTACCAAAACTTGGTTTTTCGAATTGGTGAGCGCGATATCAAAATTCAATATTAAATTTTATATAAATATTAAATTAGTGACTGAAATTCCGATGGTCGACTATTATTTTTTTAGTTTTAGACATTGAATAATTTGTTTTTAGGAATAACAACTTTTTGGAAAAATTAATAATAAAAATTCTGTTGTAAACTATAAGAAATAAATTTTGGGAAAAAGTTAAATTTCTTGAATTCTCGATATATTTTTAAAATTACCTGGAAGCAAGTTCCTCTATTCTCGAAAATAATGGTACTTTTCTCTCGTACACAATTTTAATTTTTTTGAAATATAATATATGACAAATTTGGATAATCCACTATTATTTTTTATTGATATTAATATTACATTTTATAAAGAATAACAAATGCAAATGCCATGGAAAAGATTCTTAATTGTTAATCTTAATTGTACATTTAGTGTTGTATTAAATTTGTATATACTATTTACAAATGTAACAAATGACATACATATTATTAACTGGTTATTTAGAAATGACATTTCAAACTATACAGATTTCTAAGAATTTTATAATAAAAATATTATAACAAATAATATGTATGAGCGGAATTTTGGGAAAAAGTTTAATTTCTTGTATAGCAGTTGCATTTTCGAAATAATATTATTAAAAATAGAGGTAGGTACCTACGTTTCCTATATATCAAATTTTTATGGTGAGACAATCACATCTATGACAAATTTTGAAGATGGATTATAATTATTTTATTGTTATTATTGCATATTACATTTTACAAAGAATAACGGTTTAAATATAAAAAACAAAATGTTGCAAATGCTGTGACGAGAAGAGTAGGTATCAAAAGACTGCAATTGAATTTTTACAGTAATGATACGGGATGTATAGTGTACATAATTAATTAATTAATCAGAGTTAAGCTATACAATACTTTTAAATATATTAATAGAAATTTTAAAATGATTGCTTTGGAACAATGAATATTTCTTAGGTTATACATCGTGATTTAATATTATATATAAATTTTGATAAGATCTCTATAACGTCGATATATACGTGTTTGTGATTTTTATATAATTTTTTTAATTTTATTTATTAAGATTTTTTATTTACACTTTAACGCTCTTCAATTCAGGTATCCACATGCATGTAGTGTATTCATAGTGAACAACAACGCCTCATAACTGCGCAAAATGCAATTTTGCATTTATTTAAATTATGTATTTTATTGCAATTTATTCTTCAATTTAAAAAAAATCGTGATGTGTTCATCAGAGTACTTTCTCATATATAGGGTGTTTCAATATGCGTTTGCCAAATCCAAACGGGAAATAGATACGGTTAATTTAAGCAAAAAAAAAGTTTATTTTATACTAATTCAATGGTAGAATATATATTCTAAATTTAAAATAAATTCTTGTAGCAAATTTTGAGAAAAATTCAAAAACCGAAAAACCACAAGTATAAAGTGCTCTTCACAGATGATTTAGCCGAACACGTTACAAACCTCTTTATACATATTTAATTACACAATAAATTTTCAAAGTTTAAAAAGAATTCTTGTAACGAATTCCGAGAATAATACAAAAAACCCAAAATCGACAAGTATAAAGTATCCTTCACAGAAGATTTAGCCAAAAACGTTAGAAAGCTTTTTTATACATATTCAATAGCAGAATAAATATTCAAAGTTTAAAAAAAATTCGTGGAGTGGATTACGAAAAAAATTGAAAAAACCGAAAATTGACAAGTATAAAATGCCCTTCACTGAAGATTTACCCAAAATCGTTAGGAAACTTTTTTATAGATATTTAATCGTACAATAAATATTCAAAATTTAAAAAAAATTCTTGAAGCGAATTTCGAGAAAAATTCAAAAAACCGAAAAATGACAAGAGTAAACAACCCTTTTATCCTGGCCGATTTTAATGAAAAGCTTATTCTTACGTCCTGGTATGGGACAAAGTCTAAATACAAAGTTTTGTCCGTTTGTGGTTTTTGGTTTTTGAGAAAATCCTACCACAGGCACACATACACACATACATACAGACGGTTTTCCAAAAACTTGTTTTTTGGACTCAGGGGACCTCAAAACGTACAGAAATGCTAATAACTCAATTTCGAAAAATCGACCCGATTACAATATTCTCTCATATATGAGTACCTCATATGAGAAAGTAAAAATGTAAAGTACGAACCTGTCGTACAGGGAGCGTATCATGTAAACATTCCTAGAGCCGGTCCTTAGTTTGTAGCCCTGAATTAACGAGAACCGAGATCATTCAGAATCGCTTAATTTTACCGGCGTGAAGTTAGCCACATCCACAAATTTTATAGTTCAGGAAAAAAAAATTCTTTTTAAAAATTTTTCTCAGGGAGAGATTGTTGATCAGTGAATAATTGTATCTGATATGCTTTACCGCATTAGCTATTGTCTGGGGGTTGATAAATGGGATGCATTTACAAATAGTCGAAGAAAAAGAATTGTTTTAACTACTTAATCAAATTTTTGAAATACAAATTGTTACCGGGAAATATTTGTTTATCCCCTTGAAACCGTTTCATGTCGAAAATCAGGGGATGAAGTGGAACATCGGGGGTTCGTAGGTTACTTTTAAATTTTCACAACAAAAGTTGGTTTAGGTATTTAAATAATTTTTTCCATATGTAACCCTATCGAATTTCAAAGTAATCAGTGAACCCCCCCCCCCCCCCTTTTCTGCTTCATCCCCTGATATTCGAACTAAAACTCTTTGAGGGGGATACTCTAAAAAGATATTTAATTTCAAAAATGTGTTTGTGTTTCAAATAAATTTTTCCTTCGACTCCTTGTAAATACACCCCATTTATCAACCCCCAGGCGATAGCCAGTATGGTAAATCGTATAGAATACAATTGTTCATTAATAAACAATCTCCCTGAGAACAATTTTTATTAGAAATTTTGAGAATAAATATGAATGATAAATGAGGAAGAGGACTAATGAGAAATATGCACCCCCCGATTGGCCCCGCGAGAAACGGTTACTACCGTAAAGTGAATAATGAAATTACACACCCAACCCCGAAAAATTGGCAACCCTGAGTTGCACCCAGGCTTACCAATTTTGGGAGTTGAGGGTGTAATTTCAATAAATATGAATCTTTTTCCTGGCCTATTAGTCCAAGACCCATCTGTCAAAAATTTGCTTTAGATGGACGTAAGAGGTAACCGCAATGTTTTTACATGAATACCTCGGGAATAATGCCTCAGCCAGTTTTGTTAAAATGAAATGGTGGAAAAAAAAATTTAACAATTTTGAAAATTTTCAATATTTTTCGATTTTTCTGGATTGCAAAATTATTGTGCAAAATCTAATAAACAGATCGAAACGAAATTTACAGGATTCTTTGATTATAGCTTCAAGATTTTTTACCTGTGATATGGAAGTTCTAACTACATTGTAAAGTGCCTAAAACGATAAATTACAAAACCACTTTTTTGGGCCGATTTGTTTTGTTTATAGCTATTTTGCAAAACCACTAATAAATTTTTGAATTTCTAACTTATGCCATATTATGTAAAAAGCGATTCTGCAACTTTTTTCTCTCTTCAACTTTCTTCTAAATTCAATACTTAAAAAGTTAGAAGCAAAACAAATCGGGAAAAACACGCTTTTCCATTTTTTTTAAGTTGTTTCATTTTAAACAATGTTCCCGACCTTTGGGCTTTGGAGGATAAGTCAATCCTTATTCTATACATTATTCCCGAGGTCAGTGTTGCCCACGAGACGAGACGAGACGAGACTTTGAAAAATCTCGTCTTGTCTCGCAAAAAAGTGGAAAGTCTCGTCTCGAGTCTCGTCTCGCAATAAAAGTCTCGTCTCGTCTCATGTCTCGTGCGAGATTCTCGCAAAAGTCTCGCAAATTTCTCGCAAAATCTCACAATTTTGTGCATATCTTGTATTTTGCCATTTTATTATGTCCGGTTCCTCTTTGCTCCTCAATTATATCAAAATGCTTATCAAATTTGCTTTTTCGACAAGAACTGAAATAAACCAATTATTATAGGTCGATTATAACATGAGAAGTCGGGTGAGAAATAGGTAGATGATCTCCAAAGGTCGGTGAATATAAAATAAATTGTAGAGATATCAAAAATTAACAATTATAAAGCTTAACAAAAAATTCCTGTCGACAGGGACAAAATGTCAAACTTTTTTCTAGTTACAGAAAAAAAAAAACTATTTTATCCAACATAAAAATGTTGTAAATATTTGTATTCCCTAGGTAAGTCCTCAACTCTAGTATAATAGTCGTACACGTGGCAATATCTCCGAAAGCTCAAAAATGTAAACATTGCGTAAACACAGGCTGCTCGCTATTATGCCGCTTTAAAAAACATGTTTCAATAACATTCGCGATAATTATAATAATTAATTAATATTTGCCATTTTTATTTGCGATACTTCGAGACTTTTGCGAGACTCTCGTGCGAGATTTGAGACGAGATTTTTGAAAATTTCGTCTTGCCTCGCAAGGAAAATTCAAAGTATCGTCTCGAAAACGAGACTAGACGAGACGAGACGAGACTCTCGCAAATGAGAATATCGTGGGCATCACCCGAGGTATTCATGTAAAAACATTGCGGTTGCCTCTTACATCCCCTTCAAAACAGATGGGTCCTGGACTCTATAGAATTTGTGGAACTGGCTAACTTCACACCCGTTCAATTTTCACTGTCATAACCTTCGTTATTGTCGCGGTAAAGGATTCGCTGAACTTTATTTGAGGTGAGAAGGGTGTAATCGATATCGATCAAAGCAACAGGTAGCTTGTACTCACTGGGGCTCTCCACCTTGACGCACCCCTCGTCCTCCTCCTCCTTCGCCGCCCCCTGGACGTAGTGCTCACCGCCCAGCCCGTCGGTTTCGTAGACGCCGTAATCGTAGCAACCCCAGAAGCTCTTGGTGGCGTCGTTGTCGAGTGCCGCTATTGGCGCGTTGTGGTGATGATGGTGGTGGAAGTAGGGGTGGTGGTGGTGGTGGTGGTTGTAGTCCTCCTGGTCCCAGATGTTCCCGTGGTGGTGGTTCTGCTGGTACGGCTCCTTCTTGAGTCCGCCGTAGAAGTCCTCGACGGCGACGTTCATGTTGAGGATGTCTTTGACCGAGAACGGGGTGGAGGTGGTGTCGCACGTGGAGATGTCCGTCGAGTTGGCATCGTACTGCTGCAGCATCCTACTTAATTAGCGTTCGGCTCCGCCGCGACGACTCTCCGGACTAATTACGTATGCAACGGGCGCTCTTCTTCCAGAGACAAATCCGTTCCCGGATCATCTCTCTCTTTCTCCCTCTCCGTTTCTCCCGTTGGCGACGAGCCACTTTCGTCCCTAATCCGAAGTGGGATAGGAGCTGGTTCGGCTAGCCCGAATCGCTCCTGATTTCGGGGCTGAGGCGGCGGTGACGTCATCCGAGCGACGCCTACAGCCAATAGAATTCGAGATAGTGCTAATATTTGTGGTCTTGATTGATTGAGCGGCGAGGCGATGCTCGCTTATGTGTGTATTATATGTGTGCGTATGTGTGTCCTAATGGATTTGGCTAGTCTAGTTTTGCTTTATTTGCCTTGGTTTTTGATTAATGATTAGCGGTCTGGGGAACGAGATTAGGAACTTCGGAGGAAATTGGGAAATTTTCGATTATAGAATGAAATTTCGCTTAATTTCAAAATAAATTTAAAATTAATTATAGTCACGTGTAGTTTTTAGCAATAAAATTTGGATCGAAATTGCAATTTTTATGTGTTAGAAATTTTCAATTTGGGAAAATGAGGGAAACTGTGAAAAAAATTTTTTTTCGTATTTTCACAAAAATGGTCGTTACAAAAGTTTACAAGTTCGAATTTTTTTATATGATAGCGAAGGATTAAAACCGTCCAAAAACCGCGTTTTTAATTTATTTTTTGGTATTTTTGAGATATGAAGAAGCTTAATCCAGTGACTATTGTGATATTACAACCAGATATTTTATATCTATAGTAAGTCTTTTAGTCTTCACTATAATATATTCAGCTATTATATAAATTCAAATTTATTCCATATTTCTTTAGGTGGAAGAGGTGTCAAAACCGTCAAAAACTGCATTTTTTGGCTATTTTTAAGGTATTAAGAACTCAAGAATGTCACATTAAAGAGTAGATACTATTTTGATATTACAACTACATATTTTACATTTAGAGTAAGCATATTGTTACCTTCATTATAATATAAGTTCAAAGTCATTTCAGATTTCTTTGATTAATGAAACGGGGTTATAAAAGTCAAAAACAGCATTTTTTGAAATTTTTGGGTGTTTTTAAGGCATTAAGAAGCTTGATATAGATACTATTTTGATATTATAGAGCCCAGATTTTATTAGTTAGTGGAAGAGGGGTTAAAATTGTCAAAAACTGTATTTTTGAGTATTACGAAGTACTCAAGAATGTCACATTAAAGATTAGGTACTATTTTGAAATTACAACTATATATTTTACATCTAGAGTAAGCATCTTGTTACCTTCATTATAATATATATATAAGTTCAAATTTATTTCTGATTTCTTTAATAGGTGGAACAGGGTTATAACAGATACATTTTTGGAAATTTTTGAGTATTTACCAATGTATTAGAGAGCTTAATATAGATACAATTATTAAAATACCACTACATATTTCATATCAAGATTAAGCGTCCTATTACCTTCACTTTAAAATAAGTTCAAATTTGTCTAATATATTTGAGGTGTTGGAACACTGGTTAAAACTGCCAAAAACAGCATTTTTGTCATTTTTTTGGTATTTTTAAGGTATTAAGAAGCTTGATATATACACTATTTTGATATTAGAGCCCAGATTTTTTTAGGTGGTGGAAGAGGGTTAACCGCCAAAACCTGCATTTTTGGGTATTTTTAAGGTATTAAGTTCCCAAAAATGTCACATTAAAAAGTAGATAGGTACTATTTTGATATCACAACTACATATTTTACATTTAGAGTAGGTAAGCATCTTGTTACCTTCATTATAATATAAGTTCAAAGTCATTTCAGATTTCTTTAATTGATGAAACTGGGATATAACAGTCAAAAACCGCCTTTTGAAATTTTTTAAGTGTTCTAAGGCATTAAGAGGCTTGATATATATACTATTTTGATAGTAGAGCCCCGATTTTTTTAGGTGGTGGAAGAGGGGTTAAAATTACCAAAATCTGTTTTTTTTTGAGTATTAAGAAGTACTCAATAATGTCACATTAAAGAGTAGATACTATTTTTTTGATATTTGATATTACAACTACATATTTTACATTTAAAGTAAGCATATTGTTACCTTCATTATAATATAAGTTCAAATTTATTTCAGATTTCTTTAATTGAATGGTTATAACTTATAAGTCGCATTTTTGAAAAATTTTGGGCATTAAGGTATTGAGTTTAATATAGATACAATCATTAAAATATTACAACATATTTCATATCTAGACTAGGTATCTTATTACCTTCACTCTAAAATAAGTTCAAAATTCAAAATGTCAGATTTGCACGTGGTTATCATATACAAGTTAGAAATTTGAAATTTTTCCAAAATGTTTTTGACACATTATGAGTCAGTAACTTTGCAACTTAGAGCTTCAACTCAATGTTTGCAATTGTTATTCGTTATTAGTTATTACATATAGCAATTAATGCTACATGCGTTGAATTTTTAATTTAGTTTTGAATTTTTGTTATATTTTAAAACTTGGGAAATCTCTTGAAACGAGTACATGTAACTAAAGCACTTTGAAATTGAAGTTTCCAAAACAGAAAATGGTGAATATTTTTCAAAATCTCAAAACCATCGTACAGCCTTGAAATCAGGCATATGTTTCAGTTAAAAATGTCAGGTAATTAGTTAATAAATAAGTTAAGAATTTTTTTTTACAAAAATCGAAGAGTGAAGTGATTACTCATCTTAAATTGATAAAAAAATTATTAGACCAATTATCGAAGGATGAGTTGGACGAAATGACTGAAACTTAAAATTAGTTAATAAATATTTAATATTACTCATTAGTCAATTTTTTTTAAAAAAAATCGAAGATTGAAGTGATTACTACTCATCTTAAATTGATAAAACAATTATTAGACCAATTATTGAACGATGAGTTGGACGAAATGACTCTGAAACTTAAAATTAGTTAATATTCATAGGTCAAAAAAATTTTTAAAAAATCGAAGAGTGAAGTAATTACTCATCTTAAATTAGTAAAAAAATTATTAGACCAATTATCGAACGATGAGTTGGACGAAATGACTTAAAAATCCTGTAAACTTCTCCTTTGGGTGGTACATCCGGAGAAAGAACGAGAGAGAGGGATAGAGAGTCGAGCGTCCCAATTTGTTATCTGCGCCCCTTGTAGATGGATAGTCTAGCCTAGTCGGCACCCGAGCAATTATCTGCCAAATTATGACACTTTCGCATGCACTAAAAACGCACCACATATGATGTATCTTTATGGATCAGGCGCCGTTCGGAACCACCAAAGGAGGACGATGATACGTGCACACACTCTCTCATATATTACGTATACGTGGGACTCATCCCTCGCACGGTACGTGTTGAAAAATTTATTGTAAGCGAAAGTCGAATTTCCTAAACGGACACTCGAGGCTAGAGAGGGTGTCAAGTGCTCCGAATTCCTTACGATAATTATGGGAAAATGTGACCGAATGGCGTTGAGAAAATTGGAAGTAATTATATTTTATAGGACCTGCCCCTCCTCCTTGAAATTTGACAAACGAGTGTTAAATAAAATAATACTTTTCTCGTAAGCTTCTCAAAAATTATATTTCTTCCAATTTGTCTAAACATCCCAGTAAATGATGAAACTTAAAATTGGGACCCAATTTCTCATTATAAACAACTCCAGTATACTTGAAGTTTAAGTATACTTGAAGTTTAATTATAAACTCTCCTCAGTTATATGGTGGCTTTGGATGGTTAATTAAGTTAACCACCGTATTAACATTTGGCAAGATGGAGTAAAAATGTACTTGAAAATGTAACTTTAGACTTTAACGCTTAATTTAAGAATTTAACCTTAACATAACTTCACATAAAATATATTATTAACTCAACTTGTATATAGTTAATTCACAGTTATAAACAGTTAATGTATAAGTTACAATTGTATCACACAAGTTAACTTAATTTAACTAGAGATGCGGTATAGAGACTAAAGCAATTCAATTATGGTTAATATTAGCAAATGATTTTTAACTTGTAGTTTAACAGTTAAAAGTTTGAGAATGACACTTTTTTGAACTAGTTAAAAATACCCAAAAGTAGGCGTATAGGCTATATTAATGCGTATTTAGAATTTTTGAAATTAGTATTAATCGTTAAATTAAGACTTGTGTCACCTGAGTCTTTCCTCACTTTTTTCCTACCATTTGTTTCCAGCTTGAATTTAAATCTAATCGAGACATTTAACTTATGACTCCAAATCACCTTTCTAAAATTAAAATTCTCCTAAATACTTGTATTACTATAATTATTACAAAAAGAAAAGTCGTGCTAATTTGACGGTCTTGGAGATTTCTAGAGCTATCAATGAAAAAATAATCATATCCCCTAGTAAATCCTCCTTTTGATAAAGTTGAGTTTCAAGGACTCCCAGACGGCTCGGAATGAAAATTTGGCTAGTAAATTTGTCCACTGCACGCTTTAAGCTTTCCAAACTATCTTTTTACAATCATGTATGTTCCCTTTGAGCTTTAAGTTTCATTCGTTATATTTTTCTTACATTTTTGTTTAGATTTTGGATTTAAATCTCATCGAGACATTTAACTTATGACTTTAAATCGCCATTTTAAATTAAAGGTCCCATTACTTTTTTGAATTTTTAGTTTTTCTCTAATAAGGAAACTCCAGGATAGCTCGGCATTGCAATTTTGTCAAGAAAATGAGCCTATTGCACGCTTAAAATTTACCGAATTTTCTTCTTATGGCGAATCGAGCTACCTCTACCTACCTACCTCTATTTAGCCATCCTTTAACATTTTTTTAGGACTTGAATTTCTACTTTTCTTACTTCAACCTCACTATTTACCTCAGTTTTGACATAATTTTTAAACAAGAAATTGTTTTAGCAAATAGATCGTACTAATTCGTTGGAAATAAACGAATGTTGCTTTGAATTCAGACACTTTTACCTTAAAAAAATATTGAGATTTGGGAAAATTTTCCGAAGCCGATTTTCCGCCATAGGTCGACACCGATAACGACCGCAAGTATAAAAATTTCTAACGTAAAATATTGAATCCCTCGTCGAGCTTCCCGATCGCATGAACGTTCCCGTTGTTGCTCCTTGTTCCCCTCGCACAATGACGTTCATTCCATTGCGGCTGCCCCGATTGCCGCCGTTGGTCATCTGTTTAATGTTCAGTTCGGAAAGGCTTTTCTCTCTCTCAGTTCGGAGATTGTGTGAGTGAGCGGCCCTCACACGGACCTGGCGCCAGTCAACCGACTTGTAAACATTACATGTGTCAAAAAATTTCCAGCTCTGCCGCCACGGAAAACGAGAGAAAGGATCTGAAAGAAAGAGAGAAGAGTGAGTGATTCGTACGTATTTGCGTATAGGATGTTACTTTTAAAATAAAATTATCGAAATTAACACATTTGAAGATGTATTGATGGCATCACTTAAAGTCTTACAGACAAGATATCGCAGGAGTATTGTAGCCCAGTCTGTGTAGTCATTTTTTGACGTTTTACGACATTAATTCAGTACCGGATGAGAGTGGTCAAATGTTGTAGGCTCTGATTAGTTGATCATGCCTATATAGTTTTAAACATTCAAAAAGTGTGCATTAACAGATGGGAGGGGTCCAAAGTTGGCAAAAACAAGTTTTTTGATTCTACAAGCCAAAGTATGCATTTTGTGGAGAAAAGTTTCAAATATAAGTTGTAGAGAATTGAAAAACCTATAATTTTAGCTATAGGACGATTAATTTTGTTAAACATTTATTGCAAAAATGTTAACGAAATGAAGGATCTTCCGATGCCTACAACTTCCTCATTTAACTTCTTGCTAAGCTGAAGATTTTACAAATTTTTCAGTTGTAATAATTCTCGATTTCGATGTAGTAACTTAACGTCTCCCGGCTCGACATCAAAAAGGCTTGCATCGCATCCATCATCCGTATTAATAGCCGAAACTAATCTTACGGCCGAGCTCCTGTTTTCTATCGGCGATGGCGGGCGAAAAAATTCAATTAGTTAGCACCAGATCACCTTTTAACCTAAAAGCTTTTGGCACTGGCCGAGATAAGACAAGACCGTGTACCGGACGTTCTCGAGTAGATTAACCCCTTCCTGAAGGAAAAGATCGTAAAGTTATTAATAAACGTGTGGGTGCCGTTACGATTTTGGGGTTTCACGTTTGTGGGATCGAAATTTTCGCCACTTACTTACGTGCGAAATCATGTGGTAATTAGTCATCATCACGGAAATCAGTTATTAGATGCGCACGCATGTCGTTCTTTTCGATGGTACCTGAAAATTGATCTAGGCAATTGTAAGGAACTTAAATGATGAAAAGAGCAAGTGGGTCACTTCCCCTCATCCAATGCATCAAATCAATTGATCACATCACAGCCTAATAAACCCCAAAATTTTGAAACTTTCACACTGTGTTTTCATATACCTACATTTTCCATTAATTCTCATCCCCTTAATTTGGTGCCGAGAAGTCCCATACTCATGGAATTCTTCAAAGTACGCTCCTGCCTTTCCAGTAATACACCGAATACCTACTTCACCCGTGGGAAGATACTTAAAATTAAGTGCTCGAGATAAGTACGCCATAAGGACGTATAAAACCTGCACGTATCTAAACGTACCTTTTATGAGGCACTTGTAGGCGTGTGATCCAGTTTAGGGATAAAAAGTTAATAAACAGTTAGTCCGAGGTGTCGCGAGAGTAGTTGGAAATACAAGTTTTAGCTTCATAGTCCGTAGCTTGATAACTATTTAAGCTAATTAAATGGAACTTCGCTGTGGGGTGGAATAGACTTTAGTTAATGAACATAAACCGTTTTAGTTGAATATCAGTTTCACTTAATTTTCTACGGATTTTTGAAATTCTCCTCGCCACCCGTTCAAGTATACAGCTCAATTTCATTCGTCGATAACTTATTAATTACTTCAGCTAAATAGATAAAACTTTACAGATGATTAAAATGAACTGAAATGAACAAATTTGGATGGTTTTAGTGAAGTTATAGTTTCAGTTAATTTTCTACGATTTTTTTTAATTCTCCGCACAACTCGTTCAGGTACAGCTCAATTTCATTCGTCGATAACTTAGTAACTAATTCAGCTAATTAGATAAAACGTAGCAAATGATTGGAATAAACTGAAATAAACAAATTTGGAGCGTTTTAGTTTTTAAGTTATAGTTTCAGTTCATTTTCTAAGAATTTTTAAAATTCTCCCCACCACCCGTTCAAGTGCAGCTCAAGTTCATTCGTCGATAACTTAATAACTATTTCAGATAATTGGATAAAACGTGGCAAATGATTATAGTAAACTGAAATAAACAAATTCGGAGAGTTTTAGTTAAGTTATAGTTTCAGTTGGTTTTCTATGAATTTTTGAAATTTCCCGCACCACCCGTTCAAGTACAGCTCAGTCTCAATCGTCGATAACTTAATAACCACTTCAGCTAATTAAATAAAACT
Organism: Cryptocephalus moraei; assembly: GCA_946251905.1. Taxonomy (NCBI): domain Eukaryota; kingdom Metazoa; phylum Arthropoda; class Insecta; order Coleoptera; family Chrysomelidae; genus Cryptocephalus; species Cryptocephalus moraei. The sequence goes on along the minus strand of OX276462.1, from coordinate 5,947,151 downwards.
TGGCAAATAATTAGAGTTATCTTTAATAAAGAAATTTGATAAGTTCTAATTATCTTATAGTTTCAGTTAATTTTCTACGAATTTTTGAAATTCTCCGCACCACCGTTCAAGTACAGCTCAGTTTCAATCATCGATAACTTAATAACTACTTCAGCTAATTAGGTAAAACTTGACAGATGGTTAGAATAAACTGGAATAAACAAATTTGGAGCGTTTTAGTTTTTAAGTTATAGTTTCAGTTCATTTTCTAAGAATTTTTAAAATTCTCCCCACCACCCGTTCAAGTGCAGCTCAAGTTCATTCGTCGATAACTTAATAACTATTTCAGATAATTGGATAAAACGTGGCAAATGATTATAGTAAACTGAAATAAACAAATTCGGAGAGTTTTAGTTAAGTTATAGTTTCAGTTGGTTTTCTATGAATTTTTGAAATTTCCCGCACCACCCGTTCAAGTACAGCTCAGTCTCAATCGTCGATAACTTAATAACCACTTCAGCTAATTAAATAAAACTTGGCAAATAATTAGAGTTATCTTTAATAAAGAAATTTGATAAGTTCTAATTATCTTATAGTTTCAGTTAATTTTCTACGAATTTTTGAAATTCTCCGCACCACCGTTCAAGTACAGCTCAGTTTCAATCATCGATAACTTAATAACTACTTCAGCTAATTAGGTAAAACTTGACAGATGGTTAGAATAAACTGGAATAAACAAATTTGGATGATTTTAGTTAAGTTATAGATTCAGTTCATTTTCTACGAATTTTTGAAATTTTCCGCACCATCCGTTCAAGTACAGCTCAGTTTCAATTGTCTATAACTTAATAACTACTTCAGCTAATTAGACAAAACTTGGCAAGTGGCTAGAGCAAACCGGAGTAAATAAATTTTGATGGTTTTAGTTAAGGCATAGTTTCAGTTAATTTTCTACGAATTTATGAAATTCCCCTCATCATCCGTTCAGGTACAGCTCAGTTTCATTCGTCGATAACTTAATAACTTCTTCAGATAATTAGATAAAACGTCGCAAATGATTGGAGTAAACTGAAATAAACAAATTTGATAAGTTATAGTTAACTTATAGTTTCAGTTAATTTTCTACGAATTTTTGAAATTCTCCGCACCACCGTTCAAGTGCAGCTCAGTTTCATTCATCGATAACTTATTAACTACTTCAGCTAATTAAATATAACGTGGCAAATGATTAGAGTTAACTGAAATAAAGAAATTTGGACAAGTTATAATTAACCTATAGTTTCAGTTAATTTTCTACGAATTTTTGAAATTCTCCGCACTACCATTCAAGTACAGCTCAGTTTCAATCATCGATAACTTTATAACTACTTCAGCTAATTAGGTAAAACTGGACAGATGGTTAGAATAATCTGGAATAAACAAATTTGGATAGTTTTAGTTAAGTTATAGATTCAGTTCATTTTCTACGAATTTTTGAAATTTTCCGCACCATCCGTTCAAGTACAGCTCAGTTTCAATTGTCTATAACTTAATAACTACTTCAGCTCATTAGACAAAACTTGGCAAGTGGCTAGAGCAAACGGGAATAAATAAATTTAGATGGTTTCAGTTAAGGCATAGTTTCAGTTAATTTTCTAAAAATTTATGAATTTCGCCTTATCGTCCGTTCAGGTACAGCTCAGTTTCATTCATCGATAACTTATTAACTACTTCAGCTAATTTAATAAAACGTGGCAAATGATTGGAGTAAACTGAAATACATACATTTGATAAGTTATAGTTAACTTATAGTTTCAGTTAATTTTCTACAAATTTTTGAAATTCTCCGCACCACCGTTCAAGTGCAGCTCAGTTTCATTCATCGATAACTTATTAACTACTTCAGCTAATTAAATGAAACTTGGCAAATGATTAAAGCTAACTGAAATAAAGAAATTTTGATAAGTTATAATTAACTCATAGTTTCACTTAATTTTCTACGAATTTTTGAAATTCTCCGCACCACCGTTCAAGTATAGCTCAGTTTCAATCATCGATAACTTTATAACTACTTCAGTTAATTAGGTAAAACATGACAGATGGTTAGAATAAAGTGGACTAAACAAATTTGGACAGTTTTAGTTAAGTTATAGATTCAGTTCATTTTCTACGAATTTTTGAAATTTTCCGCACCACCTGTTCAAGTACAACTAAGTTTCAATTGTCTATAACTTAATAACTATTTCAGCCAATTAAACAAAACTTGGAAAGTGGCTAGAGAAAACTGGAATAAATAAATTTAGATAGTCTTAGTTAAGGCATAGTTTCAGTTAATTTTCTATATTCCCCTCAGCATCCGTTCAGGTATAGCTCAGTTTCATTCGTGGATAACGTAATAACTACTTCAGCTAATTAAATAAAACTTGTCAAATGATTAGAGTAAACTGAAATATACAAATTTGATAAGTTTCAGTTAATTTTCTAGGAATTTTTGAAATTCTCCCCACCACCCGTTCAAGTGCAGCTCAAGTTCATTCGTCGATAACTTAATAACTACTTCAGCTAATTAGATAAAACTTGACAGATGGTTAGAATAAACTGGAATAAACAAATTCGATAAGATATAGTTAACTTATAGTTTCAGTTAATTTTCTACGAATTTTTGAATTTCTCCGCACCACTCGTTCAAATGCAGCTTAAGTTCATTCGTCGATAACTTAATAACTTCTTCAGATGATTAGATAAAACGTGGTAAATGATTGGAGTAAACTGAAATAAACAAGTTTGGAGAGTTTTAGTTATGTTATAGATTCAGTTCATTTTCTACGAATTTTTGAAATTTTCCGCACCACCCGTCAAGTACAGCCCATTTCCAAACGTCGATAACTTAATATAATTAAATAAAACTTGACAAATAATTAGAGTTAACTGAAATAAACAAATTTGATAAGTTATGGTTAACTTATAGTTTCAGTTAATTTTCTACGAATTTTTGAAATTCTCCGCACCACCGTTCAAGTGCAGCTCAGTTTCATTCATCGATAACTTATTAACTACTTCAGCTAATTAGATAAAACTTGGCATATGGTTAGAATAAACCGGAATAAATAAATTTGGATAGTTTTAGTTAAGTTATAGTTTCAGTTAATTTTCTACACATTTTTGAAATTCTCTGCTCCTCCAGTTCAATTATAGCTCGTCATTAACTCAATAGATACATAAATAAAACTTCGCAAATTTATACAGTAGAGTTTGAATGCAAAGCGTTTTAGGTAAATTGAAATTTTAGTTAATGCTCTATGAATTTTTGAAATTTTCCACCCTACGACTTCAAGTGTAACTCATTTTCAATCGTCTATAACTTAATAACCATTTCGGTAAATTAATGAAACTTTGCGAATGGGTGCAATTGTGACTTTAGTAAATGAATTTGCACAGTTTTCTAGAATTATAGTTTCAGTTAATTTTTCCAAAATTTTTAGCACTAATTCGAGTACCGCTCGGTTTTATTCGTCATTATCCCAATACTTGCTTAAATAGATGAATAAATAAAACTTAGCAAATTTATTAAGTAGAAGTAGTAAATGACTTTAAAGAGTTTTAGGTAAATTTGAGTTTCAGTCTATTCTCTATGAATTTTTGAAATTTTCCACCCTGCTAGTTCAAATACGAATCAGTTTTATTCGTCGATAACTTAATAACCATATCAGTTAATTAAATAAAAGTTTATAGAATATACTTCATCAAATGAATTTGAACTTAAATTATAGTTTCAGTTAATTTTCTGAGAACTTGTGAAATTCAGTTATTTCATTCGTTATTAATTCAATTATCATTTTGGATAAATAACTGAAACTTCGCAAATCTATAAAGTAGAATTTAGAAAATAAATTAAAGGAGTATTAGGTAAGTTAAAGTTACAGTTAATTTTCTATGAATACAAGAAATAATATTATCAATATTATTACATTAAGTCAACTACTGAGGAAATTTACTACTACTACTACTACATTTAAACCACGAGAGCGGCACGTAGCGCCATCTCCGTAACATTGGCAAAACTAAGGCTCCTGGTCAAATCGCCAACTCCCAATCAATCAATAATGAGTTGCAATTCTGGTTATTACTAAAACTATATAATATGCAATGCACATTTACATATAGATGAGGTATGCATAAGATTTGAGAGAAATACATGGCCATTACTAATTTTTCAATGGAAATACCTACGCTAATTTATACTGGAAATATATGCAACTTACATAAAAACCAAGACATTTTCGAAAACTTTTAAATCCAACTAAATTGCTCGTGGCGCCATCTTGGAACCGAAATGATGAAACTAATAAGACATATAATCAATAACGGTTATTCAATTCAGTTGATGAAATGACGCCTTCTAGCTATAGTTGGCCATTCGATCGATCAACGGCGATCTGCACCAGCTCTTCCATACACTTTACTTCGTTACGTACAGATGGCGGTAGTGGTACTGCTGGTAACGCTGCACATGACAAAACCAAAAAATTTGTCGGTCCAATTAAACGTCCTAATCGAGTTATAATTCCAATCCGTTTAACCTTCTTACATCGTAATGAAATAAAATAAATTATCTCGACATACACGCGTACCTACTAATTAGTACCAACATTAACGACAATTAAATTCCTCACGGGCGTTAATTGCGCAAACGACGACGACTTACGGCCAACGTGTACAAGATGTAAAATAAATATAACATAGCGATACGAGCGCCGTAAATCCTTTCGAAAATTAAACTCGATAGCAATAAAGAACGTTCTTTAATTAGAACGGACGTACAGCGGCTCGGAGATGTGAACTAATGGGAGAGCGAGACGCACCGCGCCCATTAATACAATCGCGATCGTTTCACCTTGTAATATTATGGATCCGATCTGGAAAATGTTTTACTTGTAATGCGCTTCAAGTTAAGTTTGTAAAACTGAGAACCAGGAATTTAAGCAGGATTTTTCTCCTTGTTTGAATTTCGGAAATAAAAAACCGGCATGCGGCGGGATTCGATCCGGGGTCGTCCGGTCTCTGATCTACCTACGTACAATTCTCATTCGTGGGTAACTAAATAACTGTTTCAGTTAACGCAATGAAACTTGGTATATCGGTAGAGTAGAGTTCAATACGTTAATCTGTGCAATTTCAATTAAATCGGAGTTTCGGTAACTTTTTTAAAAAAAATTGAAATTATTAAAACCACCAGTTCAATACAGCTCAGTTTCGTTCGTGATCAACACAACTACTACTTCGCATAATTAAACAAATCTTCTAGAATTTATTAAGTAGAGTTTGGTAAATGCATCTAAAGAGTTTTAGTTAACTTGGAGTTTCAGTTAATTTTTAACGAATTTTTGAAACTCGCATAATCTACTAGTTCTTATATACCTTAGTATAAATTCGTCAATAACTGAAATAAACATTTTAGCTAATGCAACGACACTTCGCAAATTAGTACAGTAGACTTCAATGAATAAATGTAGACATTTTTAATGAACTCGGGGTTTCGGTTAATTATCTTCAGTTTTTTTAACTGTCAGTTCAAGCACAGCTCAATTTCATTCGTCAATAATATTAGATATATCATGTATCGATATCGTTATGGTTATGTATCGACTGTCACCTGTTTTAAATAATTTTAATTCTAGAGATATTGTCAATACAGTTGTCAATATACTTCTTGATCATTTTGCAAGTTTTGTGGCCGTCTTTTACTCGACTTTGCTACAGGTTATGGGCCCAGCGCCAGAAAAGATATAGATATAGCGGCTTGCGGTGAAAATCCGAGTCAAAATAGTGTGTATCAGTTGGACGCGTTAATTCAAGATGAATTCGGTCACTGGACGTTTCGAGCAGTTGACGAAGGACAACTATGAGACCTGGAAAATCCACATGAGAGCGGTATTGATCAAGAACGATGCTTGGGGGTATGCTGACGGATCATGCATTCGACCTGAACCAGCGACGGCCGGCGCCGATGCAGCGGAAGTTGCACTAGCGACCCAAAATTTGAAGAATTGGACCGACGGAGATCTGAAGGCCCAGTCCGACATAATTCTGGCGATCAGCTCTTCCGTAATTAAGCAAGTCAGAGGATGCGGAACAGCGCGTGAGATATGGACGAAGCTGGAAGGTATTTATCAGTCTAAGGGTCCGATTCGAAAAGTCGCGCTCCTGAATCAACTGATCTCGCACAAAATAAAGGAGGATGATGATGCTCGAGACAGCACTCAAAAATTTTTGGACATCGTCGATAGACTCGGTGAGTTGGATATCGAGGTTAACGACGAATTGTTGACAGTTGTCATGCTACGTGCTCTTCCTGACAGCTACGAAAATTTTCGATGTGCAATCGCGTCCCGAGATGATCTTCCTAAACCTGAGGTGCTACGAGTGAAGATTCAGGAAGAGTTTGAAGCACGCAAAGACGGCAAGAAGCAGGAAAGTCAGAGCGCAATGATAGTTCAGAAGAAGCCTTTTAAGAAACAGAGAATAAAGAAAACATGCGAGAATTCTGCTGAGAAGAATAACCATGATGGACATGAAGCGAAGATGAAGTGCTTCACGTGCCAAGGTTATGGTCATTACTCCAAGCAGTGCCCAACACCAAAGAAGGTCAAGAAACAATCATCGCACTTCGCAAACGACGTGAGTCTATATGCTGAGGCGAAGATCATTGGAAACGACGCTTATCGTGTTGGTGAATACAGCGGTTCGAATTCGTGGTGCGTGGACAGTGGATGTACGTCACACATGTCGTGCGAGAAAGAAGCATTCACCGAAGTGGACGCTACTCAGCTAGGAGGTTTAAACCTGGCTAGCAGTGGTGCACGCACAAGTGTACAGGGTCGTGGTGTCGCTACAGTAAAATGCGATATCAAAGGACGTGAGACTTTTATACATTTCACGAACACCTTGTACGTTCCAGATCTTCGCTCGAATCTTATTTCTGTTGGAAGGATCACGGATAAAGGTTACACCGTTGTCTTCAGTAAAGAGAAAGCTGAGGCTGTTGACGCAGATGGAAACGTGGTGATGGCGGCTGAGCGTGGTGCCAATGGACTCTACTACTTGAAGTGCGCTAACGTCGATGAGTGCAAGATCGTCGACATGGTCGAATCTCCCAAGAAACCACCTGAAGAGAACTCGTTGGAATACTGGCACATTCGTCTGGGGCATCTGAACGAGCAGTATCTACGCGACGTTGCGAAGTCGGGTGCTATCAACGGTGTCAAGATCAAGAATCCACAATCCAAACTCAACTGTAGTGTATGTCTTGAGGGGAAGATGACTCGAAAGACATTTCCATCGACGCCAACCAGAGAAACCAGCCCTGGAGATATCATCCATTCAGACGTCTGCGGCAAGATGCGGGTAACTTCGAAGAACGGTAGGAGCAAGTACTTCGTAACCTTCATTGATGACTGTTCCGGTTGGTGCGAAGTCAGGTTCCTGGCGCACAAGAACGAGGTCTTCAAAGAATTCCAGAAGATAAGGAGTTTACTAGAGACTCAGCACGGAAGGAAGGTGAAGTTCCTTCAATCCGACAACGGCACAGAATACGTGAATCAGGAGTTTGACGATTTCCTGAGCAAGCACGGTATCAAGCGGCGTTTAACCGTGCCGTACACGCCTCAACAAAATGGAACGGCAGAACGTCGAAATCGTACACTGATGGAATCTGCAAGATGTTTGCTAATTCAGTCTGGTCTACCGATATCTTTCTGGGCAGAGGCTGTAAACACAGCGAACTACATCCGAAACCGATGTCCAACCAGTAAGCTGAATGGAAGGACCCCGTTCGAAGTCTGGCATGGACAAAAACCGGATGTTAGCTACTTCCAACCCTTCGGCTGTGAAGTTCGCGTTTTAAACCTCGACCCAAAGAAGAGTAAACTGGACCAACGCTCGAAGACGGGAGTTTTCGTAGGGTACAGTGAAGTGTCGAAAGGTTTCAGAATTTGGATTCCAAGTGAGGGGAAGGTCTGCATATCAAGAGATGTGAAGTTCCTCAACAACATGGCAAGCAAAGCAAGCGGTGACCAAGGTCAATTTTGGGTAGAAGAATCGGAATCGACGGGCAAGGACGAGTCAAGAGATAAACAAGTCGTCGAAGTACCGTTGGTTCGAGAGGTAATTCGAGAACGAGAGATTGAACAGACAGCTGAGAACATTCCGACCATCCAGATGAATCAAGAAGAGGAGATGATCTCCGACGAGGAAGATTTCCTGGATGCTGTTGACTTGGAAAACCTCGGTGAACTACTACCCGAGGTGGACGCTGCAGTTATCGAGCCAGCTGAAGGTGGTATCGAGGATCGACCCGGACCGATCACGAAGCGTGGTGCAGGGAGACCAAAAATTCTGCGTACTGGACGACCAGGTAGACCTCGTAAGCAACATCACATGGTGACTCGAGAAGACATGACTGGCCTCGCTTACCTGACCGAGGTGAATTTGGATGAAGCCATATCTAGTGACGAATCCTCCGAATGGATGAAAGCTATGGCCGACGAAGTTTGTTCAATTCTCAAGAATGAAACATGGGACCTGGTAGATCGTCTTCAAGATAGAAGCACCGTCGGGAGCCGTTTTGTCCTTCGGAACAAATATGGTACTGATGGAGTTCTGGAAAAACGGAAGGCAAGGATCGTCGCCAGAGGATTCTCTCAGAGGCCAGGCGTAGATTTCCACGAAACTTTTGCTCCTGTGGCAAGGCTGAGCACCGTTCGACTGGCACTGGCTGTAGCTGCCAAGTACAGGATGTCCATTAAACAATACGACATCACGACTGCCTACCTGAACGGACAGCTCGAGGAGGAGGTGTATATGGAAACTCCGGACTTATTTAAAAAGATTCTTCGCTATGTCATTCAGGAAGGAGTGCCAACAAAGTACGGCCCAGCCGTAGAAGCAGATGCCAAAGCTATGCTGCAGCAGATAGAAACCGGTGACAAGGTGTGCAGGATGAAGAAGGCACTGTATGGCCTCAAGCAAGCTGGTCGCGCATGGCACACTCGACTGGATAAGACCCTTCGCGTCATGGGTGCTCGTCCTACAAAAGGTGATCCGTGCTTATACATCATGGGAAGTGACGCAAACTTTACTATGATCATCGTTTACGTGGATGACATCCTCGTCATGTCACGTAATCCAAACAAAGCAATTTCTTTTGGAACGCAACTGACAAAACATTTTGACGTCAAGAATATCGGTGAATTGAAGAGATGCCTCGGGATGGACTTCAAAGTCAGCGACGACGGTATCAAGATTTGCCAACGTACGTACGTGAATGAGCTGCTGGATCGTTTCAATATGAAAGATTGCAGAACTGTCTCAACCCCCCTCGACGTTGGGACAAAACTGATGAAGATCGAACCTTGGAACTCGAAAGACGGACCAAAACCACCGTACCGCGAGCTGGTAGGTTGTCTACTCTATCTGGCTGTAGCTACTCGTCCCGATGTGGCTCACGCTGCCAGCGTATTGGGGCAATTCAACGACTGTTTCGGTAAGGTTCATTGGAGTGCAGCGAAAAGGGTTCTACGCTACTTGAAGGGCACCGCAGATGTGGGAATCACTTTCAAGAGCAAGGAGGGAGATCTCGAAGGTTTTGTGGATGCAGATTGGGCTGGATCCATTGACGATCGAAGATCTTTTACTGGGTACGCTTTCAAGATGGGCAGCGGGTGCATCTCGTGGGACTCAAGAAAGCAAAGGACCGTAGCCCTATCATCCACTGAGGCCGAGTACATGGCCCTCGGTGAGGCTACAAAGGAAGCCTTGTACATTCGACGTCTACTACGTGAACTCGGCGTCTTCGTGGGTTCTGTGAAGCTGTGGAACGATAACGTCGGAGCCGAGAAACTCGCCTCAAATCCAGTCTTCCACGCGCGAACCAAGCATATCGCTGTTCGCCATCACTTTATTCGAGAGATCGTCGGTTGCGGAGCAGTTAAGCTGGGACACGTAGCGTCCAAAGAAATGCCGGCCGATGTCCTCACCAAGGCGCTCACAAGATTGAACCATGAACATTGTGTCTCTCTTTTGGGCCTGCAGAAGGTGGCAGTTTAATTCCCTAAGATAACTCATCGAGGGGAAGTATTAGATATATCATGTATCGATATCGTTATGGTTATGTATCGACTGTCACCTGTTTTAAATAATTTTAATTCTAGAGATATTGTCAATACAGTTGTCAATATACTTCTTGATCATTTTGCAAGTTTTGTGGCCGTCTTTTACTCGACTTTGCTACAAATAACATAATAACTGTTTCTGCTAATTCAATGAAAGTTTGCAAATACATAAATTAGACACACATAATTGAATCTCAAGAGTTTCAGTTAAAACATAGTTTCTTTAGTTAATTTTCTATCAATTTTTGAAATTCTTAGCACCGCGAATTCAAGTACAGCTCAATTATATTCGTCGATAACTTAATAACTATTTCAGCTAATTCATCGAGAGTTTGCAAATACATAAATTAGACATACGTAATTGAATCTCAAGAGTGTCAGTTAAATCATAGTTTCAATTAATTTTCTGCTAATTTTTGAAATTCTTAACACCACGAATTCAAGTACAACTCAATTTCATTCGTCGATAACATAAAAACTGCTTCAGCTAATTCAATGAGAGTTTGCAAATACATAAAATATACACATATAATTGAATCTCAAGAGTTTCAGTTCAATCATAGTTTCAATTAATTTTCTGCTAATTTTTGAAATTCTTAACACCACGAATTCAAGTACAGCTCAATTTCATTCGTCGATAACTTGATAACTATTTCAACTAATTCACTGAGAGTTTGCAAATGCATAAAATAGACACACATACTTGAATCTCAAGAGTTTCAGTTAAACCATAGTTTCAGTTAATTTTTAGCTAAACTATTGAAAATTACAAATTGTTATTTAACTGAATTCTATTCGTCAATAATTCAACAACCATTTTTGCTAATTATGGTAAACTTTTAAAAGATATAGAGAAAGCATTAGTAAATTAACTTGACCAGTTTTAAGTAAATTTGAGTTTCTGATAATTTGTTAAGAAAATTTAGAATTTCTTATAACCACCAGTTCAAGTAGAATTAAGCTTCTTTCGTTAATAACTAATTAACTATTTCAGTTACTCAAAGGAAACGTCATAAACTGATAGAATAGACTTTAACAGGATAATACGGATAATTTGATTACATCGAAGTTTCAATTATTAGTTAGCAATTTTTGAAATTCTCAGAACGCAAATTTAAATGTAGCTCAATTCCACTCATCAATAACTTAATAACTATTTTGGTGAATAAAATAAAACTTTGCGAATTTGTAGATGAGACTTCTATAATTAAATGGGGGCAGTTTTAATGAAATCAAATTTTCGGTTATTTTTTCACAAATTTTTGAAAATTTCAAAACCACCAGTTAAAGTACAGTTCAGACTCAGTCGTCGATAACTTAACATTTATTTCAGTTAATTTAATGAAACTTTGGAAATGGACAAAATGAGCTTTAGTAAACGAATTTTGACAGTTTCAGTTAAATTATCTATTGAATTAATTTTCTACGAGCTTTTGAAATTTTCCGCACCACGAGTTAAAGTACCTGCTGCTGTTCCATTCGTCGTTAACTCAATAACTGTTTTTGGTAAATAGATAATACTTTACATATTTGTAAAGTAGTTTTTAGTAAATGGATTTAAATAGTTCTAGGTAAATTGGGATTTCAGTTAATTTTCTATAATTTTTTAAAATTTTCAACCTTATTAGTTCAAGTACAGCTCGGTTTTATTTGTCATTAACTTAATCACTATTTTAGATAGATAAATAAAACTTGGCAACATTATAAAGTAGAGTTTATTAAATAATATTAAGGAGTTTTAGTTAAATACGAGTTTCAGGTAAATTTATAAGGATTTTTGAAATTTGTAACACTACAGGTTCAAGTACAGCTCAGTTTGATTAGTCGATAACTTAATAACTATCTCAGCTGATTAACTAAAACATGACCAATGGCCAAAATGGACTTTGTGAAATATATTTGGAGAGTTTCAATTAAATTCTAGTTTCAGTTAAGTTTCTACGAATTTTTGAAATTCTACACCACGATTCCAAGTGTTCCAAGATTTTCATTCGTTATTACCTCCATAACTATTTTAGGTAAATAATAAAATTTCGGAAAGTTATAAAGAGGAGTTTTTGAAATGAATTGTAAGAGTTTTAGATAAGTTATATTTTAGTTAATTCTCTATGAATTTTTAACACTACGCGTTCTCCGTTTCATTTGTGATTAGCGCAATAAATATTTCTTATAAGTGAATGAAGATTCGCTTATGTATAAAGTAGAGTGACGTAAATGAATTTATAAAGTGCTAATTATGGTTGGGTTTCAGTTAATTTTTTATTGCTAATTTTTGAAATTGTTAAAACAGAGTTCTAATGCAGTTTTTTTCGTTAATAACTCAATAACTATTCCGGTAATCAAAGGAAACGACGAAAACATAAGGATCATATTTACGTACATAAGTTTAAAGTCTAGTTTTAGTTAATTTCTACGAATTTTTGATTTTCTCAAAAAAACACAAATTATATAGCAGCTCATTCCATTCGCCAGTAACTCAGTAATTATTTCAGAAAATTGTATTTGGCAAAGTATATAGGAGACTTCAGTAAATGTAGTAACTGAATCTGGATAGCTAACTCGAAATTTCAGTTAATTTTCTACGGATTTTATGCTATTTGCAAAATCACGAGGCTATTTACTAAAAACGAAAAATTATTGCTAGTAGCATTAGTAAATAGTATCAGTTAATAGTTTCGGTCGATTTTCTCTTTTCTAGTGCATTGTGGTATAAATTAAGTTTGAAGATGGCAGACTGTCGAATATATGTTGTCACTTTGGCAAAAAGTAGGAATTACTTATTATACAAAAAGCTGGTGGTTGGTATCGTCACGTCGCGCTGATCTCGGCCGAATTACCGCAATCCAGGTTACATTATGTTATCTTCATATAATGTAGACCCACTTCCTATTCCTGGGTGTGACATATGGTGGAGGCACCACATGGTATGATATATGGTGGATGCGCATTTATATGGCAATCTGTTAAATCGATGTTGCCGACAAGTGTAAAATTTGGCTGTAAACGTATGAAAAGCAGCTAAGACATGGAGTTTCCCTTAATAGGTTGGTAATACCCACCTATTACCTATTACAAAATTACCTTGAAACATGGAATACATCGATGACTGTCGCTGATCATCTGAAATCTGCTCGTGTTGTTCGTAGTGGAGTGCATATTTTCTCAAATTCTGTTTATGCGCCGTATAAATGTATAAAGTATGAGCAACAAGAGGATCAAGATAGTGAGAGAGGGAGAGATTGAGCGACGACATGCTAAGAGAGAGAAAGAGAGAAAGAGATAGATGGAGAGAGAGAGCAGCCACCATCAGTGCCTGCCAACTTAAAAGAGTTGTAGAACGGTTGGAGATCACTTACCACCTCCCAGCGGGTGTTGGATAACGGACCGCCGCCACTCGGCACGACCACTTAATGAGACATTTATTTATATTTGTTGATAAATTGCTACACACTTGCCGACTACATGATATGGCGGAATTCCACTGTTTCTCTCTCCTCTCTCTCTCTCTCTTCCTCTCTTAAAGTCCGATGGATCGGTATAATATTGATGATCGAGGAGAGTGCGTGCAGGTAATTTTTATGAGTAGTGTGCTGGGAATTTGTTTGGGAGACAAATGACGTGGATATTGCCGGAGGGGGGCTCGAAATACCCTCGGGGACGTGTAAATTGAGGACGTCGTAATTTGAATCGATGAAATCTCTAAATTTTCCACAGGAACTCCGAGGAGATGTTTGAAATGTACTTAGCTTTAGTTAATTACATTTCTGCAGAGATAATACTTATTTGTAAACTATAATTAAAATTAAGACTTAGACCAAAGTGAAGCAAAAATGAGGAAAATATCTTAACACCAATATCTATCTAATAAACATATAGATATATTGTTTTATAGAGTGTTTCATCATGGGTTGCATATCTCTGGATATGATAGTCCAGGAGCTTTAGGAAAAAGTGGTCGAGGGAAATTTCCCGAAATTATTTTTAGGTTCTTTTTAGGGAAAAACCTCATAAAATCAATTTGGAAAAATGTTTAAACAAACTACTTTATTTACATAGCAATTTTTTTTGTGGTGCACGTAAGTCATTTCTATGTTTTTTAAGTAATAACATTCAAAAATACTGAAAATAATTAATAACAACATTGTAAAAATGTTTAAACAAATCACTTTGTTTATTTAAATGGAAATTAATTAACAGGTTACATATTTGTATTGTACTCGACGAGGTACCCCAAATTAAAAAAAGAATCATCAAAATCCGTTAATAATTGCCAGAAATATCTATTAATTACTTTCTGCTTCGTTTTGAAGTTATTGTTTAATTTTTTGAGATCGCAATTTTCAAGTTTCTCCAGCTCGTCTTCAGTCGAGCTGCATATTTGAAGCTTCAGCAAACTTGATGTGTAAGTTCAATACTTTCCAAATTTATTTAACAAATAGCTCAACTCTTTATCTTTAAAATGGCGTTAGTTAGGTTTCTTAATTATTATAAACAAAATAGCTGTGAATTTTATAAAAAAATGGCTAACTTTGCCCCAAATTGATTTAGGACAATTTTTTTTGTTTTAAAATAAAGGTAAAAATGCCATCTTTTCAAATATGTAAAAATCATTTCGCTGTAAATAACATCAATAAAGTTATACTATTTGTTTATACACGAAAAATGACCATGTTCTTGTGATGATTTTTAATAATAGTGGTAATTAATTTTTCTGATATTAAATAATTAAGTTTGATGAAGTAACTCTTCTTCTTTCTTACGGTACCCGTAGAATTATTGTATCGTCATTATTGTGCGCATAATGATAACGCAAAAGAAGTCTTCTGTGATAAACAATTACAATTTTGCAAAAAGTATTCAATGAATCCTTTTGAAATTTTTACCACATATTAAGTATCATAAGACACAACATTTTACGTAATTTCAAAGTTGTATGTTGATTTTTACAATAGCTATTGTTAATTAAAAATATTGCATATTTTTACCTTTATTTACAATTATCTAAGCAACAAAATATTAAATCATGTTTTATGAACTGTCATTTTGAAGATTTTTCTATTCCCTACAAGATGCTAACTTTGAATTGTTCATAGGATTCTAAGATTTTTTCAGGGACACAAAAATCCAAGAAAAATCACGTTTTTCGACCTTTAATTGTTAATAATTCAACAATAGCACAAAATTTTTGGTAAATCCCTTTTACGTGAATAACTGCTTGGTTACCTGGTTGCTTGAGTGTCCCCAACAAGGTACTTTTTTCCTTATTTCCCTGGTCTATAAAGGAGTTCTCTTGTAGTTCAATTTGTTTCAATTTTTCCCGATCTGTTCTTAGATATATTGTGATTTTGAAGCGTTCTCAAAAATTTCAATTTTCAAACTTCAAAGTCAAAACTAACTTTTCCCAAGTAATGCTTGACGAAAGCAAATACCAAAACTCCTTAAAATCTGATAGAATGTGTAGTACCTACTTTAAAGTAATCACCAATTATCAAATTAAAGATATTTGCTTATAAGGAGTTTATAATAAACTTTCCGGATTTGGTCATAGATAATTAAGGGCATCTCATTAAGTTCCTAAAAAGTTTGATCTGAAATTTACTGTGTTTAAAAGTCAAAACTACAGTAATTTCGCGTAACTTGTTTCTTTATTAAAGAGGGGACTTCTTGTAAGTAATTCAAGAGAGTTTATTGTACATTTTGTTCATTAACAAATTGACGTGTATAAGTAACTCCAGAAAGCGTCTAGTGTTAAAAGGGAGTTGATTTAAAGAGAGTAGAATCTGCTGAGCTTCGATACAAATTTTCAGAAATTTCAGGACTTTCAGGATATACCAAATTATGCAGTGTTATTTTCCATGGGTTTGTATTTTAAAGTTATTATACAGAGCGTTCATAATTATAATTTAATTTATAATTCATAAAATATAACTTTGATCTAACTGTTTTAAAATGCACCCGGCGTGCTTAGTACTAACTTTACCGTAATGTTAACTATCTTAAAGATATTTTGGACTTAATTATTATTGTACTGTGTAATAGTCTTTGAGTTTCCTAACAGACTTCTACTTATATTGCCATCATGTTATTTCTTAATTGTTTATGGAATTCACTATTACTACAACAAGGTGGTGAATTCACTACATCCATATTTAAATTTTGATACTCGATTTAATTTTCCTCGTCAAGTTCAAATTTAAATTCAAAGTAACCCTAAGCACATATTACACCGTCGAGCGTCTTACTCTGCTCTCCTCCATTCCCCTCCGTTTTGTGTGTACTTACCGCTAAACGTTAAGGAAAACATAATCACGAATATCCGATGAGGCTTAAATTTCGCTAACCAAATTTACATTTTAAGTCGTCATTAGTAAGTTCAAACTTGCAAGTCTGAGCTCTGACGCTATATGCATCCTTCTTAGACTAATCGTAACTTGTACGAGAATAATTTTTAAGAGTTGGTTATATTTAGGTAGTAATTTCGTGAGAATCTTCGCGCCATTAAACTTAAGACGTGGATCGCACAATAAGAGAGGTTAAATTTAGCTTGAAATTGTCGGCTTGACCCGCACCTGCTTCGGCCGAAAAGGAGATTTTTGTGTCGTAACCGTGAGAACTGTCAAAAGATTGACAGGTAGGCGTCACGTAGTAAATCATCGAGTCGAGATGATTCATATAAATTTTTCCAATTTTACTCAGTCACTAGGTAGAGTCCTACAGGACGCAGCGCCCTCTACTTAGACTAATTTCCATTAATGGAAATTATTTATTTATATATATATATATATATTTACAAAGGAAATTCACGACTTACCCGTCTAATCCCGTTATGATACGGTAACCACCGACACGTGTTTTTGCTTGTTAGCTTCGTCAGGGTGGTATAACCAAGTTTCAAACATCGTTTTCAATCAAAAACTTGGTTATACCACCCTGACGAAGCTAACAAGCAGAAACACGTGTCGGTGGTTACCGTTTCATAACGTGATTAGACGGGTAAGTCGTGAATTTCCTTTGTATAATTTTTCCGTCGTTAATTTCACTGATATATATATATTATGTATCTCGTACTAATGTACCGAAATTGGGAAGGTGTTGTTGTTGGCACATTTTTAAAATTGCTATCGTTGGTAGTAATTGAAACTTATTTTCCGAAACGGATCAGTTAGTATCAATTAACGCAGTAAATAAAAATGATAAAGTAAATACTTTGGAATGTAAAGAGCATAACAAAAATTAATTTTATCGTATAACGAATTGAAATTATTTTTAATCATCACATAAAGGTTATTGAATGAAAGGTCATTGCGTCATTTGGTTTATCAAAATGTAATTAATAATGAGTGGCAAAGTTGATATGCATGCAACTACAAGTGTGCAATAATTAATTAAGAATGAGGCATATTTTACTGTCTTATTTGTTTTATTTTAACTATTAAGAAATTATATAGACAATCCAAAATATTAAGAAATATAATATGTAGGTACTATAAAAAATAATAAATAATACATAAATAAATTAAACAGTTCTTACAGCTCCCGGAAAAAAGTTAATCCACAGGATTACTAGTACAAGTATTATACTTTTGTCTCCCAAAATTTCTATTTGTTGTTCCAAACGGTCCAAAGGACACCTCTTACTTTTTAAATGGAACAAAATTTTCGAAA
Source organism: Cryptocephalus moraei (assembly GCA_946251905.1). Lineage (NCBI taxonomy): Eukaryota > Metazoa > Arthropoda > Insecta > Coleoptera > Chrysomelidae > Cryptocephalus > Cryptocephalus moraei. Next base: position 5,929,359 of record OX276462.1, on the reverse strand, counting down.
TTTAAAACTAATGTTCTGCTTTTGGGAATTTTTTTAAAATTTTTGGTCCAACAGTTTTCGAGATGAGGCCGCCTTTAGCGTGTTGTAGGTTCGTTAAAATTGTCGGAGAACTTTATATTCACATTTTTAGATACTTTTCCAGTAATGTTCGATTCAAATACAAATTTTTCCAAATTTTGAGACAAATATTTTAGCCCAAATGTACTGATGCTACCCTATAAACTTGGGTTTCCTATTGACTTTGATCAATTGATTTTATTATGGGTGATTAGTTTTTTTGATCAAGAAAATGCTGATGTGGTACAGTAAAGTGAATATTCAATGTTTAAAACCAATTTTGAGAAAATTTTCAAAATGCGAAAAACGACAAGTATAAAATGTCATTTAGAGAAGGTTCAGCCAAAAATGTTATAAAACTTTATTACACATATTCAATAGTGGAATAAGTATTCAAAGAGAGAAAAATCATGGGGCAAATTTTGAGAAAATTTCCAAAGATGACAAGAGTAAACTAATCCATTATCTCGGCAGATTTTAATGAAAAACCTATTGTGAGGTCATAGAACGACGTCTAAATTCAAATTTGAAACCGTCGGACATTATTTTAAAAAAACATGCTTTTTTGACTCGATTCAAACCGTCTAGAAATCCTAATAATGTACTTCAGATTCAAGAAATTGACACGATTTATCATACTTATATGTTCATAATTAATCATTCTGGATTCAACAGGTGATTTAAGTTTGTTACGTTTAAAACGTGCTCTATATGAATTTAATGGCGTAAATCGAAAATTTTAAAATCAATCATTTTCGAAAAATAGTACAATTTTTAATTTTTTTCAAAAATTTCAGCTGTTCATATCTCGATACATTGCAAAGTTATGAAATCAAATTTGTAGCAGTTATAGACCGACATTCTAGTTATGCAAGAATTGAAATTGAAAATTCAAGAAATGATTGTTTTTTTTTTAAATTTCCAAAACTTTTAATCGATAATAATTAATTAATTGAACGCAGGTACATTCTTAAACGTGCTTTATATCGATTTTTATCATGTAAACCGAAAATTTGAAAAGTGTCATTATTTCCAAAAATGGAATCAAATTTTTAAACTTTTTCAAAAATTTCAACTGTTCTCATCTCGACAGATCGCAGTTGTAAAATCCAGTTTGTTAGCGTTTACGCACTTCTATTCATATCAGCACTAAAATAGAAAATTTACCTAAGGATTAGTTCTTCAAAAATATACAAAACCTTTCTCATAACTTAGCTTATAACTTTGTAATGAATAATTGTAAATTCGTCAGATAAAGTTTGTTCAAAAACTTTATAAAAATTTGTTCTCATCTCCACAGATCGCAGTTGTAAGATCAGATTTGCTAGCATTACGCACTTCTATTGATACAAGCACTAAAATAAGAAAATTTAAGGATTGGTTCTGTTTTTCAAAAATATCCAAAAATTTTAACTCGTAACTTTGCAATGAAGAAATGTAAATTCGTCACAGAAAGTTCATTACGCTCAATAACTTCATTTATAAAAATTTGAAAAATGTCATCACTTCTAAAAAAATCATCGTTTGTAAACTTGTTCAAAAATTTCAAGAGATTGCAGAGTTATGCAGTGAAGGAATTTTTTAGTAATCAAAAATTCGTCATATCATCATAACTGCGCATAACTTTGTAATAATTAATCATCGTTTGTCATGCTGTAAATGAGTTTTTGATCATAGAAATTTTTGTAATCACGTCGTTCGTGAATAGAACCTGACCCAATTTACCCTAATTTGCTAAAGGATGAGGTTTAAAATTTTAGCGGAAATTAAATTTTATTGAAACTATTTATCGTGTGAAAGTCGATTAATTCAACTGTTTAGGTAAAGTACGTTAGTTAATGTTGAGCTTCAACCATTATTTTAATGTCAACAAATGTAATTGTAGTGCCTTGTAAAATTACAACTTCTATTAAAAAAAATTGAAAAATGTTGATTCGCTCACACAAATTAGAAATATGAAAAATTTGATTATTTCCAAAGAATAAGTAGTATTTATATATGAGAATGCAAAAGAATATTACCCGTAACTCAAAAAAACCGATTGTTATTGTTAAAAAAGCTGTATGATACAGTATATGCAGAATACAGGTGTATAGGTACGCTCGGACTACGCGATAGTGCGAGTGGTGGGGATGGCATAATCAATTTAATCATCGTTATGGTAAGAAATCTCTCATTTCACAACACGAGCTCGGGATCGTTCGGTCCGCTGGAATATCAGATTTCTCTCGATAAATTCGGGATGAAATTAATTCTATTTCGTTTTCAGGTAGGTGGCTCGTCTTGTCGGTGTTGGGAGGGGAAGGTGCGCATAAATCAACGATGAGAAGATCTGCGAGTAGGTACCTCTACGGGAATAAGGTAAGTAGGTATACCTACGTACACGTCGACTGATTAAGAAAACACTCGCGCAAACTGCGGGCCCGGGGCCGCAATTAAGATGTTATCGTGGCGGTCGCGATGCGGCTAGCTGTCGACAATTAACGTTATTTATTATGAGGTAACAATGGTAATGTTGTGATACCGTGATTGGGTGGTCCGGAATAATTGTCCATTGCGCTAGGCGGAGGGAGGAACGAAGGGGGAGGAGAGAGAACGAGAGCGGCCGAGTCATCCTACTCCTCATTAGGAATACCTACCTACCTCTCCTTCTCTCGCTCTCTTTGTCTCGTTCTCCCTCCTTACGTCGGAATCTCAAATATTCCACGGATCATCGTTTATTACTGTTGCGATCGATGGGAGATTTGTTGTTGTCGGACAACAACGGACAACAACAACAACAACATCAACCGTTTGTAGATATTATCCGAGATGACGTTTTTATTATCATTACCTTTGACGGTACTTCGTTATTTTCTCGTCTCGTTGAGCTCCGGACGGCTAGTGCAATAGAAGTAATTTGGGCTTAAGTGGGTACTCGATATTTTTGTGAAAGGTACATCGGTATTGACGGTCATTAAGGTACGGATTTGGAAACTCCAACTTCCTTCGTGGAAGAGAAACTTCAAGAATAGTAAAAAGTGTCGTTATTGAAGTTTTTGCCCATATCCACCGTTTAAAAAAATCCAGAAAATCAATGTTTATCCAATTTAAACAAATTAAATTCATGATATACGGACCTATTCTATTAAAATGCAGGGTCAGAAATCAACAAGAGCGAAAGAGAAACTAATAGTAGTTCGTTAGTATGACAGAGAAGGAAGTTTTGCAACGTTGCCGGCCGGCCGGTCCGTAACCCATTCCAAATATTCCCGTCAGAGGCTATATCCGGTAGAATGGGGCGATGACTGTGATGTTTCGCGAGCTAGCAACGTCGCAAAAGTTCTTTCTCTGTTTAGCCAAAGAGAAATATATGGCCTTTCTTTCGCTCTTATGTTTATACCATACTGCGACTCTGTAGAAACGGTCTGTATGTATCATGCTTTTGACAATCATTCTTTAATTAATTTTTTTTGAGTTGTGGAAACATAACTGGTAACCTACATGTTTTCATCATTTTTACTAACTTCATTCTCTAGACATATCAATTGAAAATTTCCGAAAATTAAAATTTAGAAAAAAGAGGATTTTCTACGATAAACAAGCTGAGATGTCGTAAATAGGTAAAAAATCACAATCATTCTTTAGATTTTATTTTTTAGTTGTGGAAATACATAGTTTTTTATCATTTCTACTATGTACTTTCATTTTCTAGACATCGCAATGTAATATTTTCAAAAATTGCAATTTAGAAAAATGAAAGTTTCTACGATAAGAAACAGAAAATTTAGATGTCGAAAATAATTTCAAAAATGAGTAATTTTAAATATTTTCATTTTGAGTTGTGGAAATGCATAACAAACAGTTTCCATCATTTCTACTACTTTCATTCTTTAGGCATCTCGATAAAGAATTTCCGAAATTTACAATTTTGAAAAAAAGAGAAGTTTCTATAATAAACTAGCAGAGATGTCGTAAATAGGTGAAAAATCAATCATTCTCTAAATTTTATTTTTGAGTTTTGGAACTATATATAATTTTTCATCATTTCTACTACTTTCATTCTCTAGACATCCCAGTTTAATATTTTCGAAAATCTTAATTTAGAAAAATGAAAGTTCCTACGATAGAAAACTGAGAAAATTTAGATGTCGAAAATAACTTCAAAAATGAGTAGTTTTTAAATTTTTTTTTGAGTTGTGGAAATACAAAACAAACAGTTTCCATCATTTCTACTACTTTCATTCTCTAGACATCCAAATTTAATATTTTCGAAAATTACAATTTAAAAAAAGGAAAGTTCCTACGATGGGAAACAGAAAATTTAGATTTCGAAAATAATTTCAAAAATGAGTAATTTAAATTTTTTTTGAGTTGTGGAAATACATAAACAGTATCCATCATTTCTACTACTTTCATTTTCTAGCCATCTCAATTTAAGGTTTCCAAAAATTACAATTTAGAAAAAAAGAGGAGTTTCTACGATAAACAAGCTGAGGTGTCGTAAATAGGTAAAAAATCACAATCATTCCTTAAATTTTATTTTTGAGTTATGGAAATACATATACAGTTTTTCATCATTTCTATTACCTTCATTTTCTAGACGTCCGACTTTGAAATTTCAGAAAATTAAATTTAGAAAAAAAAGTAGTTTCTCGATAAAAAAGCTGAGATATCGAAAATAAGTAAAAATGACATATTTCAACTTTTTTTTAGTTGTGAAAGGATATAAAATGTTTTAAAAACTTGGCTAAGGGTGTCTGCTTTAATTCAATTTAATTTTTAAATGTTATATGTAGTACTGCAGCTTAGAGGCAAGTAGGTACTACATTTTCAATCATGTTTTTAAGCGACTCGAAGTCTCGAAAAGTGAATCAGGAACGTGGGACTAACGCGATTAAGGATTTCGATTTTGATACGCTCAAAAGTCGTGTATCGGTACTTTTGATCTAGCGATGAACGGAACGATTGTCCGGCAAAAATTGTTCAATTAACCGATGAGACAACGAGAGGAACAACGAAATGTCGTGACGCGTCCCTTATCCTAATTCCATCTCTCCGACTGCGCGTCTGTGTGCTTGACCGTACCTACCCGTGACACATAATTAAAGAAGAACTTATTAGACGTAATTAATCAAGCGAGGAGAGAGGGCATTGTTTGTCTAAACGGATTTGATTTATTTAAAACAAATGAAATTTATGATTCGTCGTGTTCCCTTCGCCTTTCGTTCCCCTTTCGGCCGACGCCGACATTCATTAGGCCTGGCGCTAGCTGTCAACGTGATTGATCGCCTTTTCTTCATTTTCTTGTTTGGTTTTGTTTCGAACGTGTAGACCCGCGCAGGTCACCGCAATCAATTGTTAATATTAATTTCTGTTAATGGGAATAATGGCGAATCACAGGGAAATTTCCTGCGAATAACACCTTCATAAGACTAAATTAAGTATCAAGTAGATACTTGCTTGACATTTTGCTAAATTGAATAATTAAATTATCAACTTAACACTTTTTTACTAACTGAATTTAAGTACAAGTAAGAAATAGTAAAAGCAAGAAATAGATAGAATGGAAACCAAAGAAACGAAAAGTAGTAAAAGGGGTCAAAGGGGTTAGCAAAGACAGCTACTAAAGCCTCGTTTAGAAAAACAAAGGAAGAACTGAAACTGGACTAGTCTAGCTTCACTTGACTAGCTTTTACTAACCACTGAATTGCTGACTTACTAATGTCATAAGCTAAATTTAATAATAATACAAAATAATAACTAATAAAGATACCAAAGCTACATTGACATCACTAATTTACAAGCCAAATTGCCCTTGATCAAATCCAGTCCTTGTCAAACTATTCTATTAACTCATCCCAGTGACTAACAGGCATTAGACTGGTTCGTTGTGATTAAAGTAATATATGTACTATAAACAGAAATGAGTGTCATGAAATAACTAGGATCACTAGATAAACTAACTGAAAATACACTTGTTTTAGCTGTACTCACTAATTGATTAAATTTTACTAATTAGTCAATTGCTGACTAACTAATCTCACAAGCTAAATTTCAATTTAGAAGATATCTTAGTTTCGGACACATTGTAATGATTAACATGTTAGGTTGACTAATCGTCATGAAAGGTGTCAAAAGTTAGATTGTCCCTGATCAAATTCAGTGCTCCTCAAACTTCTTGTTTGACTCATCACAATTACTAACGTACGCTAGACAGGTGAGCTATAGTGGAAAGCACTTAGAAACAAGAAGTAATATTTATGGTCACTGGTTAATGTAACTTTATTTACATACTGACTAGCTTTTACTAACCAGTTAATTGCTATATAAATATTTGACCACCGTTTCAATTCGCCTTTAGAATTTATTAATATACAATTGACAAGTGTCTGTAATCATCGACATTATTAATTCTAGATTTTATTACATAATTTCCTATTCCTAGACTATATTCATCGCATAGTAAGGAACGTTCTTGATAATCCCCAAATATAAAAACAACTCATTCTTCATATATCAAACTGCCGACGTTTCGTTCATTATTATGAACATAATCATGGCTCTAAAAATGTCATCAAGATATTTTTTTTTGAACCTGGACTAGTCTAGCTTCACTTGACTGGCTTTTACTAACCACTGATCTGCTGACTTACTAATGTCATAAGCTAAATTTAATAATAATACAAAATAATATCTAATAAAGATACCAAAGCTACATTGACATCACTAATTTACAAGCCAAATTGCCCTTGATCAAATCCAGTCCTTGTCAAACTGTTCTATTAACTCATCCCAGTCACTAACAGACATTAGACTGGTTCGGTATGATTTAAGTAATATATAAACAGAAATGAGTGTCATGAAATAACTAGGATCACTAGATAAACTAACTGAAAATACACTTCTTTTAGCTTTACTCACTGAATGACTCGATTTTACTAATTAGTCAATTGCTGGCTAACTAATCTCACAAGCTAAATTTCAATTTAGAAGATATCTTAGTTCCGGTCACATTGTAATGATTAACATGTTAGGTTGACTAATCGTCATAAAAGGCGTCAAAAGTTAGATTGTCCCTGATCAAATTCAGTGCTTCTCAAACTCCTTGTTTGACTCATCACAATTACTAATGTACGCTAGACAGGTTAACTATAGTGGAAAGCACTTAGAAACAAGGAGTAATATTTATGGTCACTGGTTAATGTAACTTTATTTACATACTGACTAGCTTTTACTAACCAGTTAATTGCTATATAAATATTTGACCACCGTTTCAATTCGCCTTTAGAATTTATTAATATACAATTGACAAGTGTCTGTAATCATCGACATTATTAATTCTAGATTTTATTACATAATTTCCTATTCCTAGACTATATTCATCGCATAGTAAGGAACGTTCTTGATAATCCCCAAATATAAAAACAACTCATTCTTCATATATCAAACTGCCGACGTTTCGTTCATTATTATGAACATAATCATGGCTCTAAAAATGTCATCAAGATATTTTTTTTTGAACCTGGACTAGTCTAGCTTCACTTGACTGGCTTTTACTAACCACTGATCTGCTGACTTACTAATGTCATAAGCTAAATTTAATAATAATACAAAATAATATCTAATAAAGATACCAAAGCTACATTGACATCACTAATTTACAAGCCAAATTGCCCTTGATCAAATCCAGTCCTTGTCAAACTGTTCTATTAACTCATCCCAGTCACTAACAGACATTAGACTGGTTCGGTATGATTTAAGTAATATATAAACAGAAATGAGTGTCATGAAATAACTAGGATCACTAGATAAACTAACTGAAAATACACTTCTTTTAGCTTTACTCACTGAATGACTCGATTTTACTAATTAGTCAATTGCTGGCTAACTAATCTCACAAGCTAAATTTCAATTTAGAAGATATCTTAGTTCCGGTCACATTGTAATGATTAACATGTTAGGTTGACTAATCGTCATAAAAGGCGTCAAAAGTTAGATTGTCCCTGATCAAATTCAGTGCTTCTCAAACTCCTTGTTTGACTCATCACAATTACTAATGTACGCTAGACAGGTTAACTATAGTGGAAAGCACTTAGAAACAAGGAGTAATATTTATGGTCACTTATTAATGTAACTTTATTTACGTACTGACTAGCTTTTACTAACCAGTTAATTGCTATATAAATATTTGACCACCGTTTCAATTCGCCTTTAGAATTTATTAATATACAATTGACAAGTGTCTGTAATCATCGACATTATTAATTCTAGATTTTATTACCTAATTTCCTCTTCCTAAACTATATTCATCGTATAGTCAGTAACGTTCTTGATAATCCCCAAATATAAAAACAACTCATTCTTCATATATCAAACTGCCGACGTTTCGTTCATTATTATGAACATAATCATGGCTCTAAAAATGTCATCAAGATATTTTTTTTTGAACCTGGACTAGTCTAGCTTCACTTGACTGGCTTTTACTAACCACTGATCTGCTGACTTACTAATGTCATAAGCTAAATTTAATAATAATACAAAATAATATCTAATAAAGATACCAAAGCTACATTGACATCACTAATTTACAAGCCAAATTGCCCTTGATCAAATCCAGTCCTTGTCAAACTGTTCTATTAACTCATCCCAGTCACTAACAGACATTAGACTGGTTCGGTATGATTTAAGTAATATATAAACAGAAATGAGTGTCATGAAATAACTAGGATCACTAGATAAACTAACTGAAAATACACTTCTTTTAGCTTTACTCACTGAATGACTCGATTTTACTAATTAGTCAATTGCTGGCTAACTAATCTCACAAGCTAAATTTCAATTTAGAAGATATCTTAGTTCCGGTCACATTGTAATGATTAACATGTTAGGTTGACTAATCGTCATAAAAGGCGTCAAAAGTTAGATTGTCCCTGATCAAATTCAGTGCTTCTCAAACTCCTTGTTTGACTCATCACAATTACTAATGTACGCTAGACAGGTTAACTATAGTGGAAAGCACTTAGAAACAAGGAGTAATATTTATGGTCACTTATTAATGTAACTTTATTTACGTACTGACTAGCTTTTACTAACCAGTTAATTGCTATATAAATATTTGACCACCGTTTCAATTCGCCTTTAGAATTTATTAATATACAATTGACAAGTGTCTGTAATCATCGACATTATTAATTCTAGATTTTATTACCTAATTTCCTCTTCCTAAACTATATTCATCGTATAGTCAGTAACGTTCTTGATAATCCCCAAATATAAAAACAACTCATTCTTCATATATCAAACTGCCGACGTTTCGTTCATTATTATGAACATAATCATGGCTCTAAAAATGTCATCAAGATATTTTTTTTTGAACCTGGACTAGTCTAGCTTCACTTGACTGGCTTTTACTAACCACTGATCTGCTGACTTACTAATGTCATAAGCTAAATTTAATAATAATACAAAATAATATCTAATAAAGATACCAAAGCTACATTGACATCACTAATTTACAAGCCAAATTGCCCTTGATCAAATCCAGTCCTTGTCAAACTGTTCTATTAACTCATCCCAGTCACTAACAGACATTAGACTGGTTCGGTATGATTTAAGTAATATATAAACAGAAATGAGTGTCATGAAATAACTAGGATCACTAGATAAACTAACTGAAAATACACTTCTTTTAGCTTTACTCACTGAATGACTCGATTTTACTAATTAGTCAATTGCTGGCTAACTAATCTCACAAGCTAAATTTCAATTTAGAAGATATCTTAGTTCCGGTCACATTGTAATGATTAACATGTTAGGTTGACTAATCGTCATAAAAGGCGTCAAAAGTTAGATTGTCCCTGATCAAATTCAGTGCTTCTCAAACTCCTTGTTTGACTCATCACAATTACTAATGTACGCTAGACAGGTTAACTATAGTGGAAAGCACTTAGAAACAAGGAGTAATATTTATGGTCACTTATTAATGTAACTTTATTTACGTACTGACTAGCTTTTACTAACCAGTTAATTGCTATATAAATATTTGACCACCGTTTCAATTCGCCTTTAGAATTTATTAATATACAATTGACAAGTGTCTGTAATCATCGACATTATTAATTCTAGATTTTATTACCTAATTTCCTCTTCCTAAACTATATTCATCGTATAGTCAGTAACGTTCTTGATAATCCCCAAATATAAAAACAACTCATTCTTCATATATCAAACTGCCGACGTTTCGTTCATTATTATGAACATAATCATGGCTCTAAAAATGTCATCAAGATATTTTTTTTTGAACCTGGACTAGTCTAGCTTCACTTGACTGGCTTTTACTAACCACTGATCTGCTGACTTACTAATGTCATAAGCTAAATTTTATTATAATACAAAATAATAACTAATAAAGATACCAAAGCTACATTGACATCACTAATTTACAAGCCAAATTGCCCTTGATCAAATTCAGTCCTTGTCAAACTATTCTATTAACTCATCCCAGTGACTAACAGACATTAGACTGGTTCGTTGTGATTAAAGTAATATATATACAGAAATGAGTGTCATGAAATAACTAGGATCACTAGATAAACTGACTGAAAATACACTTCTTTTAGCTTTACTCACTAAATGACTAGATTTTACTAATTAGTCAATTGCTGACTAACTAATCTCACAAGCTAAATTTCAACTTAGAAAATATCTCAATTTCGGACACATTGCAATGATTAACAAATTAGGTTGACTAATCGTCATGAAAGGCGTCAAAAGTTAGATTTTCTCTGATAAAATTCAGTGCTTGTCAAACTTCTTGTTTGACTCATCACAATTTACTAACGTTCGCTAGACAGGTTAGCTATAGTAGAAAGCACATAGAAACAACAAGTAATATTTATGGTCACTGGTTAATGTAACTTTATTTACATACTGACTAGCTTTTACTAACCAGTTAATTGCTATATAAATATTTGACCACCGTTTCAATTCGCCTTTAGAATGTATTAATATACAATTGACAAGTGTCTGCAATCATCGACATCGAAATTCTAGATTTTATTACATAATTTTCTTTTCCTAAACCATATTCATTGTAGTGTTTAAATTTAATTTTTGTTAGTTTCTTTGGGGATTACTGTACTATATATAATTACTATCACTGTAACATTTAAATATTTATTTTATAATTCAAACTCAAATCCACTTAAAATATATAAACCCAATCTTAAAAAAAATACGTACAAGACTAAAAATTTGCGCCCAAAATTAACAAAGAGTTATTTTCTTACAAAAATAATACTCTTATATTCAACCAAACAGTTTTTAGCGTATCCTCCTTTACTATACTCAACAATAAAACCAGAAACAAATTCTGATTCCCAACAGCAAAAGCAAAGGAAGTGCGATTAATTTCAGTTAAACAAGTTACAAATCACATTAAACATAAAGGTCTTATCACATTTGTAGTGCTTCAAGGTGATTCTGAACTTAGCTTTCATAAACATCTTATAACGCCTAAAAAGACAATTTTGTGGGGAATGGCGAATGCGCACACGACTGGGACTTTTCCCAGAAATTTAGCAATGTTATTCGAAATGATCCTAGAATGTTGTGTTCAAGTCCAATGTGCAATTGAGTAGTTTATTAAGATCGAGTCATTTCTAAAATTTCATCAAATTGTTTTACGACATACAAAACAAGCTAATTGTCGAAAATGGAGAACGTATCACTTCTGCGGTGTTTTAAGATGATTTTGAATTTAGCTTTCCAACGCGTTTTCCAGCATTTTCCAGATCGTATCACAATAAGAAGTTAATTTTGAAAAATGACGAATGCGCTTATTACTGGAATTTTCTACGGAAATTTAGCAGAATTATTCGAAATGATCCTGAAATGTGGTGTTGAAGTACAGTCAGCAATGGAACAGATTTTTGAGGTCGAGTGATCTCCAAAATTTTATTTACGATGTTTGTTTATAATTGTTTTACGACATACAGTAAAAGTCAGTTGGCGAAGATGGAGGAGGCCTTTTGTCACCTGTGCAGTGTTTCAGGGGGACACGTTTATCACAAAAGTTGGTTGTTTTCCAGCATTTCACGATCCGAAAACAGTTTTGGAAATGGTGAATGCGCTTACCGCTGCGACTGTCCAGAAATTATCTCCGGAATTATGAATACCATCGGATAACGTCAGTAGGTACTGTTGAAGTTTGGAAATCGTGGGATTTAGAAATTATGACCAAAAAACGATTTCAAAGTTATAAAATCTCTCATAGGAATCACTAGGGTTGTGGGATCGAAGGAATCAAAGCGGATAATGGTGGAATCGAATCTCTAAACTTGACGGCATCCCATTTGTGCGATCCGCTTCGTTCGAAATAGACGTTAGAACGTAGAAATTCCGTCGCGTTGCCCAAGAGCCTTTTAATCTCCATCGGAAGACGGTCGTTTTCACAATAATGCGCCGGCAGCGTCGCTTAATCACCTAATTGGCTGTCGTCTAATCACCTAATCGCCTGAGAAACGTCTCCCGATCGAAATCGAAACAGAAGCGATAAAAAGAGAGAAACGAGGATGGATTTAAAAGTGAAATGAAGCAAGACGACCGGCGACCGATGCCATATCGGCAGCAATCAAGAGGGAGCCACGGTGTGTATATGGCGTCCCAGCTACCGGAGGCTGCCTCTAATGGAAACAAGATAATAACGATAAAAACAAAGCGGCTCTTAGCACCGCTAATATATGGCCGGCTGTAATTTACTGAAAAAACTATTAACAACTCCTTTTCTACTTATTAGCCACAACATCCGTTCTCTTCTCTCTCTCTCTCTATCTCTCTCTATCCCTCCAGCTCTTTCTCTTTCTCTGTACTACGAAGGGAGGCGAGGAAAAACGACGACCAAGTTCGATTTGCATCGCAATCGTAGAGCCGGTGCTCTAAAAAGTACGGGAAATGTTAGAAATAGTCGATGGTCTCGCCAGGTTTTTCCGCGAAGACTCTAAAATGGAGACCGTGCCGTTTGGTATTCCACAGGTTGGTTCCATCGTTTTGGACATACCACTTCGCTTACTGTAACACCAAAACCATTCCCTACACTTCGAGGTATGAGGAAATTTTGGATTCGGAAGAAGTAGTGAGATTTTCCGAAAATAGGTGATTTTTCTACAGTTAAACGGCAAAAAGGTTACGATAAATAAGAAAATGATACTGTAACGAAAGATGTAAAGGACGATGAAAGTGACGTTTTTGTCATTTTGAAAACCTCATAAATTTTACAATTTTCACTAGAATTATTTTGGGAATATCCCTTGTCACTGCAACATTCAAAATCAATTTCCTATCCTTGGTAGTGTCCAAGGTATGAATTTCAACACTGTATTTGGAATAGTAGCTGCAAAAAAAATAACAATGTTAAAAAAAGGAAATTAAGAAAAAAACAGATAAGCACTTTCAAAAAATATTTTCAGGTATGGATTTCCTGAAATTCGAATTTTTCATCATTTTAGGGTAGATTTTGTCAAAAATGACAATAATTTATGACATAATTCTCAAAATCTCTAGAATATATTTAAAATTTTTAATATTACCACTAATAATTTTGAAAATGTCACTTTTCACGTCAACATCAAAATCATTACTTATACACTCGAGAGTATCCAAGGTATGACTTTCAAAACTGAATTTGGAATATGTAGAAATAAAACGCGATATATCGAAAGGAACTCTAGCTGCAAGAACATTGAACAAGTAACATTGAATACGTTACTTTAAAACCAAAAGTAACTCTAGAACCCAAAATTTGGAAAAAAAACAGATAAGCAATTTAAAAGTATATTTTCAGGGGTATGAAATTCCTGAAACTTAAATTTTTCATCATTGTAGGGTAGATTTTGTCAAAAATGACTATAATTCATGACGTAATTCTTAAGATCACTAGAATACATTTCGAATTTTTAATATTACCACTAATAATTTTGAAAATGTCACTTTTCACGTTAACATCAAAATCTTTACTTACACTCGATAGTGTCGAAGGTATGACTTTCAAAACTGAATTTGGAATATGTAGAAATAAAACAAGGTTTTTCAAAAGTAACTCTAGAACCCAAAATTTGAAAAAAAAAAACATAATCAATTTAAAAGAATATTTTCAGGGATATGGATTTCCTGAAATTCGGATTTTTCATCATTTTAGGGTAGATTTTGTCAAAAATGACATAATTCTTAAAATCTCTAGAATACATTTGAAATTTTTTAATATTACCACTAATTATTTTGATAATGTCACTTTTCACGTCAACATCAAATTCATTATCTACACTCAATAGTGTCCAAGGTAAGAATTTCAAAACTTTGAATTTGGAAAGGTATGAAAAGGTTGTTGTTTGACACTATTTTGAATTTCACAGTTATCACTAGAAACATTTTGAAAGGATCACTTTTCACGGCCACACCAAAATTATTCCCTACACTTGATAGTGTCTGAAGTAGTATCTTCAAAACTTTAAATTTGGAAAAACTAATACAAGATTTTCCGAAAATACGTGACGTATGAATTTTTTTAAAGTAAGTCTTAAACCGCAAAATCGTAACTCTAAATTCGAAACTAAGTAGAAACCAAAATAAAAAAAAAAAACGAGATTAACAGTTTCTTAATGAAATCTTAAACAAGAATTATCTTGAGATATGATTTTCCCAAATTCGACTTTTTCTGAAATGACTAAATAATTACACATTTCTAGTAATATCTCTAAAACATTTTAGAGTAAGAAAATAATCAGTGGAATTGTTTTGAAAGTGTCACTTCGTGAGTGTAATACAGAAATCATTCGTCTACACTTAATTTCTAAGGTAGAAAACTTGAAATATGGAAAAAGTAACGAAACGATATTTTTCGAAAACAGGTGGTGAATTAATTTTCCAAAAGCAACTAGAACCAAAAATTTTGGAAAAACAACAAAAAGATTTTTTAAACAATTTTTACAGATTTTTTTATTAACTTAAATAAACTTTCTTTATAATTAAGGGAGAATATTTTGTCGAAAATGACTATAAATCATTGCAGATTTCATTAAATACCTCTAAAGGTATTTTTCCAGATCCAATCCAGGATTTCCCAGAAAACACGTTACATATGAATTCGACTTTTCCATTTTTTGTGGTCGAAATTTTTATCAAAAATTACTAGAAATCACTACATATTTCCTAAAATATTACGAAATTATTTTAAATTTTACAATCATCATTAGAATTATTTTGGATATATTATTTATTACTGCAACATCAAAATTCTTCTTTTACCCTTTATATTAGGTATCCGCGGAATAACTTTTCGAAAGACCAATAAAACGAGATTTTCCTAAACTGAATCTTTGAAAGTTAGTCTTAAACCGCAAAATCGTAACGTATGAAAGTAGCTCTAGAACCCGAAATTTTGAAAAAAACGAGAAAAATAATTTCTTTAAAAAAATCTTTATCAAAAAATACCTTGATACATGGATTTTTGAAACTCGACTTTCTTTGAAATGATCATAAATCATGACATATTTCTTATAATACCTCGAAAGCGTTTTACAGTTTAAAAATTATCAGTAGCATTATTTTAGGAATGCAACGAGTGTAATCAGTCATTTATACACTTGATACTGTCTGAGGTAGAAACTTCAAAACGTTTAATTTGGAAGATTTTCCGAAAACAATTGAATTACGGATTTTTCGGAAGTAACTCCAGAGCCTAGAATTTTGAAAAAACCAACGAAACAATTTTTTGAGACAATCTCCAAAGGTATTGATTATCTAAAATTCAATCATTTAAAAGACATTTTGCCAAAATTTTTTTTTAAAATATCTAGTAGTTCTAGTGTAAGAAGAACCTAGAGTAGTTCTACGTGGTGTACAGACTTTCCAAAAATATCGCCAACAATTCTGAGATTGCATTGCTTTAAATTTCAAACGGTTTGGGCTGGTTTCTTTGAATACATGTAATTTCAAGAAAAACTTAACTGAATATAACATAAACGTTTAAACATGTATAGAAAGCCCCTAATTACCGTACCTATGGAGCATTAAATTTCTAAGATTCTGAGACGACCGCTTTCCTAATGAGTCGGTAATATAATTTTTTATTTTTAGTTACTGTAAGAGAGCTAATCACCCTAAGGAATTACACGCCGTCTCCCATCCATATGCAGCAGCTCGATGCAAATGATACGTTCACTAATAATACCATTATGCGTTTGAAAAGTCATCAATACTAATTAACGATATAACATTATGCTATTCGAATGTTGAAACGAGGCAATTAGCTGACTGAATAGACGCATTTAATGCCCTTACTCGGTTTACGTCTCACTCACTCACTTCTCGCGACGAGGTTCTCTTTATTTTATTTTCATTTTTCCTCCTTCTCCTTCAATATCTTCTGACGAGGGCGTCAGGGACGGTTTCAATTACGAAATGTGCGAGAGGGATTCATTAAGCGAAAAAAAGGACAACAAATGTACGCTTAATTGGACGAGTCGGGTTTCAAGTTGAAATCCGTTGCAGATTTGTGATTTCGTGATTTGTTGTTTTCGTTTATGTTGTTCATGTGTTTTGAAATATATTATAACTAACTTGTTGCCCCTTTCTGGCTAATTTGTTGCTTTGTTGGTTATTAATTTAGTTGGATATTGAACTTTGCGTCGGACCTGATGCAAACCGACAGTTCTAGAAGGTTCAATTTTTTTCTAAATCTGTACTTAAACCAGTTAATCAGGAATATTTTGATTTTAAAAATTCTCTGCATAATGCGTAGCACATAGAAATTTTCAGAATCTTCAAGTTTTTCAAAAGGCGAATTTCACGATTCATGACATTTAAATCACTTTTAAAAATCCTGTACTATTTTAATATTTAATTTAATTTATTTATATTAATTTATATATTAATATATAATAATTTATATATTAATTAATAATATTTGTTTTAATATTATTTTAATTCATTTATCCACGTGGATCACTAATATCACGAGTTCTATATTTTAAAAAAGTTACTTTTTTGGCATTTTTTAATTCTGTTTAATCACTCCCGGAATTTTTGAAAATTACACCTAAACATTTACAGAAATTTCGGCTGTTTTCAAGTTGGTTTTTTGGGCTAGAAATTTTTTTAGAGCTTTTAGAAATGTGGAAACGGTATTCGAATTAATTAACCTCAAAACACTGATTTGGAGTGTTCAAAATGAGGAATTTTGAATATGATTTTGGGGTAGGTATTCGGATTTTGAGAAATGGATATGTCAAAATACATGGTCAATATAACAAATATAACAGTAATTGATAACAATGATTTCTTAAGTTCTTGATTTTGTTTATTTATATGATAATAAAAACCAAAAACCGATCAAATCTCTTTTTATTAATTTTTCTAAATTCAAACTTTAAAAGTTCATAACTCGTACATTACCAAGTGTAAAGTAAGTAAAAAGTGACATTTCCAAAATAGTTCTAGTGATAGTTTTAAGATGTCTTGATTGGTAGCAATTTTCATATCTTTGAAGGTAATTTTTAGTGATTATTTATGGTAGTATTGTCATTATGACATTTTTAAAATTTTGCATTTTACAGTTACTTTCGATTTTAACCCTTTTGTTTTTTACGTTACGTTTTTGCGGTTTTAGAGTTATTTCCAAAAATTTCATCCAAACAATTTATTAGTTTGGAATACAATCCCAAAGTAAAATTTAAGTATATAAGTAATATTTAAGTATAATATAAGTAAGTATATTAATATAGTAGTAGTATAGTGTAAGTATATTGATATTTAAGTATTGTATATAAATATATGATAAGTATAATTTCAGAGATATTTCAAGAAATACGTCTTGATTGATAATAATTTTCGACAAAATAAAGAAAAATCAAATTTCACACAATTACCTTTGGGGATTATTTTTGGTGGAGAACTTTTTAGGAAATTTTTGATCTCAATTATTAACATTTTGAGGTTTAGGGTAACTTTTAATTTTAGCATTTTCTTGCGGATTTAGAGATAGTTTCGAAAAGATCGCCCATTACGTATTTTCAACAAATATCGTTTTAATATTTTTCCAAATTCAAATCTCGGACACTACAAAGTGATACGTAAAAATAATTCTAGTGATAATTCCAAAATATAAATTGTACAATATGTTTATAAAATTATGCAGTAATTTTCGACATTATATGATGGAAAAGTCGAATTTCAGGAATTTTCAGGATAATTTTTGGTAATTTTTTTTGGAAATTGTTGATCCCATTTTTCAAAATTCTGGGATGAAGAGTAACGTTGGGTTTTAACCCTTCGTCTGTTACGCTATGTTTTTGCTGTTTTAAAGTTGTTTCTGAAAATTAATTTTCTGAAATTGCCGGTTTATAATTTTTTCCAAAATCAAAGTTTTGAAAGGCATCATCAAGTTTACGGGAATGTTTTTGACGTTACAGTAAAAAGTAATATTTCCAAAACAATTTTGTTGTGTTTGTGTCAATTTTGAAATAAAAAAAAATTTTTTTTCGTGGATTTTTTTAAGAAAGTGTTCATGTTATTTCTAAAAATTTTGGATGGTTACACAGATATTTGGTGATTACAGAAAAGTACTAATGATGCAATTTACTTGGTTCTACTGGACAGTAAATTTGCGAAATCAGTGTTTGACAGTTGTATTAATATCGTTAACGCTGTGAAAATTTTTCAAAATTTATTAACTCCAGACTTTTGAAGTTTATGCCAATGTGACAGATAGAATGATATTGTAACGTTTGTTTTAATTTATTTCCACCGTTTTAATTACACAGACTACACACTACTTAATTTATTAGACTATTACTGAACTAATTAATTTATATAACACACTTAACTTTTAATTTATTTGTACAATTTGCTTGTCCGTTTTTCGCGCTGTTTACTCACTCGCGGCTTGACGTTATACATTTCTCAATTTTATTCGAGATGATTCCAGTTCATTCCTTTCCCAAATAATGTTTATCTAGAAACGCCCAGAACGTGATAAATCATTCTTTCTTTAATAAGATGTTGGCGGAACGGTCGGGATGGTTTTTATTGCCCAATTAACGGAGCGCTTTGAAGTGGCCGCCGAGGTCCGATAAAAGTAAATACGTTTCGCGCTGCTGTTTACATTTTGCGTTACAATATTTTACACAAAATAATGTCGTAGCTTTAGCTTCAGCGTCGGACTAACATTCCGTTTCTTAAAAAATGGCTACCACGAAAATACATCTTGAAATGAGTATCTACAGAATTAATTGTAATACATAATCAAGTTCCTGTAATTCCCGAAAAGAAAACTTTGTTCAAAAGAGAAATTCATAACTCAAAATGTACTCGACTTAACCAAAGCTCATCGTCGGGAATTTACAAGTCCATCGACTATGTTCCCTCTCCTTTCACGTAATATTTTATTTTCCGAAACGTCGAAATGCAAATCGTCGCGTTTAGCGATATTTATTAGTCTGCCGAGTGCGCATTCTCGCTCGCGGGAACGATTTGCGGTTTTTGTAACAATAGAACACTTTAAATGTTTCGAATTTTATTGTTTTCCCTGTTATTTTAATATCGCGCCGAACAAAAAGAATCTCTGAATATAAATGGCTTCATTTTCTACGCTCCTGCCTGCCTGCCTGCCATTTGACAGTAACAACAACGACATCGACAATAATAATAATAATAATAATAGTGATAATAATAATAATAACGAGGATATTAACTGCCGCTGTCGTTATGGAGGACGCGAAGAATTTATTTACGACAGAGACGTTAAATGTGAAATCATAATTATTACTATGACTTCGGGAATTAATCAAAACTGGTTTTGCACTTTGTGAAATTACGGTCAATTCCGACTCCCAATTAACGGTCAGTTGTGATCAATTCACGGCTTATGACCGAAAATTGCATAAAGTCCAATTTCGAAATGTGTCCAAAACTAAAAATCAATTGATTGAAAACTATAATGAAACGTTTATTAAACTTTTGATTTTATTGAGATTGCATCCAATTCCTCTTGTAAAGCGTTATAAATAATTTCGATAAACCTTTTAATAATTTGTGCGGAAAATTGCTGAAACTGCAATTTTGCCAAAATTCCATACAGTTGCTTCGTACCTAATAATTTAAAAAAAGTTTTATAACGTTTGAACAAAAATATCAAAATGGTACTCAAACTTCCTTCAGTAAACGAAATGGTTAGCAGGTTGAAATCTCCATGAAAATCTGTTAAAAACTGCAATTTTTTCGAAACTCATGATGAAACTCAAAATTTATGATTGCTTTGACACGTGTAAACAATCGGACAAAGTCTTAATAACACCAGAAGCTGAAATTTCAAAAGTCACAAGTGAAAGGCAACAAGTTTACAACTTCATAAAATAATTATTGGAAATGCAATTTCCTTCAAATATCATCCGGTCACTTTGACAGGTTCTTTTAACAATATAACTGAGTTTCAATGACGTCACAGGACAGATTTCGCAAATATTGCTAAAAATTCCTTAACGCTTATCATAACACACTGAACCCCCAAAAACCAATTTCCTTGTTGAAAGTGCGATTTTGTTGAAACTTCACTAGATTTCTTTGAAATGATGCTTTAATCATATATTTCCTACGTCAAAAAATCCATTTTGGAAATATACCTACTCAAAATCTTATAACCCCCGCCAAATCTAGAACTGTCAACGGATTAAAAACTTCACAAAAATTTTTTTGAATGTGAAATATTGTTGAAATCTCACCAAATCACTTTGAAAAGTCTCCTTAACCATATAACAGAGTTTCATTAATTTCAAATAACGAAATTCGGAATTGTACTCATAATGCCGCAAGACGCATCAAATCTGAAACGTTCTACATGTTAAAATCTCCATAAAAAAATGTTAATGGTGCAATTTTGTTGAATCATTACCAGGTTACGTTGAAAAGATGCTTTAATCGTATATTGGAGTTTCACTAACGTCAAGAAAAGGTGTTTGAGAGTGTACTCAAACTATCTTGATGTAGGTCAAATAAAAAAAATAAAAATTGTTGAATGTGTAACTTTGATGAAACCACCCCACCAGATCACTTTCAGAGGTTCCTTTAACAGTACGATGGAGTTCTAATAATGTTAACACATGTATTATAGTCAAAATATCTGCAAACACTTCCTAATTGAAACTACGAAGAGATAGAAAGTTTCATAATTCAACCGTTGAAGTTGCTGTTTTGTTGAAACTCCACTCAGATCACTGAAATTTTTTTTAATAAGCGTTGATAAACAAATTTTGTAAATACCGCCAAAAAGTTTTAGAGTCAAAACTGAAACTGTTGACAGATTGGAAACTCCATAGAACATTTGTTGAATCTACGACTTTGATGAAATCCCACCAGATCACTCTGGGAGGTTTCCTTAATAATATGATGAAGTTTCAGTAGTATTAAAACTCATATTTCGAAAATATAACCAAAATATCTTAATACACATGTCCTAATTGAAGCTACCAACATTTTGTAAGCTTCATAATACAACCGTTGAAATTGATGTGTTGTTGAAACTCCACCGGATTGCTTTGAGAGATTTCTTTAATAATATGGAGTTACAATAATGCTAAAACACACAATTTCGAAAATATAACCAAAATATCTTATACACGTGTCCTAATTGAAGCTACCAAGATTTTGTAAGCTTCATAATACAACCGTTGAATCTGATGTGTTGTTGAAACTTCACCGGATTGCTTTGAGAGATTTTCTTAATAACTAGATGGAGTTTCAATAATATCAAAACAGCAATTTCGAAAGTATAGCACATCTATCTTAACACACGTCTTAATTGAAGCTCCCCTTTTGGAAGCTTCATAATATAACAGTTGTAATTGATGTTTTATTGAAACTCCCAGATCACTTTGAGAGATATTCTTAATAATGAGATGAAGTTTCAATAATGATAAAACAATAATTTCGAAAATGTAGCCAAAATTTCTTGATACACGTGTCCTAATTGAAGCTACCAAGATTTTGTATTTTCATAATACAACCATCGAAGTTGCTGTTTTGTTGAAACTCGCAGGCCACTGTGAGAGATTTCCTTAATAACTAGATGAAGTTTCAATAATATCAAAACAGCAATTTCGAAAATATAGCCCAACTATCTTAACACACGCGTTAATTGAAGCTACCAAGATTTTGGAAGCTTCATAACAATGGTTGAAGTTGATGTTTTGTTGAATCTCCACCAGATCACTTTGAGAGGTTTGCTTAATAATATGATGAAGTTACAGTAGTATCGAAACTCCAATTTCAAAAATATAACCGAAATATTTTAACACACATGTCTTAATTGAAGCTAGCAAGATTTTGTAAGCTTAATAATACAACCATTGAGTTGCTGTTTTGTTGAAACGCGACCAGATCACTTTGAGAGATTTTCTTAATAACTAGATGGAGTTTCAATACTATCAAAACATCATTTTCGAAAACATAGCCCAACTATCTTAACACACGTCTTAATTGAAGCTACCAAGATTTTGGAAGCTTCATAATACAACCGTTGAAGTTGATGTTTTATTGAAACTCCCAGATCACTTCGAGAGATTTTCTTAATAATAAGATGGAGTTTCATTAATGATGAAACATTAATTTCGAAAATGTAAGCAAAATTTCTTAACACGCGTGTCCTAATTGAAGCTACCAAGTTTTTGGAAGCTCCATAATAGCAGTTTCAATACTGTCAATAGTAATCTTGAAAATATGTACATACAAAAATTTTCAACACGTTTCAAAACCATAATTGAAAATTGTATTAAAAATATTGCAACTTCTTTGGGTTATTTAGAGGATCTTGTAAATAATCCAACCAATAAGAAATAATTTATAATTTTATAATAATTCATATTATGGTAATATTCTTATATACCTATAATACTAACGTAATACTAATAATAAATCATTAATAATTCAATAATGAAGACAGACGGCATAGAAACAAATAGACTGACAGACAGAAGACAAATTTTGGACATGTACCCACAGCAATTTTTTGAAATGTTGCCACATCTCCATAAAAACAGCTTATTTAAGGATTTAACGTTTCAATTGCTTCAAGAGGCAGATCTGAAATGATACTCAAAACTCAAACTTAAACGCTAATCTCCATAACACTTTGCTCCGTAAAATCGCCTTTTTCACTAAAACTTGAAAGTTAGACTCGTTAAATTCCACTTCCCCGATTTACACCAGTTCCCATCATTAGCCGTTTCGCTAGTCGAGCTACAAATGGCATCATCGTTACTAATGAATTTGTAGTTTAAAATTATACAATGGCGAGTGGTGGGCACTGTAAAGTCGTAAACTCTAAAAACAATAAGAGCATAAATCATGGCGAAAAAATAAAACGCAAGGCGAACACATGCACAGGCGATGTTTACCGAAAACCCGACGTATTTATCGTGTGGAAGGAAGGTATACATGCATACAGACGGTACGGAGTTATACCTGCGATCGCAGCGGTGGCTCGTCCGCGGATTTTGTTATTTTGAGTCTGACATTTTTTGGGAAATTTGAGATTTTTTTGGGACATTTGAAAAACAATTGGGAAATTTGAAAATTTTCCGACCCTAGAAGAGGGGGAGAGGAACTTGGAATTTTCGAACGAGCCCAACGGACAAGATGTCGTTCGTGGAAATGGGCGAAATTTGTCTGACATTTAGGTACTTGGGAAATTGGGAAAAAAATTTTTTGGGAAATTTGAAAATTTTCCGATCCTGGAAGAGGGGGAGAGGAACTTGGAATTTACGAACGAGCCCAACGGACAAGATGTCGTTCGTGGAAATGGGCGAAATTTGTCTGACATTTACTTGGGAAATTCGGAAAAAAAGTTTTTTGGAAAATTTGAAAATTTTCCGATCCTGGAAGAGGGGGAGAGGAACTTGGAATTTTCGAACGAGCCCAACGGACAAGATGTCGTTCGTGGAAATGGGCGAAATATCCTTTTTCAAAAAATTTCACTTAAATTTAATGGTTTCATCGTACTATAAAAGTTTTCACAAAATGTTTAATCCGAAATGGCAGCCGGTTTAAATTTAACCTAACCTAACTTGAATACTGGTGGACTCGAGACGAGAAACCCATAAAAAAGTATGTCTTGTCTCGATCCAATCTAGTCTCGTCTCGGTCTCGAAAAATCCTTAAAAGTCATGTCTTGTCTCGAACTAAGTCGGGTCTCGCCCCGGTCTCGAAAAATCCCTAAAGGTTAGGTATTGTCTCGAACTAAGTCTGGTCTCGTTCCGATCTCGAAAAATTCCGAAAAGTTATGTCTTGTCTCGAACTAAGTCTAGTCTCGTCCCGGTCTCGAAAAATTCCTAAAGGTTAGGTATTGTCTCGATCCAAGTCTGGTCTCGCCCCGGTCTCGAAAAATCCCCAAAGGTTAGGTATTATCTCTAACTAAGTCTGGTCTCGTTCCGATCTCGAAAAATTCCGAAAAGTTACGTCTTGTCTATTGAATTTTCTTATAGTACTTGTACAGGTGTTTAAAGATGTCTTAACTTAGTTGAAATTAGTCTTTTCTATTTCGCATTTAGATGCAGGGTATTTCATTTTTTAAAAATATCAAAATGTGTTTGTTAGGATACCACGTACCAAACTTTTAATAATAAGAATAAATTAGAAGTTAATGTAAACGCCATGTTATTCGCGAAAGCGACTTTATTTTATGGAATAATCGTTTCATTTTTAATTAATCTCAATTTACTTCTTTGATATAAAATTATGAAGTGCTAATTGGCTCCTCATTTGATATCTAAGGAACTTATTTTTGAAATTGTCTTTGTCCTTTTGGTTAATTTTCATCAGAAACGGCTGAACAGATTTCCATGAAATTTTGTATCTAAGCTTCTACCTGACGTCGAAATATTTAAAGCGCTTTTAGGTTTTGTGAGCATTTAAAAGGGAATATATCATTCGAAAATACTTGGACGGTCATGTATTAGTCACATCAGTTAATTTTATGTTATTATTTCAAGTAGTTTGTCCTGAAAACTCGTCATGCCATTACCAGCCGGATTATCGGATCTTCAAAAATTTTGTTAAAATTTAAGAAACTACACTACTAATGCATGGATACACTACTGCTGCAATTTTACCATTTACCGTCCTTACTGAACCTAACCTCACTTAATTGACTAACGGGGTTAACGTGACATCATCTATTAATAAGAGATACTATCTTATAAATATTTTCTTTTATGGATTCGATCGTCGCAGTAGTATCCCTCTTCCTCCTTCCACCACTGTCTTCTCTGCGTCGGTCAGGCGAGCCCCCCACACACACTCACATATACACATAAAGAAAATACATAAGCATGTTTATATTCCTGCGAATCGTGTTTGGCCTCTTGTAATGAAAGAGACTTAGCCTTATGGTGATGTCTTAATCGGGAGATCGTGTGGCCACCAAAGCTCACTCGCTCGCAGGGGGATCGGGCAGGTTCTCGGTAGAAAAATCGGACAGTGAAGGGTCGCTGATCGGATCAGAAGGTGAATTGTTCCTCATCAGATCAGAAATAGATTTGTTCTTGATCAGATCAGAAATTAATTTGTTCCTAATAGGACCAGAAGGTGATTGGTTTCTGCCAGAAGGTAATTTCTTCCTGATCCGATCACAAATTAATTTGTTCCTGATTGAATCAGAAATTGACTTGTTCCTGATCGAGTCAGAAGGGGATTAGTTTCTGATTCGATCAGAAATTGATTTGTTCCAGATACGACCAGAAGGAGATTGGTTTCTGATCGAATCAGATGGTAATTTCTTCCTGATCCGATCAAACATTAATTTGTCCCTCATTGAATCAGAAATTGACTTGTTCCTGATCGAGTCAGAAGGTGATTAGTTTCAGATCCGATCAGAAATCGCTTTGTTCCTGATACGACCAGAAGGTGATTGGTTTCTGATCGAATCAGAAGGTAATTTCTTCCTGATCCGATCACAAATTAATTTGTTCCTGATTGAATCAGATATTGACTTGTTCTTGATCGAGTCAGAAGGTGATTAGTTACTGATCCGATCAGAAATCTATTTGTTCCCGATACGACCAGAAGGTGATTGGTTTCTGATCGAATAAGAAGGTAATTTCTTCCTGATCCGATCACAAATTAATTTGTTCCTGATTAAATCAGATATTGACTTGTTCTTGATCGAGTCAGAAGGTGATTAGTTACTGATCCGATCAGAAATCTATTTGTTCCTGATACGACCAGAAGGTGGTTGGTTTCTCATCGAATCAGAAGGTAATTTCCTCCTGATCCGATAACAAATTAATTTGTTCTTGATGGAATCAGAAATTGATTTGTTTCTGATTGGATCAGAAGGTGATTTCTTCTTGATCCGATCAGAAAAAGATATTGATTTGTTCCTGATCGGACCAGACGTTAATTTTTCGGATCTTATCTGAAGTGTTTCTGATTGCATCAGAAGGAGATTTTTTTCCAATCAGATCAGAAACAGATTTGCTCCTGATCGGGTCAGTAGGTGATTTGTTCCTGATCAGATCAAAAAATTGATATGTTTTTGATAGGATCAGGAGGTGATTTCTTCTTGATCCGATCAGAAAGTTATTCGTTGCTGATTGGATTAGATATTGAATTGTTCCCGATTGGATCAGAAAATGATTTGTTCCTGATCGAGTCAGAAGGTGATTTGTTCCTGACCAGATCAAGAATGGATTTTTTCCTGATCAGACTAGAAGGTGATTTCTTCTTGATCCGATCAGGAATTGATTTGTTCCTGATTGAGTCAGAAGGTGATTTGTTCCTCATCAGAGCAAAAATTGATATGTTTTTGATAGGATCAGAAGGTAATTTCTTCTTGATCCGATCAGAAATTTATTTGTTCCTGATTGGATCAGATATTGAGTTGTTCCCGATTGGATCAGAAAATGATTTGTTCCTGATCGAGTCAGAAGGTGATTTGTTCCTGACCAGATCAAGAATTGATTTTTTCCTGATCGAATTCGGAGGTGATTTGCACCTGATCGGGTCAAAAGGTGATTTGTTCCTCATCAAATCAAAAATTGATATGTTTTGTTATAGGATCAGAAGGTGATTTCTTATTGATCCGATCAGAAATTTATTTGTTCCTGATTGGATCAGATATTGAATTGTTCCTGATGGGATCAGAAAATGATTTGTTCCTGATCGAGTCAGAAGGTGATTTGTTCCGGACCAAATCACGAATTGTTTTTTCCTGATCAGACCAGAAGGTGATTTCTTCTTGATCCGATCAGGAATTGATTTCGAAGGTAATTTGTGTCTGACCGAATAAGAAGGTGATTTGTTCCTGATCGGATCAGAATGCGATTTGTTGCTGATCAGATATTGTTTCTGATCGGATCAGAAGGTGATTTGTTCCTGATCAGATTTTACTTTAATTTAATTTTCGAAGCAAACGCCATTTTCCCTCGTTACAATAATTTCCCATTGGAAGCACACGCGCGCTCTAAACGTCCCGAGGCATGTGTGTACGTGTATATATATACATAAAACCGTACGATGCGCAGTAAATTTGTAGTAAAGTTAACAAGTACTAAACATAATGCTAAGTGCCTTTCTAATGAGCTTGCCCTACACGTTTATGTAAGTAAGGATCGATATAGTGTCTCTCGCAGGTTTCTTTATTGGAAGTAACATGTTGATATGTTAATGGCCTCAGATAATTCCTGAGAAAATCTTCGGCGCGTAAACGTTCCGGAGGTGTGTTCGATGAGAAGAGAATCGGTCTATAAACAGATGCGAGAAGGATAATTAAAATGGTCTTTTTACTCTTCTCGGCCTCTATAAACGGGGACGATCGTTACGCGGGAATGTACTAATTCCATATAGTGATTTTCTAATTAGCGAAGCTAAAGGGGAAATCGGTCGTCGCGTTTACCTTTTTTCCTCTTTTTGGGGTCGAAATTAAACTCGAAACGCGTTCCGCGTCGTCCTTCGACTTTCGCAGTCGATAAGGGCGGGCCCCAGTTGTACGTAATAAATAGTAGGTAAGGAAATAACATTTTCCAGGTTTTCCCCAATGTTTGTACTGTATTAAAATGTAAATTTCGTTCATTTCCTCGCATAAATCCGCCCAGAAATATTGCCGCTAGAGAGAAGCCGCGTTACGCTTACCAATTGATTTATGCCTTTGCATTTTTCCGCGTTGGGACGTAACGTACGAAGAAAATGGGAAAGAAAACACAATCGTCGTCGTTGTCGTTGTGACGGTGATTGGAGAGGAGTTTTCCTGGGTGGGAGTTACGTAAATCAATCTCAAAGCTCGTTCCTAACATATTTTGTTATCTGATCAGTAGATTATGGATTATCTATATATATATATATATATATATATATATATATATATATATATATATTACAATACCAAAGGAAAACATGGAAAGCATCTCACTTTCACCAAAGCTTCTTTTAAACCTTAGAATCCATGTCCTGCTATTTTATTGTATTATATGTAATACTATATAAAAAATATTCGATAGTAGACATGTTTTGATAACTTTTAAGATATTTTAAAAGTTTTTTAAAAAAAATTTTTTAGTGTTATTTTAATAAAATTTGAAAATTGGTAGTACCTACACATTTTATGACTTCATTACTGATATTATTACATTTTCTTCAAATTTGGATATTTTAATTTGAAACTGAAGCATGGCATACTTAGGTGATTTGTTTATGAGATGAAATTGGTAAAAAACCAATACAAAATATTTTTTGCCAAAATTTAAGTTACGAGGTGAGAGGGACACGCATACTTTTGCTTCAAATATTAGAATTCCATTTAATAGGAAATGTATGATAGTGGACATGTTTTTCATTTTTCAAGATAGTTTAAAGGGGTTAAATTTATATAGAACATATTTTGTCATTGTTTGACACATTTTTTAACTTCATTTATCAATTGTACTGGCATTTCCCGGATTTTCGATACTTCAATATCGAAGTAAATATCTACAGTCCTACATGATGTGTCTTTGGGATCAATTTAATGGAAAAAGAAATAGAAAATTTCATTTCTCAAAATTTTAGTTGCGCTCGCTTGCTCAAAATGGCCCTTACTTGTGTCGTGGAAATATTCGGCGGTAACTGTATTACTAACTTTTACGGCATTTTGAAAATTGATTTTTGGAGACATTTTAATGGAGATAAGGGAGTAAATTTTACGCCAGAAGCTTCCTTTTTAAGAAAATTTAGTAAAAACGTCTAAAAAGATACGTTGAAGCATGTAAGGGTAATTTTACCCCCACAATCCATAAAAGTCACATTTACCTGAAAACACGTCTATTTAAAAATGGTTTTAATAGGAATAAGGGTGCAATCTTTATGCCAACGTTATCATTTTGATAAAATTTAGTAAAGATTTTTAAAAATATACGTAAAAATAAGTTAGCGTAAGTTTACTTCGTATAGCTCATAAAAATCACATGTTTCCAAAGAAATCAGCTTAAAACGGTTTATAAGAGATATTTTAATCGAAATAAGGGTGCAAAGTTGATGGTAAAAGCTTAATTTTTTGACAGAATTTAGTAAAAACTTCTAAAAAGATACTTACGAGCACGATAGGGTAACGTTACCATCACATACCATAAAAATTACAGTTATCTCAGAACAGGTCAATTTAAAATGGATTTTGGATATATTAATCGAAGTAAGGGTGCAAAATTCATGCCAAAACCTTTATTTTTTGATAAAATTTAGTGAACAATTCTGAAGCGATACGTACCAAGAAGATAGGGTAATTTCACCTCCCACAACCCCTAAAAGGTATATATCTTAAAAAGAGGTCCATTTAGGACGGTTTTTGGGTGCAAGTTTTATGCTAAAAGTTTTATTTTTTAATAAAATTTAGTGATTTTTTTGATAAAATTTAGTGTATACTTCTGAAACGATACGTGCCAAGAAGATACGGTTATTTTACCATCCACAACCCCTAAATATGAAATATTTCAAAACAGGTAAATTTAAAACGGTTTTTGGAGATATTTTAATCGAAGTAAGGGTGTGCGTTTTGTGCCAAAAGTTGAATTTTTTGATAAAATTTAGTATAAATTT
This sequence comes from Cryptocephalus moraei, assembly GCA_946251905.1. Taxonomy (NCBI): domain Eukaryota; kingdom Metazoa; phylum Arthropoda; class Insecta; order Coleoptera; family Chrysomelidae; genus Cryptocephalus; species Cryptocephalus moraei. The sequence goes on along the minus strand of OX276462.1, from coordinate 5,899,212 downwards.
CTGAAAAGATACGTGCAAGTAAGATGGGGTAATTTTACTTTCCACAACCCCTAAAAGTTATATATATCTCAAAACAGGTCCATTTAAGACGGTTTTTTGAGATATTTTGAACGAAATAGGGGTGCTAGTTTTATGCCAAAAGTTTTATTTTTTGATAAAATTTAGTGTATACTTCTGAAACGATACGTGCCAAGAAGGCAGGGTAGTTTTAACTTCCACAACCCCTCAAAATGAAATATTTTAAAACAGGTAAATTTAAAACGGTTTTTGGAGATATTTTAATCGAAGTAAGGGTGTACGTTTTGTGCCAAAAGTTGAATTTTTTGATAAAACTTAGTATAAATTTCTGAAAAGATACGTGCAAGTAAGATGGGGTAATTTTACTTTCCACAACCCCTAAAAGTTATATATATCTCAAAACAGGTCCATTTAAGACGGTTTTTTGAGATATTTTGAACGAAATAGGGGTGCAAGTTTTATGTCACAAGTTTTATTTTTTGATAAAATTTAGTGTATACTTCTGAAACGATACGTGCCAAGAAGACAGGGTAGTTTTAACTCCCACAACCCCTAAAAATCAAATATTTCTAAACAAATAATTTAAAACGGTTTTTGGAGTTAATCGGAATAAAAAGCCAAAACCAAAATGAACCCAAAGTTTTCGACAAAAATTAAAAAAACTTTCAAAAAGATACGTTCAAACAAAATAGGGTAATTTGACCTCACAGTCCTTAACAATCACATTTTTGTCACAAAAACGGTTTTTGGAGATATTTTAATCGAAATAAGCATGCATGTGTCCTGCCAAAAGCTTCTTTTTTCATAAAATTTAGTAAGTATTCTTAAAAAGATGCGTGCAAGAAGTTAGGACAATTTTAACAGTCATCCCTTAAAAATCACATTTATCTCAAAAAAACGTTTTGGAGATATTTTCATTGAAATAAGGGCGCAAATGTAATGAAAAAATCGATCGTTATTTCAAACAGTTTAACGTCCTGCATCGGTCCACGTTCACCAAGGCTTTCTTGCATAATTCGGTCATATTATCCCCCATTAAAACTTGTGGCGCTTGCTTCGCATATGGCTGGCATTGCAAACAATTCAAGCAACAACAATAAGTTGACACTTGGCAATCGTAATTACGTCCCTCTACTTAAGAGCCGCGATAGATTGATTCCTCTCGCTGGAAGGGTCATCCAATGCGACGGCACCAAATGAGGCACCGGAACGAATGTCGTCAATTAGAACATGAAAATTTCATGGCGTACCACTCGGACTGATGGCGGCACTTGAATTCAATAAATCCTAATAAAATGCGAGCTGAACGTAGAGGCATCGGTCTCGTTATGAGCGGAGAAGTTGTTAAGGGAAGAGGACGATCTCGAGCTTTGCTACCAAGAGACTCCTTAATGGCACATTGTGTGCTGAAGAGGTGGACCGAGTGTGAGGTACGAGCCTTTCCTACTCTTTCTCTCTTTCTTCGTTTCTTGCCGTCCTCTTCTTTCTCACGGGGCGGTCGTATCTGCCCCTTTGCGTCTCTCGTCGTCTCTTCCTCTCCTTTCTCTCTCTTCGTTATGGTCTGAGTGACACCGCCACCTCGTAGTGTCTTGTTAGTACGACCGTGGCCGTACGTGGAGAGAGAGAAAGGCCCACTTTACATTGAATGAAGATATCGGAATAATAAGCTAAATGGACACAACTCGCCGAGATATTTATCACTAGTACGATATTTCTCTCTTTCTATCTGGGATGATTTTTTCTCTTCTCTTCTCTTCCTCCTCGTTCTTCTGAGTGCGTTTCGTATCGCGACGTCGGTAACTGGAACGCTTTATGAGCGACTTATTGCGAGTTCTATGCGAACAGGAAACCGATTTCTTCTCATTCTTCTTCTTCTTCTTCGGTCCCGTGGTTGCGGTGATTTTTGCTTCTTCGAGTCTCTGTTATTCTTTTTGGAATTGGAATTGGACTCGTGACGAGGTTTGATCGATATGAGCGGACGCTACCAATTACGGCTTACTTAGTCCTCTCGTCGAGAGGAGGAATGGTGCTCGTTAGTCGTACTCCTCTTCGATTCAGGTTTTGGTGCGAAGATCTCAGGTTGGGGAGAGTTTCTGAGTGAAGGTTCGTCTTACCGGACACAGCCAATTCTGATGATTTTTGTGGTGAAAGAGGACACTCAGTACATTGGGAAAAGTGATACCTATTAACTTTTGCAAAAAAAATTTTTTCGCTAAGATTGGTTACGTTTGACGTTCATTTTCTTCAATATTCCAATAAGTTTTTCTAATAAATCTAGGTATAATGATAGTTATAAATAAATAAACATTTTCCGACTTCCGCCATGTTGGTATCCTTCTGAAAGCTGAAATAATCGTAAAACTGGATGTGGGTAAACGACCGACATTACGGGCGTTCCGGGCATTACGAATTTGACGTAAATATACCGGAAATGGGCGGACAATATCGTTGACAATTAATTTGAAATTTGGTGAAAATGATGATCGAATTTTACACCACTTCGATTTTTACGAAATTTTGTGAAAAAGTTCAAAAAATAAAAGCGTTATTAAATTTATATATTCAAGATTAGAGTATACATGCTCGACTACTTATATGGACAGTTACTAGGTTCAAAACTTCATAATTTTTGAATTGGAACTCTGATTTTGGTAAAGCTCACCATTAGCAAACTGTCCTTGGGGAGTTTAGTGAGTTGTCACTCTTTACAGAGAGAAGTTTAGAAGTTGGAGATGTTTATTTAACTGTTTGGCAGTGATTGGATATATTACTGTGAAATTCTCTAGAGATTCTGTATTGAGCGTTGTTAAAGAAGTTTAGTAAGTTTCGGCACTGTTTTTAAATAAGCTTTGAAGTTGTGACACTTTATAGCAAAAATTGACACAATTGAACGAATCTAGTTGGGATTTGCCACGATTTCTAGCTACAAAAATTCATAATTTCTGTATTGAAATTCAAACTTTGGTAAAACTCGTTACAATTATTTATTGAAGTATCTTTGCGAGGTTTAGTGAAGTTTGTGAGGCAGTTTTGGAGTTGTCGGATTCCATTTGACAACCTGACAGTGATTGGATACAGCTACAATTTATTTTATAAAGAAAAGTATTAAAAAGGAAATTGTTGTAAAAGTCACTAATAATTGTTTATTGAAGCATTTCGAAGATATTTTGTGAGTTTCAGCATTTTTTATAATGGAGTTTTGAAGTTGTGACTATTTATATAAAAAAATTGACCCAATTGAACGAGTGTAGAAATTTTACACTTTAACTAGATTCAAAAACCCATAATTTTTGTATTGAATCTCCGATTTTGGTAAAAATCACCATTATTAAAGTGTCTTTCGAGAATTTAGTGAGTTTCAACACTTTTTAAAAAGATGTTTAAAAGTTGAGGGTGTTTAGTTAACTATCTCACAGTGATCCTATGAAGATAAATTCTGTAGTGATTCTGTATGGATGATTTTTAAAGAAGTTTAGTGAGTTTGGTCACTGTTTATAAATCATTTTTGATGTTGTGACGCTATATAACAAAAAACGACAAATACAACGGTTTATCACCACGGTTTCTATTTTCAATAATTTGTAATTCCTGTATTATATTTGATAACCTGACAATTATTGGATGAAGCTTCAATTTTCAAGGTTTTCAAAAATTCACAAAAAAGATATTCAATATCGAATTGTTGTGATATTCACTAACGATTGTTTGTTCAAGTATTTTGAAGATGTTGAGCACTTTTTATAAGTGAGTTTTGAATTTGTGACTAGTTAAAGTGATTGAAACGTTTGTACGAACTTAGAACTTTTTCACAATTACTATGTTCAGAAACCGATAATTTATGTATTGAAATTCTGATTTTGGTGAAACCCACCATTACTAAAGTGTGCTTGAAAAGTTTAGTGAGTTTCAACTCCTTTTAAAACAATGTTTAAAAGTTGAGGGTGTTTAGTTAATTATCTCACAGTGATTGGATGAGATATTATTGCGAAATTCTGTAGTGATTCTGTATTGAAGGTTTTTAAAGAAGTCTAGTGAGTTTCGTCACTGTTTATAAATAATTTCTGACGTTGTGACGCTTTATAACAAAAATCGACACAATACAACGGTTTATCACCACGGTTTCTAGTTTCAAAAATTCGTAATTCCTGTATCGTATTTGATAACCTGACAATTATTAGATGAAGCTTCAATTTTCAAGGATTTAGAAAATTCACAAAAAAGATATTCAATATCGAATTGTCGTAAAATTCACTAACGATTGTTTATTGAAATATTTTGAAGATGTTCAGTACTTTTTGTAAATGAGTTTTGCATTTGTGACTATTTATGTAAGAAATTCATATGTTTGTACGAACGTAGAAATTTTTCACAATTACTATGTTCAAAAACCCATAATTTTTGTATTGAATCTCTGATTTTGGTGAAACCCACCATTACTAAAGTGTGCTTGAAAAGTTTAGTGAGTTTCAACTCCTTTTAAAACAATGTTTTAAAGTTGAGGGTGTTTAGTTAATTATCTCACAGTGATTGGATGAAGATATTATTGTGAAATTCTCTAGTGATTCTGTATTGGAGGTTTTTAAAGAAGTCTAGTGAGTTTCGTCACTGTTTATAAATAATTTTTGAAGTTGTGACGCTTTATAACAAAAATCGACATAATACAGCGGTTTATCACCACGGTTTCTATTTTCAAAAATTCGTAATTCCTCATAACCTGACAATTATTGGATGACTCATCAATTTTCAAGGTTTTAAAAAATTCACAAAAAAGATATTCAATATCGAATTGTTGTGATATTCACTAACGATTGTTTGTTCAAGTATTTTGAAGATGTTGAGCACTTTTTATAAGTGAGTTTTGAATTTGTGACTAGTTAAAGTGATTGAAACGTTTGTACGAACTTAGAACTTTTTCACAATTACTATGTTCAGAAACCGATAATTTATGTATTGAAATTCTGATTTTGGTGAAACCCACCATTACTAAAGTGTGCTTGAAAAGTTTAGTGAGTTTCAACTCCTTTTAAAACAATGTTTTAAAGTTGAGGGTGTTTAGTTAACTATCTCACAGTGATTGGATGAAGATATTATTGTGAAATTCTCTAGTGATTCTGTATTGAAGGTTTTTAAAGAAGTTTAGTGAGTTTCGTCACTGTTTATAAATAATTTTTGAAGTTGTGACGCTTTATAACAAAAATCGACATAATACAGCGGTTTATCACCACGGTTTCTATTTTCAAAAATTCGTAATTCCTCATAACCTGACAATTATTGGATGACTCATCAATTTTCAAGGTTTTAAAAAATTCACAAAAAAGATATTCAATATCGAATTGTTGTGATATTCACTAACGATTGTTTGTTCAAGTATTTTGAAGATGTTGAGCACTTTTTATAAGTGAGTTTTGAATTTGTGACTAGTTAAAGTGATTGAAACGTTTGTACGAACTTAGAACTTTTTCACAATTACTATGTTCAGAAACCGATAATTTATGTATTGAAATTCTGATTTTGGTGAAACCCACCATTACTAAAGTGTGCTTGAAAAGTTTAGTGAGTTTCAACTCCTTTTAAAACAATGTTTAAAAGTTGAGGGTGTTTAGTTAATTATCTCACAGTGATTGGATGAGATATTATTGCGAAATTCTGTAGTGATTCTGTATTGAAGGTTTTTAAAGAAGTCTAGTGAGTTTCGTCACTGTTTATAAATAATTTCTGACGTTGTGACGCTTTATAACAAAAATCGACACAATACAACGGTTTATCACCACGGTTTCTAGTTTCAAAAATTCGTAATTCCTGTATCGTATTTGATAACCTGACAATTATTAGATGAAGCTTCAATTTTCAAGGATTTAGAAAATTCACAAAAAAGATATTCAATATCGAATTGTCGTAAAATTCACTAACGATTGTTTATTGAAATATTTTGAAGATGTTCAGTACTTTTTGTAAATGAGTTTTGCATTTGTGACTATTTATGTAAGAAATTCATATGTTTGTACGAACGTAGAAATTTTTCACAATTACTATGTTCAAAAACCCATAATTTTTGTATTGAATCTCTGATTTTGGTGAAACCCACCATTACTAAAGTGTGCTTGAAAAGTTTAGTGAGTTTCAACTCCTTTTAAAACAATGTTTTAAAGTTGAGGGTGTTTAGTTAATTATCTCACAGTGATTGGATGAAGATATTATTGTGAAATTCTCTAGTGATTCTGTATTGGAGGTTTTTAAAGAAGTCTAGTGAGTTTCGTCACTGTTTATAAATAATTTTTGAAGTTGTGACGCTTTATAACAAAAATCGACATAATACAGCGGTTTATCACCACGGTTTCTATTTTCAAAAATTCGTAATTCCTCATAACCTGACAATTATTGGATGACTCATCAATTTTCAAGGTTTTAAAAAATTCACAAAAAAGATATTCAATATCGAATTGTTGTGATATTCACTAACGATTGTTTGTTCAAGTATTTTGAAGATGTTGAGCACTTTTTATAAGTGAGTTTTGAATTTGTGACTAGTTAAAGTGATTGAAACGTTTGTACGAACTTAGAACTTTTTCACAATTACTATGTTCAAAAACCGATAATTTATGTATTGAAATTCTGATTTTGGTGAAACCCACCATTACTAAAGTGTGCTTGAAAAGTTTAGTGAGTTTCAACTCCTTTTAAAACAATGTTTTAAAGTTGAGGGTGTTTAGTTAACTATCTCACAGTGATTGGATGAAGATATTATTGTGAAATTCTCTAGTGATTCTGTATTGAAGGTTTTTAAAGAAGTTTAGTGAGTTTCGTCACTGTTTATAAATAATTTTTGAAGTTGTGACGCTTTATAACAAAAATCGACATAATACAGCGGTTTATCACCACGGTTTCTATTTTCAAAAATTCGTAATTCCTCATAACCTGACAATTATTGGATGACTCATCAATTTTCAAGGTTTTAAAAAATTCACAAAAAAGATATTCAATATCGAATTGTTGTGATATTCACTAACGATTGTTTGTTCAAGTATTTTGAAGATGTTGAGCACTTTTTATAAGTGAGTTTTGAATTTGTGACTAGTTAAAGTGATTGAAACGTTTGTACGAACTTAGAACTTTTTCACAATTACTATGTTCAAAAACCGATAATTTATGTATTGAAATTCTGATTTTGGTGAAACCCACCATTACTAAAGTGTGCTTGAAAAGTTTAGTGAGTTTCAACTCCTTTTAAAACAATGTTTTAAAGTTGAGGGTGTTTAGTTAACTATCTCACAGTGATTGGATGAAGATATTATTGTGAAATTCTCTAGTGATTCTGTATTGAAGGTTTTTAAAGAAGTTTAGTGAGTTTCGTCACTGTTTATAAATAATTTTTGAAGTTGTGACGCTTTATAACAAAAATCGACATAATACAGCGGTTTATCACCACGGTTTCTATTTTCAAAAATTCGTAATTCCTCATAACCTGACAATTATTGGATGACTCATCAATTTTCAAGGTTTTAAAAAATTCACAAATAAGATATTCAATATCGAATTGTTGTGATATTCACTAACGATTGTTTGTTCAAGTATTTTGAAGATGTTGAGCACTTTTTATAAGTGAGTTTTGAATTTGTGACTAGTTAAAGTGATTGAAACGTTTGTACGAACTTAGAACTTTTTCACAATTACTATGTTCAAAAACCGATAATTTATGTATTGAAATTCTGATTTTGGTGAAACCCACCATTACTAAAGTGTGCTTGAAAAGTTTAGTGAGTTTCAACTCCTTTTAAAACAATGTTTTAAAGTTGAGGGTGTTTAGTTAACTATCTCACAGTGATTGGATGAAGATATTATTGTGAAATTCTCTAGTGATTCTGTATTGAAGGTTTTTAAAGAAGTTTAGTGAGTTTCGTCACTGTTTATAAATAATTTTTGAAGTTGTGACGCTTTATAACAAAAATCGACATAATACAGCGGTTTATCACCACGGTTTCTATTTTCAAAAATTCGTAATTCCTCATAACCTGACAATTATTGGATGACTCATCAATTTTCAAGGTTTTAAAAAATTCACAAATAAGATATTCAATATCGAATTGTTGTGATATTCACTAACGATTGTTTGTTCAAGTATTTTGAAGATGTTGAGCACTTTTTATAAGTGAGTTTTGAATTTGTGACTAGTTAAAGTGATTGAAACGTTTGTACGAACTTAGAACTTTTTCACAATTACTATGTTCAAAAACCGATAATTTATGTATTGAAATTCTGATTTTGGTGAAACCCACCATTACTAAAGTGTGCTTGAAAAGTTTAGTGAGTTTCAACTCCTTTTAAAACAATGTTTTAAAGTTGAGGGTGTTTAGTTAACTATCTCACAGTGATTGGATGAAGATATTATTGTGAAATTCTCTAGTGATTCTGTATTGAAGGTTTTTAAAGAAGTTTAGTGAGTTTCGTCACTGTTTATAAATAATTTTTGAAGTTGTGACGCTTTATAACAAAAATCGACATAATACAGCGGTTTATCACCACGGTTTCTATTTTCAAAAATTCGTAATTCCTCATAACCTGACAATTATTGGATGACTCATCAATTTTCAAGGTTTTAAAAAATTCACAAATAAGATATTCAATATCGAATTGTTGTGATATTCACTAACGATTGTTTGTTCAAGTATTTTGAAGATGTTGAGCACTTTTTATAAGTGAGTTTTGAATTTGTGACTAGTTAAAGTGATTGAAACGTTTGTACGAACTTAGAACTTTTTCACAATTACTATGTTCAAAAACCGATAATTTATGTATTGAAATTCTGATTTTGGTGAAACCCACCATTACTAAAGTGTGCTTGAAAAGTTTAGTGAGTTTCAACTCCTTTTAAAACAATGTTTTAAAGTTGAGGGTGTTTAGTTAACTATCTCACAGTGATTGGATGAAGATATTATTGTGAAATTCTCTAGTGATTCTGTATTGAAGGTTTTTAAAGAAGTTTAGTGAGTTTCGTCACTGTTTATAAATAATTTTTGAAGTTGTGACGCTTTATAACAAAAATCGACATAATACAGCGGTTTATCACCACGGTTTCTATTTTCAAAAATTCGTAATTCCTCATAACCTGACAATTATTGGATGACTCATCAATTTTCAAGGTTTTAAAAAATTCACAAATAAGATATTCAATATCGAATTGTTGTGATATTCACTAACGATTGTTTGTTCAAGTATTTTGAAGATGTTGAGCACTTTTTATAAGTGAGTTTTGAATTTGTGACTAGTTAAAGTGATTGAAACGTTTGTACGAACTTAGAACTTTTTCACAATTACTATGTTCAGAAACCGATAATTTATGTATTGAAATTCTGATTTTGGTGAAACCCACCATTACTAAAGTGTGCTTGAAAAGTTTAGTGAGTTTCAACTCCTTTTAAAACAATGTTTTAAAGTTGAGGGTGTTTAGTTAACTATCTCACAGTGATTGGATGAAGATATTATTGTGAAATTCTCTAGTGATTCTGTATTGAAGGTTTTTAAAGAAGTTTAGTGAGTTTCGTCACTGTTTATAAATAATTTTTGAAGTTGTGACGCTTTATAACAAAAATCGACATAATACAGCGGTTTATCACCGCGGTTTCTAGTTTGAAAAATTCGGATTTCCTGTATTGTATTTGATAACCTGACAATTATTGGATGAAGCTTCAATTTTCAAGGATTTAAAAAATTCACAAAAAATATATTCAATATCGAATTGTTGTGAAATTCACTAACAATTGTTTATTGAAGTATTTTTAAGATGTTGAACACTATTTATAAGTGAGTTTTGCATTTGTAACTATTTATGTAAGAAATTGAAACAAGTTTAGTAAGTTTCAGCCCTTTTTAGAGAGGCGTTTAGGAGTTGGAGTTGTATATTTAACCACCTGGTGGTGATTGCATGAAAATATTATTGTGAAAGTTGTGAAACTTTATACCAAAAATTGACACAATTCAACCAGTGTACCGAAACTCAAACCATACCGAAATTCATGACTTTTGTAATGAGAGTCACATTTTGGTGAAACTTATTTACCGGAATGCAACACCCTTAAAACTCCCAAAATTTTTAAAGGGAATTCATCCCTCGCGAGACTTTCCCGCGGGTCTTTCGCGAGCACGCTCCAATTTCGGTCGCTCGAGTACCCTCTCCCGAAAAAAGAAAAGAAAATAGGAAAAGAGAGAGCGTGAGAGGGAGAGGGAGAGGGAGAGACGTCTCATAACCATCAAAAATAATAATTCCTTTTTCCCCCTTCTCGCGTCGTCATGACGACCCGCGTCGCACGAAACCCTTGATTGTTATTACCCGTGTGCTCCCTCCCCCCTCTCCTTCCACCCCCTCCTCCCCTTCCCGCCACCTCCCTCCTCCAGACTTTCCCACCTGCTATATTGATCTCAATTTGGGGGGGCCCTTTATATTCGCGACGGAAGGAGGAGAAGGAAGAGGAGGAGAAGACACTGCTTTAATTAGGAGACAAGGGGGAGGGGGGAAGGGGGTGGATTAATTTTCCAGCGGCGCGATCCTACGATTCGAGATTGTAGTAGTCGATCTGGAATTACAAAAGAATACTTCGAGATTCCTAGCGACTCTGTGCTGGTAATTTAGTTACAAATTAGTCAAATGTTGCTAGGTGTGATAAGGGTGGATATCCGCGAAGTCCACAATACATGGCCGGTATAATGATCTGATTACATTTTTGGGGTTTTGATGTGGTCTGTCTTGTCGAATCAGGACTCTTCTTGGGTCGTTGGACTCGAAGGGCTCGAAGGACCACGAACGAAAGTGTGAAGTGACCTGTATAGAGAGTGGACTGTATAGATTTCTCTTTGGCTCGTGGGTGGCTTCGGAGATGAATCTTGTCTCCAGGTTGTAAGGCTGAAGACGTTCTTGTAGGCGGAGATCAGGGCGTGACGTGATCTCTTTGAAGTTCTTGAAGTTCTTGTAGATCTGAGATCAGGGCGTGACGTGATCTCTTGAAGTTCTTGTAGTTTGGAGAGAGGGCGTGACGTACTTCTCCGGGTTTGAATCTGAGGGCGTATCGTGCATATCCGGGGTTTGAGGTTCTAGTAGATTGGAGAGAAGGCGTGACGTACTCTCCGGGTTGAAGTTTGTTAGGTTATGGGTTGTCGGGTTAAGTGGCGTGAAGAAAGATCACAACACACTGTCGTTTTGAGCATACTAGGGTATACTAATTTATTGTACCAAAATTCAGGGTTTTTATACAGATTAATTTTACATAGGTTAAATGCGATTTTATTGTTTCGTTACCTTGCACCCAGCAATGTTTTTGGACAAAACACCAAGTCCTTGAAATTCTAATCATTGTTCTTATTAAAAGTAATGAGTTACATTTTACATTCTAATGGTACAATTCCCAAATTTAACTCTTTGGGAATAATTTTCAGAAATTTTGACTTCATGGAAATAAAGTAATAATTTGCTTTGTTTTTCCTGAAATTTCAGAAAGACTTCATTGAAATTGTTAAAAGTAGAATTGGTTTTACGAGCTTCTAAATTTTCTTAATAAATTGTTTCATGGAAGGTACCCATAGAAGTGAGATGATTTTAAAATTGCTAAATGATTGACTAATATTTAGGCTCCAATTTATGGCGCTCAGCTTGAGGTCTAATAATTTGGAACAATTGCTCTACTCAATTCTTCTAAATTATTACATGAAGTCTTAAATTTAAGAATATTTGAAAAGTAGGATTTACTAGAAGGCTACAGGAGGTCCTAAGTTAATAGGCTTCAGGAAAGCAGGACTAACAATTCAGGAGAATTTTGATACTCAACTCTACCAATTTTGAAGTCTTCAAATAATGGATTTCAGCAAAACAGGCCAAATAGTTTGGAAGAATTGTTTTGCTTAGTTTTCTCAAATCGCTATATGAAGCCATAAGTTATTTGGTTTCAGGTTTAACAATTGGGGAGAATTATAATGTTCGTTTTCTCCAAATTATTATATGAAGTCTTCTCTTTACGAATTTCTTGAAAATGGGAGAATCATAATGCTCAAGTCGTCCAAATTATGAAGTCTATAATTTATGAGTTTCCACAAAACTGGCCAAATAATTTGACGTAATTATTATGTTTAATTCCTTCAAATTATTACATTAAGTCTTTAATTTAATAATTTCAGGAAAACACCTTAATCATTTGGGAGAAATATTGTGTTCAATATCTCTAAATAAATACATGAAATTTTGAATTTATAGATTTTAGAAAAAAATAAGTCTAAGAATTTGGTAGAATTTCTATATTCAATTTCTTTACATTACTACGGGACGCAACGTTATTGGGCTTCAGATTTAACAACTTTGGAAAATTTTGTTGCCCATTTTTTCAAATTTCTTGAAAATAGCCTCAATAATAATTTATTACAATGTTGATGCTCAATTCTACCAAATTATGAGGTCTTCAATTTACGAGTTTCATCAGAAGAGGTACAATAATTATGCTTTATCATTTAAAATTCTTAAATTAAAAAATTTCAGTAATATAAATGCTTAATCAGTTTAACAATTTGGGAAAATTTTCATGCTCAAATTTTCAAAATTTCACCAAAAAATAATTTGGGAAAATTATTGTGTCCAATTCTTCCAAATCATTGCATGAAGTCTTGAATTTATGAGTTTAGGTGAAACAGGTGTAGTACTCAATTTCTTTGCATTAAGAGAATAAGTCTTAAGTTGAATTTGAGTTGAAGAGTTTTGATACTCAATTCTTCCGAATTAAAATCTTCAATTCACGAGAATTGTTATGCTCAATTATTTTATAGTCTTAAGTTAATGGGTATAACGGGTTTAACAATTTGGTATAATGTAAGTACTATGTACATTGTATCAATGACTTCGATAGACTATTGAAATTTCGCTCTACTCGACCTTTATCACATTTCCATCGATACTCTACAGTCTTCTTCTGTAGGAATTTACGTCTCAGTTTAAATTAAAACAAAAAGAACACAATTACAACTTTTGGAATTTAAACGAAGGTTCATCCCGTCGCGCCATCTAACCGTCCCTCATTTTTCCTGCGCGTTATGGTTATTATTTAATATCAAACGTGATAAATCCTCTCTTTCTCTCTTTCTCTAGAGGAGAAAAAAGGTCCCAGGTATTTAACCCACTCTATCCTACGTGTGTTTGAGATGCCGATTAACTTGTCCGATTTATACACACACACTACATCATCGAAGGTATTAATACGTGTTTTACATAAGGCCTCTTGACGTCGAATAATAGCGCTAATAAAACAAATTAAAGGATCGATGATGATGACGATAAAAAAGTCTCCCCACGAGAGGGACGAAGGAGTGTATGTATGTATTTAGTAATAATAATGATTATATGGCTGTGTCTGGGCCGTAAATGGAGGTGCCTCATAATTCGGAATGCGTGTAGGTTCGTACACGTCCATTACATTACACATTACACCATCGAAATTACTATAAGCGTAAACCGTCGGCCGCTAAGTAAGATTCCTAAGGATATCGCCGTGTAATGTGTAACCTAATAATGCTAATGAAGTGATTAACATTTTCGTTATTTCACGGCGAGCAATTAACTTACGGCCACGTTGATTTATTTGACAGGACGACGATGAAAATGTACTTTTTCCACCCGTAAGTTTAAATCGCTCGTAAAGCGAATTGGTGTAACAATAGATGCTTAAACGTATTCATAACCGGGTGATATACGATCGAGCGTTTGTAGAATTAACGGATAGATCGTTTTATGGGATTGTAAAAAGGATTTTAAATCCGCCAGTGGGCGCCGTGCAGAACTAATAAAATATCCGACGCTGTAAAATTGTCTACAATCGATTGTCTATTCGTTCCATATGTGCTGGAATGCACTCGACATGGGCTCAAAAAACGTCTCGAAGTCATCAACTTTACAAATCTGGCGCCCGAGTAAACCGCACTTCATCCCCGGACTCCGAAACTGGGGCCAATTCACTAGTCACTAGTTCTATACCAGAGTCTTAGTCACGATAGAGCGTTATATAAAATACGTATTGATAAAACCGCGAATTTTTCGACTTTTCCAAATTAAGATCGCGCATTTTCCGACCATCCCGTATTAAAACTTCCCTCATTATTAATCCTGCTCGCTTGCACCCTCTCTCGCTTGTCACCCTACTCGTCCATACGTGTTATTTAATCAGTTCGATTAATTAAGGCAGATAGTTTTCCCGTATCGTAATTAACTACAATTGGGCTATTCGTGCGCTGTTCCAGTTATTATGTATAAGCCTACAACTGAAATAAGTTAAACTAACTGATTCTGTGTTTATTTTCACGGACGTTGTATAAACTTTTCGAGGTTTAAAGGAGTAAACCCTACGAATCTGGCGCCCGAGCAAACCGCACTTCATCGCGGAATTCGAAACTAGTGCAAATTCACTAGTCACTAGTCCTATACCAGAGTCTTAGTCACGATAGAGCGTTACGTAAAATAATTACTGATAGAACCGTGAATTTTTCGACTTTTCCGAATTAAGATCGCGCATTTTCCGACCATCCCGTATTAAAATTTCCCTTATTATTAATCCTGCTCACTTGCACCCCTTACTTGGTAGAGTAAAGTGTCGTTCAGTCTTTTATCAGTTTACTGAAATGGAAAGTGACACTTCTACTGATATCAGCAAAACAAAATTATCGATCCAGTCAAAAATCGAGTAGAGATGAACATCGCTGCTATCATTATATACGTTTTAGACTAAAATAGCTTTATATCGAGCTAAACGGCGCCCTCTTAATTCCTACTTGTTTCTCTATACGACAGACGACTCTAAAACACTTCCATTTCCACCCTTCCCTGTTATTAGCCCACCTGAGCGCCACCCCTAAACTCGCTCTTCCAAATATTAAATCAAAATCATCTACCGCTTAACTAGAGGCAATTTCGACCCCTCATCATCTCTCTCTCTCTCCTCCCTCGCTCCCTATAATATATTATTATTATAGCGGCTTTTGTAACATTATATTCCGGGTGGCGGTGGTGAGTGGCGGGTGAGTGTTCACCCTCGATTTAGGGTGTTTAAACAGGAGAGAGCCCCCTTAATCGTTTTATATTTAAAGTTAACCGCCCTGTTTGTTTTCCAATTACGAGAACGTTACTGTCGAGATTGCTTACCAAACAACGACGAATTCTTCTTCGCAAATAGAAGAGAGTAAAAGACAGGGAAAGAGAGAGACACGGGGAAAGGAAATGTGTTTCACTTGTACAATATATGAAAATCTAGCAATTTTACTAGACGTCGTTTGTGAGTTATCAATTGTTATGTCTCAGAAGGTACCTATTTTCTGATATGATTTACATTCACATTTGCTGCACTACAAATCGAATTGTTCTTTTCATTTCTTGTAACTTTTAGCAGCTATATACCTTTTGTTAAAAAATTTTGAGATTTTGTGCGCTTAGTAATTTAAAGACCAATTGTAAAACATTGTAAATGGATAATTACCAGGAACACGAATATCAAAACAACATAGAAATAAATGTTTTCCTCTTAATGTCATTAACGAAAAACCTTATAAACATTACACAATTACGTAAAATTCATTTTGGGGGGAGGATTTTTGAAATTCGAGTTTCCAATTTATTTATTTTATTATCAATTTATTCAACATATATTGAAAATATGGATCAAAATGAATAAAATGAGCTGTTGTGAAGTTCTCTACTATGGCCGCAACAACCGCATTTTTAGGTTAAAACAAGCCACTTTTTAATAAACAAATGCAATAACTCGTAACTAATTAATATTTTGAAACCAAATTTTAAGGATTTCTTAAGGATAGCAATAGGCAATTTTTTGTGTAAGTTTTGAGATTATTTCAGTTTTTCTTTGTTTATTGCAAATTCAAATTCCGACGGGTATTTGCAATTATTTCAATAAATTACATAGATATATATTTTTTAGCAGGTCTAAATTGAAGCTCTTTTCAAAGATTTATAAGACGAAACAAGTCTAATATACCTCTTTTGTACGTGTTTTTAAATTCATTTAAAAAACTAATTTTCGCTATTTGATCAATGTTTAAACAATGATCTCGAAATTTTAAACTGACACTTTTTGAAAAATATTATTTCTTTGATTCGTCTTAACTTCGATTTAATGTGGCTCGGGGAGTTATGATTGGAGTTAGAATTTTTATGCAATAAAAGTAGTGAAAATATGCGCATAATTATGTACACTTTTTACCAAAAATATTCAAGAAATATGCATTTTATTCATAATATATGCAAAATATGCACTAAATGTTTATCAATAAACGGGTGTGATGTTTCACGAGCTAAGCAACGTCGCAAAAGTTCTTTCTCTGTTTAGCCAACGAGAAATATATGGTCTCCTATATATATGAGATAATCTCATAGTTAGGAAACCTGTTCACTTTTGTTATAAAACGGGAAAATATGCACATTTATGCACCAATAAGCAAAATATGTATTAAAATTTAAAAAATAAAAAAAAATGCAAAATAGGCATATTTTTTATTGCCGATTTTGTTGTATTTCAATTTGATTGGAAGAGATCCCAAATAAAATCAAAATATTTCCTTAAACAACAAATATGCATTTTGCATAAAATCCTAACCCTAGTTATGATGCATTCCCAGAGTGGCCCGCAAGATCATTTGGGTTGGCCACTTGCTTTAAATGGAAGATGGTAGCAATTCAAATTACAATTGATATGTTTCCTGAAAATCTTTTATTTATTATTCACGCACGGACTAGGGTCGTCGCGGAAGGATCAAAATTTAAATACTACCCCTACCCCACCCCCACCACCCTCCCGCCGCCGGACATCAAAAACACATAACTGGAATCCGGTAGGATTCGACGAGTCCGGCAAATGAGCCACTTTCTATTCCGCACCCCCCGACGAGCCGATCCGTTATGCATACTCTTAATTCATCTCCCGGATATAAAAGGGTCGATTAAATCCCCTCTCCCGGATAAATAGACCCCCTTCGGGAATTTATACATTCGCTCCCGTCGATCCGGAGGGCGGGTGGGTTCGACGTTTTAAGCGTCTTTCGCACATACTTCCCAGATGTAAATCGGGAACGAAAGGGGAGGAGGAGGAAAGAAGGGGAGGGACGTAGTCCCGTTCCCGATTTGCATAAGGGGACGGCGACGTGTAAGCGATTGCCAATCTCCTCCGACGCGATACGATCTCTCGATGCCCGGAAATCCATCGGGAATGTCTTCGTTTTGGATTTTAATGCGGGGCGGAAACGCTTTACTTCCATCGTCTTCCCGGAGGTGCGTCGGGACGCGGCGATCCCGTTCCCGGATTTTCGAACAATTAAAATTCCTAATGACGGAATTATTGATGGCGCCCCCGCGCCCCGAACGCGATGTCCTCGCGATTCGGGACCATTTATCAAGGGAACGGGGGAGGGGGGATAAATGGGGGGGGGGTGGTGGTGCGAGAGGGGGTCGGGGATGAATGTATTTATCAGTCGGCGGAGCGGAAAGTTTACGATTTAAATGGTGATTTTATTTCGGGATTAATGTTTCGCTCCTTTTTATTCGATCCGGGAGCGAGGGGGATATATCGATGAGCGGGTTTATCCCGGAAAAAAAAATTATGGCGAGTGGGAAGGGAGATCGAGATACTTTAGGTTCGTTTTTTTTTTTTGAAAATGGGGAAAGTGTTTAAGGCAGAAATATAAGACACTCTAGAACGCCAATCAGTTCTGAACCATCTGGCACATCATAGGTGCCACCCATTTTCATTATTACTGTATAATGTCGAGGCTTGGACGTTGTCTAAAACAACAGAAATGAGGAACAAGAACATTGAACTGTGGATTTACCGAAGAATCCTAAGAATTTCCTGGGTTGACCGAGTCACCAATGAAGAATGAACTGCCAACTGGATCTCATGAATACCAACTCAAACTTGAGTACTTGAGCCATGTCATGAGAAACACTGTCAAATATGGTCTGCTACAACTCTTCCTGCAAAAGTTAAAGGAAGAAAGGGACCAAGTAGAAGGAGAATCTCCTGGCTCGCCAACATACGCAAGTGATTTGGCGTAACTTCCATTGAACTACCATTGAGCCAACAACACCTACATATATTTTTGAAAAATATGGTCAAAACTTAATACAAAATTTTTATCTACATTAAATTAAATGCAACACAGTTATACACATAATCAATTGAAGGCTTTCTGACGTACTATATTTTTTGTCTTTTTTTGCGGTGCCTAAATATATAAAGATAATGGTTTTACGACTCGCGAACACGCGAGGTATAATTACCCATGCGCGAAACAGGGACACTCCAAGTTGATTCCGTAAACTGTCCTTGTATCTGCAATTGTATATTATCTTTTTAAATTTTTGATAAATAGTTTATGAAAAACTACCTTGAAAGTGGGCATGAAATTTTCCTGTACAATATGCATTGCACCAAACGACGTCATTTGAATGCAATTATTATATTTTTGGATGTTGGCCAAGAAATGTTTAGAGTCATTTCCCACCCCAGAATCTAATAAGCGTAATGGATCTGGTGGTGGGAACAATTGTGGCAATTTTACTTTACCACTAGCACAACATAATGCAACAGATTCACCGCTGTCTTTTAACGCTGTACAATATTGATAAATGATCGTCATTTCTGCAATCGTTACGGATTGGTCGGCATAATAATCTATTTTCGGGTCGTCGTGGAATGCTACTCTTTCTAGGTTTACAGGGACACTGCGTCTGCGGAATCGCTCTATTTTATTGTGTCGTGCTCGCTGCTGTTGTGTTTGATGTGCCCGAAGTCGTTCCATTCCAAGCCTATCTACTTCATAATTATTCACTGTTGAACGCAATTCTGTCATGCCAATACGAATGCCATCAATATCTGTCTCTCGCTGGTCGTCAGTGCGATTTGCACGTTAGGTAGCTCGTCGCACATTTGATTGACTTCGACGACCTAAGTCAGATCGTCTTCTCCTTGGCATTTTAAAATCAATGAAGTTCTCGCGCACTGACAAATTGATGATCGATTTTAATCATCGTCTCCATATTTATTTATTTGACAACCAACTGACACTCTACTTTCATTCGTTTGATCACAAATGTCAAATTACGAAACGTACCTTTTTTAGTATTTTCGTTAACTTATTATTTATATTTCTCGCCGCTTAAACCTTCCCTGAACTTCCACAAATATTTCAAGATCAAAATGAGCAAAATCGGTCCAGGCCATTCTAGAGTTTAAGCGAGATAAACGAACAGCAATTCATTTTTATATATATAGAGATAAATGCTGATGGAAATGACACAAGTACCTCAAATTATATGAGTGAAATTTCAAAATTATTACCTGAAAGTGAAAAATAAATAGTACCATTATTAATTCATGAAATATATCTTACCAACAAATTAGTGTAAAAAGTCATAAAGATAAAGATAAATTCAAAGAAATTGTTAATCAAGTTCATCACGTGACTTGTTAAACAGAAATAGTTTAGAAACAGTTATTCACGTTTAGCAATTTAAATTTCGCAGTGCTATCCCTCATTACTGATAATAACAGAATCAATCAAAATAGTATGTATAAGCTATTGTCCGGTTCAAATTCTTTAGCGAATCCTAAATATCCTAGTGAACTAATATTTTTGAAATACGATTCTGTTCCCATTTTCAAAAATATAAGAAATAATTCCCTAACAGATAGGACAAGCTTAGAAATCTTATATAACCAAATTTTACAAACTTGAAGTTAGTGGGATCTATCTCATCCTTGAAGTGAACCTGAAAAAAATTTCACAAATTATTAATTTTTCATACGTAATTAATCACAACTGGAGTTATAATTGGGTGTTATCATCTTGGTAATTGAAAGTATTCCTCTCCATAGGCAATAATTTTGGATGACTGAAATGTATACTTGTATTCAGTTCAATTTGAACTCCACATAAAATAGGTTACTCCTGAAATGATTCCTTGATGTTCAAGAAAAAAAAACCATCACGCACTTCATTTTTTCTTTAAATCCGAAACTAAACTCACAATAGTCCACAATGATAGACAGTGTAAAGTGATGGAAATGCATAATGTTCATAAAAACAAAGAGCACAAATGGTAAGCGATTTTCTAACGAATTAAAAAACATGTGTGATGATTGAGGTGAGGTTGCAGGTAATTTTGAAGGGTGGTTAAATAAGTGGACTGAAACACTTCGAGGTTCGATTGCAACTGGTTTTATTTTATTAATGGATATTCGAATACAAGATCGTTGACGCTGTTTATTGCTTAGTTTACGAATTATGAAATTACCAATAGTAATGATATTTTATGCGACGGATGTCGATGGACATTTTGCCGATTTACGTTAAACGCAAGTTTATACAATATTGAATGACTTTTCCACTGCATCTTGGTAAACGTACCGGACGTATCGTTGAAATTTGATATTAATTATTAATGGTGATTAAAGTTCATTAACTCAAGGGCGTCGATAAGGGGGGGGGTAATGGGGGTAATTCCCTCCCCCCCCCAAGAACTAAAATTACTTTTTATTATTATCACTTCTTTGAAAATTCTTTACATGCTGGGAATGTATTACCCCTCCCAGAAAAAAAAAATTACATGATGGGAATGTATTACCCCTCCAGAAAAAAAATTATCGACGCCAGTGCATTAACTGGTATTATTCCAGTACACATGAAAGCAACATGGTATCAACAGCTCTTAAAAGCCGACTATGTTCTAGAGTTTATTATGTTTCTGTGGTTGAAGGGCACTTCTCGTAAAGTGATGCAATCTACATCCATATACGTTCTCGCTTGTCATCGGCAGGTGGCAATAGTCGTAACCTAAAAATTTACGTACCAGGCGACATACCTCGTCCTAATCTCTCGGTTAGTTATCTCTTGTACCTACTTTCCCTTCGATCATTTCGCCATGATCGTTACGTACGACCTGCTCAATAGTTTCAATTTCCTCGGACGAAAAGGACGCGTTTCCATCCTCATCGGAAAATCCAATTTCAGCTTCCCACGCCTGCTCCCTTTTGAAAGTCTCCCGCCGTATTTCGCATCGGGAAAATATTTTACAGCGACCCCCCACCCCCTCCGCACCACCCCTTCCATTTCCAGCAATAGCTGGAATTCAAATAAGCCGACCTCCGTATCCTTTTCGTTTGAATAAAAAACTACTTATACCGTCGGAATGGGCGTGTGAATACATTTCCATTGCTGCGAAGCAATTTTCCTCACTTTTCTCCTCCTTATCCCTCCCACCCCGTCCACAACCTCCTCTCACACGTCCCCTCGCGATCTCCTCGACGGGAGGGGAGGCGGGTAAGCGACCGCCCGGGGCGGAAAATAGACCTTTTTTTTCCGGGAGGAATGTCGAAAAGGGATGAATTTTCCGAATCAATGTGAAAATTCGAAAGAAAAATTTTGCTTCACCGTATGCCAATCAATATTATTGTTCAAACCAAATATTGGCAAAGCAAAAAAGTACGAACCTAGACGACTTTCTATATCTATACAGTGTTGTTAAGTAATTAATTACAATTACTTAAAAAAGTAATTGAATTACTTTCATTGTAATTGAAGCAGTAATTAATTACTTGCTTTCCAATTGTAATTGACTAGTAATTCAATTACTCGTTTCGGTACAATTACATTTTCAATTACCTTTCACAATTACATTCTACAAAAGTGCTTTTAATATTTTTAGTAGGTAATATGTAGGTAGCTTAAAGTTGCGCATTGTGGGTTCTGACTACCTGGTTTCTTTAACGCAACTCTATCACTGTCCCAACCAGTGATTAGCACGAGTCGTTACAGCACTCGTCAACCCAACACACATCGTTAATTTTGCTCACCATCTTAACTCAAAATCTGGTCTCAACACAAAGAATTTCTATGTTGAGCTACGTTGGGGTAGTTTTGTTTTTTGTTTCTGTTCCGATTGAGTTTGCCTGATTCCTGCGACTCCAATTGGTTGCATGAGGTGTCTCATTACTGTTCCTTCATCTAAAAAATATTGTTGTCGTGAAAATGTCCACAATCTATGGACGAAACGTCGACAAAAAAGCACTAACATCGCACTAAAATTTGGAAAAAAAACACGACGACATCCATTGGTGTTTTTTTTAAATCCTTCTCCTGGATAATTTGGGGATATACAAGAGAGTTTCCTACATAAAGATAATACATTCATACTTAGGACAGTTGATAGTTTGATATTGCGCATAAAAAGTAAAAATGTTTATTCGGTATTGTGTTATTGTTTTATACATGTGTAATAATTACATAATTGAATCAATTGGAATCACTTACAATTATTTCGTTTACTATTACGTACAGCGTAAAGACGGCATTTAGGAAGAGTTCGCAAAAAGGTTAACCTCGCACGATCAGCTGTGTACACGTCATGGTTACCGAGAGCCAACACCCACAACGTCATGTTTACGTTTCCTTTCTTGTCGGTGTTGCCAAGTGTTGGTGAAATACTTTGACAAAATAACTCGACTTTTCTCGAAAACGGTTGGTTTTAGGACCTCCGTTGGTTTTTTTGTTTGTTTTGATGAATACTATCATCTGTTAAAAAAAGGCAGTCAAACCCCTAACACCCTGCATGTAAGTTATTTAAATTGTTTTGTAAGTTCACTATTTTTGCAAATTAGTACAAATCTCAAAAAGATTTGTACTTTGAAATTTAATTACAAAATATGGACCTCTACATACTTGCGCAGAAAATTTAAAACTGCTTTCAACATACCACTGAAGATCATTAGTGTTCTTGAAGTTTGGAGTTATTAGAGATCAGTAGAGTTCTTCAAGTTTATAATGAGCGGGCCATTGTGATCGTATTCAACTAACGTTAGGATGTGTACCGTCGTCCCGAGGAGTAGAGAGCATAATGCCCTCATAAGCGCCGTACCCCCCGACTCTATTTCGACGTGTTTGTAGAAAGAGCAGAAAATGAAATTGCCAGAATATTGGATTACAGAAATTTAAATATAAAGTGGAACTCGTAATAAAATGGCGAACTTGCCGATTCAAATGGGCGGCAATCTGAATGCATTTTCTCCTCTCCCTGCTTTCGGCTCGCATCATCCAATAAACTTTACGGCCTCGCCGTATTAACTCCCTTTCTAACTCGACGCCCTTCATTCGCTATGCCCTCGCGTTCCGAGGATCTATAAATTTTTCCGTTCCCTCTCGCGACTGGGAAAAAAAAATAAGAGGATGCAATAATCGTCGCTCTTAATAGGCTTCACCTCTCGACGCCTATTTTAGAGCACTTAGAGACATCCTCACTTCGGGACTCCCAATAAACACCATTAAGTCGGTGTAATTTTTAACCGCTCCGAACGACCCTTAATTACTTTTTTCTCTCTTTTCTCGATGGGTATTAAGTAGAGTATTTTTTTGTAACTCTCCTCCTAAGTGGTACACTTCGGGACGCACCTGTATTTACCGACGCCGGAAACGCAGGGATGATCTTTTCTGTAAATACACCCTTTATCGTTCGAGGGGTTGGGGATGCGCCACTTTTGACAAATATTTGAAGTGATCTCGGTCGCACCGCTGACGAGAATCGGGATTGACGCTTTAAGAGAGATCATCGGCGACGATAATGACCGGGAATTAGGTTCGTCGCTATATGCACGCGACAGATGTTATGTCAGCTTTGTTTTTGGGGCGAAAAAGCGGAAAGTCCTCGGACGGGTGGAGGTCGGAAAATGGTCTTTCGACGGGTAAAAGCGTCCTATACGACCCTCAAATTAAGGGAAAAGGTAGCTGAAATCGACACATATTTCAATATTTTTTCTCGCCTACTTTATTTTGAAACTTTACAAAAAATTTTACAAATATCGACACGTATTTATTTTTATTGATTCCGCAAACTGTCCTTGTATCTGCAATTGTATATAACTTTTTCAAATTTTTGATAAATAATTTATCAACGACTACCTTGAAAGTGGGCATGAAATTTTCCTGTACAATATGCGTTGCATCAAACGACGTCATTTGAAAGCAATTATTATATTTTTGGATGTTGGCCAAGAAATATTTAGAGTCATTTCTCATCCTAGAAACTAATGAGCGTAATGGATCTGGTGGTAGTAACAATTGTGGCAATTTTAATTCACCACTAGCACAACATAATCCAATAGATTCACCGCTGTCTTTTAACGCTGTACAATATTGACAAATGATCGTCATTTCTCCAATCGTTACGGATTGGTCGGCACAATAATCTATTTTCGGGTCGTAGTGGAATGCTACTCTTTCCAGGTTTACAGGAAGACTGTGTCTGCAGAGTCGCTCTATTTTATTGCTCGCTGCTGTTGTATTTGATGTGCCCGAAGTCGTTCCGTTGTAAGCCTATCCACTTTATAATTATTTACTGTTGAACGCAATTCTGTCATATCAATACGAATGTTATCATTATCTGTCTCTCGCTGGTCGTCAGTGCGATTTGCACGTGAGGTAGCTCGTCGCATATT
Source organism: Cryptocephalus moraei (assembly GCA_946251905.1). Classification (NCBI taxonomy): domain Eukaryota; kingdom Metazoa; phylum Arthropoda; class Insecta; order Coleoptera; family Chrysomelidae; genus Cryptocephalus; species Cryptocephalus moraei. Next base: position 5,874,682 of record OX276462.1, on the reverse strand, counting down.
TGATTGACTTCGACGACCTAAGTCAGATCATCTTCTCCTTGGCATTTTAAAATCAATAAAGTTCTCGCACACCGACAAACTGATGATAGATTTTTATAATCGTCTTGATATTTATTTATTTGACAACCAACTGACACTATACTTCATTTGTTTAATTACAAATGTCAAATTACAAAACGTACCTTTTTTAGTATCTCCGTTACTTATTATTTATGTTTCTCGCCGCTTAAACCTTCCCTGAACTTCCACAAATATTTCAAGATCAAAATTAGCAAAATCGGTCCAGGCCATTCTAGAGTTTAAGCGAGATAAACGAACAGCAATTCATTTTTATATATATAGAGATATATCAAGCACCCCACGCTTATTTCATAGTAACATCTATTTTCTCGTTAATTATACTATTCTTATTTTTTTAAATATATTTTTACCTTTTTAGTTCAATTCACCATTAAAACGTGTTCTTTTTATAGTTTCATTAAATTGCATTTTTTTCTGTGAAACCTTTAAAATTCACAGGCGGGGGCCTTTTGAAACTTACATTATATTTCCTCAATGTTCCTAAATTTAGTAGTTAATACAGCTTGCTTTTCACATCTTCTGAAATATTGAAAATTGTCACAGCGGATTTTACCTCTGGCAAACTTCGAAATTTCTATTACTATTTCCCATAACACCTGAGATTTTTAAAATTGTCAGTATAGGTGCTAGAAATTAGAAGTAAGTAGTTTTTCATGTTCTCTAATTTAGTCAAATTAGAGCTATAGCTTCAATTTATTTTAAAATGTTTTATCGGGTTTTTCAATTACCTGTGAAATCTTTTAAAATTTACACTGATAACAGTAAAGTAATAAAGTTCTTCCCAAATTCACCTTATAGTTCCCCATATCCTCCGAAATCAGTGGTATAGCTTTTTGTGTCTTCTGAAGTTTTTAACAGCTAAAAATTGAGAGATTGGTTTTCAATTTTCAGTTTCCTCAGTTCAAGTACGTCCCTCTTGCATAATTAATTTTGCAATTTGTGTAATAATTTCCCATGCCATCTGAAATTTTTGAAATTTGCAGTGTAGGCACCAACGTGCTCAAAAATTAGTAGATAGTATAGTTCCTGATGTCTTTCAAAATGTCTGAAAATAGCGCTATAGCTCTAAACTGCTTTTGAAATTAGTATGTATTATCATTTCCATTGTTTATAAATCTTTGAAATTTGCCGAATAGTATGTAATGGTTTTTCGAAATTTAAATTTTAGGTCCCTATGTGTTGGGAAATTTTGAATTTCTTGTTCCCCTGCTTAAGTGTGTCTTGCCAACTTTTTTATTTCCGAAGTTTGCTTTGAATTTCCAAAGTATGTCCAAAAATTTTTGAAACTCGAGGTTCCAACCTGCTCAGAAACTGGCAGTATAACTTTTCATGCTCTCTAAAATTTTTGAAACTAGCGCTCCACCTTTTTTATATGATAAACCATGAGAGCATTAAGTTTGGCCAGATTTTTGCATACATTTTATTGTATATCCTCCAAAAATATATGGCTCAATTGAGGGATTTTGGATTTTTTAAAGAGTACTATTTAGATAAAAAAAATATTGTTTTTTTATAACTGGTGAGCCTTGGGACAAAATTTAAATACATTGTTGTTAATATCTCAAAAAAGTTATCGTGTCATTTGAGTCACTTCGCATTTTAAACAGAAAACTGTTCAAGGACAATCATTGTCATGTTGGTCGAATTTGAAGAACTTGTAAAAGTCAGACTTTTACTAAATTATTGAGGAAGTTACTCAAAAAATTTGGTTGTCTCTAAGTCGGTTTGTACGTTTGTGAATTGAATAGAATTATTATCACTAAATTATCATTAGAAGGTTTTTTCGCGTCGCGGTTGGCCGGTCTAACTGGTCATTTTAGACACATTGTTATGACATGTGTGAAATTCAAGATTAATCGTGAACCTTACATGAATTGCTGCGCAGGATAATTGTTATCATTGAATACTAAATGAAAGCAGTCGACTTTTTACACGATCATTTATATCATTCATCATAACGTTTTAGTCGATATCGTAACATAACCTATTATTACTGCACTCGTTGACCGATGCGAGAACAATTATATGAGATTATATAGCTAATCGAACTCTTAGACTGCAAGAATTGAATACCTCATTGCCGCAATTGTTATCGTAATAGTAATAAATAAGCAATGGTATGCACAGTAAATATTCAGATAACTTTATAAATAATAGTGTGCTGACTGCTGTCGCCGTCGTCGTTGACGACGGAGTGGAAACAGTGCAATCAGAACGCGCGTAGTGCGTACCCCTTCGTCCCCTTCCGTCGCGCTCGCGAACCGAGCCGATCGCCAAATCGAGCTTTCACTCAGACGCTGTCGTGTAAAAGAGATAGACGCGTCGCAAGGCAACCGCCAAGGTCGATCTCTGTCTATTGTTGTCGCTCTCACTCTAGCTCGCACGCATGGGTCTGCCGTAACGATACGATGTTTTGTGAACCGGCAGGTAGCCGGCACATCGATTTATAAGACGTATATCACGTTAATAATTCGCTTCAATTGAGCTACTTTTGAGGTTTTCAATTTTTATATTGTGATGGTGAAATTGAAATGTGTGGTAGAATAAATGAAAAATGCGGTAAAAGGCTTCACGTGCGCCCAAAAACGAAACAATTTTTTTTCAGGAAAAATCTCACATCTGATTGATGAGCGTTGCGGTCGGGGGTGAGTCGCTTTCCCACCCCCAGCTCGTCGTTTCAACGTTATTCCAACGGGAAAGGTTTTCACTTGAGCGTACGATATTGGGGAAAATTGGCTCGCGCGATAAATCGCGCGCGTCGCGCAGATAATGCGACCGTCGGAACAGTCGAACGAACGTCTTTGTCGGGACCAAATGAGTGTTCTTAAATCAAACTCCAATATGGCGGTTAGTGTGAGGCGCTAATCGACCGGAAACCGAAGATTAGGGACTCCTCTTCCGTTTTCGACGCCCTTTTACTCTCCCCCCCGAAAGGCGAGCACCCTTCGCCCTTCCATCCACACGTTTGCACACACGAAGTGAACATTTTTCTATGTGGGAGGCGGCGCGGGAATAAAAATCATCGCCGTCAATAAGGGTGGTTTTCTCGAAACTCGACACCCGTAGCTAATTTTTCGTGGGAACTTCGGGAAATCTTCAAATAAGTACTGGGAAACTTGTATGTCGCCCTTATCTGGGCATATATAACAAAATGGTATTTGCAAAAAAAATTTTTATGATAATAATCCAATGAGGGGTCATTCGTACAATGGACATCCTTTGCCATGGTTTTTCAGAAATTCATAAAAATAATACTGCACCTCTAATGTGTATGAAACTCTTTCTAATTGTTAATTGAAGTGCAGTCTTAAAGTTCAGTAAATGTTAACCTCTTACTTTAGCAACTTTCTGAATTGGAGACATGTGTTTTATTATAGAACTCATTTTCCAAATTTAAAAAAAAATACTACAACTTCAAATTTTCAGTTAAGTGAGTTCATTGTACATCAAACTTTCCAAAACATGTACGCACACTTTCGTTCCAACGTCCATTTCTTACCATTTCCAAACAATTCATAAAAAAGTTACTGTAAATCTGATTTTATTGAAACTCTCCAAGATTATTAACTGAACTACGTTTATGAAGCTCAGTTAGTTATTTCTTAAAATTTCCGAAATATCGACATTCATATTTCATTTTACATCTTTTGTTTCGAATATTCGTTAAAACTGTTACTGTAACTCCGATTTTCCTTTTTTAAACTTCCCCAATTGTTAACTCAAGCTAGTATGTTTACCATATTTGTGTTTTCCAGCGACTGAGTCGAAAATTATGCTTAACACATTTTCACAAATTCGTAAAATAAATTCTGTAATTTAGTTACAACTCCATGTAAATCTTAACTAACTGAATAAAGTTGGTATACAGAAATCGAGAAATTAGCCCTAAAATCTATACGTTTCTAAAATTACTTAAAATAATAATTAATAATACTAATAATAATAATAATAATAAATGAAATATAACTTGCAAATAACTTAAATATAAAATAAATTTGTTAAATAAAATCAGCAAATTTGTTAGATAGGAATAATAGTTTCCTTTTTATTCAGCACTTCTATTAAATTTACATTAGGCCTACTACATTTCCCGGAGATTTAAAAACTGAATCCAAAGTCAGTGCTTTTGTCAAATAATTCAAAATCAGTAAACTATAGGCATAAAGGGTTTACTGTATCGACAAACTGACCCCTAAAATCAGCACCTCTGTAAAAGCCAATAAATTTGATGGCAAAAAGTATACTGAGAGTACCCAGAGATTGAAAAACTGAATCCAAAGTCAGTGCTTTTGTAACATAACTCCAAATCGGTAAATTAGTTGCATAAAGAGTTTATTGTATTGCAAAATTAACCCTAAAATCAGCACCTTTATAAAAAACAATAAAGTTGATGACAAAAACCTATACTGCGTTACCCAGAGATTGAATAACTGAATCTAAAGTCAGTATTTTTGTAAAATGAATCAAAATCAATTAATTTCTGAGTCAAAAGTCACCGCTTTTGTGAAATAAGTAAAATTTAATGATTTGTCTTGCAGATCTAAAAGATGATCGTAAAGTCACTACCTTAGTGAAATAAACAAAAGTCAGTAAATTTGTATGACAAAGATGTAAGTACGGTCGTACTTACTAAGAAATTTTTGCGTTTTTTTTTTCACTTTTCGCTTTTTTAACTTTTTTATGACATTACACGTCATGACACTTCTCACATTATAACAATTTTCACTTTTTAATATTCTAAGTTTCAGCCTAATTTTCCCACTAAGACTACTTTTTTCTCGCTTGTTTGTTGTCATTTTCAAAAATCCATAAAATATTATTACAACTCTAATTTTGTCTAAACTATACTTAGCTTAAGCTAAAGCACATTTACGAAGTTTAGTACGTTTGAGCTGATTAATTTTAAAAATTGCAACACTTGTGTCTTGTCATTTTAAAAAAATTGTAAAATATATTACTGCTACTCCAATTTCTCTGAAATTCCCCTTGATTTTCCTCGGGGAAGTTTCCTCTTTGTTTGGCATGAAAAGTGACGGGGAACGTTAAAGAATTTTTCGTTTTTAGAATAATTTGTAGATTATAAGATTTTTACGATAAGGAGATAATATAATAAGAAGAATAGAAGAATTGTAAGATGATAGTGTTTGTATAAGAATTGTGAATTGTTGAATTTCTCAATAATCGTTATCATTCCTATTACTTAAATTTTATCCTAGAATACTTAAAAAAATTTCATGAAGAAGCTTTTCACGGAGATGTAGGTATCATAAAGACAACATAAATTTAAAGTATAACTATTTATGGGGGGTTGAGAAGTTACTAATTTACTTTCGACGTTAATTAAGTTTTTCAACGAAGTTTTGAGTACTTCCGTTACGTTGTAACGGTTTTATTGCTTACTTGAATTGGCGACGGTGCCGATTTCGAGATATCGGAATAAAAAGCGGAACGCTCGGGCGCCAGATTTTACAGGGTTTATTCCCTTTAATGCCCCACTGTAGTTTAGACTCGGGAGGATGCCAGGGAGCAAAATTAATATAATTAATAAAAAAAATCGCAAGAAGTCAGGATCGGCTGTCGGAAATTATCTGTGGCAACTGAAATTTGCCCATTTAAGGAGACAAATTCAATCAGAAACGCATCGAGGAGATCTCCCTCGGCAACGAAATGAAACGGCACGGAGGGTGGGCTTCGAGTGCGCGCGCTGCCCATAATTCAGGTTTGATATTAAAGACGTAATAACAAGGAATAAAGCAATAAAGAAAACGGCGGCTCCCGGTTAGAATACGAAATCGCCCCCCCCCCCACCCCTCCTTCCCCCGCCCCTCTCACTCCGACTTTAATTTCTTTCGCCCATAATTCAGCGACATTAAAATATCTGGCGACATTTTTACGACGACCGAGAATTATTGGAGTAAATTACGTTTCGCGTTTTGAAATATTCAAATTTGAATCGCTGAATTATATCCCTCCTCGCGTAAATTCACGACCGAGAGCGCGCCCCATTCGAATCAAAATTGAATTCGAATCTGACGACGCGACGCTCGGTAATATCGTCAGATTTGAAAACTCCGTTTATTATTATTGCACGTTGGGTACTTGGCGGTGACACGGGCAGGGTGCCATCTGGTGCAGGTTACCTGTAACTAACGGTAATTAATTACCGACATATTATGGCGTTATTGGGTCGATTGTTACATTATTTCATTTAAAACTTATGGAGGGTGTTTGATACATCCTTTTTTTTTTTTTCGAAATGTGCTTCCCTTTGGCAAATAGAGACTAAATACTGGGTGGTTATATCTTTGATAGGAGCGTATTATGACGAAATAGAAGTTAAATTGGGATGAAATATTTTTGAAGCAAGAGTTCGAAAATTGGAAAAATCTGAAATACGGTCCTATTCGTAAGTCAAAAAATGTTAAAGTACTTCCTGATTATCTGGAAAGTTATAACTTCCCTTTCTGAGGGGGTGAAAAAAAAAGACAAATACAATTTGTGGTATTGCGATTAAATTTTTTTTAAAAAAATTCTTGATAATTCGGTTTTTAAAAAGATGTTTAGGAACTCTCTAAATCATTCATTTTTCGAAATTTATCTTACGTAAAAATTTTAGAGCTCACGTGGACAGTTCGATAATGAATCTAATTTAATGAAAGGAAAATGGAGGATTAAATTTTAAATTTAGTTTTTAAATTAAATTTAAATTTTCTTTACAAAATTCTGGATAATTCGGTTTTTAATAAAGATGTTTAGGAAACTCTAAATCAGTCATTTTTCGAAATTTATCTTACGTCAAAATTTTAAAGCTCACGTGGACAATTCGATAATGAATCTAATTTAATGAAAAGAAAATGGCGGGTTAAATTTTAAATTTAAATTTTAAATTAAATTTAAATTTTCTTTAAAAAATTCTGTATAATTCGATTTTTAATAAAGATGTCTAGGAAACTCTAAATCATACATTTTTCAAAATTTATCTTGCGTAAAAATTTTAAAGCTCACGTAGACAATTCGATAATGAATCTAATTTAATGAAAGGATAATGGCGGTTTAAATTTTGAATTTAAATTTTAAATTAAATTTAAATTTTCCTTAAAAAATTCTGTACAACGTAAACGAATTTAGAGATTCGTAGTTATTTTCTCATGTACTGTATATTTTAAAAAAAATCGCATTCTGTTCGAAATCTCTAGAAGCGTGTAATACTTATTTATGGTACTAGTGTGTTATGTTGAACATGAGTCACGCGGAAGTTCTCAATTGACTTAGGAAACATAACACGCGAGTGGCATACAATGTTTTATCCAACAAGTGGAAGAAATCGTTTAAGCTACTTACGTCTCAGTACCCTATAAATGTCAGAATGACTTGACAGTGACTTTTTTACATTTTGGTTGAAGTAGGTTGTTTGTTTGGTTGCCACGGGCAACCTTTAAATATGAACGCGACTTATAATCCATAACTCACTAGTGACTTATAGATTATAACACACTGGTGTGTTATTTGATAGTTTTCTTGCCTAAAATGACATTAATAATGACAGTCATAACTGTCATGTGTTGGATAAAATTTGTAAATCTAATCTTATAGACAGTTAATAAATTTCACTCGAGTTCCAATAGATGGCGGCACCTAACGTCGCACATAACCTAACCTCAATTTTAACTTAACCTAACTTGCCTGAATCTCGGCATGCGCGATTGTTTGCGTTTCATCGTGAAAGTTCCCCCTTTGTTCGTCTCGTCGATAATTGCGCGTTAACGAGTCGCGAGACGCTAAGTTTAACAATTGCCCGCGTTTCTGTTTATTTTTAAGTAATCTGTTTGAGTTCAATTCGAGGCTCGGTAATTATGTTTCGTGTGTACACACGAGCGCGCGTTTCGAGGGTACACGCTAATTTATTTATCTGGTCTCGCGCTTGTTTATCCTTGGAGAGGTTCCAGACAGGTACACAACGTGTAGTAATTAGCTCGCTGGGTCTCTTTGAGGAAGGAAATTGGTAAATTTGTCGAAATCATCAACGTCAAATACTTTTTGGTGCTTCAAAGTATGTTTAGCATTTAGCCACATCCATAGAACCTCCCATAACCTCAAAAAATATACTTTAAAGTTAATTTCAGTTTCTTGGCAATACCTCAATTTCTTTTAATCGCAGGAACTTCTTTGATTTTGCAGGGTTTTTCTACGATACATACTTTTTTTTGGAGAAAAATTTTGGTGCGAAACTTTTTTGACTTTTGAAATTTTCATATTGCGACATTTCCAAACGAAAATAGCAGTAATTATGGGAAAATGTTATGTATTTGACTAATCGAAATAGATTTTTTTAATTTTTTTGAAACATGGTTAAAATCGTAAAAACTTACATATTTTGCCATTTTTTGGTGATTTTTCCTCCATTAAACCTGAAGGAAGGTTCCATCAATCTGTTTTCTTATTTTATATTATATTAGAAAGCTACCCAATATTTGATTTTTTTTTAAATGATAATTCAGTTCTAGGCCACGTGAATTGCCCTGGTTGTTCTTCTAACTTGAGTTATGAATATGAGCAATCACATTGGGAGTTTACAAAACATATTTTTGAAAATAGTGAGGTTAAGATTGGAAATATCATCTCAGATCTTAGAGTGGCTTCAGTTAGATTAGAAAGGGTAATTACAATTGAAAAATGTTATAAACTCGAAAAACCTAATTAAAAGAAGGACAATGAATGAGGAATCTGTGTATAGTAGTAATCTATTTATTACGTTTCTATTGTCGGTACTGATTAATAGAAATTTCAACAGGGGAAGAAGGAACAGGGAAGGGGGAGGGAGAAATAGACATTACTCACTTGGTTTTGGACACCAATTATAAATTTCTGCATTGTTCAAAAAGGCACGAGTTGTAAACATAACAAAATAATTTGCTAATTTCGAACAATTTTAATTATAATTAGCCCTTATGAAACCCTTATTATCCTTTATTAAACAATAAAGCGACGTGAATAATAAGAAGGATAGAAGCTCATAGTAATTGTCGTATTGTGTATAAACGTGAGTTATGAATATAACCAAACACTTTAGGGGTTTCAAAAATTATGTAAATAGTCGCGATTACAATGGAAATCTTGTCTTTGATATTAAAGTTAAGGCTAGGTTCAGTTCGATCTAAAATAATAATTACAATTTGAAAATCTTAGAAACTTGAAAAGCCATGTCAGTACATGTCATGTAGTCAAAAAACAGTCATGCACTTCGTTTTTTTTTCTAAATTTACATCCGAAAGTAATTTCGGCAGTGTTAGAAATACATAATGGTCAATAGGAACCACAGAAAAAGCAAGCAATTTTCTAACGAATTAAAAAACATGAAAGCCAAAAGAATTCAACAGCTCCTTAAAGCCGACTCTGTTCTTTTCATAATGCGAGAGGTATACTTGTTATTACCAGGTACGCTTCTGAGGCGGTGTTGCGAAATTTACCGAAATTACTGAATTTTACTGAAATTTATGTTTGAGGTTATGTTTCGTTCGTAAGGTTCGTGTCGCTGTTTAAATATTTTTCTTTCTCATCGTAGCGAGTCGGTGATCCCGACGACGACCCCCGGGGGCGTTAATCGCAAAATGAAATTAATAATAAGTCGGAGAAAAAATAATGATAATCCATGTAATTCCTGTGTGAAAATCAAACATAGCTATATTCCTATGGTCGGTAGTTAATAGCACGCGCGTTAAATAAATCAGAGGGCCGTTTAATATCTTTTACGCATTCAATATGTGTATGGAGGGGGTGGTAGACGGAACGTTAAAAAGCCAGTAGGGTTAATCCGTGTAAACCGCGTAATCCGTTAAAGAGTACGACCCCCGGTTCCCAAGCCGGGGGTGCATATTATATTACGCATTTTATTTATTATATTGTTTAAGGGGGCGAGGGTGTAACTCAATATCCACGACATGAATATGATTTTATTGCGGGAAGGAGATCGGAACGGAGGCTGACAGATTAAACAGTTTTGTTCGTTTCAATAGTTATTGTTAAGGTTTTAAGTAGCGCTTGCGGCATTCAGTGCTAAACGTTTGTAAAAATTAATGGAAGAGCCCTTATTTAAGTTCGAAGAACATGGGATGAGAATTAAATAAAAATTTTGAAAAGAGAACTTTTGAGCATTTTTTGGATGGATGAGAACGTGAACTTTTGAATTTTGAGGCGACACTCATTTCAGTTGGTCGTTAACTCTCAATTAAGTAATTTTGATAATAACTATTTATGTGTATTACTATACATCTAATTAGTACATATAATTTGATAATAATTTTGATAACTGGTAATATTTCTTATCCCAAAAAATAACACTACATATTTTGCCATTATACATATTTTTCATGACGATTACAATACTTTACCAAATCTCAGCTACATAATGTTTGTGATTATTGCAATTGCTTGTTACTGTTTGAGACTCTTTACGACTCCTTCAGACTGTTGGATAATATTTGCAGCTCTTCTTGATGGTTTATTTCAGTTTATGACGATGTGATTATATTTATAACAGTTTACTATAGTGTACGTATAGTTTTGGTGGTTGTTGGAACGTTTTGGCAAGGTCTTGTGTATGTGGCCATTTAGCGACTGCTTTGCCATTGTTTCATAACTGTTTGCCTCAGCTTGTTAAAGTTTGAACTGTTTCTGTGATTATTTTGAGCAATGGGATTGTTTGCGATCACGAATTGTAACTTATCGATTAAGACTAGTTTCAAATTATTATCCTTTCAATATATTATCCTACATATTAAAGTATACTGCAGCCTACTATACTTTGGGCCTGACTTGACTTCGTAGCTTCTAAGGGATAATCATATAACTGAAGAGTCTGTTGATAGCTAATGGTTTTATAACTGTTTTGCTCAGGCCGATTTGTACTCCCATCACAAACGTTAACACTCGTCGGATGCAAACTGCACCGAAACCCATTACCGACTTATCGGATTACGATAAAAAAGGGATGGTGCACGGATCATAAAATCCTAAAAGAGGTAGCAAAGGAATCCCATCCGATAAATGTATATTAACACCTTATTTTTTAATTCAAAACATATATGCATATATATAAAAAAATACATTAATTCTGATTATCTAACGAACTACTTCCTAACATAATTTTAATCGGAATTTAAAGTACAATTGTTAAATTACAATAACACATAAAAAACACAAAACAGTTTTAGACAAAATTACTATCAATAAACTCCCCATCTAATTACTCTTATCATGAGACGATTTTACTTAAATTTCCATCCGCTTCCCATAACGTGACCTCTCTCTCTCTTTCTCACTCTCACTCTCGCTTATTTACACTCGACTGGACGTGTACACTCGCCCTTTTCGGTACAAAAATATTTTCGTTATCGCGCTCCATCTAATTGCCTGCGCCCCATGTTCCTAACCGAGAGTGTAAACGAGAAAAGCGAGCGGTCAAACGCGTGAAAAACGAAAAAAAAGGAAGACGATAGTCGTACGATCGAGATCAGCACGCGTTCAGGCGGTGAAATTAACACCTGAACACGGGTCCTAAACAAACGTCGTTAACCGAGAGCGCGTCCGGTCAATATTTGACCGGCCCGAGGGTCTTGATCGTTCCTCGAGGGTCGATTAACATAAATTAGGGTATGTGCGGGGGGTGATGGCGTCGATCTTAAGTTGGTCGTTTGTGAAATTGGGATTTTTGATTCTCGCAGTACTTAATTTGATTTACCCGTAAGACTGACTGAATTCAGTCAAATCCGGATTTCAAGACTTTTTTTCGAAGGCATTTCGATGAACGAAACGACAAGGAGAGTTAGTTTAACACTTCACAAACTTATCTAAACTTCTTCGCCAGAATCCCTTGTCTGGATCCTCCACCTTCTTTGCCTTCCCCAAATTTCTCCCAAAAGTGTACCTAATTCAAATCCCACTCTTGCTCTCATGACCAATCAAAAATCCTTTACTTTCCCTCCTCTCAACAAGCTCCCCTCTTATGATGTGCTTCGCTCGGCGTACTTTTTTAATTTATCTCTTTCTCCTAGGAACCGTAAAAAACGTTTACCATGCCAAAATATCGAATATCTTTTCCCCTTAGTGGACATCAACATACTTAAACTGTAACCATAGGCACACCGTATAACGGAACACTTTCAAATTTTTACCAACAATAGTTAATTGATTGAGCCCCATTCTGACAAAATTTGAACATTCTAAGTTAACAAAGCTTGCTGTAATTCGTGAATTTGTAGATGTGGCTAACTTCGCACCCGTAAAAATCTATCTCCACTTCGACTTTATTGGAAAATCGCTCACATGACTACTTGCACTTCTTATTCCATCCCCTAAATTCCTTCAATGAATAAATTAATTTATTTCCGTCATAAACGTCACTTGCAAAAATCAAAAATAGATACATATGCATCGGGTCTCGTTATTATTAATCACTATTAACGCATTAATGCAAATTAGCGTTTGTCACAAAAGCGACCCCACGCGCCGGATTTGCATAAAACCGGCTGTAATCTTTATTATTTTCATAAACTATAATGATCAATCATCGATACGCCAGTCCGGTCACGTGTGACGGTAATGTCCCCGGTTACGCCTACGCTCACTTAATTCGTCCAGTCAACACCCTGTGTGACATTAGCTCAGACCAAATGACTCATAACGGATAATTAGAGATTTATACGTGTAATTCGTGGTTGTCATTGCAATAATTTTAGTTACAAAATGCGTAATGGAAATTAATCAGTTTATTGGGGAAATGTGTCCCAGTTTGGTTCAACCCAATCAATATAACAATTTATTGTAGTGTTAATAACAATATCAGTAATTTTGTCTACCATTATTTACAAAAATTTGTAGTTTTTCTTCTTCAAATTAAACAATTCTGTTTTACTTGAAATTTGTTCATTCGGAGAAAATACATGTCGATATTCCAAAATTGTTTTGAACCTTAGTTCAATTTTGATTATTTCAAAATTTCATCACCGGCAATTCTGTTCAGGTTTCATGAAAAATTCCACATTACAAAATCGCAACTCTTAGTCTGGTTTGGTTCAAATTTACTCGTTTTGAAAAATGAGGGAAAATCAAAAGGGATGTCAAAATCGAATTTTTTTGAAAAATATTTTTCTTACTTTCCGAGTTGTATATTGGAAAATGATATTCCTTCTTTCTTAAATAAAATGTCGGTATTTTGATAACGCCATGCAACTTTTGCCTAAAAATTCAAAAATTCATTTTTTAGGTCCAAAACCCTTTGATTTCTTTTCAAAAAATTATATTTTGGAAAAAAAATCCTACTTTTTTTCTCTCCAGAAATCCTACGATATTTCAAGAACATTCTAAAGCACGTTTCATACGATTTCCATCCCAAAAAACCAAAACTTCTGGTTTTTAACCAAAAAGAGGAGGTTCCGCTGATCTACATACGTTCTTCTCGACGCTGTCAAGCGAACCACACTCACTGACGCATCCTGCGTGCGTTCCTCTTTCTCAGGGTGGTTGCTAGGACAACGGCGCTAACAGTGGAACACTAGATATATACGCTTACAAATTGTAAGAGAATTTCTTACAACTTCAGCTTTGCAAAATAAAATATTTCGAAAAATTTGTTCAAAAAACTGAAAAATTGAACTGAAATTGAGAATTGAGTGCGAGTACGGTAAGTGCGATTTTCATTACCAAAATTCAAAAACTCCTTGTTTTATGCTGCAATAGGGAAAGTTAATTAAACATTTTCGTTTTTTTTTTCTCAAAAAGAAGTCAATTCTGGATTTCTAAAATTGCTGATTTCACCATTTCAAAAGTAAATCAGTTTCGCTCTTACATCTCGCTCTTACGCTCTCACTTTTCGAAATGTAACATTTTGAAAATCTTGATATTACACAAACTACTATCTTAACGACTTGACACTTTACAATGTGACTTCAGTTGGTTCAAAGATAGTCCAAGACCCATCTATCAGAAATTAGCTTTATATGGACATAAGAGGTAACAGCAATGATTTTACATGAATACCTCGGGAATAATGCCTAGAATAAGTGACTTATCCTCCAGAGCGCAAAGGTCGGAAACATTGTTTAAAATCCAACAATTTAAAAAAAAATTGAAAAAACTGCGTTTTCCGACTTGTTTTGCTTCTAACTTTTTAAGTATTGAATTTAGAAGAAAGTTGAAGAGAGAAAAGAGTTGCAGAATCGCTTTTTACATAATATAGCGTAGGTTAGAAATTAAAAAATTTATTAGCGGTTTTGCAAAATAGCTATAAACAAAAAAATCCTTTTTGACCTTTTTCAAAAACGAGTCAAATTTCACTTTTCTCATAATTCTTCTCTTCTATTATATTTGTACCGATTTTTCGAAATATTTTCGAAATTCGAGATGTGACGTTACTTAGTGGAAAACCTTAATCCACGGAAACTCACATGTACCGACCAAATTCCGAGTTTGTCGTCGTCATTTTTTTGAAGGGACGGAGGGTCGTCGCTTGGACAATACGTTGGGATTTATTTTGTGCGGGCTTTATTAAACCAAATTACAAAATGACGTGAAGTTTCCGTTCATGAAATATCTTTTGTTGCGAGAGATAAGCGACGAGAGAGAGGGAGGAAGGTTTTCCAGCCGGTGCAATTTCCGAACGGGGACGACGACGATGATGATTTTCAGTTAGCTTCAGCGGCTATTTTTAGGGGGTTTTATTGGGAGATATCATGACGTGCCCGTCGTGTTAACACGTGTACACTTTTTCCCTCCCTCTCACTCACTCTTTCGGCGATTTTTCGTTTTTTCTCTCCTTCCTTTTTTGTCGCCGCTGTCACATCAACCCCCTACCCTACGCCCCCCCCCCCCACCCCACCGAACGGGACGAGCCCTTCGATTTCATTTTCTGTATGTACACGTGGAATAATGCGTTCGGATTTTTCAGTTTTTATTCCGGGCCGTAATTGAATTTACGACTGGGACATATTTCAGTTCGGGAGATAACGGCCGTACACGCAGCCCAGTTATTGGCAGCTCTCCTTTTATTTTGCGATCGCTCCCGCCCGCTAATTGAAAATTTATATCAATTTTTAAATGAAGCCGCCATAGGTGTGTATATGTGTATGAATGCGACGCGATAAAACGGAACGGCGTCCATTATCCGGTTGGATATGTCGCGGCTCGTCAATAAAAGCCCGGCATATTAAAAAAGTGCCGCGTTTTGTACGTTTCAGCTGCGAGATAAAAATGCACGTAGAGGGATCGATCGCCGTTTTTCAATTATCCACGAACATATTCCGTTTATTTCGGCGATATTCGTTAAGGGCGCCATTGCAGAAGGAATCTGCTTCGATATAAAATCATAACGATTCAACATGTAAGCCTCGATATGCTAAGGCTACTTCTTGTCATTATCGCTGAAAAATCTTAATATTCCATATAATCCAGTAATACTTGTAATTCCATATACATATCACATATCGGAATAACACAGTTAAATTCATCAGTGTACTCTCCTGTACTATTTTTCCCGCGAAACTGACACATTCAACAGAACATTGTGCTCGGCGAAAGCGTATCTCTTGTGCCCGTCAGACATGCTCCGACAGTCTGCTATTAATTCCACAAATAACTTCCTCAGTTTATGAGCCATGGATGGTTAGCAGAACCGTCTACCACAACAAACGTGATTCCGTTAATTGTCATAAAAAAACTAAGAGATATCAGGAAAATTCAGAAAGACAAACAGATCTCATATCCACAAAAACAAGAACATTCTAACATACACCCTAGAAATTAAACAAATGTGGGAAAATTATTTTAAGAATTTATTTGAAGATCATCGAAATTACCGTACAGAAGCTCCAGAAGGACCGTATATACTGGAAACAGGGTAAGGTACGCCTTATCGAGCCTAAAGAATAAGAAACCACGATGTGGAAATGACATCAACGCTGAAGTGTTTCTTAAACTACTAAACCCAAGCCGTCTTTGTAAACTATTCAACAAAATCTACGATACAGGCCTTATACCAACTGACTGGTTGAAACCAAAGTTTCTGCCTATAACGAAAAAACCTAATTCTAAGTCGTGCGAAGATCACAGGTTAATCAGTTTAATGAGTAATGTATTAAGAACACTAGTACGAGTAATTCAAAATAGAAGTTATATAAAATGTAAAGAACATCAGGAGAAACACAGTTTAGTTTCAAAGTCGGACTGGGTACCAAAGAGGCTCTTCTTGGTATGAAATTATTAATCACAAAAATGCTACGATCAAATAAAGGACGTTTACATATTAATCAAAAGACATTTGATAACGTAAGACATGTTCTCTTACTCCTGATACTGAGAGGCATTGGCCGCGATCATATTTAATATTTATGTAGAAAGAATTTTCCAACAAGCCCTTGAGAACGAACAAAGGGCTATTTTGTGGTAATTTTCATAACTAGCGTAGGAGGTACCCACATATTTGTCGGATAGGGACGATTCATCGCCGCCGTTTCAGCGCCGCCGTTTCATCGCCGCCATTTCATCGCCATGCCCAGTTCATCGTCGCCGTTCCATCGCCAGCCGATTCATCGCCAAGTATACTGTTTTAACCGAAGTTTCTGCTGCTACCAAAATGTTATAAATGTTTCTTCATATTCTTGGCCAAATGGAAGAAACAACCTTTTATATTAACACCGGGAAAACATTCTGTCATTGCAGATATGCTGCATGCTCAAAATCGCAGTTGATGGTTTCCGGATTTAAATTGGGCACTAAACCCTTAATATCTTCGAACATTTTTAGGTACGTCCTTTTCATTTTATTGGGCAAAAGGGTATAAAATACAGGAACTCCACCGTGTTTCCTTGCCATGACCACGTAAACCTGGGAAAATAAACGAGGCGAAATCGAAAAGGTTCCGTCAGCATACCGAATTGGAGATGTTTTCAGATGTCGGAGCCACGTTTACCTCCCAAAAATGATGATCCTTTCATTGTCCTCTTGTCCGCTGTCATGTAGTAGAAAGTTTTTTTCGACGCCATTTTGCGTTCAGTAGAGTTTGTATGCATCTGGCATCATAAAGTCTGCCAATGAATTGGGATCTGCACGCACTACACCCACTTCATTTCTTTTCCGACGAATAACCTTTCTTAGTGCGCAATTGTTAGGAATTACACCTTGACCACCTTGGGATAAATCTGTTATACATTCATTTATTATTCTGCTAGTGTTTTCTACTGTAACTTCCGCACGACGTTTCATAGCAGTAATGACTCTCGCCAATTCCACGTTTGCTGCTGAAGAATCATGAGAATGTGCATTTAATTGTTTTATCACATCTTCATTCTTGGTATGCAGTCTGGCTTTACAGCGTCCCATCTGCTCACAACGCCAAAACTTAACGTCCCCGTCGCGCTTACTCTGCTTTTCAAAGATGTACACTGCTTAAACTGGTTAAATAACTATTTCAGGGTGTGTTTCTACCTGTTTCTAAATTACCTACCTATCTAAAAATGCTTAATACGTCCAAGTACATCGTAATGAAATGATTATCACAAGTGTTTATAATCCAGGTAGATTGGTGTTTATTTGGAGACGCATCTGCATTTTAAAACAAACTTGAAAATTATTTAAAAGAAATAATTGAAAATATGAGTTTACAAATGCTGGCCGGCGATGAACAGGACGACGATGAACTGACTGGCGATGAAACGGCCGGCGATGAACCGGCGGCGATGAATCGGCGGCGATGAATCGGCGGCGCTGAAACTTCCTAGACCCCATATTTGTTGCGTTTTCTGTGCTTAATTCAATTGTTTCCAGAAAAATAATGTTTACTAAGTAGTTCTTTCATTTGGAAATCCACGTTTATTTAAAAAAGTAATGATCTGAATGATTTCAAGCAACTATTTCGTAAATCTGAAATTTTCTCGACTTCAGTATTTGTTCAGGATTCAATGGAATGTGAGTTAACCATGCTTAATGGCTTTTAGTGGCGTTTATATGGCTTTTGTCCAAGAAACTAATAACCTAATTTATTTCCAAAAATGGAAAATTCAACTGGGCAATTTATCCATAAATTAAGTTTTAATCGAATTTCGTTGGTTTTTCGGAAAGCCTGATGGGCTTTAGTAATTTTTCAAAAGCTCACCTAAACTCGAAAATCTGTAAATCTACATAATTTTGTGTAAAAAATAATACTTCGGATAATTTTCCGGAAAATTTACTTCTACCCCAGCGACTGTTTCATGCAATTTTCTCTATCTTACTAATTTTTTCAGCACTCAAAAGGAATGCAAGTTTTTATCCTTAAACGTTTATATGGCTTTTATGTAAGACACTTATTACTAATCACCTAATTGATTTTCAAAATTGGAAAATTCCACTGGACATCAGATTCATAAATTAAGTTTTAAGCGAATTTCAAGGGTTTTTAGGAGAGTCTGATAAACCTTAGTTGATTTTTCAAAGATCCACATAAATTTGAAAATCTGTAAAACTACAGTAATTTTGAAATCCACATAATTTTCTATAAAAACATAATGCTTCGGATAATTTTCCGGAAAATGCACTTCTACCCGAGCAACTGTTCCATACAATTTTCTCGACCTTACTATTTTTCAGGACTTAAACGGAATGGTAGTTATTATCCTTAAACGTTTATACTTTTGTCTAAGACACTAATAACCCAATTTACTTTCAAAACTGGAAAATTCAACTGGGCAACTGATTCATAAATTAAGTTTAAAACGAATTTCAGTGGTTTTTCGGAAAGTCTGATGAGTTTTGGTTGATTTTTCAATGACCCACTTAAATTTGAAAATCTGTAAAACCACAGTAATTGTGAAATCCACATAATTTTGTTTTAAAAAATAATGCTTCGGATAATTTTCCGGAAAATGTAATTTGACCCTTGTAACTGTGTCTAGAAATTTCCCGACCTTACTATTTTTCAGGGCTCAAATGAAATGCTAGTTATTACCCTTAAACGATTATATGGCTTTTATCTAAGACACTAATAACGTAATTTATTTTCAAAATTGGAAAATTCATCTGGACAACTGATTCATAAATTAAGTTTTAATCTAATTTCAGTGGTTTTTCGGAAAGTACGATGAACTTTGGTTGATTTTTCAAAGACCCACTTAAGTATAAAAATCTGTAAAACCACAGTAATTTTGAAATCCACATAATTTTGTATAAAAACATAATGCTTCTGATAATTTTCCGGAAAATGTACTTCTACCCGAGCAAATGTTTCATACAATTTTCTCGACCTTACTATTTTTTCAGCACTCAAATGGAATGCTAGTATTATCCTTGAAGGTTTATATGGCTTTTGTCTAAGACACTAATAACCTAATTTATTTCCAAAATTGGAAAATTCAACCTGGCAACTGATCCAATAATTAAGTTTTAATCGAATTTCAGGGGTTTTTCGGAAAGTCCGATGAACTCTAGTTAATTTTTTCAATACCCACTTAAATTTGAAAATCTGTAAAACTACAGCAATTTTGAAATCCACATAATTTTCCGGAAAATGCACTTCTACCCGAGCAACTGTTTCATGAAATTTCCTCGACCTTACTATTTTTCAGGACTTAAATGGAATGCTAGTTATTATCCTTAAACGTTTATATGGCCTTTGTCCAAGACACGAATAACCTAATTTATTTCCAAAAATGGATAATTCAACTGGGCAACTTATCCATAAATTAACTTTTACGTGAATCTCAGTGGTTTTCCGAAAAATTTTGTAAATCTGTAAATAACATAGATCTGTGTTTTGTACTGAATTCGATAGCTTTGGCAGATCCGAGGGATAACGGCAAAGTCCCTCGTGACGGATCGTCGTCTAAAAACGCTCGAAAAAGACAAGTCACCTCCGAGCCGTCCGCATAACCAATAACTCAACGCGTTCTCAATTATTTCCCAGATTTTCTTCCCCGTCTCCCTCTATCTCTCTCTCTCTTTCTTTCCACTTCTTGAGACAATAACCACTTCATCATTGTTGTTATGGTCTCGTCGTGTCTTGGATCCATTCTACTGTCTCCAGCGGCCTGAAAGGAGTTATGTCTTTGCCTTGTCTTCGGACACACAACCTCCTTCTCTCTCTCTCTCTCTCTTCCTCTCTATCTTCGTGTTATATGTATATATTTTATTTATCTGCACCACGGTGCAGACCGGCCGCCATATTGCTCTCGCTCTCCTCTCCTCTCCTCTCCTCCTCCCGTGCTCTTACGTCTCAATTCGTAGGCCAAACGATGTGTGGGACTCGGGCACGAACAGATGAACGATTATGATGGCCTCTCGCTAACGGCCGGTGCCTGTTGTACCTACAGCGAGGCGATGAGAGCCTCGTAAAGTACGGCGACGCGAAACGCGACCGACAGGGTAGGGCGGAGGATCTAACGGGGGATGGACGACGCGTAAGTGTCGCCACCTGGCGTGAGTCAAGAAAATAAATAAAAATAATAATTACGCGAAAGGGGACTCTTACGTGGTTTCTCCAAGGAGGCGAGGGTGGCTGTCATGGGCGATAACCGGGACCCTGCCGAACTACCCACGCAATGGATAAAATCCCCTATTGATATGTGGTGGAACTCGTAGGAATCGCTGAATAAATGATCCACGTTGTTTGTACCTGATCAGCTTGTCAACCTGTGTCTGAGTTCGATAAGCATCCTAAGAAGATCTCCTAAGACGAGCTGCAGAAAGTATAAACCAAAAGAAAACACCAAGTCTTCACCACCAATTTATTTTACTGAAGGTTTCATTTGATGTTTAAGGGAGTGTAATTTGTTCCTGTGTTGGTTGAAAATGCTCTTACCTATATCCTCCACCCAATCTACGAGATCCCTAGCTAATACGTCAAATTCCAGGTTGTTGAGTCTAGACGTGATAGTAAAGAACGCCATCCTCAGCTCCAGGTCGATGGAGTTCAGTCTGGAGTAAAGGTTCCTGACTTCTTCTCTCAACCAAAACTCCTTCGCATTCCGGATGGATCTCCTAGCCACGTTAGAAGTTTAATGAGTCTTCGTGGGAAAACGTTGTTTCTGGGGCATTCATTGAGGGACCATATTTTAGTGAGGATCTTCTTTCGTTGTAACAACCTCTTCTTATAGAAATGGAAAACATGTGCTCGACTAGCTGACTTCAAAGACCCATAGAAGACCTTCGGTCTTTGCAGAAAGCATAAGAATTGATAGAATAAGAAACAGAACAATTAGAAACATGGCGAAAGCCGACACAAATCTGATGGAAAGAATTCAACAGGAACGACTTACATGGTCTGGGCATACGAAGAGAATGGAAGAACATGGACGAATACTGGAATGGATACTCCGAGAAAGAAGGAGGAGAGGACGACCTAGAAGAATCTGGAAGGCCATGGAAGTGAGGGATTTGAAAGGAGACTTGTGCTTCGATTGAAAAAATTGTAGGCTAAGTGGTCAAGGCCATAGAATTCGTAATTTCGTAGTTCCTGCAATCGTAGAAGAAAATATGCGTTGCGCAGCCTATGCAGCCTATAGGGCTGCGCATAAGTACCGAACGCCCTTTAAGGAAGTGTGATATCACCAGCCGCTAATCGCCATATCTGAGGATTCGTTCCTGTCGCGAATTAGCGTTCCCATCGACAAATCGTCACCTGCCCACGCTGGTCTCGATTTAGCCGGACGGTTTCCTGCCTTCGCGCACACCAAACAAAAGACGTACGCTCATCAATCATATCTCGTGTGTGCATGTATATACGTATGTGTTTCTTTCTTTCTCTCTCTCTCTCATTTACAACGAGACAATAGCTGTGCTCCGTTACGTAAGCGGCCGTCTCATAATCGGCACGTGGCCCGGGCCAGATCGTATCATCGAGATTATTGCCGGGGGTGCATAGATGACGTAGGTGATTGGAACGGATAAATGCGTTTGCTTAAGGGAGCGATTTCCGATAGTTTCGAACAGATTCGGCGCGTGCGTCAGATTAAGTGAAGCTTTACTCGAAGCTGCTCCGATTACCGCAAGGAATTAAGGATTCTGAATGTTTCCTGAAATTTCGAAAGAAAATCCTCAAGTTTCAGTTCATTACACGTGCAATTTGGCAATTTGTATAAGTTAAGTTCGCAATTTAGATGTTTAACATTTCCAGGTTTTTCCGGGAAATTTCCATTTTCCGAGATTTATCAGGTTCTATCCCTTCTTTATTCAGTTAATTTAAAGGGTTGCTATATATATGGAGAGTAATCTGCTGCCTTTGCATTTCTCGCTTCTCGCATCTCAACTTCCGATATTTTCTGTCTTGCCAGTCCCCTTCTTCGAGTCTTCTGGCTACCATGGCTTCGTTCACATTCCAGCTTCTACAAATCCCTAAAATAACTTCCTGCAACGTACAAATTCCAGCCCTGAATACATCTCCATTTGAACGAAGGGTCTATATTTACTAGACTGTATTTAGATTTTAGATTAGACAAATTTAAAGATCACCAATTTGTTTCGTTTGATGCCGTATCACTTTTCACAAATGCTCCGATAGAACTATCGTTGAGCTACATTGACTCACGATTCAATCAATTAGTCACCACTATTCCTTTAGATAAGTTGATGGAAATCATCAAGTTCATAGTGGACTCTTCCGTTTTCAGTGTGGGAGGTAGAATGATGAAACAGATATTTGGATGCCCAATGGGAGGCCCCATAAGGCCAATTTGTCCCTGCTGGCTCTAGATGAGCTGTTCTCAAGACCGTAATTCTTTCCATCCCCTTATATTTGAGATACGTAGACGACACCCTGTTGTTTCTAGCTGTTGATCGACACAGCAACATCTTGAAATTTAGCTCCTTCCATAATAGATTGCAATTTACCTGTGAACTTTCTAAAGAGAATAAGATTGCGTTCTTAGATGTCGAACTGAAATTATCTAATAGTGGTTCTAAGACAAACTGGTATAGAAAACCTTATATCATAGCTCAGAGTTGGCTGCGGAGGTGAATCTTGTCGACAGGTTGTAGACCTAGGCTGTAGAGGGTTGTAGGTTGTAGGCTGTAGGCTTGTAGATTCTAAGGCTGTAGACGGTTTTGTAGAGTGGAGACAGGGCGTGACGTACTCTCCGGGGTGGATCTGAGGGCGTAACGTGCAGATCCCACTTGAGGTTCTTGTAGTTTGAAGTTCTCGAAGATTGGAGGCAGGGCGTGACGTGATCTCCGGTGTAATTCCCAGGGCGTATCGTGAGACATTGTGAGGAGAGGAAAAAGAGGAGAGTGGAACAATTGAAGGTCGAAAAGGTGTAGGAAGAAAACAAGTTTCTTGGCTTAAAAATCTTAGAGATTGGACCTGTATACGAAATGCAGGACAACTCTTACACATGAAGCCTTCGCTGTGGTGTGGTCCCCAACGTCGGATGATACTGACAAGGCACATGAAGAAGAAGTATATTCTTCCCTTGCTTCTGTCAATACCTCTTGATCTCTTCTATTCCCTTATTCCAGTTAGGTTCATTCTTACAGTATCATTGCTTTATTTTCTCATTTCCTTGACTAGTTTCCAAGCGTTATGTGCTCTTGTGTTGCCTATATTCCTGTTAATTTCAGCTCACGTCTTTTCCTTGGCATTTTGCCTACACAACCATCACAACATGTAGATACTAAACATACTGCCCCAACCAAAATATTGTCACACATAGGGCACGAAGTATGGTGTAACTGACTCTTAACAACGGTTCGAACCATACCTACTTGCGTTATTTTTTATCACTGCGCATGTCTCGGACATGGCGTGTTGCTCATGCGCAGTCGAGCTGAATTTCAAAATGTCGATTGACAATAGCCGTTTCTCCTGATTTTTCCGTTTCCCGCCATTTTTACTTTCGAGGTTACATTATTTTTTCCCTTTCCCCTTTTTCCTTCCCACCGAGGACATCGATAATGGCTTTCGTCCATTCTCGCCCTTATCGGCCAGGGTCGGGCGTCCCAGGACGACCGTAATTGGTATATTAGTTTTGCGGTAGTTACCGACCCACCATTGGTGAGGGGGGGGCTGAGGGGGAGATGAAGGGGAAAGGAGTAATAACGCTCGTCGTGGGGGATTTAAAAGGGGGTCCTAATGGGGAAGGTCGAAATTGCGCATTAGGCCGAATCGAGGGATCGGAGGTGCGAGATTCGTGTTAAGGAAGGTGACACTTTTCGGGATTCAAATTGTTAGTTACGACGTTGGAATATCCACCGCTTACCCCTCTTTTCTCTAGAAAAATGGAACATTTGAACTATAACTGGGTTTGATGCGAATTCGGATTATCAAATTTGTTCTTTCAAATATACAAATTTGAACTAATACAATTGGTTCAACGTCTATCTTGTTCAATGTCTTGTATCTTGTCCGGCTCAATAGTTATAGATTTAATTCCATGAATTGGTTTGTCCGAATTGCCTACTGGTATTTGTGACGAACATATTGTCACGTCTAGGGCTATGATGTATCTCTGAGTGTGCGTTAGGGGGTAGCAGCTCAGGCTAGAGAACATAGAAAAAACATTTTAGAATTAATCCTTCATCCTTAAATAGTTATGGTCTTTAGCACATAACTATTTAAAAGCGACTCTGTAGCGAAATATCTCTGTAGCATTCTAATCTAGAAAAGATTACTGTGATCTACAACTGTCATTCTAGACTCTACAAACAGGAAATACAAAAGAGTCTTACAACTAATTTTCATGAAATATATGTGGTCCTGAAATATGTCTAATCTAGAAGAAAGTTCAATTCTGAATTCTGATTTATACAGGAATTTCTAGAGAGGAGAGCATTTAATTATGAAATATTTCAGTCGTCACCTATCGGTGGTCTGTTAGTAGCCCAAAATAATCTAGTAGAAATTACCATTCTCAACTGAAGAAAGTTATACAAGATTTATATAGAGAAGTACATATAATTCTGAAATCTTCCAGAGGACTACAAAATCAAGAACCTATAATTCTGAACTGAAGAAAGTTATACTAAAATTCTGAAATGAAGATGGTTATATAAGATTTATAGATTTTTCTAGAGAGGAGAGCATGCAATTTTAAACTATTTCAGAAATCACACGTCGTTGATACGTCTGTAGCTCAAACTAATAAAGAGGAAACTACAATTCTGAAATGAAGAAAGTTTTAGAAGATTTCTATAGAGAAGCCCATATAATTCTAAAATATATCAAAGGATTACAAATACAAGAAACTATAATTCTGAAATAAATAAAATTTTACAAGATGTGTAAAGAGAATTACATATCTATCTAATTACATATCTATCTAGAGAAAAGCATATAATTCTGAAATAGTCCAGAGTAATACAAATTACAAGAAACCACGATTAATAAAATAGAAACTACAATGTATAGACACTACAAAGGATGTTCTGTAAAGCTTATAGCGGATTCTGAAAGAACAGCATATAATTCTGAGATGTTCCAGAGGAATGAAAAAATTAGCAAATCCAATTCTGAAATATGGAAAGTTATGAAAGGTTTATAAAAGAATTTGAGAGAAGAGCACATAGTTTTGAAATACTCCAGAGGGATACAAATACAAGAAACTACATTCAGGAATAAGGAAGGTTGTGTAAGGCCTATAGAGGATTTTGAGGAGAGAGCATATAATTCTTAAGTAACATTTGGGACAACAGCCTATCATACTAACAAGTGTAGGGGGTACTTGGGGGTGGATTGATGGCCAACTTCACTTCATAACCGTTTATTCGTACTGTTAATTTACAATCTTCGCTCTCGACGCTGTCAAGCTAACCACACCGACTGACACATCGTGCGTGCGTTCCTCTTTCTCAGGGTGGTTGCTAGGACAACGGCGCTAACAATGGAAAACTAGATATACTCTTACACAAGTAGGTAAAACTACAAGCGTAAATATGTTGGACTTGACCGACGATTGATCGATCTTCGCTTGGCCCGCCGTTTCCAAGGCCTATCAACTTTAATTAGGTTGCCTCAAGCGACCCTGACCTACCACAACAGCGCGCGACCGATCTACGTCACTCGGCGACCCGCTTGCTTTAGCATGGAATTGTCCATCTGTCTTCCGTGCTTAATTCTGTGTTTAATTACACATAACCATATTTTTTGTTCAAAATTAAAATTTTGGCGTTGTAATAAAATGGAATTTTCAAGATCTGAGTTATTATAATTTGAAACTTTGTTTAGGGATGTTGGTACAAAAATTTTTTCTGCTCATTGTCATTAGGTTGATTTCCAAAAGTTCGCATCGTATTTGAAAATACAATATAATAGAAAGAAATACACAGTTCAAAACTGTTGTTAATTATAAACGAAAACGCCAGCCAAACGCGAAACTGTCAGAGTAATACAGAACATAGATTAAACCACAGAGTTAGATTAAACACAGGTAGTAAAACTCAGACCTGGGTCGCCAGTCTACGTCACGAACTCCACCTCCCCCGCGCGACCCCCTCGCCCGGAAGCTGTTCTATGAGGTAACCTAATTAAAGTTGATAGGCCTTGCGCCGTTTCAACGTCGATATAGTTTAAGGACTGTATCTCAAATTCGAAATTTTGATTTTCCTAAAAAATACCCTCGGTAGAGCTATTCCTCCCCTCGTGACGCGCGAATCCCATCGAGAAAAAAAAATCAAAATCCAATTTCCTGCGTACGAGATCGAAATCGGGAGCGTGTCTGCTAAATAGAATGACCCTCGTATCTGGCTCTCGGGATAGAGGGGGTGCCGACGATAATAGAGACGTTCGGGTCAAATTTAGCGCGATCGCGATACTTTAAAACTGCCCTGCTAATTTCCTCAGCCATCAATGTCGCGATACTACAAAGTGTTATCTCGACTTCTACTCAATTATCGTTACGTTTTATACGTATACGCCCTTCTCCGGGAGAGTTTGACGAGGAGAGGGGCGCATCGGGAATCGATCAGGCGAGGAATCCGCGTGAGGTGATCGGGAGGGGAAGGTAAACGACCCGAACTCATACTTCAGATCGACGCTCGACTGGAGGATGGTACAAATCATCGATACCGTCGATCTTCGGCTAATGTTAACTAAGTGCGAATATATTTCGAAGGTGTCGAATTACCTCACCACCCCACCGTCGGATTATTCTATTACTTACATTAGGCATAATATTTGTATCTTGATTGATTTTCCTTGCCCTCCTGCCTTTTAATATTTTTGCGATACAGATGGGATTTCCCGTAATTTGCGTATTAAGAAAGGGTTCGTGTGGAAACTCGCACGAGCCCCAGCTCTATTTGTATGTTACTTATTAGTTATATTATGTTATCATACATAAAATAGTTTCATTCAATTTCAACATTAACTTGTTGAGGAATGACACTAGAATAACGGAGATGCAGAAGGTTATGGACAACATTTACTCTAACGTAAATATTAAGCGACTCTGAATGACCTCGATCCTTTTTCATTCAGTATCCTGGGACACAAACTAAGAAATGTTCACACAATACGCCCTCTGTACTACAAGTTCGTACTTTATATTTTGTTGACGTGATATACGTCTTATAAATCGGTGTGCGGGCTACTTACACGTCCCAGAACACATTGTAACGTTACGCCAGACCCATGCGTGCGAGCGAGAGCGAGAACAATAGACAGAGATCGACCTTAGCGTTTGCCTTGCGACGCATCTATCTCTCTTCCACTACAGCGTCCGAATGAAAGAGAGACCTGCACCACACAACCATTGTGAGCCATGCGACAGTCAGATGACGCATCTATCTCCCTTCCACTTCGTCGGCGGCGACTGCGACAGCACACAGCTGGACGTTAGCCGACTATTGCCGACTATTATTTATAAAGTTATCTGAATATTTACTGTGCATACCATTGCTTATTACTATTACAATAACAATTGCGGCAATAAGGTATCTAATTCTTGCATTCTAAGTGTTTGATTAGCTATACATAATCTCATATATTTGTTCTTGCATCGGTCAACCAGTACAGGAATAATAGGTTATGTTACGATTTAGACTAAAAAAAAAAAATTACGGGAAATCCCATCAATACGAAGATATTAAAGTACAAGAGGGCAAGGAAAATCAATCAAGATACAAATATTATGCCTAAATAAAAATATTATGGTGGTGAGGTAAATCGACACCTCCGGTTCAAATGTATCTGTTTCGACTAATCGTACAAAATTACCTCATTCGACTGTGATACTGTGATGGGGATTTAAATGTCTTAATCTTTAATTAACAATACTTTATATTGATTCTTACTGTAAATTGTCCTACAATAAAATACTAGATTAGATTAATTCACATGGTAATAAACTTCGTGGATTTCGGTGGGTAATGCAGTGTTTTACGGCACCTACCGAGAGTCCGAAGAGCGTAACGACTCAATAGCCGGGAACGGTGCGGTCCGCCTCGAAAATAACCTAAAAAGTAAAAGTCGCGGCAAGGTCCATAACTCACCGGGAGGTAGGGTATCCCTAAAACAAGCGAGATAATAATGATAATAACCAGTGGGTAACAGGGCCGGAGTGAATTATCATCTCGAACCTCCGGCTACCAGAAAAACGCGTATCCGAAGATCGAACAGGCGATATCTTCGGATTACCATAAAATATGCCGCGCGGATGGGATACCGAAATCGAATATTCTCCAGAGGTATGGTATCCCTCTCTCTCTCTTTCTGTCTAACCACGAGAGGGTAAGAGAGGGACCTTCTTCTTCTTATTATTCTTCTCTAACCGACAAAACAAAACGATTTAAATAAATTCATTTGAGTGGAATCCTGCGTTCTCTCTCTCTCTCCTTCTCTCGGCCGCGGCGGATTTATGGGCGAACGCTGTGAAACGTTCCCGTAACAAATCTGGAAAATATTTACAAGATAATCCGTTGCGTTGTTAAAGATAAATAAAAAATGGCTTTAATAGATTCGTCGCGACAGCGGCGGCGAAAGCGATAAATCTCCTTACCTTCTTACCTTATTCTACGATACCTCCTTATAACGGACATATTGTACTTCAAATAGTGTCTTGTACGTCCAAATCAAATAATTTTTATTAACCGTTGTGATTAGTACACAAGAACCTCCTTATAATGGATATATTTTGCTTCATATATCTTGTCCCTGTGGTTTTTTGTAATTTTTTGTAGCTTAAAGCTTTGTAATTAGGACACTAAAACCTCCTTATAGCGGACATATTTTCCTTCAAATGTT
Organism: Cryptocephalus moraei; assembly: GCA_946251905.1. Taxonomy (NCBI): domain Eukaryota; kingdom Metazoa; phylum Arthropoda; class Insecta; order Coleoptera; family Chrysomelidae; genus Cryptocephalus; species Cryptocephalus moraei. The sequence continues at coordinate 5,845,410 of OX276462.1, read as the reverse complement.
TAGGTCACGTCAAAGGTCCAATGTTGTCTGGTCCAGAACCAACAAAAAAGAGTTTTCTATTCAGCTCGGCGGGTTGAAAGCACTTTTGCTTACTTTTTTGCAGCTTAAAGCCTTGTACTGGTAAAACTAAAACCTCCTAATAACGGACGCATTTGCTTTCAAATGTTTGCTTCACGTCAAAAGTCTAATATAGTCTGTTATGGCCAAAACTATCAAAAAACGAAAAAAGGTTAGCTCAGCATTTTGAAGGCAATTTTGCATACTTTTTTGTAACATTTTTTGTAGTTTAAAGCCTTGTAATTAGGGCACTAAAACCTCCTTATAGCGGACGTATTTTCCATTCAAATGTTTGATTCAGGTCAAAGGTCCAATGTTGTCTGGTATATCCAGAACCAACAAAAAGGAGTTTTTTATTCAGCTCGGCTTTTGCTTAAGTTTTTGTAACACTTTTTGTAGCTTAAAGCCTTGTAATAGGAATACTATAACCTCCTTATAGCGAACGTATTTTCCTTAAAATGTCTGGTTCACGTCAAGAGTCTAATATGGTCTCTTATGTCCAAAGCTATCAAAAAACGAAAAAGGTTAGTTCAGCATTTTTAAGGCAATTTTGCATACTTTTTTGTAACATTTTTTGTAGTTTAAAGCCTTGTAATTAGGGCACTATAACCTCCTTATAGCGGACGTATTTTCCATTCAAATGTTTGATTCAGGTCAAAGGTCCAATATTGTCTGGTATATCCAGAACCAACAAAAAGGAGTTTTTTATTCAGCTCGGCTTTTGCTTACGTTTTTGTAACACTTTTTGCAGCTTAAAGCCTTGTAATAGGAATACTATAACCTCTTTATAGCGGACGTATTTTCCTTAAAATGACTGGTTCACGTCAAGAGTCTAATATGGTCTCTTATGTCCAAAATATCAAAAAACGAAAAAGTTTGGTTCAGCATATTGAAGGCAATTTTGCATACTTTTTTGTAACATTTTTTGTAGCTTAAAGCCTTGTAATTAGGGCACTATAACCTCCTTATAGCGGACATATTTTGCTTCAAATGTTTGATTCACGTTAAAGGTCCAATGTTGTCTGGTATATCCAGAACCAACAAAAAGGAGTTTTTTATTCAGCTCGGCTTTTGCTTACGTTTTTGTAACACTTTTTGCAGCTTAAAGCCTTGTAATAGGAATACTATAACCTCCTTATAGCGGGCGTATTTTATTTAAAATGTTTGGTTCACGTCAAAAGTCTAATATGGTCTGACATGTCCAAAACTATCAAAAAACGAAAAAGGTTGTCTCAGCATTTTGAAGGCAATTTTGCATAATATTTTGTAACATTTTTGTAGTTTAAAGCCTTGTAATTAGGACACTAAAACCTCCTTATAGCGGACGTATTTTCCTTCAAATGTTTGGTCCACGTTAAAGGTCCAATGTTGTCTGGTATATCCAGAACCAACAAGAGTTTTCTATTCAGCTCGGCATGCTGAAAGCACTTTTGCTTACTTTTTTGCAGCTTAAAGCCTTGTAATGGGAATACTATACCCTCCTTATACCGGACGTATTTTCATTAAAATGTTTGGTTCACGTCAAAAGTCTAATATTGTCTGTTATGTCCAAAACTATCAAAAAACGAAAAAGGTTAGCTCAACATTTTGAAGGCAATTTTGCATACTTTTTTGTAACATTTTTCTTAGCTTAAAGCTTTCTAATTAGGGCAAAAAACCTCCTTATAGCGGACATATTATGCTACAAATGTGTCCACGTTAAAGGTCCAATATTGTCTGGTATATCCAGAACCAACAAAAAAGAGTTGTTTATTCAGCTCAACATTTTGAAAGCAGTTTTGCTTACTTTTTGGTAATATTTTTTGCAGCTCAAAGCCTTGTAATCAGGGCACTAAAACCTCCGTATAACGGATATATTTTTCTTCAAATGTTTTGTTCACGTCAAAGGTCCATATCGTATTTCATGTCCAAAACCTACAAAAAGTTGTTTATTCATCTCAGAATTCCGAAAGCAATTTTGCAAACTTACCTGTAACATTTTTTTTGTTGCTTAATGTCTTAATGAGGACACCGAAACCTCCTTATAACGGACATTTTTTGCTACTAATTGTTTCTTAACATTAAACATCCAATATTGTCTTTTATGTCCAAAACTAACAAAAAAATTTGTTTATTCATCTCGGCATTTTCAAAGCAATTTTGCATACTTTCTTGTATGCAAATTAAAATCCTTCTAATTGAAGGTTAACCAGATTAATTAACTAAATTAATTATATTAAATTAAGGTTAAATCCTTCTAATTAAGGTATAAAATTCTCCTCATACAGTGCATATTTTCCTTGAATAGAATTTTGAGAGCAATTTTGCAAACTTTTCTGTAACATTTCTTCTGTAAAAGCCTTGTAATGGTGACACTGAAACCTCCTTATACCGGACATATTTTTTGTTTTATTTTGTCCACTTCAAATACTATTTTTTATTCCAAAACCAACAAAAAACAAAGAGGTTTTTATTAATCTCAAAATTTTTAAAGCAATTTTCCAAATTTTTTGTTTGGCGCAAAATTTTAAGAACAAATTTGCCAAAATCTTGTTACAGTTTTGATAGCTTAAACTGTTATTATTAGAACAATACACCTCCTCATAACGCACATATTTTGCTTAAAATGTTTTTGTTTAATTGAAATATTGCCTCCTGGGTCCAAAACAAACAAAAACGTTGTTCATTTAGGTTGTAATTTTTAACTTTTTTTTCTGTTCTGATTTTTTTTTTGTGTTCAGATTGCTCAGGTATTTCTTAATAGTTAATAATTTAACTTTTTAATTAATTTTGATAGGTTTGTAATGTGAAATTGATATAATTTTATGGTTTAAGTGAACTTTTATTCCATTTATTTGGGTAGAATGTCTTTTTACTTTTTTCTCATCAAAATTGTTTTGTTTTATAGCTTAAAAATGTGGTGTTTTGTACTCAATCAAAATGCCTGTTTTAATTATTAAAAAATTTTGATAGGTATCATTTCTCTGATTATAATTTTTGTTTTAATCGTTCAAACCTTGTTCTTCTGATTTTTGATCATTTTCTCCAAATTTTTGATCAAGAGAATTTTCTCTCTCGTGATTTCCCCAAAAAGTGTTAGTAGATATTCCAATTTTTCTTTATTTTGTATCTTATTTTCTATCTTTTTCGTACTTATTAGGCTCAATTTTCCCTTTTAATTGTTCCAGGTCGCTCCGTCTCTGTCGCTCCGAGGGAGTCACATACCGCGGATAATACGTTGAGAGGTCAATATATGTCCGACGTAGCGGACGGACAGCTCAACGGATTCCGAGCATTCTAAGGTTAGTTCGGAGATCTTTAACTGCGCCCGTTGTCTTTAATAAATACTGCGTGTCATTGACAAATAACCGAACATAAGCCAGACGGGCACAGCGAAACGCCGCAATGCACGAGATAGAGCGAGAGAGAGAGACAAAGAGACAGAGAGGCTTCGGTCTTCATTAAATGCGACTTTCTACTTTTTGGAAATTCTCGAAAGTTGTGGCTCAATTGGGCGAGAATTGTAGGAATTTGGAAGCGAGAGCGTACCATTTCGAAAATATTGATTCCAGCAAATTTAGTACACTTACCTTGCCTCATTTCTTCCCCATTCAATAATGGGTACCTCAATTGAGCCTTGCTCAATTTTATTTTATTATTTTTCGAAATTATTTAAGTCCAATGTAACCTCTCTTTAACCGACTCTCTTTAATTAGTGTTGTGTGTATAAAAATCTCAAATACAATTTCTTCGACTTTGAAATTTAAAATTTCTAGTTACGAATAGTAGTTAAATAGTAATTTAAGCGTCTGGCAATTTTTGGTAATTTTTTAGCGAGCATTGTTGCCAGATGTTTTGTTAAGTCATAGAATATTACTTTTTATTTAGCACAGAATTTTGGAAGCAAACTTGCAGGCTTTTTGGTTGCAGCACAAAGGTGGAAAAGTCTTGTAATTAGTATACTAAATACCTCCGTATAGCGGACATATTTTGTTTTAAATAGTTTGTTCAGGTCAAATATTGTCTTGTTTATCCCTTAAAGAAATCAAAATAGTTTTTTGTTCATTTGTTTCAAATATTGTACCTACAAATTTCGAAACTGTTCAAACTTCAATTAATCACTTATTTAATTATTTTAAAAAAGTTTTTGGTACAATATAACTAAATATTTTTTAAAATCACCTTGTGTATAGATAAATCAAAATTCTGGACTGAAATTCTAACTGAAAATTAGATACTATTTTGTAATGCCAATCTTGGAATTTTCACTTATTTTATATTTTAGAATTTTCAGTTGCAAATTATTATTTTTCGTCATTTTTAGTCGAGTTCAAATCAAAAATCAAAGTTGTGACTTTAGAGTTTAGAAATTCCAATAGTAAATTACTAACTTCTAATAAAAAAAAAATGGAATTTCTCTAATTTTGAATCCTGGAAATTTCACCTAAGAATAATTATTTCAGCAGTTTTGAAATAAACTTTAGTCCATAAATAATTGAATTGTAACTTCAAACTTTGGAAATTTCAGCAGTAAATTACTAGTTTGTTATCCAAGAAACTGAATATCGGTAATTTTGGATTCTGAAAATTTCCTTGCAAATTGCTGTTTCAAATCCAAATTTCAAAATTATTTTTAGTTTATTTCAGATGAAAAATAATAATTCTACCTTCGGAAATCAGAAATTACATCGATAATTTACTAGTTTATAAGGAGTAAAATTGAGTTTCTCAAATTTTGGATCTCGAAGATCTATATGCAAATTTCTATTTTAGCACAAAGGTTTAAGTTTATTTTTAGTTTAATACAAATCAAAATTCTAACTTCAGAATTTGAAAATTGGTGATTTTTCTCTATCAAAAATCTATCTTTGGAAGTTAGAAATTAGTGCTACTTTGTAATAAAAAATCGAATTTCTCTAATTTTGGGTTCTGTGAATTTCAGTTGCAAATTACTATTTCAGTTCCGAATTTTGTTTAGTATACTTCAAAAAAATCAAAATTCCTCCTCTTAAAATTTCAATTGTAAATCACTATTGTCATTTCAAAAATAGCATTTTCTCTAATTTTTGATTCTGGGATTTTCTCTTTCAGCACTGCATTTTGAAGTAATTTCTAGTTCACTTTATAAAAATAAAAATTCTCACTTTGTATTCTAGAATTTTATGCTCCAAATTGCTATTTTGTATTTCGAAAGAGGAAGTTTTCGCTAATTTTGTATTCTGGAAATTTCGATTGTGAATTACCATTTCAGCGCAGAATTTTGAAGTAATTTTTAGTTTAGTACAGAAAATCAAAATTCCCACTTTGGGATATAGAAATTCCGACTATAAATTACGAGTTTGTAATTCAAGAAATGCAATTTTCTCGAATTTTTGATACTGAAATTTTGTATTTCAGCACTGAATCTGGAATTAATTTTTAGTTTTATTTATAAAAATTAAAATACTCACTTCGGACATTAACATTTTTTGTTGTGAATTAGTATTTTGTAATTCCAAAAATAACATTTTCGCTAATTTTGGATTCCGTAAATTTCAGTTACAAATCAGTATTTTAGCTCCAAATTTTGTTTAGTATATTTCAACAAAATCAAAATCGCCCTCTTAATATTCCACCTGTAAATCACTTTTTGGAATTTCAAAGATAGAATTTTGTCCAAATTTGGATTTTGGAAATTTGAGTTTCAAATTACCGTTTCAGCACCGAATTTCTAAACCATTTTTAGTCGAATTGAAATCAAAAATAAAAATTGTGACTTTAAACTTCAGCAATTCCATAGGTAAATTACTATAGTTGGTAATCCAAAAAAAAATCGAAATTTCTCTAATTTTGCATCCTGGAAATTTCATCTGCAAATTACTATTCCAACGAAGAATTGGAAATAAATTTTAGTTAAGTTCATAAATATTCAAATTCTAACTTTTACATTTGGAAATTTCAGCTGTAAATTACTAGTTTCTTATGCAAGAAATTAAATTTCTCTGATTTTGGATCCTGTAAATTTTTAAATTCATATTACCGTTGGAAATCAGGAATTCCAGTGATAATTAAGTACTAGTTTGTAATAAAAAGGGGGAAAACAGAATTTCTCTAATTTTCGATCATCGATATGCAAATTACTATTTTAGAACAGAAATTTAGTCATTTTTAATTTAGTACAAATCAAAATTCTAATTTTGAAATGCGAAAATTGGTTACTTTTAGTTTGTTTTGAAGTGAAAATCAAAAATCTGTCAATGGAATTTAGAAATTCCACCTACTTTGTATCGAAAACAATTGGTATTTCTCTAATTTTGGATTCCGCATTTTGATTAGAATAGTTCAACAAACTCGAAATGCCCCCTCTTAAAATTTCACTTGTAAATCACTATTATGTAATTTCAAAAATAGCATTTTCTCTAATTTTGGATTCTGGAATTTTCTATTTTAGCACTGCATTTTAAAGTAATTTCAAGTTTAGTTTATATAAATAGAAGTTCTCACTTTGCAATCTAGAATTTTATGGTGTAAATTACTATTTTGTAATTCCAAAGAAGGAATTTTCGCCAATTTTTGGATTCTTGAAGTTTCATTTGAGAATTACTATTTGGGCATCGAATTTTGAAGTAATTTTTAGTTAAGTTCAGAAAGTCAAAATTCCCACTTTGGGAATTAGAAATTTCGACTATAAATTACGAGTTTGTAATTCAAGAAATGCAATTTTCTCGAATTTTTGATACTGAAATTTTGTATTTCAGCATTGAATCAGGAATTAATTTTTAGTTTTATTTATAAAAATTAAAATACTCACTTTGGACACTAAAATTTTTTTGTTGTAAATTAGTATTTCGTAATTCCAAAAATAACATTTTCGCTAATTTTGGATTTCATAAATTTCAGATACAAATCACTATTTTAGCTCCAAATTTTGTTTAGTATATTTCAACAAAATCAAAATCGTCCACCTGTAAATCACTATTTTGTCATTTCAAAGATAGAATTTTCTCCAATTTTTTGATTCTTCAAGATTCATTTGAGAATTACTATTTGGACATCGAATTTTTAGTTTAGTTCAAAAATTCAAAGTTTCCACTTTGGGATTTAGAAATTCCGACTATATTACGAGTTTGTAATTCAAGAAATGCAATTTTCTCGAATTTTTAATACTGAAATTTTGTATTTCAGCACTGAATCTGGAATTAATTTTTAGTTTAATTTATAAAAATAAAAATGCTCACTTCGGAAATTAAAACTTTGTATAAATTAGTATTTCGTAATTCCAGAGATAACATTTACGTTAATTTTGGATTCCGTAAATTTCAGTTACAAATCACTATTTTAGCTCCAAATTTTGTTTAGTATACTTCAACAAAATCAAAATCGCCCTCTTAAGATTCCACCTGTAAATCACTATTTTGTAATTTCAGAGATAGAATTTTCTCCAATTTTGGATTATGGAATTTTCCATTTCAGCAATGAATTCAGAAGTAATTTCTAGTTTAGTTTATATAAATAAAAATTCTCACTTTGAATTCTAGAATTTTATGCTCCAAATGACTATTTTGTGATTGAAAATAGGAAGTTTTCGCTAATTTTAGATTCCGGAAATTTCATTTTCGAATTACTATTTTAGCGCCGAATTTGGAAGTAATTTTTTGTTTAGTTCGGAAAATCAAAATTCCCACTTTGGGATTTAGAAATACCGACTATAAATTACGAGTTTTGTAATTCAAGAAATGCAATTTTCTCGAATTTCGGATCTTGAAATTTTATATTTCAGCATTGAATTTTGTTTAGTTTAGTTGAAAAAAATTAAAAATCTTCCTTTTAAAATTCCACCTGTAACTCATTTTGTTGCAATTCCGAGACAGAATTTTCTGTAATTTTGGGTTTTGGGATTTTCTCTTTCTGCAATGCATTTTGAAGTAATTTCTAGTTTACTTTATAATAATAGAACTTCTCAGTTCACATCTTGCAATCTGGAATTTTATGCTCCAAATTACTATTTTGTAATTGAAAAGAGGAATTTTCGCTAATTTTAGATTCTGGAAATTTCATTTTCGAATTACTATATTAACTCCGAATTTTGAAGTAATTTTTAGTTTAGGTCAGAAAATTAAAATTCTCACTTTTGGTATTTCGAAATTCCAACTATAAATTACTAGTTTGCAATTCACGAATTGCAATTTTCTAGGGATCATGAAATTTTCTATTTCAGCACCGAATTTTGTTGTTTAGTTGAAAAAAAATTAAAAATCTTCCGTTTAAAATTCTACCTGTAAGTAATTATGTTGCAATTCAGAGACAGAATTTTCTATAGTTTTGGGTTTTGGAATTTTCTCTTTCAGCGCTGAATTTTGAAATAATCATCAGTTTGGATCATGTAAAGAAAAATGCTCATCTTTGGAGTGTAGAATTTTATGGCGTAAATTACTATTTTGTAACTTCAAAGAGGAAGTTTCCTCTAATTTTGGATTCTCGAAATTTCATTTGCCAAATACTATTCCAGCGCCGAAGTTTAATTTTTTTAGTTTAGTTCAGAAAATGAAAATCCTCATTTGTGATTTAAAAATTCTAAATTATTAGTTGGTAATTCAAGAAATGCAATTTTCTCGAATATTTCATACTGAAATTTTGTATTTCAGCACTGAATCTTGAATTAATTTTAAGTTTTGTTTATAAAAATTTAAATACTCACTTTGGTCATTATTTTGTTGTAATTTCCAAATATAATATTTTCGCTAATTTTGGATTCCGTAAATTTCGTTAGCAAATTACTATTTATGCGCCGAATTTTGTCGTCATGTTTAATTTAGTTCTTAAAGTCACTTTCGAATTTCAAAAATCCATGTGTTAATCACTGCTTTGTAATTCCAAAGGTAGAACTTTCTCTAATTTTGGATTTTGGAAATTTCAGCTTCAAATTACCGTTTCAGCGCCAAAATTTTAAGCCACTTTTAGTACGTTTCGTTTAAATCCGTTCCGTATTTTTGGAATTTCGTCCAAAGATCAAATGCTCGTCGTTGTATTTTATTGATTCCCGGTTCGACGACCTTCCCGGTCCCGTCAATAAGTAATTTATCGACGTTATTAAAATTAATTCGACAGATAATAATCCGAATGACTTACTGAAAGGTCAAGATATACAACCGAACGGAGCCATAGAGGAACCTATTAAAAAGCCGTTAACAAAAACTTTTACGAGCGCCCCGGACGAAATATAAAATTAAAAAATTCATAAAACTAGAGGAGATTATAAGTATACAGATGTGTACGCATTCTAAGGCCTTTCATCGACCGTTACGCGGAGTGACAAGGCCCGATAATAAAGTACGCTTTTTATTACGAGACGAATCTCTCTTCGGATTCCGCGTTTCTGGAACTCCGTAGGCACGACAATTAAACGTCGATTATAGCAGATAAACAAGAGGAGTTTAAGATTGGACTGCTAGATAGGTGCATATCTCACGCCGGTAATAAAACCTCGCGTTAACGGTTTGTTTTTCGGCATATCCTTTTATTACTCGTTTAGGGAAATTTGTATGCAATCATCGGAATCGTAAAAACTCTCCGAAATCTAAATTTACGTCTCTCGACAGATTCTCATATAGAAATTAAGCCATCATAAAATCCGGACAGGATTTCTGCTATACCTACTCGCGCCTTCTAATATCTCTCTATCTCTCTCTTTGGCTCTTCCTACTTTGGGAACAATGGGATACCTGTATTCTGCCCCCGGAACGCCATCTTGCCATTTAGGCGATAATTACGACTTGTACGGACGAGAGCAATGGCCGTTAGTTACACCGACTGGTAATTATCTGCAGCGGCACATTCCGGACTAATTAGCGCAGTCGTAATCGAATTTCGAAAATGGCGCATTGTAGGTTTGATTCTGCGCAGAACGTCCAATGGAGTGAGATCCGTTGGTCTGCGCAGGGTAAACCCAGCGACGCCATCTGGTGTTCGATAGGGTTTTCGAGCCTGCGCGGTAGGTTACTTATAGTTTCCGTTTTCACGTCTGATGGATTTATTTTCTTTATCCAACACATGACAGTTATGACTCATTATTAATGTCATTTTAGACAAGTAAACTATCAAATAACTCACGTTCATATTTAAAGTTGTATTCTATTTATTTATTTATTTATTTATTTATTTATTGCTCGTGGCAACCAAACAAACAACCAAAATCTAAAAAAAAGTCTATTGAAAAAGTCATTCTATAGAATTTTATGATAATTGAATTTTCACAAAAACACTTCATGACAGGAAACCTTTGTTTTTCACTTATGGCGCTCTGGTCAATCATAAGGTCATAACACAAAAAGTTGATGTTTTAATCTCTTGAAAATATCTACACTTTGTATATGACAAGCATTCTATAGAATCTCATCGAAATTAAATTTTCACAAAGCAAATTATGGGAGAAAACTTGTGTTTTTCACTTCACTTGTATCAATCTGGTTAATCATAATGTCATAATTTAGAAACTTGATGTAGAAATCTCTTGAAAATATCTACATTTTGTATATGAGAAACATATATTCTATAGAATCTTGTCGAAATTGAATTTATACAAAAGATTTTATGAAAGGAAACCTATGTTTTTCACTTCTTATGTTAATCTGGTCAATCATAAAGTCATAACATATGAAGTAGAGGTTGTAATCCCTTGAAAATATATATATTTTGTATATGAGAGCCATTCAATAGAATTTCATCTTAATTGAATTTATACAAAACAATTTATGTTAAGAAACATGTGTTTTTTACTACACTTATGGCGCTCTGGTCAATCATAAAGTCATAAGTCATAGCATACAAAGATGTTACTCATGTAACTCAATCATTTAAGTTTTTTACGATAAATTATTTACTTACAAATTAATTATTTCTTATTTTAAGACAGTTAAGACTAGATATAAATGATTTATAAGAGCTCTGTTACGGTCGCATTAACACATTTTGCACATTAATTGCCTTCAACTACTTTTATGCTGAAAAATTATTATGCTTACTGCATTTTTTTCTTAATATTTTGCTGCACCTACTTACACCAAAAATCACTTTCTGTAAAATATTTAGAGTAGATATAGGCTGCTTTTGTTATTTTATTAGTTTCATTACGTACTAGTACTGAAATCCAAATATTTATTTTAACGGTATCTTTTAGAAACCTAAACTAAGAAAACCTATAGAAGGTCACTGAGACGATACATAGCTTCTATAAATTTTCTTATTAATTTGTCATATTTAGCTATGAAAGAATGATTCAAACGTCTTTTCTTCATTGCTGTTCATTTTGCGCATCACGTGCCTATTAAAAATTATGTCTTTTTTAAATTTCCTCTGAAAAATTTGCAAAGTAAACAAACAAACGTCACGTTGAATGCATACGAAACGATGTTGCCACTCCTACTGAAATTTAACAGATTTATGAACGGCCAAAATACTGAATGTAATTTTACCAGCAAATCGTAATAGAGTCCAGTAAGTATGTAAAACAACGCTTAGAATGTACTATTATTATCTTCGCTATATATAATTCTTTAAATAGACGGGTGTGAGTAGTGAGTATATTCAATCAGTACGTCATATCATAACCTCAAAATAATCGAACTCAATCGAGATAATTTATGAAATTCTATCAGATTAGGTACATAACGGATCACGCGAGCGATACGTGTATTCAGTAATTTCGATCGGCGGACGCTTATAAAGCTCACATTTTAATATGGTCAGCCGATGAAAACCTGACGAAGATCCCACCGGGACCGAGACATATATCAGCATTAATAACCGTCGACAAATGAGCGTCCGTCGAATAAATAAATTTAAAATCAATGAGGGCCCCGGTAATCAGCCAATAAATCATCATAAATCGTAATTAATTCACGTTGAATACGCGAGTAGCAAGTGTTAAGTAGAAAATAATAGGTTATCGGGCGTATTGTGCGTGCGTGCGTGTTTGCGTAGAGAAAAGAGGAGAGAAAGAGAGAGTGAGGGCCAGCTGGTCTACGGGGGTCGCCGAGAATGGGCCCGTAATTGGACCCCTGCGGCTCACCCGGGGCCCCAACGACAGGCCTCCACGTAAACATGATTAAGGCAGACGAATTATTTTTATTACGGGTTTCTCGGAAATTTTGGCGCGGTGATTTTTATGGCACTGTAAATTATCTTATTAATTAAAATTTTCGGTAATTTCGGTGTTTCATAAATTATGATTTGTTGCGTAATAACCTCCTAGACAACTACTACACCTCCGACGTTAGGCGGTTTATTAAAACGCGCCGTGGCTCGATGCCCATTGACGTAACGTTACTCATTCGGAGATGTTTCCCGTTTGCGGGAGCTCACCCACGACTGACGACTCTGCGACTCCGGCCGGCAGATGGCAGCGTAAACTATTCGCCACTAGAAGGCAACAATTGAACACTATATCCCCCATATATGTAATACTCCTATATCGCTAACAGAGAGAGAGGTTTGGGCGAAAACATCCATCTCATTATGACTGGGTCTGTAACGCGCAGACATCTGTTACGGCCAATAAAATAACTGGATTCGCATCACGTGTATATTTACGTCGCGTCGAGCTGCGAGCGGCATGCGGCATGTCATGTGTTTGTTTACATTTAGCGGTGGAGGTTAAAGTGTAGTTAGGACATCACAATAAATACTAAAGACGACAGTTCTCAGCTGTGGTTCTCAGTATCCCCCAAATAATACCAATTCAAAGAATGTAGATTATGTTTAATCCAAACAGCTGACATCCGACGTTTTGTCTACGATCGTAGACATATTGATGGATCTACAGTGATTACAGTAAGAATTTGCTCTTGCTAGGAGAGAGAGAGACTTGACACTTATATTTCCAGTGAGCTTATAACTGGTACTGGGCTGAGTTTTGCTATAGCAAAAATTAATGGTTCTTATAACGCTTTACGAGAATACAGATTTTGTAATAAGGGGCCATTGTTCTCCGTCGCGCTTGCGCTTCATCTACCAAGTCATCGACTTCTGTCTCACTTGTTTTCGCCCGACTCACTATGGGACGAGATAGGACGCTAGCAATATAGGAGTATTACATATATGATATCCCCTATACTTTGAATAGTAGCGCATCCTTGGAGCAAAACTAATACCAACGTCGAGACGAAAAAAGTCCCTAACTTTATGAGAGAAATTCAAAACCTATATCCTGTATCCTAAACAACTGGAACCCCTTTGCCCAACTGTTCTTACACTTACGTGCACAACAACCGGGCATTTTGCAGATAATTATGTAATTAAATACAAAAACCAATCTGCCAGTACTGTCGATGTCAACTGTTCAGCTGAAATCCTAGTGACTTTCAGTGCAACCAACGTGATTTTGCTCCAAGGAAGGCGCTACTATTCCAAGTAGAGGGGCTATATTGAACACTATACACAACAGAGCCCATCGCCATAAGGAAGGGATGGAAGATGAGGATCAACTCCGGAGAAGAGCCAGGCGATATGCACAGAAAAGAAGATAAAAGGACCGAACATCAAAATCAAAGTGGGTGACAAGGAAATCGAATGGAGCGAGCAACGACGTCAAATATCTAGGAATACACATCGACAAGAGACCAACACATAGGGAAAACATATAAAGGATACACCGAAGAAGGCACAGCAGAAACCAAACCAACTGGGACCAATGATAGGACGAGGAAGCAAGCTACAACTAAGAAAAAGAAGAGGATCTATGAAGCAAGCATCAAGCCAATTATGTTATACGGAGCAGCAGCATGGGGATAAACAGCGGACACAAACATCAAGAAGCTAGAAGACAGGACCAGACAATGAAGAAGATGACGGACGCACCATGGCACATGAGGAACGAGCAACTACGGAGGGACTTAGGAATGAAAACCATCAGGAAGGAAATCAGGGACAGGACGAGGAAGACGATGAGAAGAATGGAGACGCTCCAAAACCCGCTAATAAGGAAGGTCATCGACTACGACGAAGAGGAAAGTCAAAAGTGAAGAGACCTAGCGCTACTACCATCGGAGGACGAAGAAACAGAAGAGGACGAGATAAGAAGAAGAACAGCAGAAACAACAATAAACAGCAAGAAACATGAGAAAAACAAAAAGACTAGAAGGAAACAAAGAAAATAAATAAGGAGAAAAGAAGCAAGGGGCACACAGCCCGGCTTTGGAGACTAAAAGAGGGTACCCAATACAAACGTAAGACAAGGATGCATTTCGTCACCTCTATTATTTAATATTTTTGTGAAGAGAATATTTAGAGAAGCTCTGGACAACACAACGGATGGGGTTGTGGTGAAATCCTCAATAATCTACGTTACTCAGATGATACGGTGATATTGAGCCAGAGCGAAGAAAGTCTGCAGAGGCTCATGAATCGAGTGGTGGAGTCCAAATGTGAAGAATATGGAATAAAACTCAATATAAATCAAACTAAAACGATGGTGGTCCGCATGAATCCACATGCAAAGGTCGAAATAACGATCAATGGGAACCCATTGGAAGGAAGTTATCTGGGTTGCACCCTCAATGATACTTGAGATCACTCAATCGAAATAAAGCTACAGTGCGAAACCTGTTCTTCTGGACTGCTGGTAGTTATCTGAATTCCTTCATTGGTTTCTTTCCCTTCCTTAGCACAGTTCATACTTTCTTCTGTGTTCCATATAGATCGTGCTGCATCTCAGTTGAGGATTATTCCCAACGGGTTTCCTTCATATGTATTATTTTCTGGCAATTTCGGTCGACACGTTGCGGTCCTTAAAGCCTATCACTTTATTTATTTTTTCGCGGACTCCGTACAATAGAGGGCGCCCGAGGCGTATCCGTCGAATTAGCCCACAATGCGCTGCGGACGATAACGGTGGATGTGTCGATAACGTGCCGGAACCGATAGTGCGTTATTACGGCTTTTATTTCGGATTTTTCGGTTCCACTCGAACGTGAAAGAGTGAGAGAGAATGAGAGAGAGAAAGGAGGGGAAAGACCGTCCGTGATACAAAATGATTTAGTGCCTTTATCGTCACACATGAATGAGGACTGATTTATCAAAGCTGCTTTATTGATACGTTTTCTGGGTGATGGGGGACAATAACTTGTGAAAAGGATCGAGTGGGACAAAAGGGGGGAAATGAGGGATGCGGTGACATTTTTTTTCCGAGCAGTTACATTGGGAACGGTAACATTTTCTGATTTTTAATTAACTCTACATGCTACACACTCTCGGTAATTGAACGCTTTAATTACAGCTTTCTTTCATATAATAGCTATTTATGGTACTATAGTAAATCCAATGAGAAGAAAACATCCACGAAACGAGAAAAGGTAGTTAAAGTTAGACAACACCTAATACACGTCGTTTGCTATTGGTGGAAAAGTCATAAAACTTTTGGCGAGAATTGTTGCTGTTGTCGTTGACGGTGATAGTGGACTTTTAGTTGATGGTTTATTTTAACGTATCGCTATTGTTATTCAGGTTTTTGATATAAATTTGTGTAAACATATTTCTGTGATTTATTGCAATTATGGAAAGACACCTTCCCTGCTCGCCTCCCAAAAAGAGATCTAGATAATACTTAAGCTTCGGGGAGAAAACCATTATTTTAAATGTATACAGACAAGAAAGAAATAAACCTCCTTAGTAAAATCTTAGTAAAAGATTAATTATATAATTCGTACTTATTCGCTAGCTGGTCGCGCTCTTTGAATTTCGACGTTTGTGTTTCATGGAAGTTTTCTTCTCGATGTATTTACTATAGTGTGTTATGTTGAAAATAAGTCACGCGAGAAGATTTATACCACGAAGCCGTCAGGCCGAGTGGTATTAATTCTCAACTTTTGTGTCATAGGATATTTTCTAATCGTCCAGCGTCAATCAAGTTCTGTAACATGTTTTATGTAAGTTTCATTACAAAAGGTAAAAAATTTCATGAAATTTACATGAACAATTTTCTATGTTATGACCGTGTGTTTCAACAGAAATGAAGTGAAGCCCATACTTCCTAAGTCATAGAAAATTTTCTAAACATCCCAAAAAGTGTTTGATATACGTTTCATTACCAGATATTGTAAATGTCAAGGGATTACATAAACTGTTCTCTAAGTTATGATAGTCTGTTTCATCATAACCTAAATTTGATGAAATTCTGTATAAGTTTTGATATTTAAAAGGCGTAGAATGTTTTAAAAGATTACACCAACTTGTATTTTTACTTGACGCTTTTTTTGTTTTAAAACATATGGAGCTCGTGCATTATATGAATTGATTTTTCTGCCACGTTTTCCATGTGTCTACATCATCTTGTAATAACATGAAAATACAATTACAAGTTACGACGAAATTCCCGAAGAAAAAGTCTTGTGTAAGTTTCGCACGAAACGTGCCCTGGTACCAAAATGCGACATTAGCCTCCGCTTCGAAACGTTTCATTCATTACTATCCTCTCTGCGTTATTTTCGTCTCTCCGTTGATTGATCGCTAACCCGTTTCAGCTCTTTGTTCTGCCTGTGCTCATTCATGAGAAGCTAAAGACATTAAGGTCAGTTTGCGCGAGGAGAGAGTCGCCTCCGTGCTCTTCCTTTTACTTTTTTTTTTCGTTCCAGGTAAATTTAGGCTTCATTCTAAAATACACTCTCCGAACAAACCGAAAATTAACATTGGAAACGTCGTAAATGGGATGAGCTGGAGATTGTCGGAAAATCGAATTTAGTTATGGCGTATTTTCAAAAGTTTATTAAAGTAGCTCATTTGTGAGATCGTAATAAGAAGTAAAAAATATTGACAGTACCGGCACGGGGTAGGATTCGAACCTGCAACTCTCGATCCCCGAGCCACAGCTTAGGGTGAGTAACTGGTGGTGCAGGGTTCGAATCCTGAGCGCCCCTGGAATTTTTTGCAACGCTTTGTTGTCGAAATTGACGACAATGCCGTAATAATAAATTTTGTAGCTTTGTAAATCGCAATGAATTTCCAAAGTGTACTTATAGTCCAGGGAAATTAGAGGGTTTTCGTGACTATGATCCAGCCAAGCAGCTGACAAATTTATAAGGTAATATAAACCTATAAGAACAACACGTATATTGCAATTTTTTGAGCAGCAAATAGATTTAACAACATACAAAAAACGCCATTTTAGGTACCTATATCTTTTTTGATGTTTTAAAAGAAGGCTACAGTTTTTTTAAATTGTAAGCACAAAGTTAAAAAACGGTAATTTTTGACCAATAACTGTTATTAACTAATTTATTATACTACCGAATCCTACGTATGAAATGTGTAAGTTTTGTTCCTACATATTACCTAACAAACTTGTCATCTGCTTGGCTGGAACGTATAATCACGAACAGGTATGTTTGGGCGCGTGCGAGTTTCCTCACGAACCCTTTTTTAATATGCAAATTACGGGAAAGCCCATCTTTATCACAAAAACAATAAAGGGCAAGAGGGCAAGGAAAATCAATCAAGATACAAATATTAGCTTAATGTAAGTAATAGAATAATCTTGACGGTGGGGTGGTGAGGCAATTCGACACCTCCGGTATGTTTTCACCTAGTTCCCCGGACTATTAGTATAGTCCGGCGAGAAGTGAAATAAACTTTTAGGGTTGTTAGGTATTACTTTTCCATTTTTCGCTTGTGCGAAACTTTGGTCCCGTTTAGCGTATTTCCAAATATTCAAACGTCGTCCGTTTCCTCGTATGTGTGTATGTACGTAATGGAAATAAGTTGAAAATAGCGAGGCAACAAAGCGGGGCGAGCGTGAGTGACGAGACGTTAGTATCCCCTTATCTCTTTCGCAAAATTTTAATGAGAGCCCTTTGTGCGTATCCCAATCCCAAAATAATAATTCCCGCTCGTTATTGGCGGACAAAGAAAAATAATTCTTATCTGGTAACGTCAGTCAAGGGTATAAAGCGAGGATTATAATGCGTCGATTGTTAAAGCTACAACAAACAAAATTGATCTAAATGTGCGATCTAAACATGATCGGCCCCTAAGTGAGGGTAGCGAACGTTCAATTATTGGCCTTATCGCCCTTACAACCTCCCCCCCCCCTTCGCCGCCCTTCGTCCCCTTTTTTGACGCCCGTATCTCAGAACCGCCCTTTCATTTAAAACTTGTATGCTGGATAATGCCCTTAATGCATGTCTCCCGCTAACAACCTACCTACCCTCACCCTCCTTCTCTCGCTCTCGCTTACACACACGTTATACCTCCATCATCCCCTTTCTCTCTCTCTTCCTCCTTTCTCTCTATATCCTCGCTCCCGGTTTAAAGTTACCCTTGCGGAAATGAAGGGACTCGGAACAATCGAACAAAACTGCGACACGGGAGATGTTGACTTTGGAAGAGTAATTGACAACATTTATAATTAGATTCTCGCTCGAATGTATGGTACGTATGTATATATGGAGAGAGAGATATGCTCGTTGACGATTTTCATTGTTACGAGACGAACGTCCTTTTCACTTTTATTAGCCTTTTTTGAAGTGGAGCGCTTTAAACGTAGAGTCGTTCTGGCAATAGGGGCTTCACTAATAGGCAATGTGTTGTCTTTGTTTCTGGAAAGGGGGCGCAATTTTTCAAAAAGTTGAATTCGTTCGATCTTACACTACTAATAGAATAAGTAGAATATAGAAATCACAGCGTAATTATTTTGGTAAAGAATTATGAACTACCCTCCTCTTATTTAATATATTTCTATAGCTTTTATTTGGATACAAAATCGAGTTTTTGAATTACGTATCAATCTTTGAAATTATTTTAATTAACACACGTGAAATATTCTCACCTTTCAGCTCAAAATTTTTGTGCATGTAAGTACCAAATTCGACGGATGTCTACTAAAATCCCATACAAAGTTTAGAAATTCCAACTATGAACTCCAACTGTTTTTAAAAATTTTTTAGCGAGTCATCTTGGAACATAGGATGATGTTAAGTATTTCTGCTTTGCCTTCGTATATTCTATTGCAAACTTTATGATTTTGTAAGTGAGTGTTAAAATATTATAACGTTTATTCTAATTTATTTACACACGGTGTTAACACTACGTAATTTATCACACTCTTAACTGCTAATTTATTTATACAATTTCACTTGTCCGTTTATCGCACTGTTTACTAACGCGGTTTCTCGTCTAATCTCCTCTTCGTCCGCAGCGTTCGCTTTTATAGCCCTCTATAATGTATTCCGGAACCTTCTTGAGCGTACTCGATTCTTCTTTTCCCTAATTTGTTTGTTCTAGAAAGGACCCGAAAGTAATAAAACAGTCTTTCTTTAAATGAATATTCGCGGTTATTCTGGAACTGTCTTTATGACCCAATTAGCGGACCGGCCTCACTTTGAGGTGGGCCGCCTCGTCCGATAAGGAGTACGCTTATCCTGGTTGTTTACATTTCGCGTTACAATATGTTTTTCCGCTGATTTTCTGGTCTCTTCTTTGAGTACAATTGGGATGTTTTAAATAGACACTTGAGATAGAGATATGTTCCTCACAAACTAAAATTCAAAATTGGAAATATTTCCAGAAGAATTTTAACGTCACATTTTTCAAAATTGTCAATTTCACCATATATCTCGGCTACTAACCTTGATCGAGTGTCGACAGAAAGGTGTCACTTATTTATATGGGCACTAAAATCCAAAAATTTAAGTTACACGTCTTATCTACTTTTAAATTTATGATCTTTATTGATCTTTCGGTTATGATAATCAGCGATGAAATTTTGGTAAATCTGATTGATCTGCTTCTGGCCTGAACTATCTATGATTTTGTGATCATTTGGTAACTGTGTTGTCAGAGTATTCTGATCTTTGCTAGGTATCAGTTATCAGTTTGCAATAAAATCAGAAACTCGATTTTTGAGTTTTACTGAACTTCTCGTGAACTCGAGATATTCTGAAGTTATGACTGTTTTTATAATACAAAATTAGAATTTTCACAAAAAGGTTGTGATCTTCTGATCTTGCCTGATGGGCTTTCTACTGAGATTTTTTGGTAATTTCTAGATCTTATACTCCTGGCCCTTCTGATTCTTTCCTTATGAATAAATAATCCTCTGAGCTTTCGATTTATCTCCTCTTTCTCCTCTTCTGGTTATTATTGCACTACAAATTATCTTCTTTGATTGTCATCTTTTCTAATTGAACCTTCTGATCTTTCCCTTATGTGCTCTTCCGAGTTTTTAAATTGATATTCTGGTAATCTCCTTATTATGAATACTACTGCTCTGTAAATTATCTTCTTTTCTAATTTAGCTTTGTCGTCTCCTTATTTCTTCCTTCTGAATATGTGATCTGAGTTTGTAATTTTTTTATTATGGTAAATCTTCTTCTTGTTATAATTACTTTTACTCTGCAAATTAGGTCCTTTTGTCATCTTTCCCAATTATATCGTTCTCTTTCCTTGATCTTCTCTTATAATCTTATGATATTTTCCTTATGAATAAGTATTATTCTCTTTCAATTCTTCTCTTATAATCTTTGCATCTTTTCCTTCTGAATAGGTAATACTCTAAATTCTTGATTTTTCTGTTCTAGTCGTCTTCTTCTGATGATTGTCATTGCTTTGTAAACTATCATATTTTCCAATGTCATATCGTTATCTTCTCCTGATCTTCTCGTGTTTTCCTTATGTATATGTGATTTTCTGAATTTCTGATTTTTCGTTTTTTGTGATCTCCTTCCTATTCTTATGATTATTATCGTCTTTACTCGTACTCGTCTTTCCCAATTACATCGCTACTTTTTCTTGATCTTCTCTTCTAACCTTCTGATCTTTTTCTCAAGAATATAATATGATCTTCTGAGTTTCTGATTTTTTTTATTCTGCTGATCTTCTTATTATTGCTTTTCCCTAATCATCTGATCTTTACCTTATGAATATGTGATCGTTTAAGTTCCAGATTTATCTCCTCTTGTGGTTATTATTGCTCTATAAAATATCTTGGTCTTCGTCTTTCCCAGATCATCTCATGGTCTTGTCTTCTAATCTTCTCCTTTTGAATAAGTAATCTCCTAAGTTTCTGATTAATATTGCTTTGTAAATACATTCTACAACATAATCACAGCAATGTCAGCAATGCAATGCATGGTATTGAAATAAATTATTTGTTTTCTCGGTAAATCTATATTCGCTAGATTAACTATTTTTATTTAATTGCTCATTTATTTCATATCAAACTGAGCCACAGCGAAGCGTGGTCGGGTCACGGCTAGTTATTGTATAAATTATCATCATTTTTCAATTTCTCGTCATTGTCTTCTCCTGATCTTCTAATGTTTATCTTATAAATATGTGATCGTTTGAGTTCCTGACGTAGTTTCTCTGTTGAAGATCTTCATCATCTTCTGGTTATATACGTTATATACGGAAACCTAGGAATGGGGGCAATCCCCCTAATGATAAAAAATTTATTGAAAAAAATAGCCCTATAATTTTATTAGGGCCTAGTAGATTATTTAATTGGGCCATATATTTTACATTTATTGTTCAAAAGATGTAAATTGCGTTAATTGAGATAATTGTGTAAATAGTAAAATAGATAATTCAAATTGATTTTGTTCAACCAATATGATTAATTGATGAATAAGCTATAATTTTATGTAGACTGATTTGTCTAAATCCAATGATTCTTCCAATAACCGAAGAAGATATAATAATACAATAAATAAATATCTTTTGTCTGATAATTCTTATTAGAATAATTATAGGGGCAATTTTTTGTCACGTTAGTATAATTAGACAATTTATTCAGGATAATCCACTTATAACTTCAGGGAATCACGAATTGAAGGGGGCTGCTCCCATTTTGATAAATAAAGCCGATTGAATTATTATGATTAAAGAAAAATTGCTATTAATTTGTTCATTATAGTGAAATATACAAATAATTGCTATTAAAATAATATTTGATGCTGTAACTTGAGTAATAAAATACTTAATTGATGCTTCAGTAGAATTGGGTTGCTTATTTAGTCTCAATAGGGGAATAATTGAGAGTAAATTAATTTCTAAACCAATTCATATACCTATTCATGAATTAGATGAGATGGTAATTATAGATCCTATAATTATGGTAATAAAAAATGTGATTTTAAAGGATTTTATAATTAAAAAGAGGGAGATTATTACTCCCATAATTGGGGTATGAACCCAGTAGCTTAAATTAGCTTATCTTTTTTACACCTGAGTATAAGATGTATAAGAATTTTTGGTATTCTAGGGAGTAGTTTAATTCTATTAGGTGTAATATGTAATTATAGAGGTGTAAAAAACGTTATTAATTCATATTTAAATCTTATTTATCTTATTTAGTCATCTTTTCCATTTCGGCCGTCTCCTCATCTTCTGATCGCTTCCTTGTAAATAAATAATTCTGTGAGTTTCTAATTTTTCTATTCTGGAGATTTCCTCCTTCTTCATATGATAAATGTTGCTCTGTAAATTGACATATTTTCCAATGAGACTTATATCTTTCATGTTGCAGTACGCAGCATAACAGGTTGTAAAAGGTCATGAGCGTGTATAAATATGATGAACCCCAGTCCATAGCATCTTGCACTAGGATTTTTTAGTCTTATGACAGGTGTGTCACTAATATTACTTTGTATTCAGTAGGGATGTTGAAAATTCTTTCCCCCTCCATTTCCCTCTTAATTACTTCAACGACCGAAGGTTGTCCAGCTTCTCAAAGTTGGCCATGGTAATTTAACCAAAGGAAAACACCAAGTCTTAACCAACAGCTTTAAAGCAGTTGGTGAAGACTTGGTGTTTTTCTTTGGTTAAGTTCTCTTAATTACTTATTACTTTTTAAATGATTTTTAGTTATTGATTGTAATATGATTTACTTTTTTGATTAGTACTTAGTTCCTCTAATTTGATCTTCTGAGTTCGTGACACGAGCTCATTGGAAGTAAGTTCGAAATGTGAGTTCGATACTTCTCAAACTCCTTAAAGTTTTTCGGGAATCTTCTCGTCAACCAATTATCGCAGCGTCGCGAAACGAAGTTCCTGGCGATCTGGAGTGTCCAGTGTCGGAAAACTACCCTTCGAAGTTTCGGTGAATCCCACATCATCCGCTCTGCGGCATATGTGTTGTGTGTAAAATAAATCGCCGGTTAAAAACTCGTAATCCCACGGGGATTAACCCCTTATCAACCTCGCGTATAGGTGGTCGTCGTCGTACTACTCCCCCACCCCCAACCCCCTCGTCGTATCAATGGTCGATCCGAAATTTGGGACCTCGTGTGTATGTGTAAAACTGGCGGGGTTGAAGGGGTAGGGGGTCGGTAAAAGCGATCCCGCGTTATCTCTCGGGCAATTTACCATTTCTGTATTCTGATTACGACCCCCCCCCCGCCTCACCCCCTCCCCCACACCCCCTGTATACGTGTAATGACCCTCCACCATTGTCGGGCGGGGGCGGCCATTTTAATTTCTAGTAAAAACAACATGGCGGCCGGCCCGCGAGGCAATTAAAACAGATGATAGGCGATAATGGCGTTAATTAATTCAGGCTGCTTTCTCTGTCGGCAGCTAATGTGCAAATTAAACTGTTACACAGACCGGGGCCCCGACACAATTGGCTATTCTCGGTGCGCATCGACGTGTACAGCGGCGGAACACGTATACCTACGTACGTAGCACGAGTGAAATGCGACTTTGTTTTCGGTATTTCTATTTCCATTCTTTTCTATTTGAATACGTAGATTTTCAATGCGAAATCGACATATTTTTCGTACGTTGAGCGAGGTATTTCGTGTTCTATGCCCCGCGGTAACAGCGCCACCTAGCGTCATCGATTTGAGACACACTTTTGTGACATGCGCAATGACACCTTGCGTTCTGCCTATTAGAGAAATGTAACTGGTGCATAGAAAATTCTACACCAATAAAATCGACGTTATTTTAAAAATCTGAACATGCGCAGTTACTTTTTGGCGCACTACACATTATTAAAGCTTTAGAGCAACAGCACTTCAAATTTACGGTTAGGTTGTAGATAATTCCATCTTAAGAATAAATTTTTGGAAAGTTTCAATAAAAATTCCTTAAATGTTGCTTTTTCCCACACAAGAAGTTTCAATTTCGAACTAGTAATAATTTTATCTACTTTGCGTTACTAATGATCGCATTATTACACCGAAAGTGGTGTAATGTAATAATATTCATTTTATTACACTACTTGGTAACTTTTTAGTTTTGTTAAGTTGGTACGTCAGCCTGTCACGGAGACGTGTGTAGACGTCAACGTTAAATTATTAGTATTTCAATAAACATAACCTTTAAAATTTCATGAATCTACATTTTTGTCTTCCATTTCACTCACGTAAGTAAGAAGTTATTGAATTTGTCCTAGGGCTACTAGATTTTCAAATTCAAATACGAACGTCAATGCCAGTGACGTCAGGTAACCAACCTACGCAAAATTTCCTAGAGTAATCCGAAAACTTGAACAGCCAAGATTTAATCAATTAATAAAGCAAAGTAGATAAAATAGTATATTACACTCGTTTAATAAAACATATTGTCACACTCGTTCTATTAAAGCACTCCTCGCTTCGCTCACTTGGAAAATTTCCAAAAACCGAAATAATGACGTGTAAAAAAGTGTCTCTTTGGAGAAGAAAATGTTTATAAAGAGTTTTTATTAAATTTTATTGTACACTTTTTGACGGTAGAATAAACAGTTTAACGTTTAGAAAAAATATATTAGAGAGGATTATGAGATAACTTCCAAAATTCCAAAAGTACTAAGTGTAAAACGCCCTTTAGAGAAAATTTAGCGAAAATTGTTAATAGGGTTTTTTTACACATACAACATAATAGTTGAAAGTTCAGAATGAAATATTAAAGTCGATTTTGAGAAAATTACCAAACACCAAAAAATGACAAGGGTAAAATGTCATTTACAGAAGATTTAACCAGAGATCTTATTACACTCTATAAATTATGAGACAAAAAAAATTGGAACAAATTTTGAGAAAATTTCCAAAACATGACAAAAGTATACTATCCCTTTATCTTGGACAACTTTTTTGAAACGCTTGCTCGAGAAAAACATACCACAGACATTTTTCCAAAACATGTTTAAAACGTCTTGAAATAATAATAACCCAAATTCAAAAAATCTGCCCAATTACAATACTTCTCATATATGAAGCCCCATTTAAGAAAGTAAAAATGCCCAGAAATTTCTCGCTTGTTTAGTTATAACCTCAAAATATCCTGAAGTTGTTACTAAAAAAAAGTTTGCTGTATTAATTCATCCCGTTAGGTTATTACATATATGTATTTATATAAAATTATTATATTAGGTACTTCGAAACCTTCCACTATTTTAAAATTACCATTTTACTGATTAGCACACATTTACGCAAGTATGTATGCCTGTAATTTCCCAACAAATTAGTGATCCGATAAGTTTTTCTCTCACAAACAAATTTTCACGTATTCATATTAAACGCGTTAACGCCATTAAATTTCATGAGTTATCATTACAATTTCGCGCGCGCCGGCCACTTAGAGCCCAGCCACTAACTTTTCCATTATTATCGACACACTTCGTACTTGGATAATAATTAGATTCGAACGAATTTTAAATTAAGCGTAGCGGGCGTAATAGGGAGAATCTCGGTATTTCCAGCTACGCCGCCGAGTTAATCCTACTAATCTCGTCCCGTTTAATTGTTATTATTTAAGGGATGAAGTGAAACGTTGATTAACTCGGCGGCGTGTAGCAAATTAGCGTTAAATTAAATCTAATCGACGAGGAGCGAATATTGCCTTCTATTATTTATTTATATTTTATTAACTCTCGTAACGGGATATCAAATTGGATTCGGGATCCGTCACGTGACGTTTTTACCTCGAAATAGGTCTCGTAATTGAAATTAACACTTTCGGTTTCGGATTAAAATTTAAATCGTATTAAGCAAGAAATATAAGTTTATTTATTGTTATTATTATGGTCGTTTCGAGTGTTATCGTCGCGGGTACGTTTAATTAATGTTTATTTAACCTTCCCGAAATGTTTTCTCGTCTCGTCACGACGTGACAATTATTGGATGGAAGCTAAACTTCCAATATTAACACCCGCCTACTAATCCAGCTAACAAAGTAACGTAATATGTTTGTATTGTAGTAAATAGCGTTTTAACAATTGTATTAGTGTTTTGTTGTAATCAACGTATGTATGTCGTTAGCGATGGAACACGAGCAGAGCACGTGGGGCCTATTAACGCTGCGTACGATAAAAGTCCGCTAAGTGCTAAAATACACGTCATTAAATCGATTTTCGAGGAGTCTTCCAACGAAGATTCCCCACGGGGTACTGTTTTCTTATTGTTTGATATGAGCTTTAATTCATTAATTTTATTTTGGTGATACGTGTTTGAGATTGCTGCTATTACCCTCTGCGCAGCTAATACCTTAGTGCCATCTGCAAACGTTGTCACACTGTCATTTTCCAGTCCAGGAATATCACTTGACCGTCACTAGTACCTATCACTGGTATTAGTGCACGTTCTTGTGGTACCTCTGGATTAACTACCTTAAGCTCAGGATAGAGCCATTCTTGCTGAGCTCTAGAATAACTCTAGAATAAAATGTCTTCCTTTCTGAGGTATACTATTTTCTTCTTTTTGATATGAGCTTCGTTTACAGTCTTTAATTTATTTAATGTCATTCTCTAATTATTACATTTCGTTGATATATGTAAGATTTCAGTTACTATCTTCTGTGCGGTTAATATAGCAGCGCCATATGCAAACGTCCCCACACTGTCATTTTCTAGTCCAGAAATAGCACTTGATCGTCAGTAGTACCTATCACTAGGACGGGTACTAGTAGACGTTCTTGTGGTACCCTTGGATTAATCACCTTAAGCTCAGAGTAGAGTGATTCTTGCTGAGCTCTAGATTAACTCTAAAATGTCTTTTTTTTGTGAGGTATACTGCCTTCTTCTTTTTGATATGAGCTTTCCAGCACAGACTACCAAGGAATTTTACTACGTTTAATGTTTTCAATATATTTAATTTTATTATCTAATTTTTGCATTTTGCTGATATATGTAAGATTTTAGTTACTATCTTCTGTGCTGCTAATATAGCAGCGCCAGCTGCAAACGTCCCCACCTGTCATTTTCTAGTCCAGAAATATCACTTGATCTCGAGTAGTACCTATCACTATTACTGGTACTAGTACACGTTCTTGTAGTATCCCTGGATTATTGACCTTAAGCTCAGAGTACAGTGATTCTTGCTGAGCTCTAGATTAACTCTAAAATATCTTTCTTTGTGAGGTATACTATTTCCATCTTTTTGATATGAGCTTTCCAGCACAGTCTACCAAGGAATTTTACTGCGTTTACGGTCTTTAATTTATTTAATTTTATTCAATAATTATTACATTTTGTTCTATATGTAAGATTTCAGTCACTATCTTCTGCGCAGCTAATATAGCAGCGCCATCTGCAAACGTCCCCACACTGTCATTTTCTAGTCCAGAAATATCACTTGATCTCGAGTAGTACCTATCACTATTACTGGTACTAGTACACGTTCTTGTAGTATCCTTGGATTATTGACCTTAAGCTCAGAGTACAGTGATTCTTGCTGAGCTCTATATTAATTCTGAAATGTCCTTCTTTCTGAGGTATATTTCCTTCTTTTTGATATGAGCTCTGTATACCAAGGAATTTTTCTGCGTTTACGGTCTTTAATTTATTTAATTTTATTCTCTGATTATTAAATTTTGTTGATATATGTAAGATTTCAGTTACTATCTTCTGCGCAGCTAATACAGCAGCGCCATCTGGAAACGTCCCCAAACTGTCATTTTCTAGTCCAGAAATATCACTTGATCGTTAGTAGTACCTATCACTAAGACTGGTATTAGTACACGTTCTTGTGGTACCCCTGGATTAATCCCCTTAAGCTCAGAGTAGAATGATTCTAGCTGAGCTCTAGATTAACTCTAAAATGTCTTTTTTTGTGAGGTATACTGTCTTCTTCTTTTTGATATGAGCTTTCCAGCACAGTCTACCAAGGAATTTTACTACGTTTACTGTTTTCAATATATTTAATTTTATTATCTAATTTTTGCATTTTGCTGATATATGTAAGATTTCAGTTACTATCTTCTGCGCAGCTAATATAGCAGCGCCATCTGCAAACGTCCCCACACTGTCATTTTCTAGTCCAGAAATATCACCTGATCTCGAGTAGTACCTATCACTAGGACTGGCACTAGTACACGTTCTTGTGGTACCCCTGGATCAATCACCTTAAGCTCAGAGTAGAGTGATTCTTGCTGAGCTCTAGATTAACTCTAAAATGTCTTTCTTTGTGAGGTATACTATTTCCATCTTTTTGATATGAGCTTTCCAGCACAATGTACCAAGGAATTTTACTGCGTTTACAGTCTTTAATTCATTTAATTTTATTCTCTAATTGTTACATTCTGTTGATGTATTTAAGATTTCTGTTAATATTTTCTGTGCATCTTTTATGTGCATCTTAAAGTCACTATATATCCAAAGTAGCGCAATTTGGCTGCCATTTTGATTCCAAAATTACGCGGTATATTGAAATGTTGTTATTTGGTTGCATATCTTTGAAAAAAATGACATGTTTGACATGACATGACATGACAAACAACCAAAATTTTTGCATTCGACTGTATGTGGAGTAGTTTGTGAAATTTGTAGGAGAAATAAAGGTATAAATCAAACGAAATCTTGTAATGGCAACATTTTATTTACTACGATTGAACTTGAACTTCCTCCCGTGACAACTTAAAATGACAATTGACCAGCGTTTGACAACTGTAACTCCGCCATTTTGATTCCAAATAGTGTTTTCTCCGTCTAACACATTGTCCTTACCAATTGCGCTACTTTATATATCTAGTGACTTTAGTGCATCTAATATATCAGCGCCATCTGCAAACGTTCCCACACTGTCATTTTCTAGTCAAGGAATATCACTTGACCGTCACTAGGAATTTAAACCAAAAGAAAACACCAAGTCTTAACCAACTGCCTTATTTAAAGATGAGCGACCGGTGTCGGCTTCATGGATGCCATCTTCAGGCTCCCAAAAAAAAACAACTTGTTTGCGAGCCTGAAGATGCCTTCCATGAAGCTGAAACCGGTCGCTCATCTTTAAATAAAGCAGTTGGTTAAGACTTTGCGTTTTCCTTTGGTTTAAATTGCCATGGACAACTTTGAGAAGCTGGACAACCTTCGGTCGTTGTCACTAGGGATGGTACTACTGCACTTTTTTGTGGTACCCCTGGATTAATCCTCTTAACCTCAGAATAGAGTGATTCTTGCTGAGCTCAAGATTAATTCCAAAATATCTTTCTATCTGAGGTACAATATTATCTTCTTTTTAATATGAGCTTTCCGGCTTCGAAATTTTATTCAAATTTAAGTGTATGGGATGGTTTCCAGGGGTTGTAACATTGTAGCTCATCATATATTATCAATGTTTATTCTACACATTTAAACATAATGACCCATCTTTAAAACGCTTAAATCTGCAGTTTTTAAATGTATTGTTAAAACGGGTAGTTTTCGCCCCCAAAACCCAAAAAGCCACATCAGGAACTTACAACTTTTGATCCAAACGGAAAAGTAAACTTAATTTCATAAAAATCGAAGTTTTTCTAAAGAATTCCGGTAATTACGCACTAATTGTAATTTTTCACCTATGTTTGTAAAAAAATAGTTTGAGCTACTGAACGTAAACTACCCAGAAGTGAATAATTAGAATTAGAAAATCGGCCAGTTAATATAACACAATAAACACCTAAACTTGATACCCTTAATGAGAATATTACTGACAAATTAAAACTTAATAGATAAGTGAAAGGGCGCGTGCGAGTTCGAACCCGCTACCCTTTAACACAGCGGGGTTTCATACGAGTTCGGACCCAGCCTACCTGCTCGAAGTGAGTCCCAATTCGAATTATAAGTAGAATGAAATATTTTTCAAGGGGGCAAGGGAAAAGAGGCAAGGAAACTGATTTTGGGGGATCACAGGGCGAAAATATAACTTGCCTAGGAAACTTACGAAAAACCGACGATAGTACCCTAACTTTCCTGAAATATGATCAGTATGAATCGCACCTGTGTGGGGTCCGAATTAGCATCTATAGCGGGTCCGAATCCTTAACTACCTGAGCTCGATGGGTCCGAACTCGCATTCTCCGAAGTGAAAAAGGGTATAGTACCTACATCACAATAATAAAGATAAAATTAATTTTGCTTATTTATGTATAATTGTAAGAAGCAGCTATAGCTTTTAACTCTAACAAATTTTTGTGCCAGCAGTTGCGGTTATACAAAAGGAGTGATTTAATTTTATTGGTGGATAGTTAAATTTTTAATTATTAAATAGTTTGTATTGAGAGGTGAAATTTTATGAAGTGTCAAAATTTTAGCTGCTCATCATTAGAAAATGATTAGAATTTAACAGGTTTAACAAGCACAAAACGTCAAATCAAATCTGGGTCTATTGTAATTTAATCAAATCTACCTTTGAACCTAGGGCAAGATATATGTCGAGTTATGGGACGGTAGCACAAGCTGAAGGCGACTAATAACCTTCCGAAACATATTGAGGAACAAAATTAAAAATTGATTTTGAACTTTTCCTAAAATCAAACCATTATGCTATTATATACTTTCGCCGTTTTTCCTGCATCATTCGCTGTCTAAATTTGTGTCTTCCATACCAAAGTAATATATGTAAAAATCGTTTAATTTCAAAATGACATTGTCCGCCATTAGACAGTTCACACTTACCATTCGTATTTGACCGTAATGACAGCATTTGACACCCGACAGATTATGTTATTTGACAGGTTTGACATTCTACGACTACTTGAACGTTACGAACGAATTTCCCACAGTTTTCTGGTTGACGT
The DNA here is from genome assembly GCA_946251905.1 of Cryptocephalus moraei. Classification (NCBI taxonomy): domain Eukaryota; kingdom Metazoa; phylum Arthropoda; class Insecta; order Coleoptera; family Chrysomelidae; genus Cryptocephalus; species Cryptocephalus moraei. The sequence continues at coordinate 5,814,435 of OX276462.1, read as the reverse complement.
GGAGCATTTTTCCCGTTTCCAGCCCCGACGCCGGTAGCCGAGATAGCCGCGAAAATGAAGTAATTAAAACTATAAAGGCCAGGTTAATTGTTTTCCCTACACCATCGCGTAAATTAAAACAAACCAATTATGGTCGCGCCCTCGCTTATCTCTCCCTCCTCCTGCTCCCCTTTTGCGTTTATCATCCCCTCCCGTCGTTTGACTTTGGCGATTTTTCGAAGGAAATCCCTTTCGCAGATTTAATAAATTTGCTTGGCTCGAGGAGGACGCTCGGGCGCTTTTGTCTCGCCGCCATTGTTCCCGACGCTCCTGAGGGGTAATGAGGACCTTTTTAATCGTCAGTCGTAATTACTCCTGAGCTTAGTCGGGTAAGCGGACTAGGGGGAGGGGGAAGGGGAACACGTGTTTTCCATCAGTTGTTTTTAAGTAGATTCAAGTTCGAGTTAAGTCGGCTTAAAAAATATTTTTTTGGGAGATTTTCTATCTCAAAAAAAAATCTGTCATCATTCGGTTTGATGATTTGATGAAAGATTGAAAATAAGATTAATACCTCTATAATAAGAAAACATAAAATTATTTACGATAAATATAATTCCATAATGAGCTGTGGTCTATAATGAAATGTATCTTCTTCTTACTGCGCAGTCTCACATGGGCGGTATTCCATCTAATCGGTTGTCATTACTTTAGTTGGAGCTTCTATGTGTAATAAAATTAATAGGATATATATCAAATATAATAAACCATAAGTTCTATAATAAAATTGATATTTTCTCTTGGTTGGGATTTGAGAGATTTGATGCCAAAATGACAAGCCTGCGTCAAATACAGATTTTTAAAACAATAGTAGAAAAGGTGTAGGACTTTAACTACTTTAACTAACTTTTGCTTAACTTTAACTAACTAACTAAGACTACTTTAACTAAAGGTTAGCTCAAATGTGGGTGGCACAATTTATAGCTCCAAACTGGTAACGTCATAAAAATTTGTCATGAGAAATGGCGGATTACCTTTATATTTGCTCTAGTCGACGTTCATTCCAATCAATCATTAAAATTGTGTGAAACGTTCATTGTAGCTCCATTTTTAGTGAAATCTAACAAAATAATTATTTAACAATAATAATATGTAGATAAGGTAAGAATAATTATAGAAAATTTACTGATACTCTAATGAAACTTAGTGACTCTTAATGAAACTTGGTATGGTAATTAATATGATTATCTTGATTTAAGTAGTTTTAATATGTACTCTAAAAAGTTCAATAAAGTGTTCTAACTCCCTATAAAATCATGACATTTGTAACAATTGTAAAACAATATTATTGAAACTTTACGAGTTTATTTAAATGGCTTAAGTACTTTTTATTTCGAAATTTCAGAAATATTGCTATCTTTAGAAAAATCAATGGATTTTTCTAAATCCCATTAACGCATGATAATGTAAAAAAAAATGTAAAAAGTTTAGTGAAACTAATTTTGACAAAATTTGTTATGGCGATTAATATCATTTTCTGTGAATGATTTAAATATTTTTAATTTTATAACTAGCAGAGTTTCAAAGATATTGTCTCTCGAAAGTTCAGTGAATTTTCCTAACTCTCATTGTATTTTCTAAAATATGTAAAAAAATTCATTGAAACTTATGTTAGTGTTCTTTAAATGACAAGTCGGTTTAATTTCATAACTTTAAAAATTTCAGGAATATGTCCCCTAAAATATTCTAATCCCAAATAATTAATTTTAACTTAAAAAATTCGTAAAAAAATTATTACAACTCTCATGTTAGTGAAACTTGCTTGTTAGTGAAAAAGTAGTTTCTAGTAGACCTAAGTAGTTTTAATTTCATTACTAAAGAATTTCAGAGATATGATCCCAAGAGGGTTCAATTATTTTTTTAAAGTTTCAATAATGCATTGTAATTTAAAAGTTTTGTGGAAAATTGATCAAAGTTTCTTAGTGAAGTTATTGAATAGTAGTAAATGAATGCAGCCTACTTATCAAAAAAATAACAAATGCTTTGAAACTGTAATTTTGACAAAACTTTGCAGGCGGTTTGATCACTAATCTCATTTTTAGGCATTTTAAGCGCATTTGAAGCGTTATAGTGATCATACAAACATGAAAACGCTAATAGTAGCACGTTTGACAACTTCAACTTTCTCAAATTATATTCAAAATATGATTGTTTGGTGCGTACTTAGAACCGTGATGATTTTTTTTGGAGAATTCAGTAACCCTGAAAAATTTCTCAAAAACCTGAAAAGTTTTCAGGAAATCTTATGGGACTATTGGCACAAATCTGATGAGCCTGTGACTTCAGGAAGGTACGTGAGATACGATCAGGGATGAAAAGCTTGTAAGGTTTTCAGGACGCTTGAAATCTGGAAAGGTGCTTACTTGAAATTTACCTACTCGTTTTAATGCTCATATGACACGAAAAACTTATTATTGGCACATTTGACAATTTCAATTGTTCTAAATTATACTCAAAATATGATTGTTTGGTGCGTACTTAGAACCGTGATAATTTTTTGAAGAATTTAGTAAACCTGAAAAGTTTCTCAAAAACCTGAAAAGTTTTCAGGAAACCTTACAGTACTAGTGGCACAAATCTGATGAGCTGGTGATTTCAGAAAGGTACTTGAGATATGCTTAGGGATGAAAAACCTGTAAGGTTTTCAGGACGCTTGATATCTGGAAAGGTGCTTACCTGAAATGTACTCTTTTGAATGCTCATATGACACGAAAAATTTGTTATTAGCACATTTGACAACTTCAATTGTTCCAAATTATACTCAAGATATGATTGTTTGGTGCGTACTAAGAACCGTGATAATTTTTTTGGAGAATTCAGTAACCCTGAAAAATTTCTCAAAAACCTGAAAAGTTTTCAGGAAATCTTATGGGACTATTGGCACAAATCTGATGAGCCTGTGACTTCAGGAAGGTACGTGAGATACGATCAGGGATGAAAAGCTTGTAAGGTTTTCAGGACGCTTGAAATCTGGAAAGGTGCTTAATTGAAATTTACCTACTCGTTTTAATGCTCATATGAAACGAAAAACTTATTATTGGCACATTTGACAACTTCAATTGCTCCAAATTACATTCAAAATATGATTGTTTGTTATGTACTTAGAACCATGATAATTTTTTTGAAAACTTTAGTAATCCTGATTTTTTTTTCAAAAACCTGAAAAGTTTTTAGGAAACCTTACGGGACTAGTGGCACAAATCTGATGAGCCTGTGACTTCAGGAAGGTACTTGAGATACGTTTAGGGATGCAAAACCTGTAAGGTTTTCAGGGCGCTGGAAATTTGGAAAGATGCTTACTTGACATGTACTCTTTTGAATGCTCGTATGACACGAAAAACTTGTTATAGGCACATTTGACAACTTCAATTGTTCCAAATTATACTTAAAATATGATTATTTGGTGCGTACTTAGAACCGTTTTAATTTTTTTTGGAGAATTCAGTAAACCTGAAAAATTTCTTAAAAACCTGAAAATATTTCAGGAAACCTTACGGGACTAATGGCACAAATTTTATGAGCCTGTGACTTCAGAAAGGTACTTGAGATACGTTTAGGGATGAAAAACCCGTAAGGCTTTCAGGAAACCTGAAATCTGGAAAGGTGGGTACTTGAAATTCCAATGACTTTTCAGGAAACTCGCTCAAACATTTGAGGAACTTTTGAATCAATTCTAATGAATATGCCCCGATAAGTTTCCGTAAAATGAAAATCTGTTCGGAAAATCGGAAAAGTAGAAAAGGAAATCGCTCCTACGGTGAAGAATAAAATTCCCCTCCGTCCCTGTTTTCTGGTTTTTCGTGCGGCGAGATTACGCGATGACAGTGCCATATTGGCCGTCCCGGCCTCCCCCTCCCCCCTTCGCCCCGTCAGGGGATTCACACCCCTCGACTGAGACTTCCGGAAAAACCCGGCCACTCGGATATTGGAAATGCGATATTTATTAGATTTTTACCAGCACGAATTTCCTTCGGCGGCCGGCTATAACAGATTTTCTTTCCATTATTCTCTTGAGCGTTATTAATTTCTTTCTCTCGCCCTTCCCGTTTTATCCCGGAAGGAGTGGGGGGTAGGGAGGGGGATAGGAGGGGGATTTTTGTTTGCGGAAAGCGAAAAGGGGTTCGGGATCGATTCGTTCCTTCAGGAAGCGAGCGTTATAGTCGTCGAGTGACGGTTAAGCTGAAGCTTTCGAGTTTACCTTTGGGGGAAATTCGAGATTGCGACGTTGCGATTTTCCGCTTTTCGGAGGATTTCTTCGGAAAAATCCGTCCCACGCTATCATCGCCGAATCTCGTCCTCGGCCACCGTTAGTAAATTAGGTAATTAGTAAAAACTTTCCGAGAGCTAATTAAATCCATGGAAATTCTGATCGATATCTCTCCACACACACACACACATGCGGGTCCGCCCCGACTTGTTTATCGATCGTTAGCTTTATTAGACATAAAAATGGGATTTTGTGTGCTGGGAAAAGCTACCATTTGATCGTCGGTTAATGTTAATTAATTCCTGCGATAACAGCCGTCGAAAGTCACGCCGGACGAGACTAATTGGACATCAAATTACGTCGGTTGGGGAAAGTTAGAAACATTTTCGATGGAAAGATTTAAGAAATTAGTTCTTTGAAGATTTGGAGAAGCTGCAGGATGAAAGTGGTACAAAGTAAAGGTCGATTTAAACTTAAATCTTTGCTAAAACGGGTTCACACAAATTGGCAAAATATTTCAAATAAAACAACCAATTTTTAAAACAAAGTGACTAAAAAAGTGATAAAATGTTATGGAAAATCGAGATATTCAATCGATTTTTCTATTAAATGTACTCGAAATATAGTAATGTCAGCAAAAAAAACCTCAAAAATTAACACAAACAATTTTACACTCAAAATTTTAAATCAAATCTTTGTCAAAACGAGTTAATAAAAATTGGCAAAGTATCTTAACTAAAACGATCCATTTTTAAGACAAAACGACTAAAAAAGTAACAAAATTTTGAGAAAAATGTGATAAGAATCGATTTTATTACACAAAATCGAGCAATGTCACCAAAAAGATTCAAAAATTAACACAAACCAGTTTGCATTCAAAATTTTAAATCAAGTCTATCAAAACTCTTTCAAAAAAATTGGCAAAATAATTAAAATAAAACGACCGATTCTTATGACAAATCGCTTAAAATAGTGACAAGTTTATGAAAAATAAGTCGCAAAATCAATTTTTCTTCGAAATATACACAAAATGGAGCGATATCAAAAAGTCTCAAAAATTAACCCAAACAGTTTTTCACTCAAAATTTTAAACCTTTCACAAACTACTTGTTTGCTGTATAAAACACAAAAGTATGTTTCAAAATCAAATTCGAGACATACTTTAGCAGAAACGACCCAATCCCAGAACAACCATTTTTTTGGAAAAATTGATTATTTCAGAAGAATTTTTTTAAAATCTATTATCTATAAATGCAATAACACTGACACAATAATCACAATTTAGTGAAACATCATAAGTCATTATTATACCTAATTACCTAATTATAATTTGTGATATAACATTTTTTTTAATTACTTAGCTAATTTGGTCATTCATTAAACAAATTTAAAGAAATTATAAACTAATTAAGGAGACATTAATTGGGAATTAAATTTATTTGCTTGCCAATGTAAATTAAAACAAATTCTTCCAATAAAATTCTAATTAAATATTTCTCTAAATTGGGATGGCCAATGTCATTATGAATTTGTATTCATAGTTAATGGAATTAATAAATTGAACTAGTTATAGTAAATTTGGGTTTCCCAACGTCTCAATAACCTAATAACCAATTGAAAGTAAAAAATTTAATGAAATTTTTGGAAATCGATATGGAACTTAATTGGGTTTTCTTTGAAAAGTTTATACTTTTATTAAATTTTGGTATTGCAAGTTTGACTTTTAATTGTAATTTATAATAATATTTTATAAACATTAAAATTCATATTATTTTATTATTATCACCAAAATTTTGGTAATTTTAAACCAACTTTTAAAATATCCAGAACTTTTCATGAAATTTTCGAAAGCGACCTGGATATTTGTAAAGCTTGTCACAATCCTGAAAAACTTAGTTCCATAGGCTTTTGATAACCGAAAATGCTTAAGCTCTCCCTGAAAGTGCTTGAAACTTTGACAGCCCGCTTTAAATACTTTTGAAGATTTCTATTTGTCCTGAAAACTATATATACCTTTTGGACTCGCAATGCACCAAAAATTTCAAGAAGCTTCATAGAGTTACCAAAAAAATCTCAAAAAAATGAGAAGAATTTTGAAAACTAAATCAATCTGTTATAATCCTAGAAATTTTGTCTTCGTTCAGTAAACCTGGGGAGTTCACTTTAGAAACACAGTTTTGGTAAAGCTTAAAAATAGTCCAGGTAATAGTCCAGGAGCTCCTGGACTAACTCTAATGAAATTTTGAGAATTCCAAATCGACTAAGACATGTTTGGGAAATAAAAGTCGCTTGTCAAATTTAGTTAGTTAGTTTCCAAGTCTTAGGGTATCAGGTTTTGGAACACGCCAAGAAAAATATATTGCTCAAAAATGAGTCTCACTTCGAAAATTAACTGCGGCGTTTAGGGACTATAAATTAAATATATTTTTGGTTTTTGATTTTCGTGCGAGTAAGTACGTACGTTCTGGCTAACTAAAAAGCAACCATTTTCCCCGAAAAAAAAAAGACAGTCCCGTTCATTAAACCCTTTTGAAGACTTATATTTGTCCTGAAAACTTTATATAACTTTTGAACTGGCAATACGCCAAAAATTTCAAGAAGCTTAATTGAGTTAAGTACTGAAAAAAAATCTTCAAAAAATAAGAAGAATTTTGGAAACTAAATCAATCTGTTATAATTTCCTAGAAATTTTGTCTTCGTCCTGTAAACCTAGGGAGTTCCCTTTAGAAACACAGTTTTGGTAAAGCCTAAAAATAGGTCCAGGTAATAGTCCGGGAGCTCCTGGACTAACTCTAATGAAATTTTGAGAATTCCAAATCGACTAAGACATGTTTGGGAAATAAAAGTCGCTTGTCAAATTTAGTTAGTTTCCAAGTATTAGAGTATCAAGTTTTGGAACACGCCAAGAAAAATATATTGCTCAAAAACGAGTCTCACTTCGAAAATTAACTGCGGCGTTTAGCGACTATAACTTAAATATATTTTTGGTTTTTGATTATCGTGCGGGTAAGTACGTACGTTCTGGCTAACTAAAAAGCAACCATTTTCCCCAAAAAAAAAAGACAGTCCCGTTTATTGAGCTCATTAAACCTTTTTGAAGACTTATATTTGTCCTGAAAACTTTATATAACTTTTGTACTGGCAATACACCAAAAATTTCAAGAAGCTTAATTGAGTTAAGTACTGAAAAAAAATCTTCAAAAAATGAGAAGAATTTTGGAAACTAAATCAATCTGTTATAATTTCCTAGAAATTTTGTCTTCGTCATGTAAACCTGGGGAGTTCCCTTTAGAAACACAGTTTTGGTAAAGCCTAAAAATAGGTCCAGGTAATAGTCCGGGAGCTCCTAGACTAACTCTAATGAAATTTTGAGAATTCCAAATCGACTAAGACATGTTTGGGAAATAAAAGTCGCTTGTCAAATTTAGTTAGTTTCTTTAGAGTATCAAATTTTGGAACACGCCAAACTGATCGAAAATGAGTATTACTTCGAAAATTAACTGCGGCTTTTACCGACTATAACTCAAATATATTTTTTGTTTTTGATTTTTGTGTGGGTAAGTACGTACGTTCTAGTTAACTTAAGGCGACCTTTTTTCCCCAAAAAAAAGACAGTCCCGTTTATTGAGTTCATTAAACCCTTTTGAAAACTTCTATTTGTCCTGAAAACTTTATAACTTTTAGACTGGCAATGCACCAAAAATTTCAAGAAGTTTAATTGTTACTGGAAAAAATCTTCAATAACTGAGAGGAATTTTGGAAACTAAATCAATCTGTTATAATTTCCTAGAAATTTTGTCTTCGTCCAGTAAACCTGGGGAGTTCCCTTTAGAAACACAGTTTTGGTAAAGCCTAAAAATAGGTCCAGGTAATAGTCCGGGAGCTCCTAGACTAACTCTAATGAAATTTTGAGAATTCCAAATCGACTAAGACATGTTTGGGAAATAAAAGTCGCTTGTCAAATTTAGTTAGTTTCCAAGTCTTAGACTCTCAATTTTACGAAAAGCCTCGGAACACGGTTCGAAAATGAGTCTTATTTCGAAAATTAACTGCGGCGTTTAGCGACTATAACTTAAATATATTTTTGGTTTTTGATTTTCGTGCGCGTAAGTACGTGTACGTTCTGGCTAACTTAAGAGCGACCTTTTTCCCCGGGAAAAAAAAGACAGTCCCGTTCATTAAGCGGGCGCTCTTAAAACGTCCAACATCTCCAGAAACATCTACTTTATTCTCCCGTAATTCTACTTCGCTTCACTTTTAATTGCCCGCCGTAAATCACCGCCACGTATCTGCGCTGAATCCGAGCGAGTGTGTTTCGTGTATGTGTGCGAGAGAGAGAGAGAGAGAGAGAAAAGAGAGGAACGTAAGAGCAGAGGAAACAGTTCATATAATTTAAAACATGCGCCCCGACGATATTTTCGGAATAGCCAAATTAACGGCAATAAAAGTTAGTGGGACTCTTGTCCGCGGTAAATTGAGGGGAACATTTTTAGTTACGGGGCCGTTGTTGCGTGGAACGGGCCATTTTTCCTCATCTTTTAATTTTACTTTTTTGGCTCCTCCCGACTCGATCCTTATCGAGATTTGGCGGAGGCGCGATGAATGCGACTACTTGTCCGGGATCACACGAGTGGAAAAAATCACCCGACTATCGGAAATTTAACAGCTGCCCCGGCGATACAAACAGCCACAGTTATGGGACGAAGTAGTTCAAGAATTAGCTTATCGAATTTCACGTATACCTACTCAAAGTTTCGAACTTTGCATTACGAAAGCCTCTAAAGCCTTCTTCTTCTTTAAGTGCCATCTCCTCTTAGACGGTTGGCTATCATCATAGCTATTCTCACTTTTGAAGCTGCAGTTCTAAACAACTCATTGGAACTACAGTTGTACCATTTTCTCAGATTATTTAACCAGGAAATGCGTCTTCTTCCTATGCTTTATCTCCCTGTATAATATTCTGCAACAATACGTATTTCTCTCTCCTCATCACGTGGCCCAGATATTGCAGCTTCCTTAGTTTAATTATGTTTAATATTTTGTTACCATGTCTACCCAACTTATTCTCAAGATCCTTCTATATGCCCACATTTCAAATGTTACAGTCGATCACTTATATCTTTCTTCAATTTCAAGGATTCCATCCCATATAGCAACACCGAGAAAACATAGCATCTCAATATTCTGACTCTAAGGTGTAGGTTAAGATCTCTACTGCATAACACATTTCTCATTTTGTTAAATATGGCTTGTATGGCCCCTCACTTGCTTTTTTTGAAATTATAGAAAGTGAACCAAGGAAACCAGGAAAAGTTTTTAAGCTCAAATAAACGTTCCAGGTTCGGTGGTAAAGCTCGAACGTCCTAAATTGGATCAGGCCTTTCTTAAGTTTTTTAGAAACGTCACAATGTTCAATAAAGTTGTCCAAAAATATTTACCAGGTCTCCTCAAACTCGCCGCATGCTTCCAGTCTTCTTCTTCTTCTCAATAAATTTACGACCCTTAGTGGCTTTTAGCTGCAAAGACGACCTGTCTCCATTCATCTCATGGCGTTCCTCTAATTAACGGTTCCCATAGTTTTCAGGTCTCTGACTACGTTGTCTCTCCATCTGAGCCTCGGTCTCCCCAAGGTCTCTCCTCCTCAACATTTTTAAAATTGTAGTTGTCCATTGTAACATTTTGACCTAATCAATCTCATCTAATCATCTAATCAATCAATCTCTGGGGGAACTTTCCTTGCTTGTCCAAAGTTTTGGAGCTCAAATAAACGTTCCATGTTTGATAGCCAAAGCTCAAACTTATCCAATTTTAAATCAGCTGTCTCCCAAGTGTTTTGGAGACGTCCCAGGGCTTCCTAATCACTCCCCATGTTTCCAAGAAACACCCTAGCTTCTGCATCCCTACAAGTTTATTTAACATCCTCAGTAGGTTTCTTTAGAAACGCCACAAACAGCCACAGTTAAGAGAGAAAATTCAGGAATTAGGTTATCGAACTTCAAGTGTACTCAAAGCTTTAAATTTGTATTCCCTTCAGGTAAAGTTTTCGAGCTCAAATAAACCTTGCAGGTTTCGTGGCCAAAGCTCAAACTTCCTAATTTTGAATCACCTCTCGCTCATATTTTTTTGTAAACTCCACAAAGGTCAGTAAATGTGTCCAAAAACCTTTGCTGCGTTTCATAATCATTCCCCATGCTTCTAAGAACCACCGTAGCTTTTTAATCGCCACAGGTTTATTTAGCTTCCTCAATAGGTGTCTTCTAGAACGTCACAAACAATCACAGTCACGAAACAAAATTCAGGAATTACTTAATCCAACTACACATGTACTCAAAATTTTAAACTTTGCATGACACCACAGGAGCATCTAAGGCTGCTCAATTTTATTTTTCGCGCCTACCGAAAGTGAAAAGTGACTTAAGTTACTCTGAATTCTAAGAATTTTTTCCAAAAAGACGCTTGAAAATTTTACACCTTTGATAGAGGTGATTACTGAAAATTAGTAAAATTCTCTCAGAATGTTCCAGGTTCATTAGAGACCATTCATAGATTTGTTCAATAGAGCTACTTAGTAGACTCCTGAGAAAGTTTTCACCTTCACCTCTTCTACACCTGAAATTGTAGCATGTTTCAAGTGAAAGTTCAATCAAGCTTTCTGAGGCTACGTTTTGCAGATTTAACCAATTTTGTTCTTTCAAGAATTTTCATGACACAAGTTCGACAGTTTGCCTAAACGTTCCTGAAAGTATCTCAGGTAGATATGTTCCAAGAGTTCGTAGATTTGATGAGATTTTTAAAGGCTTCTATGAAACTTCCCAGGTTTACTGGCATTAGCCCAGATTTCCTGAAAATTTTTAAAATTGACACAGATTCGTAACATACTGTAACGCGAAATGTGTTTACTCTAAACGGACCTCGGCGGCCACTTCAAAGCGCTCCGTTAATCGGGCCATAAAAGGGGAATGCAGGATACTCCCGAATATTCTTATTAAAGGAAGAATGATTTATTACGTTCCGGGCCTTTCTAGAAAAACATAATGAACTGGAATCATCTCGAATACAATTGAGATATGTATATAAATAGGCTTGCGGTCGGAGAGATTAGATTAGACGTGAAGCCGCGAGTGAGTAAACAGTGCGGAAAACGTACAAGCGAATTGTACAAATAAATTAAAAGTTGTGTGTAATATAAATTAATTAGTTCGGTAATAGTCTAAATAAATTAAGTAGTGTGTGTAATTAAAACTGTAAATAAATTAAAATAAACGTTACATTATTTGTTACGGGATTTTGGGAAAGATAAGGTCAATTCAAGTTTTCGTTTCAAAACCACATTTCTTGAATTCCTAAAGCTTGGTTAGATACTAAGTTCTTAATCAACACTTAATCGTAAGGTTCACGAAGCGATTTTCTATCTTTTTAATTGCATAAAGTGTATTCTTTATGCAATGTATAGTGTATTTAAACTTTGACTTTTGTTATAAAAGCCTTGGTCACCATGATATTTTTTTAAAAAAAACTTGTTTTTTTATCAGCTTCCCAATTAAATTAGTCACATCAAATTTGAACAAAATCCAACTGAATTATTGTACATTATCTAAAATCTTTTGTTTAGCACTTATGTAATCAGTGTTAATACTGTTTAAATAAATTTTACATAGAGCGTTAATATGAATCTTTACAAAGTGAATGAGCACAATATTATTAAAATACATTCAGTCAAATCAACTAGACCAGACAAAACAATTGTTAATTTTCGCTAAAAAAACGAGATAAATCATTACAATTATGCAAAAACTAGTCAACCTTCCTTTTGTACACTTTTCAACAAGATTAAAACTCACGTCGTTGACATTTCAAGTAATTTTAATAAGTAATTAGAAAGTTATTAACAATATTAGAAAATGGTGCGCAAAAGCACCTTTGTGTAATATATTTTTGTCTACACAAAACATCAGATCTCATATCTCATTTGGCGTATTTCTGTTTTTTCCACGACTTCTCTGTTGACTAATAACGTGTAAGTGTAAAATCAAAAGCTTTTGAGACACATCAAAAATTGATTTTGCTACTTTAATTGTTTATATCTTAGCATTCCTATTAAAAAGATTATAAATCGATAGGTGGGGGTTTTCTTACAAAACAACACTTTCAAACTATGAGACTGTCTATTAAATTTCTATCAGTAAAAGTATAACTTAATTATCATTATCAATTAATATTATCAATATCGTTTTTTTGGGAAAAATGAGATCAATTTCAGTTGCGTCTCAATTATATTTCATTAAGTATTCCTAAAGCGAGATTTGATGATTCTGTTGATGAAACCGTCTTGATAGGTTTTTTAAAATTTTTAAACGCGTTTAAATGAAATTTTGTTGTCGTGACAATTTGATATAAATGAATAAATATATTCTTTGTGGCGTAACCTCAAATAAAACTCCAAGTCAAATCGTACTTTACTTTTATTAAACATCTCCATATAATACTTAAATCGCTAAACGTACATCTCTCGCGACGATGACAACTAGTTACGTGCGCGTACATTAATTACTTATTTTACACTCAATACATTAACATCAATAATTTACACATATACAGGACTATTTACATGTTTGTTTTCTTCTCTCTCACTTTACAACATATTTACATATCGGAGAGAGGCCTTGACGAAACGATTATGAATAACTTTAACCTTGCAATAAATTAATTAATCAATCAGGAATTTATAGGTATGGGATAATTCAATTTTGATGAAATATTTTGATCATGATTCGTTCGGATGCAATTCTCGTGTTGTTTGTTGCGTATTGTTACATATTAAACAAATCCCTCGTTAGTGGATGACCTCGTTACTTTATGTAAGTGTCAGATAACCCATAATAATAACAATTATTCCTCTAAAAGTCGAGATAAAACGAATTAATTTGTCTCGAAAAACAAACTTACATTTATTAATTCTCATCGTCCTGAGCTCATTCCTAAATTTAAAACGCTCTCTCTCTCTCTCTCTCTTAGATAACACGTTGAAAGAGTTATGTTATTATTGGACGCGTCAGCGATAGTGTCCGTTAATTGATTATTATTATTGTTATTGCTCGATAGGGGAGTGTTTTCGACAGAACGATCTACATGGAAGGTTTGAGATAAGTCGCAGGCGAGTTTATTTCGAGCTCTTTGAAATTCGTTATGTTCTATTTCGTCGTAATGGGACCACGTCGGAAATTATGGTCGGCACATGTGACTCGTAATTACTTTCTACTACATACTTTTTATTATTATTCGATTTGCTCGTTTTGCGCATGTAATTCTCTTGTAATTCACAAGTGACGTGACACGGCCATTAAACTTGCGTCGAAAAATAATAAAGGAAAAGGAGTAAACCCCTCCTCCTCCTCGTCGTCGTCGTTACGTCCGTTATAAATAATTAATTCGTCGTCTCGATAATCTGTTTTCCTAATAAGTGTTAATATATTAATTATTATTATTATTACGGGTGTAAAGATCACCGTCGTTACATTATTATTACTCGAGAGATAATTTTATGGGGTCATGTGCTATCATCGGCCATTGAAACGGGGAAAAATACGTAAAGTTCCATATAATCTCGTTATCGTCAAAGGGGAAGCCGACGAGAATGCCATGAACTTCGAGATTCTCAAGAGTCGGCGAATTTGTTGCGTAATTCAGGCGAGATTTATGGTGATTTTCGCTTATTCCAAAAATTGTCGATAACTCGTTCTGTGTAACTTCGTAACATTGTTACGAATGTTACACAAGTAACATTGTGTAGCTTCCATTATTTACTTCGCCTGGATACAAGCAATTGCGACAATTTACTAAAAACAAGTTATCGCGATTATCCTGCCACTCTTATAACTAAGTTGTATGCTGAGGGATTGCAACCCCAATTTATTAAATAGTTTCATATTTTTCTCCAAAAATAGTGCATGGGATGATTTACCCCAAAATCAAACTTCTATTAAGTAATTATTACAAAAATCCAATATACCAAAGATACAGATGGGATACTATTTAAAGCGGATGAAGTTCCAGTGTTAGTTATATACATATAAAATAGAGCAATAATTTACCTATTTCTTACATAAAGTTTATAGATTTGATGTCTATTTTCGATGTAAAAAAATAATTTTCTCGATATTGCCGATATTTTATTAAACAACAAAAAAAAACGTCTCCGGGAACCAGTCATCAGCTTAATTTTTTTAATACGGCCCTGTTATTTGAATTGCAAAATCTAAAAGCGTTCTTAATTCTGATTTAGGTTATGTTACGCTTGTAATGATTTAAATACGTTTTCACCTTGTGAAAATTATTCAGGAGAAATCTCCTGAATACGGCTCTGAATGCTTCATAAATATTTATTGGAGGAACTCAAAACGGTGTAAAACTAGGATAAAGCACAAAACTTGCAAGAAAATGTTTTTAGTAATTATAGAACAAAATTTGAATAGATTAATAAACTAATTTGAAATTATTAATTTATTATTTATTATAAATTAAACTATTATTTGTAATTAATTAGTACTTACAGTCTTAATTACAAATGATATCTTCATTACTATCTAAGTATACTTAGGTAACATTGCCTAACTGTAAAACCCGAAATATTGTTACATACGTTTGTTTTTGATTTTGTAATGAAAATAACAGGGCCGTACTCAAAAAAATAAATTGATGTTGGTTTCCGGGAAACGAAACGTCGTATTGATAATATGTAAACGGCATTCTATTAAGCTGAAGTGGTCACAATGGACAAGTGTTTTTTTTTTATTTTCTATGATATGGAATATTATGGAGAAAACTACTTTTTTCAAAAAATCTTCAAAAGCCTATAAACTTTATGTAAAAGGTGTTCAAATTGCTCAAGTTTTTTGTAGTCGAATTAATCCTGTTGCTCAACCATTCTTAATGCAATCTCATCCTTATCTTGGACGCATGGTATAATTAAAATAATTTATTCAATTTTGCCATATAAACTGATGTTTATTGACGTCAAATCGAACTTATAAAGTCATTGTTTATTTTGTTTATTTAGGCAGCGGATTAATAGATATTTATTCAATTTTGCCGTATAAAGTGACGTTTTATATGTTTAAAATTGTTTTCGTCGTTGTCAAGGTTGCGACACTGAAGTTGTCATCTTGCCAAATTTTCTCTTGAAAATTGGACTTACTCCGCTAAACGTCAGTTTATATATGGCAAAATTGAATAAAACGTTGTAATACACTCGCGGATACAATGAACGTTTAACTCGCGATATTAACGCGGTTGCGGCTGCGCCACGCGCGCGTTTCAACATATCGCTCGTTAAACGGTCATTTTATCCGCTTGTATAATAAATAACTATTAATTGTCTTATAATTTATTATATTATGAATGCAATATAAACACATTATATTCATTATAATATTCTATTATAAGACACTAATTAGCACCCGGTGTGTGTGGTGCTATTCGGCGTAATTAGATGTTAATTATGGTATCAGCAATGAGTTCCTGGGTTCTTTTCGTTTTGTTTCAAAGGCAAGATTTTCTCTTTTTTTCTCTCATTCTTTTCGATTTCAGCTTTGAAAAATATTGAGGAGAACTATTTTTTGACAATATTCGATCCCAAATTAACACAAACGATAATTTTGCGTTATTCCAAACTTCCACTCTGAAAATTATTAATTTTTTAAAGCAATTTTTTCAAAATTGCGTAAGATCGTGTCGGAGACCCAGTCACCCCATATGACCTTCCATTCGGTTAGCCAGTTATTGTGGAGAAATTAATTTTTTAAAAAATACTTGCTTTAATACTTAGTTAGCAATACCAACAATTTAGAATTTTTGTACTTCTTACTTTTTCATTGTAAAAATGTCGTAACTATATTTTCGTTTAATCCTTTAACTTCAGCAACTTTCCATATTTCGGTTTGATTGCAAAGTCAAGTTGGAATATCATGGAAAGCTCTTGACATAGTAAGTTGAAAATTTATCAATGCATACAACGAAATAGAAGTTCCGGTAATATTCCAAAGTTACAGGATAGTACGAGTTTGGCAGAGTTGTAGGGAGTGTTTCAAAGAGAAATTGGGTGGAGTTTCAACGTAGTTGAAGTCCCCAATTTCGCCCTTGTTAAAAATTCTAACGTTAAAAATTTATATAAAAGAATTTTTTTATTAACCATTTTTGACAAGACTTTCATGGCACACTTCAATAAAAATTTGTTTTTGGATGATGTAACAAGTAAACAACTTTATTATCAAAAATTTTCATCCTGAGGCGGTTGCAGATGTTGAAATATTTTTTTCTTGAAGCTAAATGCAAGGATTTATTCGAAATCGTTTTATTTTTCCTGGGGAAATATCAATCAAGGTCTCACAAGTTTGAAAAGTAGGTTCCCATATTAGATTCCTCCAACAACATTTCAAAAATATTAACTTCACTAAGACTCCCATCTAACACTCAAGTCGATGCCTTCATGTCGAACCACAGACGCAAGAATGCAAAATATTCGACTTACTTATAAACCAAATCATCTGGAAGCGAATCTAAAAACTGAGTTTTTGGATTTCATCTGTTTATTTTCCGTTTCTTTGGTGAAAGGGTAATTAAGATTTTGCACTTTTCGAGAATCCCTAAACACAATTCTTATTTAACGTAGGCGTCGTGGGAGTTAAAGTCACTAGATATATAAAGTAACGCAAAACTCCGCCGTTTTTGGGCAAAAATTTGGCGCCAAATTTGAATTGCTAACAATAAATAATGAAAACAATGCAGGCTTGTTTTAAGTAATTGACTTACATCTATATTTCAATTCTTAACGCATGTTGTTGATAATAGTTGTGCTTTTTTTAACAATACAGTATAAAATTGTTTTTTTATTTAACAGTAGCAATTCAAATTTGGCGCCAAATTTTGGGACAATAATGGCGGAGTTTGCGGTACTTTATATATCTAGTGACTTTAGTGGTAGTTAAGTGGTAGTATCTCTCCAGCGCCACCTAGTGCAGACGCGGAATATCGCCGATCTGCAGATGGCGCTGTGGACGCCATTTAGTCGCCATTTGCGTATTGCGGTGTATTATTTCACAAGAATAAAGAGGCAATCAGAGGTCATTCAGAGTCGCGTCATGTTTATTGTGCAGTAAATGCTGTCATAACCTTCTGTTCCTTCTGTATTCTTGTGGTGATGCGCACTAAAATCAATGAATGAATTGACCGACAAGAAGTGCCTCATGATCGATTCAAAGCGAGCTGCATTAGATGGCGACGCTTGTAAGACACGTGACACCCGAAGGACCTGTCCGCACGATGATGTACTCCCACTGAACCCAACGTCTCTCCAATTCGATGAAGTGACCCAAGGGCCTCTTCGATCTTGCCGCCCTTATCGATCGAAGTCCTCGTCTTAGGGGACGCGGGGGCTCGGCGATCGCCCGCCATTGCCGCCCGCACCGCCCTGCGGCGACGCCAGGTGCGGCGGGGGCGGCTGCGGCTGCGGTATGAGCCCCAGGTGGCCGATGGGCGGCCTCGCGCCCAAGAGGGAGGTGAGCGGGTGGGCGCCCGTCGGGAAGTAGCCCTGCAGGGCGGAATGGTGGTAGAAGGCGTGCGGGTGGCGGGAGAGGGAGGCCATCTTCAGCTTCTCGAGCTCCGCCTCCTGGAGCCTTTTCGCCTTCGCGCGACGGTTCTGGAACCAGATCTTCACCTGGAACCAAGAGAAACAGACCGTCAGACGAGGGCGTTAAGGGCGACTGGTTAAATCCCAGACGATTGGTATATCCAGACCTGCCAGGAGATGATGGCACATTCTAAACGTTCTTTTGCGTTGTTACATGAATCCACTCTTACGATTTACATGTACATTGCATTCGGTGCTTGGTTGTACTTAAATCCGCAATAACATTGACTTTCGATAGAAGTGGCAACATCGTATTCCTTCGTTTGTTTACACATTGCACCTCGTGAACTATTGGAAGTATCACTTTGTTATCGCGGGCTTCGCTAAAAGCGCTGGATCGGTGAGACTTGTTAACATCGAAACACCGAACGATCCGGACGGCCGATTATCGCGCCGCGCTAGCGGTTTGGTGGCAACTCGTGTTACTTGTTGTTTGTATTGTTGGTCGCATGCTAAATATAACCATATTTACTTCCGATATAAACGGATAGGTAACACTTTCTTATGAGATAACGCCTGGTCTGATTATATCGATCGTCTGTAAGTAAAATCGAACTCTGAACTACCTGAGTCTCGGTGAGCCTGAGGGAGCTCGAGAACTCCGCCCTTTCCGCTATGCTGAGGTACTGTTTGTCCCTGAACTTCTTCTCGAGGGCCAATAGTTGTTGCGTGGTGAAGGGCGTCCTCGGTTTCCTGTTCGGTTTGTGTTTCCTGAGGTTGCACTTGAGCTTCTGCGGTTCGCCGTTGGCGTCGACTGGAACAAAAATGGAAAATGTAGAAGTATAAGGGAAAGTAGATGAGGTTTGTGAAAATGTATGCGAAGCTTTACGTATAAATTAGTAATATATACTATTTTTCCTAACAAGATAGACGCATATTAATGAGCTGACCGTCAAAGTCATAGACGAGCAGGTAACAATATCTTTTAGGATAACGGAGTACCAATAATTACGGTATTTTTAAACGCGAAACGCCACTGACATCTCAATATTCGCTCGCAGGATTTCTGCTTATCTCTCACCTTCTTCTTCTTCTTCGCCTTTGGACCTTTTGGTCTGACACCACTAAACAGGGTGGCCCCTTCAAAATTATACAAAAACAGGTAAAGGTAAAGGGTACATGAATAATCCCTCTGTTGACGACCAGCTCATTAATATGCGTCTATCTTGTTGGGACAAAGAGTATAGGCGATTTTAATGCTGAGTAAGTCCAAAAAAGTCTCAGTCCCATGGCTGAGAAAAGACAGGGCAAGAGGAAGACCTCAGATGAGATGGATAGACACGTTGGGCTAGCCTGGAAGAGAGTAGTGCAAAGCAGAGAAGATTGGAAGGAAGAAGAATAGGCTTATATCCAAGAATGGAGTGAGGAAGGGGATAGGGAAAATATACGAAATTACAGTTGACCCGAGTTTAAAACCATCAATTTCCATTAACGACCACGTATGACTGATTAAGAGGCCGGTTACTGCGCGGATCGATCACCGCGACAAATCGCCGATAATCGTAATCTCACTTTAAATTAACGGATCTTTTATTGACGATGGCGTTCCGCCTGCATTAACGACTCAATAAAGTTATGAAGACGGGACGGTGTCGATGAGGGCAGCGCCAAACGTAAAACGACAAATTGCCAATTTAACTTTATTGCTTATTATCGAAGTATACAAGAACGTAGTATAAAAATTAAGGCCGAAACGGCAAATTGCATTTAACTTTACTGCCGCAAAAACTGCTCCTGCGTTTTCGTGAGACGCGGAACGGCGACGTTGAAAAGACGGGAAATGATAGTTTGCTGGAATGAGGGTGGATTTTAACGAGAAGGTTTGAAAAGGTTGTACTATGTACAACCATGCATTTCCGGAAATGTGAAGTAACAAAGTACCTCATAAAGGTACGAGATAGTAAGTACCAATTAACAACATTTTTCGAAATTTGAGTTTAAGTTTGGTACTTCCACTGCAAGTCCTAATCTTGTAATTAAAGAAAATATGTCCTAAACCGATTGATTTTTGAATATCAATGATTTTTTTACTATTTCCTGAAATATATTGTCAACACATATTTTTTTTAAATCTCAAGCCCATCAGAAATGTTTCCTGCTCACTTTCCAAAGATGTTCTAGTACTATATTAGTACTATTTTTTTCTTAAGAAAAGAGTCTTATGTGAATGCACCATGCAGAATGAGACTAGTTTCCATAATTATCTAGATATAGTTAATAGGTTATATATGTCATCTGCATTAAGACACCGTTTTAAAGATACAGTTTCCTAAAACATGCTTTTCTCAAAAATGTCGCCTCTTCAAATATTACATTCTTTTCGCCGATGAATTTTCAAAATGAAGAAAAGCTGTAAAATTTTTTTGGTCAAAGGTGCAAAGTTTGTCTTAGGTAATTAAAAAATATATAAAATATATTTAATCCAGTTTTAAGAAATTTCAGGCTTCCAAAATCCAATTATTTCTTTCGTTATTATTCCATTATTCAATCAAAACTATTTCTGGGGCAACTCTACAGTTATGCAACTTTCGTACTTTCTTAAACACGCTGTATAGTGCCTGGAATTTTTTGATATCAATAGATTTACTTATATGCTTCAATTACATTAAAAAACAATTATTGTACTAATGAAATATGTTAAATTTTGAAACGCGTGGTGTAATTGAAAATTTCGTCATAATTTAAATAGATGTAATATGTACAACCATACATACATAACACGCGGTATAGTTTCTGGTATTTTTGTGATATCAACAGATGCATTACTCCTAAATGTAAGACTGTAATACGAAAAATAATTTTTTTTGTAAGTAATATAAATCGATGTACTATGTACGACCATACATACTTTCTTAAACACTCTGTATAGTGTCTGGAATTTTTTGATATAAATAGATTTACTTATATGCTTCAATTACATTAAATTACAATTATTGTACTAACGAAATATTTACAATATTGAAACACGTGCTGTAATTAAAAATTTCGTAAATACATTTAAATCCCTGTATACTGTTAATATTAATATTCTCACATTTACAGGCACAAAATTCTCTCTATTCCTGTCGATTTGTCCGACTCGTAACAGTTTTTTGTATGTTTTCGTAGGCTCTGGTCGTAAGGTTGCTAAGCAACACTTGTTTTTTGCCACACTCTTATCAGTTCACTTTGATTGCGAGTTTGAATACCTTTACCTTTTACAGACTTTTATTCTCTCTTTGTCGCCGAAAAGTAACGCACGCGTACCGTTCGGGGGTGTTTTATTCATTTATTCCACCCCTTTTGTGGTTTTTGTAGAATTTTCAATAACTTTTCAGACATTTCGAAAGTTTTTAAACTTTTTGGGAGTTTTGAGTAAGATTTTTTTGACGATTCTCTCGCGAGTGTGTGTGTTGTGCCACAAATGGTCCGTCAAAGTTTAAGTAAGTTACAGATATTTTACAGATATTTTAAACTGTCTTTATGATTTGTAACAATGTTTGGTGTTTGTCAACTTTTCAGGAAGCGTTTAAGATGCGTTTAAAACCAGAATTTTTTGCGCAAAACAATATTTCCCCCTATTTCGAGGTTAGAATTTCAAATTTGAGGTTATGAATGGCGACTTTTGAGGTTATAAGTGCTAATTTTAACTGCTTATAGACGAATTTTGAGTACTTTAATAGCATAAGTACGTACTAACCATACTATTCAATTGAAACTTCAATTGTCACCTTAGAAATTTCGATTGGGATAATGTAATTTTTCCATCCACTTGAAACAATTTCCATTTGCGTTTTAACCATTTTCAGTTATTTCCAAAGTTTCCTTTCGAAGACGAATCACTTTTTTGTGCTTTCCAACTCAACTCAAATTCTTAATTAAGTCGGTTAAGGTAAGAAATTTTCAAAATTGTCTTTTTGCACTCGGTACAAGTACTTCTCTTGGGATTTCATGACAGTTTCAGTATTAATGTCATAACAGCGGCTCGAGGGTCGAGGAAAATTAGTTTTTCGTCTGGAAAATAAGATGAAAATTTATATCATTTATATCGAATTGGTCGATAACTGTAGTATGTTTCAAGTGAAGAAAATGAAGATAGCTTTCAGGAAAACTAAGTAGTAATAATAATGTATGTATTTTCAAATTTGATGTTCGAGTCTCTAGTGTTCAAGGAAAATAGTAATTGAAAACTTGATATTTACGAAATATTGATCAACTGTAATTTGCCTAAAGTGAGGTAAAATGGAGTTTTCTTCAGAAAACTCGCAATGAAATTTCTTTCCTCAGCATTTTGCACACATTTTGGTGTAATTTGCTCAAAAGTGAGTAAAATATGGTAGTTTTTCGTCATTATATCATTCAAGTTTCTCAAAAGTGAGTAAATCTGGATTTTTTTTTATTTGATATTGAGTCAATATATCATTCACGTTTAAGTACAATTTACTCGAAAGTAAATTGATTTAGTAATTTTTTACATAACATTTAGTCAACGGCTCATTCATATTTTGATGTAATTTTTTTTCCTAAAATAAGTAGATTCGGTAATTTTTTTATATCGTATTAAGTCAAGTTGCACTGATATTTCAGTACAATTTGCTCAAAAGTGAGTAAACATGGTAGTTTTTTATATCGAACTGGGTCGATATGTCATTCACATTGCTCAAAAGTGAGTAAATATGGTAGTTTTTTTATAATACAGTGAGTTAATACATTACTCACGTTTGAGTGAGTACAATTTGCTCGAAATTAAATTGATTTAGTAATTTTTTACATAACATTTAGTCAACGGCTCATTCATATTTTGATGTAATTTTTTTTCCTAAAATAAGTAGATTCGGTAATTTTTTTATATCGTATTAAGTCAAGTTGCACTGATATTTCAGTACAATTTGCTCAAAAGTGAGTAAACATGGTAGTTTTTTATATCGAACTGGGTCGATATGTCATTCACATTGCTCAAAAGTGAGTAAATATGGTAGTTTTTTTATAATACAGTGAGTTAATACATTACTCACGTTTGAGTGAGTACAATTTGCTCGAAATTAAATTGATTTAGTAATTTTTTACATAACATTTAGTCAACGGCTCATTCATATTTTGATGTAATTTTTTTTCCTAAAATAAGTAGATTCGGTAATTTTTTTTATATCGTATTAAGTCAAGTTGCACTGATATTTCAGTACAATTTGCTCAAAAGTGAGTAAACATGGTAGTTTTTTATATCGAACTGAGTCAATATGTCATTCACATTGCTCAAAAGTGAGTAAATATGGTAGTTTTTTTATAATACAGTGAGTTAATACATTATTCACGTTTGAGTGAGTACAATTTGCTCGAAATTAAATTGATTTAGTAATTTTTTACATAACATTTAGTCAACGGCTCATTCATATTTTGATGTAATTTTTTTTCCTAAAATAAGTAGATTCGGTAATTTTTTTTATATCGTATTAAGTCAAGTTGCACTGATATTTCAGTACAATTTGCTCAAAAGTGAGTAAACATGGTAGTTTTTTATATCGAACTGAGTCAATATGTCATTCACATTGCTCAAAAGTGAGTAAATATGGTAGTTTTTTTATAATACAGTGAGTTAATACATTATTCACGTTTGAGTGAGTACAATTTGCTCGAAATTAAATTGATTTAGTAATTTTTTACATAACATTTAGTCAACGGCTCATTCATATTTTGATGTAATTTTTTTTCCTAAAATAAGTAGATTCGGTAATTTTTTTTATATCGTATTAAGTCAAGTTGCACTGATATTTCAGTACAATTTGCTCAAAAGTGAGTAAACATGGTAGTTTTTTATATCGAACTGGGTCGATATGTCATTCACATTGCTCAAAAGTGAGTAAATATGGTAGTTTTTTTATAATACAGTGAGTTAATACATTACTCACGTTTGAGTGAGTACAATTTGCTCGAAATTAAATTGATTTAGTAATTTTTTACATAACATTTAGTCAACGGCTCATTCATATTTTGATGTAATTTTTTTTCCTAAAATAAGTAGATTCGGTAATTTTTTTATATCGTATTAAGTCAAGTTGCACTGATATTTCAGTACAATTTGCTCAAAAGTGAGTAAACATGGTAGTTTTTTATATCGAACTGGGTCGATATGTCATTCACATTGCTCAAAAGTGAGTAAATATGGTAGTTTTTTTATAATACAGTGAGTTAATACATTACTCACGTTTGAGTGAGTACAATTTGCTCGAAATTAAATTGATTTAGTAATTTTTTACATAACATTTAGTCAACGGCTCATTCATATTTTGATGTAATTTTTTTTCCTAAAATAAGTAGATTCGGTAATTTTTTTTATATCGTATTAAGTCAAGTTGCACTGATATTTCAGTACAATTTGCTCAAAAGTGAGTAAACATGGTAGTTTTTTATATCGAACTGAGTCAATATGTCATTCACATTGCTCAAAAGTGAGTAAATATGGTAGTTTTTTTATAATACAGTGAGTTAATACATTACTCACGTTTGAGTGAGTACAATTTGCTCGAAATTAAATTGATTTAGTAATTTTTTACATAACATTTAGTCAACGGCTCATTCATATTTTGATGTAATTTTTTTTCCTAAAATAAGTAGATTCGGTAATTTTTTTTATATCGTATTAAGTCAAGTTGCACTGATATTTCAGTACAATTTGCTCAAAAGTGAGTAAACATGGTAGTTTTTTATATCGAACTGAGTCGATATGTCATTCACATTGCTCAAAAGTGAGTAAATATGGTAGTTTTTTTATAATACAGTGAGTTAATACATTACTCACGTTTGAGTGAGTACAATTTGCTCGAAATTAAATTGATTTAGTAATTTTTTACATAACATTTAGTCAACGGCTCATTCATATTTTGATGTAATTTTTTTTTCCTAAAATAAGTAGATTCGGTAATTTTTTTTATATCGTATTAAGTCAAGTTGCACTGATATTTCAGTACAATTTGCTCAAAAGTGAGTAAACATGGTAGTTTTTTATATCGAACTGAGTCAATATGTCATTCACATTGCTCAAAAGTGAGTAAATATGGTAGTTTTTTTATAATACAGTGAGTTAATACATTATTCACGTTTGAGTGAGTACAATTTGCTCGAAATTAAATTGATTTAGTAATTTTTTACATAACATTTAGTCAACGGCTCATTCATATTTTGATGTAATTTTTTTTCCTAAAATAAGTAGATTCGGTAATTTTTTTTATATCGTATTAAGTCAAGTTGCACTGATATTTCAGTACAATTTGCTCAAAAGTGAGTAAACATGGTAGTTTTTTATATCGAACTGAGTCAATATGTCATTCACATTGCTCAAAAGTGAGTAAATATGGTAGTTTTTTTATAATACAGTGAGTTAATACATTATTCACGTTTGAGTGAGTACAATTTGCTCGAAATTAAATTGATTTAGTAATTTTTTACATAACATTTAGTCAACGGCTCATTCATATTTTGATGTAATTTTTTTTCCTAAAATAAGTAGATTCGGTAATTTTTTTTATATCGTATTAAGTCAAGTTGCACTGATATTTCAGTACAATTTGCTCAAAAGTGAGTAAACATGGTAGTTTTTTATATCGAACTGAGTCGATATGTCATTCACATTGCTCAAAAGTGAGTAAATATGGTAGTTTTTTTATAATACAGTGAGTTAATACATTACTCACGTTTGAGTGAGTACAATTTGCTCGAAATTAAATTGATTTAGTAATTTTTTACATAACATTTAGTCAACGGCTCATTCATATTTTGATGTAATTTTTTTTTCCTAAAATAAGTAGATTCGGTAATTTTTTTTATATCGTGTTAAGTCAAGTTGCACTGATATTTCAGTACAATTTGCTCAAAAGTGAGTAAACATGGTAGTTTTTTATATCGAACTGAGTCAATATGTCATTCACATTGCTCAAAAGTGAGTAAATATGGTAGTTTTTTTATAATACAGTGAGTTAATACATTATTCACGTTTGAGTGAGTACAATTTGCTCGAAATTAAATTGATTTAGTAATTTTTTACATAACATTTAGTCAACGGCTCATTCATATTTTGATGTAATTTTTTTTCCTAAAATAAGTAGATTCGGTAATTTTTTTTATATCGTATTAAGTCAAGTTGCACTGATATTTCAGTACAATTTGCTCAAAAGTGAGTAAACATGGTAGTTTTTTATATCGAACTGAGTCAATATGTCATTCACATTGCTCAAAAGTGAGTAAATATGGTAGTTTTTTTATAATACAGTGAGTTAATACATTATTCACGTTTGAGTGAGTACAATTTGCTCGAAATTAAATTGATTTAGTAATTTTTTACATAACATTTAGTCAACGGCTCATTCATATTTTGATGTAATTTTTTTTCCTAAAATAAGTAGATTCGGTAATTTTTTTTATATCGTATTAAGTCAAGTTGCACTGATATTTCAGTACAATTTGCTCAAAAGTGAGTAAACATGGTAGTTTTTTATATCGAACTGAGTCGATATGTCATTCACATTGCTCAAAAGTGAGTAAATATGGTAGTTTTTTTATAATACAGTGAGTTAATACATTACTCACGTTTGAGTGAGTACAATTTGCTCGAAATTAAATTGATTTAGTAATTTTTTACATAACATTTAGTCAACGGCTCATTCATATTTTGATGTAATTTTTTTTTCCTAAAATAAGTAGATTCGGTAATTTTTTTTATATCGTATTAAGTCAAGTTGCACTGATATTTCAGTACAATTTGCTCAAAAGTGAGTAAACATGGTAGTTTTTTATATCGAACTGAGTCAATATGTCATTCACATTGCTCAAAAGTGAGTAAATATGGTAGTTTTTTTATAATACAGTGAGTTAATACATTATTCACGTTTGAGTGAGTACAATTTGCTCGAAATTAAATTGATTTAGTAATTTTTTACATAACATTTAGTCAACGGCTCATTCATATTTTGATGTAATTTTTTTTCCTAAAATAAGTAGATTCGGTAATTTTTTTTATATCGTATTAAGTCAAGTTGCACTGATATTTCAGTACAATTTGCTCAAAAGTGAGTAAACATGGTAGTTTTTTATATCGAACTGAGTCGATATGTCATTCACATTGCTCAAAAGTGAGTAAATATGGTAGTTTTTTTATAATACAGTGAGTTAATACATTACTCACGTTTGAGTGAGTACAATTTGCTCGAAATTAAATTGATTTAGTAATTTTTTACATAACATTTAGTCAACGGCTCATTCATATTTTGATGTAATTTTTTTTTCCTAAAATAAGTAGATTCGGTAATTTTTTTTATATCGTATTAAGTCAAGTTGCACTGATATTTCAGTACAATTTGCTCAAAAGTGAGTAAACATGGTAGTTTTTTATATCGAACTGAGTCAATATGTCATTCACATTGCTCAAAAGTGAGTAAATATGGTAGTTTTTTTATAATACAGTGAGTTAATACATTATTCACGTTTGAGTGAGTACAATTTGCTCGAAATTAAATTGATTTAGTAATTTTTTACATAACATTTAGTCAACGGCTCATTCATATTTTGATGTAATTTTTTTTCCTAAAATAAGTAGATTCGGTAATTTTTTTTATATCGTATTAAGTCAAGTTGCACTGATATTTCAGTACAATTTGCTCAAAAGTGAGTAAACATGGTAGTTTTTTATATCGAACTGAGTCAATATGTCATTCACATTGCTCAAAAGTGAGTAAATATGGTAGTTTTTTTATAATACAGTGAGTTAATACATTATTCACGTTTGAGTGAGTACAATTTGCTCGAAATTAAATTGATTTAGTAATTTTTTACATAACATTTAGTCAACGGCTCATTCATATTTTGATGTAATTTTTTTTCCTAAAATAAGTAGATTCGGTAATTTTTTTTATATCGTATTAAGTCAAGTTGCACTGATATTTCAGTACAATTTGCTCAAAAGTGAGTAAACATGGTAGTTTTTTATATCGAACTGAGTCGATATGTCATTCACATTGCTCAAAAGTGAGTAAATATGGTAGTTTTTTTATAATACAGTGAGTTAATACATTACTCACGTTTGAGTGAGTACAATTTGCTCGAAATTAAATTGATTTAGTAATTTTTTACATAACATTTAGTCAACGGCTCATTCATATTTTGATGTAATTTTTTTTTCCTAAAATAAGTAGATTCGGTAATTTTTTTTATATCGTATTAAGTCAAGTTGCACTGATATTTCAGTACAATTTGCTCAAAAGTGAGTAAACATGGTAGTTTTTTATATCGAACTGAGTCAATATGTCATTCACATTGCTCAAAAGTGAGTAAATATGGTAGTTTTTTTATAATACAGTGAGTTAATACATTATTCACGTTTGAGTGAGTACAATTTGCTCGAAATTAAATTGATTTAGTAATTTTTTACATAACATTTAGTCAACGGCTCATTCATATTTTGATGTAATTTTTTTTCCTAAAATAAGTAGATTCGGTAATTTTTTTTATATCGTATTAAGTCAAGTTGCACTGATATTTCAGTACAATTTGCTCAAAAGTGAGTAAACATGGTAGTTTTTTATATCGAACTGAGTCGATATGTCATTCACATTGCTCAAAAGTGAGTAAATATGGTAGTTTTTTTATAATACAGTGAGTTAATACATTATTCACGTTTGAGTGAGTACAATTTGCTCGAAATTAAATTGATTTAGTAATTTTTTACATAACATTTAGTCAACGGCTCATTCATATTTTGATGTAATTTTTTTTTCCTAAAATAAGTAGATTCGGTAATTTTTTTTATATCGTATTAAGTCAAGTTGCACTGATATTTCAGTACAATTTGCTCAAAAGTGAGTAAACATGGTAGTTTTTTATATCGAACTGAGTCAATATGTCATTCACATTGCTCAAAAGTGAGTAAATATGGTAGTTTTTTTATAATACAGTGAGTTAATACATTATTCACGTTTGAGTGAGTACAATTTGCTCGAAATTAAATTGATTTAGTAATTTTTTACATAACATTTAGTCAACGGCTCATTCATATTTTGATGTAATTTTTTTTTCCTAAAATAAGTAGATTCGGTAATTTTTTTTATATCGTATTAAGTCAAGTTGCACTGATATTTCAGTACAATTTGCTCAAAAGTGAGTAAACATGGTAGTTTTTTATATCGAACTGAGTCAATATGTCATTCACATTGCTCAAAAGTGAGTAAATATGGTAGTTTTTTTATAATACAGTGAGTTAATACATTATTCACGTTTGAGTGAGTACAATTTGCTCGAAATTAAATTGATTTAGTAATTTTTTACATAACATTTAGTCAACGGCTCATTCATATTTTGATGTAATTTTTTTTCCTAAAATAAGTAGATTCGGTAATTTTTTTTATATCGTATTAAGTCAAGTTGCACTGATATTTCAGTACAATTTGCTCAAAAGTGAGTAAACATGGTAGTTTTTTATATCGAACTGAGTCAATATGTCATTCACATTGCTCAAAAGTGAGTAAATATGGTAGTTTTTTTATAATACAGTGAGTTAATACATTATTCACGTTTGAGTGAGTACAATTTGCTCGAAATTAAATTGATTTAGTAATTTTTTACATAACATTTAGTCAACGGCTCATTCATATTTTGATGTAATTTTTTTTCCTAAAATAAGTAGATTCGGTAATTTTTTTTATATCGTATTAAGTCAAGTTGCACTGATATTTCAGTACAATTTGCTCAAAAGTGAGTAAACATGGTAGTTTTTTATATCGAACTGAGTCGATATGTCATTCACATTGCTCAAAAGTGAGTAAATATGGTAGTTTTTTTATAATACAGTGAGTTAATACATTACTCACGTTTGAGTGAGTACAATTTGCTCGAAATTAAATTGATTTAGTAATTTTTTACATAACATTTAGTCAACGGCTCATTCATATTTTGATGTAATTTTTTTTCCTAAAATAAGTAGATTCGGTAATTTTTTTTATATCGTATTAAGTCAAGTTGCACTGATATTTCAGTACAATTTGCTCAAAAGTGAGTAAACATGGTAGTTTTTTATATCGAACTGAGTCAATATGTCATTCACATTGCTCAAAAGTGAGTAAATATGGTAGTTTTTTTATAATACAGTGAGTTAATACATTATTCACGTTTGAGTGAGTACAATTTGCTCGAAATTAAATTGATTTAGTAATTTTTTACATAACATTTAGTCAACGGCTCATTCATATTTTGATGTAATTTTTTTTCCTAAAATAAGTAGATTCGGTAATTTTTTTTATATCGTATTAAGTCAAGTTGCACTGATATTTCAGTACAATTTGCTCAAAAGTGAGTAAACATGGTAGTTTTTTATATCGAACTGAGTCGATATGTCATTCACATTGCTCAAAAGTGAGTAAATATGGTAGTTTTTTTATAATACAGTGAGTTAATACATTACTCACGTTTGAGTGAGTACAATTTGCTCGAAATTAAATTGATTTAGTAATTTTTTACATAACATTTAGTCAACGGCTCATTCATATTTTGATGTAATTTTTTTTCCTAAAATAAGTAGATTCGGTAATTTTTTTTATATCGTATTAAGTCAAGTTGCACTGATATTTCAGTACAATTTGCTCAAAAGTGAGTAAACATGGTAGTTTTTTATATCGAACTGAGTCGATATGTCATTCACATTGCTCAAAAGTGAGTAAATATGGTAGTTTTTTTATAATACAGTGAGTTAATACATCATTCACGTTTGAGTGAGTACAATTTACTCAAAAGTAAATTGATTTAGTAATTTTTTACATAACATTTAGTCAACGGCTCATTCATATTTTGATGTAATTTTTTTTCCTAAAATAAGTAGATTCGGTAATTTTTTTATATCGTATTAAGTCAAGTTGCACTGATATTTCAGTACAATTTGCTCAAAAGTGAGTAAACATGGTAGTTTTTTATATCGAACTGAGTCGATATGTCATTCACATTGCTCAAAAGTGAGTAAATATGGTAGTTTTTTTATAATACAGTGAGTTAATACATTATTCACGTTTGAGTGAGTACAATTTGCTCGAAATTAAATTGATTTAGTAATTTTTTACATAACATTTAGTCAACGGCTCATTCATATTTTGATGTAATTTTTTTTCCTAAAATAAGTAGATTCGGTAATTTTTTTTATATCGTATTAAGTCAAGTTGCACTGATATTTCAGTACAATTTGCTCAAAAGTGAGTAAACATGGTAGTTTTTTATATCGAACTGGGTCGATATGTCATTCACATTGCTCAAAAGTGAGTAAATATGGTAGTTTTTTTATAATACAGTGAGTTAATACATTACTCACGTTTGAGTGAGTACAATTTGCTCGAAATTAAATTGATTTAGTAATTTTTTACATAACATTTAGTCAACGGCTCATTCATATTTTGATGTAATTTTTTTTCCTAAAATAAGTAGATTCGGTAATTTTTTTTATATCGTATTAAGTCAAGTTGCACTGATATTTCAGTACAATTTGCTCAAAAGTGAGTAAACATGGTAGTTTTTTATATCGAACTGAGTCAATATGTCATTCACATTGCTCAAAAGTGAGTAAATATGGTAGTTTTTTTATAATACAGTGAGTTAATACATTATTCACGTTTGAGTGAGTACAATTTGCTCGAAATTAAATTGATTTAGTAATTTTTTACATAACATTTAGTCAACGGCTCATTCATATTTTGATGTAATTTTTTTTCCTAAAATAAGTAGATTCGGTAATTTTTTTTATATCGTATTAAGTCAAGTTGCACTGATATTTCAGTACAATTTGCTCAAAAGTGAGTAAACATGGTAGTTTTTTATATCGAACTGAGTCAATATGTCATTCACATTGCTCAAAAGTGAGTAAATATGGTAGTTTTTTTATAATACAGTGAGTTAATACATTATTCACGTTTGAGTGAGTACAATTTGCTCGAAATTAAATTGATTTAGTAATTTTTTACATAACATTTAGTCAACGGCTCATTCATATTTTGATGTAATTTTTTTTCCTAAAATAAGTAGATTCGGTAATTTTTTTTATATCGTATTAAGTCAAGTTGCACTGATATTTCAGTACAATTTGCTCAAAAGTGAGTAAACATGGTAGTTTTTTATATCGAACTGAGTCAATATGTCATTCACATTGCTCAAAAGTGAGTAAATATGGTAGTTTTTTTATAATACAGTGAGTTAATACATTATTCACGTTTGAGTGAGTACAATTTGCTCGAAATTAAATTGATTTAGTAATTTTTTACATAACATTTAGTCAACGGCTCATTCATATTTTGATGTAATTTTTTTTCCTAAAATAAGTAGATTCGGTAATTTTTTTTATATCGTATTAAGTCAAGTTGCACTGATATTTCAGTACAATTTGCTCAAAAGTGAGTAAACATGGTAGTTTTTTATATCGAACTGAGTCAATATGTCATTCACATTGCTCAAAAGTGAGTAAATATGGTAGTTTTTTTATAATACAGTGAGTTAATACATTATTCACGTTTGAGTGAGTACAATTTGCTCGAAATTAAATTGATTTAGTAATTTTTTACATAACATTTAGTCAACGGCTCATTCATATTTTGATGTAATTTTTTTTCCTAAAATAAGTAGATTCGGTAATTTTTTTTATATCGTATTAAGTCAAGTTGCACTGATATTTCAGTACAATTTGCTCAAAAGTGAGTAAACATGGTAGTTTTTTATATCGAACTGAGTCAATATGTCATTCACATTGCTCAAAAGTGAGTAAATATGGTAGTTTTTTTATAATACAGTGAGTTAATACAGTATTCACGTTTGAGTGAGTACAATTTGCTCGAAATTAAATTGATTTAATAATTTTTTACATAACATTTAGTCAAGGGTTTATTCATATTTTGATGTTTTTTTTTTCAAAAACAGGTACATTCAGTAAGTTTTTTTATATCGTATTGTGTCAATGTTGCACTCACATTTCAGTATAATTTGCTCAAAGGTGGGTAAACATGGTAGTTTTTTTATATCGTAGTGAGTCAATATACTTATTATTCACGTTGCTCAAAAGTGAGTAAAATGGTAGTTTTTTATGATAGTGAATAAATACGTAATTCACGTTTGAGTTAGTACAATTTACTCAAAAGTAAATTAATTTAGTAATTTTTTACATAACATTTAGTCGATTTTTCATTCATATTTTGATGAAATTTTTTTTTCAAAAACAAGTAGATTCAGTAATTTTTTATATCGTATTGACTCCATGTTTCACTCACATTTCGGTATAATTTGCTCAAAACTGAGTAGATTTGTATTTTTTTTATATCATAATGAGTCAATGTATCACTTAAATTTGAGTAACATTTACTTTTTCGAAAGTTTACTCTTCCTAATAGTTTAGTACTTTTTTAAATCATAATGAGTTAATTTATCACTCGTGTATGAGTAAAATTTACTCTTCCAAATACTTTCCATGATATCACCATTTAAATAACTAGTTGACGAATTCAAACCGAAGTATCGAACTTTACAGAAGTTCACTAGAAGTTCAAACTTCATGTGACATGTCTTTTGACAAACTCTTTTTCGAATTTTGTCCAAAAATCTTAACCAGTTATGTCAACGAACTGTCATCATGCTTTGAGATAAAAGTGTGTGTATGACAATCCAAAAACGATCCAAGAGTCAAATTTCGACATGTAAAATTTCACAAGAGAAAAAGTTTCAACATGCCGCGAGTCGAAAGGTAGATATTTCCGGGAATCGAAATATCCTTCTCAGGAAAATGAGTCGTGAATAAGTAGTAAAATAAATTAGAAACGTAATTAATGCGTGTAATTATTTAGCACCACGAAAACGTTACGACACTAAATTGACATTTGATCGTTGATTAATTAAACCAATTTTTAGCCTCACTTAATAGACGAAGTTATGAAGACTGCTGAATCCAGAAACATAACACTACATTGAAATATTAAACAAAAAACAGATTTAACACACTCGATTATCATCATCATTATTATTTAACTTTTTGTGTGGGTCCGCTAATGGAATTTACGGACGTCGTTTACGCAATCGACGGAAGCTTTTAACAAATAAGAAATTAGTATGGAATTAACGGAGAGTCGACGACTCTTGATATCTCTCCTTAATAGCCCGGCTCAATAAAAACGAGGCAAATATGCGTGTAACGATATTTCGAGAAAGAGAGAAAGAGAAATATCGGTGGAGTCGTAAAAAACAAGCAATTTAAGTAAATTTACAGACAGCACTTTCCAATCGGGTAATGGGCATTTTATTCAAATCGCGACGTGTTAATTAATGTATTCGGAGGATTAGTTCAATTAAACGAGACGAGCTCCCGGTTTTGGGCGTCTCCCCCCTCCTCCCTCTCCATCGACCTCCCTCTAACGGACACCAATTATACCAAATTGGTGAGAATAAATTATCGAAAAACAAGCACCTGGACGCGGTATCCCGATCGATAAAATCGACCGTTCTCGCTCGCTCTCGCATAATACGCCTATTAGTTACTTCCAGTTTCGGATGACGAAAGATCTCTCGGGCAGATAGCCCTTTTCCTTACTTTACCTCCATCTCTATCTCTCTCTTTCTATAGTTTGTAATTGGTGGTTTTCGGTCCGGATTCCACTTTTTACGGCCGGACCGATTTCGACGCCGGCCGATTTATTATATTATTATATTCTCGTCCCGCTAAAGGAAATAATTAGGTAACGACAACAAACGACGAATGTGACTGATTTTCTCGTCATGGGTCGCCCGTTAATCACGTGACGACGTTTTTTAGCAACTTTTTTAACCCCCCTCCCTCCCCCCACCCCCTATCGCGATACGTGGTAAGGTGAGGTTCTAGACTACCCCTCCCCCCTACCCAAAACTTCAGAATATATTCTATATATAAATATCCGGATTTGTAAGTTTCTACACTTTTGTTCTTGTAACAAAATGACACACAATGACATATCAACTATAGTCTGTCAAAATAACCCATGGAGTAATAAAATCTCATTATAAATGCAAAACCCAGTCAAGGTAGCTCCTCTAAATTTTGGGAGTTTTATAATGTCTTACGGAATCGCTTTGTATTCTGAGTGACTCACCCGAAACACGTGCGAATATTGTACGTCTGGCTATAGTAAATATACAGGGAATAATCACTCTCTGGCGTACGGTCGGGGAAAATGAGTAAATGCGCAATAGTCGGTAACTGGAAAAATTGTATGTGTCCTCACTCGCATCGGAATTTTGATTCTTGATGGAGTCGAGACAATTCGAAATTAAAACTTTCTCATTAACTGAGAACGGCGCTAATTTTGGGCGTTTCGATGGCCCCGGTAAATTCCCCATACTCCAAAACGTATCTCCGCAGTTTCAAAATACCACTATGAATACACAGGACTAATGGTTTCCGGTCTTTATTTTGAAATTCAAACTGTCACTGTCCAATGACACACACTTGCACGTCTAGGCAATGATGACTGACTACTGATAAACTGATTTTAAATGAAATAAATGGGCCGATGTTATTTACATAAACACCCTAGATGTTAACTACAAGCATTTGCAGCTGCAGTTCCCTTAACTTACCTAGAATTGCCGAGATGACAATATCCGTTGTGGGCTTGGAAAGCAAACTTTGAAAACATAACAAGTGAAGATCTTTATTGCGTAAAAAATATTTGTTATGCCTCTTCATAGTCACTTTCTGCTCTGACAAATTGAACATTAGTGACGTTAGTGACGGGACATTAGTAGAATCAATGAGTGTGTATTAATCAATGTAGCTACAAAAAAGTTGATAGTATTTGGTTGTGAAAGTAATTGAAATTCTTATGTAATGCAATTTTTCACATTTCACAAAATTGTACATGCAAATCTCTCCATACATAATAATATAAAAAAATGAATGAATGAATTAATGAAAATTCAAGATTTAATCACCAATATCTGAATCGACAAATTTGCAAGATAGACGTCAAAAATCCAACACATCGTTATAAATAGGAGCTATAAATAATATTGGCATAAAATATTATAAATAAATAACGAGTTCCGATATTATAATATATTATATTAATGACAAGTTAACAACAAATCAGGTAAAAATGGAAGCGTTTCTGAGTTGATAACATTCACGGTCGTAATGCCTACCTTTTATTAAAACAATTATAACGGTTTTAAGCGAATTCATCATTACATATACCATTATAACTCATTTATTAATTTCCGTTCATATCTTTAAGAACGCCTCTGGTTACCGGCGAAATAATCGTTTCATTACTCCACGGGTTATTTTGACAGACTATAGTCATAGTTAGAATTTCGAAATAATGTCAATAACCGAGCTAATTATGGTTTTTTTAATCAATTTCACGTGTAATACAATTTATTACTTAATATGCTGTACGAGGGGGCACACGACAACTGAGCCCCGCGGTCAGAAAATGCGAACGGTAACGCTAATCCTACCCAACGATTGAGCCCCGGTATACCCCAAGGCCAAATGACAACTGAGCCCCGAATTAAAATGCTGAGTCCAGGATAAAAATAATTAGGTAAGGGAATACGAAAATTACGGGAAATTCAATGTTTATCAGGGATATATTAAAGGGCAAGAGGGCAAGGAAAATCAATCGAGATACAAATATTATGCTTAACTCGACACCTCCGATTTTTTTGTAGTAAAACTTGTTCTGATTTATCTACAACTATAGGTGATTTACAGGAATTTTTGAACACCTATACGAAACACCACGGACAGTTCCTTTACTATATCGGAAAGTGTAATTTTCGCAATCATACCCGGGTCGTCGGGACCATCATTACGTAATCACCAGAAATGTTAAACCCCGCGTTGGGGCTCAGTTGTCATACGACCTTTTTGAAATTTTACCTGTCACGGATGTATAATTTTGTTCACTTTTGTTCTTACAACAAAGCCAAAGAACACAATGACCTACGAATTGACCATACTTCAAATTTCCAAAAAAATGTCAATAACTGAACTATTTCGAGATTTTCGAATCATATTCCTGTGTAATGGAGTTACTTAACACGCTGTAATTCCGGATGTATAACTTTCCACTTCTGTTCTTATAACTTGGAGATAACTTGAAACCCAGAAAAATGTTTAGAAGTATTGCAGACAAGTTTTCTCAATACTCGTGATCAGTACGGGAGGTCCTGAAGGATATTTGTTCCAAGTGTTGCCGATTAAGGCATTTTAATTATATTTTCTATAAATTTTCAGAATCGATTATTTGTAATTATGATTGACATGAACTTTGCGTGGATTGTCGGTCATATAATCAGAACTTTCTGAAATCTGGTGAAGTCACATGTCTAGATTCACTGAAGGGCGTGTTTGTTTTACTCACATTTCTGTATAATTTACTCAAAAGTATGTAGATTTAGTAATTTTTTATATCATAGTGAGTTAATATTTTGTTCATATTTTGGGTGCAATGTACCTACTCGCAAGTAAATCGATGTAGTGTTTTTTTTACATAAAATTGAGTCAATGGTTCACTCAAATTTGGGTGTAATGTACTCAAAAATAAGTAGATTTAGTAGGTTTTTATATCGTATTGAGTCAACGTTATACTCGCATTAGTCACATTTCGGTATAGTTTTCTCAAAAGTAAGTAGACTTAGTAGTTTTTTATATGATATTGAGTCAGGTTCTTATGTAATGAAGTTACTTAATGTACAACAGTCTACACTTTTGTTCTTATAACATAACATAGAGATCACAATGAGGTCTGAAATGGTCGTAGTTAGATTGTCCAAAATACGTCAATAACTGAGCAATTTCTATCTAGCAAATCTATCAATCTATCTAGAAAATATCTAGAAACCCAGAAAAATGAGAGATCGCAGAAAAGCTTTCTCAACACTCTTGATTAATACGAAAGGTCCTGAAGGATTGATTCACAAAGGCAGGAAATTAGTTGGACATATATAACTAAGTAAGAAATTTTCTTTCAAAAAAGTTCCTAAAAGATTTAAAGGTAGGTACCAAAATATCTCTGGGTGGACCGTAATTAGTTCTCATTATTCGAGTTATTGGAAGGTTACTAGCTATTTACTAAAATTTTTTTTAATCCTGAATAGCCGTTCCATGCAACTTCTCATTTTCGAAAGAAATTGTAACTCAAATTTCCCTTAGTTACAACTCGCTAACTGTAATAAACTTCGTCGCGGAGATTCGAGATACTCGGTACAGATTCAATTCTCGACGTGAGTGTGTGGCTTTAATTTCGCGTTTATAGCGTGTGACAGTTGAAATAATGAGCTTTTTATAACGTTTTACGAGCAGGATATTGCAATATGTGGGCAATTAGGAGTCCATGGGCCGTACCGGGCGCTCCAAAGCGTCTCGTATAAATATCTGAGGCTCCGTGAATTACGAAAATGGCGCGTGAAATATAAAAATAATCGCCCGCTATTTGTTTGATGGGAGGAAACGTTCAAATTGCGAGTTGGCGTTCTTGTGAAACGTCGTTTGCAGGTTTCGCTCATTTTACTAAATATTTCCTAAAAGTGGAAGCTTTAAAAAATTAAATTTATCCCGTAAATGATCATTACGAGTTATATTTACCGTTATCGGATGATTAAGAGGATGCTACACTACTGAAGAAATGTTCTCCTTTACCGACAGTTTAGGAACAATTTATTTAAGATTGTTCACAAGGAAAATTAGAGTGATATAAATTTTATTAAAAAACAAGACTGTCTATAGGTCATCCTCAATTACACCCCTATTAACAACCCCTTGACGGTCGTGCTAATGATTTTTCTTGTGGCATGTGATGAAACGATGTATTTGGGAATTTTTCAAAAGAAATTTAGAGTGTTATAATTTCCATTAACAAATCTGGAACAGTCAACCTTATTCCACTCCTATTAACAACCCCCTGACGGCCGTACGGAATATTTTTCTTGTGGCATATGATGAAACGATTTATTTAGTAATATTTAGGAAAATTAGTGTGACAAATTTAAATAACGTTTAGAGCGACCACCCTTACCTCCGCCCCTATTAACAACCCCCTTAAGACCGCTCGAAAGATTTTTAAAATGATGAATTCTTATTTAAGAAGTTTTAAAGAAAAATTAAACTGTTACAAAATTTAAAAAAAGAACTATCGTCGTAACTACCTTATTTCCACCCCAATTAACATCCTCCTGACGGCTGAGCAAGAGTTTTTGAGTATGTTCTATGATGAAATGATTTATTAAAGAATTTTTAAACCAAAAATTATAGCCTTACAAACTGTAATAAAAAAATTAAATTGTTCACATTTCACCCCTATTTCCACCACCCTTGGCGGTAAGGGAGAACATTTCTTCGATAGCAATAATTGGTTATCATCCTACTAATATAGTGATAATTAGAGAGGAGATTAAATGCAGAAGAAATTATATTCACCGAGTTATTAGAAAATATGAATTCACTTGGGCCATATATACAAAAAAAATGAGAAAATATGTATACACTATACCTATTAAAAAAACATACTAATCTTTATTGAAAAAAAAAAAGTGTTTCAATTATTGTTTCTACAATTTTACAACAAAGTAATCACTACTTAATTAAATATATTAATTACTAACTAAATCACAACATTGTGAATGGAATGAAATACATTAATAATTAGATGGAATTAATCTTATATAAATTAAATAATTAAATTATTTTAAATTTTTTTTATTTATTTTTTTATTGTTTTTAAATTTTTAAATAATTTTAATTTTTTTATATCAAAGAATTCAACAAATTGTTTGATGTAAAATAGTTATCACTATAATGTATTTTTTTAATTAATTCATTATTAAATGTTCAAAATTATGTAGAATATTTTTTTCTGTTATCAGATAGCATGTGTTTAGAAATGGAAAAAACTTTTCCCAAAATCCACCATTTTCAGTTGGTGGATGTTAAATGGATTTTTGAATTTTTGCATTGTCAAAACTAAAATTGAAGTCGAAATCATTTAGGTATTCACCTTTCAAAATTTAGTTAATTTTCTTAACTTTTTAAACAATTTTAATACTTTTTTAATTTTTGGTATACCTATTTTACTTTTAACCTTCTGACATTTTCGTCAATAGATACTTTGTCTATTATTTCATTTGATACTGAGGAAGAGAGTCGTCCCTTGCTTTTCTAATTAAAATTTAAATACATAAAAAATATGCATATATGCCACTTTTGGAAGGATATGCATAATAATGACTAAATATGCAATATATGCGCTAATTAATTTAAATAAATGTAAGTGTCTATATGAAGACTGTATTTAAAGAGATGCAAATAATAAAAGATATTAATGTGCTCTCTACTGATAACGATAAATATATTTTATCCAACACATGACAGTTATTAATGTCATTTTAGACAAGTAAACTACCAAATAACACACTAGTGTGTTATAATCCAAAACTCACTAGTGAGTTATGGATAATAACTCACGTTCGTATTTAAAGTAGTATTCTATTTATTTATTTATATATTTATTGCAACCAAACAAACAACCTACTTTAACCAAAATGTAAAAAAGTCACTGGCAGGTCATTCTGACATTTATTGGATACTGAGACGCAAGTAGCTTTGATTTGATCACAAAGCTTAAAACGATTTCTTCCACTTGTTGGATAAAACATTGTATGCCACTCGCGTGTTATGATTCCTAAATCACTTGAAAATTTATACCACGAGGCCTGGCGTGACTTTTCAACATAACACACTAGTAGGTACCACAAATAGCTATTGCGTTGAATATTTACGGAAGAAATCCAACTTTTATTGAAATGCATCGCATTATATAAACCTTGACTAAAAATCTCTTTCCACCTAACATAACCTCTAATAACTTAACCTCACCTAACCAACGTACATTGCTGTTGGTTCTTACAATATCCGCATGACTTATGATAACAATCTTAACGTGAATGATTGTTCGTTGGATGTGGGAAGGATCCCCGAAACCGCTCGTTAACTATCAGCGCCTAATTAACAACCAATTAAGAGATAATTAGTCTCGGAATGCGCCACTTTCCTCGGACGAGGACAACAAACCGTGTGGTACCGTACCGTACACGCATAAAATATGGACGTTTCGTCTGTTATCAATTACTTCTTTCATTAACTTGTTAAAGTCGGGAAGGGGGCCGTAAAAATACTGAATTACTAATTTATTTACGTTCCTGCGGACGGCGGTAATGGAGCCTCATTAGCCTTTATACGGTGCGACTCGAGGGATAATTCCGAGGTTATTATATCGTATACGGAACGTGCGTATATACACGTCTCGATTTTCGGCCCGCTTTATTCCTAATTTAATTAGCGGTTAACGTGAGCAATTAATCGAGATGTTGGGCGTTTCGCCCCTCCCGGAGGAGCGGGCGGATAGCCACGTTTCGAAAGTCGGAACGAGTCCTTTTGTCTCGAAGAAACAACAGCGTTGCCAGGTGTAATGAGTAGATTTTTCCGAGTTTTGGGTAAAAGGGTTCTCAGATTTTTCCCAAATGTTATTTCGTTTAAAGTTTAATACTTTGGTAAGGTTCGTCTTAGCAGATCAAACCAATTTTAACGATTTGTTTTTTAGGGAATGACAACACTGTCAGTATATTGATGAATGTAATGTTAACTTTCCGAGGTTATTATATCGTTCTCCTTACGGAACGTACGTATATACACGTCTCGATTTTCGGCCCGCTTTATTACTAATTTAATTAACGGTTAACGTGCGCAATTAATAGAGATGTTGGGTGTTTCGATCGCCCGGAGCAGCGGGCGGATAGCCACGTTTCGAAAGTCGGAACGAGTCCTTTTGTCTCGAAGGAACAACAGCGTTGCCAGGTGTAATAAGTAGATTTTTCCGAGTTTTGGGTAAAAGGGTTCTCAGATTTTCCCCAAATGTAATTTCGTTTAGTTAAAGTTTAATACTTTGGTAAGGTTCGCCTTAGCAGATCAAACCAATTTTAACGATTTGTTTTTTAGGGAATGACAACACTGTCAGTATATTGGTGAATGTAATGTTAACTCCCCGAGGTTATTATATCGTTCTCCTTACGGAACGTACGTGTATACACGTCTCGATTTTCGACCCGCTTCATTACTAATTTAATTAACGGTTAACGTGCGCAATTAATAGAGATGTTAGGTGTTTCGATCGTCCGGGGCAGCGGGCGGATAGCCACGTTTCGAAAGTCGGAACGCGTCGTTTTATCTCGAAGGAACAACAGCGTTGCCAGGTGTAATGAGTAGATTTTTCCGAGTTTTGGGTAAAAGGGTTCTCAGATTTTCCCCAAATGTAATTTCGTTTAGTTAAAGTTTAATACTTTGGTAAGGTTCGCCTTAGCAGATCAAACCAATTTTAACGATTTGTTTTTTAGGGAATGACAACACTGTCGGTAAATGTAATGTTAATTTCAAGAAATCAGCAAATGAGAAATTTTGCTAAGATTGTCCACTTTGAAATTCAATTTTTTAACGCTCCAATAAGTGATTGTCATGAATTTAGCGATAGCAATGAACTTCGACTATCCAATTAAACCTTATTATTCCAATTTCACTCTAACAGTGTGGGGAAATAACCGAGAAAACCGGGATAACCCATGTTACAACTCTGACAGCAGTACAAACTGGAAAAATGGTTGTGTGTAAACGACCGACATTACGGGTGATACGATCGGATTAACGAATCTTACTAGGAAATGAGATAAAAATATACCGAAAATTTGTGAACGACGCCGTTGATGATTATTTTGGGGTTTGGTGACGATATTTTACACATTTCGATTTAAACCAAATTTTCAAAAATGAAAAAATCCCCAGATCTGGGTAAATCTCCCCACACCTGACAACGCCGACCTAAACGTCTCCCTGCGTCACATCGGGCTATTATTCAGCGCGGCCGAACATCTGTTTTCGAAAAAACGAAAGGAACGACAGAGATACGAGTCATCGAGACGTTTCCATGACAATTTTTAAGCTAACATGACACGCATCAGAAAGGGAAAAAATAAATAAGATGAAGGGAATGCAGCGTGTGTGCGCTCGCCTAAACGCGACAGTTTAGGAACGGCCCCGCATATCTCGCGTCGGAAGTTAAAAGAGCCTAACTAAACGATCATTACAAAATATTTATTACCCCCGACGTTTCGTACGATTAATATCCATCCATCACCGGGAAAGGAAAGGGAGAGAGGGGAGGGGGGACAGTCAGTCGCGATATTTAACATTCCGCCGTTCGGGATACGTTCGGGGTACTTTTGTTACTGACAGTGGCAATATTTTTCAGTTAGTGGGACATTCGGTGAGCTGACAAACAAAATTTATGCGGCGTTTTACAAGGAAAAAAAACGAATCTCTTTCGTTACGGAATTAGCGGTGACGCGTCTAATTTCAAAATATCTTCGTAAAGGACATGGAAAATCTTGGTTATCACCAATACTAAAATAATAATTAAGTTATTTTGGAAATTGGACGCTTGAAATAAATATTGAGCTTAGGACGTAACTTCAACCTGGTGCGCGGCTTCTGAAAGCGTAGATATTGTAACGTTTATTTCTAATTTATTTACACTGTCCTAATTATACAC
Source organism: Cryptocephalus moraei (assembly GCA_946251905.1). Lineage (NCBI taxonomy): Eukaryota > Metazoa > Arthropoda > Insecta > Coleoptera > Chrysomelidae > Cryptocephalus > Cryptocephalus moraei. Next base: position 5,770,901 of record OX276462.1, on the reverse strand, counting down.
TACACACTACTTAATTTATCTTAGACTATTACTGAACTAATTTATATAACACACTTAACTATTTCCTAACTAATTAATTTATATCACTCTTAAATGTTAATTTATTTTACTGGTCCGTTTTTCGCCTTGTTTATTCACTCGCGGCTTCACGTCTAATCTCTCTTTCCGATCGCAAGTCCGCTTATATACACCTCAATTGTATCCGCGATAGTTCCTGAAATAACTCGAACCTTCTTTTCTATGTAGAAAGGTCCAGAAGGTAATAAATTAATTTTCCTTAATAAGATGTTGCCGGGACCCAATTAAGCGTAGCGGCGTTCCTTTGAGGTAAGCCGCCGTGGTCCGATAAGAGTAAACATATTTCGCGCTGCTGTTTACATTTCGCGTTACAATATGTAACCAATAACCATAATAATAACCAGTAACAGTATACCTATAACAATTATAATAATAATAATAATGGTTTGATTAGTCAATAAATATTATTGCTTGAACCAGTTATCGGATCTGTGGCGCATGCGCAACTGTCTTGTCAAACGTCACACGTGGCAACTAACCTAAATCATATCTAAATCTTTATTGTGTGTTGTGTTATCACACAATAAATTTTAAAGAATTATTAATTTTAATAATAAACATCTACTAAAGGTTCTATAATGGGCTGTTTACCAAAAATGGAACTTTTATAAACGACATCCAGGATCTATAACATAGTATTATAATGTTTTAATAAATGTTATAATACTAATAAGTATTATAATACTACGTTATAATGTTATAACATAGTATCTTTGAATGTCTTTGACACGATAAGTTGTAACTTATCAGGGGAGCCTCAATAAATGAGGATAGCTACCAACTTTTAACAAAATAGAAGTTGCAGATATGTTAAATAAGTTATTCTTAGGATGAGTACTTAAAGTTTCCTGGAGTTTAATTTTTTTTAAGATTAATTAGAAGGAGTTTCGTGAGTTACTAAGAAATTTTAATTCCAACATCTCGTCATACTGTTAGTTATGTTGAGATATTATGAAAACTCTTTGGAATAATAATGATATTGTAACGTTAATTTTAATTTATTTACACTGTTCTTAATTATACACTACACACTACTTAATTTATTTAAACTATTACTGAACTAATTAATTTATATAGCACACTTAATTTCTAATTTATTTGTACAATTCTCTTGTCCGTTTTTCGGCTTGTTTATTCACTCGCGGCTTCACGTCTAATCTAATCTCTCCGACCGCAAGCCCGCTTATATACATATGTCAATTGTATTCGCGATGATTCCTGAAAGAACTCGATCCTTCTTTTCCTTAATAATGTTTATCTAGAAACGCCCAGAAGGTAATAAATCATTCTTTTCTTAGTAAAATGTTGCGGAACGTTGGGGACGGTTTTTTTATTGCCCACTTAACGGAGCGCTTTAAAGTAGCCGCCGAGGTCCGATAAGAGTAAACACGTTGTAAATACATTTCGCGTTACAATATTGTAAATTAGAGAAAGCTTTTTTAAATGTAACTATAATTTCAGTACGATAGGAGTTTCATTTGGATTCTTAGAGTTACAGATCTATTAATAAAATTGATGCCACGTCAATAACGTTTGATATATACTAGAAGTAGACAGCTAAAGTTTTGTGGAGTTATTTGAAGGCATCAAATAACTCAGTAGGTAGGCGAAGTTTTAACGAAGTTGCGAGTTTCTAATAAACTTCTAAATTTCAATTTGTACCCAACAACCACTTAATTGACGGTATAAAAGAAAGTTTCCGAGACAGTAAGTTGAGACTTTATCGGCTTATCAAAGAAGTTTCAAAATATTGACTTCCAATGATATAGAAGTTTCGTTCAATTTTTTTGAAGTCGCAGATGTGTTACTTAACCACTAGAGTTCAATTAATGTTAGGAATAGATAGTCGAAATTTCGTGGAGTTATTTAGAAATTCGACGAATTTGAAGTTTTCAGTGAGTTGCTATGATGTTTCGAAATTCTGTCTGATTTAAATAATTAATAATATTAATTTAATATTATTTAATATTTTAATAATATCATTAATAAATATTATTATTAATTATTATTGGGTTAGTTAATCATTAGGAAAAGTCTTTGGAATAACAGGATTAGTCCAAAGCGTTTTTAAATGCTACTGTAAAGTTTTAACAAAACAGGAGTTTCATTTAATCTCTTGGACTCTGTTAATTATGTTATCATTACAATAACAATGTTAGAATTTTGAAGCTTTGGAGTTCCATGGAGTTGTGGAGAGTGCTCAAAAGGCTCGTTAGACGGATATTCACTGAAGTTGTAGTTTCGAGTGAATTTCGGCTAATTTCTATATTTCGGTTTCATTCTAAAGTCAAATGGTCATATTATGGACGTTTGCAGACGTGTTAGGTACGTTGAAGTTTCATGGAGGTGTTTGAAATGTTTCAAAAAACATATCGGCGTAGTTTCAATGAAGTTGAAGTTTTTAGTGAGTTGCCATGAAGTTTAAAGTTTTGGTTTGGTTCCACTAAGTCGTCCTTCTGCTCATTTCATATAGTATATTATATTATATTGTAACGCGAAATGTAAACAGCAGCACGAAATGTGTTTACTCTTATCGGACCTTGGCGGCTTACCTCAAAGGAACGCCGCTACGCTTAATTGAGTCCCGGCAACATCTTATTAAGGAAAAATGATTTATGACCGTCTGGACCTTTCTACATAAAAAACAAGGTTCGAGTTATTTCAGGAACTATCGCGAATACAATTGAGGTGTATATAAGCGGGCTTGCGGTCGGAGATGAGATTTGACGTGAAGCTGCGAGTGAATAAATGAGGCGAAAAACGGGACAGTGTAAATAAATTAGAAAATAAACGTTACACTATGTAACTAATTATTTAACGTAATTAGTATGTAAATATCTAATTAAAATATATAGTAGACGCTATGATTCAAAGTAGTAATTACATCGAATTTTAGTTTAGACAGGGGTAACTTTTAATACGTACTTGTTTAAATTTTATAATCACTTACATATATAATGTGGCGCAATTGACATTGCGCATGATTTCAGAACTCAAAAATTTAATCGAGAATATAATTAAATTTATAGTATAAATAATTTGATAGCAATTAAAAATTTAACAAATGACTCTAAGTAACTTTGTTCAATTTGTTCAGTTCAGAGGAGCTATTTAGTGAATTACAAAGAACCGTATTGCCTTGAATAAGTTAGCGGTAAATACCTATTACGCAAAGGTGTTTAAAATCCGTCTGACTCGAGAGTCATTGTGTTGAGGCAATTAATTAAAACGTCGAGTTATAACAAATGTTGTTGGCATATTAGTATTAAAAGCAAAAACGTGTCCGAAAGCATTCGTACTAAATTATCATCGAAAAGGGAGGGAAGGTACAGCCAAACCAAACAAGATATCGTTTAAGATTCAAAAGAGGTAGGATATGTTAATTGGCAATGCATATGCCCCTCCGATGACGATACGTACGTCAAATCGAACGATCCACCTAAATATATATTCATGGGGAATATATTATATAAGTAGCGAGAGGAGGAGAGAGGATCTCCCCGCCATAAATCTGGCGGACTTGTCGTGGATCAAATGGAACAAAAGCCGTAGTCCTGTCAGAGCTCAAAACCTGACTCGGATCGAATTTAGATCCGTCAAAGCTTTGCATGTCCTTGTACCATTGTTTTAAGAATTTGATGGATTTCCCTTTCGGATCGACGGGGGAGATCCCGTACGATAATTGGCTACGGAACGCGAACCGTACGACAGATGGAAATAATAACCGGACGAGAGAGTACATATATAAAAATTATTTGAGGCTGTACGTCGTCTAATCTAAATTAGACTAAAATTACAAAAGTTTAGTCTCCTGGTAGGTAGGTACTGTCCAAAATACTGTACTATTTATTTATTTTTATGGTATGGCACGTAGACACGTTTATCAATTCATTGTTATACAAACATCACAAAATTTAAACTATTAAAAGTAGAGATCACAAGCAGACGTCTAAATTGTTAATATTGCAACGTTTTTACTGTATAAGTAACACTTATTCCGCTCCTCGAACATTCCCGAAGATTCCCGAATTCGAGGAGCTCCTATAGCTTCGGGTACATTGTCGTCGCTTTGAATTTCGCCGAACCGACACTTCCCGACTTCTGTTTATTTTACGACCAGACTTTCCGTTGCAATATTCTATTGGCTATGGAGTCACAAACGGGAAACTTTTTTAAACAGAAGCGTTTTAGGTAATATTGACCAATAGGAAGAGATACTACCACTTTCCGGCATGAGATTCGGTCTTATTTTTGGTTTATTAACAAAAAAGTTCAAAAAATCCAAATTTAGGCTTTTATCTCCTTAAACAAAAATCATTACTTCTATTGCAAAATCGTTGTACAAAAATATTAATATTTTTAATTATAAACACTTAACATCTTTTTCCCTAAAATTAATATTTTTTTCATATTTAGTAAAGTGGCATTTTTACTGTCTAATGTACAGTACAGTAGATATACTGTACTACGCTGTAACTGTACCAATACCATAAGAAAGAAGGAGAGCTAAACTATCAATGTGAATCAGAAAAGTTGATACTTCTATTGCAAAATTGATATACAAAAATATTAACATTTTGAATTATAAACATTTAAGAACAACTTTTTCCTACTGCTCGAAAATAAAATAATCTTTCATATTCAGAAAAGTGGCATTTTTACATGAATTCTAAAAAAAAACAAAATTGTTCTAGGTGGATTTGGGCTAAAATTAGCATTTTTTCTTTAAACATTCATAAATAATTTGTTTATAACTATCTAAAAACCTAACTGGCGCTATTTTGAAGTCAAACGTTCACAGTCATCACTAGTCGGAGAGGGTGGAGGGGGGGATTTAGCGAATTTCGGGAAATGTTAATAAAAATTGTATGATATCGAAAAACTGCTTAATTATTTAAAAATGCAGAAATAATGATTGGTTTAGTTGTTTTCTTTTGCATATAATTTAAGGTGGGATCTATTCAACGTCATTTTGAAGTAAAAAGTTTGAATAGAAATCAATCTTGAGAACACCCTATAAATTTTAATAACCGAGTAATCTTCTTAATAAAGTGGAAAACATAATTTAATTACAAAACGATTAAATTACTTATATTTAAAATAATCGTATGTAAAGTTAATTTGATAGAACAAGTCACCTTAGTCGATCCTCGCTGTGCTCCCCGCGCATGCGCCCTCGATGGACGCGCTCTGCGCATGTCCCCAAAATTCAAGGTTTATTTAATGGCGGTCCATGGGTTTCATCGATACACGTGTTGGTTGCCTAACATCAATGTTTAACCTAAAGGAGGTAAATTTTCGAAATTTGAAGCAACGTTTCAAATTATATGCAATCTACTCGAAATTGCTTAAATTTTCAAGGCTCCGAACTGGCCGGCTACTTGTCTAAATTCCATTAGTTTACTCTCGAGGCGAATGAGGAGCGAATATACATAATTATTAAATTAACGTTTCAATCTAGCGTTCTCGTCTTTCTAATTAACGACACGGCGATGAGAGACAAAGAGAGAGAAATGCTAATGCCCTTTAATTATTCCGAGAGAAAAAAAATTGTAACCCATTTCCGGTTCCTTTATCTAATTAGTCCTTTTCTGGGAGATAACCGGCGGAATTGACGATCGACGTGACGGAGATAAGGGCTTAATTAGGGATCTTTAATTAAATAGGTCGATTTCGAATCGATTAAGGAACGTTATTAGCTCGTTAAGGGATTGGTTATTTCTGGCGGCCGGCGTTCGAAAAACGCACGCGGAACGCCATTAATAAATCTCCCCAGTAATTTTCTCAAAGGATTTCTATTTTTAAGAGTTACGGCATAAGGCGGCGTAGGTGAGAGTCCCTATGGTGAGAGAGATCCGTCCGTGCATCCGACGAAAAGCTAATAGGCGTATTTCACTAAGTAAAAATAAGACGTTCTCTACATCTTTTTAGTTTTAAAATTATCTCGGGCGAAATTTGGAACTGGTCGAATTTTTGAATGTACAACGTTAGAATTTGTTCATACTTTAAAAGCGTAGTAATGTTGATTTAGGGCAACATAATTTTTTGGAAATGTCTCGTTTTATCAAAAGATATGACTTTCTCATTTTAACTGCAACAATCTTTATAAAATTTTATCAAGTAAATTGTTATTACAAAATTTGTAGCTGCCTGAAATCAACCAAATATCAATATCTTGTTTAAAATGATTAAGCAATTTCCCATTACCACCAAATATTAATTATTATATTATTATTAATTATTTTTATTACCCAAATATTGCCATCATTCGCTTCGAGCTTCATATGAAAGATGTAAAATTGCCAAATTCAAAAAACTGTTATTTTCATTCAGCTTCAGTTGCTACAAGTAAGACTGATGTTAGAATGTTTTTTTGTTAAAGAAAATCTAACATAACATTAATTAATTAATAATTAAATATTAATAACATTAATTAATAATTATGTTAATAACATTAACATAACATAATTTAACATAATAATTTAATGGAAGGCCACCTACAATTTTTGTAGTATCAAAATTTTTTTTAGCACTGAAAATAACCAATTTTGGCGATATTTTTATGCGTTCCAAAAACTATTATTTTTATTCAGCTTCGGTTGCATCAAGTAAGACTGATGTTAGAAAGAAAATTTAATGAAAGGCTACCTACAATTTTTGTAGAATTAAAATATTTTTAAGCACTGAAAATACCGAATTTTGGCAATTATTTTTATCAAAAAAGGTATAACTCATCGAAAAAGAGTTAAAAATAAAATTATGACTTTTTGTTGAAACTGCAGCAATTTTTATAAAATTTCATCAATAAAATTGTTATTAAAAAAATTCGATGCAGTGATACTGTCACTGAAATATCAATAATTGATTTGAAATATACTTGTTACTTCACCATAGTATGCTATTTGGCTTATTTGCCTGGAGCATTAATTCTGCTTATAGTCCGGTCAAGTTAGCTCGAAAAATAGTGGTACCTTTGCATAAATTCCCAAAAATCTGAAAATTTTCATGAACGTTAGGGATACCAATATAATGAAATTGTGAAAAGTCCCCATCGATCCCACGTGTGCAACAAATTTTATGCGAGGTCAAATTTTGCAAAAATGTGTTTTTTGATCATTTTTTGACAATTTTTGTAGATAATTGCATGATATTCCTCTCCAGCTGTTACAATTTGGTAATGCAATTATATTTTTCAATTTATTAAGAACATTACTCAATTATTAAAATGTATAAGGTGTTCTCTCAAAGTTTATGATAAACCCAGCAACCCATTTTACATTGACACTGATCAGGTCAGGCCTTAAATTATATTTAAAAAAACACTATCAGTCCAATCAATATTTCATTGAAAATATGTGTGTAAAATTTAGTTATTTACCCATATAAATAATATTCATAAATGACATTCCTAGAAAAACTGAAATTTACAACTCAGTTACAATTTTAATATTCATAATTGATTAAGTACTTTTATTTATTTTTCGTTGATCAATCAACGTTCAATTTGTCTACGCAGACTCCGTTATCGTCGTAATTAGCGAATCTAATTACGTTATAAAATTAAAATAACATTAATTACCGACGTAAAGTTATGAAAGAAATATCGCTCTTTTTCTCTCTCCATCTCTTTCTCTCCCTCGCTTACATTAATTATGACAAATTAGTCCGAATCGCGTATATGTACATACACACGGGCAAGAAATAATCACGCTAGCTATATTAGCTAAGCGTCGATATAATTATTACAAACGCTAATTGTATGTCATTAACATTTTAATTGGGTGTGCCTGTTTGCGCGCTTCCTGTCGATGCAACTTATGTTAAAATTATGACCGAAGGATGGAAAACAAGTAGGTAATATTTTTCATAATAAAGCTGACACTTGTTATTTACGGTTTGGAAGTCTTGCTTAAAAAAAAAATGTAATAGATATGCATATTGGACAAGTATTAATTCAAGCAAAAACATACAATGCGTTGTAATTAACATCGAAAATACCAAAAGTTTTATCGACTCTCCCACAATATCCTCAGAGCAATTAATTAACTTTTACAATTAATAACGTTTTATATCCAATTAATTACCTATAATTATTTTTTTAATTTCAAATCAACCGAATGTGGGTCAATCGATTTACCTGCCAGCGATACTCAAAGCCAATTGATACAGTCTTATTAGTAACGGTCAGAATTGGTAATTGTACATGTCGTAATTAGGTAATTACGAAGTAGTCAAGGCGAAAGTAAGAATTTATCTTCCATTCCAGAATGTCCGATCTAATTAACTCAATTTGACAATCTGTTTTGCATTAATAATTGTTTAATTGCGGATATTTTTTTGGATGCGTTATGCAAGTGACATAACGAGTTTGCTTGAATTTAATTCTTAAATCTCATGTGAATTTTGTTGTAAATCGTTAATTGTTTATTAAAATTAAGCGCTCATGGTCATGGCCGATCGTTCGTACTGTGAATGATTTATTGCTGACTCGCTTTTTGAAACGAGGCATAATTAATAACAATTATAATTAATAATTGGATAATTGCAATATTTTTTCCGTAAGAAAACTCGTAAGATTCAATGCGATTTAAACGTGTATTTTATGTTAATTTGGCTAATTATTAATTGGCTGTTGACATTTGAAATTGTTTACTACAATTAGAAAAAAATGCAAAACCGATTAGTAGGTAATTATTTGCATTGTAACCGAAATTAAAAATATTTCCAAAAGTGTTATTATTGATAATTAAGATGGGGAATAGGTTAATGTGTTATTAATTATATTTTTAATTCATATTATAATATAGTTGCTGTATTAGAAAAGAATTTTTTAACAATATATTTTTCATATAACAATATGAACATGTACTAGGCTGATGGGTAATTTTAGACACAATTGAATTTTATGAAAAGTTTAATAAGTTTTCTAACTATTTATTTGTAACTATTTATTAGGTTATTGGAAAAAATTAAGTTTTCAAAAATTAATTGTAAATGTAATAACACCATTCCACATGAACCATATTTTTTGAAAGTACAAAATAATATAATGCTGTAAAAATAGGTTAATTTTGTTATTACAACAAGTTTGGGGTATTACGACAAACATTTGTTAAAATAAATTACCTAATTTTGGTATTGCGCTGTCAATGTTAATAAAACCATTAATTTTCAGGAATTATTTTAATTTTATTACATTTTAATAAATTAGACTATTATTACATTTATAATTAACAGGATGAATTGAACTTTTATAAAAACAAAATATTTCTTCCAATAACATAAAAGGTATTATATGGGATTATTGGAATTAGAAATGAGTTATATGTACAACCAAAATAAAAATTTATGGAAAATTATGTGTGTGTTAGCTCAATTAGCCCAATAAATGTTTATACTAATTTATGGTGATTGACAAATTACAATAATTAATTTTCCACTTATATTTTCATTAAATTAGGGTTATTGGGTCATTGTGTTATATTTATATAATTAACAGAATAAAGTAAAATATTTATAAGAAATCGGACTTCTACCAATAACCTAAAAATAATTATATGGCATTATTGGAACTACAAATATATCTATAATTAAAAGTAAAAAGTTACGTAAGTTTTTGGAAAATTATCGGTTTCTAAAATAATCTATTAGCCTAATAGATAGCAATACTGGTTTATGGGATTATCTGTCTTTTAATTAAAAACAAGAAAATGCTGATATGTCCATCTGACTTCCTTCTCATATTTTATCATAAATAATCGGCAGTATATCCAAAATTAAAAAAAAATCTTTGAGTGAATTTCGAGATAATTTCAAAAAAAAACTGAAAAATCAAAATAATAAATTACCCCTACAACCTGGCCAATTTGAACAAAAGGCTTATTGATAGATCCTGGTAGAGTACAAATTCTGAATATACGGTATGAACCCTTTTATTTACAGAGTTTTTAAAAACTCATTTTTGGATTCTGGGAATTCTAAAACATCTAGAAATAACCTAAAATAAGTAGAATTCAAAAAATTGATCCGATGGCAAAACTTCTCATATATACAATTTCTTTGAAAAGTTTACAACTCTCTACTCTACGTTCACTTTATCAATTATTTTCCAATTTATCGATTGTTAATTGACAGTTTGATAAGTAAAATATAAGATTGGTAATTGGTTCATTGGAATTTTTCGTATTTTTATATTAAAAAAAGACTAATGTGGATGAGCATGTTTTCTGAGGAACTAATTGATATGTCAACAACAGATAATTAGATAATTGACAGCTTAATTAATGTGGCTTAGAATTTGTAATTTTTACATGTCACTTTTGCTTTTTAATTGGACATGCAATCCAGCTACAAATTAGAAAATTACATAAATTTACAAAATCCATATTTTTATTATTTATTAATGAATTTATTATATATTAATTAGTTTTAATAATTGTAATAATGATTAATTATTTATTTATTTATGAATGAATTAATTAATTAATGGGTTTAGAATTTGTTATTTTTACATTTCACTTTTGCTTTTTAATTGAACATGCAATCCAGCTACAAATTAAAAAATTACATAAATTTGCAAAATCCACAATTTATGTAGTGATGTTTCGATATGATGAAAAATTCTAAGGGAGATTCCTTCATAAAAACTGAAGTGAGTTTTCCATGTGGACCAATTCAAAAAACGTCATACTAAAAGTTTCCATATTTTCATTATTTAATTAATGGATTTATTATTTATTAAATAATATTAATCATTTTAATAATAATTAATTATTTATTCATGAATTAATTGATTAATTAATGGGTTTAGAATTTGTAATTTTTATATTTCACTTTTGTCTTTTAATTGAACATGCAATTCAACTACAAATTAGAAAATTACATAAATTTCTAAAGTCCATACTTTTTGTAGTGATGTTTTGACATGATGAAAAATTGTAAGGGAAGATTTCTCCACGAAAACTGAAGAGACGTTCCATATGGACCGATTCAAAAAATGTTTTATACTAGAAGTTTCCATATTTTCATTATTTAATTAATGTATTCATTATATATTAATTAATTTTAATAATAATTAATGATTTATTTATGAATTAATTGATTAATTAATGGGTTTATAATTTTCAATTTTTACATTTCATTTTTGCCTTTTAATTGAACATGCAATTCAACTACATATTAAAAAATTACATAAATTTGCAAAATCCAAAATTTTTGTACTGATGCTTTGATATGATGAAAAATTCTTAGGGAAAATTCCTCCGCAAAAACTGAAGCGAGTTTTACATATGGACCGATTGAAAAAACGTCTTATACTAGTTTCCATATTTTCATTATTTAATTAATGAATTTATTATTTATTAATTAATTTTAATAATCTTAATAATAATTAATTATTTATTTATTAATGGATTAATTAATTACTTAATTAATGAGTTTACAATTTGTAATTTATACATTTCACTTTTGCTGTTTAATTGAACATGCACTCCAACTACAAATTAGAAAATTACATAAATTTGCAAAATCCACAATTTTTGTAGTAATGCCTTGATATGATGAAAAATTCTAAGGTAAGATTCTTCCACAAAAACTGAAGGGTGTTTTCCATATGGATCGATTCGAAAAACGTCTTATATTAGTTTCCATATTTTCAATGAAGTGCTACCCAGGAAAGGGGTTGGAAATTCAACCCTTAACGATTTCATACTATTTGCAGCTTTAAAAATTTGAAATTTTATAAACGCATTTGACAGGTTTTCCCTTTTTTGCATTGCTGTCAAAAAATGTACTATTGTCGAGGAAAAAATAAACGTAAATTAAAAAATTATTTTTAAATTGAACAATTTAATTAAAAATTAGATTTAATTAAAAATTAAATTTTTTTTATGCAAAAATTAGGAAATTTTGGTGACCAAATTTCGAAATTTGATTGCAAAAATCATCAAAAAAGTACCACTGTAGATGACTTCATTTTCCCGTATTTCTCAAAATTTAAAAATATAATAAGAGTATCAAGATGATCTAGCAGCACTTGAGCACTCCCCTCCACCCCCTCTCCCACAATCAGCTTTAAACTAGCCGTTTCAGCCTTATTAAAAATATTTAAATCTGTCCTAGTTTAAGGCTGATTGGAGGGGAGGTGAGCGTGTCTTAAAAAAGTGGAGATGGGTGGCTCAAGTGCCGCTATACCTACTATCAACAAACAACGTTTTTGGCAGGAAAACTCCATTTAACCAGCGGCAAGTAATATCGGTAATATTATAATCAAATTTAGTAATTCAAAAATTCTATAATTTATATAAATAAAATAAAAATAATTAATAAATTATATAAAAATTAATCAAAAATGTGGTAATAGAAAATCGGTAATATCGACGGAAAACTCCGTGTAATTAACCGTTCGATGGCGTTTTAAGGAAACGTGTCATCGGGTTGAACGATCTCGTCCCACCACCGTCCGAGGAACGGAAATAAATCTAATAATGAGACCATTAAAAATCGAAAGTATCCAAAGAGATGAATTAAGCAATTCCCTATTTATCGCCCGTCGAACGGACGGACGCATTCCGGCAATAAATTAAGCTATTCCGCTCCGAGGTATCCTCTCTCCTCTCTCTCGATATAAATTTAATTAAGAAAATCAAAAACGAAAATTAAAAGCTATTAAATTACGATTTAAATAAAAGTGACGCGTACAAATTCGTATTGTTAATTAAGGCTGCTGCGGGAACCACGAATCTACATACTAATTAAAGAATTAATAATCGATCGACGCCGAGTCCAAGGGGAATAGTCCGGGCGAGGGAGGTCGCAAGAGGAATTTGAAGAATTGAGCGTCTATAATATTAACATTTCGAATTTCAAGACTTATCTAGTTAACAATACTATCAGTCCAAGGTGAAGGAACTTGTCGATCTACCTTTTGGTTCGAGACAATTACCCATCGCTAATTAGACTCCAAGAAATATAGTCCAGGCGATGGAGGCGTTTCCAATAGTTTTACATTTCGAGACTTTCCTAAGTTCTTCTTCTCGTTTCTTCGTGTTTTTAATTTCGTCAACTGGCCTAAGGAATTGAGGAACAACACCGAAAGCGCCTACGGTTTTATGTACTTGACCTCCGCCGTAGACAGAATTATTACATCGACGGGTACAAGATCGTAAAAAGCCGAAGAGAGAGATATTAATATCGAAACGTTTTGCCGTTTGTTACGGCCTAAAAATACATGCAGTCACGCTGCGCGAGATGCCTTTTATTTGCCTTGTGATCATGTCGGAATTAAGAAATCATCATAAATATTCATGTCGCTAGGAAGGATGCATATCTACGTTTTAATATATTACGTACTTGGGTGTTATATTAGAAAAATCCACGAAAATCACTTTACGTGCCATGCCACAAGCGGAAAAGTCGAAATGCAGAGAATTTTTCTTAAATTTGTTATAATGAGGGAAATTTATTCGAATTGTTTAGTAATTCCATACCTTTATTTCGTATTTAAGTTGAAATAAAATTTTTAAGTTGCCTAACGGCTAATTGGTGTTGTCAAAACGTTTGTTAAAGCATTTCGTACACTCCAACTTAATTTTAAATTGGGGTTAAATATTAATTAAAAAATAAAATTAAATAAAAATAAAAATTAAATATTTTTAATTTTAAATTAATGGTTCCTACTTTTTACAATATCAAATCTAAAAGACATGGGAGGATTTCTTACAACGTAATTCCTGTTTAATCCTTATAAATACTATTAGATCACGTCATTTATTCCCATAATTTTAGCCATTTTCAGAATTTGGAAAATTATTCCTCCTCCTCTTCTTCAGGTGGGTCTGTCCGAATTTAAATTTTAGTAAAAGTGTCATTTCTCGTATTCCAAAAATAACGTTTCGATCCCTGGAATTGTCTCAATAAGTAAATTTGGTAAAATTATCTGTCAGATGCAATGAAATGCCACTTTCGGAATTATTCAAATTTTGAGTTCGAAATAAATCTGTGGGAATTGGAAGATTTCAATGGGAAAATTTGGAAACTTCCCGTCCTCATATTTTGGCAAAAGATACAGTCGCGAGTAATGTCAGCCCCAAACAAAGGCACCATTTAGAAGAATAGGATGCCTTAGATCAGCACCTAGAGAAACTATAAATAGGAATCTCCGCAACCGGACTTCAGGATTAGATCATCAGACGTCGGGCGCGTAACATCTCCGTTATCATTTCATTTATATTGTATTTCAAGTAATTTAAAGTTTTAAAATTATTTTTAAAAAAGTCTTTTGAACGTCGAAAGACATAACTCGCGTTTATCCAGATAGAATTGCCCGAATTTAAATGACAGAGATGACGTGTATAAAGTTTTCGATGTGATTGGATTAAATCCGAGTAATGTCCGAATTTGAGAATTGTAATGAGAAAATTCCGATTTTTTTATGCATTTTGGAAAATTATACCTCCAGCTCGATTCAGATTTCAATTTCGGTAGGAAAGTGTCGTTCCTGTGAATTCCGAAGAAACTATTAAAATTTGAGAATTTTGAAATTTGGAAAAAAGTGGTGGAATTGTTAAAGTTTTTCAAGAAGTAAGTTTGAAAAATTTTTATTCCAAATTTGGGAAATGATATTTCGCAGATGTCGGAATATGATTATTTTGATGGAAAAATCTGGAATTTTGTTGAAATATTAATTACCCTCACGAATATTTCAAAAAGAAAAATTAATTAAGAGCGAGGCGTGCCAAGCGTCAAGCAAAAGATTTTTCGAAAACTAAAATACTCTAATAGGCGAATAGTAAGTACCAAATAACAATATTTTCCCAAATTTGAGGTTAGAAATTACAATTTTGAGTTTGGGACTTCCACTGCAAGTACATACTCATTACAAAATTAAAGAAAATATGTTCCAAGTCGATTCATTTTTGAACATTTTCTAAAATGTGAAATAATTAAGTATTTCACAAACATAACGCTAGTAAGTACCAAATAACAATCCCAAATTTGAGGTAAGGAATTAACAGATTTTGATACAAGTCCTAATCTTAAAATTAAAGAAAATGTGTTCCAAACTGAATCATTTTTGAATATCAAGGATTTTTGAAAATTTGCTAAAATTTGAAGTAAAGAAGTACTTCACAAAGACACGATAGTAAGTACCAAATATACCAAATGCCTAGTAATAAGTAATTTCAATATAGTACCAAATATTGGGAACAATATTTTCCCAAGTTTAGGGTTATGAATTGCAATTTTGAGTTTGGGACTTTCACTGCAAGCCCTAATCTTAAAATAAAAAAAAAATGTTTCAAATCAATTCATTATTGAATATCATGGATTTGTGTACATTTCTTGAAAGGTGTTATGAACACATTTCTTGTGTGCTTTATATTTCAAAAAATATATTTCCTGCTCACTTTCCAAAAATATTCTAGTACTATATGAGTAGTATATTTTTTTGGGATAAGAGATTGTTTGTATCAATGCACTATGTAAAATGAGATCTAGTTTCCATAATTAGCTAGTTATAGTTAATAGGTTAAATATCTGTTATCCGCATTAAGTCTCCGTTTTAAAAATACATTTTTATAACATTAGATTTTTTCTTGCAAATATATTGTCTCTTCAAATATTACATCCTTTTCGCCGTTAAATTTTCAAAATAAACAAAATTTTGTAATTTTACTATTAAAGTTCAAAGATGCAAAATTTGTCTTAGGTAATTAAAAAATGTATAAAATAAGCAAATGCGTTTATTCATTAATCTTTATTCACTTAATCCACTTTTTAGAATTTCCAGGCTTTCAAAACTATTTTATTTTATTTATTACTTATTTATTATCCTTTAATTATTCAATCGAAATTATTTCTGGGGCAACTCCCCATTTTTTGGGGGGTTTGACTCCCCAACTCCCCATGATTTGCTTACATGCTCCAATTACATTAAATTACAATAGGACTAACGAAGTATGTACATTTTTGGAACACGTGGTGTAATTATTAAGAATTTCGTAGTTAATTTAAATCTCCGTACTAATAATATTAATATTCTCACATTTACAGGCACAAAATTCTCTCTTTTCCTGTCGACTTGTCGGACTTGGTAACAGTTTTTTGTGTTTTCGTACGCTCTGACTGTACCGTTGCTAAGCAACGCTTGTTTTTGCTCGACTCTTATCAGTTCACTTCGGTTGCGAGTTTGAATACCTTTGCCTTTTACAGACTTTTATTATCTCTTTGTAGACGAAAAGTAACGCACGCGTGTCGTTTGGGGGGTGTTTCGTTCCATCCCTTTTGTGATTTTTGTAGAATTTTCGTTAACTTTACTTAAAGTTTGGGAGAGTTTTGAGTAAGATTTTCTTTCGCGAGTGTGTGTGTATTGTGCAACAATTGGTCCGTCAAGTTTTAAGTAAGTTACACATGTGCATCTTTCACTTGGAAACGTATTTTGCAAACTGTCTTTTGTAACAATAATTGTCGTTTGGTGTTTGTCGACTTTTGAGGAAGCGTTTAAGATGCGTTTAAAATTAGAATTTTTGCGCAAAACAATATTTCCCCAATTTCGAGAATAGACTTTCAAATTTGAGGTTATGAATGCCGATTTTGGAATTTTTGAGGTTATAAGTGCTAATTTTAACTGCGTATAGACGAATTTTGACTCGTTTATTACAATAAGTACACACCAAACCTACTAGAATTCCGTAAATTCGATTAGTACTTTAACTTAAGAAATGTTTTGGGATAATGTAACTTTCTCGTCGACTCGACACTATTTCCAGTTGCATTTTAACCATTTTCCGATATTTCCAACGTTTCTTTCAAATGCGAATTACTTTTTTACGTTTTCCAACTTAATTTAAATCCCTACTTAAGTCCGTTAAGGCAATAACTTTTCAAAGTCGCCATTTTGAAACTGTTCTTTTCACAACTCTTTCTCATGACTGAATTTATTGATATTTTCAAAATATTGAATTTTTGATTTTGAAAATACTTGAATTGGCTCCAAATAACTTAAAATGGTTTTCTCTTCAGAAAACTTAAAATACATATTTTTTCCTGAGTTTTGGAGTTTGATACAGAAAGTGTTGAATTGGCTTTTAAAAATGTAAAGCTGTATGATACAACTTAAGTGAGGAAATTTGATTTTCCACTTTAGTGATTTCCATAAAAAATGATTTTTCAAATTTGACTTTAGCTCCAGTTTTAACTCCATAAAACTAATGTTTACTAAACATAGATAAGCTATAGTTTCCCTTAAATAAAGGAACTGGAATTTTCTTTGGCAGAATTGAAACTAAGATGGTTTTTCCAACTTTGGAGTTTGATGCAGTAGGTTTTATCTGGTTTCTTCATGAAAATTGAGTTCATTTTTACAAATAGAAATGCATATAAATGCAGTGAGGAAAAATAATTTCCCTTTAGGGCTAATTATAGATAAAACTGATTTTCCCAATTTGAAGTTAGAGATTAGTTATTACAATTTCTACTGTTTTCTTTGGAAAATAGGCCAATTTGTATGAAATATGGTACAGTTTCTATGAAGTGGAGAAAATGGGATTTTCTATGGGGAAATTGAAAAAAAATTGTTTTTATTTTGGAGTTTGAAGTAGTAAGTTTTACGTGATTTATTCAAGAAAATGGAATAAAATTGATTTTTACAAATAATATTACTAAAAATTAATTACACTATAAATTGGTTCCCAAATATAAAATTAACTGCTTTTGACAAATTTGAGTTTATTGCTGTTTATGTCAAGTAACAAAAAATCGATTTGTTAAAAGTTCAAAATTTCACCAAATCTCCAATGGATCTTGACGAGCCTTACGCAAGAGAAATGCCCAAATATTGCCCGATGAACTCAGATTACATTGCCTTCTTTTTAAACTCAGAATATTTATTGACACACTAAAGCTGCTGCATTAAAGTTTGACTCAATATTCTAAAATAATCCTGTCAACAAACTAAAAATCGAGTCAATGCTTTAAACCGCGGTTATATTTTGACGAAACGATTACTTATTCTTTAACATTTTCAGTCAAGAGAATAAATCTGACAAACCTTATTACAGTCATTGCCACATGAACTAAGGTCGTATTACCTTGTTTTTAAACCCTGGTTACTTTTTGACAAGCTAAAGTTATTGCAGCAAAGTTTGTCTCGACTGTCTGAAATGATCCTGTCCATGAACTAAGGATCTCGTCATCGCCTTAAACCGCGGTTATATTTTGACGAAACGATTACTTATTCTTTAACATATTTTGTAAAGAGAATAAAGCTGACAAACCTCATTGCAGTCATTGGCACATGAACTAAGATCACGTTAAATCTTCTTTTTGAACCCTAGTTATTTTTTGACAAACCAAAGTCGCTGCAGTAAAGTAAAGTTTGGCACAACATTTTGGAATGATCCTGCCAACGAACTAAGGATCTCGTCATCGCCTTAAACCGCGGTTATATTTTGACGAAACGATTATTCTGTAACATATTCTGTCAAGAGAATAAATCTGATAAACCTTATTGCAGTCATTGCCACATGAACTAAGATCACGTTAAAGCTTTTTGAACCTGGTTATTTTTTGACAAACCAAAGTCGCTGCAGTAAAGTTTGAATCAATATGCTAGAATGATCCTGCCAACGAACTAAGGATTCCGTTATCGCCTTAAACAGCGGTTATATTTTGACGAAACGATTATTTTGTAACATATTCGGTCAAGAGAATGAAGCTGACCAACCTTATTGCAGTCATTGCCACATGAACTAAGATCACGTTAAAGCTTTTTGAACCCTGGTTATTTTTTGACAAACCAAAGTCACCGCATTAAAGTATGACTCAATATTCTAGAGTCATCCTGTCAAAGAACTAAGGATCTCGTCATCGCCTTAAACCGCGGTTATATTTTGACGAAACGATTATTCTTTAACATATTCTGTCAAGAGAATAAAGCTGACAAACCTTATTACAGTCATGGCCACATGAACTAAGGTTATATTACCTTGTTTTAAATTCAAGGTTACTTTTTGACAAGCTAAAGTAATTGTAGCAAAGTTTGTCTCGACTGTGTAAAATGATCCTGTCGATGAACTAAGGATCTCGTCATCGCCTTAAACCGCGGTTATATTCTGACGAAACGATTATTTTTTAACATATTCTGCCAAGAGAATAAATCTGTCAAACCTCACTGCAGACATTGCCACAGGAACTAGATCACGTTAAAAATTTTTGAACCCTGGTTATTTTTTGATAAACCAAAGTCGCTGCAGTAAAGTTTGAATCAACATGCTAGAATGATCCTGCCAACGAACTAAGGATCTCCTTATCGCCTTAAACCGCGGTTATATTTTGACGAAACGATTACTTATTCTTTAACATATTTTGTAAAGAGAATAAAGCTGACAAACCTCATTGCAGTCATTGCCACATGAACTAAGATCACGTTAAAGCTTTTTGAACCTGGTTATTTTTTGACAAACCAAAGTCGCTGCAGTAAAGTTTGAATCAACATGCTAGAATGATCCTGCCAACGAACTAAGGATTCCGTTATCGCCTTAAACCGCGGTTATATTTTGACGAAACGATTATTCTGCAACATATTCTGTCAAGAGAATAAAGCTGACAAACCTTATTACAGTCATTGCCACATGAATTAAGGTCATATTACCTTGTTTTTAAACCCTGGTTACTTTTTGACGAGCTAAAGTTATTGCAGCAAAGTTTGCCTCAACTGTCTGAAATGATCCTGTCGATGAACTAAGGATCTCGTTATCGCCTTAAACCGCGGTTATATTTTGACGAAACGATTATTCGATTATTACCTTGTTTTTAAACCCTGGTTATATTTTGACAAGCTAAAGTTTGTCAAGCTATATTTTGACGAAACGATTATTCGATTAATACCTTGTTTTTAAACTCTGGTTACTTTTTGACAAACTAAAGTTATTTCAGCAAAGTTTGTGTCCACTCCCTGAAATGATCCTGTCGATGAACTAAGGATCTCGTCAACGCCTTAAACCGTGGTTATGTTTTGACGGAACGATTAGTCGTTATGTGTGATCGAACGGTCGTCCCCCATCGGTTTAAATAAATATTCGTAATGAGTCGACTACAACGAGGAGAGCCGGCCATAAAGTCGAGGACATGTCCGTCGGGTTCATTATATGGCAGTTTGCTGTTTTATCAAAGACACGTTCGCTTGTAATTCCACATTATACGTCCGTTGTGTGCCATTGTCTCATATATATATATATATATATATATATATATATATATATATATATATATATATATATATATATATGTGTGTGTGTGTGTGTGTGTGTGTGTGTGTGTGTGTGTAGGAAAAAGATAGAAAGACAGAGAGGGAGAGATAGAGAGAGAAAAAACCTCCTAGGATTCTTGAATTAAACAGATACGTTCATTTGTTTAGCTTCTCTTTCTCTCTCTCTCTCTCTCATTCTGGGCAAAAACTCCCATCGCTCTATTAAACGACCGGAGTTATTTGCTGCAATCTATTTATTTTTCAATTGTGTCGAGCGGTAATGGCGGAAGGAAAAGGAGTGAGAGAGAGAGAGAGAGATAGAGCGAGAGGGAAGGGGAAAGAAATCGTAGGTTTCTTTTTTGCCACACGTTTCCGTCGACTATGGAAAATGGGATTTTTTCGCGTAGAGAGCTCTAGATGGAAGCGCACTAGAATCGATTAATCGTAATCGCTTTCCAGGAGCAACTCGGAATCCGCCGACCAATGATTAATAACCGTTAAAACCGTCCGCATTGGCGCAACCGGGAATTTATAACTCACTTCACGTCGGCAACTTCAAATTTACTTTTGGTTTTCCGGTTGGGTACGTCGAAAACGGAATTTTCCAAAAACGTCTTTAAAACGAGTCACTAAAATTAATTTTTCTATAATAATTATGCACGGATTTTCGAATCCTTGGAACTTATACTCGAATCGCAGCGTTTGAAAAGGTAAAGTTCTGAAATCGACCTTAGTTCATTCTTAGAAATTTCTCTTAGCTTTGTTCGTTGCAGGCGAAACTATTTTGAATACTAATTGGGAAATTGCTACAGTAAACCTAACCTCTTTTTAACTATTTTTATTACAATTTTGTTGTGTTCAGTAACATAATCAATATGTTATTAATTATGTTATATCTAGAGCCTAGTTACTATCCTAATAATAATTGTAAAAAGGCTGGTTCCTATGTTCAAAATATGCCCTTCTTCATATATTGATATTGACAATTTCAAAAATTAAAAAAAAAAGTTACACGATGATTATGCTATAGAGAAAGGTGCGAAATTTCTAGTGATGTTCTAAATACACTTTTAAGAGTTACAAGCACCTCGAGAAAAATATGACATTTGAGTTACTACCTAACAAAGTTTTCAAAACCCTTTTGACACGTTGAAAGAAGTACAAAAGAGCCTAAAAATTTCTTCAGAATTTTAATGAACTGATACAATTTTTAAACGAGCAATAGTTATTGTGAAGAGATAGTAAATAAAAGACAGTAATGCTTCAGAGAAAGATGGGAAATTTCTAGTGATATTCTCGAGACACTTTTAGGAGTTGCAAGCACCTCAAGAAAATATGACATTTCAGTTACTTCTTTACAAAGTTTTCAAGACACTTTTGACACTTTCAAAGTGGTACAAGTGAGTCTTAGGATTTCTTCAGAATTGTAATGAACTGATACAACTTTTAAAGGAGCAACAGTTATTGTGAAGAGAAAGTAAATAAAAGACAGTAATGCTTCAGAGAAAGATGGGAAATTTCTAATGATATTCAGAATTTATTCAGAATTGTAATAAACCGATACAATTATTAAAGGAGCAACAGTTATTGTAAAGAGAAAGTAAGTAAGTGACAGTAATGTTTCAGAGAAAGATGGGAAATTTCTAGTGATGTTCTCAATACACTTTTAAGAGTTGCAAGCACCTCAAGAAAAATATGACATTTCAGTTACTACTTTACAAAGTTTTCAAGACACTTTTGACACTTTCAAAGTAGTACAAGAGAGTCTAAGGATTTTTTCAGAATTGTAACGAACTGATACAACTTTTAATGGAGTAACTGTTATGGTGGAGACATCATCAAGTTTCAAATGTATATAAATTCAGATATGTCAAAAATATTGACAATAAAGAATTGGGAATATTTCAATGTGCAAGAATTTAAATAATTTAACGGTATTGGTGGAATGCCATTTTATAAAAATGAAATGAAGTTTGAAATATAACTCTTGAAGTTTTTAAAGTTGCTTTCGACGTTTTAAGGTATAAAGTTCATGCAGCATTTGATATTGTAACGTTTATTTTCTAATTTATTTACATTAGTTGAACACTAATTTATTTAACACACTTAACTACTTGTACACTAGACTAGACACTACATAATTTATTTGTACTGCGCCGCTTTCGTATCGTATGTCGCGTTCACGTCTGCTTCTCTACTTCTCACTAACTCCCTCGACCACAAGCCCCCTTATATATACACCCTAACCATGATCGAGAATGTTCTCGTACATTCTAGAAGGTACGATTGTTCCTTTAACAACGCCTACGCAGGAAATGTGCAGAAGGTCACAAATTACTTTTCGTAAACAACAATCCGGCAGAATTCATGCAGCTGTCTTTTACGCGTCGTAGTAATTCTTTTGAAGTAACCGCTTCGCTCGGAGCGAGTAAACATGTGTCGCTTTGTTTACTTCTCGCATTACAATATGAAACCTGAAATACCGTTTTCAACTTACAAAGATTGTTAGGGGCAGTTTTTCCTTTATACTATGTAAAACTAGAGCTTCAACCAATAACTAGTACTTTGTAAAATAAATTTTGTCTGCATATCAAACAAAATAGTTTAAAAATGTTGCAGATTGTTGCAGTGTTGTTAAGAGTGCATAATTTGTTTATATAAATAATATATATGTAAAACTAAAATTAAGGCTTTTCCAAAATGTAAGTGTTTTTTAATACACCTAAAAAACTCATTTTTTGCAATTTTCACAGTTTCATCAATTTTTAAATAATGATCCTCTTTTTAATCCGATACTTTTTTGAAAATCAAATTTCTCTTCAACTAAACTTTGATTTTAAAAAGGTCTCAATCTGAACCTAATTACTTTTATACTCTTTTTTTTTGTAATTTGACTAGGCTATAATAGAAGTGCCTTGATCATCAAACAATTTTTGATAACATAAACAAATTTAAGTAAAACAAAATCAGCTACCCATCTGACTGTACGTCTGACATATGTCCACCCTACCCGACCTAAACGAAGTACATGTATATACACATAACTCATCGTGTATAACATTCCACCTGTTTATATTTAGAAATCGCAGAGTGGTAGTACTTTCTCATTTTTTGTTCCCGCTACACGACTTTTCGTTTGTCGCACGACAGACCCGACAAACGTTTCCGGTGATTCGTCCCGTAATTTACCGCTTGTACCTGTCAAAATACGGCTCGTTAGCTGTCATAATATTTATCGCTGAATTTTTTTAAAATCTTTTTCCGACCAGGGCCCATGTTTATTCGCGGTTTGATGCCAACGGTAATTAACAGGCGAATAAATAAATTTTGAAAAAAAAATGTTTGCTCTTTATAATCAAATAATTTAGTTGTATTTTTGTAACGTGAGCTAATATGAAAATTTAGAAATTTAGAATTTATTTTCAAAAAGTTTAACTGGCCGCTGTCCAAAATTACCTAAATTTATTAATTATTATTCTTTATATTTAATTGCAACTAATGAATTTAGTTATTTATTAGTGTTTGGAAAGAATAGCAAGTAATTATTTGCATAGTTGCAAGTAATATTGCGAATGTCATATTTTCCTTAAAGTGGTTACAATTAAGAACGTTACAATGGTAATAAGTAGGTAGGTATCTTAGGAATTTTCCAACTTCCTTTAAAGCATCAGACTCATTATTTCATACGTCATATTTTCTTTAAAAAGACAGATAAACTTATATTTATCAGAAGTTTCTTAGCAACTCTGTAACTTTTTCAATTAAATCAAAAGTTACCTAAAAACATCTAAAATTAATATTTAATAGGACAATTGGAATTCCTTGAAAAAAAATCGATAACAATTGTTATAATTTTTTAAGAATCTTCTTAAGTTTAAAAACTGCATGTAACTTAAGTCAGTTGCAGGTCATTACAATCATTGCAAATTCTTTAGAAACTTTTCTTGAAGACGTCAGAGCTCAGATCACTTCCTTCTTTGAAAGTGTCAAAAGTCCTTTAATCATCACCACTACTGCCTTAGAAACATTCCAAATTTTACATAAATTTTGGGTCAATCGCATCGTCACAATTTCTTTGGAAATTTCCCAAATTTCACATAAATTTTGAGTCAATCACATCATCACAATTTCTTTAGAAACTCCTTATGAAACCATCAGATCTGTTTATTTGAATGAGAATGTTTTCTTCTACTTGCAGTTGAATGTCCTTAATTTTTACAATTATTAACGTTTTTTAAATAACTTGTCAACTTTAATCATCACCAAAACTGCCTTAGACACCTTCCAAATTTTACATAAATTTTGGGTCAATCGCGTCGTCACAATTTCCTTAGAAATTTCCCAAATTTCACATATGTTTTGTGTCAATCACATCATCAGAATTTCTTTAGAGACTCTTTTTGGAACCCTCAGATCTGTTTATTTGAATGAGAATGTTTTCTTCTACTTGCAGTTGAATGTTGTTAATTTTTACAATTATTATCGTTTTTTAAGAAACTTGTAAACTTTAGTCATCACCACAACTGCCTTAGAAACTCTCCAAATTTTACATAAATTTTGGGTCAATCGCATCGTCACAATTTCTTTGGAAGTTTCCCAAATTTCACATATGTTTTGTGTCAATCACATCATCAGAATTTCTTTAGAGACTCTTTTTGGAACCCTCAGATCTGTTTATTTGAATGAGAATGTTTTCTTCTACTTGCAGTTGAATGTTGTTAATTTTTACAATTATTATCGTTTTTCAAGTAACTTGTCAACTTTAATCATCACCCAAACTGCCTTAGAAACTTTCCAAATTTTACATAAATTTTGGGTCAATCGCACCGTTACAATTTCCTTAGAAATTTCCCAAATTTCACATATGTTTTGTGTCAATCACATCATCAGAATTTCTTTAGAGACTCCTTTTGGAACCATCAGATCTGTTTATTTCAGTGGAATTGTTTTCTTCTACTTGCAGTTGAATGTTGTTAATTTTTACAATTTTTATTGTTTTTTAAAAAAACTTGTCAACTTTAATCATCAGCAAAACTGCCTTAGAAATTTCTTTAGAAATTTCCCAAATTTTACATATATTTTGAGTCAATCACATCATCACAATTTCTTGAGAAACTCCTTTTGGAACCCTCAGATCTGTTTATTTGAATGAGAGTGTTTTCTTTTACTTGCAGTTGAATGTTGTTAATTTTTACAATTATTATCGTTCTTTAAATAGCTTGTCAACTTTAATCATCACCAAAACTGCCTTAGAAACTTTCAAAATTTTACATAAATTTCTTTAGAAATTTCCCAAATTTCACATATATTTTGAGTCAATCACATCATCACAATTTCTTTAGAAACTCCTTTTAGAACCATCAGAGCTGTTTTTTATTTAAATGTGAATGTTTTCAATGTTTTTAATTTTTCTTTTATTATTATTATTGTTTCAGGTGCAGTGTATAGTGACAGTGTTGGATATTATGGAGTCAGTAGCAGCGGCAAGGAGGGCGGCATTGCCATCATGCCTAAATGTCATTGTCAAAAGGTTTGTTTCTTTTTTAATCACTATGAAATAATAATTTTATTTTCAATTTATGTTATTGCCATTCACTATTTGCTCATATTTATTATTACGTTTTCAGGTGAGTATTATCGACGACAATGGCATAGAACTTCAGATAAGGGCGGATATACGTGGGAGAGTTGCTGCTGTTTGGAAGGTTAGTTTCTTAGATTACAACTTCTTTACAAGGGTATATTTTGTCTTGTACCATAATATATAAAATATGCAGAAAAATTAAGTGCATATGCTGGCTTTCCTGTATTTGTAAAATATGCAAATACTTTACTAGTGATTAACAAGCTATTATTAATTAAAACAATCACGAACCTCGATACTCTTCCAATTTTCTCGACGCTTCTAACTTTCGTCGGTGCCAACAAAAGGTTATTTAATAAACTGATTAACAAGTTAATAACGTGGAAGAGCCACCCAAAGGAAACCCAATTAAAATAAATCTAACCGCCTCTTAATTACACACTCTGGACTTTATAAATAAAATGCCTATTTAATATTACAAATGGTCCGAGATTAATTTACAGTCGCCGCTCCCTATTTCATGAAACGCGTGCGACAGAGAGAGAGAGAGAAAGAGAGAGAAAATAAGTTTCTTCCGTGCTAGGATTGAGGGTCTCGTGACGGGGAACAGTTAAACGTTGGTTTGTGGGTTGGCAAGACTGGTAGCCCATTAAGGTAGTCGCACACGACGTCCAACATATTTTGCATAGAAGGTAAAACAAATTACTTGGAAAACGTAACGTTTCGAGATCCAGAGATCAGATCTACAACGGGCGTAACAGTTGTAGTTAGTCATTTCGTGCTGGCAACTTTTATTTTTATTTTATAATACTCACACACACAGTCACACACCCTAAACGTACGTATCATTTGGTTTTCGGGTTAACTGAATTCAAGGCGTGTTAAGAAAACTCAAATCCGGTGGCCAAAAATGTGTTCAGCTACGATTACCGCAATTCAATAATATTCAGTTAAGTTCCCTTCCTCTCGATTTTCCTTTTTTTTTCAAAATTGTTTGATTTATGACAGAGAGCCTCGGCCGCTGATTAAAGGCCGTGTATAATAACAGTTTCGGTTAATAGACTGTTATTATTGTCGTAAATAAATACGAAGCGCTGGAGGGATTGTTCCCTCGTAGATAAATTACGTTTATTGGCCGATAGTTTTGTGACGGAATCTGTTGTATTCTGGGAGGAGCGGTTACTACGAATGATGTTTTCCGTACAGTTTGCTGATTTATTTTGATTAGTTTCTTCGATGTTATGAGTTTTAAAATTAATTTTTTGTAATTGTCACTTACTGTTATTGCTATTTCAAGTTGTTTTTAAATTGTGTTGCTTCTCTCGAAAACTATAAACTGTAAACATCAATGCATTTAAATTACTGCGAGGAATCAAATTTTCACGTCCACCCTGTATTTATCGTTGATTTGGATTTACTGGGTTTTAAAATAAGCTAATGAGCTGCATTTAAAATACTCAGTAAAATCATGTTTTCACGCCCACCCTGTATGTTTTTGAATTTATCGTTGATTTAGATTCGCCATGTGTGAAAGTAAGCTTACTGTTTGAAATACTGAGGGAAATAATGTTTTCACGTTCACCCTGTATGTTTTTGAATTCATCGGTGATTTTGGATTTGCTAAGTTTTAAAGTAAGCTCACTTGTCAATATCACTGCATTGAAAATACTGATTGAAATCACATTTTTACGCCCACCCTGTATGTTTTCGAATTTATCGTTGATTTAGATTCGCCATGTTTCAAAGTAAGAGGGAAATAATGTTTTCACGTTCACCCTGTATGTTTTTGAATTTTCTCAGTTTTAAAGTATAAGCCCACTGGATTTTTAAATACTGATTGAAATCACAATTTTATGTCCACCTTGTATGTTTTTGAATTTATCGTTGATTTTGGATTTGCTAAGTTTTAAAGTAAGCTCACTTGTCAATATCACTGCATTGAAAATACTGATTGAAATCACATTTTTACGCCCACCCTGTATGTTTTTGAACTTATCGTTGATTTAGATTCGCCATGTTTTAAACTAAGCTTGCTGTTTGAAATACTGAGGGAAACAATGTTTTCACGTTCATCCTGTATGTTTTTGAATTCATCGTTGATTTTGGATTTGCTGTTTTAAAGTAAGCTCACTGTAAATATCACTGCATTGAAAATACTGATTGAAGTCACATTTTTACGCCCACTCTGTATGATTTTGAATTTATCGTCGATTTTTCGATTTGCCCAGTTTTAAAGTAAGTTCACTGTAAACATCACTTCTATTAAAATACTGAGTGAGATCATATTTTCACGTCCACCCTGTATATTTTCGAATTTTTCGTTGATTTAGATACGCCATGTTTTAAAGTAAGCTTACTGTTTGAAATACTGAGGGGAATAATGTTTTCGCGT
Organism: Cryptocephalus moraei; assembly: GCA_946251905.1. Taxonomy (NCBI): domain Eukaryota; kingdom Metazoa; phylum Arthropoda; class Insecta; order Coleoptera; family Chrysomelidae; genus Cryptocephalus; species Cryptocephalus moraei. The sequence goes on along the minus strand of OX276462.1, from coordinate 5,742,599 downwards.
TCACCCTGTATGTTTTTGAATTCATCGTTGAATTTGGATTTGCTGTTTTAAAATAAGCTCACTTGAAAATATCATTGCATTTAAAATATCACATTTTTACGTCCACCCTGTATATTTTTCAATTTATTTTTCATTTTGGGTTTGCTGAGTTTTAAAGTAGGCTCACTGTAAACATCATCGCAATTAAAATTCTGAGTGAAATCACATTTTCAAGTTCACTCTCTATAGTATATCTTTTTGAATTTGTTTTTGATATTGGATTTTCTCAGCTTGAATGTAAGCTCACTGTAAACATCACAGCGTTTAAAACAATGAGTGAAATGACATTTTTTGGTCCACTCTGTATAATTTTTAACACCTGTTTTAAACTTATTTCTGGTAATGGGTTTTCCAAATTTTAAAAAACTCGCTGTATGTGGCACACTAAATGAGACATTTGTATATTCACCCTGTATAGTATATATATATCTGAAGATATCTTCAGTTTTGAATCCGCCTCGTTTCACTGTAAACATCACTGCATTTAAACTAGTGAGGCAAATCACAATTTTGGGTCCCCCTGTATCTTTTTTAAATATATTACTGGTTTTGGATTTTTTAAGTTTTAAAGTAAACTCACTATAAATGTCTCTATTTTTGAAAAGTCATTTGAAATGCGGTTGTGAGTTTAAATTGCAGATTTCATTTTACATTTTTATGTTGCTCGTTTCAAAATAATAATAATCTCATACTTTCCTTTAAAAATCGAAGAAAATTTTCTATTTTACCTACAAAGTTCAAATATTCTTTAATATTGTCTTCGTTTGATGAAACTGTCGGCTGTCAGGGGGTTGTAATAGGGGTGGCAAATTATACATTTGATAGCACTAAAATTGTGCTTAATTAAAAATTCAATTTGTTCCCTAAATTTTTATTCAAAATTGTATTTATCGTTATCAATTATTAAGTGGACGGTAAGCAATTATTACCACCTTGTACCTACGAGGGTGGGGAAATTAGGGGTGAAACGTAAACAATCTAGATTTTTTTTTATCAGAGGTTGTAACATTCTAATATCTTTTCTAAAAGGTCCAAGATGAATCATTTAATCATATTCCGGAGGAAAAAACTCCAGTGCGACCACCAGGGGGGTGCAATAGGGGTGGCAAGTTATGAATTCAATAGAGTTAAAAACACGCCCCATTAAGAATCCATTTTATAAGAAAATTGTATTTACCGTTATCAGTTAATTAAGCGGATGGTAAGAAATTATTATTTTGAAAAATGTTTCCGTCTTCTACCTCTAAGGGTAGTGAAAATAGGGGATGAAACGTGGATATTCTAGATTTTTTTATCACAGTTCGTCAAATTCTGATTTTTGTTTTGAAAGTTCCAAAATACATCATTTACTCGTATGTCATGCGGAAAAACTCGATACGGTCATCAGGGGGTGGTGGTAGGGGTGACAAATTATAAACTCGAAGAAGGTAAAATCACGCCCCATTAATTATCAATTTTTTTTCCTCAATATTTTATCCCTTATCGTGAATTGATTAAGGTTCCGGGGGGTGGTGGAAATAGGGGTGAAATATGAAAAATCAGATATTTTTGTTAAAGTTGTCACATTCGACAAAACCTGAGTGTTAATTGAAACTTAAGTAATTTTAAGGTGGTTAAAATTTTTCAAGTGGTTCTTGTGATGGCGCAGTCTGTTTCCTGGTAAGATTTTTAACATTCATTTAGGCCAATGAGAATTGTCGATGTATTGAAAGCAAAAATTGTTAACTGCCACAAATTCCGTGGATGTCTCTTTAGACTACAAAAACTTCTGGAAAAGTTATTTGATTTTCCCGTGCAATTCGCAATATTTATCGGATTTCACAAATTCCAAACTGGTCGTATTGTATTAGATGAGAATGTCCAAGCGCGTCGTAAAACAGATAGACACGCCGAGATAACTCGACATTATTTGCAATTAGCTGAATTAGCAATAAATCTGCGAAAGGTTTATGTGTGTAGCGCGTCGGTTCGCGATAACATCGTTCATGTATATATCATTACACTTATTAATAAGTGTTGTATTCATTTAATGGAAAATAGGCGGCGGAAAACGTTGATTTATTCGCAATTAGGCCTTTCGGAAAATCGCCATTCTTGATAACTCCGCGTCCTATTCGACGCTCTGTAAATCAAAATTTAATGGTCCGACCCGTTATAGCAGTTAACTTCAAGCATTAGCGAAGCTCGAAGCAACTGTACTTATCGTGGATTGGTTGGTTTGTTGCCAATTTCACGTTTCCGGTTTTCCGGATTCTGCCAATTTCGATGTCGAAAACACTGTAAAACTCTCACTTTTTGACGCCCAAATCCAAACAAATCGTCCGTCATTGGCTCCAATAACCATCGTCATTTGTCGCTTTTATTATCTAAACAGTCTTTTTGTTTGCGATCCTTGACACTTTTCAAAAGTTTTATTTTTCTTGAAAGTTAGATTTAACTCATTATCGAATCCATTTTGGAGCAAAACTGGCTTCGATAAACAGCTGCAGTTTCGTAATTAGCCCGCTGATGAGTTGCAACAGTGGGAAAAGTTGCCACAGGAAGGTTGAAATTAATTTTAAGGGAATACATATTCATGCAACAACTACGTTCATTAGAGTTACAGTTATTGTCTTATCAATGCAATATTTTAAAAATGCAAATGATTGTTTTGATAACGTGACAGGCCATTTTGAGGCATTTTATAAATTAATTTCGATAAATATTGATAGGGCTGCTTAGTCTTTTACCAAAAAATTTTACAACGTTGTAAATTTTCAGCTCTTCTTGGTAAATACCCGCAAATTTTGAAAAAATGGAAATTCTTATTAAAAGTTTCTATTATTTAAGATCCATGTATTCAAAAGTTTAAATTTGTTTAATTAACGTAACGTATTTAATAAAGGTAAAAAGACCAAAATTGGAATGGAAGATTTTACAAAATTCAAGAGACAAGATAATAATAATTTTTCCTGCCATTTCTATTTTAAATATGCAACCTAACCTTACCTTTATTCAGACGTCACTTAACTTAACCTCGAATTCTTCAGCACCACCTAGTGCTACTTACTCGAAATCCCAGCTGTCTTTTACGAAAAATTCCATTTTGAATTACTACCCAAAAGATCTAATTCTTGTAGCAAGATTTCAGTGAGTCAAAATTCCTTTTATGAATTCTAAAAATTACAACCATTTCGGTTTATATTTACTATTTGGTGAATTCGGTACTATTTTGTACCGAAATGATCATGAGTAAATTTTTTGAAAATTTGGATTTCTTCAGCGTCATCTAGTCACCAACAAATTTCGAAAATGAAAATTTTGAGTTATATAACAATCTAGCTCAACACTTAAGTTTTATAGACACTTGTCTTGTCTTGTCTTATTAAGGTAACGTCTCTTTTTCGCTGCTGTGGCCAATTTGGACGGGACCTACAGTTTAACGTGGGCTCCGAACCACGGTCCTCGAGCACGGTTGTACCCCTTAAGGCTCTCACCCCAGTTGATCCACTCCGTGCTCTACCGACTCAGGGTGTGTGTATCCTAGTCCCGCCCTCCTACAGGATATCCGATCCTATACGGCCTGGTTACCGGCGTGAATAGGAACGGGATTTTGGATACATTTTACACACTTCCCGCAACAATCACAACATCCATGGATTACGTGGGATTCGAACCCACGACGACAGTGATCGCCTGACTCAAAGCCAGCGCCTAAACCACACGACCACCGCCCCCCCCCCCCTAATTTTATAGACACTTAACTCACTTAAACGAAGTATATGAGGTTGATTACTGTCTTACTGAATCGTAAAGATCCAATAGGGTAATTTTTTAACTTTAGACGAGCAGTACCTAATTTCTACAAGTTCGTAATCTGCTATGTACCGGTTATTTTGTTCCCTTGCTTAATTTAGCAGCTCAAATTGCTGTTCTTTATGAAACATCCATATCAGTATCAGCACTTAACCAAGTTCTGCAGACCTTCGATCTTCCGTAACGCAGGGCCAGATTTTTTGATACGTTTTTAAATTTAGAAGACTCATTTTTGAGTTGTGTACAAATCTATATCAATACCAAGTTCAATAGAATCTTCATTTACCTAATACTTAGAAGGTTGATACCTATTGAATCTGGAAAGATCCAATTTGGTAATTTTGTTGACTTTAGACCGATGGTACTTAGGAATCCACATCACGTTTGACATTCAACCAAGTTCTGTAGATCTTAAATATCCCGTAACACAGAATCTACCACATTTCTTGATATGTTGTTAAATCTGGAAGATTCAGTTTTGAGTTCTGGGAAAATCTATCTCAATACCAAGCCTATAGTAGTACTATACTAAGCTTTCCAGGCACTAAATTGGCTTAAATTTAATGTATTTGTTTCTTTATTATTATTTTTAAACGAAAAATATCCAATTTTGGGTTCTTTTTTAAACCTAGACCTATACCTAACCTACAGATAGTTATGGTTTACTGATCAGTTATTTTGTACTCTTGCCAAATTTAGGAATTTACAATCCATACTTGTTCCACAATTGTTTAAGGAAATTCATTGATTATTTGCCATTATTCCGACAGAACCGTATTACTCTTTATTAATAATTATTTATAAAAATTCTATTTTGTTTAAAAACCAAATTCTGTCAAAATGCTATTAGACCAAAGTTCGAAGCGAATGGGTAGAAAACTTCGTTCGTTCGAAATTTCGAGGTAAATCTCCTATGAACCCCCGAATGACTATTGCACCCCCGATTTTCGACAGGGGATACTTTAGAAATAAATATTTTTCGATAAAAATTTTCAATGTAAAAATTGGATTAGGTGGTTGAAATATTTTTATTCTCGATTTTTTGTAAGTGTACCCCATGTATCAACCCCCAACGACAGCTAGGGTGGCAAATCGTATCGTATACAGTTGTTTAGTAATAAACAATCTCTCCGAGAACGTTTTTCGGCTATGTTCACACCCGTACTATTTCGGGAATTTCGGTAGCAAAAGAATCGTATCGTTTAGGTACGTTTGAATCATCGCCGCTTATCAGCACAGTTACGTTAAGAGATTTATCTCTCGCTGCGAACCTTAATTACCGTCAGTTTAACATATCGTTCGATCGAGAATAGACGTATCGGTCTCCCCCGCTCGTGCGAGTGTGTCATAGTGACGTCTCGTTCTTTTGGACTCTCGAATGCCTCGAAATTATAATTCTGGTTAGTGAATTACGCACTTGAGTGACATAACGTCTACCTGAGACGTTACACATTCTTAATTTTTCGGCCTTCTTGATTTTACTACGGTAAAGGGTATCGGGAGGTGCCTATTGGTAGTCCTCTTATTTTTAAAAAGGCTTTGAATGTTTTCACTAAACTTTATATTTTAATTAACATATTAAATGTATACAATTTTTATTTAAAATGTATTTTCCTGAAACTGTACCAACGGGCACATTACTCTTAAAAAATTTTATTTTGTACAATTTTCTTTAAAACGGTTTTGGTGATTTAAATCAATTTTCATAACTTAATTTAGCTGTGTAATGCCTATACCTTTTATTTAAAGCACGTTTATCTAAAATTGCCACTTCCTTAAGTACGTTTGTAGAGTAATTGTTCAATCTAGTTATGAGTTTGGATTATAACACACTAGTGTGTTAATTGATAGTCTACTTGCCTAAAAACAATGACAGCCATAACTGTCATGTGTCGAATAAATACATTTTTTACAACTTTTCCGATTTTTCAAAAACTATCGGACCAGAGTTCGAGAAGGATAGGTCGAAGAATTCGATCCCGAGCACCTCTCGGGCCTTCCCATTGGTCCCGAGAAAGCTCAGGTGAAACCGGTAGGGGGGAGCGGAGCGAATCGAAAGAAGAAGTGTATCCGTATTTCGCGTGCCATAAATCTAAATTATATAACGGCTCGATCTCGACGGGCCCGAAATTGAATATAATTTCCTGGGCCGGCGGCAGGTAATAACCGTGTCGATAAAACGTGGGCAGTCGTAGTCGACGGGCCCCGCCACATATCAGCATTATGTCTCATTAGGGCGGAGGGGGAGAATTTATCGCGGCGGCCGTTTCTCAAATCCCGAAAAGGAAAAAATGAAAAACGACAGACACACACACAGGGAGAGTGAGAGAGAAGGAAAGAGAAAACCATACGGAGTGTAAGCGGATCGGATCAGATCAGCAAATCCCTGCGGGTCTGTTTGTAGCTCTCGCTGCTTCCAATTAATCTCGACGAATCGAAGCCTTCTCAAAATATAGAGAGGAAAGGGCTGGTTAAAAATTGATTTTCGATCCCATTGATTTTACATCAAATCGGCGCATTAATCGAGCTATTAACCGATTAATCGAGCGAATAACCGATTAATCGAGCGATTAATCGGTTAATCGCCGTCGTCGCGGTATTCCATATGTCCTACAGGAGATCTCTTACCCCGAAAACAGAACCCCTATGTTTCAATATAATTTCCTATACCGAAAACTCACCCTTTTTGACTTATTTAAGATATTAGAAATTGCAAACCTGAATTAAATTTTATTTTTGCTACACTCAATCTAGAGAATCGAGCAATTCCTCTAGTTGTTTGTTGTGAATGGCTCACGTACTACATGTGACAGAACTCCTAGCTCATTACACTTCATGACGTTGCTGTCCCTAATCGTTATTTGAACACCCTGTATTATGGATGGAATATATATTCTCGGCTGAGCTACAAATTCCATTTTCAAAGACTCTCTTACATTTGTTTCTGTATTATGGTTCGTGATGTTACCATAACCATACACAATAATTAGTACATGATTAACAAAAATGGACTATAATTTTGATAATTTAGAGAACGTATTCTAGAGCAAAGGCAATTTCAATTTCAATTAGGCTTGAACTTTATTTCCAGAGTGAAATCAGCTCATTTTTCTAGAGAACAATGGAAAAGATTGAAATTTGTGTTAATTTTCAAAAAATTTGGTCATAAAAAAGAAGTTGCCCTTTTTTAGACAGGTTGTATCTTAGGTTCAGTAGAAGACTGAAATTACCTTTTTTCTCGAGAAAATCGAGAAGCTTAAATTACTCTTTATTTTCATAAAACGTCGAAATCGGGTTGGTTTTCTGGAGAATAATGGCAAAGATTAAAATTTATTTTGAATTTAGGCAATTTTGGGACAAATTGAAAAATGTGCTTTTTCAGGAACTCACAGGAAAATAACTGTGAGTAACCCCTTTTCTGGAGAAACAGAAGAAATTTGAAATAGGCTTCACTTCCTGGAAAAAGTTGATGTAAACTTCATTTCTGGAAAATATTAAAATCATGTTCGTTTAATAACATAAAATAACTTTCTTTTTGGGAAACACTGAAACTTTGTTTCAGGAGAAGTCAAAAGCGACCTCGTTTTCAGGAAAAACTTCGAATTAGGTTTTGCTTTGTGGGAAAGATTGAAATGAACTTAACTTCTGAATAAGATGAAAATCAGCTAAGCCTGCAACTTCTCGAGAAGAGATACTGGCCAGTTATCGTGTTTTTGCAATCAATAAGAACTTGTTTTGCTTTTAACTTTTTAAGTATTGAATTTAGAAGGAAGTTTAAGAGAGAAAAAAGTTGCAGAATCGTTTTTTACATAATATGGCAAAGGTTAGAAATTCAAAAATTTATTAGCGGTTTTGCAAAATAGCAATAAACAAAAAAAACGGCCCAAAAAAGTGTTTTTTTAATTTATTATTTTAGGCACTTTAAAATGTAGTTAGGACTTCCTTATCGCAGGTAGAAAATCTTGAAGTTATAATAAAAGAATCCTGTAAATTTCGTTTCGATCGGTTTACTAGATTTTGCACAATAATTGTGCAATCCCGAAATATCGAAAAATATTGAAAATTTTCAAAATTGTTTAAACATTTCTCCCAAGATTCGATTTTAACAAAACTGGCTGAGCATGTATAAGAGGGAACAAGCTTTCATGTGCCTTTTTCAGAATTAAAAAATATTTATTAGAACGGTCACAGTCATTGTTTAAAGTTAGTGTCAAATTTCAAAGCGAGAAATTTTTTTATGTAAATTTCAACAAAAATATTATACTGGTTACTGTGAGAAACAATTATTTCTTAAGGTATGAGAACAAATAATAATTTTATTAATCATTATTAACCAGTTTATTGAACACTAATCAACTTTGACGACTTATATCTCAGAAGATTATGAACAAAATAGCAACTTATTATATATGAAAAGAAGCGTCTTTCCAAGTGCTTTCCGGCTATGTTTTCAGAATTTAATTTCAACAAAAAATTCGCCGAGATAATTTATTTGTTTATAAGCACAAAAAAAACGACACCACTTTAAACAATGACTGAGGCCGTTCTAATAAAATTTTTTAATTCTGAAAAAAGCACATGAAAGCATGTTCCCTCTTATATATACTTATATAATATAGTTTTGTTAAAATAGAATCTTTGAAAAATATTTTAAACAATTTTGAAAATTTTCAATATTTTTCGATTTTTCTGGATTGCAAAATTATTGTGCAAAATCTAATAAACCGATCGAAACCAAATTTACAGAATTCTTTTATTATAACTTCAAGATTTTCTATCTGTGATATGGAAGTCCTAACTACATTTTAAAGTGCCTAAAATAATAAATTAAAAAAATCACTTTTTTGGACCGATTTTTTTTGTTTATTGCTATTTTGAAAAACCACTAATAAATTTTTGAATTTCTTACCTATGCAATATTATGTAGAAAGCGATTCTGCAACTTTTTTCCCTCTTCAACTTTCTTCTAAATTCAGTACTTAAAAAGTTAGAAGCAAAACAATTAGGGAAAAACGCGTTTTTTTCAAAAAAAAATTTAATGATTTATTTGAATCTAAATTTAAATAGGTTGTCTTTGGCTGAATCCTAAAACGTCTGTACGTTTTAAACTTCTTAGTCTACTCTTACATTAATGTCACATGGGTTCGATTTAAACTTTCAAATTTTTGAATCCTAGATCGCTTCACGAAAAATGTCACAAAAATTTTGAGTTTTCTGAATATTTTGCCCATATCTAAGAAATTCGAAATTCTGAACGTTAATTACTACCAATGAAAACTTGTACGTAGCTTCATATAGCAAGTTCTATAAAAGAAGGAAATTTAGAAATCCTCTTTGGCTAAAGTATGATATCGTAACGTTTATTCTAATTTATTTTTACACTTCTTAACACTACCTAATTTATTTAGTCTATTCCTTAACTAATTAATTTATGTTAAACACTCAACGCACTAATTTATTTGTACGCTTTTCCCTAGTCTGCTCCTGGTCTAGGGACCGTATCGTAATTTATATCCTCTAATAATGTTTTTCGAGAAGCTTCCGGGTTATTCTTTCTCTAATTGGAAGTTCCCGATTATTCGAGAAGAGAGTTTGTATGTGTTCATCATACTCTTAGGTGTAATTCAGTGTATCTTCAGTAGTATATTAGTTCACAAATTTTAACTCTCCGATCTTTGAGATTTGGACAAATGTCAATAATTTTGAGTCAGCTTTGAATTTTTAGATCTTCGAATCATAGTACTAATTATCGTATTAAGCTTTCGAAAAATTTATTTTGATCGTTATTAATTATTGTTATTTCATTAAACTCGGAGACTCCTCGCGTTATACGAAATGTGATTTATAATTACACAGTGGTTAATTTCGTGGTAGGTAATTAAATCCACAATTGAGCCAATAAAATCGTAATTTAATTACACTCGCAGCCGGCACTCCCTCGAATATTTACACACACGCATACAGAACTTCGAGAGAAAGGAGAAGGGAGAACGAGAAAGAGAAGGTCTTCCCTGTATAATTGCTTTATTAAACCATCCCCGATACGTAATTTTACGGATACGACCGCGGATTTCACGGCCGTAGACCGTTTGCACGTACAAAAAGCAAATAAGGCGTCACAGGAGGTTTTCGGTTAATTACGGGCCCGAATTGCCTTTCCTCGGCAGTCGAAATTACATTTTCCACGGAGCGGAGGTGCCGCCACCTAGTCCGGAACGGACCACCTGCGCTTTCGACTTAGTGCGCATGCGGTAACGGACCGCGTCGTCGACTGCGCAGGCGTGAGCGTATGATGCGCAGTAGTCGCGAATCGAACCGCCATCGTCTCAAATGATATCATTAATTAATTAAACCGTAACGTAAGTAAAGTACGAATACATACCCAAAAGACGTCTAATAGGTAAGTCTGAAATAATGTACAATCATTGCTTTACCAAATTTCGATTACTTAACAGTAACATAATACAAAAGACTGCTGTTCATAAATCGTTTGGTGATAGAATGTTTGCCACTTAGATAACATCTAATTGTCTTCCAAGTACTGCCTAAAGTACTTACAATGAAAACAACAATCAATAACGGTGCGTTCGAGGCATCCGTCGGCTACTCTCTTCAGTCAAAAGATTTACTATAACACCTTGCAATTCAAAATATATAATTAAGTACGCTTTATACAGGGTGACGCAAAATTCCTTCCCCGACTAAGCTTACTATAACTACTTAAAACTCAACGGGTTGATCTCGAGGTCATACCGGCTCAAAGAAACCGAAAAATTGTTTTGTTAATGAAATAATGTTTTGAAATTAAGCAGACGGATCTAAGAAATTGAGCAAAACATGAAAATTGGTTTTTAGAACCAATAAGGTCAAAATGACATTTTGAATATTATATCTAGCCATTTTAGGGGCGAAATTAGTTCAAAAATTGACTCAAAAGGAGTTAACTTGATCCTGAATTGAGTTGAACCGAATTGGCCTGTAAAAACTAATTCAAAATTGAGCTGACTTGTCCTAAGATGAAACTGATTCAGAAACGTAAAGACGCGAAGATAAAAAAAAATTCATGTGAATTGAGCAGAAAGCCATTTAGAGCAATAGCTCAAAAAGCATATCGAAGTTAAGCAGACGGGTCTAAGAAATTGAGCAAAACATGAAATGTGGTCTTTAGAACCAATAAGCTCAAAAAGATATTTCGAATATTATATCTAGCCATTTTAGGGGCGAAATTAGTTCAAAAATTGACTCAAAAAGAGTTAACTTGATCCTGAATTGAGTCGACCCGAATTGGCTTGTAACAAGTAATTAATTCAAAATTGAGTTGACTTGTTCCAAGATGAAGATGATTCAGAAACGTAAAGACGCGAAGTAAAAAAATCGCATGTGAATTGAGCAGGAAGCCATTTAGAGCAATAGCTCAAAAAGCATATCGAAATTAAGCAGACGGGTCTAAGAAATTGAGCAAAACATGAAAAGTGGTCTTTAGAACCAATAAGCTCAAAAAGATATTTTGAGTATTATATCTAGCCCTTTTACGGGCTAATTTAGTTCAAAAATTGACTCAAAAAGAGTTCAGTTGATCTTGAATTGAGTTGAACGAATTGACCTGTAATAATTCAAAATTGAGCTGACTTGTCCTAAGATGAAACTGATTCAGAAACGTAAAGACGCGAAGATAAAAAAAAATTCATGTGAATTGAGCAGAAAGCCATTTAGAGCAAAAGCTCAAAAAGCATATCGAAATTAAGCAGACAGGTCTAAGAAATTGAGCAAAACATGAAAGGTGGTCTTTAGAACCAATAAGCTCAAAAAGATATTTTGAATATTATATCTAGCCATTTTAGGGGCGAAATTAGTTCAAAAATTGACTCAAAAAGAGTTAACTTGATCCTGAATTGAGTCGACCCGAATTGGCTTGTAACAAGTAATTAATTCAAAATTGAGTTGACTTGTTCCAAGATGAAGATGATTCAGAAACGTAAAGACGCGAAGATAAAAAAATCGCATGTGAATTGAGCAGGAAGCCATTTAGAGCAATAGCTCAAAAAGTAAATCGAAATTGAGCAAACGGATCTAAGAAATTAAGCAAAACATGAAAAGTGGTCTTTAGAACCAATAAGCTCACAAAAAGATATTTTGAATATTATATCTAGCCATTTTAGGGGCGAAATTAGTTCAAAAATTGACTCAAAAAGAGTTAACTTGATCCTGAATTGAGTCGAACCGAATTGGCCTGTAACAACTAATTCAAAATTGAGGTGACTTGTCCTAAGATGAATGTAATTCAGAAACGTAAAGACGCGAAGATAAAAAAAATCATGTGAATTGAGCAGAAAGCCATTTAGAGCAAAAGCTCAAAAAGCATATCGAAATTAAGCAGACAGGTCTAAGAAATTGAGCAAAACATGAAAGGTGGTCTTTAGAACCAATAAGCTCAAAAAGATATTTTGAATATTATATCTAGCCATTTTAGGGGCGAAATTAGTTCAAAAATTGACTCAAAAAGAGTTAACTTGATCCTGAATTGAGTCGACCCGAATTGGCTTGTAACAAGTAATTAATTCAAAATTGAGTTGACTTGTTCCAAGATGAAGATGATTCAGAAACGTAAAGACGCGAAGATAAAAAAATCGCATGTGAATTGAGCAGGAAGCCATTTAGAGCAATAGCTCAAAAAGTAAATCGAAATTGAGCAAACGGATCTAAGAAATTAAGCAAAACATGAAAAGTGGTCTTTAGAACCAATAAGCTCACAAAAAGATATTTTGAATATTATATCTAGCCATTTTAGGGGCGAAATTAGTTCAAAAATTGACTCAAAAAGAGTTAACTTGATCCTGAATTGAGTCGAACCGAATTGGCCTGTAACAACTAATTCAAAATTGAGGTGACTTGTCCTAAGATGAATGTGATTCAGAAACGTAAAGACGCGAAGATAAAAAAAATCATGTGAATTGAGCAGAAAGCCATTTAGAGCAAAAGCTCAAAAAGCATATCGAAATTAAGCAGACAGGTCTAAGAAATTGAGCAAAACATGAAATGTGGTCTTTAGAACCAATAAGCCCAGAAAGAAGTTTTGAATTTATCCAGCCCTTTTACGGGCTAATCTAGTTCAAAAATTGACTCAAAAAGAGGTTAAGTTGATCCTGAATTGAGTTGAACCGAATTGGCCTGTAACAACTAATTCAAAATTGAGGTGACTTGTTCTAAGGTCAAACTGACTCAGAAACGTAAAGACGCAAAGTTCAAAAAATTGCATGTGACTTGAGCAGAAACTCCTTTAGACAACAAACTCAAAAAGCATATTGAGATTGAGCAATTGTGTCTAAGAAATTGAGTAAAATCTGTAAAATCTATTGAGTAACTCTGACACGTCTTTAGAACGAATAGGCTCAAAAATTAGTTTCGAATATATCTAGCCCATTTATGGGATAATCTATTTCAAAAAGAGTTAAGTTGATCCTGAATTGAGTCGATTACCTGGAATTTTGTGTCTTATTCCAAATTTAGCCAATCAATCATTATAAACGCAAATTTTTTATGCTCAATTTCATATAAATTCATCCAGAAGTACTTAGATTTCATTCCACTGCCAAAATATGCATGAATAGTAAAGTCTAGTTGAAGTAGTACAAGTACTAGGGACGAGCTGGAAGCTATAATTTATGTTATAGTTTAAGAATGTAACCGTCTAGATAGCTCTAGAATCTAGACGAAAGTCAGGTTAGGAGCCAATCCTAAGTTCAATGTACAAACTAGAATACAGATGAAACCTCAATTATTTCTGATCCGCTTTCGAGGAAGGAATTTTGCGCCCCAATTAAAAGTAAGTTCTTTATTACAAATTTCAATCTGAACCGAAACAAATTCAGGAAATAATTTATTAAGTTAATAGCAACAAAATCATTTTCTAGTAGTCGCTAATAGTTTTTCGGAATTACTGGTACCAAAAGGTTCAAATTTTGATTTACAAATTTATTAAACAAGTTGAGATACAAATGAATTAGTACATAGTAGGACCAATCTCTTTAGAGCTAACTTGGTCTGTTGAGGAGGTCTTATCGGCAGTAGTATCCTTTGGGTTGTTTAATTTTTCTCTTTTGTGAACAGTTTCTTTCGAAATTCTCAAATATACGTTCTTATCTATTATAGAAATATTTTCCAAAATTTATGTCATGGGAATTTCTGTGAAATTTCCACGAAAATCTGTTTTCATGAAGATTCCTTTCTTTCCTTCCATCTTATTATTAGATTATTAAAATTAACCTAAACTGTGATGAATTCTTTAGTGACCGAAGTTTAAAGGATGAGAGTTTCTTCACACAACACCAATTAATATCACTGTAAATTTCTGTTTTCATGAAGATTTCTGTGATTAATAACGTTTTCATTTCGACACTTATTTGATTAATTTGAATTATTGCGATATAATAATATATAAATAAAATAGTTTTAATATGAAAAATGTTCAAGGCATGTCCCAAAATTACAGGTATCTCTTAATTAAATCTATATCTTTATCGTGGATTAATTGTTATATCTTTTTGCGATGCTTAAATACCAAATTATTTCTTTAATACGGCACTAAAGTACAAATATTATATCTATCCAATCTATCTATCTATGGATGAGTAATTGGTCATTAAATTTAAGTTGTAACTTTTACAATAGAGATTTGAGCGACGGGTAACGGCTAGTAGGTATATAACCATAGTAGAAGATTATTTCTTCTATTAAGTTCTTCTCTTCTTTATCGAGTTATCTGTAGGAACAATCGAGATAGCTGGACTGACTTTAAGTTCAGCTATTCTGCTGGCGGATTATGGCATAGCTGAGGAGGTATTGCCTGGCTAGTTAAATCTTGGTCAGATTATCTGGATAGAATGTGGTTATTTTGCTGCATATATGTCTGCTAACAGAATCTGGTTATTTCATTTTGTACAAATTTTGAGTAGGGAAAGAATATGCTTTAAAGTTCCTCCCTTCCTTAGTCAGGTTAGTTGTATGAAGAATTGACACAGCTGAACTGGCTTTAATTTGAAATATTCTGCTAGCGGATGGAGGAATTGTCGGGCCAGTCAGATTATCTGGACAGAATGTGGTTTTTCTACTGTATATATGGATGCTAAGAGAATCTGGTTATTTCATTTTGTACCAATTTTGGGTAGTGAAAGAATGTGCTATTAAGGACCGAAGATTGTCCAGGGTCTCGAAGGTGGCCATGGTAGTTAAACCATAAGAAAACACCAATTATTCACCACCTATTTATTTCAAATGAGCATTGAGCAAATGAGCGCATTGTTCATTTCAAATAAATTGGTGGTGAAGACTTGGTGTTTTCTTATGGTTTAATATGCTATTCCATGCTGAATTTGGATTTTTTTTAGACGTGGTCCAAGATAAAGGAAAATGGTTCTTTTGAACCCCCAAAACTCCTTCTAAATTTTTAGGGTTCCAAGTGGAATAGAACTCAAGTTATGGACAATCGAAAATTGAAATTTTCAGGTTCGGCTCCAAAACCAAAAATTTTCAGCCATCCATAACTTGTAAAAATACATTTTTTTATGAAATAAGTTTCAAACAAAAGTTGTTGGTAATGCTTTAAACTTTTGGAAAATGCTAAAACAATTCATCCTACATGGTTCACTGTTGACGGATCTGGACCCCATCAATCGTCAGACCGCCAAAAAACCATCATCAGCGTTCCTGACAAAAAAAATTAGGAGCGTAGCAGGATTCGATACAAAACTTTTGAGCCCAAACAGAAGTTCACCAGACCTAATGGCTCCGAGAAAAAAAAAAAGGTAAAATCCGGCAAAAATCCCTTGATACCAAAAAAAAAATCATTTATGCATGGTTGAAAATTTTTGGTTTTGGAGCGGAAGCTGAAAATTTCAATTTTCAATTGTCCATAACTTGAGTTCTATTCCACTTGGGGCCCTAAAAATTTAGAAGGCGTTTCGGGGGTTCAAAAGGACTTTTTTTCCTTCATTTTGGGCCACATCTAAAGAAAAATCCCAAATTCGGCATGGAACGTGCCATATATAGGTATGGAGTAGTTTTTTTTTAAATTTCATCTCATAGTGGTCTGCGCATAGTGTTTGTGAATGCACCTTACTAAAAAATGTCATTATCAAAAGTCTAATCGTTCCAAGCACTTCGAAGACTATTGTTCCTTGGGATTGAAAGAGTTAAGTGTTGTCAAGTTTTATATTCTTTAGTGTCACTCATCTAACGCCTAGAGCTAAGCTATCTTTTTCAAGACACTAGTAACTGATTGGAGCAGTTTCAATTTTTATTAAAAAGTGAGGTTATGGTAACCTAATTCAATATTGAAATTTAATTGACTTAGTCTGCATCCTGTTGTGAAAATTATTTTGTATGTTCCGGCACTAAAATGACAGCTATTGTAGCACTAAAATGGCCGAAAACAGTGCTTTAATGAGGCTTATCAAAGCATTGTTTTAGGTAATTTTTTTGTTGGGTTGGTAACAAGATATTCCCTAATACTGTCTGATGTCAGTCAAAATAAATATGGCCGACGCGTCGATGGGATAGGGATGCAAGTATGCGAGTGTTGACTATAAGCTATTCGTTTCTGTATTTTTAAGGGTGTGACCCTCGGCGGGGGTATGTAAAATTTATATGAATCTAAGTTATTGTAAACTGTTTCATATGCGTCTCTAGACTTATCAGGTTCCTTACTGCTAGTGATGCCCACGATATTTTCGTTTGCGAGAGTCATGGGCAACACTACTTACTGCATTTGAAGCCACTTCTTCTAGTTCCGGTGGAGTTAAAGAAACGCGTTCTTGTACTTGATGCGATTCGGATTCTTCAGACATGATTTAGATTGTATTTAAATCCATTAAATTAAATTTGAAAATGGTGTGAAAATTGACAGATGTCTAGGAAACAGCAATGATACCAACTTAAATTTAACGATAAAAAAATCCCCAGATAAGAAATTTTATATAATTTAAATATAAATAACATTGAAATGGAAGCCGGAACATAGAAAATGTAAAGTACTCGTTGCAGAAGACATCCCAAGCCCTCGTCCGTTCTAAAACGAGCCGCAATTGGAATATGACGCGTCTTCTGCAACTTGTACCTTAGTAGTATATTATTATACTAGCCTTAATAAGATGGAGTGCTTTAATAGAACGAGTGTGACAATACGTCTTATTAAACGTGTGTAATATACTATTTTATCTACGTTGCTTTATTAATTCATTAAATTTTGGCTGTTCAAGTTTTCGTATTACACTAGGGAATTTTGCGTGGGTTGGTTACACTGACGTCACTGACATGGGACGTTTCGTATTTGAATTTGAAAATCTAGTAGCCCTAGGACATATTCAATAACTACTTACGTGCGCGAAATGGAAGACAAAAATGTAGAATTGACATGTGCGCCCCCCAGACAAAGCTGCTGAAGAAATTTATTGAAATACTAATAATTTAACCTTGACGTCTACGTGGCAGGCTGATGTACCACTTGAACAAAACTAAAAGTTACCAAAAGTAGATAAACTACTATTATAGTTCAATATTTAGTGTTCCTCCTCGTGTATCGTACGATTTTAGTTTTTAAGAAAAAAAAAAATCTTCGTATCTTTTGATTTGATGTTCGTGTATGATGAAGACTATAGCGACATTCCTGATTCATGTATACTACACCAAGAGTTGTTCAAGGGAAAGATTGATATTTTTATGCCTTCTTTTTATACATATATGGATACTAACGGAATCTGGTTTTGTACCAATTCTGAATTAATTCTATTTGAGCTTATTTCCATGAACTGCTTCGCCTCAAATTATCGGACGATAAAGAACTTAACTTATCCGTCGGTTACCTTACCTGCGTTGATGCCGGCCATGCCGAAGGGCCCGGCGGCCTGGAAGATCGTCCCCGGCGGCGGCTGCTGCTGCTGCTGCGGCGTCGTCGCCGTCGCCGCACCGAACACCAACCCCTGGGGGTGGTGGTGGTGGTGATGGTGGACGCCCCAGTTGGGGTGGTGTTGTGCCGCCGCCGCCTGGTAAACGGCGGCAGCGAGCGCCGAGAACGGCGTCGGCCTGATCGGCCCCTGGGAGGCGGCGGCTGCGGCGGCGGCTGCTGCTGCCAGCGACGCCGCCGACTCCTTCTTCTCCGCCTCCTCGTCGTCGTCCGTCGCCCTCAGGTCCTCGACGTCGACGACGGACGACGTCGAACGGGCCGTCGCTGCCTCCTCGTCGTCGTCGTCCTCGTAGTCCGTGGTCGACCTGGGGGACGCCGAGGCGGCCGTCGCGGCGGACGCGTCGCGACGCCTCGGCGGTGGCGGCGACGGCGAAGACGGCGGCGGCCTCGTGTCGGCGAGCAGCGAGGCGACGCTGAAGCTGATACGGTGGTGGTTGTGGTGCTGCTGCTGGTGGTGGTGATGGCCGTTCTTCTGATGGCCGCCGTCGACGACCTTCTCGCTGATGTTCTGCATCGTCCCCGGGACGTCCTGGACGGTCATTATTCGGACACCCTTTCCCACCTTATCTCTCTCTCTCCCTCTCTGTCTTTCTCAGTAGTCAGTATCTACGCGTGCCACGGACGGACAGAGAGGCCCGCGGAACGGACATGACCTCCACACGCGCGCACACACTCACACTAAACCAATCAGCTAAGAAAGTCCTGACTAACTGAAAAATCGCGTCGACGTCCCCTTCGAACCAAAACGGGTCGATCAGTCAATCAGCTACCCAGTCAGCTACCTAGTCAGTTAGTTATCTCCGAAACAACGACCCGGAGTACCCGGACCCGACGGGCGATCAATCAGTTTCCTCCAGTTATTTCCCAAAATTACTCGCACATTCCGACTACGATTTTCTACAAATTTCAACGCGAGTTACGAACGAGTTAGTTACGTCGAGTCCGGATCGGAACTGACCGACCTCTCTCCTTCTCTCTTTCTCTCGCTCGCTCCGTCCCTTTTTCGGTCGTCGCTCGGATGGGCGCGGCGTCGGAGCGGCGGGCGTGGCGGCCACGCCCGCCGCACCGACCAATCGGACGACGTCGTCGTTGGCTACGGCGCCGGTCGCCCCGTCCGTTACTGAGGAGGGTCGGAGACGGACCGAAACGCTGGGCGAGAGTGGGGAGAGTTCGACTGGGCGATTGTAGTCGGCTCTCCCCGAGTTCTATACGGGGAAAACTATCTCGGTAGTTTGTGGTGTTGCCTACGAGACGAGACGAGACGAGACTTTAAAAAATCTCGTCTTGTCTCGCAAAAAAAGTGGAAAGTCTCGTCTCAAGTTTCGTCTCGCAATAAAAGTCTCGTCTCGCAATAAAAGTCTCATCTCGTCTCATGTCTCGCGCGAGTGTCTCGCAGAAGTCTCTCATATTTCTCGCAAAATAGTGTCGCCCACGAGACGAGACGATACTTTGAAAAATCTCGTCTCGTCTCGAATTAAAAGTCTAGTCTCGTCTCATATCTCGCTCGAGAGTCTCGCAGAAGTCTCTCAAATTTCTCGCGAAATAGTGTCGCCCACGAGACGAGACGATACTTTAAAAAATCTCGTCTCGTCTCGCAATAAAAGTCTCGTCTCGTCTCATGTCTCGCGCGAGTGTCTCGCAGAAGTCTCTCATATTTCTCGCAAAATAGTGTCGCCCACGAGACGAGACGATACTTTGAAAAATCTCGTCCCGTCTCGCAATAAAAGTCTAGTCTCGTCTCATGTCTCGCGCGAGAGTCTCGCAGAAATCTCTCAAATTTCTCGCAAAATAGTGTTACCCACGAGACGAGACGATACTTTGAAAAATCTCGTCTCGTCTCGCAATAAAAGTCTCGTCTCGTCTCATGTCTCGCTCGAGAGCCTCGCAGAAGTCTCTCAAATTTCTCGCAAAAAAGTGCTGCCCACGAGACGAGGCGTTACTTTGAAAAATCTCGTCTCGTCTCGCAATAAAAGTCTCGTCTCGTCTAATGTCTCGCGCGAGAGTCTCGCAGAAGTCTCAGTCTCTCAAATTTCTCGCAAAATAGTGTTCCCAACGAGGTGAGACGAGACTGAAAAATCTCGTCTTGTCTCGCAAAAAAAATGGAAAGTCTCATCTCGAGTCTCGTCTCGCCATGAAAGTCTCGTCTCATGTCTCGCGCGAGAGTCTCGCAGAAGTCTCTAAAATTTCTCGCAAAATAGTGTTGCCAACGAGACGAGACGATACTTTGAAAAATCTCGTCTTGTCTAGCAAAAAAGTAGATAGTCTCGTCTCGAGTTTCGTCTCGTCATATAAGTTTCGTCTCATGTCTCGCGCGAGAGTCTTGCAGAAGTCTTCAAATTTCATGGTAGATGATAGTAACACTAATAAAGTAACAAACATTACACTGTGCTACACAAATTATCAACTCTTCTGAAAATACTCCATTTAGAGCGTTTGAAACGTTAGTTAAAAATAAAACCAGACACGTTGCACTCTTGGAGTGCCGACAGTCGAAAGTTAGCTTTGTTTTGCGTAACTTTATATAAGGTTAAAAATGAATGACTCGCCAACGTTTTACTTAAAGTATATCTTAGTATGTATTATTATTTCAGTCTATAAATTCAATTTGTAATGTTAGGTACATACAGTATAATACGGTTTAATAATTTACGATATAAAATAATAAATCGAATAAGAAAATATATTTAAAATTGATAATACAAAAGAAAAAATTGTGTAGAAACAGTTGCCGCGGTTACCAAATTCTGACGTCACACGTTCCCCGCGTATTTTGTCACGACAAAATGCTCTATCGCTTGACTTATTCAACAACCAAGCGGCGCCGTGGACGTTGCATACTCACTTCAGCGCTTACATTATTCTCCACGAGTCCCATAGCTTCTCTACGATCGTTTATACTAGTGCTTCTTCTAGACATTCCATTATAATGTTTTACTGGTAAGTAGCACGTTAGTTCCCGTTGCCATGAAAAGGTGGGTTAATGTGATGCATTTAGCTTAATTTAAGATCACTAACTCTTAACAGTCTGAGGGGTTGAAAATGAGGATATTTTTGAAAGAATCTTTGATACACATCTTTCAATTTTTAGAATTTTTAATCAAGTCTCAATATTTACCTTTTTTTCAAAAAACGGAAATGATTTCAATGTTTTGTCCAGAAATAAAGTTCATTTCAACCTTTTCGAGGAGCAGAACCAAATTTAATTTCCTCAAATTTCTCCAGAAAACAAAATAGCTTTAATCTTAGCTCGAGACAAAGTTTGACCTTTCCTGAGCTTTTCTGAGAATCAAAACAAGCTTCAAATCTTTGCCATTGTTATGGAGATATAAAAATACAAACCGGATTTTGCAACGATTTTCCTATAAAAATAATTTCTATACATTACGAAGAAGTATTTAACGTTAACTGAGAAACATACGTTTTGGGGAAACTCTGACGACTTTTTTGCGAAAAACTAGCGGAAATTTATTTTTCCTACGCGTGGCAACGCCGCCTCTCCTCGTTTTTCGATCGTGAGTCGTCGCCGTACCTACTTATCGTTACGAGCCCGGCATTATAAACATCGGACGGCATTTTCTCGGCTGTAAAACACGAATGTCCGACTTCCACTCTCATTAGCGGTCGCGGTCTCCTGCAGGGGCCACCGTTTTAATAAAACGCGACACCAATTGAGTGCCCGGCCGACGTGACCGTAATGCCGATCGGGGAATTAACCCGGAATCCGTACCTCGTAATGGCGGACCTCGATAAGTACTCGAAAATCGAGACGCGGAGGATTTTCGATTTCGGGAATGTCTCGTCGAGTATCTGCGTGTCGATTAATTGGCCCTTAACGATACACGTTTAAGTGTAACGGTATGCTCGAGTCGATACCTACTCGTGGCTTCCACAGACGATTGATATATCCAGACACTTCTATTTACGAAATAGTAGGTTCCAGAAGGTAGTGGCACATCCTAAACGTTCTTTTACATTGTTGCCTGAATTCACTTTCTTACGATTTATTTATTGCACAAAAATCCGCAGTAACATTGATTTTCGATAAAAGTGGCAACATCGATTGCTATCGGCTTTCAACGTGACGTTTGTTTCTTTACATTGTACTTTGTGAAAAAGTAATAAGATATTCAAAAAAGACAAAATTATATCAGTTATACAATAGTGATATCATCACTATTGTATAACTATCACTATCATCAATATCAATATCATCAATAGTGATAGCCATCACTGTAGATGTCCTTAACAGAATAGCGGTAATTTTAATTTGTAATTATACCTGTTATTTTTTTTGTTTTGTTTTGGTTTTTGCATGTTCTATATAGATACTTAGTCCAGGAGGTAATGGCACATCCTAAACGTTCTTTTACATTGTTGCCTGAATTCACTCTCTTACGATTTTTTCAATGTACATAAATCTGCGCAGAATTTCGGTACATGTGGCAACCTCGATTCGTATGCATTCAACGTGACGTTTTTTTTATATTACACTTCGTGAAGAAGTGTTGTATATGAAATTCAAAAAAGACACAATTATATTAGTTATACAATAGTGACATAGGTAAATGTAGTCATCACTATAGATGTCCTTAACAGAATTGCGCCAATTTCATTTTGTAACTGTCATATTTTTGGTTGTTTTTGTGTATTCTTTTATATATATTCTCGGAGGTAATGGCACATCCCAAACGTTCTTTTACATTGTTGCGTGACTTTAGCTGACGAATTCTCTCTTAAGATTTCTCGTTTTACGAAAATCTGCAATAATATTACCTTTCGATAGAAGCGGCAACATCGATTCTTATCAGCTTTCAACGGAACGTTTGTCTGTTTACATTGCACTTCGTGAAGAAGTATTATATATAAAATTAAAAAAAGACAAAATCATATTAATTATACCATAGTGATATAACTATAGTCTTCACTATAGATGTCTTGCTCCAATTGTAATTTCTAACTGTAATAGTCATTTTTTTATGTTTTTTTGTATGTTCTTTTATATATATTCTCAGAGGTAATGGCACATCCTAAACGTTCTTATACATTGTTGCCTAAATTCATTGTACGAATTCTCTCTAACGATTTTTACGTAGTACGAAAATCTGCAGTAATATTAGAAGTGGCAGAAGTGGCAACATCGATTCTTATCGGGCTTCAACGAGACGTTTGATTGTTTATATTGCACTTCGTGAGGAAATATTATACATAAAATTCAAAAAACACTATAGGTTATACTAGGTTAGGTTATACTAGTTATACTAGGTACCTAGTTATAATAAATAACTATTCTAATCACTATAGGTAGTTGTCACTAACGCTGGGTGTAGTTATATTAATCTTCCTTGGATTAGACATACATTTGTCAAACTGCGTGTAATAAAAGAAGATAGAATGTAAGGATGGGAGTAGTGAACTCAAACTCGAAAAAAATATAATTTATGTATATGTATTATCTTTCTTGTGTAGGAAATAGTATCAGCTTTTAGATTTTTGAATGAATTGTATCATTAATGCCCCTTTTTGCAGTAAATCAAAGCCACCATTTGTGAACTTGTGGGAAAATATGCGCCATGATTTCTACCCCGAAACGTCAATTTTAAGCACACTTTTCTGGATCGTAATTGTCGTCCTGCAAATAGTCCGATAATTGTCCGAGGCTAATGGCGCGCACACCGATAAATCCTCCCTCTCTATCTCCCTTTCGCTTTCTCTCTTTCTCTCTCTCTCTCTCTCTCTCTCTCTCTCTCTCTCTCTCTCTCTCTCTCTCTCTCTCTCTTCCTTACGGCGCCGAGGGGGTTGAAAGGGGAGGAAATCGACAAACTGTTAAAACCGAATATTCACCCTCTCCCCCTTTCCCCGTTTAGGGGTAGGTTCCGGTCGGTAACTCGCTAAATAGACAGGCCGTGACTTATGTTCCCTGCTCTCCCCCACGTTTATGTTATTGTTATTATGCTCGGATCGTTTCTATGTGTGTATTATATTAAGAGAGCGTTTCATTAAGTTCGTCAGGCCTAGTTTGGTGGAACAAATCGAATTACGGGCCGGAGAGATTAGGGGCGATAACGACGCATGCGCGGTCGATGACAGTTGTAATTGACATGTTAGAAACGTTTTTTTTTAATTTTTGAAATGATCCAAAAAATTAGTTTCCCACTTCTGATGCTTTTCGGGAATCAGAAGTCATTTTATCGAAATATTGGGCAAAATCTACATAAAATTGTGTGATTATTTTTTTTTAATTTTATTCCTGAAGAATATCGCTTTTTCAAATTGTCAAAAATGAGAATTGCGTTTTTGTCTTATTTTAGTTTCATTGAAATCTCAGATCCCCAGGTACAAAAATGCTTCAATTATTTAGAGAATAACTCATATATAAATAAATAAGTGTGTTTCTTATTAATAAGCTGCAGCTTTTACATTAAAATAATATATTTCCGAGCTTTATTACAAATGTATTAGTATATCAGCAAAATGTCTACAGTCCACAGGGGACTTCATTTCACCAAATATTTGGGACTGACCAAGGTTCGAAATTTTAACTGGATTGACAGTTACGATAAGCAAAAGGCTGCAATGCTGGTAATATCAACATCCTCATACAATTTGTTAACGACATGGTACCTTTGTTCAAAATGGATAAAATCGATGGTTCCGGAGATAACTTGAGTTTGTTGCTATCAGCAGTATAAAGCGAATTCTCCATTTCTTATTACAATCTTTGCAAAACGCCTCAAATTCACCTTAAAACGCTCTAAGGATGCAATGAGATTTTTTCCATTTTGCCATTTGCTTGTTTTGTATGACTGAAATAAATAGGGAGCAATAGCAAGAAGTAGTACCTAACCTAATCTCATACAATTTTCCCACAAAAATCCACCCTTGCTCGGATCGGATAGAATTAGTAGTCTAGGAGATAATGTGAACTTACTGTAGCTCTGGGCAGTAAACGCATTCGCCATTTCTTATAACCGCCTTTCTGGGTGTCAAAATAAATTTTTGGTTGAACGAAAACGCATTTTAAGACACAATTCGAAATGGTTTTGTGAAATTGCCTCAAATTCACCTAAAAACGCTGTAGGTGTGTGATGAGTTTTCTCCATCTTTACCAATTACTTGTTTTGTGTGACGGAAATAAGACTATTTTTGATGAAATTTTGGAAATATCTCTGAACCTTCTTCTAGCACAAACCAGACGTCGTCAAAATTAATTTTCTCATTTACGAGAAAACGGCAACGTCCACGTCGAGTCTCTGTCATCCTCGACTGGTCCACTAAAAGGAGAAGAAGACCATCTTTAAACGTTGGCTCAGTGGCTGTGCAAGTTTTTTCCCTACCGGGTGGGCTCTTTATCGTTTTTGTCACACATCTCGTTTGCACTTCGCCGGAATTTGTTCTAATTAAGAGTCTTTCGATGGAAAAATTTGAGCCTCGTCTCGTTCCTTTTGTCGACGTGTAACGGGCGCTGCATTCCCGTCGACGACGCGAGCCTCCGAATATCGAATATGTTAGGGATGCTAGAGGATTATTTCTACTGAATTTACTACTGGATCTACTGAAAACTCTATTTCGTCTGAAATCTCACGTCTTGAAATGTGGTTATTCTAAAATGTAGCGCAACTCACGCTTCAAAGGTTTATGTTCAATCCCATTCTGAATCCCGTAGAATCTCATTCTAGTTACTAGATTCAAGATCAATCTTCTGGGACAGCTTCTTATAACTTGTAATGAGGCTATTCTAAAATGTAGCACAATTTACGCTTTAAAGTTTTACGTTGAATCCCATCCAGAATCCCATAGAATCTCATTCTGGTTACTGGTCTCAAGATTTTTCTTCTGGGATCCTTGAAATGTGGCTATCCCAAAATGTAGCACAATTTACGCTTTAAAGTTTTACGTTAAATCCCATTTAAAATCCCATAGAATCTCATTCTAGTTAGATTCAAGATCTTTCTTCTGAAATCTCACATCTTGTAATGTGGCTATCCCAGAATTTAGCACAATTTACGCCTTAAAGTTTTGCGTTGAATTCTCATAGAATTTCATACTAGTTACAAGATTCAAGATTTTCTTCTGGGATCTCACATCTTTTGTAATTTGGTTATTCTAGAATGTAACACAATTTCCGTCTCAAGGTTTTACGTTGAATCCCATTCAGAATCCCATAGAATCATATCCTAGTTACCAGATTCAATATTCTGGGATCTGACATCTTGAGATGTGGCTATTCTAGAATGTAGCACAATATACGCTTTAAAGGTTTACGATAAATCCCATTCAGAATCTCATAGTAATCTCATTCTAGTTACAAGGCTCAAAATCTTTCTTCTTTGATCTCACATCTTGCAATGTAGCTATTCTAGAATGTAGCACAATATACACCCTGAAGATTTATGTTCAACCCCATAGAATCTTATTCTAGTTACCAGCTTCATCATCTTTCTTCTGGGATCTCATATCATGAAATATGGCAATTCTAGAATGTAGCACAATTTACGCCTTAAAGGTCAATTTTGAGTACCATAGAATCTCATTCTAGTTTCCAGTTTCAAGATCGTTCTTCTGGAACCTCGTATCTTGTAACGTTGCTATTCTAGAATGTAATCCAAGTTACGCCTTAAAGTTTTACGTTGAATCCCATGCAGAATCCCATAGAATCTCATTCTATAGTTACCAGATTCAAGAGATTTCTTCTGGGATCTCACATCTATTCTAGAATGTCGCACAATTTATGCCTTAAAGTTTTACGTTGAATCCCATCCAGAATCTCATAGGATCTCATTCTAGTTATCAGATTCAAGATCTTTCTTCTGAGATTTCACATCTTGTAATGTAGCGATTCTAGAATATAGCACAAGTTACTCTTTAAATTTTTACGTTGCATCCCATTCAGAATCCCATTCTAGTTACCAGATTCAGGATATTTCTGCTAAGATCTCACATCTTGAAATATGGCTATTCTAGAATGTAGCACAATATACGCCCTGAAAATCTATGTTGAACCCCATAGAATCTTATTCTAGTTGCCAGATTGGACAACTTTCTAAGATCTCGTATCTTGAAATATGACAATTCTAAAATGTATCACAATTTACGCCTAAAAGGTTTATGCGTGGAATCCGACTTCTTGAGATGTGGCTATTCTAAAATGTAGCACAATTTACGCCTTAAAATTTTACGTTGAATCCCATTCAGTATCCCATGGAATCTCATTCTAAGTTGCCAGTTTCAAGAGATTTCTTCTGGGATCTGACATCTATTCTATATTGCAGCCCAATTTACGCCTTAAAGTGTTACGTTGACAAGATCTTTCTTCTGGGATCTTATAGCTTGAAATGTGGCAATTCTAGAATGTAGCACAATTTACGCTTTAAAGTGTTACGTTGAATTCCATTCTGAATCCCGTAGAATCTCATTCTAGTTACCAGATTCCAGATCTTTGTGCTGGGATCTCACATCTTAAAATGTGACTATTCTAGAATGTAGCACGATTTACTCTTTAAAATTTTACGATGAATCCCATAGAATCTCATTCTAGTTACTAGATTCAAGATCTTTCTTCTGGGATCTTATATCTTGAAAGGCGGCTATTCCAGAATGTAGCACAGTTTCTAATAAGTAGGTAGGCCAGTATAATGGGTTAGTCTATTTCAAGATAGAAATTATGCATTTTTTCAATTTTTAGTTAAACATTAAAGACATCACCTTTTCGTGATGAATAATAGTTACATTTAAATATTTTGAAAAGAGTTCAAAGATATTTCAACTTCCCGATTTTCAAATTTTAGTTATCGTTTATATAGAGAAATTTCAGTTTATGACAATTCGTATATGCCAAACGGAATTTAAGATTTTCAAAAAAAAAACAGTGGTTTAGTACCTAGTTAGTTTGTTATTTGTCAGATATTCAGATATATAAGATTTTCCTCAGAAAGTCTGTAAAAACAATGTTTTGTGTATCGTGCAAAGTTAAAACTTTATTTTTAAAACTAAGTGTAATAACAGTTTGTCTTTATTCAAATGTAATAAATGTAATTTCACAAATAAATATTGGTCGTGAACGTAAAACTCATGGTTCTGTAAATTAGCAGTGTAAAATAAATGTAAGTAAACTACATGAATGGATTACAAACAGGAATAAAAAGTATTTGCCAGATTTACAGTTTGATTCTAGAAAAGGAAAATCTACAGTACCTATCTGCATTGAGAGCTCATTTGTGATTTGAAATGGTGTTCTCTGATAGACATGAAAAATGTTTTTAATACGATTTCATGAAAGTTTATTAATTCAGCAATATTCCTAAATATTTGATAAGTATTTTATAGGAGTGCTTTTCATAAAGATCTCTTCACATGTGTAGGTGAAGAAATAATATGCAGGTGTACCTCAGGGTCCCGTTTTAGGACCAGTATTATGAAATGTCCTTTATGAAGGTGTTCTTCGTTTAAAAGTATCTGAGAATGTTAAATTAATGATGATGATGATGATTTGGCTATCCTAGCCAAAGAAAATCTTCCCTTGAAGTTAAAACTGACTGTAAAACAGTTTCATACTGGATGCAATTAGTATTAGCTCCTGAAAAAACGAAAACAATTATTTTGAAAGGAGGTACTGAAAGAGATTGTATCAAATTTAACCGGAATCTTTCCCAGTAAAATTATAAATATCTAGGTGCACATTTTGGTTAAAAATTAACATTTGGGTGTCATCTAAGAATGACTGCTGAAAAACATACAAAATTCGCATCAAAAGTCTTGTACTACGGTTAGGTAATTGATTTGATTTGAATTTTTGCAAGTGGTTATAAGTAGAAGATATACTCCTCTTCTAATGACAGTTATTGATTTTCACAAGAAAAACCAAAGATCGCGGTGAGAACTTCTAATTAGTAATTTCCAAGTTATTCCGCACAACAATACATGGAATTCAAGCCCAAACCGAATTTCATGACAGTTACACAAAAATAACTGACAGTTAAAAAAATTTCAAAACTTCTCGAATTGACTATGGAAAGTTTTCAAGTGTTCCGTATTGCACTTTTCGAATTGCAATCGATACTCGATCGTTCAATACGAAATTCGCGTCTCGTACGTACGTCTCGACTCTCCCAGGCTATATAACCATGGCGACCGTATTAAAGAGTCCATCGCAGTAAGTACAAGTCTTGAAATGTGGCCATCTATATGCGCAGATACAATCAGTCGGACTCGGTAATTATCGAAGATACTACAACCCGAGCTGCTTAAAGACTACAGTAATTGGCTGTATAATTAAGAGGAGGCTCTCGCAATTGGGATGTTTTAATTAGGGGAAACGATACGACGCAGGTACTTCAAAACTCTCTCTCGCTCTCTGTCTCTCTTTCTCTCTCTCTCCTCCTAAGTCGGATTTAAAAAAAAACGCCCGTACCGTTTTAATTAAGGGGCCTTATCGGAAAATTAGACAGAAATTATATAATTAGGGGGAGGGGGAGGAGGTTTCGCCTTTTGTTTCGTCGTCCAGAAAATGTTGAAAATGTACGTCACCCGCCTAATTATCCGGGGGACGCTTTTATAAACGTAATTAGCTTTAATTAAGAGCGGATTAGAGTTAGAACGCTTTGTTTGACAGGTGGGACGGAGCGTTTTATTTAGTTCGTTGCACACACATAACAACACTTTCCAACGTTCGTTTGGGCATACGTTAGCAAAAGCTAAAATGCTGGGTAATTGTCGCTGTAAGCATATAATAACTAACATAGTTAAAAAATTGTATCAGTTCAACCAAACCAGGAAGCTCACTCAAGAAGTGACTTATAATGTATTCAAAATTGAGCGATTAATATCAGCAACATATCTCTAAAATTAATACAAAAATTTTTGTTCAGACTGATTCTGCCGTGATTTAAAGTTCAGATTTCATTTTTATATTATATAAATATGATTTAATATAGACATTACATTATATCTTGAATTATTAATTATATTGTATTATTGTGTTGCTGTACCATTAATATAATGTGTTATTGTATTATTGTATCCTTATTTTAAAGTTGGAAGTTTGGTATTCTGGAGAATCCAGCAGAACGGTCTAGATGACATTAATTAGTAATTTATATGTGTTTGAAATGGATAATCTAGAATTCTCAAATGGTTCAGATAGGGTCTATAATACATTTTGAAATCAAATTTCTATTTTTTATATTTCCAGGTAGAGTTAGGGAAATTTTCTGGATAATCTAAAATTCTATATTAATTTAAAATCTACAATTAGACCTGTAAAAAGTCCTAAAAGTAAAATCTAGAATCATCTACTTTTCATAGAAGGTTATATAGATCTTTTTTCTACCCGCAAAACAATTTTGGATAGATAGAAGAATTTTCTATGTTTCTAGAAGATTTGAGATATTTTTTGAAAGTTCATTTGTGACCTATAAGACGTTCTGAACGTATATCTGGAATCTTATGCTTTTCAAGAGTTATATCCTGAACAATCTAAGTTTCTGGATTCAAACTTATAGAAGAATTTATGAGACCTTTTGAAATTATATCTGGAAAAAATTTAGGTAAATAGATTAATTAATGATCTAAAAATTTGTAATAATTTAAAATCAGTTAATTCAATTAGTTGATACAATCTACAAAATTTATGATAACCTTCGTCGAAATCGTCATTTGGGCGCAAAACATACAAATTTGATAAGAGTAATCACATTATAAAATTAAATCAGGTAAATCTGTGTCAAATGGAAAAACTGTAAATTTTGAAAATTTTAAGAAACAATTGAAAAATAAAATTGGAGAAATGTGCCCGAAATAACAGCCGAATATGGATTTCTGAGGGGTGGTCGAATAGCACCAAGCCGATTAGAGAGGTAAAGGGATTAAACGATAAGAAGGGACCGAAATGCTTGTATGGAACTTTTAAAGAATTAGTTTACTGTAATAATGTACAAATGTGTAATTATGATTTACGCTAATTAATTAAAATTAAAAATTAAATTAATTATGCTATAAATTAGTGATAGTTGGATAGTAAATTTTGATTCTAGTGGCGGAGTATTTGGATAACCCGAAAGTATTTTTTCCATTGAACTTTATGATTTACATTATTAATTTGGGTTTCGGGTAAACTTTCCGCCCGACCGAATAAACATTACAGATCCCACCTGGCCCACCTGGCAATGCCGTCTCGTTCCCTACGAGTAAGTGTTTATTGTTTATCGTCGTCGTCATCCTGAAATTTAATTTGAAAGTATCCCCGGCGCCGCCATTGGCCGTCGAATTGATACCGTCCCAACAATTAGATATAATGATCACTTAATTGTGAGTTATTGTCCTTGTTAGCGGATATCTTGTTAAAATTATGGACGCAGCCTACTGAAAAGAAGCTTCGTTTTTTCCCCGTCTCTCTTCTCTCTCTGTCTTTTTTCGTTTATTTTTACCTTTTTCGACGATCCTACCTGTGCACGATCGCGAACAGGAATCGGACCATCGACTACCTAAATATTTATTAACTCATTACGGTTTTTACTTGTTAGTCCTCATCAGTTTTGACACTAATTAGTAGTTGTAAAATTTATTTAATGCCGGGTCGGGGGCTTTTCGGAATTTCAAATGCCGTCCACGGCGATACAAATCGAGCATCGTTAAAAATCGAAGAGGAGGGAGAAAAGGTATGCGATTTTTGGGAATATCGAAAAGACGGGAAAAACTCAATTTTCAAAAATTCGTTGTTGTGTGCACACATGTTTTTGATTAACCCACTTGGATCACTTTGAAACCTCATTAGTAATTTTTCTAAAAATATTTTTTTGACGTTTTGACTACGCGAAAATAACTACACTACACGAGTTGTCTTAATTTACTTATTTTGAACACTTACACTCACACTTATCTACTAGATACTTAATAGTACTTAATTTACGTTCACAAGCACCATTTATCCTGGAAATCTATCAGTTTGCCATATTCTCATCGTTTCGAAGTTCCCAGAAGCGACACTTTCCGACGGGTGTTTATCTTTATGGCCAACCGTTTCGTTACTGTATTTTTCTTATTGTTAGGTAGTCTTAGAAGTATTGATTAGAATTTACTATCATTAGTAAATTTTATATTAGTAGATTCTCAGTTTGAGAATGAGGAAAGGAAACTATCATTTCTTCCAATCAAAAGTGAATCTAGGTACTTCGACAAGTCCTACAATAATAGAAGATGTGTACGCTATTTCCAATTCCGATTTAAAAAGCCACAGAAATTTCTCTCTCTTATAAACAAATTCCCATTATTTCTATTAGTAATTCTTCTAAAAGTAATTCTATCGATTCTCAGTAATAGTGATTAGTATTCCCATTTTCAGTAAATTTTCAATTAGTAATTTTTCAACCTACAAAAGAGAAAGGGAATTATGATCAAAAGTGAATTCAGAAAACAGGACAAGACCTACTTATTATAAAACAAACAAGGTGCCCTTACAATCGGAAAATCAGGGAAAAGTCAGGGAGTTCTAAATTTTGTCAGGGAAATTTGGGAAAAGTCAGGGATTTTGGAAAAGTTTGAGGGAATTTTGGGGTTATTGGAAAAAAATTGCGAGAACGCACAAAACTGAGCCTCAAAAATGAAAGGAAACCAAACAAATAAGACCTGATAAGCTAAGGCAGTTTAATTGAGAAATTCACAAGACATAATACAGTAAAAATAGCCCAAATATTTTGTACTTCGACCTAACATTGATAATTTGAAATATTATTTATGAATCACAATAAATATTAAGAAGCTTTAATTTTCAATGATATTTTTCCTATGATCCTTCCATTACTTTCCTAAGAAAAGACTTCTTGGAAGCACCGCTGATTACACAAATAATACTGGAAAATTTTAAAATTTGGCGGGAAAAGGCAGGGAATTTCGAAAAGAAAATTTTGTGGTCATACTGCACTAGGTAATTCGACAAGTCCTAAATAATACAAGATGCGTACGCCAATCCCCAATTCCGATTTAAAAAGCCACATGAATTTCTCTCTTTTATAAACAACTTCCCATTATTTCTATTAGTAATTCTTCTAAAAGCAATTCTTTCAATTTATAAGTATTCTCAGTAGTAGTGATTAGTATTCCCATTTTCAGTAAATTTTCAATTAGTAATTGTTCAACATATAAAAGAGAATTGGAATTATCATCAAAAGTGAATCCATAGAACAGGACAAGTCGTATTATAATTCAAAATGTGTAGGTATAGTATTTCCAATTCGTATTTACAAAGCCACAGGAAGCCACTGTCTCTCTCGTAACAATCTTTCCATTATCTCTATTAATAGTGTTTTTGAGGGCATGCTTCTTGTTAATAGTTGTTCTCATCAGTACAAGTTTTTAGTAAATTTTTGATTACTAAATTTTCAAGCTACAATTGAGAATAGGAACCATCTATCATTCAATTGTCCAATCAAAAATTATTATTTATTATGTTTTATTACTATAAAATAATTTGATATTTTTTATTATATTCTAATATATTTATTTTTACTTATTATTATAAAATTCAGACAACAAGACATGCCCTACAATAAAATTTGTACATAATAAATACAATAATAGTTTATGATTTTATAAAAATAATTACCTACTTAGCACAAAAATTTATTTACGCCGTAATATATTTTCGGCTTCTTAAATTAGAAATGGAAAACGTGAACGTTCGCTAATTCTTCCGATTACGCCTAATTTAGGCGCCTTAGGGTATGCATTTTCCTTTTTTAGTTAGTCAGTTCGTATTTTCGTCTGATCGTTACGCGACTTTCGAACATTCGCTCGTTAGTTAATTCCTCAAGGGACTTTTCCAATTATAATTTCGTTCAATCGAAAGTCGCCCACCTCCCCCCCACCCTCTCCCTTCACCCCCTACGCCTACGGGATATCCCGGCTCCGAAAAATCCCCGGAGCTTGTTAAAACGGCAGTATTTTACATAGAGCGAAAATCCTTTTTAACAAGCATAGCAAAAGACATCAATGGTTTTAATATTCATTATTTCGAAAATGTTTCGAGCGCATGCGCCCCGCTCCCATTTACATGTGTGAGCGATCGTGACGTAATCGACGTTTCGAGCGATTCGAGACGTTATCGTCGGGACGTGGAGGGTCGCGAATCGCGTCCCGCGTCGGACAATGGCTCCCGAAGATTTATCCCATTAAAAACGTCGGGACCGAGCCAATTTACCCTGACCGATCGTTATCTTATATGGAGGACGTTTCAAAATCGCCGAGGCACAAAAATATTGGAATAAATCTTCGTATCGAACTCGAATAATGATCCGATCCGATCTGAGGAATTTTTCTGCGGTAATCAGAGGAAATGTTGTTTTTGAAATCTGACGAATGGAAGATCGAATGTATCAAAGTTGGACGGATTGTAGGAAACTCGATTGGTTAGTTTTTAAAATATTTAATTTGAACAACCCAGAAATCTTAATAGTGTTATTACCTACTTCAGTTGAAGGTAATTTAATTATTACCTCACCAATACGTGACCATGAAATAACGTTTTTACTATTCAACCATAACTAACACTACGCGAAACGACCTAATTCACTTATTTTTACTAACACTTGTTATCTAATTTATATTTCACATAGCTGTTGTTTATTTGTGTTTCGCTTCAGGGACATTCTCGTCGCTTCGAATTTCGCGGAACCGACACTTCCCGAATTATGTTTATTTTACGGCGAGACTTTCCGTTACGACACCTAAATGCGTAGAGCAATTACGTTTTAAAATTCCCGCCATTATCTACAGTTGGAGGAAAAAATTCAAAATTTTACACATTTCCACATTTATTGTAGACTTTTATTTTTACTTTCTCACATAAGACATACCCCTATACGACAAGTATTGTAATCTGGTCGAATTTGGATTATTTTCATTTGAATCAAAGTCATTTAATCAAAAAAACTAGTTTTTTGAAAAAGGTGTATCTTCGCAATAGGACGTTTTTCCCCTAAATTTAAATTTTAAGTTCTAAAAAAATTCTAAAATTAAGTTTAAAAACAGTGGTTCCAACTTTGAATTTAGATTTTGTCCTATACGACCTGTCAGTAGGTTTTTTTATTAAAATCGGGCAAGATTGCCATTTTTCGGTTTTTTTGGGAAGTCTCTCAAAAATTGCTTCAAGAATGTTTTTAAACTGTTATTGCTTTGTTGAATATACACAATGAAGTTTAATAACACTTTTGACAAAATTTTCTCTAAAGGGCACTTTATGCTTATTATTCTTGGGATTTTGGAAATTGTCTCAAAATTCACCACAATATTTTTTAAAAATTATATATATACCTATGACTGTGGCATGTTTCATTTTGAAAATAAAAGCCATAATGGCTTTCATATTATTTGAATTTAGAATTTTTCCTTCACCAGAACATGCTTTATCTCTAAGCTATACATTACAATAATGGGATACTCTATTTTTGTCATTTTTCGGTTTTTGGAAATTTTCTCAAAGTTTACTCCAAGAAGAATTTTTAATAATCCCCTGTCGAATATGTGTAATAAAATTTAATTACATTTTTAGTTAACCGTTCTGCAGAGAGCACTTCACACTTGTCACTTTTCGATTTTTGGAAATTTTCCCAAAATCTACTTCAAATATTTTTATCTACACTTTGAATATTTATTTCATTATTGAATGTGTGTGATAAATTTTTTATAACATTTTGGGCTAAATCAGGTCTGAAGGGGGCGCATTTTATTCTATTCATTTTAAGGTTTTTCGAAATTTTCTCGAAATTCAGTTCAAAACTTATTTTTAAACATTAAATATTTATTCTATTATCAGTATTTATTATAAAATATGAGACAGTGAAATGGACACATCATCATTTTTAAGTTATCTAAATGTCATAGAATTATTTTGAACTCTTGAAAATGTTTTAAAAAATATTGATGTACATAATGTTCAAAGTAGTAGTAATATTGTTTAATCTGTTCAAAGATTTCTTCAAATGATTCGTGTGAAAAATTTAACAAAAAAAACGGGCAGAACTGTATATATTTTTGAAGCGAAGCTTCTATACTGGTGTTATATTATGTTTTTATTATTATTTTATTTATTATGAGGGGAGAGAATATAAGTTCTCCCACTCTCTTTCTTTCTCTCCTTTTCTGGATACGCCACGGCGATTCGACAGCCGGTTATCAGTTCCACGTTGACCCCGAGCACGACGTTGCCGCCAATGTTAAGGACGTGAAGCTGTAAGATCGGTCGCAAAGAGGCGACGTTGCCGTTCTCGTGGGAAAGTCGCGAAAGTGTCGAATTGTGTTAGGAAAAAAATTAACATTCGAAAAAAAGTCGCTAAATCCAAATGTCACCTAACCTAAAACTCATTGAATGTAACCTAACCTAAAAACATTTGTTTTCAGTTTTTTTTGAAATTTTCACCAAATCCATCCAAAATTCCTTTTAGCTATGAACGTTTATTCTACTGTGAATAAAGTGTGAGATGTTTTAAATAGCCTAAAAGTTTCTTTACAATAATATTTTTAACCTCTTTTGAATTTATGTATACTTAACTCTAAAAGTGTTTTAAGGAAAATATGAAGAGCATCAGTACTATTCAGAGTTGTTTCAAATTCGGCCAATAGTATCAATACAATTCCGAAAGTAATCGAGTCGTCTTCCAATTCCGCGCGATCCACCGTAAGCATGATTGATAGATTTAAATCAGTGAGACCCTCCCGTGTTTTAATAGAGACCGCCGATTCCGTCCCATAAAAGCCTTAATTTATGAAAATGAACGGGAAGAGCGGCGTCTCTGGCCGCGCATAATAACATTATTAACAACTCCACTTATTATCTCCATGACTTGCCAAAGAAATTAATCATTTAATAAATGAAATTGCTCGTGAATACCACCCAAACTAATTACGGAATTGGCTATTAGAGTCTCGGAAACTAATTAAAAGAGATTGGATTTGTTAAATTTAAAGGAGTGATTATATAGCCGCTCGATCGCCTTTCTCTTCTCCTCCTCCTTTACCTTTACCATAACCTCCTATACCAACACGCACCTCACTCTCTATCCTCTTTTGTTCCGCTTAATTGCCTAACTAACGCCAACGAGAACAACGTTTTCTCTTTACGACTCTATTTAGATATTTACTTAATGGTTATTAACACCCCGTTTACGTTGCGCGACGATTAATTATTGCCTCGGAATCGGGCGACGTTTTAATTGAAATTTCAATATATAAATTTGCTCTCGAGCGTTATATTCGAAAGGTAATTTACAATTCCCGAAAAAAACATTAATCAAATAACTACATAATTAGTACTAGTTATTAGCCGGATTAACTCTTTTGAAGATTCGTCGAACCCGAAAGAGCAATTTCATTTTGTTTTATACTTGTAGCTTAAGTCGAGTTAGATTTTGGTTTAGGTTAAATTAGGCTACATTTAAGTTAAGTTTTAGGGCAAGTTCAGATTTCGCTAATGTACATGAGGCTTATTTGGTGGTGTTCTAATTCCTGGTTGGTCGAACCAGAAAGAGCAATTTCATTTTGTTTTATACTTGTAGTTTAAGTCGAGTTAGATTTTCGTTTAAGTTAAATTAGGCTACATTTGAGTTAAGTTTTAGGGCAAGTTCAGGTTTCGCTAATGTACATGAGGCTTATTTGGTGGTGGTCTAATTCCTGAAAAATGGAGATTTCATTAACCAACAGAATAGGTTACATGTTTAACATTAAAGTTTCTCCTGTAAGTTTACATATTACTGTAAGAGATTTAAGCTATTTAAACAAATGTCGCAATTAGTAAATAAACCAGTTTTGGAGGTCTTCCAAAACCTGAATAACCGAAAACCTTAATAACAATAATAGTTGTTTTTAATTTTTTTAAGGGATATTAATTTTTTTTTTATTTATTTAGTTAATTTGAAAAAATTGTCTTATTAATATTTAAAATTCAATGTTAACTGCAGTTTGTCCCATTTTCGTACGAAAAAAGGTAATTTCAATCCTTTCGAGAAATAGTATTTCAAAATTCCCTGGAAAATTAAAGCTCATTCCAAGCTTCCCCATATAGCAAAGCCTACTTTAATCTACTCCATTTTCTCCAGAAATCAAAAATAATTTTGGAATTTCAATTTATTTTAGAAATCCAAAGCACAACAACATGTATCCAAAAAATAGACTTTAATTATGGTTTTGCGAAGAATCAGTCTAGGGCAATGTGAGATTTTTTGATTAGTAAAGATCTTAATAATTATTTAAGACACATCAAGGTAATTTGTAAACATTCAAAATAACTAACACTTAAAATTGGAATAAAAATCTTTTTGCCACTTTTTACGAACGTCTGTATATTTCTGTAAAATCTTCAAGACAAGTTGAAGTAAATCAATACAATTTCAAGCAATTTTGTACTTTTAAAAAAAATGAATCATGGGAAATCACTACAATTTGAAACAAAGGCACATGAACACTTTTTGAGACATTTAAAATAGTTTGAAAAGAATTCCGAACAAATGTAGATGTTGAATATTGTGTTTTTTTTTCCTCAGATGTAGATAATTAAGTGTATTTAAATTAATTTGTTAATTAAATTTGTTGTTGACTTCAACTTCAATCTATGAGATTTTTGTGCAGATAAAGGTGATTTTTAGTCTTTTTGAGAAATAATGTTCTGTAGGTACTTCTCTCGAAAGGTAAAGCGTGATAAATAAAGTCATCGAGACTTAGTTAGTCGTGCTGTACCTCACGACGATGCCCTGCCGTGGTGTACTCCTACAACTACTCCACGTGGGCTCAACGAGTTAATTCATATTTTGAACTTATTTTTAACTTTGTTCTCCATATAACCCTTTGGCTCTATTTATATGTTATTTTGTGTTTCTTTGCTTCCCAAAAAAGTGAATACATAGAAAAAATCGATTTTTGTGGCTTTTGACCCCCGACTTTAAAACTTGCGACCATGCAATTATATGTGAATTTTGAGGAAAGTTTTAGGATGCCGAAATAGACGTTTTTACGTATTAATATACTCGGTATGTCGATTTTCCTATGTGAACCCCCTATAATGACTGAACTATGGTTCCTAATGTCGACGTTGCGGCAATGCCCTGCCGTGGTGTACTCCTACTCCAACCTTACTTAAGCTGTGCAACAAATTATTTTCATCATCTCTACTTTGTTTTTGAATTTGTTCTCATTGTGCCCTTCCGGCTGTTTTTATAAATTATTTTGCGTTTCTTTGTTTCCTCAAAAAGTGATTTGATTATAAACTTCTATAAGGGTGAGTTCGACGTTATATTAGTTCCCAACGTCGACGTTGCGGCAATGTCCTGCCGTGGTGTACTCCTACTCCAACCTTACTTAAGCTGTGCCACAAATTAATTCATCATATGTATTTTGTTTTTCACTTTGTTATGATTGTTATCTTCTGGGTGTATTTGTATATTATTTTGTGTTTCTTTGTTTCCTCAAAAAGTGGTTTGATTATAAACTTTAATAAGGGTAATTACGACGTTATATTAGTTCCCAACGTCGACGTTGCGGCAATGCCCTGCCGTGGTGTACTCCTACTCCAGCCTTACTTAACCTGTGCCTCAAATTAATTCATCATCTGTACTTTGTTTTTGAATTTGTTCTCATTGTGCTCTTCCGGCTGTATTTATTAATTATTTTGAGTTTCTTTGTTTCCTCAAACAGTGATTTGATTATAAACTTTAATGAGGGTAATTACGACGTTATATTAGTTCCCAACGTCGACGTTGCGGCAATGCCCTGCCGTGGTGTACTCCTACCCCAGCCTTACTTAACCTGTGCCACAAATTAATTCATCATCTGTATTTTGTTTTTCACTTTGTTATGATTGTTATCTTCTGGGTGTATTTGTATATTATTTTGTGTTTCTTTGTTTCCTCAAAAAGTGATTTGATTATAATCTTCAATAGTGTCCTACGTCGAATGCTCAAAGCGACTGCTTCAATAAGGCCGTTGTGCTGGCAATTAACGTTCGTTCTTTTTTCGAAATGTTACAATTCCATGGGTTGTTTGATCGAATCCTTTTTATGAGTGGAAATCGTGTACTTTATCTGTTCGAGATAAACGAGCCGAACGTTCTGTCTAACAACAATAATAAATCGAGTATTAATTGAGACCCTCGTGTAAAACAATACCGCCTATTGATAGTTCCTAACAATAAAACTGGCGTAATGGACGTTATATAAATGTATGTGTATGTGTGTGTCGAGTCGTTTTAACAACAATAACCCGAAATGGCAATGATATACGTCAATCGAGTGAGACGACTAGACTCTTGGGTACTAATATTTTTCCTCGTGTGATAAACAGCTTTATCGACAATTAGACCACCCGTATTCGTGTTTACACGCACTTAGAGGCAATTATTCGATGTAAATACAATTTGAAATATTTCTAAATGGATGTCGAAAGGTCGGGCCACTTAAATCCAGATAACTGTGATTTACTGCGGCCGATCGCGATAACGGCTCAAATGAATTGTGTCATTTCTTATAATAAACAATCACGTTTTATAAGCTAATAAATAACGTCCAAATTGAAATTTGTGTCGAAACGCCAGGCCACACTCTCGACGCTTATCCGGGACGAAATTAGATAATAATTTAATTTATTTTAAATTAAACGCCGATAAAACATATCCAAACACACACACACACACATGCTTATCGA
Organism: Cryptocephalus moraei; assembly: GCA_946251905.1. NCBI lineage: Eukaryota > Metazoa > Arthropoda > Insecta > Coleoptera > Chrysomelidae > Cryptocephalus > Cryptocephalus moraei. The sequence continues at coordinate 5,702,131 of OX276462.1, read as the reverse complement.
TTCATAAATAAAGTTAATTAGCTTCTGTCGATGCCGCGCAACACTAATATCGCTCCTTGTGAAACAAATATGCGTTAATTAATGAGAACGGCGAATGATTCCGCGAATTATGCAGATCTTATAAGGTAATTAGCGTGCTCTCCGTTCACTCTTCGACATAATGATCGCCACCTCGACATCAACTAAATTATCAACAAATTAGGTAATTTAACTCGACGCTAATTGAAATTTGCATTTCGATTATATAATTATGTAAACCGGTGTTTCACAATTTTATTTTTAATTGGTAACGGTCATTGTTATAATCATTCATAACAAAGTTTTTGCGATTCCGATTGCTATGAAACTCTTTCCAATTGTTACATGAAGCACACTTTAAAAGTTCAGTTTCTGAAATTAGTTTCACACTTTTGAAAATTCGCTAAAGCAACTCTGCAACTACAATTTAGTTGAAACTCCACGTAACTATTAACTGAATTATATTCAAGAAGTTTAGAAAGTTTCAGTTCATCATCTATCGAACTTCACGAAATTTGAATATGATTTCTAGTTTTGGTACTTATGTTTACTGCTATTTCCAAAAATTTATAAGAAATTCACCCCGTGTCTGATTTCATTCAAACCTCACACAAGTACTCACTAAAGTGTATTTAAAAAGTTTTGTGAGTTTCAGTTAAAAATTTCTGAAACATGAAATTACGACACTTACATTTTTTAGCACTTTAAAAAATTTTGCAACTGTCACTGCAACTACGAGATGTTTGGAATTTTCATCGATTGTTAACTGAGGTACAGTTAGGGTGTTCGGTAAGTTTCAGCATGTTTCACAAACTGTCTAAAGATAGACGAGTTTCATTATGAATTGTGTTAAACTCATGTTTAAAAATTCGTAAAAAATATTCTGCAACTCTAATTTAGTTGAAACTCCACACAGATGTAAACGATAGTAGATCTAAAATGTTCCCTAAATTTGAACCAACCCTCTATAAAATTTTCCGAAATATAAAATCGTATATGCCATTTCGGTAACTGAGTGTTTCAATTTTTCAAAAATTGATAAAAAAAATTACCACATCTCTAATTTAATTGAAACTGCACATGGATATTAACTAAAGTACATTTATGAAGTTTTGGTTAGCTGCATCTTACTACTCTTCAAAATTTCTGAAATGTAAACGTTCATCTTTCCTTTCGATGTTTATGTCCATTGACATTTTCAAAAATTCGTAATTACGGTTCTGCAACTTAATTTTTTTTTAAATTTCCCGCAATTGTTAATTGAAGTGCCTTAACTGCGATCACTAAATTTTAGGTTATTATCTAGCAACAATTTGAAATAAGACATGTGTTTCGCTACGGAGGATACAAGATTTCGAAATATGATTCCATTATTTTCAAAAATTCATAAAAAATATGCGGCATCTTCAGTTTGGTTGAAATTTCAGATACACAATAACTGAAGTACATTAAGAAGTTGTCGTAATTTTCAGCCCATTACCTATCAAATTTTCCGAAATGTAAAAGCGTATTTTCCGTTTCGGTAACTGAGTGTCTCGTCATTTTTCAAAAAATTTTAAAAAAATTGCCACAACTCTAATTTAATTGAAACTCCACATGGATATTAACTAAAGTAACTTTATGAAGTTTTGGTACGCTGCAACTTACTACTCTTCTAAATTTCTGAAATACAAACGTTCATCTTTCCTTTCGATGTTTATGTTCATTGCCATTTTCAAAAATTCGTAATTACGGTTCTGCAACTTCAATTTTTTTCAAATTTCTTGCAATTGTTAATTAAAGTGCCTTTACCGCGATCACTAAATTTCGGGTTATTATCTAGCAACAGTTTGAAATAAGACACGTGTTTCGCTACGAAGGCTCCAAGATTTCGAAATATGGTTCGATCATTTTCAAAACTTCGTAAAAAATATGCTGCATCTTCAATTTGGATGAAATTTCAGATACACAATAACTGAAGTACATTAAGTAGTAAACGTAATTTTCAGCCCATTAACTATCAAATTTTCCGAAATGTAAGAGCGTATTTCCATCTCGGTAACTGAGTGTCTTCTCATTTTTAAAAAATTCATAAAAAAATTACCACAACTCTAATTTAATTGAAACTCCACATGGATATTAACTAAAGTACATTTATGAAGTTGTGGTACGCTGCAGCTAATTACTCTTCACAATTTCTGAAATGCAAACGTTCATCTTTCCTTTCGATATTTACGTTCATTACCATTTTCAAAAATTCGTAATTACGGTCCTGCAACTTCAATTTTTTTCAAATTTCCCGCAATTGTTAATTGAAGTGCCTTTACCTCGATCACTAAATTTCAGGTTATTATCTAGCAACATTTTGAAATAAGACGTGTGTTTCGCTACGAAGGATCCAAGATTTTGAAATATGATTCGATCATTTTTAAAAATTCGTAAAAAATATTCTGCATCTTTAATTTGGTTGAAATTTCATATACACATTAGCTGGAGTACATTAAGGAGTTTAACTAATTTTTAGCCCATTAACTATCAAATTTTCCGAAATGTAAAACCGTATTTTCCGTTTCGGTAACTGTCTTCTCATTTTTAAAAATTCATAAAAAAATTGCCACATCTCTAATTTAATTGAAACTCCACATGGATATTAACTAAAGTACATTTATGAAGTTTTGGTAAGCTGCATCTTACTACTCTTTAAAATTTCTGAAATGCAAACGTTCATCTTTCCTTTCGATGTTTATGTTCATTACCATTTTCAAAAATTCGTAATTACGGTCCTGCAACTTCATCTTTTTTCAAATTTCCCGCAATTGTTAATTGAAGTGCCTTTACAGCGATTACTAAATTTCAGGTTATTATCTAGCAACAATTTGAAATAAGACATGTGTTTCGCTACGGAGGATCCAAGATTTCGAAATATGCTTCGATCATTTTCAAAAATTCGTAAAAAATGTGCTGCATCTTCAATTTGGTTGAAATTTCAGATATACTATAACTGAAGTACATTAAGGAGTTTAACTAATTTTCAGCCCATTAACTATCAAATTTTCGAAAATATAAAAGCGTATTTTCTGTTTCGGTAATTCAGTGTCTTGTCATTTTTCAAAAATTCATAAAAAAATTACCACAACTCTAATTTAATTGAAACTCGACGTGGATATTACTAAAGTACATTTATGAAGTTTTGGTACTCTGCAACTTACTACTCTTCAAAATTTCTGAAATGCAAACGTTCATCATGCCTTTCGATGTTTATGTTCATTGCCATTTTCAAAAATTCGTAATTACGGTTCTGCAACTTGAATTTTTCTAAAATTTCCCACAATTGTTAATTGAAGTGCCTTTACCGCGATCACCGAATTTCAGGTTATTATCTAGCAACAATTTAAAATAAGACACGTGTTTTACTACGAAGGATCCAAGATTTCGAAATATGATTCCATTATTTTCAAAAATTCATAAAAAATATACGGCATCTTCAATTTGGTTGAAAATTCAGATACACAATAACTGAAGTACATTAAGGAGTTAACGTAATATTCAGCCCATTAACTATCACATTTTCCGAAATGTAAAAGCGTATTTTCCATTTCGGTAACTGAGTGTCTTTGTCATTTTGAAAAATTCATAAAAAATTACCACAACTCTAATTTAATTGAAACTCCACATTGATATTAACTAAAGTACATTTATGAAGTTTTGGTACTCTGCAATTTACTACTCTTCAAAATTTCTGAAATGCAAACGTTCATCTTGCCTTTCGATGTTTATGTTCATTGCCATTTTCAAAAATTCGTCATTACGGTTCTGCAACTTAAATTTTTTTCAAATTTTCCGCAATTGTTAATTAAAGTGCCTTTACCGCGATCATTAAATTTCAGGTTATTATCCAGCAACAATTTGAAATAAGACATGTGTTTCGCTACGAAGGATCCAAGATTTCGAAATATGATTCGATCATTTTCAAAAATTCGTAAAAAATATACTGCATCTTCAATTGGGTTGAAATTTCAGATATACTATAACTGAAATACATTAAGGAGTTATCGTAATTTTCAGCCCATCAACTATCAAATTTTCCGAAACATAAAAGCGTATTTTCCGTGTAGGTAACTGAGTGTCTTGTCATTTTTCAAAAATTCATGAAAAATTACCACATCTCTAATTTAATTGAATCTCCACATGGATATTAACTAAAGTAACTTTATGAAGTTTTGGTACGTTGCAACTTACTACTCCAAAATTTCTGAAATGCAAACATTCATCTTTCCTTTCGATGTTTATGTCTATTGCCATTTTCAAAAATTCGTAATTACGGTTCTGCAACGTCGATTTTTTTGAAATTTCCCTCAATTGTTAATTAAAGTACCATTAGCGCAGTCACTAAATTTGAAATTATTATCTGGCAATCATTTTAAAGTAGAGCACGTGTTCCACTACGAAGGATTCATCACCTCAAATTATGATTCGGTCATGTTAAACAATTTGTAAAAAATATGCTGCATCTTCAATTTAAATGAAACTTTTTATAGACATCAAGTAGGGTACGTTTAAAAGATGTGAAAATTTTCAGCCCGTTATCTTTCGAATTTTCGGATATATTTAATGCGCATTTTTAGTTTTGGCGCCTACGTTTCTTGTCATTTTCAAAAATTCTCATAAGAAATTATTGTATAGTTCGAATTTTATACGGAAGATACATTTTTGAACTCCTCCTTCCATATAGAAAATCCTTTTTATTCTAAATCCCATAAAATCTCTGCGGAGCTTGTTTCTCTCCTCCACTGTCCGTCCGTACGTAAAGTGAATTAATTAAAACGGTCCTTTTATCTAAACGGATTCCCGAAAAAAATATCTAAAACAATTTGTATTAATTATAACCGAATGTGTACCGAAATATTTTAATTGGCGGATTAAAACCGGGAGCTGGCTCATTTAGGTGGTCCGGGTATTTTAATTTAATAGCTGTAACTTGTTTCGTGTTTTCGGGTCTTTCTCCTTTTTTCTCCTTTTATATCTCCTCGGCGTGGGATCGTTATCTCGTTCGTTTTTAGATGAGGTGGACCTCTAAGAAAACCAAATTAAAACGATCAGATACATATTCACTGGTAGATAGACGATAATGACGCAAGGGAGACGTGTCTTATAAATTTCAAATTTGTTGAAGTTTATTTGGAAACGTTTTATGAGATGGGACGGGGGAATTTTTCAAAGGTGAAGGTGTTACTCGAATTTTGAAAAATTCTGAAAGGCGAGTTTTCTTGGAAATTCCATATTAATTTTCCCTTAAGAATTTATTTAATTCTGGGGGACTTTCATGATATTGAAGGAATTATTATGTCTTCGAGAGAACTAAGAACTATTAACTTAATATTTATTATCAATGACTGTTTAAAATTTCTCACTAAATTTGGAATTCGCGCCAAAATTGCTTTTATTTAAACCAAAAAAGGTGGGAACGGTACCAAAATTATTTTTAATTGAGCTGTAAGATGGGAAGTTTTTTTTTAAGTTAGTTAATTTGTGATGGTTGTTTTTGATCCAGAATATAACCTCATTTTTGATTCCTAATATTACTTGCGGCGCTTTGATCTCCTTTGGTAAAAATCAAGTTGTTGAACTTGACAACAATGCGAATTACATATTTGGAGGTTATGTTCTAACAGCGCGACATGCGCAGAACATCACAATGGCCTCTGGTGGAAATCGCGTCGTTGAACTTGGCAACAACGCGAATTACATATTTGTAGGTTATGTTCTAACAGCGCGACATGCGCAGAACATCACAATGGCCTCTGGTGGAAATCGCGTTGTTGAACTTGGCAACAACGCGAATTGCATATTTGTAGGTTATGTCCTGACATGCGCAGAACATCGAAACGGGTTCAATCGAGCATTGAACGCCGCGAGTCTGCTTTGACCTCTTCGATTCCTCCTTAACGTTAAACGGGATGACAAATCAAATGATATCATAATAAAGACGGATTATTCGAATCGAAAGGTACACACAAAGCAATCAGCGGACCATTGACCGTTTGAGAACGAATCCCCGAAACGAACAGAACGTCGATTGTCCGACAATTAGGGCTCATTTCACGCGAGCGGACAATTCTCCCATTCATTAGCGGTCCACGCCACGCACACACCTGCTCAGGTGTGATACCTGCACAAATTCCAATTAACGATACCGAAATACAAACTCGTGACTAACGATGGTATTTTCTTTCGTTTCAGGTTCGTTCCTTCCAGACAGAGCGACAAGAGCTTCAGGTGAGTGAATCCATCCCTTTTACTTTCTCATGTTGCTCGAAATCTCTTATTTTCGACCCGTCGGAAGGTGGCGCTGTTGGCCCTGTTGAGCGGGCGAATTTTTCGGTTATTAAAAACACGTGTTTCGCCTAATTGACAGTTTCCTAACTCGCAGCTAATCGGAAATTAGCCCGGGCCTGATTTACGGCCCTTGCGGATTTCCTGCCACGCCTTTTAAAAATGTATTTAAATACGATTAAACAATGTATTTAACTTGCATTTTAAATACTTCATTTGACAATATATTCAATTACAATATTTTGGTTTATACAGTAGTTACATTTGTATTTCATTTATTTGTACTTCATTTGACAATGTATTCAACTGGCAATTACATTTGGGTTTAAGTAGTAGTTAAATTTATATTAAATTTTAAAATAATTTAAGTTCAAATCGAAAGAAAAATTAAAATTGTTTCTCTTTTAAGGTCAAGAGCGTTAGTACTGAGTTTTACCGCTTGACTAAATTATAATATAATATAATTATTATATATTATTATTAATATATATATTATAATATATAAATAATTATGATTATATAATTAATAATATATAATATTTTTAATAAGTTTAATTCATTTAAATTACAAATTAATTGGGTAGATACCCGACATAAAATTTAATAAAAATACATAATTAGTGGACGAAAAAAATGCACAAAAAATTTAAATAACCATTAATTTAAAGAAATAGAAAATTGCAAGAGCTTTTATGAAAAGCTCTTGCTTTATATTAATATATAATATATATAATAATAATAATATATAATATAATATATTAATAATATATTATAATTATTGCTTAATTATATGTATCATATTAAGCTTCCTTACTTGTGCCTTATTCACATTTTGCTTCATTTGCCTTTAATATCAATTACTAAATTAACGCCCTGCTACAAAATTAGTAAAAGGCATTCTCGATTAAATGCATTTGCATTTATTATTTTTTTTAATGCATTTTTATGCATTAAATGCATTAAATACATTTGAGGTATTTAAAATACACGTATTTAAATACTTACGTCACTGTCAGCCTGAAGGTTTGCTTGCATGAAAAAGTTGTGAAGTTGTGTGCTGTGATCTGATGGTGTGGAAGGTAAGTGAGTTAATTATTTGAGTAGCGAAAATCAAATTGTATTATTTTTACAATTTTTTTCTTTGCAGTTTGGTGCATTTTAACTCAATTTTTTTATTGGGAATTGGAACAAGACTGTTGAATCAAAGCATTTTTAAGGTATGTTTACTCTCATGTATACGTACCTGTTAAATTTAAGATAAAGGAACAAAACAAGAACTAATAGAACGTAAAGAAATCAAATTACCAATCTGACATAAAATAGATACTATTCATTTAACAAAACTCTATTGAGAGTATCATTGTAATCTGCTACAAAATCATAGTTAATGTATTCCGACGCTCCTTTTATAACTTGTGATCTAATCAGAAAGAATTTTAATATCGTTGGCTTCAAATAATTCTTAAACGTTAATTTCGATATCTTAGGGATCAATTTTGGCACAATTAGGCTATTTTTACCTTACCAATTTGGCGATTTTCGGACACATTTTTTGGCGATTTTTGTGTTATGATAGCGTTAGTTAAAATAGGAATAATTTTCAGGGGCCTGTATTAAAAATCTTTGGTGTATATTTTGAAAATCTCTTGAAATCTATAACTCGATAGAATATTTAAATTACTTACATTACTTACAATTAAATTACAAATTTAATTTTTGACAAATTTGGTATAAATTTTTAATTTGAAAATTTGGCACGTTAGGGCGACAAAATTTTCATAAAATCTATTAAAAAAATCACACTTAAGGAATCTAATTTAGAGTTAATTCAAGTAATTTGTAATCTAATTAGAAGTAAGTTTAATGTCATTCACTTCATATGATTCTTGATTACATAGAGTTCAATATTTAAATCAATTTCGACATCTTTCGACGATTTTAGAAATTAGGACAAAGTTATAGTTATATTCATTAAATCAAAAATATATCTCCGGGAGTCTGTAGTAAAAGCAATTTTTGACAAATATGTTGAGAATTTTGAAAATATGGCAGTTTAATGTAGCAATTAAAAAATTACATATTGTAACATTTATTCTAATTTATTTACACACTGTCCTAACACTACTTCATTTATGTAGAATATTACTTAACTAATTAATTTATATCACAGTCTTAACGGCTGATTTATTTATACAATTTCACTTGTCCGTATATCGCACTGTTTCCATTCGCGACTTCTCGTCTAATCTGCCTCTTCGTCCACAGCGTTCTCTTTTATAGCCCTCCATAATGTATTCCGGAACCTTCTTGAGAGTACTCGATTCCTCTTTTCCCTAATTTTGTTCTAGAAACGACCAGAAAGTAATAAATCATTATTTTTTTAAATGAATGTTCGCGATTATTCTGGAACTGTTTTTATGAACCAATTAGCGGAGCGGCCTCCCTTTGAGGTGGGTCGCCTCGTACGCTTACGCTGGTTGTTTACATTTCGCGTTACAATATTAAGAAACCCAATTTAGAGTTAAGTCGAATAATTTGTAATCTAATTAAAAATGATTGTGTTGTTGACCTTAAACAATTCTTAAACATATTTCAATATGTGAATCCATTTTTGACACATTTAGGAAATTTCACGATTTTCACTGTCTTGGGGACATTTTTTGGCGATTTTTGAAATTGTGTCGAGACAAAATTATGACAGTATTTACATATGATACATATTTTGAATTTGGAAATTTCAAATTTAGTTTAGTCAGTTTGAGAAAATTACACATTTAGTAAGCTCATCCAGAATTATGTCAAGTAATGTGCAATCTAACAATAATAAATTTTAATGTTGGCTACAAATTATTATTAAAACTTAATCTTGATAGCTGTGAGTTCAAAATTTGAACGTGTTTTGGCCAATTTGGCGATTTGGCATTTTTGGAAATATTTTTTGTCGATTTTCGAAGTTATGTGTTACAGAATTTGTTAATATAAGAATACCGTTCCAGGGATATATATTAAAAATCAATTTTTAACGAATGTCTGAAATAATTTAGCCAATTTAAGAAAATTACATATTTAGAATTTTTTCAAATAATTTGTAATCTAATAATTGATTACATTATCACATTAATTGATATGCAAATGGCAAAAATGGCAATGGTAGGGCAGAATCATGAGTTGAAAACCAAAATGGGTTCTAGTGAAGTGAAACCCAAATTTAAAGAAAAATGTTTTCCACTATTTCCGACCAAAGAATTTAATCAATCAATCACTCGTGACGGTTTTTTTTTTCGCCAGATTTTTTTCCCCTCGAATGATTTATTGTGATATATTTCGAAATATAATTAAAGGAGATTTATAGTTTGGGAGCCCTCTCCTCGGCTTCGCCGCAATTATCTCTTAGAAAAATCTGTAAAATAAGTTCCAGAAATGTAGGACGAGGTTAACAAGGATGTCGAGAGAGGGTCGCCGGACCCCGGGGGGCGTTTGACGTTTCGAACAAATTGCGCACCGAAAAAAGATATAATATTTTTCGACCTGTCACGTTTCGGTACGGACGTATTAATAACTTTTGTACTGAATTTTTAAAGTTATTATTAAGCATTTGCGAGTCAAATGGAAAAATGCAAATTTCCTGCATTACGAGTCACCTAAAGGAAGCAGCGTTGGAATTGGCAACGTCGACAGTTAAATATTAACGTACTGCGCATAACGAAACATGTTCTGCGCATCACCGGCGTCATTGTGACATAACCTCAAAGTACTGTCGAGTCGAGTCACAATTATTTCGACCACCTCTGGAATGACGATGTTGTCAAGTTGCCCATTTTCCGCTTAATTAAAAATATATAAGTTTGCCAATATAAATTTATCAAGATTGACAGAAAATGTTTATATGTATGTTAAAAAAGAAAAAAATCACCAACAACCAAAACACGATTTCCAAGTATAAGTATAGTAGCAGCGGTCGTGACGTCATACTAGCCACGCCCACGCTACCGCGTGGCCTGATATATGCAATTCAAATGGAAAAATGCAAGTGTTTTGCATTACAAATCACCAGACGGAAGCAGCATTGAGTTGGCAACGTCGACAGTTACAAATTGTCGTTCTTCGCATAACTACAGACGCGAAACATTGCTATTCTGCGCATGAGCGTCGTTATTGTGACTTAACCTCAAAATACCGTACTCGCTATTATTTCGACCACCACGGTATGGTAATTTTGACCGCACAAACTGTCAACTTGGAAAGAATGACTGAATTTTTTTCAATTTATTAAGCATATGCAATCCAAGTGGGAAAATGTGAGTTTCCTGCATTACAAATCACCAAAAGGAAACGACATTTGAGTTGGCAACGTCGACACTTGAAAATTGACGTTCTGCGCGAACTTTGCTGTTCTGTCAATGAGTGGCGTCGTTGTGACATAACCTCAAAATACTGCCTGGCGATATTGTCAAGTTAGCCTTTTCCTTTTAATTAAACAAATTAATTTTAAATTGTTTAAAAGTTTAAAAGTGTTAAACATGTGCAATTCAAATGGAAAAATGCTAGTTTTCAGGAATACAAGCACCAAAAGGAAGCAGCATTGAGTTGGCAACGTCGACAGGTAAAAATTCTCTTTCTGCGCATAACCCCAGACGCGAATCATTGCTGTTCTGCGCATGAGCGGCGTCATTGTGACATAACCTCAAACTTCAAGATTGCCTATGTTGTCAACTTGCCCATTTTCCCTTTAATTAAAAAAATTAATATTACCAGTACAAACCTTCCCACTCACAAATATTGACAGTCCCGCCTCCAAATCAGCATATTCCAATTACCGCCTTCCCTAACGACAATGGCGCCCTCCCGTCGAGGGATTACGAACTTAAACGTAAACATACAATGCTAAGTCCCTAAAAAGGGCTCGGATCGTCCTTGAAGGTAAAACCAATTTTCCCAAACAAAAAACTGTGGGCCCAGGTGGCGGTTTCTGGGAATCGGTGTCCGTCATTTTTTTTACGAGCGCGAAACCAAAAAGTCGAATAAAAATAAAAATTTCTGGTGCGACCCGTCGGGCCGTAAAAATTTGTTAGGGGATGAAAGGGAGGACCTGCCACTTTCCGAAAGGCGAATCTAATAAAGATTTGAGTGAGTGAGTGTGTGTTATGTGTGAATCTCCGATTGAATGGCAAATATACGGAGAGAGGGTGGATGGATGGTCCATTGTCGAGGGAAAAGAATCGTTTTGTCACCAATCAGATGACAGCTTTATTAAATGCAGATAGCGGCATTCCGAAAAAGGGAAAATTTTTTAATTAAATTCGAAGCCTCGGCGGCCGAACAAATCGGATTTCTATTATCGGCGCGTGCGTGGATAATTTCAATTTCAGATTCCTGATGCGGAATTATAACGCGGCGAATTTGTTAGACCAGTTTGGATTCAGAACCAGTTTTCGTAATTTCAGTACATTTTGGGTAGATTTAAAGACACTTTGGCTCAAAAATGAGTACCAATTATGACTATTGTTAGATGTGACATTTACTATCCCAAATCGAAATTGATTTTGGAAATGTGGCGTATTTTAGCACACGTTTTAAAAATTTTCGATAGGTCAAAGTTATATCAATGAGGGATAATAGATATTCTAGGCTGCTTCGGCCCCACATAACCTCACTTTAGTAGTATTAGTAGTAGTAGTAGTGGTAGACTAGTAGTACTAGTACTAGTAGTACTATCAGTAGTAGTTTACTTGTTTACTACTAGTAGTAGTAGTAGTACTACATGGGACTCCCTGGGCCTGCGCAAAAGTCTGGTTATGTCAAACTCTTAGAATGCAAGAATTAATTACCTTATTGCCGCAATTGTTATTGTAATAGTAATAAGCAATGGTATGCACAATAAATATTTAGATAACTTTATCTAACGTTCTGTCGCCGTCGTCGCCGACGGAGTGGAAGCAGTGCAGCCAGAACGCGCGTAGCGCTTACCCCTTCCATCGCGCTCGCGAACCGAGCCGATCGCCAAATCGAGCTTTCACTCGGACGCTGGAAGAGAGATAGACGCGTCGCAATGTCGATCTCTGTCTATTGTTCTCGCTCTCACACTAGCTCGCACGCATGGGCCTGGCGTAACGTTACAATGTTTTCTGGATCGATTTATAAGACGTTTATCACGTTCAATGTTTAATGGATATTTTTGGATTTTTAAAAATTTTGTTAGTACATCGGAAAGCAAAACTTTACAGAAACGCAATTTCTCAATTTTTCTATTTCTTTTTTGGATGTTCGTTAAATGGCAAAGCGAGTAAAAGGCAAATTCCCCTCGTCGATATTTCATAGCGTGAACAAGCACGAAACTCATGAAAAATCCGTTATATACGTTTCCTCTCTCCTATCTCATCCTTATCCTATCCTCTCCTATCAAAAACGCCTTTAGTAACAAGTTCCCTTTTCCTCCACGAGCCGTGTTATTATTATTATACGAGTGACGTACGATAATCGTTCGAAATCCGACATGATTACGATTTCGGTCGACAAGGGCAATAACTAATAAGGCGCGAAAGCCTCTCTCTCTCTTTTATCAAAGTAGGAAAAGTGAGAGAGAGGGGAATAAGAGAGCTGCACTGCTCAAGAATAAATAAACGTTTTAGAGGCGGAACGCCCATTCGACACCAACGCGAATTAAAGCTGCATAATTCTGCGTGCGTGTAATAAATAATGAAACCACCACACACTCCGGCCAGGCTAATTTTCTGCCTATAAATTCATATTTTCGCGCTCCAACAGCGAGCCAGTGGAGTACGTAGAACGAGCTGAAGTTGAAGGAGTTGCGACGGATTCTCGAAATACAATTCCAGTCGAAAATGGGGAAAATTTGAGAACGGGACTCTTTCGAACCTCAAGTTAACTCACATTCAAAACATTAAGAAAAAATAGTAGAAAAGGCAAAAAATCAAAATATTTATTTTTTATTTTTAAATTGGGTAAGAGAACAAAACAACATATTTTTTATTTTATTCCTATATATTTTGAGAATATTTCTTGGACATTTAAGAGAGATTTTTGGAGTATTTTGACAATTTTTGCACGACAAATTGATAAAAGTAATGTTTCTAAGGGATGAAATACTTAAGATCCTCTTTCAAAATTGATTTTGGTAATATGGCACCGTTGAAGACATATTTTTAGGCTATTTTGAAAATTTTGACACAAAATTACAACAATGAATTCTAGACATATCTGTGGGCTTAATTTAATATCGATTTTACAAATTTTAATTTCAAACATTTTTTACAATTCGATTTTTGGTAATTTTTGAGCAGCAGCAGAGAACAAAATGAATTTCTATTTTTCAATTGAACAGAAAAGCAAAATTTGTAAATATTTAATAATACCATAATATCGATTAGTTGGAAGAGCGGTTCAGAATCAATTTTGGCAATTTGAGTATATTTTTAGAAACTTTTTGGGCCGTTTTCGCAATTTTTGCACAATAAATTAATAAACAGTGATTCTAAGGGGTGTAGCATTTAATAACTCAATTAAAAATTGATTTTAGTAATGTGGCACAATTTAGGACACATTTTTGGCTATTTTGAAAGTTTTCACGTTTAGAGAGATATTTTTGAGCTCGATTTTGGAAATCTGTGTTTAGGCCTATTCAGATCATTTTTAACAATTAATTTTTTGGTAATTTTCGAGCAATGGAACAGAAGAGCAAAGTTGTATTTCGGCAATTTAACTAAATTGGTATGTTTAGTGAAACTTCTTGGACGGTTTCAACAATTTTTGCACGACAAATTGATAAATGATAATTCTAAGAGGTGGACTATTTGAGATTCCAATTTAAAATTGATCTTGGCAATGTGGCCAATTTTAGAACATACTTTTTTACATAAAATACATAATTTATGAGCCCAATACAAAATTTTCGAAATTTTGATTTTTCAATATTTTATATTTCAACATATCTTGATGCAATTTTGTCTTTAGCAATGTTTGCAATATCTCTTTGCTATTTTGACAATTTTGGTACAGCAAAGTTATAGTAATAAATTTGGAAGATAAAATATTTTTGAGCTATGCAGAATTTTTTTTTTAATTTTTTACGCAATTTAATAATTTTAATAATAAGTTTCAAATAAATTAAAATATTAAATAGACCCAAATCAAAATTATCTTTTGGTCTTATTGAGTCTTTTTCAATTTCTATATTTCAACATATCTCGATGCAATTTTGTCTTTAGCAATGTTCGCAATATCTCTTTACTATTTTGACAATTTTGGTACAGCAAAGTTATAGTAATCAATTTGAAAGATAAAATATTTTGGAGCTCGGTGCAGATTTTTTTTTGTAATTTTTTACGCATTTTAATAATTTTAATAATAAATTGCAAAAAATTTTAAAATATGAACTGGGCCCACATCAAAATAATTTCTTTGTTTTATTGAATTTGCCTTTAGTTATATTCATTCATATATCGTTTATATTAAATCATTTTTTGCCAATATTAGTACATGGTTTTGAGCATGTTCCTAGCACATTTGTTTTAACAATTTTAGATAAATATTTCTTATTCAGATTTTTGGTAATATGTTAGCAACTTGGAGACGTATTTGGTAGTTTTTGACACAATTTCCTTGGCACACTTTCCGATATAGTTTTAAAGAATTTGTGAATTTCTGTACAATTAAATTATGCTAATTATTGAACTAATTTAATTTCGGGTAACCCGAACTTAATTTTATTGCGGACTTGACTTGAGCGGGAGGGATGAAAAATGCCCAAAAAAAGAAACAAATTTTAAAAATATTAAAGACGCCCAAGTCAAATTTATTGTTCTATTTTATTGAGTTTGTCTTTAATTACGTATAAGACGTATTGCGTATCGCAATACGTCCTTTGATTTCATATTAATTAAGTACAGAAATATTAATTTAAATTAATATTTAATTTTATTTATTTATTTCAATTTATTTCAATCTCTTACAAACACCCTGGGGGGTAATTACATGCAAGGAACTTAAGGTACTAGGTAAGTATTAGTAAGTAACTAATGAAATGAGTTATTTTTTGTTAGAATTATTGTGCGGTAGCCACGTACACACCACTGGAGCCGCCACGTTCCCCCCTGCCTCCCCCCTCCCATCCCTAATCAATTAAATTAGTTAAAGAAAGCCGGACAGGCGAAAATACCATCCATCACACCACACAAATCTCTTAAATCCGATATTTATTCCCGTTATTATAAATAAATTATTCACTCCGGTATTAAGTGCGTCGTCGTCTGTTATTAGGGGGGCCTTATTCGGATACAATTAGAGATGTGTCCGGCCACACGGACTCCAATGGACCCTAATGAACTATAAATATGTCCCGGACAATGCCGTTGTATCACTTATTTATATCCCAGGTATTATTATATATTAATACGGGGCCGGCCGGCGGTGCCTGCGGTCCTCAAACGTCCTACGTACGTACGTATGCGAGAGAATATATAAATTTGTCGAAGGTTTAGGTGCAATTGGAGAAATTAATGGTTATCTCGTGAAAAACGAAAAATTGGCAAAAATAACTCCAAAAAGGTTACCTAACTAACTAATTAACAAAATAAATGTTACAAGTTTAAAAGAAATCCTTTGAGCGAATTTTGAGAAAATTCCAACAAAAAATCCCGAATAGCGTTAAGACCAAAGCGGAAAATCAAAAAGAAAACTCACCTTCGGACATTTACGACTTAACCGAGCTTTTCCGATTTCCACTCTAATCGGATCCATTTCAATCCAATAACAAACACGCACCTAATCGAGACGTCCTTTCAATCGACGCCGATTCATCAATCAATCAATCAATCAAAACCGATCAATCAATCATTACTCAACTCCTCGCGACGATTCAAAAGCGTCGAAGAATAAGCGCCTAATTGCCGGGCCATTATGGCACGTTTTGCGTACCGACGAACAAATATTAGAAAATGGAAATGGGAGACATTTCCGCGCCTCGATCTATTATAAACCTTTATTGTTATATAAATTAGTATTTATTATTATACAATTTACATTAATTTCTCCGCCACCTTTTCTATGACTCGTAATTTAAGTATCGATTTAACGTATGAATGCGTTTGTTGTGTGAGATTTCCAGTATGAAAGTGCTCGGAGAGCAGGGCGCTTCAAAATGTTAGAAATAATTCAGTAAACTCAAATTTCGAAACACCCTAACAAACTTCTGTACTTTCCATAACACTTGGTAAATTATTGATAAATACAATAATCACAGAGATTTTATTTAAATTCACAAATAGGTAGGTATGTATTATTTTCGCAAAACGCATAAATTTCTAATTTTAGTGAACACACTTAGCAAGTTTCAAAGCACATATTGTTGATTCACAAAGAATATTCTGAAATTGCCCAACCAAAATTCAACACAATTTTTTTAACTAATTAAAATTTTTTAATTCTACAAATTTGCACTCTTGTGAAATTACATAAATTCTTTGAAAATCTTTTCAAATCTCTGTTAAAATTACACTTGCGAAATATAACGGTGCACTTACATATTATGAGACATTTAATTTTTCTAAAAATTTTATGAATTTTCCTACAGATTTTATTTAAATTTACAAAAATTATTTTTTAATTTCACAAAGCGCATTAATTTCTAATTTTAGTGAATGAAATTGGCAAATTTCAAAGCACATATATGTAGATTCACAAAGCATATATTCTGAAATTGCCCAAACAAAATTCGACACATTTTTTTAAAAATAATTTAAATTTTTTAATCCTACAAAATTGCCCTATTGTGAAATTACATGATTTCTTGGAAATTTTTCCAAATTTCTGGTAAAATTATACGTGCGAAATATAACGGTGCACTTACATATTATGAGAAATTTAGTTTATCTAAAAATTTTATGAATTTTCCTAGAGATTTTATTTAAATTCACAAAAATTATTTGTTAATTTCACAAAACGCATTAATTTCTAATTTTAGTGAATGAAATTGGTAAGTTTCAAAACACATATTGTACATTCACAAAGAATATTCTGAAATTCCACAAACAAAAGCCATTCTTTGGAATCCAACACAATTTTTTTAATAAATTTAAATTTTTTAATTATACAAAATTGCCCTATTGTGAAATTACATGAATTCTTGAAAATCTTTTCAAATTTCTGGTAAAATTACACTTGCGAAATATAACAGTGCACTTACATATGAGAAATTTAATTTATCTAAAACTTTTATGAATTTTCCTAGAGATTTTATTTAAATTCATAAAAATTATTTTTTAATTTCACAAAACGCAATAATTTTTAATTGTAGTGAATGAAATTGGTAAGTTTCAAAACACATATTCTACATTCACAAGGAATATTCTGAAATTCCACAAACAAAAGCCATTCTTTGGAATCCAACACATTTTTTTTAATTAATTTAAATTTTCTAATTATACAAAATTGCCCTATGGTGAAATTACATGAATTCTTGAAATTTTTTTCAAATTTCTGGTAAAATTGCACTTGCGAAATATAACGGTGCACTTACATATTATGAGAAATTTAGTTTATCTAAAAATTTTATGAATTTTCCTAGAGATTTTATTTAAATTCACAAAAATTATTTGTTAATTTCACAAAACGCATTAATTTCTAATTTTAGTAAATGAAATTGGTAAGTTTCAAAACACATATTGTACATTCACAAAGAATATTCTGAAATTCCACAAACAAAAGCCATTCTTTGGAATCCAACACATTTTTTTAATTAATTTAAATTTTCTAATTATACAAAATTGCCCTATTGTAAAATTACATGAATTCTTGAAAATATTTTCAAATTTCTGGTAAAATTACACATGCGAAATATAATGGTGCATTTACATATTATGAGAAATTAAATTTATCTAAAAATTTTATGAATTTTTCTTGAGATTCTATTTAAATTCACAAAAATTATTTTGTAATTTCACAAAACGCAATAATTTCTAATTTTAGTGAATGAATTTGGCAAATTTCAAAGCACATATTGTCATTTTGAAATTTAACAAACAAAAGCCATTGTTTGGAATTCTAGAAATTGTTATAAAATAATTTAAATTTGCAGATCTACAAAATTGTGTTAATGTGAAACTACACGAATTTTCTCAAATTAACGTTTATTTTATAATTTATTTACATTAATTGAACACTAATTTATTTAACACACTTAACTACTTGTTCACTAGACTAGACACTATTTAATTTATTAGTACTGCTCCGCATTCGGATCGTATGTCGCGTTCACGTCTGCTTCTCTACTTCTAACTAACTCCCTCGATCACAAGCCCCCCTATATATACACCTCAACCATGATCGAGAATCGTCTCGTACCTTCTAGAAGGCACGATTGTTCTTTTAACAACGCCTACGCAGGAAATGTGCAGAAGGTCACAAATTACTTTTCGTAAACAACAATCCGGCAGAATTCATGCAGCTGTCTTTTACGCGTCGTAGTAATTCTTTTGAAGTAACCGCTTCACTCGGAGCGAGTAAACATGTGTCGCTTTGTTTACTTCTCGCATTACAATATGATAAGAAGTTAGTTTAGTTAATTTACATATTTCGTGAATTTTGCTTGAGACTTTATTTAAATTCACAAAAGGTACATTTTAAATCTCACGAAACACATTACTGGTAATTTTACTGAATGAATTTAGCAAGTTTTAACACACATATTGAACATTCACAGAAAACAGTCTTATATTTCACAAACAAAAGGCATTCTTTGTAATTCCGTAAAGTGTTGTAAATTACTTTAAAATATGTAATTCTTCAAAATTCTACTGTAGTGAAATTACACGATTTTTTGACAATTTTCCCAAATTTCTTATAAAATTACACTTGCGAAATTTAACAGTGAACGTTTCTCATTATATCCCACTTCTGCTGATAGTTTGCGCCATCTCGCCCTCCCAATAACGGTCGCTCACGTACATCTCTTCAGATTATTTAAAGATTTGACGAATTTTTCCATTCAGTTTCGCCGTTTTTAAGCAAAAGAAAAGTTATTCTCGCGTCGTCGTCGCCACATGCTGCGCATTAGAAAAATAAAAGCCTCTCGCGTCAAATTAAATCGGACGCACGAAAACCGACTTGACAAACGGAATGCGACTAACCGCCCGCGACCGTGACACGATAATTAGAAATGATTCTTTACTTTACAGTAATTAGAAACAAGCGAGCGACCTCAAGTCCGATCGAAGGTAAGTACGATCCAATTATCATACTGCCAGGTAATAATAAGACGCTCGTACTGTATGTACGAGTAATGGATGTGGACAAGTAAGAGGCGCATGTCAATCTATTTAATAACCGGCAGGTACATAAATAAATTTTGCGCAATTTACTGCCCACTGTCATATAAAACAGTCGATGAAGTGAGGCGACGCGAACATAACTTTTTATCATAATATTCGAGATAAATTGCTACAACCAATCAGAAAGTCTTGATCTTGCATTAGTTAATTATACCTACTGTAGGTATTTCAATCAATTAGTAGTAGTAGTGGTGGACTCGAGACGAGACAAGACGAGAAATCTCGTCTTGGAGCCGGGAAATCTCGATTACGTCTAGTCTCGTCTTGGTCTCGACACAGTTTGGAATAAATTATTGAGTAAAAGCACACTGATACTCGCTCACTTTCCATAAGGATACTTTGGAACAAGTCGGTATCCCGGTAGTTTAGTGGTAAGAATACCCGACGCGAAATTGGGAGACCCGGGTTCAAATCCCGTCTGGGCTACAAAATTCCATTTTCAAAAATTTACTTACATTTGTTTCATATGTACCATGAATTAATTTCGAGAACATATTCGATCTAAGTTGGTTTTTGGTTCCACATTTTAGTCCAGGACATCCAATTTCCATTTTTTTATTATACATGAAGTATTTGTAATCTGGTCGATTTTTGGAATTTGAGTTATTACCATCAAGGTCCACAAAGTCCAAAAAACAATATTTTCAAAAAATGTCTGGGTATGTTAGTACTTACGTGCGTCTGCGCAATGGGACGTTTTTCTTCGAAATTAAGAAACATTAATGATTCCAATTATACCATGTAATGTTCCTCAAAACTTGCTTCAAGAATGTTTATAAACTTTTAATAGCTATTCTAGCGTTAAACATACATAATAGAGATTAATAGCATTTTTGGCAAAATTTTTTCTAAAGGGCACTTTATACATACGTATCACTTCGATTTTTGGAAATTTTCTCAAAGTTCACTCAATTTTTTCGAAACTGAGTTTTTATTCTACTATCGAATGTGTAGCAACGATTGATAACATTTGTGACCGATTCTTCTCTAAAGGGTACTTTATGCATATCACTCCCCAGTTGTGGATTTTTTCTCAAAATTCACTTAATTTTTTCCTAAATTGTCCTAAATCCACCTGAAGAATTTTTAAATATTGTAACGTTTATTCTAATTTATTTACACTGTCCTAATTATACACTACACTATCTAATTTATTTAAAGTAATACTCCACTAATTAATTTATATAACACACTTAACATCTAATTTATTTGTACAATTCTCACTTTTCGTATTTCGTACTGTTTACTTTACTAATCTCTCCGACCGCAAGCCCGTGTTTATATGTCTTCAATAATGTATTCGTGAACCTTCCGGTATATTCTTTTTTTCCTAATAATGTTTGTTCTCGAAAGGGGTTGATCATTTTGCCTTTAATAAGACGTTTCCGACACGTTCGGGAAGATTTTTATGGCCCAATTAAACGGAGCGGCCTTCTCTCTTTGAACTGCGCCGCTTTGGTCAGATAAGAGACGCCCTGCGTGCCAATGTTTATATTTCGCGTTACAATATTAAATATTTATACTACTTTTACTAAATAAAATATGAGAAAGATGTTGCCATTTTTAAAACTGATGTTCCTATTGCCATACTATTACTGCTACATATTGCCATTGCTTTTACTATAATACTACTGCTAGCCAATGAAAAATTTGCAGGTGTCCATCGAAGTCCTTTTTTCATATTTTACGGCGGTAGAATGAAAATTCGAAGTTTAAAAACATTTTGTCGCGGATTTCGAGAAAAATTCAAAAACCGAAAAACTACCCCTTTATTCCGGTCGACTATACTGAAAATTTTACTAAGAAGTCCTCGTGTTGTACATATAACGTTCGAATAGTTTGTGATTTTGAATTTCTATGAAAAATATATTTACAGATAATTTTTCAAAAACATGATTTTAAGACTGGAAAGTTCTAGAAGTACCTACTAAATAACTGAAATTCGAAAAATTTTAATCGAAAATTCTATTGCAGTCCAAATACACTTAACCAATTGCCAGCGGTTTTATTTAACAAATATATTTCTTATATTTGAAAAAGTAAATAGGGCGTTTTCGAAATGTGAACTCTAAGGGTAGTTTTTTCTCTTTTTGACATCGTTTTCGAAATTCAACGCAGAATGCGCCTATAAATTTTTCCATTTGATGGTTTCAAATTTTCGGTCAGACGTCCGCCATGTTGAATCCGCCATCTTTAATTTTGAAAATGTGAGATTGAATTCGTAAAGAGCGACCTGGAAGGTGTGGGTATCCACCCAAAATCGTGTGTTACTTCCCCAGAAGATTCTCTTATAGTGTTATATAATTATCAAGGGGTAGTTCACCCCCGAAATTGTTTTACAGAAATTCCAAAACACGAAGTTTATTTCATCGTCGGCTTCCGCAAAAAGGTAATTTTGGGCGGGTAAAAAGGTAATTTTTGCGTAATTTAGAGAGCGACAATTTAACACAACAAAACTAGGGGTAATTGGATAATAATAAGTAACAATAAATAATGGAGGATCTGATCTACGAGGTGAAACCAACAAGAATTATTACAAGAAATCTTTATGTTTTGTAATAAATTGAAAACAGATTCAGGTATTGTGAATAGCCTTAAGGGTAGTTTTCACCCCTTCACAATGTTTTTTTTTTTTTAGTCGAAATTAGAAATATGTCTTTTATTGTTTCATTTTAATTTATTGTCCCATTTTAAGCCCGTTATGTGCATAATATTATGTCGTTTCTGTCGCAACGACATCTTTAACGAGGGAATCGAACCGTCCCGTCTTATTTTAAGAGGTAGAGAGAACCGATTATCTAGTTGGTTTGTTATAACATAAAGAGGAAGCAATTAATCCTATTTATCGCGCATTTCGTAAAGAAAGAGGAAGTATGTATATATATATATCCATAATCCCTCCTAATAATCCTCCTCTTGCGCTCGACCTATTATCCCAATTAACGTGAGCTTATCGGATCAGGAGATAGGAAAAATTCACGGAATGTTACCTTGTTATCGTCGTCGTCGTCTTACCCTTTTCCGTCCGGCGATCAAAATTCGAAATAGTAATATTAACTTACACGATTTTAATAATACGGAATCGTTCACGTGGACTTCCCCCCCACCGAATTATATTCCCGTTGACAGAAATTAACTTAATTAATTACGTTATTCGAGGACGTTAATTACCACTTCCTCGTGTCCGGATAAGGCGAAAGGCCTTAACGAGGACCGAACGAGGAGAAAAAGAGTAAATTCGACTAATAGTTTATAAACATATGTTTCCAGCGAACCGGTCATTCCATCTCTCTCTCTCTCTCTCTCTCACTCTCGAAGTAGTTGGATAATGACATCGCCGGTCGGGTTAATTAAAAACAAAAGACCGTAATGGACAATTCCAGGAGGGTGATAATTGCCGGTGGGAAGCGACGGACGGCCGCCCGTCAATTCCGCCGACGGAAGGAATATTTTGATTGGGTCCGATCAAATCTGGTTGCACGTTAGAACTCGAAATTCGTTGGAAGAATATGGTGGAAAAAGTAAATTCGATCAGACCATTCACGCAGTGATTTGTATTTGGGAAATTGACATTTTTTTAAATTTCTTTCTTTTTGGAAAAATATTAACCATTCGACGCGTCTAACCTTCTACCCCTGAAATATTTACCCCTTTAAAAATGGCATATCGCACTACTTTCTCATGTTTCATTGTAGTTATTCGATTTTGGAATAAATATTTTAATGTTAACAATTCTTCAAGTTGATTTGAAATATCGGAAAACCTAAAAACGACAAGAATAAAGTGCCCTTCAGAAAGGATTTATTAAGAATTGTTATTAATTTTTGTTAATCACGTTCGTTAGTAGAATAAATACTCAAAGTTTATAAAAAAATTATTTGAGGGCATTTTGAGGAAGTCTCCAAAACTGGAAAGTGGCATAAGTAAAGTGCCATTTAGAGAAGATTTATCCAAAAACGTTATGGAACTTTATTATTCAAATTTTATAGTAGAATGACTATCTGTTTAAGAAGGATTCTTCAAGTGAATTTTGAGAAAATTACGAGAAACCGAAAATCTACAAGTCTTTCAGAAACGATCTATCAAAAAAAAAATTTGAAACACATTCATTAGCAGGATGAACACATAGTTTACAAAAAAAAAAAATATTTGAGGTGATTTTAAGAATTTTTCCAAAAACTCAAAAGTGACAAGGAGTAAAGTAGCCTTTAGAGAAGATTTAACCAAAAACGTTATGGAACTTTATTATTCAAATTCGATAGTAGAATGACTATCTTAATGTTTAAGAAGGATCCTTCAAGTGAATTTTGAGAAAATTAAGAAAAACTGAAAATCGACAAGAAGTCCTTCAAAAACGATTCATCCAAAAAATTTTTGAAACACATTCATTAGCAGGGTGAACACTCAAAGTTTACAAAAAAATATTTGAGGGGATTTTGAGAAATTTTCCAAAAACTCAAAAGTGACATGAGTAAAGTGCCCTTATAGAGAAGATTTATCCAAAAACGTTATTAAACTTTATTACTCAAATTCGATAGTAGAATGACTATCTTAATAATTAAGAAGGATTCTTCAAGTGAATTTTGAGAAAATTACGAGAAACCGAAAATCGACAAGAATAAAGTGTACTTCAGAAACGATTTACCCAAAAAAAAATTTTTAAACACGTTCATTAGCAGGATGAACACTCAAAGTTTACAAAAATATATTTGAGGGGATTTTGACAAATTTTCCAAAAACTCGAAAGTGACATGAGTAAAGTGCCCTTTAGAGAATATTTAGCCAAAAACGTTACGGAACTTTATTATTCAAATTAGATAGTAGGATGACTATCCTAATAATGTTGTTAAGGATTCTTGGAGTGAATTTTGAGAAAATTACGAGAAACCGAAAATCGACAAGAATAAAGTGTACTTCAGAAACGATTTATGTTAAAATTTTTATTGCAACACGTTCATTGGCAGGATGAACACTCAAAGTTTACAAAAAATATTTTAGAGGATTTTGAGAACTTTTCCAAAACTCAAAAGTAACATGAGTAATGTGCCTTTTAGAGAAGATTTAACCAAAAACGTTATGGAACTTTATTATTCAAATTCTATAGTAGAATGACTATCTGTTTAAGAATGATTCTTCAAGTGAATTTTGAGAAAATTACGAAAAACAGAAAATCGACAGAAGTGTCCTGAAAGGATTTATCAAAAAAAATTTTTTTTTAAACACGTTCATTAGCAGTATGAATACTCAAAGTTTACAAAAATATATTTGAGGGGATTTTGACAAATTTTCCAAAAACTCAAAAGTGACACGAGTAAAGTGCCCTTTAGAGAAGATTTAACAAAAAACGCTATGAAACTTTATTATTCAAATTCGATAGTAGAATGACTATCTTAATGTTTAAGAAGGATTCTTCAAGTGAATTTTGAGAAAATTACGAAAAACAGAAAATCGACAGGTGTCCTGAAAGGATTTATCAAAAAAAATTTTTTTAAACACGTTCATTAGCAGGATGAATACTCAAAGTTTACAAAAAAATATTTGAGGGGATTTTGAGAAATTTTCCAAAAACTCAAAAGTGACACGAGTAAAGTGCCCTTTATAGAAGATTTAACAAAAAACGCTATGAAACTTTATTATTCAAATTCGATAGTAGAATGACTATCTTAATGTTTAAGAAGGATTCTTCAAGTGAATTTTGAGAAAATTACGAAAAACAGAAAATCGACAGAAGTGTGCTGAAAGGATTTATCAAAAAAATTTTTTTTTGAAACACGTTCATTAGCAGGATGAATACTCAAAGTTTACAAAAAAAAATATTTTATGGGATTTTGAGAAATTTTCTAAAAACTCGAAAGTGGCATAAGTAAAGTGCCCTTTAGAGAAGATTTATCTAAAAACGTTATTAAACTTTATTATTCAAATTCGATAGTAGAATGACTTTCTTAATATTTATGAATGATTCTTTAAGTGAATTTTGAGAAGATTTCGAAATACCGAAAATCGACAAGTATAAAGTGTGCTTTAGAAACGATTTATCAAAAAAAAAAATTGAAACACGTTCATTAGCAGGATGAACACTCAAAATTTACAAAAAATATTTGAGGTGATTTTGAGAAATTTTCCAAAAACTCAAAAGTGACATGAGTAAAGTGCCCTTTAGAGAAGATTTATCCAAAAACGTTATTAAACTTTATTATTCAAATTCGATAGTAGAATGACTATCTTAATGTTTAAGAAGGATTCTTCAAGTGAATTTTGAGAAAATTACGAGACACCGAAAATCGACAAGAATAAAGTGTACTTCAGAAACGATTTATCCTAAAATTTTTATTGAAACACGTTAATTAGCAGGATGAACACTCAAAGTTTACAACAAAATATTTTAAGGGATTTTGAGAACTTTTCCAAAAACTCAAAAGTAACATGAGTATTGTGCCCTTTAGAGAAGATTAAACCAAAAACGTTATGGAACTTTATTATTCAAATTCTGTAGTAGAATGACTATCTGCTTAAGAAGGATTCTTCAAGTGAATTTTGAGAAAATTAAGAAAAACTGAAAATCGACAAGAATAGTCCTTCAAAAACGATTCATCCAAAAAATTTTTAAAACACGTTCATTATCAGGATGAACACTCAAAATATACAAAAAAATATTTGAGGTGATTTTGAGAAATTTTCCAAAAACTCACAAGTGATATAAGTAAATGAGAAGACTTTATGAAACTTTGAATAGATGAAGGTTTTCGAATTAAATCATAGGACTGATCTCTTACATTTGATCTCTGATTTCTGTAAATCTCTTACATTTGTTACGTTATGAAACTTTGTTATTCAAATTCGATAGTAGAATGAATATATTACTGTTAAAAAACAATTCTTTTGGTGGATTTAAAGAAAATTTCTAAAAACCACAAAATGACTAAAGTAAGTACTCTCTAGAGAAGATTTAGCCCAAAGTGTTAATAAACTTTATTATTCACATTCAGTAGTACAATTAATATCTTAAAGTTTAAAAACAATTCTTCAAGTGAATTTTGAGAAAATTTCGAAATACCGAAAATCGACAAGAAATGAAGTGCTTTTCAGAAACGACTTACCCAAAATTGTTATTAAATTTTTCACTACACACTCGGTAGTAAAATAAATACCCAAAGTTTAGAAAAAAATATTTAAGTAGATTCCCAGTAGAGTTAAGTAAGGAAATTTTCCAAAATCCTCAAAATGACAAAAGTAAAGTACCCTTTAGCTTACCAAAAAAGTTATTAAACTTTATCACATAATATATTCGACAGTGGCACCGACATTAAAAGTTTGAAAAGAGACTAAGAAAATTGTGAGAAAATTTTCAAAACCGGAAAATGGAAAGCGTAAACTACCTATCCTTTATCGCAGTCGATTTGATTGAAAATCGTATTGGGAGGTTCTGGTATAGCACTGTCTAAATTTAAGGTTGGAGCTATTTCACAGAAAAACGTACTACAGATGTACATACATTTTTAAAAGAAAAAAAAGTTTTTTGTACTAAGTGGACCTTAAAACGTCTAGAAAAAGTAATTCCCTCAAATTCCAAATTTTTTGTTATTTCTTAGTAAAAACAGTAATTTTTCCTTTTATTATCACAATATTCTCATGTTTTTCTACTTTTCAGAAAATATATATAATCTAAGGAATGTGCGTTGGATAACTGTTTTTTAAAATATCGTTCACATCTACTGACAATGTGAAATTTCGAAAATTCCTCACAGAATTCACCAACTGCAATAGTCCATTTTCTTCAAGTTTAATAATTCTAGGATCTAAATTTTTGTACTCCATTTTTTTTACATTTTTCAAAAATTAGAGAAAATACTTTCCAATAAGTTTTCAATTTCAGGGGCGAATTCAGGACTCTTCAAAATTTTGTGGGATATAACTTGATGTTACATACTGGAAACGTTTAAAATTGTAATAATTTCAGAAATGCACACATTAACTTTGTTGAAAACTAATGATGTTACAAATTGTAACTTATTTCCGAGGCTACAAAATCAACTTTCTGAATTACTGAAAAGTTATAGTTTTGCATCGTTCTATCTTAAATGTCATGGCGTATATGTGAAGTTGAAGGTGAACGTAATTTGTTTTGCTCCAAACGTCGAAAAGTGTGCTTTATGTTGTTTTAAAAGGAGCCTACTCAGACACAGACACAGTTTCAAAATAACACAGTTCTAAAGTACCATTAGACTGCTCCAAAACATAATTTTCCCTCAATGTTAGTAGTTGGCGCAGTCTTATAAATTTTTGGATATAAAGCTGTCTTACCTTAGAAGTTTAAAAGTCCATAAGCTTTTGGTTGATGGTTTATTGAAAGTTTTCAAAACGTAAAGTTCGAAGTGTCCAGAGACTTAAGTTCCTCCTAAATGGGTTTGGGGCTTAATCGACAAAAGCAGCGGGTAGCGTTTAACTAAACTACCTAAACTATAAGGATTTTCGTCTTCTCAAGTCGAATTTGCGGCCGTCCGCATCGCTCATGTCCGGATACGGGCATCAAATTTAACGTTTGCCCGATCGAGAGGAATGCCTGGCTCGCTAGCTGGCTCATTAGGAGGTATGCGGTGCTAAACTGACATGTGTTCCGCCACTAATATTAATCATGTTTTCGGGCCCGTAATTAAAACTGCGAGCCTTAATTAGGGGGTGTTTAGTTTTGTTGCGATGTTCACATTCCAAGAAATGCAGAAAACGGAAAAATTCGTAACTCGATACAACGAGAGAGATCGATGGGAGGAGGAAAGTCAAGGTGTGTTTTTGATTTTTGGGTAAGGAGACGTCGCACGCACCTTTTCAGAAAGCTGCAAGGCGAGAACGAAAGATTTTTCTGGTAAATCAACGTTACACATCTTTGGAGGGAAATTTAGGGAAGCTTTGGTCCCTTCCTGCTCCAAATACACAATTTTAAACTTTTTCTAGTCATTAAAGCTCTCACAACAAAAATTAATGTTATCTCAAAATTTCGATTCTATTACATCACTTTTTAATGACTGTTTTAGACCAGCTTCAATTTTTTGAGAAAATTTCACTTTTCGCAATGTTTTCTTTTTTACAAAATTTCGTCACTGTTTGCAACATTGTAAAAAGTTGTAATATCCATCCCACCCCTTTTTAAAAGCTGTGGAGCAATATTTAAAACTGCCTTCGCTTAAATGATATTTGCATTACATTCTCCTGTTGAATCAAAATTTTGACAGATTTAGGGAGGCTTAGGGAGCTTAGGGAGGGAGGAGGGAGGACAAACTAAAAGCTCTCGGGACAAAAATAAAAGCTCCATAGTTGCAATGAAATTGTAATTCAGTCACATCGCTTTTTTGGAAGTCTTTTACGTCAGCTTGAGGAGATGAAACTACTTTCTCACCGTTTCCATAAAATTTAACAGTATTTACATTACTTCCTTTTGTAATTGTGTTTTTCTTTAAGTTATTATTTGCTAAAACATAATTTTTGAAATGCAACAATAAAAAAATGGGGAAAAAAGCGTGTTTTCCCGACTTGTTTTGCTTCTAACTATTTAAGTATTGAATTTAGAAGAAAGTTGAAGAGAGAAAAAAGTTGCAGAATCGCTTTGTACACAATATGGCATAAGCTAGAAATTCAAAAATTTATTAGCGGTTTTGCAAAATAGTAATAAATCCAAAAAAATCTGTCCAAAAAAGTGGTTTTTTAAATTTATTATTTTAGGCACTTTAAAATGTAGTTAGGACTTCCATATTACAGGTAGAAGATCTTCAAGGTATAATAAAAGAGTCGAGTAAATTTCGTTTCGATCGGTTTATTAGATTTTGCACAATAATTTTGCAATCCAGAAAAATCGAATAATGAAAATTTTCAAAATTGTTTCAATTTTTTTTCACGCAATTCGATTTTAACAAAACTGGCTGAGCATATATAAGAGGGAACAAGCTTTCAGTGCGCATTTTTCAGAATTAAAAAATATTTATTAGAACAGTCACAGTCATTGTTTAAAATTGGTATCAAATTTAGAAATTTGTCAAAATTCGAAGCAAGAAATATTTTTTAATGTAAATTTCAATCTTTTTAATGTAAATTTCATCAACAAAAATACTATACTGGTTGCTGTGAGAAACAATTATTTCTTAAGATATGAGAAAAAATAGTAATTTTATTAACCATTTTATTAAACACTAATCAACTTTGAGGAGTTATATCTTTGAAACTAATGAACAAAATAGGAACTTATTATGTATAAAAAGAAGCGTCTTTCCGAGTACTTTCTGGCTATGTTTTCAGAATTTCAGTTAACAAAAATAACGCCAAGATAATCTATTTGTTTATAAACAAAAAAAGAACACCAAATGTAAACAAAGACTGTGACCGTTCTAATTAATATTTTTTAATTTTGAAAAAAGCACATGAAAGCCTATTCCCTCTTATATATGCTCAGCCAGTTTTGCCAAAATCGAATAGTGGATAAAAAATTTAAACAATTTTGAAAATTTTCAATATTTTTCGATTTTTCTGGATTCCAAAATTATTGTTCAAAATCTAATTAACCGTTCGAAACGAAATTTGCAGAATTCTTTTATTATGACTTCCAGATTTTCCACCTGTAATATGGAAGTTCTAACTACATTTTAAAGTACCTAAAATAATGAATTAAAAAACCACTTTTTTGGACCGATTATTTTTGGTTTATTGCTATTTTTCAAAACCGCTAATAAATTTTTGAATTTCTAAGCTATGCCATATTGTGTAAAAAGCGATTCTGCAACTGTTTTCTATCTTCAACTTTCTTCTATGTTCAATACTTAAAAAGTTAGAAGCAAAAGAAATCGGAAAAAATGCGTTTTTCAATTCTTTTTGATTGTTGCATTTTAAACAATGTTCCCGACCTCTGCACTTTGGAGGATAAGTCGATCCTTGGGAGGTATTCATGTAAAATCATTGCGGTTACCTCTTACGACCATCTAAAGCAAATTTCTGACTAATTAGTCTTGGACTAGTAGTAGTAGTGGACGGAAAGAAAGACAAAATTCTGTTCCCAGAAGAAATTTTAAGATTTCAAAAAGATTAGTCTTTTTCGAAAATCCCACGTGAGACAATCCGTAGATATGTGTGCGACACCGAAAGTAAATACCTCTTACCTATATTGCCTATACCTATTGAAAAGGTACCAACCAAACCATCCGGGCAGGTAGAAGGACGTCGTCTCCTGCGTTTCTTTTCTTCCTCTTTCTTCCTTCGGCCGTATTTATGTTCCTATTTGTGATGATATTTTAAGTGTACGAGCTTGTAAATAACACAAGTCGAAAGGGACCTAATTAAATGTTGTTTTAACAGGGCCGGTCATTAGTAGATGGACCGCAAAGCGCCGCTGGCTTGTCGGCGAAACGCCCTTTGTAATCGGTTCTTTTTCTCCTACTTTCAGTGGCGTCGCCTTCGGAACTCTTTAATTGGATTAAGTACGAAGTTTCGATAAGGCGATAAGATTACTTAAGTACCACCCTTTTTGGTCCTAAACTCTAATAGAATGTTTGTGGTGGGATTTTGTGAATATTTTTGTATTCGACGCGAAGTTGCGACTTTCAAAAATACTTTTATCCAACACATGACAGTTATGACTGTAATTACTAATGTCATTTTAGACAAGTACACTATCAAATAACACACTAATGAATTATGGATTATAACTCATCACGTTCATATTTAAAGTATTTATATTTAAAACCAAAGAAACAACCTACTTTAACCAACATGTAAAAAAGTCACTGTCAAGTCATTCTGACATTTATAGGGTACTGAGACGCAAGTAGCTTTGATTTCATCACAGAGCTTATTAATTATTATCTCATAAAAAAAGGGATTTCTTCCACTTGTTGGATAAAACATTGTATGCCACTTCCGTGTTATGTTTCCTAAGTCACTTGAGAATTTATACCACTCGGCCTGACAACATAACACACTAGTACCATAAATAACTATTTTCATTGTTTCTATTTCGAATGTTAAACATATGACATTCGGTTTATAAGAAAATTTCACGAATTTTCCTGGCAGAGTAGAACTTTGTTTTATAGTATTTTTATAGTAAAATTTTGGAAACAGCTGCAACTTTTTTCAACACCTTACTACTTCAATTCGTTTTAATTGAAATGAGGAAAACAATAATTACAGTGATTCAATTCGTTACGCTTAACTTAATCACCTAATCACTAATTAAAATTCGCTGTTATCGCATCATTGTGTCTCACCAAGTGTCTCACTAATATCACTATCGACTATTGCGATTTGTTAGGAATCTTTTTCACCTATTTTCCTCATCTTGAACCACCTCACCTAATTCACTTAACTTAACGCAATTCGTACGTAAATACTTAGGTAAAGTTAAGTTTGATTTTGGTGAAAATTGTCAGTTAGATTTGGTCATGTCAGGCCACTGGGCTCGCTCAGCCAGGAGAGACGTTTAGCCTTTAAACAAACTCCCATTGTTGTGAGTGGCCCGAAAAGTCCCAAATTACACGGTTTAAAACGAAACCCGAGCCGGTAAGAGCGGACTAGACCGCCTTTGGAGAGGCGAGAAAAGGGCAAATCGAAGGGCAATTTCATCAAAAGAGTCGATACATATTAAGATTTTCGAAAATTTGAAGATTTCCTCGATTTTCGCCAATCAGTATGGCTTAATCGTCGCGACTAAAAATAAACAGACTTCAATATGTTTTTTCCACTCTGGGAGTAAATCACGGTCCTCACAACAACATTTTTACGGCCGAGATAATCGCTGGTGTCGTACCAATTAAATATTGTGTATATTAATCGACGTGAAATTATTTTTAATTAGCTATCGGCTCCTCGAAATAATTACGCATCTCGGCGATCTCGTCGCTTTTTTTTCCATTTTAATTAACTCGCACACACACACAAAGAGAGAGAGAAGAACGTCGAGCTAATTGCGGATTGACCCACAGAGATAAACTTCTCCCGAGGAGGAGAAGATCGTTAAGGCCTTTTTCGCAATAAATTAGGAATAGTAATAAAAGTCGGAGACGACCTGCGGCGCCCCGGCGCTCCGCCCCGCAATCCGAGACGACGTTAGAAACAAAAGATATTTGCGAAAAGGGAGGATGGTGCTTTGAGGAACGCCGAAACGTCTGGCGTTTTGTAGGAAAAGTCAATTAGTCACGACAGTTTAGCATATTGTTACATTTTAACGTCTTTTCCAAATTGTAACTCAAGAGATGCAATAAAGCTTTTTAGAATCGAAGTTTTCTCAACTAAATGACATTCTCAATATATGGCAAATATGTTAAATAAAAGCTGAAAAATCGCCCTTAAAAAATACAATGTATCCTTTTGTGATGTAAAGATAGTAAAAATGCAATTAAATCATTTCCCAGACAGCACATAACGTCTTAAAGACATCCATTTTAACCCTTTTTTATGCCTGGACGCCTTAAGACATAAAAAGTACATCTATAAGACGTCCATATCCGGAAATCTCTAAGACGTCCAAGGGCGGACGTCCCAAAAGAGAATTACCCCCAAAAGAAGTCTAATTTACGTCGATTTTTAGCCTGACCTTTTTATGCCTAAAGTGGACGTCTTTAGGACGTCCATTTCTGGATGTCTCTAAGATGTCCAGAGCGGAATGTCTTTTTCGTCTATTTTATGCCTGTCCTTTTTTATACCTGAAGTTTTGGATGTCTGTAAGATGTTAAAAGGCGGACGCCTTAAGGACTTCTGATTTACGTCAATTTAATGCCTGCTCCCTTTTATGCCAGAAATGAACGTCCTTATGACGTCCAATTCTGGACGTCTCTAACATGTTCAAAAGCTGACGTCGTAATGACGTCCAATTTATGTCGTTTTGATGCCTGACCTTCTTTATGCCTGAAGTGGACCTCTTTAGGCGGTCCAGTTTTGGATATCCCGAAGATGTTAAAAGGCGGACGCCTTAAGGACGTCTGATTTACGTCAATTTTATGTCTGATTATGATTTTATGACTGAAGTGGACTTCCTTAGGGCGTCCAGTTCTGGATGTCTCTAAAATGTTCGAAAGCGGACGTCTTAATGACATCTAATTTACGTCAATTTTATGCCTGATCTTTTATATGCCTAGAGTGGACCTATTTAGGACGTTATATTTTTGGATGCCTCCAAGATGTTAAGAGGCGCACATCTTAATGAGTTCCAGTTTATGTAGATCTCATGCCATGTCTTCTTTATGCCTGAAGTGGACCTCTTTAGGACGTCCATTTTTGGATGCCTATAAGATACTAAAAGACGGACGTCTTAATGACGTCTAATTTACGTCAATTTTATGCCTGCCCTTTTTTATGCCAGAAGTGGACTATATATATCGCTTTCATGCCTGACCCTCTTTATGCCTGCCGTATTGGAGACGTCTTAAAGGCGTAGTTTTGTATAAAAAATGTCTTAAAACAGACATATTTTGGATGTCATTACGGATTTGCGGGCATCTTTTTAATGCCTCGAAGGC
This sequence comes from Cryptocephalus moraei, assembly GCA_946251905.1. Taxonomy (NCBI): domain Eukaryota; kingdom Metazoa; phylum Arthropoda; class Insecta; order Coleoptera; family Chrysomelidae; genus Cryptocephalus; species Cryptocephalus moraei. Next base: position 5,667,966 of record OX276462.1, on the reverse strand, counting down.
ATCTTTGAGACGTACCGTTTTGTAGCAAATAACATGAAATGTACATAAAATGAACATTTTAAAGACGTCACTAAGAAATTAGAGGATATCTTTACAACGTCTTACATTACGACGTGAAGAAGGCGTCCTTATGACGTCTTAAAGACGAAAAATGAACGTCGTAAAGTTGTCTTTTTAATGCCTTGAAGGCATCTTTGAGACGTACCGTTTTGTGACAAATAACGTAAAATAGACGTAAAATGAACATTTTAAAGACGTTCCTAAGAAATTTGGGGGCAACTTTAAGACGTCTTACAGACTTGAGGAAGGCGTCCTTATGACGTCTTGAAGACGAAAAATGGACGTCGTAAAGTTGTCTTTTTAACGCCTCGAAGGCATCTTTGAAACGTACCGTTTTGTAACAAATAACATGAAATGGACATAAACTGGACACTTTAATGACGTTCTTCGGACGTCACAAGACATCTTTGAGAGGTCGCAAATGCCTAATGGTGATGTCTATCAGACGTCTTGAAGACGTCTTTGTGCTGTGTGGGTTGTATTGTGAACGGAATAAAAAGAACGAACTGTCGTTCTTAACTATTATACAAAGCTTGAACTGTTTCCTTTGAAAAATACATTCAAGTTTGTTTGTAATGCAAATATTATATAATCGGTCGCTGATAATGAATACAACGGTGTGCTTTTGTAATGTGAACTCATACAGTACAATCAAGTCTTTTGTAACGCAAACATTACGAGGCTGTAGTGACGTTTCCAAGAAATACAGTCTAGTCTTTTTGTATCGTGAAGATTATGTAACAGCTGAAATATTTTCCTTAAAAAATACAATTATTCTTTTGTGATATAAATATGGTAGAATTTTCAAAAACTGCAATTAAATTTTTTGTATTGCAAAAGAAATATAAAAACCTAACTGTCGTTTTTAAATATTACATAAATACTCAACTCTCGCCTTTGAAAAATACAATCAAATTTTTGATGTAAATGTTACAGCAAAATTTAAATGCATGTTCTTTGGAAATACATTACAGTTATTTGTTATGTAACTACAATAGAGACTAAAATAACGTTTTCAAGTAGAACAATTAAATGTTGTGTATCTTAAACAGTATTTTTAAAGATCAGACTGTCTATTTTAGTGGATACAATGGCATTCTTTTGTAACGTAAAGGTCATGTATTCTTTACAAATCAAATCTTTTGTAATGCAAACATTACAAGACTAAAGTGACGTGTCCTAGAAATACATTTAAGTATTTTTGTATCGTGAAGATTAATAAATGCTGCAATGTTGTCTTTAAAAGAAGACAATTACTTCATTCATAATATTGTAACGTTTATTTTCTAATTTATATACACTATCCTAATTAAACACTACACACTACTTAATTTATCTTAACTATTACCTAACTATTTAATTTATATCACACTCTTAATTATTAATTTATTTATACGCTCTCGCTTTCGCTATTTCGCACTAACTTACTCGTTTACGGCTTCACGTCTAATAATCATCTCTCCGACCGCAAGCCCGCTTATATATATATATTTCTCAATTGTATTCTAGATAATTCTACAAAGAACTCGATCCGTAATATTGTTTACCTAGGAAACGTCCAGAACGTAATAAGGTCTAGGAGGTAATAAATTATTCCTTCTTTAATAAGATGTTGGCGGCAGGCTCAATTATGCATAGCGACGTTCCTTTGAGGAATGCCGCCGACCGATAAGCGTAAACACGTCTCGCGCTGCTGTTTACATTTCGCGTTACAATATAAATATTTCAAGGAGGTTTTCAAGGAATACAATCAAGTTTTTTTTATCATAATCAGAATATAAAGGCCAGACTTATTTTTGAACGACGTATTGGGGTCATTGTGTAAATGACATAAACGTTATATAAATATTGAACTACTTTGTTTAAGTAATATAATCAGCTATTGTAATATAAACCAAAAATATGATCTGCTCTTGAAATCCAATCAACTCTTTTGTAATGCAAATAATACACACTAATATGACCCTTCCATGAAATAACCTTCCTTTCCTGTTTCTAATGTAAACGTTATATATAAAAGTTTAAAATGCAATACAAAGAAGCCTATTGTTATGTAAATATTATATAACAAAGTGACTTTTTCAAACAGTACAAATATTAAATATACCAGACTGCCATTCTTATGCAATACAATGGTGTCTTTTTGTAATGTAAACGTTATATAAAGATTGAACTGCTATTTTAAAAAAAATATATATAATTAAACCTAGTCATATAAACGTAATTTGAGAATACAATCAAGCCTTTTGTAATGCAGATATTACAGTCTAAAGTGACGTTTCCCAGAAATGTGGAGCCTTTTTGTATTATAAACGTCATATAAAAGGCTGAGCCGTTGTTTGAAAAAACGCAAACGAGTCCTTTTGTAACGTAAATATTATTAAGATTAAAGTGACATTACCACAAACGTATACGGACGTTTTTGTATTGTAAACGTTAGATGAAGGCTAAATTGTCATTTTTTAAGGAATACCATCAAATCTTGTTGTAACGTAAACGTGATATATAGCATTAAATGTATGTTCTTTCGCAATACAATCACGCCTTTTGTAATGTAAATATTTTAGAGAGTTGTTGAGAAATACAATCGAGCTTTTTTTGTAATGTAATAGTTATATAAGAACTGGACTGGCGCTGTTAAGAAATACTATACAGTGTATTAAAAACAACAATATTTTTTTGATCTAAATATTATGTTAAAGCTGGAAGCTCTTTCTTGAGGAATAAAATCACATCTTTTGAAATGTACATTTTAGAGACTAGAGTAACGTTTGCAACAAATATAATCTGGTCTTTCGATCTTATAAATTTTGTATTATAAGGACCGGAGTGTCATTTTAAAAAATTACAATCGGGTCTTTTTGTAGTAGACAGTTATATAAAACCTCAACAGTCGTTCTGTAGGGATTCACTCAAGCCATTTATAATGTTTTCAAGAAATACAATTTAATCCTTTGTAATAGAGGACTATACGTTCTTAATGCGGTGCTCTAAAATGGGATACACATCCCATGTTAATTTTTGTGTATGGTTCTGTTCCTTATTACTTTTTACATCACTTGAAAAGGTCATTGTGTCCAATTTTGTTTTTAGAAGTTTTGATACTTGTAACACTTGTACTGGTTGAACTTTAATGAAGTTTTTTTCTAAACAATTCTTTAAAAAAAGATTTCCTTTATCCAACTCAAAACGTTAGTTTTTACAGCCGCATTTCGTTTATTTTTTTTTTTTTTTTCTGTGAAGTCATCCGCCATCTAATCGACATGTTAATTAAAATGTAATATTAATTAGCCCCGGGGCGACTATCGGATCTCGGGCAACGACGGTGAATTGGCACTTCTGGTTAGACCGAAAGTCTAATAACAACGTAACTGAACGTGTTTGTTGTACTGTGGTAAACGTTCGATATTCGTAACGCAATTACACGTCGATTTTCAATCGAGGAACGAATGGAAAGACGTCTAAACCGCTTCCTTTCTGACCGACGAAACGGACTATTTTGATCTCTGCGCAGTATGAAATATCTTCTGCGCAGTATGAAATATCTTCTGCGCATACAGTCGTGAGGTGTCGGTTTTCTGATAACCTCACGTTGGGCTCTTGTTAGGCGTTTCATTTAGAGCAGAATTTCGAGCAGAGCTTGAGAGAGAGAGAGAGAGAGAGAGAGAGAGAGAGAGAGAGAGAGAGAGAGAAAGTGGGAGATAAAGTAGAAACAAGAGTAGAGAATGATTTGATTGAAAATATTTTGAATGTGTTTCTATGAAACGTCGAACGTGTCCAAACCGACAATTTTGATTTCTGCGCAGTGTGAAATATCGTCCTGCGCATTCATGAAGTGTAAGTTTTCTAGTGATCTGAGAATTCGACGATATCATTACGGCTCGATCGAAATTATTATTAGGCGCGCTGTAATCGGGAGGGGTACCTATTTTTCACCCCCCGTTTCCCCCCTCCCCGCCCCCCATCGCCGGCTAATTTCGAAATTGGATCACGTAACGTCGTAAGTCATTAACACGGCAGTTCGCGCGAATCGACACGATCATAACCGGACGATCGAGGCGAATTATGTTATTACCACTTATCGAAGGGCGATCGTAATGAAAACCGTGGAAATTGCAGGTCGATCGGGTAATTTTGCATCGATTTCTCGTTGGATACGGTGATTTTCGAATATCGACTCTGGCTGTGTTGCGGTAAGGTTTTTGGATGGAGAAAGTGACCAAATTTCGTAGGTACAATGTGTCCCGAAATATAGGTGATAATAGGAGAAATTGGCGAAAATTTTGCAATTGGATATTCATATTTTGGAGTTATTTTTTTTAAATTCACGAGAATAAAATACACTTCGTGTTAAACTTAGGACAAAAATTTATTAACGGAAGTTGTTAAGAATTATGTTTTAGGGTAGAATTTTATCATTCCAATCCAATCTAGAGTCTTAACCTAACCTCACCAAAAATAATCCATTACGTTAAGTTAAAAGGGCAAACTTAACCATAATTCTGTCTATCTGTAATGAAATGAAGCGAACCTGTCATCGTACAAAATCGTTCAAAAACAGCTATTGCTGAAATGACTCAAATACCAAAAAAATTAATTTCGCCTTACTTTTCTGATATTCTGCATTCCATCCTAAAACCTAATTTATCTCTAATAGTAAAGCTTGTCCATCGAATTACTTTCTCAATTTATCATAAATATTCGATGGTAGAGTTAATATTGTCACACGCCTGAGGACCAAGGGTCCAAAGGTAGTGCTCTGGTTGGGGGTGTAGCTAGGTAGAAACTAAAAAGAAGGCATGGTAACACAGACAATATTTATTAGAACATTAAATATAGGGGAGAGAACATCATAAAACAAAGTTAAGGCAAATGAGCAAATGGCAAGAAGTGAGGAAAAGGTCAAAGGGAGGTGGTTGCTTACTGTCGGATGACGAAGGGCAGCAGGCGCGAGGCTCCTCCAATTAGCGGCATTCCGAAAAGGACGGGCTCTCAGACGGGCAGCGTGACGTGATACTATGTGACAGACTGACTCCCTGATCGTTATGATCGAGCTGTATAAATACAAGCGGGATGTTAACGAACGTGATGTCGTACCTGTCCGAGAGTCGTATCGTCCTTCGGTTTAAGGTCGCTTCGGTGCTGAATAAGCTTACACGGCGACCTATTTTCGCTAATGGGGGCCGCATCGCGACAATATTCCAAGTTTAAAAATAATACTTTAGGCGAATTTCGAGAAAATTTCAAAATAAGTGGAGTGCGCTTCTGAAACGATTTACTCAAAAATGTTATTAAATTTTATCATCTATATTTGACAGTAGAATTAGAAAAAATACTGCAGTGAGTTTTGAGAAAATTTCCAACAACCGAAAAATCACAAGTATAAAATGTCCTATGAAGATTTAGCCAAAAATGTTATTTAACTTAATAGAACGTATTCAGCGTATGAACAATTTAAAAAGAAATTCTTGAAGAAAATTTTGAGAAAATTTCCAAAAACCGAAAATTCGCAAGAGAAAACTACACCTTTATTCTAGCCGATTTTAATAAAACGTTCATTGGAAGGTCTTTGTGTAGGAAAAGTTCTACATTCAAAGTTTTAGACTATTTGTCGTCTTTAATTTCCGAAAAAGAATCGTACCATAGATATTTTTGAAAAACTTGTTTTTTGAACTCTGTGGACCTTAATGCTAATAACTCAATTTCTAAAAATCTCCAATCAATTTTCATTTCTTTCGGAAAAACTTGAACATTTTATCGTGTTTTGGACTTTAGAACAGAGAAGATTTTAAGAAAAAAAAATCTAAAAAAAAGAAAAAAAATTCAAAACACCGACAACTTTCAATCTGGAAACTTCAGATTGTTCTTAAATGACCAAAAAGTTCTATAACTTTTAAAAAAAAATGTGATAGTATAACAATCGATTTTCAGAGACCTTCACAGTTATATAATTTTTTAGTTAATTTATTACATGATTCACTTTCTATCATGATTGAACGTTCTTTAAACGACGCTTCGAATTAATTTTTGAAAATCGCGCCGAATTAATCACCTTTTTATCGAAAGGGTGTCATTATCGACAACACATCGGAAAAAATGAGATCCCTCATCGACCTCAATCCCAAAATTGCTCAATTAGCCCAGTCACGGCCGAGAGCAGATGTCCGATCATCAAACTTTAATCACGGCTCTTCGCCATCAATTCTAAATCCTCATACCTCATACCTGTGATCGTCTCTTAAATAACATTATAACAACGGCGGTAGTTGCCATAACTACCCATTACCTCAGCAAATTATCGACAGATAATAAATAAATCGGTGATGGATTTAATGGTGAAAGGTTTAAAGTATGAAGGGGAGAAGTCTACGGTGTTACTTTATTGGAAAGTTTTTTACTTTTACTTATTCATTATGTAATGGAAAAAATGTTTAAGAATGCTTAGTTGATGAGACTTTCTTGGAAATGTGGGAAAATTTTGAAGATATTTGATTAATTCCTGTTCTTATTTAGGAAAATGTCGATGTTAAAAATTGTGAAAATCTTTCTAAAAATACCATCTATGTATAATTTACGTTAGTTATTATTATAGGTTTTATAGTTTACTTATTGTTCGTTATTAATTACAAATAATTTTAGTTAAATACTTTTGAAATTATGTTTTTTTTTTTCAAAAGTAACAAAAAATATATTTACACTTGACACTCTTAAAATGTCTCCAATTTTATATAATTTTGCTAAAATGCTAAAAAAACTAAGAAAACGGCATGATTTGTAAAGGAAACTTTTCTATATCACATAATTTTCAAAATATGGATTTTTAGGCAAAATATACATTAATCGTCAAAATATCTCAAATTATCTAACCTTTCGGAGTTAACGATTCTCAATAACTTCGAAATATCTCAAAAATCTATGAAAATTTAAAAAGGTGCATTTGTCAGTCATTTATAATTTCTCTTAAATACCTTTGTAATTATGATTCTTCAAAAGTGACAAAATTTACATCTGCATATATCTCTTTTTTTTTTAAGAGTAATTGAACAGAAGGCCAAACTAACTACATTTTGAGATTATTTGAAGCTTGCAAGAAGACACTATCAAGCAGTCATGATTTCTCGACAACATCGAATGTCCATTTTGAAAAGCAATAGATATGAGCAGTTTTCAGATCTCGAGTAGGGCTCAGTTGAGTAGAATTATGGATTAAATTGGATTTAACTTAATTCAATTGAACCAAAAATTCTAACGACACTCCCAATCTTTTTAATTGTGCGATTAAAACGCACACACAAACATTTTTAAGGAAATTTTGGGGGAGGTGCAACATTGTCGGAATTCAAAATTGAGTTATTTAATTTTTCTACGGAACTAAATTTAATGTTGAATTGAACTCAAATACCATCAAAATCCAAGCATTGGAGAAGGGTCAAATAATTTTTTGAAAAGTTTTATTTTGGAGGTTAAGAAATCAATTTGTTTTTGAGTCGATTTTAAATCATTTCGTATAATTTCTGTTGGGGTGTAGAATTTTTTTACTTTTTTTTGAAAAGTCCTAAAAACCATATTTTTTACTTTCTCATATGAGGCACTAATATGTGTTGTATATTGTAATCGTGATCGATTTAATTAGACTACCAATTAGAACCAATAAGATCGTATTTTTGAAAAAAAAAAAATGTGTACATATATGCATGTTTTTCTCGAAAATGATGAATTACTAAGGGTTTCGAACTCTATATTTAGAGCTTATTTCACACCAGGACCTTTCAATATGTTGTATATCAAAATCTGCCGTGATGACATTTTTTTGAAATTTCTCGAAATTTCATCCAAGAACGTTTTTCAAACTGAATAGTTATTTTAATGCTGAACAGTTAATAAGGAAGCTTAATAACGCTTTTGGTTAACTCGTTTATGAAGCGCACTTGTCGTTTTAAGGGTTTTTGATTTTTTTTTTCGAAATTTGCTTTAGGATGTTTTAAGCTTTAAATATATGAGTAACATTATGGATAGATAATAAAAAGTTTTTGATAACTTTTTATGAAGGGTCGTTTTTCGGTTTTTGGAATCTTCTCGAAATTCACTCCAAAAACGTATTTCAAACAGACTACTTATTTAAAAACTGAACAGTTATATATAACAAAGTTAAAGAACACTTTGGTTAACTCTTATGAAGCGCACTTGACGTTTTAAGGTTTTTTGAATTTTTTTCGAAATTCTGTCTAGAATATTAGCTGTTTTCGCGGAGACAATCCTGAATAGATTCAGAGCATAAACTGAACTTATGCCTTGGCGCAAGCGCGTTTAGATTTAGCTCCGGGCAAATTCGAAATTTTGAACTCCGCGAACGCACTTCGGACATGCTTCTGACAAACTTCAGAATATTTGTTCTTTGTTATAAACTTTTTATGTATAAATAAGTTTTTGTGTGGTTTATCGATCGATATTCCAATTTAAAGACATGTTTACCTGCTACTTTTTCTTGCGTTACTTCCGGAAAATGCCCAAATGACAACTGACAACAAAGTTCTAGGTTATGATTCGCTCTGAATAAACTATCCCTCCCTTCATTCAAGGATCTGTCGAACGCGTTCTGAATTAGTCCATAGGTTAACAAACGTGATCCGCGAACACGGAACTTTTAATCCGGAGGGTGAACTTTTTGCTCCGCGAACGGCTGATTTTAAAGTGCGCATGCGCGCACATCCCGAACGTGTTCAGGATCGGCTCCGCGAAAACAGCTATTATTAGATATATCATGTATCGATATCGTTATGGTTATGTATCGACTGTCACCTGTTTTAAATAATTTTAATTCTAGAGATATTGTCAATACAGTTGTCAATATACTTCTTGATCATTTTGCAAGTTTTGTGGCCGTCTTTTACTCGACTTTGCTACAGGTTATGGGCCCAGCGCCAGAAAAGATATAGATATAGCGGCTTGCGGTGAAAATCCGAGTCAAAAAGGTGTGTATCAGTTGGACGCGTTAATTCAAGATGAATTCGGTCACTGGACGTTTCGAGCAGTTGACGAAGGACAACTATGAGACCTGGAAAATCCACATGAGAGCGGTATTGATCAAGAACGATGCTTGGGGGTATGCTGACGGATCATGCATTCGACCTGAACCAGCGACGGCCGGCGCCGATACAGCGGAAGTTGCACTAGCGACCGACGGAGATCTGAAGGCCCAGTCCGACATAATTCTGGCGATCAGCTCTTCCGTAATTAAGCAGGTCAGAGGATGCGGAACAGCGCGTGAGATATGGACGAAGCTGGAAGGTATTTATCAGTCTAAGGGTCCGATTCGAAAAGTCGCGCTCCTGAATCAACTGATCTCGCACAAAATAAAGGAGGATGATGATGCTCGAGACAGCACTCAAAAATTTTTGGACATCGTCGATAGACTCGGTGAGTTGGATATCGAGGTTAACGACGATTTGTTGACAGTTGTCATGCTACGTGCTCTTCCTGACAGCTACGAAAATTTTCGATGTGCAATCGCGTCCCGAGATGATCTTCCTAAACCTGAGGTGCTACGAGTGAAGATTCAGGAGGAGTTTGAAGCACGCAAAGACGGCAAGAAGCAGGAAAGTCAGAGCGCAATGATAGTTCAGAAGAAGCCTTTTAAGAAACAGAGAATAAAGAAAACAAGCGAGAATTCTGCTGAGAAGAATAACCATGATGGACATGAAGCGAAGATGAAGTGCTTCACGTGCCAAGGTTATGGTCATTACTCCAAGCAGTGCCCAACACCAAAGAAGGTCAAGAAACAATCATCGCACTTCGCAAACGACGTGAGTCTATATGCTGAGGCGAAGATCATTGGAAACGACGCTTATCGTGTTGGCGAATACAGCGGTTCGAATTCGTGGTGCGTGGACAGTGGATGTACGTCACACATGTCGTGCGAGAAAGAAGCATTCACCGAAGTGGACGCTACTCAGCGAGGAGGTTTGAACCTGGCTAGCAGTGGTGCACGCACAAGTGTACAGGGTCGTGGTGTCGCTACAGTAAAATGCGACATCAAAGGACGTGAGACTTTTATACATTTCACGAACACCTTGTACGTTCCAGATCTTCGCTCGAATCTTATTTCTGTTGGAAGGATCACGGATAAAGGTCACACCGTTGTCTTCAGTAAAGAGAAAGCTGAGGCTGTTGACGCAGATGGAAACGTGGTGATGGCGGCTGAGCGTGGTGCCAATGGACTCTACTACTTGAAGTGCGCTAACGTCGATGAGTGCAAGATCGTCGACATGGTCGAATCTCCCAAGAAACCACCTGAAGAGAACTCGTTGGAATACTGGCACATTCGTCTGGGGCATCTGAACGAGCAGTATCTACGCGACGTTGCGAAGTCGGGTGCTATCAACGGTGTCAAGATCAAGAATCCACAATCCAAACTCAACTGTAGTGTATGTCTTGAGGGGAAGATGACTCGAAAGCCATTTCCATCGACGCCAACCAGAGAAGCCAGCCCTGGAGATATCATCCATTCAGACGTCTGCGGCAAGATGCGGGTAACTTCGAAGAACGGTAGGAGCAAGTACTTCGTAAACTTCATTGATGACTGTTCCGGTTGGTGCGAAGTCAGGTTCCTGGCGCACAAGAACGAGGTCTTCAAAGAATTCCAGAAGATAAGGAGTTTACTAGAGACTCAGCACGGAAGGAAGGTGAAGTTCCTTCAATCCGACAACGGCACAGAATACGTGAATCAGGAGTTTGACGATTTCCTGAGCAAGCACGGTATCAAGCGGCGTTTAACCGTGCCGTACACGCCTCAACAAAATGGAACGGCAGAACGTCGAAATCGTACACTGATGGAATCTGCAAGATGTTTGCTAATTCAGTCTGGTCTACCGATATCTTTCTGGGCAGAGGCTGTAAACACAGCGAACTACATCCGAAACCGATGTCCAACCAGTAAGCTGAATGGAAGGACCCCGTTCGAAGTCTGGCATGGACAAAAACCGGATGTTAGCTACTTCCAACCCTTCGGCTGTGAAGTTCGCGTTTTAAACCTCGACCCAAAGAAGAGTAAACTGGACCAACGCTCGAAGACGGGAGTTTTCGTAGGGTACAGTGAAGAGTCGAAAGGTTTCAGAATTTGGATTCCAAGTGAGGGGAAGGTCTGCATATCAAGAGATGTGAAGTTCCTAAACAACATGGCAAGCAAAGCAAGCGGTGACCAAGGTCAATTTTGGGTAGAAGAATCGGAATCGACGGGCAAGGACGAGTCAAGAGATAAACAAGTCGTCGAAGTACCGTTGGTTCGAGAGGTAATTCGAGAACGAGAGATTGAACAGACAGCTGAGAACATTCCGACCATCCAGATGAATCAAGAAGAGGAGATGATCTCCGACGAGGAAGATTTCCTGGATGCTGTTGACTTGGAAAACCTCGCTGAACTACTACCCGAGGTGGACGCTGCAGTTCTCGAGCCAGCTGAAGGTGGTATCGAGGATCGACCCGGACCGATCACGAAGCGTGGTGCAGGGAGACCAAAAATTCTGCGTACTGGACGACCAGGTAGACCTCGTAAGCAACATCACATGGTGACTCGAGAAGACATGACTGGCCTCGCTTACCTGACCGAGGTGAACTTGGATGAAGCCATATCTAGTGACGAATCTTCCGAATGGATGAAAGCTATGGCCGACGAAGTTTGTTCAATTCTCAAGAATGAAACATGGGACCTGGTAGATCGTCCTCAAGATAGAAGCACCGTCGGGAGCCGTTTTGTCCTTCGGAACAAATACGGTACTGATGGAGTTCTGGAAAAACGGAAGGCAAGGATCGTCGCCAGAGGATTCTCTCAGAGGCCAGGCGTAGATTTCCACGAAACTTTTGCTCCTGTGGCAAGGCTGAGCACCGTTCGACTGGCGCTGGCTGTAGCTGCCAAGTACAGGATGTCCATTAAACAATACGACATCACGACCTGAACGGACAGCTCGAGGAGGAGGTGTATATGGAAACTCCGGACTTATTTAAAAAGGTTCTTCGCTATGTCATTCAGGAAGGAGTGCCAACAAAGTACGGCCCAGCCGTAGAAGCAGATGCCAAAGCTATGCTGCAGCAGATAGAAACCGGTGACAAGGTGTGCAGGATGAAGAAGGCACTGTATGGCCTCAAGCAAGCTGGTCGCGCATGGCACACTCGACTGGATAAGACCCTTCGCGTCATGGGTGCTCGTCCTACAAAAGGTGATCCGTGCTTATACATCATGGGAAGTGACGCAAACTTTACTATGATCATCGTTTACGTGGATGACATCCTCGTCATGTCACGTAATCCAAACAAAGCAATTTCTTTTGGAACGCAACTGACAAAACATTTTGACGTCAAGAATATCGGTGAATTGAAGAGATGCCTCGGGATGGACTTCAAAGTCAGCGACGATGGTATCAAGATTTGCCAACGTACGTACATGAATGAGCTGCTGGATCGTTTCAATATGAAAGATTGCAGAACTGTCTCAACCCCCCTCGACGTTGGGACAAAACTGATGAAGATCGAACCTTGGAACTCGAAAGATGGACCAAAACCACCGTACCGCGAGCTGGTAGGTTGTCTACTCTATCTGGCTGTAGCTACTCGTCCCGATGTGGCTCACGCTGCCAGCGTATTGGGGCAATTCAACGACTGTTTCGGTAAGGTTCATTGGAGTGCAGCGAAAAGGGTTCTACGCTACTTGAAGGGCACCGCAGATGTGGGAATCACTTTCAAGAGCAAGGAGGGAGATCTCGAAGGATTTGTGGATGCAGATTGGGCTGGATCCATTGACGATCGAAGATCTTTTACTGGGTACGCTTTCAAGATGGGCAGCGGGTGCATCTCGTGGAACTCAAGAAAGCAAAGGACCGTAGCCCTATCATCCACTGAGGCCGAGTACATGGCCCTCGGTGAGGCTACAAAGGAAGCCTTGTACATTCGACGTCTACTACGTGAACTCGGCGTCTTCGTGGGTTCTGTGAAGCTGTGGAACGATAACGTCGGAGCCGAGAAACTCGCCTCAAATCCAGTCTTCCACGCGCGAACCAAGCATATCGCTGTTCGCCATCACTTTATTCGAGAGGTCGTCGGTTGCGGAGCAGTTAAGCTGGGACACGTAGCGTCCAAAGAAATGCCGGCCGATGTCCTCACCAAGGCGCTCACAAGATTGAACCATAAACATTGTGTCTCTCTTTTGGGCCTGCAGAAGGTGGCAGATTAATTCCCTAAGATAACTCATCGAGGGGAAGTATTAGATATATCATGTATCGATATCGTTATGGTTATGTATCGACTGTCACCTGTTTTAAATAATTTTAATTCTATGAAGCGCACTTGACGTTTTAAGGTTTTTTGAATTTTTTTCGAAATTCTGTCTAGAATATTTTAAGTTCTAAAATTATATGAGTACCATTTTGGATTGTTATATGTAATAAAAATTAGCAATATTTCTTTTTGATAACTCCCTTTATGAAGGGTCGTTTTTCGGTTTTTGGAATTTTCTCGAAATTCACTCCCAAAACGTATTTCAAACAGACTACTTATTTAAAAACTGAACAGTTGTATATAACAAAGTTAAACAACACTTTGGTTAACCCTCATGAAGCGCACTTGTCGTTTTAAGGTTTTTTTGTTTTTTTTTCGAAATTTGCTCTAGGATATTTTAAGTTCTAAAATTATGAGTACCATTTTGGATATGTAATAAAAATTTGCAATATTTTTTTTTTGATAGCTCTTAGTAAGGGTCATTTTTGTGTTTTTGGAATTTTCTCGGAATTCACTCAAAAAAATTTCTTTTCGATTATGAATAGTTTTCTACTGCAAATATTTATAATTAAAATATTACAAAGTAATCCGATGGACATAGTCCGATTGTTGTTTTTTTTTGAGAATTTTAAATGACCTTAATAAAATTTTTTAAGGGAAAATTTTTCTGAAAGCTACTCAAAACGTTTAAAAACACAATTAAATAACGTACTGATTTGATATTACAAATAATTAAGAACGTAACTAACAAGATAATATCGAATTTCTCCAAAAATTAGTTGAAATAGCCTGACGACCAGGATTTTGGTACTGAAATAGCCAAGTTTTCCAGGTTACTGTGGGTGGAAAATATCGAGTTTCTCTTATATCCTTCAACGGCTCACTTTTTTAACGGCGGGTGAACTTTGGGCCGCAAATAATGAGGGTATCTGCTTTAATTGAAGAGTCAAATAAACTTACAAGAAATTTGGCACGCGGCTTGAGACAGGTAGGTAGGAAGTGTATCGGTAGGAATGGTCAGCAAGGATCTCCCTTGCCCTTTTAAATGGGATTTCGATTTCTCTTGCCCTTTTAGATGGGATTTCCCGTAATTTGCGTATTCACTTGTCCTTACCCATTTTCCTTGCCCTTTAATATCTTCGTGATAAAGATTCCTAATTCAACCACCAATGCGCCAGTGTTAAATTTCTGTACTGCCAAAATACCTGTACAATAAAACCACATGTTCGGTCATGCCGCCCCAAATTCCGATCAACCCATCGTCCCGACCTGGTCGCGGCCCAAACTTCCTCCGCCCTTTTTACTTTCCCATATGAGGTACTCATATATGAGAGTATTGTAATCGGGCCGATTTTTCGAAATTGAGTTATTAGCATTTCTGAACGTTTTGAGGTCCCCCGAGTCCAAAAAATATGTTTTTGGAAAACCGTCTGTATGTATGTGTGTATGTCTGTGGTAGGATTTTCTCAAAACCAAAAACCACAAACGGTCAAGACTTTGTATTTAAATTGTGTACCATACCAGGATGTGAAAATAAGCTTTTCATTACAATCGGTCATGATAGGAGGGTAGTTTACTCTTATCATTTTTCGGTTTTTTGAATTTTTCTCGAAATTCGGTACAAGAATTTTTTTGAAACTTTGAATATTTATTTTACGATTAAATAGGTATAAAAAAGTTTTCTAACGATTTTGGCAAAATCTTCTGTGAAGAGCACTTTATACTTGTCAATTTTCGGTTTTTTCAATTTTTTTCGAAATCCACTTCACGAATTTTTTTTAAACTTTGAATATTTATTCTACTATTGAATATGTATAAAAAGTTTTTCTAACGTTTTTAGCTAAATCTACTGTGAAGGATACTTTATACTTGTCGAATTTGGGTTTTAACTTTCTCATATGAGGTACTCATATATGAGGAGTATTGTAATCGGGTCGATTTTTCGAAATTGAATTATTAGCATTTCGGAACGTTTTGAGGTCTCCTGAGTCCAAAAAACATGTTTTTGGAAAACCGTCTGTATGTATGTGTGTATATAGGGTTGGGCTTGGGATTATTAAGAACATTCCTGATTTCAAAGAGGTTAGGTTAGTGCCCTTAAACTTGGGCTAGAAATTCTGTGTTCCTTTTATCGGAATGGCCCTTTCTGCGTTACTTCTTCGTGCCCTTCCTATCGAAGCAACCCTTTTTCGTTTTCTGCACGGAATTCCGTATCTACAAGCTCGATGTGTCGTGGGCGTCAGGAGGTATCCTCGATGAACTCGTCTCTCGCAGAGTATAAAATACACAGAGAACAAAACCGAAAAGCGATCATCGATCACAAAAGGACAACAACCGACACGAAACCCTTAAAACCTACCTACCGCGTGGCCGGAGAGTCCTCGAGAGCGCCACAATAGGCGCAGAACGGCATCGTCTTCGAACGTATAATATAATATCTGTTACGGTACGACTCTCGCCATTGTGACCGCATGAATGGCACTTTGGGAGTTGGAGTGCGTGTGGAGAATCTCGGGAATCGTCACACGCTGCGACCGAGTCGAGTGTGTTTCTCGTTTTTGAAGTGCAACAAATTTTCGGATTCTAACGTTATTACCTTCCACTTTGGAGCACCTGGCGGCACCGGACAATGCCGCCCATTAAAATCCCATAAGGCGCACAAACGGGCAAATGTACCACGGTGCCTAATTCGGGTAAATGCGACTTTCTGACCGAAATGTCTGCGGTAAATTAAGGGCGTAGTAAAAGATTAGAGCGATCTTGACCGATTTTCTCATTTTTGCCTTGAATTGCTTAAGCACGTTGGTGATCACCAAAGAGCGGATTATATGTAAACAAAAAAAAAAAGGGAAAATATGTACATAAATATGTAACGATTTTCCGAAATATACGTAAATTTTAACGTCGCGTACGAATCAGAGATTTCGATTGTCTTAGATCGTTGTAATAACTGACCCGTACATTTCACGCGCCAACTTAATATTGCGTGAGCAGTTGGGAAATGATAACACGTAATTTAATTTTTTCGGATTTACTAGAACTAATTAAAAACTGCAACAAACTTAAAATACAACGGAATAGGTGAAAATCGATAGTGATGCTCTCGCAGGCAGACGAAGAGTATTCTTAAAATTAAATTCCTCAAAAGGTACCTAGAGACGGAAACGCGATCTCCGCTTATTGGTCAGATTGATTTCAGCCCCTTTTACTCGTCGCTTATTGGTTGAAAATCACCCCGGTAATGAATAAAAGGCGTTGTGACCATTGCTGAAGATCGTAGCTTTCATCTCATATACAGATGGTACGCACATGTTTTAGAAACCGCGACGTACCCTATTTCTTCCAAATGTGGTCAAAAACTTTCTGTAAAATACTCGATGACCTTCCCGGAGGGCCTTTATTACCCTTACGGTAAAATTGTTTACTTGAACTATGATTTATAGGAAATAAATTTTGAAGAAGTATCGGGTACTCGAGGATGACAGCAATATCGACCACTGTAAATCAACATCGGGGCAACAATAAATTAAAAATGTCACTTATCTGAGACGAAACATAAATATTTGCTAAAAATATGTAATAATTTAAAGGGAGATTTTCAAAGAGCAAACAATCTTTTTCAAAATATTTTGACGCTTATCGGTAAACATGTGGTTGTACAAAGAGAAGCTTCTCTCAACATCTACCAAGGTTATCGGGGCATATTTTAATTTTGGCAACAAGATTTCACTGAAACTGGTCTCTACATCAAAATTTCCTCACAAATATTAGAAATATTTTGAATAGTTTTGAACCCTTCATTATTTTCCAAAACCTGAATAAATTTTCAATTTTTTTTTTAAACAAATTAAGTTGCCAGTATCTAGGTATATTTGTGGAGATATTTTAGCATTTAGCGTTTAGCAAGCTTCGGAAGCTCAAAAATGCTCTCAATCTGTAGTTGGGATTCAAAGTAGAGCTTGGACTCGGACTCAAGCTCTACTTTGTTCAAGTAGAGCTTTGCTTTACTCAAGCTCAATAAACGCAGTTCGTACGTAAGTATTATATGCTCGAGATTTAACATGCGTAAGCTCTAATTTGACTTTAAATTCAGTTATAATAGCCTTAATGAACTCAAGATTGCTAAATATGATTCTAAGATTCAAATTTGATAAACTTCACTATTGCCGTTTTTCGGGTTTTTGATTCAGTCCAAAGGTGTTTTTTAACCTTGAGTGTTTATTCTATTATCGAATGTGTGTAATAAAGTTTAATAACACTTTTGGCTTAAGCTGCTATGGGCGGCACATTACTCTTGTCATTTTTAAAAAATTTTGAACAATTTTTGAAATCCGCTGAAAAGATTTTTGAACTTTGAATGTTTATTTACTATCAAATGAATATATAATAACACATTTGGCTAAAGCTTCTCTGGTGAGCACTTTGGTCGTTTTTAAATATTTTGAAATTTTTTTGAAACCAATATTTTCTTCACACTTTGAATATTTAATCTACTATGGAATCTATATATTAAAGTTAAATAACTCTTTTCGCTAGAGTTTCCCTAAGAGACACTTTACTCTTGTCGTTTTTGAGTTTTTTGAGTTTTTTTTAAATTCGTCCCAAAAATTTTCTTCCGTCTTTGAATATATATTCTACTATCCTAACTTGTATCATAAAGTTTAATAACACTTTTGGCTAGAGCTTCTCCGAGAGACACTTTACTCTTGTCGTTTTTCAATTTTTTGATTTTTTTTTAAATTGGTTCCAAAAATTTTTTCTTCAAACTTTGAATATTTATCCTACTATCGAATCTATATAATAAAGTTTAATAACTCTTTTCGCTAGAGTTTCCCTAAGAGACACTTTACTCTTGTCGTTTTTGAGTTTTTTGAGTTTTTTTTTTTAAATTCTTCTCAAAAATTTTCTTCCATCTTTGAATATATATTCTACTATCCAAACTGTATCATACAGTTTAATAACACTTTTGGCTAGAGCTTCTCCGAGAGACACTTTACTCTTGTCGTTTTTCAGTTTTTCCATTTTTTTTTCAAATTCGTTCCAAAAATTTTCTTCAAACTTTGAATATTTATCCTACTATCGAATCTATATAATAAAGTTTTAATAACTTTTTTCGCTAGAGCTTCCCTAAGAGACACTTTACTCTTGTCGTTTTTCAGTTTTTTGAGTTTTTTTTAAATTCGTCCCAAAAATTTTCTTCCATCTTTGAATATATATTCTACTATCTAACTTGTATCATAAAGTTTAATAACACTTTTGGTTAGAGCTTCTCCGAGAGACACTTTACTCTTGTCGTTTTTCAATTTTTTGATTTTTTTTTAAATTGGTTCTAAAAATTTTTTCTTCAAACTTTGAATATTTATCCTACTATCGAATCTATATAATAAAGTTTAATAACTTTTTTCGCTAGAGCTTCCCTAAGAGACACTTTACTCTTGTCGTTTTTCAGTTTTTCCATTTTTTTTTTTCAAATTCGTTCCAAAAATTTTCTTCAAACTTTGAATATTTATCCTACTATCGAATCTATATAATAAAGTTTAATAACTCTTTTCGCTAGAGTTTCCCTAAGAGACACTTTACTCTTGTCGTTTTTGAGTTTTTTGAGTTTTTTTTTTAAATTCTTCTCAAAAATTTTCTTCCATCTTTGAATATATATTCTACTATCCAAACTGTATCATACAGTTTAATAACACTTTTGGCTAGAGCTTCTCCGAGAGACACTTTACTCTTGTCGTTTTTCAGTTTTTCCATTTTTTTTTCAAATTCGTTCCAAAAATTTTCTTCAAACTTTGAATATTTATCCTACTATCGAATCTATATAATAAAGTTTTAATAACTTTTTTCGCTAGAGCTTCCCTAAGAGACACTTTACTCTTGTCGTTTTTCAGTTTTTTGAGTTTTTTTTAAATTCGTCCCAAAAATTTTCTTCCATCTTTGAATATATATTCTACTATCTAACTTGTATCATAAAGTTTAATAACACTTTTGGTTAGAGCTTCTCCGAGAGACACTTTACTCTTGTCGTTTTTCAATTTTTTGATTTTTTTTTAAATTGGTTCTAAAAATTTTTTCTTCAAACTTTGAATATTTATCCTACTATCGAATCTATATAATAAAGTTTAATAACTTTTTTCGCTAGAGCTTCCCTAAGAGACACTTTACTCTTGTCGTTTTTCAGTTTTTCCATTTTTTTTTTTCAAATTCGTTCCAAAAATTTTCTTCAAACTTTGAATATTTATCCTACTATCGAATCTATATAATAAAGTTTAATAACTCTTTTCGCTAGAGTTTCCCTAAGAGACACATTACTCTTGTCGTTTTTGAGTTTTTTGAGTTTTTTTTTTAAATTCGTCTCAAAAATTTTCTTCCATCTTTGAATATATATTCTACTATCCAAACTGTATCATACAGTTTAATAACACTTTTGGCTAGAGCTTCTCCGAGAGACACTTTACTCTTGTCGTTTTTCAGTTTTTCCATTTTTTTTCAAATTCGTTCCAAAAATTTTCTTCAAACTTTGAATATTTATCCTACTATCGAATCTGTATAATAAAGTTTAATAACTTTTTTCGCTAGAGCTTCCCTAAGAGACACATTACTCTTGTCGTTTTTGGGTTTTTTATTTTTTTTTTTCAATTCGTCTCAAAAATTTTCTTCCATCGTTGAATATATATTCTACTATCCAAACTGTATCATAAAGTTTAATAACACTTTTGGCTAGAGCTTCTCCGAGAGACACTTTACTCTTGTCGTTTTTCAGTTTTTCAATTTTTTTTTCAAATTCGTTCCAAAAATTTTCTTCAAACTTTGAATATTTATCCTACTATCGAATCTATATAATAAAGTTTAATAACTTTTTTCGCTAGAGCTTCCCTAAGAGACACTTTATTCTTGTCGTTTTTCAGTTTTTTCAGTTTTTTTTCAAATTCGTTCCAAAAATTTTCTTCAAACTTTGAATATTTATCCTACTATCGAATCTATATAATAAAGTTTAATAACTCTTTTCGCTAGAGTTTCCCTAAGAGACACTTTACTCTTGTCGTTTTTGAGTTTTTTGAGTTTTTTTTTTAAATTCTTCTCAAAAATTTTCTTCCATCTTTGAATATATATTCTACTATCCAAACTGTATCATACAGTTTAATAACACTTTTGGCTAGAGCTTCTCCGAGAGACACTTTACTCTTGTCGTTTTTCAGTTTTTCCATTTTTTTTTCAAATTCGTTCCAAAAATTTTCTTCAAACTTTGAATATTTATCCTACTATCGAATCTATATAATAAAGTTTTAATAACTTTTTTCGCTAGAGCTTCCCTAAGAGACACTTTACTCTTGTCGTTTTTCAGTTTTTTGAGTTTTTTTTAAATTCGTCCCAAAAATTTTCTTCCATCTTTGAATATATATTCTACTATCTAACTTGTATCATAAAGTTTAATAACACTTTTGGTTAGAGCTTCTCCGAGAGACACTTTACTCTTGTCGTTTTTCAATTTTTTGATTTTTTTTTAAATTGGTTCTAAAAATTTTTTCTTCAAACTTTGAATATTTATCCTACTATCGAATCTATATAATAAAGTTTAATAACTTTTTTCGCTAGAGCTTCCCTAAGAGACACTTTACTCTTGTCGTTTTTCAGTTTTTCCATTTTTTTTTTTTCAAATTCGTTCCAAAAATTTTCTTCAAACTTTGAATATTTATCCTACTATCGAATCTATATAATAAAGTTTAATAACTCTTTTCGCTAGAGTTTCCCTAAGAGACACTTTACTCTTGTCGTTTTTGAGTTTTTTGAGTTTTTTTTTTAAATTCGTCCAAAAATGTTCTTCCATCTTTGAATATATATTCTACTATCCACACTGTATCATAAAGTTTAATAACACTTTTGGCTAGAGCTTCTCCGAGAGACACTTTACTCTTGTCGTTTTTCAATTTTTTGATTTTTTTTTAAATTGGTTCCAAAAATTTTTTCTTCAAACTTTGAATATTTATCCTACTATCGAATCTATATAATAAAGTTTAATAACTTTTTTCGCTAGAGCTTCCCTAAGAGACACTTTATTCTTGTCGTTTTTCAGTTTTTTCAGTTTTTTTTTTCGAATTCGTTCCAAAAATTTTCTTCGAACTTTGAATATTTATCCTACTATCGAATCTATATAATAAAGTTTAATAACTCTTTTCGCTACAGTTTCCCTAAGAGACACTTTACTCTTGTCGTTTTTGAGTTTTTTGAGTTTTTTTTTTTTAAATTCGTCCAAAAATGTTCTTCCATCTTTGAATATATATTCTACTATCCAAACTGTATCATAAAGTTTAATAACACTTTAGGCTAGAGCTTCTCCGAGAGACACATTACTCTTGTCGTTTTTGAGTTTTTTGAGTTTTTTTTTTAAATTCGTCTCAAAAATTTTCTTCCATCCTTGAATATATATTCTACTATCGAAACTGTATCATAAAGTTTAATAACACTTTTGGCTAGAGCTTCTCCGAGAGACACTTTACTCTTGTCGTTTTTCAATTTTTTGATTTTTTTTTAAATTGGTTCCAAAAATTTTTTCTTCAAACTTTGAATATTTATCCTACTATCGAATCTATATAATAAAGTTTAATAACTTTTTTCGCTAGAGCTTCCCTAAGAGACACTTTATTCTTGTCGTTTTTCAGTTTTTTCAGTTTTTTTTTTTTTCAAATTCGTTCCAAAAATTTTCTTCAAACTTTGAATATTTATCCTACTATCGAATCTATATAATAAAGTTTAATAACTCTTTTCGCTACAGTTTCCCTAAGAGACACTTTACTCTTGTCGTTTTTGAGTTTTTTCAAATTTTCTTTCAATTGTTTCCAAAAATTTTCTTCAATCTTCGAAAATTTATTCTACTGTCGAACTTGTATAATAAAGTTTAATAACACTTTTGGCATGAGCTACCCCGAGAGACACTTTACTCTTGTGGTTTTTGAGATTCTTTTAATTCGTTCCAAATTTTTCTTTAATCTTTGAATATTTATTCAACTATCGAACTTGGTATAATAAAGTTTAATAACACATTTGGCTTGAGCTTCTCCGAAAGACACTTTACTCTTGTCGTTTTTGAGTTTTTTAAGTTTTTTTAACTTCATTCCAAAAATTTTCTTCAGTCTTTGAATATTGATTCTACTATCAAATCTACATGATAAAGTTTAATGACTCTTTTCGCTAGAGCTTCTCTAGGAGACACTTTACTCTTGTCGTTTTTTCAGTTTTTTGAGTTTTTTTCAATTCGTTCCAGAAATTTTCTTCAACCTTTGAATATGTGTTCTACTATAGAACTTGTGTAATAAAGTGTAGTAACACTTTAGCTTGAGCTCCTCTGCTGGACACTTTACTCTTGTCGGTTTTTAGGTATTTGATTTTTTTTCCCTAAATCCGTTCAAAAATTTTCTTTAAACTTTGAATAGGTATTCATTGTATAAAATACAGTTTAATAACAC
Organism: Cryptocephalus moraei; assembly: GCA_946251905.1. NCBI lineage: Eukaryota > Metazoa > Arthropoda > Insecta > Coleoptera > Chrysomelidae > Cryptocephalus > Cryptocephalus moraei. The sequence continues at coordinate 5,645,179 of OX276462.1, read as the reverse complement.
TATTGGCTGAATTTTCCCTGTAGGGCACTTAGTTATAAGTTGAGCTTCCACATGCAATTCGGAACTTACAACATAGATTTACCTATTTCTAAAAATGTTACTTTGCTACATTTGCATGTTTAAAAACCTCTTTGAAAGTGATTAAGGCGATTGAAGGCGATTAAGGGTGGCATGCGCCATTGCGGACTTAATTCCCGACCCATTCCGTCCCATAAAGGCGAGAGACAAAAGGAATAATTACACGTCGCGGGCCGTAAAAAATAAACGTAACTGCCGCCGAAATCGAAAAAGTGTAATAACGCGCCGCCGGCGATAAAAGTCGAACGGTATCGTTAAAAGCGTCCTCTCCTCGCGATAAGCGCCATTATTCCCTATATTGCTCTTCCCATTTGAATGGCATACAATTTGAACGTATCACACCCTCGAGGAGCGGAATAGCTCTCAGTCGACTTCCCCCTTACGTTAATTACGTTTTAATTAAACTTTTACTGAGTCGCATGAATTACGCGGTCGGCCGGTAGGGGGCGGGAGGGAGGTACCTAACATTTTTTCTTCACTTGCGCCATTTAACTCGCGTCACTCTCTCAAATCGGGCCTGAATTATACGGAACGATGCGGTAATGATGGGAAGATATACTTAGTGGCTTTTATCTTAACGCTTATGGGCCTTTATTACGGCTCGACATGGCAGTTGGAAATTTTTATTGCCCGCTCCGTTTTCTTCTCTTTTCGCATTACAATCTTAGAATTTAATGCGGTAGCGGCTTAATCGGCGACGTAAGACCGCTTTTTTTCCCCGTTCGACGATGTGCACGTAACGGTAGAGGAATATTTAATTAGCGGAAATTACGATCGCCCGGTAATTTTTGGGAATTTTGGCCGATTACGCGCGCCACACCGTTTTAATCCTGCCGTTCGGTTGCGCACGGTGGGTTAAAGATGTGACAGTTTGTCAGTGCGCGAGAGCTTTATTGATTTTAAAGCGCCAAGGAGAAGTCGACCTGACTGAGGTCAATCAAATGTGCAAGGAGCTACCTCACGTGCAAATCGCACTGAGGACCAGCGAGAGACAGATAATGATAACATTCGTATTGGTATTAATTGCGTTCAACAGTGAATAGTTATGGAGTAGATAGGCTTAGAATGGAGCGGCTTCGGGCACATCAAACACAACAGCAGCGAGCACGACACAGTGAAATAGAGCGATTCCGCAGACGCGGTGTTCTCGCCGCACACTTCTCCGCTGAATTCTCCTATACAATGCAATGCAAAAAAAAATTATAGTCGACGAAATCGATATTTAGTTATCAATGTATTTAGATAAAAAAATTATATAAAAATAGTCAGAACCTAAAGCTTTCAAATGGCTTTCGTAAAAGTTAAAAATGTTCATAAACAGGGCTGTTACGGTATCTCAAAGTAAAACCTTCATAACTTTTCAATTTTTAGAGAAAAAACTTTTTGAAAACGGCAATCTCAAGGTCACATAAATACCTTTCAATTTTTATTTTTTTAATTTGAAAATATTGAAAATTGACCGAGATACTTGATTTTATTTAAAAGCTTCTAATTTGCAAATTTAAAAAAATGTTGTAGAACACTGCAAAATTTAAAAGAAATCGGGTTTTGACAACCTTACCCACATGATAACAGTGTCTTCCCTTTACGTGCTCCTAAATTTTTATGTATTATTATTCAATATTTCGGGTTTCGCATTCATTGCAATTTTCGCTTTTTTTTTAAGCGACAAATTAACTGTTGCTCTCCCTTTGCACCGACCGCTACAGCTTTAAAAAGGAGCTTCAAGTACTATACAAAAAAATCTTCTTTTTCATGAAGTTTCGACTTGATTGGGATGCATTAAAATATTAATCGGAAATTATCCAAATTTTGCGTGAAATGGTCAGTTTCCGACAAAATTTAAAAAATTTTGGAATTGGCATCACACCACTCTTATTGAAAACTTAATTCTGAACAACTTTTTTTCTAAAATCTATACGAAGTTTTACATTTAGCCATTTTGCAAAAAATGCTAAATTCGAGCTAATTCATGAAGATTTAGATAGATTTATCTATTATTCGTAGTTTGCCTTATACAGTTTGGAATTATAATTTCTTTTTTAAAAGTGATAAAAATTATAACTGCACTTGCCACCCTCAAAATATCTCAATTTTTGTTTACTTTTTTTCCAAAAATTTGTCAAGCAGATGACATTTAACACATTAGCAGTAATGGATTCATGAAAATCTTGAATTATTCAATTTTAAAATGCTTAAAAAATGCATCATTTGTAAACGAAACTGTGATAAAAATGAAGAAATTTTTGTTCCAAAATAGGCTTCCAAGTTCTAGATTACATAATTTCCAATATATGGATTCCATAGCAAAAATGCTATTTCTGCAGACACTAAATTAATTATTAGCAACACTACATTGATATCTATATCTATAGAGTACAACTACTATTCTAACGTTGGGATATGTACCATTTGTCACTAATTTGAAGTTTCTGCGGTTCAAACATACGCATTCCTCAATGTAAACATCGGTGTGACGCGTGCCCCTTGTGTGACGGAGGCGACACATTTCAAAACTCTTCGAGAATGATCGGGAACGTCCAATTAAATAAAAGATAGTCCAGTAGCTTCTGGAAGATATTATTGGGGCTATAAATTACGAAACGGTACGGTCGGAGGCATAGTAGACAAGTAGTCGTCATAGGTGTAAAGTGCGATAAACCGACTAGCGTTATTTGTACAAATAAATTAGGGCGTTAAGTGTATAATATAACTTAATTAGTTAAAGAAGAGACTAAATAAATTAAGTAGTGTTAAGAACTATAAATAAATTAGAATAAACGTTACAATAATATATCGGAAATTACCACATTTTCTAGGAATATCTTAATAATCCAAACAAACTTTAAAATATTCATTGATCAATATATGGTTTGTTTTAAATATTTTTGGAAATATGATTTTTCCCTTCAAAAGTGAAAAATAATACAAAATCATACAAAAACTGGTCGTATCCCAATTTTGGTGATTTGTGAAGGGATGCGACCGTTTCTCAAAAATTTTTGATTCTGCCGTTGCCCCATTGGCAATGACGCCGCATTTAAGAATTGGCAGCACTTTACTCCTAATTGTCCATTTCCAAAAATTTAAAAATATCCCAAAATTTTTCCTGGTAAAAGTCTGCTTGGAGGAACGTTGGGATATGTACCATTTATCACTAATTTGTAGTTTCTGCAGTTCATACACACGCATTTCGCAATGTAAACATCGGCGTGAAGCGTGCCCCTTATTTGACGCAGGCAACGCATTTCAAAACTCTTCGAGAATGATCGGGAACGTCCAATTAAATAAAGAATAATTCAATAGTTTCTGGAAGACATTATTGGGGCTATAAATTACGAAACGGTGATGTGTAGACAAGGAGTTGTTGTGAGTGAAAAGTGCGATAAGCCGACTACCTAGCGATATTTGTACAAATAAATTAGGGAGTTAAGTGTATAAAATAACTAATTTAGTTAAGGAAGAGACTAAATAAATTAAGTATTGTGAAGAACTATAAATAAATTAGAATAAACATTACAATAATATATCAGAAATTATCACATTTTCTAGGAATATCTCAAAAATCCAAACAAACTTTAAAATATTTTTGGAAATATGATTCTTCTCTTCAAAGGTGAAAATTAATACAAAATCATACAAAAACTGGTCGTATCTCAATTTTTGTTAAAATTTGTAGAGGGGTGCAACCGTTTCTCAAAAATTGTGATTTTGCCATTGATGCCGCATTTAAAATTTGGCGGCACGTTGCTCCGATTTGTCCAAGCCAAATGGCTAAAGTAGATTTTTTTTGAGATATTTCGAATATTTTTTGAGAACGTTCTTAGTGAAATCCGAAGAGGATTCCAAATTTCTTCAGACCGCTTAAAAAGGGGGAAATATCTTATTGCCTTTTTAACAAAGTTCCTCATCCCCTTAATTGCCCTCATTCAACAGCGGGAAACTTAAACAAACATCCCTTAGGGTGAGTTTGAGTCTCGTACCTGACGCGTCTATAAATACCTCGTAAACGTTATACAAAATGGCTCCTGGCGAACACAATTAACTACATTAAAAATTACAAACGACACCCTCTCGAAAAACGAAATAAAAAAGATGAAAGGAAGGAAGAAAGAGTGAATGAGGACGACGACGAAGAAGAATAAGTAATGACGATAAAAAGGAATCTTCTCTCTCCCTCTCTTGTCGACAATGGCACCGAACAGTTGCCGCTTGACACGAATAATAAATTAATGTTTCACGCTAGCAAATAATAAACTAGGAGTATATTTAGCAGTCATTATGAGGGGGAAATATTATCCTCATTTCTTTCTATTAAAGGCACTCGGGGCAGATGGTAGTGATTCCGATTGTTCGCCGGCTCTCCGTCATGGTCGCTGCTCAAATATAACGTACGGTCCCGGGACTTTGAAATTTGATTACAAGGACACGGCTAAAAATGCTACTCTTCGCCACATTTCAGGGACGGACCTACGCAGCAATAACTGTTATAACTGCAATACAATTCGTTGTTGAGTAGAGTACACTGTCAGGTTGGCCGGTCCAGCTATAGTAATAAGCAATGGTATGCACAGTAAATATTCAGATACCTTTATAAATAATAGTGTGCTGACTGTTGTCGCCGTCGACGCTGACGATGGAGTGGAAACACTGCAATCACCAATCAGAACGCGCTTAGCGCGTACCCCTTCGTCCCCTTCCATCGCAAGGGGTCGCAAGGCAACCGCCAAGGTCGATCTCTGTCTATTGTTGTCGCTCTCACTCTAACTCGCACGCATGGGTCTGGCGTAACGTTACAATGTTTTGTGAACCGACAGGTGGCCGGTACATCGATTTATATGACGTACATCACGTCAAAAAAAACTGGAAAATTTTTGATTAGATTCGCCATTTTTGACTTTTCAATATTACAATAAGGTTTTTGTTTCGTGAATTTAGCGATGATAATGGGAATAATAAGCGGACTAACCGGAAAAACGATTTAAAACATTATTTCTCCACCTTCCGCCATAGTGGAATTCTTGGAGCTGTACAAAAACGGAAAAGTGGTTGTATGTAAACGACCGACATGACGGGCAATACGATCAGATCGACGAAACTTAGTAGGGAATGAAAGGCGAAATTATACAAAAATTTTCAACAGGTGTAGAAGGTGTTACGATGAACCATAACTATTTTTTAGTAACATCATATAAAGTTACTTACTAAACCGAAAGTAGCCAAAATGTAGCATTGTGTTCTATTTCTTCTATATAATAGTTGAACATTCGAAATTTTGAGCTCGTCCCAGGAAGACTGAAAGTACATACATATTTCAATAATTTGGATTAATTTTTATTAGTGAAAGTGATGGCCAGCCAACGCTCTAGTTGGGCCAGAATATTTCTTGCATTATCCATGAAACGACAATGAGATTTAAACGTTTTTGGATATTTAAAAATTGTTCCAGAGAATTGTGAAGTGCTCCAAAATATTCTCAAAACATCCAAATGAATATTCCTAGAGTCCAATTAGATATAGATAGTTCAAAAGGAGATTTAGATACTTTGGAATACTCTAGCAAAATTACAAGATTTTTTTACAATGTTTAAGACGTTTTACATTTTTGTGGATCGTTGAATATCTTTGTAAAGTTCATTGGAACTCATTTGTTTGATTTAAAGCTTTTAGAAATAACCATTAAATTTCCAAAATGATCTTGAAAATCTTTAAAAATATTTTAAATTTCTCACTGAATTATTTAGACTATTCTATAAGTATGTTTTTTGATCTCTTTAATCTATCTGCTCTATTGAGGAGTATTTTGAAACTCTTTTTGTCCATCCACTTCCTTCTAGATTTTCTTATAACTTTTTTAAAAGAAAATAACTACGTTTTAATTAAATCTAGTAATAGTATAGTTCTATCCAGTATAATTATCTAGTAAAAAAAATAGTACAATAATATTGACCTTAAGGGCAATTCAAATCAGTCAATTATAACCGAATTGCCGAGTTCATATTGAAAAAGTATAACAATTATATACGACGCCCTAATTATTCAAATTAAACAAATATGCTTAGTGTGTTATGTTGAAAATAAGTCACGCGAGAAGAGGCCGTCAGGCCGAGTGGCATAAATCCTCAAGTGACTTAGGAAACATAACACGCGAGTGGCATACAATGTTTTATCCAACAAGTAGAAGAAATCGTTTCTTATGAGATAATCACTAATAAGCTTTGTGATCAAATCAAAGCTACTTGCGTCTCGGTACCCTATAAATGTCAGAATGACTTGACAGTGACTTTTTTACATTTTGGTTAAAGTAGGTTGTTTGTTTGGTTGCTACGGGCAATAAATAAATAAATAAATAGAATACTACTTTAAATATGAACGTGGGTTATAATCCATGACTCACTATAACACTAGTGTGTAATTTGATAGTTTACTTGTCTAAAATGACATTAATAATAACAGTCATAACTGTAATGTATTGGATAAATTAAGTTTTCTTAACTCTGAATTGAAAAGGTAGCAGTATTGACAAATAGAAACGTTAAATTATTAACTTTAGGGGCGGATCCGGTCCTGCGTCCTCTCCCCCTCCTGTTCCATTGTCGCGGACGATTTCAAAAGCGTTTAATATCAAATTAGCTCATGCGCCATTTGCTGGAGATCGACCAATCTGAACTATTTAAAAGTTGTCAATGTCGTACCTAAATAGGACGGGTGTTTGGATAAATTAGATAAATGATGTTCGCAGCGATACGAGAAGATTAACAGGCGATAGAATGGTTAGGGAATCGTTAAGTAACTGAGTTAGCTATATACATACGTAACTGTTATTGATAGTTCTTCTCACCCTGCTGCTTAAATGAAGCTTAGTAAGTAAAAAGTATGGAGAAAAAACTGAATGGGATGTAATAACCACAGTGACTAACTAACCAACTTGATTATCGACTGATTTAACTTCGCTGAGAAGCTTTTCACGACCTCAAAATAACTGACTAACGTCCCAAGCAAAATTATACTTAAGCCTTACACAAAGTAGTACTTTATTGACTCACTGCAGTGACTAACGGATTAAGCCAGGATAACTTAATGGACGGTAGTGCAAAGAAATGTCATAAGTCATAACCATAGTGACTAACTCATTTTTCTTAGGTAGATACATTTCTTCACGCTGATGGTATGACAGTTAACTCAACTTTCCTCCAAGAAGAATTTCACCAGGATTACGAAATTGTAATTAACTTTGAGGATATTTCAAAATCTCTAAGCGATAATGGATTCTTTTGATTTTTTTCTTAATAGAATCATAGTTTTAATATAAAAACTAGGAATAAGGAATTTGGGTACGTAAAAACTTTTTTGCTGATTTTCGGAAAGTAGAGATATTTTGAGGTTTAATATCGATGTTTTCCCAAGAAATCCACATATCTCCAAAATTATTCAATATCAAAACTTCAACTTAGTATCAGAAACAGTTTCTTTTACAATTATTATTGATTTTTTAGAATTCCAAAATCGACAAATTTGAGATTTCAAGAATGCATTACGGCTCGAGTGTCTTATCTATGAGCTCAAATTTGACTTTAAATTAGATTAAAAACCGCTTTACGTTAAGTGGAAAAATTTAAACAGAAAGTGAGATGTAATCAGTTTTTGAGCGGAAGTGGATATGTTTTATGATACTTAAAATAATTATAATTCTAAAAATATTTAACACTAGTTAAAAATGATTGATAGATGAATGTTTGAAAATTTCGAAAGTCTTATAGTCTTCGCTGAAAGTAGAAATATTTTAAATATTTTATTAGTTTTAAAAGTTCTTTTGACATTTTTTGAAACTGTGCGGAATTCTCGGGTCTTTTTCTTATTAACCTTATAGCTTTATTCTAAAGACGTCAGTTTAGTGTTGACGAATAAAAAATTTATATCTGTAAAGTTTTGACAAGAAATTGAGGGGCTTTTGAGTTCAATTTCATTTAATTTATGAAAATACCTTGGTGTAACTCAAAATTACATAAATTGGTACATTTTGTCTTTTTCCCGCCTTTTATTTAATTACAATAATTTATTACATGATTGCATAACTTGTTCTATCTCTGACGGCCATATTTAAACAAAAATGGAGATTGAAACCAAAATAACTCGATTCTTATCACAAGTACAACTATTTTAAAGAGAGTTGTTAAATATTTTACACATTGTTTATGTTTTGACAAGGAATTGAGGTTTTGAATTTAGTCAAATTTTTTACCGCGTACTTGAAAGTACCTACGTGTAATTCAAAATTACGTACATTTGTACTTTTTGAATTTTTTTCCTGCCATTCACATAATTACAATAATTTGTAATTACCTAATTGCACAACTTGTTGGATGTTTGACGATCTTATTTAATGATAAATGAGGTTTAAAACAATAATGAGACTATTCTTATCAGAAATAAAATTTTAAAAGTGATTTGATAAATAATATTTAACACATATTTTCACGTTTTCACGAAGAAATCAGTTTTTGAGTTTAATTGCACTATTTTTTTTTTACTTGTGTACTTGAAATTACCTATAATACGTGTAATTCAAAATTACATAAATTTGTACTTTTTGACTTATTTCCTGCCATTCATATAATTACAATAATTTGTAATTACCTAATTACACAACTTGTCGGATGTTTGACGGTCTTATTTAATGATAAATGAGGTTTAGAACCAAAATGACTATTCTTATCAGAAATTAAATTTTAAAAGTGAATTGATGAATAATATTTAACACATATTTTCACGTTTTCACAAAGAATTCAGTTTTTGAGTTCAATTGCACTAATTTTTTTTACTTGTGTACTTGAAATTACCTATAATACGTGTAATTCAAAATTACATAAATTTGTACTTTTTGACTTATTTCCTGCCATTCACATAATTACAATAATTTGTAATTACCTAATTGTACAACTTGTCGGATGTTTGACGGTCTTATTTAATGAAAAATGAGGTTTAGAACAAAAATGAGACTACTTTTATCAAAAATAAAATTTTAAAAATGAATTATTGTTCAATATTTAACATATATTTTTACGTCTTCAGGAAGAATTTAGTTTTTGAGTTAAATTGCACTCATTTTTTTTTTACTGTGTACTTGAAAATACCTACGTGTGTAATTCGAAATTGCATACATTTGTATATGAAACAAATGTAATATATTGTAATAATAATATATATAATTATATATAAATATATATAATAATAATATATAATATATAATATAATGTAATAATATTGGGAGATCCGGGTTCGTATCCCGGCTGAGCCACAAATTTCATTTTCAGATTCTCTTACATTTGTTTCATATACACCATCACTTTGAATTAATTTCGAGAACATATTTGCATACATTTGTACTTTTTGACATTTTCCCGCCAAACGTGTCCAAAATTCTGACAGTCATATTCAAACGATACTGAAGTTGAGAGCCAAAATGGCTGGATTCTAGTCGAAAATCCAATTATAAAATTGAAAGATCCTCAAATTTTAAACATTTCAATTACTCCCTTTCGAACTTTTCGAAATTATTACGGTCGTAATCGACCACATTGTACTTACTTATCCGATTACTACGATTGATTTACAATAGTCTCGTGTTGTTCCTCGACAGATTAAAAAGAAGAATAAACTTTGAAATAGTTCGCATTGTTGATATTGACAGTAACTCGAAAACAACTGAAAAATAATTTTCAACCCTTCCCTAGGTAGGTAGGTAGGTAGGTAGGTGGGTAGGTAAGCCGCATACAAAACGGACGATCTCGCCACGAAGTCAATTTACTTAGGTACATTTCACGAAAACAGGATTAAACCCTAACGCCGTGTTATCTGTCACTTTCTCCGAGAAGAAATCCCCGTCACAACAAAACCCTCTCGCGGACGGCACGTCACGACAAATTTCGTCTCAAAAGAGAGAGAGAAAATAAGTAATAATCCCTTAAACAGATTACGCGTACCACCCGCGGTACCCGTCGAAAACGATTTCCCCGTCCGTCGGCGAGGAGGTGAATTGCGCGCGACGGCTGACTCCAAAAGTGGCCTGATGGTGATGGGGGGAGGGGGATGTTTTCGAAAGGGATACTTGGGCGTCACCACGTGCCGATTAACTCCGCTCGTCCGATTCTAATCTCGTCAGGTGTTGAAAATCCCTTTTCAAATCTACTGCGGGTGAGAGAGGATTAGGATCGGAATCGGCAGGGCGTTGTTAGGCGGTGATTCCCTGAAGGAGAATACAGGTGAAAGGTGGACTGACGCTGGGCGCAATTATTAAGTTTGTAGTATGTAGATTTGTTGTTAAACAGTAAAATTGCTGAAATACCAAGGGACACTATTGCAACTGCGAATTCTGGGCCTATATGCTACAAAACCATAGAATACCTCAAGGATGGAAAAAACCAAAACTACTATCAATATTTAAAAAAGGCGACTAAAACCACACCATTTTATCAAGAGTAAAATTATTAAAATATAATTTTTATCCTAGTATATTTCTATTTATTGTATTAGCATTACTTTACTTTAATTTACTTATAATTACTTTCTTTTTTATACCTAAATATATTTTTGTTTTATCTTTTTTTTAATTAGCTTCATTAGAGATTCGCTATACGGTTAAGCTTACTGGAATCACCCTATAAAGTCCATGCCAAAATTGTAAGCAATAGACTGAAACCCATAACAGAACAAATAAAATATTATACACGGAACGTACACAATAGATCACATAAGGGTTTGTAAAGATTTTAAAAATTCATAAATTATAGTATAAATATAATAATATTAGTATAAAAGGTATAGTAATAGTAAATAATAAAATATTAAAAGTATTAGTAAAATAGTAATAGTAAATAGTAAAAAATGCAATAAATAAATTTCTTTGCATTGTTGTGTAGTTTCACTTTGCTACGATTTCCAGTTTCAAAAATTCATAATTTGTATATCGAAACTCAGATTTTGGTGAAACGTACAAGAATTATATATTGAAATGTACTTGGGGGATATTGTGAGTTTCAACTCTTTTAGTGAGGGAATAAGTCAGTTGTAAGTATTTATAGTGATTAGATGAAGTTACAATTTGCGACAATTTTAAAAATTCATAAAAATTTGCAGACTCAAAAATGTTCGTAAAATAACTATATTGAAGTATTTTAAACAAGTCTGGTGAGTTTCGGCACATTTCATAAAGGATTTATGAAGTTGCGACTCATTATGCAAGAAATTGACATACTTGGATCGGTGTAATGCGATTTGTAACGATTTCTGGATTTAAAAATTCACAATTTTTGTATTAAAACTCAGGTTGTGGTGAAACTCACTAAAATTGTTTACAAAATTATCCTTGTAGCGTATAGTGAGTTTAAACTATTTTAGTGAAGGAGTTTTCAAGATAGAAGTATTTATTGAACAACCTGACAGTGATTGGAGGAAGTTGCAATTTGCAAGCTTTTTAAAAATTCCTAAAAAATATTAGAACTCAAGTATTGATTATCATATTTACTAATTGTTGCTTACTGAGTTGTTACAAAGAAGCTTAGTGAGTTTCAGCTCATTTTGTAAAGGAGTTGAGAAGTAATGACAAATTATGCAAAACATTGAACACTTGAATGGGTATAGTTGCCATTTACAACAATTTCTAATTTAAAAATTCATAATTTTTGTACTGAAACACGGATATTGATAAAACTGGTTTAAAATGGTTGTTGGAGTGTCCTTGGAAAGATACCTAAGTTTCAACTCTTTTGGGAAAGGAGTCTTGGAGTTATTGGTGTCTATTTAATATCCTGACATTAGTGATTAAAAAAATATTTAAACTCAAGGTATGAGATATTGATAAGACTCATTAAAGTTGCCGATTGAAACGTTTCTGAGAAGCCCAGTAAATTTCTACTCTTTTTGAGAAGGAGTTTTGAAGTTTTTATGTAATTTTGACTGGATGAAGTTGCAATTTGCAAAGATTCTAAAAAATTCAAGATTCAAACTTAAATTATTGTAAAATTCACTATTGGGGGTTTTTTAAACTGTTTAGAAGGTATTTCAGGAGTTTCAGCACTTTTGATAAAGGAATTTTAAAGTTGTGATGGTTTACATGAAAAATTTAACGAGTAATTTGCAATTTGGCACGATTTCTAGTTTTAAAAATTCATAATTTTTGTACTGAAACACAGATTTTGTTAAAACTGATTTCAATTGGTTGTTGGAGTGTCCTTGGAAGGTTACCTAAGTTTCAACTCCAGTGGGAAAGGAGTTGTGGAGTTATTGGTGTCCATTTAACAACCTGACATTAGTGTTTAAAAAAATATTGAAACCCAAGTTATGATAAGATTCATTAAAGTTGCCGATTGAAACGTTTCTGAGAAGCCCAGTAAATTTCCACTCTTTTTGAGAAGGAATTTTGAAGTTTTTATTTTATTTTATTTTTCATTTAACGTAATTTTGACTGGATGAAGTTGCAATTTGCAAAAATTTTAAAAATTCCTAAAAAAAAAAAGATGCAAACTTAAATTATTGTAAAATTCACTAATTGGGTGTTTGTTAAACTGTTTAGAAAGTATTTCCGGAGTTTCAGCACTTTTGATAAAGGAATTTTAAAGTTGTGATGGTTTACATGAAAAATTGATCGAGTAATTTGCAATTTGGCACGATTTCTAGTTTCAAAAATTCATAATTTTTGTATTGAAACTCAAATTTGGGTAAAACTCACCAGAATTATTTACTGAAGTGTCCTTGGGAAATTTAGTGAGTTTCATCACTTTTAGTAAAGAAGTTTTAAAGTTAACGTTGACCTAACCTGACATGGTGGTTGGATGATGTGGCAATTTGTAATTTCTTATCATTTAATCACTTAATTAGCCAAGCTATAAACAAGTACAATTTCAGATTTCCAAATATTCCTAAGATTTCCCAATAAATGAACAGAGCCGTATTTCAGATTTTTCGACCTTCGATTTCTTAAAAACATTTTTATTCGGACTTAGTCTAAAGTTTTGACATATATTACGTTTATATTGACAGGTTACGTGATTGCCTCTTAAATGAATTCGGGTTTTTTCTGACTCACCCTGTAGGTCAGTCTTTAGGCTTGCCTACAAATAAATTTCTAACATTATTGCCTCAACAATTGCTGGTTATTCATTCCTAGATATCCTATGTAAATGTGATATTGTAATCACTGCAGTCACGTACTTCAATTTTTTATTTCAATTTACTTCATTTACTGTAATTATAAATGTATGTATGAATGTTGTAAATTGTTTGAAATTGTACGAGTAATTAAATGTGTACATGTGCGTGCATAAGTTTGTGTAATCCGTTATTATATAGTCATAACTTTAAATCGAAACCCAACCTAACGCCAAAGCAGGATTTCTATCTGGGTATTATAATTGTTAAGTATTATTTCAACGTAATTAATGTTAATTAGTGCTGTAAAAGAACGTCCGACGACCCTCGCATATACATAATGTTCCCGGTAATTTGCTCTTAAAAAACGAAGTACCGTCGATATCAATCATCCCCCTTAATTACCATAAAATTTCACATTAAAAAAATTACGTCTCTCTCTCTCTCTCTCTCTCTCTCTCTCTCGCTCGCTCGCTCTCTAATTAATTCCGCGCCGCGAGGAAAAAACAAAAGGAAAATCATCGCGTTTCGAGTGATAGAACGAAATTACACGTTCGAAATTAATTAATCGGCGAACAAATTAATCATGTCGCGCTGGCGAGAGCGAGGGTGGGGGGAAATCGGGCTCGGGCGGCGGAGCGAGGAGGGGAAGGGAGCGCAATTGAAGGGGTGGGGGGAAAATGAACGTGTTTGCATACATACGCATCTAGTTACCCGTTTAGTTTTACTTTCCCCTCGTCGGTTTGATTGGCAGCGGAAAGGACGTCTCTCCGCCTATGTGTCTCGATTGTCTCCTCCCTTCTTATTGGTCGCACGCCGAAGTTGGGGGGGGGGGGTAGATATTCGAATCAATTTTATGGGAGGAAGGGGGTGATCCGGACGAGATTTTTGTTTTGGAGAGTGCTCCAAATCGGAAACGACAAAAGAGGACGAAATTGGGAAATTTTGGAGGTTATGACAACCGACATTCTGCTCATGCGCATAAAGGGTTAAGTCGTTGTGGGGTACACTAACAGCCGTGTCGAGTTTACCGAAATTTCCCCATTTTTAGGGATTTTTAGACTCTTTATGGAGAAATTTTATTTGAAATATTTCAAGAAAATGGTTAAAAATTGCGTTATTTTTCGGATATTTTTGGGCAATTTTTGAAAAGAACAATTCCAATTTCTGGTTTGAGAGGCTGATAGAAAGCATGATTTTGAACAAAACTAAGGGTATTTCGAGAATCGACAGTCGTTAATTACGCTAGATATGAGCGATGTTCGAATTCTTATATCAACTATATGAACAGAAAAATGTCTTATCGTTACTATCATTACTTAACCGTCGTTTCATGATTCTACAACAGTCAGTTATCGAAAAGTGAACAGATGAAATTTTTGAAAAAAGTTTAAAAATTGGTTGATTTTTTTTTGAAAAGTTAAAAAAATTTCAAATTTCTGATCCTAGTAATATTACCCGTGGGAAGCATGATTTTGAACGAAATAATCTTCATTTCGAGAATCAACAATGGTTAATTACGTTAAGTATGAGCGGTTAAAATTTGGATATTTAGTTTTAATTTTTGTTTCAACAGAAAAATTGCTCTCATTGTTTTATCACCGTTTCATGATTGTATAACATTAAACTGTCGAGAAATGAAGACTAGAAAATTGTTCAAAAAAGCTTAAAGATTGTATGATTTTTTGGAAAATATCAAATTTATCAATATAATACTTAGGGCCGGTACTTTGGGTCCTGATTAAACATCCGATTAAGTTAATTCCCGATTAAAACAGCCAACCAACTAAAGTACGACTACTTTCGTGTGTTATTTATAACTGCGATTCAGTTGACTGGCTGTTTTAATCGGGGATTAACTTAATCCGATGTTTAATCAGGACCCAAAGTACCGGCCCTTAGTGTATGAAATACGCGAAGTGTGTATTATAATTTATTTTCCACTATGGAACTAACACTTATTGCTTAATTTATGTGTCACAGTTCCGCGCACGGCCGCTCAGGCCAAATATGCATAGCTGATTAATGGAAACTTTATTGTGATGATTATTTGGTGATTAGTGGTTAGTGCAGTATTTGGAATTTTTTAGGACAATCGGTACCTGATTTTGAAAAATCTCACGTTTTGAATTTGCAATGCAATTCATGCAATTCAATGTTCCATTGAAATATATGTATAAAAAGACTAACATTAAGTTAAATAGGTACCACCTGCCTATCTAGGTAGTGGTACTAGTATTTGAAAAATTTCGAAAACAGTTGTATATATTTTACTGGTACTTAGATTCATTGAACTCTTTAGCTTGATAGTACAGTCATAATATTTGTTCAGTTAATTATAGTGGTATAGGAGACTTTAAAGTTATGACTGGCATAACAATGAAATTCTAACCCAAAGTAGAAATATGCATGTAAGTCATTTCCTGCGGCCCATAACTCCGCATATAATAGAGTAAGTAATATTTCGTATCGTAAATCGTCGATAAATGCCCCGGTACTTATACCTCTACATGCACATATACGTTTCGCAATTACATAATTTAAAAAGCAATTGTTTTCCTTCGGTTAATATTCGAAGTGAATGTAAACAGTTGTAATTTATGTTGGCAGTTCGGTACTTAAGTATACAAACATTTTATTATTGGCATGTCGTTATACGTTCGTACTTCGTGACGACTCGATCTTTTACTTTTCATATGTGTAAGTCTGTTATGCTGTAAGATCGACTTATTTAACGACATCCAGCCAATGACAGCGTATGAAATATGACGCGCTGATCTTGGGACGATCTGCCATGATGGGACATTTTTAGGTACTCCGCTTGAAATTTCAAGCGAGGCTAATGTGTATAATTGCGCCGCTACGACGTCACAATTCCATAAGAAAAAGTTTTTTGAGAAATTTTCTAGAATTTTCGGGGTTCGAGTTCTGATCAAAATTTGAGCTTTTTTCGAAACTTTTTCAAAAATGACTGCCCAAATCGCGACAATTACCGAGGTAAATTTTAGTCAGAATTAACAATTAAAGTACCGGTTATCGTGATGGGTTCGGAATTGTTACACAAATCCAAATTTAAGCTTTTTCCAAAACCGTTTCAAAAATTTCGGTTTTTGAGCTATGTTCATTTATTATTGTGTGCTCTCCTGAAACGACTTTTCTTTGTTTTTAAACTTTCTCTTTAGACAACTCTTCGAATCTTACGATTCGTCGTGTTTCAAAACTAAGTACTAAATTTTACAAAAAGTTGCCTCTGTAAAAATTTTTTGGATTGGAAGTGACTGTTAAGCAAATTTTTATTTTGTACTGTTTTGGTGCATTCATTGGCAATAGGTTATTCAATGAAATTTTTTTATATCAAAATATACGTCACACAATAGAAAATTTGATGTATTAGAAACCAAATTGTCTAAAAGCAAATTTTTAGTCTAAACTTATAAGAAAATTTTCGTAGGATTACAATAATGTGTTCTTTACTACTTACCAAAATTTGTAAAAACGCACTAAATCTAATTGGAAAAAAATTATAAAAGGTGTAAAGAAAAAACTGAAACGAATTAACAAAAATTGATATGGTAAATAATTTTTTATTATTCAACTTGACAAGTAAAGAAAAATGTTACATAAATCTAAATATCCTAAAAAGTTATAAATAATTGTTATTTATTCCATTGAATAGAAAAAATACATTTTTCTTCAGAAATTAAGTTAGTCAAAATAATAAATAAATTTAAATAAGATTTTAATTAAAAACGAATTTTTAATTGTATAACAATATCGCAGTTACTGTAAATAAATAAATTATTATAAATATTTACGATTGTAAAAAAAGTGTCGTATAATTATGATTACATATAATAAAACGAATTTATATAGTAGTATTAACAATACTCGAAATTTGTATTTCGTCATTTATAAATAATATTCATAAGTTAAAATTAGACGAGCATTTATGTTGTAGTGTCGAAATGCAATTTCTATAGAAACTGTCAATAATAACTAAGCATACTAAGTAAGTATAATACTTTATACTTACTTAGTAAGTATAAAGTATACTTACCTATACTAAGTAAGTGTAATAACTAAGTATCATACATACTAAATTAGTTAATTGCCAGACGGTACATTTGTTACAACTTGAGCTTCTAATACTGAAATCATACCAAAAATGATCAAAAACCAAATTCTGAATTTGAATTTTCATTGGTGCCCACCTACCAATGAATTTGTAAAATGTACAGTAAAGTTCAAAATATAGTAAAAAAAACATGTAGTTTAAAAAACGTACTAAACGTAGTTAATGGTTAGAAACTAAAACTAAATTTTTCCAAAAATTGCCTGAAACCAAATTGTATTTCTAACATTGTAACAAATTTCCTGTAAATTTGAATGCAACTTTTTTTAGTAGATACTAAAGAATTTTGGAAAAAATAATGTTATTAATTAATAGCATTTGGTGCAACTATGACAAAATTTTGTCTGAAACAAAATTATAATTCTAGGGTTGTAAAGAAAATCTTGCGTGTTTGCAACGCTTCCTCCTTGGTACTAAAAGTTCTAGAAAATGTGAAAAATATTGTTAATTGTTAGTGGTACATTCGGTACACAATGATTTATTTTGTAATGCTAAAACTATATCAAAATTGAAGATTGATCTAGTAGAGATACAAAAACTAAAATCAAAAATTAAAAAACTTATTTTTTTTTCAGAAATTTTCAATAAACATCCATTTTTTTTATTTCTTCAAAAGTTGCAACAGGTTACTCTCCAATTAATAATCTTATGAACCACTTTTTTTACAAATTTCCGACACAACTCATATCTTAGTATTACTTTCAAAGTGGATTTCATTATGAAAATGAGTCATTACTACTTATTTCCGAAAAATCATCCAATATTTGTTCAAATATTATACCTCGACAGGAAACTCTTGCAGATGTAAGAATTTAAGTTTGTGATAGTTAGGGACCTATTTTCGAAAGATACAAGCACTAAAATCCGTTAGGAAAAAAATCAAAAAATTTTCAAAATTTTTGTTCTTATCTCTAAGTATAATTAGTACCTAGTTGTAGATTAATAACGGTGCAGTTTACTGCGTTCAAAATTAATGTGATGTGATAATTAAAGATCTAAAATTATCTACGAAAATTATGCAATTATCCACATACAGTTTGAAATAATAAAAAAAATCGATCTACAAATTTCCAAAAACATTAAAATTCGGCACACCAAATTCCTTACTGGAATTTGAAGAACAGAACTTTCGAAAAAAACTCAAAATTCCGCTCAGTTGATGAGTGGACAAGGCAATTTCCCCATCCGCCCGATCAAGGTCGCCCCCTGTAGGGGAGACCGATCCCTCCACCCCCTCCCTCTACCCCTCGTCGCCATAATCAATTAGAATTAATACTAGACACAACGACAAATAATATAATATGACAAAATCACGCTAGAGCGTCATTCACACACAAACGGCGAGGAGTGGGGGTAGGTACGAAGGGGTGGATCGAGGAGGGGACGTGATCAATTCACGCGGTCCCCCTAAGCGAAAGGTAATAAATCGGGGAGGGGATGCGTGCGAGGGGAGGCGCCGATCGACGGCGACGCCCCCTACGTGCCGTCGTCCCTCTCGTTCTCTCCTTTCGACTCCAGAGGACGACGGACGGAGTCAGTCGTTCACCGATCGCCGACCGGAGAGGTACTCCGGGTGCACCTCTGGTACGAGCGGATGAGTACTTGGTAGTTTGTGTGGAGTTTGTCGTTGGTGATCAAGAAGATCGAGTTCGGCGGACTCTCTAGTGAGTGCGAGACAGCTCCGGAATGGAGGAGACGACTACGGCGACGACGCCGACGACGCCTCCGCCGACGGACATCAAGTCGAAGATCTCGTTCAGCGTCGAGTCGCTGCTGTCGACGAAATCGACCGACGGGCGGAAGCCCGAGCTCTACGGGCACCTGGTGCACCGACCCCACCACGAGGACGACGACGAGGACGAGGAGGACGAGGAGGAGAACATCACCGTCGACGACGACGACGACGAGGAGGGCGGCAGGGAGAGCCTCAGTCCCGGCTCGACGACGCACACCGTCGTCATACCGCAGCCGCTGCACCCGTCGGTGCCGAGGATCGTCGGACCCGGGGCGCCGGGGCCGCAGTGGCCCTTCCACTGGATCGGGCCCGGAGGGTTCAGGAGCTCGTCGCCGCAGAGTGAGTACCTAGGTACCTACACGCCTCAAAAGATAGAGATTATTTGCCGCGGCCGTCGGAAACTCTCGAGGGGATCGTTATCTTAGAAATCGCGTCCGAGGGGGCTCCTGTTGGAGCTGGGGCTCATCTCCACAGCTCGATATAAGTAGAGACCGTTTCGATCCATTAAAAACTCTTTAAAATAATCACGACCTTAAGAACGTTCCAAATTGGTTTGGTGAGGAAGCGAGATGTCTCCAAAGCTCATCCTGCTGAAACTTTGGGAGCTCCGGGAGATAATCGTGTAGTAAAATTTTGGTCAAAATAACTTTCTTATGCAGTCAGAACTAAAGAGACGTCCCAAATTATTTTGATGGTCAAAGCAGATGTTTCCAAATTTGATGGTGAAAGCGGTGTTTCCAAAGTTCTTCTTGATGACAATGGACTGACTTAGGTACTCATATTTGAATATAATTCATACCCATCTAAATTATGAACTGTTTGTAATTTTCTAAAATTAAAAAACCATAACATGCTTTGGCGGTGGAAAATCTCTCTAAAGTTGCTCCTGCTGGAAATTTTGTCACTCTTAAGAATTGTTTCCGAGGGTGCTCCTGGCTCCTCTCCACAGCTTGATATAAGTAGAGACCGTTTCGACCCTTTAAAAACTCTTTAAAGTAATCAGGACCTTAAGAACGTTCGAAATTGGTTTGGTGGAAAAACGAGATGTCTCCAAAGTTTCTCCTGCTGAAACTTTGGAACCACCAAGAGATAATCTGGTACTAAAATTTAAGTCAATATTAGTAGATATTGTTTAGAAATCCAGAAAAACCTTCTTATGCATTGAGAACGAAAGAGACGTTACCATGATTTCGGTGGTCAAAGCAGATCTTTCCAAAGTTCCTCTTGATGACAATAGACTGACATTGATACTCATATTTAAGTATAATTCATGTCCTTCTGAATTATAGACTGTTTGTAACTTTCTTCAATTTACTAAAAGCCTGTACCCAAAATACTATAAAATGCTTTGGCGGTAGAAAATCCCTCCAAAGTTGCTCCTGCTGTAATTTTTGTTACTCTTAAAAATTGTGTCCGAGGGTGCTCCTGGTGGAGCTGGGGTTCATCTCCACAGCTCGATATAAGTAGAGACGTTTTCGATTCTTTAAAAACTCTTTAAAATAATCGGGACTTTAAGATCGTTCCAAATTGGTTTGGTGGGAAAACGAGGTGTCTCCAAAGTTTCTTCTGCTGAAACTTTGGAACCTCCAAGAGATAATCTGGTAGTAAAATTAAAGTCAGTATGAGTAGATATATTGTTTAGAAATCCATAAAAACCCTCTAATGCATTCAGAATAAAAGACATTACAAATTATTTTGGTGGTGAAAGCACATGTTTCCAAAGTTCCTCTTGATGACAATAGACAGACTTTGGTAGGTACTCATATTTAAATATAATTCATGTCCATTATTTTTGGATAAAAGATGTTTCCAAAGTTCGCCTTGGTGACAGTGACTCAGGTACTCTAATTCGAATATCATTTTTGTCAATCTGAATTATGAACTGTTTGTAACTTTCTAAAATTTACTGCCACAATCAGAACCTAAAAAAGCTATAAAATGCTTTGGCGGTAATAAGAAATGTCTCCGAAGTTCCTCGTGGTGCAATTTTGGTAGCTTCAATAGCTCATTTTGGAAATCACCAGGGAATGTTCTCGTAGTAGAATTTAGGTAAAACCAAAGACAACACGTACTTGTCTTTGGTAAAACTATCCAGAAATTGTTAAGAACTATAATTTTTTTTTAATGTAGTCAGAACTAAAGAAGCTTTCCAAATTGGTTTTGTGTGAAAACGTGATCAAAATTCCTGCTGTTAAAACTTTGGAAGCTCCAGGATTTAATTTGGCAGTAAAATATGAGTATAGATCTCAAAAAATCTTCTAATGTGGTTAAAACTAAAGGGACTTTTCGAATTAGTTTAGTGGTAAAAGAAGGTGTTTCCAAAATCCCTCCTGTTAACAAAAGGATGACCCAAGTATTCATAGTTAAATAACATTTATGTCAATTTCCATTAAGAACTGTTTTAAATTTTCAAAACTACTAAAACGGTCTAAACCTAAACCGCTTTAGCGGTAGAAAAAAATATCTACAAAGTTGCTCCTGCTGAAATTTTTGGTAGCTTCAGTAGCTTGTTTTGGAGTAAAATTAGTGACAATCAAAGTAGAAACTGTTTAAAAATTGTAAAAACTTAAGGCCAGTCTGAACCTTATAAGGACTTTCCAAATCGGTTTTGTTATAAAAGGCAATGTCTCCAAAGTTCCCCTTGCTGGCGTTGGAGTGGATTCATGTGCTTACATTTGAATACAATTTATGTCAATCAAACATGCATTGGCAACAAAAGTAGCTGTTTCCAAGTTTCATCCTGCTGGAACTTTAAGGGTTTCAGGAGATCATTTTGGAGTATAATTCATGTCAGTCTAAACAAAAACTCCTTGAAACTTTTCAAAAGTCTTAAAAACCTAAATTTAGACACACTTCGATTTCAAAAAACTTTCTCAAATTTTGGGCGGTTAAAGAATGTGTCTATAAAGTTGCTCCTGCTGGAATTTTGGGAGGTTCAGGAGCTCATCTTGGATCTATACTATGTCCAGTCGCAATTGGAACACCAAAAAAAAAACACTTAATGGCTTTTTAAGTAGTGAAGAGCGATGCCGCCTTGTCCTCCATGGGCGTATCATTACGGATAATAACTCTAACAATGAATTCACTTCCAACTCGCACAAACAAACGGCACACACATTCACACACCACTGCTTTCTCGAGTATAAATGCGGAAGAAGACATCACAAGAAAAGCACACGTGGCCACTGTGTTATGTCCAGTGGACCATCCAGTATCTGTAGAGTCTCGCGTACTTCGTCGTACACGATTTCTCTGATCGACTGTACACCTGCACCTTAGAAGAAGAAGAAAATACAAACGAAGTGCCGCTGTCGTAAAAAAAAATTTGCGGTCCAATGGACCAATGGACCCTCTAGTCTAGTTCTTTATCTGTACTTATCCATACATTCACATATATGATTTCACTTGGGCAACTGAACACCGACATTTTAAAAATACCAGTGCGTTTCTGAATAAGCAAAAAGATAAGTCTCATGGTTTTGTATAGAGACAACGGGCTCTTTTCGAATGTCCTCGGTAAATTCAGATTTTATTAAGTGTTCCAATTGCTACTGGTTAGAGTATACAATATACATTAATCTAAGTACCTAGCTACCGTTTAGAAATTTCACAATACAAGACAAAAAATGTCTTATCAAAGTGATAGTGATACACAACTATGCATAATAGTGAGTTATAAAATTGATGGTGTAGAAGCTTAAATAATTATTTGTTTATACTTATTGATTTATCGAGTAAAATCATAATTAATCTAATCATCACAAGAAATCATTACAAATGATTTTATTTTGTACGTCTAAAGTTGGAGAATATATGATTCACTGTAATATTCCATCGAGTTTATGACAGGTAGAAATATTTCTACAGTTCCAAAGCGAACAACAAAAGCTAAAAAGGTGAAAAAAATTTGATTCCTGAATGGAAAATTTCAAAGTCGTTTTCGAAAGTTAAATTCAACATGCGATACATTAATATCCTAATGCTGGCAGCTAGAAAAATGTTTACATGGACCCGTTAACCTGTTAACCAACGGACGGTCCCTTTTGTCGGCGTTCGTTTCGCGCTCCTCAGACCAGGAACGGTGCCTACGCACATATTTCCGACAAGTATTCACTTTCGAGCCGTCATTTTTGCGACAAGCACTAAACGCGCCGTTATTCCCGACCTGGGCTCGTAAAAATTTTTCTCCAAGACCGAACGTAATACAGTCGTTGTTAACACACGCACGCACACGCATACTTTTCATTAGCGAGTCGTTAATTTTATTATCTTACATCTGTCATTAACCGTAACATACTCATTTCTCTCGTAAAAATTCCGTTCCCGCCGGCTTTTAATGCGGGCAGCGCCATTTTACCTATGGATTTACGATTGTTGCAACAATTATTAGGATTACACGCGACGCATATCGAACGTATCGCACAACGGATATAGACCAGGGAAATGAGAAAAAAATAGTTCCTGTTCAGTACTATGAAATACCCAGGTATCCAAAAAGCGCTTCAGGTTGTAGGTACCTATTGACCGATAGGGAGAGATTCTACCACTGTTCTGCCAGAGATTCGGTCATATTTTCTACTTATTAACAATTAAGTGCAGAAGATCCAAATTTTCGCTGTTACCACATCTCATTGCAAGAGTCCATATACATTAAAAAGTTCTAAGTAATCATTCGACTAAAACATGAAACAAGCTTTAAAATAGCGTTTTATAAATGTTGATAGTAACTTAAGTTGTTACTTAGAAAATTTCAAAATAATAAAAAAGTAAAAATTAATAACAAATCTTTAAAAAAGTCACTTAATTCTATTGAACACGCGAAACTGTGAGTTTTGTGGTACAAATTAAATTTTATTCTATTTGATTATCCCAAAGACCATTTTAAAAAAAGTAATTTTCTATCTCAAAATCATTTTACAAAAATATTAACATTTTTAATTATAAACATTTAAGATTAAATTTTTCCCGATAGCTCGAGAATAAAATATTTTTCCATATTCGAAAGGCTGTCATTTTTACACGAATTATAAAAACAAATTTTCCAGGTCAATTATAAAATTATGTAAATTTATGAATAATGTCTTTTCGTCACATAAAATCAAATACCGTTTCAGCTCATATTTCGAACACTGAAAACAATATTAAAAAATATAAGATCCTATATTATAAAATATTGTAACGTTTATTTTCTAATTTATTTACACTATCCTAACTATTCACTACACACTACCTAATTTATCTTAGACTATTACTAAACCAATTTATATAACACACTTAACTATTTCCTACTAATTAATTTATATCACTCTTAAATATTAATTTATTTCACTGCTCCGTTTTTCGCTTGTTTACTATGTCGCGCTTCACATCTAATAATAATCCATCTCCGACCGCTAACCCGCTTATATACACGTCTCAATTGTAATCGGGAACCTTCTGGCGTATTCTTGAAATTACTCGAAATATCTTTTTTTATGTAGAAAGGTCCAGAAGGTCATAAATCACTTTTCCGAGATGTCGCTCGGAACGGTTTTATTGCTCACCGCTGCGCTTAATAAGCGTAGCCGCGTTCCTTTGAGGAAAGCCGACGACCGATAAGAGTAAACACGTCTCGCGGTGCTGTTTATATTTCGCGTTACAATATTATATGTATGTTCTGCAAAATTTTAATATGTTACTTTACTATCCTGTCAAAAATATTGATATTTCGGGAAAAAATATTTTTTTATTAGTAATTAATAAATAAATTGATACAATATTTGTGAATAGTAAAAAGTATTACCTCGTAAATAGGTTTTGAGGTCTTATTAAATTTTTAAAGAAATCAAGTACAATGGGAATAAAATGGAATAACTTATTTTTCGTATAAAATTTAATTTATCTATTTATTTATTTCCAAGTACATGGTACATCAATGCAGTAGTAAAATATGTTTTTACAATAGTAGGTATGTAATTCAACCTATACTGACGTCCGCAGGAGGAATTAAGATACACCTGTGCACGGACTTGAATACTTAATAACTAAACTTACAACTATGTTGTCACATTATTTTTGTTATTTGTCTCATGTATCTCAATGTATCAACATTTATAAAACGCCATTTTAAAGCTTGTTCCATGTTTCAAATGGTGAATATGTACTTGGAACATTTTATTGGATATAAACTTTTGCAATGATTGATTAATAAATGAAACAATATTGTAACGTTTTTACTGTTCGAGATAACTAACACTACGCGAAATGTCCTAACTAATTTATTTTTAGTAACACTTTTCATCTAATTTATATATCACACAGGAATTCGCAGAACTCCTGTCGCTTCAGGTATATTCTCATCGCTTTGAATTATTACAGTAAATATTACATAAAACGCTTCTTTTCGGATACCTGAACATTTCACAGTCCTGTTAATATTTTATTTCCCTGTTCTAATAGATGATAGTGTGTACCTTTGAACGCAGAAAATGAATGGTAAGACGGTTCCCTCACAACTCCGGCTAATTAAATTTAACCGCGTCCAGTACGTGTATTTCTCGGATTTTACTACCTCGATCACACAGATTGATATACCGGATAAGAGGGCCGCGGGACGTCGAAAAATTTTCCGAATTAACGAAGCGCCGCATTAACATATTCATCGTGCCGGAGGCAATTTGACGCCGAACCACAAATTAATTTGTAAAGTTAGTCCGAACGAGCGGGACGTTTGAATTTCCATAGTATATGCATACAATGATGAACTTAGAATGACCGTCGATCGATTTACATTTTTGCAAATTCGCCGAGGCCGGCCATTATTTGCTAATCGAGCGCGGAAAAACGATCGCTTCCAATTATCGGCTACTTTCAATTAAATAGAAATTAATTGTGGGCATAGAAAGTTCCACGATTAAATAACGCAGATTTAGGAAACAAACACTTACCTCTGCGATGAATTATTAAAACTCTTTCTGATTTAATTAAGCAATTTACTCGCCTCGTGACAAGAAAGGTCAAGGCGAATAAAACGCAATTATAATTAACGAGAGTATTAACATGGTAAATATTTAATCATTGAAATCAGTACTTTCCTGTCAAAGTTAGTATTTGTTCATGACGAGATTAAAGAGAAGTGCCAAAGCCACGTGTGCCAACAGAACAAAAGTGATTTTTCAGTATCTGTCTCCATTTAATAAGTTTATCCAACACATGACAGTTACAACTGTCATTATTAATGTCATTTTAAACAAGTAGACTATCAAATAACTCACGTTCATATTTATTAAAGTATTTATATTGAACACAAAGCTTATTATTATCTCATAAAAAACTGTTTTTTCCATTTGTTGGATAAAACATTGTATGCCACTCGCGTGTTTTGTTTCCTAAGTCACTTGAGAATTTATACTTAATTATATTATATATTAATCAGAATTATATTCAGTCTTCTCGCGTGACTTATTTTCAACAAAACACACTAGTACCATAGATAACTATTAACTACGCATGCGTCAGAATGTCAATGACAGATATTCATATGGATTTTCTCTTTTTCTTTCGCTTCAATCTCATTGGCATCGTTATTAAAAATATATTTAAGAAATGAATTTAAATGTGGCTTAAATGTGAATTATGACCTTGGCCATATGGCCTTGACAATGTGAATTACAAATATTTCTTTTCTCTAAAAAAAAAAAATATTTTTTAAAGGACTTTATTCCTTAATAACCCTTTTATATTGATAAATTTTTTGTCTATTAATTCATCCCGTATTTTAAACATTTTTAACTGAGCAGTGTGATCAATAGGCCACTTCGTATTTTATAAAAACTCTAACTTCAAAACTTCAGCAAAAAGAAAAAATTCCCAAAAATGATTATGATCTACATGTTCATCTTTTAACGCCTCAACTACACTAAAATACATTCCTTTATTAATTAAGAAAAATCATTGTACTAATAATAATTATTCTTAAGTTATTTTTTGTTCATTTATGACGACTAAATTTTATATAAACTAAATTAATTTAGTTTTTTAAATACTTTAAAAATGTAAAAAATACTCTTCAAAAATGAATTTACCTGTGTATTAAATACTTCAGTTTACAATATATTATTTCTCTGCATTACACTAATTAACCCTTACTTCCATTACAATTCTTAATTAACTAATTACGTGAGTTTTTTATAATTAAAATCGCTACTAATATTTCACTTTTTTGTCCTAAATAGCTCATTTGAATTAATACACTACTTCTTTCTTTATAAAAACTTCAAATTCAAAAATTCAACCAAAAAAAATTCCCAAATTGATCATGATTGATGAACTAGATTATTCTCATCTTTTCATTCATCAAGTGGACTTAATATATCCCTTAATTGATTAAGAACAATCATTGGATCATCAATAATAATTCCAAAATTATCTTTAACCAACTTAATTACGACCACATTTTTTTATGGACTAAATTAGTTATTACCTGTCTTAATGAGTTTATGTACAACCTTTCAATGAATTTACCTGCGATATAAATATTTCTCTTGACAATATATTTAAATACAAATAGTACCGAGTATTACAGTAATTAACGCTTACTTCTAATGAAAAATCTTAGTTCATTAATAACGTTTTTTTTTAATCAAAATCACTATTAATAGTAGACTTTTCATATCAAAACTTACCCTTTCTTTATAAAAACTTTAACCTCAAAAAATAAAAAAAAGAACTCAAAACTGATCATGTTCGATGAACTACATAATGTAATCTTTTAATCCAACCAAATGTGATGTATCCCTTAACTGATTGAGAACCATCATTGGATTACATAACAATTATAATTATTCCAAGGTAATCAATCTTATGTCAGTATCCTAAAGCGTTAACATTAAATGTAGAAAATGCATCAATTGATATAATTTCCCCACAGAAAGATTTTACGTAAAAAACACTTCGAGAGTAATGCTTGCGTCCCTTGAGAGTTTCCCTTACGGTCCACAACACGTACACTCTTTCCAAAGTCAATTTAAGAACGCACAATCCGACGAACCATGCGATCCCACTCTCGCGTTGTAACGATCGCACTTCACAGTGAACTCGCTTGATTGATGGATTGTATCGTACACAAATTAAGATATATTACGGCGTGGGCCGTAAGCGTTCTGCGATTACTAGGGAATTTCCAGGCGACTTGGCAACAAGGTCGGAACGCTTACGACCCACGCTTTTGTATCTACGGAGCTTTTCTATCGAAACGCATGGTGGGAAATCAACAAGAGCAAACGAGAAACTAACAGTAGTTTGTTAGTATGACAGAGAAAGATGTTTTGCAACGTTGCCGGCCGAGCAAGCAGTCCAAGTCAACGCGTATCGTTGTCGCGTATCGCTTGACACTTTCGGATATGTGCGTGAATGTGATGTTTCGCGAGCTAGCAACATCGCAAAAGTTCTTTCTCTGTTTAGCCAACGAGAAATATATGGCTCTTACGTTTATCCCATCCTGCGACTCTGTAGAAACGATCTGTATACGTGTAGTGTTAATGTTAGTAACGGCATTACTTGATGATAAGGTAATGTAAGAAGTACCATTTTAATTCGCCATGTAGATTCATTATATTGACTCTGGAGAGAGTATACTCGGATCGCTCGTTTCCCTAACGATTTGCTTGTCGTTACAGCGAACCTGCAGGGCCTCGCGACGAACGGCGGCCCGCCCATAGTGCGTTGCGCCCTCAGGAAACACAAGCCGAACAGGAAACCGAGGACGCCCTTCACCACACAACAATTATTGGCCCTCGAGAAGAAGTTCAGGGACAAACAGTACCTCAGCATAGCGGAAAGGGCGGAGTTCTCGAGCTCCCTCAGGTTGACCGAGACACAGGTAACGAGAATTGTGAATGCTGAACCTCGCGATACGTTAATACGCGTCGAGAAAGTAGTCGGAGAGTTTAGGAGAAAAATGGAAATTTGGCAACGTCGGATTTGGGTCGAATGTGAGGGTTTCCTAAGAATTGAAGTTCGTTACGGCAACGTGGCGTGTTTGTTTGACATCCGACGCGATTGTTGGTTTCTCTGTCGAATAATTGTAATATGTTCCTATGATAAACTGTAGTTTAACATCTCTTAGAAAAACTTAGTCATAATCGCTTTAAAATCAAATTTCGTTTGACATTTGCCATTATTGTCGTTTTGTCCCCAGAAATATGATATGTTCTTAAGAAAATATACTTAACATTTTTTAAGAATTCATGGTTTGAAAAAACTTTTATCAAACTTACACCGGGGTCATTAGGAGCTTATTAAATGTGTACAATTCGTTGTACAATGTACATTAAATATGTAAAAGGAACATAATGGGTTCCTCCGGGATATCGTGGGACTCCATACGACGCGGCGGTTACCCGAACTAAATCGGAGAACTTTGGACTCGTGGATGGCAAGGAATACCAGATTCGGTGGGATTTTTCGAAATTATTAATTTGACGCAAACGATTAACTAAATCCCTGGCGGTGGAGGTCCCTTAAGGCCCTTTGAGGAGGGCCGAGACGCGCAGGTAAAACGTAAAGGTAATTTACGACGGTCGACCTGGTTCCAGGACTTATAAATCACTACGCGGCATTGTCGCCTAAAAACGCCGATATTGTTCGCTGGTCGTTAGAAAAGAGGGAAAGTGTAGTGCGGAGCGACGCGAGAAAACGAAACAACAACGACGACAACGGCCCGACGAGGCTATCTAAATTACGTATCGCTATCTGATCCTGCTAACAGCGGGAGGACCGTCATGGAAATTAATTCCACTTACTCTCCCGCGATCGGCGGAGGTTAATTTTGCAATCTAATCTAATCGATCGCCCGGTACGTTCTTCTCGCTTTCATGGAAAGCCAAAGTCGTTAAATGCGCCCAGGGCAATCTGCAGTTTCCAGTTTCCAAAGTCGCTTGGGACAGCTGAACAAACCTGTAACGTTTGTTACTTACTTATTTACTTAATTTCCTTATCGAAAAGCCGGCTAGCCAAAGAAAATCTCGGGGTCTGGTCGAAAGAAACTCACTTCATGATTATAGCGGTTTAATTAGGTATGTCCAATAAAGAGTACCGAAATACCAAGCTCATATTCAAATACTACTTAAATTTATCGTTCGGTCAACTGAAAGTGTACGTAACTAAATTACGAAAATTCTTCACAATCAATCCTAAAAATGGAACTCAGTTATCCAGATTTTACCAATTTACCAAAGTCTTCCACACTCACATCGGTTCAACCTTAGTGCACCAGGCGAACCAGTTAACCCACTGTCTGTCTTTATTGCGGACCGCACTCGAATCCGACGCACAGATTTATCGTTGACTACAATTGAACATTGGGGCCCCTCAAATTTTGGGGTTCACTACTCAAAATTTTGCCTAAAGGAGAACCGTCTTCCCGCGATCAAAGTCTTTGACCCACTCTCCCTCTCTCCACGTTTACCTTCCCGAGTTTCCCTTTCCAAC
Organism: Cryptocephalus moraei; assembly: GCA_946251905.1. NCBI lineage: Eukaryota > Metazoa > Arthropoda > Insecta > Coleoptera > Chrysomelidae > Cryptocephalus > Cryptocephalus moraei. The sequence goes on along the minus strand of OX276462.1, from coordinate 5,614,619 downwards.
TTGACCGGAAGTGACGTATCACCAACCAAACAACTCTCATTGTTCTAGATTTCGTACCTATCCGAACCTTCTAAACTCCCCACTTGGGAACTACCAATCTCCCACCGTCTGAGGACGTTAGTCACGTAGGCCTTGCTTCTTCTTCCTTTTCAAGTATTTATCAGATCGGAAGTCGGTCGTAAATGGTTTCCGTCCAAAGTGAGACAGATTTGTGGCTAAACTAACCGGAGGATCGCATTCAAATTCACACGACTGATGCTCACATGGGATCCCATCAATCTCTCCAAATCTCAAAACTTCCATCTATTGTCATAGAGCTTTGGCGACATGGTGTCGCGAGCATTCCAATAAAAGTTTCTACACGTACTCATAAGCAAATACACAGTTGACTCCTCGCGAGCACAATTTCAGATCGTTTCTCTGACCAAGCCAAATGGGATGTAGTGTATGACGTAGCGCTGCGTTATTCAGACTTAGAATAACGAACGAGGATTCAACTCGTTGGCTAATTCGTGATATTTAAAAAACGTAACGTAACAAACTCCTAATATTCGTATTGTAAGCAAACACCGTCCATCGGTCTAGAGCCGCTCGGTACGTTCGTTTTCTGTCCCAATTGCAATTGGAAAGATAATCTATCTTTATTACGCCGGTGCCTACGAAGAGTATAACTCTTATTAATGCGTCAGCAAATAGAATTACTTTTGATTCTGAGTCCGCGAAGAGTATAACTCCTAATAATACGCGACGATACAGAGTTGCTTGAAAATTTTCTCCGAAGAAAGATATTACTGTTTGGATGTCCGCGAAGAGTATAACTCCCTATGATACGCGGCGAAAAAAATTCCTGAATAAGTGTCGACGAAGAAAGACACTTATATATTTGCGTGTCTGCGAAGAGTATAACTACTCATAATACGGTGCGAAGAAAAGGATATAATTTTTTGTATATAATAATTTTAAAAATAATTTTTGTCGTCGATGACTTTTTGTAAATTATAGTCTTTTCGCGACAAATCTTTTGGGAGTTATACTCTTCGCGGGCATACAGAGAAAAAAAAATTTTTCGCCGTCTGTTATCGAAGAGTTATTTTTTTCTCAGACAGTTTATTGGGAGTTATACTCTTCGCGGACATGTAGAGGAAAATATTTTTTTCGCAGGCAGTTTTTTGGGAGTTATACTCTTCGCGGGCATACTGAGAAAAATAATTTTTTTCGCCGTCTCTTATCGAAGAGTTGTTTTTTTCGCCGACAATTTTTAGGAGTTATACTCTTCGCGGGCATGTAGAGAAAAATATTTCTACTCGATCTAGTCGAAACGACGAATACGAGAATATGTCTTCGTGACGATAAAATTTATGAGAAATGTATAATGACAGTTGAATTCGTCTTTTTACGCTCTTAAATTTAATACCTCATTCGGTATGACAGAAATTATGAATGTACTTCGAAATAATAATTATCATATTGAAGAAGTTTTAATGGCAAAACGTGAGAAATATTTAGTAATAAAATTTATTTATATATACATTAGTTAGTACATAATACCGGAAAATGCCCCACTGAAACAATCTCAATTACTCCATTCGTACATCACATTTACGTCATTTTCCTCGTTCCAGGTGAAGATCTGGTTCCAGAACCGGCGAGCGAAGGCGAAAAGGCTTCAGGAGGCGGAGCTCGAGAAGCTCCGCCTCTCCGCCAGGCCCCTCCTACCGCCGAGCTTCGGCATCTTCCCGGGCGGGGCGCCCCTCGTCTCCCCCTTCCTCGCCGCCATGGCCCACCACCGGCCGCCCAACTTCGCCTTCTCCGGCCCCATGCTCAACATACCGCAGTGACAAGACGACGAGGGGAAATCCTAATGGCTAAAGTTCGACGGGTGGGGGAGGGACTCGAATGGAGGGGGGCGTGGCCCGACGGATTAGTGGAGTGAGTGGGAGTGACCGACTTAGTGACACGCCCCATTTCATTTCTTGATGTTTTGAGTCACGGAAAACGGAACCTAACCTAACCTTCTTCATTCGGAAGCCAAATTTAACCACGGCGAAGTTTACTTATGTATATAAGGCGATGAAGAAGAATGTGACATATCTCTCCTTGTGGTGTTGCTGTGACAGCAATCAAATTTACCTGAGGTTTTATTTTTCTCTCCACCAATCCCCTCCTTCCCTCCTCCTTCGCCTGTACATACCTGAGAATATAGTGCAATGTGAACGTTTCGTAAATGGGCGCTTCGGATACATCCCCTCCTATTTTTTGTTTTGTTCGTATACATAAGACTGAGTAGCGATTTCTTATTTCGGTTCGTCTTATCATTCGTTCCGATTCTTATTTGTAAATGTGTAATTAATTATATATGTCCGATAATGTACAAAGCCTTATTTAATTTTGTTGTAAATTGTTGTATATAGACGGATAATATTAAATGTTTGTTTTTTTATACACGTCTGTTTCATTGGTGGTGTACCTCGCGTTCTGAACCATTGGGTAAGTGGTATACGCAACAATGAGTTCCGCTTGTAATTTACTAGTAAGAAGTACGCTAAAAATGATTCGAATTCGGTAAAATCTACTAGAAATTATATAAATGTGAATTTTTTACCGATCTGAGCGTTAAGCGCCTTCGCCATTTTATAGGACCAGTTTCTAAAACTTATTCGGAGGCTTAATTAAGCCAGTTTGTTTGAAAACGTGTCAAAATGATCTTAAAACACCGTAAATGTGATAATATCTTCGCCAACTGATTATTTTGAATGACTAAACATAGCTATTTTTTATAGGAGTTTTGGAAATTTCTGGACCTCAAATAATCTAGAGTAGCTACTTGTGCAATTATTCAAAATGGTCTTATGTACTTCAGTAGATTTTCTTATCCTCCAAATTTCCCTCCAAAATCAATCGATATGATTACATTACTTCCATTACTTCCATTTAAAATGTATCCTTACAGTATAAAAATTTTGAAGAAGTAAGCCAGACGTCTGGATTACATTTTCCAAGTTCTGGACATTAATTTTCCATCACTTTCCAAACGGTGAAGGTTCCATAATTCCAGTTAAAATCCAGTTTTATAATCTTAAGTTCAGGAATTTTGTACTTCAGGTATCTGGAGTACTTGGGAATTTGTCGTTTTGGGACATCAAAACTTCATCTGAATCTAGAAGTGAACGTTCTGTGTTTGGATCTAAAATCAAGGTAATCTAAGGTAAGTTCAAAAATTTCGGAAGGACATAGGCATTCAGATGCCTAGATTAAGGGAATATTTTCCAGAGAATATGTTTCTGGGTATCGAATGACAATCACATTCCAGGAAAGTGGTGGTTCCATACATACAATTCCAATCCAAATTCTAGGTTATTGAGTCTAGGTACTAGAATGTTAATTTTTGCCCCTTCTATAGATATATTGAATCAATTTTTTTTTCTGGTCTAGTCTACTCTTTTCTGGTATAGTCTGTTCTGGTCTGGTCTGCTCTGACTTCTAGACGCGATTTCTAGATTCAATTCTAGCTCTTGAATGTTATATAGAAGTAAGTGTTGTAGATGAAATCCCATGTGAATTCCAACGTTATAGAAACGCTATTTTTATTTTTGTAAAATTATTAAATCATCCTAGATTTTGGAAGTACCAAATGCAGATCCTTAGTTCAATTTTAGCTCTCGAGATGAAATGTAATTATTTGTACAATTATTGAATTACATTCCCTATATTCTAAATTCTAGAATGAGATACCAAATTTGGAGTATTATATGCAATGTAAGCTTTTTCCAAATTAGTGAGGTCACTTTGGAGGTACAACCCCATAGTTTGAGAATTACATAAGCGTTGTTTTTAGGTTTTACCATTGATCTAATCTTTTTGAACCTAGTTTTTGGAAGTAATGCGAACCCCAAGTTCAATTCTAGCTCTTGCGTGTTTTAGATGATTTTCCAAATATTCAACTGCCTGCTTTATTATGAAAATTTTTATTGATTATTTTTATTATGAAATAACCTCATGGTTATTTCCAGATGGACACTAGGTTAAATTCTAGCTCTTGAATATAATGGATGAAGGGTTATTATTTTTACCAATATTGAACTGCATACTATACTAAATTGTAATTTCTAGAATGCATATCCCATATTTTGAGATGAAGTGCTTTTTCTCCCAATTACTTAGTTAAACTGTTTTATGGTCATTCAGGTATCTGTAGAGCACATTTCTCGGAAATAATTTCACAAATTGCGTCCGAGATTCCATCTGTCCCCTTACCCTTCCACTTCGCTTCTGTTGGCAGAAGCAGAATGGTAGCCGTGGAGTAATTATTATTCAATATACAACACATCTTTTAATTGGTTGTTATCTTGGCCAGTTTTTCTCCTCTCTCTCTCTCTCTCTCCTTTCTTTCGATGGTCTCTTTTCTCGGAACGAGTTCTCTCTTTGTTTCTTTTCCTCTTCTTCGCCCGGTCGCTTCTTAATGTAAACTAATTAATTATGTTGTAAGTTTTAATTGCCCCAAGATGGTGGCAAATTAATGGGGAAAGGGGGAGGGAGAAAAAAGCGGAACGCGCGCTCGATGTGGGCGAAAAGTTTTTTCGTGGGGGTTTCCCGTTTGGTCGGGAAAAAATTTCAGGGCAGCTGGGGCGCCAGTATCTGGACCCACATGCACGTGGGGTTTCCCCTATCGAGAAATGATAATGAGGGGACGGGAGACGGTGGAAGTTGCGCATTTTTCGATTTTTGTCTTTGGAAAAAAATGTTGGTGTAAGGGTTCGGAATTTATGCGGTATAGTACGGGGTACAGCGGTTGGCTTGTTGAAATAGGACGCGATAAAGGTTTTGTGAAAGTGTGTACGATATATAATTCCTCGAGACTGTCCTGTTGATTGTGACGTCACAGGTTAGTAAACAGTCGTATGTCTCACTTTACCATAGGAGTTTTAAGTCCCAATCGTGCCAAATAAAGATGAAAACTCTTATTCAAAGCTTAATTGTCAGATTTTCTAACAATCTCTATAGAACGCTTTCAGGTTTCTTAGGAATTTTCTCACAGTCGATGTGGTTTACCCACTTTCTTCCTGTCTGAGAAAAATGGGCTCGAAGGACCAATTGCTTAAAATTGAAAATTTTCTTAGGTTTAGATTCCCAGGTTTCTACTTTCTGCTTAGAGATCTTACAAGTTCCTTTGGAATTATCTCAGGTTGTCTTGAATGTTTCAACGTGCTCAAACTTAATATAGTTTCCTCCAGGTTGCTACTAATTGATCGCTTTCCAACTTTCTTCCTTTTTGAGGAAAATGGGCTCGAAGGACCAATTGTACCTTGTTGAAAATTTCGTTAGTTTTAGACTGTCAGGTTTCTACTCTTTACTTATAAACCTTACAGGTTCCTTTGGAATTATCTCAGGTTGCCATGAATGTTCCAACGTTCTCAAAGTTAATATAGTTTCCTCCAGGTTGGTATGAATTGGTCGCTTTCCCATTTTCTACCTTTCTGAGGAAAATGGTCTCGAAGGACCAATTGTAACTTGTTGAAAATTTCGTTAGTTTTAGACGGTCAGTGTCAGGTTTCTACTCTTTACTTATAAACCTTACAGGTTCCTTTGGAATTATCTCAGGTTGCCTTGATTGTTCCAACGTGCTCAAGCTTAATATAGTTTCCTCCAGGTTGCTACTAATTGATCGCTTTCCCACTTTCTTTTTTTAAGGAAAATGGGCTCTAAGGACCAATTATACCTTGTTGAAAATTTCGTTAGTTTTAGGCTGTCAGGTTTCTACTCTTTACTTATAAACCTTACAGGTTCCTTTGGAATTATTTCAGGTTGGCAGGAATGTTCCAACGTTCTCAAAGTTAATATAGTTTCTTCCAGGTTGGTATGAATTGGTCGCTTTACCATTTTCTACCTTTCTGAGGAAAATGGGCTCGAAGGACCAATTGTAACTTGTTGAAAATTTCGTTAGTGTTTCTATTCTTTACTTATAAACCTTACAGGTTCCTTTGGAATTATCTCAGGTTGCCTTGAATGTTCCAACGTACTCAAAGTTAATATAGTTTCCTCCAGGTTGGTATGAATTGGTCGCTTTACCATTTTCTACCTTTCTGAGGAAAATGGGCTCGAAGGACCAATTGTACCTTGTTGAAAATTTTCTTAGGTTTAGAGTCCCAGATTTCTACCTTCTACTTATATATACCTTACATATTCCTTTGGAATTATCTCAGGTTACCTTGAATGTTGCAACGTTCTCAAAGTTAATATAGTTTCCTCCAGGTTGCTATGAATTGGTCGCTTTCCCATTTTCTTCCTTTATGAGGAAAATGGGCTCAAAGGACCAATTGTACCTTGTTGAAAATTTTCTTAGATATAGAGTCCCAGGTTTCTACCTTCTACTTATATATACCTTACAGGTTCCTTTGGAATTGTCTCAGGTTACCTTGAATGTTCTAACGTTCTCAAAGTTAATATAGTTTCCTCCAGGTTGTTATGAATTGATGGCTTTCCCATTGTCTTCCTTTCTGAGGAAAATAGGCTCGAAGGACCAATTGCAGAAATTTGAAAATTTCGATAGGTTTAGACTCCCAGGTTTCTACTTTCTGCTAAGAGACCTTATAAGTTTCTTTGGAATTATCTCAGGTTGCCTTGAATGTTCCAACGTTCTCAAAGTTAATATAGTTTCCTCCAGGTTGGTATGAATTGATCGCTTTCCGATTTTCTTCCTTTCTGGGGAAAATGGGCTCGAAGGACCAATTGTATCTTGTTGAGAATTTTGTTAGTTTTATACTGTCAGGTTTCTACTCTTTATTTGGGTTCCTTTGGAATTCCCTCATGTTGCCTTGTATGGTCCAACGTACTCAAAGTTAATATAGTTTCCTTCAGGTTGGTATGAATTGGTCGCTTTCCCATTTTCTTTCTTTCTGAGGAAAATGGACTCGAAGGACCAATTGTATCTTGTTGAAAGTTTTGTTAGTTTTAAGCTGTCAGGTTTCTACTCTTTACTTATAAACCTTACAGGTTTATTTGGAATTATCCCAGGTTGCCTTACGTTCTTGAAGTTAATGTAATTTCCCCGCAGGTTACTAGAAGCTGAAACTGTTTCCACTTTCTTCCGGTTTGATAAAGATGGGCTCGATAGACCAGTTATGCCAAACTAAGTTCAGAAATTTCGTATTTTTATAGTAGAGATTTTCAGGTTTCTAGAATCATCTAAATCTGTAAGTAAAACATTAAGACTGTATAGCAGAAATGGCCACTAACTCCCCATTGTACTGAAACGTCATTTTTGTCATTGTTAGATGAAAAATGTAGAATATTAACTCTGAGTGTCGTCGATTGATGGGAAAGTCGTTCCGCTCGTGTGTAAAGTGCCTCTGGAACGCAAAACGGATTTAAATCACGATAAACGTGAGTCAGCAGCGTGAGCCGTTGTCCGAACACCATAAATATGTTACAAAACCATTTTCCGTAATTACTTACAGATTAAATATATTAAACGGGTACGTACGTACGTAGCGGCGACACTTTATTGCCCACCTTTAACGCCTCTCTTCCCTCCATCTCTCTCTCTTCCCTCCATCTCTCTCTCTGCGCTCTAAATAATTTCCCGACGCGAGATAAAGCTAATTAATTAAATTCCGAGGAACGCGGTTTTCGTTCTTATTTTTATTGCGGCGGACAATGGAAAGTTCTGCTATCGGAAATGCGGGTTTTCGCTCGTGACCGTTTTTCCATTCCCCTTGATCGATAATGGGAAACGACGAAAGTGGCTGAATTAATAAGGGAGAATCGTTAATTAACCTGATGCGAAAAACGAGATTTTAGTGGTGAATTTTGGACGATCAAAAGTTTTTCTTGTGGACTCGGTTTTTATAAATGATTTTTGCTCTCACTCATTGCGTTCTAATGTTCGGTGCGAGTTAGTGCGCGTGCGTCGCGACGCACCGTCCTCGGACTCTCGGATGGCTCGGGATTAAAATATGGGACACGCATGCACCATTGTGTACGTGTACTTCGTATTGACAACTATCGGTATATCGATAATGATCTGTTGTACTTGTGTTTAATATTTCTTCGATAGTTCTGTTTCTTTTTTTTTATTTAACTTGGTTCCTTTACATATTTCTTAAGTTTGAGTGATTATAGAGGTTTGGAACCATCTCAAAATCTTCCAATTGTTACGTTTTTGCTATGGAATACGTACCCAAGAGGTATCTTTTTACATATAGGTAAGAATAGATACGTACGAAATATTATGTGATACTTGTTTTTAGTGATTTAGTGATCATAAAAATTTGGAACCTTTCCAAACTCTTCCAATTGCCACATTTTTGCCAATACTCTAGGAATGACTTTTTACATGTAAGAATAGATATGTGCGAAATTATGTGATATTTGTCTTTAGTGACTTAGTGATTATACAATCTGGAACCTTCCCAAAATCTTTCAAGTGTTATATTTTTATATTGAAAATCGTATTATAGACTCAACAATTGGCTGCCATTATACTCTGTCCATCACTAGCTCCTATGCTTCCGTGATATTTTGCGTTCTATGATATAAAGCTATGTTGCCTCTCCACCGTAGTCTTCCTAATGATCTTCTACCGGTACCAGTACCAATTCTTCCATCTTCCCGTCTTTTGACATGGCCTCAGTCTTTCCGCTTTAATTATTTTTTCGATGTCCAATTGATCATATAGACCCTATTCTCCTGTTTGTTCTACTACGGTAATGTTGTGTTATTTCATCCCTTGTGGGTCCGTATATACTTCGTAGATAAATTTTTTGACTCATGTTGACTCGGTTTTGACTCATTTTGACTCATTTTGCCTCATGAGTCAACCTTGTTTAAAGATAGTGACTATCTGTCCTGAAAAATATAAGCGTAACTTCAGATGGGTCTTGAACAAAAATAACCACATCATTTCAAAAAAATGTTTAGGATGAGAAATGTCCATCGATATTCTGATCTCAGGTAATGACAGAAGACTGAATTGGACAATGTTGTGATCCAATCTGATTCGTAGTGATTGAGATAGTGAAAATTGTCTCCAATTGAGCATATTGTCACTAAGGGCCTAGGGCCCAGGGAGGTGCTAGCTCAGAAGAGACATAATCAAATTTAATTATATTTATTGAACACCAAATACAGGGGAGAGAGAGAGAGAGAGAATGTGAGCCCGTGTTAAAGAACGGAGTAGCTAAGACAAAACTAGTGGCTGGTACGGGGCTCGCTTCACCGGAAACGTGTCTCCTCACAAAAGGGCAGCAGGCGGGCACGAAATTAGACGGACAGCGTCACAGGATGCTAGATCAATGATTACTGATGCAGGCCCCCGTATTTATTCAGATTACTAATGTTTGTTATCTGACGCGTATTGCTTGGTATAATTAAATGTACGTGCCTCGCCGGAAGATTCTGTTGTGAGTTCAAGCCATGTTGATTTGGGTGGTGCTTGGCCTAGTTCCGTTTTCAGTCAGGTTACTCGTGACAATATGACAATACTAGTGTCTATATTTTCTATTTGAAACTTCTTTTCGCTATCAGTAACAGGTTTTTCATGACAGTCAAAAACGCGCTTTTCGATGACTTTGATGATTGCTCGAGCACATTTTCCCGACTTTTCAATGTATAGTGCCTTCCTAAGAACTTCCCGCGGGACTGGACGTTCGCACGGTCGAAAACGTAGTATGAGAAAAATGAAAAAAAGACGCGAAGGTAATTTATAGAGACGTAATTGCATCGAAAACGGCATCTTAGCGAGCGGGACGACGAGAACAGGTAGCGCTCGAGCTTAATTTATCGCCGTCGAGATACGTCGACTATTAATAATTTAAATGTTAATTTGTTAATTAATGATACAAATTGCTTTCCCGGGACCGTTGTTACGGTACCCGTTTTTCCAGGACCGAGAACCGATCTAGATCGAAGTTTGATCGGCGATTTCCCGCACTGCGGCTGCCAATTGTAAGACAGAAATCTCTCTTTTTCTTTTCCTCTCTCTCTCTCTCTCTCTCACGTCGGATTCTACAGGTCGACTTGAAATTACTCATCAATTACTCCTCAATTAGCATAAAATGTCGTCACAAATATCATAAATACATTTACTGACCTCAAAACGTCTTTCGGAGCGTTGTACCCTCCCCCCTTCCCCCCACCCCACGTCGCATGGTTGTGTAATCTGCAACACATGTTACCGACAATTACAGGAATCTTCGTGGTAACGAAGGTTCCAACATGGTAAATGAGGCTTGCTGAGAGGGACGTATGTGAGGTTATGTTTGATGACGTTATTGCGGTTTTGTAACTAAAATGTTTAAAATGTCATCGACAGAACTCAAAACTGTCATAGCTGATACCGTCAACGAAACAGAAGGTGATTGAAAAATAACCGAAATGAATAGACTCGATTAACCACATGGCAGATACGTATATATTCTATAATAAATTTATTATATCGCTAATCCGAGGATATTCCTCTACGACTAGTTTGTTATCTGTCACCGCCGGATAAATCATATAAGTGCACTTTCTCTCTCTCTCTCTCTCTCTCTCTCTCTCTCTCTCTCTCTCTCTCTCACACACACACACAGTCATTAGGGCCAACTACGAAGATAACTCAACTTACATTACACGGATTCCAGAGATGGCGCCGTTTTTATTTTCCGCGCAATCCGTCAATAAACTTTGATCGATCGAGAGAGAAAGAGAGAGAGAGAGAGAGAGAGAGAGAGAGAGAGAGAGAGAGAGAGTAAATGAGCAAACGGACGGAATACGTTTCCTTTTTGGTTTGGAGATTCGTTAAAAATCGATATTAATAGAGATGATAGTTATTTGTGTCGGATGCCGGGATTGGTTAATAACAGAAAAGTACTCAGTAAAAACAAATCTTGTATGAGTTGGGCCCAATTTGTACGCCTCATGGCATATGAAAGCATTTATCTGCACATCATATAAACCACTAACACATAATTATGAGTTAAGGTAATTGTAAGTTATGACAGTTAGAAAACATTTCGTTTAAGAAAACATTTAGCCTTGAAATGTTTGGAGGCACTCAATGCAGTTGAGGAAAAGTTATGACTTATGACTATGACAAATACAATAACATTAATAAAGAAAATTGTTGTTTCTCATGACAGTTTGAAAAAATTACACGTTCTTAAAATCGTTAAAAATTGTAACCTTTTAAATAAGATCTTAGTTAGGATGACTTTTCGTCATGAAATTTATGAAAACCTTTTTAACGAAAATTTAAGACGGCTTAGAAGCATAGTTAGATAGAGCCGATAACACATATTCAAACAGTTAAGATTAAGTTATGATAGTTAGAAGACGTTCCGAACAGCATTTCATAATAGTTAAAGTTAAGATATGACAAAACGACATTTCGTCATACAAATTTTAAAAGCATCTTATGACTCTCAAGAAAATGTCTACTTTGTGACAATCAGTTATATAACGTGACAATTGGAATAGAGCCTATTAACTCATATTGAAACATCTAAGCTTAAGTTGTGACAGTTAGAAAGTGTTCCGGAAAGCATTTTATGATACTTAAAGTTAAGATATGACAAAACGACATTTCGTCAGAAAAATTTTAAAAGCATCTTATGACTCTCAAGAAAATGTCTGCTTTATGGCAGTCAGTTATATAAGGTGACAATTGGAATAGAGCCTATTAGCTCATATTGAAACATCTAAGCTTAAGTTGTGACAGTTAGAAAGTGTTCCGGAAAGCATTTCATGATAGTTAAAGTTAAGATATGAAAAAACGACATTTCGTCATAAAAATTTTAAAAGCATCTTATGACTCTCAAAAAAATGTCTGCTTTGTGGCAGTCAGTTATATAAGGTGACAATTGGAATAGAGCCTATTAACTCATATTGAAACATCTAAGCTTAAGTTGTGACAGTTAAGTATTTGACCAAATATGATTTAGTCATGAACGATTAAATGACACTTGTGGAGAATTTATGACCTTCATGAATATTTTTGTGATTCTCATGTCAGTTCCATAGGTGTTATAAAGCAAAGTTATTATAACAACTTTAGAGACACTTTTGCTTGTGATATTTTCGAAAATCAATTCGATTGGTATGATAAATATGGCAATGAGAATGTAATTTTATTACAATTTAAAAATATAGTTACAATTAGAATGTGTTATTAAAATTTGAAGGCGCTTTGTGATGGAAGATGTCTCGCGACTTATTTTATTAATAACTCCGTACTGGAATTCCTCATGCCTTTACCTGTCGGGTTATCGGATTATAACAAAACTTGTTAACATGCTGGTAACTACGCTACTAATGATTTAATATATTATTAGGTAAATATTTCCATTAATGCAATCAAAGTGGTTGATTCAGTTTTAATATTTAGATATCAGATCGTATCTGCCGATGGAAAGTTGTAGATAATGCATAATATGCTAAACTGGTACGTATGTATTATGAGTTCGATCAAATTTTGATGGGTAACAATCTTCAAATAAAATTTATGACGATAATAGGAAATTGTATGTATGGAATATTTATGAACGCTGTGTATATGTTATAATAACCCTATTAACCCTTATGTAGACACCGTGTGTTTGGTGGAATTGTACTGGATATAACTCGTTGGGTGAATGAATCCTTTACTGGGAGAATCGTAGTAGTTGTTACGTATTAATGATAAAGTTTTCATGAGTAGCGATCTAAAAGTGAAATTAATCGCAACAGTGTAAATTAGCCGCTGCCGCCGGTTAATTGGTCCTTATTGGCGTGCATGTCTCGTCTCCTTTTTCTCTCTTTCGCTCGTCCTTTTGTCTCTTTCCTCTTTTATATATAAATGTGTAAATTGTCGTTGTTCCCTCGTAAAAAACAAGGAGCTGCCGCTCGGCCGGTCCGTCGAGGACCATTGCCTTTCCAAAACACGTATCTTTGCGATTTAGCTAATTGGGACAATAAATTGTTGGTTATATGGTGGTGTCCGCCTTTAATAGGCTGATTGTCTTTTGTCTCCGGCCACCTGCGCCTGCGCGTTACGCGCCCGACGGGCCATGGAAATATAATCACCTCAGATATATATACCTATAACAACCTCCTTTATGGAATCTCACTGGGAAAAAAGAACATATGATGCTCGTTGAATTAATTCAGCAGGTAATCACAATATTTAAAAATCGTAACAAGATGTCTTTGTATATGAAAGTACTTGTAGATTTTAAATTGTCCTGAATCCTGAATAAAATCTAATAATTTTTATACCCAAAAAGACCCTAAACTCCGTAAATTATAGAATTATAGCAACTAAATGGATCTGCAGGTTTTTTTGGTAGGTATCTATAATTACTCGAAATTACCAAAATTATAAAGGAAGGATCAAATTAATTGCATAGTCATTATAGTCTTGAATAGACTCTATCTATACTTTCCAAATTCGAAGTAGATACCTTTGTATTTAAATATCGTTGGGGATTACGGATTCTCTGGAATCTCAACGAAATTTAATAGTTTAAAGATCCTGGAAGACTCTAAATTATAGAATTATAGGAACTAAAGAGATCTGCAGGTTTTTTTTGGTATCTATAATTAGTCGAAATTGCTAAAATTATGTAAGCTTCAAATTAACTACATAATCATTAGAGTCTTGAATAGACTCAACACATTCCAAATTCTAAGAAGATACCTTTGTATTTAAATATCATTGGTGATTATAGCTCCTCTGGAATCTCAACAAAATTTCTGTAAATATTAGAATTATAGAAACTAAAGGTATCTGCAGGTTTTTGGTGTTTATAATCAGTCGAAATTGCTAAAATTATGTAAGCTTCAAATTAACTACATAGTCATTAGAGTCTTGAATATCAATACTTTCCAAATTGAAAGAAGATACCTTTGTACCTAAAAATCATTGGGGATTATAAATTCTCTAGAATCTCAACAAAATTCAATAGTTTAAAGATCCTAGAAGACCCTAAACTCTGTAAATTATAGAATTATGGAAACTAAAGGGATGTGCAGTTTTTTTTGTGTCTATAATTACTCGAAATTGCTAAAATATGTAAACTTCAAATTAATTACAAAATCGTTAAAGTGTTGAATAGACACAACACTTCCCAAATTCGAAGAAGATATCTTTGTATTTAAATATTGTGGATTTTATATTCCCTAGAATCTGAATAAAATCCAATAGTTTTTAGATTCTAGAAGACGCTAAACTGCCTAAATTATAGAATTGTAAGATCTAAAACAGATCTGAAGGTTTTTTGGTGCCTAAAATTACTCGAAATTGCTGAAATTATAGATGTTTCAATTAAATTGCGTAATTAATAGATTCTTGAATAGACGCAACACTTTCCAAATTCGAAGAAGATCTCTTTGTATTCTAGAATCATTGAAGATTTTAGATTATCTATAATCTGAATAAAATCCGATAATTTTTTGGATCCTTAAAGACCCTAAACTGCCAAAATTATAGAAATGTAGAATCTAAAAGTATCGGATAAGGTTTTTTGGTGTCGATAATTACTCGAAATTACTAAAATTGTAGATGTTTCAAATTAATTGCATAATTCTTGAAGAAACAACACTTTCCAAATTCGGTGGAAGATTTTTTGTATTCTAAAATCGTTAAAGATTTTAGAATATGTAGAATTTCAATCAAATCTAATAACTTTTAAATCCTAGAAGGCCCCAAACTTCGTAAATTATAGAATTATAGAATCTAGAACGATCTGAAATTTTTTGATGTCGATAATTACTCGAAATTACTAAAATTGTAGATGTTTCAAATTAATTGCATAATTCTTGTAGAAACAGCACTTTCCAAATTCGGTAGAAGATTTTTTTGTATTCTAAAATCGTTAAAAACTTTAGAATATCTAGAATTTCTATCAAATCTAATAATTTTTAAACCCTAGAAGGCCCCAAACTTCGTAAATTATAGAATTATAGAATCTAGAACGATCTGAAATTTTTTTGGTGTCGATAATTACTCGAAATTACTAAAATTGTAGATGTTTCAAATTAATTGCATAATTCTTGTAGAAACAGCACTTTCCAAATTCGGTAGAAGATTTTTTGTATTCTAAAATCGTTAAAAACTTTAGAATATCTAGAATTTCTATCAAATCTAATAATTTTTAAACCCTAGAAGGCCCCAAACTTCGTAAATTATAGAATTATACAATCAAGAACGATCTGAAATTTTTTTGGTGTCTATAATTACTCGAAATTGCTAAAATTGTAGAAGTTTCAATTTAATTGCATAATCATTGGAGTCTTGAATGGACGCAACACTTTCCAAATTTGCAGAAAATATCTTTGTATTATAAAATCATTGGAAACTTTAAATTGTCTATACTTTGAATAAAATTTAATGATTTTTTGAATCCTAGAAGACCCCAAACTGCGTAGATTATAGAATCATAAAATCTAAAAGTGTCTGAAAGTTTTTTGGTGTCTATACCACTCGAAATTGGTTAAATTCTAGAAGTTTTAAATTAATTGCATAATCTTTAGAGCATTGAGTGAACGCAGCACTTTCAAAATTCGATAAAGATACCTTTGCACTTTAAAATTAGTGTAAGTTGTAGATTATCTAGAATTTGAACAAAATTTAATAGTTTTTAAATTCTAGAAGACCCTAAATTGTGTAAATTATTGAATTATGGAATCTGAAATGATCTGAAGATTTTTTGGTATCTATAATATTTCATCAATTGTACCTATAACCTCCTCTATTGAATCTCACTAGCAAAAAAGATAGCAAGTAAATTAAATTTATCGAGCAAGCAATCAAAATATCTAAAAAATTAAGATCCATCAGAGCATTTTTAAACAAAAGATATATTTTGGGAGGGGGTACCAATGGCTGATTGTTATCACTCCTTAATGCTTTAGTACTGACAAAATTGCTTTTATGTTGTGTATTTTTGGGGAAAATTTGGTACAGGTTTTTGAATTTCAAGTTTTTTCTAGAAATTGTGAAAGATGAATGAAGCTTATAAACAATTAAAAACTGCTCCCAAATGAACTTTGGAAGCAGTTTAGCTTCATATGTGGAAGCATAACAATTTTTTCCCAAAATTGTTACTAAAGTATTGACAACATTAAATACTTTGTTTGTATTTCTATTGAATGAAAATTGTATTTTCCATTACATCACAATTTCGAGAAAGTTTTAAATTATTTTTGAATTTGTTTTTTTTTTCCTTCAAATATGCAAGCTCAAATATTTTTTAAAAATTTTTTATTTGAAGAAAAGCACTCAGGGCACAAGTTTGCTAAATCTGGTTTTGTTTCCCTATTTAGTGAAAATTACAATTGGCATTACAAACTTTCAAGGGAATATACATCTCCTTTGTTACAATTTGACAAATGTAAAAATCCAGCAATCCACTCCATACTTCAAATTGGAGGTCGCCACAAACGACGAAATTTTCCCAAAATTTCCCAAAATTCACCCTCTCCCACAGTTTCTCTCTCCTCTCGGCGGAGGAGAAAGACCTAATTTAAAACACAAATTAATCCGAGATAAGGTAAGGGCACTTCGCATAAAATTCCAACTTTCTGTTCTCGAGAGAGACGACTTAATTCTTCTCTTTTCGCCTTTAATTAAACCCGCGCCCCGCTTACAAATTAAATTCATCCAGCTTAATTATTTCCAGGGCGATCTGAATAATTAATGCGATCCCTATGGCGAAAGTTATAATTTTATTATCCTCGATACCTTTGTCGTACCTTTCCAGCTTAACCGCAGAATAATTCCGAAACGTACTTAAGGGGGCGGTCTGTTTCGAAATTGGAGAAAAACGCTTTTTTGGGGGGTTTTATTTGAAATAGGCTATTGTATTTAGTCTAAAAAAAAAATTAGATATTGCTCTATATTTGTCGAAGAATCCAAAAATAAATATATTTTTTAAATTTTCTAATAGTATTTGGCGGCGGCAGAGGGCGTCTTGTAAAAATCACTGTGATCTTCCTGGAAAAAATAAAAGCAAAATTGAAAATTGATACTGTTGTTTAGACTTTATTCTAGGACGTAGACCTATAAAACTGCAAAGAAATATCCCTCGTTCTTTTTTATGCACGTATTTTTCCCCAAAAAAAAATATATCCGATTTTTACATTTTGGGGAAAACAGTCGTAAACCAATTTAAAAAAAATCCAAAAATAATTTTTTTAGATCTACATTCTAGAAAGAAGTCTAAGAAACAGAATCAATTTTGAATTTTTCTCTTAACTTTTCTAGGAAGATCACAGTGATTGGTACCAACATAAAAGACATTTTTACAACACACCCTTTGTAGCGTACAAATATTATTAAAGATTAAAAAAAATCTATTCTTCAATAAATGTACAGTAATAGATCTAAAAAAAATTTTGCTAAGTACAAAAAAAGTTTACTTTTTCAAACTTTTAAAGTTTTAAAAAAATCCCAAAAAGTGTATTTTTTCCAATTTCAAAAAACTTCCTATGTTGTAATCTTTTCGATTACAACATATTTTGTTAATATTTATGTAGATCAATGATCGTCAAACGATCTATTCCGATCACTATAATACAATGATAGATTTTCTATTACCAGATTGAAGAGTGCATGAAATCTAAAAAGATCTAATTGTTCTTAAATCCTGTACTTCATCTAAATTGCAGAGTCTAAAGAGGTCTAAACGTATTTTAGTGTCTACAAATATCGAAATTGGTTAGATTCTAGAAGTATTAAATTAAGTGCATGTCGTTAGTAGGTATCTTGAATGTCAATACTTTCCAAATTAGAATTCGTCTTATTTTAAGATCCTTATAGATTTCAGATTGTCTATAATCTAAAAAAATACTTATATGTTAATTATACATTTTCAAACTTTTTAAATTCATGAATGATCAACTCTCGGTAGACTATCAGGATTCTGGATAGTTGAAGGTACCTGCTTCGTATTCTAGAAGATACAAAATTATATGCATTCCACATTTAAGAATGAATATTCTAGAATAAACACACTAGGGTCTAACAAAGACTTATAATGTCTTGAGTAGACCATTTTGTAGTATCTAGAATCTAGAAGGCTCTGAAGGTTTTTGGAACAATCCCAATTGTCTGAAGAAACGTTCCAAAAAGTGGAATGGTTGACTGGAAATAGGCGTTTTTAAGGTTGGTGTACAATTTTACTTTGTACTGTTAAAAATCTTAAGAGAAGTAAATGTATTGGATACGTGTTTCGAGTAAATGTAAACCCATCTTCAGTCAACTGGAATGATTTATTAGATGAGGTTGTGAAACGTCAAATATTCAATTAAGAGCGTCATCTACTGCAGGAAGCGCTAATCGCTCTAGTTAGTGTCGAGTTGTAATAGATGGCACCGCCTAACAACAACTCATTTACAATTCCAAACGCTGTAGAAACATCGTAACTGTCTTATTAATTTCTCTCACCTTTGGCCTTCCCATCTTTTGTCCTCCGTTAGAATTAAATCAAATTTATTCGTACGCCACATTAACCCCTTTCAAAAAACACAAAAAGGAAGAGGTCAAGGTTTGAGGTGACGGCTGTCACAATAAAGTAGTAAATCAGGTACATATTAACGTCGATTTTATAAAGGAAGTCGGAATATCTGTCGGCCAGACGGTATAATTTTATTGTTATTTACCGCGTACCCCTTGCACGTGCATTCAAATTCATATCCGGCGATGTTATCCAAAGTTGTATTAAAATTTAATCCGCCCCACCTTTGACACTGAAAAGTTGTAATCCACCGTAATTACACCTGCGATGAGCACGTTTATGAACCGGCTAATTGATCAATATGAATTGAAGTAACCTGTAAATAAAGAGAAAACCAAACGATGTTTTTGCTATTACGTTGTCGCATTACTGTCAAAGACGTTTTCTAAGACGTCTTACTCTTGTTTTACTTAAGTAAATGACTGGATCATGCACATTTTGTGGTTACGATTTTACTTAATGTTCTGGTTCAGGAACTACTAAACTCCTCGATAGAGTATAAAAGGAGAGAAGTAGGACGGAGAAAATCATCATGGATGAGGAACATTCAAGCCTAGAATTTGAGCAACTCACTAGAACCGCAGCATCCGACTTCGGCCACCATTCCTCGCAGAGAAGAAAATCACAGCCGACTTCGGCCACGCGATTTTATCAGTAGGATCAGTAAGGATTATATCTCGTTAAATTGGGTCGATTTCGGCCACTAATTTCTTTCAGTTTATTGTTAAGCTGGTAAAAGTAAAATTGAAAAATAGAGAAATTATTAAATAGCGGCGGCGAGTTCCTTCCGCGGTCAGTTCGAAAGGAGGTGAACCTCTGAGAGAACCGACGAGTTCCTCCCCGACGACCATAATTATTATATGAATTTGCTATCGCTTGTTAAAGGGCAAGGATAAACAATACTTTATATATTGTTATATTTATAGGTATAGGCCTACAAATTTATTATCAATAACTTTAATTTTTCTTGAATGTATGTTGCAAATGTAGATATTGAAAAAAGAAACATTTGCTCTCTACACAAAGCCAAGTTTTCGCATTTCGGTTCCACCGACCCATTGAAACCCTAGGCTAAGCCCTAAGCAATTCACGTAGAACGGTGGCCGAAGTCGGCGTACTTATCAAGGTACCATAATCCTCCGCTTACGCTGAAAAACGTTCTTGGCCGAAATCGGCTGCTCCGCAGAGGACAGAGCACCAATGTAATTGCCAACCTTCATTGATGCAGACGGCTGAATAAGAAGAAGATCTTACTTAGCAAAACCCAAGTTTTCAATTTTTGTGCAAAACTGATCGTCAGTCTACATCCGGAGATATGTGTACTAAACCAGATTTGAATCGTAAAGATCTTCAACGATCCCACTACATCCAAGCAGAGCGAATCGAGTCCCATTTTGCCCAAATTTCGGATGTCTTCGACCACTTTCGACCGTTTCGCCAATATCGTCCCCGAGTGATTTACACGGGACGGAGCGAAGAAAATAAACGAAACGTCCCGTCTTGGGCCATCGAGCACAAGATAAGAGCGAGCAACAGTAGCAGAAGAAGCAGAAGCAAGAGGAGAGCACCAGAAGAAGAAGAAGAAGGATCAGAAGAAGTAGAAGCAATAAAACACTGTGAAGAAGGTATAAGGAGAAGATTCTCTCTCTCTCTCTGTCTCTCTGTGTGTCTCTCCTGGGGCCAGGTGTATATAAATCCGAGGTTGGTTGGTAGCGCTGCCTTCGCCTCTTGATTTATCTCCTAATTAGTGCGGACAGGTATATAGGACGGGTATAACGGCAGGAGGAAGGTTTTCGTTAAAGGAGGGACACTATATAAAACGGAATGTAATATTACACTTTGAATTGATCAAATTGGTCGTATCCATCGGAGTTATCTCTATAAGATACCGAGCAATAATTGACTAGCATTTTTTCCGAGGAGATCGCTTATCTGCTGCTGCGTATTTGTAAGGAGGAGAAGGAGAGAGAGAGAGAGAGACGGTTTGTCCCTTAACGACGAGTTATGGATCCGACCGAGCGATCTCTAATTGCATACACTTTGTTATAACGGCGCGTTCTTATAAGACGGTGACGCTTTTAATTGCCTACCCTCCGTCCGTCTCGCTGGCTCGCCACAAGAGACCATTATGAGATCGGTTAATTGAAATCGAATATATTCGCGACGAGCGAACGATCCCATTTCAATTTTTATACACTTCTATCTTTCTCCCGGTCGTCCGTCTTACGGAACGGGCGTTTTAATTATCAGGCCGAGTAATGGGACTTTCCATATTGATGCGTAAGAATCGTATTACAGAGGAAATTTCGCTAAGAGTGATTCGTTATTAACAGACATACACTGTTAACATAGCTTTGTTTTGCGTAACTTTATGGGAGATTAAAAATTATTGTGAGGTTATGGATGATTTATGTAAATGAATGGCTCGCCAACGTTTTACTTAAAGTATGTCTTAGTATTATTATTTCAGTCTATAAATTCAATTTGTAGTGTTATATAGTTGTAATACAGTTTAATAATTTACAATATAATAAGAAATCTAATAAGACTATATCTAAAATTGAAAATTCAAAAGAAAAACCGACAACGCACCTCGTTCTCAAAACATTCGCCATTACATTTTTATTCCAAAACGTAATGCCAACTTAAATACAGTACTAAACATAATACCAACATAACACTATAGCCAGTGCTGACCTCTGTGGCAAGAACGTCGCACTATATATATATATATATATATATATATTATATATATATATATATATATATATATCTCAATCATAAAATGGATTTTGATAATGTAAAAACGTTGAAAACTGAAAGGGGTTTTTTTAAACGTAATTTTCTAGAAATGATATGTATCAACAACACACCAAATGCCATTAATAAGAGAGCGGATGTTCAGAACTTAAGCACGAGTTATAGTTACATCCTTAAGCTGGTTTCTTAAGTTTATTTGAATAAGGTAATACAAAGTTTGAACATTGAATCTTCAATATGTTAAATGTTTTCTGTTTTGTTATGTTGGCTACATATCATATTTTAACTGTCTATGTCTTAATTTTAAGTTTTGTGTTTTGTCACACTTCACCATTATTACTTATCTTTTACCGCGCTTTCCTTATTTATATATAGGTTATCTGACTTAAGTTAATTTGTGTTTTAAAAAGAACGTGCTACCTCTGTGTTAATGTAACCGTAATGTCAGTAAGCGATATTTATTATTGCTAGTTTCATATATTAGCTTGTACAAGTGAGTCTCAAACATAATCATGGTAAATGAAAATGTTTTCTAATTAAAATTTCTCACTAGATGCCCTGAGGAAGGAGCCAAAATCGCTCCGAAAGCTTGGCTATTTTGAAAAGAGCTTTTTCTTTCTTGCCCACCCTATCCTGACTGCAACCCTAGACGGAGATTCATCTCCTACTGAAGCTGCATACATTAGGACAGTCAAGACTCACAGATATATATATATATATATATATATATATATATATATATATATATATATATATCTTATGTATATATCGGTCATCTGACGGTTGGAGATTTTGCGTATTCACCATTATGTTTTAGCAGTAGAAGAACCTGGAATAAACAAAGCTAGCTTTCTAAAACATTAAGTTTTTACATACAATAAAATTGTAATAATAAAATTCAGTTTTGTAATCTTCCTACACGACTTATTCCAACTCAGTTTAAAAAAATTACAAAACATTTATCAAAATTTATTAAGCAAGAAATTAGTTTAGCAATATTACATATAATCATACTAAACAAATTCCATTAAAAACGTTTTAGGATGTTTTAAGAGGATTAGTAATTTTACTATACACTTTTGTAATTTTATTAAACACGTCATCCTCGAAGTGTTTAGTAAATTCAATATATTGTGCTGTAATTCCCCTCCCCAATTTATTTGGATTGGGTTTTAAATAATTACAATTTTTTTTTTGTGATTTTACTCAAGGCAGTGTTGCCAGAGTTGGTGATTTTTCACCAGATCTGGTGACTTTTTATTGTCATTGGTGAATGGTGAGAAACTTAAGCTTTTTTAATAAATCTGTGGAGTTTCGATAATTTTTGGTGAATAATGAGAAACTTTTCGTATTTTTAATAATAATTCCACAATTTTGGAATAAAACGAAATATTTATTCAGTAAGACGAAAAAATAATTCTAACAATTATAAAATGTATGAAAAAGTATCATAAAACACAGTTATAAAATATTTGTTTTATAAATGTCTTCTTTGGAATTATGCAAGAGACTCGTATCTAATTCTAAAGAATAACATTCTTTATCAGTCTTGATTCTCTGATTGATTTTTGATAAAGTATCAGGCTGCGATAAGGTTGCTATCAGTATCAGTATCAGGTTGCTAAGTCGATTGCGAACTTAGGTTTTAGTCAAGTAAATCGCGCTAAATATTCTTTGTCCAACACATGACAGTTATGACTGTCATTATTAATGTCATTTTAGACAACTAAAGTATTAAATAACACACTAGTGTGTTATAATCCATAACTCACTAGTTATGGATTATAGCTCAATTTCATATTTAAAGTAGTATTCCATTTATTTATTTATTTATTTATTTATTTATTTATTTATTTATTAACCTACTTTAACTAAAATGTATAAAAGTCACTGTCAAGTCATTCTGACATTTATACGGTACTGAGACGCAAGTAGCTTTGATTTGATCACAAAGCTTATTAATTATTATCTCATAAAAAACGATTTCTTTCACTTGTTGGATAAAACATTGTATGCCACTCGCGTGTTATATTTCATTGTATGCCACTCGCGTCTTATGTCTCAAGTCACTTGAGACTTGAGTCACTTCTCGCGTGACTTATTTTCAACATAACACACTAGTACCATAAATAACTATTGTAACGCGAAATGTAAACAGCAGCGCGAAATGTGGTTACTCTTATCGGACCTCGGCGACTTACCCCAAAGGAACGCCGCTACGCTTAATTGAGTCCCGGCAACATCTTATTAAGGAAAAATGATTTATGACCTTCCCGACACCTCTAGAACAAACATTATTTGAGAACGGAATGACCTGGAACTATCGCGAATACACTTGAGGTTTATATAAGCTGGCTTGCGGTCGGAGAGAGGAGATTAGACGTGAAGCCGCGAATGAATAAATAAGGCAGAAGGACGGACGAGTTAAATAAATTACATTTAAGAGTGATACAAATTTATTAGTTAAGAAATAGTTAAGTGTGTTATATAAATTAGTTCAGTAATAGTCTAAGATAAATTAAGTAGTGTGTAGTGAATAATTTGGACAGTGTAAATAAATTAAGAAATAAACGTTACACTATTGTACGCTCGCACTACGGTGGAGTAGTAAAAGAATATTTTTAATAAGGAAATTAATATTGGGATAAGCCTCTGTGTCGTCACCTTTTCTTGTGTTACGAACAAGCCTTCAAAAATCAATCATATCAAGTTCTTTAGATTGCTCAGAATGTTTTAACAGTCGCTATTCTTTATCAAGTTCATTTAAATTTTTAACAAAATTAGGAAATGTATTACAGAGTTCCTAAGGATGGATTTTCTATTTTTGAAGAGTCCAAAAGTTCCAATAGTTTTAATGATTGAATGAAGTCGGATATTTATCTATCTAATGCCCTCTACATGAAAATCTAAACATCGTTTCTTGAACTCTTCAATCTCAAAAACTGGAAATTTATCTTCTTCTAATTCTATAGATAATTTCGGAATAACATACCTACATATTTTTCAAAGGTACAAATAATGTGGATTAGCAAATTGAATTTAATCAATTGTGATTGAATTTATATGAGTTTTCGATATTTTTGACGTGATACACGTCTTACAAATCGATGTGCCGGCTACCTGCCGGTTCACAAAACATTGTAACGTTACGCCATACCCATGCGTGCGAGCTAGAGTGAGAGCGACAACAATACACAGAGATCGACCTTGTCGGTTGCCTTGCGACGCATCTATCTCTTTTACACGACAGCGTCCGAGTGGAAGCTCGATTTGGCGATCGGCTCGGTTCGCGAGCGCGGTGGACGGTAAGCGCGTTCTGGTTGCACTGTTTCCACTCTGTCGTCAGCGACGACGGCGACGGCAGTCAGCACACTATTATTTATAAAGTTATCTCAATATTTACTGTGCATACCATTGCTTATTACTATTACAATAACAATTGCGGCAATAAGGTATTTAATTCTTGCATTCTAAGCGTTTCATTAGCTATATAATCTCATATATTTGTTGTTGTAGGTTATGTTACGATTTCGACTAAAACATTATGATGAATGATATAAATGATCGTGTAAAAAGTCGACTGCTTCCATTTAGTATTCAATGAAAACTTCACACATGTCATAACAATGTGTTTAAAATGACCAGTTGGACCGGCCAACCGCAGTGCTTCTAATGATAATTTTGTGATGATAATTCTATTTAATTCATAAACGTATTTCAATTTTCATCAATGTTTTCTTATGATGTTATCACGTAAAAATTATCGTCCGTAAACCGACTTTAGAGACAACCAAATATATATACCCATCGTCCACTAAAAAAGACTTAAAAGAACTCCTTCACCATTTCCTTCAAGAGCAAAGAAATGGACTTGATTCCCACAGAACCCCCTCCGTTGCACTACTACTACTACTCGCCCATCGTTATGCGTCTTCTCCATGTAGGGCTCGCTATTACCGCAGCAGCAGAAGTAACATGACGGAACGTTGGCGTGCCTCGAGACAAATCTATTGTTTCCACTCTCAAACGAACCCAATAAATAACATTATCCCTATTTAAATTGACGTAGAAGTGACGCTTTAAATGCGACGAACCGTAGGAGGGGAGAGAGAGATAGATAGATAGATAGATGCAGACGCTCATGCTAATCATGCCCCAAAGTGGTTCGATGCAGATTGATGCCTTTTCGGTTTGAACGATCGGAATGGGTTCGTAATGCCCCTTTTGGGATCTATGCAAGTGCCATCCTTTTCCACTTTTTAAAAATAATATTAGCATGCCCAAAAATTCATGAAAATAACGCATTCGGTGTAACGTAAGTTTTTTCATATTTCGATACAAACCATCCATAATAAATTGTGACTAAAGAAGTACATCCAGGAACACTTGGGCCACCCCCTCCATTTTGTTGGTTCCTCCCTCTGTCTCCAAACAGCTTCAGATCGATTTTAGAGCAGCTTAACCAAGCCATCGACTTATGTTTTTAGAAATATTGAGTGACAGTTGGCGCGGCTTAAGAGAGGTAGGGGGGGTGACCCAAGTAACGCCATATCCACCTAAAGACGTTTAAACTGCGAAAACAATTTTTGGCCTGCGAACTCTTTTTTTGACATGTAACATCTATTGTGAGATTACAGCTCTCAAATATTAATTATGGACTAATATTGGGATTTCCAAAAGGAAAAGATGCCACAGTTTGGATTTTTCCGATGATTCCTTAAAATAACACTTTTCTTTGTAATGTGCGTTTTTCATATTTTGATACAAACCATTCACAAAAAAAAAATATAACTTAAGGAGTACATCCAGCGGCACTTGGGCCACCCCCTCTGTTGACTCTACGATCAACATAAAAGAGAGCTAAGTAGGGTTGTAGGGATTTAATAGGGAATTTAGGGAACATAATCATCAATTAGGGATTAATAACCATTAAATAGGGAACTACAGCAACTTGTTATTAAAAACATCTTAGGTGAAAATTTCCACTTGCAAATTAAGTAGTAATCAAAATTAATTAGAACAACTAAGTCGGTGAAATAATTTAGTGTGCGTGCTGATAAAGTAATCAATTATTAAGTAATTAATAACTATTAAAGAGGGTATTAAAACAACTGAGTAGATTAGGTGGACGAAAAAGCGCGTATCAAAGTGATAATTTCAAAATCTTACAACAATAATTAATCACGTAAGCATAACACCAGTCGTCGTAATATGATAATAAACACGCTCGGTAAGGTCAAGCACACAGCTAGGTCAGGAGAAATAAAATCTAGGACGCCAAAAGATAACAAAACGTAATTTGCCAATTTGCCTAACGTAATTGACCAATGTAATTTGAAGATGTATAAAAGCTTGTGAATTTTTGGTAATAAACCAGTATACGTATGCTCAAAACGACGTGTATTGTTGGTCTTGAATTACTTCACCCTAACCTACAAGCTCTCACGTTACGCCTTGAGAGTCTACGAGATCTTCAAGATACTACAACTCTCAACTCCAAGAACTTCAACCCGGACCTGCACGTTACGCCCTCAGGTCCACACCGGAGAGCACGATACGCCCTCTCTTCAAACGACTTGAACTTCAACCCCGGATCTGCACGATACGCCCTCAGATCCAAAACCGGAGAAGTACGTCACGCCCTCTCTCCACACAACGAGGACTTCAACTTCAAGAACTTCAAGAGATCACGTCACGCCCTGATCTCCAACTACTACTTCAGTCTCCAGCCTTACAACCTGGAGACATGATTCATCTCCGCAGCCACCCACGAGCTACGATAGAGATCTATACAGTCCACTTACAACAGAGACCACTTCACACTTCGTTCACCCTCCACCCACTGTCTCCAAACCACATAGATCGATTGTTAAGCAGCTTAAGCAAGATGTTTTTAGAAATATTTAGTCACAGTAGTTAAGAGAGGTGGAAGGTGGCCCAAGTAACGCCATATCCACCTAAAGACCTTTAATCAGCAAAATGAATTTTTGCCTGGGGAACTCATCTTGGCAAATAATGGGCAAACTGCCTCCAAATATCGTTCCTAAAAAATTATTTAATATTCAACACGTGATCATGAGTGTGGCAATACTTCAACTTTAATTTCCCTAATTGATACAATTTAATGTAACGTTAACGATCGAATCGCCACCTCCAAGACCTTGCGAAGGTATTCTCTAAACGTGTGTTACGCTACAAATTGAATGCTCACGAAGCACTTGTATAAACGACTATAAATATAAATTTAGATTCGACGTCTCGTAACCTTTTCGATATTCAATTCAAATGAAACGTTATTAAGTATTGCAAATCTACGCTTTGACCCGGTGAATGTGTAACGATAATTGTAACGTCGAAGTGGCGTTGCCAGAAGGTGTACTTTTACTTTTCCAAAGTGATACTTAGAAAAATGAACGTTTTTAGATGGGGTAAAATCTTCAACTTACCGTCAGCATGAAATCTATAACGCTGTGAGAAAGAGCGTAGTACAAGTAGAGTACAGAATTAAATTTAAACGTCTAATGAAAGAAATGTCGCTACAACAAGATATGGGACAACAATAGATGTATTTACAAGATATTTTGACAAGTTTCATACAAGTAGTAATTCATTAGTAAAATTTATTTGGAGTTTCACACACCAAAATTTCAGAAAAAAATCGCAATTGGAACTCAACGGTACAAGGTACAGAAACTTTGAGTTGACGATTCCAAATTGGTCTCGTGATTGGATTTTCGTTTTTGGGACTCTTCAAAAAGTCCTTCCTGATGGGTCCTGAGCTCATCAATTTCCTCCTCAAAAATGGTTCAGATCCACACCTCCTCCCCCTCCCTCTTTTCCGTAAAAGACCCACCGTCCCTAAGGATGAAAAGGGAGGAGAAACGGGAGAGAGAGAGAGAGAGAGAGAGAGAGAGGGACGAACACCTCAATTTCTCAACGCTAATGAATTAGTACAAGCTTGCGCCAAAACGCTATCGCTCCCTCTCCCTCTCCTCCCTTCTCCTCCTCCCTCCTCCCACCTCCTCGTCATCCCCCTTTTCTGGGAACGGGCGTGTAGAGGCAGGAACGGCAGGAAAGGCGAGAAATAAGGGTAGTCGTGAAGTGAATAATATCGTTTCGAGTCGTGAAAAGCTCCGCCAACTTTCCACTCGGGTTGATGGTGGGAGCAGGAAGGGAGGCGGGCGTCGGGAGAGGGGGATGCTGGAGATGACGTAGAGGTGGGGGGGAGGGGTGGAGGCAGGGACGGATCCGGGATGAAGTTGAATCAATCTCAAGTAATTCGTAGTTTTCATAATGTCAGTTCAGCTTTAGTTCAACACCAGTACAAAACTTAATAAGGAGTAGTAGACACACAACTGTTACTTAATTTTATGAAAACATAACCTAACTTAAACGCAAGTAACACAGAACGCTAACTTAGTTTTTTGGAAATGTTCCGTGTCCTTTGAAGCGTATTTCAAGTAAAATAACTTAACCTTGAAGGCGCTCATAACTGCAACTTATTCCTATTCAAATGACATTTCATGTTACTTAATTCAACTCATTCTTATTTGGAAGTTTTGGTTGTCACCATAATGAATTTGGTCCAGGCAATTCCCTCAGATGTTGGCACAGTCGAAAACCTTTGAA
Organism: Cryptocephalus moraei; assembly: GCA_946251905.1. NCBI lineage: Eukaryota > Metazoa > Arthropoda > Insecta > Coleoptera > Chrysomelidae > Cryptocephalus > Cryptocephalus moraei. The sequence continues at coordinate 5,585,760 of OX276462.1, read as the reverse complement.
GCGCAATCCATGTACTTTAAGATCGATGAGGCTTATTTCAAATAACATGACTTAACCTCGACGCAAGAGGCGCTCAGAACTGTAACTTATTCTTGCAAGAACATTTAAAATGATGTTTAATTAAATTTGTTCGTGTTTTGATAGCATGACGCTCATGGCACACAACTACAAAACTGTAGCTTAGTTCCTTAAACACATTAAGATCGTTGTGACAACATAACCTAACTGAATGTGAGAAGGACAGGTAACACAGAACACCTGCTTAGTTCTGTGAAAGCATGCAGCCTAAACTTAAACTGTGAATAGTGACGCGAAAACGACGATAACAAGGATAAGTGTTGGTAACGTCACAAGATGTATTATTAAAATTACATATTACAAAAATTACTAATATTAAGGGATCTCTACTTTAAATCTTATTGTTAAATGGAAGCCTTGTGGGTCTGTAGGTAGCTTTTGGAAACTCTCAAATTCTACACAACTTTAGGAAGTTACAGTAACTGAATTCAAGGCAATAATTTCAAAAATACAATCACACTTTTAAATAATTGGCGTACTAAATATTGAGTTAAGTCGTTATTGTGTATTTAATTTTATAGTTTATATTTTTTATATTTTTTGTTTTATTTTTATATTTGTGTTATTTTACTTTTTAATAATTTTTATATTTTTTATATTTTATTTTCAAATAATTTTCAAAAATTATATTTTCAAAATAACAGTAAGGTAAACTTGGGTAAGTGTGACCACATTATCAACGAGTTAGTTTTTGAACCTTGTTTTTTCATATTTGTTGTGGCTGCAAAAAGTTTAAATTTTTTTGTTACCATGCTTGAACATCTAATTACTAAATTTAAACTTCATAACATGATTTTAAAAATCGTTTAAGAAAATAGTTATATTTTTTAAAATTTTGTTCATGGGTCACACTTTCCCATCAATTTGGGGCAAGTGTGACTCTGACTTATAGTTTCGCCAGATATGCTCGTATCAAGAAAGTAGGGGCAAGTGTGAAAAGTTCAAAAAATGAAACATCATCAGTTATTTCGTTGTTTTGATATCTTTAATAGTAAAAAAGATACAAACTTTCAAAAATTATAAATTTAGTTTCGAAAAATCAACATGAAAATGAAAATTATCTCTTCTGTCTTTAAATGGATCTGGCAAAACTTTTATTATGTCTTCTGCAACTACAGTGTCCGTATCTTCAATTTCTGGCCAAGTAAAGGATTTTGTGTTGTATTTTAGGAATAATACGAGCCATCCCTCTTCTTCTCTACTTTTGATCTGCCCAATGAAATGTTTAGTCTTTTTCTTAATATTGTATTCTACTATTACCCATCTTCCTATAGTTAGTTTGGGCGTGGTTTCTTCCTCCTCGTCAAATACTACAGGATTTCCTACAGCCAGTTTCGGCGTGCTTTCTTCTTCCTCCTCAAATACTTCAGGATATCCTATGGTCAGTTTCGGCGTGGTTTCTTCCTCCTCTTCTTCAAATACTTCCTCTTCTTCAAATACTTCAGGATCCATGTCATCTTCTGAATCCATGAAAATTGGGTCGTCCATCTCTTCTTCTGAGCTTGAGCTACTATTTCGTTCCTTTCTTTTAACCTTTTTTAGCTTTTTTGCATTTTTGTTATTGTTTTGTAAAATCCTCTTTCCCCTCTTTCTTTTTATCTCGTTTTCTTTTACTTCTTTCTCTTTTGCGAGCCTTTCTAGTACCTCTTGTGAAGTAATTACTTCCGCACCACTTGCGACTTTCTTCCTCTTCTTCAATAGAACATTTCCATGCGTTTGCTTTACGGTATCCAATAATAGTTGTTCAAAACTTAACTTTGGTTTAATCGCTTCAGCTGAGTTGCCAGGAGTATCCATGACTTTATCTTCTTGGATATCAGGACTATTACCTTCAGCTGAGATTCCGGACATGTCTTTAACTCGATCTTCTTGGATACCACTACTATTACCTTCAGCTGAGGTTCCGGGAAGGTTCATGACTTGCTTTTCTTGCGCATGAAAAGTTGACTCCGAATGACTTGTTGATATCTCTCGTTGATGTTTCCTCCATCTTGTTAAAGCACTCGGATCGTACTTGTCATCAGGAATAACATTCCTGTTAAATGGATAAATACCCGCTTTTCGAAACCCATTTCTAATTATTTCAGAGTCTACTTCTTTCCAAGTTTTTCCAAGGAGTTCAGAAAATACTTTTTTGGGAATTCTTAAACCAATATTATTTCTTTGCCAGGACACTAATCTTAAGTCCCACTTATCTTTTACAGATTTAAATACAGACAAGTCTAAAGGTTGTAAAAGATGACTTGTGTGTGGAGGCAATTTGAGGATGGTAACACCATTAGCACGAGCTAATTCAATAAGGGAAACATTAATGTGCGTACTATGACCATCATATATTATTAAAGCCGGTCTGTTCGGTCCTATAGCAGGAAGTAAGGTTTTCTCAAAATAATTGTAAAAAATATCTGTTCGCATCCAGCCGTTGGGAGTAGCTGCGTAAGCAGTTCCTGGAAAGCATTTCCCTTCATCTGGCAACCATGAATCCCACACATTCTTCCCCTTAAATATTATAAGTGGAGGGGCTTTAATGCCTGAAGCAGAAACGGCCGATAAAACTGTGGTATTTTCTCTACCCGGTCCAGAAGTAGTTCGCGAACTTGCTTTTCCTTTCGCTCCAACAACTTTTGTCTTTTGGGGATCGTGCGACAAGGACGTTTCATCAAGGTTCCATAAAAGGTCTGGCTTGTCTCGGATATTTAGATCATTCAAAGTTTTGTCCAATATATCAAAATAATCATTGATAATAAAAGGATCTGTCATCTTTTTTCTCGAAAACTCAACAGCTTGCGGTTTTTTAAGACTTAGATTGTGTCTTTTTTTAAAATACAAAAACCATTCGTTCCCGGGAATATTATTTTTGAATGGCGTTTTTAGTTTATTTTTAGTGACATATTCGGCAACAATATTAAATACTTCTTTGCGAGAAACTCCAAAACCCCACTGTTCCATTGTTTTGAGACATTCAGCTAATCGAACCTCATCTTCATATGGAACAGCTGGCGCTCTTCCCTGAGTCTTACTTTTCTGACCACGAACACCAGTAACATGATAAAACAGTGTGGTTTTAGGAATTCTATATTGCTTGTGTGCCCGGTAAACAGACAAGGCACCCCTTTTAATTTCTTGAACAGCAATTTCTAGGTCATCTTGAGAATAACTTGAAGCTCTTTGTGTTTTGCGGTGGTAGTTTCGAACCATTTTGATACCTAAAAAAACATTATTCTCAATGCGTCATCTCCAACAAGACAAGTTCACACTTGCCCCTTGAAGTGAGGTCACACTAACCCCAAAATATGTTTTTCTAGAGGCAAGTGTGACCTATGCTTTAAAACTATTACAACAATTAAAACGAAACATGCTTATATTGCACAATAAATCCCTATTACTATACTACATACCACTAAACATAAATCCAGACTTACCGTAGAAATTACGACGAAATCTTTTTTCGAAAAATCACCTGCTAACTCAACTAACCGCTGAAAAAACATAACCTTCTAAATCGACAGAAATATGGTGAGAGAGGCATTCCTACCACGTTCATAATAACGGACATACGTTAGTGACTAATATAGGCTTCTGCCCACGAGATGTCGCTAAGGGTGCTTAGTGGGCGGCGGAGATATAAAGAAAGTTCACACTTGCCCCAAAATCACACTTTCCCGTGCTAACCTTACTTCTTTTTCGGCATGTTTTGAACTTCATAATTATTTCCCGAAAATTCAATGAAAACTCCTCAATTTCTTTCAAATTACATGTACTCCATTATTGTCTTTAGTGGTTACGTTTCCGATTTATTTTTGGAAGTAGAGGCAAACCCTTCAAAACATTTCAAAACAACTTCACAATTTTACAGCCAGCTTTCGAACTTCAGGATTTTTTTCAGGAAATCCAATCAAGCTCAACAACGTCTTTCAAAGTATCCAGTATTTCTTTTTCGATTTTAAAGGCCACATTACTAACTTCCTAAATGATTTTTGGAGATCCAAAAGCAACTTCTCAACTTCTTCCAAATTGTACAAGTACCTAATTGAATGGAAACTCTTCGAATCCTTTTTAGAGTTCAGATTTGTTGAATACTGCGTAAAAAGCATCTACTGGAAATATACGTCAAACTAGATTGGAACGAATCTTTTAAAACTTCTTTTCAGAGATGAGAGTGAGAGCGTTTTTGAGCAAATCAAGAATTATTGTGATTTCTATTTTGGTGATAATTGGTGATTTCAATTGATTCCAATTATTTAAAGATGATTTAATAAACAGCTCGAAATGCAAATTCTCCCCTACTGTCTTTCTCTTCCCTTCGCCATGGGGAGAGACGTCCCTGTTCCCGTTCTCTCCCTCTCCCATCCCGCCCCTCTCCCACTTCAGACTACAAATGGCTCCCGTGGATGGTAGGAAATTACAGGACTACTATCTTTCATTTTACGCCCCAAAATTTCTTATTCCAATTTCCTGTTCGCGTCTGTCAGTTGTTATGAGTCATTTTCTGATAAGCGGACTCGTAGCGCGACTATTATGCAATAGAACTATTACACAAAGCGCTTATCTTCTATTATATGTCATGCGGTTGGGGAATTGCCGACGACGACGACGACGAGGTTGTCTGGAAATTGTATGCGAATGTATGAGAGAGAGAGAAATAGAGGAGTTTGAACGTGGATACTCTCTCTCTCTCTTCTTTCTCTCCCTCCTTCCTCCTTCCTCCTGCTACGGTTTCTGACGCAGTGGCGGAGGAGTTTGTTCCTGGAGTTCAAGCGACCATTCGAATGAATTCAGACACCTAAACTCCTTCTTGTACAATTTTCTGTCATTTTCTGTTTACTGAGGACACTTGAAGCGTACTTATGGTCCTTCTAGCCTGCTGACGTGTCCACCTTGAAATTGTATTGCTTCTGTCATGTTCGTATTATTAAAACAACTTTTCTCGAAGAAGTTTCATATATATGTCCTTTGCTGATCTTGTACTTTTTAATCACTTCTGATCTGGCATGATTTGAAATCATCTTGGTGACTCATCATCGTCGATCACTCTTGCTGACTTGTTCTTTGTAATTGTATCAGTTGTGTGAGGTTTATCAAGATGATGTGGCATTTTTAGTAAAAGTTGGAACCTTTGGAATCTCGTTTGACATTAACGACGCGATGATTTCTTAGCGACCTGAGACGTACTTATGGTCCTTCGAGCCTGATGACTTGCCCATCTCGAAAACTTATTATTATTGTGATGTCCATCGATTAGAAGCGACTTTTTTTTGAAAAAGTTTCATATTTTTGTCCTTTTCTTTACTGATCTTGTCATGATCTTGGTGACTCATCTTCGTCAATCGTTCTTGGTGGCTTTTTCTCTTTAATTGCATCAGTTGTATAGGGTTTATCGAAATGATGTGGCATTTTATGGGAAAGTTTGCTTCTTTTCCTGATTCGTACTTTTGGTCCTTCGAGCCTGCTGAGTTGATCTTCTAAGCTGTTTCACCTCCTTCTTCATCGAATCTGACAGTTTCCTTTCGACGAGAGATTACCGAAGGACTTACCTTCTTGACGCTCTGGTTTTATCAGATTTTGATCCCTTAACGACTCTTCACTTTAGGTCCTAAGAGTCCTACATCGACGGTCCCACTTCATAGCGATCTTGAGATAGGGCGGCACTCCTCGATCTTCATATATATCTATAAAATTAAAATAAAAACATAAAAACAGAAAGGAATCTGTTACGACCAATCTGACAAGGTGGAATCTCACTCTCTCTCTCTCTCTTTCTCGGCAGGTAAGAGGAAGGGGCTGGGAAGGAGGAAGGGGGGAGAGGGTCGCCGAGTTCTCTCTCCTCGAGATCATATCGACTTTCCGAACTTCATTTCGTATTCCATAAATTACGTGACGATCACTCCTTAATTGGGACAGGACACCGGAGGCACTTATCTGGGCCGCCGCGATCTGCTACTGTGCGTCCGAGCGGTTCTTCTTATTTTCTTCTTATATTCTTCTTATTCCTTCTTAATTCTCGTTCCGCTCTGGATGGGTTCGATTCGAGGTTTATTTGGCCTATCGATGAATTTTTACTTCATTTCGAAAATGTGGTACTTGACCGGAGAAGACTTTGGAGAAAAGGGAAAGTACTTAAATGATAACTCGGCTTGTTTTAAAACATATAATTTCGATTATGAAACGTCACTTTATGATAAAGTAATCCCATTATCTCCTAATTTTAAAAGTGTCATAATACAATTAAAACTGTCGGGACTACCTATTAGTTCTTTTTAAGATTTTTAAGAAAAGTGTTATAATACACATTACATTACATATAAATGGGTTGTGACTAATGAAAGACGTTGCTCCGTAAAGGAATTAATTATATCTCGACTTATTGAATTTCAAAACTTTTCATTTGTTTCTAAAATTCATATCTCAAAAACTCATATTATATTAGGATTTTCAAATTTTAGTTCAAAATTTGCTTCAATAGAAGTTTCATTCAATAAGTGGTAATTTTTGGGATGTGTCTGGAAAAATGGTTTTATTGTTTTACAAAAATCACAATATCAGAAAATATTTTTTTTTCTTTGAAAGACTTCTTTTATTGTTCTTGTCATTGACATTTTGGGATTTAAATTTTTGAAATGCCGAAATTAGCGTTTTCAGAAGTCTGGTCTGTGTTTCATAATTCCCCATGTCTTAGGCATTATATCTCGACTTATTAAATTTTCCGAAATTTTCATATGGTTTCAAAATTCATATCTCAAAAAGTCATTCGAACTAGCTGGTTAAGATTGTCATATTTCAATTTAAAACTTGCTTCAAAAGTAGATTCAGCGTGTGAGTGATAATTTTTGAGATGTAAGTTTCTGGAAAACCTATTTTATTGTTTTACAAAAATCACATCTGTTTCGTTGAAAGATCTATTTTTATAAAACATTGATATTCTTTGATTTGAATTTTTGAAAAAAAAAATATCTTCTTTTTCATATTTCCCTATATCTCGACTTCTTGAGTATCAAGCATTTTCACTTGCTTTCGAAATTCGTAATATCTCAAAAATTCATGTCGAACTAGCTAGTTTAGAGTGTTAAATTTTTAACTCAGAACTTACTTCACTAGAGGTTTCAAAATATAAGTTATTATTTTTGGGATATGAGTTTCTGGAAATACAGTTTTATTGTTTTACAAAAATCATATCTCGGAAAATGTCATTTTTTTATTGAAAGCCTTCTTTTACCAAACATTAATATTCTGGAACTTTATATTTTTGAAATGTCAAAACTGTCTGTTTTAAAAATTATCTCCGTTTTTTCATAGTTCCCCAGATCTCGTAAATTATACCTTGACTTACTGAGTTTAAAGAATTGTCATATTATGCTTTTAAAATTTATTCATCATAAACTCACTTTTTATCTTTTTTAAAATCATGTCTTTGTTTCCATAATTCCCCATATCTCAAAAATTATTGGAGTTGGCTAATTGAAACTAATGAGTTCCAGATGATTTTACTAAAGATTGGACTATTTTCAATTTTCAAAATGATTGGAAAGTTTTATAAAATCGTTTTATTTGCGACTTTCTGAGATATGAATTCTTGAAATATCGAATTTGTCGTCTTTTAATCGTCCCTTTCGTTTTTTAAACCTTTACTTTCTAATATATGAATTTTTGAAAATTTTCTTTCACGTTTCTCCATAGTCCCCTATACCTCAGAAATTATTGGAGTTAGTCAATTGAAATTAATGAGCTCGATGTGATTTTATACAAATTGGACTGTTTTCTATTTTCAAAATATTAGAAGAGACAGGACATTGTCCTGGAGAAAAAAAAATTAAAGCCGTTCCTATGTAACAAAAAATATCTCGAGTTAGACTTTTGAAAATTTTGATATTTTCACAAAAATGCTGATATCTCTAAGACTACTGTACTTTGCATTTTAAAATTTTAACACAAAATCTAAAATCGGTTCATATCCGACTTTTTGAGATATGAATCTCTGAAATATAGAATTTGTCTCTTTAGACAATCTTCCTTTTCCTAAAAGTTTTGCTCTCTAATACATATATGAATTTTTGAAAAATTGGGCTCAATAATTTTCCACATTTTCAAATTTCTCATATTTTATCAAAATTTCGACTATCTTTGATTTCCAAACTATTATAGAAAAAGAAAAGGGAAAACCGTTCCTCTATAACAAAAAATATGTAGAGTTAGCTGCTGTTGAAAATTTTAATCTTTCCACAAAACTGTTGATAGCCTAAACTGTACCTATACTGTACCTAGAATTTTGAAACTTAAATGCAAATTATAAAATTGTTTGATTTGCGATTTTCTGTAATATGGAATTTGCTTTTTTTCAACTTTTTCTTTCCTAAAAGCTGTACTTTCTGATGTATTAATTTTCAAAAAATCGGCTTCTCGTCTTTCCATATCTTAAAACCACCACGACGACCTAATTTGTGAATCGTCCCCAAATTCTAAAATTAATTGGTTTCAACGTTACTGTGATTTTTTCAAAAATTCTATTTTCACCAATTTTCGAAAAATTAGAAGAGAAACAAAAAATATCTGGTTATTTTGAAAATTTTGATACTATTACAATACAGCCGATATCTCCAAAACTAATCTATCTGGCAAATTTAAACTTTGGCATTAAACTTAAATTAATTTAATTTTGGACTCTGAGACATGAATTTTTAAAATATTGAATTTTTAGTTTTCAAAAATCGCATTTTTCCCCAAAAAGGTTTGCTTTCTGATATATGAATTTTTGATAAATCGGTTTACATTTCTTCGTAATTGCCCATGTCTCAGAAATACTGGAGTTAGAGAAAATTAAAACTGAAAATCACCAAAAATCGACTATCCACGATTTTCATAACTTCGAAGAATTTTCAAAATTTACGATAATGCTGATATCTCCAAAACTACTGTAGCTAGAATGTTGAAATTTCGGCACAAATTTTAAAACCGGTTGATTTGCGATTTTTTGGGATACTACTTACCGTAATATTGAATTTGACTTTTTTTATTCCATTGTTTCTTTCTTAAAAGCTTTACTTTCGAATATATCAACTTTCGAAAAATCGCCACGTCGATCTAATTTGTGAGTGTCGTCCCCAAATTCTAAAAGTAATTGTTATAAACCTGCCGAGATTGTTCCAAAAATTCGAGTAGGTATCACCAATTTTCAAAAGATTAGAAGATTGATGAAAATTGGCCTGGAAAGAAACAGAAAATATTTCGAGTTATTTTGAAAATTTTGATACTACATATTACAATGTAGTCGATATCTCCAAAACTAATCTATATGGCGAGTTTAAAGTTTGGCACCAAACTTGAATTAATTTAATTTTCGATTCTTTGAGATGTAATTTTTAAAATATTACATTTGTCTCTTTTAAAAAATGATATTTTTGGTTTGCTTTTTGATACATGAATTTTTGGAAAATCGGTATACATTTTTTCGTAATCGCCCCAGGAACCAATTAAAACGGTTAATCACCAAAAACTGACTATCCCCGATTTTCCAAATGTTGAAGTATTTTGTGGTATAAGTGCAACAAAAAATATCTCAAAACATTTCCAAAATTTTGATATTTTTCCGAAAATGCCGATATCTCCAAAACAATCCTACCTACCAACTTGAACCTTCTGCTTTCCCAGTGGGAAAAGTCGCCTTCCTCCTTAACCTTAGTGGGAAAAGCCCTTCTGGCACGTACCCGGTAGCGTTATCGTCGTTCCACACGTCACGTCGCATTTCCTTAACGCTGCCGCTTCCTCTCCGCTGATAAACAAAAGGAGAGCCGACGATAACCGAAAAGGTGCAACGTACGTAATTTTATGATTTGCGCAACTGTCGCGTTTTTCATATTTCGACGCTTTACGCTCGATCTCGAATCGATTAGCGTAAAGACACGTACGCAAAAGTACGTGCAAAGTTCCATTCTCGCGATTCGACACGGACATTTACGAGCGAGTACATGTGTGATTGAATATTGGATATCTTCTAAAAACGGTGGAATATTTAGAGCGCAATATGAGGTTTATAATCAGGTATGTCGCATGGGATCGTAGAAGAAAGGGAAACTGGGTTTTTAGCTCGAGGAATGCGAAGTTAAATTACATTAAAACAAAAGTGAAATATGAAATCTTAGATGGTAAATTACATCTGCTGTAAGTGCCTATTACAGCTTTGGTGAAACTTTTTATTTTTGCTTAAGACGTTTTCAAATGGTCTTGTGTTGTTTGAAGCTAGATTTTATTAGATATAATATTCTCAAAATTTAATTTTGCAATCATCCATCATCAAATTTGGTGATTTTCACTTTTGGGCCATCTCTCGAAAATCCTTATACAGCCTTCAACTCCTCACTAGTAACTCTAATGGGTATTGTAGTTTCAATGAATTTAGGAACTCTTGGCCTTTCTCTTTGCCCTGAGGTGATGTTGGTGATGCTGCTGATTTAGGAATGTCCACAGAAGCTTTAGGAAATCTAATCACTTTTCTCCAGATATCCATTTTAAAGACACACATTTTCAAATTTGGTGATTTTCACTTCATCAAGTGGTATTATCATCTCTTGAAACTTCTGAAACTTCTTCCTCATTTTCGAACCATATATAATTTTCACGTATTTTTCACCTCTGATCATGATGATTATGATTGTGGTGGTGATGGTTATGAAACTTTAGAGTCGCTCGTTTTGTGGAAGGAGCCCTAAAATGCAATCTGACTTAAAGTTTCGATTTTGAGACGCCTCGAAGACAATTTGGTGTTTTTCGAATTTTCTCTTTTTTCCTCGATATTTTCACTCGTTATAAAATTGTGTTGGTAGTTTGGGTTATTTGGAAAAATTGGCAGGAATTTGTGTACAACCACTTTTCCTCATAATTTCAAATTTCGAGACATCAAATTTCCTCAAAAAAGTCTGTGAGTTCTTCACCTTGTCGATCATGGTGATGATGGTTTTCTAAACTAAAGAGATTCCATTAGAAATGTTTCCTAAAAACAACTCACAACAATTTCAAATTGATGATTTTTCACTCTTAGTTCAAGCTTCTTAATGCAAAGCTTAAGTCATCGATGATGATAGTGGTGATGACGTAAGAAGGTCAGCAGAAACTTGAAATACAAGCAATTACCCATATAATTTGAAATGGGTAGATCCATTTTCAAATATGGTGAATTTCGCTTTTTTTCAAAAATTTCTCGTGTAAACTTTATTTTTCTAAACTAGTCAATCTTGGTGATGGTGATTTTGAAATATTTACAGAATTTTTAGAGAAAATCATATTAATTTTGTTTTTTGCAGAGACACATTTCAGATATGGTGATTTTCGCTTTTCTCAAAGATTTCTCGTGTAAACTTGTTTTTTTAACCTGGTCAATCTCCGAGATGCTGATTTAAAAAAGTGGCAGAATTTTTAGAGATCATATTAATTTTTTTTTGCATAGAACAATTTTCAAATATGGTGATTTACGCTTTTCTCATGGATTTCCCATGTGAACTTGTTCTTTTAAACTGGTCAATCTTGGTGATGGTGATTTTGAAACATTTACACAATTTTTAGAGAAAATCATATTAATTTTTTTTGCAGAGACCCATTTTCAAATATGGTGATTTTCGCTTTTCTCAAAGATTTCTCATGTAAACTAGTTTTTCTAAACTAGTCCTTCTTGGTGATGGTGATTTTGAAACATTTGCAGAATTTTTGGAGGAAATCATATTAGAATTTTTTTACGAAATTATCATGCATGCTCAAATTTGCTGATTTTCCTTTTGGGATGCCTTTCAAAGGTTTATCTAGTAAACTTTAAGCCTTTTATCTGGTTAATCTCGCTGTTGATGATTAAGAAACATTTACAGAATTTCTGGAGAAAATTGCTCTTTTAGAAATTTTGAGTGATTTGTGATTTCATCTTTCGAAAATCTCCCTTTCTAAATTCAACCTTGAACTCGTCGATGATTATGGTTATGTTGATCACGATGATTTGGAAAAGGCCGCAGAAATTTTATTTATAAGCATTTTCCGGTATAATTTTAAATCTGAAAGCACAGCTTCAAATTTGGTGATTTTCCGTTTTGGACAATCTCCCAAATACCTCCACGAGTGAGTTATAGCTTTCAAAACAGATCAGTCGTGGTGATGAGGAGTTTAAAACGTTTGCAGGATCTCTCTATGAAGAAAATTCCTTTACAAAATTGTTCTCCGAGGAATTTGGTGATTTCCATTTTTGGATGTTTTCCGAAAATCTGATTTTCTTCGTACGACCTTTAACTCGTCGGTAACGGAAACTTTGGATACAAGAATTGTTTCACATAATTTGAAATTTGAAAGTACTTTTCCAAATTTGGTGATTGTCAATTTTGAACCGTCTGTCAAAGATTTCTCGGATAAACTATAAATCTGTTGACTTGTAGCTTCATTCTTGGTGATGATCATTTAAAATTTTGGAGGAAATCCTATTAGGAATTTTTCTTCAAAATGATCACGCAATGCTTCAAAAATAATAGTGATTTTCTTTCAAAAACCTTTTTTTTGTTCCTACAAACTTTAACTCGTTGATGGTGACTGTAGTGATTGATTCGCAGGAACGTTCAATGCAAGCAATTTTACAATGTTGAATTTGGTGATTTTCACTTTTGAACCGTCTGTCAAATATTTCTCGGATAAACTATAAATCTGTTGACTTGTAGCTTCATTCTTAGTGATGATCATTTGAATTTTTAAAGAAAATCCTATTAGAAATTTCTCTTCAAAATGATTGCGCAATACTTAAAAAATAATAGTGATTTTCTTTTAAAACCTCTTTTATTCCTACAAACTTTAACCCGTTGATGGTGACAGTGGTGATTGATTCGCAGGAACGTTCAGTGCAAGCAATTTTACAATGTCGAATTTGGTGATTTTCACTTTTGAACCGTCTGTCAAATATTTCTCGGATAAACTATAAATCTGTTGTCTTGTAGCTTCATTCTTGGTGATGATCATTGGAATTTTTGGAGAAAATCCTATTGGAAATTTACGCAATACTTCAAAAATAATAGTGATTTTCTTTTAAAAACCTCTTTTATTCCTACAAACTTTAACTCGCCGATGGTGACAGTGGTGATTGGTTCGCAGGAATGTACAGTACAAGCAATTTCACATTGTCGAATTTGGTGATTTTCACTTTTGAACCGTCTGTCAAATATTTCTCGGATAAACTATAAATCTGTTGACTTGTAGCTTCATTCTTGGTGATGATCATTTGAATTTTTGGAGGAACTCCTATTAGAAATTTTTCTTCAAAATGATCACGCAATGCTTCAAAAATAATAGTGATTTTCTTTCAAAAACCCTTTTTTATCCCTACAAACTTTAACTCGTCGATGGTGACTGTGGTGATTGGTTCGCAGGAACGTTGAGTACAAGCAATTTCACTTTGTCTCACTTTTTGGCCTTCTCCCAAAAATTTTCTCAGTTGATGATGTTGCCAATTTCGTTTGCAGAAACTCTCTGCAGGACCATCTCATTAGACTTTCCATTGGAAAATTTGGTGATTGTCACCTTCGCGAACCTCCTCGGATAAGCCTCGTCGTTGGTGACAAAAGGTGATGGAAGTAATGAAACGAGAAGAAGGCGAGAAAGAGGCGAATGGATAAGGAGACCGAGAACAGTAGCAGAGGCAATAAATTCCCGGCAAGAACGTTACCCGTTATCTCCGGGAGTAAAAGACCAATTGGTCGAAATGACTATTAGCGGCTCCTACGATGGGAACATCGCACCCCGGGCTATCTATCTATCTCGCTCTCTCTCTCAATCCTTCTCGTTCTCTTTCTCTTTGTTACTCCTTCCACCAAAGCCACCAGTGGCGGAACGGGACGAAAATAATCGACGATTATTTCGCCGAAATAACCGAAATCACTTCTTTCCCAAATGTCACAATTAATCGACCCGTTTTACTAATTACAGAAGGTTTTTTTTCTTGCTACACAGTTTTATGTTGTTGGTATTTTTGAAATAAAGTTCGGAATAGATCGTATACGATTAGGGCAGGTAATTGGAGAAAATCCAGTAAATTTGGCAACACCGCCTCATAAGCGCACGTGGTAATAACGAGAATATGACGCGTTATAAAAAGAACAGAGTCGGCTTTAAATTAAGAGTTGTCGATTCTTGAATACTTATTACTGATTAAAAATCGCTTGTCATTTGTGCTCAGTTTTCTATTGATTCGTCATTCTTTTCATGAACCTTACGTATTTCTACTACTGTCTTTCATTATACATTATTGTTCAGTTTAGTTTGCAAGTTTAGTTTTGTACTTAAATTGAGAGAAAATAACTGTTTTTGGTGAAAATATAGGAAAAATTCCAGGAGTGGCCTATTTGTAGCCATTCAAAATTATTGCTAATGAAGAAAGATGCCTTCAATTACTAAGATAATAACACTTCCAATTATAACCCGAGTTCTGATCAATTATGTATGAAAAAGTGAAGAATTCTGAGACAGTCATGGTTTCTATTATGTGCACTTCAGACCGGAAAATAAGTTTGTAACTAACAATAACTCAAATTGAGATCCGATGCTACTCCATCTCTAAATTTGTGGAAACTGTTTGTTCCAGATATTCAAACAGTTCAAAATTTCTAATGAGTTCATTATGTACATAAATGCTAGCGTAGTTGTTAAGCAGTAATTTCGAGCGTTGCGCAGTGTTGCGTAATTTACAACACACGTTACCGACAATTACGGGAATCTTCGTGACCGACGCACCAACGAAACTTAAAATGGACATTGGGAAAATTATTTCCCAAAAAGACACATTCTTAACATCTCAATCTGATGCGATCCAATCAATGTAACTCGCCTATGAAACCGCGTCTTCTGATTGGCCCGCCGCTGTGGTAAATTTCCATGTAATGGAGGACATACTTTCTCCGTCCTGTGGTAGCGAGGAAGTACAAGATGAGAGAGTTATAAGAGCTGGGACATTTTGTAATTTGTATACATTTAGAGTGAAAATAGTACATGGACAAATTTCCTTTTGTGTGAAAAATCAAACTGTTCTGTGTATTCAGATTTGTTTTATGACCTCAACTCCATTTCCAAAAAGTCGGCTCGAGCAATTGTTCATATCAGATTCAAGAAAGAGAAGTGAAAAACCCTTAGTCCCGCCCTGATGACGCTCAATACACTATTGCGCAAACTCAGAAGTAGGTCGATTTATCCTATGGAGTGCCAGATTATTCAGAACTGATTGACGTTCTATTATTTATGAGTTTATTATATTTCTGTGATAACCGAGATATCTTATTGTCTGTTCCTCGTTCCCAAATTTCGACTGTGGCACTGACCAGATTCACGCCGATCGCGTTATCGCCCGAAGGTCCTGGAGGGGGTCGTTAATTAACATTATCGTCTCGGATTCGTCGGGTCGTAAATGGATTTAACGTCTCTTTTACGGAATAACAAAGTCTGTCGTTAATTAAACCGAACACACTGAGCGACGGCCGTTAAAACTTTAACGGGGCCCGAGAGCGGTGAATGGATATCGGATTAATTAGTTTTATTAACTGTTATTCGAATTAACGAGAGAGGTGAGGTGATGTCGAGATGGAAGGGGGGGGGTGCTATGGCTACCGTACGCGATGTGGCGCTAGTGGTGTTGCTTGAGATCCACCGCGTTGTGCGCAGTCGCAAACATAACCTCAAACAAGTTCGTTCCGAACTTAATATGTTGGAACAAACTTGTTAATTTGTAGTTGCTGGCACATTTTTCCCTTCCGCTTTTGTATGTTTGTATGTAAGGACATACATATGTGGCAAACTACTAACATGTTTGTATAACATGTCTTCCGCTAACTGGAACAACACCGCAAAATTATTTGGACCCTGTATATGTAACATCTTGGTTGCACCAGTAATGTTTAAGTTGCTTTTTACTTGTCTCTTTGAAACCTCTCACTTTGATCAAGTTTTTAATATTAATTTTTTTGAAAATGTTTAGTTTATACCTTCTTAAATCAAGTTTAATTTCAGTATAAATCGAGGCGTTATTTTCCGATCGAAGTTTCAAGACGCTCTTTTGGGATATGTCAAATAAGACAATTTTTTGAAAAAGTAATACATACTACATTTTTCAAAAATTCATATATGATAATGATATGATATATGATATCATTATGATAATAATGTAATCGAAGTAAAATGAGCTAACTACAGAATTTTCCGATATCTCGTAATTTTTGAAAAAGTAGATAAATTTCTCAAAAATTCACATTTTCGAAAATTAACATTTCGGCTTCTAGTCTTCTCAATATACTTATCATTTTGCAAGTAGACGAATCTAGATATATTAATCATCTTGTTACTTTCTCAAATGGGGTACCAGAGTTGCTAGATTTACACGGAAGTGCTGCATGCGCGATAACGGACGAGTAACAGTCGACTTCGATTGGTCGGATCGCGGTATAAATCCGAAAAGATTAAATTCGCGCCACAGCTTTCGCCAATCAAGAACCGGTCTCTTCTCTGTAACTACTGCGCACGCGCGACTTCCGTGTAAATCTAGCCACTCTGTGGGATACCGATGTAATAAGAGAAGGTATTGTAATCGTACTGATTTTCGGAATTTGAGATATATTGGCGTTTCTGGACGTTTTGAGGTCTACTAGGTTCTAAAAGCGTCTTGGAAACATGTCTGTGCTTGTATGTATGTAGTATATATGTATGTATGTATACTCTGTTCAAAACAAATCCCGATGCACGTCATTTTGATGACGTCAGAATCATCCACTACTACCAACTTAATATAGTCATAGGGCATCGCAATTTATGCGTTCCGTGTATATTTTAGGTAGACAATATTTTATGTGTATTCTCAACCTAAAATATACACGGAACACATAAATTGCGATGTCCTATGACTATATTAAGTTGGTAGTATTGGATGATTCTGACGTCATCAAAATGATGTGCATCGGGATTTGTTTTGAACCGAGTATATGTATGTATGTATGTATATGGTCAAAGTTTTCTCAGAAACTGTAAATAGTGGACAGTTGTAATTTTGGATTTAAGCTCTGTCCCCTGAAAACTCGCCATCATATAAAATTCATCAAAATTAGTTAAGGGAAAAGGGCACTTTGTTCTTGTGAATTTTCAGTTTTTCTCGATTTTCTCCAAAACGGCTTTACCGATTCGTACCAAATTTTATATTTGAACTGAACTGGCTAATCGCTCCAACTTTTATTAGAAACATTTTGTGCAATAACTTTCCTAAAAGGCACTTTAATGTTGCCATGAATATTTAGTCCAACCATAGAGTCTTACACATCGTATTTTTTTTATTAAGTTTCATTTTTGTTGCTTATAACTTGTTTGGTAAATGTAAGATTTTTGAAATACTCATGCAAAAACGTTCAAAAACAACCCTTTCTTGGATAAAAAAAAGCGTGACGTGTACTTTCTCATATATAGGGGTTAATTTAAGCAACAAACCGAAAAACAAGTACCTATAAAGTACTCCTCACAGTAGATTTAGCTAAAAACGTTACAAAACTTTTTTATATATTATATCTAATGTAGAATAGGTACTCAACATTTTATAAAAATTCTTGGAGCAAATTTCGGAAAAAATTCAAAAAATTGAAGAATGATACAAAGTGCCTTTCACAGAAGATTTTGCAAAAAACGATAGAAAAGTTTATTTTATACTAATTCAATGGTAGAATATGTATTCTAAATTTATAATAAATTCTTGTAGCAAATTTTGAGAAAAATTCAAAAACCGAAAAACCACAAGTATAAAGTGCTCTTCACAGAAGAATTAGCCGAAAACGTTACAAACCTTTTTATACATATTTAATTGCACAATAAATTTTCAAAGTTTAAGAAGAATTCTTGGACCGAATTTCGAGAATAGTACAAAAAACCAAAAATCGACAAGTATAAAGTATCCTTCACAGAAGATTTAACCAAAATCGTTAGAAAACTTTTTTTATACCTATTTAATCGTACAATAAATATTCAAAGTTTCCAAAAAATTCTTGTAGCAAATTTCGAGAAAAATTCAAAAAACCGTAAAATGACAAGAGTAAACTACCCTTTTATCGTGGCCGATTTTAATGAAAAGCTTATTTTCACGTCCTGGTATAGTACAAAGTCTAAATACAAAGTTTTGACCGTTTGTGGTTTTTTGTTTTTGAGAAAATCCTACCACAGACATACATACACACATACATATAGACGGTTTTCCAAAAACATGTTTTTTGGACTCGGGGGACCTCAAAACGTTCAGAAATGCTAATAACTCAATTTCGAAAAATCAACCCGACAACTCTCACATATGAGTACCTTATATGAGAAAATAAAAACCGATATTTTCAATCACGAATTGCCCAAAATGTATTGAATTATCGATATAAGTTTATAGGAATCTTTTTGCTCAGAATTCGTTCCTTTATTGATCCCCCTGGTTATTTTTGGTTTAATAATCTCCACCCCCCCCGGGGAAAAGCGCGTTTCGCCCGTACATATAGTCCAGTCATACGGTCCATATAGTCCAGTCATACGCTGGACAATATGGATCGGACGAGATATGACGCCTCCCCTTTGTTTCATTTTCTAGAATGAGTTTCGAACGCTCCCATTTGGCGATCGAATAAAAATTTCTAAAGAGGTACCGGACAAAAGCGCGTCAGGTAGGTACTTAATGGAGCCGTACCATTAATGGGATAACAATGAGGTAAGCAGTTCGAGTGGTCGGCAACAAATGAAGATTAATGTCCGCCGTAGTATTCCCATGGGATCGCAACCATTTATCGTCCACCCTTGACGTTTCGTACGTTTTGTTTCTCATTCACCTCTCGACGATTCCTCGCTGCGCTTTTGAGCGAGGGTGGTGAATGGACGCGGAATATTATTATATTTTTGGTTTATGGTGCGACGTCTTCATCTACGCGTTTTTCCCATTTTAAGTTTTATTTCTGCTCTCGGGGCCCATTGTGGGGCCGTTTGAGGTCGCATAAATCCGGGGAACGTCGTAGATCATTTCTGATTGAGGCGGCGGAATGCGGAGAAGTGGTGTTGGCGCGATCATGTCGAATGGCACAATGAGGGAGTTTGGGTTTGGATGCCTTTTCTTCTAGCGATCTCTTCTACTACGAGTTTTATTGACTGGTGCCATTCAGGGTGGGTGTCGCATTGTCGTGTCGCTTTCACAGGAATTTCAGGCTCTTCAGATGGATTTTTAATGATCGGTGTTTAGGTGAGATGTGTATAGCAAATTTGGCTGGTAAAACTTTGTGAAGGGGCCTTGACGTGTCTATAAAATTTTGGTGTCGGGATATGAATTTCAACTTTTAGAAGTAACGCAATATTTAAAATATAAAAAAGGGAAAATAGATTTTACAAAAATTCGTACCTCTAAGATAATATTTCTCCTAGGTCCATTGTGATTTTTTTTTTCTATAAATGACAAATTATTTCGAATTTCACAATTTTGGTTCCTCAATGGAAACTATGAAAAAAATTTCGTATAATTATATGATATTAATTATTATACTATTGTAACGTTTATTTTATAATTTATTTACATTAATTGAACATTAATTTATTTAACACACTTAACTACTTGTACACTAGACTAGACACTACATAATTTATTTGTACTGCTCCGCTTTCGGATCGTATGTCGCGTTCACTTCTGCTTCTCTACTTCTAACTAACTCCCTCGATCACAAGCCCCCTTATATATACACCCCCAACCATAATCGAGATCTTTCTCGTACCTTCTAGAACGCCTACGCAGCAAATGTTCAGAAGGTCACAAATTAATTGCTTTTCGTAAACAACATTCCGGGAAAAATTCGTGCAGCTGTCTTTACGCGTCGTAGTTGGTGTCCTCCAACTTTTTTTTTAACTTAGTATATTTACTTTATGAGTCAATTCTTATTAATTACCGTTATGGTCATCTTGACTGATCTTCTGCGAAGCGGCCTTTACTCTTCTGAATTTTCAGTTTTTATCAATTTTTCTCCAAAACCACTATACCGATTAAAACCAAATTTCAGACTTGAACTGACTTGGCTAATGCCTACAACTTTTATTTCAAACATTTTTGTCTAAAATCTCAGTAAATGGGACTTTACTATTGTCATTTTTAGGTTTTTTTTGAATACTCTCAAAAACTTCTCCAATTTTTTTTTAACTTAGTATATTTACTTTATGAGTCAATTCTTATTAATTACCGTTATGGTCATCTTGACTGATCTTCTGCGAAGCGGCCTTTACTCTTCTAAATTTTCAGTTTTTCTCAATTTTCTCCAAAAGGACTTTACCGATTCTTACCAAATTTCAGACTTGAACTAACTTGACCAATGCCTACAACTTTTATTTGAAACATTTTTTTCTAAAACCTCCCTAAAGGGGACTTTACTCTTGTCATTTTTAGGTTTTTTTGAATACTCTCAAAAACTCCTCCAACTTTTTTTTTACTTAGCATATTTACTTTACTCGTCAATTCTTATTGATTGTCGTTATCTTCATCTTGAATGATCTTCTGCGAAGGGGCCTTTACTCTTGTGAATTTTCAGTTTTTCTCAATTTCCTCCAAAACGACTATACCGATTATTACCAAATTTCAGACTTGAACTGACTTGACTAATGCATACAACTTTTATTTGAAACATTTTTTTCTAAAACCTCCCTAAAGGGGACTTTACTCTTGTCATTATTAGGTTTTTTTGAATACTCTCAAAAACTTTTCCAACTTTTTTTTTAACTTAGTATATTTACTTTATTCGTCAATTATTATTGATTATCGTTATCGTCATCTTGACTGATCTTCTGCGAAGAGCCCTTTACTCTTGTGAATTTTCAGTTTTTCTCCATTTTCTCCAAAACTACTATACCGATTATTACTAAATTTCAGACTTGAACTAACAACTAATGCCTACAACTTTTATCTGAAATATTTTTTGCTAAAGGGGACTTTACTCTTGTCATTTTTAGGTTTTTTTGAGTACTCGCAAAAACTGCTCCGACTTTTTTATTAACTTAGTATATTTACTTTACTCGTCAATTCTTATTGGTTGTCATTATGGTCATCTTGACTGATCTTCTGCGAAGGGGCCTTTATTCTTATGAATTTTCAGTTTTCTCAATTTTCTCCAAAACGACTTTAACGATTATTACCAAATTTCAGACTTGAACTGACTTGACTAATGCCTACAACTTTTATTTGAAACATTTTTTTCTGAAACCTTCCTAAAGGGGGCTTCACTCTTGTCATTTTTAGGTTTTTTTGCATACTCGCAAAAACTGCTCCAACTTTTTTTGTAACTTAGTATAGTTACTTTACTCGTCAATTCTTATTGATTGTCGTTATCGTCATCTTGACTGATCTTCTGCGAAGAGCCCTTTACTCTTGTGAATTTTCAGTTTTTCTCCATTTTCTCCAAAACTACTATACCGATTATTACCAAATTTCAGACTTGAACTGACTTGACTAATGCCTACAACTTTTATTTGAAACATTTTTTTCTAAAAACTCCCTAAAGGGCACTTTACTCTTGTTATTTTTAGGTTTTTTAATGTTCTTAAAACCTGCTCCAACTTTTTTTTAACTCAGTATATCTACTTCACTCGTCAATTCTTATTGATTGTCGTTATCGTCATCTTGACTGATCTTCTGCGAAGGGGCATTTACTCTTGTGAATTTTCAGTTTTTCTCAATTTTCTCCAAAACCACTATACCGATTATTACCAAATTTCAGACTTGAACTGACTTGACTAATGGATACAGCTTTTATTTGAAACATTTTTTTCTAAAACCTCCCCAAAGGAGACTTTACCCTTGTCATTTTTATTTTTTTTTAAATACTATCAAAAACTGCTCCAATTTTTTTTTAACTTAGTATATTTACTTTACTCGTCAATTTTTATTGATCATCGTTATCGTCTTCTTGACTGATCATCTGCGAAGGGGCCTTTACTCTTGTGAATTTTCAGTTTTTCTTAATTTTCTTCAAAACAACTATACCGATTCTTACCAAATTTCAGACATGGACTGACGTGAGTAATTGCTACAACTTTTATTTGAAACATTTTTTTCTAAAACCTACCTAAGGGGAACTTTACTCTTGAACATTTGTTATATATTCACATGTACATGTTACACATCGCCATTTTGGTAGATTTATATCTAGTATTGCATTCGTTAACGAAGTCGAAAAAATAGGAATTAAAATGCGGTTTTCAGTTTTTTGGTATCTAGAGATCATACCTAATCATTTCCCAAAAATTTATATATATATGTATATATATATATATATATATATATATATATATATATATATATATATGTATATATATATATATATATATATATATATATATATATATATATATATATCGGATATAACGAAATTTGTCGGCAGGCTACAGGTCGCATTTTTTAAAGAATCACAACGAAATTTGGTACAAAAATCAGTTGGCAGAAAATCTCGGTCGAGTTCGTTAATGGGCCAAATCGGTCTAGCGGTTTCAAAATGGCGGCTTGTTATTTTCAAAAAAAAATCAAAAAACTTTTATTTTGCGTCTGAGAGAAAAATGTTACTTGGGTTTTTTGTTGCCCTTATAGAGCCGAACGACTTTTGTGTAGAATATTTTTTCGAGAAATGTACAGAAAAAAAGTTATTTTTTTCAAAAATAAATAAAAATAAGAAAAACTTTTATTTCGCGTCTGAGAGAAAAATGTTACTAAGGTGTTTTGTTGCTCTTATAGAGGCGAACAACTTTTGTATAAAACAATCTGTCGAGAAACGTACAAAAATAAAGTTATTTTTGTCAAAATATTAAAAAATAAAAAAAAATTAATTTCGCGTCTGAGAGAAAAATGTTACTTAGATTTTTTGTTGACCTTATAGAGACGAACAACTTTTGTATAAAACATATCTTTGAGAAATGTACAGAGAAAAAGTTATTTGCAAATATTTTAAAATTTTGACGTTTGTACTTTTTCACACCTCGTATGCATTTTTTTGACACATCGTGTGTTATATTACTGTATATCTTACCCATAAATCTACCTTTCAGCCTGGCATGCCATGGGGTTTTTTTCGTTAATATCTATCGCCATGTGGAAATAGGTAGACCGTCTTTTAAGCTATCGTTCATCTCATTAGAATCCTCACAAAATCCGAACTCGAACCCCCCCCCTCTCCTCCCCACTCACCCCCCCTTCGTGCCGTCGTTCCGCTGGAAAGGAAGTGAGATATTAAATGACTCGTCCGTCTCCCGGGGACGTGCGTCTTTTTAGTCGAGTCGTCATTTTTTTACGAGCTTACTTTGTTTGTTAATTAGCCGGTAATTAGCTCTTGACTTGCGGTTCGTCGTGGCGAGAATGGGTGGTCTCGCCCTCTCCCCGCTCGCCCCCATCTACCCCCTCCACCCCCCCCTCCTCTCCCTCTCTCTCTCTCTCGTTTTTCCTTTTTGCAAGTGGAAGCCGAAGGACGTAATTTCTTTTTTTTATTCGGGCGTGCAACGTTAAAGTTGGATGGATGTTTGTAAGTTTTAATTGGAAATGATGCAACTTGCCAGTCGTTTATTGTTCATAAGTAGAGTTGGACTTTTTAATTTTTTCGAGATGATAGAGTAAGGAAGGCAGGTCGAACTTTTGCATAAATAGTGATTTCCAAGGAAACTGATGAAAGGTAGATTGAGTTTCTTTTTCAGTCTTCATCAACTGATCAAAATTCCGAATTATATTAGCTAAAATCAGTTTAGCATCAGCTGAAATGAAAGAGATACAAAGGATTTACTGCTTTTCTCGTTAATCTGTTTCTAAGTGAATTTTCATTTGGGCTTAACTAATGCATATGTCCCAATTTTGATCACGTGACCAAAATTCTGAATTATATTGGCTAAAGTCAGTTGAAATCAATGGAAGGTGAAGGGTTTATTGCTCTCCTTATAACCTTCTCCCTTAGATCCTCTTAGATCCCTTAGATCCTCCCTTAAAACTCAACTTTTATTTGGGCTTAGCCAATAACAATGTCTCTATCAATTATTGTTATCATCATCGTCATCATCAAACAGCCTGAATCGATAGAAGTTGCAAGATTTGCTGCTCTTCGTATTAAACCGTTTCAATCTCCATTTGTAGTCTGGTACCGACCAATGGAAACCTCCCAATTTTGATAAGCCATCACTAAATTGTTGATCACTAAAACTTCAAAATAGAGTGCCTACTCGTTCACCATCATTCCCTTGTGTCATACACCAACTTCGTACGAACCAAATTGTACAATAAGCATTTATTTAGACAGAAAGGCACCGTGCGCAACTAATTCCAAAATGCGACAGTAAATGCGGCAACGTGGCAAGTCGACTCTTGCGCCGGCGCGACGACTGAATCTAGACGGACGGACGGCAACATCGCTCTCGCAAATAAATATAAGTAAATGAATAATGTCTAACGAGAAGATAATAGTTTGATTAAATTTTTAAATCAAATGATAGTAAGCAAGAAAGTGTGAAAAGTATGATTATATGTTTCGTATAAATTGAGTCAAGTGATGCCGATAAGTTGGTTACGACATGACTACCAGGTAGAAAGTGAAGATGTGATTTATGAGTTATGACGTACAAAGATGTGATTAGTTCCGGTCGAGTCGCACTAGATGGCGTCACTCTATTGAGCCACGTCGAGTAATACGTTATTACTTAACGGACGGGTTATTCCCATTGTCTGTTCGTCGGAGAAAAATGTGGCGCGTAAGCGAACGTCACACAAGAATTCCCCATAACGAATGGACATGGACGTTAGGGGAAAAAGTAAAAGTATATCGGCGGCACGAGAAAATCCATCGCTGGCTCGTCCAACGCTGATTAATACGTTATTTTGACACGGAGCGGTGTTAGGCTATTAGCTAAAGACTCACTAATGATCTCCGGGCGTTGGCATATTAGTGTTCCAACGGGGCACATGTGCGGCGATTATTTTTAGTTGTGCGCAGCCTTACAAACCGCCCGTTTCTTCGGCCCTCTCGATAATGAAAGGTGTCGTTTTTTATGGGACCGGCTCTCATTTTTCATACGCACTTTAAATGCCACACCAGAGACACTCCACTTACAGAAAAAATGCTTCCACGAGGTTTTAAATTAACATCTGTACTGACACGTATACACGAGCTTTGATTTAGTGTCGGGAACACTTTTTAGGGATTTTCGCAACACGTGTTTAAAAAAACTAATGTATAAATAAACGCAACGGAGCGCCAACAAAAGAAATCCAAAATGGTGAAAACACCGTTTTCTTAAAAAGTTCCTTTCCAAAAAAATTTCTAACTGGCATGCTGGCAATGAGAATAACTACTTTACTACTAGTAACACACCAACAAATGAAGAAACTGACAGTAACATGACGTGAAAAAATGAATACTAATAAAATTCTTAACAACACATCAAGCGGCTCGAAGGACCATATGTTCCCTACTTTTCTATCCCGAAAAACGAAAGAAACATGTACCAAAATTGGGTTTGTAAAAATTCTACTAAAAGTTTCCGGATGCCAAAACTGAAACATCCTTTGGGGTAAACCATTTACTTTAGAAATTATGAATTTTTGAAAAATATGCTTTTTTTTTAATGGTGAAAACGCCGTTTTCATAAAAAGTTTGTGCGAACTTTTCGGAAAAATTCCAACTGACCCGCTGATAATGAAAATAAATACTTTACCACTAGTACCACACCAACAAATGAAGAAACTGACACCAATATCACGTTAAAAAAATAAAAACTGAATAAATTCACAACACGTCAAGCGGCTCGAAGGACCATATGTTCCCTACTTTTCCATCCCGAAAAACGAAAGAAACATGTTCCAAAATTGGGTTTGCAAAACTTCTACTGAAAGTTTCCTGATGCCAAATCTGAAAGATTCTTTGGGGTAAATCGTTTACTTTAGAAATTATGAATTTTTGAAATAGATTTTTACTTTTTTAAAAGTGGCGTTATTTCGAAAACTACCTGCTGAAGTTAGCCAACTCAAATTTGGTTACATAACTGAAAAGCGTCCTATCGATCTTAATATCTTCTACAGTTCACATTTGAATCACAACAACGTTTAGGACGGTTTTTGCGATTTTTTCGTAAAATGTCTCTAAATGTGATAAAGTTCTCTTAAAAAGAAAATGGAAAGTTTAAATTGTTACTTTTTCAAAAGTGTGATTGCTTATATCTCGCTATTCTTACCCATCCGGGTATGCATGTACCATTTTATAATAGTCATTTTAAATGAGTACTATCTACACCTAAACAAAGGAATTTTGGTTTTGGCGAATTCACTTGACGTATTGTGAAAGTACATTCCTTTAGAAATATTACCAAGAAATACCCAAATTGATGTGATTTTCCTTGTAACGCGATTAAAGCATCTACTAACTATCTCTAATTCTTTAATCGACTAAATTAAAATAGTCCAGAATTGGAAATGAACTAACGACACAACCATTGTTCCTTGTACGTTTGGTTGCCTAACACAAGAAAAATTGTTTTAGAAGCCCAATAGACCTCTACATTACCCTGGCAGTTCAAACTCGGAAGCTTGTTATTATCCTTATATCCAATAGATGGCTCTTCTGATTTAATCCCGACTTTCCATCAAACATCACTATCTTCCGATAGGTACTATGAAGTTCGACTACCAACCGTTAAAAGTCCCTACGTCGTCTGGAGAGTTCCCTGCATTACCGACTCGTGCCAAATTTGAAAAGCAAGGGGTGGTTTTATAATCTTATCGCCTGGGCGAATAAGTGGATGACTATTTCGTTAATTTCTGATATGCTTAACACTTCAAAAGACAATTTAGACTGAGGTTCGTTCTATAAGACAGCGAATTTATAAATAGGATCCGTTAAAAAGATATGAACTTTTGAAATTGTTATTTCAGATAGGAGGTTATAGGGTTGAAAAAAGCGTTCAAAACTCACTTGAAATTTCTTTTTGCGAATTACCTTTTGGTGTTTTAGAATAAAAAAATCTTGAATTTCCACTTTTCGCTAGTTTGCACATTGGCACAAATATATCTCTTACTATAATAATCTGCGGACACTAATTTCTTTTCTGCAAAACCTTTGAAGTGTCCTCTATAAGATATTCACTACGTTTCACATTACATTTTATATTAATCGCTATATTTTACACGGAACATAAAACAATAGTCGACCGTACGTCAACCTAACCACAAAACAGTGGAAATTCAGCGATGGATAATTGAACCAAAGACAAATACGTATTTGTCTTTGATTGAACGTAGGTTCGGTGCTATATTCGCCGTTCTAAGCAAATATTTATACGTAGAAATCTTATAAATATAAGTGAAGTGTCAATATAAGTAGCCGAACACGTATATTCGAATCATGCGGTTAAATGAATGTACTAATCGAACGTTCCTATTTATCATGACTTACTTTTTCAATTTAAAGTTAAGAAGAAATAAATTTATTAAGAAATGTAACGTTGGACCATTTTAGTATAATTAATTACAAGATAAATCCTTTAAAATGCCAGTTTCATGTTTTATGGATTTAATTATGTATTTATTTCTATATTTTAAAAGTAACTAGCTCATTGTTTGGAAAAGGGTGAGTGGATGTGGGTTTAATTCAATAGTAGAATGATGACCAATAAAATTATATAAATTATTACAGTACTCAATATAATTCACTGAATTATTTATATTAGATTATAGATTTTTTGATTGGAGGTCAAATATAATTTCTGATATTACTATATAAATATCTACCGCATCAGTAGATTGAAATATAAAGGAATAATCATACTACATCAACAAAATATCAATATCAGGCATCCGCCTCAAAGTCGAAATGATGAATATTAGAGCAATGATTGAAGAATAATCAGTCAAAGCGTACTTATAGTACAGTTGTGCCAATAATAACATGGAGACCATCTTGTTACGATGAAAAACAGAATATAAACAGAAACAGTAAACAGAATCTGAGAGAGTGAACGGGGCTTAACTTATTTATATTACTTTTGCTAATACAAAAAATCGTTAAAACCGGCTAAGACAAACCTTTAACGACAATTTTAATATTTATTGTAATACTAGAGAAATGCCGCCAAAGTGTAAAATCATCGTGTATATTGAGAGTCAACGTGACTCGACTTATGTGAATACAATGAACTGTGTGACCTTTGTAACCTTTTACTTTTACAAAATTATTGTTTGATATAATCGTGAAAAAGTGATTTCGATTATCGCGCTCCGAAATAACGAAGCGATCTTCGCATGATCGACACGTCAAGCCGCCAGATGCCGCCACCACGACAGATCCCTACGTTACCGACCCCGTTTCGAACTTGAAAGTTGTCGCAGAGTTGTCATTGTCAATGACGTTTTGTCAATCCGTCTCACGAAACTCCGTCGGAACCAAGTGAGTGCCGAAGGCGATAAGTGCGCCCCATTTTCGCGCGAGACAGAGAGAGCACGTCGACCGCCGCCTCCGCCGAGGAGTGAATTGCGATGAGATGGAAATGGCGTACCGCGGCAGAGTATTGAGCCTCGTCGAGGTCGTCCTGCGGGTGCCGCCGTTGTTCGTCATCGACGAGATCCTCAAGATGGGGCTCCTCGGCATCGCCGAGCTGACGACCCTCGACGAGGGCTACGAGAGGCCCGACGGCGACGACGCCGCCGGGAACGTCTCCGCTGCCGCCGCCGCCTCCGACCCCTTCGCCCCCGTCGTCTACAGGATAGTCTTCATGTCGATCGTCAGGCTGCTGCTCAGCACGTTCGGTCAGTACCCCGCCTCCGGTAAATGTTTACTTAAGCCACTTCGCCTATTTACTTTTCTCTGAAGGTAGGATCTACAGATATTTCCTCAAGGCACAAAGGGGATAGTTGAATAACTCGAAAAGACGTTGTAAACGCAAGAGGGCAACGGTAAACCAAGTGCCTTGGGGGCAGAAGTGGTCTAAGTAAACATTTCGTCATTTAAGCTTAGGGTATATGTCTAGTTGATCGAGGTGGCCTATCGAAACGGGCAGCCACTTCGTAACGCCAACCGGTTTATGTCGTTATGGTTAATAGGAACCGTCCTAGGTTGCCTGTGGACGCGCATGTCTCAATAGTCGTCACATTAGTAGCCGTAATGGCACCGTTAGTACCACTTCGTTAAACTCAGAGTACTTGTCCTTCTTTAATCGAGATGACCTACCGATACGATCAGCTACTTTATAACGAACCCTTGGTCATGTCGTTACGGCTAATAGGAACCATCCCAGGTTGCCTGTGGACGCGCATGTCGCAATGGTCGTCACATTAGTAGCCGTAATGGCACCGTTAGTACCACTTCGTTAAGCTCAGAGTACTTGTCCTTCTTTAATCGAGATAGTCTACTGATACGACCAGCTACTTTATAATGAACCCATGGTCATGTCGTTACGGCTAATAGGAACCCTCCCAGGTTGCCTATGGACGCGCATGTCTCAATGGTCGTCACATTAGTAGCCGTAATGGCACCGTTAGTACCACGGTATTTGTTAAACTCAGACTACTTGTCCTTCTTTAATCGAGATAGTCTACCGATATGACCAGCTACTTTATAACGAACCTGTGGGCATGTCGTTACGGCTAATAGGAACCCTCCCAGGTTGCCTGTGGTCGTGCAAGTCGCAATGGTCGTCACATTAGTAGCCGTAATGGCACCGTTAGTACCACTTTGTTAAACTCAGAGTACTTGTCCTTCTTTAATTGAGATAGTCTACCGATACGATCAGCTACTTTATAACGAACCCTTGGTCATGTCGTTACGGCTAATAGGAACCATCTCAGGTTGCCTGTGGACGCGCATGTCGCAATGGTCGTCACATTAGTAGCCGTAATGGCACCGTTAGTACCACTTTGTTAAACTCAGAGTACTTGTCCTTCTTTAATCGAGATAGTCTACTGATACGACCAGCTACTTTATAATGAACCCATGGTCATGTCGTTACGGCTAATAGGAACCCTCCCAGGTTGCCTATGGACGCGCATGTCTCAATGGTCGTCACATTAGTAGCCGTAATGGCACCGTTAGTACCACGGTATTTGTTAAACTCAGACTACTTGTCCTTCTTTAATCGAGATAGTCTACCGATATGACCAGCTACTTTATAACGAACCTGTGGGCATGTCGTTACGGCTAATAGGAACCCTCCCAGGTTGCCTGTGGTCGTGCAAGTCGCAATGGTCGTCACATTAGTAGCCGTAATGGCACCGTTAGTACCACTTTGTTAAACTCAGAGTACTTGTCCTTCTTTAATCGAGATAGTCTACCGATACGATCAGCTACTTTATAACGAACCCTTGGTCATGTCGTTACGGCTAATAGGAACCATCTCAGGTTGCCTGTGGACGCGCATGTCGCAATGGTCGTCACATTAGTAGCCGTAATGGCACCGTTAGTACCACTTTGTTAAACTCAGAGTACTTGTCCTTCTTTAATCGAGATAGTCTACCGATATGACCAGCTACTTTATAACGAACCCATGGTCATGTTGTTACGGTTAATAGGAACCATTCCAGGTTGTCTGTGGACGCACATATCGCAATAATTATCACGTTCGGAGCTATAAAGGCACTGTTAGTACCACTTCATTAAGCTCAGAGTACTTGTCCTTCTTTAATCGAGATGACCTACCGATACGATCTGCTAATTTATAACGAACCCGTGGTCATGTTGTTACGGTTAATAGGAACCATCCCAGGTTGCCTGTGGACGCGCATGTCGCAATGGTCGTGACATTAGTAGCTGTAATGGCACCGTTAGTACCACTTCGTTAAACTCAGAGTACTTGTCCTTCTTTAATTGAGATGACCTACCGATACGATCTGCTACTTTCTAACGAACCTATGGTCATGTTGTTACGTTTTATAGGAACCATCCCAGGTTGCCTGTCGACGCGCATGTCGCAATGGTCGTCGTCACATTAGTAGCCGTAATGGCACCGTTAGTACCACTTCGTTACGCTCAGAGTACTTGTCCTTCTTTAATCCAGATGGTCTACCGATACGGCCAGCTACT
Source organism: Cryptocephalus moraei (assembly GCA_946251905.1). NCBI lineage: Eukaryota > Metazoa > Arthropoda > Insecta > Coleoptera > Chrysomelidae > Cryptocephalus > Cryptocephalus moraei. Next base: position 5,554,624 of record OX276462.1, on the reverse strand, counting down.
TTATAGTTATAAGTTATAACGAACCCGTGGTCGTGTTGTTACGGTCAATAGGAACCATCCCAGGTTGTTTGTGGACGCGCATGTCGCAATGATTGTCACGTTAGTAGCCATAACGGCACCATTAGTACCATTTCGTTAAACTTAGGGCTGGTACTTTTGGTTCCGACTAGACTTTGAATTAATCGAACTCCCAATTTAAAACGGCCAACCAACTAAAGTATGGCTGCTTTTGTCCTTCTTTTTCTTCTTCTAGTGACTGTTCGTTATCGGACGTTCTGATGCTTTGTTACTTGATGCTCTGTGTAGACCCGTTGTGCGAATTGCAAACCAGGTTCTTATATTTTTAAGCCAGGAGATGTGTCTTCTGCCTGATCCTCCCTTTCCCGTATCGTTCATTATTTCTCATAATGTGCCCCAAGTGTTCTAATTGTCTTCTCTTGATTGTAGTCACAATCTTCATTTCTTGTTTAGATGTTTGAGCACTTTTTTGTTTTTATTGATTCTTAGTATACATCGGTACAGCCACATTCAGCCTCTTACTGGCTGCTTCTCATACTGTCCATGACTCAACCCCATAAAGGAGCACAATGAAGACATAACACCGTTGGTACCTACGTTTAGAAAGTGTCATTTAAACCATATAGACGTCTTGATAAACGAGCGTTTTGACTGCTTATCTCGAGAGAATGATCCTAGTTCTCGTTCACTGTACTTCCCAAGTATGTAGTTGTCTCTACCTTCTCAATTACTCTACTATTTATCATTATCTGCCCGGATGGTGGTAGGTTTTTGCTTATTACCATGTACTATTTAGTTTTATTTACGGATATGTCTTCCATATTCTTGACTGTGCCTCAAGAGTTCGCTCATCATATTCTGTAGATCTTCCAGCCTGTCAGCAAATATCACTGTGCCATCTGCAAACTGGAGTGACCTTTATGTTTGATTTGTGCTTGTTGATTCCAGTACAGATCTTTTATTTTTATCTGTAGGTCTCTGTTGTCAACCTCCTATTTACTGTAACACTTCTTATCAGCTTGTCGTGCTTTACTCTATTAAAGGTGTTCTGATAGTCCACAAAGCACACGTGTATCTTTCCGCATTCCGTATCTTTGCACTGCTGGAACAGAACCTGTACGTCAAACAATGCTTCACTTGTTTCAGGTGCTCTTCGGAATCCAAATTGAATATCTCCCATGAACATAGGGAAGTTACGATCTTCCCTCGATATTTGATAGAATGCGGTACAAATTTGCTTGTGCTTAATATAAAATCATTGATTTGAGTTTGTTGAAATATTAACTTTTTATTTGAAGTTGTTTAGATAATCAATATACTTGATGAGTAAAAGTAATGGAAGGCTATTTGGAAAAAAAAATCCATGTATTTGTTGGTACACATTTTTGGTTTAAATCTTGCACAATTCGATTTAATTTTTTTTTTATGGTAGGCAAGTTTGTTCTGCTTAAATTTTATTGGTAAACTAATAAGGTGTTTCTCAGTAGGTGAAGGTTGTTTCTTACTGTTTAAATAGCAACGATGTGATGTATCGTAATTGTGACAGATCGGTACGCTGAACTTTAGGTGTAATTACTCAAAATCGTACGACGTCATGTACGCATTCCGACATTACCAAACCAAATTATTTTAAATTAACTTGCAAATTGTAAGTTCTGCTTGTTCATCGCGAAGATAAGGACAATATATGATTAGAGGTCTCAGAGGATTGTTTTTGTAGTCATATCTCTCTCTCTCTCTCTCTCTTTCTCATTTCATCGTGCTCCATAGTAGCGGATAATTTTCGAATATCACCGAGTCACCGTAGGGGTCGATGTTTTGTTACAGAGATGAGATTTGTAGGTGCATAGGAAATAAACGTTATAACCTTACCTTGTCACTTTATCTCGTGCGGTCTCTGTTTATTTACTTGATATGTGGAATATAATATGCTTTGTCACTTCGTTTCGATCAGGTGATTCATGTTGTATGTGGAAATGTCCTATTATAACCAATTCGAGTGGAATATAATGACGTAGGGCATTTGGGAGAGAGGATGGTAGGTAACCCATGGCAACTGTTTCTACACAATTTTTTTCTTATGGGAGATTAACATGGGAAAATTTTCAAGCAGCTGGTAATCTACGTCAAAGAAATTTCTTAACTATCAACTGTGAGAAATAAGAAGAAGTTGGCGCCCGAATTTTTGAAAAAAAAATACAATCTTTAGAGTTCTGAGACGGGAAGGAATAGTTCTGGAGTTCTTTCATGAAAATTTCAATAGTTCTGTAAAATTTCCCAAAAAAATGCAACAAACATATTTTAGGGCCAGCGCCGTGATTTGCACTTAGAGGAGTTTTGATCGTTGATTCCGACTCATAAACAAGAGTTCTGGAGTTCTTTCCGGCTTTCAAAAAAAATTGCATTTTTTTTTTTCAAAAAATTAAAATTTTGGAAATCACAAAAAAACAACTGGCCAGAGTTCTTGGTAGCGCTCGATGAGTTCTACAACTTTTTCCTCTTCCATTTTTTGATTCGACTCGAAACGAAAAAGTTATTCGCAAAAATCATATTTTCGATTTTTGAGAAACAATTGCGAATAATGCTAGAGTTCTCTCTAGAACTCTGACTAGAGTTCTAGGTAGCGCCCAAAGAGTTCTACAACTTTTTCCTCTTTCATTTTTCGATCAGACTCGAAACGAAAAAGTTATTCGCGAAAATCATATTTTCTATTTTTGAGATTTTGAATCCAAACAATTATCTGGAATAGGACACTACGTGGCGTACTTATTTGATGACATATACTGGAAGTTACACGACGATCTTGGTCCGATCGTCAGAAATGCTGATGCCCATAAGGAAATAGTCCCACACTTTCTGATTTATGTCAGAAAAGACGGGCAATTTTAGTAGTCACGAGATTAGAAGACATGGATGACAGTTGATAACATCAGCATTGTCTACCATGTAAATACCAAGTAGAGAAACACCTACGTGCAAATAGAAAATAACAATGTACAGATATTAAATATTAATGTTTGTTGCATATTTTATAAGATTTTATAATTACTTGAGTTTGATAAATATAAAGGAGAATATTTTGAGATTTGCATAGGTCATTTGTTACCCTGTCGATCAGTTGGGCGCCTGATTTGGTTAATACTAAGCGACTTAAAACAAACTAAAATATGTTTGTTGCATTTTTTTGGGAAATTTTGTAGAACAACCTATTGAAATTTCCATGAAAGAATTCCAGAACTATTCCTTCCGCCTCAGAACCCTTTTTTTTTCAAAAATTCGGGCGCTAACTTCAGACGAGTCTGAACCGCGTACCGCAACTGAACACGTACTGATCTTTTACGTTTCCAGGTTGCGTGATAGCCATATGCATGTTCGTCCTGAGCACGAGGCACCTGATGCTCGTCTACATGTACCTGATGTCGATCGGCCTGATCTTCGTCTCTTACTGGACGAACGTCAGCACCGTCAAGTCCGTGATCAACATCGAATCGGGCGAGAATAGCACCGCGGGCCTCATCCACTTCATCATGTCCCTCAGCCTCGAGCAGCTGCTCGAACAGAAAATGTTCTTCTTCGACATCATGCAGAACTACGTCCTGCAATCGCTGCTCTCGATCATCTTCATCAACATCCACCTCGGCCCGAGGTACCCGTTGCTGCAGAAGATGCTGCCCGTCGCGTTCCTGGTACCCTCCGTGCTCGCGATACTGCCGACGCCGCCATTCCTGTTGAATCACACGCCGGTGGTGGCGGCGTTGTTGCCGTTGGCGCTCGTCAAGTTCGTGCTGTGCACCTCGGCCGTGCAGATAGCCCACTCGGTGTACTCGGGCTACCTGCAGGCGAAGATATTCGTGTCGAACTTCGGGATGTCCGCCCTGGTCGAGTCGGAGTGGCTGAGGCTGAACGTGCCCGAGGTGCTCAGGACGTTCTGGGCGCTTCGCGCGCTCGAGCACGTCGCGATATTCTTCATATCCGGATACTGGGAGATCGAGGACGGCAACTCGCCGTACTTCAGGCTGATGAAGTACCTGATGGTGACCGGTTGCGATACGTTGACGGCGGTACTCGGCATCACGAGTATAGTGTCGTACGTCTGCAATTACATCGGCAAGTTTTTCCAGTGGATCCTGCTGACCGACGACGAGAACGACAAGAACTTCGGCACTGTCTCCGCGATAGTGTTCTACATATTGGCGTTGCAGACGGGTCTGACGGGCCTCGAGCCGGAAGTGCGGTTCGTGCGGTTGTGCCGCAACTTCTGTCTGCTGTTCACGGCGCTGCTGCACTTCACGCACAACATCGTCAACCCGTTGCTGATGAGCCTGAGCGCGTCGCACAACCCGTCGCTGAGGCGGCATCTGCACGCGTTGCTCGTGTGTGCCGTGCTCGTCGCGTTGCCCGTCTGCCTGATGTACTTCCTGTGGTCGACGCAGGAGACGTCGACGTGGCTGCTCGCCGTCACCGCGTTCAGCATCGAGGTCATAGTGAAGGTGTTCGTGTCGCTGGCGATCTACTCGTTGTTCCTGATAGACGCGAGGCGCGACGTGTTCTGGGAGAGGCTCGACGACTACATCTACTACATAAGGGCGTTCGGGAACACGATCGAGTTCTGCTTCGGGATATTCCTGTTCTTCAATGGCGCCTGGATACTGATGTTCGAGAGCGGCAGCGCAATCAGGGCCGTCATGATGTGCATCCACGCCTACTTCAACATATGGTGCGACGCGAAGGCCGGCTGGTCGGTGTTCATGAAGAGGCGGACGGCCGTCAATAAGATCGAGAGCCTGCCCGAGGCGGACAAGGAGCAGCTGAGACGGCTAGACGACGTCTGCGCCATCTGCTACCAGGAGATGCAATCTGCGAAGATAACAAAGTGCAGGCACTTCTTCCACGGCGTCTGCCTGCGGAAGTGGCTGTACGTGCAGGACAGCTGCCCGTTGTGCCACGAGATCCTGCACGGTATCGACGTGCCGAGAGAGGCGAACGGGGCGGCGGCCGATGGGGAGGAGGGGGAGGGGGCGGCGGCGGGGCGGCGGTTCGCGTTCGAGGAGGACGGCGACAGGTGATGGTGAGGCGTCGCCTCCCTCATCGTCATCTTCATCCTCGCTCTTGTGATAATTAGGTTACGGAAATTTGGGGACTCGCTCGACTCGATCCCACGGGCCACCGGGTAGGGTTCCGTCGGGTTAAGGCTGCGATTCTGCACTTTATCTAGCAAAGCTCGAGGTGATCCTAGGAATAAGATTCTGTGTTAAGTCAAATAACGATACTCATAAGTAACGACTGTACGATCAGTAGCGATAGTTCTGAGGTTAATTTGAAAGTTTAATACAACAATTACCATCATCATTATTTTATTTAGGGTTGGTTGGCATCTCAATTCCAAAGAACATGTAGATATTAGATGTAGCACTTTCTTAAGCTAGGTTCACACGTTAACAGTAATTTAATATCGAATGCATCAGGGTGTTAGGGGTTTGACTGCCTTTATTTTAATAGGTGATAGCATTCATCAAAACAAACAAAAAAACCTTATATAACGGGGGTCCTAAAACCAAGCGTTTTCGAGAAAAGTCGAGTTATTTTATCAACGCATTTCACCACAACTTGGCAACACCGATAAGAAGTGATCCCTATACATGTAAACATCTGTGCTGGGTCAATGTTTCGCGACGCGTGCGATAAATTTGCGGTGTTGCCACGCCACGTCATAGGCATTTTATCTAGTTGTATTGATTGGAATTTTTTTTTTATTCATTAAAGAAAAAAATTGTTTTGTTAAAAATTAAACATAAATACATTAAAAGAATGTATCTTAAAAACATTTCATGTACAAAATTATGTGAGATTATTTAATAAAACTGAATTTAGAAGTTTGCTAATTTTTTTCTCGAAAACGGTTTGTTTTAGAACCCCTGTTATATAAGGTTTGTTTGTTTATTTTGGTGAATACTACCACCTGTTAAACCCCTAACACCCTGTAGAATAGAAATGCAATACCTGTGATATAAATTTTTCAATCTTCAACATTGCCTCAATTTTTTTAGTTTTTGTACATCTCTAGGAGTATATGTGACCTGGATCTATGAGAAGGGGGCTTAGGTGCCGAAAAATCATTTTCCACCTTTTTGTCGATTCAGCTAGAGTTCACTCTCTCATATAGTGAAAACCAAAAAGTCATAATTTGTTGAAAAGTTTACTAAAGACGAAGAGACAGAGAAGTACACATTACGTATCTTTATTTACATTACAACTTTTTAAATTACAATCTCTCGTTTTCTTTCACAAGAGCAGCAATACGAACGATCCTCAGAAAATTATACCCCATTTTTATCACCATTGATTTCTTTCACACAATACAGCCACACAGAACGCTTGCTGTAAATATTTAAGTGTAGTACACTACTTCTGCTAGGATCGCTACAGATCTGCCCAGAATTGCAGCGTTAATCCGGTCCGGGAAGATATACGGGAGGTTTTCTTTAACGGGGCCGATCGGTGAGCGGTTCTGCGCGGTGTAGAAGGTAAGCTGCGCAGTCGCATCGAACTGTGAAATCACGGTATAAGGATTATACAGTATATGTGAACAGACGGAGCTTGAGCCGCGAAATGCGCATATCTGTAAGGGAAAAGTAACAGTCATAAACAAGGGACTCGTAAACATGAGATTGATTAGGGTGGAAATACGCTAAGAAGCTAAAAATGAACCTTCTGTCAGCCCACGTTGCTCGTTAAATATTAATTAGCAATTTCACATAATACCTATGTAAGTATGACGAGAAATTTTGATAAATAAATTATTTGGTACCATTTTGGCTAAATTTTAAATGACGGGAACTATTTAAAAGAAAAGATATGAATATGTAAGTGTTTCATGTTAAATCAAAACCATAGCTGTCACATAATCAACAGATTACATTTATCATTAATTTAAGTTTAATATTGAACATAATCTTATTAAACATTAATAATAGTCTTAATATGGAATTGAGAATTCAGTTAGGTTTAGTTTTTAAAGTAATATTGAATAGTTTAAGTTTGTAGTTTAAACAATTTTACTCAGTTGAATTGAACTAGTGAAGTGGATATCTGTAAAATAAAATATTGTAATCCAGTTAAGGATTAGTAAAGAAATAAACAATGGTATCACAAATGTCAACAATATAACTGTCAGAGCCGTATTATTATTTAAAGAGGTTGTGATTTTTTTTAAATAAGAACGACTTTTTAATGCAACTAGGATTTTAACGTTATTGTTATACATAATCTTTATTAGTTAAAAAAGTATACAAATAATAGTTACATTGAAAAACGAAACTAGGTTGATAAAGATCATTAACAAAATTTTTATGGTGTGCTCTATAGATTGCTCCTACAGAAATATTAATCCGTGCTTCCTTACTGTTCGATCCTTATACTATTGTGAAATCCATTCAAATTGGTTTTTCCGCTATCAAGAGAAAGCTGGTAATTAACCACTAAAGAAGAAGTAATTGAAAAACCACACGATGAGCTAAAATAGATCCATTTGTTGCTTCTAAAATCTTTCAAAAAAATCCTTCTTTTCTTGAAATCCAAAACGGCTTAATTTAAGACGAGGAACAATCAAGGATTGCTTTTTATCAAAAACTATTGTCTAAACCACATTTTATATCAGATTTTATTTGCACTGATTATATTGAATTTCAGTAGAGATTTACGTTTGTACTAAATTTTGTAAAATGTACTGATCATTACATTTGAAAATATCAGCCCATTAGAAATATCTTCTTCTTGATACAAATATGAAAGTCATCCTGGATTTATTTCAAATTCATTATTTGGAACTTTTGGAGCTATAAGCATCAAGGTGTTTAGTGTCAAAAATTACTTTGTATAAGCCACATTTTAATAAGATTTCCTTTTGTACTGAATATAGATGTACTTCGGTACTAAATTTTGTAAAAGGTACCGATTTCAGTACATATGCATCGAAACGGCAACGCTGCATTTTATTCCCCCACTCTAACGCCACTTTTCGCATTTTCGGCCAATCTATTCACACAAAACATCAAAATTGATGGAATTTGACTTCTTTATAGTGCTATTTTGTATATTTCCATCAAACGGGTTTGTGAGCAAGCAAGAACGACTATCAAAGCTTCGGTATTCAGTGTGCTGATCGATCAGGTGCAGACTTATCATTTGGGTTATTATAAAAGTTTTACCTATTAAATTGTTTCTTTTTTTGAAGAAAGTGCTGTTTTTTTACAATTTTCGGAGCCCAAAATGGCCCAATTTAGCCCTTTTTTCTATTACCTACAATTTTACCATTGGTTATTGACTATGTTTCAATAGGCGAAGAACCATTTGTAAGGGATTTTCTAGTTTTACAGATCGAGCTGCTACGATTGAAGTATACACCGTATATCACCGTGGAACCTATTGGTTCGAATTTTTGTCACGTAAATGGTATCGATTGGCCCATATTGAAGCAAGGGGTGTTTCAACATGTAGTGAAGCAGCATATTTTGATGACCCAACCCCCATCTAGAAAGGGGGCTTGCACCCTTTTCATTTTATCATAGAATAAACGACCTTTACCAATGAACAATTGTTAGGTTACTCCACTGGAGTGAAGTCACTTACACTTTTTACCCCTCAAAGTATTCACTACTAATCTCCTTCTTTTTAGAACTTCCGGAGAATTTAACCAAACCTTAATACTTATTTGGAACTCAGCATCAGCACAGAAGACCCGAAAGCGAATTCACTACACATTGGAACATTTCGAAAGTGAGGTGATTCAAACGAGGGGGATTGGAAAAGGAGAGAAAACCGATTCATTAGGAACTTCATGAAAAATTAGTCATAGTGATAGTGCCTATAGTGATGACCTATAAACAAACCTTTCAATGCATTGGATTAGAAATTAATCATACTTAACTTAAACTAACATAGGTACCTAAATTGATGCAACACACCAACCATACACCTGAAGATGTAACTGCAAAGTACGAAACAAGTTGTGGTGTACTAAGCATATATAAAACTTGTGAACATATCGCCTCCTTTCCCAATCTATCGTTTGATATTTATTTCGTTTTCTTACAGTGTCTATGACACGCAACGACGGAGCTCCATCTAGCGTTAACTAAACCAGAAGCTTAGGTTAAGCGAAATCTCGGCTCGAGTTAGGTTTCCACTAGAGTGATCTCAGTTAAGATCAAGATCCACTTTTGTTTGAGAGAATACGAAAAGGAGAGATTTTTGATCTCAGAGGCAGGAGGTTTATTGTAGATTTGAATTTGCATAGTAAGATTAGACCAAAATTTCGCCTCGTTTCAGTTATCCCTCAATCTTGAGTTTGGTTTTAGCCTAGTCAGTTAGCTGGTCAAGATTTCGCTTGATTTACTTAACTGAGTGGAAGACAACGACTTGTCGTTAAAATTAAGCACAACTTGGAGCTTCGATCAGTTTGCTTGTGGTCGTTTCGACGGTTAAACAATTAAAGCACCAGAACTCAATTTAGTATTTTATTTCTTGTGTTATGGTCCTTCGAGCCGGAAATGCAACCGTGAATTTAAACACACAGGGCACATTGAAATCTCAGGTTTATCTTTGGTCGAATCGGTCGTTTAGCGGGTTGCGAATTATTGATTTGCCGGGCGCCGTGGGTTTTGTGAGTTTTCAAAGCGAGCTGATGATATTTACCTGGTCTAATTGAATTAGCGGTGTAAAAGTTTATTTAGGGTGATAAGACAAGAGGTTTTTTTTTGTTTGATGATTATCGAAAATTTTATCATATTTATTAATAACCCGTCAAGATGAGAGGTATCATTGTTTCAGGTGCGCAAGAATGTTTTTGATTATTATTTATTATTATTATCGATCCGTTGGGATCACCTTCAATTTAATTGTTGTTATTGCACATTAATATTGTTGTCTAATTATAACTGTCATTCTCAATAACTTATTTGTACTTATTCATATCCTGCACTGTGACAATTACAGTCGCATTACTTCGGTAATGTTAACAATATGGCCGCTTTAAATTCTTAGTCTAATCGTTTAGATATTTCGATATGTACATTTTTTTATCACGACGATTGACTTTAGATCAGACCTTTATTAATTGTTTTTGTTTTTATACTAATCCGATCGTTTTTAGAATAATACATTGAGACCATCGAAAAAGGTTTAGTAACTATTCAATACGGATATCTGAAGGGATTAGACACTTACGAAAATTATAGAGATTGCTGTAAATATATTTTTTTATGACTTGTATATCTTGGCTGCATCGTAATAATTGTAATTACATATAATATATGTATATGTTACAAAGATTTGTTAAAGTTGAACTGTTATTTCCGGATTAGAAATATATTTATATAGTTTCGATCAATTTCTTTTTTACCATGTGATATGTATTCGATGGGACGGAAATCTTTGCGTTGTCATCGAAGGGACGAACGTATCCTTTACGCAGACTAACTTATTTTCAACAATCGATTCCTTTATTGTACATACCTATGATATATATTATAAAATACAATTAATTGTACAGATAATTATAAAATTCATTTTGTTTTGTAATATAAACTTTACCACCTCAATCATCAATTGAAGATCAGATCCTTGTAGTTCAGTAGGAGGTAGTAGTTCGACACCCTACAATTGGTCAAGGTCCTGACCACCGTCATCCTGTCGGCCCTTTCGAAGTTCGCCTTGACCACTTCGTAGTAACGACCATCGCTGCAATTGATTATCATATCAATATGAATGGTTAGAACTGCCTAAACCGAAATTGGATATGTTGATCGATCCGAATGCTATCGTTACGAAGCTCACCTGAGGCAGAGGCACTTAAGTTTCAAGCACTTGACCCGGATAGTGTCAATGGCTTTCTGGCTCTTGTCGGAGAACCTTAGGTTCTCCGGGTCCCACCGCAGTTCGACCCTCTCCAGGATCGGACAGTTCCTGGCGACGCTGTCCATCAGCTGGTCGACCAGGATGTTGACGCCCAACCTCTCCTGAGTGCCCATTATCAGAATCCTGGAAAAAGGAGGAGACATTTTTTTGGATTTAATTGGATTCGTAGAAATTTTCTAGGGTTGAGGTGAAGTTGGGGAGGTATTGATGTACTGAAAAGTAAATGTAATATGTTATTTATGTGTGTTTTAAAGTGTTCGTACTATGTATCTATGATACCAATCTCTCCACCATCCTAGGTGATCATAGTGCTACCATGATTACCAAAAATTACCAGAAATAATAAAAATATTTAACGAATGCCTTATAGATTGAGACGATTCCCAAACATTTGGGGATGGCTTATACTAGTTCTGTTCATAAAAAGGGTTGCGAAAGAGATGCAGCAATTATAGAGGAATCAGCGTGACTAGTTCTGTAGGTAGACTGTTTGGCAGAGTTTTGGGATAGAATAGAGAGTCAATTTAGGGACATACGGGATCAAAGTGTCGATCCGGTTTGGATAACACTTTTGTATTGCAACAAATAGTGGAAAACAGAACACGGCAAGAAACATAACTGTCATATATGTCCCATGACTCCCATGTTCTATCACTGATGTCATAGACCATAGTTTCCATGATTGACTTCTGAAGTATACATTCGATCCTATGTACGATTACATTCAACAAGCATGTTAATAGAGTATATTAAATAGATTAAGAATCAATTCTACATTCAATTCGAACCCACAAGAAACACAACAGTTGGCGACGAGGATCGACAAGGATAAAGCACTGCCGATTTCTACCCCGAGTTCCAGCCGGCGTCCAGTTCCCACGACTCAAAACACGCATGTGAGAGGTTATGTTCGACCACGTGTGAGGAAGTACAATATAATAGTCTAAGATCCCGATTAAGGTCGGACACCCCTCATTCTTTTTCCCGATGAAATATATATCATATGAAATAAAATGAACTAATAAATAAAACCTTTAATGATTGCCACCTCATATCCTGGCAAGGCTATTTTTAATAAAATAAATATTTAATTAATTTATTACCATAATTCCGGTTACTCTTTTTCCTAATAAATATACTACTAATCGAAAGTAAAAGACGTGTAGAAAATGCTAACGTGTGATTGCCAACCCTCATCTTGGCAAGGGTGTCTGGCAATCAGGTATAAACAGGTACACTTGTGTTAGGTATTACCCCTCATTCTTTTTCTTAGGCAATCAAACATGAAAATGAAGGTAATTTTTTTGCGAATCCAATGGTACCTGATTGCCATTGCAAAACTTGGCAAGGGTAGTTAAATTTGCTATTTAAAGGTATATAAATTCAGTACGCGAGTTGCGCGCGACAAAGTACACAAATTGTGCTTTTATATGCGCTAGAAAAAGACCCCGAGCAGAAGGTAGATGCAAAGGCAGTCGCCGAGAAGAGAGAAACCGCATACACATTTCTCTATGCGATAGAGGAAGACAAACAAATCTCTCACGAAACGGAGCGACGGCGTCTTCAAAATAATGTGTGTAAATTTATATAACTTTAAATAGTAACTTTATAACTACCCTTGCCAAGTTTTGCAATGGCAATCAGGTACCATTGGACTTGCAGTAAAATTATCTACATTTTCATGTTTGATTGACTAGGAAAAACGATGAGGGCTAATAAATAATTCTAGTTTACCTGTAAATTTATATAAATTTAGATACTTGGTAAATTTAACTACCCTTGCCAAGTTTTGCAATGGCAATCAGGTACCATTGGATTTGCAGTAACATTATCTACATTTTCATGTTTGATTGACTAGGAAAAACGATGAGGGCTAATAAGTAATACTAGTTTATCTGTAAATTTATATAACTTTAGATAGTAAATTTAACTACCCTTGCCAAGTTTTGCAATGGCAATCAGGTACCATTGGATTTGCAATAAAATTATCTACATTTTCATGTTTGATTGACTAGGAAAAACGATGAGGGCTAATAAATAATACTAGTTTATCTGTAAATTTATATAAATTTAGATAGTAAATTTAACTACCCTTGCCAAGTTTTGCAATGGCAATCAGGTACCATTGGATTTGCAGTAAAATTATCTACATTTTCATGTTTGATTGACTAGGAAAAACGATGAGGGCTAATAAATATTACTAGTTTATCTGTAAATTTATATAACTTTAGATAGTAAATTTAACTACCCTTGCCAAGTTTTGCAATGGCAATCAGGTACCATTGGATTTGCAGTAAAATTATCTACATTTTCATGTTTGATTGACTAGGAAAAACGATGAGGGCTAATAAATAATACTAGTTTATCTGTAAATTTATATAAATTTAGATAGTAAATTTAACTACCCTTGCCAAGTTTTGCAATGGCAATCAGGTACCATTGGATTTGCATTAAAATTATCTACATTTTCATGTTTGATTGACTAGGAAAAACGATGAGGGCTAATAAATAATACTAGTTTACCTGTAAATTTATATAAATTTGGATACTTGGTAAATTTAACTACCCTTGCCAAGTTTTGCAATGGCAATCAGGTACCATTGGATTTGCAGTAAAATTATCTACATTTTCATGTTTGATTGACTAGGAAAAACGATGAGGACTAATAAATAATATTAATTTACCAATTATACCTGATTGACATTTATCCTTGTCAAGATAAAGGTTGTCAATCACACGTTGGCATTTAATACACGTATTTTACTTATGATTGTCGTACATTTACTAAGAAAAAGACTAATCGTAGTTTCAATCAGGTATAAACAGGTAAACTAGTATTATTTATTAGCCCTCATTGTTTTTCCTAGTCAATCAAACATGAAAATGTAGATAATTTTACTGCAAATCCAATGGTACCTGATTGCCATTGCAAAACTTGGCAAGGGTAGTTAAATTTACTATCTAAAGTTATATAAATTTACAGATAAACTAGTATTATTTATTAGCCCTCATCGTTTTTCCTAGTCATTCAAACATGAAAATGTAGATAATATTACTGCAAATCCAATGGTACCTGATTGCCATTGCAAAACTTGGCAAGGGTAGTTAAATTTACCAAGTATCTAAATTTATATAAATTTACAGGTAAACTAGTATTATTTATTAGCCCTCATCGTTTTTCCTAGTCAATCAAACATGAAAATGTAGATAATTTTACTGCAAGTCCAATGGTACCTGATTGCCATTGCAAAACTTGGCAAGGGTAGTTATAAAGTTACTATTTAAAGTTATATAAATTTACACACATTATTTTGAAGACGCCGTCGCTCCGTTTCGTGAGAGATTTGTTTGTCTTCCTCTATCGCATAGAGAAATGTGTATGCGGTTTCTCTCTTCTCGGCGACTGCCTTTGCATCTACCTTCTGCTCGGGGTCTTTTTCTAGCGCATATAAAAGCACAATTTGTGTACTCTGTCGCGCGCAACTCGCGTACTGAATTTATATACCTTTAAATAGCAAATTTAACTACCCTTGCCAAGTTTTGCAATGGCAATCAGGTACCATTGGATTCGCAAAAAAATTACCTTCATTTTCATGTTTGATTGCCTAAGAAAAAGAATGAGGGGTAATACCTAACACAAGTGTACCTGTTTATACCTGATTGCCAGACACCCTTGCCAAGATGAGGGTTGGCAATCACACGTTAGCATTTTCTACACGTCTTTTACTTTCGATTAGTAGTATATTTATTAAGAAAAAGAGTAACCGGAATTATGGTAATAAATTAATTAAATATTTATTTTATTAAAAATAGCCTTGCCAGGATATGAGGTGGCAATCATTAAAGGTTTTATTTATTAGTTCATTTTATTTCATATGATATATATTTCATCGGGAAAAAGAATGAGGGTTGTCCGACCTTAATCGGGATCTTGTACTATAACAAAGAAAATGAATTCAGAGCAGCTTACTCAACTCCTAGAGGTTTTTCAAAAGCAGCAGGAGAACCTTCTTACCCAACTCGTAACTCAACTCCGTCCAGAACATCAACCTGAAACAGTAAATTATTCAAGTATTGCACCGTTTGAGAAATTCGACCCCCAACGAGAGAAGTTTACCTGTTACTTGGAACGATTCGAAAATTATTACACAATGAAAGGTGTAACGGATGAAGTAAAAATTGCACAACTTCTGTGTGCATCTATCGGATCAACACACTACAACAATTTAGCAGCCTTCTTGGGTCCAGAAAAACCAATTAAAGGATTATCTTTTAAAGATTTACAAAAGGCATTAAAGCAAATGCTTATTCCAAAGAAGAGCGTTGTTGTTTCACAACATTACTTCTTAAACATCTTCCAGAAAGAGGGCCAGACGATTGCTGAATATGTTTCGACCCTTCAACGCGACATAACAGAATGTGAATTTGCAATGAAGTGTGAGTGTGCCAAAGCCGTATCAATAGCAGACGTTTTCCTAAGAGCTCAATTTATACGAGGCCTACGTGATGATTGGCTCCGAGAACAAATTTTACAGTCAAGCGAGACAAAATTTGAGGATATTCTACTAAAGGCAACAGCATTAGAAGCATCTAAAATAGAAAGCAAAGAATTAACCCAGAGAACAAGTTCCAGCCATTCTAACTTCAATTCAACAGATACAAACAGAATTTCTACATTTTCAAGACGGCCTAGAGACAGATCAAATTCAAGAACCAGCAACCGTTCATCAGATTCCAGGAATCCAGGATCACAGACCAGAAGACAACGTCCAGATTATCATGCTCTTGGCATAAAAGATCTTTGTATTCGATGTGGAAGAAGCAACCATAAGGTTTCCGACTGTCGTATGGACAAAAACAAACTCAAGTGTGAATCATGCAAGAAAGGAGGACACATTGCAAAAGTGTGCATAACAACCTTAATGAAATCTCGAAGTAAATCAAATGTTTCTACCAGTGTCAACACTGTAAATACGGACCAGCCAGACCATCAACATCAGTATGGAATACGGAAAATAGAAGCCGTGAAGAAGTCAAAGGATATCACTGATATATTTGAAATGGTTCCAGCCGCTGACAAATACATCATTCCAGTAACCCTCAATGGAAAAATACAACATTTTGAAGTCGACTCTGGTGCCAAGTTTTCTTTACTAGCTGAAGATAAATTTGCCCTTCTAAATTTAAATATTCCAATAAAAGGATCCAATATTGTCTTTCGATCATACACAGGAAACTAGTGATGAGCGATACCGTGATTTTTTAATATCGTCGTGATCAGTGAACGTTACTTTTCAATCACGGTGATTTTTAATGGTGACCGTGATCACGGTATTTTGTAAACCTGATACAGTGAATTAGAATCCACCGTTAGTAGTCAAGCACCTTTTAATTGAAGTATCTCAGTTTGTAAAGTCGCAATGTGAATGACATCCAAAAAACCCCCGCAGTTTGTAAAGTTAATAAAAAGCCCCAGGGCCCCCAGGATTTGTAATTTATTGAGAAAACCCCCGCTGTTTGAAATTAAAACTAGTATATAGTAGAGGTTCCTTTTCTAACAATTATGTAATAATTAATATACTCGCCACTAGATGATAGTTACAAACACTCTCGCTACTTATAGGATTCTGTAAAATACGCATTCACAGTACGATTCACGGATTTACGATCACGGATCACGGCCAAAGATCACATATCACGGCATTCCGCCCATAAGCCATTCCCCAATTTGCGCGCGGTGAAATCGCAACCGGTGAAATCACGGGTCACCGTGTCACCGTGAATACAAGTATTCAGTCACGGTAGCGACTAGTGATTTTTTGATCACGGTTATTAAATCACCGGTAGTGAAATATCGCTCATCACTACAGGAAACATGTTTGAACCTAAAGGAAAAGTGGAAGTCAAGGTAGCCTATGGAGGAAAAGAAATCACAGGTGAATTACACATTGTACCAGAAGGACATGACTCCATCCTAGGACGACAATGGATAAGAGGACTAGAAATTGAACTTCAACAAGTTGATCACCAAATGGGAATACAGAACTCATCGATTCCAACTTATTCAATAGATCCAATTGAAAATATCTTCGACAAATTTGCATCAATTTTTGAGGAGAAAGTTGGATGTGTTCCACACTTCAAAGTCTCACTTCAACTCCGGAAAGGAACAAAGCCAGTATTTACTAAGGAACGGGATGTTCCATATGCACTGCGAGAACGAGTTAACAAAGAGTTAGACTCACTTGAAGAAGAAGGAATTATATCTCCGATTGCCATAACCGATTGGGGATCACCATTAGTAGTCATACCAAAAGCTGATGGAACAGTTCGATTGTGCGTCGATTACAAGTGTGGCGTAAATGAAAGATTAGTCCAGGCAAATCACCCAATCAGAAGGATTGATGACGTTCTAAATAGTCTCCGGAATTCTCGATATTTCTGCAAGCTCGACCTCTTCAAAGCCTATCTACACCTTACTGTGGATGAGGAAAGTAGCAAAGTCCAGACAATTTCTACTCATCGAGGAACGTACCGAATGCATCGTCTTAGTTTCGGAATCAAGACAGCCCCCGCAGAATTCAATAGAATTATGTCTCAAATCTTAAGAGATCTTCCAAAAACAGAGGCATATTTTGATGACATAATTATCCATGGAAGTACCATTGAAGAATGTACCTCTAACCTACACTCATGTTTGCAACGACTATCTGACCACAACCTTCATGTCAATAAACGAAAGTGTTCTTTCTTCGATACCAAAATAGAATACTTGGGACACATTATTGAATACAATAGGATAAGCAAATCTCCAGAAAAAGTTCATGCAATAAACAACATGAAACGCCCAGTGAATCCAGATGATGTAAGAAGATTTCTAGGATTGGTTACTTATTATTCAAGATTCGTTCCTGATTTTTCAACTACTACATACCCCCTTCGATGCCTGCTTACAAAACGATCCAAATGGAAATGGACCGCAGATTGTGAAGCAGCATTCCTGAAATTAAAAGCAGAACTTTGCAGTGACCGAGTTCTGATACCCTTCGACCCCAGTCTACCAATCATCCTAACGACTGATGTGAGCCCTACAGGAGTAGCGGCCATACTTAGCCATAGTATTCAAGGAACAGAGAAGCCAATAGCATACGCATCTCGCTCCCTTACCCCAGCTGAAGAGAATTATAGTCAATTAGACAGAGAAGCATTAGCTATCATTTTTGGAGCAACCCATTTCTACAACTATCTTTTTGGAAGACATTTTCTGCTTATCACAGATAACGAGCCTTTAGCACGAATTTTCCATCACCAGAAAGCATTACCAAGGATGACATCCGCCCGCCTACTTCGATATGCATCTTTCCTCGCAGGATTCAATTATTCAATACAGTTCAAAAAAGGAAAAGATAACCAGAATGTCGATTGTCTATCCAGAAATTCAATTAACCAACCCGGTAATTCAGCAGACAAAACGATAAATGAAGAAGTAGATCAAATATGTGCTCAAACAATTCTACAAATTTCAAGCAACAAAATAACTTCAAGTACCATTAAGGAGGAAACGGAAAAGGACCCAGATCTCAGGAAAATCCTGCAACAAATTCAAAATAAAAGAGAAGATTCTGAATACACCATAACAGATGGTATTCTTTTTCGAAACGAGCGTGTCTTCATTCCAGGAGCCCTTCGTACGATAATACTGAATGAGCTTCATGAAACTCATTTAGGTATTACAAAAATGAAGCAGCTAGCTCGACGATACGTGTACTGGCCTAGCATTGACAAGGACATTGAAGCAATAGTAAGAGCATGTCAAAATTGTGCCGAAATCAAAGCAAATCCAGCAAAAGCCCCAGTTCATCCATGGGACTTACCAGAAAATAATTGGGAAAGACTACACATCGACTATGCCGGTCCTATTGAAGACTACTACTTCCTGGTATGCGTAGACGCAAAGTCAAAATGGGCAGAAGTGAAAATTTCAAAAACAGCGCCTGATAGCTCGATTACCATATCCCTATTAGAAAGTATATTTGCCACACATGGATACCCTCAAGAAATTGTTTCAGACAATGCATCAATATTCAAAAGCCATGAATTCCAGACCTACTGTACCACAAGTGGAATTTATCAGAAGTTTATAGCTCCGGGTCATCCAGCAACAAATGGACTCGCCGAACGAAACGTTCAAACCCTTAAACAAAAATTAAAAGCAGCAGCTGACGACCCTACACCTATTGGGGATAAAGTTCAAGGAATACTCCTTCGATACCGGGCAACACCACTGGCATGTGGCAAGTCACCTGCAGAATTATATTTACTTCGAAAATTTCGTATCCGCCTTAACGCAATTTTTCCATACCGACCCAAAACGTCAGGAATTACGTCAAAACCAGTACGATCTTTTCAAGTGGGAGAGAGAGTACAAGTACGATTCTTCAGTGACAACAAACCGAGTTGGAAATTTGGAAATGTACACAAGAAATTAGGAACAAGACATATAATCGCTATAGATAATGGAAGAACAATCAAGAGGCACATAAACCAACTTCGATCGACATCAGTCACCGGAAAGAAGACTGTAACATTTGGTCCAGTCCAATCATTCAATATCCCATACATTCCAAAGAAACCAGAAGCAAGCCAGGATCAAGAACCAAATCGATCAACACAGCAGGGTCCAGAACCAGAACCCGATCCACCGCAAGTTCCAGAAGTACCGCCAGTACCAGAAGAAGCCCGACCGAGGAGACAGAGGCGTTTACCTACTAGATTCAACAATTATATAATGAATTAAGTGAGGGAGATTGTCATATATGTCCCATGACTCCCATGTTCTATCACTGATGTCATAGACCATAGTTTCCATGATTGACTTCTGAAGTATACATTCGATCCTATGTACGATTACATTCAACAAGCATGTTAATAGAGTATATTAAATAGATTAAGAATCAATTCTACATTCAATTCGAACCCACAAGAAACACAACAATAACAACCCACCTAATGTTCATAGCCTTAGAAGAACCCTACGATAACGTTCCAATCAACAAATTGTTCGAGGTATTACATGATTCTGAAATAAACGAGACCTATGTAAAAGCATTACAAAATATATCAGTATCGTCGCTGTTTAAGATATCGAAGGAAATAAAGCAAGGTTGCTGTATGCCACCCAACCTTTTCAAAACTTATGTTCATGTAGGCGCTGAGTTTATAGAGGAGAAAATGTTGGGAAATGGGAATACAAATCAAACAGAGAAACATTTCTGTACACCTGGCTGTTTGTAGACAACCAGGTACTACTTATAGCAAACTATGAAGACGACATAGAATATATGATGAGAAACCTAATGGAAGAATACTTGAAGAGGTGACTTAAAATTAACACAAACAAAACAGGAGTACTCTAGTAGTCGGAGGAACCCTATTAAACATTCAACTAGGAAATAATATGATAAACGGTTGTAGAGAATGTAAGTACCTAGGAAGTCATATTAATGATGGAACAGAAAATGATATATTACACAAGGTCTTACAGCAATTTAACCACTATAATAAAGCCCGTTCTGTGGTCAAAGGACTTCACATTGAAAACGAAAATAAATATTTACAGAGCTTTTATTGAAGCCATATATGGAGCAGAAAATTGCCATATAGCATCTGGAACCAAAGAAATATTCAAAGCTGTAAGACGAGCATCTAGATCTAGAATATCCCGATTGGAGCATATTCCAAACGAAATAAATAGAGAAAGAGCATCAAACATAAAAGAGACTAGGTATCGTAGACAAAATAGAATATAGAGTATATAGACAACTGATACGGTATGGACAATGATAGGGTTGCCAAAGAGAATCCTACAAATAAAAGAAGGAGAGGTCGACCCCACAGATCATGAAGAGAAGGAATTCATGGATGCCATGAGAATAAGAGAAGTAAATGAAGAGGGTTGTCAGAATAGAGAAGTCTTGAAGTTGAAGTACTGGAAGGGGCCAAGGTCATATATAGATGTTTCTATCGAAGTACAATAATCGTACCGAAACGGCAACACTGGTCGGCCATAAGGGATGAACAAAATCTTATAAATGACCCATCGACTTAGACTTACTTAGCGTTCGTGAGTATCGGCAGCACCGACTGCCACAACGAATCCGTGATGTGCGTCATTCCGGACAACCCCAAACCCCACAACTGGTGGCCGTGCTTGCACAGGAACTTATAGATCGCCTCCTCCGTCAGATTGTCGGAACTGTCGAGGTCCAGAGCGACCTGGAAATTCGAAACTCCTCGTCACAGTGGGCCGCGTACTTCGACGTCGACGTCCGCTTACGAGGTTCCTCGGATTGCCGACCTCCATCCAGGCCTTCAGCACCGAATCGTTGAGGCCGTTCAGCTGGCCCGCGCTCAGGAACCTCAGGCCCGGCAGCCTCGTGAGCATGTCCTGGAGGCACTCGGTCGACAGGTCGGTCGCGGTCACGTCGAGCTCCTGCAGCGAGCACTTGTCCCAGTCGACTTGGAGCAGGTACTCGCTCTTCAGACCTTCGAGAGGGAATTAAGAAGTGGGAGTACTATGAATTAAACGTGCGGGGGCTTACTTGTGCCGTTCATCAGGAGGCACGTCAGCCTTCTGCTCCTCTGGAACAGCGTCTTCAGCGTCGATCCGGTGACCCTCGAGCAGAAGTTGACCGCGAGGCACTCCAGCTGGAAGAGAAGGAGTTGGCGTTGTGCTTAAGAGGGATAGAGCAACGCAAGCGAAGTACAGCTTAGGTACTACATCATCAAACGATAATCCAAAACGTTCAGTTCTTTTATCTCTACACATTTTATCCTCTTTTACTACAGGCGGTTCGAGTCTGTATATGTCTGCTAGGAAATCCTAGAGTAGACATACATTTCTCGAGAATCGCGTGTAGTAAAAGATTATTAAGAATGTGTACAGATAAAAGAACTGAACATCTTGCATTACTGTACCCCTCTTAACGACTCAAAAGCGCTCACCTGGATGCAGTTGGAGCTGAACGCGTCGATGTGACTGTCGTCGACGAAGTTGATCCCGTACAGGTTGATCACCCTGAGGTTCGGCGTGGCCGATTTGAGCTTGTGCACGTTGATCACCTCGTATATCTCCTCCTCCTCCTCCTCGACCTTCTCGTACGTACCGACGAGGTGCAGTATCTCGAGGCCGTTGATGAAGTTGTATATCTTCCTCATGAACCCCTCCATGAAGATCACCTCGGAGAGGAAGATGCACAGGTACTTGAGCTTCGTCGGGAACGCCTGCAGCTCGCTGAAGTCGTGCAGCTGCATCGCCGTCGAGAAATCGAGCAGCATGTGCGTCAGGTTGGGGGACTTGTTGGCGAGCTCGTGGAGCACCGTGTGCGTGATAAGCTCGATCGGCAGCTCGATGTACCTGAGCGATGGACCGAAGCGGACGCTGATGAGAGCGAGCAGCGTCTCCAGCGAGCCGACGTGCAGGCCGGAGATCTCGGGGCGCAGCGAGACGTTCTTCCACAGCTTCGTGTCGTAGGCGATCAGCCGCCAGCGCTTGCAGACCCTCGCCATGCGGCAGATCTCCTTGTGGGTCAGGTAGCTGAAGACGTGCAGGAGGACCTTGTCGGGGAGCTTCTCTATCGTCTGAAAGGTGGTATCAGTTAAAGGAAGACTTGAGATTGGAACCTTGGAATCATGGTTTCCAAACTACAAGAAATCCTTGTTTTGAAAACTTTACTTTAGATCACACACCGCTGCAGATGTATAGACCTTTTGGTGCCCCAGAAAGGTCTCCATGATATACACCTTTATCTTCACAGTTTGATTGGAAACTACCTTCCGTTCTATAGGAAACGATGTAATTAACGAAATGTGGAGAAAGCCCCAGCATAATATTTCCGATCCAAAAATGTTTTATGTATTGCGAAATTCTGCTATTAAGTTGTACTCTTCTGATAGACATGAGGCAAGAACCACCAAGTGCTGAGAAAGTTGCAGTTTCTTGAAATTGGAATTTTGGAGACCATGGTGTCCAAACCACAAGATACCCTGAATTTGAAGACCATTACACTCTTTAGTCATCATATACTACTAGAGATGTATAGACCTTTTGGTGCCCCGGAAATGTCTCCATGATAGACCAGTTTGATTGGAAACTTCCTTCTTCCGCTCTATGGACCACTATGGAATCTGCGAAATTTGAGGAAAGCACTAAAACAAAATTCCCCATAAAGTTCTGTCATTAAGTTGCACCCCTATGATAGACATGAGGAAGGAACAATCAGGTGCAGATTCTTGTAATTGGAACCATGGTTTCCATGCTCTCCAAGCCATAAGATCCCTTAATAATTAGAAGACCATTAGACCCTTTAGTCATCTCACACACTGCTGGAGATGTATAGCCCATTTGGTGCTCCTGAAAGGTCTCCATGACAGACACCTTTAGCTCCACACTTTGACTGGATCTTCAGTTCTATGGGAAACGATGTAATCAACGAAATGCGGAAAAAGCCCAAACATAAAATTTCCTATCCAAAAACGTTTTAAGTATATATTTTAGTAAGTAAGAACCACCAAGTGCTGAGGAAGTTGCAGTTTCTTGAAATTGGAATTTTGGAGACCATGGTGTCCAAACCACAAGATACCCTTAATTTGAAGACCATTATACCCTTTAGTCATCACGCACTACTGGAGATGTATAGACTTTTGGTGCCCCGGAAAGATCTCCATTATAGACCCAGTTTGATTTGGAACTTCCTTCTTCCGTTCTATGGGCAACCATAGAATCTGCGAAATTTGGGAAAAGCGTACTGAAACAAAATTTCCCCAGAAACATTTGGAGTGTTATAAAGTTCTGTCATTAAGTTGGACCCCTTTGACTGGATCTTCTGTTCTATGGGAAACGATAGTATCAACGAAATTTGGGAAAAGCGACAAAACAAAATTTACAGGCCAACAATATTTGGAGTGTAGTGAAGTTCTGCTATTAAATTGAACCCAATTAATAGACATGGGGAAAGGGCAATCAGTTGCTGAGGGAAGTACAGATTCTTGAAGTTGAAACCATGGAATTCTGATTCCCTATGTCTCAACCTAGACTAGACCACTACATAATCCTTTGATTTGAAGACCATTAGACCCTTTAACTAGTGCTGAAGGTGTATACAGCCCTAGGTCTCCAAGTTAAACACATCTCTATAATTTGTTTGGAAAGTATCTTCTCTTCAATAAGAAACTTCGGAATCAAGGAAATTTGGAAAAGGTGATAAAATATAAATGTTTCCAATTAAAAATCATTTGGAGTATTATTCTAGATTCTTGGTATTGAAACCATGGATTGCATATAACCCCTGGTTCTGACCTCCAAATCTTAATTTAAATTACCTAACCACTTAATTTAAAAACCATTAGACCCTTTAGTCATTATACACTTCTGGAGGTGCATACAGCTTTTGTTGTCCCATAAAGCTCTCCAAGATAGACATTTTTTTCTAAATAATTTGTTTGGAAACTATGTTCTATTTAATGAGAGACGTTGAAATCAGCGAAATTTGGGAACAGCGCCAAACAAAATTTATAATCCAAGAAAGTTATGAAATTCTGTCATTGAGTTGTACTTCTGTGTGATTGACCCTTTGATTTTAATAATTTCCAAAAACTATATTAATGGAAGGTTATATGGAACATGATGGAATTTTAGTGCTTAAGTGTTCTAACCTAAAACCAGTTGTAATTGAAGTTGGACGAAGTTGGGCAGTGAAAAGTTTTTTTCATTTAGGAAGTGTTAATTGTAAGAGTTTTAACCTTCTTAAGAGCACTGTATTATAATGGATAGTTAATTGGAACGTGATGGAACTTTATCTTTTCTGTGCTAAGTGTTCAAATCTAGAACCAGTTAAGATAAGTACAATGAATTTTGTAGTACCTCCAATGTTTGGGAGAAGAACTTTAATTTGATTGTGAAATGTCTTTTTCAGTCAGGAAGAAACTGAAGGATGTCGTGAGCCTTTCAATCTGCACATCAATTTTTGGGTGCGTACCGTTCCGGCGAAGGGACTCTTGGCGGCCGTTCCATCCGTCAGGTACACTTGGGAGGCCTCGAGGGCGATCTGGCCCCAGACGTCCGGCGAGACTTCCATATTCCCGTGGGAGTCTCAGGAGGATTCCGATGGGAGCGAAACGCGCATTCCTTACGTAACGCCGAGCTACTGTCGGATTCGGACGGTTATTGCGATATTATAAGCGGACGTTCTAAAAATAAGGAAACTGCAAGCTCGCCGGAGGAGGTTTCGTTTTTATTTCGGGAAGGGACGGGACGGGGTACGTGGATTATAAACACATGTTTCACTCTCGTGTTGTTTGGATTAGGAAGATGTGTTGCGATCCACTCGGAAAGCCAATGAGATGACAGGAAATCAGTCATCTGCGAACCGATAGTAGCTAAATTACAAATTATCATTTGCTAAATGGTGGACTGAAGCGATCTTCTCGCTTTAAGTGTCACAAACTTCGATCAAACGAAACTTGAGCTGCACCTCTCATTTTCAACATCACCTCAGCTTATACGGGGTGAGTAAGAAATTACCCGACACCTTAAGCGTTAATGTAGCAAAATCGAAGTTAAAGTGCAATCAACAAATTTTTTAAGACACATTGAAAAATAGAAAAAATCCGGAATACGGACCTGTTCGCATATCCAGAAATTTTGAGATTGAATGCAAACAGACCAAAAAGTTTGTACGCTTCTGGTGAAATTTGTTTCCGGTTCCTTCATAAAAAGAATTGAAACTCACTAAGCTCCTTATAAAGACACTTCAATTGACAACTTTACCACAATCTAAATTTAAATAATTTTTATATAATAATTGTTTTTAATCATTGCAAACTGCCACTTCATTCTACCATTATGCAGGTCATTAGATAAATACCGACAACTTCAAAAACTCCTTTACTAAAAGAATCAAAATTCACTAAACTCCCGAAGGACACTCCAACAAACAATTCTAGTGAGTTTTACCAGAGCATGAGTTTCAGTACAAAAATTATAATTTTTTGAATTTCTATATTGTGGCAAATTACAATTACACTCGTTCAGTTGTTTCAGTTTTTTACATTAAGCTTCACAACTTCAAAACTCATTTATAAAAATTGCTGAAGTTCCCTAGACTCCTTTAAAAGACTTCAATGAACAACGATTATTAAATTTTAAAATAATTAGGATTCTAATATTTTTTTATATAAATATTTAAAGTACTTGTAAATTGTAACTTCATCCAACCACAGTTAGGTCGATAAATAAACACCTTCAACTTTAAAACTTCTTCATACTTAGAGTTGAAACCCACTATTACTTCCTTTAGTCAATAGCTTTAGTGAGTTTGACCATAATCTGAATTTAAATATTTTTTTATGAATTTTTAAGTTCATTGCAAACTGCAACTTTATCCTACCACTAAGTCAGATTGTTAGGTGGATGCCGATAATTTCATAACTTCTTCACTAAAGAGTTGAAACTCAATGAACTCCTCGAGGATACTCTAGTGAACAATTCTATTGAGTTTTATAGAAATTTGAGTTTCAATATTGTAACGCGAAATGTCAGCCGCAGGGCGAAGTGTGTTTACTTCCGTCTTACCTCGGCGAGATGCTTCAAAGGAATTACTGCGGCGCTTAAAAGACAGCTTCATGATTCATGAATCTCTCCCGGATTGTTGTTTACGAAAAGTAATTTATGACCTTCTGAACATTTCCTACGTAAACATTATTAAAAGAACAATCCAGTACCTTCTGGAGAGTATACGAGAAGGTTCTAGATCTGAATCAAGGTGTATATATAAGCGGGCTTGTGATCGAGGAGATGATTAGAAGTAGAGAAGCAGACGTGAACGCGACATTAGCGACATACAGTCTTTCCATAGTCAGTTTGCAACGGCTCTGTTGTCATATTGATCACAGAGATATATTTAACAATTATTACAACTAATTTTTGGTATTCCTATGTTAGCAATTATATTGGAATTGTATCCTAGTATTAAAATCTACAATACAAACGGTATTATTCAGAGTTTCCGAACAACAAATACCAACATTAGCTAAACATACAACGGCAAATTATCGTCAACCTTGCGAGATAAATGTATTTATTCACATTTTGGCAACAACGCGAAATATGGGCAACTGTCGTAATTCCATCTCTTTCTCTCATGCAGGTGCCGCATGTATCTCTTTCTCTTCTCTCCGCGTACGTTTCATTTCGTTCCCTACCACGTTGGGTCAGTGAAGTGCATACCGGTATTGTTTAATCCTTGTATTGAAATGAATTTATGGAATTTATGATGAAAACTCCCGTTTTCGATCTGTCGCCTGTGCAACAACCGAATTTAGAAGAAAACAAGGCACAAATTTGGGAATTTACAAATAAAGATTTACCTGTAGAAACTCAAAGAGTCATTTTAAATATTTATAGCCTTTTAAAAAGTGAAAAATTGTATAAAACACAACACGATGTTGGTAAGCGTATTAATAAATTGACGAATATTCCAATTTCCACGATTTATTCTATTAAAACGAGGCGATATTGTTTTAGAAAAAAAATTCAAAAACATTAGTTTATTTAGACGAAACGTGGTTTAATTGACACCCACGATGTGGTTCAGCAAGGTTGAGCAGACGATTCCAAAAATTGTGCCTTGAAAACTCCGTGTTCGAGGGGGAAACGACTATTTTTTTGCACGCGGGGAATGAAAACGGCTTTGTTCAAGGGGCGTTACTTCTTTCGGCGAATAATATCAAGCAAAGTTTTGCAGATTATCATGAAGACATGTCATCATCTTTATTTGAGACTTGGTTTGCCAAACAACTTATACCGAACATACCATCAAATTCTGTAATTGTAGAGGACAACGCGCCGTATCATTCCCGAAGAATTAATAAATCGCTGACTTCAAATTTCAAGAAACCGGAAATTTTGCAATTTCTACGTACCAATAATATTGATATCCCTGCTACAGCTAAGACAAAGGCTCATTTAATTAAAATCGTCAAAGAACATCATTTCACTCCTCAATATTTCATTGATTCATTAGCAGAAACGAGTGGCCTTAGGTTGCCACCTTATCATTGCATTTTTAATCCAATAGAAGAGGTTTGGTCTTCAGTGAAGAAGAGACTAAGGCGGGGCAATTTTTCTCCAACGCTCTCAAACATCGTGTTACAGAATATACGAAACTTGTGTAATGACGTTTCTAATACCGAGATATGGAAAAATTGTGTCCGTAACGTCATTTCTATAGAGCATCGAAATCATGTTACACCATCTGTTAATCCGCTAATTATTAATATAAACGGTATGAACGATTCCTCCTCGGATAATTCAGATTCAGAGCATTAACTCGTGATATCCCTAGATTCATTTAATTACTTTTCTATTTCTGATCCCAATCCGATTCCCAACAATCCCGTCCCTATCCATATTCTGGCAACGAGTACTCACACTTCCTCGTTGGTCTTTGCTGGACGATGAAATCTATGAAAAATTAATAAATTTATCGCAGTAAAATTATTTTCATAAATTTCATTGTCTAAGGAAGTACATGATTTATTAGAATTATTACTAATTTCTCTAAAAAACTTTTAAACGGCACGCCTATGGAGTCGGTCTCTTTGTCGCAGGTGCAGTCGGAAGATTTCTCGTTGCAAACTGACTATGGAAAGACTTACGATCCGAAAGCGGAGCAGTACAAATAAATTAAGTAGTGTCTAGTCTAGTGTACAAGTAGCTAAGTGTGTTAAATAAATTAGTGTACAATTAATGTAAATAAATTAGAAAATAAACGTTACAATATATTTAATTATGATTTTTTTTTAATAGAAATCATAGCAACTTCATTCGTCGAATTGTGTCAAGTTTTTACAAAAACCGTCATAACTTCAAAATTAACCTTCAAAATGTACTAAAACTCACTAAACTTCTTCAACACACATAAATGAATAGCAGTTAGTAAATTTTAGAATAATTTGAGTTTAAATATTTTTTAATAACTCATTTTGCTAATTGCAACTTCATCTAATCACTATCGGGTTGCTGAATAACCACTTCCAACTTCAAAACTACTTCAGAAAAAGGTGAAACTCACTAGGCTTCCTGGGGATACTTCAGTCAATAACTTCAGTTAGTTTTATCGTAATCTGAATTAAAATAATTTTTATATGAATTTTTAAAATCGTGGCATATTTCAACTTTATCTAAGCGCTATTCCAATTTGTCAAATAAATACCGATAACTCCAAAGTTCTTTCATTAAAACAGTTGAAACTCACTAAACTCCCCAAGGACACTGTAAGTTAGTTAGTCTAATAAGTTTAATGAAAATATGAATTTCAATACATAAATTATGCATTTTTGAAACTAACAATCATGGGAAATTGCAACTACACTCGTTCAACTGTGTCAATTTTTACATAAAGCGTCACAACTTTGAAACTCCTTTATAAAATGTGCTGAAAAACTTATTTGAAACTGTTCAACAAATAGCCATTAGTAACATTTAAAATAAAAAATCTAAGTTTAAATATTTTTTTATGAATATTTCATAACTTCATCCAACCACTAAGTCAGGTTCTTAAATAAATACCTACAACTTTACAACTCCTTCATTAAAAGAGATGAAACTCACTAAACTTCCCATTTGGACCAGAGTTATTTGGAATACCTACTCTTAATTCACATTATAGTGCGCTCACAGTGTAGAGAATTTACCTTTTATCTGACCCACCCTGTATAAGGAACAGGATTTTCAAACCACCAATCAGTGGGCTAGCTTCAATTTTGTCTCGCCAATGGAAGGAGTAGAATCATCATGTTAATTCCGTGGAACCCGTCGACTGAACCGGAAATGGATACTAATTTACATATAAATTACTTTATTGGCGGCCGAAACTTCATCTAGTTTACAAATATTCCCATATTTCGATATTTAATTCTGATTTAAGTAATTAATAAGTTGTTGGAAAATTGAGAAACTTCCTTGGAATATTTTGGGATGAAATCCGTTGAGTCACGCCAAAATCGCGTCCCTAATGACTCTCTCATATTCCTGGCATAGTTGGAAAGTGAACAGTAACGCATCTGCCGTGCCGTCTGGGAATTTACAAGTTTTACCTTCACTTTCTGTCGAGTAAAATGTTTTATGTAACATTATGAAACATTTTGTAACTCTTCGAAGGAACGATTTCGAAATTTCCCAAAAACGAGTTAGTTCGATATGACATAGCCCATACAAATTTCTTACAAATTATCCCTTACCAGTTTCTTGATTCTCCTGATGCTGCTGTTCATATCCTCCCTCACTATGGAGGCGGCGCCGATGTCCAGGTTACCCCAAGCGTCCATTTTTCTCTCAAAATTTGAGAAATTTGAGAAAAGACACTCGGTACATGTGTAAGGTCCGACGTTCCGGTGACCAATTGAATTATTTCATTGGCACAAGACCGATGCCTGCAAATGCCATTGTGCTGGCAAAGTAATTGGTAGAAAAAAGTGAAACAGTGGCGGGGGGAGGGGGCAAATTTTCATACTATTTTCGTAGTCTTAGATTTGGATCGATTTCAAACATTATAACGTTTCGTTATACGTTACATATGGTGTCGTCTATTAGTATTAAGAATAGAATGAGAGTCCCACATCCTACGCCACTGGATTTATATACTAATGTATGTTACCCACTAACGAGTTAATTAATGAATAAAATTGGACCGAACCCAACAAGTTATCCCAGGAATAATTACCAAGCCTCTTCTGGGTAGACGATAATGACTAGGTATTTTTTCTAATTAATAAAAAATTCATTATGGTAATTTCTAAAAGAATAACATAATGAAATTCCGTTCGATTGTCTGAAGATATCCATCAGTGACGCAAGTAATTGGATCAAAATGTCTGATTTAATGGGAGGTGTCTACCTAAGTTATTGCAAAATTTCTCGAAATTATTAGACTGGAATGTATTGTTATTGCGTTTGATGTTTTGAAAGTATCCGGAGCATTAAATGCTGCATCAAACTTTTAGAGCAGTAGGTACTGTGATTATAACTAATCTTATCCAATAACAAACTTTCGTTTCAAGCGGCTCGTCATGATTAAAAAATAGTTGTAATAATCAGTTTAATTACTTTACAATGTTACATGTGTATAGTTGACAGTGATTGGATGAAAGTACTCTGTACTCTGTACTAAAGGAGTACAGAAATTGACAATTGACGAGTGCAGCTGCAATTTTCCACGTTTTCAAGTTATTTCATAATTCTTGTATTAAACCCAGATTTTGGTAAAATTAGCTGGAATTGTTTATTGGGTAGTTTAGTAAATTTCAACTCTTTTAGTGAAGGAGTTTTGGAGTTGGAGGTGTTTATTTAGTAACCTGACTTAGTTGTTGGATGAAGTGGTGATTTGCAATGAGTTTAAAAACTCCTAAAAATATATTGAAACTCCAAGTTTATTGTAAAATTTACTAATGGTGGTTCAGTGCAGTGTTTTGAGGAAGTCTAGTGATTTTCGTCCCTTCTTATAAAGTAGTTTCAAGGTTGTAAGGCTTTACATAAAAAACTCGCAATTGAACGAGTGAGTTGCAATTTGCCATAATTTAAAAATTCGTTTTTGAATTGAAATCAGATTTGGTCAAATTCACTAGAATTGTTTATTAGAGTGTTCTTAGGGTACTTAATGAGTTTCAACTCTTTTTGTGAACGAGTTTTGGAGTTGTCAGCCTTAATTTAAAAACTTGACATAGATATAGTGATTGAATGAAGTAGGTAGTAATTCGCAATAACTGTAATTCCTGTAAAAACAGACACGTTGCACTCTGGGAGTGCCGACAGTCGAAAGATAGCTTTGTTTTGCGTAACTTTACAGAAGGTTAAAAATTATTGTGAGGTTAATGAATAATTTATGTAAATGAATGGCTCGCCAACGTTTTACTTAAAATATATCTTAGTATTATTATTATTACAGTCTATAAATTCAATTTGTAATGTTATATAGTTCTAATACAGTTTAATATACAGCTTAATACAGTTTAAAATGTATCTCAAATTGAAAATACAAAGAAAAAACGACTATGCACCTCGTTCTCAAAACATTCGCCATTGCATTTTTATTCCAAGACATAATGCCAACCTAAAATACAATGCTAAACATAATGCCAACATAAAACTATAGCCAGTGCTGACCTCTGTGGCAAGAACATCGCAATATATATAGAGGTATATATGTATACATCTGACGTCAGATGACATATGGTCATCTGACGGTCGAAAATTTTGCGTATTCACCCGTGTGTTTTAGCAGTAGTAGAACCTCGCATAAAGATAGCTAGCCTTCTACAATGTACAGGAGGTACTACTGTCGCTTTGGTGAGATCATGGATGATGAAAACTTTACTTTTGGTTTTAGTATTATAGAATCCCAAATCCGTAACGCTAGTTAAAACGTTTTCTTTGATTTAGGCAGCCTACGTTCAATATAAATTTCAATAGGTATCAATACAGGTATCAATATCTACTTTAATAAGATAATGTGTAATACTAATAAATTAATTAATAATAAGTCTTTTCTTCCTATTAAAGTGCAATATGCAAGTGCAAATAGCAAACGACGTGTATTAGGTGTTGTCTAACTTTACTACCTTTACTCGTTTCGTGGATGTTTTCTTCTCAGTGGATTTACTATTGAAATCATGGCCGTCTATACTAGAAGGCCGGAACATTGATATTTGGCAACGCTGTGGTGAAGGCCGATTGTGTGAATTTAAGGTTATATTTACAATTTTTAATGTTGAGTGAAGAAGTGTTTTTTCTTTAAATTAAGTGTGTTTTGGACTGTATTTTCTAGTGACTGTTACTAAATACATACTTTACATACCTATATAAATTAATTTTATTTTTGTATGCTCTGTGTACTAATAAAATGTAAGTAAAACCCAACTTTTAAGACTTTCGGTACAGTACAGAATTTCTTATATTTTTTTTGTAAAACGAATGTCTTTATACAGTCGAACCTCTATATAACGAGAATGAAGGTGCTGCAAAATTTGCTCGTTATATAGAGGTCTCGTTATATGGAAATTCCCCAATTTTTAATGGTTATAAGGAGAAGACAAACGAGGAAAGTGGTGACAGTGTTGATGAAGAAATTATACAAAAACCATCTAAGCTACAAGTGTTCAGTGCACTTTCAACAATAAGAACAGCCTTTCAGTTTGAAGACGTTCCAGAAAATATGTTTGTTCAATTATAGCGGCTTGAAGATTTAGGTATATGAAAAAACTTTGTCGTGTGATGTACAAACCAAAATAACAAATTATTCTAAAAAAACTGTACATAATATTTTATAAATTAGATAAACATAATTTATAAATGTGAATAATTTACAATATGCTAATTAATTTCAATAAAAATGTGTTTGTATGTGAAAAAAATATTTTTTCTTAAGGGCCTAACCAAGCCCCTATAATTGAACAAACATAATTTCCGGAACGTTTCAAACTGAAAGGCTGTTCTTAATGTTAAAAAAGCATTGAACACTTGTAGCTTACATGGTTTTTGCTGTGGTTTTTGTATAATTTCTTCATCACCACTGTCACCATTTTCCTCATTTGTCTTCTCCTTATTTTTCACATCCTGGATGAGACTTTCTTCTGTCGGTAAGACAGATTCTTCTAAATCGTCGTCGAAATAGTTTAAAACCACTTTAACTATGATTAACGCTATAATCCTATATCCTCTGCATTCAAATTATTCGAATGTAAACACGTAATGACGGCCATGTTCCGATAAGTCGGCGGTGTTGCCAAATTTAACGCTCCGGCCTTCAGTAAAGACGGCCATGATTGAAATGATGGCACAGAACGCGAAGACCCATCACAGACGATGCGAAACCGGAATGGCCATCGACCAATAAAACTCGTCGCTCCAAAACGTTTCTTTCTCTGATGCAAACGAAGAAATTTGAAATCTTGGGAGAACGGTAACGGTCGTCCCATTTTCTCGTGAGGAAAACCGGCCGTGAGTTTCGCCCCACTTTCCCGTCGTAACAGTTCTGCTTTCATCAAGGCGCAATCGAGTGGGGCTGCACATGGTGGGGGAGAGCTCCGCCTCCGGCATAGCGACGTCTGTCTCTGTCTCTGTCGTCTAGTCGCGCGCGCCGCTTGAATTGACGCCATGTACTCGAGTCGACAAGAGGTCGAGTGCTTTCCTAATCTCTGAAGTGCGGCAGTCCGAAGGCAGAGGATAATTTGCCAGACGGCTCAGTCTCAGAGAAGATTAGTCGGAGGCGAATTATTCCCAATTGTGCGTAACCGCCGCTGCCGTCCGTGTGCGGCGTACTCGTGATTCGTGTGTGTGTGTGTGTGCGTGTGTGATTGTGTCCATGTGATATTCCCCCTTTTGAATTTCATAATTTCGTTAAGTGGATGCTCCCGCTCGCCTCGCTCGGTCTTTTACGCGAAAGATGAACGGCACCGGGCTGGACATGGACTGCGGCGCCTATCAGCACATCGTGAGGGGGTTCGTGCCCGACTGGCTCTGCGAGCTGGAGTACATCCCCTGGCTGTGGGCGACCATCGGTTCCATCTTGGTCGGCCTCAGCGGGGTCCTGCCTCTCCTGGTCATCCCGTTGGATCAGAGGGACACGCTGACGCACGGAGGTCAGTCGCGGTCCTCACATTCTTTGTTGTTTATTTCGGGATGTTGTTATTGTCGAGCGACATAACCTCAAACTAGTTTCGGACGAAGGGAAAGTGAAGTCGTCGCTTTGTTTGTGTATGTCATCGTTAAACCCCTAAGAGTAAATCTAAACCCCGAGGAGTAACTCGCATACGTTGTCAGCTTTCTATTCCGTATTACTTGAACTCCCATCAGTTGAATTGCTCATTATCAACAATCGATCCTTTGTTGTCTAAATTTAAACATTGCTATTGTTCACTCACAACAATCTGCCAGAATAAGGCCAGAATCCATAACATAACCTCAATCTGCGTTTTCCTGCTCATCGTACACGTACAAATCTTATGACATCATCTTTAAAAACCAGCTCACCATCAACTAAACTATCAAGTGCATTTCAGCAAGTGCTGTGAAGTTAGCAGCCGCAAATCCAGGAGCCAATTTCAAAGTGGCATTTCTAGCAGCCATGTTATCAGTGGCGTCTCGATAAAGAAATACAATATGTCATAGCATTCCACCCCCTTACATCCTCTGCAAGCTGCAAGTCGATCACTGTTTAATAGTCTGTCCAGTACTATCAAAAGGGCAATCTGGTTTTTCTTCTGACACGTTCAAAAAGAATTTCCAAAATAAGAACGCGATATAACGTTATGTCAGTTACAGTTATGTGAGACGATTATTTGGTTTTGGAAATGTCACTGTATGGGACGCCACTGATGAAATAGCTGCTGAATATGAAATGACTGCTAGAAATTTTACCTGAAACATTGACAGCTAACTCCACACTGGTATTTCAGCTTCCAGCAATAGTACTACCCTGAAGTGGGAACCAATAAGACGGCTCGCTTTTTACTCCAAATTGGTTTGGAAGTTTCATTGGAACAGATCTGAATTTGAAAAAGCTAATGACAAGTAGCTTTTTAATGCTACTTAAATTGGATCCATCATAAGAAATTGGCTCAAGTAAGGTTGAGAAGTCTAAGGAAAAAATTCTGTGATAATTTGATTGGTTGTTTCGAAGGATACCTCGCAGGTTACCTTGCATTTTCTTAGATTCTCAAAGTTACTTAGGTTCCTCAGAAACATTGCAGGTATTAAGAGACCTATTTGGCTACATAATTGAGCATTAAGTGTTAATAGTAACTGGTGCTGAATAAACTGAACAAAGTTAGAAAGCTGTCTATATAGCAGCTCCTAATGTTGCATAAGAAATTATCCCACGTTGCTATTTCAAAATTCCTACCAAATTTTCCATGGAAACTATGAGAGGCTTTGTTGTTGGTGTCAGTTCAATGGAACCTACCATAGCCCATAACGTCGATCTGGGATTTCCTCGAATCTCATGATTTTATTTGAAAATCATGCACAGTAACTGTTTGTAATGCACTTCAGCAGTAGTATCCTGAAGCGGGAACCAATGAGATGGCTCGCTTTCGGTTCCAGAACTAATCGTCATTAGCTAAAACTAACCTATTCAAAATTGGTTTGGAAGTTCCGTTGGACATAACAAAGATTTTTGGTGTCCGCCAATGAATTGCCTCATTTTCAGTTCTGGAACAGTCCATCGATACCAACTGTACGACATTGTCCGAATCTCATTTTACACATTTCGAATTCAGTATTGTTCTGACCAATGAGTCGTCTCGTTTTCACATATCTAACTAGTCATGTCGATCATTTCCCACATCTCATTGAATAAAACTAGTTCGGGATTAGTGTTCGAAGTACTCAAATTTGAACTATCTATTGTTATTATTGTTAGTTCGGTCATACCTAACCTTGGGTTTTCCTGATTATGGTTATCGGTCGGAGTAGACATATAACTGCTGTGTTTTGGAATTTCCATTGTTCGTTCCATTGGAAACCCGAAAGTGGCTCCGACCAATGAGACTGTTCGGTTCTTCACCTTGACCAGTCGCACCTTCGAATTGCTGCACGTGATTCGCTGAAATCGGTTCGGAATCGCCTTGGAACTTTAGTTAATTGCAATATATCATACAGTTTAATCTACCATAGTGCATAGTTGTGAAAACTTTAAAATTAGAAGTTCCTGAACACAAAAATTAAGTTTGTGCACTTACAACTGACCGTTCGATTGTTTATGCAATGAATCATATTTTTTTAATATTCAAGAACAATTGAAAGGACATTTAACTGTTAATTTAAATTATACTTTCAAATTGGATTTTGAACATTTCCTGTAACAATGAACAAAGTAAGTCTCACAATTTCATTACTAGACGGAATATATTAGGTAGATAACAATTGTTAATATTGTCATATTGTTTTCACGTGATATTCGTTTAGGTAATATTAACAAACTTGTATTTATTTAAAAAACAATTAACATTGCAGATAGATTAACAGGCATAATTCAACAGTCATTTTAACTCTTGCTAATTGAGCATTAAGCAACAAATTAGAACAACTATTATAACTTAAAATGCTGTTCTATTGATGTGACGTCAGAAGTTAGTAAACAACAGACAGGATTGTTTAACATACGAGACCTCGCAGGCTACCTTGAAGGTTGATTTCAACGGTTTCACGGTTTCTGTGACTTCCTCGGGTTTCCAGGTTTCTAGAATAACTTAAGGTTAGCTACAAGTGTTAGTTAGAAGCCTTGTAGAAATTTAGAACGTTCCAATTTTCTTTCGGTCTCTAAGATGAAGTGTTGGACCTAAGTGAATCAGACGAAATTGATAAGGTTTATGACACCATCTAAGTGTGCTTGATATATCCTGTGAAACTCCTTTAGGTTTCTCTGATTCCAGAAACTTGAAAGGTTTATGACACTTTTTAAGGCTGCTTGATATAAAACTCCTTTAGGTTTCTCAAATTTCAGAAACTGTGAGAGCCTATCTAGAAGCCTTGCTGGATTACGAGATGCCCTTAGACGTCTAGTGGAACTAGCCTTTAAGGTTTACCAACATATGATGTCACTTTATTATGCATTTCCACACACTATGGCCATCAAATTCAATGGTTAGTTTAACATTTTTGCCTTTTGTAAATTTCAGTTAAACGATTACGATTGCAGATGAAGGTTTAAAGACTGCTTAGAAACCTTTCAGATTAAGGTTGCCTTGAACTAACTTTCCCAAATGAGGTTTCCCAGTCTATTTTAGAAAAGTCTCTGGTCGCCTTTGAACTAATTGTCCCGATAATTAGGTTTGCCAGTCTATTCTCGAAACCTGTACAAGGCTACCTAGAAACCCGCAGGTTTATTTTGCCTTAATCATACCAACTGAAGCTACAGATTGAGTTACCTTTCAAAAAGTTTGCGAACATGTTATGTCAC
Source organism: Cryptocephalus moraei (assembly GCA_946251905.1). Lineage (NCBI taxonomy): Eukaryota > Metazoa > Arthropoda > Insecta > Coleoptera > Chrysomelidae > Cryptocephalus > Cryptocephalus moraei. The sequence goes on along the minus strand of OX276462.1, from coordinate 5,516,678 downwards.
GTCACTTGGATACTCTCGATTCTAACCCGATTTATTTGTATAAATATTGAGTAATAATGAGAATATAAAATATATAAATTTCATGATGGTTTTAATACAATGTCGCTTCCTTTTATCTTTCAATTTATAATTGTTTCGTTTTATCGTCCACTTCAATTGCTGTAATTAATTCAAACAATTCTGGACGAATGTAGGTACACTTATATTAGATTTGTGTTGATTTAAATTTCTACAATTCCAGATGTACGTACTGTATGGCATATTCGATTAGGAATGTTATGTAGTAGCACATGTGCGTTCTTATCTGGCTGACCTAGAACGGTCTTTTTATCTCATGAGTAATTTTAAACCGAAATAACAAAGCGAATCTTCGCAAAAATAAAACTAAGAACGTCTGATTCAATCCCAAGAGTTACTCATACCGAATTTATATTTAATTACGTAAATGAGTTAATAATTGGGAGCCTACTTATGTACTATCTATCTAGTCACGTATAGTTGATAGCTCGATTAGATTAGCGACCACTGCAGCTTGTCATGAATAAAATAATCTTTTTGTTGTACTATTATGTAATATTATTCGGTGAGGTGATTTATTAAAAAGATGGCCATGTGTCCAAACCGAATAATGACAAGAATAGAGTACCTTTTGAGAACAATTTGCCCAATAACGTTATTAAGCTTTATTATACACGTTCGTTAGTAGAATAAATATTCAAAATTTAAAAACAAATCTTTAAGCGGATTTCGAGAAAATTTCGAAAAACCAAAAAATGACAAGAATAAAGTACCTTTCGAGAACAATTTGTCCAAAAACGTTATTAAGCTTTATTATACACGTTCGTTGGTAGAATAAATATTCAAAATTTAAAAACAAAACTTCATACGGATTTCGAGAAAATTTCGAAAAACCCAAAAATGACAAGTATAAACTGCCTTTCGAAAACAGTTCGGCCAAAAATGTTATTAAACTTTATTATACACGTTCGATAGTAGAATGAATATTCAAAGTTTAGAAAAAAATATTGGAGTATTTTGAGAAAATTTCCAAAAAGTGACAAGTGTAAAGTGCGCTTTAGAGAAGGTTTAGTCAAAAATCTTATTAACCTTTATTGTATATTCGACAACGCTACGACTATTAAGAAGTTTAAAAAAATTCTTAGAGCAAATTTTGAGAAAATTCCCTAAACTAACCCTTTATCCATGCCAATTTTAATGAAAAGCTTATCAGAAGGTCTTTGTGAACTCTAAATTCAAAATTGGAACTTTTACTTTGTGAAAGAAACGTACATTTCATCTCGAATAGGAAGGTTGCCTGTTTCATTACAGATAAGAAAATCCAATTTTCTTCGAATTTTCCGGAAGAGAGAACGTCCGCATGGTATTGATTGGCTCTTATTGGTCGTATGAATCTTATCTCATAAACAATAAGGTACGTGTTATGTAACTACACGATTTTGACAATGTAAAAACAAGGTTAACTGATGTTTTTCAGTTTTGTACGCAACAAGTGTTGAAATAAAAGTGAGTTAACACTAAGCGAGTGTTATACGGTCTGATTGCAACTGTGTTGTAAGGAATACCTATCCTTACATAACACCCATCTGTTACGGATATGGAATTATCGATTTCCAACATTAAGTGAAACTTGATTTGCAGAGAAACTGCTATTGTTTACTGATTTGTAATAATTACTACACATCACATTTTTAAACATCCATTAATCAAATCCTCCTAAACCAGTCCAGGCAAGGTTATTTTTTCTAAAACCTTGAATATGTTGTTTCAAAGAGCTCCTCATATTAAAGATGAAAAAGTAATATTAAGCGCTCATATATGACAAAAATGAGATTAAAATTATTCATTTTTGGAAATTCTGACAATGAAAACAGCGACCTTAAACAATTACAAATTCTGCAAAACGTAGATCTTTCATGAATGCACAGGTAATTTGAATACAGAATACTTCACAAGACCTTAGGACCAAATCAAGCACATTATTTACAATCGTAATTGTTTAACAAATCACGTACCTACTTACTGGTAAAATCTAAAAAAGGCAAAAGTGTTAATTAGAGAGTTATATCGAGTTAAACTCAAACGTCTTGAAAAGTCATCATAAGTTACTAACTTCTGACGTCACAATAGGGGACCGATTTAAGTCATATATGTCAACATTTCAAATAAAACAATGGTAATGTCGCGTTTTTAATATTTAACAGTCGATCAACAACATTTGCTTTGGTTATGGTGTCACATTTTTAAATTTTTCCAATTAGTTGCTTAATACTCAATTAGCTAGAGTCAAAATGGAGGTTGAAATATGCCTCTTAATCTGCCTTGTTATTTAAACAAGTGATAGTTGTCAATATCAGCTAAACAAATATCAAATTTAAAAGAAGGTCTATGACTGATCAACAATTGTTATGTACCTATAAATTCCGTCTAGTAATTAAATTATATAACTTGTTTTGTTCATTGTTGTGGGAAATGTTTGAAATCCAATTTGGGAGTATAATTTGAATTATCAATTAAACCTACTTTGAATTGTCTGTATATATTTAAATTGACTCATTGCAGGAACAATCGAATGGTCAAATGTAAGTACCAAAACTTACTTATTTTTGGTATCAAGAAATTGTTCACAAGTATGCACCTTGGTAGATTAGACTGTAGGACATAATGCAATCGGCAAAAGTTCCAAAGCAGTTCCGAACCTACTTCAACGAATCACATTCTGCGATTCGAAGGTGTGACTGGTCTTGGTAGAGAACCGAGCAGTCTCATTGGTTGGAGCCACTTTGGGAATTCCACAACACATTGACCGATGACAATAATCAAGGAAAACCCATGGTTACGTATGATCGAACCAACAGTAATAGCAATATTCTAAGGCAGTTCAAATCATTGGCTGGAACAATGCTGAATTCAGAACGACTAGTTATATATTTGAACTGATAAAATGAGGTTCGGACAACGTCACAAAGTTGGTATCGATGGAATGTTCCAGAATTGAAAATGAGGCAATTCATCTGCAGAAATCTCTTCTGACTTATACCAGAACTATTAGGTACTATTACATTAACTAGAATAACTGAACAACTATAACAAAGCCTCTTTTTTAGTTTCCATAGAAATTTTGGCAGGAATTTTGAAATGGCAATCTTAGAATCCACCTTTCCCACTTTGTTCAATTTATTAAGCACTAGTAACTATTAACACTTAATGCTGAATTATATTGCCAGATATGTCTCTTAATGCCTGCAATTTTTCTAAGGAGTTTTGGTAACTTTAAGAACCTGGAGACATTCAACGCAACCTTTAAGGTTCCTTCCGAAGCTTCCAATAAATTTATCACAGAATTTATCCCTTAGTCTTCTCAACCTTATTTGGTTCAACCCCGTAAGATGAATCCAGAACATTCGCGTTTACTGACCTATGACGTCACATCAATACAAGAGCGTACAGTAAGCTAAATGTAAAGTACCCTCCAGATGAATACAACAATTAAACTTTTCTATTATCCTTCCACTTTCACTTCTGCGTTCTTCTCAATATCACCTCAGAGTAATTTAATTGTTTCCGTGATTGTTACCCATATGACTTCTCTTTCGTAACTTCCTCGTTAAATTCGTTGTAATTGCATGAAATTAACGTCTAATCGCTACCAGGAACAGAACCGACAAACAAGCAAGAGTTCCCGTTTGCATATTAAATCGTTAGGACGAGCGGTTAGCAGCCTTTATTATCGCCAAACGGAATAAATAATTGAAAGGTCGTGACTCTCTTAACAATCGTTTAGATTTATTTATGAACATCGCCGTTTCCGAATACAATAGCGCATATGCACTTTACTTGATTTATTTTGACGTTTCAGGTTTGAAGGTTATGTTACGTACGTTGCTTGCGGTCATGCGCAGTAACCGAAAAATGGACGTCGACCTAACCTCTTTCGCGAAGCGCTCTGGGTTCTTTGTATGTGTATGCATGTGGAGTAAACGGTAACCGATTTATATACAAGAGTTGTATCGTTGCGTTCTTACAGACGGTGCCAATAAGTTGAAAATTCTGCTCAGTTTCGCCGTCGGAGGATTGCTGGCCGACGTCTTCTTACACTCTTTACCGGAGATATGGGCGAACGATACCAAGAAGGGTGAGAGTCATACTTAAGTAGTAGAATCTGATCAAGATTACATCTCTCGACCAAATATCTCATGACTTTGATTTGTATATTTATCCTTCCAGACGGCCATCCGAGCCTGGGCAGCGGCGTTTTAATATTGACCGGTCTGATCATGTTCGTGACGGCAGAGAAGGTCTTCTCCATGATCGAGAAGGTCGCTGACCATCGGGACGCCTCGAAGAGCGCCCCGGAGAACAATAACACGAAGGGGGCTACGCAGGATCACAAGAAACTCTCTCACGTAAGTCTGGAATTATGCTCGAAGCGAGACGATGTTTGAAGAGGAATCAACAATTCCTATTTAAATTATATCTGAGTAAGTTTTAAATTGTATTTAATGCAGACGAGACAATACATTAAATCTGTTTTGTACTTACTTTAGGATTAAGAGCGTGTTACGTTGTTTAACTTGAATGATAAAGTCGAAAGACGTTGGAGTTTCTTGAAAATTCTATTTATATGAACTTTATCGATAAATACATTGTTTATCGCCTAACAAAGTTCTTATCAGTCGATCACCTCAAAATATCTAAATTGCAGTTATTTTATAAGAAGGTACCTTGAAACCTACATCACTAAAACCACAAATATAGTTGTTGCATAAGTTGAGGTATTGGAATAGTACAATTCTTATCATTTTTAGCATATGACAAGGATCCACACTATTTCATCTAAATCTAGATTGCAAATTTGGTGGTAATGTAGCATCTGTTTTATTTATTAAAAGTGACCAACTGGACATTTGGCATAGCTGACAATTTGAAGAAATGCAATCAACATCCATTATGTCTGCACAATTGCACTTGAATCATCCCAGATAACTTGGTTTCCCTATGCCGCCAAAAATCATGACACAATTTTAAGATGTTGCTTATCTTTAATTCCTCCTTAAGGAATTCTAAAAGTTCCTATAACATTCCTGGTCCGCAATTGACATGGTTTCAACGATTTTAGTAAAGAAATTTCAAAAACTCTTAAGACACGTCAGTAGTAAACTGTAGTTTCGCTGAAAGTTTCATTCAAACAATTACTGAAACTCTACCAGGTTAGTTTCTAAAGTTGATTTTACGATCTCGCGGATTTGTAATAAAAGAAATTTGTGAAATACAGCCAAAAATTCTTCAGGCGCATCAACACTGAAACTCGATCGACTGAAAATTTCGTAGAAAATTTACTGAAACTCTAACTTTATGGAAACTTCACCTGATTGGTTTCTAAAGTTGTCTTAACAATTTAACATACTTTCAATCATTTTGATAAATAAATTTCTGAAATACGACGGTCAAAAATCCTTGACACACTTCAATTCCAAAACTGTCAACTTGCAGGAAATTTTAAAAAATGAATTAATTTTATTCATTTTATGAAAATGAATAAAAAAATAAAATTGGAGTTTCATAAATTGAAACTCTAATTGTATCGAAACTTCATCAGATTACTTTCTAAAGTTGTCTTAGCAATGTGATACAGTCAACACTATGACGGTCAATTAAAAATTTTCATACTGAAATTACCGAAACTTCAATTTCATTAAAACTTCCTCTGATTATTGTTTTAAGTTTTTTTAACAATCTGACGTAGCTTCTTTAATGTAGGTAATGAAATTTCTCAAATACTACGCACAAAGTTCGCAAGGCGTCACACCAAACCGGTTGAAGATTTAATAAAAATTTTACTGAAACTCTAGTTAACCATCTGGTTAATTTCTAAAGTTATTTTAACAATCTGGTTTTGTTAACTTGGACATGGTTTTGATAACTTTAGTAAAACAATTTCTGAAATACCTACGAAGACCTTTGACACGTCACTGCTAAAACTATTGACCGGTTAAAAATTCTATAAATAATTTACTGAAACTCTAATTTTGTTACAACTCCACTAGATCACTCTGCGAAGTTGTCTTAACAATTTAACGTGTCCTGAGTAGTTTTAATTAGGAAATTTGTGAAATATAGCCATAAATCCTACATTGAAACTGCCGCCGATTTGCAAAAAATTTGACAAAAAATTTACCAAGACCTTAATTTTATTAACACTTCATCTGAGTACTTTCTACAGTTATTTAGACAATCTGACACAGTTTTGTTAAGTTTGATAAAGAATTTTCTGAAATACGTCTAAAAATCATTAAGATACTTCGTAATTAAAACTGTCGACCGGTTAAAAACTCCATAAATAATTTACTGAAACTCTAATTTAATTGAAACTCCTATAGATTACTCTGCGAAGTTGTCTTAACAATTTAGCATGTCCTGAGTAATTTTAATAAGGAAATTTGTGAAATATAGCCAAAAATCCTACATTGAAACTGCCGATTTGCAGTAAATCTCACAAAAAATTTACTAAGGCTTTAATTTCATTAAAACTTCATCTGATTACTTCCTACAGTTATTTTAACAATCTGACACAGTTTCGTTAAGTTTCATACAGGGTCTTTTGAAATACGTCCAAAAATCATTAAGATACTTCGTAAATAAAACTGTCGACCGGTTAAAAACTCCATAAATAATTTACTGAAACTCTAATTTAATTGAAACTCCTATAGATTACTCTGCGAAGTTGTCTTAACAATTTAGCGTGCCCTGAGTAGTTTTAATAATGAAATTTGTGAAATATAGCCAAAAATCCTACAGAAGTGTTAGGATTGACACTGCCGATTTGCAGAAAATTTCACAAAAAATTTATTGAAACTCTAATTTCATTAAAACTTCATCTGATTACTTTCTAAAGGTATTTTAACAATCTGACTCTTTCAATAACCTCGGTAAAGGTATTTCTGAAGGGTGGAAGAAGTTTTGACACCGACCAATGGGGGCCGATGGTTTGATGGAAATTTTTGACACCATGACCGAAAAGGTGGTTTTATTGTACAGGTATTTTTGACACTAAGGGAATTTTAAATGGCAAGGGAATACGCAAATTACGGGAAATCCCATCTTTATCATGAAAATATTAAAGGGCAAGGAAAATGGGTAAGGGCAAGAGAATATGCAAATTAAGGGAAGTCCCATCTTTATCACGAAAATATTAAAAGGGCTTGAACTTGAGCCGTTCCTACCGATACACTTCCTACCTACCTGTCTTAAGCCGGTGGCGTAATTTCTTTGTAAGATTATTTGACCCTTATTATTTGGTATCGAAAGTTCGCTCGCCGTTTCTGAAATACGTGCAAAAATCCTTAAGAAACTAAAACAGGTTAAAACAACATAACTAATTTACTGAAACTTCCCTAGATTAGTTCCTACATAATATATATCGCTTGTCCCGTTTCAGATCAGCGGTTACCTGAACCTCCTCGCGAACGCCCTCGACAACTTCACGCACGGCCTGTCGCTAGGGGGCGCCTTCCTCGTCTCGCTGAGGCTCGGCCTGCTGACGACGTTCGCCATACTCGTCCACGAGATCCCACACGAAGTCGGAGACTTCGCGATACTCCTCAAGTCGGGCTTCACGAGGTGGTACGCGGCCGTCTTCCAGATCTTCACTGCCGGCATCGGGCTCGTCGGCGCCCTCGCCGCCATACAGTTCAGCGGCGCGAAGACCTCATTGGGTACGGATACGGATATGATTAGCATAGACTATCCGATCCCTTAGTCGCATACAGTTTAATGAAACATAAGTTTCCTGACTGATCTGATACTCTGGATTACATTTGTTGTAACATTGATCGAGATGGGAAATGTAAAGTGCATGTCATCAGCGGCCTAATGTCAGATCATGAGACTGTGTTATTCAAACTCTTCAGTGTATCCTTTGCTGTTTTTGTATCGCTTTCATAAGTTCTTTCGTCTTCAGTGTATCAAAAGCTTGCTTGAAGCCGACAAATATTTCTCATTGCACTGTGATATGTGTTGATTTTGTGGTTATGTTTTAGTTTTGACATGCTTTTGACCATAGTTTTGATTTTCCTCTCTTCTTTGACGTTAACCATATTTCCATAGTTGTACCTCAATTTGTTTTAACTGTAGTTAGTCTAAGAGCCGGCGACACTCGACCCTACGTCATCGGGAATTGAAATGAGACATACATAATCGTGTAGTATGCGTACAGACGAATACAAAACCGCAAGGTCTGCCAGAGAAATCCTGTGTAAAAGTTATTTAAATAATTTTTGAAAATTCGCAAAAATCGAAAAATTAACGTGATGTGGAATTGAATAAACAATTACATAGGCTTGTAGGGTTCGACGAGCCCTTTAAGAAAATATAGGTCTGCCTACGGTTACCCCGTGCTCTACCCCGGTCTGCCGGGTGCAAAGGGGTGGTTTACAACAGTTGCCCCTACATCATGCGGAATTGCAACAATTTATTTTGTAAAATAAAGCTCTGAATGTCCGTTACAAAATGGAACTGGTCTGCCTGGGAAATACCTGTGCTTTTATAAAGTCTGCCAGGTTCGAAAATTCCACTTTTGGCACGCTATCGAGGTCGAAAAATCGAACATTTCGCAATTGCGACTTCTTGCAAACTGCAGTCTAAATGAAAATGATGAGGACGTTTATGCACGTACCATTTACATTGTTTTTTAACGTTTTTTAATCAATTTTGCAAGAAATTTCTTTAATTTTGTAACTTTTAACGCACGTTCATCAAAATAAATAAAATCGCATATAAAATACAGTCAACTCCGTTTATAACGTACCTCAAGGGAACTTAAAAAAAGTACGATAAATGCGAAGTACGTTAAATACATCCGGCTTCTATTTCGCGGATAATTTTAAATGTTTCCCCTACAGAGAACGCTAAGCGTTGTTTTTATTGGGATGGTTCGTCATGTTGGGGTGTTTCAGTTAAATTAAGGATAATAAACAAATTAGTCGGGTTCGGATCTATTCATCATTTACGCAGCAGGTAAACATAATATATAACAGGTATATTTTTGGGGAAATCCGTGTTTCGCTAATCCTGTTAATTCCTTGATCCCTAACCGTCCTAACGGTCTGTGATTTGTCATGCTAATGCTGACAATTTCTTCGAAATTCGTGGTAATAACGTACTTCCTAAGAGATTTTCGTCCGTTAAATCCGACAATCCGTTAAAAGCAAGTACGGTAAATACGATGCTTATTTCTAATAAAGTAAAGGGCATCAGTTCTGGACTTCCTAAACAGTTCGCTAAATCCGATAGTCCGCTAAATGCGAGTGCGTTGTAAACGAAGTTGACTGTATAATGTTTACCTTGGATGTTTTGCATAATGATTTGAAAGTACGTTTAATGTAATGTACCGTATTTACAATAATTATTATCGAAGAGCGCCTGGAAATTTGATTTGTTGCTATTTTCAAAAAATTATAAATAATAACTGAGCACAATAAAAATTATACAAAAAAGTATTTATTTGACAATATTATAATGATATTAAAAATAGCATAAATTAAAAGAATAATTCTTGTACATAATAACGACACTAAAAAAAAATATAAAAATTTCAAAGTTCAAAAATCGATATTGACATCAACCTACCACCAGCTAACTACGTTTAATTCTTAATTTACTGTTCACCAAATAGAAACGCAAAAAGTAGGGAACAAAACAAATAAATTCGTCCCTGTCATATAAGTGCGGATGCGTACGGCTCCCGCACCGTAGCGTGTAAGTTTAAAAACATGTTAAAATATAGAGGTTTGGTATTGAATTCATCTCTAGACAACACTATCGAAACTGAAAAGACCACACCTGGCTCTTCCCCCACTTTTTCCTGTTTATCGTACATTCAGAAGCATGTTATAGGCAAGTAGTATATTACAAAAATACTCTTCCCCATCGTTAAAATCATTATGCAAAACATCAAATGTAAACATTTATTTGGATGAACGTACGGAAAAGTACTGTAATGCAAAAAGAAAACAGCTCGAGACGTGTTTACTCGTATCGGACCTGGCAGCTACCTCAAAAGAATTGCCGCGACGCTTAATTGAATTCTATAAAAAAAAGACAGCTCCATGAATACTCCCGGATTATTATTTAAGGAAAGTGATTTATGACCATCTGGACATTTTCTACGTAAACATATTTGAGAAAAGAATGACCTGGAATCATCGAGTAAATTCGGGAAACCATTATGGGGGGCTATAAAAGTGGACGCGGCGAACGAGAGATTATTATTATTAGACGGAAGCCGCGAGAGTAAACAAGCGAAATAGCGAAAGCGAGAGCGATTGAAGTGAAATAAATTAACGATTAAGATTGTGATATAAATTAATTAGTTAAGTGTGTTATATAAATTAGTTTAGTAATAGTGTAAATAAATTAAGTAGTGTCTAGTCTAGTGTACAAATAGTACTAGTGTAAATAAATTAGAAAATAAACGTTACAGTACGTTAAAAGTTGCAAAATTAAAGAAATTTCTTGCAAAATTGTTTAAAAAACCTTAAAAAACAATGTAAACGTCCAATGTAAATGTCCATAAACGTCCTCATCATTTTCATCTAGACTGCAGTTTGCAAGAAGTCGCAATTGCGGAATGTTGATTTTTCGACCTCGATAGCGTGCCAAAAGTGGAATTTTTGAACCTGGCAGACTTGATAAAAGCACAGGTTTTTCCCAGGCAGACCAGTTGCATTTTTTTACGGACATTCAGAGCTTTATTTTACAAAATAAATTTGCAATTCCGCATGACGTAGGGGCAACTGTTGTAAACCACCCCTTTGCACCCGGCAGACCGGGGTAGAGCACGGGATAACCGTAGGCAGACCTATATTTTCTTAAAGGGCTCGTCGAACCCTACAAGTCTATGTAATTGTTTATTCAATTCCACATCACGTTAATTTTTCGATTTTTGCGAATTTTCAAAAATTATTTAAACAACTTTTGCACAGGATTTCTCTGGCAGACCTTGCGGTTTTGTATTCGTCTGTACGCGTACTACACGATTATGTATGTCTCATTTCAATTCTTGATGACGTAGGGTCGAGTGTCGCCGGCTCTCGTACTAAGTGTTTGCCCACACATTAGTAACATTTGTACATTTGTTATGTTCTCCAATCCTAAGGGATCCTATATGGAGCTTTTCTATTGAAATGCATGGCCCGAAATCAACAAGAGCAAAAAAGAAACTAATAGTAGTTCGTTAATATGACAGAGAAGGAAGTTTTGCAACGTTGCCGGCCGCAGTCCAAGTCCAGGACCCATTCCAAATATTCCCGTCGGAGGCTATACAGTGAATGAAAACGTTCGTACGTGTTCCTCATACATATGCGATGACTGTGATGTTTCGCGAGCTAGCAACGTCGCAAAAGTTCTTTGTCTGTTTAGCCAACGAGAAATATATGGCCTTTCTTTCTATCTTATGTTTATACCATACTGCGACTCTGTAGAAAAGGTCTGTATATTGTACATAACATCAATAGGAATAAATATTACTACTAATCCTACTAGTAGTAATAGTAGTAAATAGCAAAAGGCCTGGAATGGTATTTACATTGCCTAAATGTGTCTTCGTTCATACTATTGTAAATAATTGAACCCTTTTATCATTCTTCCCGTTTGTAAATGTTGAAATCGTCTTTTAGAAGCGAGAAGCTCGTGGATCCTCCCGTTCACGGCCGGCACCTTCCTCCACATCTCCCTCGTTACCGTCCTGCCGGACCTGCTCAAGGAGGAGAACCCGAAGGAGTCGATCAAGCAGCTACTGTCGCTGATCCTCGGTATCGCCATCGTGGCCGTGGTCACGAACGTCATCGAATAACTGGAGACCGATCGCTGTGTTACGAGATGCCATATATTTTAGACTTGTCGTTTTGAGTTTATCGATTATATAAGATTGTGTACATATATTTTAACAGTATTTTCTAAGATGGACTATTAGCACTGTATACTTGATTTCATTCTTTAATTTTAAGGTTGAAAGAGCGTGCGGATCTTGACGTTCTCTTTTTGACGATGTCCAAGGATGTTCAATGTTCGTACATTGCGAACGCTCCCGATCCCGTCGGGGGGATTTCGTATCTGTCGGAAATGTGAAGACCATGTGATATTCTGAACAAAATATATATGTAGTACTTAAAGTGCTCTTATATATTTTATATCAACTTCCAGTGTAAGAAATTATATTTTAAATAAAACGCAAACAAACACCTTTCATCTAATCTCTTTGCGGACATTTGTCGCGAAATCAAAAAATACTAACGGTGAAGTAATGCGGAGCGGAAAAAATGCAGGAAACTTTAGGAACTGTCAATTAGTTTTCAAACGTCTGATTTAATAGTGGAAGTTGGTTGTGTAATTTCAATATTGTAAAATGAATAAAATTTAATTTTTGTTATATAAACGATCGAAGCTTTATTACACCTTTGATATTTGAAATATGTAACATGTCCTACGAAAGCAAAACTAGGGAACAACAAAGCAAATTATTAAAATTACATCTAACGATATGAAGCGACCAATTAGTACTTTTATAGTTACATGTTGTGCATAGTTATTAACTGTAAATATGAAATAAATGATTATGGGATATGTAAACAAATCACAAATCGCAGACGTTTTATTTATTATTTATAAATCTATTACTGGGCGTGATAATATTATCCATTGTTTAGATTGCTTTTTTTTAACGATGTGTAAAATATGAAATATTTTGTTGACCAATTGTTCTGCACAACAAGAAGTGATTCTACATACTAATACTACTTATATTTATTTTACATCAAAACAAGAATTCAAGATGTGAGAAATGCAGATATCTGGATTTACTACAGATGTCAAAGGGTGTTCATTACAATATTCCTTGATACTCTCAAAAGCGTTAGAAGTGAAGGGACAACTGTAAAAAGGTGAAGAAACATAAGAAAAGAATTAGAAAACTCGACTGCCGAATATAAAAGTGGAGATAATGGAATAATCGGCATGATGTACGGTTGGTTGCCAACGAAGCACATAACATTTCTTTCCTAAGTGTTTGGAAGGTGGCGCTCGAGCATGAAACAATCCCGCCTGAGACGTTCCATGTATAAAGCTCGTTCCATGGCGGATCAACATCTCGTGTCGCGTGTTTGACGTTCGTGTTGTGGTGATCTGTGGTGTTGTGTATATGGCGCTTTGGAATGTGCGACGTGTACCACCGAGAAATCCCCGTTGAGGCTCCGAGAGGCATGAGAACGTCGTCGTGAACCGTTCCGGGACCGTCGCGCGGCACGAGATGTGAATGAGGCTCGCGCGCCGCACTCTCACACGCAACGCACGTACACACGACACCACGGTTCTCGGGGGTGCTGTTCTCCATTTACCGGGTGACCGTCCCCTCCGGCGGTCGAGGACGAGGGAGAGATGCTCTACGGCAAGCTGAGGATACACACGTGTCGGATCATACTGCTGACCTCGCTCGTCTGGTTCCTGGTCGACGTCGTCGTGCTGTCGTTCTACTCGGAGTGTCTCGGGGGCGCCTGCGGCGGCAGGCCCGGCGGCGAGGGGGACAGGCCCGAGGCGGAGGCGCTCGTCAATAACCTCGACAATGACTACGAGAGGGAGGGCGGCGGCGGAGGCCCCCGGTTCGATGTGCGGGACAGGTGAGTCGAGACCGACATTTGCCTACGTACTAAGGGATGCTGTCCTTTAGACAGACCGAAAGCAGGGATGAGCTTTGACAGAGGCCTAGTCTTCTTCTTCAGACACTTCTCGTCCACTCCTGGGCATAGGCCTTTTCTAGTTCCTTTCACTGATCACTGGCTTGAGCCTTCTTATACCAGTTTCCATCTGCTATTTTCCGTAAATGTTTACTTAAGCCACTTCGCCTATATATTGCAACTTTTCTTTGAAGGTAGCAATAAGTAACAATATACAGATATTTCCCCAAGAAATAACCAAGGCACCAAGGGGATAGTGGAGTAACTCGAAAAGGTGATGTAAATGCAAGGATAAACCAAGTGCCCCAGGGGTCAGAAGTGGTCTAAGTAAACATTCACCATATTTTCTTTATATCATCCATGCACCATAGTGGAGGTCTGCCTATACTCCCTCTCGGTCTCCATTTGACTCTCGTTCTTCAGCTTGCCACATGTCCCCCATAAGTCTCACTTAACTTTTCCTCTTTTCTTAACATTCTTAGTATGGAGGATATGAAGAAATAACTTCAGTAAATGACTCATTGAGCTGATTACGTGACAGCCTTTGTATTTTGACGCTCTAGGGATCATTGTAATTGTAGATTGTATATAGTGTTGAACAATTTCACCAGTACCTCTATGTTTTGCTCATTCAACACTTCCATTGCTTCTGTAGGGATATTGGCAGGCCCAGAAGTCTTACCTAACTGCTGTTTTTATGGCATATTTTACTTTGCCTTGCTTATTTCTTGGGGAAATATCTGTATATCGTTAGTTATTACTATCTTCAAAAAGTTGCAGTGGCTGCAGTAAACATTTACCCTAGTTCCTTCCATGGATCCCTGGCCTGAGCCTTCGGATACCAATTTCGACCTGGTGTTTTCTTTATATCGGCCATCCACCATAGTGGAGATCTGCCTATACTCCATTTGTTTTCTCTCGTTCTCCATTTAACGATTTTTGATGTCCATCTCTCGTCCTTCAGTCTTGCAACATGGCCCCCATAAGTCTCACCACTTACCTTTTTCTGTTTTCAGAACATTCTCATGTACAGGATATGAGGAAATATCTGAAGTAAATGGTTGATTAGGCGACAGTCTGCACTTTGACATGTTTGGTGATTTAGAGGTCATGATAAACATAGATTGAAACCAGTCCGATGGTATGTCTTATATAGCATTGAACAATTTCACTAGTACCTCTATGTGTTCCTCATCCAGCACGTTTATTGCTTCTATAGGTATATTGTCAGGTCCAGAAGTCTCACCTAACTTTGGTGTCTTTATGGCATATTCTACTTCGCTACGTATGGACTGATAGGCTGTCCCTGGGAAGGTTTATAGTTGGCTCCTCTGGTCTATCGTCTTTAGACAGAGATGATGCGTACTCTTTGCAGACCTTGGCGGTTTCTTCTGGTGTGAATTCGTTCTGTTCGTTTTTTAGTCAGTTTGTATTGCAATGCAGGTTTGAGGTCTCTTTGGCTTTCTTATGCATGCCAAAACTTCAACTTTTTCCTGTAAGTTCTCTATTTCTTGGCAACGGTCGTTCGTCTAACTTTCTTTGGCTTTTTTGGTCTTTCTGTAATTTCCCTCTGAGTTCCCTTATACTTCCCTTGATTCTGTATGATTTTATATTGCCTATGCTGTTTCATTAGATTAAGAATTTTGTCTGTCATCCATTTGTTTTTGGCTTCTTTTCTCATCTTTTGCTCGACTGTTCCATTAGGTTCAGATATTGCCTTTGCTATTCTTGTATTGGTTGTTTCTATGTCATTGATGTTTTAATTTCCATTGTCCGATTTCCAGACTCTTCCTCCATTTTAGGTCTTGCCATAAATGGTCTCCCTGTGTCTCCCTGGTTTTCTTATTTCTGTTGGTGTCTTTCTAATCTGTCTTCTGGCATTCGTTTCACGTGGCCAAACCATATGAGTTATTTTCTCTCTATATATATATTTCTACTGCATTTAGTCTCTTTCTATCAGCTTCCTTACATCTCCAAGTTTCAGAACCATACGTTTAATACCATTCCTCCCCTCCTTTCTCATCCGGTTTTAGAACCTGAAACGGCGGAGTTGCTTTCATTAATCTCCATGCAATTTTCCACTGTGACAGCTGAATTCTCACTTTCGTTTTCCAGCTTCGACGCCGGCACGGGCGTCCAGCTGACGTACGCGCCGAACGAGCTGCGGCACTGGAGGCAGGCGCCGACCGTGACGCCGGGTCCCGGTCGCGTCGGCGAGATGGGCAAGGCGGTACGGGTGCCGGCCGACCAGGAGGCGCTCGCCAAGGAACGCTTCAAGCTCAACCAGTTCAACCTTATGGCGAGCGACATGATCTCGCTGAACCGGTCGCTCGCCGACGTGCGGTTAGACGGGTGAGTGATGTGCGGGAGAATGATGAATGATGCTGTAACGGGATAGGTTACAAGGGATAACATTTAAGTGCACAAGTGTTCTTGTCGTTTTGTGAAACATGAGTAAAATATTAATTCATCAGACGTCATAGATGTTGTTCAATTAGTACAATCACCCCTTGGGGTGCAGGTTATAGCGACAGGCCGTTACCCATTTTGGTGTGAAAAATTCCAGCACGGGACACCACTTAGCTGTGATCCCTTATTAATCTGTGGCAAGTCGTGTTCCGTGAATGAATTTGTGTTCTGTGAATTTATGTCCCTAAAGTATTCATTTGAGGTTCCTTGCAGCAAAAAGTTACAACTGTACAAGTTACAATTGTAGTTAACTACAATTCACACACACTCATTTGAGGTTGGAGACGTTAACTACAATTCACTCACACTTATTTGAGGTTATGTTAATTAAAATACTAAGCCAGAAGGCTGTAATCCCTCATTAATCTGCAGCAAGTGGTGTCCCGTGAATGAATTTGTTTCCTGTGAATTCCTGTCCCTAGACAATGAGGTTATAATACCTAAAATGCAAAATGCTAAACCAGATTTGTAAAAAAAAACTTCGAGGTGCAAAGTTTGTTTATAGTTGCATTTATCAAGTATGAGATATTTCTTAAAAAATCTATAACTTGTGATGATAATGCCAGATTTTCTCTTGGAATTTTTGGAATACTTCCACTGTAATCTCTTGTCATTTCGGACTAATTCTGGAATATTCTAGAAAGATTTACGAATTTCTGTCGATTTCCACAATTGTCAAAAACATTCTATCAATAGTCAATTCCATAACTTTCTGGGGTGTCTGTCTAGAATTTTCAGGTCCTGCAGAGTCCCATTGAATTTCCACGCTATTCCATAATGTTTTACACAATTCTATTCCCTACAGAACCTTCAAGAGAATCGTTTCCTTTTTAAAAGTATCCCAAAGGCTCAGCCGACGAGTTCTATTAATTTTCATAACCTTCTGGGATATTCTACATTCGTACTATTTAACCTTATTGGGCTAAATTATCATCGAAACTGTCGCTAATTGGCTTAGCGATTGCAGTATTCACACTTAGACACATTGATATCAGTCAGAGGTAGGTGGCGCTGAACACGCTACAGGAGCCATGCGCGGCAACTATTGCGACGTTACAAAAATGAGGTTATGTACGTATCTCGGGAACAAAACCCGCTTTGATATAGTACTCACTGTAATGAACTCATATGAACGAAATCAACCCAGAAAGTCTCACATATCGGCTCTTTCGTATGGAGGTATTATATCATGGAGTAATGGAAACTGTTATAATTAGGTCATTAGTGTATAGTGATAGAGTATTTGGTTGTTTCTTTGGTACGTCGATGTGGGCGTGCATTAATTATACTTTAATAGGGTAAGTTATGTACCGTGGGTGTGCAGGAAGTGTAGCAATGAATTTTTAATAGGTTAGATACCGTGGTCGCGCAGATAACGAAAATACGTTTATGAATACATATATGAAATTTGCTTTGATTAAATTAACGAGAATAAAGTTTCAATAAGCTACGAATATGAAAGAGATATAACAAACAAACTACAGTGTAAACTCTCTATAACGAAACTCAAGGGACCTAGTAATTTCTTACGTTACAGGGAGTTTATGTTACATGGTGTGAGAAAAAAATTAAACAATGTAGATATAAACCAAACACAGCTAACCATTGTTTACTGTATAGAGAGTTTTTCGTTATAAAGAATTTACGCTGTACATAGATACCAAATGATGTATGGAACCGTACAAAGAACAGTGCAAAATAAGACAGGTAAAGTAACAAAGATGTGATGGGAGCACCAGTTTTGAAATTCGGAAGTGAAACTTAGGCAGTACGGAACCTTGACAGTCCGGTGAAATGAAATTTTTAAGAACGACGAAAGATGACTCGATATGACTCGATATGAGGCCAAATAAGAAATGAAGAAACAAGGGCCGAATTGAACATATCAGTGAATGACGGAATACGACAAAACTCATTGAAATGTAGACAGTATATTTTATTGTAGAATGAAAGCTAAAGTAGTAGTACAGTACAGCTCAAGAGGAGGAAGAGACGTGGGTAGAAAGAAGATGGCAAATATGAAGACGAAACAGGTTGTAAGCCTAATCCTTGAAATGCAGAAGAGGAAGATAAAGTTTCAAGTTCAGGTACCTTTTGCCAATTATAGGAATTAAATTTGGTTCATGTCTGCTTCAATTTTAATCCACAAGTTATCGTTTGAGTTCGAATCGAGTATATGTAGTACTTTAGTCGAAGTAATGATGTGTTACTCGTGAAGAACGATTTACTTGTGTAATTATCCTCGTTGGGTGCTAATGAAATTGTTTTGTGTTTTCCATTCGAAAGTCGGGGACGTGACGAAATACTTATATTTTATGTACAGAAATGTTAAAGTTCGCCCGTTCGAAATGTTAAATAATTCACGTTATTTTCATTTCATCGCTCCTCTTCGATGGAGACAGCGGATCGCGAGTTACATCACTTATTAATTGCGAGCCGAAAAGAGAGGTTTATCCGAGCGGAACCCGATCGAAATAAGGAAATTCATTTACATCTGTCGCATGATCGAAAGTTGACCACGTACTTTATTAACAAATGCGGGAAACCGGGTAATTGACGATTGTACGGTGTGCGCGTGTTTCGTCATTATTATTACTAATAACGGCAAAACGGCCCGTTTGTTGTACGTATATGCCGGTAATTAGGCGACCTTACGCTTTCACATCTGGTATAACCTTCTTTATAAAAAACGAGGCAGATTTATCACTATTTCG
Source organism: Cryptocephalus moraei (assembly GCA_946251905.1). Lineage (NCBI taxonomy): Eukaryota > Metazoa > Arthropoda > Insecta > Coleoptera > Chrysomelidae > Cryptocephalus > Cryptocephalus moraei. Next base: position 5,497,750 of record OX276462.1, on the reverse strand, counting down.
AGCTAAATCTGAGTATCAAATGAATTATGTAAGGATCGTCGGAACGAAAAAAAGGTGGATTAATGTCGGTTAGGCTCTACTTCTCGATTATCAGATTTAATACAGGTGTAATTAAGAGATGTTTAGAATATGTATTTCGTATAACTTAGTTCCGTGGTACAGTCGGAACGGAAAGAGAGAAAAAATGTTTCCAGCAATTACAAAGTTCCGGCCTTTAATTAAAGGCTGACGAGGCAACGTGTTAGATACGCCAAAACATAAATTTCCTTCCTTTCGGATGACTCCGACCGATCGAAGCAAATATTTGTAGGTTAGCCTAGAAAAGAGTGCTAGTAAAGGCAGATACTTTGGAAATGGGTTTATAATGAACAATACAAAGTCATAAATGGTTACAAATTATGCCACATATAGAGTATGTTGTATTGTTACGCTTCCAAATAAGTACACTGCAGTAATTATGTAGTTAACTAGTTTATTCAACAGTAATTATACTAGATTATAATAGAAGGATCCTTTCTAGGAAAGACGTTTCGATTCTGGGAAGCATCCACCTCCTGACTGATGACGAGTCTCGTTACAGTATGTAATAAAAAAAATAATAGAAAAGTAGGTTTTGCAAATGAACTTGCGGCTACAGAAGAGAGGGTTTATGAATTTTATTGAACGGCGGAAGAGAATATAGAATGAGTGACATAATATAACTGGAGGAAAATGTTCCCATATAATCTTGTGACCAATCACAAGATCATATAACCATGTTGGTTATATGGTTAATCATATAATCAAAAGGGGGGTGAAGCTGATTGAGTTAGCCATGGAGAAATAAACGGAAATAAGCAGTGCGTCTTGTAACGGCTTCAAAAAGAGGTCTATCGTCTCTCTTGCATATAAACGTTCAAGTCCTCAGCTAGCCTACCGCAAGAGACTTAGAAAATTGATTTGTTATCAAACAAATCTGATAACTTATAACTGATAACTTAAATTTGAAAAATTACAATGACAGAACCTGACAATACAATACCTGACCCAGGGAGGCAGAGACGAGACTCTATGAAAAGTTTTATGAAAGCTCTCTTTCTTGCGAAAAATCATAACATTGTTTCGCTCCGGTACGGGATACCATATTACACCTACTTGCTATAATGTAAGAGTAATTACATGGTAGTTAATGAAAATTAAGTTAATTTTTATGAAGCAATGTTCACATAATTTAGGTACTCTGTTTGTTATAGCGGTTTTTAAAATTCAGTAGCTGTGACGTACTGTTACAAAATACATGACATCGTTTAAAGTCAACTAAGAAACAAATCATTTGCTGAACATATTACTTAAAAGGGTGGAAAAACTTGCTAAAATGTCACTAATAAACAAAAGATTTGATAAAAAATGTCGCTAATCAACGAAGGATTTGTTAGAAATGCCATTTGAAAGTTACGAATTTGCTCAAAATGGCAATGGTCCAATGGACTACTTTCTCATGTTTTGTTGTAAATACTCGATAGTAGAATTAATTTTCACAACTTTGAAAAAATTATTGAGATGGATTTTGAGAAAATTTCAAAAAATCGAAATATGACAAGCGTTAAGTTCCATTTAGAGGAAATTTAGCCAGACAGATGTAACATAGAAAGGCTGAGAGACCAAAAATGTAACCAAGCACTTTTGATACGAAAAGAAACTTAAGTAGTACCTACTATAAGAAGATAAGGGAACGAGATGCAGATTTCAGTGAAAGAAGCGAGCCAATGTGTATTTCTGTTATCCTTGTTTATAAGGTATAGGTCAAGTATAGATGTTGAGGCGCTATAATCGTTAAAGGTTCGTCCGTCCTAACCTTCCATTTGTTACTCAATACATAATGGGCATGTTAAATGGTCAGCTCCGAGAATTCCCAATGATTTACTAACTTTACTGAAAAATGTATTGAACTGTGTGTGTGTAGTTTATTACGGTAACGATTTACGAGTTAAGAAGGGTCAATTCTTGAGAGCCTGACTCTCTAGACTCACTCTCTATGTTTCTTAGATTAGTATTACATTTTTTATCGTTAAACTTGTACTTGTAAATTTGTATGTGTTCACCATAAAATAATTGAAGATAGTAATTTAACAACGTGTGTTGTACTATTATTGAACTATGGGCATACCAGACAGCTTTACAAACTTTCAACCTCCATCTACATCTTTGCTTACACAAACCGACTTTTTCACGTATTTGTATTCTTATTTCTTTAGGTACACTTTTACAATTTTCCATTTCTCTCCACTCCTGTACCATCTACCTTCCCATCCCAGTTTAACAATCCATAAACATTGTTATAAGTTGCTTTTTACCAGAATGAACAACATTTTCGATCTGTGTTCCAGGTGCAAGTCCAAGAAGTACCCGAAACTCCTCCCGACGACATCGATCGTCATAGTTTTCCACAACGAGGCCTGGTCGACGTTGCTCAGGACCGTCTGGAGCGCGATCAACAGGTCGCCGAGGCCGCTCCTGAAGGAGATCATACTAGTCGATGATGCCAGTGAGAGAGGTACCACAGACTTAGCTTCTTTTATTATTAAATTTATTTTTTTAATTAACACGTCAGTGGCTTTATCGACATTTTCTGCAGACATGATTTCAAACCATTTTGTTTGCATACTTACTTAATTCAAATAATTTTCTATTATTGACAAAATCATAATTTAATTCGACATCAATAGGTGTAGGTAGGCTGTTCTAGATTTAATTTTAGCACCAACGCATAGTGATCTGTGATTTTATAATTGAGTCTATAAGAAGTAATATTTAATTTACTTTTGATGCATTATCAATGCAAGAATCTAATTGCCCATATTCACTACGTGTAAACTTGGTGAAATATGGTTCAAAACCTCGTTGATAAAAAGTACTAACAAGTTCGTTAGTATCATTGTCATTCTTCAATATGTTTATATTAAAATCACCCATTATAATTAAGTTTTTGCTCTTTTAGTTATCTATATACTGAAATAGATTTGACATAAAAGTCACTTATCATTACATGACAGCTATATATAGCGCTTACATGCATAAATTGATTATTTGTTATTTTAAAAGTAATATTTACAAATTCAGTTTGTCCTACTTGATATATATACTACTTGATATACTTGATATAATATGTACTTGATTTTGACTTCTCAACCCCCAAAGCTGCTCTTTGCACATAAATTGATGAAAAATCATAATGTAACATTTTGATACATTTTACTAATGTATTTGTGGCTCATAAAAATTTAATTTACTAATTAAGTAAACGAGGAAAACATTCAATTTATGCATTATTAAAATAAGCATTACAGTATATGTATGAGACTTCTAAAGTTTTTTATTAATTTGAATAAAAATTATCAGCATATTTTGTGAGAATTTCAACCTCTTCTCCTTGGTCAATCGGAGGGCAAATCTGACAGTTGTCACCACTGCATGTTCCACATGTTGCATTACAAAATAATCAAACTCTTTGGAAAGTCTTGGAAAAAAATTTCTCCCTCAAAATAAAAGTTAGGTTAGGTAAATGCCTTTTTCTATGCCTGTTTCATAACCTGATCTCCCGTTTTCCTTTCAGAACACTTGGGCAGACAGCTGGAGAACTACGTGAGGACGCTGCCCGTGCCCGTGTTCGTCCTGAGGACCGAGAAGCGGTCCGGGCTGATCCGGGCGAGGCTGCTCGGCGCGAAGCACGTCACCGGGCAGGTGATCACGTTCCTGGACGCTCACTGCGAGTGCACGGAGGGTTGGCTCGAGCCGCTCCTCGCACGTATCGTCGAGAACAGGAAGACCGTCGTCTGTCCCATAATCGACGTGATCTCCGACGAGACGTTCGAGTACATCACAGCCTCGGACATGACGTGGGGCGGGTTCAATTGGAAGCTGAATTTCAGATGGTAGGGGGATATTTTTTTATGTTTAGGGTTGATTTTAGAATGTTTGAAGAGATTTTTATTAAGTGAGGTTATGTGATGAGAAATTGTCCCACAGGTGAAAGTAGTGCAGTAATGTCCATAAAAGTGACTAAAGGCGGAAACAGACTATCGTCACGTCACGTGAGCTCACGTGCTGTCACGTTAACTCACGTCACGGATAAAAAGTGCAGAGTAATATTTCACATGGTATTTAAATGTATTAGAACCAGACTGAGGTTACGTCAAAGTGACGTGAGTTAACGTGACAGCACGTGAACTCACGTGACGTGACGATAGTCTGTTTCCGCCTTAATAGTCATAGAAATATAATAAGCTGTAGAACCAATAGGTACATCCGAGGTTCAAGTTAAATTACTCCACATAGCGAACAAACACCTACTACTTCAACATGTGTAGAACATCTTTTCTTACCACACCATTGCAAAATTTTTTTATTGTTGGTATTTTTCAAATGAGGTTCGGAATAAGTCATAGGGACTAAGGCAAGTAATTAAAAAGAAAACGCCAAATTTGGTAACGCTGCCTCAGAAGCGCACGCGTACAAGAACACAGTCGGCTTTAAGGAGTGCATATCAACAACTTATTGCGAAAATAGGAGTTTTTACTAACTATACATAACATCAAAATAACCTACTTAACCTCGTTTAACTTGAGTATTTGTCTATTTGTAGTATTTGTTTTGGTCCTGAAAAGGGCCGTTAATTAAGAGCAGTACTGATTGCCAGTTTCACAATAAATGTTCGAAGTGTCACTTGTTGTCAGAATTAGATAGGTACAAATCAATAGAGCGCGGCACATCAAAAATTACATGCACAGAAATTCCAACGCCAACTAGATGACAATCATTTTGCAACACATTGTAGAAGTCAAAAACCCTTAGTTGTGCCCTGGCGACACGGTGAAATATTCCGCTTAATACACTATTAACTGCGCAAACTCAGAAGTAGGTCAATTTACCCTATGGGGTGCCAAATTGTTCGGAACTGATTGACGTTCTAGAATTTATTATATCTCTGTGCTAAAAGTGGTAAAGTGACAAATAGAGGAATGTTCTCGTTCCCAGTAATCGGAGTGTTATTTGGTAATTTTACCAGTACTTTTCCATTGTATGGTATTTAGAATAGTAGTAAGTAGTTTCCAAGTACATTCATGATGACGACGTAATAATTACGAGTAATATGTAAGTAGGGATTTCCAAAATTTACCTAATGTTCTCAGTATCTCGAAACGCAATTTGTAAGTCATATCAAGTTTCTATGCCATGAAAATGAATAGTGTAACCAAGATAACAAATATTTATTCAGATAGTAGCTACATATTAAAGTTACTGCATGTTATCTTACAGAATTACACATTGTATTCGATTTGTAACGATTTTTTTGACCAGGAAAGGAGAAAATAAATACTGTGAAGGTTAAGGGATTGCAAAGTCTAATCACAAAAGGTAAAGAACAGAATTTAAGATGTGAGAGGAGTATTCTTGCATTTTCGTGCACAACAAATGATAAATATTTGCTTTTTTCGATAAGGCCAAAAATCAGTTTACTTCAGTTGACCCAACTCTGATACAATTAATGAATCATCTATGTGTGGTGATGATGAATTTTGAACCTTTGGAACAAGTAGTTTCCTCCAATTCAGAGGTTGAACAGTATCAGATCTCAATTTGTTTTTAATGTTAACTACAAACTTGTCTTCCAGCTACACAACAAACCGTTTTCGTCAGTTCACTCAAATGTTCTTTAATGGAATTTCTCCCTAGAGCTCTCGTTCAATAATATTGTCTCTTCTTGAAGTGAGCATGAAGAAAATAATACCATTACTGTCTCAGAGTTAATCAATTTTTCATACATAATTAATTATAACTCGGGTTATGCTTGAAATTGTTGTTATATGTTGCCAAGATTACCAAGATGGTAATAACCTTCAATTGAAGGTGTCTTTCTTCATGAGCAATAATTTTTAATGACTTCAATGTGTACTTACATTCAATTCCACTTCAATATTGAACTCGATAAAATGAGTTACTCCTGGAATGCTTCCTTTATCTTCACGAAAAGCAACCATGCACTTCAAGTCCAAAACTAAACTTACAATACAGTACACAATGAAAGACAGTGTTAGAAATACATAATGTTCATAGAAATAAATAGGAACTATTTAAGGAATTAAAAAACATGAAAGCAAATCGGAGTCAACAACTCCTAAGTTCTTTTTTTAACGCATCTTATTATAGTTATTACCAAGTGCGCCTCTGAGGCGGTGTTGCTAAATCTATGGGATTTTCTTCAATTACCTGACCTGGTCGCATACGATCTATTCCGAACGTCATTTGAAAAATACCAACAACAAAGAAAGCTTGTAATGATGTGGCAAGAAAAGTGCGTTCTGGGCAAGTACATAGTAGGTGTTTGTTCGCTATGCTGTCATTTATTGGCGTTCTAGCCAATATTATGTTTCTATGGTAGTAGAACACCTAATAAGCACGAATTTACGGATTAACAATACCTCACTTTTCTAGACCGTTTTTCATTTAGTCATAATACACCTAGTAAATGAGAACTAAATGACTGTTTTCATCATTTCCCAGGTATCGCGTGCCCCAACGGGAGATGGACAGGAGGAACGGCGACAGGACCGCGCCCCTTCGTACCCCGACGATGGCCGGAGGTCTCTTCGCCATCGACAAGGAGTACTTCTACGAGCTCGGATCGTACGACGAGGGCATGGACATCTGGGGCGGGGAAAATCTGGAGATGAGTTTCAGGGTAAAGAAATGTGATGGGTTAAGCGTGCGTTTGCGATGGTGAATTCTCATATCTGCGCACCGTGAGAATTCACCACCGATCGAGTCAGTTCAAAAACCTACTCATGTTTCAAATTCAGGTTTCTAGTTGTTAACGTACGATCGAGGGACGACTTGTCGTTCCATCGAGCCGATCCCAAGTTTGTCACCATAGTAAATCCACCGAGAAGAAAACATCCACGAAACGAGAAAGGGTAGTAAAGTTAGACAACACCTAATACACGTCGTTTGCTATTGGTGGAAAAGTCATAAAACTTTTGGCGGGAATTGTTGATGTACAGAGTCGGTTCAGAAAAATTAACAAGTTTAGTTGTCTGATCTATGGTTGTCTGTTTACAAGCGTTCAGGAAAGTCGTTGACGGTGATAGTGGACTTTTAGCTTTTAGTTGATGGTTTATTTTAACGTATCGCTATTGTTATTCAGGTTTTTGATATAAATTTGTATAAACATATTTCTGCGATCTATTGCAATTATGGAAAGACACCTTCCCTGCTCGCCTCCTCAAAACAGACCTAGAACATACTTCAGCTGCGGGGAGAAAACCATTATTTTAAATGTATACTGAAAAGAAAGAAGTGAACATCCTTAGTAAAAGATAAATTATAGTCAAGGCGATCATTCTCAATGCGACCCTGTACTTATTCGCTAGCTGGTCGCGCGCTTTGAATCTCGACGTTTGTGTTTCGTGGATGTTTTCTTCTCAGTGGATTTACTATAGTAATACGGATCAACAGGCGTTCCTATCGATCGTATCGTATCCCCCCGGGACCTTCCCCTTGTCTGGGAGCGGACTCTCACGTTTCTCGAAAACCTCCCCAGGTGTGGCAGTGCGGCGGCACCCTCGAGATAATCCCTTGCTCGCACGTGGGCCACGTGTTCAGGGACAAGTCGCCCTACACGTTCCCGGGCGGAGTCTCGAAAATAGTGCTCCACAACGCCGCCAGGGTCGCAGAGGTCTGGATGGACGAATGGAGGGATTTCTATTACGCGATGAACCCAGGTTTGACCATGACCCGAACAGACGGGACACCTCTTAACCATAGTCCGATAGATCGTTAAGGTTTTAATCCCGTTGACTGATTACTAATGGAGAATGCCGAGAGCTGACGCTTGTTTTTTTGGGGATACTGGGGTGACTAATGTGACTAAATTGATGTTTTGGATTAATGATTTTTTCCAGGGAGAGTTGCTTGATTATTTAAGTTAGTTTCTTGATTGGAACTTACCGAGTGATTAACGAACGTGAATTATGTTGTAGAATAGATATTAACAATGGAAACGATCGCAGTGTGGCGACTCGTGACTGTAATGAGTTGCCACTGTTAAACCTTGCTTGTAATACTCGAGAGGTTTACATTTGTGTATCGTCGTTTATAACATGGAGAGTTTTTGACTGACCCTCTTTTCTCTCTCTATTTATTAACAATGTTTATATATATATTTTGTGGGCGGTTGCTGCAGGTGTGGATGTGCGGTGGTCAGCTGGAAATAGCGACGTGCTCCCACGTGGGGCACGTCTTCCGCAAATCGACGCCGTATTCCTTCCCTGGGGGCACAAGCAGAATAGTGAACCATAACAATGCTCGTCTCGCTGAGGTTTGGCTGGATCAATGGAAGGAGTTCTACTATAACATTAACCCAGGTCTCGATATATATGTAATGTGTGTGTTACTTTCCACTTTCTAACAGCATGAGGGAACGTCGCTTTGTTGCGTGCGCTTCGTACTTGCATGGCATGGTTAATTTTGGGTGGCGGTAGAGTGTAGTAGTTGTTTCTGGCACGAGAGAGGCACCCGTTTTGTAGAAATTCAAAGTTTGTCTGGTTTCTGTTGCTTTGTGTTTCGTGTTCGATTTCACTCAAGTTGGGCATGTTCGTAAGTTCGGCAGTTGAGGATGCGCACAAAGTGCAATTTCTTCGAGTCAATTTCAGTGTATTTGTATCGAACGTCTCATCGGTTCCGTTCAATTGGAAAACCAATGTTTCGAATGGATGAGAGAGACAAACAATATTTTTTCTGTTTTATATATTTCAAACCCATTTTGAGGTTAGGTATTCATTTTTACCGTTTTATGCAGAACTCCAATTATTGATATAGAAGTTATTGCAGTTCGTAAAATATTGAGCAGCAGGAGTAGTAGCAGTTGCAGTTCTGATTCTAAAGAAGAAACACCAATGAACAATGAAGGCTATAATAGTATAGTTTAAAGAACAAGTTGCAGCGGCTCGTTTTAGAACGGACGAGGGCTTGGAATGTCTTCTGCAACAAGTACTTTACAACATTTTCTATGTTCCGGCTTCCATTTCATTTTTATTTATGTTTAAATAATTTAAAATTTCTTATCTGGGGAATTGGTTTTATCGCGACATTTAAGTTGGTATTACTGCTGTTTCCTAGACATCTGTCAATTTTCACACCATTTTCAAATGAAATTTAATGGAATTAAATAAAATCGAAATCAAGTCTCAAGAATCCGAATCGCATCAAGTACAAGAGGGTGTTTCTTTAACTCCACCGGAACTACAAGAAGTGGCTTCAAATGCTGTAAGGAATTTGCTAACTGATGAGTCTAGATATTTATATATTTGTTTTTAATTTTTTTTGACAGACATCAGACAGCATTAGGGAATATCTTGTTATCAACCCAACAAAAAAAATTACCAAAAACAATGCTTTAATAAGCCTCATTAAAGCACTGTTTTCGGCCATTTTAGTGCTAGAATAGCTGTCATTTTAGTGCCGGAACATAGAAATTAATGAATCTTGTATGAAAAGTATGGTTCCGTTGAACAAAGCAAGTTTTAAAATAAGCGGTAATCAAACATACGTTTTCTGTTTTATTTTGGTATAGCTGCTTAATAAATTGCGATGCGTAATATCACACATATTTCCTGTTACATCGCAACCATTATTTAGTGTTGAAATTGTTGCTGCAATTTGATTCCACAATTTCTTATTAAATGAGTGTTCTTTGTTTAAACATACATTTATCGCAGACTAAGTTAGTTGGTATGTCCACTTTGAATTTCCTATTTCATGAACTGAAATAAATACAAATTTGATACAAATCCATAATTGTTACAAACAAATTACTATTGTATTAACTTGGTTAGTATTGAATCTGTGACTATTTGAAGTCTGAATGTCTAGTTTTGTTGGAACCGCATGGAAGAGTGTTAATTCGTTTATTAAGTTCAAAGATAATTGTTTGTTTTGTAATTAGGTATACTTCCTTATTTAGATATTCTTGGGCAAGTAATAGATCTATTAAGATATTTTATCAAGAAATAATTAATATACCAAATACCTCCATTTTTTATTTAATTATAATGATCCTCAGGAACTACACAACAAAATTGTTGCCCATTTTCATCCCCCAAATATAATTCGTATTGCAGTTCCTGTCTTTGCAGCCATATTTTTGTAACAAATTTATTGATTCAAACTATGTAACTATAGGACATCTATAGAAAGCTATCCATATATGTGACGTGGTCTATGAAAAGGGGGCTTAGTTGTCAAAAATCATTTTCCGCCATTTTACCGATTCATACAGTTTCGAGACGCTTTCATATAGTGAAAACCAGAAAACCGCCTGAACCCAAAAGTTTCTGATGACGTAATTGACGTTATCCGCACAAATTCAGCACTTTGAATCTACGAACATGCCCGATAGCTTCAAGTTCCCACGAAAGCACCGACGACACGTTCTGATGCCTATCGCGACACTAATTTATGTACAAAAATTGATTCAGGTGCCAAGAACGTGCCAGTCGGGGACATTTCGTCCAGGAAGGAGCTCAGGGAGAGGCTCAAGTGTAAGGACTTCAGGTGGTACCTCGAGAACATCTACCCCGAGTCCCAGATGCCGCTGGACTATTACTACCTCGGAGACGTAAGTTACCAAGTTTTGTATATACAAGTCGGAAGGTTACGGTTGAAATATGAATCGTACTAAAGATATTTGTTTAGATTCTAGATAACTATTTTGTGCCATATTTCTTGTCAATCTTTTGGAGATTTTTAGAAATCTTGGAACGATTTAGTGGTAGAAATTTTAAAATCGATTGCATCAAAAGAGTGTTCAACCCATCCTGATGACCATTACAAAATGCCTTATTTTCTTACTTTCATCATTGACCATATGGAAACATCCATCAAAAACTGATCCCTCTGATGCATCCACCTTTTCAGATCAAGAACGTGCAGTCGAAGAACTGCCTCGACACGATGGGCAGGAAGTCGGGGGAGAACCTCGGCATGACCTACTGCCACCACCTCGGCGGTAACCAGGTGTTCGCCTACACGAAAAGGCAACAGATCATGTCTGACGACAATTGCCTGGACGCGAGCAGCAAGTCGGGTCCCGTCAAGCTGGTCAGGTGTCACGGGATGGGCGGTAACCAGGCCTGGATATACGACGACGAGGTGAGCCCAGGAACCTAGTCGACGTCGAGTCGGTGGTGTTAACCGAGTCACGTATCGTTACAGGCGCTGACTATCAAGCACGTCAACACCGGCAGCTGCCTGACGAAGCCCGACACGAGCGACATGAACCTGCCGCTGTTGAAGCGGTGCGATCACTCCGAGGGCCAGCAGTGGATAATGGACAGCGAGTTCAAGTGGCAGGCGAGGAATCCGCAAGAGGAGAGATAATGTCCCGGACGGTATCTCTCGTCTTAAAAAAATCTTTTTATGTGATATTTGAAGGAAATTTTTTGAAAGGAGAGAATCTAAGGAGACGGTTTAGATTAGAAACAAAGAGCAATCGAATTATTTTTATTATGGATTGATTAGTTACTCGTTAATACGCCCACCCGTCGGGACTGTCCTCGTCTCTTACGGTGTACGCGTTTTGTACAGTTCCCTTGATCATTACTATATTTTTGTTACTAACGATATTTATTTATTGTCGGTAGGTAAATTTCCTTTTGTACATTTTTGTTGCATTCCAGAGGGGTTCTTCCAATCGGGTAAGACTTTATTTTTCGTTTAGCGGGAAGTCTTCTCCTTTTTTATTTTATTACTACTTCTATTTTAATGACTGCCATTTGTAAATATAGTTCAAAAATCAAGACCAATGGACGAAATATGTGCATTTTTATTACTGTAAGTGGGTTGTTGCTGTAAGTAATAATAGGTCGTTGATTGTATTCACTATTACCAGCGAAGGGGTATCCAGGTGGCACTGAAAATGTTTTGATTCGAAAAGGTATTTTCGGATCGAACGTTTCCACTGGCCTAACAGCGGAATAGGAAGAAACCATATCATGTCCGAAACTGTAAATACATATTACAAGTATGGATTATTTTCGTTTCGTAATAGGCCTAATGTATGCGTGTACAGGAACGAAAGAAGGTGGTTATTAGGTTGAAATGTGCAATTTGTCATATATTTTTGTTTCAACGAAATCAATTCCTCGTATATGACAATAAAATCGGTTTTAATGTTTGGTGTTAGGAGGCGCTAATAAGTTTGTTTTATTCGTTAGGTATATCGACAGATTTTATGTTATTTTGTGTCATTTGGTGAGGAGGATAACTTGTAAAATATCAAATACTTGTGTAAAAAGCAGCTAAAGTTATAACAAATATCGTCTAGATAACTTATTTATTTAATTGAAACTGCTGAAATTAAGGCACATTATGTTACGCAAGTCGGTTCAATGGGAATATAATTTGCCTTAAAGATATGACATATCTTGAGTTTGAGAAACTCGTTCGTTGTTATTTCTTTTATGTTATCGTATATTTATATATATTGTACAATTCTTACTGTAAATTATTATACGATAATAGGCTAGGTGGTGGTGCAATCCGGCTTATTCTAAAGTTTAATAAAGATTTTTATAAACATCTCACTTTGGATTGTAGAAGGTCATCGTATCTTTCGAAGGTGACCATGCTTTATGAGAAATGAAGCTCAAAAGTCTTGCCTGCAAGACAAAAATGCTGCGCCTGGTTAGCAGTTAACTTAAGCCAAACTAAAAATGGTTTCTAACAATTCATCCATAGGTAACGAGAGGACCATGGTAAAATTGGACAAACACACTTAAAAGTGGTTTAATAAAACATCGTACCATCGACTCAAATGCCTCTACATAAGAGGACATAGTAAGAATCCTCTAAACAATGAGGTGATATTGTACATTCAAAGGTCAAAATACATTACAGACAGTTTATTAACAATAGAGACAGACATATTCTGTACACAATCTCAATCTGCCAATCGTCTATGACAAAACAATCATTCATGTAACTTTCAGAATAATGTGGACTTTCTGCAATCGTCCTCTTATGTAAGGACATTGGAGTCCATAGTATGACTGTGTTTTATTAAACTGTTTTTAAGTGTGTCCAATTTTACCATCGACTTCTCCATGGTCCTTTCGTTACCTATGGATGAATCTATTTGTAGATATGTAATTACCTTTAATTCACTATAATGATAAATACTATTTTTTTATAGTCTACCTGAAGGTGACTGGTAAGCAGTCGAAACTGGTCATGGCACTTTAGTTATCATTAAACTTGATTGCAAGACTTTTGAGTTTCATTTCTCACCTCTCTTCGAAACCTGTGGGAATACCGTGCGAGACGAAATGAAACTCATTAATTTCGTTCATAAACATTTCCTTCTTAGGGAACATCACAATCGTATCCGGAATACCCGGATCTCAATCCCTGTCCCAGTCCTCCTGATCCGGACCGATGGGGCGGGACACATTGCCGACGTGCACGCACACCTTCTGCTCCCTGAGCGGCTTGCCCTCGATCTCGTAGAACGGGTGGGCCCTGCCCTTCGAGTCGCAGTCGAGCATGTGCTCGGCGAGGAGGTCCATCGTTCTGAAACGGTGCAGAGCGTTGTACGGGCACGCGACGTAGTTCGGATAGTTCACCATGCAACGGAGGACGTGGCGTTGCAGCGAGCTCTGCACCATCTTGTGCCTCGCGTTGAAGGGACACGAGACGATTTTATCTTCTTCCCTGGAGAGTTAGGGAAGATAGAAGTTAATTGACATTGTGGAGTTTTAATTTGTCTGGAAGGAGGAACTAGGGTGATTCGGTTAGAAGAATGATTTGGGATGGTATTCGAGCGACGGTGCTTAAAAGTTCTATTTCAGTTTGGAGGGGTTAGTTTAAGTTTTTAAGGTAGTTATTTACTTACATATGGTAGTTTTGTAGGTTATGTTTGCGTTGATGACAGAACAAATATTATCTTTCTGCAAAATCACAGTACACTAAATGTTATGTCGATTTCGTCCTTTTTTATGTGTTCTGTGGCTGTACCTAACCTCAAATTGGACGTACTGTTTACAGAAATATTCCATTTATTTTTCAGGTACAGAACTTGGGAATTTCAGCAAACTGCCTGAGCCGATCAGCCGATATGTACATACTGCACTATTGTGTGATGCTGTAAGCTGAAATTAAAATGGGAACATAAACAATCGTAACCTTATTTCTACAAACATGGCATTCGAAAGGGTAGTGAAGATCGGGAAGACCCTAAGGAACCACTGGAAGAAATCGGTATTCTTCTCCGGCGTCCTCAGTTATGGCGTCGTCTACCTCAAAAACCATCTCGAGTAAGTCGACTTTATATTTCACCGCCTCTTTGTACAATAGTACTCCTCTCGTAATCTTCCAGGACACGCAGCGTGATGAGGGCGTACTGCGAGCGTGCCCTCGAGTACGGCGGCCGGCCGATCGACGTGCAGGCGAGCCCCCGTCACGTGACGGTGATCCTCAATCCGAACGCCAATAAGCGCAAGGCGAGCGACGACTTCGAGAAGTACTGCGCTCCGCTCCTACATCTAGCCGGCGTGTTCGTCGACGTGAGGAGGACAGAGAGCGAGGGACACGCCAAGACGATCGCCGATGGGCTCGACGGTACAGACGCGATCGTCGTCGCCGGCGGTGACGGGACGTTGTCGGAGGTCGTCACGGGGTTGATGAGGAGGTGGGGCGACGAGGACAGCAGGAGGCTGATACCGATAGGTAAAATTGCTTAGAGACCTCATTTTAAACCATTTTATTTATTTATTTATTAATTCTCTTCATAGGAGTGTTGCCGTTGGGTAGCCACAACTCCGTCGCGAACTCCTTCTTCCCGAAGGGGGAGAGGCCGGAGAGGGTACGTCAGCTGGCCGACGCCACATTGGCCGTGGTGGAGGAGGTCGTCCGTCCGGCGGATGTGATGAAGATCCAGAGCCTGGAGGACGACCTCGGCAAGCCGATATACGCCATGGGTTCACTGAGGTGGGGTGCGTACAGGGACGCCGAGGCAAGGAAGGACGGCTACTGGGTCTTCGGGCCGTTGAGGAGATACGCCACATACGTTTTCAATGGGTAAATACATCAATACATCAATAAATCAATACAGTTTTTTTAACACATTAAAGTATACTTTTTATCAATACACTTAAATCAACCATTTTGTTCTTCACTTGTAATGCTGCAGTGCTTTAAGAAAGCTATGCTTCCCCTCTCGGTAATTCACCGAGTGCCTCATTTTAGTTTTTACAAAGACCCTTAAAACACTTGTTAATGGACGTGTAATTATTATTTAACATTCTCTTAAAAATGTACAACATGGTAAAGAATTTCAATGTCATTAATTACTTTTTTGTATGTTCTTTTGTGTGATAATAAAGCAGTTTGATGTTGTAGGTTCAAAAATAATCTGACGTGGAATTGCGACGCAACCATCGACTACAACGCCCCTTGCGACGGATGCTCGAACTGCAAACGACGCACCCCTAAAGTACAACAGACCAGTTGGCTCCATAAGTAAGTACATGCTAAATAGTTAATTACCTAATTGCAGACTAATAAGGTTAACATTTAATTAATCAACATAATTACATTGATTTAAGTCTAGACATCTAGACTACAATGATCACTCTGAATCTGTTTTGCCTTGTTGCACTTCGTTAATTAGTATTTGTGAGCTTATCTCGTTGGACTATATGCTAGTGAGCAAGTTCAAAGATGTGCTCCATAGGGTTATTCCTATTAGTTATTGTTATTAGTATTAGTTTTAGCGATAGTTACATTTCGTCTAACGTAATACTGATCCTGTCTCTTAACCGTTACAGATTTATAAAAGAGGAGAACTCTGACGCGAAGTTCCTATCGATAACGAACCCGGAGTGCGCGGTGTCCCACAGGAAGGACGTCTCGACGTCCGATCTGAAGATTGTGACGACGAACCTGAGGCGGGACGAGACATCGGATCTGGTCCTCCGGCTCGGCCCGGACCGGGTCGGTTACTGGGAGTTCGTGCGGAACGGTTTCAGGCTGGAGAAGGGCGAAGAAGTGGACGACGTGAAGGAGACGATCCGGGCGAGGGCGATACGTCTGGAGCCGAAGAGGAACAAAGGTTCTTGGTTCTCGATTGATAATGAGGATTTCGAGGTGAAGCCGGTCCATGTCGTTGTGTTACCGAAGGTGTTGAATATGTTCTGTAAAAAGGAGGTAAACTTGTAATTTTCTCTTTCGAACAGTAATATATGTATTTTTTTATCCGTTGTTTGTTTTATTTTATAGTTTTTGAATAGAAATCGAAATAACTCCAAAACCGCTAGGCCAAAAGGGCTGATACTCGGCGAAGGGCCTGGTGAGCCCTTCGCCTACCTGCCCTGCGAGTTTCAGACCGAAATTCGAAAGTTTAGGTTTTACAGGTATAAAAACGTGGAAAATTCCATTTTCTAGATTTTCCAATTATGCGTGCAATCGATCAAGGGCGTCGCCCTAAACACGATGGTGAAGGTCCCAGGGCCCTACGGCCCTTCGTTCCCGAGATATCGTCGGTTTTAGGAATAGCCACATGAAACCAGAAAAACGTGAATAACTCGAAAACCGCTGGACAGAAATGGCTGAAACTCGGCAAAGGGCATCAGCGGCCCTTCGCCGACCTGCCCTGCGAGTTTCAGCTCGAAATTCGAAAGTTTAGGTTTTACAGGTATAAAAACGTGGAAAATTCCATTTTCTCGATTTTCCAATTATGCGTGCAATCGATCAAGGGCGTCGCCCTAAACACGATGGTGAAGGTCCCAGGGCCCTACGGCCCTTAGTTCCCGAGATATCGTCGGTTTCAGGAATAGCCACATGAAATCAGAAAAACGGGAATAACTCGAAAACCGCTGCACAGAAATGGCTGAAACTCGGCGAAGGGCATCAGCGGCCCTTCGCCGACCTGCCCTGCGAGTTTCAGCTCGAAATTCGAAAGTTTAGGTTTTACAGGTATAAAAACGTGGAAAATTCCATTTTCTCGATTTTCCAATTATGCGTGCAATCGATCAAGGGCGTCGCCCTAAACACGATGGTGAAGGTCCCAGGGCCCTACGGCCCTTAGTTCCCGAGATATCGTCGGTTTCAGGAATAGCCACATGAAATCAGAAAAACGTGAATAACTCGAAAACCGCTGCACAGAAATGGCTGAAACTCGGCGAAGGGCATCAGCGGCCCTTCGCCGACCTGCCCTGCGAGTTTCAGCTCGAAATTCGAAAGTTTAGGTTTTACAGGTATAAAAACGTGGAAAATTCCATTTTCTCGATTTTCCAATTATGCGTGCAATCGATCAAGGGCGTCGCCCTAAACACGATGGTGAAGGTCCCAGTGCCCTACGGCCCTTAGTTCCCGAGATATCGTCGGTTTCAGGAATAGCCACATGAAATCAGAAAAACGTGAATAACTCGAAAACCGCTGGACAGAAATGGCTGAAACTCGGCAAAGGGCATCAGCGGCCCTTCGCCGACCTGCCCTGCGAGTTTCAGCTCGAAATTCGAAAGTTTAGGTTTTACAGGTATAAAAACGTGGAAAATTCCATTTTCTCGATTTTCCAATTATGCGTGCAATCGATCAAGGGCGTCGCCCTAAACACGATGGTGAAGGTCCCAGTGCCCTACGGCCCTTAGTTCCCGAGATATCGTCGGTTTCAGGAATAGCCACATGAAATCAGAAAAACGTGAATAACTCGAAAACCGCTGGACAGAAATGGCTGAAACTCGGCAAAGGGCATCAGCGGCCCTTCGCCGACCTGCCCTGCGAGTTTCAGCTCGAAATTCGAAAGTTTAGGTTTTACAGGTATAAAAACGTGGAAAATTCCATTTTCTAGATTTTCCAATTATGCGTGCAATCGATCAAGGGCGTCGCCCTAAACACGATGGTGAAGGTCCCAGGGCCCTACGGCCCTTCGTTCCCGAGATATCGTCGGTTTTAGGAATAGCCACATGAAACCAGAAAAACGTGAATAACTCGAAAACCGCTGGACAGAAATGGCTGAAACTCGGCAAAGGGCATCAGCGGCCCTTCGCCGACCTGCCCTGCGAGTTTCAGCTCGAAATTCGAAAGTTTAGGTTTTACAGGTATAAAAACGTGGAAAATTCCATTTTCTCGATTTTCCAATTATGCGTGCAATCGATCAAGGGCGTCGCCCTAAACACGATGGTGAAGGTCCCAGTGCCCTACGGCCCTTAGTTCCCGAGATATCGTCGGTTTCAGGAATAGCCACATGAAATCAGAAAAACGGGAATAACTCGAAAACCGCTGCACAGAAATGGCTGAAACTCGGCGAAGGGCATCAGCGGCCCTTCGCCGACCTGCCCTGCGAGTTTCAGCTCGAAATTCGAAAGTTTAGGTTTTACAGGTATAAAAACGTGGAAAATTCCATTTTCTCGATTTTCCAATTATGCGTGCAATCGATCAAGGGCGTCGCCCTAAACACGATGGTGAAGGTCCCAGTGCCCTACGGCCCTTAGTTCCCGAGATATCGTCGGTTTCAGGAATAGCCACATGAAATCAGAAAAACGTGAATAACTCGAAAACCGCTGGACAGAAATGGCTGAAACTCGGCAAAGGGCATCAGCGGCCCTTCGCCGACCTGCCCTGCGAGTTTCAGCTCGAAATTCGAAAGTTTAGGTTTTACAGGTATAAAAACGTGGAAAATTCCATTTTCTCGATTTTCCAATTATGCGTGCAATCGATCAAGGGCGTCGCCCTAAACACGATGGTGAAGGTCCCAGGGCCCTACGGCCCTTAGTTCCCGAGATATCGTCGGTTTCAGGAATAGCCACATGAAATCAGAAAAACGGGAATAACTCGAAAACCGCTGCACAGAAATGGCTGAAACTCGGCGAAGGGCATCAGCGGCCTTTCGCCGACCTGCCCTGCTTGTTTCATGCCGAAATTCGAAAGTTTCAATTTTGGTTAAAAACGTGTAAATTTCGATTGTTCAATTAGAGGTGCAATCGATAGGGGACGTTGCCCTAAGGGCTGCGGTGCAATTCCCGTGGCCCTACGGCCCTTTATTCTCGAGATATCTTCCATTGAGGGTTTAGCCACATGAATTCAGAAAAACTGGAATAACTCGAAAACCGCTTTACCAAAAAGGCTGATACTCGGCGAAGGGCTTCAGGGGCCCTTCGTCGACCAGCCCTGCGGAAACCAAACAAATTCATTTTGATCTAACTTCAATTTATTCGAAATTATTACATTGATACAAAATAATACAATACAATATGAACATAGATGCATGAAATAAAAAGAACATACTACAACATCAAGATATCCAGAATGTAACTAAATTAATTAACCAACACTTCAATAGTCCTGGGACTGGGTCTTCTTGCCGCCGCCTCCGCTGGTGTTC
This sequence comes from Cryptocephalus moraei, assembly GCA_946251905.1. Lineage (NCBI taxonomy): Eukaryota > Metazoa > Arthropoda > Insecta > Coleoptera > Chrysomelidae > Cryptocephalus > Cryptocephalus moraei. The sequence continues at coordinate 5,478,339 of OX276462.1, read as the reverse complement.
CCTCCAGTCTTCTTCGGCAGCAGCACGGCCTGGATGTTCGGGAGGACGCCGCCCTGCGCGATAGTCACGCCGGAGAGAAGCTTGTTGAGCTCCTCATCATTCCTGATCGCCAACTGTAAAGCAAACGAACTCTTTTAATCAAGTCGATGAGAGTTGGTGGCGTACATGTCCAAAGAATGAAATTCGTTGGGAATAATCCTGGAATGCATTGAGGTATGGGACAAACGTACTATGAAATGTTGCTAAGTGTCAATGGCTCGTGTATGTAAGTGGTAGTAGTGAAAATTGACCGAAATTAATCCTTAAATACGTTATTTGCCAAGGGCCAAGTCAAGACAAATTACAATTGGCTAGCCTTAAACGTGCTAGCTAGAGTAGTCCTGGAAATCCTTTAACCCTGGTATGATAGAAGTACTTTTTTGAAAGGGAGAGTTGTGTTGAAAAGTACTGTAGCCCCTCTGGGACACTTCACAATTCTTCAGGCATAATCGATGGGAGCGTCTTACCTGCAAGTGTCTCGGGATGATCCTCGTCTTCTTGTTGTCGCGCGCCGCGTTCCCGGCGAGCTCGAGCACCTCGGCGGCGAGGTACTCCATGACGGCGGCGAGGTAGACGGGGGCGCCGGTGCCGACGCGCTCCGCGTAATTCCCCTTGCGGAGCAGCCGATGGATGCGCCCCACCGGGAACTGGAGCCCTGCCCTCGATGAGCGAGTCTTCGGCTTCGCCTTCGCCTTGCCACCCTTGCCGCGACCGGACATTTTTAATTAGAGGAAACGGAATGTACTGAACGATGCAGCCACGAATAAGACGCGCTCCAAGCACGAGGAATAAACACCCGCCAAATCGAACGGACGCACGGTGGATGGCGTCACGGAACGTATATTACACGGAACATGTGTTATTACGAGCACGGGACGGGTAATGGTAAGATGTCGGGTCGCGGAACGGTAGATTTCACAGTAGCCTTGGGGCAGTTATCACTTTATGATTGATTAAACTGGAAAACTCTTCAATTAACACTCTTACCTAAACCGTTTGTGTGTGCGTACCATCTCAGTCAATTCCTAAAGCAATTCTATAATCGAAACCTCTACCAAACTCCCCAGTGCCAACAGTATGTGTAGTTGCATAAGCAACAGGTCATGTAAAATTTGAAAGAATCGCAAATAATTTGCACAGCTAAGAAACTAATTTGAGAAATGTATGCCATATTCAAGCTAATCCACACTGAGCGATATTGGAGATTTCTTTGACATCTTCGTCCGGACCTAACATGAGAATGTATCGTTTGTCTTATAACTTTAAAACTCTACACAACTCATTTTATTTATAATCTCTTTTCTTTCAGTTATTCAGAGTTGTTCGACTTTTGTATCACCACTGATTTCCATTGAGCGTTTAGACACAAAACACTTGCTGAAAATATTTACAATACATCCTAAGAAGTTACAAGAAACTGTAACTCACTATGTCTTGTGATAATGTTCAGAATTGCATTTACCGTTAAGAGTCTTACAGATTTTACTAGGATTGCTACTGATCTGCACAGAATTGCGTTACATAAGCAAAGGAGTTGTACCTTTATATTTATATATTACGAGTATTCATATCATTCATAGCACTTAGTAGGCAGCAAGTAACTACACATAAGTTTTAAAGATGCATGACTAGAATAAGATCACATCATTACATTGCCTACTTAATAGATTATGAAGTCCAAGTTCAAACTTGTTGATATTATAGCACTTGAGCTCTTCTGTTAAAATGTTAAAGCTGGCTAAGATATGACCCTAATTTTCGTTTTCTTACAACTTTCGAAATTGTTGGCGAGATACCATTAATCATCTCAAGCGAACGGATCCCACACCATACATTTGACCAGCAGCAAAGTGTTGACCGTCAACATGACTAACATGATCTTGAAGTAGTAGGACAGGTTAACGTTGACGATGATGTTCTGCTGCACCAGACTCAACAGTTCCTCGACGTTCCTGTTATCGCCCTGGGAGAGGACGTGCTCGAGCAGTTCGTCCGGCTCGTCCGTGAGGTCACGTAGCCGCCTCAGTCGGTGCCCTGCAACAGGCTCCGGTCAAGACGCCGCAACGAGGCGAACGTGTAACCCTCTGACCTACGGCGGGTAGCGTGTAGACGTTCCTCAACTGATGCATGCCGAGGACGGTCCACAGGTTGAACGAGATGCTATCGAGCGCCTCCTGGATCTTCCGTACTGTATCGATGTAACCGACGAATTTGTTGTCTTCGGACGGTTCGGGTTCGTCGTCCTCGGATTCGACGGTCGGTTCGGCGTCCTCTTCTGGGTTCGGCGCGAGATCGCACAGCTCGCATATGAGTATCGGTCTCGGTTTCCTTCTGGTGATGTCCACCATCACATCGGGACAGGCTGAAAAAACAGATGTTATCAGTCGGATAATGTATTGTAATACTTAAAACAAAACTTATTTTTTGCTTCAATTTCTTAACCTCCACCGCATTACCTGATAAATAATTACTCACTAATTGGATTACCTTTCGTTTTAACTATTCTATTCGTCAGTTGATGAATAATGTATCAAACAATTTACAGCATGGTTCCATTCATGGTTCACTTTATAATTTTGACGGTTTATCCGACTATTGACGCAAATATATTGTCAGTTAAGTCAGACAAACAAAATCTAATCGTCAAAATGGATTCTAGCTGTTCATAATCTATGTTCTGCTCTTTCTGGGGGCGAACATGACTCTTCCATTCGAAGAAAAATGATGATCCTGCTACAGTAAATCCGGTAAATGGGAAGATACATTGACCATACCTGCCTAAGATACATAAAGCCTGGTTTTCCATAAGGAACATCTTAACGGAGTTTTGGACCGATTGGATGCAGAAGAAATTAAGAAGAGACTTGAGGACAAATACCTAAACATAACCTTAAAAGTTGAATCACAGAACACATATTATTAAGAAGCGCAGGTACAGTCACAGAACATCTATATTACAGAGTTTTGCGTCTTATGTAGGATAGCAAAACTGCTGGCAACTGGCAACAGAACAAATATATAGATGTTCTGTGGAGAACACCGAGAACACCGTATGATAGCCATATCGTCGCTCTGTAAATGCAGCTTAATTAGAATTTTAAGAAACTACATTTAGTTAAAACTGGAATAGTATACCCGTATAACATAAAACGTGCATTACGTTTACCCAATTAGGACAAAGTAGTAATGAACTTTTTTAATTTTACACATATGATTAGGGATATTACTTCTACATGACATCATGCTGATTGAGAAACATGACTTTATTTAACGTAGAAATCATGGCAACATATGTTATTGCCTTTTAAATATTTCAAGGTTTTCAAGTTCCAACCAAAACATTTCAAAATTGTTTGATAACATAACCTCAACCAACGTCCTCTGTCATGTACTCAACTGTTTGAAAGTCGACTATTACGACCCTCACAATGAAACTCACCCCCGCTTCCTCCACAGCAACAACGTGAAGAACGATCCACCCTCGCTCGCGGAGATCATCCACTGCCGACATGACCGAGGAGGCCCCCGACGACGTCGCCCCCGCTGAGCCCCCTCGCGACCCGCCGGTCATCAGCAAAGACCTCGTCAAGTACTACACGAACAAGAAGGTGAGGCAGACGTCGACCGCGCTCGAGACGATCTTCGAGGAGACGGAGGAGGAAGTCCCGGATGGCTGCTCGAAGATGTCGCGCAGGAAGTTCCGGCGAGCCATCAACTTCTCCACGCAGCCCGCGTCGAAGGGGAGATGGGGCGTGAAGAAAGCGAACAAGAAGAAGTCGAAGAGGGGTAAACGTTTCAAGAAGACGCTGAAGAAGGTCACGGAGGAGGTGCTGATGGAGAAGCTTGCAGAGATCGAACGGGTTGAGGAGGATTGAGCGGACTCGGTTTTGTGTTGATCAGAACTTTAAGTTTGACTTAGGACTTTGATAAAGTGTAATATGACTGTCCCATAATAATAATATGGTTAGTATACAAATAAAGCAAGTTTTCCATAAAATCTTTTTTTTCTTTTTCTTTTGAATACACTCATTGATAAATCAACCAGTGTATTTTACTACCCTAACTTTTCCAGAGGAGGGCAGTTGTAGTGTCTGATATTCCTAGGCATCACCATCCCATGTTGGATAGTCGCTAATTGCTTCATGTATTCAACAACAGCCTCTACCATCGGCCCGGGCACAATCGGTCCTATTCCAGGTATGGCGTCCACATAGACATCTTCATATTTTACCTGAAAATGAACAAATAGAGAATAATTATTATTTAAAACATATCTACTAAACAATGACGGTACCAGACACTTGTATGAAAGAAGAATGAATCAGGTAATAGAACAAAACAGATATAGTCAGAATGTCCAAATGTTAGAGAAGGAGTCAAAAAAGTTCTTGGGAAAAAATCTGTGACGAGAATGTGGAATAAAGAAATAGAAGAAGCCGCAAAAGAAAAACAAAAAGCATACATTAACAACTTAAATAATCCTACTGACACAAACAGAGAAATATACAAAGAAAGTGTGCCAAATTTGTAGTTAGACAAGCACATGAACAATCGTGGGATCGAGGAATGAAGTCTTATAACACATGATCTGTGTCGAATCTAATATCCTAGACACCATATAGACACTAAAAGACTTAGTTGGTACGGACACCTCCAAAGAATGGATGAGACAAGGTGGCCAAAGCAAATATGGCAATGTATTCCCCCAGCACGTAAAAATATGGAAAAAAGACGTGGAGGTAAGAAGTCTGCAAAGATGAACAAACGTGAAAGACGTACGACGGGGCTATTTTTCGCCCACAATATGGTAGGCCAAATAACGTTGAGTACCTCTTCGACGACCTCCTCCTCCTTGTCGTCGCTCTGCAGTGCCTCTTTCTCCTCGCCAGGCTTGAAGGTGGCGATGGCGTCCAACTGGGAGCCGCTCAGCGGCATATCCTCGATCAGCCTACACTTGAACTTCTCGAGCTCGTCGTCGGTCTCGCCGGCGATCTCACTCTGCAGCGCCTACGAAACCAAACGTAACTGTTAATGGATGAACACTAAACGTGAAAACTTAGCAGAATTCGCGACAAACTTACAATATACTGTTCTGGTAAACACGTGTAGAATATTAAATAGCTTGCTATGCAAGCTATCCTTGCTAGTTAACCGAGTGTAATATACACAACACTTATAGGGCCGTATTTATAGTTCTAAACTCAAGACTGACTTGGGTAAGAACGTCTCAAGCATAAGCTTTTGCTTATAATTTATTTTGTTTTATAGTCATCTGTTGGGCAAAACTCGGGTGAGACTCTTACAAGTGATACGTTTCTATAGTTTATCTTAACTTCTGTCAAGTTTTGAAAGATATTTGTCATTGCGCTCATTACGGCTGTTCCGTAAAAGAATCATCATGAAAACGGCTAACTATACCGAAACAGAAAAAATATTCTGGATTGGTATATGAGTTCTATCAATTACTCCTGCAACACAAGGAAACCCGTAAATTTGATTAAAACTAGTAATTAAATTTCGTTGTCCATCTTCATTAAAAGGAAATTTGACATATATTTGCCATATTTTCAGCCAATAACACTGATACCGTTTTTACTATCTGTGATACTGTTGTTTGGCTGATACCTTGTAAATCACCATCAACCATCTGTAATTAGTACAACTATAATTGTACTTTCAAACATCACTACTAATAATTTTTAACATTACTTACTTGGAAGTTTCCTGTAGCATACGTAACGTTATCAGTAGTACCAGTGGAGAAATTGGAAGTCCGCGGTTATTAATTTTTTTAAAAGACCCTCAATTACCGAAGGAAGTATGATATCAATTACAGTTTATTTGCTAAAACGATATCGCATTTCAAATTCTCTATCTCGGAAGTACTCTAAAGAGTTATTTTTATTCCTTATGTACGTTTAGGTAAACGTCTTCTTTGATTTTGTTCATCTTCTTCAACATTTACTAGATTCTCAAAAAAATCTTCCATTACGTTCCAACAGGTCTGGTTTGCAAATTAAACTTTGCAAGATTTCTTTTGGATAGGCGTGAAATTTTCATGTCAATGTCATTCACTTTTATATAAGTAAGACTCAAGTCCGGGTTCGAGGTGACTCAAACTTATCCCAGACTTGAGTTGAACTTGACACTGAAGTTCGTTTTATAAAATAAAATTTGAGAACTTGAGTCAGACTCAACTTGGGACAAACTCAAGTGGCGACTATAAATACGGCCCTTAGTTCATTAAGCTTAAAAATGATGACTTGGCACTGAAATGTTTAACATATTCAGTATAACAAATTTTCACAATTAAGGTTGCAAAACACTTACTCCATTAAGCTTCATAAGAACAACTTGGTAAACATTTACAACCTTAATTTAGAGAGAGAGAAATATTAACCGAAAATAGTAATTACTCTGAATAAGTTAAGGTGAGTCCAACCTCAAAACTTGCCAACGTCAACTGAAACTCAACTAAACCTGTTCATAAATGCAGCTTGAAAGTTACACTTTCAATTGTAAGTTAATAGAAAATGTTGGGCTAATTGTTCACGCTGAATGTGCGTAAAAATAACGTTTCCATTACTTTGAGCCTCGCGAGGTCCTCCAGCAGCGCGTTCTCGTCCTCGGCGTAGCGGTCCTCTATCTTCGGCACCTTCTCGAGGATGGTGTCGGCGGAACCGACCGGCTCCGCCGCCGTCTTCTCCTCCTCCTCTTCGACCGCCTCCACCTCCTCCTCCGCCGTCTGCTCCTCCTCCTCCTCCTCCTCTTCGGACGCCTCCTCCAGCGTCCCCTTCACGTCCTGGCGCGCCTCCTCGCCGGACACGATCGATTCCTCCTTCTCCTCCGAGACTTTGCTCTCGGCCTCCTCCTCCTCCTCTTCCCCGTGATGCTCGCCCTCCACCTCCTCCTCTTCTACCGCTATCTCCGTCATGTCCACAACGGCTGTAATAGTTTTAATGACAGTCTAATCATCATTAGCCGAAAATGCTCATAATAGTTAGTGAATGAGTGAGACCTACGAAAGGGATATTAAGGGCGAGTAAAGATCATCTGGGCCAGTGGGGGGGGGGGGGGCAAAGGTAGCCAAGTGTTTTTCTTTATTTGACATGCTAAGGTATACATTTTGGAAAAAAGAGTTCATAATAAAAGTTGTAGAGAATTCAAAAACCTACAACTTAAGTCCTGGTGCATTTAATTATATCCTAAGAGCCCTACTGGCCCAGTGATATCTCGATCTTAAAAACATACAGGGTAATCGCCTTTAATAACCCTGCATAGGTCTCATCCATTCCCTAATTATTATCAAAATAAGCTGTTTTCCCCCTATTGATTGGACTCTAATGAGAATTATGTAAACTGAAGAACTATCGTATCATTACACATCAATGGAGTCTTCTTCTTATAACTAAAATTCAACGGATGAATTGATCATTGTATTTACTTTCGACCATCTCCTCGTCCGCTGTTTCCAGTTCGTGTACAAGTTCCTCTCCTTCTCTTTCCTCCAGTTCCGATCTAGTGAAGTAAAAGAGTGTGTGCATGTAACGCTTTCACTTAGGACGTTATACTCGCTCCAAACTCAATTTAAGATACGCAAATTATGGTGAGACCTAGATACTGTCTTAACACGGAAATCTGTACAAAATTTTGAATGTTTCGTAGAAATCGTAATGTAACGAATGTGCATTATCACAGGTGCTTCTTATTTATTTATAATATTTTAGGGGACAGAGTGGGATACACATCGACAAACTTTTTGTTAACTCCTACTGATCAGTCTCGATCAGGAGGAGAAAGATCATACAATACAGCACACATCAGAACTCTTAACACAAAATTCGATGTCCGATAAAACGAACCTTAGCTTAAAAAGCAACTAATTTTTTTCAGAAGTGTGCGTGAAATAATCTCACCGTATATAAATTCCAGTTGAGTTAACGAAGTTGCAGTATCAGTAAATTTCATAAGGTGCGACGTATCTTAAATTGCGTTTAGGCGGAGAGCACACTTACTGTTCCCCTACGAGCTCGTACTCCTCAAGGTGGATCGAGTAATCGTCGTCGCCCGCGATGCTCGGACACGAGATCGTCTCCTTACTGACGACCTTGGCCACCTCGGTCTGGACCGTCTCCTCCGAGGGCTCCTTGCCCAAACTGGAAAAACGAGTGAGAACACAGATGACAGAACATACATTATTATATCATACGAGTGAGTAGTTCCACCTTATTGCCTCACTTCAGGGCAGAGACGCGACATTTACACGTAAGTGGTACATGCGTAAAGAAGCCAATCTCGCAACTGTGACTCGTACCGACCTGAGCTCCTCGGCGACGGACTCCTCCAGGTCCTCCTTCGGCTTCTCCTCCTCGGCCGCCTTCTCCCTCCACAGGCTCAGCAGCGAGTCCGTGAAGTACACGTTCTTGAGGACCTGCGGCTTGGACGCGTCGATCGCCGCGAGGAACTGGTACAGGTCGAGGAACGTACGCAGCGGGATCATCGCCGAGCCGCCCTCGGGCTCCTCCGTCACGATCTCGCAGATCGCCTTCATCGTGTTCGTCAAACTCTGGAAACGGAAGACATTACTGAAGCCTGACGAGCTAAAGATGTTTTAAGGTCTGCCTGTCTTACCATAAGGCCGACATCAGGCTTACCGAAAAACGTTTTGGCGACATGCACCAGGAAATAGAGATGAGACTGTGGTTGAGGCAGAACGAGGAGTAGTAGTAGTAATTTGAATTCTTATTGATATCGCATGTATTTGTCATAAGTTCTTTAGAAGCTCCGTAACTTCTTTTGAAACAACAGCTTAAGTTTAAGATAACTGCGACTTCTTTAAAAATGTCGACAAGTTACTAAGTACCTTAAAAATTGTTTTACAATGTCAGAACTTTTTTTTTAAAAACTTTACGAATTGTACACCTTCGTTAAGATAATCGCAACTCCTTTAAATGTGTCGTAGGATCATTATAACTGTAACAATTAGCTTCAAAATAAGCATGTAAGTACATAAACCAAAATGTAAATACAAATGAACAGCCGGAAATATACTCAAAAAATGTATAAAAATGCGCATTTATAGTTACTGTAACAAAATAAAATAAATGTAAGAGCATTTAAGGAATAATTTAGCAAATAATGTATCTTAACATTGCCCAAAAATGTATTTGGACTACTGCAGAAATGATCAACGAACTTGCACAAGAAACCAAGGAAGTTGGACTACAGATAAACATGAGCGCATAACAAACTTTATGACAAACTTAGTTCCCAGTGGAACATTGAAATTAGTAAACAATATCATAGATGAAGTTACACAATACCAATCAATACCTTGGCGACGACTTAAGAAGCATCAAACACAAGAGATACAAAGAAGAATTGGTTTAGGTTGGGCTGCATACAGCAAGTTGAGGAACGTATCCAATAGTGAATGTCAAGTCAACCTCAATGAGCCTTAAGAGGGAGGTGTATAATCAATGTGATTTCAGTTGTAATGTATGGGTCTGAAACATTAACGCTTACTAAGAACAACATAAATAAATTAAAAATATCACAAACAAAGATGGAAAAATCAATACTACAAATTAAACTTGTGGACCAGCTAGAGAATACGGAAATCCGACGAAGAACGGGGGTAGAAGGCATCATAAAGAAAATAACAAAGCTAAAATGAAGATTTTCCACAACTCAGTGATTATAGATGGACAAAAAGACTTCTAGATTGGGGAAACCCCATGAAGATAAGAGAAGCCAGAGTAGACCACCGACGCAATGGGTGAACGATATATGGAAAGATAAATATAACTGGATGCAACTTGCACAAAACAGAAGTAGTTGGTCGCATATGGTGGAGGCTTAAATGTTCAGCAGTGGACACATGGAGCTGGATGATGATGCAACGAGGTCGAATTTACTTAATCCTTGAACTCTATAACAGGTAGGTATCACGACAGTGATAGTAGAGCCTGGTAGAGCCCAATTTGCAGTGATTGTTTTTGGCATACATTTCCAGGGTATGCCTGACGGCTCAATTTCCTCAAAAACTTTACATCTATAATCTGTCTACTATAGTATTTCGATGCACTGTACTGAGATCATTAGCAGTATGATGTAAAGCCTTACGTCGGTGAGGTGGGCGACGCAGAGCCCGACGAACCTCAGCCACGGTATCGCTGAGGGATCGTCGAAGCCGCCGAGGCAGAGGATCTTGATGAGGGTGTCGTGCTGCAGGCACGCCCCCGTCCACCTGTCCCACAGCACCTTGAACGAGACCGTCTTGTTACCCTGCAGCTGGAACAGCAGCGCCTTGAGCCAGCCGGGCGTCATGCCGTAGTAGTCGCTCGGTATCGGGTACTCGAGGCGAGGCTTCACCGGTGGCGGGATGTTCAGCGACAGGCAACGGAAGTACGCCGTCGACCATCTCGAAACAGTACTCGATTAGAGGTTGTTGGTCTCATCGAGACCGATTAGGTACTCACTTCAGCAGATCAGCCGGCTGCGTCCTGATGGCGGCCTTCGCGAATTGCCTCAGCAGGTACGGGAAGGGCGGCGGTACGTTGATCTGCTCCGAGCAGTACATGTCGTCCGATAGGTGCGGCATCCTGTTCGTCATGTCGATCGCTCCCTCTACGATCAGAGATAACTAGTAGGAAATGTCACCACATCGACTTTCCGACACTTTTCAGATGTGTGTGTAGTGTTTGTAATTCGTCTCCATAGAGACCGTTATTGATCAAAAGTTACATTCAATTAGGGCGCAAAAAAATATGTGTAAGTGCATTATCGTTCGATTTACATTTGGAGGACGTGGCATTTCTTCCTTCGCAACAGTCGATCACATCATCGGTACCTTTCGTGGAAACGGAGGGACAAAAACTGTTCGATCCACATTTGAAGGACGTGGGATTTTGTCCTTTGCCATGATTGATCACATTACGATTGCATTTCGTTGGAACGGAGAAAAAAAAATAATTTTCCATCGTAAAAATTCACGACCTAGAAAATTTCGGATATAATTCAATAACGTTGTAATCTACAAAACCTCAGATATAATTCAATAATATTTATTAAGTCCTTGTGGAGTACATATTTCAATCATTTAAACAGTGAACAATTACGAGGCATTTTAAAATATCTTCAAAAAATATTGACAACAATTGCATATACAAAATAAAAATGACTATGCGCCATAATAGACGCCCTTTAGCGGGCTTTGCAATATCATAAAATAGTAATAACTGTACGCTTTAGGATTAAGTATTTTGAATGGAGGCGATCACTTGTTGGCCTCGATGGTCTGCTTCAGCCTGTCATAGTTCGCACCGCTGAAAGTGGTTATGACGTTCTTGTTCTTGATGAAGATGAACGTCGGCATCGAGGAGATGTTGTAATCCATGGCGATGTCCTCGCACTCATCCACGTCCACCTTCGAACGATGAAAATAATCAAATATTACGTTTCAGGTTGTCGTCACAGTTTTACCTTTAGAACCATCACGGTCGTATACTCGTTCGCCAGCTCTTCCAATTTGGGGGAAATCATCTTGCACGGTCCGCACCAAGTGGCGAAGAAGTCCACCACGACCAGCTGGTCCCCGGCCTCGGTGAGTCTCTGCTGGAGATCATCCTATAAACGACCATATCGACTTTTAAGACAAAGTCCAAGTTCCCACAAAGATTTGTTGCTGTATACATAAATGGTTTGTAGCGGGAATTTGCATCAATTATCATATTACAAATTCATGACGTGATGGAATTAACTTTATCTCAGTAATCTTCATGTCGCAAAATTCAATTTCTTTGATCAATTCGACGAGTATTAAATATTTATACCGCAATTAGTGTAATGGATCTGAAAATTGGATTATAAACAACACTTCAAATTTTTATTTAATCTACGCGGTTACTAAGTGACTTGCGTTTTTAAAACTTTTATCGCCGTTATCTAAACATTTGTGTGATAGATAAACACTCTCATTGCATGACAACAAACAATTTTACAAATTGGAGAAAAGTACAAATAAGACCAGTTAATAATCAATGGAGACCAGGCAATCTCATTATTATTTACTATAACTTTCAATTATGCAATGGGCGCGACATTGAGATAATTTTTAGATGACTCACGGTTTGGGAAAGGAATCTTGTTACAAAATACACTCATGGAGGTGATTTACATAACACCCGCAATACAGGGTGTTCTAAAATTATAGGACAACCTCGTATGGTGTGAGTAATGACGTTTTAACCAGATGTACCTGTAAATAAACATTACTCTGTGGACTCAATTTCATTTCCATTTAAGGTGGTTGAGATACACTTCCTCCAAACTTAATATAATTCGGGATATACAATATCCCACTCAGGTACTGAGCCATATTTTTGAAACAGGCCATATGATACCTAATGTACTGAATTTTGTCTAGAAAATTGCCATATTTCCCTGATTTGGTCCAGTTTTTGAAGAAAATGGTAAGGCAATTTAGTGAGCTTGAATATGAAACTATCACAACTTCAACAATAGAAGTTGCCCAAGACATCAACGAAGAAGAGAAGAAATTGAGATGATACAAACTTTCAAAAATGAGTTTACCCGACTCGGCTCAACAGATCCTTGGAACGTATGGACAAGACACGAATTAAGTAGGGAGTTTTCCCAGGAATGACTAAAAGTGGAACTTCTCTTAGGGAACTTCTTCCACAGTCGTCTCCACTTGGATTACGATATGAGATACTTCAGGAAACTTAAGTTTAGTGAAGGAAACTAAAGGTTCTTCAAACTTTCTTTAAAATTCCAATTAAAGCATTTTAAGAGTTATACTTATCAGTGGCATCGCTAGAAGTACTTGGTATTATTAACTCCGCCTCTAAATCTTCACGATTTGTTACATACAATATTAAAACTGTAACCCAAAAGTTGCCAAATTCGTTCAGGAGAACTGTTAGACTACCCCCGGCAAAGATGCTTCTCCTTCTTCTTCTTCTTCGGTTAGTTGGCCTTAATTAACTAGGATTATTGACCTGTTAACCAGGTCAATCTTCTTGCAGGTCACCTTTACGTGTATCTGAGCTTTGCTCATACCTTAGGCAAAGATGACTTGGTTCAGAATTTTTGAGTGAACATCAAGTTCTAAGGAACAACATTTTTGGTTCCCTTCATGTTCAGGAAGCAACCGAAATACTGGCTCACGATGAATGATTTTCTCCTGAAGTAGAGGCGGGAAGCAAGAGATGTTGCGGGAGGAAATCCCCTTGTAATCAAGTCTTTGAGTAAATTTCATCTAATTTCCTTTCCTGCGACAAGTGAGAAAATCCCTACATTCTCTCAAATTTGTGAGAATATTCCTTCGAACGTCTCCTTAAGGATGTTCAAACTGATTCTATCTTACACCATGTTTGAACAGTGTTAGTCGAGATATTCTGATGTGAAACCTTGTTTTTGAGAAAACGTAACAATACACTTTTGATTACATCTTGTTAGGAAGGTTTCCGTTAATCTCTTGGCTCCCTCCCTAGGAGCCACGGGACCTCACAGTTGGTGGGAGGGTGTAACCTGACGGCCTGGCATACTGCCGGCTTCCGGGGCTAAGGAGTGGCTCACCTCCCCGTATCGTCGGGGGCCCGGAAGATGGGGTGAAAACCCCCGTGGGAAGGGTCTTCGACACGTGATGCGGGGGGGCGTACGGCGATGAGTACGCACTAGAGAGGAGCTTTGATTCGCAGGACAACACTGAAAAAGGGGAGCAAATACGGATGACACGGCGACGAACATTAGCCCCGCTATAGTACAATTAGTAGCGAATAAAGTAGCAAGACATCCTCAAGGACAGGAACCGATAAGAATACGAGTAAGGGTTACGAAAGGACGAAAGACGAGATGTGGTGTTGACGATCCTGGCAATGACACGGACGAGAAACCCCCGCCCAGGGGATAACGGGCTACAAAGCATGATGCAGGGTAGGAAACAGAAGGATATCCCCGGGGGGGTCCTGCCTGACGGCAGGGAATCCCTCCCTGCTGGCAATTCTGCCAGCAGGCTGCCCCATGGTTACGGGGGGGGCATCCATGCATCTGCGAAGGAACTTATGCTTATAACAGTTGATGGAAGTAACGTACGGCAGGAACTTACCCATAGGGAGGAATTCACAGCGAGACTGCGTAACGCGGCCAAGAAGCTCGATGAGAGGATCGCGGGAAAACTTGGCCCACTGAAAAGCAGCGGGGACACTGGTGGCTCAGCCCGGGACATTCATCCAGCGCGGGCTGTACTGGTGAAGGAAAATGAGGAAACTTTGGAGCCCGAAAGGATGATAATGGAATATGAAAGGGCCTTGTTTGGCCACAGTCCTGCCACGACCGAAGGCCACTCGACCGACAGCGAGAACGTGGAAATCACCAGAGGCGAGAGCAGTCAGGAGGAGGAATCGAGTGAGGACGCTCCACTAACAAAGTGGCTTCGCCCCCCGAAAGAGCTGACCCCGCCGCCAGTGGTCGAGGGAGTGGGGCGCGGGACAGGGGAACGGCAGTCTACCTGGGAGCAAGGGGACACGGAGGGTACACCGGCTGGGAAAAGAGTACCGCCGCTGCCGCGACCTAAAAGAAAGGGCAGACTGCACAAGACGAGGCTGGCGGTGGATACGTCAGACTCAGCATCGGACACGGACAATAGAAGCAAAAAGAGGAAGCGTCTGTCGCCGAAGGTACAACAGGACTGGGAGTCGGTCCTGCACATCGTGGAAAGTCTGGTAGCGACGAATAACAGTATCGTTGCAGAGCTAAAGCACACCAAGGCCGCAAATAAAACCAAGGCCCTCGCCTGTCAGGCGACGAAGGATGCCAGAAAAATAAGCGAGCGCATGCAGAAGTTGATGGCATGTTTAACGGGAAACGAGATCCCAGAGCTGAAGGTCCCGAAGAAGCGGGCAACAGCGGAGGAAGAAGGCTCCCGACGGAGCGACGACGAGCCAGAAACACGTAGTGTTAGCATACAAACAGACGACTTGGAACTGTGGGGAGAGCCACATGGACCAGCACAGCTAGCAGCAAACTGCGAAGGGTCCACCCAGATGGGGGACGCACACACAGTTAAATCCCCACAAGACATACGGGCGCATCAAGCCACACCTAGGACGGACAGCGAGGTTACGGAATTTATATCCAAACAGTGGGAGGCCGAAGCCTACCGGATCACTATGGAGAAGGAAAACATCACGGACGACACCATAAACAGTGCGACGGCACTCGCGGTTCTTTTCCACCCTCACCAGTGGGAAAATCTCGGAAAAAGTAGAAAAAGTCTAAAATTCTTGCAGGAGGCACTTCAACTCTGCAATATAAGCAAAAATGGTATTACTAAGGTGAGGCACCTCATAGAGACGGAGCCAGAAGACGACCTGGAGTACACCTATGAGCACGAAAGGATACTATGCACGGTCCCAGTAGTAGGGGACACGGCGACGATAGTTAGAACCCTCCGAAGACTAAGGAACGCCATGCCTAAAGACGGGCTCCTAAGGGTTATGCTTGACGGGATCAATGATGCGAGTACCATCAGGAAATGCCTCGAGTACGCATTTCACTCGGAAGACGAGGCGAGGCAATTTATAGTATTACACAGAGACAAATCCGACCTTATCAGGACTGAAAGAAACGATAGCGAACGGCGACCAGCGATCATAGCCAAGATAGCTCAAAAATCGTATGCGGATACAGCGAAAACGCTAAAAGGGAGTATCAAGGACCCGCAAATACTCAAGAAGATCCGGGGAATAAGGCAGACAAGGGAGGGGGCAGCCCTCATAGAGCTGGAGAGGGGCTCCGATATCAAGAGTATCCAGAGAGCAGTGGCCGAGGCCGCTGTAGACGTCCAGACCAGGGTACTAATCCCAGGAGTGAAAATCTACCATGTGTATGACTTAGACCCCTCGTCTACAAAGGACGAAGTGAGGGAAACGATCAACGCTATAACTGGCACGAATTGCGAGGTGGGGGACTTGAGACCTTTCGGACAGGGTAAAATGGCCGCGACGGTGAGAGTGACAAAGGAAGGAGCGACCCAACTAAATTCCCACAGAAGAATTAGGGTGGGATGGATATCGTGCAGAATCAGGGAACGAGTGCCAACGAATAGATGCGGCAAGTGCTGGAGCCTGGCGCACGGTAGTAACCAGTGTCAGGCGGAAAGAAGGATTCCGAAAGATGCATGCCGGAGATGTGGGAACACGGGGCACTGGGCCCGGGAGTGCGGAAGTCCGGTGTTCTGCTTCACCTGTGGGGTGTCCGGGCACCGAGACGGGGCAAGATGCAAAGACAAGATGATGGGAGACCCCCAAAAGAGACAGAGGGAGGTTCCTATGGAGGGAACAGGGGACGCGGGCGGAGAGAGATGCCGGGACCAAGTAGACTATACGGAGAGACCAGAGGCCATGGACTCGTTAGTCCATCATGAGACGCGGAACGGAGACGGAGAGGAACGTCGGGAACTAGAGACACGAACGGAGAGACTCGACGATATGGATACGACGACGAGAGACCCAGGAGCCCGAACCCCTAATCTGGGAGAGATCCCAGGAGGGGGGACGTAGGGCTCCTAGAGACGTCGGACGGGGGCCTCTAACAACACCGGAGGTATACCCCTCGATCCCTGCAGACCTTTGGTACCTGGAGGTGCTACGCCCCCCACAAGGGGTAATCCCTACAGGTCGCCCCATTTTGTTTAGTAGACCTGACTTGACCTGGACCTAACATCGTCCGAGCCGAGGGGGAGCCCGCAGGGTCCTCTGTCTCCCCCAGGTGAATTTACCCGGGGCGGTGTTTATTGCCCGCTTCCGAGGTAGTGCGTGGCCTCATTGGCCTAAAGTCGGGAAAGAAAAAAAAAAAAAAAATCTCTTGGCTGGCGTTCGTTTTATGGGACCACGAAACTGGAACGTACTTGGGATAACTAGTTCAAAAATACCAATTATTAGTTTAGAAAATGATTCGTTAAGGACTTTTGAAATTGCCATTTTACATAGGAGGATTAAGAGAAACTTGTGTTTTCACATTACCTTTTGAATTTTTTGGAAATATGTCCACTTCTCCTTAGAACTGTACCTCTTATTGCAATTATCAGTAGATACTAATTTATTTTCTGCAATACTTTTGGAATGTCCTCTATACAATTTTCACTAAATTTCGTGATACTTTACGTTTCACAAAAGCTCTTTAAGAAGGATTCTTATCGCTTGAAGCTTTACAGAGTCATATCACCATAAGGAAATTGCCTCTAATCTCCAGTATCATTTCCGGTAATGGAACCTTTTTAATCTCGAGGACAGAAAATTGGAAATTATCAGTTGGCGTCAAGGGCACAGCCACATAGTGATCATCACATAAGCCATAACTTTCTCTTTTATCTCCTATACGAATCTTTCTCCTTCTAGATTAGTTAGAGCCCAAAGACCACTGCATTGAACGTGTAGTAGATGTAGAAGGGAAGATCTAGAAACAACTTTTGGACACTCGATGTCAGTTATGAGTTATGACGCCAGTTAACTGGAAACCTGTACAGAATCTGTTCCCAACCTGCGAAAGTACGTCGACGACGAAATCAAAGCGATCTGATTGGACGGAACCGACCCTGTACACCAACCCTGCCGTGGAGGATCTACCGTGGTCCCTTTTCGTATTCCCGCGAGAATAAGGGCGCGACATAACCTCAAATTCCGAACCGTGCGAATGAAACCTTACTAAACGGATTCCCGTCGCGTCGGTGTGCAACCCCGAAATTCATGGGATTAATCCCAATAATTGTACAATCGATGCAAGTGAGGCATACGAAAATTTCCCCGTGAGTTTCCAGGTAGCCACATTTTCCTCTAGTGTTACATCACACGGACGGCGTGATGGAAAACATCATCGCCAGATCGGACGATAATCATACAAGAGTGACTTAATGCAAACCACACCTTATCGAGGAGCGGACAGCTTTAACCGGGACGCCCCCGAATGGGAATAGATCGCCCCGCGGGGGCCCACTCACCTTGTCTTTGATGGTGATGACCATTTTTCTCGGCACTTCTCGCGTCTTCGGAACTGGAATGTGTACGGAAAGACTCTAGCACGGCAGCGTCTTCAACCAAGATGGACGACCCGTCTGACAGCTTCGACGAAACAAGGCACATTTACGCGGCCCGCGGGGCACCCCACCGGAACGGGCGCACGCGTAATCAGCGCTAACATCTCGACGACGTTGTCACGTACGTCGGAACACTGAGGGAACGAGGAGAAATCGTTAGGAGACGTATTCGTCAAAAATGGACGACCTGGTGGAGATCGATCAAAGTCAAATTCGGCCCGTTATCGTTGGACTCGATTTGAAATCGACCAATGGGTTTTGCATGAAGTGGTGCATGCGCAGTAGTGGACGAGTAACGATTCGGCTTCGATTGGTCGGATCGCGATTTAAATCCGAAAAGTTTGGGTTCGCGCCACGGTTTTCGCCAATCAGAAACCGGCCTCTTCTCTACAGCACTAAAGTCACTAGATATATAAAGTAGCGCAATTGGTAAGGACAATGTGTTAGACAGAGAAAACACTATTTGGAATCAAAATGGCGGAATTACAGTTGTCAATTGCCATTTTAAGTTGTCACGAGAGGAAGTTCAAGTTCAATCGTATTAAATAAAACGTTGCCATTACAAGTTTTCGTATTGATTTCTCCTACAAATTTCACAAACTTTTTTTTTTTTTATAATCCACATACAGTCGAATGCAAAACATTTTGGTTGTTTGTCATGTCATGTCATGTCATGTCAAAAATGTCATTTTTTCCAAAGATATGCAACCAAATAGCATTTGTCCATCATTTGAATTTACCGCGTAATTTTGGAATCAAAATGGCGGCCGAATTGCGCTACTTTGGATATATAGTGAGACTTTATACAGCACTGCGCATGCACGACGTCGGTGTAAATCTCGCAACTCTAGTTTGAGGTGGTCGGATTGGTTAAGTTCATAAATAGGTTTTCGGCTGTGCCAACATTTAAGGTAGCTGATTTAACCAATTTGTCTGACACTATTGAGATATAAAAATCATTAGATAGTCCAGTAAATGAAAGCCGATAAACTCCCAAACCTGGGATAAATTCTGCAAAAGGATGAAGCTGGGGGCAATTGTAGGTCTCAATTGGGTCTTTCGAAATACTGAAAGTTGTAGATTCTCCGGGTCCCGGAACATAGTAAAAAATGGTCCTCAAGTTCCAATAAATCCGTTTTCAGCCTATATCTTCGAGAATATGGCATTTAGAGAATTTTTGTATAGATACAAAAGGAATATCAGTTCATTAGCTACAAAAATGGTCCCTATGACTTTTTCCGAAAACTCGACAGTTTTCGAGATAACTGCCCCGAAACAGCCGATAACAGCCCTTTACTTGTTGCTCCTGCTCTGAATCCAGGAGAGCAAATTCGATAAATGGAGACAAAAGCGGGCCGACAAATTGTCCAATAATTCGAGTAAAAATGGATATTTTTTGATCATTCAAAATTCACGTGAATGAGAAAACCCATAGCTATGGTATCCTGGGTCTCGGACCTCATTTTTATTTTTCTTGAATGTTGGAAACCCAGGCTAAATTTTCTCTTCTTCGATATTTCTCGACCTCTAGAAAATTCATCCATATTTTAATGAATAATAGTAATTTAGTGGGGTCTTTCTTGATAGTGGGTGTCCAAAACCTATCGAAGGAGCCCATAAATGTTGTTTCATTTTCTTTCTTTTGCATCCCAATAAAAAGTAACTTTGAATATATTAATTTTTTGACGTTTGTGGCATCAATTGGGTATTAAAAAATTATACTTAGTGTACACTTAATTTCGAAAAGATTATTTTCATTTTTGCTATTCCAGCAAAGTTAAACGATCCTATTATAGTTTCTCATTTAAGAAATGTAAAATTTAATCTAAATATCCAAATATTCTCTCTCTCAGGTTAGATGAGGCAACGTTGCTTATCATGCGTCATGTGAATGAAGCGAAAACTGGTGATTCATTAATTATTAGCGCGTCATTGGGAAAAACATTAAGATGGAAGGTCTTTCTCGAAAGTATACTACAATGCTACAATCGCATTTGAGAGTTGTTAAGTTATGAACAATTCAACATTGAAGCAGACAAGTCGTTGGTTGAAGGACGTCCCGTTTTCAGTTAACAATTCTGAATAATCCTTTGACGACGAGGAAACTCACAAAATCATATCAATCCAACAAGCACGATATCCAATAATCGATACGATAATAATTTGTTTTAAAAATTTGTAAAACAAATTTAACGCGTCAACGTTGGTACCGCCGGTCGGTTGGCGCGCCGGCGCTGTCAAAATTTTGAGTATTTTGACATCCCGTCTCCCCATTTATTGTTTATTGTCTGTCAGTTTTATGTGATATGTACAATTTCCAATCCAATCTTAATCCCCACGAAGCATGAAGGTTCGTTTGCGGCGACAACTCAATAGACGAGCAAAGTCGAAGCAGAATCGCCAACCCAAATAAACGTTACGGGAGCGGATCGGACCCACTCGCCGCTCGAACACTTCTGATGTCAAGTCCCCAGGGGTAATTAAATGGGTTTGTTATTTAGGTGAGTCCGGAGACCACCTTTTCGTGCACCATCAAAGTAATCCACGTCGTCTCCCTTTTTCCAGATTAAAATGCAAACTGTCGATGCGGGCTGCATAAGTTTCCACGACTTCACCTCCTACCTGAAACTGGAACTGAACGGAGTGTCGCCGCCGAGCAGTTTCGACAGGCCGTACATCGAGGTGAGGAGCCGGTACCCCCTGTACAACAGGGAGTTCGACGACGATGGGCTGAAGTGCCACGTCCAGCCTCAGCTGCCAGTCCCCGGCGGCGGGTACGCGTCCCCTGAATGCAACAACGTGTTCCACGGTTTCCAGCCGCACATGACCGATCATCAGCATGTCAACGCGACGGGCAGAGGTAAACTGACAGTGGTCACCTTGTCCTGAAATGCAGAACGACCCTTATTTATGGACATTTTTATATAATTTCCTAAGGGTTAAGTCTGAAGTTTGTCTTATCGGACACCAAATTTTGACTGCCATTTTACATAGGACCTTATGAGATTGAAATTTGAACTCGCAGAAAAATCGTCATTAGTCGATCAAAACGCATGGGAAAATTTTCGGTTTTTTGAAAAAAACAATGTTTTTCATGAATTACCACTTTTCTCTATGTAACACATTCGCAGAACTGAATATTACAATAATAATATGAACTAAAGTGAATATTACCTGCTGATATTGCTACTGAAAATTGTCTGCGTAAGACGATCTTTTACCAGCAAAGGGTCATTTTAACTATTTCTCTAGTTGTATATTGGGGCTCTTTTCTCTGTCTTACCTCTCCACTTTACGAACCCAAGAGTAGGTTCTGTTTACTGTCTTGTTTTTCTGGTACCGCGCAGGCAGACCCAAGTCGACGAAACCGGAGGGCAAGGACGACAAACCGTTCATCTGCGAGGTCTGCGCGAAGGGCTTCAAGTCTAAACAGCAACTGACGACGCACAACGTCACCCACACGAACTTCAAGCGCTTCAGCTGCGTCGAGTGCCTCAAGTCGTTCAAGCTGAAGGCGCAGCTGAACACCCACATGAAGGTCCACAGCGACGTGAGACCGTTCGCGTGCGACCAGTGCGACAAGCGCTTCAAGCTCAAGCAGCAGCTCGAGAACCACTACAGGTCGCACTCGGACGTGAGACCCTTCAGGTGCGGCGTGTGCGAGAAGGCGTTCAAGTTCAAACAGCAGCGGCAGATCCACAGCAGGGTCCACGACGACCTGAGGCCGTTCCAGTGCGAGCTCTGCCAGAAGAGCTTCAAGCTGAAGCAGCAGCTGCAGTCGCACCGGAAGGTGCACAGCGATGAAAAGCCATTTAGCTGTGAGCAGTGCCTCAAGGGGTTCAAGTTCAAGCAGCAGCTGCAGACGCACTACAAGTCGCACTATAAGGACGCTGCCAAGGAGAAAGCAGACGTTAAGATCATAAAGCCGCCCACCTGGGAGTGGAGCAATGTCAGCGTACCTCTTAATACTATGATGTTGTAGGTTTCTAGAGAGTATGTCTAATGTGTTACTCGAAGGCGGTCAATGAATTACGTGAAGTCATCTTAAGGGTACTTTATTTTTGGAAATTAAATTAATCACGTTTAAGGTAAGCGTTTACTGATCTGTCTTATTCCGGATCATCAGCATTGGTATCATAGATATTGACATTTTTTCTCAGCACTATTTTTTGAGCTTATTTTTAAAGGAAGAGGAAAACTGAAAGAATGGGAAAAAGAAGAAAAATTGGGTGCATAATATGAGTATACAAAGACCAACATTTGGAAAATATTAGTTTATATTGGGATTTATTTAAGATGAAATTCTTTCAATATTTTCAAAAACGCATAATGGAATTGATACTATTAGTTGTTCTTAAGACCACGTTGAAGTACACCAGACAGACCATTGAGACAGAAGGAAACATAGATAGTGTCGGCACACAACGGATTTTAATTCCGCTTCAGAATCCAGATGAGGAATGCCTTAATATCCAAAAAATCGATCGTTGAACGCAGGCTCATTTGAAACTATGTAATTAATTTAAAAAATCTGATCCATGCCATGCATACCACGATACCGATCAGTGAACTGTTACCTTTAATCTGCATGTGAATATTATGTCAAATCATGGTAATTCATCGACGGCCCTTTGTAGATTGATCATACATCGCTGTTTTGATTATATTTTTACTATTTATAAATATTTTATACATACTTTTGTCCATAAAGTTTTATTAATATAGACACTACTTATTATATTAAAACGTCTCGAGTTATAATTTTGTAGATTAACTTGAATATTGAGTTATTAAAAACACATATCTCTTGAAGACTGTCTTATTGCAAGTGAACATCCTTTTTTTATATGTAGATATATAGCGGCTTTATTACAACTCTTTAAGTCATATACCGCATCTCAGTTGCCAAAGGGTTCTACCTAAATAGTCGGCTCCTTCTAGATCTTTTTTATCCATAGCTATCTTTATTGTAGTGTTCCAGGATTGTCTAGGCCTCGCTTGTTTTCTATTCTGTGGAAGTTTCCATTGCCATAATTTCTTTGGTATTATATTTTTGTCTTAGGTGCCCATATGATAAGCCCATAAAATGAGTGATGTTTCTATGTGCATTCTTTAATAGCTTTTTGGAAATTCATGAATAACTGGTGTTAGGGCGAGTTTACACAGTGCGAGTTGCTGGGCTAGCAAGTAGACAGTAGCTGTATGTTCAAATTAGGCGAATAGGATGCGAACTTAAGGTGAGTTTAGATGGTGCGAGCTAGCGGGTCAGTTGAGAATGCCAGTAACTGTATGCCAGCTATACTGTTATTATTAAAACAGATCCTCCGAGTTACTGTCTCTGCAAGGATGGGCAGCTACTGAATGCGAGTTACTTCAATATTTTTTGATTTTACTAACCACTTGCCTTCCCCCACGAGACTCAAGTCAGTAGTTCGCATCCTATTCGCCTAATTTGAACGCATAGTACAGTACCTGGTAATTAAATTTAAAAGAATTTCGAATTGTGAAGGTGTTAATCGCATAACAGCTTAATATTCACGAGGGTCCTGATAATATAGCTCTCTCATAATCACGTTTCTAGCTCCTGATGATTTCTTTTGCAACCACTTTCTGAGCCAAAGTCGTCTGTTTCTTTTTCTTGTCAGATCATTTTCAATTTCCTTAACCAACTCATCGCACAAAGTTATAGAAAAAGACTGCATTGCCTTGAGGATCGCAATTTTTCGTACTTTAGACATATTGCATTCTCTTTCAAGACCTGCAAGCTCACTGTCCAGAAACACAGTAGAGCTACTTAATTCGTGTAAATAGGTGAGCAGCTTGCCTATTTTGTCCCTCACTCGCAAAGTACAGCTACTATCTACGACTACCCCAGCAACTCGCACTGTGTAAACTCGCCCTTACCGACTTCAGTCTCTTGACGGAAGGCAAGTGGTCAGTAAAATCAAAATATATTGAAGTAACTCGCATTCAGTAACTGTCCATCCTTGCAAAAGACAGTAACTCGGCGGATGTTTTAATAATAACAGCAGCTAGTATAGTTACTGGCCTTCTAGCTCGCACCGTCTAAACTCGCCTTTATATTCAGTTATTTTATTTGTATGTGAACGATGGTGCCAAATCCTTTCCGAAACCCTGCCTGTTCAACAGGTTGGTAAATGTCCAATTTTTTTGTTAATCTACTGGTTATATTCTTCATTAGGAGTTTATATATGTGTGATATAATTCTCTATATTGGTGTTATTGACCGTCTTAAAGAGTAAGATGACTTCAACATTTTGCCATGTGTCGGGGATTTTTGTCTCTTGCACACATTTGTTAAGTAAGTACACATAATGCTTCTTCTATTATACTTCCTCCCAGTTCTAACACTTCAACTTTTAAAACCTACATGTCATTATTATTAATAACTAAATATAATAGGAACTCAAACAACAGCATTACATTCGATGTCAACCTTAATAAATATAAGCGAATTGAAGTCCCCTCCTATGACGACCTGACAGAAATCGTAATCGGCGTTGAAGGCGCAAGCGTTCAATGCGCCGACGTTCAGCTTTACCGTGTACAACGGCCTACCTTCGAGGGTGTCGACGAGCCTGAGTACCCCCTCGCTGCCGCAGCTAATGAATGAAAAAGCAAACGGATGCCAGGCGACGCAAGTAGCCGAAGTATGTATAGTAGAGTAATACTGCTGCAGTCTTTTCGCCCGGACGTCGTACACCCTGACGTTACCGTTGCTCGTCGTGACGGCCACGAGGTAATTATCACGGTGCACGGATAAGTGCGTCACCTCCTCGCCGGGCGTAGCGAAGCTGTGCGCACACTTCCCGGTGCCGCGGTCCCACATCCTCCAGCTACAGTCGACGGAGCCGGTCGCGAGGTAGTCCCCTCGCGGGGAGAACCGACACGTAGTCACCGAGCCGGCATGGCCGTATAGGCTGTCGACGCGTTCCTGGTACTCCACGTCCCACAAAGAGACGGCGCCGTCGTCGCGACCCGTCGCCAAGCCGAGGCTGTCCGGCGAGAAGCCGAGGGAGCGAACCGTCGAATCGGACGCCTCGAGGACGCCGTTAATCTCGGGCTGGTCCGCGTGCCACAGCCGCACCGTGCGGTCCCGCGACGAGGACGCTATCGTCGACCCGTCGGGCGAGTAGTCGACGCCGGTCACCTCGTCGTCGTGGCCGCAGAGGCGGTGCTTGACGCCCTCGGGCTCCGCCACGTACACCATCAGCGCGTTGTCCTTCGCTCCGCTGACGACGTGCCTCCCGCAGGGGCTGAAGCAGAGCGACGTCACGGCCTTCTTGTGACTGGTCACGGTCCTCACGATTTTCAGACTCTCCTGCATCCTCGCGGCTCGAATGTAGTCGGAATAAACGAATAAACTGCAAAAGAGATTAGACCGTAGTGTTTTTCGGTTATGTCGGTTATGTTATGTTCGTTGGTTCAAAACTGTTCAAACGAAAATCACAGAACAGAAAAAAAGTGTTTCCAGGGTGTGAAGTTAGCGTCTGCTGTGGTCTGTGATTAGCGTACTTTTTCGGCGTACAATGGGCGTGTTTTTTAAGTGTTCGAACACCGTTTCGAGTACTCGAACACATTGTGTTCGAGCACTGGTACACTTGAAAAACACGGCCAAAGTACGCTAACTTCACACCCGGCGTGTCCCGTGGTTTTTCGAGCGTGGCGCCGCCACCGGCGGGGACATTTCAGCCTCGTGCCAGTGCCACCAACGCAATAATGGTGTTTTGTTTGGTTAGACATTAGACAATTAGACGGGGCTCGCCAAGAACGATCGCGAGACTCCCGTGCAGCCGTTTGACGCGACGACGTCTCCAGCGTGACTCCCACTCCCCCCACGGGCTGGCATGATAATGGAGCCGAAGGGCGACGGCACCGTCGACGGCGGCGACAACCTCAACCTGGGCCTGAGCCTCGATATGAGCGACGACATAAAACTCGACGAGGTGAACTACGAGAGCGACGTCTCGTCCTCGAGCTCGGCGGCGGAGAGCTCGTCGCCGCCGAGCATCAGCAGCTCGGCGAGCACGGCGGACTCGTCGCCTCGCGGCAAGGGCAGCCGCCGCTCGAGCAACAAGCGGCCCCGCTCGCGCGACAAGAGCCCCTCGCCGCCCTCGAAGCGCCCTCGGGACTCGCACGCCGACAAGTACGACTACATCACCAAGCTCAACTACCTGTTCAGGGACGCGAGGTTCTTCGTCATCAAGTCGAACAATGCCGAGAACATCACGCTCTCCAAGGCGAAGGGCGTGTGGTCGACGCTGCCGCAGAACGAGGCAAACCTCAACAAGGCGTACAAGGAGTCGCGGAACGTCATGCTGATATTCTCGGTGAAGGAAAGCGGGAAGTTCGCCGGTTTCGCCCGGCTACACAGTGAGTCACGCCACGACGTCTCGCCGATATCGTGGGTGCTGCCACACGGTCTCTCCGCCAAGTCGCTCGGCGGCGTCTTCAAGGTCGATTGGATATGCCGCAAGGAGCTCTCCTTCTCCAGCACAATGCACCTGTACAACCCTTGGAACGAGGGTAAGCCGGTGAAGATAGGTCGCGACGGGCAGGAGATCGAGCCGAGGGTCGCCGAGGAGCTGTGCCGCCTCTTCCCCGAGGACGAGGGCATCGAGATCACCCCCATACTCCGACTGTCCAAGGAGGCTTCCAAGAAGGACACGATCCGCAACCACCGGCACCCGAAGGCGAGGATGCCGATAGCGGCGAGGGCGTCGTCGTTCGGGTACCGCGGCAGCAGGCGCTCGTCGTACTCGCGCCGGAAGTTCCACCTCAAGTCGAGGAACTCCTCCAGCGGCTACAAGCGATCCACGTCGCCGAGACCCCGCGAGCGTTTCCCCGTATACTACGACCGCGGCGACCCTTCGAGACCTTACACGGCGGCCGCCGCCGAGGCCTACGTCGCCGACTACATGAGGACCATGCAACACCAGCTGCCGCCGCTGCCGTACGTCCCGCCGCCGGGGCTCTACCAAGGCTACGAGGTGCTACACCCGCCGAGGTACTTCGACGGGATGCCCGTCGCCGGCGGCGAGTACTCCTCCTCGTCTAGGATTAGTTCGTATTCGGAGAAACACTCGTACGACAGGTCGGTGGACGAGTTCCTGTGGAGGACGCGCGACCGGTCCAGGGACAGGAGTAGGGACCGTCGGCACCGGTACAGGGATAGGCGGTGAAGGGGCCGGCGCTACTTCTAGGGGACTATATTTTTTTTATCTAGGTCGATATTGGTTCTTTCGAGGGTTAACACTGGCAGTTTCGATGGTAATTACCTCTAATACGCTAAGGAAGTATTCGTACGCCCTCGGTAAATTCCTGCAATGCAGGGGTTATATTGTTCAAAAACACTATGTTAGGTAAGAAACTAAACTAAGGGGGACGTTTTAAATAAATATGTTTTTTAAGTACAATGTCATTATCATCAAATTAATATAATTGTATTGGATATTTTTAGGGCAATTTCCTGTTTTCTTCAGTGTATTTATTTTATGATCATCGTCGATTTAACATGGCGTATGGCAATTACGTCCCTATAATGTAGTCTTGATTTAGCTTATTATTGTCACTTTGGTTTCTTCATCAGACGTAGAGCCTTAATGGTTGTAATGTTCGAAGTCAGAGTCATTAGAGGATTTTCTGTGATAAATCTTCATTGGAAGACTCCAAGGTAGTTATATGTATTAGTACTTTCCTCTTCACGTAATAATTTCAGTAATTTCTCCTAATGAGAGCCTTGAGTGTTTCTTAACCAGTTTTCAGCATTTCATAATTTAAAAACAAAGTTACGAATGATTGATAATCTTCAAATTTCAACCAAAATTAACATATTTTTCAACATATTTATTTCCTGACAATCGTTGATTCCATATGGGATATGGCAATTACATCCATCAGTCATATTATAATCTTGACTGAATTTATTATTGTCACTTTGGTTTCTTCATCATGCGTAGAGCCTTAATGGTTGTAGTGTTCGAAGTCAGAGTCATTAGAGGTTTTTCTGTGATAGATCTTCATTGGAAGACTCCAAGGTAGTTATATGTATTAGTACTTTCCTCTTCACATAATAATTTCAGTAATTTCTCCTAATGAGAGCCTTGAGTGTTTGTTAACCAGTTTTCAGCATTTCATAATTTAAAAACAAAGTTACGAATGATTGATAATCTTCAAATTTCAAGCAAAATCCGCTTATTTTTCAACATATTTATTTCCTGAAAATCGTCGATTCCATAAGGGATATGGCAGTTACATCCATCAGTCATATTATAGTCTTGACTTGGTTTATTATTGTCACTTTGGTTTCTTCATCATGCATAGAGCCTTAATGGTTGTAATGTTCAAAGTCAGAGTCATTAGAGGTTTTTCTGTGATAAAACTTCATTGGAAGACTCGTAGGTTGTTAAATATTCGAGTACTTTCCTCTTCACGTAATAATTTCAGTAATTTCAGTCTTAAGTGTTTCTCAACTTGTTTTCAGCATTTCATAATTTGAAAAAAAAAGTTATATTTCGAAATCTTCAACTCTCAAGCAAAATTCACATAGCTTTTTCTAGATAATTTATAGACTCTTTTCAGAGAAGCTAATAGCACGTAATGTCATCGTAAAAGTGGGAATATGCATTTTACTAAAGAAGGTGTACGAATACTTTTTTAATGTAATATGCTAATAGGGCGAAATTCATTCTTCCTATTATCTAATGTTTTAAACAATTATGGTTTGTCCTGATATATACCGTGGCTCTCCAGTGATGATTCATTTTGTCATTTTCATCTTGCCGTATTAGTCCCTTCTTTTATGAAGAAGAACGTGAATTGGCTATGCTTCAATTTATGCTAATCCTCGGATTATGTGCACATATTACGATTCAAAATTTCTATGAAGATTTGGGGTAAATATGGGACATTTGCAATTAACCCAGATTTACTGTTTGGTAGGGTAATAACATAACATACTCATATTAAATCAATTTGTCTGCTATGAAATTATATCAGTAATTTATTTAACTGTTTTCCTGTGGGAATGCGTTCACGATATACTTCTGGACAAACTTTTAGAAAAAAAAACTATGTACTTCATCCATGTAATTTATTTATTTCATTACGTCAGGTTGAGAACTTTCCTATAAATTGTTCAAAGTGTTGACTCGCTTCATCATTTCTAATTCGTTCATCCTCTCGTTGGTCTTGTAATGGTACGCGCACGCAGCCCGCTGCCAATTAATTCGTTATGTGATGACTGTTTTACGAAAAATTAAAAAAAATATATATATTATATAGAACTGTGAACTGTGTACAGTTTAAATATCTTTCAGTGTTAGTTGTAGTTAAGCAATAAGTTCGATGGTTTTATTCTAATTTGTATATTTCTGATAATAAATGACTAGACATTATGATTTAATCGGTGTGTTTGAATATGGAAGTTTGAAAGGAGTAATGACGAGGAGAATCAGCAAGTTGGCAGGCGAAGTCACAAGATTCCAGAATTGTGAAGGTATTAACGATTTCTCAAACCGAGTCCCATTCTGATCTGACAATTATTCTAGGAATCTAGGTAGTATTCCTAAAGTATCAACGTTAGAACCAATGAGTGAGTACCGATGTCTTGTAAACGTTCTCAGCTTCTTTCATTGACTGGATTGACTGCTCGCTTTCCCTCGTTCCAGGGATTTCCCGGATTCGAAATTTGGCGCCCGGAGTGGCGTCGTGCGATTGGCCGGCCGGTCCGGGCGTGTGGGCGTGCGCAGTACGACGCGCTCCGGTTGTTGCTCCGTCTTGCTCTTACTTGACACCGCCACACAGCAGAACGCCGCAAAAAGGGGATCGAAGCCGTCGGGAAAGTCGGAAAAGCGACTCGAACGTCCCGTCGGAAAATGTGAGAAGGGGCGCGTCGCCTGTGCGAGGGGGAAAGTGCGCCCGGAAGGGATGGTCCAGGGGAGCCGCGCCCCGGACGATTTTCCGGATAAAAGGGTGGCGAGAGGACCGAGGGGAACGAGTTGTTGGTGAGTTTTCCTTCTCCGGAGTTTCCACGTCGAGTTTCCGCCATTCCGGGCGGCTTATCGACGTCGTTTTCGGGGCGGCCTGGCCCGTCATCGCCGGAATTTACATGTAAATCTAATCTAAATCGCGTATCTCATCGACAAAACATCACGTACGTGCCGGATTGACCCGCCGTGCGGTTTTTCGCGAAAAGGGGGCGGGATCCGCGCGCGATCCCTTTTCAAATCAATGTCAATGCTAAGGGTACAATTCAGCCAACTTTTCGGTTTCCTAACTCATGTGCAATGTAAGTTTTAACTTTACATTATTCCTGAAGATGCGAAATATTATTGCACAGGCTGCATTGTACAGAGTCATCATAACAATCACTTACTGCTCAAGGAGTTCCTTCATTTACTCAGAAGTACAACGAAAACTTAGTATCATTGTAGTGAAGATTGTCATAATGACAGGCACCCGCCAAGGATACACAGTGTCGAAATATTGAACATCACCTCATGTCGAGAACCAGGAAATCTCAAGCAATATAAAGCAGTTGATGCAAATACTTATATGTAGTATAGTATTCACTTATAGTATAGTTCTCTTGTAGTGAACACCATATTATATTTATCAAACACGTACAGTAAAGTAAAATTGATACTACAACAACATATCCAAAATGGTATACCAAAGAGTTAAGAATTACTCATTATTGATCAAAAGAAAGCTCATGTAAATTATAAGTAAAACTGGTTTAGATCATGACTATTTGTTGTTTTCTAATTTGAGAACTCGATGCAAGGTTTACATGATCAAATATTGATGAATTAGCAATGTAAAGCAGTCCCTACGAATACTCATCTATTATAGTGAATACCATATTATGTTTATGGAACACACAGTAAAGTTATCCAAAATGGTGTACCAAAGAGTTAGAGTTAGTCATTACTATTGATCAAAAGAAAGCTTATGCTAACTATTGTAAACAAAAACTGGTTTAGATCATGACTATCTACTATTTTCTAATTTGAGAACTGGTACTGGATGCAAAGGCCTTATGAAGGTTTGCAAGATCAAATATTGATGAATCAGCAATATAAAACAGTCGGTACGAATATTCATCTATTATAGTGAAAACCGTATTAGTATATTTATGAAACACACAGTAAAGAAAAATTGATAGTATTACAACGTATTCAAAATGGTATAGGTACCAAAGAGTTAGAGTTAGTCATTAGTCATCATTGATCAAAAGAAAACTCATGTAAATTATAAGTAAGACTGGTTTATATCATGACTATCTGTTGTTTTGTTGTTTTCTAATTCGAGAACTCGATGCAAAGATCTTATGAAGGTTTACATGATCAAATATTGATGAATTAGCAATATAAAACAGTCGGTACGAATATTCATGTATTATAGTGAAAACCATATTATATTTGTGGAACACACTGTAAAGTAAAATTGATACTATAACAACTTATCCAAAATAGTATACCAAGGAGTTAGAGTTACTCATTATTAAAGAGCGGATAGTAAGGCATTTACCTCGTGCCTGCCTATTTGCCTAATTTACCTCTTTTTTAAGGTTTTTGCCTAATTGATCACATTTTAGTTTATTTTGCCTTTTTTAGGTGTTTTCTAGGCATATATTTCTGGAAATTTCGAAAAAATTCCCCAAAATATAATTTGTTTGGAAAAAAGGCAATCTTTAGTGGAGAGTCTTCAAGTATTTTCTCAAATTGAAAATAGTTTTAAAAATGCTGGTGGTCCTGTCGGGAAGAAGTTAAAAATTAAAATGGAACAATTAGTGGGGAAGAATCCCGCTTTATCAACCTTAAAAAACGTGTGTAGAATCCATGAAGGTTTTGAAGAGGAGGTGGATTTGAGGATACAAAAAATAAAATCACTGAAGTATGCCCCTGTGACATCCTGCGATGTAGAGAGCTCTTTCTCAAAGCTCAAATTACTTTTATCGGACAGAAGACAAAACTTGTTAATAACCACAATAGAAAAAATGTTAGTTTGTTCTTTTACGAGTGAATAATAATTTGTAAAAAAATAAGTTTATACATATGTATATTGTTCTTTATAAGTCGTTTTATTTAATTAAAATATAGGATATTCCGAAATTATTTGCCGTTTGTTTTTGCCTAATATGTTATTATAATTGCCTAACTGAGGCATTTTTTCTTGCCTATTTGCCTTTTTATTTTGCCTATTTAACGATTTTAGCGTGCCTTACTATCCGCTCTTTACTCATTATTGATCAAAAGAAAGCTCATGTAAATCATAAGTAAAACTGGTTTAGATGACTATCTGTTGTTTTCTAATTTGGGAACTCGATGCAAAGTCCTTATGAAGGTTTGCACAAATTCTCAAAGATTAAAGCTAGAGAAGGAACACATTTTGACGATGTTAAGTTGAATGCATT
Organism: Cryptocephalus moraei; assembly: GCA_946251905.1. Lineage (NCBI taxonomy): Eukaryota > Metazoa > Arthropoda > Insecta > Coleoptera > Chrysomelidae > Cryptocephalus > Cryptocephalus moraei. Next base: position 5,445,742 of record OX276462.1, on the reverse strand, counting down.
GGTATCGGCAGTTGATGTACTATTCCATAATTATTTAGTATTGAAGAAGTATTCAAGGGGTTTAATCCATTAAAGGATAACTTGAATTGTGTGCCAGATGAGATTTCTCTTACTTCTTGAAAAGATGTGTTTATGCCACATTGTACAACTTTGAATTTACTATTGAAGCTTGGAATATTTCCTTGTCAATAGAAGAATAGTAACGTCACCCCCATTTTCAAAAGTGGCAAAAAAACTATCAACTGATCAGCAAACTATCAGCCATCCCAAAACCTACTTGTTTACTACCTTAACTGAAAGTTGCAAAAATTTGCTAATTGAAAATCATCATGGATATGCCATGCTGATTCAATTTTATTAGTGTATCGACAGGACATTGTCAGAGCCTTGGAGAATGGTGTTCTATGCTACAGACATTGGACCTATAGAGAAATTAGTGAAACTTGCGGTGCCGTCATCAATGACGTCACATTTATTGCCAATTGCCGTTGGTGTAAGATAAAAATTTGCTTTAAACAGAGCGCACTGTTATCCCAGTTAAAAAGAGATAGCACACTGTCGGATGTTAGCCGATAAAATATAAGTTGGTAGCCGTGTACACTGTTGCCGGACGATTCACGTATTGGCACGAAACTTTTGTTATGATTTTGAGGTTATACTTCGAAATATTTGCTCGCTTCGGTAAATTGTAAATTAAATACGTGTTTGGGTGTTTTCGAGTTTAAGGAATTGCAATAAGATGCCTAAACCATTGAACAATCGATGTCAGCAGCTGGTCTCGTCTCTAATCAGTTACTTTGAACTGGAACGAAATAATGGGGGCCCCCTACTCCCGTTAAACTGCGTTAGAGAGGTAAAGTATTGATACTCTTGGTTATTAAGCTTCTATGGCCCTTATTGGAAATATTTTTAGCGTGTTTCAGCTGCACTGAAGATCAGTGTGTGTACTGTGAGTAGAATCTCGCAAAAAGTGAAGAGTGATGTGGTCTTAAAGTCGCCGAAGAAAAACCGTCCACATGTGAAGGGAGTCACGAATCAAGATCACCTTGATATTGGTTCTATTCGCAATCAAATTTACGAACTGTATAAAAGAAGTAAGAAAGTTTTTTTACATTGTATCCTTGATTGTATTCACCATATACAATATACTAAAATGAGTGATAATTTAATGTAATTATTTCAGAGAAAACTGTTACTCTTGAAAGTATTCATCAAAAACTTGAGGATATGAAGCTCTTTGAGGGATGTAAATCATCACTTCGTATCCTTTTAAGAGATATTGGTTTCAAATGGAGTAAGGATAATCCACGGAGGGGGCTAATGGAACTTCCAGATATTACATTTAAAAGAATACAATTTTTGAGAATGTATCAACAAATTAAAGAGGAATCCACATTCAATTTTGTTTATTTGGATGAAACTTGGATATTCCAAAATGGAACATTGGCTCACTCGTGGCAAGATGATAACAGAAAGAGTGTAAAGACCACAAAAGTTGATGGGAAAAGGTAAACGTTAGAATGCCATTTGATTAGGTTTTGTTAAAGTCATATTATTTGTTAGTAACTCATCGCAGAATTGCTATGAAAGATTTAAGTATTAATTAATAGTGATTTATTATTGCAGACATATCATTCTTCATGCTGGTAACAAGAATGGTTTTATTCCTGGGGCTGAATTAATGTTTTCCTCTAAATCCAAAGGTGACTATCATGGGGAAATGAACCAAAACAACTTTTTGCTGTGGTTTGAGAATCAACTTTTGAAAAACTTGGAGGAACCGTCAGTTATTATTATGGACAACGCACCGTACCACAGTACATTGGCAAATAAGGCTCCGACAAGTGGATCGACAAAGCCTGTTATAAAGGATTGGCTTACAAAACATAACTTTCAATTTGAACATACAATGTTAAAGAGTGAACTACTTCAAATTGTTAATCAGTAAGTAGAAATGAAATATAAACATTTGTGTTTATTTAATTTTTTTTTCTAGAAATAAACCAGAAAAGATATACCTAACGGATCAGATGGCTGAACAATATGGCCATAGAGTGTTACGTCTTCCTCCCTATCATTGTATATTCAATCCAATCGAGTTGATATGGGGCATGGCGAAAAATTATTATAACCAACACGTAGGTCGAGATGGAAATGCAAACGATAACTGTTTGGACATGTGGAAAGAAGCATTGTCTACCATTACACCTGTGGTCTGGATGAACTCCATCAAGCATACAGAACAAGTAATTGAGAAATGGTGGAATCGTGAACGAATGTTTGATAGAATGGAAGTTAACAATTTAGTGATTGACTTGAACAGTGACTCAGAGAGTAATAGTGATTTTTAGGAAATATTTAACATCTACATGAACATGTCATCTGTAGTGACTGTGAATCTAAAATCGAGCCTGATAGGTCTGGTATCTCACTTTTACCTATATCAGATTCTGACTAAAGTAAATATATCTTACTCTAGGTATGTGCACATAATGTATTATTAGAATATTATTATATTGTAACTGCAGTGCATGCATATTTATATAGTAAAACTTTTTTTAGGTGAACATAAAATGAAGGCTCGATGGACACATGTAAAGCTGCCAATAGAGACAGTACTTCCGACGGGTTGACCGGGGTGTGTTTCCTTCCGCGACTTTCATAACTACAATATTCTGCTTGAATTCCAGATTCTAGGCCGTTGGACATCCACCTCCCTACAATGTCTCTACGCTCCTCGATCCAATTACACCTGCCAATTTAGTGTACACTTTCTTGATCCAAATGTTGCAGATCAGTTATTGTATTATACTTGTAGTTTGTAGCTTATCTTCAGAGCAGTGTTTCCATTTCATTTTCATAGGTGTAAATATTTCTTTTCTGTTTTGGATTTGTCATCTATTAATGTTATTTGTTTTCTTCTATTTGCTACTGTATTCCTTAATATTTTTGGTTCTATACTTATGGTTTTCACAACAATGTCAGTCCCGACCTCCATACTTCTCTATTTATTATAAAGAAAAATGCACCTTTAATCCCGAAAAATATATTCTTTATAAAAAATCATTGAGATGTTAAACTGAGTTCAGGTGAGAGAAGTTAGGGGTATAATTCAATGTCGGTAGGGGTATTTGCCCTCGAAGTAGTTGTTTCCTCTAATTGCTCAAAAGTTCAGTTATATTTGAATTTCTCTATTTATTATTTTTAATTGTAGGCTTAATTTGGGTTTCTTTGTTTCAATTGATGACCACATATATTCTGGCAGCAGATACTTTACTTACTTTATTGTTGTTTGTTTCTCACATGTTAATTTGTTCTGTATTGCCCTCTATTCTTTCTCATCTGTATTTGTATTACCTAATATTACATTGTAGGTCATTTTGGTCAACAATTCAATTTCAATCTTGTATTTTCTGTGCTGTGCCAAGTCCATTCTCTACTGGGTTTCTCTTTATATGAAAGTGCACACTTCCTGTGGATCACACCTCCCTGTGGTCTTTGGTGGACAGTGAGTTTTCATAACAAAGTAATGCATAAAGTCAAAGCACTTGCAGATATGTAATTCAGTTAACAAGAATGCATAATGGCAAATTAGAAAAACTTATAAAATGACACTGACTAAATGAGTAAATTCCATATACCTTACTCATCCTAGAACACATGATCCTATTTGAATTGTAATTAGTGTATAGAAATGTGTTTGTAATTAAGAATTTCATAATTTCTAATATAATTAATCTATTAATATCTATTTTGTTTGTAAATAATTGTATAATAGCATAATAGTGTATAATGTAATATGTATAGGTAATGTAAATGTATAATAATACTAATAAAATCACACTGACTAAATGAGTAAATTCCATGTACCTACTAACTGATCCTAACACATTATGATTTTATTTCATTTCTAATTATTGGTGTATACTAATACCTATATATTTTTAATTATTTAAGAATTTCACAATAATCTCAGAGCAAAATTCATGAAAGACGAAGAAAATGTATACTTTTCAGTTATAAATTTACTAGCCAAACCAACAGTCATGTCAAGTAAAAAAATTTGATGTGGCAACATGGCGACGTGCTGACGTCATAAATTTTGATGACGTGCACCGCAAGTTTCGCTAATTTCTCTATATCACTGATACCTTACATATAGAGAAATTAGTGAAACTTGCGGTGCACGTCATCAAAATTTGTGACGTCAGCACGTCGCCATGTTGCCACATCAAATATTTTTACTTGACATGACTGTTGGTTTGGCTAGTAAATTTATAACTGAAAAGTATACATTTTCTTCGTCTTTCATGAATTTTGCTCTGAGATTATTGTGAAATTCTTAAATAATTAAAAATATATAGGTATTAGTATACACCAATAATTAGAAATGAAATAAAATCATAATGTGTTAGGATGTGTTAGTAGGTACATGGAATTTACTCATTTAGTCAGTGTGATTTTATTAGTATTATTATACATTTACATTACCTATACATATTACATTATACACTATTATGCTATTATACAATTATTTACAAACAAAATAGATATTATGAAGTGTTCTTGACAAACCCCAAGAACACTTCATAATTCATCTAGCTCCCCGAGAACATTCTCCTATTCTTTACGAAAATAGATATTAATAGATTAATTATATTAGAAATTATGAAATTCTTAATTACAAACACATTTATATACACTAATTACAATTCAAATAGGATCATGTGTTCTAGGATGAGTAAGGTATATGGAATTTACTCATTTAGTCAGTGTCATTTTATAAGTTTTTCTAATTTGCCATTATGCATTCTTGTTAATTGAATTACATATCTGCAAGTGCTTTGACTTTATGCATTGCTTTGTTATAAAAACTCACTGTCCACCAAAGACCACAGGGAGGTGTGAGTATCCTTTGCCAGGAAAGGAGTGGAACAGGAAGTGTGCACTTTCATATAAAGAGAAACCCAGTAGAGAATGGACTTGGCACAGCACAGAAAATACAAGATTGAAATTGAATTGTTGACCAAAATGACCTACAATGTAATATTAGGTAATAAAAATACAGATGAGAAAGAATAGAGGGCAATACAGAACAAATTAACATGTGAGAAACAAACAACAATAAAGTAAGTAAAGTATCTGCTGCCAGAATATATGTGGTCATCAATTGAAACAAAGAAACCCAAATTAAGCCTACAATTAAAAATAATAAATGGAAAAATTCAAATATAACTGAACTTTTGAGCAATTAGAGGAAACAACTACTTCAAGGGCAAATACCCCTACCGACATTGAATTATACCCCTAACTTCTCTCACCTGAACTCAGTTTAACATCTCAGTGATTTTTTATAAAGAATATATATTTTTCGGGATTAAAGGTGCATTTTTCTTTATAATAAATAGAGAAGTATGGAGGTCGAGACTGACATTGTTGTGAAAACCATAAGTATAGAACCAAAAATATTAAGGAATACAGTAGCAAATAGAAGAAAACAAATAACATTAATAGATGACAAATCCAAAACAGAAAAGAAATATTTACACCTATGAAAATGAAATGGAAACACTGCTCTGAAGATAAGCTACAAACTACAAGTATGATACAATAACTGATCTGCAACATTTGGATCAAGAAAGTGTACACTAAATTGGCAGGTGTAATTGGATCGAGGAGCGTAGAGACATTGTAGGGAGGTGCATGTCCAACGGCTTAGAATCTGGAATTCAAGCAGAATATTGTAGTTATGAAAGTCGCGGATGGAAACACACCCCGGTCAACCCGTCGGAAGTACTGTCTCTTATCAACTCTCTATTGGCAGCTTTACATGTGTCCATCGAGCCTTCATTTTATGTTCACCTAAAAAAAGTTTTACTATATAAATATGCATGCACTGCAGTTACAATATAATAATATTCTAATAATACATTATGTGCACATACCTAGAGTAAGATGTATTTACTTTAGTCAGAATCTGATATAGGTAAAAGTGAGATACCAGACATATCAGGCTCGATTTTAGATTCACAGTCACTACAGATGACATGTTCGTGTAGATGTTAAATATTTCCTAAAAATCACTATTACTCTCTGAGTCACTGTTCAAGTCAATCACTAAATTGTTAACTTCCATTCTATCAAACATTCGTTCACGATTCCACCATTTCTCAATTATTTGTTCTGTATGCTTGATGAAGTTCATCCAGACCACAGGTGTAATGGTAGACAATGCTCCTTTCCACATGTCCAAACAGTTATCGTTTGCATTTCCAACTCGACCTACGTGTTGATTATAATAATTTTTCGACACGCCCCATATCAACTCGATTGGATTGAATATACAATGATAGAGAGGAAGACGTAACACTCTATGGCCATATTGTTCAGCCATCTGATCCGTTAGGTATATCTTTTCTGGTTTATTTCTAGAAAAAAAATTACACAAACACAAATGTTTATATTTCATTTCTACTTACTGATTAACAATTTGAAGTAGTTCACTCTTCAACATTGTATGTTCAAATTGAAAGTTATGTTTTGTAAGCCAATCCTTTATAACAGGCTTTGTCGATCCACTTGTCGGAGCCTTATCTACGTACTGTGGTACGGTGCGTTGTCCATAATAATAACTGACCGTTCCTCCGGTTTTTCTTCGGCGAAGTGAAGTGACGAACACCACATCACTTCACTTTTTGCGAGATTCTACTCACAGTACACACACTGATCTTCAGTACAGCTGAAACACGCTAAAAATATTTCCAATAAGGGCCATAGAAGCTTAATAACCAATAGTATCAATACTTTACCTCTTCTAACGCAGTTTAGCGGGAGTAAGGTGCCCCCATTATTTCGTTCCAGTTCAAAGTAACTGAGTAGAGACGAGACCAGCTGCTGACACCGACTATTCAATGGTTTAGGCATTTTATTGCAATTCCTTACACTCGAAAACACTCAAACACATATTTAATTTACAATTTACCGAAGCGAGCAAATATTTCGAAGTATATAACCTCAAAATCATAACAAAACTTTCGTGTCAATTCGTGAATGGTCTGACAACAGTGCCCACGGCTACCAACTTATATTTTATCGGCTAACATCCGACAGTGTGCTATCTCTTTTTAACTGGGATAACAGTGTGCTCTGTTTAAAGCAAATTTTTATGTTACACCAACGGCAATTGGCAATAAATGTGACGTCATTGATGACGGCACCGCAAGTTTTACTAATTTCTCTATAGTCAATCAGAATGACAGTTTGAATAAAGATGAGTCATTCCTGACTTCAATCCTGATACTGTCAATCCTCTTTAATCAGTCGATCAATTTAGAGCTGTATTTTTTTGCTTCAGCATATGGGGAAACCGCTAGGTAGCATATTAACTTATGAAATCATGAATTGTGAGGTCTGAAAGAATGCAAAAAAAAATTGAAGCGCTGTCCTGTATGTTGTATGTTAGAAGCCTCAGAACTTAACCTATTTGTTGTGGTTTTGTTCGATTTTATAATTTTTTGTATACTTAGGATGGAATATTTACTACTCTCCACAGCCGATAATACCACTTTTTTTACAAGTAGATGGCTGTTGGATACCCCAGTGAACAATATTGCTAGTTTAGTTGTAATATTTGAACCAGAAGAACAAGCCTATGTGGATAGATTTTCCGAAGAGTGGCTACAGCAATATTTAGATTGAATTTTTTTAAATATTTCATCTTCGCTCTTGGCTCTAACAAATACATGTGAAACCTAACCAAACACTCACAACTGACACAGTTGACACTATTGACAAGAGTCAGCATCAGAGAATACATCTTGTGAGGCTGCTAGTTAACAACAAGCAGCGTGTTCTTTGATGACGTTATTACTGTTTAAAAAAATACGAGCGCTGTAAAGCGCATTCAAGATGCTGAAGTAAAAAAATACAGCTTGGATGTTACGGTTTCAATCGAAATGTCAATCTTTGACCTGAACGTCATTCAGATTGTCGCAGAGCAGGTGTGATTTTACATGAAATCTTCTGACTTTCCCTGTACCTTCACTTTTCTTCATAAGAAGTATCGGGTGTTTTTTTTTTAATTTCATCTTATAGTAGGCTGTGGATAGTGTTTGTGAATGCGCCTTACTAAAAAATGCCAAAATTGACATAACCTCACTTTTTTAATAAAAATTGAAACTGCTCCAATCGGTTAATAGTGCCTTGAAAAAGACAGCTCACTCATCTACGCCTAATTAATAGAGCCAAGCTGTCTTTTTCAAGACACTAGTAACTGATTGGAGGAGTTTCAATCTTTATTAAAAAAGTGAGGTTATGTCAATTTTGACAATTTTTAGTAAGGCGCATTCACAAACACTATCCACAGCCTACTATGAGGTGAAATTTAAAAAAACACACGATATTTTTCAATAATTTTTCTTCTGTAGAATTGTCAATAAGACCCCCTCCTCCGACATGGAAGACAAGAAGCCGCCGAGATTCGGCGGCTCCAAAGTATCCGAGATAGCGAACATCTTCCAGGCCGCCCAGCAGAACCAGAAGGAGGAGCTGATCGCGCCGTTGAAGAAACTCCCGAAGATCCGGCACTCCTCCCCGGAGAAGATCGACGCCGAGGTCCCCACCGTCACCATCATGCGTACCGAGTCACACGTCACCAGGTCAGTTAAAGTCACCTTAACCAATCCGTCGTTGATCCAACGATAACCCGATCCCATGTTCAGATTCAACAACGCCCGTGCCATGTTCGAGAAGCTCGGCGAGGAGAACAAACGTGGCCGCATCGTCCCGTTGCAGTCGACGAAGAGCGCCTCGAGCATACTCGAGTCGAGGTCGAGGAGCAGCTCGGCGAACAGCGAGACGAGGGAGACGAAGTCGCACGACGGCTCGAGGTCGCCGTCGCCCGGTAAGGTACACGACAGGCACAGCGCGAGCGTGACGTCGTCGTCGGGCGAGAAGAGGCCGTCGTCGAACGGCGTCGCCAAAGTCAACGGCGTCGAGGAGCGAGCCAAGCCGGCCCTGATGAAGAAACCCGAGAAGCCGGAGAGGAAGTTCAACAGCAAGGAGCTGATCGAGAGGCAGAGGAATTGGACGGCGCACTTTAACAAACCGAGGTTTAACAGGTGGGTCTTTGAAGTGTTTACCTAGATTTTAGTCGATTAGGGTAGTGTGGATCGGAAGGTTAGGTATGGTAACATAACCTTATTATTCTTGTTGTACTACATCTGGTTAGCGCCGTGAATAGGACGACAGATAATAAAATACTATTGTCACCTCACTAATATGTTCACTACATTTACTTTACTCTCTATATTTGGATTTTAATATTTTGTTTTGAGGTTATGGCTCCTGACATCCGAGTTGCTAGATTTACAAGGAAGTGCGCATGCGCAGTAGCGGACGAGTAACGGTCAGCTTCAATTGGTCGGATCGTGGTATAAATCCGAAAAGTTTAGTTTCACGCCACAGATCTGGCCAATCAGGAACCGGCCCTTTCTCTACAGCTACTGCGCATGCACCACTTACGTGTAAATCTAGCAACAGGGCCGGGAATGAACATAACCTTAAAAAACTCTCACATTGAAATCCCTCCGCAGCGATCCGAGCAAGGCGGAGCCGAAGCTGTCGACGAGCTCGAGCGTCGACGGCCGCGGCGACTCGAACGGCCGCCAGGGGGCGACGAGGAGCGCCTCGTTCAGCGCTGGGCTGAAGAGCCCGCCGACGTCGCCCCCGCCGCCGCCGGTCCGCACGGAGGCGTCGCGACGCCCCTCGAACTTCGCCTCGAGGAGGGAACGACCCGTCTCGGTCATACCGACGTCGACCGACCTCAACAACCATCATCAACATCGCCACGGCAACGAGCTGATCATCAGGACGAACGTGCCGGACAACAACGAGGCGAAGGACGGGAGGCGGAGGAGCCCCAAGGGGGACAACAACAGGTCGCCGATGATGGATGACAAGGAGACGAGTAAGGAGAACTTGTCGGGGAGCCTGTCGTCGTTGAGTCCGCCGAGCAGCCCGAGCAGGGTCAAGTCCGAGCAGGAGAAGCAGGAGCAGGAGGGGAACGAGAAGTCCTTATTGGGTGAGTGACGGGTGAAGGGTTTTATATGCATGATTCTGAACATTTACCTCAATTTTCTCATATGAGGCACTCGATACGTATACCATTCTTCTCTAGTATAAGTGACTCGGTGAACCTGGTTTGTTATTTACTCAAAGAGTTTATGTAAATGGGGCGTGTTCGTAAATTCAAGGGTGTTTTAAGTGGGTCGGTCTCAATTGCGGACCTCGGTCAAGTTTGTACCATTTGAGAACCTTCATCAAAAGCCGTAAAATTTTCAATAACATAAAGTATCATTTTAGGACTTCTAGGCCTAGACAGTAATAATACATCTGCAACTTTTTTGTATAATAAATGAAATTCGGCAAGTCTGTCTCCCACACGATGTGGGAAGTGTGGCAAAGGGCTAATCCCCTTCGGGGGTGAACTTAACGAGATATACATTTTCGTTCAATCATCCTCAATTGTCTGCAACTGTCGTATTATTGAAGGGTTGCTGTTTACCTGGGTGGGTTCGAATTGTCTCCCAAATGCAAATCATGACCTGTTCCCAAAAAAGGTCATGACCGAAGGCTACCTGTCGATTCGGGGGATTTCAGTTGGGTCAGACAAGTTTCAGGAAGCTTTCTGATATGTGAACGTCATGTGATACGCAAGGTGGCAAGGATCAAACATGTACTCACTGAGCCTAATAGGCGTCATCAGGATTTGCCGTAGAATGTGTAGAAAATCTACCTGAACCTGAGGGTCGGTTGAAAAGTGTACCTGTAGGCCAGGTCCGCAAATGAGACAAAATCAGGTAAATTTCGTTGTAAGTCCTCAAGTGAGAGGTCCTGAAATGAGACGACACCTTTTAAGTGCTGAATTTGTGCGCATATTGTCAACATGTGTTATTAAGAAGCGCAACTACTGTGTAACTCCTTTTGTTTACAACCTTACAATTTTTCAACTAATCGACCAAAGGAATACACAGTGAATAAGTAAATTTTATTTCATATGCTAATAGGTTTTGGTACTGCCGTAGGTAAAAGACCTCTTTCAAATTTGGTGCATTGTATTCAGATGAAACAAAATAATTTTCACATATATGTATATTGATATTCTACACTTGATAAATAAATAAATAAACTCAAGGTTCGTTAGGGAACAATACCAAGTTGTACCTTCAAATAAGGTATATTTGATGTGTTCAAGAATGTATTGCGTCGAAATGTATCATGAAATATACTTACCAGACACAAGTCTAAATGATTTCTAAAATCAGTTGGTCCATATAGAAAAACCTCATTTTTCCTATAAAATTCATTTTTCTTATAGACTTCCTTTTTCATTAATTTTTCTTCTTCTGAATCAGAATTCTACTGCTACTATTGCTGCTGCTTTATGTTCCTAATATTGTACGAAATGCAATAACTTCTTCAATAACTACACTAACAATTTATGAATGATTTCATGAAATTGCACTTTATGCGCATCCTCAATTACATACTGTAAGCTCCACCTTGAAATATTAATCCGTAATTTATGATGCTGTACACATATGCTTAATGAATCGTTACGAGCACCTTATTTGGTAGGTATTTTAGATTGTACGCTAATTACAGAAAATATCAAATCTTATCGATACAATGGTTATGTTAGCCTGTTGCTATAAATAAGTTTAATTGTTTTTGTTCTGTTTTGTTTACACCTAATTAGTAATTAGCAAACAGTTTATCCATTTTATTTAAAAACCTTATTCTTCTGATTTGATAAAAGCATAAGTTTATTATTATTGAGTAACATTAAATAGGTTTAAGATTGATAACTTTACATTTAAAGGAGCACATAATTTGTTCATATTTTCAATGAACCGATCAGTAGATATCGCATCTTCTGATATCATTTTGAAAGTTTGCATGGTAACTGCAACGGAACGACCAAAAACTTTGAAAGCTATCTTAAACCGTCTTTTATATTGGGATTTATGTGGTCCTCACACAATGTAAATCGCAAGGTTTACAAAAGCGTTACGCCGTATTCGCCTGTAAATATACTCTGATTCGTTACTCCTCCCCGATCCCATTCATCTTATAGGCGCGTTTCATTCGATCTCCCTGTACTAGTACATTTTTAAATTTCCGGCTTGTGCGTGCTCGCGTGTTCTAATCGTTTCCTTGCGCGCAACTGTGACTTAAAGGACCGAAAGCGAGACTTTATTTATAGCATATAATAATCGTCGAGACGAGCGGCACGGGCTCGCTCGTTTCTCAGTCGCGGATTTCCCTTGTCGCACATGCACGGAAAACATGTTTGGATCCTAGGAAAATGTGCCTACGCCTCAGGTTGCTCTGCATCGATTGTTCAGGTATGAGGTTTGAGTGAGGGAGATAGAGTGAGGCAGAAGGTGTTGGGGTTATTGGTTGGACGTGTAGGTGTTATTTTTGTTTTGTTGGAAAATGGGAAGGTTGGTGAGGTCAACGATCGGATTGCTGTTATGTAAAAAAAGCGAGTGTAAACGCTTAGGAAACCGTGTCAGAAAAATGTATTTAATTTTTCGGAAGGAGTTCGTACTCAAATGTCGCATCCATCCGAAGAAACAGTCATAAGGATTGACTATTGATCTATAGGATCTTCCTATTGAGTAAGATTTATTATATTTGAACATGTTTCGACGCTCTAAGGTTCATCTTCAGGAAAACGTTGCCTGTTTACATTCTATCTTGTTGTTTTCTTGTCCGACTTCGGCTAATTTCTCTTGTATTTGCGTCTGGGATTTTTGTTTTATTTCATTGTCAGCTAACTCATTGGTATTTCATTGTCAGTTAACTCATTGGTATTTCATTGTATGTGTGTCTTCTTCCCACTAATCTTCTCTCACTACAGCCGGAACTTAACCGTGGCCCTAACTATTATAGTATATGATCTTCTTAAACTTCGTATGTCTAATACATTACTGTCGTATTTGGAGTCCACCAACACATGATCAATTTGCTTCCTTGTTCTTCCATCGTTAGTGATCCATGTTTCTTTATGTATGTCTTTTGAGTCCTCTACCTTCAAATATATTTAATGTTTCGTTGTCATATATGTAAATCACATCGATTCGTTTTGCAGATAATAGCGAGTTCCGCAAATCAGAGACCAAGACTGAAGAAACGATAGTTGAAACGAAGCGAGCCAAACCGGCCCCCTTACACATTCCGAGCAGCCGGCCGTCGTCGATAGTGAGCACGACGACGTCGGACGAGGGCGGCTTCAACGAGCCCTCGCCGAAGGTCGAGGCTAGGCTGAAGCCGCACGAGGAGTCGCTCTACGACTTCCCCGTCGACGAGGACAAGCCCTGCGAGTACGCCGACCTCTCGCCCGAGGACGATGTCGCCGAGTGCCTCGAGAGGCCGCAGCTCACGCCCGCCCAGATCGAGGCTCTGTACGCCGTGCCTCACAAGAAGCAGCCGCAGCCACCGCAGGTCGGTCGAGAGAGGACGATGTCCACTGAGCTTCATTAACTTTCACTCTCTTATCTTGAGCCCTTGAAATCCAGTTTCTATATAGCGGATACTCTAGTCTCCATCTTGCTCTATTTCTCCATTCACCATCTTCTAATCCTCTATAGTTCATTGCCTCTTTCACTCCATCTTGACATGCCAGTCGTGGTCTACTCCTTTTCCTGTGTCTTTGTGGTTTCCACTCAAACCTTCTTTGACCATCCATGATCATACTTTGTCTTGGTATCGTCGACTGATGTTAAATTGTTCAATATCTTAGTAAAGTCAGATACTTGATGATACATATATTTTCTTAATTAATATGGTTACGGTTTAAATGGATCTATTTTCATTCAGGTCCAGCCCGCTCAGTACAATGACTCGTCGCATTACGCGGTGCCTCTGCGTAGGGACGGCACTGCTGAGGTCTACGAGGACGAAGACGAAGACGACGATATCGTCCAGTACGCCGTGCCGTACAAGTCGCACGGCATCATACAGCAGAAGTCGGTCACTTCCACGGACTCGGACGTCTCTCAGGTACGAGGTGTTCCCACGGAAGATTAATATATCTAGACGTAGTGTATTCTAGTATATAGTCTGTATAGTATAGTTTATACGGACCTATTCTATTGAAATGCAGGGTCCGAAATCAACAAGAGCGAAAGAGATACTAATAGTAGTTCGTTAGTATGACAGAGAAGGAAGTTTTGCAACGTTGCCGGCCGGCGGTCCGTAACCCATTCCAAATATTCCCATTGGAGAATTTGTAATTAATAAAGAAATTTATAGAGGTTATGCATCATCTCAAAGAGTACGTCAGTGTTACAGTTCAGATATAATGTAGTCTAGAATGTATAAAACATAATATTTTAATATTTATTATCTTAAAATAATATGTTCTTATGGGAACTGTTTCTTATGAGAACTTTTTCTCATTTCTTACCTTATCAAGCTTGAAATCATTGTTATAACCTGAGTAATGACATTTCAAATATACATATTACCCATACCGTGATTTTCAGGTGACCGTGGTACCGCAGAAATCCTTCGATTCCGACATCATGTACCACGACGAGTCCAAGCAGGCGAAGCACACGACGTTGTCGGAGATCGACGGCGAAGATCCGGACCCTTCGAGGAAATCCGAGCCGTTCTTCATCCTGCGTGAGGTCCTACAGACGACCGACACGACGGCGACGGGTCGGAGCCCGCCGTCAGATTTCCAGAAGTCCGAAGCTAACATCCTGGACATGAACGATCTGGAGTACGTGGACGCGAGCGATAACGACCAGGACAACAGCATCGCGGATAATAACGTTAAGAAGGTGCCGGAGGCGGACGCGATGACTCCCGACGAGGCGGAGCACTTGCTCAGCACCAAGTGAGTTCACGGGATATTTGTTGGAGTTTTGTCTGTTTGGTCGTATTTGAAATTTAGTATTGGTCCAGTAAACGTGTGGTTTCAATAGGCTGTTCTGCATTTAGAAAGTTGTGTATCTCCAAGGACGAATTTGGGTGAGACATTCTGCTTGGTGATGGATAGAAAGTGTTAGAAGCAAATACTGACTGAAATTCATCTTGGAGAATAACTTTCGGAATATTTTCCTCTGGTTACTGGACTGTACTGTATTTGGAGACGTCCTGGTAAATTTTCTTTTCTTTTTTCTATTGGTGTCCATCCGATAGGATCCTGGAGAAAAAGCATAGGTAAGTTTAAAAAACGTAATGGCGATGAATGTGCTTTAATGTGGTGTTGGACCATTGGGTGACACTCTCGCACTTGTAATAACCGTCTTTGCAATACCCATAGACTTACATGTGTAGGACTGTGGATCCCCATATGGCAGGTTGAAGAAGCGAAAGAGCCATAAGTAAGTCACGTTGCCTCACTTTAAATGGGTGGAGTTAACCACTCCGTAAACATGACACTCTAACCTCTATAGCCTTGTGGGTTACATATCTTACTTTTATTTCGAACTTTGCGGGTTCAAAACTCAAACTTCTTTTTGTGCTATTGTGCTGTGATATCAGTGAATTTAGTATTGATAAAGAATGAGCATAGATGGCCACTCTGTTTGTTCAGTGTTGCTGTCTATGCTTTATAGGGAAGCAGGGTTTTAGTCAGCTTCGTTCAAAAAGATAATACCAAAGACAATAATATGTACATAATACAATGTGTTTCAAAATGATTGTCATCAAGTTGGCGTTGGAATTTCTGTGTATGTAATTTTTGATGTGCCGCGCTCTATTGATTTGTACCTAAGTATCTAATTCTGACAACAAGTGACACTTCGAACATTTATTGTGAAACTGGCAATCAGTACTTAAAAGTACTAAAGTACTTTTAAGAGGTACTTTTAAAAGGAGTTAAGCAGGTTATTTTGAGGTTATGTATAGCTAGTAGAAACTCCTATTTTCGCAAGGCGGGTTTTTTTTTTAATTTTACATGGGAATTCCACAGCCGACTAGATGACAATCATTTTTAAACACATTGTATAATATACCCACTGGGCTATAGAAGTTAAAGCGTCATGGTTATGGGGTTGTTAGCTTCCCTCACTTAGAGTGAGACAACAAAATGCCTTATGTATTGCTCTCTCGCTCCTTCCGGTCTTCAACATGCCATATGGGGATGCTCAGTCTGTAGGTGGTAAATCTGTAGACGATACCACCAAGAAACATAACCAAAAAACTCTCTCTCTCTCTGTCTTTCTCTCGCTTACGATTACCGCATCGCGCTTAAGCCTATATAAACTCTCATTTTAAGGTCGAACCTTCTCCTCTCCGACGAGGAGGCGCAAGAGGTCGTCCGCCTGCTGAAGGAGCCGAAGCAGCCGAAGTGGCAGCCGAACGCCTCGAGCACTTTCCTCCACGACTCGATAACGGCCTCGGTCCACGACTCGTCCGGCCCCGTCTCGCTCAACGACAGCCTCGGCCCGCCCTCGTTGCAGGAGGAGCTCGTCAACGACAACGAGTCGATGAACATGAGCCTCATCGAGACGGGCTGCACCGACAGGGACAGGGCGAAGGACGTCGAGCCGCTGTCGCAGTACTACGAGTCGACGTCGAGCCTCGACCTGACGCAGGACGAGGAGGAGGCGTCGAAGATCGACGCGAGCGTCTCGGCGACGGACTCCGGGCTGATCGGTAGGTGTCATTGAGTGGGATAAGGAGGGAAGAAGGGAAAATTGTTCATGTACTGTTTCCGAAATAGATATATCTGAGTATACAGGCTACAAAGTGCCCTAGCTCTCATCGCATCAGATTGGGCTGCTTAGACTTGAAAAACGTTAATTATGTAATGTCATGGAAATATTATTAGAAATGATGTATAGTTGTGTTTTATAGATTATACAAAAGCATTCGACTGTGTTAAACATAAAAAACTGCTGGAAATACTAGGAAGCAAAGGTATTGACTCGCAGGATTTGAAGATCATACAGCATTTATACGAACACCAAGTAGCTTCAATAAGACTAGAGAATACCGAGACAAGAGCTGTACCTATAAAGCGCGTAGTCAGACAAGGGTGTATGCTCAGCCCTGTTCTTCAATATGTATTCTGAGGTCATATTCGAGGAAGCACTTGATGGATCCGGAGACGGTATAAAAGTCAATGGCAGACTGATAAATAACTTAAGGTATGCCGATGACACAGTGATACTTGTGGATAGTTCTGAGGGTCTTCAAAGATTAATCGACAGAATAGTTTCAGTGGGTGGTCAGATGGGACTACAAATAAATAAACAAAAGACAAAAACAATGGTAATAAGTAGAAACCCAAATCAGCTGGTAAATATAAAAGTTCTATATCAAGGGTTCGGAAATTTAAATATTTGGGTAGCTGGATTACAAAAGACTTGAATCCAGATCTCGAAATAAGAACAAGAATCGAGATGGCCAGAACAACATTCTTGAAAATGCGTAGTTTGCTGAGCGACAAAAGTCTGAATGCCCAAATATGATATAGTTTCGTCAAATGTTGTTTTCCCGGTTCTCCTGTATGGTGTCGAAGCGTGGACGCTGAAGATCACTACAATGAATAGACTGGAGGCGTTTCTGAGATGTGGATGGGCCGCCGAATGTTAAGAATACCTTGGACAGACCGCGTTACAAATATCGAAGTCTTGCGGCGGATGAACAAAGAACGTGATCTCTTAGCCATCCTGAAAAAGAGAAAAACCGCCTATCTTGGACATGTCATGAGGAATACTAAATATGCCCTCCTGAAATTAATAATAGAAGGAAAAATAGAAGGCAAAAGAGGGCCGGGGCGCAGACAAAACTCATGGCTGAAGAACGTCAGAGACTGGACGGGACTGGATTCTCATACTCTACTCAGGAGTGTACAAGATAGAGAAGCATTTGCCAAAATTGTTGCCGATCTTCATTGAATGGAGTTGGTACCCGAAGAAGAAGAAGAAGATTAGAAATGTCCTGTGGATGTAGTGATAAATGCAATTTTTAAGTATCTTTGGTGTGTCGGTTACTAATATTCTTGTAATTGTCGGTAACGTGTGTTGTAAATTACGCAACACTGCTCTGTAAAGTGAGATAGTCGGAGGGCACGACGTGCCATCGAATTTCTTACAGTTCTTGCAGTCTCACAGATTTTCTGGCATTTCTGCAAAGTTTCACAATCTGAAGGACAGTGATGAAAATTCCTATTAGGAAATTTTGGCTTTATGAGACTGAATTATTTGTTATTTTCATTAAAGTTACAGTAGGCTTCTCAAAATATGAACGAGCACAATCATGGCCGACATGAAACAACGAAATTAACAGGAAACTATTTTCCTGATTTTCCTACATCTCAATTTTGCAACTTTTGAGTGTTTACCCCACAGAAGCCACGTCGTTTCTTATATGTTCCTTGCACACTCCCGTTCATGATATTATTTCCGTTTCAGATTCCGTGACTAGCCTATCGGAGGGTAACAACCTCGACTTCTCTGAGAAGGGCTTCGTCCCTAAGCCCGTCAAGATAATAGGCGTCGAGCACGGCGTCCACTATTACGAGGACGGTCACTTCTGGATGGAGGTGCCGGGCCTCCCGCAGGATGACGAAGACGACGAGCTCGAATTCCCGAATTTCGTACCGAAGCCGCGAAGTAAGATTTCCTTCTCCAAGGAGCCCATGAAGGTATACTCGACTTTCAGCATATCGGACTACGATAGGAGGAACGAGGACGTCGATCCCGTCGCGGCGTCAGCCGAATACGAATTGGAGAAGAGGGTCGAGAAGATGGACGTGTTCCCAGTGGAACTGGTCAAGGGCTCAGAGGGTCTGGGTCTGAGCATTATCGGTATGGGCGTCGGGGCCGACGCCGGCCTCGAGAAATTAGGTAAGGCTGCTGCTTTTTCGAGACTCGGCGGACATGCTCGTCACGAGACCGTTTGCCCGCAGGTATCTTCGTCAAGACGATAACGGCGAACGGAGCGGCCGCGAAGGACGGTCGCATCAAGGTGAACGATCAGATCATCGAGGTGGACGGCAAGAGTCTGGTGGGCGTCACGCAGGCGTACGCCGCCAGCGTCCTGAGGAACACGTCGGGCCTCGTCAAGTTCAGCATCGGCAGGGAACGCGACCCGGAGAACAGCGAGGTCGCCCAGCTGATCAGGCAGTCGTTGCAGGCCGACAAGGAGAGGGAGGAGAAGAGGCAGAGGATGATCGAGGCGGAGCAGCAACACAGTGACGCCAGCACCGTACAGTTGACAGGTCAGAATTAAATTTGATTCAGTCAGTTTAGTCTCTTTTCGTTAATGGAGCTTTGAGTTGTTGGCATAGACATTATAACATATATGGACCTGCCCTCACTTGCTTTGACTTTGCATTAGGAATTAGTATGAAATACTGAGGTAAAGAACGGTTGGTGTTATTACTACCTCTATTCTTCTCTTCTTGTAATGACCATTACCCTACTGGGTTTGTCGTTTTTTGTTTTCATAGCGTTCTGTCATTCCAATCTCCCTCGTGTATGTCCCTTTCAACCATTGCATTTCTGTTATATGATTTCCAACTAAGTGCTGGTCTGCTTCTCTATCTACCTCATGTAGGCTTCTTTTTGGCCATCTGTGCTCTCGCATTTGTACAACATGGCCGTACCACTGGAGTGCTCGGTGTTGTAGCATTCGTGTAATAGAGCAAGAGACTCTGTCTGAATATACCCATTATTCCTAATCTCTGAATCCTTTTAAAAATTATTTTGCGTATCTGATCTAATGGAACTTTTCTTTTTAGGTTCAGCAAATACGAGTGCCAGCGAAGGTCCCGTCAGTCCTACCACGAACCAGGAAAGTCTTCTAGATCCGGAAGAGAACATTGATTCCATGAGATCTCTTCTCATAGAGGTAAGAGTTGATAGGTGGATTTTATGACGTGGCTCCTTAGTTGCAATTCATTCATGTTCTTAGAGCCCATTATTGACTTACCGATTCATTACAGGGTACATCATTGTGTATAGTTAATAAGGACCCAACCAAATTTATTTATTCATTTTTGTTGTCAGTAGTAGTAATATACCCAAATATCGCTTGTGTTAGTTGTATGGTAATTGGTATCTTATTGCTTGTTACAGACGCAGCACAAATTGAACATGTCTGAAATTGAGGTGTCCAGGTTGAGGAGCAAAGTAAGTTTGTTTATTACGTGACTTTTAGTAAGTGTCACCGATATCATTATAGTTTATGTACATCTGTATGGGTTCTTGCGTTGCCTATCCTCTGTGGATGTTGGCAACCATATTGGTCCAAATAACTTTGTTGACTGCTGATCTAAAAAGGTTGTTGGAGCTCATCCCCGTCCACTGCCTAAGGTTCCTGAGCCATGAATGTCTTCTCCTACCAGGGCCTCTTCTCACCCCTATCAGTTGAAGAAGATAATACTTGTCATTCCTCATCACATACCCATAGTATTCCAGTTTCCTTCTTTTAATGGTGTTCAGAATTTCGATATCTTTATGCATTCGATTCAGGACAGTATCACATGTCATGTGATGTACCCAGGATATCTTGATACTTGATATATCACTTGTCCACTTGATATATCTGTAAAAGTCCATGCCTCTGCCTCATACATCAATACTGATAATATGTAGCATCGGAGGACTCGAATCCTTAATTTGATCTTGAGCTGCATGTTGCATAGTATATCCTGCATATGATAAAACGGACTCCTGGCGTTCAATTATAAGCTTAATCTTCCTTAAATGATCCCATTACTGGTTAAGGTTGCATCCTAGATACGAAACATGTTCTGGTCGTTTCAGAGGTTTGTTATTGGCGTAGAACTGAATGTTGTTTGTGTTATTTTCATTAACAACCAGAGTATGCGACTTTTTGCAGTTCAGACTTAATCCGTATAATTCACTCACATCTACGGCCCTATTTATTAGTCTCTGAAGGCCTTCTTCTGTGTCAGCTAATAATACAGTATCATTCGCATATCGTAGGTTGTTGATTATCTTCCTGTTTATATATACGCCATCCTCAGTTTCTTAGAGTGCTTCTTTGAATAATTCTTCTGAGTAGATATTAAATAGCATGGGAGATAGAATACTATAATAATAGTGGCTATATTACTATATAGAATACTATAATAATACAATAATAATGGAAGATAATACTTGATGTACTACTTTGTTCACGGTAAATTCTGGGGAGAGGTCTTTTCCTATCTGGACAAGGGCTCTTTGATTGGTGTATAGATTTGTTATAATACGAGTCTTTGCCATCTAAGCCTGCCTTCTTCAGGATTTTAATGAGCTGTTGGCGTCTGACGTTCTAGAAGGCCTTCTCAAAGTCATTAAAGCACATATTTTTAATAATCAGTAGGTTTAGCTTAGATTCATTATTGGTAATACTGAAATCAAAGTTCACCGATACATTTGTATCGTTATAGTTCGTGGAACAATGCGGCGGCAAGATCGACGAGTCGGAGAAGTTCGAGCAAGTGAACCTGCGACTGCGCGAAGCCGAGAGAAACCTCATGACGACGAAGAAAGAGGTGCAGACCTACCAGAACATGTTGGAGCAGTCGCAGACCCAATACCAGACGTTGGAGAAGAAGTACTCGAAGGCGAAGCAGCTCGTCAGGGAGTTCCAGCAGAGGGAGCTCGACCTGCTCCACCGCGAGGACTTCTACCAGCAGCTCCTGCAGGAGAAGGACATGGAGTACAACGCGCTCGTCAAGACGCTGAAGGACAGGATAATATCGCTCGAGCAAGACCTGCTCGACACGCAACGCAGGGCCGGCTTCCCGATGGCTCTGCCCTACGACAACGTCAACGCGAAACAGTCGACGCCGCAGATGTCGCGCAGGCAGCCGCCGAAGCCGTTCTACCAGATGCCGACGCCCGACTTCTCGGACACGGAGATGTCGGACGCTAGTCCCGACGACGACAAGACGGCGACGGTCGAACGGAAGCTGCCGATCAAGGAGGAGCTCGACAACGCCGTGCCGCCTCACGAGCTGCTCGACATATCGGCGAGCAAGAGCAAGGCCGAGCTGGCGAACAGGGGGGCGTTGGCTAACAGGTGAGGGCGAGAGATGTCGCTAGTGCATGGATTGTACTACAGTGACTGTACTACGGACAGTGGTGACAAGCTCGTTCATCCGCCATTAAGAGGCAAAATTTTTGGCGCGTTAACACAGGAAATTCTAATGTTTTGTTAAAATTCGATTATGTTTGAGGCATTGTGATGAAGTATGATATTTTAATTAGGTGTTTTATGAGAAAGCCGAGTAGCTGCGATAAAAAAATCGTTGTTGTATGTAAAAGATGTTGGTGGTTAGATTATTTTGACAGGTTAATAAGTAATTAATATTATTTTATTACCGTTACCCATATGTACCAAGTATATAATGATTTTTTTAGCCTTCTTTATATATTAGTTTGATAGATATAGATAATTCAGGGTCGCAAATAGACTTTACAGCATTTTTAGCACCTTTTTAAAAAATATACATATGAGTTTTGATCCTGTTCATAAGATATTTATGTATTAGGGGCATAATCAGGAGAAATGATGTGCATCAAAAGTGGGAACGAAGGGTTGCTGAATAAACAGAATAGTGTTTTACGGCTTTTACGTGACACCCCGCTACATCACACTTAAGACACAATTTAATAACACTTAATATTTTCTCTATATTCACTATTATTCACCATAAACTAAATTAACATTAATTATTACGTTCTTAATAAAGCAAAAACGTTACAACTCAAATAGAAAACAATGTAAACAAACGAAATTTGCCTCTTAATTGCGGCCGTATACCACGTGACTAGTCAGGCCAATAAAAATCGAGACATCGATTGTCGCCACTGTTTGTAGTATAGTCACTGTAGATTGTACTGGGTGATCAAGAATGACTGTTTGAGTTGGCAATCCTACCTGGAGAATTTTTTTGCCTAAAGGTTTGAAACGCTATAACCGGATATGTTTATTTGACATAACAATCAGCGATAAGATTTTAGGTTGGGGCGGCGGTGGTCGTGTGGTTTAAGGCACGGGCCTTGAATCAGGCGGACACTGTCGTCGTGGGTTCGAATCCCACGTAATCCATGGATGTTGTGTGTGTTGCGGGAAGTGTGTAAAATGTATCCAAAATCCCGTTCCTATTCACGCCGGTAACCAGGCCGGATAGGATCGGATATCCTGTAGGAGGGCGGGACTAGGATACACACACCCTGAGTCGGTAGAGCACGGAGTGGATCAACTGGGGTGAGAGCCTTAAGGGGGTACAACCGTGCTCGATGACCGTGGTTCGGAGCCCACGTTAAGCTGTAGGTCCCGTCCAATTAGCCCTGGCAGCAAAAAGAGACGTTAACAGAAAAGACAAGACAAGATTTTAGGTTATGTGAATAAAAATTAACGCTTAAAAAATGAAACTCGAAATACAGAACAATAATTTAATTAAACAGCTAAAGGTAATGCTCAAAATGCCCCCCATTTTGGTCCACACATAAATTAACTCTCCTTTTTAGGCTCTCGAAGATATTCGCTGGCATATTGGGGGTAATGTTTGCCACATCCTGAACTATTGCCTCTTGCAGCTGGTCTTCAGTACCTATGCAATATGTTCCTAAAGACATTGTCCTTCAAGAGCCCAAATAACGAAAAAATCTAATGGCGTGAGATCTGGTGACCTGCTTGGCCAAATGCCCTGACTAATTACTCTGTCGCCAAAATTCTCTCTTAAATATCCCATAGTAGCACGAGCCGTATGTGCCCTTGCAGAGTCTTGTTGGCAATATCCAATTTGACGCTCTTCGTCTGTTAATTGGTTTATAAAAGGCATCAAAAGGTGTTGGATATATCTCTCCAAATTGATGGTAAAATTAAAAAATATTGGCCCATACACCCGCGTCCCTGAGACTGCCAACCAAACACCAACTTTAACCAGGTGCAAATGTGTCTCTCGGATAGCGTAAGGATTTTCACCTGACCAAATTCTGTAATTTTGCTTATTCACATAGCCGTTGAGATGAAACCACGCTTCGTCGGAAAAGAAGGTATTGTCAAGGATATCATTATTATTTAATATGTCATTGAACCAATTGCATAATAAAACTCTCTGCGGGTGATCAGGAGGGGTTAATGACTGGATGATGGAAATTTTGTAAGGGTGGCACTTTAATTTCTTTTCAAGCACAGTGGAGCAACTTCCATATGATAAACCTGTAAAACCGTGAATTAGAAGAACATGGAAAAGTGGAAGTCTTATGGGTAAGAATGAAAGTTGGTTGAATAGGAGGCATAAGGACCAAACCTGTTTGAAGGGAGAGCTTCCTGAAAGATTTGCGAGGACTTCTTTGCGTTCGAGTTCTAATATCCTCGACAACTTCCTCGTTTAGAGTAGAAGGTCTACCAGTTGATTTTTGTTTGCTTACGCTCCCTGTGTTTAAATAACGTTCAATGACTCGCATGCAATGTTGCAGAAAGACAGCAAAAGTGACCAAAGTCTCCGAAAACAACTCCTGAAATTGCTGGTATGTCGCTTCGAGAGAGTACTGCCAACCAGTAATTGGGTTATAAATCCCGCTTCGAAAGTACGCCATTCCAATGAAAATTTCGTGTTGTAACGTGAAAACCATTTGAAATAAATAAATTTGAAACGAATACCAGAAATTTGAATTTGAAATAACAAATTTTAATTACCTATTGAACCATTTAAAAATGAAATTCAGTATTGCCAACTCAAACAGTCATTCTTGATCACGTTGTATTTATTTGATGTACCGATGTGTAGTGGCAAAGGCAGTTCCTTTATAGACTGATGGTCTGACAGGCTATGATAGGACCGTCTTTGGTAGTGGTCTATTTCGTGGAAACCGAACATTCGGGAAGATGTAAGTTCTCGTCGTTGTCGTTACTTGAGTTACGTTGGTTTATTCAACTAGTTGCCTGCAAAAGTTAATCTATTGCCACCAGAGGGCCACTGTCTGCCCGACCTGAGTGTTCGGTCTGCCACGAACTAGCTCGGTATGAGTTTCGTAAAGTTTGTTGTAAAATTTGAAACGGAACTGTAAGGACTAGTTAAAGTTCGAGCAGGTATTGCTTTCTGGAAACATGTAAAATGAGTGAGCGTTCGAGTGATTCTTGTAAATGATAATCTGTGTCGCCTCGCGCGAGCGATTCCCGAACGACTCGACCGCCGGTCCCGTTTGTACGCTCCGCTTTTATACCCGCTAATCACACAGGCAGCTGCCTAGCGCGAAGAAGGGCTCGTTGAGCAACAGCAGTTCCGATTACGGCCTCGACGAGAGTTACAACTCGTGCGACGAAGTGACCGATTCCGCTTTCTCCCAATCTAGCGAGCACAAGCAGCACCAGAGGTCGTCGTCGGCGCCGGCGACGGCGTCGCAGCGGGCCGCGCCGGCGCATGAACACAACCACCAGTACCACCACCAGTACGCCTCGGTGCAGTACTCTCAGGTGCAGAAATCGAGCCAGTACGTCTCGACGCACCAGAGCGTCGTGTACGCGAGCCTGCAGAAGGAGGCGGCGGCGGCGGCGACGGCGACGGGGCCGTGCCAGCAGCCGAGCCCGGACCCGTGGAACGAGACGAGGGGGCCGCCGGGCGGCGTCGCCGTCGGCCCGCCCGCCTCCCTCGCCGAACAACTCAAACAGGTAATGATGTGATAATACGAGGGTTAGTACGGGAGGTACTGTCAACCGATACCTGGCTATTTTCTAATAGTTCATTACTTTTATGCCTGGTTGTTACCAGCGACCATAACCGAAAACCATATTGTAGAGGTAGTTCCAAATGAGATGAACCCTACGTCATCGTGCGCAATGAGACGAAGATATATCCAATTGCCGAACTATTATCCGTGCTAAAAATGTTAAACTCAGAGACAAAACGAAAAGACGCAAGGCATAAACTAAGAAGACGTTCTGTGTTTGTTTTGAACATTATTTAGTTTGAGGTTACTGGGGCGAGAGCCTTAGGGGGTACAACCGTGCTCGAGGACCATGGTTCTGAGCCCATGTTAAACTGTAGGTCCCGTCCAGATTAGCCTTGCAGCAAAAAGGAGACGTTAACTACTCTCACACACTCGCACACATAGTTTGAGGTTAGATTTTGATGGTTCCGCGTGTTTGTGTTTTGATTGCGTTTTTCCTGTTACCTTTGTGTCTTTCTGTACGTTTTCTCTGCGATTCATTATAAAAATAGTTTTTTTTTTCAAGACTAATCATCGATTTCTGTCCCCAATTCAAACTTCCCGCCCCAGTTGTGGGTTACTCGTTTTTGACTGCTCGACCATTTTTACCATCACTTGACTTCGTACATATTTGAACGGTCCCGCTAAAAGTTAGCGCATGTCAACTGTCACTGAAGGTTCATCCTATTTGGAACTACCTCTACCATAGTGCGTACTAAATATAGTATAAATAGTACAAAGTAGTATAAATGAACTATACTTTTTTAGCTTTTGGAGAATTACAAGAAAAACATTCTTTTTACGAAGATCACAAATCACCGAGTCACTTCAGCTGACAATAATTTTAATTATGTACAAATTGAAGACTATCATATAATATAAAGAGTAATTATGCAGAAATGACCCATGAAATTTTGACAGTAGCTCCCCTACTGGGTGGTTCAATAAGGCAGTGATGTTACTGATTTCCCTCGCAATGACTTTATTGGCAACATTGCCCCCGTCAACTGCTACCGGTAGACTACTGTAAAACGTTGGGCAAGCTGCGTCATTTAGTTTATGTTTGACAGCCATTGAAAACTGTTTCTTCTTCTTCTTCTTCTAGCCTTCTTCAGCCTATTTTTGGATGTAAGCCTCCTCTTTTTCCTTCCAACCTTCTCTGTTTCGCGCTACTCTCTTCCAGACCTGTCAATTCTTCAGTTCCATAATAATTGTTGTGCAGTCCACGTTTCTACGCTATCGAACGCTTTTCCATAGACAACTAGTCCTATGTCCAGTGGTAGTTGATACTCATTTAGTTTTTATTCTTCTACTTTCTGGTTCTTCTCTCTTATTTCTCTTCCTTCTTTGTCGCTTAATGCTACTATTTTGGTTCTTCCTAGTGATGTTTTTGGTACTAAAACCACTCGCTAAAAGGAGATTATGTAGAGAAATAATATGATTTGTGGTCGGAAAAAAAAATGTTTTCCTTTAAAAGCCATGAACCACCCTAGTAATTATTTATATACCTAATAATTATTATATTCTCTCTCTTATCATTATATTCTTTCTAATAATTATTAATGTACTTCATCGTACCGTTGTGGGCACATCTTCATATCATTACCTGCACCAAATTGGTACCGTTTATTAATTCGAGATTCCTCCAGGTGTTGGCAGAACGGGAAAAGCGCCTGGGTAGCGAGAGCATGAACAGTTCCACGGACGAGCTGTCCGAGAAGAATAAGAACGATCCCGCACATCACTTACTAGAGGAGATTAGGCAAGCCGTGAACGAGGCGAACGCAAAAGGTAAATGGGGATATGAATGTCTTCGTGATGTCGTATGATCGAGGCGACGCCTTGCGGTCATAGCCTAAACGTAGATAAAGTTTACTGTATATCTCCAAGTTGTGTAATACAGGATACAGCTTATAAACAAACTGCTTCAGAGATGAACGATATGCTTATTTAGTAATTGTCAAGGGTTTTGAAGTTGGTGAAACAATATTCTGTAAGTAATTATTATTGGTTGGGCTGCGACCTGTAGTGTTGTCATCTCGATCACCGAACATGACGAATTGGTGTATATTCAGCTCGAGTCATCCGCTCAGCTGCTGGGGAATTGTTCAAAAGCCTGATTTCTGGTTGGTGTATTTGTTTATCTTACATTAACTGACGCTGTCAGATTCTCTAGTGCCAATAATAGAGCGCGCTACCATTCTAAATACATATATATTCCATTTGATCAAAATTACTTGTAATTCGTAAAAGTGAGGTTATGTTACCGTTTTGAAACTCATACAAATAACTTAAGATGGACGAAACATTCATTCAGAGAGTATTGTGAAACATGTGCCGACATTACCTAGGGTAAGGGATATGAAGTGTTTCGATGGGAATGGGAGTGGGGATGGACATGTACCTAATAGTGGCGCCCTCGTGGAGCCTAACGACCACAAAGTGCACTAACAAAATGCGAATGAATGGCCTGAGTTAGAGAAAAGTAAGATTGTCTTCCCTTCTCCATTGCAGAGCCAAATCTAACTAATTATCCGATTGGACCAACTGTAGATACTCGAAAAAACCGTAGATTAGCTCTAGGAGAAGAATGGCAGACGTTAAAATGAAATATGGGACATCATGACAGCTTATCAAGATAACATGGTCTATCAGAGGGTGTAGCCGAATCATTTACCTTCCCTTTACAAAGGCCGCCTTAAACGACGACTCTGACATGCATTAAGTATCTTGAAAAAAGTCGTCATTAGTAAAGTTGTTGTTTCCCAAGGAACACTTTATTTAAAGAACAACTGTGAATACCACGCTCAGTGTTCAAAATATCCAAGAATTGTATAGGAATGGTACAAGTGCAGAATTTCAGTCTAATATGACAACCCTGTGAACCTACTGTTACCATCTAGCGCGCTGTGATCTTATAATATGGCGAGATGTTGGCACGCATATTTGTAACGAGTTTCGTCCAGCTTTAGTTATCTCTCTGAGTTTCTAACTGACTATAAAAGTGCGGTTACGCCAACCATTAACCTCAGCGCCTCAGCACGATCGGATCGCCTCCGAGCCTAGCGTAAGAAACAATAAATTTAGCTGACTCATTGGACTGTTTTTCTCTCTTTCCCTCCTCAGTAAAGAAAGTTGTGCCCGTTACTCTATCGCCCCCAGGTAGTACGCCCTGGCAGCCTCAGATGGGCATCTCGCCGACGCCCCCGTCACCCTCGAGCCTCTCGTCGGGCTCCGTCTCGCCCTCGAGGCACGACGCCACCTCGTGGGCGACAACCGACCTCAGCCTCAGCTCGTGCAGCATCAGCAGCGAGAAGAGGGGCTCGCACTACTGGCAGTCGACGCCCGTGCTCGAGTGGAGCAAGGAACAGGTACGGAACGGAGACATTATATGTAATTGTTGCAGCTTTGGATAGCATTGTTATAGCTGTCACTGTTTCTCGCAGCCTGGTCTCCATCTTACTTCTGCTATCTCTCCATTTTCCCCCTTCCTGTCCTCTGGAGCGTTTGTATTAAGTCACATATTGGTACAGTTGTTTTTTCTCCATTGTAAGTTCTACGGTCTCATTACACTATGAGGGGTATTGGCGTCGATCTGTCATCTCGATCTCTCCCAATGCTTCACTAGCGACTAAAGCGGCTTTGTGGATCTTTCTTACAGCTTTGTCATACATAAGGCAAGCTTAGAATAGGTCTGTATAAGTGTATACATATACAGACCGTTTCTACAGAGTCGCAGTATGGCATAAACATAAGAGCGAAAGAAAGGTCATATATTTCTCGTTGGCTAAACAGAGAAAGAACTTTTGCGACGTTGCTAGCTCGCGAAACATCAGTCATCGCCACATACTACCGGATCGTTCGCTGTATAGCCTCCGACGGGAATATTTGGAATGAGTTATGGCAACGTTGCCAAACTTCCTCCTCTGTCATACTAACGAACTACTATTAGTTTCTCTTTCGCTCTTGTTGATTTCAGACCCTGCATTTCAATAGAATAGGTCTGGGAATATAATCTATATCGTGTCGGTTTTGCAGGTGTGCCAGTGGCTGCTGGGCATCGGCATGGAGCAGCACGTGACCAAGTTCTCCGAGCTGCAGGTGAACGGTAGCGCGTTGCTGCTGCTGACGTCGGCCGACTTCAAGATATTGGGCATAACGAGCGACGACAAGAACCGCCTGAAGAGGAAGATCAAGGAGCTGAGGGCGCAGGCGGAGAGGGAGCGCAAGCAGATGGAGAAGGACAGGAGGGAGAAGGAGAAGCAGCAACGGAAGGCTGAGAAGGCGAACAGGAAGAAGTGAGAGTGCGGCAGGGCCTACCGGACGACGGTTGTCGCGTTCGAATGTCTTGTACAATACAAAATGCTTGTGTCTAGTTTATAGGACGTTATGTAAATAATTGTCGTACATTTTGAATTTCGTATCGATTTCGCTCATGTGTTCCGAAGTTCCTTTTGTTTTTAGATATTGTTTTAATTTTGTTTATAATTTTGCGATGATCCTATGTACGTTCTTTAGGTTTTAAGGTTTAGGTACTTTTTCTTATGAAAGCTGTACAAATCGAACGGCTTTAATATGCACACATACACACCACACACACTCAAACACACACATATATACACATGGTCGCCTCTTTTGATAAGTTATTTTTTAAAAAACACTAATTTTTGTGATAGTTACAATAATATATACTTCGAGTTTTTAGGATGTAATATTTTTAACGACGATGTGATCCATTGTAAGATATAATCTTTTATTATTATTATTATTTTTATTTATTTTATTCTGTTGTGAATTTTTATGTTTCGAGTGCCAGTAAATACGTCTCGCTGCCATTACCGTCTTTTGAGAGCTGTGCCATCATGTGCCAAAACCGCATTACCGTTTTAGTTTTCTGGACCTTCAGGGCACAAAAATTTCACTAATCCACGGTATTTACTGACACTTTTAGTAATAATGATTTTAACGAGTTTGTAATTAGTCACCATTGAGATTTGTAAGATATTTGTTTGTCTCGACTCAAATCGTTATTTATTATTTATTTCAATAATCCTTAATTCGTTAAGACGAAAACTAATATAACAATATTAATCGTAATCAAATTGAGTTGTATTAAGATGTTAGTACAAACTTGGAATCAAAACGAACACTTGCAGAGAGAGAAAGAGACAGACAGAAATAGACAGACAGACCGTTTAATTTCTTTTGTTTTTGGGACCAAGACACACTCCGACAGTTCCACAGTTTTCCCGACTCGTTTGTGAAGTTTTTCCGTCGTGGTTTATTTTCGATTTTCCAGAAATTTAGAACAAATAAAAACATTGTGTAAACATGTCGCACGTGCTTTTCATTTTGACAACCCCAATGTAGGCTGTATAGTATTTAAAAGCTACGTGTTGTTTGAACGTTATTAAAAGGACAGAACGTATAGGTGGAAAATGCAAGTGATGTTTTCTTAAGTTCTTTAAAAAGTTTAGTACATTTTGGTTTACTAATTGTATTCTTTGAATTAGACAATAAGTACACTTTTCCCAAAGTCAAGGTGTATACACTGAATTATTGAAATATTTATCTAGTAATACTACCTGCTATTTTTTTTTTATAAACATTTATCTGTAAAGAGTGACACATTATGACTTATTTTAGGTGTTAGGTACGCTTTTCCCAAAGTGAACTTGTATGTACTGTGAATTAAGACCCCTCCAATCATGCACTTGAAGTCAGGCGGCTACGTATCCGACGATTAATCCAAGACGTACAGTTCTTCCATCCCTACATTCTGTCTTCTTTTCTTCATGCGCTGCGAGACACGTCTGTCTTGTCGAGGCCTTCGTTAAACAGCAGCGTCCGGACGAGGGACGAAATTACGGAATCTTTTTACTTTCAGATAGTATTTAGATATTTTAGGCTGTGTCGAGCGCATACGTAATGCGCTAGCTACAGCTACAATGTATTACACCATTACTATTGAATGTATATAAGAAAATAGCTCGAACAGGTCGATTCCAGTTTTAAAGATACACTTCTTTTACGAAATATATTGTAAGTTGCGTCATTAGGTGTAGTGTAGAGTAGTATAATGGCGTTACGGTATGCATTTTTAAATATAAACTGCCGCTTCCCCCCTTCATTTAGATCATCGAATTGCCGACATGTTCAAAAACATTTCTAAATGTTACATAACAATAATTTTCATAAATAAATGTTTGACAGTTCACTAAACTTAAAGAAAAACCAAGTTAACAGATATCCAGATGTTTATTAAAAATCAGAACTTCATAAATAGTAGCAATTTTTGCAACGGTTATTTATTTGTAAGTTTATTTAGAATAACTTCACTGAGTGAAAAAAATTTTAGGGTTTTACTTCAATAATTATAGGGGTTTTGGCTCTATTTCCGGGGCTCTGTAAAAATTATAAATATTGAAGGTACACTTTCGGGAATCGGAACTGTTTTTCAGTAAATTTGATGATCTTGTCGAAAATGTTTTATATTTTTCGAGATATTGGAAAAAAACAACAGCCTCACTTTTTCCACTTCATTCTTTATAACTGTTGCAAATTCTTTGCGTCCCTTTTGGGACCTTTCCTTTAACTTTATTCATGACATTATAAATCGAATGACACCTTGATTATAATTTTCGGTGACTATACAAAATTATTGTGAAAACTGATACATGTTGACTACATTATAAGGCACACATATTTTAAAATAATATATTACTTTTGTCCTATTAAAAGAAAATGAAAGTACTTACGGTTCCTCTTTTTTTGCTGAATTGAGTTGAGGGTTGAGTATTTCAGCAGAGCCATTGGGAGGTGTAAGTAGTACACACCTCCTAAATGTGTTTACCTAATTTATTAAATAATATAGTAAATATACAGGGTGAGCATAAAGTGTGGAATATAATGTATTACTGCATTGCTAAATGTTTATAATCAAATCGCACGGAGAGGTCGATTTTAGGTTTGAGATGAAGATTTTTTTTGCAAAAAAAAGCAATAAGTGACTGTTTTTTTTTTATTAAAACTCCAAATTTTTCTATAATCTAGATTTTAGGCGTTTTGGGGCAATATTGACCAACAGAAAGAGATTCTACCACTTTTTTGCGTAGATTCGGCCATATTTTTTAGTTGTTGAGTGCAATGAATCCAAATTTTCGTTGTTATCACCTACCAGGTACTGCAAAACTTCATAACCATAACCAATAAGAATTCTATGTAATCATTATTTGCAACTTGAAACAAGCTCTAAAATTGCGTTCCATAAAAATTGATAAATATATGTTTTGCTTAGAAAGTTGCAAAATAAAGAAAAAGAAAAATCAATAATGAATTTTTACAGAATTCTCTTCAAACTATGTTAAATACGCGGAAATATGAGTCTCAAAATACTACGTGAACCCTCTACATTTCAGATCGATCCATCGAATAGTTTAAATTTTATTCCATTTCTTTATCCAAGAGACCATTTTTTGCAAATACATAAGTTAGACAATAATAAAGTTATACCGACTGTACAGATACCACAAGAAAGAAAGAGAGTTGAACTATGGATATGAATAGCAAAACCCAAGACAATCCTCTTTTTTTAATGCACAATTATTGTACAAAAATATTACCATTATTAATTATCAATCTATAAGAGTAACTGTTTTCCTATTGGTCGAAAAGAAATGTTTTTTCATGTTCAGAAAGCTGGCATTTTTAAACCAATTTAAAAAAAAAAAGAAAATTTGTTCTAGGTCAATTTGGGCCAAAGTTAGCATTCCTTTTTAATTTGTTGGTAACTATTAAGAAATCTTAGAAGCGCCATTTTACAGTCAAAAGATCACATTTTTAAAGAACATCACTAGTTGTGGAATGTGATGGAGCAACTTAACAATTGAAGACATCAAAATAAGGAAAAGCCTCTTCAAACTCGATCACAATTCTACATATTTAGATCGAGTTAACGGAATTTAATATTTAATTTTTAATTGGTAGGTATGTACTCTTTGAGTACATTACAACTATACAGTAATTGGTTCATCATTTTTTAATAAATAAACAGTGTAATTTGTTTAAACAAACATAGTTTCTTTCTCCAAAGCATCAATATTTTGCTCTGATTTTTTTCGTTATCCTAAGAATAGATTATTTCCACTTCCATCAATAACTACTTTTTATAAAAAATGTATTGTCATTAACTTGTATACGAAAAGTAACCTAATCAATGAACCTAATCTATTTCAATTTCCTATAATTTTTTTATTTTAAAAATTTAATATTACCTTAAAACTTATCTCCTGGGTAATATTTTTTATATATAATAATTAAAACTTAAGTTGCATGTTACTGATTTTTTTTAAGTATATGACACTTTTGTTTGTATAGAAACATTTTGTATTTGTTAAATAAATATTGTAAAAACTGAAATGAAATATTAATATTTTGTATAGTGAAGTTTCAATATTATTTTTTTGCCAATTATGCAATTATGTAATATATGAATGTTGTCTTGTGTTACATAAAATTACAAAGATATAAAATATTGATCGAGTTGGAAGGCGCTCTCTTATTTTGTGATAAATTTTTAAGTTCCCCCTCCACATTCTCCGACAAGTGATGATCTGTGAAACTGTGAATCTTTGACTTTAAAATGGCGCTAGTTAGATATCTTGTAAACACATTAATTATGAATTTAAAAGAAATACTAACTTTGTCCCAAATTGACCTAGAACAATATTTCATTTTTTAAAATTCGTGTAAAAATTAATATGAATATGAAAGAATAATTATTTTCGAGCAGTAGGGAAAAAGGTATTCTTAAATATTGACAATTATTGATGTTAATATTTTTGTACCATAATTTTGCAATAGAAAGAACGATTTTTTACGTGTTTTTATTTATATCGATAGTTTAGCTCTCTTTCTTTCTTATGATATGTGTACAGTTGGTGTATCTTTATTATTGTCTGACTCGCGTTATTGTAAAAAAATGGTTTTTGGATAAAGGATAAACAGATGGAATAAAATTTAAGCTATTCGAGGGAACGATCTGAAATTTAGAGGGTTCACGTAGTACAATGAAACTCATATTTTGGCGCATTGAACACAATTTTGAGTGAATTCTTTCAAGTATCATTATTAATTATTATTTCTTCTTTATTTTGCAAGTTTATAAGCAAAACAGATATTTATCTTATCCACATTTTCTAAAACGCAATTTTAATGGTTGTTTCATGTTTCAAATATTGATTAGTTTGAAGTTATTAGTGGATATAAACTTTTGCAATAATAGGTGATAATAGCGGAAATTTTGATTTTTTGTGCTTAGTTGTTAATAAATAAAAAATATGACCGAATGTCATATTAATTGCTTCTAGTGCGCGTAATTGTATCAGAAGGCGGATAGGACACTATCCCTTCTCTGCCGACATAAGCTCCTACAAATAATTTTTCGCGCCATAAAAAAATGTCTGATGGAAAACATTGCAATAAAAATTATTATTTCCATAAATTATGTAATGTTTAAACTTCATTTCATCCACTCTGTTCATCGGCACTGTTGAAAACGCTAGTGTGTAGTTTAAAATAAAAATCAATTACTAGCTACATTACATTAGCTACATTATTTTTATATATATGACGGTGGGAGCGAATAAAAACACATTTAATTTAACATTTTCCGGACTA
Organism: Cryptocephalus moraei; assembly: GCA_946251905.1. Classification (NCBI taxonomy): domain Eukaryota; kingdom Metazoa; phylum Arthropoda; class Insecta; order Coleoptera; family Chrysomelidae; genus Cryptocephalus; species Cryptocephalus moraei. The sequence continues at coordinate 5,410,361 of OX276462.1, read as the reverse complement.
TTCTCTTTTATATTGAAATACTTTGAGACCATAAAAATGTAGTGAAACACGGTTTCACGTATCCTGTGGTATAGCAAAACCTACCATGTTTCACATTGTCCTATGTTCCAAAATATGCGAGCGAGACGCTTGTCGCATAATGCCTAATATAAAATTTACCGATTTCTTACCCGACTATGGGCCTCCGACAAACACAACATATCGCTCGGTGCATCGTAACTCCGTCGTTCCACGCATGGATCTCCACTTGCCGAATGATTTTGAATGCACTTTCCCTTAATTGAAATACTCCCTTATTATTACGTATTTCGTTTTGAGAATTGGAATATACCTGTTTTACATCACTAAGGTTTTCGCTATGTCGACTAAAATTTTTAAAACCCTTTCTAAAGGGTACTTGGGTCGGTTTTTTTAAGTGAGAAAAAAATCCATAGGCAAGCGAAATTCTAGGACAACTTCTTAATATTTCACCGAAAACCGCATCCGTTTCTATTCATTTTTAAAAAAGTTACATCAATAAGCGATTTTCATGTGTGAAGAGGCCTCTTAATGGAATATTATGTGGTACATGTACATGCATCTGGTGAAGACAATATTAGACTAGAATGTATCAAGGAAGAAGGATCAATTTTACTACATCCCTCCAAAAGTTTTATGACTTTTCCGCCAATAGTAAACGACGTGTATTAGGTGTTGTCTAACTTTACTACCTTTTCTCGTTTCGTGGATGTTTTCGTCTCAGTGGATTTACTATAGTGTTGATCTTTGTAGATTATGGGAAGGCGTTCGATACTATTGACCACCATGAGATGCTCTTAGTCCTAGCAGATTGTCGCATCCATCACCGCTATATAACAACATATATGATAGTGCCATGGGTCATGTCAAAGTACATTACAACACTACCAAATTTCCTATGAATCGTGGAATTTGACTTGGTGATACTATCTCTCTTAAATTATTCACCACTCTACTACGATATATGTGCAAGAAAATAGACTGGGATGATCTTGGTGTTAACACAAATGGCGAAATTAATGAAGATGATAATATGTGGTACAACGGAGTTCAGACTATACAGATTGTTTATCACTGAGGTTCATTAGATGCTTTCCAGTTAAGAACTGTATGTTAAGCGTAAGTGTAGTCTATTTCCTTACGGAGACACTGCGCCGGTCGTATCTGCTCCAACTTCACGTCGCTGCAATTGACTTCACGTTCCTAGGCCTCGATGTAAGTAATTCGGCTCGTTTCTCCGGGCGGATGCGCGTGTCGTAAGGGCTCATTACCCGTCTTAAGTAGCCGTTTCGGACCGAAAAGTGTGCGTCGCGTCACGCGTGACGTCGCTCCCCTCTCGGCCGACGCGGAATATTATTTGTACGCTTCGCGCACCGTTTAATACGCGACGGACTGCCGTCGAGGCGAGAGAGCTCGACGTCGCGACGCTCACGCTTAATCGAAACGGTCGCGAAGTGTACGTAAAGTGAGACGATGTGTAGTGAAGGAATGTGACGATAAATGGTGAGTGATCGAGGCATTGTAAAATATTACATTTTAATCGAGAGGTAACGTTTCGGCACTCTAGCCATCATCAGATCTATATAGGTAGCTTACATGAGAGAGATGCAAAGAAAATAAGTTAGTGGAGGTTTTAAATGTATCGATTTAATAGTTTTCTTTACATCTACACACTTGATGATGGTCAGATGAGGTGCCGAAACCTCTCGTCTAAGTGAGTTGGATAGAAAGAAATATTTTTATTGTTCCTGGAGTGAACCAGTTAGAGTACCTAGGTACCTATAGACTGCTTACTGAAATTAAATAATATTGTTAACAATATCAATAATATTTCATATTATGTGGTAGTTACAAGACAAAGGTTATATGCCATTAAAAAATGGTTAAATAAGAAGGTTGTGAAGTAAGCCGCATCCACAAATTTTATAGTTCAGGAGATCTTTTTTAAATTTCTACTGAAATTTTTCTAGAGAGCTCACCGGATCTCTACGAGAAGAATATTTAGAGAAGTTTTGAAATAAGAGAACAAATTTTCTCCTGGACTATAAAATTTATGGATGTGGCGAACTTCTCGAAAATATGCATTTATTCATAAAGAATGAGACAACAAAAGTAGAATGTATCTAATAGAATTTCGGATTCCAGTTTTTTTCATTATTTGCATTTTCTGAGAACATTTACCACAGTAATGTATATATTTTTTTGTACCATCAGAAAGTAGAGACTTCAACGAACAAAAAACACACCGAATTTTTTAAAAAAGTAGACATTTTGACGTGAGAATTTTCGATTGAAAATTAGGGTGCTTTTTCGATATTAAGTCAAAATAAGGTGAAAAAATGAATATTTTAAATCGAAAAAATCACTGTATATTTGGGACATAAAGAGGTAAGTTTTCACCAAATTTCGTGAAAAAAGAATTTTTTTTGCAAAAGATAAAAATAAAAAACCAAAAACTTGGTTATTTGAATTTTTGACATAAATTTTGAGGTTATGTGAAAAAAGTGTCGATACAAAAGTTGTAGATCTTTTTATTACCTACAACTTTGCCATTCAATTTTTTTTCATAGGACTTGCAGCTTTGCCGGAAATCGAGATAAACCGTTTTTTACCCTTAAAAACTCACCCCTTCCCGACCTCAGATCGCCCGTAATTTATTTTTCCTTTCATTTTTGTTATATTCTCTACCTTTTGCAATGGGTTTCATCCCACTGTAATTTTTTTGGTCTTGAAAATTATCGACCCTGGTCTATATGGGATACCTACACATTATAATAAGAGAAAGTGCGTATTGTAACATTGTAACAATCTCCCCGAGACCGTTTTTTGGCTATCTTCACACCCGTACTATTCATAACAAAAGAATCGTATCGTTTAGGTACATCTGAATCATCGCCGCTTATCGGCACAATTACGTGTCGAGATTTATCTTGCGTTCCGAACCTTAATCACCGCCAGTTTAACGTGTCGTTCGAACGAGAACGGACGTATCGGTCGCTCCGCTCACGCGAGTGTGAGAGTTTGTGAGTCGTGGCTGGAGTTTTGTAAGTTAGCATAGTGACGTGCCGTTCCTGGGCTCTCCCAATGCCTTGAGATTATAATTCTGTCGAGTGAATTGCGCACTTGAACGTTTTCTGAGTGACATAACGTCTACCCTGAGGAATTCGGGGGCGAAAAGGGCGAACTAAGAGAAGAGAACGCCCTGGAAAATCGCGAGTAGGTGGCAAGTACTAGGGGATAAGCACGTTTTCAAGTTTTTTCACATTTAATGGAAATTGACGTTGAATTTCGGTTTTTAATAATTTTTAAACGCCCAATACCAAAAAATAAATAACCTAAATCTAAGCCCTAAAATCTAAAATATTTAAAATTAGTTCGTGAAGGGAAAGTTATGCACGTAACATATTTAAACAATAAAGGGACTCATTTATTAATTTTAACGAAAGGCTAATAAAAAGTCATTGATTCATTTAATAGAAATGGACATAACACACTTAAAAACTTTCAGTAAGTCTATTTTTAGATGTCAACATGCATAAGTTTTACAGATTATTCTTAATTATCTTTCTTTACAATAAAATTATTTTAACCAACTTTTATTGATTATTTTGTAAGATTCGGTCCATCCTTACATAATTTTTGTTTGAATAACATGCAAATTTCTTTGAGATAACGTAATTACCTAATTTTGCCCGTTTGGATCTATCTAACACCTGTCCACTAAATCGAAAAAATTATTAGTAACATTTCAAGTGACATTTAATCAGGTGTTATGTAATAACTGCACCGCGTTGCACTGCAGCGTAATGAAATATTACGAAAACGTTTATTAGAAAGGTATATTTTGTACCAAAAAAGTTACCATGTTCGTAGATATATTATATCTAGTAATTATAAAATGCTTTGGCACGCGTAAAAACTCGTCCAACGCCGTGGATAATAATAATAATAATAATAACAACTTTCACCAATTATTACGGTAATTGTTGTTTGAGCGACAAAATCCCATAGTCCGACAATATAGCTTACCTACATAGGTAAGCCAGATGCTAATTACGTCGACGTGGGAACGTCTTAATCCGATTAATTAATGAGGCTCGGGCGGTTAATCGTAATTAATACACTTTCGATTTTGACAATGATACTTCCCGTGCGATCGTTCGAAATTTGGGTTTTTTGATCGTCGACCACGAAATGATTGTAATCGAGAAAAAGCGTTTAATGGATCGTTGATTAAAACGTGAAGTGGTTAAAGTGGTTTACAGTAGTTAACTGCTAGGTGATGTAGTTACCGTTATTACTGTTGAATAATATTGAAATTATGATTATGTCTCCCAAGTTTTCGAAAAGTCCCCCGGTTTTTTGAAAAAAGTGAAAAACCTAAATTTCATTATATTCTGTCTCTTGAAAAGTAACTTTTTTTAAGATTGTTTAGTGTAAAATTTAGTTTTCGAGCATTTTTTTGAAAAATCGACCTTTTTTTCGGGGGTCAAAAATTAAAATTTCCTAATTACGTCATGAGAGTCAAAAAATGGGCCGAAGGGAACGTTGCAAGTTCTGCGACCGAATTTCAGCACGCTGGTTCCAATAGTTTTCGAAATATCACGATTTTTTTAAAAAGTGTAAACCTAAATTTTGTGTTTCATTTTCGAAAAGTAGGTAAACGTTCCTTTTGTGAACTTTTTATAATAAGTAGTTGCATCGGGAAATCAACTCTACGGTTTGTGGTCGATATTTCGAAAAACGAGTTTACGACCATTTTTTGGAAAATACAAGTGAGACTTCAATTTTGGGGGGAGGGGGTGTGATGAATTAAATTTTCGAATTTCGTCACGAAATTCGCAGGGTACGTCAAACAAATGACTTTTAGTTTTGTGACCCAATTTCAGTTTCCTGACTCAAGCAGTTTTCGAGATATAACAATTTTTTGGAAAAAATGAAACCAAAATTTCAGTATTTTTGGATATTGGAAAGAATACGCCCTTTTCATGAAATTTTTGTATTGATGGTACCAGGAAATCCTGCTCTTTTGTATCGGTATTTTGAAAATCAAGTTGTTGCCCATTCTATTATTACATTATATTTCATTAATTTCTTATTGATAAAAAATTTAAATCGGAAATAATTGCTAACAAATTACATGTTCAATTAAAAAACCGACTTACTTTTAACAACTTTAAAGCCAATAAAGAAGATATTCGTAAGAAATTCCAATCTTTTCATGAACGCTTTAGAAATATAGATATAAAAATACTCTAGCACTGATTATACTGATTACATTCATAAACCTCAAATCTAAACCTGAATAGGCTTCCATTGGATGGAGAAGGGTAGAACAAATGGGTAAGGGAATAGGGAAAGGGTTCTACTTTAGCACTGATTAATTGATTATATTCCTAAACCTTCTAAACCTGAATAGGCTTCCATTGGAGTAGGAAAGTAAAATAGATAAATTCTTAAATCTCACTCCTGAATAGGCTTTCATTGGATTAAGATAAGTAGAATAGGCAAGGATGAGGGAATAGATAGAGCGTTCTACTTTAGCAGTGATTATACTTGTTAAATTCCTAAATTTCAAACCTAAACCTGAGTAAGCTCTCATTGGATTAAGATGAGTAGAATAAATAAAGGTAAGGGAAGAGGTAGAGCGTTCTACTTTAGCACTGTTTATACTGAGTAAATTCTTAAACCTCAAACCTGAATAGGCTTCCATTGGTTTAAGATAACTAGAATAGGCAAGGATGAGGGAATAGATAGATAGCACTGATTATATTTATTAAATTCATAAACATCAAACCGAAACCTGAGTAGGCTTCCACTGGATTAATATGAGTAGAATAAGTATGAGTAAGGGGATTGGTAAAGCGCTCTATTTTAGTACTAATTATACTCATTAAATTCCTAAACATCAAATTTAAACCTGAATAGGCTTCCATTGGATTAATATGAGTGGAATATGTAATGGTAGGGGAATAGGTAAAACCTTCTACTGTGGCACTGATTAAATTGATTACATTCCTAAAACCCTCTACATCTGAATAGGCTTCCATTGGAGTAAGAGAAGTAGAATAGATAAGGGTAAGGGAATAGGTAATGCGTTCTACTTTAGCGCTGATTATACTGAGTAAATCTTTAAACCTGAACCTGAATAGGCTTCCATTTGACATCTTAATTTCCATTAAGACGAGTAGAATAGTTAAGGGTAAGGGTATAGGAAGTGCTACTTTAGCACTGACTATACTCATTAAGTTCCTATACCTCAAACCTAAACCTGAGTAGGCTCCCATTGGATTAAGATTGAGTAGAATAAGTATGAGTAGGGGGAAAGTTAAAGCGCTCTATTTTAGTACTAATTATACTCATTAAATTCCTAGACATCAAATTTAAACCTGAATAGGCTTCCATTGGATTAATATGGGTGGAATATGTAATGGTAGGGGAATAGGTAAAACCTTCTACTGTGGCACTGATTAAATTAATTATATTCCTAAAACCTTCTAAATCTGAATAGCCTCCATTTGAGTAAGAGAAGTAGAATAGATAATGGTAAGGGAATAGGTAAAGCGTTCTACTTTAGCACTGATTATACTGAGTAAATCCTTAAACCCAAACCTGAAGAGGCTTCCATTTGATATCTTAATTTCCATTAAAGACGAGTAGAATAGTTAAGGGTAAGGGTATAGGAAGAGCGTTCTACTTTAGCACTGATTATACTGATTAAGTTCCTAATCCTCAAACCTAAACCTGAATAGGATTCCGTTGGATTAAGATGAGTAGAATAAGTATGGGTAAGGGAATAGGTAAAGTACTCTACTATACCACTGAATATACTTATTAAATTCCTGAACCTCAAACCTAAAGTTGACTAGGCTTCCATTGGATTAAGATGAGTGGAATAGGTAAGGGAAATAGGTAAATTTACAAAATATGCGCGAAATATGCAATGTCACTGAAGTATGCAAAGTATATAAAATCGAGCTTCACTTATTAGGCGCGTTAAAAAAATCTTTGTAGGTGAAGGTAAAATGGGACGCGGAATGCCATCGATTTCCTGTTGTTTTACAAACCAGATGTCATGTCGGCGTTTGTTACCGTAATTAATAATCGACACCAGAGGAAATAGTTTCTAACAAGTTAATTAGACGCTATTATTACATTCTTCTATCGGGAAGGAAAAGTAAAGCAGCACGCCGTATCCTCTTGTTTTCCCTCTACCTTTCCTCGACTTTCGATTATGTACCAGCATAATCGGGCCTGTGTAAGCAGATATTATCTTCCAGCGAGATTTATTATAATAGTGGGAAAAATTAGGAATAATAATAAATAACGACGCGTATCAACTGTGCCATTGTCGACGTGATATTCTAGTTTTCTAGCGAGAAGTGGAGCAGAAGCGGTTAATTTATTAGCTCGAGACGTGAGCGCGTGTCTTTCTTGGCTTTTCTTTTTCATATCATTTTATTCACATTTTTCCATCATTGGGCGTTCAGCCAGATGACGCGTCATATTTACCCATTGAACGGTTCGATTCGAAAGTGAAACGGTGAAATTTCCCTCGTGGTACGTTACGGTTATAAAACTCACTTGACATCCTAAGTACACTTCAGTAAACACTTTTAGTGAGTTTTAGCAAAATCTGAAATTCAATGCAAAAGTTATGAATTTTTAATTCAGAAAATTGCAGCTAGTTTCGATCAATTGTGTCAATTTTTGACATAAAGCTACACAATTTTCAAACTCCGTTATAAAAGGAGCTGAAACTCACTACATTTCCCAACGATACTTTAATAAACATTCCTAGTAAGGTTTACCGATATCTGAGTTTCGATACAACAATTATGAATTTTTGAATCTAGACATGGCAAATTGTAACAACACTCATCCAATTACTTCAAACTTTTTGCATCGCAACTTCAAAAGTGCTTTATAAAAAGTGCTAAAACACACTTGACATCCTAAATACACTTCAGTAAACACTTTTAGTGAGTTTTAGAAAAATCTGAGATTCAATGCAAAAATTATGAATTTTTTAATACAGAAAATTGCAGCTAGTTTCGATCAATTGCGTCAATTTTTGACATAAAGCTACACAATTTTAAAACTTCGATATAAAAAGTGCTGAAACTCACTAGACGTCCCAACGATACTATAATAAACATTTCTAATAAGGTTTACCGCTATCTGAATTTCGATACAACAATTATGAATTTTTGAAACTAGACATGGCAAATCGTAACAACACTCATTCAGTTGCGTCAAACATTCTGCATCTCCATTTCAAAACTCCTTTATAAAAAGTGCTAAAACTCACTTGACATCCTAAGTGTACACTTCAGTAAACACTTTTAGTGAGTTTTAGAAAAATCTGAGATTCAATTAAAAAATTATGAATTTTTAATACAGAAAATTGCAGCTAGTTTCGATCAATTGTGTCAATTTTTGACATAAAGCTACACAATATTAAAAGTCCGTTATAAAAAGTGCTGAAACTCACTAGACTTCCCAAAGATACTTTAATAAACATTTCTAGTAAGTTTTACCGATATCTGAATTTCGATACAACAATTATGAATTTTTGAAGCTAGACATGGCAAATCGTAACTACACTCATTCAGTTGCGTCAAACTTTTTGCGTCGCAACTTCAAAACTCCTTTATAGCAAGTACTAAAACTTACTTGACATCCTAAGTACACTTCAGTAAACACTTTTAGTAAGTTTTAGCAAAATCTGACATTCAATGCAAAAATTATGAATTTTTTAGTACAGAAAATTGCAGCTAGTTTCGATCAATTGTGTCAATTTTAGACATAAAGCTACACAAATTTAAAACTCCGTTATAAAAAGTGCTGAAACTCACTAGACTTCCCAACGATACTTTAATAAACATTTCTAGTATAGTTTACCGATATCTGAGTTTCGATACAACAATTATGAATTTTTGAAGCTAGACATGGCAAATCGTAACTACACTCATACAATTGCGTCAAACTTTTTGCGTCGCAACTTCAAAACTCCTTTATAAAAAGCGCTAAAACTCACTTGACATCCTAAGTACACTTCAGTAAACACTTTTAGTGAGTTTTAGCAAAATCTGAAATTCAATGCAAAAGTTATGAATTTTTAATTCAGAAAATTGCAGCTAGTTTCGATCAATTGTGTCAATTTTTGACATAAAGCTACACAATTTTCAAACTCCGTTATAAAAAGTGCTGAAACTCACTAGACTTCCCAAAGATACGTTAATAAACATTTCTAGTATAGTTTAACGATATCTGAGTTTCGATACAACAATTATGAATTTTTGAAGCTAGACATGGCAAATCGTAACTACACTCATTCAGTTGCGTCAAACTTCTTGGATCGCAACTTCAAAACTCCTTTATAAAAAGTGCTAAAATTCACTTGACATCCTAAGTACACTTCAGTAAACACTTTTAGTGAGTTTTAGCAAAATCTGAAATTCAATGCAAAAGTTATGAATTTTTAATTCTGAAAATTGCAGCTAGTTTCGATCAATTGTGTCAATTTTTGACATAAAGCTACACAATTTTTAAACTCCGTGTTAAATGAGCTGAAACTCACTACATTTCCCAACGATACTTCGATAAACATTTCTAGTAAGGTTTACCGATATCTGAGTTTCGATACAACAATTATGAATTTTTGAAACTAGACATGGCAAATCGTAACTACACTCATTCAGTTGCATCAAACTTTTTGCGTCGCAACTTCAAAACTCCTCTATAAAAAGTGCTAAAACTCAATTGACATCCTAAGTACACTTCACAAAACACTTTTAGTGAGTTTTAGCAAAATCTGACATTCAATGCAAAAATTATGAATTTTTTAGTACAGAAAATTGCAGCTAGTTTCGATCAATTGTGTCAATTTTTGACATAAAGCTACACAATTTTAAAACTCCTTTATAAAAAGTGCTGAAACTCACTAGACCTCCCAAAGATACTTTAATAAACATTTCTAGTAAGTTTTACCGATATCTGAGTTTCGATACAACAATTATGAATTTTTGAAGCTAGACATGGCAAATCGTAACTACACTCATTCAGTTGCGTCAATCTTTTTGCGTCGCAACTTCAAAACTCCTTTATAAAAAGTGCTAAAACTCACTTGACATCCTAAGTACACTTCAGTAAACACTTTTAGTGAGTTTTAGCAAAATCTGAGATTCAATGCAAAAATTATCAATTTTTTAATACAGAAAATTGCAGCTAGTTTCGATCAATTGTGTCAATTTTTGACATAAAGCTACACCATTTTCAAACTCCGTTATAAAAAGCGTTGAAACTCACTATACTTCACAACGATATTTTAATAAACATTTTTAGTAAGGTTTACCGATATCTGAGTTTCGATACACAATTATGAATTTTTGAAGCTAGACATGGCAAATCGTAACAACACTCATCCAGTTGCGTCAAACTTTTTGCGTCGCAACTTCAAAACTCCTTTATAAAAAGTGCTAAAACTCACTTGACATCCTAAGTACACTTCAGTAAACACTTTTAGTGAGTTGTAGCAAAATCTGAGATTCAATGCAAAAATTATCAATTTTTTAATACAGAAAATTGCAGCTAGTTTCGATCAATTGTGTCAATTTTTGACATAAAGCTACACAATTTTAAAACTCCTTTATAAAAAGTGCTGAAACTCACTAGACCTCCCAAAGATACTTTAATAAACATTTCTAGTAAGTTTTACCGATATCTGAGTTTCGATACAACAATTATGAATTTTTGAAGCTAGACATGGCAAATCGTAACTACACTCATTCAGTTGCGTCAATCTTTTTGCGTCGCAACTTCAAAACTCCTTTATAAAAAGTGCTAAAACTCACTTGACATCCTAAGTACACTTCAGTAAACACTTTTAGTGAGTTTTAGCAAAATCTGAGATTCAATGCAAAAATTATCAATTTTTTAATACAGAAAATTGCAGCTAGTTTCGATCAATTGTGTCAATTTTTGACATAAAGCTACACCATTTTCAAACTCCGTTATAAAAAGCGTTGAAACTCACTATACTTCACAACGATATTTTAATAAACATTTTTAGTAAGGTTTACCGATATCTGAGTTTCGATACACAATTATGAATTTTTGAAGCTAGACATGGCAAATCGTAACAACACTCATCCAGTTGCGTCAAACTTTTTGCGTCGCAACTTCAAAACTCCTTTATAAAAAGTGCTAAAACTCACTTGACATCCTAAGTACACTTCAGTAAACACTTTTAGTGAGTTTTAGCAAAATCTGAGATTCAATGCAAAAATTATCAATTTTTTAATACAGAAAATTGCAGCTAGTTTCGATCAATTGTGTCAATTTTTGACATAAAGCTACACAATTTTAAAACTCCGTTATAAAAAGCGTTGAAACTCACTATACTTCACAACGATATTTTAATAAACATTTTTAGTAAGGTTTACCGATATCTGAGTTTCGATACACAATTATGAATTTTTGAAGCTAGACATGGCAAATCGTAACAACACTCATCCAGTTGCGTCAAACTTTTTGCGTCGCAACTTCAAAACTCCTTTATAAAAAGTGCTAAAACTCACTTGACATCCTAAGTACACTTCAGTAAACACTTTTAGTGAGTTGTAGCAAAATCTGAGATTCAATGCAAAAATTATCAATTTTTTAATACAGAAAATTGCAGCTAGTTTCGATCAATTGTGTCAATTTTTGACATAAAGCTACACAATTTTAAAACTCCTTTATAAAAAGTGCTGAAACTCACTAGACTTCCCAACGATGCTTTAATAAATATTTCTAGTAAGTTTTACCAATATCTGATACAACAATATTATGAATTATTGAATCTAAAATATTGTAACTCAATTTTCACAAAGTGTCGCAATTTCAAAACTCCTCTATGAAAAATGGTGAAACTCACTAAACTAAACTCACTAAAACTACTCACTAAGTAACTAAGTAACTAAGTAACTAAGTCACTAAGTAACTCACTAAGGTAAAACTCACTAAACAATTTTACTGAGTTTTACCAAGAACAGAGTTTCAATACGAATTTTTGAATCTAGAAAATTGCAACTACTGTTGATCAATTATGTCAATTGTTTTACTTAAAACAACACAATTTCAAAATTTCGTTATATAATGTGCTGAGACTCATTTATCTTTCCAAAGACACCTCAGAAAATGGTTTTGCTGAGTTTTCTGACTTTCAAAACAAAAATTATGTATTTTTGAATCAAAAAAAAGCAACTACTTTCGATCAAATGGGTCAATTTTTTACTTAAAACGACACAGTTTTAAAACTCTGTTATAAAAAGTGCTGAAATTCACTAATCTTCCCAGGAATACTTCAATAAACATTTCTAGTCAGTTTTACCCAAATCTGAGCTTCGATACAAAAATTATGAATTTTTGAAACCAGAAATCATAGTAAATTGCAACTACACTCGTTCATTTGCGGTAATCTTTTACATAAATCATCTTAACTTAAAAACTCATTTATAAAAAGTGCTGAAATTCACTAAACTTCCCAGGAATACTTCAGTAAACATTTCTAGTCAGTTTTACCAAAATCTGAGCTTCAATACAAAAATTATGATTTTTTTAAACCAGAAATCATAGTAAATTGCAACTACACTCGTTCATTTGCGGTAATCTTTTACATAAATCATCTTAACTTAAAAACTCATTTATAAAAAGTGCTGAAATTCACTAAACTTCCCAGGAATACTTCAGTAAACATTTCTAGTCAGTTTTACCAAAATCTGAGCTTCAATACAAAAATTATGATTTTTTTAAACCAGAAATCATAGTAAATTGCAACTACACTCGTTCATTTGCGGTAATCTTTTACATAAATCATCTTAACTTAAAAACTCATTTATAAAAAGTGCTGAAATTCACTAAACTTCCCAGGAATACTTCAGTAAACATTTCTAGTCAGTTTTACCAAAATCTGAGCTTCAATACAAAAATTATGATTTTTTTAAACCAGAAATCATAGTAAATTGCAACTACACTCGTTCATTTGCGGTAATCTTTTACATAAATCATCTTAATTTAAAAACTCATTTATAAAAAGTGCTGAAATTCACTAAACTTCCCAGGAATACTTCAGTAAACATTTCTAGTCAGTTTTACCAAAATCTGAGCTTCAATACAAAAATTATGATTTTTTTAAACCAGAAATCATAGTAAATTGCAACTACACTCGTTCATTTGCGGTAATCTTTTACATAAATCATCTTAACTTAAAAACTCATTTATAAAAAGTGCTGAAATTCACTAAACTTCCCAGGAATACTTCAGTAAACATTTCTAGTCAGTTTTACCAAAATCTGAGCTTCAATACAAAAATTATGATTTTTTTAAACCAGAAATCATAGTAAATTGCAACTACACTCGTTCATTTGCGGTAATCTTTTACATAAATCATCTTAATTTAAAAACTCATTTATAAAAAGTGCTGAAATTCACTAAACTTCCCAGGAATACTTCAGTAAACATTTCTAGTCAGTTTTACCAAAATCTGAGCTTCAATACAAAAATTATGATTTTTTTAAACCAGAAATCATAGTAAATTGCAACTACACTCGTTCATTTGCGGTAATCTTTTACATAAATCATCTTAACTTAAAAACTCATTTATAAAAAGTGCTGAAATTCACTAAACTTCCCAGGAATACTTCAGTAAACATTTCTAGTCAGTTTTACCAAAATCTGAGCTTCAATACAAAAATTATGATTTTTTTAAACCAGAAATCATAGTAAATTGCAACTACACTCGTTCATTTGCGGTAATCTTTTACATAAATCATCTTAACTTAAAAACTCATTTATAAAAAGTGCTGAAATTCACTAAACTTCCCAGGAATACTTCAGTAAACATTTCTAGTCAGTTTTACCAAAATCTGAGCTTCAATACAAAAATTATGATTTTTTTAAACCAGAAATCATAGTAAATTGCAACTACACTCGTTCATTTGCGGTAATCTTTTACATAAATCATCTTAATTTAAAAACTCATTTATAAAAAGTGCTGAAATTCACTAAACTTCCCAGGAATACTTCAGTAAACATTTCTAGTCAGTTTTACCAAAATCTGAGCTTCAATACAAAAATTATGATTTTTTTAAACCAGAAATCATAGTAAATTGCAACTACACTCGTTCATTTGCGGTAATCTTTTACATAAATCATCTTAACTTAAAAACTCATTTATAAAAAGTGCTGAAATTCACTAAACTTCCCAGGAATACTTCAGTAAACATTTCTAGTCAGTTTTACCAAAATCTGAGCTTCAATACAAAAATTATGATTTTTTTAAACCAGAAATCATAGTAAATTGCAACTACACTCGTTCATTTGCGGTAATCTTTTACATAAATCATCTTAATTTAAAAACTCATTTATAAAAAGTGCTGAAATTCACTAAACTTCCCAGGAATACTTCAGTAAACATTTCTAGTCAGTTTTACCAAAATCTGAGCTTCAATACAAAAATTATGATTTTTTTAAACCAGAAATCATAGTAAATTGCAACTACACTCGTTCATTTGCGGTAATCTTTTACATAAATCATCTTAATTTAAAAACTCATTTATAAAAAGTGCTGAAATTCACTAAACTTCCCAGGAATACTTCAGTAAACATTTCTAGTCAGTTTTACCAAAATCTGAGCTTCAATACAAAAATTATGATTTTTTTAAACCAGAAATCATAGTAAATTGCAACTACACTCGTTCATTTGCGGTAATCTTTTACATAAATCATCTTAATTTAAAAACTCATTTATAAAAAGTGCTGAAATTCACTAAACTTCCCAGGAATACTTCAGTAAACATTTCTAGTCAGTTTTACCAAAATCTGAGCTTCAATACAAAAATTATGATTTTTTTAAACCAGAAATCATAGTAAATTGCAACTACACTCGTTCATTTGCGGTAATCTTTTACATAAATCATCTTAACTTAAAAACTCATTTATAAAAAGTGCTGAAATTCACTAAACTTCCCAGGAATACTTCAGTAAACATTTCTAGTCAGTTTTACCAAAATCTGAGCTTCAATACAAAAATTATGATTTTTTTAAACCAGAAATCATAGTAAATTGCAACTACACTCGTTCATTTGCGGTAATCTTTTACATAAATCATCTTAATTTAAAAACTCATTTATAAAAAGTGCTGAAATTCACTAAACTTCCCAGGAATACTTCAGTAAACATTTCTAGTCAGTTTTACCAAAATCTGAGCTTCAATACAAAAATTATGATTTTTTTAAACCAGAAATCATAGTAAATTGCAACTACACTCGTTCATTTGCGGTAATCTTTTACATAAATCATCTTAACTTAAAAACTCATTTATAAAAAGTGCTGAAATTCACTAAACTTCCCAGGAATACTTCAGTAAACATTTCTAGTCAGTTTTACCAAAATCTGAGCTTCAATACAAAAATTATGATTTTTTTAAACCAGAAATCATAGTAAATTGCAACTACACTCGTTCATTTGCGGTAATCTTTTACATAAATCATCTTAACTTAAAAACTCATTTATAAAAAGTGCTGAAATTCACTAAACTTCCCAGGAATACTTCAGTAAACATTTCTAGTCAGTTTTACCAAAATCTGAGCTTCAATACAAAAATTATGATTTTTTTAAACCAGAAATCATAGTAAATTGCAACTACACTCGTTCATTTGCGGTAATCTTTTACATAAATCATCTTAATTTAAAAACTCATTTATAAAAAGTGCTGAAATTCACTAAACTTCCCAGGAATACTTCAGTAAACATTTCTAGTCAGTTTTACCAAAATCTGAGCTTCAATACAAAAATTATGATTTTTTTAAACCAGAAATCATAGTAAATTGCAACTACACTCGTTCATTTGCGGTAATCTTTTACATAAATCATCTTAACTTAAAAACTCATTTATAAAAAGTGCTGAAATTCACTAAACTTCCCAGGAATACTTCAGTAAACATTTCTAGTCAGTTTTACCAAAATCTGAGCTTCAATACAAAAATTATGATTTTTTTAAACCAGAAATCATAGTAAATTGCAACTACACTCGTTCATTTGCGGTAATCTTTTACATAAATCATCTTAATTTAAAAACTCATTTATAAAAAGTGCTGAAATTCACTAAACTTCCCAGGAATACTTCAGTAAACATTTCTAGTCAGTTTTACCAAAATCTGAGCTTCAATACAAAAATTATGATTTTTTTAAACCAGAAATCATAGTAAATTGCAACTACACTCGTTCATTTGCGGTAATCTTTTACATAAATCATCTTAACTTAAAAACTCATTTATAAAAAGTGCTGAAATTCACTAAACTTCCCAGGAATACTTCAGTAAACATTTCTAGTCAGTTTTACCAAAATCTGAGCTTCAATACAAAAATTATGATTTTTTTAAACCAGAAATCATAGTAAATTGCAACTACACTCGTTCATTTGCGGTAATCTTTTACATAAATCATCTTAATTTAAAAACTCATTTATAAAAAGTGCTGAAATTCACTAAACTTCCCAGGAATACTTCAGTAAACATTTCTAGTCAGTTTTACCAAAATCTGAGCTTCAATACAAAAATTATGATTTTTTTAAACCAGAAATCATAGTAAATTGCAACTACACTCGTTCATTTGCGGTAATCTTTTACATAAATCATCTTAATTTAAAAACTCATTTATAAAAAGTGCTGAAATTCACTAAACTTCCCAGGAATACTTCAGTAAACATTTCTAGTCAGTTTTACCAAAATCTGAGCTTCAATACAAAAATTATGATTTTTTTAAACCAGAAATCATAGTAAATTGCAACTACACTCGTTCATTTGCGGTAATCTTTTACATAAATCATCTTAACTTAAAAACTCATTTATAAAAAGTGCTGAAATTCACTAAACTTCCCAGGAATACTTCAGTAAACATTTCTAGTCAGTTTTACCAAAATCTGAGCTTCAATACAAAAATTATGATTTTTTTAAACCAGAAATCATAGTAAATTGCAACTACACTCGTTCATTTGCGGTAATCTTTTACATAAATCATCTTAATTTAAAAACTCATTTATAAAAAGTGCTGAAATTCACTAAACTTCCCAGGAATACTTCAGTAAACATTTCTAGTCAGTTTTACCAAAATCTGAGCTTCAATACAAAAATTATGATTTTTTTAAACCAGAAATCATAGTAAATTGCAACTACACTCGTTCATTTGCGGTAATCTTTTACATAAATCATCTTAACTTAAAAACTCATTTATAAAAAGTGCTGAAATTCACTAAACTTCCCAGGAATACTTCAGTAAACATTTCTAGTCAGTTTTACCAAAATCTGAGCTTCAATACAAAAATTATGATTTTTTTAAACCAGAAATCATAGTAAATTGCAACTACACTCGTTCATTTGCGGTAATCTTTTACATAAATCATCTTAACTTAAAAACTCATTTATAAAAAGTGCTGAAATTCACTAAACTTCCCAGGAATACTTCAGTAAACATTTCTAGTCAGTTTTACCAAAATCTGAGCTTCAATACAAAAATTATGATTTTTTTAAACCAGAAATCATAGTAAATTGCAACTACACTCGTTCATTTGCGGTAATCTTTTACATAAATCATCTTAATTTAAAAACTCATTTATAAAAAGTGCTGAAATTCACTAAACTTCCCAGGAATACTTCAGTAAACATTTCTAGTCAGTTTTACCAAAATCTGAGCTTCAATACAAAAATTATGATTTTTTTAAACCAGAAATCATAGTAAATTGCAACTACACTCGTTCATTTGCGGTAATCTTTTACATAAATCATCTTAACTTAAAAACTCATTTATAAAAAGTGCTGAAATTCACTAAACTTCCCAGGAATACTTCAGTAAACATTTCTAGTCAGTTTTACCAAAATCTGAGCTTCAATACAAAAATTATGATTTTTTTAAACCAGAAATCATAGTAAATTGCAACTACACTCGTTCATTTGCGGTAATCTTTTACATAAATCATCTTAATTTAAAAACTCATTTATAAAAAGTGCTGAAATTCACTAAACTTCCCAGGAATACTTCAGTAAACATTTCTAGTCAGTTTTACCAAAATCTGAGCTTCAATACAAAAATTATGATTTTTTTAAACCAGAAATCATAGTAAATTGCAACTACACTCGTTCATTTGCGGTAATCTTTTACATAAATCATCTTAACTTAAAAACTCATTTATAAAAAGTGCTGAAATTCACTAAACTTCCCAGGAATACTTCAGTAAACATTTCTAGTCAGTTTTACCAAAATCTGAGCTTCAATACAAAAATTATGATTTTTTTAAACCAGAAATCATAGTAAATTGCAACTACACTCGTTCATTTGCGGTAATCTTTTACATAAATCATCTTAACTTAAAAACTCATTTATAAAAAGTGCTGAAATTCACTAAACTTCCCAGGAATACTTCAGTAAACATTTCTAGTCAGTTTTACCAAAATCTGAGCTTCAATACAAAAATTATGATTTTTTTAAACCAGAAATCATAGTAAATTGCAACTACACTCGTTCATTTGCGGTAATCTTTTACATAAATCATCTTAACTTAAAAACTCATTTATAAAAAGTGCTGAAATTCACTAAACTTCCCAGGAATACTTCAGTAAACATTTCTAGTCAGTTTTACCAAAATCTGAGCTTCAATACAAAAATTATGATTTTTTTAAACCAGAAATCATAGTAAATTGCAACTACACTCGTTCATTTGCGGTAATCTTTTACATAAATCATCTTAATTTAAAAACTCATTTATAAAAAGTGCTGAAATTCACTAAACTTCCCAGGAATACTTCAGTAAACATTTCTAGTCAGTTTTACCAAAATCTGAGCTTCAATACAAAAATTATGATTTTTTTAAACCAGAAATCATAGTAAATTGCAACTACACTCGTTCATTTGCGGTAATCTTTTACATAAATCATCTTAACTTAAAAACTCATTTATAAAAAGTGCTGAAATTCACTAAACTTCCCAGGAATACTTCAGTAAACATTTCTAGTCAGTTTTACCAAAATCTGAGCTTCAATACAAAAATTATGATTTTTTTAAACCAGAAATCATAGTAAATTGCAACTACACTCGTTCATTTGCGGTAATCTTTTACATAAATCATCTTAATTTAAAAACTCATTTATAAAAAGTGCTGAAATTCACTAAACTTCCCAGGAATACTTCAGTAAACATTTCTAGTCAGTTTTACCAAAATCTGAGCTTCAATACAAAAATTATGATTTTTTTAAACCAGAAATCATAGTAAATTGCAACTACACTCGTTCATTTGCGGTAATCTTTTACATAAATCATCTTAACTTAAAAACTCATTTATAAAAAGTGCTGAAATTCACTAAACTTCCCAGGAATACTTCAGTAAACATTTCTAGTCAGTTTTACCAAAATCTGAGCTTCAATACAAAAATTATGATTTTTTTAAACCAGAAATCATAGTAAATTGCAACTACACTCGTTCATTTGCGGTAATCTTTTACATAAATCATCTTAACTTAAAAACTCATTTATAAAAAGTGCTGAAATTCACTAAACTTCCCAGGAATACTTCAGTAAACATTTCTAGTCAGTTTTACCAAAATCTGAGCTTCAATACAAAAATTATGATTTTTTTAAACCAGAAATCATAGTAAATTGCAACTACACTCGTTCATTTGCGGTAATCTTTTACATAAATCATCTTAATTTAAAAACTCATTTATAAAAAGTGCTGAAATTCACTAAACTTCCCAGGAATACTTCAGTAAACATTTCTAGTCAGTTTTACCAAAATCTGAGCTTCAATACAAAAATTATGATTTTTTTAAACCAGAAATCATAGTAAATTGCAACTACACTCGTTCATTTGCGGTAATCTTTTACATAAATCATCTTAACTTAAAAACTCATTTATAAAAAGTGCTGAAATTCACTAAACTTCCCAGGAATACTTCAGTAAACATTTCTAGTCAGTTTTACCAAAATCTGAGCTTCAATACAAAAATTATGATTTTTTTAAACCAGAAATCATAGTAAATTGCAACTACACTCGTTCATTTGCGGTAATCTTTTACATAAATCATCTTAACTTAAAAACTCATTTATAAAAAGTGCTGAAATTCACTAAACTTCCCAGGAATACTTCAGTAAACATTTCTAGTCAGTTTTACCAAAATCTGAGCTTCAATACAAAAATTATGATTTTTTTAAACCAGAAATCATAGTAAATTGCAACTACACTCGTTCATTTGCGGTAATCTTTTACATAAATCATCTTAATTTAAAAACTCATTTATAAAAAGTGCTGAAATTCACTAAACTTCCCAGGAATACTTCAGTAAACATTTCTAGTCAGTTTTACCAAAATCTGAGCTTCAATACAAAAATTATGATTTTTTTAAACCAGAAATCATAGTAAATTGCAACTACACTCGTTCATTTGCGGTAATCTTTTACATAAATCATCTTAATTTAAAAACTCATTTATAAAAAGTGCTGAAATTCACTAAACTTCCCAGGAATACTTCAGTAAACATTTCTAGTCAGTTTTACCAAAATCTGAGCTTCAATACAAAAATTATGATTTTTTTAAACCAGAAATCATAGTAAATTGCAACTACACTCGTTCATTTGCGGTAATCTTTTACATAAATCATCTTAACTTAAAAACTCATTTATAAAAAGTGCTGAAATTCACTAAACTTCCCAGGAATACTTCAGTAAACATTTCTAGTCAGTTTTACCAAAATCTGAGCTTCAATACAAAAATTATGATTTTTTTAAACCAGAAATCATAGTAAATTGCAACTACACTCGTTCATTTGCGGTAATCTTTTACATAAATCATCTTAATTTAAAAACTCATTTATAAAAAGTGCTGAAATTCACTAAACTTCCCAGGAATACTTCAGTAAACATTTCTAGTCAGTTTTACCAAAATCTGAGCTTCAATACAAAAATTATGATTTTTTTAAACCAGAAATCATAGTAAATTGCAACTACACTCGTTCATTTGCGGTAATCTTTTACATAAATCATCTTAACTTAAAAACTCATTTATAAAAAGTGCTGAAATTCACTAAACTTCCCAGGAATACTTCAGTAAACATTTCTAGTCAGTTTTACCAAAATCTGAGCTTCAATACAAAAATTATGATTTTTTTAAACCAGAAATCATAGTAAATTGCAACTACACTCGTTCATTTGCGGTAATCTTTTACATAAATCATCTTAATTTAAAAACTCATTTATAAAAAGTGCTGAAATTCACTAAACTTCCCAGGAATACTTCAGTAAACATTTCTAGTCAGTTTTACCAAAATCTGAGCTTCAATACAAAAATTATGATTTTTTTAAACCAGAAATCATAGTAAATTGCAACTACACTCGTTCATTTGCGGTAATCTTTTACATAAATCATCTTAATTTAAAAACTCATTTATAAAAAGTGCTGAAATTCACTAAACTTCCCAGGAATACTTCAGTAAACATTTCTAGTCAGTTTTACCAAAATCTGAGCTTCAATACAAAAATTATGATTTTTTTAAACCAGAAATCATAGTAAATTGCAACTACACTCGTTCATTTGCGGTAATCTTTTACATAAATCATCTTAACTTAAAAACTCATTTATAAAAAGTGCTGAAATTCACTAAACTTCCCAGGAATACTTCAGTAAACATTTCTAGTCAGTTTTACCAAAATCTGAGCTTCAATACAAAAATTATGATTTTTTTAAACCAGAAATCATAGTAAATTGCAACTACACTCGTTCATTTGCGGTAATCTTTTACATAAATCATCTTAATTTAAAAACTCATTTATAAAAAGTGCTGAAATTCACTAAACTTCCCAGGAATACTTCAGTAAACATTTCTAGTCAGTTTTACCAAAATCTGAGCTTCAATACAAAAATTATGATTTTTTTAAACCAGAAATCATAGTAAATTGCAACTACACTCGTTCATTTGCGGTAATCTTTTACATAAATCATCTTAATTTAAAAACTCATTTATAAAAAGTGCTGAAATTCACTAAACTTCCCAGGAATACTTCAGTAAACATTTCTAGTCAGTTTTACCAAAATCTGAGCTTCAATACAAAAATTATGATTTTTTTAAACCAGAAATCATAGTAAATTGCAACTACACTCGTTCATTTGCGGTAATCTTTTACATAAATCATCTTAACTTAAAAACTCATTTATAAAAAGTGCTGAAATTCACTAAACTTCCCAGGAATACTTCAGTAAACATTTCTAGTCAGTTTTACCAAAATCTGAGCTTCAATACAAAAATTATGATTTTTTTAAACCAGAAATCATAGTAAATTGCAACTACACTCGTTCATTTGCGGTAATCTTTTACATAAATCATCTTAACTTAAAAACTCATTTATAAAAAGTGCTGAAATTCACTAAACTTCCCAGGAATACTTCAGTAAACATTTCTAGTCAGTTTTACCAAAATCTGAGCTTCAATACAAAAATTATGATTTTTTTAAACCAGAAATCATAGTAAATTGCAACTACACTCGTTCATTTGCGGTAATCTTTTACATAAATCATCTTAATTTAAAAACTCATTTATAAAAAGTGCTGAAATTCACTAAACTTCCCAGGAATACTTCAGTAAACATTTCTAGTCAGTTTTACCAAAATCTGAGCTTCAATACAAAAATTATGATTTTTTTAAACCAGAAATCATAGTAAATTGCAACTACACTCGTTCATTTGCGGTAATCTTTTACATAAATCATCTTAATTTAAAAACTCATTTATAAAAAGTGCTGAAATTCACTAAACTTCCCAGGAATACTTCAGTAAACATTTCTAGTCAGTTTTACCAAAATCTGAGCTTCAATACAAAAATTATGATTTTTTTAAACCAGAAATCATAGTAAATTGCAACTACACTCGTTCATTTGCGGTAATCTTTTACATAAATCATCTTAACTTAAAAACTCATTTATAAAAAGTGCTGAAATTCACTAAACTTCCCAGGAATACTTCAGTAAACATTTCTAGTCAGTTTTACCAAAATCTGAGCTTCAATACAAAAATTATGATTTTTTTAAACCAGAAATCATAGTAAATTGCAACTACACTCGTTCATTTGCGGTAATCTTTTACATAAATCATCTTAACTTAAAAACTCATTTATAAAAAGTGCTGAAATTCACTAAACTTCCCAGGAATACTTCAGTAAACATTTCTAGTCAGTTTTACCAAAATCTGAGCTTCAATACAAAAATTATGATTTTTTTAAACCAGAAATCATAGTAAATTGCAACTACACTCGTTCATTTGCGGTAATCTTTTACATAAATCATCTTAATTTAAAAACTCATTTATAAAAAGTGCTGAAATTCACTAAACTTCCCAGGAATACTTCAGTAAACATTTCTAGTCAGTTTTACCAAAATCTGAGCTTCAATACAAAAATTATGATTTTTTTAAACCAGAAATCATAGTAAATTGCAACTACACTCGTTCATTTGCGGTAATCTTTTACATAAATCATCTTAACTTAAAAACTCATTTATAAAAAGTGCTGAAATTCACTAAACTTCCCAGGAATACTTCAGTAAACATTTCTAGTCAGTTTTACCAAAATCTGAGCTTCAATACAAAAATTATGATTTTTTTAAACCAGAAATCATAGTAAATTGCAACTACACTCGTTCATTTGCGGTAATCTTTTACATAAATCATCTTAATTTAAAAACTCATTTATAAAAAGTGCTGAAATTCACTAAACTTCCCAGGAATACTTCAGTAAACATTTCTAGTCAGTTTTACCAAAATCTGAGCTTCAATACAAAAATTATGATTTTTTTAAACCAGAAATCATAGTAAATTGCAACTACACTCGTTCATTTGCGGTAATCTTTTACATAAATCATCTTAACTTAAAAACTCATTTATAAAAAGTGCTGAAATTCACTAAACTTCCCAGGAATACTTCAGTAAACATTTCTAGTCAGTTTTACCAAAATCTGAGCTTCAATACAAAAATTATGATTTTTTTAAACCAGAAATCATAGTAAATTGCAACTACACTCGTTCATTTGCGGTAATCTTTTACATAAATCATCTTAATTTAAAAACTCATTTATAAAAAGTGCTGAAATTCACTAAACTTCCCAGGAATACTTCAGTAAACATTTCTAGTCAGTTTTACCAAAATCTGAGCTTCAATACAAAAATTATGATTTTTTTAAACCAGAAATCATAGTAAATTGCAACTACACTCGTTCAATTGCGTCAATCTTTTACATAAATCATCTTAACTTAAAATCGCCTTTATAAAAAGTGCTGAAGTTCACTAAACTTCCCAGGAATACTTCAATGAACATTTCTAGTTAGTTTTATCAAAATCTGAGCTTCAATACAAAAATTATCAATTTTTGAAACGAGAAATAGTAAATTGCAACTACACTCATTCAATTGTGTCAATCTTTTACATAAATCATCTTAACTTTAAAACCCCTTTATAAAAAATGCTTAAATTCACTAAACTTCGGAATTACGTTTTATTAAATGACTTTAGTGAGTTTTACATTAATTAGGATTTGAATATTTTTTTATAAATTCTTAAAAATCTTTCGTATTTGCAACTTCACCAATCCCTGTCAGATAGTTAAATAAATACTTCTAACTTCAAAACTCCTCTACAAAAAGAGGTGAAACTCACCAAGTTTCCCGAGGATAATTCAGTCAAAAACTGTAATTAGTTTTACTGTGATGTTACGTTGTAGCAACGGTTGTAGGTAACATTGACCTATTGGAAAAGATTTTACCACTTTCCTGCTTGAGATTCGGTCATATTTTTTTATTTATTAACAATTCATTAGAAAATATACAAATTTCTTCTATTATCACCTATCATTGCAAAATTTCATATCTAATGAAAAGTTTAAGGTAATCAACAGTTGAAACATGATATAAGCTTTAAAATCGCGTTTCATAAATGATAAATTAATTTGCGAAATAAGGAAAAAATAAAAATTAATAATAAATCTTTAAAAAACTTATTTACAACTATGTTAAATACGCCAAAATGTGGGTCTTGTGCTATTGCATTAACGCTCCAAATTTCTGATCGATCCATTAAATAGTTTAAATTTGATCCCATTTATTTATCCCAGAGACCATTTGTTTGCAATAACATAAGTAAGAAAATAATAAAGATACAGAAAATGTACATATTCCATAAGAAAGAAGGAGAGCTAAACTATCAGTATGAATCAGAGAAAGCTAGAAAAAATTGTTTTTTCTATTGCAAAATCATTGTACAAAAATATTACCATTTTTAACTATAAACATTTAAGAACAACTTTTTCCATATTGCTCGAAAATAAAATATTTTTCCATATTCGTAAAGCTGGCATTTTTACACGAATTCTAGAAAAAGAAAAATTGTTCTTGGACAATTAAGGCTAAAGTTAGCATTTTTAAAAAAGTATCATAAATAATTTGTTTATAAATATTAAGAAATCTGACCACCGCCATTTTGAAGCCAAAAGTTCACAGTTTACGTATAAAAAATTTTAAATGGTTTGCTCTTTAGCGAGATCCTCGGTGAAGATTCAAAAATGATGAGAAAAAGGTTCACTAGTCGGAGAGTGTGAAGGGGGAACTCAAAACTTAAGAGATCAAAAAATGAAAATTTGAAAAGTTGTTCCTAGAATTCCTAGAATCCTAGTTCATCCTAGTAGATCCAAAATACACGGTATATAGGTATTTTAACTGAAAAACCTTTTATCTGTAAGGTCGCTCGTTGTCTGAGTAGGCTTATTGCAAAGTAGGCAGAGGGCTTAATTCCTAAAATTAATTAATATCTACAATTGCTAATTACAAGTATTTGCAGTCATGACAGGGTAATAACTAAAAATTATCCCATTCTTCGTTTTCGTATTTTGCCGAATGTCACTTTTATTCTGAATTTTATTATTTCTATATTAAAATCATGATTTTAAAAAATCTATGTTTATTTTTAAAAAATGCTCTTCACACATTTATTTTTGCACAGAATATGAGCTCAATAATGAAAGACATTTAATAATTAATCGATCGGTTTGACTTCTAGATTTGAACTAAAATCGCATGGTAAGGTATAACGATATCAATGTATCGAACAACCTTTGATTTTGATTTTTCTTTTTTTTTTAATTACTGGTAGAATCTCTTCCCATAGGTCAATATTACCTAAAACTCTTCTCAGATACCTGGATATTTCACAGGAACAGGATCTTTTCCTCTTATTTCACTGGTCTAAGACGACAGTTTGCTATTCCGAAACCGGGAAAGATTCTAAGTGGTGAATCTCGTCAATTCCCTTTTACGTCCGAACGATATAATCGGCGATAACCGTATCAAATTAAGCTCTTATTACGCATTCACATACATAACTGTACATAACGGAAATCTTCGTATCTAATTTAAATTAGTTCAATGCGCAGGCGATCGTTCGGCACGTCAGCTCGTTAATTTCGTGCACACTCGTAATTAATAACGCGATTTGCTTAAAAAGTAGCAGGAAACGCGATTTTCAACGTTTCTAACGATAATTTCAAAGTATGAGGCGACCTCGTTCCGCGAAATAATGTTCAATTAAGGTCCCGGGGCGGATTTTAAAAATCTCAAACTCGACGGGGCGAATTGCTTTCGTAACCTTCGCAGGCGAATTAGGTTGAAATGCAATTATACGAGCTGGACGGAAAAATCGAAAGAGAGAGAAAGATAGGAAACGCGTACACGTAATACAAAGCGAAACGTAGGTCATAAAATAATCACAAGGCGATCTTTTCAAAAAAATGGCTTAAAACTCGATTTTCAAAATTACAAATTTTCACCACAAACGAAGGATGTACAAAAATTTTACGAAATATCGAAATTTAGGATTTTTTCCGAAAAATCGTAATACATATTTTGAAAACTTACGAAACTTAATTTTTGACCATTACATAGAAAAATGGAAGTTTTGATTGATTCATCGAACTTGAAACGTTAGGTAGCTGTTAAAATTACGTCCGTTTTTGAATTAAACATTTAATTGGGTAACAGTTATTTCCGATGCTAATTAATTTAATTTCTTATTAATAAGAACGTATTTACCATTAGCCCAATTCCATCTTTAATTTTCGCTGATACAGTTTCAATTTCATGAACTTCTAGTTTCACGGAAAATGTTTAAAATTAATGGTATTTAATCATTAATTTATTTTTAAAAGCAATATCAAATACCACAGTCTTGCTTAAATTTGTCGAAAATTCATAAAAAAAAATATTTGTACTCAGATCATAGTAAAGCTAATTAAAGTTTTTGAGTGAATTATCCTCGGGAAACTTGGTGAATTTCAACTCTCTTTGTAGCGAAGTTTTGAAGTTACACTTTCTAAAGATTTTTAAAAATTTATAAAAAAATATTCAAACCCAAAAACCCAAAAAACTCAATAAAGTTATTGAATAAAACGTCCTTCCAAAGTTTAGTGAGTTTCAGCACATTTTATGAAGGAGTTTTAAAGTTAAGATGATTTATGTAAAAGATTGACGCAATTGAACGAGTGTAGTTGTAATTTACTATGATTTCTGGTTTCAAAAATTCATAATTTTTGTATCGAAGCTCAGATTTTGGTAAAACTAACTAGAAGTGTTTATTGAAGTTCTCCTGGGAAGTTTAGTGAGTTTCAGCAATTTTTATAAAGAAGTTTTAAAGTTAAGATGATTTATGTAAAAGATTGAAGCAATTGAACGAGTGTAGTTGCAATTTACTATGATTTCTGGCTTCAAAAATTCATAATTTTTGTATCGAAGCTCAGATTTTGGTAAAACTAACTAGAAGTGTTTATTGAAGTTTTCCTGGGAAGTTTAGTGAGTTTCAGCAATTTTTATAAAGGAGTTTTAAAGTTAAGATGACTTATTTAAAGATTGACGCAATTGAACAAGTGTAGTTGCAATTTACTATGATTTCTGGCTTCAAAAATTCATAATTTTTGTATTGAAGATTGAATTTTGATAAAACTAACTAGAAGTGTTTATTGAGGTTTTCCTAGGAAGTTTAGTGAGTTTCAGCACTTTTTATAAAGGAGTTATAAAGTTAAGATGATTTATTTAAAGATTGACACAATTGAACGAGTGTAGTTGCAATTTACTATAATTTCTGGTTTCAAAAATTCATAATTTTTGTATTGAAGATTAAATTTTGATAAAACTAACTAGAAGTGTTTATTGAAGTTTTCCTAGGAAGTTTAGTGAGTTTCAGCACTTTTGATAACGGAATTTGAAAATTGTGTCGCTTTAAATAAAATATTGACAGAATTGGTCGAAAATAGTTGAAAATTTCTAGATTCAAAAATTCATAATTTTTGTATTGAAACTCTGATATTGGTAAAGCTCACAAAAATTGTTTATTGTGATATTATGTGTCAGTTTAGTGAGTTTCACCATTTTTCATATAGGAGTTTTGAAGTTGCGACACTTTGTGTAAAAAATGACACAATTGATCGAAAGTAGTTGCAATTTTCTAGAGTCAAAAATTCATAATATTTGTATAGCATCTCAGATTTTGGCAAAACTAACTATGAATGTTTATTGAAATGTTCTTGGGAAGTTTGGTGAATTTCAGCACTTTTCATATTGTAATTTTGGAATTGTGTCGTTTTATGTAAGAAATTGACAGAATTGATCAGAAATAGTTGCAAATTTCTAGATTCAAAAATTTATAATTTTTGTATTGAAACTCTGATATTGGTAAAACTCACTATAATTGTTTACTGTAGTATTATTGGGTAGTCTAGTGAGTTTCAGCCTTTTTCATAGGGGCGTTTTGAAATTGCGACACCTTGTGTAAAAAATTGACACAATTGATCGAAAGTAGTTTGAATTTTCTAGATTCAAAAATTCATAATTTTTGTATTGAAGCGCAGATTTTGGTAAAAATTACTAGAATTGTTTATTGAAATATTCTTGGGAAATTTTATGAGTTTCAGCACTTTTGATAACGGAATTTGGAAATTATGTCGCTTAAAGTAAAAAATTGACGCAATTGATCGAAAGTAGTTGTAATTTTCTAGATTCAAAAATTCATAATTTTTGTATTGAAACTCTGATATTGGTAAAACTCACTAAAATTGTTTACTGTAGTATTATTGAGCAGTTTAGTGAGTTTCACCATTTTTCATACAGGAGTTTTGAAATTGCGACACCTTGTGTAAAAAATTGACACAATTGATCGAAAGTAGTTTCAATTTTCTAGATTCAAAAATTCATAATTTTTGTATTGAAGCGCAGATTTTGGTAAAACTTACTAGAATTGTTTATTGAAGTATTCTTGGGAAGTTTGGTGAGTTTCAGCACTTTTCATATTGTAATTTTGGAATTGTGTCGTTTTAAGTAAAAAATTGACACAATTGATCGAATGTAGTTGCAATTTTCTAGATTCAAAAATTCATAATTTTTGTATTGAAACTCTGATATTGGTAAAACTCACTAAAATTGTTTACTGTAGTATTATTGAGCAGTTTAGTGAGTTTCACCATTTTTCATACAGGAGTTTTGAAATTGCGACACCTTGTGTAAAAAATTGACACAATTGATCGAGAGTAGTTTCAATTTTCTAGATTCAAAAATTCATAATTTTTGTATTGAAGCGCAGATTTTGGTAAAATTTACTAGAATTGTTTACTGAAGTATTCTTGGGAGATTTTATGAGTTTCAGCACTTTTGATAACGGAATTTGGAAATTAAGTCGCTTAAAGTAAAAATTAAAAATTCATAATTTTTGTATTGAAACTCTGATATTGGTAAAAATCACTAAAATTGTTTACTGTAGTATTATTGAGCAATTTAGTGAATTTCACCATTTTTCATACAGGAGTTTTGAAATTGCGACACCTTGTGTAAAAAATTGACACAATTGATCGAAAGTTGTTTCAATTTTCTAGATTCAAAAATTCATAATTTTTGTATTGAAGCGCAGATTTTGGTAAAACTTACTAGAATTGTTTACTGAAGTATTCTTGGGAGATTTTATGAGTTTCAGCACTTTTGATAACGGAATTTGTAAATTAAGTCGCTTAAAGTAAAAATTAAAAATTCATAATTTTTGTATTGAAACTCTGATATTGGTAAAACTCACTAAAATTGTTTACTGTAGTATTATTGAGCAGTTTAGTGAGTTTCACCATTTTTCATACAGGAGTTTTGAAATTGCGACACCTTGTGTAAAAAATTGACACAATTGATCGAGAGTAGTGTCAATTTTCTAGATTCAAAAATTCATAATTTTTGTATTGAAGCGCAGATTTTGGTAAAATTTACTAGAATTGTTTACTGAAGTATTCTTGGGAGATTTTATGAGTTTCAGCACTTTTGATAACGGAATTTGGAAATTAAGTCGCTTAAAGTAAAAATTAAAATTCATAATTTTTGTATTGAAACTCTGATATTGGTAAAAATCACTAAAATTGTTTACTGTAGTATTATTGAGCAGTTTAGTGAGTTTCACCATTTTTCATACAGGAGTTTTGAAATTGCGACACCTTGTGTAAAAAATTGACACAATTGATCGAGAGTAGTTTCAATTTTCTAGATTCAAAAATTCATAATTTTTGTATTGAAGCGCAGATTTTGGTAAAATTTACTAGAATTGTTTATTGAAGTATTCTTGGGAAGTTTGGTGAGTTTCAGCACTTTTCATATTGTAATTTTGGAATTGTGTCGTTTTAAGTAAAAAATTGACACAATTGATCGAATGTAGTTGCAATTTTCTAGATTCAAAAATTCATAATTTTTGTATTGAAACTCTGATATTGGTAAAACTCACTAAAATTGTTTACTGTAGTATTATTGAGCAGTTTAGTGAGTTTCACCATTTTTCATACAGGAGTTTTGAAATTGCGACACCTTGTGTAAAAAATTGACACAATTGATCGAGAGTAGTTTCAATTTTCTAGATTCAAAAATTCATAATTTTTGTATTGAAGCGCAGATTTTGGTAAAATTTACTAGAATTGTTTACTGAAGTATTCTTGGGAGATTTTATGAGTTTCAGCACTTTTGATAACGGAATTTGGAAATTAAGTCGCTTAAAGTAAAAATTAAAAATTCATAATTTTTGTATTGAAACTCTGATATTGGTAAAAATCACTAAAATTGTTTACTGTAGTATTATTGAGCAATTTAGTGAATTTCACCATTTTTCATACAGGAGTTTTGAAATTGCGACACCTTGTGTAAAAAATTGACACAATTGATCGAAAGTTGTTTCAATTTTCTAGATTCAAAAATTCATAATTTTTGTATTGAAGCGCAGATTTTGGTAAAACTTACTAGAATTGTTTACTGAAGTATTCTTGGGAGATTTTATGAGTTTCAGCACTTTTGATAACGGAATTTGTAAATTAAGTCGCTTAAAGTAAAAATTAAAAATTCATAATTTTTGTATTGAAACTCTGATATTGGTAAAACTCACTAAAATTGTTTACTGTAGTATTATTGAGCAGTTTAGTGAGTTTCACCATTTTTCATACAGGAGTTTTGAAATTGCGACACCTTGTGTAAAAAATTGACACAATTGATCGAGAGTAGTTTCAATTTTCTAGATTCAAAAATTCATAATTTTTGTATTGAAGCGCAGATTTTGGTAAAATTTACTAGAATTGTTTACTGAAGTATTCTTGGGAGATTTTATGAGTTTCAGCACTTTTGATAACGGAATTTGGAAATTAAGTCGCTTAAAGTAAAAATTAAAATTCATAATTTTTGTATTGAAACTCTGATATTGGTAAAAATCACTAAAATTGTTTACTGTAGTATTATTGAGCAATTTAGTGAATTTCACCATTTTTCATACAGGAGTTTTGAAATTGCGACACCTTGTGTAAAAAATTGACACAATTGATCGAAAGTTGTTTCAATTTTCTAGATTCAAAAATTCATAATTTTTGTATTGAAGCGCAGATTTTGGTAAAACTTACTAGAATTGTTTACTGAAGTATTCTTGGGAGATTTTATGAGTTTCAGCACTTTTGATAACGGAATTTGTAAATTAAGTCGCTTAAAGTAAAAATTAAAAATTCATAATTTTTGTATTGAAACTCTGATATTGGTAAAACTCACTAAAATTGTTTACTGTAGTATTATTGAGCAGTTTAGTGAGTTTCACCATTTTTCATACAGGAGTTTTGAAATTGCGACACCTTGTGTAAAAAATTGACACAATTGATCGAAAGTAGTTGCAATTTTCTAGATTCAAAAATTCATAATTTTTGTATTGAAGCGCAGATTTTGGTAAAACTTACTAGAATTGTTTACTGAAGTATTCTTGGGAGATTTTATGAGTTTCAGCACTTTTGATAACGGAATTTGGAAATTAAGTCGCTTAAAGTAAAAATTAAAATTCATAATTTTTGTATTGAAACTCTGATATTGGTAAAAATCACTAAAATTGTTTACTGTAGTATTATTGAGCAATTTAGTGAATTTCACCATTTTTCATACAGGAGTTTTGAAATTGCGACACCTTGTGTAAAAAATTGACACAATTGATCGAAAGTTGTTTCAATTTTCTAGATTCAAAAATTCATAATTTTTGTATTGAAGCGCAGATTTTGGTAAAACTTACTAGAATTGTTTACTGAAGTATTCTTGGGAGATTTTATGAGTTTCAGCACTTTTGATAACGGAATTTGGAAATTAAGTCGCTTAAAGTAAAAATTAAAAATTCATAATTTTTGTATTGAAACTCTGATATTGGTAAAGCTCACAAAAATTGTTTACTGTGATATTATTTGGCAGTTTAGTGAGTTTCACCATTTTTAATATAGGAGTTTTGAAGTTGCGACACTTTGTGTAAAAAATCACACAATTGATCGAAAGTAGTTGCAATTTTCTAGATTCAAAAATTCATAATTTTTGTATTGCATCTCAGATTTTGGCAAAACTAACTATGAATGTGTATGGAAGTATTCTTGGGAATTTTGGTGAGTTTCAGCACTTTTCATATTGTAATTTTGGAATTGTGTCGTTTTAAGTAAGGAATTGACACAATTGATCGAAAGTAGTTGCAATTTTCTAGATTCAAAAATTCATAATTTTTGTATTGAAACTCTGATATTGGTAAAACTCACTAAAATTGTTTACTGTAGTATTATTGGGTAGTTTAGTGAGTTTCAGCTTTTTTCATAGGGGAGTTTTGAAGTTGCGACACGTTGTGTTAAAAATAGACAGAATTGATCGAAAGTAGTTTCAAGTTTTTAGATTCAAAAATTCATAATTTTTGTATTGAAGCGCAGATTTTGGTAAACCTTACTAGAATTGTTTATTGAAGTATTCTTGGGAAATTTTATGAGTTTCAGCACTTTTGATAACGGAATTTGAAAATTATGTCGATTAAAGTAAAAAATTGACGCATTTGATCGAAAGTAGTTGTAATTTTCTAGATTCAAAAATTCATAATTTTTGTATTGAAACTCTGATATTGGTAAAACTCACTAAAATTGTTTACTGTAGTATTATTGGGTAGTTTAGTGAGTTTCAGCTTTTTTCATAGGGGAGTTTTGAAGTTGCGACACTTTGCGCAAAAAATTGACACAATTCGTCGAAAGTAGTTGTAATTTTCTAGATTCAAAAATTCACATTTGTTTTTTGTTTGAAGCTCAGATTTTATTAACACTAACTAGAATTGTTTAAAGTTTTGTGAAATTCAGTACCTTTTATAACGGAATTTTGAAATTGTGTCGTTTGAAGCAAGAAATTGATAGAATTGACCAAAAATAGCTGCAATTTTCTAAATTTGAAAATTCATAATATTTGTATTGAAACTCTGATATTGGTAAAACTCACTAAATGTATTTACTGAAGTGTCTTTGGGATGTTAAGTGAATTTCGGCACGTTTTATACAGGACATTTTATGTTTTTGTAAAAAACTGACGGAATTGAACGTGTGTAGTTGCGATTTGCCATGTCTAGTTTCAAAAATTCATAATTGTTGTATTGAATATCAGATTTAGGTAAAACTCACTAAGAGTGTTTACTGAAGTGTCCTTGGAAAGTCAAGTGAGTTTCAGCATTTTTTATAAAGGAGTTTTAAAGTTGCGACGCTTTATATAAAAAATAGACACAATTGATCCAATAGCGTTGTCATTTTCTAGATTAAAAAATTCATATCTTTGGTATTGAGCCTAAGATTTTGATATAACTCACTAGAATGATTTATTGAAGTGTCCTTTGGAAGTTTACTAAGTTTCAACTCTAGAAGTTTTGAAGTTGTTGTCCATCTAACAACCTGACATAATGTTTGTATAAAATGACAGTCTACAATGACTTGGTAATTCCTGTAAATTATATTTCAGCCTACAAATCCTAGCTTCATTAATAAAGTGTGTTCTGTTAAATTAAAACCTCGTTACGTGTGCGTACTACTATATGCATTTGTAGACCGTTAAAAGCCCATATTGGCAATGACCTCGCTCAAGTCACTGACCAAAAAGCGACCCATCGTGAAATTCACGGCGTTCTCATTGTTGCGGTTCACGGAACTGTGAAGGGACTTCCTTCAGATAGCTCGTTTTTAACATATTTTTCTTTTTCCTGCTGACGCATTTTTCACGCCGCCAGCCCTGAACCAGATAGGGGGGAATTTGGTAACTAGTTTTCATGAGAATATGTGAGTTTTGTGAGTATTGTAGATAGGTATGACAGTGACTAGATTAGAAAGTAGGGGGAATTTTGTATTTTTGATGAAAATATGAGAAAATATGTTTTATGAGTATTGTAGATGACAGTGATCGTCTAGATCAAAATCAGCCCTTCTCTATTCTACTTGGACCAATGGTAGGCATGAATTTGGGTTCCTTAAGTGAACATAATTTTTTGGGACTAAGTATGACTAAGTAAGACTATGTGTCAAACTCTAAAGTGTTATCAAGAGCTTCCCCAATCATTTCCTAACAAAAAATGTTGCTCTTCGTTTAGTTCCATTAAATCAGTGATTTTCGAGATGCTATATGCATTTTGGTAGTATATCACGGCGCATTCACCATTTTCACCTATTCTCTCACCCTAATATTGTATTTTTCGTTCCAGGTCTGATCACCCCGTTAGGTGCCATGGAGAACCGGTGCGTTAAGTTCAAGAACGTCATAAAGACATTGTGCGGTTACTTCGTAAAGATCAAATTCAAATCGGAGCCCGCCCAACTCTTCTTTTACCTTTTAGTGTTAGTTAGTGTAAAAAGTGTAGTGTGCAACAGACCGCCCAGGTTCCTGCTGGACGGACAGACCGAGATCGTCCTAAGACTGAAAGAGGGAATCGACACCCCGATAGGTACGCCCATAACGTTGGGTTCTTCGTATCTTCGACCATATATTATGTATAGTATGGACTAAAGTACATAGACGTGCCTTGCCTATGTTCTTAACATTGTGGACACTGTTCATAGGCGTACTGCTGGTTTTTAAAAAGGGGTACTCACAATGAAATTAATTGATAATAAAAATGGAAATATATTTGGAATATAAGTTTAAGTAGTGGAAATATTAAAAACACACACGAGAAATCACTACGAGATGATTTTCCCACCACAACAAACCAGATAGGCAAACCACAACAACGACAAAAATGACGCATGTTTGTGCAAGGTTGCCGCATTTATCCAAAACACAATTTGCTTTATTCAATAATATGAACGGGAGTTTGCTTTTTCACTCAGTTTAATTACATACTCAAGGTGGACAGTTCCTTAGGTGTATCGTTAAGTATTGATGTAGTTATTAAACCATGGCAATTTGGCAACATTGAAACATCGTCCGTCCTCTGAGATGTTGCTGACATGGTTCTATGTACTAAGACATGTCCATGCATTTTAGTACATGATATATGGTCGAAGCTTCACATTCACCAAACCCCTCTCCCGCATTCACCAATCTCCTCCCTCTCATTAACATCGTGGGCGGAGCTCACCCCCACTTCTCCCTGTGGGCGGAGCTTGCTCGGTGGGCGGAGCTCGCTCTGTGGGCGGAGCTAGCTCCGTGGGCTGAGCTAGCTCCGTGGGCGGAGCTCGCTCCGTGGGCGGAGTTTGGGCAGCACTCGTTCCCTTCGCAGGTTCCCTAATATACAGACTGAAGGGATACGACCCCGACGGGGACCCTCTGCAGTTCGGCCTTCTGTCGACGTCGACGAGCGACGTCGTCCGCGTCGAGGGCGTCTCCGCGACTGAGGCTAACGTGTACCTCAACCGGGAGTTGGACCGAGAGGTACGTATATACAGGGCGATAAGGAAATATCACGATTAGTATCACTTAGTACTTCCGTCGTAACTGAATTTCGTTTGCAGACCGTCGATGAGTACTCGTTGGTGTTGACGCTGACCGACGGCCACCTCAGGCCGGGCAGCTTCATAACGCACCGCCTGCTCGTATTGGTCGAGGACGTCAACGACAACGCCCCCGTTTTCAGGCCGTACCCGCCCTCGGTGTCCGTGAGGGAGGACGCGCCCTTAGGGACGAGGATCGTCGAGGTGGAGGCCGTCGACGCCGACGTAGGGCCCTACGGACAAGTAAGATCTCCCAAGAAAGTTTATATGAGTTTCCCCCACCCTGCGCCAATACTATACCAATAGTAACGCCTACTACTTGCACATGCGCAGAACGTCTCCAAAGTAAATTACGCAACACCGCCTCAGAAGCGCACGTGGTAATAACAGTAATACGGTGCGCCATAAATAGAAAAGGGTCGGCTTTTAAGAGTCGTTGATTTCTTTTAGCTTTCATGTTTTTTAATTCGTTAGAAAATAGCTTAATTGCTTTTTGGGCTCTGTTTTTCTGTGGTTCCTCTTGGTTAGGTTAGGTTTAAAACCCTTAGTCCTGCCCTGATGACACGGTGAAATATCCCGCTTAATACACTGTTTACTGCGCAAACTCAGAAGTAGTTGTTCACAACTGATTGGCGTTCTAGGGTTTGTTATATTTCTGTGGGTGGAGCTAACTCTGACACGCCCCCTATTTTCAGTATTGAAGGCGGAGAATGGACTCGTCTCCGCCCATTCAGCTCCCGACTCGTTCTTAATTGGTTCTTGTTTTTGCAGGTGATCTACCGTCTGGACCAGGAGAACTTATCCCACAGGCAACTCTTCGGGCTGGAGACGCTCGGGGATAGGGCGATCTTAAGACTGACAGGTAATTGTTTCATATTGTCACGCTTAAGGCCCGACGGGGGAAGTTAAGGGCGCGTTGTCTGGGTTTGTAGTTTAGAGAGAGATACGTGGTAAAAATTAAGGCTTCGCTTTGAACGAACCATTACGCAATGACAAAAGGACATAAATATAGAGCAATATCTAGTATAAATTTAAAAAAAAATCCCAAAAAAAATTGTTTTTCCCCAATCTTGGAACAGATTGCCTCCTTAAGCCTCGTAACAATATCTTAGGGCCTTGGGCACCTATTCCGATATTTCTTTATTCTATATTCAACTTAGCAACCAATACCATATGTTTTCCCTTAGGTTCCCTGGATTACGAGAAGCAGACCGTCCACCAGGTGAAAGTGCTAGCTATAGATCGCGCTAAGACAGGTAGGATCAACTCCGGCACGGCGGTGCTCCTCGTGAAGGTCGAGGACGTGGAGGACCAACCCCCAGAGTTCGTCAGCATGACGCCGGTCGTCCGGATCGAGGAGAACAGTCCGGCGGGGACGTCAGTGTTACGAGGTGAGTCAAAATTCTGTCGTGTTGGTAGAACTTTCTTACCAGGTGAGTGAAAATGCTGTCGTGGAGGTAGAACGTTCTTATGAGGCGAGTCAAAATTCTGTCGCGATGGTAGGAGGTTCCGAAATTCTGTCGCGTTGGTAGAACGTTCTTAGGGGTGAGTTAAAATTCTGTCGCGACGGTAGAACGTTCTTATGAAGTGAGTCAAAATTCTGTGATGACGGTAGAACGTTCTTATGAGGCGAGTCAAAATTCTGTCGCGATGGTAGGAGGTTCCGAAATTCTGTCGCGGTGGTAGGACGTTCTTATGAGATGAGTCAAAAATCTGTCGCGACAGTAGAATGTTCTTATGAAGTGAGTTAAAATTCTGTCACGATGGTAGAAGATTCCGACATTCTGTCTCGTAGGTAGAACGTTCTTACGAGGTGAGTCAAAATTCTGTCGCGGCAGAAGAACATCCTTATGAGGTGAGTCAAATTTCTATCGCGACAATAGAACGTTCTTATGAGGTGAGTCAAAATTCTGTCGCGATGATCGAAGGTTCTGTAATTCTGTCGCGTTGGTAGAACGTTCTTACGAGATGAGTTAAAATTCTGTCGCGACAGAAGAACGTTCTTATGAGGTGAGTCAAAATTCTGTCGCGATGGTAGGAGGTTCCAAACTTCTGTCGCGTTGGTAGAACGTTCTTAGGGGTGAGTGAAAATTCTGTCGCGGCAGTAGAATGTTCTTATGAAATGAGTTAAAATTCTGTCGCGATGGTAAAAGCTTCCGAAATTCTATCGCGTTGCTAGAACGTTTTTACGAGGTGAGTCAAAATTATGTCGCGACAGTATAACGTTCTTATGAGGTGAGTCAAAATTCTGTCGCGATGGTAGGAGGTTCCGAAATTCTGTCGCGGTGGTAGAAAGTTCTTACGAGATGAGTTAAAATTCTGTCGCGACAGTAGAATGTTCTTATGAAGTGAGTTAAAATTCTGTCGCGATGGTAAAAGCTTCCGAAATTCTGTCTCGTAGGTAGGACGTTCTTACGAGGTGAGTCAAAATTCTGTCGCGACAAAAGAACATCCTTATGAGGTGAGTCAAATTTCTGTTGCGACAGAAGAACGTTCTTATGAGGCGAGTCAAAATTCCGTCGCGATGGTAGAAGGTTCCGAAATTCTGTCGCGTTGCTAGAACGTTCTTACGAGGTGAGTCAAAATTATGTCGCGACAATATAACGTTCTTATGAGGTGAGTCAAAATTCTGTCGCGTTGGTAGAACGTTCTTAGGGGTGAGTGAAAATACTGTCGCGGCAGTAGAATGTTCTTATGAAGTGAGTTAAAATTCTGTCGCGATGGTAGAAGGTTCCGAAATTCTATCGCGTTGCTAGAACGTTTTTACGAGGTTGAGTCAAAATTATGTCGCGACATTATAACGTTCTTATGAGGTGAGTCAAACTTCTGTCGCGATGGTAGAAGGTTCTAAAATTCTGTCGCGTTGGTAGAAAGTTCTTACGAGATGAGTTAAAATTCTGTCGCGACAGTAGAATGTTCTTATGAAGTGAGTTAAAATTCTGTCGCGATGGTAAAAGCTTCCGAAATTCTGTCTCGTAGGTAGGACGTTCTTACGAGGTGAGTCAAAATTCTGTCGCGGCAGAAGAACATCCTTATGAGGTGAGTCAAATTTCTGTTGCGACAGAAGAACGTTTTTATGAGGTGAGTAAAAATTCTGTCACGATGGTAGAAGGTTCCGAAATTCTGTCGCGTCGGTAGATGGTT
Organism: Cryptocephalus moraei; assembly: GCA_946251905.1. Lineage (NCBI taxonomy): Eukaryota > Metazoa > Arthropoda > Insecta > Coleoptera > Chrysomelidae > Cryptocephalus > Cryptocephalus moraei. The sequence goes on along the minus strand of OX276462.1, from coordinate 5,370,845 downwards.
CTTACGAGGCGAGTCAAAATTCTGTCGCGGCAGTAGAACGTTTTTACGAGGTAGGTCAAAATTCTGTAGTAAAGGTAGAACGTTCTTACCAGGTGCGTCAAAATTCTGTCGTCAAGGTAGAAGGTTCCTAAATTCTGTCGCGATGGTAGAAAGTTCTGAAATTCTGTCGCGTTGGTAGAAAGTTCTTACGAGATGAGTTAAAATTCTGTCGCGACAGTAGAATGTTCTTATGAAGTGAGTTAAAATTCTGTCGCGATGGTAAAAGCTTCCGAAATTCTGTCTCGTAGGTAGGACGTTCTTACGAGGTGAGTCAAAATTCTGTCGCGGCAGAAGAACATCCTTATGAGGTGAGTCAAATTTCTATCGCGACAATAGAACGTTCTTATGAGGTGAGTCAAAATTCTGTCGCGATGATCGAAGGTTCTGTAATTCTGTCGCGTTGGTAGAACGTTCTTACGAGATGAGTTAAAATTCTGTCGCGACAGAAGAACGTTCTTATGAGGTGAGTCAAAATTCTGTCGCGATGGTAGGAGGTTCCAAACTTCTGTCGCGTTGGTAGAACGTTCTTAGGGGTGAGTGAAAATTCTGTCGCGGCAGTAGAATGTTCTTATGAAATGAGTTAAAATTCTGTCCCGATGGTAGGTTCCGAAATTCTATCGCGTTGCTAGAACGTTTTTACGAGGTGAGTCAAAATTATGTCGCGACAGTATAACGTTCTTATGAGGTGAGTCAAAATTCTGTCGCGATGGTAGGAGGTTCCGAAATTCTGTCGCGGTGGTAGAAAGTTCTTACGAGATGAGTTAAAATTCTGTCGCGACAGTAGAATGTTCTTATGAAGTGAGTTAAAATTCTGTCGCGATGGTAAAAGCTTCCGAAATTCTGTCTCGTAGGTAGGACGTTCTTACGAGGTGAGTCAAAATTCTGTCGCGACAAAAGAACATCCTTATGAGGTGAGTCAAATTTCTGTTGCGACAGAAGAACGTTCTTATGAGGCGAGTCAAAATTCCGTCGCGATGGTAGAACGTTCCGAAATTCTGTCGCGTTGCTAGAACGTTCTTACGAGGTGAGTCAAAATTATGTCGCGACAATATAACGTTCTTATGAGGTGAGTCAAAATTCTGTCGCGTTGGTAGAACGTTCTTAGGGGTGAGTGAAAATACTGTCGCGGCAGTAGAATGTTCTTATGAAGTGAGTTAAAATTCTGTCGCGATGGTAGAAGGTTCCGAAATTCTATCGCGTTGCTAGAACGTTTTTACGAGGTTGAGTCAAAATTATGTCGCGACATTATAACGTTCTTATGAGGTGAGTCAAACTTCTGTCGCGATGGTAGAAGGTTCTAAAATTCTGTCGCGTTGGTAGAAAGTTCTTACGAGATGAGTTAAAATTCTGTCGCGACAGTAGAATGTTCTTATGAAGTGAGTTAAAATTCTGTCGCGATGGTAAAAGCTTCCGAAATTCTGTCTCGTAGGTAGGACGTTCTTACGAGGTGAGTCAAAATTCTGTCGCGGCAGAAGAACATCCTTATGAGGTGAGTCAAATTTCTGTTGCGACAGAAGAACGTTTTTATGAGGTGAGTAAAAATTCTGTCACGATGGTAGAAGGTTCCGAAATTCTGTCGCGTCGGTAGATGGTTCTTACGAGGCGAGTCAAAATTCTGTCGCGGCAGTAGAACGTTTTTACGAGGTAGGTCAAAATTCTGTAGTAAAGGTAGAACGTTCTTACCAGGTGCGTCAAAATTCTGTCGTCAAGGTAGAAGGTTCCTAAATTCTGTCGCGATGGTAGAAGGTTCTGAAATTCTGTCGCGTTGGTAGAAAGTTCTTACGAGATGAGTTAAAATTCTGTCGCGACAGTAGAATGTTCTTATGAAGTGAGTTAAAATTCTGTCGCGATGGTAAAAGCTTCCGAAATTCTGTCTCGTAGGTAGGACGTTCTTACGAGGTGAGTCAAAATTCTGTCGCGACAGAAGAACATCCTTATGAGGTGAGTCAAATTTCTGTTGCGACAGAAGAACGTTCTTACGAGGCGAGTCAAAATTCTGTCGCGACAGTAGAACGTTCTTACGAAATAAGTCAAAATTCTGTCGCGACAGTAGAATATTGTCGCGTTGGTACGTTCTTACGAGGTTACTCAAAATTCTGTCGCGATAGGTAAAGCGTTCTTACCAGGTGAGTCAAAATTCTGTCGTGAAGGTAGAACGTTCTTATGAGATGAGTCAAAGTTCTGTCGCGACAGAATAACGTTCTTATAATGAAAGTCAAAATTCTGTCGCGATGGTGGAACTTTCTTACTGAGTTAGTCAACATTCTGTCGCTATGCTAGAACGTTCTTACCAGGTGCCTCAAAATTCTGTCGTCAAGGTAGAACGTTCTTATGAGGTGAGTCAAAATTCTGTCGCGGCAGTAGAACGTTCTTATAAATAGAGTCAAAATTCTGTCGCGATGGTAGAACTTTCTTACTGAGTGAGTCGCCATTCTGTCGCGTTAGTAGAAGGTCCTGAAATTATGTCGCGACAGTAGGACGTTCTTACGAAGTGAGTCAAAATTCTGTCATGTTTGTAGAACGTTCTTACGAGGTGAGTGAAAATCCTGTCTAACTTTTCTTGCTGGAACTCTCGGTTGCAGTCGTCGCCATCGATGGGGACCGCGGAGTCGACAATCCGATCGAGTACTCGCTCGCCTCCAACGACCTCGACGGGCACCTGGACGTCTTCTCCATAGAGAAGAGCGGAGGGGTGCTCTTCACCACCGGGAACTTGGACAGAGAAGCTCTATCGACCAACTCGGCGGGCACTTACATCCTGCGGATTACGGTGAGGCATATACAGACCGTTTCTATAGAGTCGCAGGATGGGATAAACATAAGAGCGAAAGAACGGCCATGTACTTCTCGTTGGCTAAACAGAGAACGACCTTTTGCGATGTTGCTAGCTCGCGAAACATCACATTCATCCGCTCCGCACACTGTACCGCACACATCCGAAAGTGTAAAGCGATACGCGACCGCGATACGCGTTGACTCGGACGGCCTGCTCGGCCGGCAACGTTGCAAAACATCCTTCTCTGTCATACTAACGAACTACTGTTAGTTTCTCGTTTGCTCTTGTTGATTTCCCACCATGCGTGTCGATAGAAAAGCTCCGTATACGAAATTTACACCGAAGTGGTTCAGGAAAACTATCTCGCATCTCTACGGCGAGTTCGCTGTCAATCCGCCTTCTCACGTCTTACGTTCCTCGTTCCAGGCGACCGAGGTCGGAGGCTCGGTACTCCCGCCGCCGTCCACAAGTACCGAGGTGACCGTCATAGTGACAGACGTGAACGACGAGAGCCCCACGTTCACCAGCGACTTCTACGAGTGCGAAATCGGCGAGAATTCACCGGTGAACACGCCAGTCACCTTCCTGGGCGACTTTCTGCCCGAGGTGCGCGACCGCGATCAGGTACGTGACCAGAAGGTTACATTGTCAGGTCCATTGTCCATTGGGCCATATAAATGTTTTTACGACAGCGGGAACGTCGTTAATAAAAGAGCGGATACGTGTTTTGGCACGTCTTTGTTGCTGTTCCAATTGAGGCTGGGGACAGTATACCACGAGGTTTCCTCTTAGAGGAGACCGGGTACGCTCTGTAGAATTGTTTAGGTGTAAAACCGAAAGTAAGTAAATTTAGTATTTACGTAATGGTAAGATGATGATACCAGTGGTAACAAAGACGTGGTTGGGTACAAAAGTAACACGACATAATGAGGACAGAAATTACACGTTACTTTTGTCCCTGTTGAATCATAATATGATTATATTACACCAGATGAGTATTTTAAACACAGTACGAAAATAAGAGCGATAGCAAGAAAATATTGTCACGGTCCTCGGGGCTTATGGCCCAGAGGAGTGCTCGTCTTGAGGGATGGTAGCTCAAATGAGGACGGTCTCTTCTGCGTTACCACCCCCAACCAGTACCAGTACCAGTACCAACCCTCCGGGCCCTACTCCCTTAGCACCGTGACACTATCACTTCGATCTCTCACCCGCAGGGCATCAACGGCACCTTCCTCCTCTCCATCGAGGACTCGGACGCCTTCGAGGTGATACCCGCGAAGGCGATCAACGAGGCGACCTTCATCGTGAGGGTCAAGGACGGCGCCGCCCTCGACTACGAGCGCACCAGGTCGACGAACGTGACGGTCGTCGCGACGGAGGCGGTCGCGTCTGCAGCGAAATCGAGCAGGGCGACGGTACGCGTGCGCGTCTCCGACAGGAACGACAACTTCCCGGAGTTCACGAAGCAGAGCTACCACGTCTCGGTCCGCGAGGACTGCTCCGTCGGCACGACGGTCGCCTGGGTGCAGGCGCTCGACGAGGACTCGGGGAACTTCGGGACGAGGGGCGTGCGGTACACCGGCCTGTCGGGCAGCATCGAGCACATGTAAGGGAGTGTGGTACCCTAGGGGGACCCGGAGGACCCGAGTCCTCCGGGTGGAGTGGATCTTACTTCCCCAAGGACTCCTGGAGGACCCAAGTCCACCTCCGGGTTGACTCGAGCCCCATGGTCCCAGGGGACCATGTAATAAACGGACCTATCGGTTCAAAGAATAGATTTACCGATCAAGGTATAGAACGCTACCGATGAACACCAAGAATCGCAACCGAACAGAAGTCTGGTACCCGACTTTTCTCCATAATTTTTTCTCTCCAGGAGTACCTGGTTCCCTTTCTATGAGTCCCAGAACTTCTAGTTCTAGTTCTAGTTCCAATTTTGTTGATTTTTGCTGAGTCGACACCAGCGACCAGAGACCGTACCTCGATCTGAGGCTTTGGGTCACCTTTGTTATCACTTCATCAGCGGTTTCGCGTTATGTTTCACTTACCAACTTATTACGTTACGTAATAATAATTAATGTCACGTCCTACTTATTTTTTCATCTACAAGGTCCTCTTTCTTAATGTTACAATAAAAATCCCTTAAACACCCACAGGGTGTAACAAAGGGTGTGCGGTACCCCAGGGGGGCCCGGAGGACTGGTACCCAACGGTCCAAACATCCCGATTTGTTAACTTGTGTACTGTTCCAGGTTGGACCTGCACCCCGTCTCCGGGATAATCACGGTGAGAACCTCTGGCGGTCCGAACTGGGACAGGGAGCAGTTCTCGAGGCACTACCTGACGGTGGAGGCTCGCGACGACCTCGGCCTCGGCAACAGGAACTCCGCCCAGATCGTCGTCGACCTCGAGGACGTCAACGACAACGCCCCCGCGTTCCTGCAGGCCGAATACGAGGCGAGGCTCCTCGAGAACGAACCCGCATTCAAGGAACCGCTCCGCGTGTTCGCGAGGGACGCGGACCTCAACGGTACCGCCCTTCGAGTCGAACTACTAACCTCCGTACTCACCGCATCGAATTTCGTAGGTACCAAGAACTCCGAGGTGGAGTACCTCCTCTTCGGCGAGCTGAGCGGGAACTTCTCTATCGATCCGCTCACCGGTTCGGTGTCGGTCAGGCACCCGGTGGACTTCGAGGGTATCGACGGTGCCGCCGAGGAGACGGTCCGGGTGCTGAAGTTGACTGTACGAGCGAGGGACCTCGGCACGCCGAGCTTGTCCAGCGATGTGCCGCTCTACGTGTACGTGGAGGACGTCAACGACAACTCGCCCGTCTTCGAGAGGGAGAGCTACAACGTTACGTTGCCCGAGGACTTGGCCGGAGGGGTGTCCGTACTGCAGGTGAGAGTTGAGGGGATTTCCAGGTTCCAAATCTGAGGAGAACCCTTTCCCTTAAACGGTCGATTTCTGGCAACCATTCCAACAGAAACTCGATAGGAGGTAGCTGGTGCCTGGGGACCCCATGTGGGGATTTCCAAGTTCATAACTACCTTGGTGGTGGGGATGGAGTGCTTCCTGGAAATAACCTTGTAATCTAGTACCATTCTTGAGAAGAGCGCATTCCCTTAAACGGTCGATTTCTGGCAACCACTCCAATAACAGCTCAGTAACTCAATAGGAGGTAGCTGCTGCCAGGGGATTTCATTTGGGAACCTCCAAGTACCTAACTACCTTGGAAATTACAGGAAATGATCCTGGAAATAACCTTGCAAACCTAGTACCATTCTTCTCTATTCTAGGTCAGGGCGTTGGACCTGGACGGCTCCTTCCCCAACAACCACGTCGCGTACCGCATCCAGAGCGGCGCCGAGGACAAGTTCTCGATCTCGAGCGAGACGGGCGTCGTCTCGTTGGCGAGGGGAGCTTCCCTCGATCCGGACCTGTCCGATCCGAAGAAGACGCGCTACTCGCTGGAGGTGCTCGCCTTGGACGGTGCCCCGGGTGAGAGGCAACGCAGCGCCTCGACGGTGGTCGACGTCTCCGTCGTCGATATCAACAACAAACCACCGACGTTGGTGGTGCCGGAAGCGGTCGTCGTGCTGGAGAACACGCCGGTAGTACCACAGCCATTTCTAATCCTTTATATGTACATACAGCAAAAAACAAAAATCATGACAAACCTAGTACCGGGAGGGACTATATTACTAGACAGCAAAACCATCGAGGAGGTCGACGAATACAAATACCTGGGACACCAAATTAGAATAAATAGAGACAACCAATCAAAGGAATTACAGAAGAGAATTGGCTTTGGATGGACAGCATATGGAAGATTGAGAGATATTTTCGGTAGTGACGTTCCAATGGTCTTGGTCTTTAGTACCATAGAGCTGCTCAGAGTAGCAACAAATAAAATAAGACGGGCAAAGCACCATCTAACGTCTTGAAATATCAGGCACCATAAGAAGAAGATTGCTTCACAGGGAGCTTCTGCGACCAATACATACCCACACCAAAGTAGTTAAATTCCCCAAACTACTCTCCGAATTAGACTTTCCCTGTGTTACGAAGGATTTGTTCAGTTACTTGTAGAATTTGGCGCTTAAACGGAGTTCGGGAATTCGGTTAAAGAGTCTTAAAGTAGGTTTTGCTCGGGCGCCAGATTTGAAGAGTTTTCTCCCTCGGTGATATGCCTGGGTAGATTACTTCCTCAGGAGAATGTCAGGGCTGTCCGTAGGTTATCTCACCTAGCGAAAATTTCACTGTGGTATCGAACATGGATGGGGGAAATTCGCCTACCCGAGTTATCCCCAGATAACTAAGCGATGGTAGATTGAACATTCCGCCATATGTCTGTGATAGGTTTGGTTAAACTGTCAAAGGTACGGTATATGGCCTACCCACGACTCGCAAAAATACGCTTCGTTACACCTGCAAATTAACGTCCTCAGTACCGGTGTTGGCGAGTACCGCCCACCAGGTGTACGTAAGTGGGTACCAACCTTCTCGAACCCGCAGGTCTCGACGGTCGTCGCGAGGATCGGCGCCGAGGACCCCGACGAGACGGCGAAGCTGATCTTCAGGATCGACGCGAACGACTGCGTCGGCAGGAACGAGTTGGGCGTCACGTTGAAGCCCCAGGAGTTCGACTGCTACGGCTCGTTCCACCTAGACGCGACCGGCGGCGCCCTCTCCGTCGCGAGGATCATCGACAGGGAGACCGTCGAGGCGGTGCGGATCGGCGTCGTCGTCGAGGACGTCAACTCCGACACCGGCGTCCAGACCGCCACAGGTACCGTAGGTCACAAAAGTGGTACTGCAATATGATCGTCGCAGGACTACGATATCTCTTTGAAATTTCCAGAAAACGCTGTAAAAAGGACTAGAAAATGGTGTGTGCGAGTTGGTATGGCGGCACTCGAGACAACCCCCACCAATTTTTTAACCCCCTTCCACTTCCCTTCCCCCACAACCCACAGGACTAAAGTCATGTCATTGTTCCTCAAACCTGTTGAACCTGTTCAAAAGTGGAACAAACCTGTTCAAAAAACCTGTTGAACCTGTTCATACACCAGTTCAATGCGGTTCTCAAACCTGTTAAACCTGTTCATACACCAGTTCAATGCAGTTCTCAAACCAGTTGAACCTGTTCAAAAGTGGTCCACAAACCTGTTCAAATACCAGTTCAAAGCGGTCCATAAATCTGTTAAATATACTCAAAGAGTAGTTCAGAGCGGTTCAAAAAATCCATTGAACCTGTTCATACACCAGTTCGATGCGGTTCTCAAACCTGTTGAACCTGTCCAAAACTGGTCCACAAACCTGTTCAAAAACCAGCTCAAAGCGGTTCAAAAATCTGTTGAACCTGTTCGAGAGGTTTCTTGAACCGCTTTGAACAGGTTTGTGAACCATTTTTGAACAGGTTTGAGGATCAATGATATGAACTTAACTTACGTTTGACCAATGACTCGCATACTGTGGTGGGTCTGGGGCTAAAAAAAAGTGGTGGGGGTGGTCTCGAGTGTCGCCATACCTACTTGTGCGCCATTGTAATACTACACTACGTTCTAACGTTTGGTGCAGCTTAAACTAAGTAACAACTTCTGAGATACTGCCAAACACTGAGCAATTACTGTTTGTAGTTGTCAACAAAGCTGCCCAACGTGCTAAACTAAACAACAACTTCGGAGATACGACTAAACACCGAGCCATTACTGTTTGCAGTTGTAAACATAGCTGGCCAACATATTGAAGTTGTTACTTGGTTTACTATGTTGGTGCAGCTATGTTTACAATAGCGGGGAAACAACTGTGGTATACTCAACATAGCAAACCAAGTAACAACTTCAATGAATTACCAAACCCTGAACCATTACTACATCTTCAATAGTACTACTTAAAACATCGTAACTCCCATATTTCGTCATTGGCTCGATGTCTTGCTACGTTAGGTACCTACCACTTTCCGTTCTGTTACAGCCACGCTCCTGATAAACGTCGAGGACGTGAACGACAACAGCCCCAGGTTCAGGGAGCCGTTCTACAAGTTCTCTGTACCGGAGAACAGCAAGTACGGCACCTTGATCGGTACGGTACTCGCAGAGGACCCGGACAAGAACAGATCTGTCACGTACTCGATGGACAACTTCTCGCAGCTGAACCGCTTGGTGCACCTCGATCCGGACAAGGGGGACATCGTTGTCGCCAACAAGATCGACAGGGAGAAGACCGACTGGCTGAACCTGACGGTAATTGATTATGTTTCCGAGACGTTCCTTGCGTTTAAGTTGATAAATTACCGTTCAGTCGTTGGACTTCACAGCTAACGGTTTTGGTGTCGTTGACCAAAGTCAAAGTTACTTTTGTAGAACAAAAGGAGGTTGTCCAAAGACTCAAAGTTGGGCATGATAAGTAGGAGTAAGGAAAACTTCTATGTCTTGCCAACACTTTTGTAGAAGGTGTCCCAAAATTAAAGCAATATTTGAATTTGGCACCATTTTTGTAGTTAACTGTTGGCAACCCTGAGAAAAGAAAAAAAAATTTACTACAGAGAGTTACGAGGAGCACCTCTCAAATACAACATACCTATCATTAGTACTGCTCACCATCCTTAAAATCAGTATCCGGCTCAACATAAAGATTTTTCTATGTTGAACCATGGTTAGTGTTGGTCGTTTTTGGTCCGATTGAGTTTGGTTGGGTTGCCATGAAGTGTTTTTCTTGCCGTTCCAATTGAGGCTAGGGACAGTATACACTATCATGTCTATCTCGCAGATCAAGGCGGTGGACGACGGCCACCCGGCGAGGTCCTCACGCGTCGAGGTCTTCGTCCAGGTCCTGGACGAGAACGACAACGTGCCGCACTTCCTGCCTGAGCCTAGGGCGCTCTCGATCCCGGAGAACGTGCACGTCGGCACGGAGGTCGCGAGGCTCGAGGCCGTCGACGCGGACGCCGGCGACTTCGGCCGCATCACCTACCTCCTCGACCGGCTCTCCTCCGAGGGCAAGTTCAGCCTCGAGCCTTCCTCCGGGGTCCTGAGGGTCGACGCGACGCTCGACAGGGAGCGCAGATCGGGCTATCTGCTCGTCGTCGAGGCGTGGGACAACTACCAGTACGGGTACGGGAACGGCGATAGCAGGAACGCCTTCAAGCACCTGAAGTAATGCGCTTCGAAGACGAATTCCAGGTGCTTATCTGATACTCGGTTCAATTTCAGCGTGACTATCCTGGACGTCAACGACAACGTCCCGGTGCTGCACGTGCCCGAGCATTGCTTGAACATCACCGAGTTCCACGAGCCTGGACAAGCGCTCACTACAGTCCACGCGTCAGATGACGACGATCCTGAGACCCCTAATGGACAGGTAAGGCCTAAAGTGATTTTACGCAATATATTACGCCATGAGCGTCGAGAAGTGTCGCTTCTGCGAACTTCGTAGCGACGAGAATTCGGCGAACTGATGGATTTCCTGGAAATCGCGGGATTTAGCCTCGAGATTATTCTGGAAATTCCCATTCACCTATGAATGATTACCTAAATTTTCTAGGTGATCATAGACGTCGCCGGCGGCAACTCCCTGGGCCTCTTCGAGCTCGCCCAGATCAACAGCTGGTCGGCGAACGTCATGACGGCCGGCTCGCTACGCGGCAAACACGGCAACTACACGTTGACGCTCAGGGCGCAGGACCTCGGCGTCCCGAGCCTCCAGACCGAGCGCTCCCTCAGGATATGCGTGACCGATTACAACGATCACGCGCCGAGCTTCGTCACTCCGCCCTACAACTCGACCCTCAAGGTGCCAGAAGTGAGTAATTAGGGATTCCAGAGTATATCACGAGTAGATGGAAATCAGGAAGCTGCCACGGATTCAGATCTCTTAAACTTTGCCCTTCAACCCTTCTACCTTCGCCTTCCTCCAGCCCTGAACTCTAACTCATGACTCCTGACCTTAACTCTTGACCTTGAGCCAAGGAAAACTTATTCTTAAAACTTGGTTTATGACATTGCAAAGAAACTGTTTTATGACCTTGGGGAGAAACCTGTTTTGTGACCATTGGACCAACAGGTTTAACCCAAACTGATTAGACCACCAGATATGATAAGTAACTGTCCAAAACCAGTTCATAACGTTGATGGTGTGGGAAACAAGATGAAACAAAGTTACCCCCACCCAGTTTTTAAACTAATACCATTGACCCTTTCATACTGAGTAGTTATTACTAATATGTTGGAGTATGGCGTATTATTAATATCCTAAATACACCCTGAATAGTTCAAAAGTCAAAGTCGCTTGGAAACCAGAGCGTGGTTACTGTTATGTATAGGCATACCACCAAGCAACCCCTTCATCATAAACATAACCTACCCGGATAAAATAAACACCCTACTCTGAACTGTCGTACGATTCATAATCATAACATGGCGCAGTCAGTAGGATAACAATTACCACACTTCTCGCCTACCTAGCGGTGTGTTCTTCATTGTTACTTCTGGACTGTCTTGTATAATTATATATAGTTAACAAGTTGTACGTGTCGTATCCATGATGGAGCTTCAAGACTTTTTAAAACTATATGGTCACTTGGTGGTGGAAGAGGGAATACTCAATGCTTTGGAACAGCTACAGAAAAACAAGAACTAGGAGCTCGGTGTATATGGGTCACACTACAGAAGCTGAATTGTTGGGAAGGTGTTATAATACACGTTTTCAGGAGAACAGATGTTACTACTTTGTTTGAATAGGTACTAATACCTTTTTGGGAAATATCTATATTACTTTATCTCAGTACAGTCTTATCAAAAAAAAAAATACATAGATGGTGTGGATAGAAGTGAGAAGAGGGTGGAAACAAATGGTAAAGGTTATGTGAGGGATAATGTGGGACAAAGGTTAAGACTTAAGGTTAGAGGGAGGTAGAAGGGAGCGGGGTGAATCCGTGCCAGCTTTCTCATTTCCCCCTCTGATACCACGTGCTGAGCTTTCCTGTTATTCCAGAATGCGACCGTCGGCAGCGCCCTCATCCAGATAATAGCCGAGGATGAGGATTTCGGCCCGAACGGCGCGGTCCGCTACAGGCTGAAGACCGACCCGGCCGGCCACTGGAAGCACTTCGACCTGCAGCCCGTCTCCGGGATCCTCGAGCTGAGGCTGCCGCTGAACAGGAAGAAACAGAAGATATACGACGTAAGTGTGCTGCATCACCTCAGAACTGCTCAGAAAATCTGAGCTCCTCTTCGCATTCCAGATCAGAATAGAAGCCTACGATCTGGGCGTGCCGACAGCGCTGAGCTCGGACTTGGACCTCACCATCTACGTGAGCGACATCTACGAGTACCAGCCGCAGTTCACGGTCGACGAGTTCGTCGTGAACTTCACAGGTAAATGTAGGACGTCCCGTAGGAATTGAGTTTGTTCCACGAATATTGTTCCAGAAAATAGACAGCCGGAATCGGAAATAAGGAAGCTCCCGGACACCGTAGACGCGGACGAGTACGAGCTCAACGAACACCGAGGTCCTGTGTGTTATTTCATAGTCGGAGGCAATGAGGACAATCTCTTCCATTTGAATCCGGTGGATCACACGTTGGTGGTAAGGGGAAAGCCGCAGTACTATATCTTCTTTCTAGGTTTCTGAAGGTTCTTCCAGGCTTCTCTAAGTTTCTAGGAGCTTTCTAGAAACGATTCTAACCCTCTAAGAGTTCGTTGATCGTTCAGTAGACTACATAATGTTTTAGTCAAAACGTCCCTTTAGATTTGAATTTGTCTTCATGTTATGGAGTTTCTAGAAGCGTTATTGTGTAAAAGAGATGTTTTCCAATTCAACTAAACTAAAACCTAAGTATAGTAACGCGAAATGTACCTAAACAACAGCCTGAAGCGTGTTTCTTATCTGACGTAGCCCTAACAGCACCCAAAATTGCAGCAATGTTGCAGGAACGTTATTTTGCACTGTTATAATATTGCACGTAATGTTGCTGCAATATTGCTGCAATATTGCTATGTCCGCTCTTTTGTAATATTGCCGTGCAATATTTCAGCAACGTTGCCCTGCAATATTACTGAAATATTACGATGCAATCTTGCTGAAACATTGCCATGCAATATTAGTGAAATATTGCCATGTAATATTAGTGAAATATTTCCATGAAATATTAATGAAACATTGCCGAGCAATGTTGCTAAAATATTTCCCTTAATATTGCTGAAATATTTTGTATAAACTGTATTTTATTTTTGTTTTAATCAAAATCATGAATGTACCCATTGCACCTTTCAATGATATAAACGAAACAGGAAACGGGTAATAGAAAATCATACGTTAAGGATACTCGTTTAATACATCAACATATGAGTAATATAGTCCTTTAATTAAGTTATAATGTATAGCAAAATAGTTTTTCTTTGCTGTTGATCAGTACACCTTAGCTTGCGCCAGCCAACGACCAACTTCTTCAACTACTTCACGCTCAGTAGCAGTGGGAAATAAAATGTGTGTGCTCTCTGTAAACAAATACGACTATTATTAAAACTGCCCATAAAATGTAACTGTGGAAAATATACTTAGTACCTTTAAGGAGAACAGAAAAGTTATGTATAGTTTTGCTGGGGGGTATTAATACAGGAGATATGACAAAAAATGTCTCATGTAAAACTAAAGATTTTAATATCCTGCTCAATGACGCCCGATGTGGCGTACAGTACGTACACATTTTTTACTTAGAAGTGAAGAGACTTACTTTTAATCAACTTTGCGACTCGTGGTAGACTTTCCAAGGCCCTTTTTTGCTTTCTACCATGCCAACTAAATTGTTGTGCCATGAAGTATTTTCCATACCTACGTCATATTAGATGTAAAATAAATTTATTGGATATAATAAGAATTACTTACCAATTTTGCAATAATTCACAATTTCACAAATTATAAGAAGTGGTGGCCAGGCTGCAATGTTATCACCGGTGTTAAGTCGTATAAAAAACAGTAGTTTTTTAGATTCTTAATGCTTCGGATACTTGAGATTTATTTATTACTTGTAAAAGTGTAACCGACATATCATAAACCAGAGCACTTTACGACTGGTACGAGTATGATGTTGGCTGAGTTGGCTCGGTCTTTAGAAAAGTTGCCAGTACCAGATGTGATATTCCCATCTTCGGCTAGAGACGAGCATACCCTAGCAGGTAGCTGAGGTAGTTCGAAAATATCCTTATAGTAAATTTTTGTTCTGAAAAGGGACAACGAAAAGGGACGAACCACCGTCGAGACGGCTATCTCCTTAACCATTTTTGTTCATATTTCCATATTTCCGTTCATATTTCCATATTTCCGTTGTAGAGTTAAATAGAATAGTGAAAATCTTAGTCAGCGTTTAACTTGAACACCTAATCAATAAAAATTCATACAACGATAAACCGAGGTATGAAGTGTGCTCGTCAACCCTGAACAAAGTAAAGGAGTTAATCATTATTTTAAACAAATAAAAACAAAAAACCCGGATGGCCTACGCTATCGGGGTTTTTGATTTCGGATGGCTTCTAATCCGAAAGGCTTATTTAATTTATTTAAAAAAGTGTTGTCGGGCGAGCGCGCGAGCAACATTAAATTAGTGCAATATTAAAAAATTTCTTAGGGCAAAGACATAATTGCTTTATTGGATTGCAATATTCGAAATTTTGGCAATAATGTAATATTCCAGCAACACTGGTACAGTATTACGATCTTTTAGTAATAAAGTACCTAATATTGCAGCAATATTGCTGCAATATTCAAAATTTAAGAAACAATGTAATGTTACAGCAACGTTGCTGCAATATTGAAAATTTCAGAAATAATGCAATATTCCTGCAACATTGGTGCAATATTGAAAAAAAATAGGGGGCAGACATTTATTAAATGTCACCTTATAATATTTATATGTAGTGGAAAGGTACAACAATTTAGTATACGTTATAATATTTCTGAAACATTTTTAACAAATTGAAAATTTTCGTTATAATGTAAAATTGCAGAAACATTGCTGCAATATATTGGAAATTTCAGAAATATTGTAATGTTCCAGCAACATTTCTGCAACATTGGAAAATTTACCATCACGTAATGTTGCAGAATAATATTGCAGCAATATTGCTGCAATAGTGGCAATATTTGGCAATATGGCAATGTTGCTCCGCTTAATTGGACCATAAAAACTCCTCGAGAATAATCGCGAATATTCAATCAAAGAAATTACGTTCCGGTCATATCTAGAACAAACATTATTAGGGAACGAATCATCGAGTAGGTTCTAGAGACATCATTGAATAAACTAAATCCATTTGGTACCTACAACAAAATATTTACATTTTTCTCTGGACGTTCTGAATGCTTTCTGGAGCATTTCTGAAACCTTAGTCTCCCAGGATCTAACCTGCTGAAGTCTATGTGTCCGTAGGTCACCAGACCGCTCGACAGGGAGCAACTCGAGACGCACCTGCTGCTCGTGAAGGCGACGGAGGAGTGCCTCAGGGTTCCGAAGAATGAGAGCTTCTTCGACTCAGAAGACGACACTCAACTGAAAGTCGTGGTGAGGGTCCTCGACGTCAACGACAACCCTCCGAAGTTCACGCGAAGGGTGTTCACGGGCGGCGTGAGCACGGCGACAGCTTTCGGTAAAACCATAGAAACATAATAATAAACCTTGGAACGCCAATCAGTCCTGAACAATTTGGCACCCCATAGGGCGAATTGACCTACTTCTGAGTTTGCGCAGTAAGCGGGATATTTCGTCATCAGGGCAGGACTAGGGGTTTTTGACTTCTCGTTCGTGGATCTTATACGAATATATGCTTGAACCGACTTTTTGAACGTGGAAGTGTTAAGCTCATGAAAAATGGAATCCATGGATTAGTTTGATTGTTCATAAACAAACGATAATAGTTCATGTACTGTTTTCACTCTAAATATATCTGATTATACAGGCTACAAAGTGCCCTAGCTCTTAGTTTCTGCGAATATTATTGGAAATATCCTGTGGATGTAGTGACAAATGCAAATTTTAAGTATCGTTGTTGTATCTGTCAGGAACATTCCTGTAATTGTCAGTAACATGTGTTGCAACACGGTGACGGTCCCACAGGTACCAAGTTCATGAGGGTGACGGCAGAGGACGCGGACGCCGACGAGAACGCCGAAGTGGCGTACTACCTCGTCGGCAGGGTGCAGATGACGTTGACCGAAGGGCTGGAGAACCTGCAGCGGCCTCCCTTCATCGTCGAGAGGGAGACCGGCGAGATACAGCTCAATTTCGACCCGCAGCGCGGGATGAAAGGGTACTTCGACTTCATGGTAAGTCCAATTGGATCTTTTGGCGATTAGATGAACGCAGCTTTTGGTTCCGACCCGCAGGTCCTAGCCAACGACACCGGCGGGCTCCAGGACATGGCGAGGATATTCATCTACCTCCTCAGGGAGGATCAGAGGGTGCGGTTCGTGCTGAGGCAGCAACCTCACGAGCTCAGGAGTAGGATAGACGCCTTCAGAGAGTGAGTACCTACCAACCGATACATTTAGGGCAATGGCGGTCACTAAGTAATAGTACGATGTTTAGAAACGGGAAATAGTAAGTATCTACCTACAGGCTTGATCACTCCACCAGCAACATCTAACACGTTCTAATCTACCGTTGCCTCGCCATTTTTATCATGAAGAATCGATTTTGAATACATCTTCGTTTTTGATACTCAGTTTCTTCGTGAATGAACAGATGAAGATCAAATCTAACTGATAGTTCTGAAATTCCAACTTGATTGCAAAGCGATTGTTTGAATGTGATTGAGAAGACAGCTTGAGGAATGATCAAGATCAAGAAAGTGAAACAGCTTCACAGGTTAAACTGCTAAGGGCTCTATATTACGGCTTGAGCACTCCAGATTGACCATTTTGATGATAGAAGCAGAAAGGCGGGATTAAACTATGTAGAAGGTTTTATGCGACGTAATAAAACTGAAGATGAAGGCGAACTCGTAATGGGAAAGTTCCGAAGAAGATGGATAAACATGAGAAATCGTAGAGGATGACTGAAGGGATACATTTCCATACTGTGTGGAGACTTCAACGCGAAAACAGGTATAAAGACGGAGGAAGCGGAACAAGTACTTGGTAAATTTGGACTTGGAAGTAGAAATCAACGAGGAGAACCTCAGGTAAACTTCCTTGTAGAGAGCAATGTATATCCTATGAACAGCTTCTTCCATAAAAAACCCAACAGAAGATGGACTTGGATAAGTCCTGATAACAAAAGGAAAAATGAAATAGGTATCTATCGGCAGTGATCACAGGATGGTAAGAGCTTCAGTAAACATAAATACCAAGAGAGAAAGGGTGCGAATGGTAAAACCCAAAACGAAGAGAAAGTGCCAAAACCCAGAAAACTCACTAAAGTTAAAGATAAGCCGTAGGGCCTCAGCCTATAATTTGCTTTCTTCACTACCCCATCCCTTTTCATATTCCCTTAACTCTCCTGGGATTCCCTCAGGACGTTGGGCAACGTCACCGGTGCGATAGTCAACGTGGACGAGTTCCGGGTGCACGCGAACCAAGATGGCGCAGTCGACAAGACCAGGACCGACCTGTACCTCCACCTCGTCGACAGGAAGGACAACTCGATACTGGAGGTGGACGACGTGCTGAGGCTGATCGATCAGAACACCGAGCGACTCGACGGACTGTTCAAGGTAAGGGGAAGGACTCCCGGAGTCCAACACGGTTACACCTCGACATCGTCTTCCAGGAGTTCAACGTGTTGGACACCCAACCCGGCGGGATGTTGGCGTTCACGGCCGACGTGCGGCACGCGACCGCGACGTTCTGGCTGACGGTATCGTGTCTGTTCCTGCTGTTGTTGCTGCTGTTGTGCCTCGCGCTGTGCGTCAATCAGAAGCAGAGTTACCAGAGGAAGCTCAAAGCCGCCACGGCGACCGCTTACAGTAAGTCGAACTGCCGAAACGTTAAAAGTGTATTACAAACAGAGTTAATGTATTACAGAACACTGCGAAGTTCATTTATGAATATTGGAATATTTTAATCAAAAACTGTAAATTGAATTATTTGAATTGGTACGATATTCACTCTCTTAGCCAGGGCAAGTCTATATTCTACAACTCTCAATTCGTACTTCATTTATAGCCGCTTTATTTTACACTGTTTTTACAGTCATGCAATGTAATTGCAAGGTCAAATTCTTGCATGCAATGGAACTTTTCAATCGTTTTACAGTTGTACAAGAATGATAGGCAACTCACTTTGAATTGCAACATGTGTACCAACGTATTGGAGTCTATGAGGAATGTCAAATGTCAAGAACATTTCCGATTTATAACCTAAATCCTGAATAACGAATAACCTCTAATGTAATGTGTTATTGTTTTCGTGAATTACATACTGTGTAAAATGAATGAAGGGAACGCACTACGGCGTAAAAAAATAGTCGCTGCATCATTATGCACAATTATAGCTGCTTGTGCCTTGCTATTACTGAGAGCTGATCGAGAGAAAGCGGCAAAAAGAAGGCGGTGGGTGAGATCTTGGTTGAATTTTTTGAATATGAGGAAGGGAAACATACCAATACTACATACTACCCATCTCTGTGACTGTGCCGTTGGGCCCGTTGGTCACTGGTCACACAAAAGTAGCTAAATTTATCCCTAGACTTGCGCTTGCAATAATGCAATGCAAGAAAAAAACGGGCGAGACCGATATTTCATGCAATGCAGGTCTCTTGTATGAACTTGCACTGCGTATGCCTTTGTGCCATGTGTCTTGCATGGAATTTCACCGGATTGCATGACTGTAAAGCGGCTTTTACATTAATTAATCGATGTACATTTGAGCCAAAGTGGCTTAAATGTCTTTTAGACTAAAATAATACTTAGAAAGTTTTTCAAAATTTATTACGAATAAACTGTTCTTGAGAGTGTTCTAAATAATAATGATCTCTGCGCCTTGTGGAGTACCAAGTTACGATTCCAAACATGCTGAAGTAAGCATGACATCACGGCACGTGGAGAACCGAAGCCTTTGTTCCCAGACTTCTTGGTCACCCGTTCATATTACGTACAAAGTAGTAATTGCGTACGTTCCACAAATTGCGTACGCTCACATACAATAGGGGATATCAAAATATGAGAATAATAGTAACAAGCGTGTCTCACTAAGATACAGAGGAATGTACCTCAGCTGATTAATATTACTATGCTGCGTCGTATGTGTATAATTTTGTTGCCCTATATTCTGTATCATATAAGTTATATGTTGGCATGTATTTCTGGTGTGCTCCTATGCTCAAAAAGAGTTTTCTATGTTCCGGCACTAAAATGACAGCTATTCTAGCACTAAAATGGCCGAAAACAGTGCTTTAATGAGGCTTATTAAAGCATTGTTTTTGGTAATTTTTTTTGTTGGGTTGATGACAAGATATTCTTTAAATCCATTAAATTCAATTTGAAAATGGTGTGAAAATTGACAGATGTCTAGGCAACAGCAGTAATACCAACTTAAATGTCACGATAAATTAAATTATTTAAACATAAACAAAAATGAAATGGAAGCCGGAACATAGAAAATGTTGTAAAGTACCCGTTGCAGAAGACATTCCATATTCCAAGAATATGACGTCTTCTGCAACTTGTACTACTACTATTGTTTAAGACTCCTCATTAATGCAGTACTTGACAACTTTTGAACGGTACTGGCATCAATTAAAAATCTGTACGTCTTGCTATGGGACAAAATTTTTAATGGTGTCTTGCCCAACGTGTTTAGTGTCATTCTAATATGAAGGACTCACATTTAGACGACACCTAATAGAACCCACATTTCTCAAATATGGGCTCCTACTCTCTAGGTTGGGCAAGAATGATATAGCATTTTGGCATGTCTATGTTTGGAATTAGAATCTTTTCTCTACTGATATACTGAACATTTGATGCTTGGTAAACTGATTACGACCTGAATTTAACCAAAACTTAGAGGCAGATGTATTACAAGCAATGCAGGAGGAAACTTTCCACGGAATTATTTGAAAAATATATCTTCTCACTAGTGAAAACATATGCATGGGGTAATTAGGAGTAGAGGAGAGTACATATGTAACAAGGAAGGGAGAAAACCCAAAGTCTTACCGACACGCTTAATGTAACTTAAAATAGAAATCTTTACTTGTGTGCAATCTGTAATGTTATCTACTCTATTATATTACCAAACTGTGTCCAAAATTAAAGAATTACCTTAGGTAACTTAACAAGAACTTAACAGCTTTAATTACAAACCCAAGATTGATCATTATATAAAAAACAACTTTAGTCAATAATTGATAACTAAAATATAAAGATAAAATATGTATAACATAGTGATAAATGAACCTGCATTGGTATAAGTATATAAAAAAGATTTAATGCTTTATTTAAGGGATGGCACTAATATGGTAAAACTATTATTAGATTTAGTTTTTTAATTTGAACTAGATTTAAGATGTCGGCTGCGTACAGGTGCTAAATTGTGCACCTCTGCAGGATATACAGTTATGTAGTTAGTATAGGTACAAAAGATTTGAAGGTATTGACCTGGAAGTCATGTAATTTCATACAGTTATGAGTTTCCAGTAAGGCACAATGGACCTACAAAGTAATACCAAACATTTCCACATGATATATAACTGTAGGTACTTAGCACAGCGTAACTGTTATTACATCACTTAATTCGGCAACACTGTTCCCACAAAACAGTCCATAGCGGGCTAACAATTTCCAAAATTTCTTTAACAATGATCTATTTCAATTTCTTCTGTATCGGCGAGACTTTGGGTCCTTTCTTCATTATAAATAATGGCGAACAAACATTCTACATGCGTTTCTCAAATTTTTCCCTCGATTTCCAGTAAGCGCCGACTCGATAGACGGCCGAGGCCTCAGCGTGATCAGCGGCCGTGTCCCGAACACCAACAAGCACAGCATGGAGGGCAGCAATCCGATCTGGCTGAAGGCCTACGAGAACGAGTGGTTCAAGAACGCCGACGAGCTCAGGTAAGCACCGAGGTTCTATCTCCAGTACTCTTCACTGGCTCAATACCGCTTTCCTCCTCCAGTCAGACCTCCGAGCACGACTCCCTGGACGAGAACGTCGTCGGCTGCGAGGAGTACTCCTCGCCGACGACGGACGAGATGCGCGAGCAGAACAAGCACAACCGACACCAGAACGTGTACCAGACGTTGCCGGTGCCTGCGGCGAGGAGGCTGGAGACGACAGAGTTATGACTTAAGGTTAATAACTTCTTCGGCGGGAACAAGATCGGTCCGCTCGAGGACACCTCGGATTGCTCGGTTTAATCTCATGTGTAATATAGTTGTTTTACCAAACTTTGTAATCAATCCCACATACCTAAAACAATGTTTTTACTTCCATCGCTTAAATTACAGTAAGTCGCGAACGAAAGATAACAGTAAAGCTTCAGGGAAATTCCTCGAAATATTTCCTAAGCTTTCAAACAAATTTCCTATATCCTAATACTCGTAACAAATTATTAATACGAACGTCCCTACTCCCAGCCGCTATTCTCCCAGCCGTCGTCGTCGACGGTATCCCCTTCCATTTTAAACTTGCTGGACACGTCCGAATTTTGAGCACTTCCGCCTTCTTCGATAATAAATTTACTCGACTGTGTTATAACCGGTTCCATATCTTGGAAGAAATCGATCTCCTCGCTATTGCTAGCGACCACATTACTCTTAATGTCGAGGCTCTGAATGGCAGGCAGAGGGTCCGTCGGTTGGGAAACTTGATCACTTGATTGGTCCGTCGGGACGTCCAGTTCTTGATCTGTAATACGAAGAGATAGAAATATTGAGGATAATGACAGGCAAATAACTTAAGATGGACGAAATACTCCATTCATAAAGCACATATTGTGAAACGCGAGACGCGAAGTGTTGTGAGGGGAATGGGAGTGGGGATGGACTTGTACCTAACAGTGGCGCCCTCGTGGAGCCTAACGGCAACAAGGTACAACAACAAGAATTGTATAGGAATGCTACATGTGTATAATTTCCTGTGGACCTACTGTTACCATCTAGCGCGCTCTGATCTTATAATTTAGCGAGTTGTTGGCACGCGAATATTTGTAAATTGTTTTGTCCAGCTTTAGTAATTTGTTTAAGATCACATAAAATCTCAAAAATACTCTTGCAAACATGCGCAAAAATACATTAATACTCCTCACCCGACTCCAACATGGCCGCCTTCTCCTCGCCGACGTTCCCCTCGTTCGTCGTATCCCAGTCGTCCCAGTTCTCGAGGTCCTCATCGTCGGCGGAATGCTCGACCTCCTCCGTCGAGGTCTCCCCCTCTCCCCCGTCTGGCCTCGGCCTCTCCGGCAGCTCGGCACCGACGAAACCCGTCGCGTTGGCGGTCCTGCTGACCTTCTTGGTCTTGTACGGTTGGGTCGGTCGACCGTCGTTGAACAGCTTCGCCCTCTTGCCGCCGATGACCGCCTCAGAGCCGAGCACCGAGACCAGGTCGGCCAGCGATCGAAGGGTCGCCGAGACCAGCTCGTCGTTGGTGTCTTTGATCCCCACCAGAAGCTGTTAATTGGAATGAAGTTGTTTTGATTTGTGCGGTGCGACAGTAGTTTTTTAAAAATAGTTGGGTGTTTCTAGAAATGAAGTCGGAGAGTATTAGAGAGGTCATAGAAGAGGATGGTACTATACTGGATACTATCGAAACCAAACAGCTGCTGGTATGGGCACCTTGAACGAATGGACGATATTAGGTAGCCAAAAAGAATATGATGCTGGAACCTTCCTGAACGCAGAAAAAGAGGAAGATCTCCAAGTATATGGAAAAATGATTTAGTGGAAACTAAGGCAGCCAGAGGTCTTCAAGGAGACTGCCAAAACAGAAATATGTATATATGTAAATGAAGTGAAGCTAAAAGTGGGAAGTACCTCAAGTATAAGTTTCCAGAAATAACAAAACATTATTGTCGGTACTCCATTATTGTACCACATTTAATAATTTTTTTACCTCAGGTAGTATATGTAGCTTTAGCTCGTCTTTCGTGAAAACGTGCATGAAGTTATGGAAGTGGTCCAACAACAGTAAACGTATCTGTATGTCCCGCACTTTGAATATCTCGATCAACTTCGGACATAGGAACCTCTTGAAGGTCTCCTGGCTGAAAAGCGGCACCAATCCATCCCTTTCCGTACCTAATAACACAAGAGTAAAAACCACCAAACCGCCTTAGACAACATAACCCCCGCAATACCTACCTTCCCTGGGCGACAACATCAGCGGCACCACCTCGTTCTGAGCGGTACCGTTCAAAAGTACCAACCGGGAGAGCAGCAACCCTCCGAGCTGGTTCGCGACCAGACCGCCGTCGAACTTCCTGAGCCTCTCGCCGAGAGTCCTGAAGAACTCCTTCTTCTCGGAGTCGTTCTTCAACGGCAGCTCGACCAGGAACGAGTGGATCCTGATGAAGTCCTGGTCGAAGAACGGATGGGCCAGGATATCCCGGAACGCCGGTCGTTTCGACGGGTCCGGGTTCTGAAGCTCCCCCTCGCAGTACCTGCAGAACTCCAACACGGCGACGTCGTCTAAAACATTACTAAAACTCGAAACTCTTATCGGACACAGCCAATGGCAATTTCACAAGGCCATATCTTTTAAAGGAGTCATAGTAATAATTGGTATTTTCATACTAGTTATTCAAAGTACTATCTAGTACAATCAAAAAATCCTCAAAATTCAGTGTCCACTTACCGCCTTCCTTCGACTTCAGAACGTCCTTAGCGAACGCCCCGAAGGCGTACACGTCCACCGACTCCTTCCTGCCGGACCGCAGCGCCCTCGCCTCGTCCCCGTCGATCGCCTTCCCGTACCTGTACGGTCTACTCTTCGAGAGGTACTCGACGGTCAACTCGGAATACTTGCACAGGTACTCCATGGCGCCCAGTTTCCAGTCGCCGTCCTTCGTGATGTAGACGGAGGAGACGCAGACGTTGTTGTGCGAGATGGAGGCGGTCTCGTGCAGGAAACACAACGCCTTGAGCACCGAGTGGAGGCCGATCGAGACCTGGAGGTCGGTCAGCGACGGCAGGATGTGCGAGAGCGGCGCGACCTCCTCGACCGCCAGGTAGAACTTCGACGCCTTCTGCCAGGAGGATATGTACTTCGTTATGCACGGGTGGCGGTACACCATCAGGTTCTGCAAAAAGGGACACCGTGCCAAATTACAGATTTAAATCGCAGGAGGTATATACTTTCGCGTTCTTATGCAGGGGTACCTCCGAGGACCAGTAGGTGCCCCCGCTCGCCTGGGACTCCGCGACGAACACCGAGAGCCTCGTGACGGCGTCCGCCTCGAAGACGGTCCCCGTGTGGTGCGACCAGTAGTCGCAGATCTCCTTCTCCTTCTCGTCGACGTCGATGTCGTACGACCCAAGCTGCGAGGCCTCTATTCCCATCTTAGTCCATGTCCGACGGGTCGCAGAATTTCGAGGTTAGGTGTGCTGGCTGACACGGAACAATCGAAAAATTCAAGCACAGAACAGAACATAATATCTGCTGTCGATATCGACTTTTCTTGTGTTTATTAGGGGAAAAACTGGTCACCAGCTCACCTCCTCTTAGTTTCGCTATTGCTCAAATGCTCAGTGCTCAGTCTCAGTCACGTCTCAGTGCTCAGGTCACCATAGTACTTCACAAGACCCACAAGCCACAAGTCCTACTAAGCAAACAGGCAATTCCAATTTCCAAATCAGTTGGTTAGCTCACCTTAACCTCACCTAACCTAATCGTTTGTTGTTATTTTGCAATTGCTCAATTTGCTCAAAAACTAGAAGTACAAAAGGTTATCGCGGGCTGATTGAATTATCTCTCGCAGATTACAACGTTTTAGAAGTAACAGTTTAGCAATACAATCATATCCTTTTCAGGTAAGAATAGGATAAGACATGTCTGTTACTGATAAACTGATTAGAAGTCTTTCCAGTATGGCACAAGAAGTGCAAAGCATCGTAAAGAAGGCGGATGCAGTCTGCTTCGACGTGGACTCGACGGTCATCAGGGAGGAAGGAATAGACGAGCTCGCCAAGTTTTGTGAAAAGGGCGAAGAAGTCGCCGAACTGTAAATGAAAAGTTGGCTACTCGGCGACTTTCTCACACGTTTCAATTTTCAGGACTTCGAGGGCGATGTCGGGCAGCATGACGTTCCAGGACTCCCTGAAACTTCGCCTGAACATCATACAACCGAAGTTAGGGCAGGTGAAGGAGTTCATAAGGACCCGTCCCCCGACATTATCCCCAAACATCAAGTAAGGCCTCTCCTTGGATCTCCAGTCAAGATTATAATCACCACTATTTACAGGAAACTAGTTAACGTATTGCACTCGAAGAGCATACCGGTGTATCTGATATCAGGCGGGTTCAAGTGCATCATCGCTCCGATAGCCAATGAAATAAACGTGCCGTACGAGAACATATACGCTAACAGGCTCAAGTTTTATTTCAACGGTACGTTACAGAATGTTGAAATTAATACAATTTTCCATAACTTGCCTCTCTTCATCTTACAGGAGACTATGCTGGTTTCGACGAGACCGAGCCGACTTCGAGGAGCGGAGGTAAGGGCCTCGTAATAGAACAATTGAAGTTCAGCCGAGGTTTTAGGAACGTCGTTTTGATCGGTGACGGCGCAACTGATCTCGAGGCATGCCCAGAAGCGTTCATAGGTAACTGGACGACATGTCACGCTTCATCTTTTAATTTCGCATTTTCCAGGGTACGGAGGTAACATAATAAGACCCGTCGTGCAGTCTAAAGCGAAATGGTTCATAACGGACTTCAATGAGATAATAGACGTGTTGGACATGTGAGGGGGTGTTTAATGGAAACTTTTTAAATAAATTTTATGGTTTATTACGCAAACTGTCATTATAATCGAAGTGAGATTACAACTTCAGCTTCGTCCTGCGCCAGTGACGCCTCTTAGCGTTATACCTGAAATTGAAAAGAAGACAAATTATTGCAAGGAAGCAACTTTGAGCTTGGGAAGTACCCCGAAGCTTGTGAACTGCGATTCGGATCCCTTAATAGAAGTATAGATAGCTTATTGGTCAATTATTAACTTATGATCAGGAAGTTTTGAGTTGTAACAGTAGCGTGTCAGAAGTTTGTGAAATAAACATAAGGTTCTTAACACTTTGTTATTTTTGAGGTTATGTCCCGAAAACAAATCAACTCGATTAAAAACTCCTTCACCTAACCGAGTCAAAATTAATTACTAATTACCTGATGGTATTCCCGGTACGCATCCTCACCCATTGGGGGATAGGCCTGTTCTGCTTCAGCTTCTTCGCCAATTTACGCTTTATTATGAAAGTCTTGTGAGCAGACTGAAACCGAAAAGAAACAACAATATCAGTACAGGGGGCGAGTTTAAGACTTTCTACATTAGAATTGAGTCGAAATACAAGGGGATGATTTCGATAAATCGAGAATTCAACTCACCATTTTCGCGTCGATAACTCACGGAACAGAACCAAGAAAAGAGAAAGAGAACAACGCACGGAACACGGAACATCAATGGGAATTGTAGTCTGACAATGGAACACTAAATTTAAGAAAACGATAACATGAAAATTTTTAAATAGGGTTTTGCGTGGGGTTTACCATTTCTATCTTAGATAAGGTATTACAATAATTCTTATTATATTGAATGCTTGGTTGTATGTATTTCGTTATCCAACTTTAATTATTGTATTCTTAATGTCCGCCACATTCAATACGTCCCATTGTCGGCCCTCAGGTTACATTGGTCGTCTTAAGTATTCTTGTAAAAGTCTATCCCGCAAAAATTCATATTGTTCTAATATCGCCAGAGATGGTTACGTGACTGATATTTAGAGTACGAACTATTCACAAATTCAAATATTACTAATGAGGGTTTGTTAACAATGTAGTTATGCAACCCAACGTACGAGGAATCCATTTTGGTACTAACTTACCATACAAATAGGAGATTTGGTAATTAATTGCTAATTCGTTCGTCACAAAATTATATTCCGGTTTAATGCATTTCGTAGTGGGACATAGTCGTTAAACGGACAATTAAATAAGCATTAATTGCGCAGTTTTAAATTCCTGGCTCGTTAAAAACTATCTATACGACCTTCATTAGCTATCAGACGAGATTGATTTTAATGTTTCCACAAGTTTGTGTTGTAATGTGGGACAAGCAGCATATGCGAGGTAATTTCACCATAATATATACAAAATGGTGGACCAAATTAGTTGATTGATAAATTGAAATTGTTAGTAGTGAGTTTTCTGAGTTTCTGCGAATGACGTTATTTTCCAAAATTGTTCATTTTGAGAAATGGAGTATTTTTGCAAAGTGTAGGTGGGTCGTTCAAGATGTATTGGGTCAGTATATTAGGCTCTTTTTGAAAAACTAACTTTTCAAGGAAGTTAAAGCATTTTTTATGGGACGTGTAGTTTTAGAGACGCAATTTTTTGAAAATTGCGTACTTCCTTATATTTTCTAAATTATCGAGGATAGGCAAATTACACGTCAAGTAAGCGCAGAGAGGCCATACGAGCCTAAAATCCAAAAATGTAGTGGTGGTTTTTCGAAATTTCGACAGACCTCGATTTTTCAAAATGTCATACGTCGAGAAATCTCCTCGTTACCGGCCTGTCTTACGGAATAATTTCGAGAGAGTTGTGTATCCGTCCGTCGGAACGTATTTAATGCCCCCAGTGGAGCGCCTCGGGCTCCCCTGCATTCCACAGACCGCTCGGACTTATATACATTTCTCTCTCTTCTCTCATACACACACACACTAGTATTTTCGTACGATGGAGAGAGAGAGAGACGTATTTTCGATACACTTGCTTCGCCTTCTTTACAAATTCTTATACCCCCTCCACCTCCTCCTCCTCTCTCTCTCTCTTTCTCGTTTTCACTGCAGCGGAACTTTCTGCGACCGAAATTTAAGAAAAATTCACACGTCACTAAACCTAGAAAGAAAATAAATATTTTCGAAATCAGAATTCGCAATTTTCTCGGTTACGGTCCTGCGGGATGGTTAAATAATAACCGGAGGGGTGTTTTGTATGCGACGCGGTAACGCCGAGAAGGTATTTCTCGAGAGGCCGTCGCGTTTTCTTGGAAATCGAACCGGAATGAACCTTTTGAATAAGTCAGGTATAACAGTAATTGATGCTTACGTCGGAATAATCGTCGGGAGGGATCGCAGGTTCGGGAAGATCTCTCAAAAATAACATCGTCGGCTGAAAGGTCTCTAAATGACTTAAAAACTAGACTTACCTCAAAATTGAGATATTTTAAGAAAAAATCTAATGATCCTGATTAGTAAGTTAGTAATGAGAACGTTTTTATGCTATTGAGAATTGTAATTATTTGTGTCATAACCCAATTTATGTACTTAATGATTGGTTTTGGTGTACATGTAGGTACATAATAGAACTATATTTCGAATTCTATTTTGATTGATTAATTTCCTGTTATTACTTTCTAATATGAGGCATATTTCTCATATATAAGAAATACAGTAGTAGGTATTGAATTTGAGTTATTAACATTTCTGGGATTTTTTTAAGTTCTCCAGAGTCCAAAAAACATGTTTCATAAAAACGTATGTATTTGGTACAAAATGGAAGCCACAAACAGTCTCAACTTTGAATTTGGACTTTGTGCTACACCAGGATCTCCCAATAAGCTTCTCACTAAATTCGGCCGGGATAAAGGGGTAGTTTTAGAATTTTATTAAACTTTTCATACTTCTTTCACTAATAAAATGTGAAAAAGTAGGGTCCAATGGACAAATCGCCATTTTTTCTTCAATTTTGGTGATTGCAAATTTGAACGTATACTCTATTCAAAACAAATCCCGATGCACGTCATTTTGATGACGTCAGAATCATCCAATACTACCAACTTAATATAGTCACAGGACATCGCAATTTATGTGTTCCGTGTATATTTTAGGTTGACAATATATATATGGTTATGTGTATTCTCAACCTAAAATATACACGGAACACATAAATTGCGATGTGCTGGGACTATATTAAGTTGGTAGTATTAGATGTTTGGTGACGTCCTCAAAATGACGTGCATCGGGATTTGTTTTGAATGTATAGTTTTAAATTTTGATTAATTTTGTTTCATAACATTTTTCGGTATTGTCAACAAGATGGGCACTTTACCCTTGAGTAAAATTCATAAGTTTTGACAAACTTCGTATACGCCTGAAAAAACGAAACTTTTTATGAGGAATAACTTCTTTTGTTAAAGTTATAATAAAGTTTTCCATATAATTTGAACTTAATTAGACACACCGTATATATTTAATGTTCACCATATTGAATTCTTGAAATATGACATAATTTTCGTAATTTACATCTTTTTATGTAAGCGAGTGATCTCTGAAAATTCGTTAGTGTGAATATATTATAAATACAAATGTAATACAGGGTCATCAACATTTCAGCGTTTAACAATTGTTTTCACATATACTCTGTTCAAAACCAATTCCGATGCACGTCATTTTAATGACGTCACCAAACATCCAATACTACCAACTGAATATAGTCCCAGGACACCGCAATTTATGTGTTCCGTGTATATTTTAGGTTGAGAATACACATAACCATATATAATGTCAACCTAAAATATACACGAAACACATAAATTGCGATGTCCTGTGATTGGTAGTATTGGATGATTCTGACGTCATCAAAATGACGTGCATCGGTATTTGTTTTGAAAATAGTATAATACGTTTTCTGTTTGAAATATCTTGTGTATTTGCCTATATTTTTCATGTTTTAAAACTTTGATATTCAGATTTCTTTACTTTGACCATATTGGATTCGCCATTTTGAATTTCTAAAATGTGAGCTTCTATGATTCTACGCTCACGATCATCTATCATGAATCATAGTATGTAAAGATACTATGATCAAAACGAGTCTCAGAAACTCTTGAAATTTGTGGTTATTTGCTCAGAAATGTAAATAATTGCTGAGTTAATAGATTACCTTATGGATTTTTTGAGGTTAGGTTTTGTAAAATTTTTTGAGGAACAGTGAATTTCTAAAATGTGAGCTGAGACTCTGTGATCAAGACGAGTCTCAGAAACTCTTGAAATTTGTGGTTATTTGCCGAGAACTGTAATTAATTACAAAAAGTGAATAGATCATCTTATGGGTTTTTTGAGGTTAGGTTTTGTGAGGTAAGGTGGATTTCTAATATGTGAGCTGAGATTCTATGATGAAACCGAGTAACAGAAGCTATTGGAGTTTGTAGTTATTTGCTCAGAAATGTAAGTAATTGCAAAGAGTGAATAGATTACTTTATAAATTTTTTGAGGTTAGGTTTTGTGAATTTTTTTGAGGTACAGTGAATTTCTAAAATGTGAGCTGAGACTCTGTGATCAAGGATGAGTCTCAGAAACTCTTGGATTTTGTGGTTATTTGCTAAGAAATGTAAATAATTACAAAGAGTGAATAGATCATCTTATGGGTTTTTTGAGGTTAGGTTTTGTGAGGTAAGGTGGTTTTCTAAAATGTGAGCTGAGATTCTATGATGAAAACGAGTCACAGAAACTCTTGAAATTTGTGGTTATTTGCTCAGAAATGCAAATAATTGCTGATTGAATATGGATTTTTTAAGGTTAGGTTTTGTGAAGCCTTTTGTGGTACAGTGAATTTCTAAAATGTGAGCCGACACTCTGTGATCAAGATGAGTATCAGAAACCCTTGAAATTTGTGGTTATTTGCTCAGAAATGTAAATAATTACAAAGAGTGAATAGATCATCTTATGGAATTTTTGAGGTTAGGTTTTGTGAGGTAAGGTGGTTTTCTAATATGTGAGCTGAGATTCTATGATCAAAACGAGTCACAGAAACTAGTAGAGTTTGTGGTTATTTGCTCAGAAATATAAGTAATTGCTGAGTGAATAGATTACCTTATGGATTGTTTGAGGTTAGGTTTTGTGAAATTTTTTGAGGTACAGTGAATTTCTAAAATGTGAGCTGAGACTCTGTGATCAAGACGAGTCTCAGAAACTCTTGGAATATGTGGTTATTTGCTTAGAAATGTAAATAATGACAAAGAGTGATTAAACTATCTTATGGGTTTTTTTAGGTTAGATTTTGTAAGGTAAGATGGATTTCTTATATGTGAGCTGAGATTCTATGATGAAACCGAGTAACAGAAGCTATTGGAGTTTGTAGTTATTTGCTCAGAAATGTAAGTAATTGCAAAGAGTGAATAGATTACTTTATGAATTTTTTGAGGTTAGGTTTTGTGAATTTTTTTGAGGTACAGTGAATTTCTAAATGTGAGCTGAGACTCTGTGATCAAGACGAGTCTCAGAAACTCTTGGAATTTGTGGTTATTTGCTAAGAAATGTAAATAATTACAAAGAGTGAATAGATCATCTTATGGGTTTTTTGAGGTTAGGTTTTGTGAGGTAAGGTGGACTTCTAAAATGTGAGCTGAGATTCTATGATCAAAACGGGTCACAGATACTCTTGAAATTTGTGGTTATTTGCTCAGAAATGCAAATAATTGCTGATTGAATATGGATTTTTTAAGGTTAGGTTTTGTGAAGCCTTTTGTGGTACAGTGAATTTCAAAAATGTGAGCCGAGACTCTGTGATCAAGATGAGTCTCAGAAACCCTTGAAATTTGTGGTTATTTGCTCAGAAATGTAAATAATTACAAAGAGTGATTAGATCATCTTATGGAATTTTTGAGGTTAGGTTTTGTGAGGTAAGGTGGATTTCTAAAATGTGAGCTGAGATTCTATGATCAAAACGAGTCACAGAAACTCTTGAAATTTGTGGTTATTTGCTCAGAAATGCAAATAATTGCTGATTGAATATGGATTTTTTAAGGTTAGGTTTTGTGAAGCCTTTTGTGGTACAGTGAATTTCTAAAATGTGAGCCGAGACTCTGTGATCAAGATGAGTCTCAGAAACTCTTGAAATTTGTGGTTATTTGCTCAGAAATGTAAATAATGACAAAGAGTGATTAGACTATCTTATGGGTTTTTTGAGGTTAGGTTTTGTGAGGTATTTGCTCAGAAATGTAAATAATTGCTGATTGAATATGGATTTTTAAGGTTAGGTTTTGTGAAGCCTTTTGTGGTACAGTGGATTTCTAAAATGTGAGCTGAGACTCTGTGATCAAGAAGAGTCTCAGAAACTCTTGGAATTTGTGGTTATTTGCTCAGAAATGCAAATAATTGCTGATTGAACATGGATTTTTTAAGGTTAGGTTTTGTGAAGCATTTTGTGGTACAGTGAATTTCTAAAATGTGAGCTGAGACTCTGTGATCAAGACGAGTCTCAGAAACTCTTGGAATTTGTGGTTATTTGCTCAGAAATGCAAATAATTGCTGATTGAATATGGATTTTTTAAGGTTAGGTTTTGTGAAGCCTTTTGTGGTACAGTGAATTTCTAAAATGTGAGCCGAGACTCTGTGATCAAGATGAGTCTCAGAAACCCTTGAAATTTGTGGTTATTTGCTCAGAAATGTAAATAATTACAAAGAGTGATTAGATCATCTTATGGAATTTTTGAGGTTAGGTTTTGTGAGGTAAGGTGGATTTCTAATATGTGAGCTGAGATTCTATGATGAAAACGAGTAACAGAAGCTATTGGAGTTTGTGGTTATTTGCTCAGAAATGTAAATAATTGCTGAGTGAATAGATTACCTTATGGATTTCTTAGGTTAGGTGGATTTCTAAAATGTGAGCTGAGAGTCTATGATCAAAACGAGTCACAGAAGCTATTGGAGTTTGTGGTTATTTGCTCAGAAATGTAAGTAATTGCTGAGTGAATAGATTACCGTATGGCTTTTGTGAGGTTAGGTTTGTAAGATTTAAAGAATAAAGAATTAAACTGAGATAAGTGAGAAAATTGAGAAATAAATTGAGATTAAAAGAATAATAAAGAATTTTCTAAGATAAATAGTTATTTATGCTACTAGCGTGTTATGTTGAAAATAAGTCACGCGAGAAGATTTATACCGCGAGGTCGTCAGGCCGAGTGGTATAAATTCTCAAGTGACTTAGGAAACATAACACGCCAGTGGCATACAATGTTTTATCCAACAAGTGGAAGATATCGTTTTTTTTATGAGATAATAATTAATAAGCTTTGTGATCAAATCAAAGCTACTTGCGTCTCAGTACCCAATAAATCTCAGAATGACTTGACAATGACTTTTTTACATTTTGGTTAAAGTAGGTTGTTTGTTTTCACTAGTGAGTTATGGATTATAACACATTAGTGTGTTATTTGACAGTTTACTTTGTCTAAAATGACATTAATAATGACAGCCATAACTGTCATGTGTTGGATAAAGAAAGTAACTTGCTTATACTGTCCCGGAAGTCATACAAAACAAAACATAGTTATCTCTGCTATAAGAAATCGATATCTCACAACACGAGAGCGGGACGCTCGGTCTGCTGGTTCGGTGATATTTTCGAAGTTTCAAGATTTATTTCACATATTTTTTAAATTTCGATTACTGACCCGATAACTATGTAGATGGACGAGGGACCCTCCCGTTTCGTAGATTACAGGTGGGAAGCCATTTACATGTAAATAAAACTAGTTACATAACTTCTTTTTTCCTCGCCTCCTTCGCCGCTACAATTTAATACACACACGGAGAGATAATTTGTAGTAAATCAGTCTGGCCAGGGCTAGAGAGAGAAAGAGAGAGAGATTTGTGTTTGATCGTCGCCTCCGACCTTGAGAGCTTACCTGGACCAGATTTAGATTGTTTTCAACGGAGCGAGTAAATATTTAATGTTATTATCTGCGTACTATGCGCTGTTATCTTTACGAGGCGTTAAGTGTATTACGAACAGGCTGCTTAAGTCGTTAGGAGGTGTTTAATTGACCGTTAGGTATTACGTATTACGTACTATATATACGAGGCGAGCAGAAGAAGTTAAGGCAACCACGCGAAACCTAACCTCACATATCAATGATAACGTAACGGTTTTTGTTAACTTACGCTAAGTACTGCTAATTTATTTCGCCTCGAGCAGTAACTTATATCGCGTGTAGAATGATCATTAGTGCTTCTCGTATTGAATTTGCTTTCTTACTGTCTCCAGTGGTTGCTGATTGTTATACTGTGTGAAAGATATAATTTCGACTCATTCAGTACATATTTTTGGAGAGTTACAGTTAATGATTAGTCCAAATTTAAAACTAAGTGCAGCTTGGAATCGTTGCCGAAACCTCGTTAACTATTGTAACTAATTAAATGTACCTAAGTATGAAACTTTATAATACAGACAGTTCCGGAGAGTTTCGGTAAAATCAGAGTTTCATTAAAATGTCTTGGAACTCTCAATAACACGCATGCTAATGCAAATTAGTTTTAACCGTCAATACACGAAAACTACTTTCACTAATTAAATGGAACTCTGGAAATGCGCGCAAATACACGGCGCTGCAACTAACTTCACGATCCTCGGCGCCGTCAGCATGAAATCTGTTACGCTGTGAGTAATCATAGCAATATATTCAAACGCTTGTTATAAGTATATACAATATACTTATATACATATGCGAAGTATAAGCCAGTCAATGTATATATGCAAATAGATGTACCTATAGGATTAGACCTATAGGCACGGTATACCATGTAAGTTTCATAGTGGTAATTTTTTTATAGAGAAAGAGAGAAAGTGAGAAAGAGAGAGAGAGAGAGAGAGAGAGAGAGAGAGAAAGAGAAGGAAAGAGCATACAGGGTGTTCCCTCCTACACCGGTCTATTTTTTCCAACAGAAAAGAGAGAGATATCTATTGTGTATAGATTCAAAAAGAGGAACGAAAGAGCGTGTTACATGAGATACGATAGTCGAACACGTGGAGTATGAAATTACTCATAAATCATAAATTTGATAAAAAAATATATATATGTCTAATAATAGAAATGTTGATACAACAACAACAACAACAACAAAATACAATAAATGCCGTATTTACAAGATACTTAGATAAGTTTTATTCAAATCTACTCATTTATTAGTTTATTTATATTTATTTATTATATATTGTATCATTTTTTAGAATATGATGGTAATAATGAAAATATATAAAAAGATATTACTGATAATAGTGTTACTAAACCTATCAGATTTTAATAATGCATAGAATATAGAGTAATAAAAACAGTAAATGTTATATATTGTAATAATCAGATTATAAAAATGAATTGTGTATTTCTTTACGCACCTATTCCATTTCAAAAACTTTCTTGTAATAATAATTACAAGAAAAATACAGTAAAACCTCTAATAACGGACACCTCCCAATATCGGACTCCTTTACATAACGGACAGTTTTATATTTCCCGAATTTCTTAATTAGGCTTTATACATATCGGCACCTCCCAATAGCGGACCCTCCATATAACGGACACGGACAGTTAGACAGTACCATTTCATATATAATTGTTAATAAAATTACTACCTCTCAACAACGGACAATACCTTTATGAAATCCGATGTGTAATAAATATACCTCTTAAATAGGAATTCAAATTTTAATAATCATCTCCTAGAATCCGTTTCACTAAGCAGTTTAAATAACGGGACACCTTTCATAATTGCATCCATAAATCTCTTACGTCTCTTAAATAATTGTTTAAATTTGCAATCATCCTATTCAGGAATTCCAGGTATATTTCAGAATAAACAGGTAGTAGTCTTATGTTGATTCGGTAGTTTCTGACAAATTGACAAATTTTTCAATAAGAAATAAATTGCAATTTGAAAATGTAGTATAATGAATTATATTTGTGCACATATCAATATTTTTCATATTTAATCCTTTCCTCCCAATAGCGGACACCTCCTTATAACGGACAAAATTGTGGTTCCCGTGATTGTTCGCTATATAGAGGTTTCACTGTATATGTATGTGACTAAAATACTTATTATTTAAATTTATATATTGCATGATTAAATAACTTTAAAAAGAATATAATAATATGAAAAATGTAATATTAGCAGTCACATAATTATAATTCAATGTACGTATTTTGAGATTTAGCGAAATGTCACATTTTTCTCGGTATAAAACGCGTATACAAGTTTCCATTTCCGTCGTCTCTCTCTCTCTCTCTCTCTCTCTCTCTCTCTCTCTTTCTCTCTCTCCCTCTCTCTCTCTCTCTCTCTCTCTCTCTCTCGAGTGCAACATTTTCGTGTTTATTTTTAGGGGAGGTGGGGTAAATTGCGAAGATTCCTGTAATTGTCGGTAACGACGTGCCCCGGATGGCGTCGTCCCCGAAGAGCGCCATAAAGTACCGTCACATAATAAAATCGACGTCTCATGCGACGCAAACTCCATCTATCGTCTCTGAGAGGTCTCGACGTCCAATGGACGTACATGTGTTACGTAGGATTGCCAACTTAAACAGTATTTCTTGATCACTCTGTAGTTTAAAAAGCATTGGGGTTTTTAGGTTAGGTTAGGTTCTTGGGATCTCCGGCGGTATTCCAAAGAAACTCGGTAGTTTATCGGTAGCAAATCGGTAGTTTACTACCTGTTAATTGACACTTCCCGTCGCTAAGGGTAGGGGTCATAAATAGCAAATAAAGTTTGGTAGGGTATACCGAAATTGTAGCGAAAAGGCGAGGAGTGGGGAGGGACGTGGTGGTTGGGGAGGAGGAGAAGGGGGGAAGGGGGGCGCCCGAGAACCGACGTCCTCGGTCCGATCCTGGGGCGGGCCCCATCATCGGAATGCACCATCATCAACATCATGATCATCATCATCGTCGTCTCCTCCTCCTCCTGCTCCTCTCCACGTTTACCTGTCCCGAAGAAAGAGAGAGAGAGGGAAAATAAATGTGACGGAGAGTGAGAGAGAGAGAGAGAGAGAGGGAAAAATTGAGAGAGAGGAGGACATGAGCAGGTTTCGGTTCTAGTCGGTCATTCAAGGTAGTAAGTTCACGGATTCCCTCCGGCTCGGCGTCGTGTGTCGTTCCGGCTACCTGCCACCTGCCATTCGCTCGCGAGACGTCGTCGAGAGGTGGTGATCGGCGTCGCGACGCCCCCGCACGCACGCGCCCTATTACACTTACTGCGAGCCGAAGGGGAGTTTCGTTCAGTCAGTGAGGTGTGTACGTTAATTAATTCGTATCGTCGAATGGATCGGAGTGCGTGGTGCAGATGATACAGGTGAGAAGGAGAGAGAGAGAGAGAGAGAGAGAGAGGGAGCGGCGGGAAAAAATGTTGTTTTCCATTAACGTCGCGATCTCGAAACGAGAGGCTTAATTACGTCGGGACGATAACGAGGAGATAACAATAACGATTAGATTGATTCTTTAATCATGTACATATGATAAACTATCTACATATCTACGCATGACCAGGTCAAGGTTCACCCAATTTCTACTTTTTACGATTCTAATAACATCTTACTATCTAGATCTATATCTAAAAATCTAGATAACATCTCTTCTACTTACTCATTTCTACCATTATTATTTTTTGAAAATTGACGCTCTTTTGAATGGCGCGGATTTTCTCCTCCAATTAAGTTTCTTTGGTTACATCTCGAATTTCATGAAATCTGGTCACTCTCTACACATACAGTTTGACCTGCGAATGGGTGTCAATAGTAAAAAGGGTTGGAAATTTCACCCAAACCGCCCTGCATCGTTAAAAATCAACCCCAATACTCTGGACACAAATATGAGCAATTACCCTTCAGATATACTAATGGAGTAGAGATGAGTGACATGTAAAATGTGACTGTTATTTAGTGAAACAACATTTTCTACATTTTACGTGAAGAAAGGGGGTTAATTTTGTTAGTTTTGGCCTTTATTAATTGGGATTAAACATTATTTCTCGAAAATGTAACGTCCTTTACGTGAATTTTTTGTACCTGTGGCAAAGAGAAATTTTCCTCTTTTATTTACAATTTATGATCGATATTTCGAAAGTCAATTTAAAGAAAATACTCAAAGTACAGCAAAAAGGGAAAGTTTTTAGCTCTGTGGCCCAGTTTCAACTTGCTGATTTCAAAATTGTTTCAAATATTGCGATTTTTTTTTGAAAATAGTGAAACCTCAAATTCAAAATTTTATACCCCGGAAAGGTAAGGGTTTTTTCATAAAATTTTTATACTGGGGACACCCAAATATCATTCTCCTTTCGTTTGTCATTGACATTTTGTAAATCGAGTTTACGGTAATTTTTTGGAAAAACCTCAAAAAGTTAACTTGCATTATTTTAGGGTCAAACAATTAAATTTTCGAATTTCGTCACGAAACTCGCAGGGTATTTCAAAGAAACTATAGCGCAATTTCAATTTGCTGGTTTCAAAATTGATTCAAATATTGCGATTTTTTTGAAAATAGTGAAACCTCAAATTCCAAATTTTATACCTTAGAAAGCGATTGCCCTTTTTCTAAAATTTTTATACTGGGGACACCAAAATATCATCTCCTTTCGTATGTCATTGATATTTTGTAAATCGAGTTTACGGTCATTTTTTGAAAAACTCTCAAAAAGTTACCTTGCATTATTTGAGGGTCAACAATTAAATTTTCGAATTTCGTCAGGGAACTCGCAGAATGTTTCGAAGAAATGCTATTTAGTTTTGTGGCCCAATTTCAGTTTGCTGGTTTCAAAATTTTTCGAAATATTGCGATTTTTTGAAGATAGTGAAACTTCAAATTCAAAATTTTAAATGCACCTTAGAAAGCAATTGTCCCTTTTCTAAAAATGTTGTACTGGGGACACTGTAATGTCATCTTCTTTCTTTACCATTGATATTTTGAAAATCGAGTTTACGGTCATTTTTTGGAAAAATCTCAAAAAGTTACCTTGCATTATGTGAGGGTCAATAATTAAATTTTCGAATTTCGTCAAGAAACTCGCAGAAGAAAGCTATTTCACTCAAAGAAATGCTATTTAGTTCTGTCGCCCAATTTCAGTTTGCTGGTTTCAAAATTTTTCCAAATATTGCGATTTTTTGAATATAGTGAAACTTCAAATTCAAAATATTAAATGCACCTTAGAAAGCGATTGCCCTTTTTCTAAAATTTTTATACTGGGGACACCAAAATATCATCTACTTTCGTATGTCATTGATATTTTGTAAATCGAGTTTACGGTCATTTTTTTGAAAAAATCTCAAAAAGTTACCTTGCATTATTTGAGGGTCAACAATTAAATTTTCGAATTTTGTCACGAAACTCGCAGGGTATTTCAAAGAAATGCTATTTTGTTCTGTGGCCCAATTTCAGTTTGCTGGTTTCAAAATTTTTCCAAATATTGCGATTTTTTGAATATAGTGAAACTTCAAATTCAAAATTTTAAATGGACCTTAGAAAGCAATTGTCCTCTTTTTAAAATTTTTGTACTGGGGACACTATAATGTCATCTCCTTTCGTTTACCATTGATATTTTGAAAATCGAGTTTACGATCATTTTTTGGAAAAATCTCAAAAAGTTACCTTGCATTATTTGAGGGTCAACAATTAAATTTTCGAATTTCGTCACGAAACTCGCAGGGTATTTCAAAGAAACTATAGCGCAATTTCAATTTGCTGGTTTCAAAATTGTTTCAAATATTGCCATTTTTTTGAAAATAGTGAAACCTCAAATTAAAAATTTTATACCCCGGAAGGGTAAGGGTTTTTTCCTAAAATTTTTATACTGGGGACACCCAAATATCATCTCCTTTCGTTAGTCATTGATATTTTGTAAATCAAGTTTACGGTCATTTTTTGGAAAAATCTCAAAAAGTTAACTTGCATTATTTTAGGGTCAAACAATTAAATTTTCGAATTTCGTCACGAAACTCGCAGGGTATTTCAAAGAAACTATAGCGCAATTTCAACTTGCTGGTTTCAAAATTTTTCCAAATATTGCGATTTTTTTGAAAATAGTGAAACTTCAAATTCCAAATTTTATACCTTAGAAAGCGATTGTCCTTTCTCTAAAATTTTTATACTGGGGACACCGAAATATCATCTCCTTTCGTATGTCATTGATATTTTGTAAATCGAGTTTACGGTCATTTTTTGAAAAAATCTCAAAAAGTTACCTTGCATTATTTGAGGGTCAACAATTAAATTTTCGAATTTCGTCAGGGAACTCGCAGAATGTTTCGAAGAAATGCTATTTAGTTTTGTGGCCCAATTTCAGTTTGCTGGTTTCAAAATTTTTCGAAATATTGCGATTTTTTGAAGATAGTGAAACTTCAAATTCAAAATTTTAAATGCACCTTAGAAAGCAATTGTCCTCTTTTTAAAATTTTTGTACTGGGGACACTATAGTCGACACGAGTTTACGGTCATTTTTTGAAAAAATCTCAAAAAGTTACCTTGCATTATGTGAGGGTCAACAATTAAATTTTCGAATTTCGTCAAGAAACACGCAGAAGAAAGCTATTTCACTCAAAGAAATGCTATTTAGTTCTGTCGCCCAATTTCAGTTTGCTGGTTCCAAAATTTTTCCAAATAGATATTGCGATATTGTGAAAATGGTAAACCCTCAAATTCAAAATTTTATACATCAGAAAACGAATGATTCTTTTCTAGAAATTTTTATACTGTGAACACTGGAATATCATCTCCTTTCGTTTGCCGTTGATTTTTTGAAAATCGAATTTACGGTCATTTTTTGGAAAAATCTCAAAAAGTTAACTTGCTTAATTTGTGGGTCAACGATTAAATTTTTGAATTTCGCCACGAAACTCGCAGGGCATTTCAAAGAAATGCCGTTTAGTTATGTGGCGGAGTTTCAGTTTGCTGACTCCATTGGTTTTTTAAATATAACAATTTTTTGAAAAAAAAAAATCTCAAAATTTTCTATTTCACATTTTTCCCCTTTCGCTTGCAACCGATATTTCTACAATTAAATTAAAGAAAATGCTCGCAGGATAAGTCAAACACATGGTTTTTGAGTTCTGTGGAACAATTTCAGTTTGCTTATTTCACAATTTTTCCAAATACTGTGATATTTTGAAAATAGTGAAACCTCAAATTCAAAATTTTATACCTCAGAAAGCGAATGATTCTTTACCTAAA
Organism: Cryptocephalus moraei; assembly: GCA_946251905.1. Taxonomy (NCBI): domain Eukaryota; kingdom Metazoa; phylum Arthropoda; class Insecta; order Coleoptera; family Chrysomelidae; genus Cryptocephalus; species Cryptocephalus moraei. The sequence goes on along the minus strand of OX276462.1, from coordinate 5,329,882 downwards.
ATGTTTTGTATTGTGAACACTGGAATATCATCTGTCGTTTCCTATTGATATTTTGAAAAACGAGTTTATGACCATTTTTTTTTTTGAAAAATCTCAAAAAGTTAACTTGCATAATTTGTGGGTCAACGATTAAATTTTCGAATTTCGTCACAAAACTCGCAGGGTATTTCAAAGAAATGCCGTTTAGTTATGTGGCGAAATTTCAGTTTGCTGACTCCATCGGTTTTCAAAATATAACAATTTTTTGAAAAAAAAATTAATCCCCAAATTTTGTATTTCACATTTTTCCCTTTTCTCTTGCAATCGATATTTCTAAAATTAATCTAGAGAAAATACTCGCAAGATAGGCCCAAAGAGAAGGTTTTTAGTTCTGTGGCCCAATTTCAGTTTGCTGATTTCAAAATTTTTCGCCATTTTTTGAAAGTAGGTTGACATCAAATTCAAAATTTCGTAGCTCGGAAAGCTAATACATTTTTCCCAAAGTTTTTGTAGTGGGGACACTTAAATATCATTTACTTTCGTTTGCCATGGATATTTTGGAAATAGAGTTTACGGTCATTTTTGGAAAAATCGCAAAAAGTCACCTTGAATTATTTGAGGGTCAACATTTAAATTTTCGAATTTCGTCACGAAACTCGCAGGGTATTTCAAAGAAATGCCGTGTAGTAATATGGCGGCGTTTCAGTTTGCTTAACTTCCACGATTTTCAAAATATAACAACTTTTTGAAAAAAAATTAAAACCCAAATTCTGTATTTTACATCAAACAAAACGTACGTAAGTACTTTTCGTAAAATTTTTGCACTGGTAACACGGGGAATTAATTTTCTTTTATATGTCCTTCGAAAATTCCTTCCTTGAAAATTAGTTTTCGCCTAGTTTTTGAAAAAATCGCAATGTGATATTTTTGTTTTTTCCTGGGTCAAAAATTTTATTTTGTTATGAAACTCACAAGGTAAGTCAAAGAGATAGTTTTTAGTTCTATGGACAAATTTCAGTCCGCTAACTTCAATAGTTTTCGAAATATTTAGATTTTTTGGAAAAAAAAGTAAAAACCTTCATGTCAATATACATATTATATCAAGGAAATAAACGCCCTTTTCGTAAAATTTGGTACTGATTTTAAGGGAAAATCGTCCTGTTTCGTTTGCGGTAGATATTTCGAAAATGCAGTTTTCTACCATTTTTCGAAAAATTCAAAATAAAAAAACCTCTTCGTAGGGCTCAAAAATTACATTTTTGAATTTCGTCATGAAAGTTTCTTTGGGAACAGTGAAAACCTAATTTCAATATTTTATATTTCGAAAAGTGAATGGAAATTTTGAAATTTTTGTGAAATTTTTGAACCGTTGTCACCAAAAAAACTTGAAATTTGGAAAATCCAATTTTCGATAATTTTTTGAGAAAAATCCCCTTTCTTTGTTTGGGGGTAAAAGCACAGATCAATAGTTACAGTATTATGTAAACTATATTCTAGAATCTTCCATAGCATGTTACAGGAATCTAGTCGGTAGCTAAAATATGCTAGAACATAGAATTCATTTGAACCTAGACTAGATTATAATAGAACTTATGTTTGACAGGACGGTGCTATATAATTAGGGAATCCATCAGACACTTATTAGGAAATATGCTTCGCTTATACTATATTTACTATATTTAGGCTAAAATGGGTTGTAATCTAGGATTCAAATGTGCTTTGGTGGGATAGTACTGAAGACAACTCTTTAGAAAATAAACCTATTTCGAAAAGGTATGTGCTATATTATAGAATATTCTCGTCGATTGATCTGTAATCTGGTTAGTAACTAGAATCTACTGAAATATAGAATTCGCCCAGTAGTCCCAGTACAGTACTGCAAAATCTAGGAGATCCATCAAATAAGGAACCAACTTGTACTATAGCTATAATTTTGCTATGCTAGAGTAAAAGAATTAGGTTAGTAGGTAGAACGTGCTAGGATCTGTAGATATTAGAAACTGGGCATATCTAATGGTGCATTCCTAGTGGAACGATCCTGAATATAGTCAGTACCTAGAATGTGCTATTTATACTCCCCGGAACTTTGACAAAACAGTATACTAAATAACATGATTCAGTCGAATGTCCCAGCTTATGCTAAGTTTATAATCGTGCTATTCTAGGGTTTCTCAACCATATCAGAAGTAGGTAGTTAGTAGCTAGAGTGTGGTATAATCTAAAATTCATTGGTGCCTAGATTTAGAATATGCTAATTCTGACGAAAGAGTGGACTGATTTGGAAAACGAGTTGAACTGCGTTATATGGTAGAATGTCCTAGTAAGAACACATAACCCTGCTAGAAGAAAGCACTTAAGAACGATCTATAATATAGAATTCTTATCTGACTAGAATGCCCTAATAGGAAACCCTGAAATCTAGCTCCAGAGCTTGGAGGGCGGTAACTAGAATGTGCTAGAGTATATAGTTCAATCGGGCCTGGAATATGCTAGAACCTAACTTAGGTATGGAACGTGCTAGATGCGTGATTCATTCTAAGGCTAGAACATTGTTTGTCTAAATTATCCTAACAGAAGGATCTAGGATCTAAAATTACATTTTTGAATTTCGTCATGAAAGTTTCTTTGGGAACAGTGAAAATCTAATTTCAATATTTTATATTTCGAAAAGTGAACGGAAATTTTGAAATTTTTGTGAAAATTTGCGAAATTTTTGAACCGTTGTCACCAAGAAAAATTGAAATTTGGAAAATCCAATTTTCGATAATTTTTTGAGAAAAATCCCCTTTCTTTGTTTGGGAATAAAAAATTATATTTTCACAATTTGTCAAAAGTAAAAACAGAAATGTAATTCCACATTTACCCATTCAAAGACCTAATCTAGTTTGTAATATTCTAAGGAAATTTTTTCACAAACTTTCTTTAATTACATTGTAACTACTGTCATTAGTCCCTTCAATACATTAACATTTTACTTAATTTGTTATTGAAATATTTTCCTAAAAGCGTAATTATTACCATCGCAGGTAGGCAGGAACCTGCTTAGACTAGACGATTTGTCCTTAAAATAGCATTAGGGTAAAGGGCTGCATTGAAATGAGGTATACTCTTACTTCAAAATATACAAATTGCAAATATGACTATTAAATAAATATTATAACAATAAGATCGTAAATCTTATGGCATAATTAGCACATTAGGTTTAATAGATATATAATAAAAGCTTTCCTAAGAAGCTATATCAAATTTTACTTTCTTTCAAGTTGTACTAATTTAAAACTTGAAATTTAAGGCATAAATTGAGTATAGTCATTGATTCGAAAGATTGTACTAATTAATTGATATTCTAAATTTTAATCGCAGCTTGTGATAAACAATACAATAGTTATTAATACAGTTTGTAATTACCAATAACTGCAGAGTCGGCATTGTGTAGCAAACACCAACATCTATAATTATAAATAATATTTTTCCCGCCATAACATCAGATAAATTAAATTTATAATTAAAATAAGCCATCGTGGTGAAAGGAGTAGACCTTGAAATAGGGCAGAAAGTATTAGTGACTTATAATTAATCATAATTACTTCTACATGGACCCATCACATATTTCTTGAAAATTCAGGAATCCAATTAAACTACTATTCTCTCTGTGAACACATACGATTTTATTTCTAACATGCACACAACGCCTCTGGTAATTAGCTTAGTTTAATTGAATTAGTACTAGCTCATCGGTTGAATGCACTAAAGTAATGCAAATCGAGATTTACATAAAACTTTCATAGAAAGTTATGATCAAATACATGCGTACAGCTAATTCCACACAGATATCGCACAGATTTGCTTAAACCATAAGAAAATGTTAATTCCGATTTTAAATAAGAAGCGTCCTTGTGTATGATTTCTTTTATTAACAAGTTGTACGGATTATTGCAAAAACAATCAATGACTGCACGTTTAATTTTATCCACACGTACGATCGTAAATATTGTGTTTTATCTGGAATGTACATGGAAATCGCGGCGATAAGGTACAATTGAAACGTAATTAAAAAGTATTACAAAACGACCTTAAGGATATATACTCCAAATGCGAATTGTCCATCTAAGGTTAATTTGTTAGATTTTGAATTTTTGTACAACTTATAAATCCTAATTAGCCGTATCGAATTGTCCATCAGAACAAATTGGTAGAGATTAATTTGTTATTTTTCCTCTTTCTTTAATTGCTAGGCAATCAGTGACGCTTTTAATTATTTCCAGGTAATTTCTCTACGCTTTGTTTCTAATTAGTGTTTTATCCCATCTCTTTTCTAGAATATTGTACCTATTCTAGTTTCTAGTTATAGAACATTTGATCTCTTTTCTAGAATATAGTACCTGTTCTAGTTTCTACTAGTAGTTATAGACCATTTATTCTAGATCCTACCACAATCTTGACACTTACGTCTAGATCCTTCTGTTAGGATAATTTAGACAAACAATGTTCTAGCCTTAGAATAAATCACGGATCTAGCACGTTCCATACCTAAGTTAGGTTCTAGCATATTCCAGGCCCGATTGAACTATACACTCTAGCACATTCTAGTTACCGGCTTCTAAGGTCCGGAACTAGATTTCAGGGTTTCCCATTCTAGTCACATATGAATTCTATATAGATCAATCCTAAGTGCTTTCTTCTAGCATGGTTATGTGTTCTTACCAGGACATTCTACCATATAACGCAGCTCAACTCTTTTTCCAGATCAGTCCAGTGTTTCGTCAGGATTAGCATATTCTAAATCTAGGCACTAATGAATTCTAGATTATACCACACTCTAGCTACTAACTACCTACATCTGATATGGTTGAGAAACCCTAGAATAGCACGATTATAAACTTGGCATAAGCTGGGACATTCGACTGAATCATGTTATTTAGTATACTGTTTTGTCAAAGTTCCGGGGAGTATAAATAGCACATTCTAGGTACTGACTATATTCCGGATCGTTCCACTAGGAATGCACCATTAGATATGCCCAGTTTCTAATATCTACAGATCCTAGCACGTTCTACCTACTAACCTAATTCTTTTACTCTAGCATAGCAAGATATTAGCTATAGTACAAGTTGGTTCCTTATTTGATGGATCTCCTAGATTTTGCAGTACTGTACTGGGACTACTGGGCGAATTCTATATTTCAGTAGATTCTAGTTACTAACCAGATTACAGATCATTCGACGAGGATATTCTATAATATAGCACATACCTTTTTGAAATAGGTTTATTTTCTAAAGAGTTGTCTTCAGTACTATCCCACCAAAGCACATTTGAATTCTAGATTACAACCCATTTTAGCCTAAATATAATAAATATAGTATAAGCTAAGCATATTTCCCAATAAGTGTCTGATGGATTCTCTAGTTATATAGTACCGTCCTGTCAAACTTAGGTTCTATCATGATCTAGGTTCAAATGAATTCCATGTTCTAGCATATTTTAGCTACCGACTAGATTCCGGATCCATGCTATGGAAGAATCTAGAACATAGTTTACATAATACTGTAACTATTGATCTGTGCTTAATTTCTAACAGATGTCACATGTCACATCTAGCTCTTTTTTGGATTGCACTCCTAGATAGCATGAATTCTATATTCTAGCACAATGTAGCAACAAACTAGTGTTTTAATCCCTCTGCTGAGATACTATAAATTAATAAGGTTCTTACCTTAGAGTAATCTAGAGTGCATATCTCATGAATGTCCCAGGTTATTTAATTCTATATCTTTGGGTAAACTGGATTCTAAATTTTTTTAGTAGGATATTGTAAGATATAATAGCCCAGTTCACATTTTAAAATAAGCCCAATTTCTAATGAGCCGTTTTTGGAGTACAGTACCTACTTTCAAGCCAGGGTCAGCATGTACATATAAATTGTGGATCCTTGCCCACTCTAGTTACTTCTAACTGATCTAGATTCTTGCGGAGGAATATTCTAGAATATCTGACGAATGTTCCAGATTACTGAATTCTACATCTTTGGGCAAACTGTATGTAAATTTTTTTAGTAGGATATTGTAAGATATAATAGCCCAGTTTACATTTTGAAATAAGCCCAATTTCTAATGAGCCGTTTTTGGAGTACAGTACCTACTTTCTAGTCAGAGTCAGCATGTACATATAAATTGTAGATCCTTGCCCACTCTAGTTACTTCTAACTTGTCTAGATTCTTGTGGAGGAATATTCTAGAATATCTGATGAATGTTCCAGATTACTGAATTCTATATCTTTGGGCAAACTGGATTCTAAATGTTATTAGTAGGATCTTGTAAAATATAATAACCCAGTTCACATTTTAAACTAAGCCCAATTTCTATGGAGCCGTTTTTGGAGTAGGTACAGTACCTACTTTCTAGTCAGAGTCAGCATGTTTTATTTACATATAAATTGTAGATCCTTGCCCACTCTAGTTACTCCTAACTGGTCTAGATTCTTGCGGAGGAATATTCTAGAATATCTGATGAATGTTCCAGATTACTGAATTCTATATCTTTGGGCAAACTGTATTGTAAATTTTTTTAGTAGGAAATTGTAAGATATAATAGCCCAGTTCACATTTTGAAATAAGCCCAATTTCTAATGAGCCGTTTTTGGAGTACAGTACCTGCTTTCCAATCAGAGTCAGCATCTACATATAAATTGTAGATCCTTGCCCACTCTAGTTACTTCTAACTGGTCTAGATTCTTGCGGAGGAATATTCTAGAATATCTGATGAATGTTCCAGATTACTGAATTCTATATCTTCGGGCAAACTGGATTCTAAATTTTTATAGTAGGATATTGTAAGATATAATAGCCCAGTTCACATTTTGAAATAAGACCAATTTCTAATGAGCCGTTTTTGGAGTACAGTACCTACTTTCTAGTCAGAGTCAGCATGTACATATAACTTGTAGATCCTTGCCCACTCTAGTTACTTCTAACTTGTCTAGATTCTTGTGGAGGAATATTCTAGAATAGCAAGGTTGTAATCTCAACACTAGCTGTTAAGTAGTACGCTTCTAATTTGGTTCCAGGTACTATTGTATCAAATTTAGATTCTAATATGTCTCGGACTCGAGTGAATTCTATATCCTAGCACGCTGTAGTTATTGACTAGAATCAAGGTTCTTCCATTGGGATTGGAGAATCTTTAGGACCATTTTGAAAAGTGTCAAAAAATCTAAGTAGCCTTTGTTAATAAATGGGTAGTCATCGTGAGCTAAAACCTTTTTTTGAACATTTCAGGAAGTTTGATTAACGTTTCTGAAATGTTTGCGTTTACAGATTTTTCGTCATCTAACGTGTAATTTTTTAAGTTCATAGAGAACGTTGACATAATTGGAAACGCACAGAATAATAGTCATTTGAATAAATACGAAATGAAAACACAAACACACAAAGAGAGTGAGATAACCTACATACCTAATATAAGTTCCAGTTCCACATGACTTAACGCAAAAACCATTTACACAACCTCTATCTGATACAACACACGTCAATTTGACCGTGAGGCATTTCGACGCGAGTCGAATAAAGGTCGAAACCAGGAAATTCCATTAACGACATTTCCTCTTACAGGACTGCGCGGCGGGATGACACCGCTAGTCTAAAAGCGAGACACTGCGCAGCTAAAGATGGCCGCCGGACTTCTCCTGTGGTGTTGCTTCCTGTGGGCGGCCTCAGTCGAGGCCCAAGAGGACTCGTCGGCCTCCTGCTACGGACCTGGATCCATAGCCGCTTCGGTCGTCCTCACGTTCCTCGTGGCGCTGCTGCTCCTCCTCGCCGTCTGGTATTGGTGGAAGAAGTACAGGACGAAAACAGGTCAGTGGGTCGATCGGATGGGTGGGTAATGGGGGTTATTACCGACGGGGTCGATGCGGAAATGTCATTTTCTCCTTGTCTTTCATTGCAATATAACATAACAATCAGCAACTAAATAGATATCTTCCAAGTTTTCTGCACTTGCACTTCTAGTAATATCTATTACTGAATATTGATAGATACATTTTGAAAGATCTGTTGAATAACGTTACGTTACTCACGGAGACAAATCTAGCGTTCCGTGGTCGAGCACGGAACAACCTAACGGAAAGGCACGTTCGTTTCAACATTTAACGAATTCCAATTGAAGGAAGCATTGAATGGTTGAATATTATAGAAAGATTCAGCATGATTGAATAGTAATATCTGTCCTTAATCATTGATAAGTACACTTCGTTCCTTTTGACACTCTGTTGATTAACGTTACGTTACGTTACCCACGGAGACAAATCTAGCGTTCCGTGGTCGAACACGGAACGACCCAACGTAAGGGCACGTTCGTTTCGACTTTTAACGAATTCCACTTGACAGAAGCATTGAATAACCGATCATCACAATGAGATTCCGCACGGTTGTATAGTAATACCTATCGTTATTCACTCTTCGTTACTTTTGACTGCTCTTGTCATTTGAATAATGTTACGTTACCCATTGAGACAAATCTAGCGTTCCGTGATCGAGCACGGAACAACCCAACGTAAAGGCACGTTCGTTTCGACTTTTAACGAATTCCACTTAACAGAAGCATTGAATAATCGATTATTACAAAGAGATTCCACATGGTTGTACAGTAACATCTATACTTAATCACTGATAGATACACATCGTTACCTTTAAAGTTCTGTAATCCAACGCAAAGGCACGTTTGTTTCAACTTTAGCGAGTTTTACTTGACAGACGCATTGAATAACTGATTATCACAAAGAGATTCTGCATGGTTGTATAGTAATACCTATCGTTACTCACTCTTTGTTACTTTCGACCGCTTTTGTTATTTGAATAATGTTATGTTACCCACGGAGACAACTCTGGCGTTCCGTGGTCGAGCACGGAACAACCCAACGTAAAGGCACGTTCGTTTCGACTTCAAATAAATTCCTCTTAACAGAAGCATTGAATAATCGATTCTTACAGAGATTCCGCATGGTTGTACAGTAACATCTATAGTTAATCACAGACAAATACACATCGTTACCTTTAAAGTTCTGTAATCCAACGCAAAGGCACGTTCGTTTCAACTTTAGCGAGTTCTACTTGACAGAAGCATTGAATAACCGATTATCACAAAGAGATTCCGCATGGTTGTGTAGTAATACCTATCGTTATTCACTCTTTGTTACTTTTGACCGCTTTTGTTATTTGAATAATGTTATGTTACCAACGGAGACAAATCTAGCGTTCCGTGATCGAGCACGGAACAACCCAACGTAAAGGCACGTTCGTTTCGACTTTTAACGAATTCCACTTAACAGAAGCATTGAATAATCGATTATTACAAAGAGATTCCACATGGTTGTACAGTAACATCTATACTTAATCACTGATAGATACACGTCGTTACCTTTAAAGTTCTGTAATCCAACGCAAAGGAACGTTTGTTTCAACTTTAGCGAGTTCTACTTGACAGAAGCATTGAATAACCGATTATCACAAAGAGATTCCGCATGGTTGTGTAGTAATACCTATCGTTATTCACTCTTTGTTACTTTTGACCGCTTTTGTTATTTGAATAATGTTATGTTACCAACGGAGACAAATCTAGCGTTCCGTGGTCGAGCACGGAACGACCCAACGTAAAGGCACGTTCGTTTCGACTTTTAACGAATTCCACTTGACAGACGCATTGAATAACCGATCATCACAATGAGATTCCGCACGGTTGTATAGTAATGCCTATCGTTATTCACTCTTCGTTACTTTTGACTGCTCTTGTTATTTGAATAATGTTACGTTACCCATTGAGACAAATCTAGCGTTCCGTGGTCGAGCACGGGACAACTCAACAAAAGCCACGTTCCATTCGATTTTCAAATATTCCATTTAACAGAAGAATTGAATATTACAAAGAGATTTCGCATGGTTGTATAGTAATATCTATTGTGAATCACTGATAGATACCTTCGTTACCATTGAAAGTTATGTTGAGCAATGTTATGTTACCCACTGAAACCAATTTAGCGTTCTGTGCTCAAGCACGGAACTATTCAACGAAACGGCACGTTCGTTTCTACTTAAACGAGTTCCATTTGACAAATGCATTAAACATCCGATTATTATAATTATTCCACGGCTGTATTGATGCATTACGTTATGTAATTTCAAATTTCCTTGATTCGACGTACATATTTACTTAATTGCGTTACTGAAATAAACTCAGGTTTACAATGTAATGCAAACATGTCATGTTTGGGTTTAAATAAGCGGATCATTAACGTACTGCCCGGCGACAGGTACCGTAATTGCAAAGGACGAAACGATTGGTTTATAATAGCAGATCGATTAGTTCTAAAAATGCCACAAGTTGTTTATTGATTGTTTAAACTTTAGACTTATAGCGTTGATTCGAGTAATTACGACCGGATTTTGCACAATTATTTATCTATTGGTACGATAAACATATTGATAAGTTTCGTCACAACACGATAGTTAGTACCGGGATAAAGTTAACCTAACATAACATTAAATTTAAATTAACATCGTTAATGCAATCCTTGAAAAACGAACAGTTTGTCTTAACTTTTACCTCATAAGGATTCTAGAAAAATATTTGGCTTAAGTAGATAATTCTCATCTGCCGCCTACGCCATTATAAAATTTCCACGTTTAATAAGTAGGTAATGCGCGCCTCGTACATGAGTCCTGTGCTTAGCTAGGTCGCATATACCGTACTTAACATAAATTTGAATGTGAAAACTGGTGAGACCACTACCCGAACACGTGTCCGAATTGTTTGAAACAGAGAGAGAGAGAAATGAAGAAAGAAGGAAGGATAAGTTCCGAGCAGGTTATTCAACTGGAAGGTTTAATCTAATGGAGATTAGGAGATTTGTGTTTTGAGGATGAAGGACTGTCTGAGGTTATTAGGACGTTCCTGCCACCTTTTAACCTGTGCTGTTTATAACATAACTCAGGAGACTTCTTTTAAATCGTTCATTTATTTGCACCCTGTACAACTCTTTTTAAGATTCTTGATCTATAACGATTCTTGAGATATTTCACAATTACATTTAGGTAGTACGTTCACAATCGGACGGTTACGTAACAAATAACGAATAATTCGGTCGGTTTAAATCTAACGGTCGGTAACGTTCACAATTACATATGTCGGTCTTGTCACAGACAAGTATTGGTAACTCTCGAAAATCGGCTTCGTTACAACTTGATACAGCTTTTCCTGAGTTCGTCCATGTTGCATCCACAACCTAATAAGCTATGGCGCGAAATTTAAAACAATATTAGGCACGAGGCATGAATCTTCCACAGCTCGTCCATTTTGGATTTCTAGCAAATAGAATGGTAACCCTAAATTTGTAATGATGTAGGTTTTTTCAAATTCGACCATTTTGGATTCATTACCCATCAAGTTATGGCGCGAAATATGAAATATCAACACGCTCTCGATATACAGTTCATCCATATTGGATTCACTGCCTGTGAGTGCTGAAAACTGTTTTATAAAGTTTGCAAAACACTTCTACGTCGTTATAACGATGATTTCACAATGAAACCCATATTTCCGGCTTTGTCACGACCCTCTCAATCCAACTTAAATATCTTTTCAACCATTTCCAGCTTAGAAGAAACCAATCTCGACGATTTTAATAAAACATCGCATCGCTCGTCCCACATCGATTTCACCAGACTTCCATTTGTTTAGTTTTCACTAAATTCTTCTCTGCCACTTGGTCGCTTTCTTGTAATGATTTCCATTCTACGTTTCTGTCACGGGGAAATGTGTCATCGTAGACGAGAGCGCTAATGACGTGTCTCACACGTAAAACAGATAAAGTAAATGACGACGTTACGCTTGTTAGCAGGAAATCAACGCTAATTGAACCAACACTGTTGGGATGTCCTGGGACCTGTAATCAGGAAGTTTGAAAGTTGGTCTTGGTGTATTAAAGGCTAACATATTGCCAGGAGATGGGTGAATACATTTGGCTTTGAATTCTATAATCTTCTCTTGAATCATCAAACAAACATCCACCTCATCAATATTTTCCTCTTCTCCGCCAACCACGACTTTCCACGCGCGATTGCGGAAAAATCATTATGATTACCGATGATATCGTTATGGATATGCAGTTTTTCCATATTATTACTATAGTTAGTAATGAAATAATGTAATTAACTTTACGCACGAATTAACAGGCTGTTTTAATGTACTTCTCGTTGTGCTTAATTAAATCTAATCAAGACTGGCAAGTGTGGTAGTCGAGTAGGAAGGATTTATGAATATGGGAATTTTCTAAAAAAGCAAACAAAGAAAAATAAGGTTTCTAAGCGCATTACGTCCAATTTACCGTCGCCAAAAAGTTTCTCCATTTGCCTGTTTTACATATTATGTGTTATTAACATTCAACAAACGACGGTCGTTACTTTCCAGCGCAATAATGATAACGATTAAATGCAAAATCGTTGTGCAAATCAAGGATGTAACTCGTTTTTACAATTGTTTCGTTTTAATTGTAGAATATTTCAATGGTAATTAAACTGTAATAACTCAATTACACACCGTGATTAAGTGGAAATGATTAAAGTGACACTTATTAGAATGTTGTGGGATATACAACAATCCACTTATAAATTATCTAAGAAGAGGAGATAACCCAAAAATACAGCAATTGTTACATTGTACATATTTTTTAAGGGAAGCTTCGAATGAGTCACAGTGTTCTACTACTGTCTACTGCTCTATAATACGATACTAATCAAGAGTTTCTAAATTTATATTAAGAAATATCCATCACTGACGCAAACACCTTCAATATATCACAAAAAGAGGAAATTTTGGAAAACATTGTAAAACAATCGTTCAAGGAAGGTCAAAACTATCCATTTTAAAGGTAGAGTTTAAATTACTTTCAAGGTTCTCATCGTTATGATCTTTTAGAAGAAAGGGTACAAATTTAGAAAATTGACAGGGTTCTGGAAATGTCAAAAATATCTCAAAAAGTTTCTAAAAATTTTTTGATACGATTATTATTGAAGGTTTCTATGTTAAATACTCTCAGAGCTTTGTTTTTATTATAAAACTCCCATCACCCTAGTAAAAAATGTTAAATATATCTCAAAAAGCTAAGAAATTTTTGAAAATGTTGCAAATACTCGTTCAAAGAACGTTAAATTGATCCACTATTTGAAGAGCCTGAAGTCCATTTTTTTCATAATTGTCATGGTTATTATCTTTTAGAAGAAAAGCTATGAATATTAGAAAATTCTGAACACCTCAAAATATTTCAAAAATATTCAAAAACAATGTATTTTCAAAAACTAGTTTTCTAAAATACGATGCTCATAATGTATCCAGGTTAAATTCTTTTAGAGCTTTGTTTTTATTATAAGACGTACATCACTCTGGTAAAAAATCTAAGAAATTTTTGAAAATATTGTAGAATACTCGTTTCAAGAACTTTAAATTGACTCATTATTTGAAGAAGTTTTTGAAGATTATTTGAAGAACTTGAAGTTATTTTTTTTATAGTTTTGATCGTTATTATCTTTTAGAAGAAAAGCTATAAATAATAGAAAATTCTGAACACTTCAAAATACCTCAAAAAGATCCAAAAATAATATATTTTCGAAAACTAGTTTTCTAAAATACGATGCTCATAATGTACCAGGTTAAATATTGTTAGAGCTTTGTTTTTATTATAAAACTCCCATCAATCTGGCAAAAAATAATAGATATATCTCAAAAAGCTAAGAAATTTTTGAAAATGTTGCAGAATACTCGTTCAAAGAACATTAAATTGATCCTTTATTCGAAGAAGTTTCTTAAGAGTATTTGAAGAGCCTGAAGTCCATTTTTTTCATAACTGTCATGGTTATTATCTTTTAGAAGAAAAGCTATGAATATTAGATAATTCTGAACACTTCAAAATATCTCAAAAAGATTCAAAAACAATGTATTTTCGAAAACTAGTTTTCTTAAATACGATGCTCATAATGTATCCAGGTTAAACATTCTTAGAGCTTTGTTTTTATTATAAAACGCCCATAACTCTGGCAAATAAATCTTCAATATATCTCGAAAAGCTAAGAAATTTTTGAAAATGTTGTAGAATACTCGTTGAAAGAACGTTAGATTGATCCATTATTTGAAGAAATTTCTTGAGTTTTTGAAGAACCTGAAGTTATTTTTTTTTCATAGTTTTGATCGTTATTATCTTTTAGACGAAAAGCTATGAATATTAGAAAATTCTGAACACCTCAAAATATTTCAAAAATATTCAAAAACAATGTATTTTCAAAAACTAGTTTTCTAAAATACGATGCTCATAATGTATTCAGGTTACATATTCTTAAAGCTTAGTTTTTATTATAAAACGCCCATAATTCTAGCAAAAAATCTTCAATATATCTCGAAAAGCTAAGAAATTTTTGAAAATGTTGCAGAATACTCGTTCAAAGAACATTAAATTGATCCTTTATTCGAAGAAGTTTCTTAAGAGTATTTGAAGAGCCTGAAGTCCATTTTTTTCATAACTGTCATGGTTATTATCTTTTAGAAGAAAAGCTATGAATATTAGATAATTCTGAACACTTCAAAATATCTCAAAAAGATTCAAAAACAATGTATTTTCGAAAACTAGTTTTCTAAAATACGATGCTCATAATGTATCCAGGTTAAACATTCTTAGAGCTTTGTTTTTATTATAAAACTCCCATCAATCTGGCAAAAAATAATAGATATATCTCAAAAAGCTAAGAAATTTTTGAAAATGTTGCAGAATACTCGTTCAAAGAACGTTAAATTGATCCATTATTTGAAGAAGTTTCTTAAGAGTATTTGAAGAGCCTGAAGTCCATTTTTTTCATAACTGTCAGGGTTATTATCTTTTAGAAGAAAAGCTATGAATATTAGACAATTCGGAACACTTCAAAATATCTCAAAAAGATACAAAAATAATATATTTTCGAAAACTGATTTTCTAAAATACGATGCTCATAATATATCCAGGTTAAACATTCTTAGAGCTTTGTTTTTATTATAAAACGCCCATAACTCTGGCAAATAAATCTTCAATATATCTCGAAAAGCTAAGAAATTTTTGAAAATGTTGCAGAATACTCGTTCAAAGAACATTAAATTGATCCTTTATTCGAAGAAGTTTCTTAAGAGTATTTGAAGAGCCTGAAGTCCATTTTTTTCATAACTGTCATGGTTATTATCTTTTAGAAGAAAAGCTATGAATATTAGATAATTCTGAACACTTCAAAATATCTCAAAAAGATTCAAAAACAATGTATTTTCGAAAACTAGTTTTCTAAAATACGATGCTCATAATGTATCCAGGTTAAACATTCTTAGAGCTTTGTTTTTATTATAAAACTCCCATCAATCTGGCAAAAAATAATAGATATATCTCAAAAAGCTAAGAAATTTTTGAAAATGTTGCAGAATACTCGTTCAAAGAACGTTAAATTGATCCATTATTTGAAGAAGTTTCTTAAGAGTATTTGAAGAGCCTGAAGTCCATTTTTTTCATAACTGTCAGGGTTATTATCTTTTAGAAGAAAAGCTATGAATATTAGACAATTCGGAACACTTCAAAATATCTCAAAAAGATACAAAAATAATATATTTTCGAAAACTGATTTTCTAAAATACGATGCTCATAATGTATCCAGGTTAAACATTCTTAGAGCTTTGTTTTTATTATAAAACGCCCATAACTCTGGCAAATAAATCTTCAATATATCTCGAAAAGCTAAGAAATTTTTGAAAATGTTGTAAATACTCTTTCAAAGAACGTCAAATTGATCCTTTATTTGAAGAAGTTTCTTAAGAGTTTTTGAAGAACATGAAGTTATTTTTTTTATAGTTTTGATCGTTATTATCTTTTAGAAGAAAAGCTATGAATATTAGAAAATTCTGAACACCTCAAAATATTTCAAAAATATTCAAAAACAATGTATTTTCAAAAACTAGTTTTCTAAAATACGATGCTCATAATGTATTCAGGTTACATATTCTTAAAGCTTAGTTTTTATTATAAAACGCCCATAACTCTAGCAAAAAATCTTCAATATATCTCGAAAAGCTAAGAAATTTTTGAAAATGTTGCAGAATACTCGTTCAAAGAACGTTAAATTGATCCATTATTTGAAGAAGTTTCTTAAGAGTACTTGAAGAGCCTGAAGTCCATTTTTTTCATAACTGTCAGGGTTATTATCTTTTAGAAGAAAAGCTATGAATATTAGACAATTCGGAACACTTCAAAATATCTCAAAAAGATACAAAAATAATATATTTTCGAAAACTGATTTTCTAAAATACGATGCTCATAATATATCCAGGTTAAACATTCTTAGAGCTTTGTTTTTATTATAAAACGCCCATAACTCTGGCAAATAAATCTTCAATATATCTCGAAAAGCTAAGAAATTTTTGAAAATGTTGTAAATACTCTTTCAAAGAACGTCAAATTGATCCTTTATTTGAAGAAGTTTCTTAAGAGTTTTTGAAGAACATGAAGTTATTTTTTTTATAGTTTTGATCGTTATTATCTTTTAGAAGAAAAGCTATGAATATTAGAAAATTCTGAACACCTCAAAATATTTCAAAAATATTCAAAAACAATGTATTTTCAAAAACTAGTTTTCTAAAATACGATGCTCATAATGTATTCAGGTTACATATTCTTAAAGCTTAGTTTTTATTATAAAACGCCCATAACTCTAGCAAAAAATCTTCAATATATCTCGAAAAGCTAAGAAATTTTTGAAAATGTTGCAGAATACTCGTTCAAAGAACGTTAAATTGATCCATTATTTGAAGAAGTTTCTTAAGAGTATTTGAAGAGCCTGAAGTCCATTTTTTTCATAACTGTCAGGGTTATTATCTTTTAGAAGAAAAGCTATGAATATTAGACAATTCGGAACACTTCAAAATATCTCAAAAAGATACAAAAATAATATATTTTCGAAAACTGATTTTCTAAAATACGATGCTCATAATATATCCAGGTTAAACATTCTTAGAGCTTTGTTTTTATTATAAAACGCCCATAACTCTGGCAAATAAATCTTCAATATATCTCGAAAAGCTAAGAAATTTTTGAAAATGTTGTAGAATACTCGTTGAAAGAACGTTAGATTGATCCTTTATTTGAAGAAATTTCTTAAGAGTTTTTGAAGAACCTGAAGTTATTTTTTTTTCATAGTTTTGATCGTTATTATCTTCTAGAAAAAAAGCTATGAATATTAGACAATTCTGAACACTTCAAAATATCTCAAAAAGATTCAAAAACGATGTATTTTCGAAAACTAGTTTTCTAAAATACGATGCTCATAATGTACCAGGTTAAATATTCTTAGAGCTTTGTTGGTAGATTTATATCTAGTATTGCATTCGTTAACGAAGTAGAAAAAATAGGAATAAAAATGCGGTTTTCAGTTTTTTGGTATCTAGAGATCATACCTAATCATTTCCCAAAAATTTATATATATATGTATATATATATATATGTATATATATATATATATATGTATATATATATATATCGGATATAACGAAATTTGTCGGCAGGCTACAGGTCGCATTTTTTAAAGAATCACAACGAAATTTGGTACAAAAATCAGTTGGCCGAAAATCTCGGTCGAGTTCGTTAATGGGCCAAATCGGTCTAGCGGTTTCAAAATGGCGGCTTGTTATTTTCAAAAAAAAAATCAAAAAACTTTTATTTCGCGTCTGAGAGAAATATGTTACTTGAGTTTTTTGTTACACTTATAGAGGCGAACGACTTTTGTATAAAACATTTTTTCGAGAAATGTACAGAAAAAAAGTTATTTTTTTCAAAAATAAATAAAAATAAGAAAAACCTTTATTTCGCGTCTGAGAGAAAAATGTTACTAAGTTGTTTTGTTGTTCTTATAGAGGCGAACAACTTTTATATAAAACAATCTGTAGAGAAACGTACAAAAATAAAGTTATTTTTGTTAAGAAAATTAAAAAATAAAAAAAACTTTAATTTCGCGTCTGAGAGAAAAATGTTACTTAGCTTTTTTGTTGCGCTAATAGAGACGAACAACTTTTGTATAAAACATATCTTTGAGAAATGTACAGAGAAAAAGTTATTTGCAAATATTTTAAAATTTTCTCGTTTGTATTTTTTCACACCTCGTATGCATTTTTTTTGACACATCGTGTGTTATGTTACTGTATATCTTATCCATAAATCTACCTTTCAGCCTGGCATGCCATGGGGTTTTTTTATTATAAAACGCCCATAACTCTGGCAAAAAAAATCTTAAATATATCTCGAAAAGCTAAGAAATTTTTGAAAATGTTGCAGAATACTCGTTCAAAGAACGTAAAATTGATCCTTTATTTGAAGAAATTTCTTAAGAGTTTTTGAAGAACCTGAAGTTATTTTTTTTTTCATAGTTTTGATCGTTATTATCTTTTAGAAGAAAAGTTATGAATATTAAAAAATTCTGAACACCTCAAAATATTTCAAAAATATTCAAAAACAATGTATTTTCGAAAACTAGTTTTCTAAAATACAATGTTCATAATGTACCCAGGTTAAATATTCTTAGAGTTTTGTTTTTATTATAAAACGCCCATAACTCTAGCAAAAAAAATCTTCAATATATCTCGAAAAGCTAAGAAATTTTTGAAAATGTTGCAGAATACTCGTTCAAGGAACGTCAAATTGATCCTTTATTTGAAGAAATTCTTAAGAGTTTTTGAAGAACCTGAAGTTATTTTTTTTTCATAGTTTTGATCGTTATTATCTTTTAGAAGAAAAGCTATAAATAATAGAAAATTCTGAACACTTCAAAATATCTCAAAAAAGATTCAAAAACATTGTTTTTATTATAAAACATCCATCACTCTTGCAAAAAACCTTCAAAAATATTTCATATATACATCGATATATCGATAAAAGGTTGTAGAATAATTGATCAAAAATCATTAAAAGACTCCATTATTTGATGATAACCTGAAGTTTAAATTTGATTCAGAAACCTGTCATATTATAAGGAAATGACAGGCTTCTGATCATTTCAAAATACTTCGCAACAAGAATCACAAATTTAGAAAGAGCACTACAATACTGTTTTAAAAAGTACTTCATTGTCTTTAAGGTGATCTCAACAGATCAAATATTTCCCGAAATTTTCCCAAAAAAACTACGAAATATCTCAAAAATAGAAAAACGTGAAGTTCGTTGATGCTTCTCGAGTCTGAAGCGTCCACATCGCATATTCTCTTAATTTCGAGTTATTTTCGGGAGTACACCACTAAGAGGTCGACGTGACAAAAATATCTGTTTATTTTGAAAAATTACTAAAATCTCGAAATGGAGGTGTAATACGTTTTCCGAAAATATTTCATTATCTGTAACCATGGCTGTGAAGTTAGCCATAGATTTGTAATATTTGTACATATGTTTTCTGTAGAGTAAAATACTGGAGCGAGCGTCACGAAAATGTGTAACGCTGTAGATATATTATACATGCTCTGTATATACAGACTATAATAAAATACATACTCTCTCCCTTTCTCTTTCTTGGTACGCCACGGTGATTAGACAGCCGGTTATCGGCACCACGTTGACTCCGAGTACGACGTTATTCTGTAACCAGTCACTAATCCGAAGTAGTACATTCCGAGTTGTGATTTTAAAAAGTTTCATAAAACCAGTACGAAAACCAAAACGCTTTTTCAAAAACCGTTAAATGTCTAAACTTTCGAAGTTATGAATTTCCCAACTACCAAATTAATAACGTAGCTTCAAGCCTTGAACGTTTTCATTACTCATCTGTAATTAACGATTATCACATTTCGTTGGTGACCGGCCTTGTACGTCACGTAATTTCGTAATTTAACCGACACTCGTCCTGAAATCTCCTTCGATAAATAACTAATCGGAGGAACGTTCACCGTTGATTGCATTTCGATTTTCGTTCCTTTTTTTCTCTCTCGGTCTCGACCCGATTCCGAACAATCGGCGCCGCCGTACAAGGCGAAGTTATTCATATTCGTCGCGCAGGTTGCACTTAAGGCCCTAAGTGAATATGTATTTGTAAAAGGCTATCGGAGGGTACCGTTAAACGCTAACCGAACCGTTTGTGATATTTAACGATTTCCTCTTGAACTCGAATAAACCTAATTCCGATTCTAAGCGCGACTGATCATCATCGTCTGCGTTTGATCCTGCTCGAAGGACCAATGTTGTGGTTTGCAACTCTTTGGGAACTTACGTCATGTAAGTTCGACTCGAAAGGCCAGGCAAGACGTTGTTTCTTCGTAGAGGTGTTGCAGCTTGCCAATGCAACTGAGTGATGTGTTTCCGCTGGACCCAGGTTATGAGGATTGAAACGCGAAAACACACCACTCAGTTGCATTGGCAAGCTGCAACACCTCTACGAAGAAACAACGTCTTGCCTGGTCCTTCGAGTCGAACTTACATGACGTAAGTTCCTAAAGAGTTGCAAATCGCAACATTGGTCCTTCGAGCCGGATCAATGTTGCGGTTGCAACTCTTTAGGAACCCAGGTTATGAGGATTGAAACGCGGAAACACACCACTCAGTTGCATTGGCAAGCTGCAACAGCTCTACGAAGAAACAACGTCTTCCCTAGTCCTTCGAGTCGAACTTACATGACGTAAGTTCCTAAAGAGTTGCAAATCGCAACATTGGTCCTTCGAGCCGGATCAATGTTGCGGTTGCAACTCTTTAGGAACCCAGGTTATGAGGATTGAAACGCGGAAACACACCACTCAGTTGCATTGGCAAGCTGCAACAGCTCTACGAAGAAACAACGTCTTGCCTGGTCCTTCGAGTCGAACTTACATGACGTAAGTTCCTAAAGAGTTGCAAATCGCAACATTGGTCCTTCGAGCCGGATCAATGTTGCGGTTGCAACTCTTTAGGAACCCAGGTTATGAGGATTGAAACGCGGAAACACACCACTCAGTTGCATTGGCAAGCTGCAACAGCTCTACGAAGAAACAACGTCTTGCCTGGTCCTTCGAGTCGAACTTACATGACGTAAGTTCCTAAAGAGTTGCAAATCGCAACATTGGTCCTTCGAGCCGGATCAATGTTGCGGTTGCAACTCTTTAGGAACCCAGGTTATGAGGATTGAAACGCGGAAACACACCACTCAGTTGCATTGGCAAGCTGCAACAGCTCTACGAAGAAACAACGTCTTGCCTGGTCCTTCGAGTCGAACTTACATGACGTAAGTTCCTAAAGAGTTGCAAATCGCAACATTGGTCCTTCGAGCCGGATCAATGTTGCGGTTGCAACTCTTTAGGAACCCAGGTTATGAGGATTGAAACGCGGAAACACACCACTCAGTTGCATTGGCAAGCTGCAACAGCTCTACGAAGAAACAACGTCTTGCCTGGTCCTTCGAGTCGAACTTACATGACGTAAGTTCCTAAAGAGTTGCAAATCGCAACATTGGTCCTTCGAGCCGGATCAATGTTGCGGTTGCAACTCTTTAGGAACCCAGGTTATGAGGATTGAAACGCGGAAACACACCACTCAGTTGCATTGGCAAGCTGCAACAGCTCTACGAAGAAACAACGTCTTGCCTGGTCCTTCGAGTCGAACTTACATGACGTAAGTTCCCAAAGAGTTGCAAACCGCAACAAGTTCAATGTGGAAGTACCTACTTAAGACGAGCTGCATTAAATTTTTAATTCTAATGCTGGTTTCGTTGTGAAATTAGCTTCACTTTTAGGCATCGAATTTGTAGTTTCATTGAGCTCCATCAAATAAGGCTACAATAGCTTTATCAGCTGCGTTTCGAGTCCCGTGCCGAAATATTGTAGGTTAGGAATTCAAGATGGCGGAACTTCGCGCCATAACTTTACTTAGCCGTCAATATGGAAGTAGGTACTTAAGAAGAGCTGCATTAAATTTTTAATTCTAATGCTGGTTTCGTTGTATCAAATTAGTAGTTTCGTTGAGCTACATCAAATTTCGTTTTTATATGTAATTCTAGTTACACTGTGAGTCTCGCTTCACACTTCTAGAATTTAAGACATGCTAAGTAGACTACTGATTGGTGCATACATTAAAATCACTTTCAATTTGTAAAGCTTATTGTTACGGCTAATTCCCAGGCTTGTTCACAGATTAAGTGGGTTTCAGTAAACCCTGTTTTGAATCGTCTTGCATTGCATAATAATTTTATGTAAGTAGCGTGGGCAGCTAATTATACTCTGTACCAATACATTCATTACAGCTATTTCATCTATTTGAAATGGTTACAAATATGTTAGTTAGACATAGTGAAGACGTGGTTACAATATCATAGCGTCGTTAGGCGTCGCATTTAAGACAAATAACGTTGATGATGATCAAAATTGTTTGCTTTCATTTCAGTTTAGCGCTGTCGGCTTATTGGCTAGGTATCTAACATAGACTGTAGAAGAGCTGTGCTTAATAAATCTAGTTTACTATTGTTTTAAATCTCGCGCCAAATTTTGACAGATTACAAATCTAACATGGCTGTATCGGGTGCTTAGTTACTTTTTTAAATTTCGCGCCATAACTTCATGAGCAAGTTGAGTATCGAGAAATGAAGGTAAAATGAGAAAGAAACGAAAGTGTTCATTAGAAATATGTTTTAGAGGAGTAAGATGCTTGAACCGAACAATAAAAGTAGATGCTTGGTTCACGTTGGGTTCCAAAGGAAGTGTGGGGTTAACCCTCTTGTAAAAAATTGCGACCTTGACTGATTTTAAAAATTTCGATGCCAAATGGGAGTTGAGAATGTCCTGATTCAAAAATGTAATGGAAGTTTTCTTGTAAAAAAAATATTTACCGAGTTATTGATGTTTATTAAAAAATTCTACTTACCACAAAATTGCTAACATCTCGAAACGTACTCACATTATCGCATTGTAATTTCGATACAATATTTAAATGTGTCTCATTCACCTATCCTATGAGTTTCATCCCGCAATTCCAAAGTTCAATTTTGGTACCAAAGTAAATGTGGGGTTAACCCCATGTAATTTTGTCACAATTGCGACCATGGCTGATTCTAAAAAGCTCGATGCCAAATGGAAGCTGAAGATGTCCTGATTCAAAAACGTAATAGGAGTTTTCTTGTAAAAAAACCATTTCCCGAGTTATTGGCGTTTATTAAAAAATTCTACGTACCACAAAAACCACAAAATTGCTAACATCTCGAAAAGTGCTGATACTATCGCATTGTAATTTTGGCACAATATTTAAAAGTACCTCATTCACCTATGCTATGAGTTTCATCCCGGAATTCTAAAGTTCACTTTTGGTACCAAAGTAAATGTGGGGTTAACCCTCTTGTAATTTTGTCAAAATTGCAACCATGGCTGATTTTAAAAATCTCGATTCCAAATGGAAGCTGAAGA
Source organism: Cryptocephalus moraei (assembly GCA_946251905.1). Classification (NCBI taxonomy): domain Eukaryota; kingdom Metazoa; phylum Arthropoda; class Insecta; order Coleoptera; family Chrysomelidae; genus Cryptocephalus; species Cryptocephalus moraei. The sequence continues at coordinate 5,306,464 of OX276462.1, read as the reverse complement.
TGTCCTGATTCAAAAATGTAATTGGAGTTTTCTCGGAAAATGATTAATTCCTGAGTTATTCTTATTATACAAAAACGCAATGTTTCACAAAAATGCTAATATCTCAAAAAGTATTGCTCTGATCGAATTTAAATTTCGGCACAATACTCAAACGAATCTCATTCAACTTCCCCACGAGTTTTACCTCAAAATTTAAAAAACTTATTTCTCGACCTATCGATTTTCCCGAAAATTCAACCATCTCCGATTTTCAAATTCCCACTCCCATTCAATTCCTGATATCATAACCGGAAACCATTCCCTCGAAAACAAATTACATTTCGAGATATGGCTCGATGAACCATCGTATTTGCACTTTCAACAAAAAAATATTTTCCATAATGAAGACTATTTTCTTTAAAATTGTATTGCCTTGCGTGGGTAAACCCATTACCATCGCCCGGTAATTACGGGCGAAATTAAACGTCTAGACTAGCACGATCATACCCGAAACAAGCAAAATATAAGAATGTTTCAAAACAATTCGAGCGCGTAGGAAATCGTTGTTGGAATAACTTATATATAAGTTGAACAAATGCGGCCGCAGGTTTATTAAAGGTATGGCACTTCCTACCGGCTCGTTTTCGTCATGTCTAAGTTTGGTGTAGTACGTGGGCGGAAATACGTAAATAAAAACACAACTTCCATTTGTGTAATGTTAAGTAATAACCGGCTATTCACAGTTTTAAGTCTGATTTTAGCAAAGGCACGCAAAAGTAGCTTAGACACTTTTCGAAATGTTGCTAGTCTTAGTATAATGTATTTTTTATTAAACTAAATTGATGATATTTCGATAAATGCTAGCTTAGACAGTTTTCCAAACTTCTTAGTCTTGGCAGAACCATCGAAAAGTACCAAAGTGGATTAATTACAAGGGGTTAACTCCCTATCTGCTTTGAAATTAAAGGTGAACCTTCAAATTTTGGGATGAAACTCATAAGATAGATAGACGAGACACCTTTAAGTATTGTACCAAAATTTTATTCCGATGGGAGTAGTACTTTTCAAGATATTAACAATTTTGTGAAACGCTGCGTTTTTCCATAATAACCAATAACTCGGGAAATAATCATTTTACGAGAAAACGTCTATTACATTTTTTAATCAGAACGTCCTCAACTTCTATTTGCCGTCAAAATATCTAAAATCGGAGAGGGTCGCAATTTTGAGAAAATTACAAGGGATTAACCCCACATTTCCTTTGGAACCAAAGATGAACTTTTGGATTTCGGGATGAAACTCAGAGGATAGATAAATGAGGCACTTTTAAATATTGTGTCGAAATTTCAATGCGATAATGTCAGTATTTTTCGAGATGTTGACAATTTTTTGGTACGTAGCAACGTAGCATTTTTTCCATAAAAACCAATAACTCCGAAAATATATGTTTTATGGGAAAACTCATATTAAATTTTTGAATCAGTACATCCTCAACTTCCATTTGACATCAAAATATCTTAAATCGGAGAGGGTCGCAATTTTGACAAAATTGCTAGTGGGCTAACCCCACATTTCCTTTGGAACCAAAGATGAACTGTTGAATTTCGGGTTGAAACTCAGAGGATAGATAAATGAGGCACATTTAAATGTTGTGTCGAAATTTCAATGCGATAGTGTTAGTACTTTTCGAGATGTTGGCAATTTTTGGTACGTAGCATCTTTTCATAAAAACCAATAACTCCGGAAATATATTTTTTATGGGAAAACTCACATTACATTTTTGAAAGAGTACATCCTCAAGTTCCATTTGACATCAAAATATCTTAAATCGGAGAGGGTCGCAATTTTGACAAAATCGCTAGTGGGCTAACCCTACATTTTCTTTGGAACCAAAGATAAACAAACTTTCGAACTTCGAGTTAAAATTCACAGGGAAGGTAAATGAGGTACCTTTAAGTATTGTGTCGAAATGTCATTGTGATAGTATCAATACTTCTCGAGATGTTAGCATTTTTGCGAAACGCTGATTGTTTTATAAAAACTGATAACTCCGGAAATATTTTTTTTACAGGAAAATTTCTATTACATTTTTGAATCAGGGCATCCTCTACTTCCGTTTGACACCAAAATTACTAAAATTTGAGAGGTTCGCAATTTTGACAAAATTACATTGGGCTAACCCTACATTTTCTTTGGAACTGAAGGTAAACAAACTTTCGAATTTCAGGATAAAATTCACAGGGAAGGTAAATGAGGCACGTTTAAATATTGTGTCGAAATTTCAATGCGATGGTATCAGTACGTTTCGAGATGTTAGGATTTTTGCGAAACGCTGATTGTTTTTATAAAAATTGATAACTCCGGAAATATTGTTTTTACTGGAAAATTCCTGTTACATTTTTGAATCAGGGCATCCTCTACTTCCGTTTGGCAACAAAATTACTAAAATTTGAGAGGTTCGTAATTTTGACAAAATTAAATTGGGCTAACCCTACATTTTCTTTGGAACCAAAGATAAACAAACTTTCGAACTTCGAGATAAAATTCACAGGGAAGGTAAATGAGGTACCTTTAAGTATTGTGTCGAAATGTCATTGTGATAGTATCAATACTTCTCGAGATGTTAGCATTTTTGCGAAACGCTGATTGTTTTATAAAAACTGATAACTCCGGAAATATTGTTTTTACGGGAAAATTTCTATTACATTTTTGAATCAGAGCACCCTCTACTTCCGTTTGGCAACAAAATTACTAAAATTTGAGAGGTTCGCAATTTTGACAAAATTACATTGGGCTAACCCTACATTTTTGGAACTGAAGGTAAACAAACTTTCGAATTTCAGGATAAAATTCACAGGGAAGGTAAATGAGGCACGTTTAAATATTGTGTCGAAATTTCAATGCGATGGTATCAGTACGTTTCGAGATGTTAGGATTTTTGCGAAACGCTGATTGTTTTTATAAAAATTGATAACTCCGGAAATATTGTTTTTACTGGAAAATTCCTGTTACATTTTTGAATCAAGGCATCCTCTACTTCCGTTTGGCAACAAAATTACTAAAATTTGAGAGGTTCGTAATTTTGACAAAATTAAATTGGGCTAACCCTACATTTTCTTTGGAACCAAAGATAAACAAACTTTCGAACTTCGAGTTAAAATTCACAGGGAAGGTAAATGAGGTACCTTTAAGTATTGTGTCGAAATGTCATTGTGATAGTATCAATACTTCTCGAGATGTTAGCATTTTTGCGAAACGCTGATTGTTTTATAAAAACTGATAACTCCGGAAATATTGTTTTTACGGGAAAATTTCTATTACATTTTTGAATCAGAGCACCCTCTACTTCCGTTTGGCAACAAAATTACTAAAATTTGAGGTTCGTAATTTTGACAAAATTACATTGGGCTAACCCTACATTTCCCTTGGAACCAAAGGTAAACAAACTTTCGAATTTCGAGATGAAATTCACAGGAAAGGTAAATAAGGCACCTTTAAGTATTGTATCGAAATTTTCATGTGATAGGATCAATACGTCTCGAGATGTTAGCATTTTTGCGAAACGCTGATTATTTTATAAAAATTGATAACTCTGGAAATATTGTTTTTACAGGAAAATTCCTATTACATTTTTGAATCAGGGCATCCTCTACTTCCGTTTGGCAACAAAATTTTTAAATTTTGAGAGGTTCGCAATTTTGACAAAATTACATTGGGCTAACCCTACATTTTCTTTGGAACCATAGTTAAACAAACTTTCGAATTTCGAGATAAAATTCACAGGAAAGGTAAATGAGGCACTTTTAAATATTGTGTCAAAATTTCAATGCGATAGTATACGTACTTTTCGAGAAGTTAGCATTTTTGCGAAACGCTGATTGTTTTTATAAAAATTGATAACTCCGGAAATATTGTTTTTACAGGAAAATTCCTATTACATTTTTAAATCAGGGCATCCTCTACTTCCGTTTGGCACCAAAATTACTAAAATTTGAGAGGTTCGCAATTTTGACAAAATTACACTGGGCTAACCCTACATTTTCTTTGGAACCATAGTTAAACAAACTTTCGAATTTCAACATAAAATTCAAAGGGAAGGTAAATAAGGTACTTTTAAATATTGTGTCGTAATTTCAATACGATAGTATCAGTACTTTCCGAGATGTTAGGATTTTTGCGAAACGCTGATTGCTTTTATAAAAACTAATAAATCCGGAAATATTGTTTTTACGGGAAAATTTCTATTACATTTTTGAATCAGGGCATCCTCTACTTCCGTTTGGCACCAACATTTTTAAAATTCGAGAGGTTGGCAATTTTGACAAAATTACACTGGGCTAACCCTACATTTTCTTTGGAACCATAGTTAAACAAACTTTCGAATTTCAAGATAAAATTCACAGGGAAGGTAAATAAGGTACTTTTAAATATTGTGTCGTAATTTCAATGCGATAGTATCAGTACTTTCCGAGATGTTAGCATTTTTGCGAAACGCTGATTATTTTATAAAAAGTAATAACTCGGGAAATATTGTTTTTACGGGAAAATTCCTGTAACATTTTTGAATCAGCATATCCTCAGCTTAAATGTGGCGGTAAAATTTTTAAAATCGACGATTGCTGTATTTCTAGAGGGTTAACCCCACTTTTTCCACAGTTAGAAATTCCGCGATGGAGCTCGCTGAGTAGATCAGATAAACCGTTTCCAGTAAATTCCGATGCTTTTTGACGCGTTCGCCATTTGGTGGAAAGCCCCACATTTTCGAAAGGCAAACAACTGTTTTTTTTTCTCTCCTGTTTAGACACCTTTCTCTTCCAAAAAACCATCTTCTAACGTATTCTAAACAAATCTGGCCACATTATCTTTTATCTCCCGATACGTGACCGTTAGCTTCGGATTCTTCACACATTTCTCGGACTCGCATATATTTTAAGATCCTCCAAAACGCCACTTAACATCTGCTAAATTAATCGAGACCTCACAGTTACGTTTTATGCGGGCCGATTTACATAAGAAGCCGCGACGAAAGCGGACCGCAGAAGCAGAGGCCGGTTACTGGAAAGATGGAAACCAGATTTCCGGCCGCTTTCTTCTGAAGAAAAGAAGATGATGATGAAGAAGAAGCTCGAAAAGAAGACGTGGAAGATTCCAATGTATCTCGTACACGTTTGATTTATTATTGTTCATGATTTATTCGGATGTGTTAAGGTTAGGTTTCGAGAACGTACTTCTAGGAAACGACGATTTGAACGTTTCTACTTTTCGATCGCGCGGTACATTCCGTCGTATTCTCACAGATGAATCGCCCGCCGGCCTCATCTTGCGACAGAATAAATTTGGGTAGGTCGTCTGCGATTCACATCCGAATTCCTCGTCTTATAACGCGTGCGTTAAGTAGCGCACAGTGTTGCTAGATTTACATGCGCAGTAGCGGACGAGGACACAGTTTCCGCCAATCCTGCTGTATAACTACTGCGCATGCACTATCTAGCAACACTGTAAACGAGAAACGGGCACGGGACTCGAAGTCGTTTCACGGGACGCGAAATGGGACACAATTTGGGAGGTTTTGCGCATGACTTAACCTATACGTGCGCTCAGCTTCGATTCTATCGGTTAGGAATCTTCTCGTATTTTGTTATCGTAGAAAAGGGGTGCGCCCAGACTCGTTTTTATCCGCGTTAACTCTGATTCAAGGTCGTTTCTCTCTTTGACTTCTTAAAACAATGAAATTGCGGTTATACCTCTCTTTCTCTCTCTAGCTGGGATCGTTTATTTGTAATGCGCGAGATTTTTTTTCAATCTGCATTCTTCGAGTCCCTCATAAACACTCAGGTACTATTTTTTATGTGTGTGTATTATGTGTTGCGTCACGGATTAATAAAGCGTTCTGAATATCGTTTCGCAGGGTTGGACTTAGGGCGATTGTCTCAAGAACTTTCAAGCTGTTTTGTGCGCTGTTACGCCTTATCTAGTGATATAAGTTAGGTTGGAGTGTTTTCAACTTTACCCATAACTTCACCTAACTTCAATGTATCGTAGAACTCAAAAGTTACCATTAAAAACGTTATGTTTCCAATTTCATCTGATACTTCGTGCGTTAGGATTTCTTTGAAACTTTTACCAACGTTAGAAATAAAGGTTATAAAGTTTGTGACAAATTTTCACTAAAGTTTGTTGAGCATTGATTTTTTTAGAATTTTTTGAAACGTGTTTTACCAAATTTGGACTTCACATGTCAGATTAAGTTAATTTGAAACGTAATTAAACTTGGGCCCATTATTTTCAAAAATGTTCAACTCAAACCCGTAGTAGAATTTGCTGTTAAAAATTTCAACCAACTATGAATTTTTGTAAATTTTAAGCAAGCTTTGCATTTTACAGGATACAGTCTTTTTATTACTGTAATTTCATCAAACTAAGACAAATTTGTCCTATAGAAGTCGTGTCCTTGGTTACAATGTATTTTAAAGAGTTTTAACCAACTTAATATTTTTACACATATTTAAAGCATTATTTAGCCCTCACACTTCAGCGCTAAGTGTTTTATACAATTTCACCAAATAAAGTAAAATTTTTGTAAAACTTCTTACAGAATTAGAGACACTTATTATAAAGTAACACCGAAAATCTCAGGAAATTCTACCTACTCCTGAATTTTTTACAAATTTTTGAAACATGCTTAGCATCCCTATTTACCCTTCATACTTCAGGGCTATGTCGTTTTGTCCCGTAAATTAGTAAATTGGGTCCAATTGTTTTGATTTTTTTTCTAAATATTGGTACATTTGACATGAACTTACTGTAGAAATTTCAGTTAAATCAACCAACTATGATTGTTGTACGAATTTTTGGAACACTTGTTTGGACTTCAGTGCTAAGTCGTTTTATAACATAAGTTCTTCAATGAAGGTTAGATTTTTGTGAAACTTTTATCAGAAGTAGAAATACTTAGTATGAAGTCACGTAGGAAATTTCAGCTATTTGGATCAACTCTTGAATTTTATACAAATTTTTAAAACACGCTTAGCACCCTATTTACTCCTCACACTTCGGGGCTAAGTCGTTTTGTCCCGTAAATTAGTAAAACTTGGTCTAATTGCTTTGAATTTTTTTCTAAATATTAGTACATTTGACATGAACTTACTGTAAAAATTTCAGTTAAATCAACTAACTATGATTGTTGTACGAATTTTTGAAACACTTGTTTGGACTTCAGTGCTAAGTCGTTTTGTAAAATAAGTTCTTCAAGTAAGGTCACAGTTTTGTAAAACTTTTATTATAAGTAGAACTACTTATTATGAAGTCACGTAGGAAATTTCAGCTATTTAGATTACCTCCTGGATTTTATACAAATTTTTGAAACACGCTTAGCACCCTATGTACTCCTCAAATTTCAAGGGTTAAGTCGTTTTGTTCCATAAATTAGTTAAACCCCGTCCAATTGCTTTGAAATTTTTTCTAAATATTAGTACATTTGACATAAACTTACTGTAGAAATATCAGATAAATCAACCAACTATGAATGTTGTACGAATTTTTGGAACTTTTGTTTGGACTTCAGTGCTAAGTCGTTTTATATAATAAGTTCTTCAAGTGAGGCTAGATTTTTGTGAAACTTTTATTAGAAGTAGAAATACTTATTATGAAGTCACGTAGGAAATTTCAGCTATTTGGATTACCGCTTGAATTTTGTACAAATTTTTAAAACACGCTTAGCACCCTATTTACTCCTCTCACACTTGAGGGCTAAGTCGTTTTGTCCCGTAAATTAGTTAAACTCGGTCCAATTGCTTTGAATTTTTTTCTAAATATTAGGACATTTGATATGAACATACTGTACAAATTTCAGTTAAATCAACCAACTATGATTGTTGTACGAATTTTTGGAACTTTGTTTGAACTTCAGTGCTAAGTCGTTTTATAAAATAAGTTCTTCAAGTATTTTTTTCAGAAGTATAAATACTTATTATGAAGTAACGTAGGAAGTTAGGTTCTCATTAGGAACTCATAATGAAGTTAGGAAAAGAAATTTGAGTTATTTTAACTAATGAATGGATTTTTTACAAATTTTTGGAAGAGTTGATTTGGTCCTAAGTCGTTTTGTAAGACAATTCAACAAAGTTTAATTTTAGTATAACTGTTATTAGAAGTAAAGACACCCATAATGAAGTCAGGAAGAAAATTTTAGCGCACTCTATTAACTTATGAATATTTTACAAATTTTTGAAACACGCCTTTTGCCCTATTTAATCCTCACACTTCGGCGCTCTGTTCTGTAAATTCAAAAAAAAACTAATCCAAATGTTTTGACATTTCTTATAAAAGTAAAGACACTTAACACCAACTTGCTGCAGGAATCTCAGTTAATTCACCCAAAGTATGAAGTTTCTACAAATTTTTGAAACACGCGTTGTATCTTGTGTACTCGTCACATTTTGGGGATAAACCGTTTTGCCTTGCACAGTGGAATAATTTGGAACTAAAACTCATATTTTTATAAAAATGTACCTGATAACTGTAATGAACCTGGGTTATATAAGCTCGTAGACCTATTGAAAATCTGTAAAAAATTGAAGAGTTGCTCAAATGAGCTGAAACTCTCTTTGGAGTTTAATGGAAGAGTTGCGAAGTTAACGACAACGTTTTGAAGTGATTAGAACAAAGCTCTAAATAACTCAAAACTCAAAAACTATAAATTTGATAATTGTTGTAAGTTAGTAGCAAAAGAGTGCTTATTTTGAATAACTTGATTAATGAACCTCAAAACCTCAGTTATTTAAAAAAAAATATGCTGCAAAATTTTTGAAAAACTGTTTCAAATTTTTGGCATATATTCCCGAAATTAATTCAATGTAAAGGTGTATATGAAACAAATGTAAGAGAATCTATGAAAATGGAATTTGTAGCTCAGCCGGGATTCGAACCAGGGTCTCCCAATTTCGTGTCGGGTATTCTTACCACTAAACTACAGTACATTTTTCAAATGACACTCCGTTACAAAATACTCAAAATTTCTGGACCGACTTTAGTCGAACTGATCGCCAACTAACCCCAAAGACCACATATTCTTGCCCACTTGAACGTTCCTAACTCCATCTAATAATACCCAATCAGAATGCAGGATGAGACTCTCTCGTTAAATCCGATAGGAAGCGCCTCATATCGTATGTACAATGCACCGCACTTCGGGAACAATGAAGCGCTAGATCGGAACGTGGAGATAAAGCGGAATTTCTCGAATTCTTCGTCGGAGATAGATAATCTCCTGACAAAGTCGCGAAGGGCCACAATGGACTCTAACTTAGAAGAGTGCTTAGATTTTTTGACATTAGTTTCGGCTCGACCAATGAGAAGCGTCGGTTTTGGGTTGGGATTTGCATTACCCAACGCATTCCGTCGTAAGTGAGTAATACCGAGTACACCTGTGTAAAACACACGACCGCAGGTAATAACGCAATTACCCGGCAGGGGACGAAAAAATGTTAAAACGTTGAGTAATGCGCACATAATATGTCAGAGCAATGCGATTGCACAAGCGATTCTAACAATTGATAGATAATTAATGGATTATTTACATTATTTATGAGCGCGTTGCGTAAGCGGTGCTCGTACACTTCGTATGATATAAATTTGCTTCCATTGAAATGCACATTAAAGAGAAGCTTTGACTTTGTGGTGAATTGCTTAGGTTTCTTATAGGAACTTCCCTTGGATTCCTTTAAGCTAATTGATATATAGTGAGCCATTTTCTTTAGTACTATTACTTAGTATTATTTAGTACTATGTATGTCGTCTATACTATACCACCCCTTTTGGTTTTCAAGTTTGTTATTGCTATGAGAACCTCCACTTTATTAGTTGGTAGTAGTTAGTAGTAATAAAATTTTAGTATTATTTGGCAATTTTATGCTATTTGCAACTCTAGTCCCAACCTCACAAAAAAACTTATTAAAATAATTAGACTTTGTTTTATCATCTTCTGCATTTATAGGTACCATTTATATGCTCTTTTCAAAACAAATCCCGATGCACGCCATTTTGATGACGTCAAAATACTTCCAATACTACCAACTTAATATAGTCCCAGCACACCGCAATTTATGTGTTCCGTGTATATTTTAGGTTGAGAATACACATAACCTTATATATTGCCAACCTAAAATATACACGGAACACATAAATTGCGATGTGCTGGGACTACATTAAGTTGGTAGTATTGGATGATTCTGACGTCATCAAAATGACGTGCATCGGGATTTGTTTTGAAAAGAGTATACTTATTTTTTGTTTTCTATCTAATATTTTTATTTACAAAATTGCACAGTTTCTTAGCATCAGCTTCTTTCACAAAAATTTTTTCATAATTATTTTTGGCGTGCTTAGTTACTTTTTTTTAATATTTTTTTCATACATTAGAAACTTGATTTTTAAATTATCATTTTAAAATTAAATGTAAGTCTTTTTGACATGATCCTATACCTCTGTGAATAATTTACGTATCCTGGCACGTTTTGAACGTATTAAAATCCGCCGTTGCATTCCGGTACAGCCATTTAAAGTGAGCGCAAAGCGAAATTCCTTCGGTACGTTTTACTTACTTGGACTGCATGCATATTAACAATTTTTTAACACGCTCGACCGATATATCGCATACCAGTCCAGTCCGCAGACAGTTTTGTTATTATGAAATCTTTAATCGAGACTTCGATTAAGAAAAAAAAGCGCTTAATTTTCTCACGCAGGCAAAACCTCGATTGTGTGTTAATTAAAAGTAATTTTTTTAACCTCACGTGACTCACACGATGGGAATGTTTTTTAAAATTCATGTAAGGAGACGTTTAAGGAGATTTAATAATCTCTGTTTCCGGCATTAGAGTAGATTACTTATCTTTGTTTTGTCTTTGTTTCAGAGCATTTGATCTTGGAGACCGACGCCGAAAAGGGGAAAGGGGAGTTCGCCTTCGATAATCCAGGATTCAAAGGTGAGTCTGGAAACTTAGGATTATGGTTAATTTGTAATATTTTGGATATTTCTGTAAGCAACCGAATTCTTGTAATTTTTCGGCCTTTGCTTAGTCGAAAATTCATAACTAATTTATTATTCATCATAAGACATTAAATTTGGTATTACTTTACCGGCAATTTAGTGTCTTCTAAGAAACTATTCTTAATAAAATTTAATATGTCCACGAGATTAAGAGCTCTTTTGACAATTTCTGAAATGAGAAAGTACGTATTATACGTTTCTTAGAAAATTCATAACTCGAGTATCATCCATCACAAGACATTACAATTAGTGTATTCCACAGACAACTTAGTGTTCTCTAAGAAACTCATATTAAATGAATTTCTGTATCTCTACCAATATATGAACTGTGTTGACAATTTCTTAATTGCGAAACTGCGTGATACATGTTTCTTAGAAAATTCGTAACTCTATTATCGTCCATCATAAGACATTAGAACTAGTGTCATTTTACAGGTAATTTAGTGTTCTCTATGAAAATATTTTTATTGGATTTTTATATTTCCACCATTGTCAGAGCGGTGTTGACAATTTTTTAGTTGTAAAAGTCCGTAATATACGTTTCTTAAAAAAATTATAACTTGATTGTTATTCATTACAAGAGACTAAAATTGGTGTAACATTACAGTCAATTAATGCTCTCTAAGAAGCTATTCTTAATACAAATTAATGACTTCACCAATTTCAGGGCAATCTCGACCATTTCTTAATTGAGAAACTAGGCAATATTGCTTAGAAAATTCATAACTCGATTGTCATTCATCACAAGATATCAAAATTAGTGTCGTTTTGTAGGTAATTTAGTGTTTTTTAAGAAACTATTCTTAATGAATTGTTATATCTCCACCAGTATCACAGCTATGTTGACAAATTCTTAAGTGTGAAAATACGTAATACAAGTTTCTTTAAAAATTCATAACTCGAATATCATTCATCACAAGACATTAAAATTCGTGTCGTTTTGCAGGTAATTTAGTGCTTTCTAAGAAACTATTCTTAACCTATTTTTATATCTCCACCAGTATCACAGCTATGTTGACAAATTCTTAAGTGTGAAAATACGTAATACAAGTTTCTTTGAAAATTCATAACTTGAGTAGCATTCGTCATAAGACATTAAAATTAGTGTCGTTTTGCAGGTAATTTAGTGTTTTCTAAGAAACTGATCTTAATGAATTTTTATATCTCCACCAGTAATACAGCTACTTTGACCAATTTTTAACTGTGAAAGTGTGTAATACATGTTTCTTTGAAAATTCATAACTCGAGTATCATTTATCACAAGATATTAAAATTAGTGTCGTTTTGCAGATAATTTAGTGTGTGCTAAAAAAATAATCTAAGTGATTTTTTATATCTTTACCAGTATCGCAACTATGTTGACAAATTCTTAATCGTGAAAGTACGTAATACATGTTTCTTTGAAAATTCATAACTTGAGTATCACTCATCACAAGACATTAAAATCAGTGTCGTATTGCATGTAATTTAGTGATTTCTAAGAAAATAGTCTATGAATTTTTCTACCATCACCAGTATCACAGCTATGTTCACAAATTCCTAATTGTGAAAGTACGTAATACAAATTTCTTTGAAAATTCATAACTCGAGTATCATTTATCACCAGATATTAAAATTAGTGTCGTTTTGCAGGTAATTTAGTGCTTTCTAAAAAACTAATCTATGAATTTTTATATCTTCATCAGTATCGCAGCTATCTTGACAAATTCTTAATCGTGAAAGTACGTAATACAAGTTTCTTTGAAACTTCATAACTCGAGTATAATTCATCACAAGACATCAAAATTAGTGTCGTTTTGCAGATAATTTAGTGTTCTCTAAGAAACTAATCTTAATGATTTTTTATATCTCCACCAGTATCACAGCTACCTTGACAAATTCTTAATCGTGAAAGTACGTAATACAAGTTTATTTGAAAATTCATAACTCGAGTATAATTCATCACAAGACAATAAAATTAGTGTCGTTTTGCAGGTAATTTAGTGTTCTCTAAGAAACTAGTCTTAATGAATTTTTATACCTCCACCAGTATCACAGCTACCTTGACAAATTTTTAATTGTGCAAGTGCGTAATACAAGTTTCTTTGAAAATTCATAACTCGAGTATCATTCATCCCTAGACATCAAAATTAGTGTCGTTTTGCAGATAATTTAGTGTGTTCTAAGAAAATAATCTTAATGATTTTTTTATATCTTTACCAATATCGCAGCTCTATTGACAAATTCTTAATCGTGAAAGTACGTAATACATGTTTCTTTGAAAAGTCATAACTCGAGTATCATTCATCACAAGACATTAAAATTAGTGTCGTATTGCAGGTACTTTAGTAATTTCTAAGAAACTAGTATATGAATTTTTCTATCTTCACCAGTATCACAGCTATGTTCACAAATTCCTAATTGTGAAAGTACGTAATACAAGTTTCTTTAAAAATTCATAACTCGAATATCATTTATCACAAGACATTAACATTAGTGTCGTTTTGCAGGTAATTTAGTGTTTTCTAAGAAACTAATCTTAATGAATTTTTATATCTCCACCAGTATCACAGCTATGTTGACAAATTCTTAAGTGTGAAAATACGTAATACAAGTTTCTTTGAAAATTCATAACTTGAGTAGCATTCGTCATAAGACATTAAAATTAGTGTCGTTTTGCAGGTATTTTAGTGTTTTCTAAGAAACTGATCTTAATGAATTTTTATATCTCCACCAGTAATACAGCTACTTTGACCAATTTTTAACTGTGAAAGTGTGTAATACATGTTTCTTTGAAAATTCATAACTCGAGTATCATTTATCACAAGACATTAAAATTCGTCTCATTTTGCAGGTAATTTAGTGTTCTCTAAGAAACCTATCTTAATGAATTTTTAAATCTCCATCAGTATCACAGCTATGTTGACAAATTCTTAACTGTGAAAAAACGTAATACATGTTTCTTTGGAAATTTATAACTCGAGTATCATTTATCACAAGACATTAAAATTAGTGTCGTTTTGCAGGTAATTTAGTGTTATCTAAGAAATTATTCTTAATGAATTTTTATATCTCCACCAGAATTACAGCTATGATGACAAATTCTTAATCGTGCAAGTGTGTAATTACAAGTTTATTTGAAAATTCATAACTCGAGTATCATTCATCAGAAGACATTAAAATAAGTGTCGTTTTCAAGAAAATTTGGTGTTCTCTAAGAAACTCTTCTTAATACGTTTTCCTATCAATAATAAAATTCCGAAATATCGACAATTTTCCAAAGTAGAAAGTACCAAATGTTTTCTTTTTTTTAGAAAATTTGTAACACGATTACGATTCATCAGTAGCGGTATTAAATTTGTGTCATTTAATTGGAAGTTTAGTGTTATTTGAGGAACTACTCTTAATGGATTTTCATAACTACCACATCTTGCGGAATATCTTGACTATTTTCTAATGTAGAAAGTACACATTATACATTTTTAGAAAATTCATAACTCGATTATCATTCATCACACCATATTAAATTTGGTGCCATTATAAAGACAACTTATCGTTCTCTAAGAATCTGCTCTTAATGAATTTTCATAACTCCCGCGCTTTTAGAGCTATCTCGACTATTTTCTAATTGTTTAACATATATTTACTAGAAAATTCATAACACCATTACCATTCACCAGGTGATATAAAGTTGTGTCATTTGACAGACAATTTAGTGTCCTTTGAGAAACTATTCTTAATGAATCTTCATAACCTCCACATCTTGCGAAATATCTTAACCATTTATATTAAGAAAGTACACAATATATATGATTAGATAATTCATAACACGATTATCTTATCATAATATCGGAAGATATTAAAATTCGTGCCATTTCACAGCCAACTTAGTTTTCTCTAAGAAAACCCAAATCTCACACCATTCGATAGACGATTTATTTTTGTAGTTAAGTGCCTTTTAATGATGGCGATTTGTATGCCAGAGGAGCTCTCCGCTTATATGAATATCTATCAGGACGTCTCGTATATAAACAACAAACAACATATCTCGAGTGTTTAATATACATAATTTATGTGTAATACGTGTAGATTTATACCGGGGGATAGGCGGGAAAAAAATTAGAAAGGTCTTTAAACCCTGAAAGCCATTTAAGTACTATGCAAACTATTTCAATTCCTAACGTAAGTAGCTACACATGTACAAGTATATAAATCTTCATAACAAGCGCAGGCAATTATGTTATAAAACTACCATCTGCGCATGTGCGCGAGATTTGTGGGTTCTTGGATTAGGATGGCACTGATTAGGATAGCACTGGATTAGGAGGCACTGAATGGAAATAGTGCCATAAGTACCATCTGCGCATATGCGCAAGATTAGTGGGTTCTTAGATTAAGAATGACCCTACCATCTGCGCATATGCGCAATATTTGTGGGTTCTTACGTTAGGAATGGAAATAATACCATAACTACCATCTGCGCATATGCCCAAGATTTGTGGGTTCTTACAATTAGTAATGGAATTAGTACAAGTACCTGAAGGTCTTTCGAACTTTCCAGACTCGAGCCTCCTCCAGGTATCGAAGAACCCCGAGAACCAAAAGCAGGAGGGCGGCAAGTCGAAATGGAACCACTGGTCCCCGTTGTCCGCCCTCACGACCAAATCGGAGAAGAGGAAGACCCAGGACGACACAGCCGTGGATGTGAGTAACAATTCGTGACGTACCATCGCGATTATCTGGACAAAAATAGATTAGAAGTTTGTCAAATCGCTTAAAGTTAGTCGTTATTTTGAAGGAAGAAAACACCCAAAGTCTTGTCGACACGTTTAATGTTATACGTATTGGTAAGACAATGTTAAAGGTGTTGGTAGTACTTTGGGTTTAATGATAAAGGTGTTGGTAGCACTTTGGGTTTAATGTTAAACGTGTTGGCAAGACTTTGGGTTTAATGTCAACCCTGTTGCAAAGGGTTCTTCTTCCTGACAAAAATAAATTCGTTCCGTAGGAGTACGAGGTGAAGGTGATAGCTCTGCGTAGCCACGACTTCACCGGCTTGGGCTTCAACATCTGCGGCAACATGAAGGAGGGGATCTTCGTCAAGGACATCCTGCACAGGGGACCTGCCTTCGAGTCGGGAAAATTGAACCCAGGTAAACCCTCGTCGTGCTCAGTGGACCTGGTGGGTCTCTCTCTTCTCTTCTCTTCCTCAGCCATCTGTTGTCCACTCCTGGACGTAGACCTCTTTCATGCAGTCTTATGCTATCTGGAACCACCTCCTTCCTACTTGTTCCTTTATATCATCTAGCCATCTCTTCTGTGGTCTTCCCACACTAAGCTTTGACAGTCTTGGTCTCCAATGTATCTCACCATGTTTGAATTTCTAGGCGACAGGATCCACAGCGTGACGATCAGTTTCGAGCACATGGTCTATGAGGACGCCTTGACGATATTAAGTTACGCCAGCCCGTACGAAGTTATGATAGAGGCGAAGTCTGGGAGGTTGCAGTACACTGCACCTGGCCAGGGCGGGAGGCCGTCGCATCCGGTCTACAGGAGCTCCTCCTGCGTCGATTTATACCACGTAAGAAGCCCAAAACGTACCAAGTACCTTGGAAGGGTTATAAGTTGCAATGGTTTGGCGACCACTGGTAATATTGCTTGCCACAAGAGTACTGCTTTTGCTGTATTGGTATAGGGTATTTTGAATTTACCCAAGAAGTCCAACGGATGCTAAAAGGCACCAAATGGTCTCTAAGAGTCGCTTAAGGGGATTAAAAGTGGAACTTGTTTCTGGGAACACTTGCCAAAAGGGACTGTCATCCCAGCTAACAATGTAGTTGAAATATTACTAGATATTTAAGTCACGTAGGCTATTTCACCAATTGAAGTTGGTAGAAAATTACTCAATTATTAGCAGAAATTCGGTCCAGAGTGGTACCATTTTTCACGTCGAATTTTGGTGAAATTTTGCTTCAACGAAGACTTTGGGGAATTTGTTTCATAATTACCCAAGTCGTCGAAGACCGACATAAATGGACATATGTATCACCTACCTGGACGTGTAAGTTTCAAATTGTTATATGTTCTTTTAATTTTAACTCCTTTATTCTCATCCAGGTAGGGTACTGATGATGACCTAAAGATCGAAAGCTGCTCTACGAAATAGAAAAATTGTATACACGGACATACACACCACGTCTTTCATTTAATTCAAGTCTACGTGTACACAGCCTTTACCCTTGACTTCATTACTTCCTAAAAAGCAGTACCTCCACATATAATCACAGCATTTACAGCAATCGTCCTTGTTGGACGGTAAAATTTGAAAATGTTGCAGTACCTCCACATACAATTACAGCATTTCAAACAGTCGTCTTTAGTGAACAACATCTAAATTGTTAGCTGGGATTTTTGTACCAAAATTTCCCAAGAAGTCTGTTCAGAACCTACCAGATATACTGTTTGGGTAAAATTTGCAAGTGTTTAGGTACTTCATTACTTGCAAAAAAAAAACAGTTCTATTACATACAATTACAGTATTTACAACAATAGCTTTTGGTGAAGAGTACATAAATTGTTAGCTGAGATTGCTGCATCAAATTTTCCCAAGAAATCATTCCAGAACCTACCAGATGTACCGTTGGGGTACAACTTGCAAGTGTTTAGGTGCTTCATTACTTTCCAAACAGTAGTACCCACCTTCACATACAATCACGGCATTACTGTATCCTCGTCTCGTGTTCCAGAAACCGTCGAAGAAGCGTCTCTTCGCCGAGGACACCTCGCAGGGCGGCTCGAACTACTCGAGCCTCCAGAAGTCGAAGAGCAACATGACGACGCTGGAACGCAAGGAGTCCAAGTCGCCGAAGGTCGCGAAACCGAAGCCGCCTCAGCCCGACCACCACCACCACCACCAGAGGACGGAGAACAAGTACCAGAAGTTCGGCGTCCGCGTGCTCCCCACCGAGAAGAAGAAAGACGTCGAGAAGCAGCAGCAGCAGCAGCAGCACCAGGACGTCGTGCTCAGCATCGACGAGGTGGACGAGGCGCAGCCGCCGCCGCCGCCGAAGGCGAAGAAGCGCGAGAAGCGACCGTCGTCGCCGACGTTCGAGCGCGACGGCTCCGGGATAAGACGCGACGAGCACGGCATCCCGCAGGAGATGCCGAGCCACATGCTCGGCGCCGCCGTCGCCGCGAAGAACAACAGGAAGAGCGCCGCCGTCGAGGTCGTCACCGTCGACGACGACGAGGCGGCGCCGAAACGTAAGGGCAAGGCCCCCTCGCCCCCCGAGGAGGACGCCGACGCCTCGAAGAAGGCCTACAACTCCGACTCGGACGCCGAGAACGACTCCTCCGTGAACACGATCGAGCTGAACTCGAGCGACATCACCGTGCACCAGTCGGAGGAGGAGAAGCCGCAGGACAGGAAGACGGTCAGCACGGGCGACCTCACGAGGATCAGGGGAGGGCAGAGGGGCGCCGCCGGGACGCTCGAGCGCGCTCAGAGCCTCGACATCTCCGATCCGACGCCGAAGAAGCGCGACGACGTCGTCGACGACGTCTTCGACAAGGAGCCGAGGCTGTCGCTGATCCTCGACGGGCTCAACACGTTCCAGCGCAACAGGCTGAAGAAGTCGACCGAGTGGGGGAACCTCGAGGACGCGATCCTCAAGCTGAACAACCAGGACGACGACAGCATCGTCAGCGACAGGAGCTCCCTGGACCGCATCAGCCTGACGGAGAAGACGCCGGAATTCGACGCGGTCGTCAACAAGATCAACGAGATCAAGAGGGAGTCGATGGACAAGACTGAGGGCGGTGCGGCGGTGGTGGTGCGCAACGAGATCTGGCCGACGACGACGACGGAGGTGGTGTCGCTTCCGCCGCCCCCGGCGGCCGGAGAGGACGACGAACCACCGGTTGCGCCACCCGCCCCCGAGGAAGTCGTCGCCCCGCCGGCCTACGAGCGGAGGCAGAGGATGCCCATCGTCGCCGCCGTGCCGCCCCCGAGCCGCCCCGTTCACAACAACATCGACGAGCCTTTCGAGGCCCCCAACGCGCGGCAGCGTCCCGCCGACGGGCCGCCCTCGATCCCGCCGCCGCCCCCGGAGTCCGACAGGCCGTCGGCGATGCGGCCCGCGGACTGGACGCTCGCCGACGTCGAGGACCTGGCGGACACGTCGCCGCCGGCCTCGCTCGATGTCGAGGAGGAGCCGGTGAGGGCGGCCGAGGTCCTGTCGAAGATACCGCTGCTCAGCTCGATGGTGAGGAGCGAGCAGGAGGCGTCGAAGAGGCCGTCGGAGACGCTCGGCGCGAACAGCACCGACGAGAGCAAGACGAACGCGATGCCGAACCTGCAGGACGTCACCGGCAGCTTCCTGTTCGCCGAGCAGATGAACTGCAGCGAGGACGGCTATAGACGGTGAGAGCACTAGTTATGTAGCAATTTTTGGGGTGCACATAAGTCTCCTTCGATTTGAAGTTACCGGTTCATTTCTTGAGCCACCAAACATGGCCCACTTTGAGAGATATTATGTAGATATTAAAAGTACCTACTGATAAAAAAAAACACCAAAACTCGTGGTCTGCTAAAACGACCCTCAGCCAAAATCTTGACTTAGTAATCTTCCCCGGGCAATTTAATTACCCATTTCGATAACGTTCCCATTGTCCCCCAGGTCGTACGACATGAACGTATCGGACGACATCAAGGTGTCGAGGCACTCGCTCGGGACGCAGTCGGAGCCGAGGTCCGACGACGACAAGTCCGAGCGCCACGTCAGCAACGTGAGCGTCACCAACGGCGATTCCGAGCTCCACAGCCTCGAGCTGAGCATCAACGAGGAGCCGAACGAGTTCTACACGACGGCCCTCGACGCCTCGCTGAAGGAGGGCGGCGGCGGTCGCGTGACCATCTCCACGCCGGACCTGATCAAGAACGTGACGCTCGCCGAGGCGCTGAGCACCCTGAACGACGACTACTCCGTCGCCGAGCCGGAGCTGACGTACGTCACCGAGATCAAGGTGACGCCGAACGACGGCGCTCGCACCACGACGACGAAGGTGACGCGCGTCGCCAACGTCTCCGAGGTGGAGGTGAACGGCGGCAGCCTCGAGCGGGACTTCGAGGACTACGTCCGCAACTTCGAGACGAAGCTCGAGCAGTTCGAGAGCAACATCCAGAGCTTCGACAAGGACCTCGACGAGTTCGGCGGCGAGGGCGACGGAGGCGACGGCGGCGACGTCGGCGACGCGCACAAGATCCAGGAGATCGCCGAGGAGCAGCTGAAGAAGCTGCCCGAGATGCGGTTCACGACGTCGACGTACAACGCAGCGCCCGCTGCGCCTGCGCCCGAGAGGCGTCAGTCGCAGATCGAGCTGCTGCGCTCCAACTTCGAGCGGACGCCCCCGCGGCCTCCGACGACGACGAGGTCCGAGTCCAAGTCGCGCATCCCGATCGCGACGTCGACGAAGACGCCGCCGACGTCGCCCGAGAGGCGCGACTCGCGCACCGTCGACCCGGAGCACGACAGCGCCATCCTCGAGCTGATGTCGTCGTCGCCCTCGTCGCAGGTCGTCAGGGCGAGGCCGCCGCCCGCGAAGAACGTCACCGTCACGTCCATCAGGAACAACTCCAAGATACCGTCCGGGCTGCCGGTGCTCAGGCCGGCGGTCGCGCCTCGTCGCGCCGAGCACCAACACCATCACCACCACCACGTCACGGACGGCAACGTCTCCAACGTGCACGTGAACGCGAACGGCGGCGAGAGCAGCTTCAAGCAGTGGGTGTTCAACCCGGCGAACGTCACGAACGTGTCCGTCGTCGCCGAGACGAAGGAGAAGTGAGGTTATGTGATACCTGCGCGCTCCCCTCACGCGCATCGTGCGACGCGTCGGAGTTGCTAGATTTACACGGAACCGGTGCATGCGAAGTAGTTGTAAGGAAGGGGCCTGTTCCTGATAGACTACCTGAATCTGCTGACGTCACGCGAGGGGGCGGAGCTTCCAAACCTTTCCAAACAAATCGAGAAAGCGTGCAAATTGTCCATAAGAGAGTAATAATTCTACATTTATTCCTAATTTTGTTGTAAATAAGAGTTACCAGCTAAACTGCAATAGGAACACTTAATAAGATAAATATCTGTAAAATCTATGGTAAGCAGAATACCTACCTGTACTCTATATATTTCATCCTTCATGCTGGCATGTATTTCCCTTCTAATAATCATAAAATCAGCATCAAACTGCATGCTTTTTACATGATAGGATTCCAATGCATTTTCATCCCTTTTTATCATTTTATTAAAAAACCTCAATAATGTCGCAGATCTTCAAAACATGTTTGGATGCCATTTTCAATCAAAATTCTGACTTCAAATGGTTTTATTTAACAAAAAAGTACACAAAATAAATCACACTAGTAAATAAAAACATAACCTCAAAAAAGTAAAATGGGCGAAAAATAATAATTAGACTTATCTTTTATCAAAAATACTTTGTTAAAACGTTGATCCGTCCTAAGTTTTTACCAAATATTGAACTGGCCACTCTTATTCACGTCAAAACTAATAACAAACTTGAAAATAAAATCTTCTAATGGGGAAATTGCACGCTTTCTCGGTTTGTTTGGAAAGGCTTCTTAGCTCCGCCCATTTGTGACGTCAGGCTTAGGTAGTCCATTGACAAAAAGTGTTACTCGTCCGTTACTGCGCATGCACCACTTCCGTGTAAATCTAGCAACTCCGGGCCGGGTTCACGAGGCTGAAGATCACCATGAATTTTTTTTAGAGTTTTCAGGAAACGCTGAGAAAGCCTTCAAAATACGTTACAGATACTTTCCGGGCTGGAAAATGGATAATTTTCGAGAAAAAAATTTTTTTTTGAGGAAGTGGTGTCTGCGCCATTTTAATTTTTGGTAAATTTCTCCCAACAACCTAGTTGTTCAGTAATTATTGTTAAGGCAAGGATGACAAATGATGCAACAAATGGAATATACCAAAATGTAACTTCTTTCTACGTTGACTAGGACTGTTCCTCTTTGTACGCCTTTATTCAGTTTCTGTGGTGGTTGTTTGCCAGCTCTCCTCCCATCATTTAGGTGACCTTCTTTGAGGTCTCCTGCTGTATGGTTGGGTTGTCCCGACATATTCGGTAGTCTCTCCATACCCATTCTGTCTACAGGTTGAGTGCATTGCTTTCGCTTGGTTTTCACAAATCGGCTAACGCATTGTATACCTTCTATCTTCTATCCCCTAGTGAGACACCTTTCATTGTTCTAAGTACAACTTTCATTTCAATGTTATTTATTTTTTTTTGTTTAGTTCTTCTAGTATCGGATCTTGTTTCTGCTGCATATGTTAGAATTGGCCTCACCACTGTTTTGGATACCTTCATCTTGTTTTCAACCTTCATATATTTGTTCTTCAATATTGCTCTATCGAGACACTCACTCACTCTCGCTGCTTTGTTTGCCTGTGTTGTCACTTCTTTAATAATATTCCTACTGCTTGTCCAGGTAATTGAATGTAATAATTTGTTCTATTACTCTGTTGTCTGATTCCAGTTGTGTCATCATCATCATGTTAAATCTTTTCGATACAATATTATTATTTTGTGTGGCCACATTTTGTAGCCTTCTTTCTGTTTCACGTTGTGGATAATCTGTTCCATGATAAGATTGAAGAGTACAGGGCTGAGTGAGTCTCCTTGTCTAATTCCGGATTTTAGAATCATCGGATCTGTTGTTCCCTCTGCTGTTATGACCTTTGTTGAGTTGTTCTCGTTAATATGTTTAATTAATTCGATTATATTGGGGTGTACGTCTTGGTCTTCTAATATTTTCAGGATGTCAGTAATTTTTACTCTATCGAATGCATTCTTCAGGTCAACGTAGCATAGATCGGTTTGTTATTCTCGATTGATTCCTCTACTAGTTGTCTTATTATCAATTTAAACAACTTTAAACAGTTTAAGAACAGTATAGAGCTGCTTAAATTAATTTAACTCAAAACATATTTTAATAAAATTGCAAATAGATAGATCACAAAATTTCAAACTCCGTTTTTGTCAAAGCTTGTCTGATTTGTATCTGTGATTAGGTGATAAACTGAAAACTGCTCTGTTTCGGGTCCAAAATTTCCAGAAAGCAATCAAAATGGGAAATTGAGGTAATTAAGTAAAATTCTGCTTGTAAGTGCCAATGTTTAAATAGTCGTAAATC
Organism: Cryptocephalus moraei; assembly: GCA_946251905.1. Lineage (NCBI taxonomy): Eukaryota > Metazoa > Arthropoda > Insecta > Coleoptera > Chrysomelidae > Cryptocephalus > Cryptocephalus moraei. The sequence goes on along the minus strand of OX276462.1, from coordinate 5,283,233 downwards.
TAAATAAGTTAATCTTTGTTTTTTGTAACAAGAATGCAGTGCTCAAATACTTAATTGTTGTAATGTTAATCTATTAATAGTTTTTTTTATTTAAATATCTATTTTTTGTGAGTTATACAATTTTTTAAACTATAACGTATTTGTTATCATGAAATGTGTACATATTGTAATAATGCATATTATAGATATATTTCTAAAAGTATTGTTACTGGTTTTTCAGAATTTTAAGGGTGATTAACTGAGATTGTAAATAATTGTCTAACATTTATCTTTTTTAAATAAAACATTATATTTTTACTTACTACCTTTTTTGCTTATAACTTAACAACTATAATAGTAATAAAGGATGTACTATATAATCTACCGCCCATACATCCTCAAGGTATGTATAGTAGACATGGATAAAAGAACCTCTAAAAGATCCCACAGTATACAAATGTATAATTCCACAAACCTGCGTCACGACTCTTGTAATCCTCAATCACTCACTCGGCTGACTGTCTGTAATTCTTCGTACTCAATATTTTCTTCCCGCACATGGCACATATCCCTTTCTTGTAGGCGCACGACTGGCAATAATGTGAGCCGACTTGATGGACCTTCTGCCTGCAAATCCTTCGAAGAGAAATACGATTAATGGAAACCATAGCTAAACGAGTTTCTAAGTAACTTAATTTCAAAAAAAAAAGATGCCTAAGAGGAGCTGACGGAGAAACAGATCATATAGTAGTTGTTAAAACAGCGGAGTGCAGGAGAAGAAGTAATAAGGAGCTTGAAGAGCTGTACAAAGATGGAGACATAGACCAGGAGATTAAAGCTGGCAGGCTGAGATCGGCAGTACACATCCACCGGGAGCCCGACACTAGGATCGTCAAACTGGCCTACCCGATGGGAAACCAACCCAATGGGAAAAAGACCAAGACAATATAAAATCAGATCTGGAAATCACGGGCATAAGATTCGACCCAGCAGTCATGTCAGACCGAAAAGAGTGAAGGAAAAGAGGTAAGTAAGTTAGTTTCAAAGTAACCTCACCTGCAAGTCTCGAACTTGGACGTGTAAGGATTGAATCTGTTCTTAGAGGCGGTCAGCGCTTTGTTTTCATTCACCTTCCTGCCTCCGGACTCGGTGGTGTTCCTGGCACCGCTCTTCCAGGGGTCGGGGGTTATCACCTTGCCGCACTTCTTCTGGCAACTGTCGCAGACCATCTTCAACCGCGTGAATAAAGTCGGTCCAAAGAAAGGTTGCGAATTAAATTCAGAATACTGTGTTTACTAGTTACAAAATGACGTTAAATTTTGTAGGTTAAGGAAGTGAAGGTTGTCAAACGAGTAATGCTTATGCAACCCTACATACAGCACGAGGAGTTATGTATTTTGGAAACTACGAACGTAGGAAGTTAATTGGTAAAGTAATTCTCGCACAATCAGCAAATTTGAAATTCGATAACGTCGAACGAATCTGTATATAAACTTTCACACAGATGTTGGCGTGGCGTAACATGGCACATTTACACGGTTTACGTTCCGTGACTTCCGTCCGTCCTGACGTGTCGATTGTCGGTTAATCGCTACCCCATTCGACCAATGAAATTCGAGCTTTTTTGTCAACGTATCGAAAAACGAGTCGTCCGATTCGTCGCCACCCCCGTCGCTTCTGGAACGTTCTCGTCCCGCGCGGGTAAACAATGCTCGGGTACCTGTCAAGACAAGAATTTTACCCGCTAAATTGCGAGAAGTGGCGCGATAATTATCCGTTCGCCCCCTGGAATGTTCCGGAACGATGCTATAAAGTTTATAGACCAGCAATGCGGCTTCTGTAAGTTGTACTTAAGTTAAGGCTATCGAGGTTGGGGATCAGTTAAAAGTCCACAGCAGGGGTTGGTTCTGTTTTATTTGGGTGGTGATTCGAGGGGTGTGTGGACCCTTGACGATTCCGGTGTGGTAGTGGAAGTATTGCGTTCGGTTTAAAGTAAGGGTGATCCCTAACCTGTACGGTGAGTGAGAGGTGGGTACCGTTCGGTGAAGGAGTTTCCGGTAAATTTTAAACCCGATGTATCCAAATATTAGCATTCGAGTCGTTTGTGTTGTCAAATAGCCACAAGATACTCGACATGGTTTAACGAACGCTCGGTCTACCAGCATAGATTCTTGATAGGCCCCTGATATATTATTTGTATTTATTATTTTGTATCATTGCAGCTCGCTGGAGGGAATCGGACGTGCCGATCAAGCGTCTGCGTTGCCTGCCGACGAACTCCTTCTCGCAGCTGTTCCCCGAGTCGGAGCCGGTCGAGGTGTATGGCTCGCAGCTGTACCGCGACACGCCGATCTTCACCTGCAAGTTCTCGCCGCTCGACTGCTACGAGCACCTCGTCGCTATGGCGAACGAGGACGGCAAGCTCGCCATCCACAACTGCGACACGAACCACCGTCACGGCGTCCAGGCGCACAACAACGCCGTCTTCGACCTCGCCTGGGTGCCGGACGAGTGTAAGGTCGTGACGGCGTCCGGCGATCACACGTTGAAGCTGTACGACGTCGGCGACGGCGACATCCGCAACGAGAGGGTGTTCTGCGGGCACACGCGCTCCGTCAAGACGGTCGCGTTCCGCAGGACCGATCCGAGCGTGTTCGCGACCGGCGGCCGCGACGGCAGCATCATCGTGTGGGACATGCGGATGAACCTCAACAGCTACGTCGGCAAGCCGGACCACACGATCTGCAGTTCGCACGTGTCGAGGAGCACGACGCCGGGCAAGTCGAAGAAGAAGTTCTACTCGCAGAGCCAGAACGGCGTGAAGTCCGTGACGGGGCTCGTCTTCCAAGGCGACGACACTTTGATATCGTGCGGCGCCGGCGACGGTCTCATCAAGATCTGGGACCTGAGGAAGAATTACGTGACGTACAAGAAGCGGGTGTTGCCGAAGGCGGTGATACCCTATTCGGGAGTGACGACGAAGAATGGGTTTAGCAGCCTTCTGATTGATGACGCCGGCATCAGACTCTACGCCAGTTGCCTCGACAATACCATCTACTGTTACAACGCGGGGACTTACTCCTCCGAACCCCTCATGAGGTACGTTGTGGTCTTCTCCAATACAAAATTATATTAGGAAGGGTAGAGCAATACAAGCTAAGTACGGCTTACTACATCATCAAATGATAATCCAGAACCTTCAGTTCTTTTATCTATACATTTTGACATCTTTTACTAAACGTGATTTGAAAAGCGTGTGTCGAATCTGGGATTTTGTCCCAATCGTTACCAATTACAGCGAGCGCATGAAGTGTGAAATTTGATTTATTGCAGCATTATTAATGAATTTTTGTAAGAAAATCGCTCGAACAAGTCCATTTTACTTTATAAATGTACCTTTATTTGCTAAGGAAAAAATTATATCCCTAAAACCGTTGGTTTTATACAACTTTCGGCAATGCTGTACGTCATATGTAAAACAGAACATGAATCTAACAATCTAGACCGATTAACACAAAACATTGGCAATATTGCTAAGCAGCCAAACCGAGTTTAAATGTAATGAAGAGCATGTGTAGAGTCAGCCATAAACCGTCCAGAATTTAAATTAAAAATGTTTGGTTTGCAGTTTAAACTTGGTTTCACTAAACTCAGTTTAGCTACCCTAATAACTAGGAACCGATCAAAACTAAAATTAGCTATGGTCCACAGCTACCAAACGGAGTTTAGTTAGATCAAATTGTGTTTAGTAAAAGCAAGGGTAAATTACCTATTTTTAAACCGGTTCAAACAGTCATGAAAATAAATTACAATCAACAGGCAGAAGCATTGGAGCCCAATTGCAGCTAAAGGTTGGTTTAGCCACTCAAATTAGTTATTCCCATTCTAACAGTCTGAACTGATTGAAACTTAAAAATTGGCCATACTTGTTAGCAACTAAACCGACTTTGGTTAAACTGAGACCAAACCACATACATCTGTGAAGTCTGATCTAAATAGTCTTGAAGGTAAATCATGACGGACAGGTAGATGTATTCCCAGCTTTGTTTAACTAAGCTCGGTTAGGTTGCTCTAGTAACTAATCAATCAAAACCTTCAATTTGCAAAGTTGCACAGCCGGCAAACCCAGTTTAGTTAAATCAAATAGAGCTTATTAAAACTAAGGTAAACTACCAATTTTCCTGTTTTCAATTATGTTAAAGCAGTCATGAATGTAATGATAATCAAAAGACAGACAAAAAAAACCTCGTGCAGTTACAGTTAACGCTTGGTTTAACTAAGTTATTCTTGTGTCTATTAATATGAACCGATCAAAACTTAGAATTGGCAATACACATGTACAACCGGGTTCTACAGTCATGAACGTAAATCATAAATGGCACCAAGACATATCAACACCACATTGTGCGGGTGCAATTTCAGCTTGGTTTAACTAAACTGAGTTAAGAAACTCCAGTAACTAATAATCGGAACCATCCAAACAATAAAACTAACAATTATGCGAAACAATAAAACCGAGTTCAGTTAAACCAAAAATAATAATTATCAATCAACCTGAGTTTAGTTAAACCAAGGGTAAAATAGTTTTGGGTTCAAATAGTCATGAAAGGAAATCATAAACGGCGGTCAGACATATCAAAATGCATTGTACAGGTGAAGTTTAACCTTGGTTTAACTAAACTCAGTTAAGTAATTCTAGTAACTTATAATTGGAACCATCCAAACCATAAACCATTGTTGCAAAGCACTCAAACTGACTTCAGTTAAACCAAATGTAATGTTTAGCAACCAAACTAACCTTGTTAAACCAAGAGCAAAATACCTTTGGGTTCGAACAGTCATGTATGTAAGTCACAAATGGCAGCCAGACACATAAAAACCGTATTATTGTACTGGTGAAATTCAGGCCTGGCTTAAGTAAACGGAGTTAAGTCATTCTAGCAATTAATAGCTGGAACCAATCCTTAAAATTAGCAATGTTGCACAGTAATCCAACCGAGATCAGTTAAATCAAAAATAATGCTTATCAACCAAATTGAGCTTAGTGAGCCAAGGGAAAAATTCCTTTCGGCTGAAATATACACGAATGTCATAAACGGCAATCAAGCTTATCAAAAACGCATTGTATGGGTGCAGTTTAAGCTTGGTTTACCTAAACCCAGTTAAGAAACTCCAGTGACTAATAAACTAAACCATCCAAACCATACACTTAGTAGAGTTGCGAGACAATTAAACTGAGTTTAGTTAAGAAAACGAATATGAAACTCATTTAGTTTAGGTATAGTTGGTATAAATGATCTATCGGGAGTTTATTTTTTAAATTTCACCTCATAGTAGGCGGTGGATAGTGTTTGTGAGTGCGCCTTACTAAAAAATGTCATTGTCAAAAGTCAAATCGTTCCAAGCACATCGAAGACTATCGTTCCGTGGGAGAGTTAAATCTCACTCATCTACGCCTAATTAATAGAGGCAAGCTGTGTTTTTCAAGACACTAGTAACTGTGGAGCAGTTTCAATTTTTATTAAAAAAGTGAGGTTATGTCAACCTACTTCAATATTGGCATTTTTTAGTAAGGCCCATTCACAAACACTATCCACAGCCTACTATGAGGTGAAATTTTTAAAAAAACACCCGATATATGGTATACATGCACCTACGGGCCCGCAACTTGCAATACGCGTTCGGACATGTGATGACTTACAGCATTACAGGTTTCATGCTGACGGCACGTTGAAGATTTTACCCCATCTAAAAACGTTTAGTTTTCTCAAGCGCGCCTAAAGAAATTCTCACTTCAAAAAACGTGGAAACTACCCAATTCAAGTTTCCCTGCCTCATCGAAAACCGAAATTCACATCGTATGTCCCGTTACAGGTACACGGGCCACCAGAACAGCACCTTCTACATCAAGTCTTCCCTGAACAAGACGGGCGAGTACCTGGTGAGCGGCAGCAGCGACAACAACGCCTACGTCTGGAACACGAGACGTCCGACGCCGATCGTCAAGCTCACCGGCCACACGGCCGAGGTGACGTGCGTCGCGTGGTGCGGCAGGGACAACATCCTGCTCACCTGCTCCGACGACATCACGCACATGTTATGGACGGTCGCCTCGGACCCGAACGAGGCCGACGTCGTCTCGGGCCGAGCCGAGGTGCTGCCCGCGAGGCTGCCTCGCACCACGAACCCGTGGTCGAAGAGGGCGCTCCTCGACTGCGACGCATGCGCGGAGACGTCGACGCCCAAGAAGTTCCTCTACGGATGCTGCAGGTGCGACTGCGCGAGCGCCACGAGGCTGTGCTGTCGCTGCGAGCCGTACGTGAAGCGCAAGAGCGAGACGGACCTGGAGCCGAAGCGTCTCTTCGGCGTCGACAAGACTGAACCCCTCGCGAGGTACCTGGACGAGAACGACGACCCGTCGGAGTACGAGCCGCGTCCCAAGGCGCCGAAGACGGCCGTGGAGCCTCCGGACGAGGAGCTCGAGCCGAGGACGAAGATGGCGAGGCTCGAGATCACGCCGAGGCGAGGCAGGCCGGAGGTCGACTCGTCGCCGACGTCGAACCTGCCGAATTTCGTCGTCGACGGCGTCGCTCCGCACCTGATGCTCTCGCCGCCGAAGAAGAAGTGCCAGGATTGGCTGACGAAGCTGCGCGTCGAGAAGAGGCTGCAGCAGGAGATGTACGACAGGACGGTCGGACAGACGACGCCGAGGCACGGCAGGCCGGAGACGCAGAGGAGGGCTCGCGAGGCGTCGGCGCCGAGGAGTCCGCTCCTGAGGTACTTCAGGGTGACGAACAACTCGCCCAAGTGCGAGGGATTGAACTGCTCCAAGTTTCACAACTGCGGGGGTCTGGTGCAGGAGTCGTCGACGAACGATTTGAGGCAAAGTGATAATTGATTTCGGATTCCAATCGGACGTTGTGTTTAGTTCATAGGCGGCAGATGTGGACTTTCTTGCCTTTCGCCGCTCCGATAGTTAAGCGTCTATTTATTGTAAGTATTTGTATCGACGTGAGAATCTCATTAGGTTAAGCGAATGTGTAGAATTGTGTTTATTTTTTAAGAAATATACATATATTTACCTTTGAATCGAGTTTTATTACAATGAACTGTTACGTTGTCAGGCATCAGTGTTACATGCATGTAAACCTTGGTTCAGTGCAAAGGATTTTATACAATTGAGGGTTCCGAAAAATTGCCCAAAACAATTTACTGAAGGAAAATTCTTCAACTGGCATTTCCAGAATAGAACATTTTCCATAAGAAAAATTTAAAATCCCCGAAAAAACAATTACACAGGGGTATCATTATACCCCTTGTTTAACTCAAAGTACCATTTGGATTGGTACCTACTAAGTTTTCTGAGAAAAACTATAATATAATAATCTGACTCAATATCAGCACTTGTTCATTAAGTTTAAATTAGTAATTCTTAATAATTAAATAATTATTGTTACGTTACGTTTTTCTTATCACAAACCAGCGAATGAATTGAATCCTCGGTTGTTATTTTAACTACGTCCGAATCTTAACGCAGCGCTGCGTTATACTGTCCATCACAATTAGCTTGGTGAAAAACCTGATCCGAAATTGTGCTTGCGATGCGTCGAATGTTTGTTTGCTTACGAATACGTGTGGAACTGTTGTTTGAATGCTAGCGACACTGTGTCGCCATCGCACTCTGACGAAAACTACAATAGGTGGCAGTCTAAAATTTTGAGAGATTGATGTGGTACCATTTGAGCATAAGTTGTGTAAATTTGAACGCGATTCTCCGGTTAATTTAGTCACTATCCATCCGTACATAAATTGCAAAACGCGAAAACCTGTCTCACTTTGGCACGGAGACGTTTTATTACCTACATCCGGTTTTGGAAGTATTAAGAGAAGGAAGAAGCAAGACGTCAGTCTTGAACGTTTAAAGTCTAGAAAGAGAGTTCAAGTTCCGCTATTGGCGATCACGTCACTTCCGGTCATAGGGAAGGGGACAGTCGAGAGCGGATGAGTTTGAAAGAAGGACAAGTCTCTGGGACCCGAGAGGGTTCGGATGACTAGGCCACTGTGGCCCAGTTATCTAGTTTTTGGTATTAGTTAATTTGTTTAGAAATTCAAATCAGTTAACAGTCGGTCCGGGTCATTGAAAGCGCTGAGACGTGATTCTTTTGACAAACTTTTGGCTGGAGAACCCCAAAATTTGAGGGGCCCACGTCCTAAAATTGCCCATTGTAAATCCGTGTGTCGATCCGAAATAAGTGTTTTAATTGGTACGCTTCGTTAATTACGGCGAAACGAATTGAGTGTGCTGGGAGATTCCACAATCAACAATCGCACGTGTTGTGAAAAGCGCAAACTGAACAGGTATCTATTGAACAAAAAGGCCTTTTTTGAAACGTTTAAATCGATCGATCGTCCCTTTAAATTAGTATCAAACCTTGTCATTTAGTTATTGGTAATCTGAACAAATTAGTTAGGCAAATCTGTAACTTCCGGATACCTTATTGCATTCTTTTTAGGATTTGTTGAATAGAATTGAAGTATTTGTCTTGCAATCGATTCACGTACGATCTAGGAAGATCGAACTGATTTGTTGGATTAACGTTGGTTTTTGTATATGATCGATATTTCTGTGCTTTTTTCTTATTAGATGTACCTAATTAAACAGCTATAATCACAAATTGAGTTTCATTGGACCCGACCCAGAGATATTCGTTTGCTAGCCGGCTTTATGATAAAAAATTAAAGTAATAAAATAAGTAACCTTACAAAGATTTAAGTATAAAGTTTGAATGTAGTTTAGTACATTTAAACATCTCGTTTTAATTTGATCCACCATCAAGATTAAATTACATCTCCTTAACTTAAGGACCTCACATCTCATTAAGTTAAGGTTAATTACGTGAGACTAGGAATAAGGAATTAGGCAATATCAGTTTTCACGTAAACATAACAACCCCCATCGGACTTGATATGGGTAACAGAAACAATTACGAAAATTACAAATAATTTAATTTATCCACATGTTATAAAAAAAGAAGTCAATTGAAGTAAATAAATAACATCACAGGATTACAGTAAGAACAAACAATCAGTCAATCCGCAAATGCATTGAAATTTAAGTGACAACAAAGACTATTCGTCTTTTTGGACTTACGATTCTATGACCAACTCAGAAAATTCAGCCGGTATCGTTATGCCTCCCGTGTCTATCGTCTCCTCCAACGCGCCCTCCGTGTTGAAGATGTTCTGAGTCTCGTCGTCATCAGCGTCGATCTAATCAAGAAAAATCCCACGTAACATCATGAAATTGTAACCGCCATAGAACACTTACCCCGTTGGGTTTATTGTTAGGTCGATCGACATCTTCGTTCTGTTGCGTTCCTGAAATCGAACGATGTAAATGGTCTCACGATGAGCTACGTTCCTCACTTACCATTTTGTTTCGATGCGGCCTCGTGTCTCTTGACATGAGCGCAGAAGTTCGGGAAGTTTATGCTCGTGTATGAACAAAACGTGCAGCTGTAGGTACCGCTCTTGCCGGGATGACGGTTCTTGATGTGATTCTTGAAGGTCGTACTCTGGATCGCAGCGTACGGACAATGCGGGCACTTATAATTGTAAAGCTGCAACCGTTACGATCAGACAAAACGGAAAGCGGACCATCGAGTGGACGAACTTACGCCGACGTGTTTCATCATGTGTTTCCTCAGGCAGTTGTGGTCGCCGGTACGGTACTCGCAATATGGGCACTTGTGAGGCTTCGCTCCGGTGTGTTGCCTGATATGGACCTGAAATGACAACGTCGATCGGTGATCGATAGGAACGATCCTAAAGTCTTACTTCCAGCATCGCCTTTCGGGTGGTCTTGTGGCCGCATATGTTGCAGATGAACGGCTTGAAGTTCTCGTGGACGGACTTGATGTGGATTTTCAGGCTTTTCGACGTCGCGAAGTACCGCTCGCAGATGTCGCACCACCTCGACGTCGCCCAGTTCGGCAACTTCAAACACATGATACTTAGTTACATCACGAGAGAACTAGTGATAGAGAAGCATGGAAACATATATGTGCCAAAATGTAACAAATCAAGGAGGGGATTGAACTACCGCTAAAAAAATAGATACCCCTCCCAGGGGTGCCTAGCCACTATACAAGGTGTCCCATTTTAATGTACCACCCCTGATATCTCCTTAGATATGCAATTTAGGGAAAAATGGCTCAGACAAAAGTTCTAGGACTCGAAGGGGGCCATCCAAAAATGACCTTGTCGTTGACCTAGAAATGCATTTTCAAGGTCAAATCAGGGTCAACATTGGTTTCTTTAATGGAAACATATATTTTTTATGTTATATTCAGAATCTCCAATAAAAAATACGTATTGGTACACAGGTGGTACATTAAAATGGGACACCCAGTATAATAATAATAATATCGACTTACGTTATCGGCCTTCATATGGTACACCTCGTGGTTCCTCAGCTGGACCAAGCTTTTGTAGCCCTTTCCGCATTCGCTGCACAGGAACGGCCTCTCGTCGTTATGCAACGCCATGTGTCCCATAACCTTAGCTGGAATTATTCCGATGTATTTTCCGCAAATAATCGTATCTCATTTCTAATTACATGCACTGTTCGATTTGAACTTGTTACACAACGGACAAGTCAACAGGCCGACGTCAATGCGATGACTTTTCCAGAGATGGTTGCTGCATATCCTCCATATGGAGAACTTCTCGTCGCAGACGATACACTTGAATTGGCTCTTATTATCTCTAATGTGGCACTCCTCGTGCTTCTTACGCAGATCCTCCCTCGGTAAACGAACGTTGCAACCCTCGACCGTACATCTGGGGAAGTTACAAAATATCAACAGGTTTGGCCTAGTCGAAATAAGGTTTTAGATTGTAACGTAAAGTATATTGAATCGCCTAGTTTACAGGTTATCCCAGTACATGCCTCTCGGATCGAATTAAATAAATAAATCCTCGTAACAATTAAACCATTGAGGTTCCATATTAACTCACGCTACTCTCTTCCTCGCCTTCTCCTGCTGTTTGAGGAAAAAGCCGGAGAGGACCTTCAGGTTCTTCGTCTTCCTGATGGCGTCGTTCTCGTCGACCCTCTCGGTTTCTTCTGAGAGTTTATGGGTCTGAAATAACACACACTTCTTAAGACATTACTGCAACTTCATTCTTGTACTATAAAATTAAGATATGAAGCTCAAAAAATAGAAAAGAAACAGGGCGTGGAGACACGCCTATTAAAAGGACCAGATGTACTTTTAGAACAGATTGTACAATGGGCTACTTTGTCTAGTGTTGTTAAAATTACTTCACAGTAAGTAATTACAATTACAATTACTTTGAGTAAATTGTAATTAATTACAATTACAATTACAAAATATGCGATTGTAATTGCAATTACAATTTGTTTACACAATTACAAGTTTGAAGTTGCTTTGGGAGATGCACTGATTAAGCCGCTATTGCTACCAACACATACTTGACACTTTGCAATTATTTTTTCTTCTTATTGTATTATTGTTATTATTATTATTATTATTGTTATTATTGCTTATTGTATTATTAAAGTTCGAGGTAAAATATAGAATTTCGGTCTTCTCTTGGATCTTACGTTCATCATGTGCTCCTTGAGTTTCTCCCTTTCCGGAAATGCCATCTTGCAAATGCTGCACAAGTAAAACGTGTACCGTTTGCCGGGCTGTTGATTGTTCTTAAGCAGCGACTGTCCCGCCGGTACCTGCGCGTTCTGATGGAACTGCGAAAAGACACAAAAACCGTTTCATTCGTACGACACCGATCGTCGTGATTCGTCGCTCACCAGCTCGGCATGTCTCTCGTCGATGTGCTCCTTGACCTTCCCCTCCGAATCGCACAGCAGCCCGCAGCTCTTACACTTATAAGCGATGACGGGCGAGTAGTGCTCGTCGTACGACGTCGCCCTCTCGTCGGGTCGTTCCTCGTCACCAGAGAACTGCAACGAATTCAGTATCTCCTTGTCGATCGTGATGACGGTACCGTCCGAATTCCTCAGCTGGATTACGCTCGCGTCGTTGTTTATGTCCCTCTCGGTCAGGTAGATCTCCTTGTTGCCGTTCGAGTCCTCCTTGACGATCGGCGAGTAGTTTACGTAGGTCTTCTTCGCGGTCGCGTCGCCGTCGAGGCGCCCGGGAGAGATCCCGGCGGCCACTCCCTCGGTCTGGGCGATGAGGATCGTGTTGTCCGCCCCGTCGGAGGACTGGACCAGCGTCACCTCCTCGTTGAACAGCTCGATGTCGGCGTTCGGATTGATCAGTACTGAAACGTGAGCGAGCAGTTAGGTTGGTGCGAATCGAGAGTATTCGTTCAAACTCAATTTAAGGAGCTTTCACGATAGCACTCTCGTACACCGAGATGGCCGTCTGAGTAAGTCGTCGATAAGCTCAACTGTGATGGATTGAGTGTGGGACAAGTATGAGCACTATGAGCGACATATTAAGGTTTTTCCATGTAATGATTGCGGATTTGTAGGTTATGTAACATCGTCACCTGGAAAGGTCTCGGTCTGCCAGTCCGAGGACTCGATCTCCGAGAAGGGGAACTCGTCGTTCAGTTCCTCGCCGGTCGCGTTCAGGAAGGTCGTCGTGGGATCGTTCAGGTATTTCAGGTAAGTCGAGGATTCGTCTTCGGCATCCATTTCGCCTAGGGAGGAAGAACTCAAGAGTTGCTTCGGGAAAGAGATTATCACGACAGTTACCTAACTACTCACTTTAATTAACTAACTATGATCGATCGAAGCTGCTAATAGCGTTTTATTTTTCATTTGAAACAAGATTGATTGAAAACGACACAAAACAAAACTGGAAGCAATCACGGAACACCAAACCACCACCCACAGAACTATATTATTAAACACAAACACCATCAAAGCAACCTAACCTAACTTAAGGATGATCTGTGCATCAAGCTTCAAAACCATAAACCATAGAATTTCGAGAAACCGGTAATCCCCAGCCATTTCCTATTTCCATCAGTTCCAGCGTTCCAGCTTAACATCGGAGTCTGCTGCTCTTTATAAAGGCTTTGAATAGAGTATTAAGATACGAATAGATATCGTAGAGATATGTCAGTTACAAAATAATTAAGCGCTGGTGTTATAAAACCAACTGTTAAATATTTAAGATGACCAAAAGATTGCGACAAATGGAAAGTAATACACAAACCATACCAATGTGTCTGTTACATAGAACGTTAACATAAGTCTTTACGAAGAGGATGAGCCCAAGTTTGTTAAGATCCATTTAGAAAAATCGACTGGACAGGACTTAGAAATTGTTGATTTTTTCAAGAAACGGGATAAACAACTAGAATTTTGCAAAAACTACTGGACCGATAGAGCCCATCTTTTGCATACTTGTAAAGTACATTACAACTCACAAATTGTAAACATTTCACTTAATCCGAACAACTAATTAAAAAGTTATTAACAATATTTAAAAATAGCCATTTTGCCTCCTTTTTTGCAATAACTTTTTTATTTATAGTGCAATTTTAATTTAGAAAGTCTCAATTTAAAGATAATTGTTTTCTCTAAAAGTTCACTGTTGACCGCAAGCGTCTAAATCTAAGCCATTTGGAGTTATAAATAAAAGAGTGATTTTGGCACTTTAATTGTTAATTTGATAATGGTTCCACTAAAAAATTGATGAATCTCTAGATGAGGGGCTTCTTGTAATAACTCAAACTACCTTTTCCAACTGTCAAACCCGTCTACACAGTTTTTTTACTAAAACACCTCTTTTCTTTCTAATTTGATTCGCCTAATAGTACACCATATTCAATTGAACCAATTCAAAATTAATTTCCCAGAGACCACTGGTTAAACAGGATATTCGATGTGATCAAGGAACTAATCGACAAACCGCCACAACTTAAACACCTATTTTATTGCGTCTGGCATTAGCCGACCGTTAAAAAGTACAAAATACAAACCAAACCATCACTTAACGACCACCCGTTCACAAATACATCTCCGTGTCGAACGGGAAGAGCTCGACCGAATTCCTCAGATCGTCCTCCATCGTCGACTCCGTCTCGCAGAACAACCTCAGAGAGTCGTCGTCGCCGTCGGTCCTGCCCGAGCCCCGTCTCGTCCTCGAGCCACCTTCCGCATCGATCGACTGGCACGGCTCGTCCTGCGACGTCTTCTCGGAGTCCTGTGACGAGTCCGGCTCGTCCGTGACGTTGACGGACGCCGAGGTCGCGCCGCTGTCCTCGGTGACCGTCGAATCCTGCTTGCCGAAGATGTGCCTCCCCTTGAGCTTGTCGAGGTAACGGTACTCCTCCCGGTCCTTCTTCACCTCGTCGACGACGGGCGAGCCGTCCGTCATCCAGGTGTTGAACCGCTGCTGGATTATACTGGAACCTAATAACGATAATTTGAAGGTGTATTATTTCTTTAATAATATCATTCCATTTACCCCTTAGGGGCTTAGGTCATTGTTCAGATCTGCCACTTCCGTGCGTGAGTTACAGAACCTTACCAAATTCTCACAGTCCGCTTCTCGCCTACCCCTCAATACATTCCGCGTACCTCCGGCATGATTTTCCGAAACAAAATTTGTCAATGTCAGTCACCTAATACGAGAACTTTTCGTACGCTCCCGTCTCCTGCCGCCATTTCGAACGCTTGCATGTGTCTTTAAGTTCGTACATCTTTGCCGGTGAAGCGTCGGGTTTCGTCACGCACGTCGCGATAACTACGCGCATATCTTTTCGTCAGACACGTCACGGTTAGTACACGGATATCGTTCGTGCGCTTGCGCCACACTTCTCAAGATACTCATCCATCCCGTTTGCGACGATGCCGTTCTATTCAAACACGACCTCGGCTCCGTCTCCCTATATCTCTTGTTACTATAGTTCCACTCAAATCGCATATCCTTCCAATTACGATATTGTACGCGTAGTATCTACTTCGCCTCTCCCACCCGATGACTCCAAGCGCGTCCCAGTACTTGAACAACTCTATTATCTTCCTCACTTCAGCTTCCACACAATGTACATTCATCCGCGATGCTCTATCCACAATATTAGGTGCGATACCATTTTGGTAGCAGAAGGCTGCAATATAACACCGATCACCGTAGCTCAAAACAGACAACATTACTATCTTTCTCATCAGGCAGTTCAATTTCACTGATATACCGCTGATAACGTCGCAAAATTCGTTCCACGCCCAATTTGACACCCCCATTCGAGAAAAATTGCGAAAAATAGGAGAAGTGGCAGAACTGGAAATTTACCCCGCCTTACCTAACTCCTCGTACTCCGCTTTGGTCACCAGGAACGACTTGAAGTTCGGGACGCGCATCAGGGCCCGCCCGCCTTTCCAACTGTAAGCGATCGGATCGTCTGGGAGATAGACGTTGACCTCCCACAGGTGCGGCAGCTGCGAACGTACGTCGCTGTAGATCCGATCCTTGAACCCGGGGAACTTGCAGTTCCCTCCGATCAACAGTATGTTCCTCGCCAGGTCCTCCTGGTGCTCCGACGGGCACGAGCGTATCGACCTGACGATCACCTCGGCGATGCCCATGCTCTTCATCCCGATGTCGGACGGGTGGAATAGGATCTCGGGCACAATGAACCGCTCGTTGTTGAGCCGTAATATCTGGCAGTTCTCCTCTAGTTCCTTATTGGTGTCGTCGTCAGCTTTCTGTATGTAGCCCCGTCTGATGTTATTGAAATCGGGTAAGACGTAGTTTCGGACTATCGAGCTCGTCGAACCCGCCACTTTTAGCTCATCCTTAACGTTCATCGCGACGTAACATGTGTCTTCCTTGACCTGATTGATCACGTAGGTCTCCTCCATGACGTTGTACTGCCTGTAGGATATGATGTCTTTCAGGTGATTGGTCAGCAGCTTTCCGCCAACGTTGAGTCGACGGATGCCGTGTAGGAACTTGTTACCTGCGATGTAGGGCACAACGTGGGTAAAGCTGAAGCCGGAGTCGACCACGATGAAGGTCGACCGGGGCGGTTTCTTGTCTTCCATGAACTTCAGGGCCGCCAGATCCGTCGGACACAATCTAAAAGAGGTTACGGGAGTGAGCGAATTGAACGGAAGAAGCTAAGTATATAACGTAAGTGTGATGCCTTTCAACGTACCTGAACATAGAAGACACCTCGTACTCCTCGAAGAATATCTCGTCCATGCAATCCTGTATCGACTTGAAATTGAACAGCGGTTGCGTGACGACGACTGGATTATCGTTGATCGGGCAGACGCTCTTGGTGAACACGTGGTCCCAGACGGGCTTCTGCACGTCCCACTTCGTTACGTAGCCCCTCTCGCAGGGCAGCAGGAAGTACAGCCCGGAGCAGTCCCTGCACTCGGTTATCTGATCGCCGACGAACAACCGTTTACGTTCGGCCTTCGCCTTCATTATGCAGTTCGGGACGATCGAGGGGGACGCCTGCGACGACAGCCCGACCTTGATGGTGTGCGCCCCGTTATCGACGACGACGGCGAGCAGATTGGACTCCCTCCTCGGCGGAGGATGAGGAGGAGACTCCTTGGGTTCGGACGAGGTTAGGCTCGGGCGCTTCTTCAGGCGGTTCCTCTCGGAGACCCTCGAGTAGGACTTCGGTTCCGAACTGAACATGATCGATGGAGCGGTACCTTGTCGATTCGTTCTGAGGGGGGGCCCCCCGAGCAACGGGTCACTTTTAATGTGAAGGTTACTCCATGGGTACGTGCAAACGGGTTGATTAGACGATCATGTCGGTAATTCGATGTTTAAATGTGAAACGAACAAAAGGTAAATAAACAACACTCTACAGGGCGAACATAACCTAATATTAATCACAGGACGAGAGGAGTGAGGATGCTAATACCACAGAACAACAATCTGATCAATATTCTACCGTCTCTATCTTCGTCTTCATGGAGTGAAATGGTAAATTCTTTATTTATATTATTATTAATTATTAGTACCTACAACTAACAGAAGTACATAACATTAAATCTATCCAGTTCTTCTAGTGCATGTCTGTTATCAGACGTTGGCTATCAGCTATCATTCTGGCAATAATTACTTTGTATGGTACTCCACGCTGAACTTTTGTTACCTACTTCAGTCATTTTCCTTTCCTTTATGTTTAATTTGTGCTTGTTGATTCCAGGAGATTTTTTATTATCTGGAGATCTCTGTTAGTTTCTTCAACACTTCGATCAGCTTGTCGTGTTTCACTCTATTGAAAATGAAAGAGATTCAAGCCATTCTCTGGAAATCTTTCCAGGGTTATAGATTTATTGAATATTCTTGTCAGTTTCAAAATACTACTTCAGACTTCAAGAAGTTTGAGTATTTCTCCCTGTATTTTATTAGGACCAGGAGCTTTCCCGTCTTTATTTACAGAAATGGCTGTATGAACCTCTTTAGTGTTATTGGAGGTTCTGTAGTGTCCTTAGATATCTCTACTTCTGGTCGTTCATCTTCGAATAGTTCTTTTATGTAAATTTGCCATGTTTCCTTAGTTCTCTTTGTACATCTGTGATTGTTTGTCCTTTCTCATCGACTAGCTTTCCATAAGGTTTAGTTCTGTACAGTCCTGCAGCCTCCATCACTTTCTTATAGAGATTAAAGTGTTCTGAGTGTTCATATATTCTCTGTAGTTCTTCTATTTCCTTACAATTACAAATTACAATTAGCACATTACACATAAGGACAGGCAACTTTATCTACAGGTGATAATACGCTGTTAATTCAGCACCCGTTCAACTGAAGTTATTCAAATTCGAAACTACAATCCTGATCATCCTAATTAGTATGTAAATCATGAAACTCGTTTAATAGACCCGAATCGTCTCGTTTCTCATGTTATTAAACGGGTGTTATTAAAACCAATTCAGATTTCCGGGTTTGCGGTGTCCTTAATAATAATTAGACGTGATGTAATGTCCCGGTCGTTGCGCTAAATTATCGAAATAACTTCGTCCGCCACTGTTCGAACTTCACGTGAGGAGTCGCAGTGTTACCTTGTTGTCCGATACGGTTTTCGGGAATTTAACGTGCGAGTTTTAGTACGAAACGACCGGACGGTCCACCCGAACTGCCCTTAGCGGCCGTAGTCGGTGAGTTACGCAGTTTTCCTAAAGAATTTTCCTCATTTTCCATTACTGCTTAAATTTCTAGGTTAGGTTTAGTTGGGAGTGGGTCGCTAGTGCGCTTGCGCGAGGTATCCATGGCAGAGTTTTCGTCGAGGACAGTGGCGTAACGTGAAACGTCCTATTCGAAATAATATAAATAAAATGGCGCAGTGTAAAGTTTGGTTGGACAATTACAGGGGACAATACTACCCCGGGAGTCAGATACAGGGGAAGGTCATATTGAATTTCGATAGCGAGACTAAACTGCGAGGTTTGTTTTTATATTAAAATTGCAATTACAGCTTCAGATATCAGTTAAAAATGTTTTGATCTTTTATCTCAGGCGTTAAAGTGAGGATCGTTTGTAAGGAGCACACGGAATGGATGGGGACCGAGTCGTACCACGATCCCGTCGCCAACGAGCGCAGGAACAGGGACACGATGTTCTCCGGGGACAACGAAGCATTCGCCACTGAAATCATGTTATACGGAGGAAGTAAGACTAAGTGAACCCATTTTTTGTAAAGAATGGGGAATGTTCTCGGAGAGCTGAGATGAAAGTCAGGAACATTCTTGATAATCCCCAAATATAAAATAATTCTTGATATTCAAACTGCTGACGTTCCGTTCATTATTGTGAACATAATCATGGCTCTAAAAATGTCATCAAGATAAAAAAATTTGACATGTCAAATTTGTAGGCAGTTTGAATATCAAGATTTTATATTTGGGGATTATCAAGAACGTCCTGACTTTGAACCCATTTTTATTGACCAAGATTTTTACAATACGATCTGCAATAATTTTCATATTTCCTTCTGTACATTCCGTCTTAGTAAAAATATCGAACTTCATTGGTAGATTCCGGCACGACCTCCCTCCCGATGGGCCAGCACATGTACCCCTTCAGCATAACCCTTCCGGCGGTCCTACCGGGGACGTACAACTGCGAACACGGCTCAATCACATTCAAACTGTTCGCCTTGGTGGATCGCCCGATGGCTCTGGACTACGAGGACCAGCTGATCTTCATCGTGGTCGCCCCCATCGATTTGAATAACCTCAGGAGACCGGACTTGCTGGTGATACACCTCATTAATAATTGAGACAAAAAATTCAAATTTCATTCATAGTTTAGTTGTGATAATAGTGATTGTATTTGTTTTAGGAACCGACCTCTTATTCTGAGGATAAGACCGTGTGTTGCCTTTGTTGCGCCCAGGGGCCGATTTCGTTGGACGTGGACTTACCTAAGAAGACGCTAGTGCCGGGGGAGACAGTCAACGTCACCGCCAGGCTGACCAATATGTCTAACACGAATGTGGAAGGTCTTGAATTTGAACTCAAACAGGTAAAATCTAGAACAAGGTGAATTTTGAGTTTGTGTTAACAACTGGGGAATTAGAAGAGAAATATGACAGTTGTTCAATGTATAGAAGAAGCTAAAAGAAGTCACGGGTGTTGTGAATAACGAACAACAGGGATACTAAAATATTAAGAAGATAGAGCAATTATTGAATCCGATGTTAAGCTAGTAATGTAGCAATGGTATATAACTCAGTTATTTAGTGTACAAAGAACAGATATATGACATAATTGTATCAGAACATGAAAGTCTTAAAACTGATGAATGATCTGTCTTTGTGGATCTGTTTAACAACATATCTATATTAAATCCACCAAGAAGAAAACTTCCATGAAACACAAACGTCGAAATTCAAAGCGCGCGACCAGCTAGCGAATAAGTACAGGGTCGCATTAGGAATGATCGCCTTGACTATAATTTATCTTTTACTAAGATTTTACTAAGGATGTTCATTTCTTTCTTTTCTGTATACATTTAAAATAATGGTTTTCTCCCCGCAGCTTAAGTATGTTCCAGGTCTCTTTTTGGGAGGCGAGCAGGGAAGGTGTCTTTCGATAATTGCAATAGATGACAGAAATATGTTTATACAAGTTTATATCAAAAACCTGAATAACAATAGCCATACATTAAAATAAACCATCAACTAAAAGTCCACTATCACGGTCAACGACTTTCCTAAACGCTTGTATACAGACAACCATAGATCAGACAACTATACTTGTTAATTTTACTGAACCGACTCTGTATATCAACAATTCCCGCCAAAAGTTTTATGTCTTTTCCACCAATAGCAAACGACGTGTATTAGGTGTTGTCTAACTTGACTACCTTTTCTCGTTTCGTGGATGTTTTCTTCTCAGTGGATTTACTATAGTACAGGACTCATTCCCCAGGAGTGGCTTTTTCCCACCTTTGTTCCTATCCCGAGAAAATCGAGACGCTGAGATCAAGAAAGACTAACATTCAGAAGTTTATTTATTTATTCTGTAGTTTAAGAATCTTAAATTCCATCGGACTTCTTGTTATTTTATCGCAGGTGATTCGTTGTAAAGTCCAGGAACCTTCTACCGATGAGAAGGAGATCAACAACGTCTTAGTAGAACTGAACGAAGTCGGTTTGGGAGCGCACGGCGAGCACACCTACGTCTTTCCCCTCATGTTACCTGTCAATTTTATAATACCGAACTTCTCTCTGTGCCGACTCTTCAAAGTCGAGTACATAGCTAAGGTAAATATGACTCGACGTTGTAATGTTCATGTATCGAGAACATTATTGCTTGTTCCAGGTCGTGGCTAAGTTGCCGGGCGTCCACTCGAACTTAGAGGTGTACATGTATCCTGAAATTGGGAATATCTCGATGGGACAGTCTACGGGTGGCGGTTTCCAGGCTCCGCCTCCTGAGGGATATCAGTATCCTCCGAGCGAGGCCTACGCGCCGAACGCCCCTTATCCGGCTGCTCCGGGGCCGCCGGGAATGATGTATCCTCCGTTGCCGTATCCAGGGGGTCCCGAGGGAACCTATCCGCCTGGTGGTAGGTTACTGGTTTAATAAGATGGAATAGGAGAATAGTGATAGGTATCTCACAATGTTGATTACTAATATCACTACTTATACATATATAAGTATCACTGGTTTAAGTTTAATGTAAGATCGTAACATACGTACTAGTGCGTACATTGCGAATTCAATGCATAAATAGGCAAGAATGACAATTTCATATCCACTTACTGGGTGATATGCAAGATTTGTAATTACAATTACTATTACGACACATGTACTAACATTTTTCAAATTTAATGCACATTATATGCAGAAATTTTAATTCAATGTTCGTTTCAAGGATTCAATCCGAAGGCCCACGAGGCGGGTATGCCCACTGCACCGACCAACGTCGACGAACCACGTAAGCTGAATTCATAATTATCTTTTATATCATTTATTTATCTATTACTTTACTATTTAATTATTGTTTCCCGTAGCTCCTCCGTCTTACGATTCGCTCGACCTGTGAAAGGTGATTCACGCACGTTACGCCGCTTTGAAGTGCCTGGAATTTTATTTTCGCCGATATATAGTTTCTTTTTAGTGGTTAGAGTTCGGATTTATATGCAGATTCAGTTTGGTCAAGTCGATTGTACTGGATCAAGTGGAATAGTGCACGTTAGAGTTTTTGTTAAACATGCACTATAGTCGTAAATATGCAAGGCAGGATAAAGAATTCTGCATATAATTCGAACTACAATATTAATGATGTATGTACTTAATGGTAGCAATGTAAGCTTACGGTGGGCATCGAGAGGTTTCTGGAGTACAAAGCTAACGGAAACAAGATTAGAAGCGTTTCCATTAGACTTGTACTTTGAAATGAAGGTATATTTTCGATTTTCGTATTATCTGTAGCGTTTTACACTCGAATGGTTTGATGAATATATTTTTTAATAATATACGGAAACTCCAAAACAAAAATCGTTAGATACCTCCCTTCCTTCCGAAAGAGTCCTCCCACCCTTCGTGAAAAATCGAATATCTTCCCCTCTTCCCTCCCTCTCGCCACATATTTTTTTTACGGTCGACGAGTCAACGAACATCAACTGCAAATTGTCAATAAAATTGATAAAAGCAATACGGCGATCGTCCCCCTCGTGCCGTATTTTTCTCCTCTCGCCTCCTCGGAGCCCGTCTAATATTTTACCTCTCTCGACGGCGGAGTGAAAATCTAAAAAGAACATCTCCACTTCTCCGGCTAAAACAAATTCCCCAATATTGAGTAGGTGACAAGGGCAAAGAGAGAGAGAGAGAAAGAGGGAAGAGAGGAAACAAACTCTGCAGTCAGATTGAAAACAAATTAATAACTCACGTTTCGGGAAAATAGTCCTGCTTTTCCGCGCTGGAAAGTAACGGGAAGTTTAATACCGCCACGAGGAAGAGAGGGAAAGAGAGACATTTGTAATTTCTCGAACTACTTCTTGATTTATGGGATTCGTTTTAAAAACAACAAGATTCGATTCCGGCATTATTTTTCGAATGGAGCGTGGTTGTCGCCACGCTCGGAAATTATTTTCAGTAAGTGTATTTAAGCTTCTAGATTTTGCGAAATCTTTGCCAATAATAGATGTATTAAGTTATCTATGCCCAATATGTTTACAGGAGATAATATAATTAGTAGGTACTTATAAACATCTTTCCCAGTAAAATACATATCAGAGTAGGTACTATAGCAGTGACAAACACCATAATATGACGAATTATAATGAAAAAACTATGCTGTCCTGAGAATCAAGCGCCCTAGAGGCCATCTCTACGTACTGAGCAAACAACTGAATTAAATCTGTACTTCGTACGATAGTAGGTATTAATAATTCAATAATAGTAGTGAGTATATAGGTTAGGTTACGGCTCCTTGAGAGTCCTAACACTTTCAAGCAATGATATCTTCGGGCTCCCAAAGAAACTTCTTTCATTTCTCCAGACCTAAAATTATAATCTTCACTTTTTGTTAATATACGTTGAAATAAGCTCATTTTTGTGATAATCCCTGATTTATCTATCACCAGATAAAAGAGTTCCAAAAAGGTACCTACCTACACAAAAATATACAACGTAATATATAGAAATGTTCGAATTAACATTGTAATATGTAAATTGGGTCAAAGGAATTACCTCAGATGTTGGCACACGGTTCTCTATACAGAAGTATAAGCAATGCGCAATCCATGCGCTATATGAGCCATGGTAACTCCACATATGCTACTAATTAAATGAGATACTCGAAATTCAAGATTTCATGAGTATTCTGTTATATTTTAGAACACATTTTATTTGAAGAGAATTGAAGCGAGGAACCGGAAGGCGCAGGACGCTATAGGACCGGAGATATATATATATATATATATATATATATATTATTTGAAGGGCTACAAAAAATCTCAAAATAGTAATGAAGAGCTCATAATGCTTAATAATACAATGTCTGGTTCAAAACTAATTCAGGTACTTGTTGGAACAAATCTAGTGGTATCTAGTCCAAGGATCAATTCGAGGTTTGTTAGGATATCAAAGCACTTCTTCGCATGTGTTGTCTGATTTAGGGGTAATTCTAGTACTTATTGGAACAAACGTAATGATAAACTAGTCTTTGGGGTCAGTGGTATGATTCAGTACTAATTCTGGGAGTTGTTGGAACAAACCTAAAGTCTTGGGGTCAGTTCAGCGTTTGTTGGAGCATCAAAATTGTGTTAAGCATGCTCAGTATAATTCAGAATTAATTCTTGTGCTCGTTGGGACAAATCTAAAGTTTTGGGATCAGTTTCAGGGGCACCAAAATGATTTTACGCACACTATCGTATGATACAGAACTAATTCTGTTAGTTATTGGAACAAACCCAACATCTTGGGGTCAGTTTAACGTTTGTTAGAGTACCAAATTGATTTTAAGCGTGTTTCGTATGATACGGAACTAATTCTGTTAGTTATTGGAACAAACCCAACACCTTTTGGGGTCAGTTTAATGTTTGTTGGAGCACCAAGATGATTTTAAGCATGTTTTGTATCATCCAGAACTAATTCTGGTGCAAGTTGGAACAAATCTAGAGTTTTGGGTCAGTTCAGGAGCAACAAAATGATTTTACGCACATTCCGTATGATACAGAGAACTAAATTCTGTTAGTTGTTGGAACAAACCCAACGTCTTTTGGGGTCAGGTCAACCTTTGTTGGACTGTTGGAGCACCAAAATGATTTTACGCATGCTTTGTATGATTCAGAAATAATTCCGATACTTGTTGGAATAAATCAAAAGTTTTGGGTCAGTTCAGGAGCAACAAAATGATTCTACGCACACTCCCGTATGATTCAGAACTAATTCTGTTAGTAGTTGGAACAAACCTAACGTCTTGGGGTCAGGTTAACGTTTGTTGGAGCACCAAGATGATTCTAACTACGCTCCGGATGACTCAGTACAATCTCTGGTGCTTGTTGGAACAAATCTATAATGTTTTGGGGTCAAAATTGAAAGTTTGTTTGAGCACCAGAATGCTTCTACACACGTTCCATATGATTTAGAACTGATCCCGATACTCGTTGGAACAAACCTAAGTTCTTGAGGTCAGTTCAAGGTTTGTTGGAGCACCAAAATGATTTTGAGCATGCTCCGTATGATCCACAACTAAATCTGGTGTTTGTTAGAACAAAGCTAAAGTTTTGGGATCAGTTCAGGAGCAACAAAATAATTCTACACACGCTCCGTATGATGCAGAACTAATTCTGTTAGTTGTTGGAACAAACCCAACATCTTGGGGTCAGTTTAACGTTTGTTGGAGCACCAAAATGATTATAAGCACGCTCTGTATGATTCAGTACTATTTCTGGTGCTTGTTGGAACAAATCTAATGTTTTGGGGTCAATTGAAAGTTTGTTTGAGCACCAGAATGCTTCTACACACGTCCCATATGATTCAGAACTGAGCCCGATACTCGTTGGAACAAACCTAAAGTCTTGAGGTCAGTTCAAGGTTTGTTGGAGCACCAAAATGAATTTGAGCATGCTCCGTATGATCCACAACTAAATCTGGTGTTTGTTAGAACAAAGCTAAAGTTTTGGGATCAGTTCAGGAGCAACAAAATAATTCTACACACGCTCCGTATGATGCAGAACTAATTCTGTTAGTTGTTGGAACAAACCCAACATCTTGGGGTCAGTTTAACGTTTGTTGGAGCACCAAAATGATTATAAGCACGCTCTGTATGATTCAGTACTATTTCTGGTGCTTGTTGGAACAAATCTAATGTTTTGGGGTCAATTGAAAGTTTGTTTGAGCACCAGAATGCTTCTACACACGTCCCATATGATTCAGAACTGAGCCCGATACTCGTTGGAACAAACCTAAAGTCTTGAGGTCAGTTCAAGGTTTGTTGGAGCACCAAAATGAATTTGAGCATGCTCCGTATGATCCAGAACTAAATCTGGTGTTTGTTGGAACAAAGCTAAAGTTTTGGGATCAGTTCAGGAGCAACGAAATAATTCTACGCACGCTCCGTATGATTCAGAACTAATTCTGTTAGTTGTTGGAACAAACGCAACATCTTGGGATCAGTTTAACGTTTGTTGGAGTACCAAAATGATTCTCAGCACGCTCTGTATGATTCAGTACTAATTCTGGTGCTTGTTGGAACAAATCTAATGTTTTGGGGTCAATTGAAAGTTTGTTTGAGCACCAGAATGCTTCTACACACGCTCTGTATGATTTAAAACTACTCCCGGTACTTGTTGGAACAAACCTAAAGTCTTGAGGTCAGTTCAAGGTTTGTTGGAGCACCAAAATGATTTTAAGTATGTTTCGTATGACTCAGTACTACGTATGGTGCTTGTTGGAACAAATCTAATGTTTTAGGGTCAATTGAAAGTTTGTTTGAGCACCAGAACGCTTCTACACACGTCCCATATGATTCAGAACTAATCCCGATCCGGCGTTTGTCCACCACCGCCGTCACCGAGACGTCACCGAGAAACGAGATTATTTGAAACTAATCCCTGTACTTGTTGGAACAAACCTAAAGTCTTGAGGTCAGTTCAAGGTTTGTTGGAGCACCAAAATGATTTTAAGCATGTTTCGTATGACTCAGTACTACGTATGGTGCTTGTTGGAACAAATCTAATGTTTTAGGGTCAATTGAAAGTTTGTTTGAGCACCAGAACGCTTCTACACACGTCCCATATGATTCAGAACTAATCCCGATCCGGCGTTTGTCCACCACCGCCGTCACCGAGACGTCACCGAGAAACGAGATTATTTGAAACTAATCCCTGTACTTGTTGGAACAAACCTAAAGTCTTGAGGTCAGTTTAACGTTTGTTGGAGCACCAAAATGATTCTAAGCACGCTCTGTATGATTCAGTACTAATTCTGGTGCTTGTTGGAACAAATCTAATGTTTTGGGGTCGATTGAAAGTTTGTTTGAGCACCAGAATGCTTCTACACATGTCCCATATGATTCAGAACTAATCCCGATACTCGTTGGGGCAAACTGTAGTCTTAGGATTAATCTAAACGCTTATTGGGACACCGAAATGCTTCTACGCACGCTCCGTATGATTTAAAACTAATCCCGGTACTTGTTGGAACAAACCTAAAGTCTTGAGGTCAGTTCATGGTTTGTTGGAGCACCAAAATGATTTTAAGCATGTTTCGTATGACTCAGTACTACGTATGTTGCTTGTTGGAACAAATCTAAGGTTTTAGGGTTAATTGAAGGTTTGTTTGAGCACCAGAATGCTTCTACACACGTCCCATATGATTCACAACTAATCCCGATACTCGTTGGAACAAACTATAGTCTTAGGATTAATTAAACGTTTATTGGGACACCGAAATGCTTCTACGCACGCTCCGTATGATTTAAAACTAATCCCGGTACTTGTTGGAACAAACCTAAAGTCTTGAGGTCAGTTCTAGGTTTATTGGAGCGCCAAAATGATTTTGAGCACGCTCCGGATGACTCTGTACTAATTCTGCTGGTTGTTGGAACAAATCTAATGTTTTGGGGTCAATTGAAAGTTTGTTTGAGCACCAGAATGCTTCTACACACATCCCATATGATTCAGAACTAATCCCGATACTCGTTGGAACAAACCTTAGTATTGGGATCAATTAAACGTTTATTGGAACATCGAAATGCTTCTACGCACACTCCATATGATTTATAACTAATCCAGGTACTTGTTGGAACAAACCTAAAGTCTTGAGGTCAGCACCAGGTTTCTACGCACGCTCCGTATGATTCAAAATCCGTAATCTTGAGATCAAAACGCTCATTGGTAATAATTCTGGTGCTTGTTGGAACAAACCATAGTATTGGGATCAGTTGGACGTATATCGGTATCGTTCTGATACCCATTGGAACAAACCTAATGGTAAACCCGCATTTTGGGACCACTCCGAGGTTTGTCCCAGAACCAAAACGCCTCTGCGCATGCTCCGTCCGTTCCAGGACTAACCCGGGTACTTGTTGGAGCAACCCTGCTACCTTCGTGCGTCGCCGTCCTCGCCCGACGTACCACGAGCCTTGTTTACGACGTTACTCGCTTCAATTTTTTTGAGCCCTTGTTGATAACGCTCAACGCTCTTACTACCGAAACGCGACGAAAACTTCTCATTTTCGTGTCGGTACTCGTTGCGAAGGTCGGTCGCGAAGGTTAGTTACCGCGTCTCGGTTTTTTGAGTGTTTCCAGTGATTTAGTGTGAGTACCTGCAGAGGGAGGAGAAAGGGGATGAAGGTAAAGAACGACGTCTTGAATACATAAAGAACCATGATAAAGTAGTGAAAAATTTGATTGGGAATTGAGGAATATAGCGCAATTAATGATTTTATTTTACAGTTCGTGTGCGGCGAGAGGGGAGCGTTAGCGGCTGCAAAAAGGTAAGAGATGTTAACTAAGGTTTTTCACGTTACGCGCGACGTTGCCGGATCTCTATGCGTTTTTTGTTTGCTCCAGTGGGAAATTCCCAATTTGTGTCTACATTTCAACGCACAGACTAATCACAATTAATAGCAAAAGATGGGTTAATATTTAACTCATCTTTAGAAAATTAATTAAAACTATTTAATCATGATGAGAGTTGTATAATATCGGATATATATGCATTATGAAATTTATGTGGATGAGTTTTTTTCGTGACGCAAATATGACTTTACAGAATATTATATTTTAATTACATGTTTCATACGTAACATGATTATATGTTAACATAACATAACATGATATATAGTAATACTATTAATAATACTAAATATGAACATTATGATGAGTCAACATTGACTTACATTTTAATTACATAACATGAGTAGGTACGCACATGTTAACATAACATAACGTGATACATATTAATGTTATCTAATAATACTAAATGTGAATATTATGATGACTCAACATTGACTTAGTCATTCTCTTATTATACCAATTGTGAATTCAACAGGTGGTCTGATTAAGAAAAATTGATGATTATGTTTACTTACACAGCCGTATCGTGAAATACTACATTTAATTTTCAAATGTAATACATTAGCTTTCAAAAGTACGTTTCGAATATATACAAAAATAACATTTTATAACAATTTTACATCATTTATGAGGATTATGCAGAGGAAGAATATTGCTAAATATGTAACTTTTCTGATTGTATCCTCACCTTACGTCACTCTCCTTTTTGGAAAATTGAGTCATCGTATCTTTGGATATATTATTATTATTTGATTGAAAATGTTATGATATTTTGAGTGAATTTAATTCAATGTATAAAAGAATAACATTAATATACAGGGTGTTAACAACAAGTGTCACAATCTTTAAGAATTAGTGATGTAATGGCCCAAACAATCTTAGTAAACATAGTACTCTTGATCTTAGTAAATGATAGGTAATAGGTACTCTATTTCCAACAAAACTGTTAGTTTGCAAAATTTTTGTTCATTCGGAAACTTGCATACTTAGGTATATTGCAATCTGCATAACTATGCAAGAATTCAAAATTTCAGATTTTGGGTGTCTGAAGCTTGCATACATTTCTAGTTTGCTTTTAAATCTTTATGTACTAGTTATTGTTCGAAATGTATAAAACTTTCAAAACGTGTTATTCCCCAAAAATTTATATAAATGGCGTTCTCTTAAATTTTAAGTTTTAAAAAAGAGATGTGATTAACTTGAGGAGAGATGGTATGGCTCAAAATATTCAAAAAGTTTTCATGAACATATGTCGAAATACGCTTAAATTTTGAGATAAAGGGCGTCTACGTTTTTGAAAAAAATTATCACTTTTGACATTATTTTCAAAATTTATTTGAAGTGAAAAGCGAAATTCGGGCCGAGAACTAAACTAAACATTGTGGTGTCTGAAATTAACATTTTTCAAATTAAATGGCTTTTAGGGGTTGCATGAGGTAAAAAATTTTGACAAAAAGTTATGAAAAAATGAAATTTTCGACACAAAAATTGTTTCATTTCTTTTAGAAATTAGGATCTTATGGTATTTTATAAATTTTGAAGGTTTCAAAAACAATTTGAGTTTTAGCTTTCTAACTCTGTTGCTAGATTACACAAAACTCCACAATCTGTAGATTTTCAAAGTTATAGAATTGAAGATTCAATAATTGTTTACTGAAAGTGAAACCTTCCACAACTCTAGAATTTTTAAACAGTAACATTCATAAGTAAAACCCCCAATCCTTATATAAAATCTATAAATTCTAATATAGAATTTTAGATATAATATAATATAGATATAATAATTATATAAGATATAATATAAGTTTTTCGAAACGTCCAATAATGCAAACAAAAATGATTTCCTGTTAATATAAATCTTAATCTGATTCTAGCTTACATAAAATTGAACAAATTAAAATTTTTCAGCTTTATGTTCTATAATTTTTAATTTGATCCATATAGAATGTGTAATCTGAGATATAGAAACTAAAAGAATACAAAGAAATATGCAATTTAAATTTAAAGTTTTATATTCTATTGCAACAAACTACAAAATTCAGAATCTATGAATGTTTAAAAAGTGGTTAAGCGATGATTAAATAATCATTAAATAAATGATAAAGAGAAAGACTTCCAGATTCTATAATTTTTAATACTTTAGTTGTCCTCTTGATCTCCATATAGAACCTGCAGGTTCAAATATACAAGTCTGAAACATCAGATAAGGTGAACAAATGCAATTAAGATTAAGCCTTTTAGGTAATGTAGTTAGGGTGTTTAAAACGTTACAATGTAGATTTCAGCAGGTCTTGTGTTGTTTGAGCAACGATCCATGAGTTTCTAGAATGTAGATCACTTACTTCAGTGGGATTTTTTTTTTAAAAAATAAATGTTTTAAGAATAATTTCAGGGAAATTTTTTCCAGCTTTAAAATCCGAGAAGTGATTAAATTCAAAATCATATAAAAGTATTTGAAAAATAATGAAATGTTGCATAAACTTGACGTATTGACTGGATTAAGTGGCAGTTTGCAACGATTTTAAAAATTCGTAATAAAAATAATTAAGGGTACATTTTGGTCAAACATACAAAGTTATTTAATGAAGTGTCTTTTGGGAATTTAGTGAGTTTCAACTCTCTTGTAAAGAAGTTTTGAAGTTGCACTTGTTTATTCAAAAACCTGACAAAAGCATTTGGAAATCGATACGCTTTATATAAGAAATTGACAGTACTGAGTCAGTATAGATGTAATTTGGCACCATGTCTAGATTGAAAAATTCATAATTTTTGTACTGAAACTCAGATTTTCATCAAACTCCCAAAATTAATTTTTGAAATATTTTTGAGAACTTTAGTGAGTTTCCATTCGTTTAGTGAAAGAGTTGAAGTTGTGGGTGTCCATTTAACAACGTGACGTATTGACTGGATGAAGTGGCAGTTTGTAACGATTTTAAAAATTCATAAAAAATAATTAAGAGTACATTTCGGTCAAACTTACTAAAGTTATTAAATGAAGTGTCTTTTGGGAGCTTAGTGAGTTTCAACTCTCTTGTAAAGAAGTTTTGAAGTTGTACTTGTTTATTCAAAAATCTGACAAAAGCTTTTGGAAATCGATACGTTTTATTTAAGAAATTGAAAGTACTGACTCAGTATAGATGTAATTTGGCACCATGTCAAGATTCAAAAATTTATAATTTTTGTACTGAAACTCAGATTTTCATCAAACTCCCAGAATTAATTTTTGAAATATTTTTGAGAACTTTAGTGAGTTTCCATTTGTTTAGTGAAGGAGTTGAAGTTGTGGGTGTTCATTTTACAACGTGTCGTATTGACTGGATGAAGTGGCAGTTTGCAACGATTTTAAAAATTCATAAGAAAATAATTAAGAGTACATTTCGGTCAAACTTACTAAAGTTATTAAATGAAGTGTCTTTTGGGAGCTTAGTGAGTTTCAACTCTCTTGTAAAGAAGTTTTGAAGTTGTACTTGTTTATTCAAAAATCTGACAAAAGCTTTTGGAAATCGATACGTTTTATTTAAGAAATTGAAAGTACTGACTCAGTATAGATGTAATTTGGCACCATGTCAAGATTCAAAAATTTATAATTTTTGTACTGAAACTCAGATTTTCATCAAACTCCCAGAATTAATTTTTGAAATATTTTTGAGAACTTTAGTGAGTTTCCATTTGTTTAGTGAAGGAGTTGAAGTTGTGGGTGTCCATTTAACAACGTGACGTATTGACTGGGTGAAGTGGCAGTTTGTAACGATTTTAAAAATTCATAAAAAATAATTAAGAGTACATTTCGGTCAAACTTACTAAAGTTATTAAATGAAGTGTCTTTTGGGAGCTTAGTGAGTTTCAACTCTCTTGTAAAGAAGTTTTGAAGTTGTACTTGTTTATTCAAAAATCTGACAAAAACATTTGGAAATCGATACGTTTTATATAAGAAATTGAAAGTACTGACTCAGTATAGATGTAATTTGGCACCATGTCAATATTCAAAAATTTATAATTTTTGTACTGAAACTCAGATTTTCATCAAATTCCCAGAATTAATTTTTGAAATATTTTTGAGAACTTTAGTGAGTTTCCATTCGTTTAGTGAAGGAGTTGAAGTTGTGGGTGTCCATTTAACAACGTGACGTATTGACTGGATGAAGTGGCAGTTTGCAACGATTTTAAAAATTCATAAGAAAATAATTAAGAGTACATTTCGGTCAAACTTACTAAAGTTATTAAATGAAGTGTCTTTTGGGAGCTTAGTGAGTTTCAACTCTCTTGTAAAGAAGTTTTGAAGTTGTACTTGTTTATTCAAAAATCTGACAAAAGCTTTTGGAAATCGATACGTTTTATTTAAGAAATTGAAAGTACTGACTCAGTATAGATGTAATTTGGCACCATGTCAAGATTCAAAAATTTATAATTTTTGTACTGAAACTCAGATTTTCATCAAACTCCCAGAATTAATTTTTGAAATATTTTTGAGAACTTTAGTGAGTTTCCATTTGTTTAGTGAAGGAGTTGAAGTTGTGGGTGTTCATTTTACAACGTGTCGTATTGACTGGATGAAGTGGCAGTTTGCAACGATTTTAAAAATTCATAAGAAAATAATTAAGAGTACATTTCGGTCAAACTTACTAAAGTTATTAAATGAAGTGTCTTTTGGGAGCTTAGTGAGTTTCAACTCTCTTGTAAAGAAGTTTTGAAGTTGTACTTGTTTATTCAAAAATCTGACAAAAGCTTTTGGAAATCGATACGTTTTATTTAAGAAATTGAAAGTACTGACTCAGTATAGATGTAATTTGGCACCATGTCAAGATTCAAAAATTTATAATTTTTGTACTGAAACTCAGATTTTCATCAAACTCCCAGAATTAATTTTTGAAATATTTTTGAGAACTTTAGTGAGTTTCCATTTGTTTAGTGAAGGAGTTGAAGTTGTGGGTGTTCATTTTACAACGTGTCGTATTGACTGGATGAAGTGGCAGTTTGCAACGATTTTAAAAATTCATAAAAAAAAATTAAGAGTAGATTTCTGTCAAACTTACTAAAAATATTAAATAAGGTGTCTATTGGGAGCTCAGTGAGTTTCAACTATTTTGTATAGAAGTTTTGAAGTTGCAGTTTTTTATTTAATACTTGACAAAAGCATTAGGAAATGGAGACGCTTCATATAAAAATTGACACAACTGAGTCAGTATAGATGTAATTTGGCACCATGTCTAAATTCAAAAATTCATAATTTTTGTACTGAAACTCAGATTTTCATCAAACTCACAAAAATTCATCGTTGAAACATTTTTGGGAACTGTAGTGAGTTTCCATTTATTTAGTGAAGAAGTTGAAGTTGTCGACGTCCATTTAAAAATCTGACGTATTCATTGGATGAAGTAGCAGTTTGCAACGATTTTAAAAATTCATAAAAAATAATTAAGAGTAGATATCGGTCAAACCTACTGAAATTATTAAATGAAGTGTCTTTTGGGAGCTTAGTGAGTCTCAACTCTTTAGTAAAGAAGTTTTGAAGTTGAAGTTGACTAGGTACTTAACAACCTAACAGTGATTTGTTGATGTTGCAGTTCGCAAATATTTTAAGAATTTGTAAAAATATATATCCAGACTCAAATTTTTGCAAAATTTACTAGAGTTGATTATTGAAGTGTTTTGAAGGAATTTAAGAGTTTTAGCACCTGTTACCAAGAAATTTTAAAGTTGTAGTGATTTATGTAAAAAATTGTCACAATTGAACGGGTGTAGTGGCAATTTACCATGATTTATGGTTTCACAACTTCGTATTTTTTTTATTGAAACTCACTAATTGCTAATTGTTTATGGAAGTGCTCTTGGGAACTTTAAGGAGTTTCCACATTTTTGATGGAGTTTTGAAGTTGTCGGTGACATTGCTATGATATTTAGTATAAATATTCAAGTGAGTTCTGTTTGTCCCACTCGTTTCACCCTGTCTGAAATGGAAGTTCAGGCTTATAAAACTTTTTACAATCATAGTCCAAAATGAGTAATTTGATTTACTATGTAATAAGAAGTTATAGTATTTTCCGCATGTTTTGAATTAGTGTTGCATATATCGAGTTAGTAAATTAAATGCATAGATATGCCCAAATTTAGGAATATTTTCAGACATATTATATGGCTTCATATAGTAACTATTGGTGGTAGGTACATATTGTAACATTAAACTTGATTACTACATGAAAATATTTCTAGTGACAAAACGGGGAAATCTTAGGAAAACATATTACACCGCTGGAAAAAAGTGTAATATTTCGTGTTTCGGTGTATAGTCCCCATGCATTCCCCCATATATCAACAAATCACCACTTTACATTATCTCGTAATGAAACGTACGAATAAGAACACGACTCATACAAGTACATCGTAATAAATACGGCTCGCTTATCAGCGTTCGTTCCGAACAGATTTATACACTTTGCGATTTTGCGCCGTTTTGTTACGCGACGCGCCCTTCTTTCCCTTAGAAATTCCAGATAACGAAGTGTGTTCGTTGATGGGATAATTTGGATGTTTCTCGCTGAAGCAACGGCCGCGGGGAAATTCGATTTTCGCGCAGAAGTACCATCCATTCCCGGTTTCCTGAGAAATCCTGAGAAACGTGCATATCTTCACGCGTGGTATTGTGCCGATTTGTAAAACGTGAATGTTTATGCAAATAGGACGGGAATTTCAATTTGAAAGGAGGAAAGTTTTGCAGCTTATTGCGTTACCTACTCTGTTTCAGGCATAATTTTGCGAAACAGAATGTGTGTTACATACTTTTTGTTGCATATTTTAGTTTTAATGTGCATATATCACATTTTTTGGTACTGAAGTTTGTATACGACTTGCATAAGCAGTGCTCTTATGGTGTGAGCCGTGCACATAATTTTCAAAACGGCAAACTGTAAAATGAAAGTGCATTCGTCAAAATATCTTATAAAAGGCGTCCGCCAAAATATAGTTTTAGCTATATTTTATTCATTTATTTATATATTTAGAGTAGATTAAATAGTAAGATATCTCGTAAACTAATAAACTGGTCTGGCCGAGATCTTTCAC
This sequence comes from Cryptocephalus moraei, assembly GCA_946251905.1. Classification (NCBI taxonomy): domain Eukaryota; kingdom Metazoa; phylum Arthropoda; class Insecta; order Coleoptera; family Chrysomelidae; genus Cryptocephalus; species Cryptocephalus moraei. The sequence continues at coordinate 5,248,184 of OX276462.1, read as the reverse complement.
ACTTTCAACACCCCTAAAGGCTTCATAATTCGTGTATTACATTTCACTTATCATTATTATTGCAAAAGTTATTAACATTTATAAAACACTAGCCGTGACCCGGCCACGCTTCGCTGTGGCTCAGTTTGATATAAAATAAATGAACAATTAAATAAAAATAGGTAATCTAGCGAATATAGATTTACCGAGAAAACACATAATTTATTTCAATACCATGCATTGCATTGCTGTGATTATGTTGTAGAATGTAATGAAAAGGGAAAAAATATTGCTTTGCAATTATTTTTTATAACCGATGTAAGTACTCGGCTTCGCCGGGGACGACCCTGTCTCATTCCTTTTTCCACACTCCATGAAAATGGTTTCAATCAGCGTGCTTTATTCGTCTTGATCGAGCAATACGTACTTGGGCTATTTCCAATCTTGCTTCCCTTTGCTCGTCCGTTTCAGACGAACGGGCTCGAGCAATTCGTACTCCTTCGATTTCCAATCTTGCTCCTCTTTGCTCGTCTGTTTCAGATAAGGGGGCTTGGGCATTTCTAATCTATCTCCCTTTTGCTCCTCTGTTTCAGATAAACGGGCTTAAGCATTTCTTAATCTTAGGGTTTCTAGTCTATTTTCCCTTTAGTCGTCTTTTTCAAATAAGCGGGCTTGAGCATTTCTTAAACTAAGGGTTTCTTAGGAGCAAATTCAGAAACGCCACTCACACTCATTTCTACCTACACTCAATTGTATCTCAAAATGAGGGTGAGTGCGCCTTCTCCTCAATTTTGGAACTCAGAAACGTGTAAATCAAGTTACTCAAATATATCTCAATTTAAGAATGATTTGAGGGAAGGATGTTTGGCAATATCGCAAGTCGTCGTGTTCGCTGCTGAGTGTGTTAGTTCAATTTGGTGTTCTCTGCATATATCATGTGTTTTGTGGCAGCAACTGTCAGGCGCATGTCAGGCGTCACCTAATTTGGAATCACGTTTTGCAAAATCGTTTACGTTGAAACAATGAGCAAAGAGCATTCCAAAAAAGTATGTGTGCAAGGAAAAAAGTTCCAATTAAAAGAGTCTCCACCTCTATGCCTGCTATATACCACTGGAAAAATAATATGTCGAATAGTGTCTCCACCAAATCTATACCTCTGTAAGATCTCCAAGTTGATTAAGTGCTGAAGGGGATTGTTGTAATCTCTTGATATAATTTCTGAAACAATTAATTGCCTTATTATACAAATCATACTTTTCCCTCGGTACGCATTTACATCTTAGGGTGCTACCTACAATTTTATCATAGGTAGGAACTGGTAAATATCTTTCATCCTCAATATATTGTATGAACTCTACAAATTCGTTGAACTCATTAGCCATGATATCCATATTGCTAACACCATCTAACATAAACAGAAATGCACAAAAAACTGTCACTAACGACGCTAATGACCATCTGCACGAAAGTCAAAACTCGTAAAAGTATGGTGTGGAATTATTTTAAGTGGTGAATTTCAACCACTCAAATCTCACTCAATCTAATACTCAATTTAAGGGACATTTCAATTGAGGAAAGTCTATGAATTCCAAATTGAGTGTAGTGAAGATTTTACTTAAAAATTGAGTGTAGGTGTAGGGTGAGTGGCGTTTCTGAATTTGGCCCTTAGTCTATCTTCCCTTTGCCCGTCATTTTCCGAAGCTCGTAGTCTTTTATTTTTTTGCTTTACATATGGATCTGCCAATCGCTTTTCTTTTGGAGGCATAATTCACAGCGAAAGTATAAAATAAATGCGCTTGTTTTCTGTTGTCCAATGTCCAAAGTTCACAAATAACACCACTAACACTCACACACGTTCAGAAATATTTCTACTTTTAACAGAATGATTTTGAGCAATTCGATGCTCAAAGCGCTGACAAACTGTTCGACATTTAAAAGATACCTTTTCGACGCGAGATGGCGCCATCTGTCTGTCAGTCACTCGTCTGTCAAATAAAGGTGACATACTGCCTGTCATGTATATATTTTTAAGCCGTTTTGGCCCCCTGGCTCCTTTTTCGACGCGGAACCATTTCAGGAACCTTCAAGGACATGCGCCCTACAACTCACCAAAATTTCGTTGCAATCGGAGGAATGGTATAGGAGCCTATGCGGAACATACACACAAACATCCATTTTTATATATATAGATTAAAAAATTGATGGTTTTTTCCTAATAACTCAATTGTTTATTTATCGATTTTAATTTAGAAAATAAAAACAAATTAACCGTCTTTTTATTCTCTACAAATTTTCTGTTGTCTACTTTTCTCTAAAATGCACCCGGAAAATTCTATAAGGAAAAAATTGATTTTCACGCCTTAACCCATTGTTTATAAAAAAGCAGGCACATTCTAGCTTTATATGGTCATACAGTGATCTTCCTATAGGTCCCCCTTACCATTTAAAACTTTCAGGTATCTGTAGAACAAAATATGTATCAACTTTTTCTGTGTAAGCTGGCCTATAAGCCAATACAAATAATACACATTTTCCAATAAAAATCATTTCTTCAGGGTTTTCCAACAAATTTCTTGGTAAATTTCAGATTTCTGTATGCAATCGGATTTTTTAACATCATGGCGCCACTTGTATTTCTAATACGTAATTACTGGTTTTTGTCTATTGGTGGGTCGATACATAGTGATATTATTCCTGTTTTCAACAAATCCTCCTTTTTGTTTAAATTCCATTTTTGAAAACAAACGAGTTTATCTTCGAAATATGAAATTTTTTGGGAAAATTCGCAAGCGGTTACCCGAGTAAAAGCCGCCTGTTATTTAGAAAGTCGTCAAGTACCAATTCAACTTTTCTATGGTCTATGGAAAACATTACCAGTAACGCAGGTCCATCACTCTCCTTCCACTCGAACGGGTTAAGTGCCTGGCAGTCGAGCAATTCAAAAATTTTATTTTCGTCCCCCCTCCCCACTACAAACATCCCCTACCTCCCCCCCCTCCCCGCCGTTTGCCACTTTTGTACCCGACCATTAATTTAGATTAATGATAATCCTTCATTATACCTCCGACCGAGCGTATACGTTTATGATGATCATTATTCACAAGTACTTACAGATTAAAAGTCCCTTTTGCAGTGAAAAGGGCATAAATGTCAGCGAGGAGATAAAACGGCGCGACCAAAAATTATACCACGCCCCCCCCGACCTACCCCACGATAATCCATCATTGGACAGTCTCCGAAAAGTAATTTATAAAAGTCATAGGTGGCTTAGGGTTTGATTTAGTGGATCAGCAAGTGAAGAGGTGAACGTTTAATCCGCATTTAACGGTATCATAAATAACTGTAATCTTGTTGACGTTCGGCTAACGAATGCACGCATGCAACCCGAACAGACAGCTGGATTAGGCTGGGGGGGAGGAGGTGTACGCGCCCCCCTGGAAATTCCGGGAGAACTTTTCTATTAACTTCCATGGCGTACTCCCCTTAAAAGCGGCGAGGACGATTTATGGAGTGGGGCGCAGGTACACGATTTGCTCGCGACGACCAACACGTCGCTGCAGCGATGAATGTTAAGTTTATTTCGGTTCGGTGTTTTTCAATATTAATCACTTTACACATCGAGAGGGGACGTCACGTAAATATCACCGTGTAGTGGTAGTGGTCACGTATTTCAGAATGTATAGGATTAATCCAGTCACTCAAACTTCCTCAAAATAGGATAGGTTAGTCACGGATATGAAAAACCCCTTAAAGTTACGTCTCGTCTTGTCTCGTCTCGGTCTCGAAAAATCTCGAAATAAATTAATGTGAACGAATGACGTCATTCACTGTTTTGAGTTTGACATATGCCATTTATCACTTGTGTTAGGAAATTTATATGTGAGGAGTTTTGAATTATTATCGTGATGCAAATATCCGACAAATTATTACATCTTACTTACAACTTTCATACATAACATAAAATACATATTAATATTAGTAATCATGCTAAATATGACTATCGTAGTAAAATCTTAATTTCCATACAAAAATTATGAAATTTGTAACGTGAAAATGGCGGCAAAGTGCAACTACAATCATTCAATACATGTTGTTATATAAACCGTCTCAATTTCATAATTCTGCTTTAAAAGTGCTGAAACTGAAAGGACTGAAAGAGGACTTCACTGAAATGGCATTGTCTAGTGGTAGTGATTGCACGTAGTGTTACGTGCTCCGATTCATCCAATTTTTCGAAATGTTTAGGGCTACTCAAGTTACTCAAAATACTTCAAATGGTGTTTCAAGTAGTGGTGGACCCGAGACGAGACGAGACGAGACGAGAAATAACATGGTCTCGTCTCGGTCTCGAAAAATTTCTAAATGTTATGTCTCGTCTCGTCTCGATCTAAGTTTGGCTCTCGTCTTGCCTCGTCTTGGTCTCGAAAAATGTCGAAATAAATGTATTCTATTTTGACAATAGTCACTGAGTTTCCTAAGTTCCCTATGCAGGTGTGGTATAGTTGAGAGTTCAGAAATTAGTCATATCGATATGCTACGTTGATGTAGACTTAATTAATTTTTTGAAAATATTAATTTGAAGAGGTGAGGTTATGAAGTACAGGAACAAAATTGAAAGTCACGTTTTTTAATAAATATGTTGCTTAGAATACCAAAAACGAAGCTCGGGAAATATATGGGGCTGCCTGAATTCAGTCATATCGCCAACGTTGAATATATTTTTTAATTTATTACGCTATTACGCAATCAGAGCTTGTCTTGAGGGTTTTAAAGTAAAACGGGAGTGTGTGTGTGTGTGTGTGTGTGTGTGTGTGTGTGTGTGTGTGTGTGTAATTTTCAGTGTAAAGATTACTTTAGGTGGTTAAAATAATTATTTACCCCATGTATCAACCCCCAACGACAGCTAGGGTGGTAAATCGTATCGGATACATTTGTTTAGTAATAAACAATCTCTCCGAGAAGGTTTTTTGGCTATCTTCACACCCGTACTATTCCGGGAATTTCGGTAGCACAAGAATTTTATCGTTTACATTTGAATCACGCCGCTTATCAGCACAATTACGTTAAGCGATTTACCTCTCGCTTCGAACCCTCATTACCGTCAGTTTAACGTGTCGTTCGATCGAGAACGAACGTATCGGTCTCCCCGCTCATGCGACCGTGTGAGTTTTGTGAGTTGTGGCGCGAGTTCTGTGAGTTAGCATAGTGACGTCTCGTTCTGGGGCTCCCGAATGCCTTGAAATTATAATTCTGGCGAGTGAATTGCGCACTTGAATATTCTCTGAGTGACATAACGTCTACCCTGAGGAATTCGGGGGCGAACTAAGAGAAGGAAAATCGCGAGTAGGTGGCAAGTACTAGAGGATAAATATGTTTTCGAGTTTTTCACATTTAATGGAAATTGACGTTGAATTTAAGTTTTTAACAAGTTATAAACGCCTAATACCTAATAATAAATAACCTAATAATAACCCAAATGTATACATATGTAACGGGCTTGGGTGTGGTTTTACGGTTTTGCTCGGGCGCCACATTTTTACGTGTTTTCTCCCTCGCGAATATGCCTGGGTAATTTACGAACTCAGGAGATTACAGGTTGTCTGTAGAAATGAAACACACGCTCAAAAATAGAACATCCTAAATTATTTTATTCCCAAACGGCAGCGAAAAACAATTCGTACGACTAACACCTGTTGGCGCTAGGTCGTCGAACGGAGATCGGCAAAAACTTATTTACAATTATTTATGTATTTCGGAAAGGAAACACACAAATGCGAAAATATTATTATTATCACAGTTGGAGAGAAATAAAATGTATTCTAAATAACAGTGAGAAGAGAAGAAATTATTTTACAAATCGAAAATGCGGAAACGGGAAGTAGAAATGCTCTTACAAATAGTTAGAACCTCAGATATGGAAAACCCGCTTAATACTGAAAATGCGAAAACGGAAAATTATCCTAACAATTTCACAATAAAATAGAAATAGCTAAATACGGAGATGATAGGAAAATGTGCAGTGGCTAATATTCGGTATTGCGGCTTTTACGTATCGAGAGAGCGAGAGCGTGAGAGAGAGAATACGGTAGACGGGAATTAACTTTTCCTCAACGCGACGACGGAAAACTTAATTCCGGGCTGTTGGAAAAGCGGACGATTTCACAACCGCCGGTTTAACATGTAGTAAACGTTCATCCACAGATAGCTTATATCTAGCGGTCAGTACGCTCACAACGAAAAATCACAGATAACATATAGCCTACTAGCTAGCGGTCGGGGACGCTTTTACAATAGACAAATAACTACGAATAGCTCGGACGGCTTAAGACTATCGGTCGGGGACATTGCACAATTTACGTACACTCACAAATAACAAATAATTCGGCGGCTTATAACTAACGGCGGTGACGTTTACAATAGACAGATAGACGGATCGACTTGAACAAGTCTTGGTTCTCACCTTGGATTAACTCGGGCAAAGAACACCGGAGGCGGCGAGTGGCTTATATATATTTAGTCTTGATATTTAAACGATGGTTTAATGGTCAGGAACATTGCCTGATCGGCCGCCATCTATTTGAGATAGGGTCGATTTTACGATTAATTGTACGGTGGGTGGTCTACCCTCGACTCTCTAAAATCGGCTTCGTTAGACATACATTTGTGTATGTGTATATTCTAAGCGGTAAGAGTAAGCTCGCGTCATGCAGGTGATAGTAACATCTGCTTAACTCATCTGAACTAAATTTTACTCGTCTGAATTTTCTTTTGTATGATTTAGTAATAAGGGGTAGTTCATACCCCTATAGAATGAATTTTTAAGTGATTAAATATTCTGAAATAATGTTTAAAGCATCAAACAATTATTATTTAACTCACCTGAACCAAATGTTACTAACGTTAAGCTTTCTTGGTAGATTTTAGTAATAAGGGGTAGTTTCCACCGTTAAATAATTAATTTTCAGTTTTTTAATATTCTGATATAGTGATTCGAGCATCAGAGACTCATTATTTTACTTATCTGAACCAAATTTCACTCTCCTTGAGCTGTTTTATAGAATTTGGAAATAAGGGGTAGTTTTCAGCCTTGAAAAATAAATAGCGCCCGTCGGCACAATATATAGTTTGAAGTGAAGTGTATGTTGAGCTTAATCACGTAACACTCTTAAGCTACCTGAATTATAGAGTAGGGAGCACTAAGGTATTCGTCTTATATTCATATTTCATTCGAAACGTACCGTAAAATGGTAGTTGTAAAAACCATAAATGGTACAAAATGGTACTTGCAGTTACGTGACTTTACTTCGAGTTACTTCCAGTCGAACGACACCACCATCTAACGGCAACAGGCGTAAAATTTCTAGTTCAGATCGAGCTGCACTAGATGGCTCTGGCTGTCATCGCTCGATTTCTCAATACCCGCTCCCGGTTAGTCCCCCGTAAGTATATTCCCGGACGATTTTCGAATTTAAAAGCCTCCTCGATCAAAGCGTCGATCTATAGGATACGGAGAATATAGAGCGGGTGCAGCGAAGTCGGTAATATTTTCGACTATTCCGTCGCTCTTCCTGCAACAGAAGAAATCACTTTGCGTCCCGGGGAAAAAGGGGGACGCGCGATAATCCCGTCGGACAAATGACGGCTCTTTGAAATAACAAAAAAAAGTATGTGTGTGTGGGAGAGAGAGTGAGAAAGAGGGAATCTCTCTTTCGAAAGAGAGAGGGAAGTAAACGTCGCGGAATGAACGTGTGAAAACAGCCGATATTTTAGCGGAATTGATTCATTTGTTTTCGATTCGGGAAGCCGGGAGAAGTCGAAATACGTCCCGGTAAGGTGGGGGACGGAAAAAGTATGCCACAAACACGCATTAATTTTCGCGGGTTCTCTCCTCGTCCGGGCCCGGGAGTCGTGGAAAACACGTAAACACGTTGTTACTTACGGTCGATGTGTTTTTAAAATTGCCTCGAATCGATTTTGTAATGGATCTTTTTGTTTGTTCGATTCCTTGATGACCCGACGGGACGACGTTATTTTCATCTAATAGCCAGTGATAGAAAATAGGGACTCATTAGTAAGGATAGGATTTTAGAAAAGGGTTAAGCTCGAAAGGGTCAAAAAGCTCGATGGTCAAAATGGGTTGGAGGAAGTTCGAATAAAAAAATAGTACCTATTGTCACACGCCTGAGGGCCTGAGGCCCAAAGGGAGTGCTCTGGTTGGAGGTGGTAGCTCGGTGGAGACTAAAAAGAAGACATGGTGAAACAGACAATATTTATTGGAGCATTAAATATAGGGGAGAGAACATCATAACACAAGATTAAGGCAAATGAGCAGATGGCAAGAAGTGAGAAAAAGGGTCAAAGCGAGGTGGTTGCTTACTGTCGGATGACGAAGGGCAGCAGGCGCGAGGCTCTTCCAATTAGCGGCATGCCGAAAGGACGGGCTCTCAGACGGGCAGCGTGACGTGATACTAGGTGACGGACTGACTTCCTTGATCGTTATGATCGAGCTGTATAAAGACAAGCGAAATGTTTACGAACGTGATGTCGTACCTGTCCGAGAGTCGTATCGTCCTTCGGTTTAAGGTCGCCTCGGTGCTGAATAATCTTAGACGGCTTTGTTTGACATTTTTCACATAATTAGGTATAGCTCACTAAAAAATTTGTTATTTTCCCAAGACCAAATTGGAAATTTTCCAATACTCAAATCAGTACCATCGAATTTTCACGTTTTGCATAGTTGCATATTTTACGTTCCCTTTGAGAGAGATTTAATAATAGTTGCCGTTAATGCTGTTGGCTTTTGGAGCAAATATACATTTCTTAATTTTCTTACAAATTTTCTTACTTCTAACTCATCAGATTTTTAAGCCGAGAAGAACAATTTTGGGCTAATCCTCATTTTTGGATCACTTTACATACTTTGTCTTTTTTTTTAGAGAAAAACTTCAAATTTTCACCTCTTGAAAAGAAATTCAGTATGCCATAGTTGGTTCTGGGAGCAGTCACCTTTATGAATTTTTCTACAAATTTTGTTCCTTCAGACACTAACACATCAACTGTTGCTTCTGACATACAACTGTTTTTTTCAAAGAAGTTGCTATCATCTTAAGAAAATCGTGCCTTTCCAATTATGGAAATGTGGCAGTTTGCAGAAACCTGAGAAATTTCTAACTAAGGACAACGATTCTACGATTTTCCAATGACTTTAAAGGAGTTGTAATTATCTGAAGAAACGAGTACACTGGATTTAAAGGAATTAAAAAAGATATAAAAACTATTAGGTTATTGGCTTTTGGACCAAATTTCCCTTTTGGGTTTCCCTACACATATTGTTCCTCCAAACAGACACATAAGTTTTTCACAATTAAATAAAGAAGTTGTGCATTTCTTGTTTCCATTAAGGAAGATTTGAAAGAGTTGCCATATTGACTTAGTAGTTTGGTAAAATTCATTCCTTTGGATTTCTATGTACTTTTTGCTCAAATAGATAGAAACTTTTTGAAAAGGATGCTTTGCCTCTTATTAAGGAAATTTGGGAGTTACAATTTTTGACTTTTTGGATTTTCTACGGGTTTTGTTTCTCCAGACAAACAGTCCATATTTTAACTTTTTGAAAAGAAGTTGTAACCCCTTCCATAATAGTTACCTGCCAATACTTCTCCTCCCATATTTTTTTGTTCTGTAATTGTTGTCATTTTGACTTAGTTGTTAGGTAAAATTAAGTTTTTTGGATTTCTATGTAATTTTTGCTCACCTAAGACTTTTCGAAAAAGAAGTTGTGTATCTCCCAAATGAAATTTGGAAGTTACAATTTTTGCCATTTTGGATTTTCTACGCGTTTTGTTTCTCCAGACAAACAGTCCGAGTTCCCACTTTTTGATAAGAAGTTGTAACTGGTTCCGCAAAAACTTGCTAATACTTCTCTCTTCATCTTTCTTTTGTGTCTGTTATTCCCCCGAAACGCTCACGACGGACCTTTTATATTTTAATTAGGGCCCGCTGCGTCCGACAGATATCAATGAACAATTACCGAAACCAACTTCGATTTGTGTCAGAGTCGGTGTAAGTTAAAATGATAGTCTGGTCCGTGCGGGAGGGAGAGATCCCAGCGGCGCCGAGGGGACGGGCGAAACTGCACCCCCTCGCATTTATGATTTAACGCCGTTTCGCGAGAGGGGTAGTTTTCTGGGTAGTTCTCTGGGTTTTAAGTTAATTATCTGGCTCGAATACGGACGACGTCTTATCGAGTTAAGGGCGAAAAGAGTTTCGCTCTTCGATCTCTATTTGTGAATTTAGGGGTTGAAATAGAAAATTTGAAATTGGTACGTAGAGGGATTTGTATTTGGTGTCGGTTTGTGGGAGTTTTTTGGAGTTTCCGGTAGTGAGGGTATTGGAAATATGCAAAAAGTATGTTCGATGTTCAGTTGGATAGATTGGATTGAAAATGGCGAAGGTAGTGTCTGTCATAATTAATTGTGATACAATGTGTAACTGAAATAAATGTAATATGTATTACAACACTTTTTTAATATCAAAAAATAATTAACACTAATCCCAAACAGATTAAAATAATATTTGTATCATAATACAAAATTTGGTTGCCACATCCACATTAAACAAAAAATAATATTAAATTGGATTAATAATTTCACCCCCTTAAACTGATTTGAAGTCAATCACATTTGTATGGTTTATTACGTAGTATAATACAATTATTTATGAAAAAGGTCAATGTATCAACTTCAAAAAAATTTACTTCGAGTATGATGTTACGCAGTGAGCTCGATTTATTGTTTCACCCCCTTATGACCTTCGAGAACCAGTCGTATTTCTTCAGTTTATTGCATACTATTATATTACTGTCTTGACAATAGGTCAATCTTAGGATCTAGGGAATAGCTTATCAAAAAAAAAAAATTAATATGAGAGAAGTTCAATTAATTATTTCACTCCCTTACACCCTTAGAGAGTCAATCATGTGTATAAAATTTATTGCTTACTGTTGTATAAATATTTATGCAAAGGTCAATCCGCTTCTCATTTTCGTTCAATTTATAAAAAAAATGGTGTTATGTAAAGAAGGTCTATTAATTATTTCATCCCCTTAGACCCTTCGGGAGTCAATCACGTTACAGCAGTATATTGTCTACTAAAATATTATTATTTAAACGAAAGAGCAGTTTGTTTTTTCCATTAACGAGGAAAGATAGTATTGTCACGACTAAGGCCCGAGGAGGCACATAAGGGTGTGCTGTTGGGGTTGAAGCTCAAAAGGGTGGAGAGGGAGCTACCTTGATAACAAGGTGAACATGAGTAAGGGTGACATGACTTTCGCATGACCTGCGAAGGAGGGTAAGTCACGAAGTGGCGTTGTGGCAGCTTCATAGGCATCTAGAATGCTATTATTGACAGTATATGTTTTTTCCATTACCTATGAAAAGTAGTATTGTCACGCCTAAGGCCCGAGGAGGCACATAAGGTGTGCTGTTGGGGTTGAAGCTCAAAAGGGTAGAGAGGGAGTTACCTTGACAACAAAATGAACAGGAATAAGGGTGACATGGTCTTGGCATGACCTGAGAAGAAGAGTAAATCACAGAGTGGCGTTGTGGCAGCTTAATTGGCATCTACAATGCTATTATTGACAGTATTATCGTAGTATGTTTTTTCCATTACTTATGAAAAGTAGTATTGTCACGCCTAAGGCCCGAGCAGGCACATAAGGGTGTGCTGTTGGGGTTCAAGCTCAAAAGGGTAGAGAGGGTTGATAACAAAATGAACAGGAATAAAGGCGGAAACAGACTATCGCCACGTCACGTGAGTTCACGTGCTGTCACGTTAACTCACCTCACTTTGACGTAACCTCAGTCTGGTTCTAATACATTTAAATAGCATGTGAAATATTACTCCGCACTTTTTATCCGTGACGTGAGTTAACGTGACAGCACGTGACCTCATGTGAAGTGACGATAGTCTGTTTCCGCCTTAAGGGTGACATGGTCTTGGCATGACCTGCGAAGGAGGGTAAGTCACGAAGTGGCGTTGTGACAGCTTCGTAGGCATCTACAATGCTATTATTGACAGTATTATCGTAGTATGTTTTTTCCATTACCTATGAAAAATAGTATTGTCACGCCTAAGGCCCGAGAGGGCACATAAGGGTGTGCTGTTGGAGTTGAAGCTCAAAAGGGTGGAGAGGGAGTTACCTTGAAAACGAAATGAACAGGAATAAGGGTGACATGGTCTTGGCATGACCTGCGAAGGAGGGTAAGTCACGTGGCAGTTTCTACAATGCTATCATTGACAGTATTATTGAAGCACTTATAGAGAAGCGATTTAAGACTATTCTGTTTCGACTCCCTCCAATTAAACGACTTGCATTTCGCTGTACACTTCGACCTCTACTCATTACATCCCGTCGGGTACTCACCCTTAAGACTCGAATGACTCTTAACGACCCGTCGGATAAATTGTTTTACCCTATTAGACCTGAAAATGGAGGCTTTGAAAGGACACGAAACACGGCGAGCGGGAAGAATAAAACCGCTACACGCTGCACAGTCCTGTATTTTTATTTTTTCCGAAAAATTCTCTCGATTCTGGTACGATTTCGCCGCTCGTAACGACTCTTAATGCAGAATTTTTAATCCTCTTAGTGTAAATCTCTTTTCCACTCGTACTTGCTCGGCCCGAAACGTGACTTGTCCGTCGGAGCGAAATGTCCAATTAAAAGTCCACGTAAATTGGATTCTTAAAATGACGCCCATCAATTTGTCACAGTGTTTTTAATTCGGGAATCGTTCGCCGGCGAAAATTATCGGGAAACGTTTTTCAAAGGGGGGAAATAGGGGTGGATTTTAACGAAAACCACGTGGTAAATTTGGGACAAAGGGTGATTGATTTCCGATAAATGATACATGGTGATTTTCCAAAATTCTTATTGTTTCTGCCTCTCGCAGAAGGGTCGCCTGGTGAAAAGGTACGAGTTTCAATGAATCACCAAAGTTAATCTCACTAAATTTTAAATATTTCATCACTATCATAACAGAAGAACGTCTCTTCAAAACTCCTAGAGATAATGAACTGATATGAAAGTCCCTTTGAACGAAGTGTGAAGTGGCCTCTTTAGAGAGTGGACTGTATAGATTTCTCTTTGGCTCGTGAATGGCTGCGGAGATGAATCTCGTCTCCAGGTTGTAAGGCTGAAGACGGTCTCGTAGTTGGGAGATCAGGGCGTGACGTGATCTCTTGAAGTTCTTGGAGTTGAAGTTCTAGTTGTGTGGAGAGAGGGCGTGACGTACTTCTCCAGGCGGATCTGAGGGCGTAACGTGCCGATCCGGGGTTGAAGATCTCGAAGTTAGATGTTCTCTTAGCTTGACGATCTCGTAGAACTCTCAGGGCGTAACGTGAGAGTAGTCGTGTAGGGTGAGGTTAGGTCTCCCGACTGCAATCTCACAGTCGGTTTTAAGATGAAGGGTGACTTTTAAATCAAGACCAACAACACACTGTCGTTTTGAGCATACTAGGGTATACTGGTTTATTACCAAAATTTCACAAGCTTTTATACATCTTCAAATTACATTAGTTAAATGGCAAATTAAGTTTTGTTATCTTTCGGCGTCCTAGATTGTAATTTCCCTGACCTAGCTGTGTGCTTGACCTTACGGAGCGCGTTTGTTATCATATTACAAGAACTGGTGTTATGCTTGCGCGACTGATTATTGTAAGATTTTGAAATCCCTACAAAAATCCCTACAACCCTACTTAACTCTCAAGCACGTAGGAACCTTCAGCCCCGAGAACACTGCTACACCTACTTAACTCTCTTTTATGTTGATCGTAGAGTCAACACCCTTATAGTCCAGTCATTGAAGGGAAAAATCGAGTCTTACCTCCGAGTTCTTTGACTACGAACCGATTTACATGAAATTTTGAAATTAGGGTTATCTTACCCTTAACTGCAATAGTGGCAATAACCCGATCGCCGCTTTTACCCTGCGGGGTGGAAATTTTTGGAAATATAGAAATAACCTCGGGAATCGATAGAGGACACAATTCTAAGCAAAAAGTGTTCTATAAATTGTTTTTGAGAACTCAATGCTTTTTGAGTTATTCGCGATTGAAAACTTGCCATTTTCAGACACTTTTTTCGACGGTTTCTTGCGAATAACTTAAAAACTATGGGTCTAACGAAAAAAAGTGTTAGAAACATAATTGTAGCTTATAAGGTATTAAAGAGATATGCTTTTTTTTAAATCTTCTAGTTGCAATAAAAAGTGAGATATGGTAGATGAAAGGAGACTTTATTTTACAAAATATAAAAAAATGTTTAGTTTTTGGACCATAACTCCTTCAATTTTAAAGCTTTCACAACCATAAAACACCACTTTAAAGGTAATTTGATGGGCTACCTGACAAAACAGGTTTTTTTAAAGGCCCAGCACCCTTAATTTTTTAAAGGTAAAGGGTTAAAGGGCTCGGGACAGCTAGTACTCACCCCATGGTATCTACTCCAATCGCTAGTATCTTCTTTATTTTTCAATGTACAGAAATTTAAAAAGAAAAACAAAATTTTCGACACTTTACATCTTGCATCTTTTATTAAGTCGAAAAAAAGAAAATTTTCTAGAAGTATTAAAACAAAATGTTAATTTCAAAAAGTATGCATTTTAAACCTGTCAAACTTTTTGAGCATATAAATAACACCAAAAAAAGATATTATTGGGAGAAATTGATGCATTTCAATTTTGGTGGTAGTGGGGTTCATTTTACTGCTCATTTAAAAAAATTAAGTAGTTAAATTTTTTGAAAGTATCTCGCTCAGTTTGAATGCAATCGTCATTTAGCAGTGCTCATTTTAAAGGTCTTTTTAGGCACTAGACAAAGTGTTTTCAGCAGTATACCCGTAAAATCGATCATTTTTCTGTTATTTCAAGTTAAATGCACCGATTCGAGCATATACGAAGAATAAGTCTAATTTCACCAACAATATCTCGCATTTTATTGCAACTAGAAGATTTCTATGAAAACATTTATCCAACACATTACAGTTATGACTGTCATTATTAATGTCATTTTAGACAAGTAAACTATGAAATAACACACTAGTGTGTTACAATCCATAACTCACTAGCAAGAATTAAATACCTTATTGCCGTAATTGGTATTGTAATAGTAATAAGCAATGGTATTCACAGTAAATATTCAGGTAACTTTATAAATAATTGTCGGCAGTACCGCTAACGTGCAGCTGTGTGCTGTCGCCGTCGCCGCCGACGGAGTGGAAGGGAGATAGATGCGTCATCTCACCCACGCATGGCTCACATTGGTCGTGTGGTGCCGGTCTCTCTTTCACTCGGACGCTGTAGTGGAAGAGAGATAGATGCGTCGCAAGGCAAACGCTAAGGTCGATCTGTGTCTATGGTTCTCGCTCTCGCTCTCCCGAGTGTAACGTTACAATGTTTTCTGGGACGTGTAGGTAGCCCGCACACCTATTTATAAGACGTATAATACGTCAAACACAATTTGGCTTCTGCAAAAATATTGGTTGTAATACCTGTAATGGAGAAGAAGGAAAAGGATCAAGAAGCACTGGCGTTATAAAAGTTACGCAGAATTATATCCCAATAAAATTTGTTACGTTAATCTGATGCGAACGATACACTTTTGCATATAACCCATGAACCCCAGCCGTTTCCCATCCCGTACGAGAATTATTTCCCGTCCGCCCTTGCATCGGAAATCGGAGATCGGCGCCGTCAAACGCACATGTCCATATTCAGAAATATCCTATCATCGAATACGATAGATATACGTACATATATATATATCTATAGGGATGTGTGTCTGCACTTTCCAACGAGTGACAAACAAAATTGAAATTGGATACATCGTATGAAGTGCCCAAATGCTAGCTTGTCCGTCGATTGTCCGAGTTTTAAATAAAAATACACTCTCCTTTCTACTTTTCCAGATGACAAAAACGTCATGCAAACGGACGGGATAGGGGCGGGGGGGCGGTACGCGTCCCGGAGTTTTATCCCTTTTATCGACGGAGGAAATATAAAAGATTTCGGCCCTCATTCGACTGTCAGATACGTCGAAATCCACCGCCTTAAAAATATATATACACATTTTAAGTTACGTGGCTTTTGTTTTTTATACGTACCTTAGTGTGATTAAATACAGATGTAGTGACTGGAGTAATGTTAACATGGGTGTTCCCCAGGGAAGCATCCTGGGACCACTACTCTTTCTGATATATATATATATATATAAATGACAAGCTGTACCCGGCATGCGTTGCAATGCCACGTAAAGTTTAAAAAAAGGAAGATAAATACAAATTATAGATGACCCGGTGGACTTTGTATCACCTACATATATTTTTGAAAAATATTGTCAAAACTTCATACAAATTTTTTATCTACATTAAATTAAATGCAACACAGTTATACACATAATCAATTGAAGGTTTTCTGATGTTTCTGATGTTTTCTGATGATATTTTTTGTCTTTTTTTTGACGGTGCGGAAATATATATATATATATATATATATATATATATATATATATATATATATATATATAAAGATGCCCATGCGCGAAACAGGGAAACTCCAAGTTGATTCCGCAAACCGTCCTTGTATTTGTAATTGTAACTATCTTTTTAAAAGTTTAATAAATAATTGATCATAAACTGCCTGGAAAGTGTCCTGCCTGCCTGGATTGGTCGGCACAATAATCTATTTCCGGGTCGTAGTGGAATGCTACTCGTTCTAGGTTTACAGGAACACTGCGTCTGCGGACTCGCTCTATTTCATTGTGTCGTGCTCGCTGCTGTTGTATTTGATGTGCCCGGAGTCTATCTATTTCATAATAATTCAATGTTGAATGAAATTATGTTCTACCAATACGAATGTTATCATTATCTATCTCTCGATGGTCGTCAGTGCGATTTACACGTGAGGTAGCTCGTAGCACATTTGAATGACTTCGACGACCTAAGTCAGGTCTTCTTCTCCTTGGCATTTTGAAACCAATAAAGTCCTCGCGCAGACAAATTGATGATAGATTTTATTAATCGGCTTGATATTTATTTATTTGACCACCAACTGACACTATAGTTGTTTTTTTAGACACTTTTTTAGTATTTCCGTTACTTATTATTTATGTTTCTCGGCGCTTAAACCTTCCCTGAACTTTCACAGATATTTCAAGATCTGATTTCAAGATGTGAAATGTGTACAAATTTTATTGGGATATAATTCTGCGTAACGTTTATAACGCTGGTGCTTCTAGATTTATTGTCGCGATTAAAATCAATGAAACTCGATCGATCATCGACTTCCTGCGTCAAGAGGCTTCTGCACACTCGATTCCCTTACTCCCTACCGAATTTCAAATTTTTTTTTGTATCGTCCTTAAACCTAACGCCCGCAAAGTCGCAAACGCCTAATTATCCATAAAATGGGTTATTAAACGTCGCCGCTAGTGAACTCCCTCCCCACCACCGCCGCCGCCGCCGGGCGAAACTTTTCTTTTCCGCTTCCTTCGGGAACTCTATTTGCAGTTAAAGACACTTTTCCAGTCTAACAAGGCAATGTCCAATTAGATTATTCGTCGACAAGTTGAAATTACAATGACTTCCAGTGCAGAAAATTAAATTATTTTGTAATTACAACTTCGTAGGGATTTGAAGTTTTGCGTCATATCGCGCGGGGGTGGCGGGCGACGGCTCGGAGGGGGTGGGGGTGGGAAATTATTTTTTTTCAGGCGAAGGGTTCTCGTCGCGATGCAGGGCTGGCTTGAATTAGGTTTTGGGTCGGGAAATTTCAAATTTTTCGGAGGAAATATCCAGGAAAATCGAAAACTTTTCCACAAATGTTATTAGGTTCCATGCTGAATTTTAATTGTGAAGTGGACTTTATTCGTCATAGTCGCCGGTAACGCCCTGGTTTTTAAGGGGTTTTTTGAAGTAGTTTTAATTTTGCATACTTTTCATCTTTTTCGTCCAAATTCTTTTTATTTGTTTACCCCTTTTGATTCCTTTGCCAATACATATAATTCTTTCTTTATAATTATGCCAGTATACCACTTTGCTCTCTAATCATTTAGGGCAGATTAAGCTGGTTTAAAAAACCATATCATTGAACTTGTGAAAAATCGTGAAAATACCTTCCTTGAATGAATTAGTGAAGAAATGCGAAAAAAGGAAGAAATAGGAAATCCAATTAATAACGTATTAGACTTTTATCTCAGAAAACTCCGAAGGTACCTACAATAAAGTCACTATTAAACATTAATCTCAAATTAATAGCAAAATGTGAAATAGAATCAGGAATTTTCCCAATGAAGGAATTGAAAAATAAGGGCAAAATTTTGGACTTTATTAAGTAGTTGTGAGTTAGAAACTTGGCACACATAAAGCTTAAGTCCTAAGTTAATTCAAACAAAACAATCCCAAATTTGTTTTTTTGAAAAGATGAACAATATTGTTATCGATTTATTCCGAAACACTTGCAGAGTAGATACAAACATTATACTCAGCACGGTTCTGAGTAAATAGAAAACAAATTATAATCCTCAAATTTGACTTACCAAAGGAGTGGAACGTGGGGTGAAACATTAGCCAAATATCTCGAAACTGGAATTTTGGCAGGCCTATTGATTGGACCCTTAGAACATTCAGAGAAGAGATGATAATCTCAATGAGGGGGTGAAAAATAGGCGGGAAATTTATTGTTGTGGTTTTTATCCCAATGTACTCGTCAAACAGTCCAGAACATTAAACCTGATATGCTTATAGCTCAGGTTCAAAGTTGGTTCAGGAAAATGTTTTAACTCCGAATATCCATTTTCGTGTAAGGGTGAAAAATAGGGGTGAAAGTTAGTTTTCTCTGTTTTATTCCGATGTACTTCTTGAGTGCTTTTGGAACGTTCTGAAATTCTGCACGATTATAATCTAGGCTCCAAAGGACATCGGAAAATGTTACAAACAGCAAATTTAATTTGTCGACAGGGCGGAAAATGGGGTGAAATTTGCGCAATAATTACAAATTTTCAAAAACTAAATTTCCCACGTTTATAGATTGGACCCGTAGAAGACTCTATAACCTCAAATTTTAATTCTACTAAACGTTACAATATTTCCACGTATACTTTATAGAAATTGACAACGATGCACACTATAGATCACACAACGTATCACCGTTTCTCAAGAACCTCCCCGTTTAAACTCCCCGTAGAAGACGTAAATAAAATTTAATTAAAGCCTCGAATGCAAGATTTTTCGAAAGATTACCGGAGGGGCATAAAGCACGGCGACATTGTCGAGGTAATGCTCGATATAAACTTTCACGTGCGCTGTTTAAAAACAGGGACGTAGCGTATTCGATTCGCACGTCGTTCACTGGGAGAGGAACAGGAGAGGGAAGGAAAAGGGAAACGTTGTTTCATAAGCAGCGTACGGCGTTTTTAATGGCGAAAGCTGTAAAAACCGACAGTAAAAATGGATGAAAACCAGGTCCGCGGGTCAGAAATAGGACACCGGTTAATTTTCGGAGGTGCGTTACTATTTCAATACGAAGCAGGGTGAGTGTCAAGTCAGGTTACTTCAGCAAAGATCAGTATAGTTTGAGTAGTGAATAAACTGGATTCAGTGCAGTAGAGTTAGTTTAAATAGTGCGCTATTACTTAAACCTGATGCTTGGTAACAGTAGATTAGTTACATATATTTGCACTATATATAGAAGGAAAGAGTGAGGGTTTGTTTACAGGAAAATCCTAATAATTTACACAGCACTCTAGCTAACAGTTAGAGACAGTTAGGTGAGGTTACAAGCGGCTGTAATCGAAGCTGTATTTGTACAATTAGGGCGGTTCAAGTGGGAGAGCGTTACCTAATTATGTAGGATCCGCAGATTTCTTGGTGACACTTGTACTTCTACACGGTCGGGAAGAGTCTTATTTTATAAAAGGTTGGAAAATGCGCAGCTACATAGAAACTCTTCAACCGTAACAACATTGAGTGGTCGGAAAATGTGGCACCGTAAGTCGCGAAGGTCGGAAAATTCGCTGCTTAATCGACATATGGCGAATATGATCGACAGAGCTCTTGGTGTCACCACGCTGTCGGAAAATGCGCGATGACAAGTGGTACAGCTCGGAAAATGGTGTGATAAATGGGGAGTCTTCGGTCTTAGCAACACATTGATGTCGGGAAATGCGCCATCATAAGTGGCGAAGGTCAGAATTTCGTCAGTTCAATTAGCGTGTCGCGAATTAATTGACGGCGTTCCTATGTGGTCGTAAAATTCGATATTTCAAGTAGCGAAGGGCGGAAAATGTGTGGCTATATCGGAAGCCTTCGGTCCTAGCAACACGGTGCCGTCGGAAAATGCGCTATCGGGAGTTGCTAAGGTCAGGAAATTCTTAGTTTAATTAGCGGGTCGAGAATGTAATTGATGCGTCCCTAATGGTGTAATGTGATCGGAAAATTCGAGATATCAAGTTGCGAAGGGTGGAAAATGTGCGGCTACATCGGAAGCCTTTGGTCTTAGCAACACGGTGCGGTCGGAAAATGCGCGATCGTAAGTTGCGAAGGTCAGAAAATTCTCAGTTTAATTAGCCGGGCACTAATTTAATTGACGTGTCCCTAATGGTGTACTAATGTGGTCGAAAAATTCGAGACGTCAAGTAGCGAAGGGCGGAAAATGTGCGACTACATCGGAACACTTCGGCGTTAGCAACACGATAAGGTCGGAAAATGCTCGATCGTAAGTTGCGAAGGTCAGAATATGATCAGTTTAATTAGCGGGTCGCGAATTTAATTAACAGCTTTCCTGTTTGTGTAATGTGGTCGGAAAATTCGAGATATCAAGTAGTGAAGGGTGGAAAATGTGCGGGTATATCGGACTCCTTCTATCTTAGCAACACATTGCGGTCGGAAAATGCGCGATCGTAAGTTACGAAGGTCAGAATATCGTCAGTTTCATTAGCAGGCCGCGAATTTAATTGACAGCTTCCCTATTGATACGATGTCGTCGGAAAATTCGAGATGTCATGTAGCGAAGGGCGGAAAATGTGCGGCTACATTAGAAGCCTTCGGTCCTAACAATACGGTGCGGTCGGGAAATGCGCGATCGTAAGTTGCGAAGGTCAGAAAATTCCCAGTTTAATTAGTTGGTCAGTAATTTAAATGACGCGTCCCTATTGGTGTAATGTGGTCGGAAAATTCGAGATGTCAAATAGCGAAAGGCGGAAAATGTGGGACTACGTTAGTAGCCTTCGGACCTAGCAACAAGGGACGGTCGGAAAATGTATGATTGTAAGTTGAGAAGGTCAGAAAATTGTCAGTTTAATTAGCGAGTCGCGGATTTGACTGACAGCGTTCCTAATGGTGTAATGTAGTCGGAAAATTCTAGATATCAAGTAGCGAAGGGCGGAAAATGTGCGTCTGCATCAGAAGCCTTCGGTCCTAGCAACAAGGGACGGTCGGAAAATGTATGATTTTGTGTTGTGAAAGTAAGAAAATTGTCAGTTCAATTAGCGTGTCGCGAATTTAATTGACAGATTCCCTATTGGTGTGTGGTCGGAAAATTCGAGATCTTAATTAGTAAAGGGCGGAAAATGTGCGACTACGTCAGAAGCCTTCGGTCCTAACAACACGGTACTGTCGGAAAATGCACGATCGGAAGTTGCGAAGGTTACACAATTCTCAGTTTAATTAGCAGGTCGCAAATTTAATTGAAAGCGTTCCTATTTTTGTAATGTGATCGGAAAATTCGAGATGTCAAGTAGCTAAAGGCGGAAAATGCGCGAATACATCGGAAGCCTTCGGTCCTAGCAACATGGGGCGGTCGGAAAATGTACGATCGTAAGTTGCAAAGGTTACAAAATTCTGAGTTTAATTAGTGGGTCGCGAATTTAATTGACAGCTTGCTTATTAATACGGTATGGTCGGAAAATTCGAGATGTCAAGTAGCGAAGGTAGGAAAATTTGTGGCTACATCGGAAGCCTTCGGCATTAACAACACGGTGCGTTCGGAAAATGCACGATCGTAAGTTGCGAAGGTCAGAATATCGTCAGTTCAATTAGCGTGCCACGAATATTCTAACTACACAGTGCTGTCGGAAAATGCGCGATCGTAAGTTGCGAAGGTCAGAAAATTCTCAGTTTAATTAGCGCGTCACTAATTTAATTGACGCGACCCTAATGGTGTAATGTGGTCGGAAAATGAGCGATCTCAAGTCTCGAAGGTCGGAAAATTCGACGATTCAATTGGCTCATAGATGAATTTAACTGATGTCCCTCCGATTTAAATTAAGAGGTCCGTGATTGATGAAGGTTAGATGAGTCAACGACTAGTTAAAATCTAAATACTTAACTTAAAAGTTCCATGAATGTCGAATACAGTGTAGACGAATTGATCCTAGTGTGTAATTATTGAAATGCTAGTCCTGTCATCAAGTAACCTGCGCTTCGTTTGTCAACGATGACACATTTATTTAGTGTTCCCTAATGAGGAAACGTGAAATCGAAATATCTCGTGTTACCCGTCCGTGATTGGCAGATCGGGGGCGAGCCTGGGTTAACGGGGATGGGGGTGGGGGGGTTAGGTACGTATCCGACTGACCGAGAAATTCAATTTCCCCCCACCGAAAATATCGTTTTCTCGGAAAAAGGGGGAGGCGGATTCGTGTGCGTCCTCGCAGCCAATTATGTAACATTTATAACCGTTCTCGTGTGCCGAAAACAATAAATAACGACCGCGGGCGATTTACGCAAACATCCACTCTCTCTCTCTCCTTCTCTCCCTCTCTTTTTCGGCCATCTCCCGAATAACAATGAGGCCCTTATTAATATTAGCGAGGAAAGTGCGTTTCGTAATGTTGCTTTATTAAGGTTAGTAATCTTAAAACTTCCTAGCACTTGCGTTTGGAACTGAGACACTGGATGTTAAGAACTAATTTGTTTCGCTTTTATCGCGTGTAGGTCATATCGAGTTCTGGGTAAATCCTTGCACTAAATTAGGAATTAGCAGCTTGAGTAAGAAATAGTGAATAGGTCTTGTTAGCATCACATTGATTTTGCCTGAGGTTTCTGCAAATTTCCCTAAGGCTGTTTCTAGAAATACATGAGACCAAAAACCTGAGCAACATTCAGAAACTTAGATTTGCTGAAGAAAACTTACGCATATTACCTTGAAGCAGTTGTACAACTTACCATTCATTTAATATAATCACAGAGATTTCCAGAAAAGTTCAAAGTTTCCCTCAGTAAATTTATTAATATCGCAACTGAATCCTTCCGGTTAATTACCTTAATTGAAGATCTAAGGGCGGTATCTTTCAAATTTCATCCGGCGTATGTATGCGTGTGGCTTTTGAATTTCGAACAAATCCGTGCGGGGAAAACAAAATCGATAGAAAGAGAACAGACGTACGGCGAATACGTGTAGGTAGATGTACACATACATATAGATATTCGGGGGTTCATAAATAATAGAGTTAATTTAAATTCGAAACATGAATTAGCACTCTATCAAAATGGAAACATCCGATTGAAATGGCTTAATGCATAAATGCAAAACTGTTTAATACACATGCTGACACGTACACACAGATCGCTCGGTGACGTGCGCCTGTCACTTCGTCGCTTTCACGTCCCGGACCCGTGAAGGAATTACTTTTAGAAAAATAAATATATAAATATTCGCATCATAAATTTCGTTTTGAAAGCGTTTTATGTGGTTTTCACATCGCACGTCCGACTTTTCCGATCGCGTCCAGACAGATTTTAGAATCTGAATTTGAGCAAATAAGTGTTATGGAGGTTATTTCATTTTCCGCTTACTGACCGATGTGTATCGGTTTTATATTGAAACATTTTACTATTTGAAATAACTTACTGTGTTGTGTATTTATCTCCCGTGCACGGCCGCTCAGGTCAAATTACATTCGTCGCATTTCTCGGTTTATGAATACCTCACTTATTGTAACATTTTGATTAGATTTCAAATGATTTCTCTCCCAATTAAAGTATTAACTAAAGTATCGATTAAAAGTAAGGGTTTCAGCCCTTAGTTGAAATAACACCACGCGTAAATGTCAGTCACAAAACATTTACGATTGGAAAAAAGGGTGTTTTTCGGGATGAAAAGGATCCCTTAGTCGTTAAATAAATTACACGTCCTGCTTAACGCTTTTAATAATTTACCACCGCCAGAGCGCCGTGTTATACAACTGAGTTTTATTATAGATTTAGAATTGGTTTATTTATTCAAAATTTGATAGTGCAAAACCCAATTCGTTTCCGCATCGACTGAAAACTATTTACGCAATGCAAATCGCCGAATAACAGCTTTTGTCGCGAATCCCGTTTCCCTCTCTCTCTCTCTCTCTCTCTCTCTCTCTCTCTCTCTCTCTCTCTCACTAACATTTTATTCGTCCGATTAGCTGTTCGGAATAATCGCTGACGGACTGCTTTTAATAACGTCATAGCGTTTTTCGGGACGTTAACGATACGCACCGCCATCCGGCGAAAATGTTTGCGCTCGCAACGGCGAAAATGCGGCGTTTTCCGACTTTCCCGAAGGTGGAAGCAAACAGGGCGGGTCGTGCAATCACGGGAAAAACTGCAACGAAAACTGTAAAATTGTATGTTGAAGGGAATAAATTAGCTATCGTCGTCGTGGATTGCGTTTGGTATTATCGTCATAGGAATAACATCACACTGAGTTCGGACGAACGGACACTATGAGAATTTGTATTTATGTCGAGGGTTTCGACCCTTTCAGGAGTTTTTCAAAACGCTTTGAATGTTTTCACTAAACTTTATATTTGAATTAATATATTTATCCGACACATGACAGTTATGACTGACATTATTAACGTCATTTTAGTCAAGTAAACTATCAACACACTAGTGTGTTATATTCCATAACTCACTAGTGAGATATGGAGTATCTGGAGAAATGGCCTTTGTAGAGAGTGGACTGTATAGATCTCTCTCGTAGCTCGTGGGCGGCTGCGGAGATGAATCTTGTCTCCAGGTTGTAAGGCTGGGGACTGCCGTTGTAGTTGGAGATCAGGGCGTGACGTGATCTCTTGAAGTTCTTGAAGTTCTAGTTGTGTGGAGAGAGGGCGTGACGTATTTCTCCGGGTTTGGATCTGAGGGCGTATCGTGCAGATCCGGGTTTGAAGTTCTAGTCGTTTGGAGAGAGGGCGTGTCGTGCTCTCCGGTGGTGTGGACCTGAGGGCGTAACGTGCAGGTCCGGGTTGAAGTTCTTGGAATTAAAAGTTGTAGAATCTTGAAGTTCTCGTAGAACTCTCAGGGCGTAACGTGAGAGCTTGTAGGTTAGGGTGACGTAAATTAAGACCAACAACACACGTCGTTTTGAGCATACATCGTATACTAATTCATTGTCAACTTTCGGGATCTTTTATACACATTCAATTACATTAGATCAATGGTACATCTGTTTGTTTTTCTACAACGACCTAGCCTTGCATAGACTGACCTTAACCGGAGCGCGTTATTCTCACGTTACGACGACACCTTGTTATGCTTACGCTACGCCAGCAATTTCGTTCACCTATACACGTTCCGTTCAATGCTATTTTCCGTTTGTAAAACAACGCGTGTTAATTTCAATGATAAAATTACGTAAAAAGTTCCCTAAATTAGTTTACAATAAATTATAAGTTCTTCACCTAAAATTCTCTATAACGCTAGCGTCAACAATAAGTCATGTTCATATTTAAAGTAATTATATTTAAAGGTTGCCCGTGGTAACCAAACAAACAACCTACTTTAACCAAAATGTAAAAAAAGTCAGTGTCAAGTTATTCTGACATTTATAGGGTACCGAAACGCAAGTAGCTTTGATTTGATCACAAAGCTTATTAATTATTATCTCATAAAAAAAAAACCGATTTTTTCCACTTGTTGGATAAAACATTGTATTCCACCAGCGTGTCACTTGAGAATTTATACCTACCACTCGGCCTGACGGCCTCGTGGTATAAATCTTCTCGCGTGACTTATTTTTAACATAACACACTATTACCATAAATAACTAAAATGTATACATATTATATTCGATATATTTTTTCTTAAAACTGTCCTAAAGGCCACTTTACTTTTAATTTATTTTGTTTTACTATTTTCTTTAAAAGGGTTTTGGTAATTTATACCAAATCTGATAACTTAAGCTAGCTGTTTAGTGCCCATACCTTTTATTTGAAATATTTTTATATCAAATTACCCTAAAGGGCATTCACTTAAGCGCATGGTTTTGTGGAGTAATTGTTCACTCTAACTGATACATCTCCAACTAGTATAGTTGTTTTTATTCTATTTTCTTATTATCTCATATATATCCAATATCTACAATACCTCCAATATCTCTAATATCTATCTCCAATATCACCAATATTTATCTCCACTATCTCAAATATTTCCAATATCTATCTCCAATATCTCCAATATCTATCTCCAATATCTCCAATATCTATCTCCAATATCTCCAATATCTCTAGTATCTGCAATATCTCCAAATACCTATCTCGAATATATCCAATAAATCTCAAATATCTCCAATATCTCTCTCCAATATCTATATCCAGTATCTCCAATATTTATCCCCAATATCTCCGATATCTATCTCCAATATCTCCAATACCTATCTCCTCTCCAATATCCCCAATATCTATCTCCACTAGCTTCCATATATCTCATATATCTCATATGTCTCCAATATCTATCTCCTCTCCAATATCTCCAATACCTATCTCCAATATCTCCAATTATTTCAAATATTTTTATTTAATAGCGCCCTAGTCTAAAGGGTACTTCCTTAAGTTTGTAGAGTAATTGACCAGTCTAACTGATACATCTCCATCATACTAAGTCGATGATTGGATTCTTAGTTTTTCTTATTGTGTGTTATGACATGTTATAACTTCGATAGTTCTTCACCTTGAATTTCATAACAAAACTTCCACAAAATAGTTAGAGTTGAACCGATGAAGTAACGAATTTTTGAAAATTTTTAGCTTCAGTTACTAATGACAGCTTATATCATTATGAAGAGTTGAAACTTATTCAGGAAATTTCTACGTATATCTTGTAAAGTTTCAACAAAATCAAATTAGTACCAATTGGAAGAATTAAAAATTTTTGAAATCAATTTTCTAATTGAGTTAGCAATAAATAGGTCGTCACTTCGGAGCTCGTCCATTAAGAGAGTTGTAACTCCCTAAACTTCTTTAGAAAGCTTCCACAAACCATCTTAGATAGTCTATACAAAAGTAAAGTTCAATTACCAAAATTACGAATTTTTGACCGGAATAGAGTTGGTATGAAGCGGATATTGTTACGAAAGTTTTTTCCAAAAAAATTAAAACTTCCTGAACTTCTTTATGAAACTCTTACGAACCATGATAGGTAGTTTCATCAAAATTAAGAGTGAGTTAACGTGAGTATTAAGTTTTAAACCTAATAGCTTCAAGGTAATGAGTCAGAGCATTTCTTTGAAGAGTTAGACCTCTGTAAACTCCTTTATAAAACTCTTACGAACATTTTGTAAAGTTTCTACAAAATTAAAGTTTTATTTTGAGCATTAATAAAAGTTCCTAATGCAGTTTAAAATTAAAGGTCATAGCTTTGTAACTCCTCTATGAAAAAAGTTTTCACGTGTTGGACTTCCTTAGAAAACTCCCAGAAGTCATTGTACAGAACTTCAACAAAATTAAAGTTTTAACTTAAATAGTAATAAAAGTTTCTAATGAAGTTTGGAATAGAAGGTCATAGGTTTATACCTCCTCTATGAAAAAAGTTGTGACGTATTGGACTTCCTTAGGAAACTTCGAGAAGCTATTTTACAGGAGTTTAACAAAATTAAAGTTTTATTCCTAACGTTACGAATTTTTTAGTGGAGATTTCAATGATTGGTCATAATTTCTAAACTTCTTTATTAAGAACTAGGAATTATTGCAATTATTAAGAAACATAAACATACAATGTTTTATCCAACAAGTGGAAGAAATTATTTTTATGGGATAATAATTAATAAGCAATGTGATCAAATCAAAGCTACTTGTCAGAATGACTTGACAGTGACTTTTTTACATTTTGGTTAAAGTAGGTTGTTTGATTGGTTGCCACGGGCATGATACATAGAATACTGCTTTAAATATGAACGTGAGATATAATCCATAAGTCACTATTGAGTTATGGATTATAACACACTAGTGTGTTATTTGATAGTTTACTTGTCTAAAATGACATTAATAATTACATTCATAAGTATAATATGTTGGATAAATTGTATTATTATCTTTGTGGGAATTATTATCAATAAGTTTAATATGTCACAAGTTACGTTACTCCATCGCATCGTTAAATTTTTACCGATACCCGCACTTGATTAATACTTGATTCCCGTTTAACTTTTCCCCCGCAACGTTTATCTCGCAATTCGACGTTATTTAGTTGCGGGCGCAACATTCTGCACGTCCGGTTTATCTTAATTGATATTACAACTGTTAAATTGACCTCACACATCGATGCATCACCGGTTACACCATAATGGAATTACTCATGTACATTTCTGTCCTCTTTGTACGTCGGGAGGGTTGTAAGAGAGAGAGAGAAAGAGATAGAGAGAGAGAGAGAGAGAGAGAGAAAGGGTGGGAGTGGGCCCTTTTCATAAAATCGAGTTTCGGGTTTTGATATTAATATTAGCGCAGGAATGTATGAGAATGTGGAATTGGCTGTTTGAAACTTTGAATTAAATTGGGTTGCCGCCTTGATTAGATTTGTCATTTAGGGCTTATATTAATGTTCGGTTTATGGCGTCAAGTTATAGGTTACGGGTATTGAGAGGGAAACAATGAAACAAGTGGATCGTTCGGGAGATAGCGCCTCTGGTTCAGATTAATCCGTACGGATTGTTCGGGTACGAACACACAAAATTCGTATATTGAAAGAAAATAAGAAGAAAACAGACGATACTCGCTTCGATATTGGATAGATTTAACTTACATTTAATAACTTTGTTTTTTGAATCCACGAATCCCAGCCTTTTGAAGGAGATATTTTTTATAAATGATGGGTAGCTATTAACTTTTTCCTGTAATAAAAGCTTAACTAAACTCACAGTTTAGTAATTAAAATTTAGTAACTATACTCAGTTTCTGAAACTCACAAACTCCCCATGAACCTTAGAATAAAATTTATGGGTTCTTGACCAAATTTGGAAAGTCCACCAGCCATCATTTTTTTTCTAAAATTGAACTAACACCTTAATTTTGTATTCAGAATAACCACTCACACACATATCTTCTTAGAATGCGTTTTTTGAGCATCAAAAAATTTTATTTTTGCTGAGGGCCTAATTCACAAACTCCCTCAACATTTTGAGAAATTTCCAAAAATGTTTTGTTCTCAAACTGTTGTGATATTTCGTGAATGTCATTAAAAGGTTAAAACGAGAAGAAACCTTTATGAATTCTTTTATAAATATTTTTCCAATACCAATACCACAGCCACACCAGACATTTTGATCAAAGAAGTACCTTCCAGCTAAATTCTAATACAGTATGACTCAATTAGCATATTTGAGAATATGGTGTAGTTAGACTTTGCATTCTATGCAGTAGAAGTTCTCGAAGTTGATGGTCGTGTCTACATGCACAAAATTGGTTGTTTGCCTTTCACACTGACCTTGTCCGCGCGTTAGTATATCACGTTTCAACTAAACTCACAGTTAGTTTAGCTTTATTAGTCTGTCCGTCGTTTATTACTATGCCACATCCATCAATCAGTAATATACATGGCTTCGAAGACAGAATTTCTGCGCGTCCTAGCCCCAGGTATCTCGGTTCTCGTGTCCATGTGGTACAGGAAGGCCGTCAGGTACGTAATCATTATCCTGCCGCTAAAGAATCCCATGAAAGTCAACAGATACACGTTCTTGTTGAAATTCTGCAGCACCCACTCGTACACCAGCATGCTGGAGTGGTTGAACATCAGCGAACCCAACAACCTAAAATGCGAAACGATGATCGACCTGGTTGGTCGAGGTCCACGAACGAAGTTACCAGCTCGGAAACTTTACCCGAAAGACAATCTATTGAAGAAGGATATTGTCCGCAGCGACGGCCTGGAGAAGATCCACACGGTCACGCCGTAGACCATATTCGACCATAGGAGGGGGCCGATGTCGAAGCTCAGTACCCTGGAAAGTTGTGGTGAGTCGAGGTGTTGAACGATGCAAGATGGAGGCTTACGAGTTGAAGATGTCCGGGTTGACGGCGTGGAAGGACATGAGGAAGTACGCGACTCGTCCTTGGATGATCGCCACATTGTAGAAGGCCTTCACGAGGGCGTTCCAGTCTTCTTCTGCCGTATGGAAGGGTCTGGAGTCTTCTTCGGACGACATTAAATTTGGATGGAAGGGACTTAGAGGCGCATTTTGGTGACAACGACAGGACTTCCGGCAGACATAGTTTGACAACTGAACATAGTCATCAGTGTAACATAGACTCTAACGACGGAAGAGGAAGGAAATATATGACCTTCATATTAACCTATGGTGGTGCTCCACCTTAACTCGTCGGTTGATTGACTTCCAGTGAACTGCTAAGAATTGCTAGAGTCTTTGACAGCTATGGTGGTGCTCCACATTAACTTTTCATCTTACCCATCGGTTGATTGACTCTCAGCCAACTGGTAAGAGTTGATAGAGTCTTAACCATCCAGTTTTGGACCAATCAAAATTAGACGTATTGAGATTTTTGTTCGTGTACAATTCCTATATGCTGACAACAGTTTGCAATAACCAGCACAGAACGAGAACTGTATTTTTATCTCTATGCGCCATTTTGGATAGAAGAAGAAGAAGAAGTAACCAAATAATATGACATTTGACAGCTAACGCGTCAGGGCAATAAACTGCGTACTGGTTAATAAAATGCTAATTTTCCAGCTGTCAAAAAGACAAATTTTGACTGTCATATTGAACAACTTAAAGCAACTGAGGCAAATAGCTAACGAGTTAAACAGATAGTCGGGCAAAATCATGGAGAATCATTTGCTTGGACCTCGCGACGGTGCCTGCAGAATGCCCTGCCGTGATGTACTCCTATTCCTAAAACTAAAAATGCCTAATAGTTAACCAAATATTGGATTTATCATCATTTAGCTATAGCTAATCCATATTGTATTTGAACTATAGTTGACCAGAAAGCCTAGCTTCCAAACTATTGGAATTATGATTAGTATCTAAAGTTAGATTTGGCTTTACCTCCATGTATGTTTAAAAATGCGACGCACCTTAAACTACCTAACTAATGAACTATCAAATTTATGAATATTTAACCAAGTTCTATTTGTAACTTTCATTCGCTCTGCACCCAGAAAAGGAATGTCAAGTTAAACATATAATAAGTTTTTGAACCCCTTCCTAAACACATCAGATTCACGATTAGTTAGGGAATTTTGATCAAATACGAATAATAACTGTCAAAATAATTTAAAAAAAATCGTGATGTGTTCATCAGAATGCTTTCTCATATATAGGGGTTAATTTAAGCAACAAACCGAAAAACGACAAGTACCTATAAAGTACTCATCACAGTAGATTTAGCCAAAAACGTTACAAAACTTTTTTATATATTATATCTAATGTAGAATAGGTACTCAAAATTTTACAAAAATTCTTGGAGCACATTTCGGGAAAAATTCAAAAAATTGAAGAGTGATACAAAGTGCCTTTCACGGAAGATTTTGCAAAAAATGATAGAAAAGTTTATTTTGTAGTAATTCAATGGTAGAATATATATTCTAAATTTAAAATAAATTCTTGTACCTAGCAAATTTTGAGAAAAATTCAAAAAATTTTGCAGCGTTAGAAATGTTTACTGGACGTCTCTGCTGGAACAAACGTCCTAATGTTTTTTAATGTTACGGCACTTTAACGTTATGTTCCCTCGAATAATATACATTTGTATTTTGGCTATACAAAATATAGTAATAGTTCTCCGGGGAATTTAGTTTTCCAACACATTTCCCCCGAATCGTACATTCGGCCAATCTATCTAGAATTTTATACAGTTTTATCTATTATTTATTGTACAGGGGGTGGATTACGGCGACGTACTTTCGGTGATTTATCGTTAAACGGAAATTACATAAATTTTAAATATGCAACAATAGAAGCTGTACTTTTATTTTAACACCCTGCGGGTCTTTAAGGGATTTTTTGTGATTATACTTTTTATGTAATATTAGGATAGAGGACCCTGTATATGAAAATATGTATTAAAATTTTGAAGAAATTTGAACCAGTTAATTGTGCCATACCATACCATACCATAATACTGCCATTATCCAATTTCGTAAAACGCAATTTCAAACATCGACAGTGAGAAGAGCTTCTTCTTAAATCTCCCTTTCTCTCTCTTTTGTTTTTAAATTAAAAACAAGCCGAAGACATTTCCGAGCAATAAATCGCATTCTTTCGGACTTTCCTTAAAGCTTTAATTAAGAATAGTTGGCGAGAGTATCGCCCAACGAAATTCGGCCAGAAGGATCGTCGAGGCGTCTCAATAAAAGCGAGAACGAGACAAAGAAGGGAAAGAAAGAATGGAAATGGGAGACACCGCACAACCGTCACCGTCGCCCTAATCTATCTAAATCTACCTATAACGGTTCCCGTCTTATCTGCAGAGTGCAGGGATTCCGAACAAAAGTGCCTGCAACATGTAATGCTCCTTTCGACTGCATCAATCCTTTCTCTCTCTCTCTCTCTCTCGACGTTCGTTACTTTTCCGCGAATCTTATCTTAATCCACGGGCTTACTTTTCAATTATGGGCCGTATATTGAGTTATTGTGCCGCGAGAAAGTTGGCTTCGTTCCTTTTCCCTGTTTCATGTATTAAGTTGAAGACTTCGGAAATTTACGTCGTCGGCTTAATAATAATCGGATTGTCGGAGAAACCGATTTTTGTAACGGAATCTTAACGGGAACGAAGCTTAAAAGCATTCGAGCCGATCTCTTTTCCTCTTAAGTAGGTGGGTGGGATATATTGAAGAACGATGTAGATGTGTGGTTTATTCGTTATGTTCATATTGTCATGGTGCTATATAACACAAAGTGTACCTATAGAGAACACTTTCATCAAAAAATCTTTTTCACAATAGTGTCACACGCCTGAGGGCCTAGGTCCCAAAGGGAAGTGCTCTGGTTGGGGGTGTAGTCAGGTAGAGTTGGTAAAAGACAATGACGACATGGACAAATGTTTATTTAGGCACTAGGCTAATAAGGGAGAGAACATCGGAAACAAAGTGTTAAGGCGAACGAGCAGATCTCTGAAAGTGAGGAAAGGTTAAAGAGAGGTGGTTGCTTACTTGTGGACAGGCGGCAGGTACGTGGCTATCCCAACTAGCGACATGACGAATCGGGCGGTCTCTCGGACGGGCAGCGTGACAGGGTGCTAGCAGACTGATTCCCTGATCGATTTAATTGATCAGTATAAATACTTGTCGTTTGTTGATAAACGTGCCCGCCGCCTGTCCGCGAGTCACGTATTGTCCTTCTGTCCGGGTCACCTCAGTGCTGAATTGGCTTAGACGGTGACGTGTTAAGGCGAACGAGCAGATCTCTGAAAGTGAGAAAAGGTTAAAGAGAGGTAGTTGCTTACTTGTGGACGGGCGGCAGGTACGTGGCTTCCCCAACTAGCGACATGACGAATCGGGCGGACTCTCGGACGGGCAGCGTGACAGGGTGCTAGCAGACTGACTCCCTGATCGATTTAATTGATCAGTATAAATACTTGTGGTTTGTTGATAAACGTGCTCGCCGCCTGTCCGCGAGTCACGTATTGTCCTTCGGTCTGGGTCAACTCAGTGCTGAATTGGCTTAGACGGTGACCCAGTTTCGCTAATTGGGGCCGAACCGCGACAATAGTAGTTGCCAATACAAATATTTAAACCAAAATATTTATTAATGCTTGAAGTTAACACATAAATATTTAATGAATGTGGTGTAGTATAGTTGGATTATTTATTAGAAGTTCTCTAAGTAGGCAAAGGTGGATCAACAGGGCGTAAATCTGTAGGGTAGATCATCAAAGGGATCATGTAATGATCATCATGTGAGCATGAAGAGCTTTGAGCTATCTATAAATCCATTATGTTTTAATTACTTTATGGGTTCCTCCAATTACATATTGTTTATCATAACTACCTCGCTATCTGACCTTGCCCGTGCGTTCCTTTATCACCTTAGGCCCAATTCAGCAGTAGTACACTAAAATTGCAACTTTTGCAATAATTAACATCCGCTCCGCGGTTATCAAACTCTAGTCCACCTGTAATTGCAAATTAGTCATATCCGTTTCTCGGGTATCGAACTCAGCCGACAGGTTCACGAGTTAATCAAGTAAATACAAGGTGTTGACGCTGCAACATTAGCAAAGGTCAAGTAGGGATTTACGGATTTAGGGATTTAACGGTCAAAAAACAAGAATAGGGTTTCTCGACATTGTTTAACATTTAATAGGGATATTAATATTTGTCATAGTTTCACGTTCAAAAAATAACTACGACCGAACGTGAACCGGTCAAGTTCAAATCCCAATACTCAGCTGACTAAGCATAACACGACGTCTAGGTAACGTGATAGCGAGCGCTTCTCGAGAAGGTCAGTCTAGTGCAAGGTAACAAAACAAATATTATCTTATTTAGCCAATGTAAAATAAGATGTATAAAAACTCTGAAACTTGGGACACTAAATCAGTATACGTAGTATACTCAAAACGACGTGTGTTGTTGGTCTTGATTCTTCAACCCTGGACGCGACAGTATATAAGTGTCTTGATTAGTTCATTGGAAAATTCCCGAAGTAAATCACAATAGGTTCGGTAACTTAACAACAAATATAAAGCGTTTTTGATACTTACATTACGATCGATAACAATAATTACCAACTTTGCATACTTACCGCCCCAATCGGCACTCGGTCCCGCCGGGAATTGTTGTACGAAGGTCCCGCTAGCAATTAGAGATTTTTTCCCCCTTAATTGGTTGAACAACTTCATTTATATTTCTTTGGTAATGAAATTTTTCGCCGGCGAAGATTAAAAATATCAAGAGTTATTTGCGAAGGCGGCAACTAATGACTGTAAAGAGTGAGAGGGGGGTGAGGGAGAGGGAACGATATTAAAAAAACGTTGAATAATTCATATAATTAAAGATTTTCCGCGAGGAAAAAAAATTGAATTAGCGGACGTCCCGAGAATACAAAAGTGTGAATTTAATAGTGTAATAATCTTACGAGAGCTCGGAATTTCGGAAAAGTCCGGATCCTAATTGCGACGTTTACCTATACTCTCACATAATTGCGTGTATATAAGCGACGTATTATTAAAATTGTAAATTCTGTCACACTTCCCACATCCTCCTCCCTGGGCCCACATCCCCCGTTTTCTGCACGGAGATGGAGTTTTAACGTGAAGTCAACAAGAAATAAAGCGGATTATGACTGTGGAAACTCTAAGCCCACTATTTAAATGTAAATTACGACATAACTTGTACTACTTTTTCATCGCAGTGTTCTTTTGTGTCCCAATTGCGATAGGAATTACCGACCCGGCGGGCGAGGGAATACCTGCCTTTTATCTACCGGTAATAATAAAAATAATGAAATACAAGAGAAGAGATTTAAGGAAGCTTCCGAGAGGGAACGATGGGGACGGTCGCGGTTTTAACTGGAGTTCAGACGATGAAAATATGCATAACGATAATAATAAACTTTAGTGAGTTTTACCCCATAATGAATTTAAGAAGGTTTGGATATCATTGAATACTGGAACGATAACTCCAAAACTTTTTAATGAAAAGTGATGAAACTCACTAAAGTTCATAACGGCACGTAAGTAAATAATTCTAGTGAGTTTTACTAAAATCGGAGTCTCAATACAAAAATTATGAAATCTCGAATCTATAAATGTCAGTTATGTCATTTTTTTACATAAACCGTCACAACTTGATGTCTTCTTTATAAAAAGATCTTCTTTGCATTAATTTGGGTTCGAATGTTTTTATAATTTTTAAAATTGTAAGTTTATCCAATGTAAAGCGACAGTGACAATTTGAAAAATACTTTAGTAAAAGTTAAAATTCACAAAGATTCCTGTCACTAATTTCAATGACGTCATTGGTTTCTTTTTTATCAAATAGATATACATAAAATCAATGAAATTCAGACATGTCACATAAAGTTGAGATTCTATTGAATTGAGCTGTAATTTAATTGAGACACAACCTCTAAGGTATATTCAGGGATACAACATATCCTTAGGCGTGACAATATAATCTTCGTAGAAGAGGAAGTTTTCGAAATGCCTCAAGGAAAACAGAAGAGGTTATATAAGTTGGTCGCGGTTGTTATTGAAGTTTGTATTTCATGTACAGTAACAAGAATATTCTATCCCATGTTTAACGTGATATTAGTAAACATAACATGTTCCTAACGACTGTGTAGAATCGACTGTATACCAGTATCAATTTTAATGCGTTACACAGTATGGGAAATTTGTGTTCGATTACCCAATTTACTGATAACAGTGATTGAACGTTACTTGAACCCGAGCCCTTGACCCTATTCCTAATTCAAGGAAACAAAACGAAGGGCCACACACACACACACACACAAACATCGAGCCTTTTCATCCTACATTTCCCAAAGTTAATCTATACGGTATACGCCATGTGGCGTATACGTATACACACACACACACACACACACACACACACACACACACACACACACACACACACACACACACACACACACACACACACACACACACACACACACACACACACACACACACACACACACACACACACACACACACACACACACACACACGCCGACCCAATAGTTTAGGTTAGAACTTTCGGTTTAAACAGTCACTACGAATGCACGCCGGCATTCAATAGGGAGAGGGAGTGAAACTATCTAGTTTTCGTGAATTCAATGATTCAGAAACTGGGAACGTTCGAGATATAAAACGGCCATTGTGCCGTTTCTCTCTCTCTCTCCCTCTCTCTCTATATATATGTAGGTTCGTACCAGATCCGCTTTTTCCTATAGTTTTGATAACGTCCCGGCGTCTGCACTGATAACTATAATGGAAACATTCACGATAATATTGGTGTGTACGCCGTTCGCAATATATTCGGGAACGTAATCGTATCACGCTAGGATGGCTTCGAAAAATAATTAAATCGGAAATTGTAACCTTCCAGATTGTGTTCAGTCAGCTACAGGGCCAAATGGGAGCTGTAGAAACGTTTAAAAATGACGCGAGTGCATGCAGCATTTAATTAGCAATAACGGTATACGACAGTGAAGTGTGGAAGGTAGTGAAAAAGAAATCATTTCAATTAACGTTTATTAGATGTTCCTAGAGCTTTGCGAGGGTAGGTGTAGAAGTTACGAGTCTCAATATGAAACTGTGTTGCTCATTACAGTCATTTTAGTATTTCAAGAATGTATTGTCACGGCATAACCTCAACCACAAGGGCAAAACTTGAATTTTCCAGCTTGAAACAACACAAGGAATTTCTTATCCTCACACGTTTGTCTATTGAAATGGGCAAACCTTAACAGTCGAACTGAATGAAATAGAACAATCGGCTCGAATTAATAACAAGTTAAATATTAAGCATGTGTGGATCCATTAAGTATCAATCATGACGATGCCCTGCCGTGATGTACTCCTACTCCTACTTTAGCTTCATGTCACGAATTAGTTCTTATTTTGTACGTTATTTTACACTTTGTTCTCCTCGTTACTCCGTTTGGTTCCACTAGTGAGGCTGCTCGTTGAGAGATCGATGCCTTACTTCTTCCACAGCCGATTGGTAGATTTATACCCAACCAATAATCACCCTTAACTTTAAAATGTTTCAGTTATGAACCAATACCAATTGCGAGTATTGTTTGGTTTCTATTCGTTCTTCAGATACTCAAGTCGAATCACATATATTAACGATTCTTAAATTTGTACTCCTTCAACTACTGAGAAATGTAATTCTGCTCCAATTTTAGTTTTGATTGTAAGGTTTCCAAAGAGCCTCTAACTTCACTGGTTAAATATAGAGCCAAGGATTTTTTCATAGATTTTTCATAGATTCGAGGATTTTTCCGGTATCTCGTCAAACGAGGGTAAGTTGACTTTCGATTTATTTCGAAAATCCACTCCAATTACACCATATTTGTTAATTGATTCGCTCGATTTCGCCACGGTACTCGGATCGAATTTTTTTGGCACTTACGTCGCCCGCGGGCCCAATATGTACACATTTATGTTGATTAATTTTTCGATTTCTCCCCCAGTGGCTCCGAATTTACGTTTTTTGCAAGATGTCTCCTCCATAAATCAACACGAGCCGAATATTTAACGTGTCCCCGGCCTCTCTATCTCTCCCTCTATCCGTCCTTCCGCGTACCGTACTGTCGATATTAAATTTTGATTAATCCTATAAGTTGGCAATAACTAAAATGGGTTCGGCTCTTCGAAATGCGCTCGCAAATCACGTCCTGGAGCGATTCATGTCAGTTTAATTTGTCTGAAGCTCGCACGCTTTACGGTTGATTATCCGCAAATGTCAAAATGTTATGTGTCTTTTAAGTACATCTGGGAATAAATTTAATTGCTGTATAGTAGGCAGTTATGTACGTATCGTTCCCTACGCGTATACGTATGTCGGGGAAATTAAAAGGGGTTTCGACGACGTCGAACTGCGACGTTGTGGATCTTTTGGAAAGTTCAAATCTTTCAGGGACAGGGAAATGTGATTGGAATTTGAAGTTTTCATAAATAACGTCGTAGCGACTAAATCTAATAAAATTCAGACTTAATTAAATTTGTTGTATAAACGTTGAGCTAGCTTTATCATTAAGAAATTTTTTGATTCAATCTTAGGATTGTATATTTCCAAAAACGTTTCTCACCATACCCAAGTATCGAGTACTTTAGGAAGAATCTTTAATATGAAAAGTTCAAGTGAGTTTCAGCCCCTCTATTCAACCGGAAATGAGCTTTAATTTACATATAACATAAATTACTTTATTGTCGTCAGAAAGAGGAAACTTCATCTGGTATAGAAATATTTAGTTTTTTAATAGTCCATCCTAATTCCATTGATTTCGATGCTTCGGAGTGTTTTGAGTTTCTGTTAAACGAGGACATCTTTAATTTCTCACTGTGCTGCGAAGCGACTGTTCTCATGCCTTGCCCGTTTCAATTATTGACATCAAGAGTCGAAACATCAGCAGTTTCCCTTAAACTGGGATATCTTTAATTTTTAA
The DNA here is from genome assembly GCA_946251905.1 of Cryptocephalus moraei. Classification (NCBI taxonomy): domain Eukaryota; kingdom Metazoa; phylum Arthropoda; class Insecta; order Coleoptera; family Chrysomelidae; genus Cryptocephalus; species Cryptocephalus moraei. The sequence goes on along the minus strand of OX276462.1, from coordinate 5,208,816 downwards.
CTGTGCTGCGAAGCGACTGTTCTCATGCCTTACCCGTTTCGAATATTGACATCAAGAGTCAAAACGTACAAGAGTTTCTGTTAAACGAGGATATTTTTAATTTCTTACTGTGCTGAGAAGCGACTGTTCTCATGTCTTGACCGTTTAGATTATTGACATCAAGAGTCGAAACGTACGAGAGTTTCTGTTAAACGGGGATATCTTTAATTTCTTACTGTGGTGCGAAGCGAATGTTCTCATGTCTTGCCTGTTTCGATTATTGACATCAAGAGTCGAAACGTAGAACAGTTTCCGTTAAACTGGGATATCTTTAATTTCTTACTGTGGTACGAAGCGACTGTTCTCATGCCTTGCCCGTTTCGATTATTGACATCAAGAGTCGAAACGTACAGCAGTTTCCATTAAACTGGGATATCTTTAATTTTTAACTGTGCTGCGAAGCGACTGTTCTCATGCCTTGCCCGTTTAGATTATTGACATCAAGAGTCGAAACGTACAGCAGTTTCCATTAAACTGGGATATCTTTAATTTTTAACTGTGCTGCGAAGCGACTGTTCTCATGCCTTGCCCGTTTAGATTATTGACATCAAGAGTCGAAACGTACAGCAGTTTCCATTAAACTGGGATATCTTTAATTTTTAACTGTGCTGCGAAGCGACTGTTCTCATGCCTTGCCCGTTTAGATTATTGACATCAAGAGTCGGAACGTACAGCAGTTTCCCTTAAACTGGGATATCTTTAATTTCTTACTGTGGTGCGAAGCGACTGTTCTCATGTCTTACCCGTTTCGATTATTGACATCAAGAGTCAAAACGTACAAGAGTTTCTGTTAAACGAGGATATTTTTAATTTCTTACTGTACTGCGAAGCGACTGTTCTCATGTCTTGCCCGTCTAGATTATTGACATCAAGAGTCGAAACGTAGAACAGTTTCCGTTAAACGGGGATATCTTTAATTTTTAACTGTGCTGCGAAGCGACTGTTCTCCTGTCTTGCCTGTTTCGATTATTGACATTAAGAGTCGAAACGTACGAGAGTGTCCGTTAAACGGAGATATCTTTAATTTTTAACTCTACTGCGAAGCGACTGTTCTCATGTCTTGCCCGTCTAGATTATTGACATCAAGAGTCTAAACGTAGAACAGTTTCCGTTAAACGGGGATATCTTTAATTTCTTACTGTGCCGCGAAGCGACTGTTCTCATGTCTTACCCGTTTCGATTATTGACATCAAGAGTCAAAACGTACAAGAGTTTCTGTTAAACGAGGATATTTTTAATTTCTTACTGTACTGCGAAGCGACTGTTCTCATGTCTTGCCCGTCTAGATTATTGACATCAAGAGTCGAAACGTAGAACAGTTTCCGTTAAACGGGGATATCTTTAATTTTTAACTGTGCTGCGAAGCGACTGTTCTCCTGTCTTGCCTGTTTCGATTATTGACATTAAGAGTCGAAACGTACGAGAGTGTCCGTTAAACGGGGATATCTTTAATTTTTAACTCTACTGCGAAGCGACTGTTCTCATGTCTTGCCCGTCTAGATTATTGACATCAAGAGTCTAAACGTAGAACAGTTTCCGTTAAACGGGGATATCTTTAATTTCTTACTGTGCCGCGAAGCGACTGTTCTCATGTCTTACCCGTTTCGATTATTTACATCAAGAGCCGAAACGTACAAAGAAACGCACAACGCGGTATAAAATTTTTTGTCCCGCCGGGAAAAGAAAGGGAACGAAACCTGACCCGTAGCGGGAAAAGGGTCAAGGCGACAACCATCCCGGCTTATCCGCCGTCTCCCACGTTTAAACAACAACGATTCGGACGACACTCTCCGATTTCCACACGTGTGAGCAAAATTCAGGAGAGAGAGAGGCAGGCCCTCCTCCCGCCTCCCACACGCTCCCTCCTCTCCCTCCTCCACCTCCTTTTGCCCTTTCCCTCTCGACCGTTCCCGGTTCCCGGAAGGAAATCCCGGAGCACTTTATCGTCCTCTTGATATATTTATTAGAGCGTTCAAGTTGGCATATAATAAAAGAGTTATTGTTATTACGGTAAAAATTCAGATTCTCCTATTCGGATTTTGCACCAGTGGTAAACTGCGATAATGTAAGCCGGACGATAAATAACCGTCTCCGAGGACGTCGGGCCCGGGACAGGGACGTCGGGGAGGGGGGAAGGTTCTCGCCTTTACGGGATTTTTATTCCTGGATTTCATTGGCGAGGAAAGCTTAAGAGAACCGTCAAATGTTAGCAATATGTGTTTTGTCACACTGACTACTGACGTTTGACAGTCGAGATCTGATTGCGTCGATGATTTCCATGGCATGGAACCACAACTTTACCTCTTTATATGGTGGGATAGGACAGTTGGGTAGTTGGTATAACAAAGAAAGCCATAAATATAAACTAAAGCAGAAAATGATAGCGAAAGTATATGTCTTACATACAGGGTTATTTTGGAGTTATTTTAATCCAGCACACCGGAAGTATTACTCATTTGCATTTAAATTGGTTGGTCGGTGCAAACATGCCAGAATATAATTTATACACTCAAGAACTATATATCGATTTAAAAGGATAATTCATGTCTATTTTCCTATTTTCAGTACGTACCAAAAAGGAACGTTAGACTGGTAATGAAATCCAGAGTTTTGGGGAAAAAACTCTGAAAACCATGTAAGTGTAAAAGTGGAGTTGGTAATTCAAAATGCAATGAATTTGGTTAAACAGACAAATAGATTTGGTAGTTTTTTAATATCTCCAGACTAGATTTCCTGGAATCCGCGATGACAATTAAAAATAAAGTTTCCTCCATTCCATCCCAACTAAACAAAATTGCAGCATCGGTCCAGGACTCTTTCTGGAACAGAGTGAATATATTCCCCCGGCCGCCTCCTGACGATTTCGTTTCCCTTCCTGTCTGTTACGTTTCAACGCCATCCGTCGTCTGCTCGTATTTTGTCAGGGCGAGTCATTTTTTTCCCTCTTTTCCTTTCTCTCCGATAAGTTTTCAATAGGTTTTCCGTAGCGACGCTCCATTATTATTTTTTAATAAATCGAGAGACGTTCGACTTTTCGGAAAGTCACCGTCGAAACAAACAAGTTAGATGATGAATTTCGTTAAGGGAGTGTCTAAGTTGTAACCTTCGACCCGGTAGTTCGTCCGTCCCGATGTATATTCTCAATAGTACCGTATAAAATAATTAAGTGGGATGTAGGGATGTATTTATGGGGGCGATATTAGCGATTTCATGCAGGCATTTTTCGTCGATAAGGAGGAACGCTGCCGTATCCCGAATTTTATGGAACCGCCGGGAATATTCCCGATGTTTTATGAATGTTTTGCTAAAACTGCCCTGGCGGGATATGCACATACGCACTCCGTTAAATTTATATTTTCGAGTGGGGGTATTGTTCGCATTTATTGTCGAAAAAATGTTTATGTTGGCGCTATTAATGATGTTTTTTTGCGACTCGTCATTGTTGTTGTTCGCTCCCGACGACACTTACATTTTTTTTCCGCCACGTACAATGCTCGATCAATCCCGAATTATACAAACATCGGAAAAGCAATTAACAGCCCAACCGAAAAAAAAGTGTTGTATCGCGATCAAAACTGCGGAAACAAATGTTACATTTCGAGTAACACGCGACAAACGTTATTTTTTGGATTCTGTTGACAATCGCTTCGTAACTCGATTAGAGAGGATAGGCGAGATGGGAAAGTTGTTAGGATATAATTTTTAAGCAGTTAAGTACGACTATGACTGGTCGCTTAAGTGGGCTGCTGTGTATGGGCTGGTATGGACGCTCACTCCATATGCCAAGTTGCTAAGGACCGTACGAGATTGTGTCCAACCTTCATTAAATGGAGATGATACCTTGAGAAGAGAAGAAGCAGCTTGACCTGGTTTTTGTTATTTGTTCGCCTCGCGACAATACCATGCGGAGTAACAAGTGCGGTCTTGTTACTAATAATGAGAGGTGAGATTGAGGGTCGCCGCGGTATTGGAAGGAGGAAGTGAAAGTGCTGAAGAATATCCGTGACTGGGCTGGTAGGGACGGTCACTCCTTATGCCAAGTTACTAAGGACCGTACGAGATTGTGTCCAACCTTCATTAAATGGAGATGATACCTTGAGAAGACGAGAAGCAGCTTGACCTGGTTTTTGTTATTTGGGGTCGCTTTGCGACAATATAATACGGAGTAACAAGTACGGTCTTGTTACTAATTGAGGAAGGTGAGATTGAGGGTCGACGCGGTATTGGAAGGAGAAAATGAAAGTGCTGAAGAATATCCGTGATTGGACTGGTAGGGACGCTTGCTCCTTATGCCAAATTGCTAAGGACCGTACGAGATTGTGTCCAACCTTTATTAAATGGAGATGATATCTTGAGAAGACAAGAAGCAGCTTGACCTGGTTTTTATTATTTGGGAACGCCTCGCGACATTATAATGCGGACTAACAAATGCGGTCTTGTTACTAATAATGGAAGGTGAGATTGAGGGTCGACGCGGTATTGGAAGGAGGAATTGAAAGTGCTGAAGGATATCCGTGATTGGGCTGGTATGGACGCTCACTCCATATTCAAAGTTGCTAAGAACGGTACGAGATTTACGGAGATTGTGTCCAACCTTCATTAAATGGAAGATGAAACCTCGAGAAGAGAAGAAACAAAATTGAGTTTTGGGGGAGGTTCTCACCCCTTTACATTATGAAGTGATGAAATTACGGCGTTGATAACTGAACATTCAACGAACCCACGTCTCACTTCTTCCTCTCTGTCTCTCCCTCTCGTTATTTTTTTTTTGGCGTTATCGCCGGCACGGAGAGTCTGGAAACATCCCAGCGTGCAGGACTCCGTTCGGAAACGACTCGCGACCAGAAGATGATAATTCTAAATGACGTTTTGGGACGAGCCCTATCTTTGTCCCGCCTGCGCCGGACGTGACAACGCCGACGTCGAGGATATTTTAATGGCGCTATTTTCAATTTGTTATTCGGCGAGTAAAACGTTCGTTCCGTGTCGCGTCTATCGATTCGGACGGCGGTTAATGAGGCTGGAACCGAAACGGGTAGAGTTGACGACCGTCGCTGGTTTACCGGATCGATACTATCGGATGGGAGATTTTTTGACACTTGACGTGAGTGACACGCTTGACAAACAATATGGCGTGGCAGTCGTCTCGGTAGTGGCTGGTGCGCAGGCGCTCTCTAAGAAAATGTCAAAATAGTTACTTGCGTATCGAGGGTCGGAGGTGGAAGATTACGCACGCGGCTCAAATTTGAGGCCAAGGGCGTAATCTTCTCCGGCCCGAGGCTTGTACCACGTTTTATGCACAACTGCAGAAAATTATATTAAATTAAATTAAGCAGTACTTGTGACGTATCAGGAATGGTCATGGGCCCAGTAGAGAAAATTTTACCGATAGAAATATTGGAAACCAAGTGCTCCTGGGTGCAAATTGGGGGACTAGGAGTTTCATGTTTTGAGCGTTCATTTTTAGCTTTAATCCGAGCTTCCTTACTGTTCAGTCCCTATACTGTGCCATGGTGCAATGTTTCGAAGATTGACTAGAACGTTTGTGAGCGAATGGTCCTTTCAACTCCGTTACTTTCCATCCTACCATTATGCGCTTGACATTTAATTTTTAATCCTACCTTCAGCCATTTTCTGCCCTCATACTATTCATAATTTCAACGGATCACCCTGACGAACCGTCTCTAACCCAGTGTAACGTCCTACACGTACCATTATCGTATTTATTCCACCGGTTGAGCGTATTGTTGATTTCCTTAACGAGTGTAATAATTCAGATGTGAATTATAACGTCGAGTGAGAATGATAAATCGGGAGTATCGGGGGACGGCGTGGGAAGGGGGGCGACCGGGATTAATCCTGGATCCCTCGGCGTCTTTCGCCGCAATAATCTGCTCCCATCAAAATCCCGAAATGCGGATTTTCCAACGGGGAGAGAGAGACAGAGTGCGAGAGTGAGAGAGAAAGGGAGGGAACTTTATTCCGCTGACAACGCATTTCGCAGCGTGTTTCTAACAACATGCCCCGGGCAATTACTCGGATCTCCTCCTGTATATACGTCAGTTTACATTAATTTGCGCAGATATGATACCACTCGCGAAAGATGTGTTTCCATCGGATAAATCTCGCCGTCGCCGGCATGAAGTGATGTAACTGAAAAACCGCTCAGGTGTAAATCCGTAGGTAAATCGGGGATGTTATGTAAGAATGGATAGACGAGAGAGGGGGACGTCGTATGGGTCTTGTTTGTTTGGATTGTGCGAGCGAGTGACGTGTCTCGCTGTAGAGAAGATGTAAGGTCTCGATTTTTCAAACAGCAGGCTCACTAGTCGTAATAGTGCTTTACCAGAGAATCAATATAAAACACCTTCATTACGATTATACTTGTGGTGTATTGTATGATTAAACGCATGAGGCTGTTCTTATACCCAAATTTTGCTGAGTTGCTTACCTAATTGTCATTACCTACTTACCTCACCTAATTTTCCTACATTACGTATCTCGTAGTAGAGAAGATGGAGGGTGTCGATCTCTCAAACAGCAGCCTCACTATTCACAATAGTGCTTTACCAGAGAATCAACATAAAGCACCTTCATTACGATTAAGCTAGTGGTGTATTGTTTCATTGAAGGCATAAGGCTGCTCTTGTACTCAAATTTTGCTGACTTGTTTACCTAATTGTCCTTACCTACTTACCTTACCTAATTGTCCTACCTTACGTATCTCGTAATAGAGAAGATGTAAGGTGTCGATCTCTCAAACAGCAGCCTCACTAGTCGCAATAGTGCTTTACCAGAGAATCAATATAAAACACCTTCATTACGATTATGTGGTATAAAAATGTAAATCGATTAAGGAAGTATTTGAGTGAAAATCATTTATGTATTGTAACGTAGCCGATTTTTGAGAGTTGAGGGTAGAGCACACACCGTGCAATTAACCGCGAAATCAAACCTATCTCAGATAGATGGTGGCCGCTAATGCATTGTTCAATCTACCATCGCTTAAACATCCCGACTAAATTTAGATGAGGCAACATCCCCCACAAATCGTCCTGTACCTGAGTTAATCCAAGGTCAGAACCAATACTTGTCTGTGACAAGCCGTATGTCTGATATCCGTTTCCGTTCTACCGACCGATGTAATTGTGAACGTTACCGACCGTTAGTTTTAAACCGACCGAATTATTCGTTATTTGTTACGAAACCGTCCGATTATGAACGTACTACCGACCGATAAATGTAATTGTGAACGTTACCGAGCGTTAGATCTAGACCGACCGACACCGTCCGACTGTTAACGTACCACCGACCGAATTATATGTAACTGTGATCGTTCCGCCGTTATATGTTACGTAATTGTCCGTTACCAACCGATATATGTGAGTGATCTATGAGTTAATTTTTCCCTCGTCGTGTTAAGGAAAAATTAATTCACTACGATCTTCCGCTCGCTGTCTCGCTCTCTCCTAATGTAAAAGACTGTATTGGCGAATATTAGACACTGCATCTCCATCTCCGAAACGCCAGCAGGTGTTTGGCGATACAGTGTTGTCACTTTCATTTAGAAATAAAATAGTTTAGGTTTTTGGTGGTTTTTCTGATGACTTCCCCAGGATTAAATGAAACACGTTGTGTTTATGATTTGTCGACATTTCGTCTATTCGTTTTTAGACATATTCATGACAGAGTGGAATATTTGTTCCAGTTGTTACTATTTGAGTTACCAGTGATGTTGAAACCAATGCATATCGCTCTCTGTGGTAACCTTGTTGGTTTGCTGTCCCTTTGTCGGGTTTAGTGAGTAGCTTCTGAGAGGAGTTACCTCTGAACCTGCAAACCAAAAAGAGAGCTATTCTATTAGAATAAAATCAAATCTAATAAAGAAGCTACTCACTAAACCCGACAAAGGGACAGCAAACCAACAAGGTTACCACAGAGAGCGATATGCATTGGTTTCAACATCACTGGTAACTCAAATAGTAACAACTGGAACAAATATTCCACTCTGTCATGAATATGTCTAAAAACGAATAGACGAATTGTCGACAAATCATAAACACAACGTGTTTCATTTAATCCTGGGGAAGTCATCAGAAAAACCACCAAAAATTCATCCTGGTCCCCGAGAACGAACACCACAAAATGGTTTAGGGATTTCCAATTTTGAGTGTGTGTTTCATTTCTACGGATAACCCTGGTAATCTCCTGAGTTCGTAAACTACCCAGGCATATTCCCGAGGGAGAAAACCCTTAAAAATCTGGCGCCCGAGCAAAACGTAAAACCGACCCTAAAACCGATAACCGAACTCCCGAACTCCGTCCCAGCGCCAAATCACCCTAGTAACCGCACCAAGTGCGTTACAGTATCCTTACGTTAACATAATGTTTTGATGAAGGCATCGTTAATTATTTCCTTCCGCCCAAAAAATTGTTTCGATGTTTGAGAACATTCGGTCAATGATAATTCGTGATAACTTCAAAACTCCCCCAAACTCTGTCATCTATGGAAGTGAGTTATGTCCACATTTCGTACACGCTCTGATTTATTTATATTAAATTGTTAGAGAGACTTGTGTTATCAAATACGTTTTGCTTATTTGTAGCGTTAAGCTGTTTCTGATACTTTATATAACGTAGAGGTATGTAATATATAAGTACTATATAATTGGGAGACAAAGTTCCGCCGCAAACAAAACGCCCCTCAGGCAACAAAGAAAGTAAAACGAATAAAATTTTTATAGGTATTTCGTTCCCCCCCTCCCACTCCTCCACCTCCTACTCGACTCACTTTTTTCCTCTCTTTATTCGAATTCCGCTGACAGTCTCGAATTTTTCTCCTCTCTCGCAAGTAAAACACTGTAATTGAAATTTCCCTTTTCTAACGTCTCAGTTTACTGATTTTAATAATGATAAGGGTCGATGGAGTCCGCGTCGAGAACGTATATACATACTACACTCTTATTCCGTACGTTTTTACAAAAAGGGGGAGGAAATTAAAAACGTTTCCTCATCTGTTGCTGCCGGGACATGATGAATTTGTCAGTCGGTTGTTATTACGTTTTTCGATTTCGCTTGTATAAGGTTCCCATTTTTTCTTTCGCCTGCGACTTAATGCCGAAGGAGTCGGATTTAGGGACGTATCGACTTCCAAATTCCTATCTAATTCCGAATCAATTATCCGGCGACGATTTTAATTAATTTTGACGTGGATAAGTTAAAAATTGAATTGAATTTAGCGTGTATAGCGTTGCTCGTAGTTGGAGGAGCTTCTTAAAGATCTTTCAGGGCGCTGCTGTGTCCTCGTGCAGTTCCTCCAAGAATGCCTTCCGTTTGTTGCTCCTGTGCTCTGCTAGTTCTTCCTTGATTTCCTTGTGCTTATGGGTGATGGTGCTCTTAATGTCCAGGTCGTAGTTAATCCTGTATCTTATGTGCAACCTGTTCCTTTCCCTGATTTCATCCTTGATGGTCCTTTCTATCCTTCTCAGTTGATCTTCGTCATGGTGTTTGTCTCCTGTCGATTTCCCCATCTTCATACCTGTAACATATTGATGTGTTACAGGTAGTTTGATACGAGGTTGACAGTTTACAGGTATGATAACGTGATTGGTAGGAATACGTTTAGGTTACCTTGGGATCAATCGAAAAACTTCTTCAGCATGTTCGTCGATTTTATAATTGTGACTCATCGAGTTTTTCCTTAGAGACGAGTCTCTATCCAACCTTTTCGTTAAATAATAGTGAAATTAAAATTACGATTTAAATTTTCTCCAGTCTGGTTATGGTTCAAATATGGTATCACCTATATATACTTATATGGTGTGTGGTATACTATCACTGGTTATTCCAGGTTATCCCGTTTGCCTAATCAAACCTATCCGTCCGAGGCCTAAACAAAACCTAGAAATTAATAGCCGCGTTATAAATTTGTGTTTGCACCGTTTGAGGTCTGCTACCGCGCTTCACTGCTTGCTGCGCTCTCGCTTCTGACCGTTTCTAACCGCCCTTAACTGACTCTGCACGCTTATCCGCCTATCATTAGCCAGCTTATAATTTTTCGTTATGTAAAATGCTTGAAAGTGCTTCACCTTTACCATAATTTATTCAGCGTTGTTAATAATTTTTCTTTTTTGTTTCAGGTGAGTCATATCGGCGACATTGGCTGGAAAGGTAATTCGTATTGTAACTGAACGCGATTAATCGGTGTGGCATAATATGTGGTTTAAGTACATTCCGACGTGTGCTTACGAGGGAATACGTAGGAGACGCAGCTCATCAAATCTGAACCGCTTAAATTGTAAATGAGAACGGGGCTTCGTCTTGAGAGGGAGAAAATCCCGCCGTAAGAAGGGAAAAGGAAAAGGGAAGAGAACAGTTCCCCCGATCACAATAAAAAATCACCCGTCAAACACTGACCGCCCTAAAACAAAGAAAAATCTAACGACCGTGTCCTAATTAGTTTTTGAACGATTCGCTCCCTCTCCCACTCTCGCTTCCTCTCCTTCTCTCTTTCCCATAAAAAAACAAAACGATTTATCCTTGGGAAATGGAAGTGAAAACGTTCGGGAAACTGTGTAGCAATGGGGTTGAAAAGTCTTTAATGTATTTCAGTTAATTATCTTATCACTACATGGGATAATTGAGTTTCTTTCGAACTTAAATTGGTTTACTCGCGTTTTGGTAACTTTCGCTTCGAAAACCTCAAACTTCTCGCCCTCTCTCTCTCTCTCTCTCTCTCTCTCTCTCTCTCCCTCGAGTACCTTTATTATGTTCAAACAAAGAATTTTGCATAGAGATAAAACAACTTTACATTGAAATTAATATTGAAGTTGGTGGATCTCTTCGCCGTTTTAATTTTGATTACTGCGGGAGAAGTCGGCGCGAGGGAGGGAATTAAATTTATCCCACTTTTTGCTGAATCCCTGATTTATCCGGAGTCCCGGAATCGCGTTACGGCTGAAAAGTTCGCCGAGGAGTGCAAATAGAATTAAGAATGATTTTTAAGTACCTGCGAAATTAACGCGGTAATATTAAAATAAAATAGAATAAAATACGACGAGAAGGGAGAGATTTGGAAACGTTGTTTTGGGCTTTTTGTGAAATTAATGGAAATTAATGTGAATGCAAACAGATTAGGTCGTTTTAAACAAAACTTGCCCAAATTAATAGTACTTGATTTTGCATTAATAACTAATTACAAAATAGTTTGTGGATATCACAATGAAATTTAACCAAATAACAGTATCTTTTAAATATTTTAATGCAGCCGAGGGATTCATTGGAGTCGTATGACATGTTACCATGGTACCAGTTTTGCGGTCCTGGTACACTACTGATTATTAAATATTGATAATTGTTAGGTTTCAAAATTCATAGTATTTAGACACTTTCCGATTAGAAGTTCAAGTGAATTTCATAGTACTTACCATATGATCAATGGAGCAATTACTTTTATGGAAATATATGAAAGTTTTGCAACTATATGCACTTGGGTTTCAATTCTTGCCATGATGTTTTATACAAGTAGATACGCTCCGATATTCACAATATGCATATTTTGAATGTTGTTGATGTTAATTCAATTAATCTTGTACAGTTATGAATTTCTGTAATCAAAAGTAAGTTTCACCTACGTTGAAACTATGAAATTAAGGCTACAGTGTGAAGGAAATGTATGTATGCACGATCTACAGGTGAAAATATGTCTACAAGTATAACATTGATAAAATATGCAGCTTTTGTTTAAAAAAATATGTAGATCATTTTAACATGTAATGTTGTGTAATCTTCAGGTAATTTTAATGGTTTTGCGTAAGGGTAAATGTATGCAAAGTTAAGGGTGCAAAAATATGCATAGAGGTTAGGTTAGGAACCCTACGTAAATTTGAAAGATATTTCTGAAAAATATTGCACAGTATTATTTCTAGGGAATTCAGTGGTGACTTTGTGACAGTTTCTCAAGTTCAATGTTGTGAAAAGGAGTTTTGTGAAAATTATTCAAAATGAACAGATTATTGGAAAATTAAAACCAAGATATATATCAAATATCATTTTGGCTGATTTCTACATTTTGACAGCTACGCAATAAAGTTGCCTTTGTGAAATATTTGATAATTGAAATTAGATCAGTTTTAATGAGATTGCAATGCGTTGAAATTCATATAATTTTTTTGAAAATCCTAGGATATCCAACTCATTTTGGCAATTTTTTTGAAATTTTTCTTTCTTGTGAAATGCTAAACGTGACCAAGAAGGAACTAACCAGTAATGTCGAAATTTCGACTTGGGTTTAAAAAAGTATTCTGAAAATCAAATTTCCACCAAATTTTCCATATCGCACCTTCGCCATTTTATAGCATGCTGCTAGTGTACAAAAATACTTATTTTAGTTTAATGCTTTTTAGAAAAACATGCTAAACCTTCCCTACCGAAAATTTGTGATGAGTTCAGGGTGCCCACAGAGTCGGGAAATCAGGGAAATCGGGAAAGGTGAGGGATTTTGGATAATTTTTGGAAAATTTTTTGGACAAAAAGTGCGGAAATTACCAAGCCATCAATACTGTCAGTTGGAAATGCATGGAAAAATATGAAGAAGCTCTCACACTTCAAAAGTAGAATAAGAGAAAAGAAATCGAAATTGTAAATGAAGTTAGATTTGCAAATATTAAAATCCGTGAGCTTGAAGACAAAAAAAAAAAGTTGCGCAAGACAACTGTCACGATCATGATATTCACAAGGCATACTACTGTGAAAATAATCTAAATATTTTGTATTTCGGCGTAACATTGATAATTTGAAATATTATGAGCCTGAAGATGACTGTTAGACAGTCGAAACCGGTCGCTGATTTAAATTAAATTGGTGGTGAAGACTTGGTGTTTTCTTATGGATTAACTACCATGGCCACCTTCGAGACGCTGGACAACCTTCGATCTTTGAAGTCAGTTAGTCGAGCACATGTGATCCATAAAAACGAGCCTGAAGATGACTGCTAGACAGTAGAAACCGGTCGCTCATTTGAAATATATTGGTGGTGAAAACTGGGTTTCTTCTTATTGTTTAACTACCATGGCCACCTTCGAGAGGCTGGACAACCTTCGGTATTTCAAATATTATTTATGAATCACAATAAATATTAAGGAACTTTATTTCTTCCGTTTTCACAAGTTTTCAATGATATTTTTCCTATGATTCTTCCATCACTTTCCTTAAAAAAGACTTCGCGTGAAAGACAGCTGATTACAAAAATAAGGTCGGGAAAATTTTAAAACTTGGCGGGAAAAGTCAGGAAATTTCGAAAGTCAAATTTTGAGTTTTATGTAACAATAAGAATAACGACATATACTTTCACAAACCGAAAATGAATTTTAAATTTGGCGCGTGTAAGGCTCCTATTGGTTTTCATGGGTCTCAGTAGTCGATTGGATGTGAGGACCGTAAAGAAACGTCCTACCTCCTCCCGAGCAATTTTCGGTCTAACTGCTGATCCACATGAAAGAGTCGAATTAATCCATGCTAGGGTTTTAGCCCTTGTTCCATGCTGTCGGTAAATTTAGTTTGCCGAATGATAAGGCTCCTTTATGTAAATTAACGTGCTCTTTACTTAACTCACGGTTCGCACGAGTTGGCGATTCCGTTGTTTGACTCTTTATTTCGGACGGAATAATCTACCGGGGACACTTTAATCCAATATTGACCGAGGGAGTCTCGCAGGCGATCGGTAGGATTCGGTGTGTGTGACGTTGTCTGCGTGTCATTTTTTCCAGGATAAATAGGAAGTCGTGACGCTCTCATTAAAAACTCGAATTAGACCGAGCTGGCAATTACTCTCATCGATTCTTTGGACGGTTTTTCGCGTCCGTCGTGCCAGTCGCGACCGTTCGAGGGAAAAGAAGAGGAAAAAGAGAGGAAAAGGGCATTCCGACCTTCCTCCGGGACGTAAATTCTCTTTAATAACACACATTAAAAGTTCGGGAAGAGTTAAGCTCTACTAATTGCATGAATTAGGGCCAACTTACATTCATTGTAATTCTTTGCGACTGCGAAGACTCGCGCTCCCGCTCCGTTTCGCCTCTTTCTCGCTCTCCCTCCCATTTTCCCCACCGAATACCAAATTAATTTATAGTTCGACTTGACGAAGATAGCGTCGCCACTTTTGTCGGAAGATTGCAGATTAAGAATTATTAGAACGGGTTAGCTCCTTCAATAGTGAACGTTTTTTTTTTTTGGAAAATTAACCAAAAAATACTTCTTCCACAAGAGTCACAATAGAAATTTTTGTAACAGAACGTTAGTAAAGGTGAAATTTCCAATACTCGTTATTTCTAAAGGTGAAAAAAATGAGGATTAATAACTAGAGATTAGATCGCAGGTGCCCGCGAAGAGTATAACTCTTAAAAACGCTGCGAAGAGTATAACTTTCAATAAACGCTGCGAAAACTATTATTTCCAATTGTATATCAGTCAAAAGTATAACCCTTATACTTTTCGTTGTTCTACAAAGTTGGTCTTGTGAAAGTTCGAAATGTTAATTCAATTTGGAGCTTTGACTTTGGAAAATGGTGTTGCAAGGAAGACCATTTCCCAGATATCAATGTAAAGCCAAGTCAGGAAGTACCTACAGATTTTTTGGCGGTTTCTTACATTGGTTGTTATGAAAATAAGCTTGCTTTGTGAAATATCACGATTTTTTGGATGGTTGTAAGGGAGATACAAGGAGTTGAAGTTTAGTGGATTTTTTCGTGAATTCAGGACACTATTTGACAGTTTTTTAAAGATTGTTGTGAAAAACTTTGCTTTGTCAAACGTCGAAAAAAACGGTTAAGTTGGAAGTTATCAGGGAGTTGCAAGGAGTTGAATTTTATTACACCTTTTTCCCAAATTCCAAGGCTATTTGAATCTAAGGTTTAAACTTTTTGCGATGTGTTACATTGCTTGGTGTGTAAAGAAGTTTGCTTTGTAAAATTTCAAAAAATGGTTGAACTTTAAAAGAGTTTTAGGAAGTTTAAGTTGGGAAGAATTTTTTTTAAGAATAGGAAGTAACAAAGTCAATATATTAATCGTGGATAAACAAAGTCTCATTTGTGAAACTTCGGAAAAATGATAGAAATATAATAAAGAATGACGGCGTTACAAGGAGTTTAAAATCAATTTTGGCGGTTTCTTATATTGGTTGTTATGAAAAGAAGTTTGCTTTGTGAAATATCACAATTTTTTGGATGGTTGTAAGGGAGTTACAACGAGTTGAAGTTTAGTGGATTTTTTCGTAAATTCAGGACACTTTATGGCCATTTTTTAAAGTGTTGTGAAAAACTTTACTTTGTTGAACGTCGAAAAAAACGGTTAAGTTGGAAGTTATCAGGGAGTTACAAGGAGTTGAATTTTATTACACCTCTTTCCCAAATTCCAAGGCTATTTAAATCTAAAGTTAAACTTATTGCGATGTATTACAGTGCTTGGTGTGTAAAGAAGTTTGCTTTGTGAAATATAAAAAAATGGTTGAACCTTAAAGGAGTTTTAGAAAGTTGAAGTTGGGAAGAATTTTTTTTTAAGAATAGGAAGTAACAAAGTCAGTATATTAATCGTGGATAAACAAAGTCTCATTTGTGAAACTTCGGAAAAATAATAGAAATATAATAAAGAATGAAGGCGTTACAAGGAGTTTAAAATCAATTTTGGCGGTTTCTTGCATTGGTTGTTATGAAAAGATGTTTGCTTTGAGAAATGTCATACGATTTTTGGATGGCTTTTAAGGGAGTTACGAGGAGTTGAAGTTTAGTGGATTTTTTCGTGAATTCAGGACACTTTTTGACAATTTTTTAAAGATTGTTGTGAAAAACTTTGCTTGGTCAAACGTCGAAAAAACGGTTAAGTTGGAAGTTATCAGGGAGTTACAAGGAGTTGAATTTTAGTACACCTTCTTCCCAGATTACAAGGCTATTTAAATCTAAAGTTAAACTTTTTGCGATGTATTACAGTGCTTGGTGTGTAAAGAAGTTTGCTTTGTGAAATATAAAAAAATGGTTAAACCTTAAAGGAGTTTTAGAAAGTTGAAGTTGGGAAGAATTTTTTTTTAAGAATAGGAAGTAACAAAGTCAGTATATTAATCGTGGATAAACAAAGTCTCATTTGTGAAACTTCGGAAAAATGTTAGAAATATAATAAAGAATGAAGGCGTTACAAGGAGTTTAAAATCAATTTTGGCGCTTTCTTACGTTGGTTGTTATGAAAAGAAGTTTGCTTTGTGAAATGTCATACGATTTTTGGATGGCTTTTAAGGGAGTTACGAGGAGTTGAAGTTTAGTGGATTTTTTTCGTAAATTCAGGACACTTTTTGGCCATTTTTAAAGAGTGTTGTGAAAAACTTTGCTTTGTTAAACGTCGAAAAAACGGTTAAGTTGGAAGTTATCAGGGAGTTACGAGGAGTTGAATTTTATTACACCTTTTTTCCAAATTCCCAGACTATTTGAATCTAAGGTTTAAACTTTTTGCGATATGTTACAGTGCTTGGTGTGTAAAGAAGTTTGCTTTGTAAAATATCAAAAAATGGTTGAACCTTAAAGGAGTTTTAGAAAGTTGAAGTTGGGAAGAATTTTTTTTTAAGAATAGGAAGTAACAAAGTCAGTATATTAATCGTGGATAAACAAAGTCTCATTTGTGAAACTTCGGAAAAATGATAGAAATATAATAAAGAATGACGGCGTTACAAGGAGTTTAAAATCAATTTTGGCGGTTTCTTACGTTGGTTGTTATGAAAAGAAGTTTGCTTTGTGAAATATCACAATTTTTTGGATGATTGTAAGGGAGTTACAAGGAGTTGAAGTTTAGTGGATTTTTTCGTAAATTCAGGACACTTTATGGCCATTTTTTAAAGAGTGTTGTGAAAAACTTTGCTTTGTCAAACGTCGAAAAAAACGGTTAAGTTCGAAGTTATCAGGGAGTTGCAAGGAGTTGAATTTTATTACACCTTTTTCCCAAATTCCAAGGCTATTTGAATCTAAGGTTTAAACTTTTTGCGATGTGTTACATTGCTTGGTGTGTAAAGAAGTTTGCTTTGTAAAATATCAAAAAATGGTTGAAGCTTAAAGAAGTTTTAGAAAGTTGAAGTTGTGAAGATTTTTTTTTAAGAATAGGAAGTAACAAAGTCAGTATATTAATCGTGGATAAACAAAGTCTTATTTGTGAAACTTCGGAAAAATGATACATGTATATTAAAGAATGAAGGCGTTACAAGGAGTTTAAAATCAATTTAGGCGGTTTCTTACGTTGGTTGTTATGAAAAGAAGTTTGCTTTGTGAAATATCACAATTTTTTGGATGGTTAAAAGGGAGTTACAAGGAGTTGAAGTTTAGTGGATTTTTTCGTAAATTCAGGACACTTTATGGCCATTTTTTAAAGAGTGTTGTGAAAAACTTTGCTTTGTCAAACGTCGAAAAAAACGGTTAAGTTGGAAGTTATCAGGGAGTTACGAGGAGTTGAATTTTATTACACCTTTTTTCCAAATTCCCAGACTATTTGAATCTAAGGTTTAAACTTTTTGCGATATGTTACAGTGCTTGGTGTGTAAAGAAGTTTGCTTTGTAAAATATCAAAAAATGGTTGAACCTTAAAGGAGTTTTAGAAAGTTGAAGTTGGGAAGAATTTTTTTTTAAGAATAGGAAGTAACAAAGTCAGTATATTAATCGTGGATAAACAAAGTCTCATTTGTGAAACTTCGGAAAAATGATAGAAATATAATAAAGAATGACGGCGTTACAAGGAGTTTAAAATCAATTTTGGCGGTTTCTTACGTTGGTTGTTATGAAAAGAAGTTTGCTTTGTGAAATATCACAATTTTTTGGATGATTGTAAGGGAGTTACAAGGAGTTGAAGTTTAGTGGATTTTTTCGTAAATTCTGGACACTTTATGGCCATTTTTTAAAGAGTGTTGTGAAAAACTTTGCTTTGTCAAACGTCGAAAAAAACGGTTAAGTTGGAAGTTATCAGGGAGTTACGAGGAGTTGAATTTTATTACACCTTTTTTCCAAATTCCCAGACTATTTGAATCTAAGGTTTAAACTTTTTGCGATATGTTACAGTGCTTGGTGTGTAAAGAAGTTTGCTTTGTAAAATATCAAAAAATGGTTGAACCTTAAAGGAGTTTTAGAAAGTTGAAGTTGGGAAGAATTTTTTTTTAAGAATAGGAAGTAACAAAGTCAGTATATTAATCGTGGATAAACAAAGTCTCATTTGTGAAACTTCGGAAAAATGATAGAAATATAATAAAGAATGACGGCGTTACAAGGAGTTTAAAATCAATTTTGGCGGTTTCTTACGTTGGTTGTTATGAAAAGAAGTTTGCTTTGTGAAATATCACAATTTTTTGGATGATTGTAAGGGAGTTACAAGGAGTTGAAGTTTAGTGGATTTTTTCGTAAATTCAGGACACTTTATGGCCATTTTTTAAAGAGTGTTGTGAAAAACTTTGCTTTGTCAAACGTCGAAAAAAACGGTTAAGTTCGAAGTTATCAGGGAGTTGCAAGGAGTTGAATTTTATTACACCTTTTTCCCAAATTCCAAGGCTATTTGAATCTAAGGTTTAAACTTTTTGCGATGTGTTACATTGCTTGGTGTGTAAAGAAGTTTGCTTTGTAAAATATCAAAAAATGGTTGAAGCTTAAAGAAGTTTTAGAAAGTTGAAGTTGTGAAGATTTTTTTTTAAGAATAGGAAGTAACAAAGTCAGTATATTAATCGTGGATAAACAAAGTCTTATTTGTGAAACTTCGGAAAAATGATACATGTATATTAAAGAATGAAGGCGTTACAAGGAGTTTAAAATCAATTTAGGCGGTTTCTTACGTTGGTTGTTATGAAAAGAAGTTTGCTTTGTGAAATATCACAATTTTTTGGATGGTTGTAACGGAGTTACAACGAGTTGAAGTTTAGTGGATTTTTTCGTAAATTCAGGACACTTTATGTCCATTTTTTAAAGAGTGTTGTGAAAAACTTTGCTTTGTCGAACGTCGAAAAAAACGGTTAAGTTGGAAGTTATCAGGGAGTTGCAAGGAGTTGAATTTTATTACACCTTTTTCCCAAATTCCAAGGCTATTTGAATCTAAGGTTTAAACTGTTTGCGATGTGTTACATTGCTTGGTGTGAAAAGAAGTTTGCTTTGTAAAATTTCAAAAAATGGTTGAACTTTAAAAGAGTTTTAGGAAGTTTAAGTTGGGAAGAATTTTTTTTAAGAATAGGAAGTAACAAAGTCAATATATTAATCGTGGATAAACAAAGTCTCATTTGTGAAACTTCGGAAAAATGATAGAAATATAATAAAGAATGACGGCGTTACAAGGAGTTTAAAATCAATTTTGGCGGTTTCTTATATTGGTTGTAATGAAGAGAAGTTTGCTTTGTGAAATGTCATACGATTTTTGGATGTCTTTTAAGGGAGTTACAAGAAGTTGAAATTTAGTGGATTTTTTGGTGAATTGAATACACTTTTTGACCATTTTTTAAAGAGTGTTGTGAAAAACTTTGCTTTGTCAGACGTCGAAAAAAACGGTTAAGTTGGAAGTTATCAGGGAGTTACAAGGAGTTGAATTTTATTACACCTTTTTCCCAGATTCCAAGGCTATTTAAATCTAAAGTTAAACTTTTTGCGATGTATTACAGTGCTTGGTGTGTAAAGAAGTTTGCTTTGTGAAATATAAAAAAATGGTTGAACCTTAAAAGAGTTTTAGAAAGTTGAAGTTGGGAAGAATTTTTTTTTAAGAATAGGAAGTAACAAAGTCAGTATATTAATCGTGGATAAACAAAGTCTCATTTGTGAAACTTCGGAAAAATGATAGAAATATAATAAAGAATGAAGGCGTTACAAGGAGTTTGAAAACAAAATACTCTTTCTTGGGATTTCAAGAGTATCCAAGTTAGAAGTTTAAACTTTTTAGCAATTTCTTATATAGGTTGTTGCAAAAGTAAGTTTGACTAGTGAAATTCCGAAAGGATAATAAAGATTGCATGGACTATAAGGGAGTTAAAACAAAATACTTTTTTTAATGAATCCGAGGTTATTTAATATACTTTTTGGCTCGATTCTATATTAATAGTTATGAACCAAAGTTCTCTTTGTAAAATGTCGAAAGGATCGTTGAAATTTGATTACTTACAGTGAAGTTATAAACTTCAGAATTTTGTAATAACTTCTTGTAATAACTTTTTCGTTATTACAATGTTATATTAGACACATTTGAACAACAGACACCACAGGATTGTTGAAGTTTAATTACTTTTAAAGAAGTTACGAACTTCAGACATTTTTCATTATTGCAAGGTTATATAAGACATGTTTGAACAACAGGCGCAACCTAAGACATAACATGATTGTTGTAATTTGATTATTTTTAAAGAAGTTGCAAACTTCAGAAGTATGTAATAACTTCTTGTATTAATTTTTTCGTTATTACAATGTTATATAAGACACATTTGAACAACAGACACAACATAAGTCACCACAGGATGTTTGAAATTGGATTAGTTATAAAGAAGTTACAAACTTTAGAAATTATTCATTAATCCAAAGTTATATAAGATAAATTTGAACAACAGACACAACATAAGTCACCACAGGATTTTTGAAATTGGATTAGTTATAAAGAAGTTGCAAACTTTAGAAGTTATTCATTAATCTAAAGTTAAATAACACAAATTTGAACAACAGACAAACGTAAGGCACAACAGGATTGTTGAAATTTGATAACTTATAAAGAAGTTGCGAACTTCAGAAATTTTTCGTTAATCCAAGGTTATATAAGACACATTTGAACAACAGACACAACATAAGTGTGCAAGATTTTTGAAATTGTGTTAGTTATAAAGAAGTTGCAAACTTTAAAAGTTATTCATTAATCCAGGTATATAAGACAAATCTGAAAAATAGACAAACGTGAGACACAACATGATTGTTGAAATTGGTTAATTTATAAAGAAGTAGTAAACTTCAGAAATATTTCGTTAATCCAAATTTAAATGAGTTATAAAGAAGTTGAAGAGTTTTTCTTGAAATTCAAGAATATTCATGTCGAGTTCTGTTTGGTAGTTTCCTGAATTGATTGCTATGAACAGAAGTTCGCTTAATGAAATGGATTGTTGACAGTGGATGAATTGTAATGACGTTTCAAGGAGTTGAGATTTACAACTTTCTCTACAGAATCCAAGGATAGTCAATGCACCTTTTTTGCTGTTTTCAGCACTGATCGTTGTGCAAAAAATTTCGTTTTTTTGAAATGTATTATTAGCAAGGACTTGAATTTCAGGAGATTATTTTTAAATTTCCTTAATTCGCTGTCCTGAAGAGAAATTTTCTAAATAAAATGTCAAAAGAACTGGATGAGTTATTTGCCAGGATTAAGCGAGGTTGTACGAAATTTGGAAGGCGTTTCCATTTGTTTAAAAAATATGGAGTAAATCAAATAAATCGCATGATACAAAACCTCCTATTGTCAATGCTGGAGTTTTTTATTAAAACAAAGCGGCATAACTTTCTTTCTCGTTCGAAAATCCGTTGCAACTTTCCCCGAACAACAATCGATGTTCGCGTAAATATACGCACACCGAACAATAAAAAGAAGAAAGTAAATCAAACTTCCCTTCCCCCGTCGAAAATTTTAAATATCCCCCCTCCGCCCTACGCGCCGAGGGAAGTTTTCGTATTAGCCCTCCCCGGTGGCACTTACCAACTGTTTCCCACCGTTGCCCTACATTTGTCCGCAAACCCCGAGCAAAAAATGATAAACTGGAGGCGACCCCTCACGCTACAACAACATAAAACTCCGACAATAAATATTTCTGGAAAGTTTAATCCTGGCGAGGTTGGATTTTAGAGTTCTTCTAATTCTTTAGCTCGGAGAGGTTCGCTAATGCGGCCCAGGGATATCGCAGGAGCGGGCGGAGTTCAACGGACTGAACTCACATGTTGAAACTTACATGCTAATGAGTGTAGGCACTAAAATTTATCCAGGGTAGGTAACATGGCGAATGCGCTGTACCTTCACACGAAATTGGATACTTTGTGGAAACGGTACATTTTATCGAATTTAATCTAGAGGAAGTTTTTATAGGGAAGTGGTTGGGGAATCTAATGATGATATTTTTGAAACGTACATGCTAATGAGTGTAGGCACTAAAATTTATCTAGGTACGAATAACCGAGTCTTCTCAAATAATAAAGTTAGTTTCAAAGAATTAAATGAAATAAATAACAAATAAAAAGATAAATAAAAATCGAGAATACCCTGGATCTCCACTGGCATTATACAATCAGATGAAAAAAATTTAGCTATACAAAATTAAATTTGAAACGTTGATTTTCAGAATCAGAAACAGAAAATGACACTGAATATGTAATAAAATTGAGAATGACAATAAAAAAATTTCGAAATCCATAAACAAAAAACCAGGCACAAAAATATGAAAAACGAAACAAAAATAAGTTACGTACATGATTAAAAAAAATTGTGTACTGTAAATATTGCAAATAAATTCAATGATTTCTTTGGCTCTGTAGGTGAAAATTTGGCTCAGAAAATTATAGTAGAACAAGATGTGGAAAATATACAAGTAAATAACAAAGGTATGATAGAGTCTATATTCATGAAACCTACAAATCCTGAAGAAATAAATGAGCTTATTAAGCAATTAAAAAAATAGGAGGTGGCTTAGATCAGATACATGCAAATGTGCTGAAACAAGCTAGCCCTTATATATCTAACTCACTAAGCAAAATATTCAACACTTCAAAACAGCAGAAGCTGTACCAATATTTAAAAAAATCTATATTATTAAATATAGACTATATTTAATATATAATAATAAATGAACGAAGTGTGCAATGATCTCTTTAGAGAATGGACTGTACATAGTATCTCTGGTTACTCGTGGGTGGCTGTGGAGATGAATCTTGTCTCCAGGTTGTAAGGCTGCAGACGTTCTTGTAGGCGGAGATCAGGGCGTGACGTGATCTCTTTGAAGTTCTTGAAGTTCTTGTAGGCGGAGATCGGGGCGTGACGTGATCTCTTTGAAGTTCTTGAAGTTCTTGTAGTTTGGAGAGAGGGCGTGACGTACTTCTCCGGGTTTGGATCTGAGGGCGTATCGTGCAGATCCGGGGTTTGAGGTTCTAGTAGTTTGGAGAGAGGGCGTGACCTACTCTCCGGGTTGAAGTTTGTTAGGTTGTCGGGTTAAGTGGCGTGAAGAAAGATCACAGCACACTGTCGTTTTGAGCATACTAGGTTATACTCGTTTATTACCAAAATTTCACAAGCTTTTATACATCTTCAAATTACATTGGTTAAATGGCAAATTAAGTTTTGTTATCTTTCGGCGTCCTAGATTGTAATTTCCCTGACCTAGCTGTGCGCTTGACCTCACCCAGCACGTTTATTATCATATTACGAGAACTGATGTTATGCTTACGCGCTCAATTATTGTTGTAAAATTTTGAAATTATCACTTTGATCCGCGCTGTTTCGTCCACCTAAGCGACTCAGTTGTTTTAATACCCTCTTTAATAGTTATTAATTACTTAATAATTTATTACTTTATCAGCAAGTTCACTAAATTATTTCACTGACTTAGTTGTTCTAATTAATTTTTGATTACTTCATTTGCAAGTGGAAATTTTCACCTAAGATGTTTTTAATAACAAGTTGCTCTAGTTCTATTTAATGGTTATTAATCACTAATTGACGATTATGTTCCCTAAATTCCCTATTAAATCCCTACAACCCTACTTAGCTCTCTTTTATGTTGATCGTAGAGTTAACAATAAATATAAACTGTATTAAAATCTATAAAAAAAACAGTAAAAAATTTTACTCTTGTAAGATAATTACGGCGTTATAATTAATTAAAATATTAATGGTAAAAATAAAAGGTAAAGTGGTTACGGTAAATGCAAGGGAAGGTACTCAAAACCTCATCTAGCGATCTTATTAATTCAAAATATTAATTCGACATTTATAGAACATTGTATTGGCTATCCTAAGCAAAATTTTAATATGTAATCAAATTGTATGGAAAGTAACAATCCTCTACGTTAATAATTGATACATGACATAAAGTAAAATAACTAATATTAAACTGATAATGTGTATAATCCAATAACATACAGGTAAGGTGACATTCTTACAACACCTAATTATTTATAAATTTTAATTTTTTATTTCAATGGGATCGTTGGATGAGAGATTACCTAACAATTTGTGTGATAGAATTTTTGGATAAAAATAATAATGTACAAAACGTACTGGTAAATTGTCATTAATTTATTTTACCTTTCAGTAACACTAATCATTTGATTGCTAAATAAGTATCCTAATTAGACTTGTCAATGTTTAGCCTGATAAGAAACCTCAAAACCACTTGATTGATAAATAAGTACCGTAATTATTATTATCAATTACATTAATCTGTGTGTTTTGTATTATTTCGTTCTCGACGAAATGAGGGGCTCATAATGAATTAGGTATGAGTTTCCCTTTAGAAGATAATAAAGTATTTAATTAAAACAAGCCGTACCCGGCATGCTTTGCAATGCCACGTAAAGTTTAAAAAAAGAAAGATAAATAAAATGTATAGATCACCCGGTGAACTTCGTATCACCTACATATATTTTTGAAAAATATTGTCAAAACGTAATACATATCATATTTTTTTTCTGCATTAAATTAAATGCAACACAGTTATACACATAATCAATTTAAGGCTTTCTGATGTACTATATTTTTTGTCTTTTTTGCGGTGCGTAAATATATAAAGATGATAATTGTACGACTCGCGAACACGAGACGCATGCGCGAAACAGGGAAACTCCAAGTTGCTTCCGCAAACTGTCCTTGTAATTGCAATTGTATATTATCTTTTTAAATTTTTAATAACTAATTGATCAAAAACTATCTCGAAAGTAGGCATGGAATTTTCCTGTAAAATATGCCAGATTTGCCAATTTCCCCAGAAACTAATGAGCGTAATGGATCTGGTGATGGGAACAACTGTGGCAATTTTACTTTACCACCAGTACAACATAATCGAGTAGATTCACCGCTGTATTTGAACGCTTTACAATATTGACAAATGATTGTCATTTCTCTAATCGTTACGGATTGGTCGGCACACCCAATAATCTATTTCCGGGTCGTAGTGGAATGCTACTCGTTCCAAGTTTACAGGAACACTGCGTCTCTGGAATCGCTCTATTTCATTTTGTCTTGAAGTGCGCTCCATTTTCTGAATATTTGTTGCTCGTAGTACGTGTATGACCATCTTGGTGTTGATTCTGCCATGTCTTCTTCAGCTTGTCTAAGTAGTTTTTTTTGTTTGTTATTTTTACCTTTAGTTTGATTCGTCGGTAATCCTGTTCGGTGTTGTTTGGGTTTCTTCACTTTCGGTTTTGGGTCTTGTATTTGTACCTCAAATACTTATTTCTTGGATGTTTTATATTCCTCGGTGACGTCAGGTACAGGCGAATTTTTTTTTAGTTTTCCTCCATCCTTTTGAAATAGTGTGATTTTATAAAATTGTGCTGATCGCCAAACCCAAGTTCATGGAACGCCTCGTTGTTCTCTTGGGCTTTCCCCCATAGTGCTTCTAGGTGATCAATCTTTTTTTGTAGGTATTCCTTGGTTTTTCTTGCACTTCCGTATTTGTTGAAATTATTATGTAGTTAAATGATTTCTTGGGCTATTTTTTCTTGTTCTTGAATCAATTCATCTGCTTGTTTTATCTTGTCGTAGTTGAAGTTGTTAACTTTGTAACTTAGTTCTCTGGAAAAAGTGGCTGTGACTTACTCAGGACTTTGCTTGTCTTCCTGACTTCCCTCCGTTGTGTTGTCGTCGAAGTTCTTGAAGTTTTGGAGTTGTAATCACTGGGGGCTTTTCCTCCGGCTACAGTGACTGGATGTGCCTGTCGTTTCGAATTTGTAGACTCGGTGTCCTGGTGAAGTTGCTTTAACTTACTCAGGACTCTTCTTGGTTTCTTGACTTTCCGCTTTTGTGTTGGCGTCGAAGTTCTTGAAGTTTTTAAAGTTGAAATCACTGGCGGTTTTTCTTCCGGCTGCAGTGACTCGATGCGTCCGTTTTTTCGAACTTGTCGAATTTGTAGACTCGGTGTCCCGTCGATCTAAATGCTGCTGTATAAGATGTGCCCTAACTCGTTCCATCCTAAGCTTTTCTACTTCATAATTATTCACTTTTGAACCCAATTCTCTCATACCAATACGAACGTTATTATTATCTGCCTACCGCTGGTCGTCAGTGCGATTTGCACGTGAGGTAGCTCGTAGCACATTTGAATTACTCCGACGACCTAAATCAGATCGTTTTCTTCATGGCATTTTATAATGAATAAAGTTTTCTCGCACTGACAAACTGATGACAGATTGTAATAATTTTTTATTTGACAACCAACTGACACTATGGTTGGTTGCTTTGGCGATTTGTCCCCAAAATTACAAAACGTATCTTTTTTAGTATTTTCTTTAGTAATTATTTATGTTTCTCGCCACAAAAACCTTCCCTGAACTTCCACAAATATTTCAAGATCAAAATTAGCAAAATCCGTCCAGCCGTTCTCGAGTTCAAGCCCAGACAAATGAACAGCATTTCATTTTTATATAGATAGAGATTAAATATTTCTGCAAATCAATTTAGCTTCAGGTAGGAATTCGTACTTGTATCGTTAAATTTTGTAGATGTTGTTACATTGTGAGTTGTTAATTAAATTTATCAGCGTCATGTTGCAATTTGGTGCAGATTTTCCGCCAAATATTGAAAATTTTCACGCTATTTTTTTTCCACTATCCAAGTTTCCCCAGTCGTCTACAAACATGGATGTGATGTAATACGTGTCGTGACATAAACTGGACCACGTCGATGGAAATAAAAACAGAGCCGCGTTTATGCAATTGTTGATTTAATGTTTATTGCATAAAATGAAAACATTAAATTTTTATTACTCCCCGTATTATACGATATTTAATTGTGAATACGTTTTTGCGATAGACGTTTTACGACTACTACACAAGGTACGTCTCCTGGAATGATATTTTCTGCAATCGTAAAATATTACAGTGAATAAACATAAATACGTCGGAGCCGAACGTCTGTCAGGACCGAATTTATACAGCCCCTCGGTTTACTACGGGCCGGATCACGAATTCCATCGAATAAAACAAAATAACCTTTAGTCGCCGCCCCCCCTCCAGAAATTTATTTATACGTTTGTACGTATTATATTAAAATCGTTCGGCCGGCAATTCGGATAATTTGGCACGATTAAGGGCGCATCTCGGGCGATGGGGGAGCGGGCAAAAACGCCCTTAGTATTCCTCGGCCGTGGCCTCGGCCGACCGCAGACGGGCCACTTGATGATGATAAGTTGAAATGACCAGAAACGGAGACGAGGGAAAAATCGCGTTACTAATAACATTTCGGAGATATCGTGCCCTTTGCTCTATTGGGAAATGTACATTTCTCGGCGGGAGTAATGCCTAATTATTATTAGCTGGAGGTTGGTAATTCCGAATATGTGGCCAATACTTTATAGAACTTGTTTTTTTGTGTCTTCCCTTTTTGGTTCTGTGAGAGCAGTGGAGCACCAAATTTCAAAATATCATCAGTGGATTCCCCAATCATTTTGCTATAAAAGGTCTTCTTGATTAAAGTCGAATGTATATAAAGTTGGCGGACCACCTCCTCAGGCCGGCAAAATAAAATAGTGGAGATTTTGTGTCTTTTTTGTAGCGAGAAAACCAATTTTGTAGCTTTTGAATAGCCGGAGCTACAAAAGGTTAGCGGCCTCCGGTATAACTCATACACGGAATGTAATAGGATGCTCTGGTTTGCTCAGGAATTTGTGTCTTTAGAAGTACTTGAAAGTCACTGGGCCAAAAAAATTTTTGGCCACATTTGGCCAATTTTGGCCCAAAATGACAAGATGTTCAATCATCACTCGCGGTTCAATTTCATGATATAGTAGGGATCTTAAAAATCATTTGGCATTGAAAACCTTCTGTTAATTGGCCGAAAAATCGGGCAAAAATTGCCAGAAATGGCCAAAAATTCGAAAATTACTTATTTCAGCCAAAACATGGGAAACCCTGTATATACGTCGACAGGTCGAACATGTGGTACACAGAGAGATCAGAAAAGCTAGCAGGGGGGTCAATAAAAAATACCCAGAAATGGCCAAAAATTCTAAAATGACTTATTTCGGCCAAAACGTGATAACTCCTGTATATACTTCGACAGTTCGAAAACGTGGGCCCTGGAATTTTCAGACACACTGTCGAAGGATCCAATTCTAGCCACTGGAATTCACCTGAAACTGCAGGCCTGTGGAGCTACAAATTCTAAAATGACTTATTAGATCCTTCGACAGTGTGTCTGAAAATTCAGGGGCCCACGTTTTCGAACTGTCGAAGTATATACAGGATTTATCACGTTTTGCGTTTTATCACGTTTTGCGAATATGAAGAACGTCCATTGGTCGTTAGTTGGGGATAAATGTGTATGTATTTGATCTGGAACAGTTTTCCGGGATTAACTCGTAAGCCAAATGAACGAAAAAACCTGAAACTTTTCTTCTACCTATGCATACATTTACTTGTCTCCGGGAACAAATACGTTGCACGCCGCCGCCGTTATTGCCCCTGTTATTCCCCGCCCGGCGCGGGCAATATGTTTGTCGATTTTCGAAACGCGGGTTTTCTTATAGTTTACGTGACGTTATTAGAAGGTGGGCTCGTATATCATCCAGGAACGTCACTTTTGCGAGTAATACTTTCGTGTCGGTACACTTTATTGTCCCGCGACTTGATTCATCTTTCATGGCGACGCGCTCCCCGTACCGAAAGTCGATTTATATTCGATATTCCGGACAATAGATATTTTCTAAGTACTTCGGCCGATTCGTCGCTTTAATAAAGCAGTTTCGCGCTCGAGCTAAAAAGTACGTTAATTACACCGAGCGATGCGAAGATGTCCCTCGTTCTCGAAATTAAATTTAAACCCGTGGTACAACACTTATTCGAAATGTGTGTGTATAAGTATTACTTGGCGACCGTACAATATAACACAACGTATCCAGTTTCAAATCTAGCTTTCCACATATATACATATGTATATATATTCGGGCCCTTTCAGGCTCGCATAAAGTGGACGCTTTTGTTAGTTTGTAATTTCTGTAAATGAAAATATTACACGACACTCAGACATTATTAAATATGTACGAGTATGTTCTTTCAGTAGAGTGCACCTTGTACTCGGTGATAATTTAGTAAACCGCAAACTACGGACTTCACATACGGTAAATAACTCGGGATTACAGTGGCCGAGCCAGCGGCGCCGAGTGGTGGAAACGTCGGGAAAAGATTTGATATATAAATCTTCGTAATGTGTAACGTGTTTCTTTTTATCGTTACATTAACTAAAATTGAGTACTAGTATATTTCGCCTGTTTAAAACGACGAAAACCCAAATATTACTGTACTGCTATATGGAAACATCCGGTACACGCATAGGCGGCGGACAGGGGCATATTTACTATATCTGTGTTTCTCTGATCATGTGATCTGACTTATCGAAAATGGAACAAATTATGACAGTTACTTTGCCCATAACGTGTAGTTTATTGCTATGTTCAACAATAACAGGCACATTTTTGTCTTGAGCATGTCAAGGGAACAAAATTCAAAAATCTCTCAATTTCACTAATGAGATTAAACTGATTAAATTGTTTTTAGAATTATCCAAAATATGTGCTGTGGATAATTCCCTATACAATATGATTTGTTATAGTACTACGAAACTCTTCAAAAAGAGGACATCACAGACCTTGATTCTCCTATCCTGGAATCTCTGAGGTTATATCTATCAAAGCTATCTATTCCTATGTGATATCTACCTATCTAGTTTTTCCAAGATAGTACCTCTTAACTATCCAAATTTTGAAAATATACTACAAATTTTCATGATTTTTCGTAGATTTTTAGATGCTAATGTGATGGAAGATGATACTTTTGTAATGATACTAAGGTGGGGTGGGTGTTGAGGTGGGATCCTCTAAATCCTGTAATCGTTTTTAAATAATTTGGTTCCTTATAGAACTACAACTTTTGAAATTCTAGTTGTACTTAAAAACCTCTATAGAACCGATTTCATGGATCTTGTAAATTTATGCAGAATTCTTTGAAACTGAAAATTCTTCCTAAGGGATCATAAGTAAAAAGGCATTTATGCAAATTGCATATCTTGCTTATCTTGCATATTTCATGAATGTTAAACTCATTTGCATATTTTTTCCCCAATGTACATACTTCGATTAATTAACTATATATTTCATTTGATTATGATGCTCTCGTGACTATTAAGTAAATTACCTGGAAAGCAGTAATTTGTAATTTGACATTTGAAATTTCTTTTGCAAGTTATAGAAGTGCTGGAAAAATAATTTCCTTATTACCAGTGTCCATTCATTAAGTGTAGCTCTAGTGGTATTCATAATTCAGTTGGAATCATCTAATAGCGGTTTCAGAAATCATAAAGGTATAGTAACATGGAACAATTTGGGCAAAAGTTCAAAATAGTGGTACTGGAAAAAAGGCTAAAGATATATTTAAAAATTTAAAAAAAAATCTAAAAATTTTCTTAGAAGACAGTTTCTGTCTAAAGTGCATTTTAATAGAAACTTTTATTGATTCCAACTTTAAAGTTGTTTAATTCAAAAACGTTCCTGAATACTTTTGTTGAAGTACAAAAAGGCTTTTTCTATTTACATATAGAAAAAATTAATGGAAAATTTAAAGGAATGTACTAATAGTTTTTTATCTCATTTTACTAATGTTAACTAAATTTACTGAATTGTCACTATTTAATAGTGAAAATATGTTGAAAAAATCTCGAAAAAAATTGAAAAAAGTATAATTTTTAATTTTTATTGCATATTTGTTAAATTTCATGCT
The DNA here is from genome assembly GCA_946251905.1 of Cryptocephalus moraei. Taxonomy (NCBI): domain Eukaryota; kingdom Metazoa; phylum Arthropoda; class Insecta; order Coleoptera; family Chrysomelidae; genus Cryptocephalus; species Cryptocephalus moraei. The sequence continues at coordinate 5,177,788 of OX276462.1, read as the reverse complement.
ACCGGTATACATATTTTAATACATATTTGCCTTAATGTACTAACGAGCTTTCGTACTTTATACAAATAGTACAAAAAATGGCAAATTATGTAATTTTTGATGGATTTCTAACGTATATACAATTTTTAAAATTCCAGAATTGTTTGAATCCTCATAGTCATTCCATAGAGGTTGTTAGGATCTAAACATTTTTTTATTTAGATGTTTATTAAATTATTTGCATTCATGTACTTATGAGCTCTCGTAGTTTATACAAATAGTACCTAAATTGGCAAATAATGTAATTTTTGATGGAACTGTAACGTATATACAATTTTTGAAATCCCAGAATTTTTTGAATCTCCATAGCCATTCCATAGAGGTTGTTAGGGTCTTGACATTTTTTCATTTAGATATTAAATAATTTGCCTTCATGTACTTATGAGCTCTCGTAGTTTATACAAAGAGTACCAAAAATGGCAAGTAATGTAATTTTGATGGAACTGTAACGTATATACAATTTTTATAATCCCAGAATTTTTTGAACCCTCATAGCTTTCCATAGAGGTTGTTAGGGTCTTGACAGTTTTTCATTTAGATATTTATTAAATTATTTGCCTTCATGTACTTATGAGCTCTCGTAGTTTAAACAAAGAGTACCAAAAATGGCCAATAATGTATTTTTTGATGGAACTGTAACGTATATACAATTTTAAAATCCCACAATTTATTGAATCCTTATAGCATTCCATAGAGGTTGTTAGGATCTAAACATCTTTTCATTTAGATATTTATTAAATTATTTGCCTTCATGTACTTATGAGCTCTCGTAGTTTGTACAAGGAGTACCAAAAATGGCAAGTAATGTAATTTTGATGGAACTGTAACGAATATACAATTTTTAAAATCCCAAAATGTTTTGAATCCTCATAGCATTCCGTAGAGGTTGTTAGGGTCTAGACATTTTTCATCTTGATATTTGTTAAATTACTATTATTATTATTATTAAATTATTTGTCTTCATGTACCTACTTATGAGCTTTAGTAGTTTATACAAATAGTACCAAAAATGGCAAATAATGTAATTTTTGATGGAACTGTAACGTGTATACAATTTTTGAAATCCCAAAATTTTTTGAATCCTCATAGCATTCCATAGAGGTTGTTAGGGTCTAGACATTTTTTCATCTAGATATTATTTGGAATTAAAATTTTTTTAAAAACTGTATTGAGGACAGATTCTTATAACTTCTACTAACTCGCTTCGAACTGTAATACACGACGGAACTATTTACGAAAAATTTTGTAGGAATCGCCCCAAAGATCTGAAAGGAAATATGTGATCCATTTTATCCTTTTATTTTCAAAAATCCCACATTTAATTTTGAAAAACGTTTGTTTAATAAAAAAAACCCTAGAAAGTGCCAAAAGCACAAATCGCTACTTTACCTTAAAACTCATCAAATCAGCCCTGTTCTAATACGTTTTATTCACTTTTTTCCTTGCGATATCCGAACCGGTTACGTGATAGGACGGCGACGAATAACAAATCGAACGCTCAGAAATTTAAATTAGGGCTTGGAGCCTTTTGACGTCCTTTGTTGTCAATCACCATCCAGTAATAAACGGAGAAATGGGAAGGTATAGGCGGAAGTAAATACAAATTTTAAATATCCACGTACAAGAGACGTTAGGTGGATCGTTTTAGGTGGAAGAAAGTACGTATGCATAGTACATGTGCCTCTGACATGCGATAGGAAAGGAACGGTGTAAGTATAGAGTATCCTTCGGTTGTGGCGATTTGTGATTCTTCTTGAGGTATGAACTCGTGTGTGTGTGTCCATTTTTGTTTTCAAGCTGGGCTATACGCCCCTTGTATCTTTTCTCTTTTATTCCTTCTAGATTTTTCTTAAAAGTCTATTTTAATCGTCTCGTCGTTTTTTCTACTTTTCTTCTTTCCTGTTGTTTATCTCTTCGGGTACTGTTCTTATGGCCTCTCCGTTGACAGTAGCACTAGTCTTGGTCTTGAAGCTCTCGAGTCTTGACGGGTTTATGTGAGTCTCCAGTCTTCTTATTGTCTTCCTTGTCCTGTCCATGATTTCCATCTTGATTATTTTGATTAATAAGTACCTCCATAGTTGTAATGCATGTCATTGGGAATAAAAATCATAAATTTGCCGACAAAATCATGCAGAATCCTTATGAGTTACAGCAGAATAGCTGGCAACGCTGTATGTCAGTCAGTTTCTGAACGCAACTTTCCCCCCAATGGGCAAACGGGCTTCACTTTCTCAAGCGACTTATATTTCAGCCTTATAGGATGAACACATATTGGTGGATTGTATCTCTAGCCATCTTAAGGAAATTCGTCTAAACTTAGACACGATGCAACGAAGCTACAGCTGCTGGTGAGGGGCTCTCTAAGTTCATTAGGCGATAGTACATTTGGTTGCCTAGCTACAGTTTTGCCTAGTTACAAACTCACCAAAGAATCACCATTGGTCAATCTAAAGACATGGAAGACTTATTTTTTGAGCGTAACAGATTTCATGCTGACGCCATGTTGAAGATTTCACATCTAAAAACGTTTTAAAAACGTCATCAAAATTGGCTGTATCCGATGAGACGCTATACTGAGACCTATATGTATGAGACCTATATCTTTTCCCCGTATCCCATCGGGAGGGAGGGCGGAGTAAAAATATCGGCACCGAAATTGGGATAATTTCGCCTCCACCTGCGGAAACTTAACGTCGGAAAGTTCCTACGACTCCTCCGACTTTCGATTTGTTTACCCCCATTAGCGATTCGCTCGAATAAATCAAAGTTCCCCATCCACCCCCCCACCTCGCTTCTACCCCCACCCCCACCCCAATTCGCAATTATCGTTTTTCATCCCGTTTATAGCGCCAATAAAGCAGACATGTTTATCATATGTTCGGCGAGCACGGAACGTTCGGGGGTTGCACTTTGCACTTTACGCCTCACGGTTAAATCATCGAAAGTTAGATTATCCGGCGGCCATAGAAAAGCGATCCGATCCGAGAAAAACAATGTCGAATGGCGAATAAGTAAAACAGATGAGGCAACCCCCATTTCTATGCGGACGCAGGAAGAACGGGTGAGAGGGAGAGGGCGAGGGAGAAAGAGGAAGTGTCCGAAAAGTTAGAGAGAGGGGCGCTTTTCCAGATAGATTGGTCGAAGGTAAGAAGAAAGAGAGAGGGACCGGTGAGGGGTGGTGGGGTAGAAAGAAGGGAAGAAGTTGAGTGAGGGAGGGAGAGAGAGAGAGAGAGAGAGAAAATCGGAGTTTCGAAGTTTCTAGGCACCAACGATTCGACCTAGTTGTCTGTCTGATTTATGCAGCTCGTAACGCACGGGCGGCGGCCACGGGGGCGAATTATCGAAGTATCTACGACACTTCGATATAATTTATACGGGCCCGTGTTTACTGCGAAAGGGGTTGCGGCGCTAGGAACCGTAGGGGATCAATTAGGGGAAGTGGCCATAAACGATTTTTTAATCTTATTAAAATACGTATAAAGTACGTCGTTCGACACGGTCGACTCGCGGGAGTATTTACACTCTGCGAAACTCGCTACTTAATCGATATAAAATAATTTAACCCGACGATCTTGGGAATTCACCTCTCCTCAAGGCGGATAGTAGCGATACAATCGCCGCTCTGGGACAACGGATCATATTTCTGCCACGCGTGACGAGAGGTCACTGAACTGGTTTCCAACAGCTTTAAACAATTCCAGACTAGTTTAAACAATTCCCCACAGCTTCTGCTTGCAGCGCCACCCCGAGTCATACGGTCGAAACGTGAACTATTGTCCCAGAACGGTCATTGCACTCCTACTGAGTTTAGATAGGAAAATCACTACGAAACCATTCATTACTACTGATAAATACGTTACGAATATGAGTATCTATCTCCTCTACAACGCCATCTGGCGCAGCTTGACCGTAACTAATCTCACACGACTTCAAGTAGGTTTCGGTGTCAAAATTGCGTTTCATATTAGTATTGAAATGTATTCCAGTTAGTAATTTGGTTGAGGAATTTTTAATTAGGGAACTTTCAAGTTTAATTAATGATCTAGTTAGGGATTTGTTGATTGTGGAAATGGGGGATTAAAGTGGTTTAATCGTTTTAAGTTTACATGTAATAACCTCCTCTGAACTGACTAAGAACGTGATATACGCTATCACAACGTTCGAAATTAAGTAATTAGTGTAAGTAGTGTTGTAAACAGGAAAGAGAAATCAAAATGACTATCTTAGTTCATGGTGTTTCGAGACTAAAATATCTTATTTTATTCTTAAATTCGATATGATGCATTTTCGACTTCCTCAGATCTTTTTGTGGAAAGTAGAAATTAAATGGTGAAGGTACTATCACGAAGAGTCACTCAGAAGAGACTAGTATCGCCAACTAGTGAATCTTGGTCGGAACTAATTTCAAATAGCTTCGTGTAGCTTGAAAGGGTTTTGCACACAGTTGCCGATATTTATCGGAATTCCCATAACTCGTGCAATTTGTCTCTTCACGGAGTTCATGGTTTCTGGTTTGTGTTTCTAAGTGTCAGGTTCCTTGGGCGCCAGATTCATAAGGTTTACTCCCTGTATTTCTTCGGATAATTGATGAGAAGTTCTGAAGTGTCCGTGAAAATGAAAACAAGTTTATTAGAGAAATTACATTGTCAAAATTCAAAAAAATGGACCATATCAAAAATCTTCATAAATTTCTGTTGTCTCTTTTTGTCTCTTTTTGTTTTCTCTTCACGGAGTTCATGGTTTTGGGTTTGTGGTGCTAAGTGTCAGGTTCCTTGGGCGCCAGATTTATAGGGTTTACTCCCTTTATTTCCTTGGGTAAGTGATGAGAAACTCTGGGTCCGTGAAAATAAGAAACAATCTTATTAGGGAAATTACATTGTGTCTAAATTCAAAAAATTTTGAACTTTATCAAAAATCCTTATAAATTTCTGTTGTCTCTTTTTGTCTCTTTGTTTTGTCTCTTCACGGAGTTCATGATTTCGGGTTTGTGGTTCTAAGTGTCTAAAAGTGTATCTAAAAGTGAATTCTGAGCCACAACTTAATGGCCTAAGACTAACTACCGGGTTAGTTTCCTCATGTTATAATTGCAATCCATTAATGTATCAACAACAGGGGCTTTCTCTACGTAGCAAACTTTTGAAAACATCAGGAACACAGGGCAATAAGGCAGCGGATTAATAGATCGTGAGCGATCAGTCGCTGGTCAAGTTCACCACCGTAACGTAGACAGTTCCTTTTTAGACTTCAGAAATCGTTTCTTTATGTTTTTGGTGGTTCAAATATTTTGTTTAAATAGGTATTCTCTTCCACCAACTGGTTTGAAAAATTTATGTGGATTTTTCGAATTAGAAAAAGCAAAATAAGGATTATCAAATTTTGAGTAATTTTTGAAATGGTTTCAAAAAATTACTCTTGTGTGGATTTCTTCCAATTACTAATAATAACACGTAAGGTAGTAATGAGCTGTAGTTTATAGTTCAGGAAAAGCGAAACGAAAGGTGGCACCGGTGTTCCCAAAAGTGTTGGTACTAGAAAAATCTTGTTGATTTTAATAATTTTGTGATCATATGTGACTGCTTTTATTAGAATGCTAGCACATTTACTACTAATGGACTTTAGGTTCATGTTGGTTTATAGGTCAGGAAGTGGGAAATGGAAGGTGGTACTAGTGTTTCCACAAGTGGTGTTACGAGAAAAATTTTGTTGCCATACACGATTTTAATAATTTTGTGATAAAATGTAACTGCTTCCACTAGAATGATAACGCGTGAGGTACTAGTGAACTTTAGGTTTATGTTGGGATATAGTCCAGGAAATAATAAAAGAAAAGTGGTAACAGTGCTTCGTAAAGTGCTATTAAGAGAAGACTTTTGTTGCTATACACAATTTTAATAATTCTGTGATCAAATGTAACTGCTTTCATTACAATGAAAACGCATGAGTTACTAGTGAACTTGAGGTTTATTGTCCAGGAAATGAGAAAATAAAGGTAGTATCAGTGTGCCCAAAAGTGCTCTTACTAGAAAAATTTTGTTACTACACACGATTTTATTAATTTTGTGATCATACATGACTGTCGTTATTAGTAACCTTCCACCGTCAGCGTGGATTTCCTGGTTGCCGAAGTTTCTGTATTTCTCAGTCCTCTCGTTCCGCCGCTGTCGCGTCACCTTTCGGTCGCACCGGAAGGCTGCAAGTCTGTCCAAAACTCCGCCCGGAAACTTCCGAATGCAAAAACCAACAAACAACGTCGAATCCCTGCATCGACAACAAATGGCGGGATCAGGGAGACACGAGGGGGGGAGGGTAGCGAGAGACAGATACCTCGCCTGACTTACCGTCCCGGATTTATAGATTTTCGAAACGGATTAATTGAGTTAGTTTCGGTGAGAAAGTTTGCGGCGGCATGTGGAGTAAACACCAAAACAGAATGATCGAATGGAAGTAAGGAGAGATACGTTATTTGTCAAGGAAGAGGAGGAAGTGGAAGTTTTCGGGAAGGACGGGGAGGCCACACGGGAGGATCCGCGACCGTTACACATGACATGACCCGTTTAGAAAACTTATTAATAACGGAGAGGGGGGGAGCTCGCTCGATACTTTCCGGAGACGGGAGTCGGGGCACAAAGGAGAGGGATATGCCAAAAATTTTTGATATCAGACCTCCGAGGCGGACGGGCGAAGGTTAATCATGCGGAGATATTGCTTCGAGAGACCGCAATTTCGAATGGGATTATTTTATGAATTCGATCATGCAGTCGCTGTATCAACCCAAAATGTAGGCAAATCCTTAAAACTCATCAGTACGGATGCAGAAAGTGAAAATCAACCGGATAATCACCAGAACATTCATATGAGTAAAGAGTGAACTCGAAGTTGCTGTTCACATGTAGGTCAGTAGGCTTTCAATTCAAGGGAAACAAAAGGTCTAAACCATAGACTAATGAATTATTATGTGATATCAACACCAGGTGTAGAACCAAAATCAGAGGAAGACATACGACAGCAGAAGACATAAATGTAAACACAGGTACCGGACAGTGCAATTCATTCAGCCCCTTCATATTTGATTTGCATATAACACTATTATCATCCATGTTAGAAAGAAGAAGAAGAAAGCACAATAAGACAATCTTTAATAAAATTTGCAACGTCGCCATATTTCAAATAATAACACTCGTCCCTTGCGGAGAAGAAGTCTCCAATATTGTCACGTACACACTGTAGAATCTGGACCAGGTAATTGAATTTCTCGACTATAGCTATGAAAATTACTTCTTATCCCTGCACGTTCGTTTATAATAAGTCGACAAAACCTGACCGTTAAATTGAATGACATAAGTTATTCGGGGATTAACCGAGGACGAATCGGTCTCGCCAACAGGTAGCCCTGCCGTGGAGTACTCCAGCCCCACGTAAGCGGTGCCAATTATTAAAATAAAAATTCTATATTTCTTACCACTTATTAAATCTGCCTGGATCTTACTTATCATCCACTCAGTCCCTTCATATTGGTCTCGCCAACAGACAGCCCTGCTGTGGTGTACTCCAGCCTCACCTAAGCCACGCCAATTAATAAAAATCAAGTTCTAAATATCTTCCCACTTTCTAAATCTGCCTGGATCTTAACTATCATCCACTCAGTCCCTTCATATTGGTCTCGCCAACAGACAGCCCTGCCGTGATGTACTCCAGCCTCACCTAAGCCATGCCAATTATTAAAAATCAAGTTCTAAATATCTTCCCACTTTCTAAACCTGCCTGGATCTTAACTATGATCCACTCAGTCCCTTCATATTGGTCTCGCCTACAAATAGCCCTGCCGTGGTGTACTCCAGCCTCACGTAAGCCATGACAGTTATTAAAAATCAAGTTCTAAATATCTTCCCACTTTCTAAATCTGCCTGGATCTTAACTATCATCCACTCAGTCCCTTCATATTGGTCTCGCCAACAGACAGACCTGCCGTGGTGTACTCCAGCGTCACCTAAGCCACGCCTATTATTAAAAATCAAGTTCTAAATATCTTCCCACTTTCTAAATCTGTCTGGATCTTAACTATCATCCACTCAGTCCCTCATATTGGTCTCGCCTACAAATAGCCCTGCCGTGGTGTACTCCAGCCTCACGTAAGCCATGACAGTTATTAAAAATCAAGTTCTAAATATCTTCCCACTTTCTAAATCTGCCTGGATCTTAACTATCATCCACTCAGTCCCTTCATATTGGTCTCGCCAATAGATAGCCCTGCAGTGGTGTACTCCAGCCTCACCTAAGTCATGCTAATTGTTAAAAATCAAGATCTAAATATCTTCCCACTTTCTATACCTGCCTGGATCTTAACTATCATCCACTCAGTCCCTTCATATTGGTCTCGCCAACAGATAGCCCTGCCGTGGTGTACTCCAGCCTCTCGTAAGCCGTGACAATTATTAAAAATCAAGTTCTAAATATCTTCCCACTTTCTAAATCTGCCTGGATCTTAACTACCATCCACTCAGTCCCTTCATATTGGTCTCGCCAACAGATAGCCCTGCCGTGGTGTACTCCAGCCTCACTTAATCCATGACAATTATTAAAAATCAAGTTCTAAATATCTTCCCACTTTCTAAATCTGTCTGGATATTAACTATCATCCACTCAGTCCCTCATATTGGTCTCGCCTACAAATAGCCCTGCCGTGGTGTACTCCAGCCTCACCTAAGCCATGCCAATTATTAAAAATTAAGTTCTAAATATCTTCCCACTTTCTAAATCTGCCTAGATCTTAACTATCATACACTCAGTCCCTTCATATTGGTCTCGCCAACAGATAGCCCTGCCGTGGTGTACTCCAGCCTCACTTAATCCATGACAATTATTAAAAATCAAGTTCTAAATATCTTCCCACTTTCTAAATCTGTCTGGATATTAACTATCATCCACTCAGTCCCTCATATTGGTCTCGCCTACAAATAGCCCTGCCGTGGTGTACTCCAGCCTCACCTAAGCCATGCCAATTATTAAAAATTAAGTTCTAAATATCTTCCCACTTTCTAAATCTGTCTGGATCTTAACTATCATCCACTCAGTCCCTCATATTGGTCTCGCCTACAAATAGCCCTGCCGTGGTGTACTCCAGCCTCACGTAAGCCATGACAGTTATTAAAAATCAAGTTCTAAATATCTTCCCACTTTCTAAATCTGCCTGGATCTTAACTACCATCCACTCAGTCCCTTCATATTGGTCTCGCCAACAGATAGCCATGCCGTGGTGTACTCCAGCCTCACCTAAGCCATGCCAATTATTAAAAATCAAGTTCTAAATATCTTCCCACTTTCTAAATCTGCCTGGATCTTAACTATCATCCACTCAGTCCCTTAATATTGGTCTCGCCAACAGATAGCCCTGCAGTGGTGTACTCCAGCCTTACCTAAGTCATGCTAATTGTTAAAAATCAAGATCTAAATATCTTCCCACTTTCTATACCTGCCTGGATCTTAACTATCATCCACTCAGTCCCTTCATATTGGTCTCGCCAACAGATAGCCCTGCCGTGGTGTACTCCAGCCTCACGTAAGCCATGGTAGTTATTAACAATCAGATTCTAAATATCTGGCCATTTTCTAAATCTGCCTGGATCTTAACTGTCATCCACTCAGTCCCTCATATTGGTCTCGCCAACAGATTGCCCTGCCGTGGTGTACTCCAGCCTCACCTAAGCCATGCCAATTATTAAAAATTAAGTTCTAAATATCTTCCCACTTTCTAAATCTGCCTAGATCTTAACTATCATCCACTCAGTCCCTTCATATTGGTCTCGCCAACAGATAGCCCTGCCGTGGTGTCGCTGCAGCCTTACCTAAGCCATGCCAATTATTAAAAATCAAGTTCTAAATATCTTCCCACTTTATAAATCTGCCTGGATCGTATCTATAGTCGACTCGTCCTTTTTTCCCCTGAGAAAATAAAGGTATATATTACGTACATATATTTTTTTCCAAATTTCGACTAATAAATAACGTTCATCTTTGTAAGGCGAATTCTTTACGTATAGAGAAGATGATAAGAACGCGCGGCGCGGCGCGTTTTTGCCTGTGTAGCGGGCGACAAATAACTCACGTTTCATACGTAACGTACGACGGAATTTAGAATACCTTGTCGTCGTTTATCTTTCGGTGGAATTTTATGAAAACCCGATTTCGGGGAGGAAGAGAGAGTGCTCATCCTACCGATGAATATATTGCGAATTTTCTGCATCAGCATTCTCAAAGTTTTATTAGTTTTGTAATGGGAACGTCGAGGGAAGAGCCGGGACGCGACGGTATTTACCTAGCATGTCACTGGATGTGCCATGCCATTACTCCGTAGCCCCGGAATCGGGAAAAAGGTATATGAAGAGCTTAGAGGGGAATTATGTATAGATACTTCATCGTTATGGACTTGTAGACTTATTGCCGAACGCTCCCTGCTGGGTTCGGGCGTGTAGACGATTGGGTTAATTTGAAGGGAGAAGATGGGCGCAGGTTTTCGGTAATTTAATACAAATTGCGTTAAAGTCCAATCATGGGCGGTTTTGGGAATCATCATCGAAAATTTAGGTAGTATTTATAACCTTTTTCAAAATCTACCCTGTGATGAATCAGGCTTTTACCCTTAGGGTTGGTTTACCCTAAAAAATGTTCCATCCATCCAAGTTATAATAAATACCTTTGAAATTTACTACCCTCAGGGGATGATTTACGGGGTTGAATCTCTATGACTGATGATAAATCTTGCTGAAAAATATCATGAGATCTACAAATAACTCATTTAAATATTATTTTAACTAATTACGTTCTAGAATCGACGATTTTTTATTTTTTGTAATTAGGGGTAGTTTTCACCCCTAAAAAATAAAAAGCCCGGTCTGGTAGAGGGTAGATTTTAAAGTAGAGGGTAAGTAGAGCTTAACCCAAAGGTTTATGAAAATCGTTGTTGCTTTCCAAAATTGCACAGTAATACGGTATTTTACCGTTGATGACCGGGACTTATATCCTGTCATACTTTGCTTGAAATTGTGTAATCAGTGCGTTATACAACACATGCGTAATTACGTATTTTCCGAACGTGTGATAAAAAGAACATTACGTATCATTACTTTACATTTCATGTTATAATTTTCCAGCCCTTTTTATTTACAGTCCGATTTCGTATCAGGTGGTCAAATCGAGGCATGTACTACAATTAAACTATACTACTCGCGCCAGAAACTAATTACCATTCAAACACGCGTCGAAATTAACTAGCTGATTAAAGCGCTTACTCTGGTTTCATGAAGTCAAAATATATGGGAAACAAGTGTGTAATTATATAGTAAAAATGAATACGTATTCGATGTCTCGTTTCGTTATTTACATGAGGTCAGGTTAAATGTTACAAGTTCGTCAGTGATTTGAGGCTTGATCTGGAATGCCTGTCTCAGCTGACGTATCTAGACAACTTCCCCTTTTTCCCTTTCGCGTTATAAACTACAATTCAACCAACCTCAGCTCGGAAATAAGGGAGAGAGAGAGAGAGAGAGCGAGCTGGGGCACTCTATCTTTTCGTCATCTGCAAACAAGTACTCGTTCCGAGATAAGCGCCACGAAATTAAGACATTAACAATTCCAAGTTGCATCACCATTCCGCCATTTAATCCTGCGAATTCATTACGAGGGAAACGACTAAGGACTCGCCTCGGCGTTGTCTAATCCGGGAAGAGGGAATGGGGAAAGAGGAAGGGAGAGAGAGAGATAGAGAGAAACGGGTCAATGTTGTGAAGAGCGGGAATTACAAAACGGGCGGTTCTGGGAACGTGAAAAATGTGAAGGATGGTGTTCGGGAAGAGCCAGGAAGGATTTGTCATGTTTTAAATCGTCTGTCTGTCTAGTGGTATTCCGGGATTTATTTTTCTGGACATGGCGTCCATTCCAGAAGGTTTTTCGTCCATCTGTGGACCATTTGTCTTGCTACATTACCAGCTCATCTCCACGAAGCTCCTCATTTCTTACTCTGTCCCTAAATGATATTCCCAGCATTTTTCTTGGTGTAACACACTTAATTTTCCTACTGAAGCCTTAGTGAGCGTTATGGTTACTGGTAGGATACACGAGTTGAAGGTCTTTGTCCATAGGGGGCCTGGAGGGGTAGCTGGTAGAGGGCTCACTGGAACATCTCTCCTCACAAAGGGCAGAAGGTGGACACGAAATCAGACGGGCAGCGTCAACACTTAATTTAATTCTTGATGAAGCCTTAGGGAGCGTTAGGGTTTCTGCCCCATATGTGGAAATTGGTAGGATATACGAGTTGAAGGTCTTTGCCTCGAGAGGGCCTGGAGTGGTAGCTGGTAGAGGGCTCGCTTCACAGGGAACATCTCTCCTCACAAAGGGCAGCAGGTGGGCACGAAATCAGACTGGCAGCGTCAACACTTAATTTTCTTGCTGAAGCCTTAGTGAGCGTTGTGGTTTCTGCCACATATGTGGGAACTGGTAGGATACACGAGTTGAAGGTCTTTGTCCACAGGGGGCCTGAAGGGGTAGCTGGTACAGGGCTCGCTTCACAGGGAACATCTCTCCTCACAAAGGGCAGCAGGTGGGCACGAAATCAGACGGGCAGCGTCAACACTTAATTTTCTTGCTGAAGCCTTAGGGAGCGTTAGGGTGTCTGCCCCACATGTGGAAACTGGTAGGATATACGAGTTGAAGGTCTTTGCCTCGAGAGGGCCTGGAGTGGTAGCTGGTACAGGGCTCGCTTCACAGGGAACATCTCTCCTCACAAAGGGCAGCAGGTGGGCACGATATCAGACGGGCAGCGTCACAGGATGCTCACTGAATACCGCAGGCCTCCTGTGGTCAATTCTGCATTATTTGGGAGCCTGAAGTATGGCACATATTTCCACTGCTTCAAACGCCTTTTGGGAGTCTACAGCAACCAACACTAATTTGGTACGTTTTTGTATAGGTGTACGTGGGGCAATATGTTTGCGAAGGGATAATAGTTTCCGTTCAATTAAATTAAAATTATCCGACTCCATCTCGGGTTGCTGCCAGTAGTGGAAACTCCATTCTGCACGAAGTTAAACTCCGCACGTCAGCCGAATTAACATCTCGCCTGATAATCGACGAGTCACTTTCGACCGTTGCAGGAAGTTCGGAACAGACGTCGTCTTCGCTCTCCCACTCTCTCCTCGGTTAAACTCCTCGGGAACTCCTTATTGCGGAAGTTCATAGTTTAAGGTACGGTTTCTGATTAAATATTTTGAGTCGTCGGGTAGAGGGGGTAGGTAGTTCTGATCCCGGCGATGTTAAACGTACGGACTGTATTATTTTACTTTAAATCCGGTCGTGACCCACGTGCCTCGGGAGTACATTCCGTCCCGACCACGTGCTCCCCCTTTTTCTGCCCCCACCCTTCCAAAATAATCGACTTTGTACCTAATAAAATCAACGAAATTAACAATAAAATTTAAGGTCTTAAAAGGAAATTACCTAGAATATTGGGTCTTAGGCGCGGAATAATTTCGGCGAATTTCTTTTGAGGGTGGCACCGAGGGGGGAGGGAGGGGGGTAGTCCCGATTCCCCCGTCGACGGAACGGTCGTTTGATGGTATTAACACTGATTAAGGTTTTTATTGTGGATGTACACTGCCGGAATTGAATGAAAGGCGAAGAGGGGTGTTTTCTGTCGTTATGCATTAATTAAATTTAACCGTTTCACCTTTTCATATGAGGCATACATTGTAATATTGAGAAATATTGGAATAGTTATAGTTTACTCTCGTATAATTCGGATTGTTGGAAATTTTAAATATTTATTTTACTCTTAAATGTATGTAATAAAGTTTAATAATGTGTTTGTGTAAATCTCCTTTAATAAAGGACACTTTACATATAAATAGTATATAACAGTATAATATCTTCTCTTGTACCTTACACATTTATTCTACTATCGAATATGTATAATAAAGTTTAATTAAATTTCTGGAAAAATCCTTTCAAAAGGGCACTTTACACTTGTCATTTTTCTATTTTTGGAAATTTTATCAAAATCCTCGTCAATATGTTTTTCTAACCCTTGTGTATTCAGTGTGCTATCAAATATATGTAATAAAGTTCAATAACATTTTTGGCCAAATATTCTCTAAAGAGTCCACAAAGTCCACTACAATATCTTTTTCTGGAATTTGAACATCTACTCTACTATCTAATATGAACATTAAAATTTAATAAAATTTCTGGCTAAATCCTATCTAAAAGGCACTTTACATCAGTTGTTTTCCTATTTTTGGAAATTTTACCAAAATCCTCTTCAATATCTCTTTCTTAACTTTGACTCTTCATTGTACTATCAAATGTATGTAATAAATAAGATAGTAAAAAAATATATATGAAAATAGATAGGTAATAAATAATAAGGTAATTCCATCATTTGTTGGGATATCCTACTCTTACAATATTTTCGAGTTATTTACATTTCTGTTTAAAATCAAAAACTTCAAAATTTGAGTTCAAAATGGCGAAAATTTGAAATTTGGAAAACCAGGATATTTGATTATCTATTCGTCCCCACACATTTTATTTTATCAAACGTGATATTCCATGTAAAAAAAACTCCAAAATGTGGTCGACAGTTTTGGAAAAAATTAGAAACATTTTAAACATTTATCCAAGATCCACGCACGTACGTGCATACATTTCAAACTTAACTCACTACAACTCACCGACATTAACGTACCCCTCAAGTGTACGAAGCTTCTATAAAACTTTAATGTCCCGTCATACCCGCACGGGCATCCATCCAAATCAACTCCTTTTTAATTCATGAATGTTTAAATACGATAAGGCCTGGAAATTATTTACCGGACGCCGTAAATTACGTAAGTAATGTTCGTACCTGTGGACCGCTCGCATGAGTAGGTGTAACGTATTCAAATATGACCTAAATTCGTAATTAGATATTTCGGTTTTACGACGGGGGCAGCGGGTACGGTACGTGGACTGTAGCGACTTTGTGGGAGTTAGATGGGGAAATTGAGAACAAAACTTACAAACTCAAAAGCAATTTAGAGCGAAATTAACGCGAGGAATTTAGGGAAATAACATAGGTAATTGATATACTTACTAAATTAATTGAAAAATTAATTACTAAACAAGTGATAGGTTAAGGTATATTTTACATTAATCCAACGGCGTTACTGGGGCGTGTCGTCACTACCGGGCAGTAGGGCTGTTATCCCTAGAATTCGAAGCAGAGACAGTATCACGTTAATATATCTCTAATCATTGTTTCCTATTTAATACGTTACCGTTTTGATCAGTTTATGTTTTGAAATTAACGATTTATATAGGGTCTATTAGCTAAAGCGCTAAAAATCTCGTTGATGACATTGGTTGTTATGCTTCAGTACATAAAATATATTATTAAGAATTCCCCTACTTCGTTTCCCTTTCTCCCACTCCTCATTTTTGTGTGTATCCCGCAACTACTACCCTTATCGCGCGTAAAAGATACGACGGTACAAATAAACTCGCTGTTCATTTTTCCACACTTTCCCTCCCGTTATCGCATATCAGTTTTGACACATATTTCTCGATTCGCGAGATTACCATATCGTCGCACATCGGGAGTTGATATAATCAAAGACGAGAATTCATAAGGAGGTCGTATATCTTGACAAAGTACGGTTCTGATGTCGTGCACGAGATTCCATTCTCTCTCTCTCTCTCTCTCTAGAGGGTGGAGGGTCCATCCCTCCCTCTCACCCGGCGAGAAGGTTTTGTTGGTTATACAATTCTCTTTTTTTTCGATTCGAAGGGGAGAGCGTATTGGTACTCGAGAGGGGACGAACGAGTAACGTCAATTACTGGTTTCCATTCTTTCTCGTTGTGAAGTCGAGCAACAAATTGGTGTACGCCGTAAAGTACAGTGCGATCTTAGATTAATTGTGGTACAGTTTTTCGCCACCCGTTTTTTCCAATGTGACTTCTTCGCTGAGGAACAAGTTTGATGAAATTTCAGCCATGGAAAGGAAGTGAACGTGAAGGAAACTATAATGTTAATTCAGAAAAACAGGTTGAAAGGCCTCAAAGCGGTGAAGTATCAAACCATGGGACAGTAAAAGAAGGTTCTCCAATATGTTACGAGCAATATTGTTTTTTTAGAGTGCAAACATCGGCGTATTCGCCATTTCGTAGCATGTTCAGATAAAATAATTATAAATTTCATCATGAAAACCAAAATTGCGTTCAATACACACGTGTCATTTTAAACATCACTTTATATTAAGTTGTAACGCCATTTTCATCTAATTTGGCTCATTTGCGGATTTCTCGGGCGCCAGAATTTATAGGGTTTATTCCTTTAAGCCTCGGTAAGTTTACGATAAGGAGAGTGTTGTGGTGACTTCAGAGAGTGAATAAACTATATTTCATAGTGGAATGTATCATCGGCTTATCATTAAACTAATTGAATCGAGTTTTATTAATTTTCGGAAAACTGTTTGAGCTATTAGTGAAACATTTTTTTTAATTTTAGAGGCTGAAAACTCCTTGAAGACAATTTTTGAAAAGAAGGTTATTTTGTGTTAAAGTATTGAAATTAATTTAAGTGAAAATGGTGACTTTTAGTTACTGTTGAAATTCAGATTGCTAACAAAACCACTAAAAATTCCAGTAGAGGGACAATGGTCTTTTATATCGAATTTCCATTAATATTTTACTCAAAAGTTCAATCACAAAGATTACGAAGTGTCACAAGTGTTGGTACATTCTATTTATGATTTTGGTATATACTATTATTGATATTGAGTGTATATTATTATTATACAAAATTATCGACGAAGTTACATAATAGAACCTAACGACCAAGTACACTTCGATGGTTCCACACACACATACACAATTTTTTTATTGTTATGTAAGAATTGGCTTCGACCGTCCACGACAAGGTCCGTTTTACATAATATCAGATTTTGCCGGGTCGCAAAAAATGGAAGCGAAAGAGAGAGAGTGGGCGAGGAGGAGATGAAAAATGATCGTTCCTCTCTTCCTCTCCTGCTGGTAGCGTCCGCTGCCTTAAAAAATTAACGTCGTTCCGGGGCAAGGGAAATCAGATTAAGGGAAAAAATTCCGTACTTGCCCGCAAAACATGGATTTTTGGCGGTGACAGCGACGGGCCCAGGGACGGGGTCGAGGAGTTTAAATTTTTAAAGGGAGAAGTGTGCAAGGTGCATGGGGACTCTTGTGTCCTACGTTGAGGCGAAGCCAAAGAATTTGTCTTGTTCCCTTAAATATATTTAGTGCAGATAACGAAACTAACAGGAAGTTGGGAAGATTCCAGTATTGCGCATGTGCAGAGGGTAATACTTCCCAAATTTTCCATTTTCGTACCTATGTTCACATATTCCATAAAAATTGTTTATATTGTGAAATCTGTGGCTTCTTTTGGTGCATATGCATATTAGTAAAATTTCAATTTTAAGCATTTGGAATATTTGTGCATATTAATAACTGTGGCAGCACTTGGGCCACCCCCTCACATTTTAACCCCACCCCACTTCATCTGAATACGTCTTCACACAGATTTGAATAGTGTGGGACACTAAATCGAGACTTAGTCTCCTCTCAAATATCGAAAGAAGACGGGACTTAAATCTCGATACAAGTCGAGATCTTGTCTCGAAAATAGGTCTCGAGTTTTATGTCATTTCGATGTTAATGTCGATAAATATAACATAAATTGCAATCGTCCATATAATCATTATATTTAAAACAAAGATTCCGTGGTATCCTAACATACGGGGGATTTAAATTAAAGATAATGAGTTGTATCTATAATAACACTTTTTTGATATCATGACGTTGTTCTCCAAATATACTTGAATCTAACTTATCTCATCAGAAATAGTCTTTGACTGCTAATTCTTGATTTCCTATCTTTGAGAATTCCTTGATTTCCATCACTATAGTGGCTTTTGCTCTCAAGTGTGACGCATGTTTACCTTTTGAATTCATTATTGTTTGTATTTACTAAAATTTAATTTGTCCCAATAATTTATTTTTTTGTGAATTAGTGACGTTAGTGGGCAAACATACTTGAATCAAATTTATGTCATCTGGAAGCAAAAATAGTCTTCGCATGCCAATCTATGTTTTCCCATATGTGATTATTCTTTAATTTTTCATCACTATAGTGATTTTTATTCTCAAGTATGACAAAATTACTTTAAAAATCCATTTATAGTTTGAGATTATTAAAATCTGAGTTGTCGCACTAATTTATTTTTTGTGATTTGGTAACTTTGTTGGCCAAACTTACGTGAATCAAATTTATGAGATTTGGAATCAAAAATAGTCTCTAAATGACAATCTCTGATTTCTTATCGTTGAGGATCCTTAGATTTCCATCACTATAGTGACTTTTACTCTCAAGTATGACACAATTTTACTTTATGAATCCGTTCATACTTTGAGTTTATTAAAATTTAAGTTGTCACTATAATTTAATTTTGTGTGATTTGGTGACTTTTTTGGCCGCATTTACGTGAATTTAATTTGTGTCGTTTGAAATCAAATACAGTCTTTCAATGCCAATCTATGAATTCTCAATTTTGAGAAATCAAGGATTTTCATCACTATAGTGACTTTTAAGCTCAAGAATGGCATAATTTTGCATTATGAATCCATTTATAGCTTGTATTTAGTAAAATTGGAGTTGTCACAATAATTTAATTTATTGTAATTTGGTGACTTTGTTGGCCAAACTTACGTGAATCAAATTTATGAGATTTGGAATCAAAAATAGTCTCTAAATGACAATCTCTGATTTCTTATGTCGAGGATACTTAGATTTCCATCACTATAGTGACTTTCACTCTCATGTATGACACAATTTTACTTTATGAATCCGTTCATACTTTAAGTTTATTAAAATTTAAGTTGTCACTATAATTTAATTTTATGTGATTTGGTGACTTTGTTGCCCACACTTACGTGAATTAAATTTATGTCATTTGGAATCAAATAGTCTTTCAATGCCAATCTATGAATTCTCAATTTTGAGAAATCAAGGATTTTCATCACTATAGTGACTTTTAAGCTCAAGAATGACATAATTTTGCATTATGAATCCATTTATAGCTTGTATTTAGTAAAATTGGAGTTGTCACAATAATTTAATTTATTGTAATTTGGTGATTTTGTTGACCAAACTTATGTGAATCAAATGTATGTCATCGGGAATCAAAAATAGTCTCTGAATGACAATCTCCGATTTCTTATCGTTGAGAATCCTTAGATTTCAATCACTATAGTGACTTTTACTCTCAAATATGACACAATTTTACTTTGTGACTTTGTTCATACTTTGAGTTTATTAAAATTTAAGTTGTCACTATAATTTAATTTTGTGTGATTTGGTGACTTTTTTGGCCGCACTTACGTGAATCAAATTTATGTCATTTGGAATCAAATACAGTCTTTCAATGCCAATCTATGAATTCTCAATTTTGAGAAATCAAGGATTTTCATCACTATAGTGAATTTTAAGCTCAAGAATGACATAATTTTGCATTATGAATCCATTTATAGCTTGTATTTAGTAAAATTTGAGTTGTCACAATAATTTAATTTATTGTGATTTGGTGATTTCGTTGGCCAAACTTATGTGAATCAAATGTATGTCATCTGGAATCAAAAATAGTCTCTAAATGCCGATCTCTGATTTCCTATTGTTGAGGATTCGTAGATTTCCATCACTATAGTGATTTTTACTCTCAAGTATGACAAAATTTTACTTTATGAATCTGTTCATACTTTGAGTTTATTACAATTTAAGTTGTCACTATAATTTAATTTTGTGTGATTTGGAGACTTTGTTGGCCACATTTACGTGAATCAAATTTATGTCATCTGGAATCAAATACAGTCTTTCAATGCCAATCTATGAATTCTTAATTTTGAGAAATCCTTGATTTTCATCACTATAGTGACATTCAGTCTCAAGAATGACAAAATTTTGCTTTATGAATCCATTTGCACTTGTATTTAGTAAGATTTGAGTTGTCACATTAATTTAATTTATTGTGATTTGGTGACTTTGTTGGCCAAACTTACGTGAATCAAATTTATGAGATTTGGAATCAAAAATAGTCTTTGAATGACAATCTCTGATTTATTATCGTTGAGTATCCTTAGATTTTCATCACTATAGTGACTTTACTCTCATGTATGACACAATTTTACTTTATGAATCCGTTCATACTTTGCGTTTATTAAAATTTAAGTTGTCACTATAATTTAATTTTGTGTGATTTGGTGACTTTGTTCGCCACACTTCCGTGAATTAAATTTATGTAATTTGGGATCAAATCCAGTCTTTCAATGCCAATCTATGAATTCACATTTTTGAGAAATCCTTGATTTTCATCACTATAGTGAATTTTAAGCTCAAGAATGACACAATTTTGCATTATGAATCCATTTATAGCTTTTATTTAGTAAAATTTGAGTTGTCACAATAATTTAATTTATTGTGATTTGGTGATTTCGTTGGCCAAACTTATGTGAATCAAATGTATGTCATCGGGAATCAAAAATGGTCTCTGAATGCCAATCTCTGATCTCTTATCGTTGAGGATCCTTAGATTTCCATCACTATAGTGACTTTTACTCTCAAATATGACACAATTTTACTTTGTGACTTTGTTCATACTTTGAGTTTATTAAAATTTAAGTTGTCACTATAATTTAATTTTGTGTGATTTGGTGACTTTGTTGCCCACACTTACGTAAATTAAATTTATGTCATTTGGAATCAAATAGTCTTTCAATGCCAATCTATGAATTCTCAATTTTGAAAAATCAAGGATTTTCATCACTATAGTGACTTTTAAGCTCAAGAATGACATAATTTTGCATTAGGAATCCATTTATAGCTCGTATTTAGTAAGATTTGAGTTGTCACAATAATTTAATTTATTGTGATTTGGTGATTTCGTTGGCCAAACTTATGTGAATCAAATGTATGTCACCGGGAATCCAAAAATAGTCTGTGAATGCCAATCTCTGATTTATTATCATCGAAGATCCTTAGATTTCCATCATTGTAGTGACTTTTACTCTCAAGTATGACACAATTTTACTCTTTGAATCTGTTCATACTTTGAGTTTATTAAAATTTACGTTGTCACTATAATTTAATTTTGTGTGATTTGGTGACTTTGTTGGCCGCACTTACGTGTATCAAATTTATGTCATCTGGAATCAAATAGTCTTTCAATGCCACTCTATGAATTCTCATTTTTGAGAAATCTTTGATTTTCATCACTACAGTAACTTTTAAACTCAAGAATGACACAATTTTGCATTATAAGTCCATCTGGAGCTTGTATTTACTAAAATTTGTGATGTCACAATAATTTAATATATTGTGATTTGGTGATTTTGTTGGCCACACTTACGTGAATCAAATTTATGTCATCTGGAATCAAATACAGTCTTTCAATGCCAATCTATGAATTCTCATTTTTGAGATATCTTTGATTTTCATCACTATAGTGAGTTTTACTCTCAAGTATGACACAATTTTGCTTTATGAATCCATTTATAGTTCGTATTTAATAAAATTTGAGTTGTCCCAATTTATAATTTATTAAAATTGTAAATTAAATAAATTAAAATTAATTAATCGATTAAAATTAATAAAATAAATTAATTAAGTAAAATAAAATTAATAATTTAATTTTCTGTTAATTGGTGACGTTGGCCAAAAATACGTGTATCAAATTTATGTCAACTAGAATCAAACATTGTCTTTGAATACCAATCTCTATTTTCACATTCTTATGTTATCTTTGATTGCCATCATTGTAGTGAGTTTTACTCTCAAGTAATTTTGCTTTATAGATCCATTTGTAATTAGTACTGACTAAAATTGGAGGTGTTCATTAATTAATTTGAAAGAGGGAGTGGTCACGTGTTGAAAAGAATCAGTAAGCATAATTGTGGCGAACTTGTATAGGGACTGATTATTGACTTATTAATTTTGATAACTTCCCGTTTAGTTTGATATCGCCCTGATGTCCTAGACAGCGTAGATTAGCATTTCAAGGAAATATGAATTAGCACTACAATTACAGTATTTTCGATGACTCTAACGAAGCAAGTTTAACTCAGTTTCTAAAGTAATCAACAGTTTAAATTGTGGTGGATAGATCCAACCCTGCCCAACCTAAGCGGGGTTCAGTAACGTGACACAAGAAAATTAGTCAATGCCCCAAGCACAGGACCGAGCCAGCTTCTCTCTTTCCCTTTTTTTCCTTTCGCCTCCCCCTTGCATGATCCTTCATTTTTATTAACGACTCAACTGCGACCTCTTGAATCCATCAGAGGCAGACGGCGAAAAATTATACGCTTGCTAATTGGACACCGATTTCCTGGAAGATAATGGCAAGTAGCGCGGGAAGAATAATGGCAGCGGTTTGGGTTTTTCGACGGGGGGGCATTATATTTTACAAAAAAGAAAATATTTTCGCCTGGTATGGAGATTAGCGGCCGTATTTCACATCATCGGCGGTCTTCTCACTCCATCTCTCTCTCTGCGGGCACTGTTTCGCGTGCTGAGCTCTTTAAAAGTGATTTATGCGCTACTTTATTTTTAGTTCTATCATATAAAAATTCGATAAATAATGGAATCGATACCTATTATTATATTTTAAAAACGGTTTACGAGCCATAAATTCGAGAGATCTCTGGAAATGTTAGAGGGCAAAGGGAGGAAGGGAGCCCCGGGGAAGTTCGCCTGAGATTTATCGCTCGCGGACCATAAAAGCGTCCCGTCGAATTCAAGTTCGAACATGACGATGAAAAACAAACAACGCAAGCAAGCATTATCTCTCAGTTGTACTTACTGTCTAACACTCTAACACTCGTACAAATTGTAACGCTCTTCATGGTTCAAATTGTTGATTTTATAGTTTCTTAAACGCCTATGGATCGGGACTGGGTCGTCGTTTTTGTAGTCCCAAGCGGGTTTTTTAGCTGTCCCAAGTGAAATTGGAAATTGTATGACCGTAGCACTTTCGCCATAAATTAACTTATCGCGTTGACGAATCTTTCTGTCCCGTTTCAATCAATCAGCTAATTTGATATGTAACAGACGGTTGAAAACGCATGCGCAACAACCGCACACATACAAACAGGCAATTCGTTAGCGTCGCGTCCAATTAATTCTTCGTTACACTCCGTCGAGTGTACATACTCTTTCTGTATGTATGTATGTATATATCTCTCTCTCACACACACACATACGCTTTAGTGTACTCTTTGTTGTTTTCGTTCGGTAAATGTCACCCCCATTGCTCTTTCTCTCTCATTCTGGTCGAGCTGTGTATATACGACTGTGTGTGTGTGTCTGTGTATGTGTGTGTGTCTTCTTCCTCTCTTTCTCTCCCTCTCTCGTTCGTACATACTCTGCCTTCCGTGCATGTTTGTGGAAGCGATTCGTGCCAATGCACACGCCTGATTTTTAAGTCGTGTGTTTGCCTTCTGAACGAAAAATTCTGCAGCTGTCGCTAATTGCGTTCCCGATCGCGTTTTCCGTTTTTCGCGATCGACTGTCCCGTAACATCGAAATGTGGAATTTGCTCTACGGATAATCAAAGTTGGGTTAATGTTTGAGTTTTGAGGTATCGAAGGTTTGAGGTTGGTTAAACTGAGTTCAAGCCACGATAGGAGGAAATCATCTGATGTACTCCTGGGAAATTACGAAAATGCCGCTTTGCGCAGCCTATGCTTTCTGGGAAATGTAGCTGAAACTCCCCATAAATGTTTAGTGTAATGTGTTTTGCAAAATTCATTAATTTCCTGAAGATATTATCAAGTTATTGACGAGTGATGCTATATTGTGTCAGAACTCGGAATGCTGAGAATTTGACAAATTTTATTGAAACGCTTAGTTAACTGAATATTTACAAAACAGTTCACTAAAGTCTACTTTATAAACTACCCTAGTTTCATGTGATTAGTTAGAATATTTACTGAGTTATTGGCGAATGAATCCAAATTCGACTATACTAGATATGAACTCCTTATAAATTCAAACATTCATGAAACACGAACTGAAACTCAATTATAAATTTTACGAGTTTCTTAACCTCAAAACCAATTTAAGCTGACTTGGAAATCGAAATTGTGAGAGTTTCAGCGATTTCTAAAACGTTACATAAAAGTCAAATTTACCTGAAACTCTCCATAAATGTTTATTGTAGTGTGTGTTGTAAATTTCACTAATTTCATTTGATTTTATGAAGAACTTATCGACTAACTGAAAGTGAAACTAAATTCTGTCAGAACTTGGAATGCTGAGAATTTCACAACATTTATTGAAATTCTGATTTAGCTGAAAATTCATAAAACAGTTTATTAAGTCTACTTTCATAGTTTCATTTGGGTAATTAGAATAGTTATTGAGTTATTGGCGAATGAATCCAAGTTCGACTAGACTAGATATAAACTCGCAGTCTTGAGAGACTAAAACATTCATAAAACATTAACTGAAACTCAAGTATAGCTGAAACTTTTGACAAATGTCTATTGAAGTCCACTTTATGAATTTACGAAATAAAATTTAGATAGCTAAAGTAGTTTTGCGAGTATCGATGAATTGAACTAAGTTGTATTACAACTTATGATATTAAGAGTTTCAAAAATTTCCAGAAATTATGGTTTTGGTGAAACTCTCCTAATAATTCTCTTCTCATGTGATATGCTGCAGCATATCAAGAGCAACTCGATTAATTTGTAAATATTACTTTAGAGAATATTTTTTTTTAGACTGAAATAACAAATACTTTAGATGTATTGATTTTTGAATAAATCCCAAAATTCGAAACTAAGGTCACTTTGCTTTACATCAAGTATGATATAATTTTTTCAAAACATCCAGCTAGAAATAGTTTTAGACAGATTTAACATAGCGAGTCCCTTTAGTAGATAATATGCTTACTCTTATGTGGAACCAAATGTTCTGGACAAAATGTTTAATCTTTATGGCTATGATGTAATTCCTTAGGATACCCACACCCAATAATTAATATAAGAGTAGAAATCAAATTAATTTAAAAAAAAATAGATAAAACTAAAGTATATCAATAGAAAAACAAGTAATTAATAAACTTAATAATAACCCTAATACCATAAATATAAATGTATTTGGATAAGAATTATACTTCGACAGTTTTACTCTCGATAAAATTATTAATACACAAATTCAAATAGATAAAATCGCCATGAAAATGTTAATAGATTAGATTATTATAAGCTTGATATACAATTGAGCTTTTATTATTTCATTTGTATAAATATACTATATATTTTTTACACTTATGATTACCCAAAGCTCATATTGAGGCTCCTGTTTCTGTGTCAGTAATTTGTAAGTCGACTTCGAATATGTAACCGAATTCATCATTATCAGAAAGATTTGAAGCGTTTATTGAATAATAATCGATTCATTCAAAGTGTCCATATGGTAATGGGAATTGCATGATAGTACCGTATAGGTTATTTACATCGTAGTACATTAAGTAAAATGAGGGTTCTTTGGGATCGTTGGCGTCCTCCATATATTCATTGTTAGCTTTTCCATACCTGTTCGGACATTGTGACACTCCTCCTGTGATGTGAGAACTATGTCATTGTCATTTGATAACTCTAACTCTTTTAAAATTTCAAAATTTAAAGTTTTAAGCACACAACGAAAACAAAATAACAATATATGATTTTACTTTAATATTCCCAAAAAAGTAGTTATACGAAATATCCATTTTTCATCTCGCCTTATTTATTTAGATCAAAATAGCGTACCCGAGATATCACACTTTTAATAATACACTTCTGCATAACATATGCGTTTCACAAGCAATCCTAGGTTTACTCATGCAGATCCCTTCTCGAAAACACTTCTACTCAACGTTGATACTGTATAAAACTTCGCCTGCTACTCGAATTTCCGCTCAAGTTCCTCGTTCCGTCCCTGGGCCCGGAGCCTCGGCTCCATCGACGGATGGCGATATTAGAGGGCCCGAGTGGCAGCAATCATCCGTGAGGAAGATAAATGAATCCCAGCCACTGCGAGATAAGGAGCGCCATCTATATCTCGGACCGACTAGTACTTTATAAAAGTTCGTATAATGAGGAGGGGGAGTGAGAAAAAAAAGTTATATACCAGATCGAGAAGACTTTGAGATCGAGTCGGTTTCGATAGTTTAAAACGTGAAGTTGTAATCAAATCTTTTATGGAGAGTGGAGAATTTGGACAGCTCGAATTGGCCGAGGAGCGAACTACCTCGGTTAAGTGTAAGACAAGTGAGCTCCTCATAGCTACAATAGTACATGGAATGTACTATTGTGCCAACATCTGAGGTAATAGCTTTGGTCCAACCAGGGACGTGCCAACACCAAGGAGTGTACGTTCTGAGAGCATGACTGCCATATTGCTGTTAATTTATTAATAATCGATATTTACAAATTAGACTACTGTACGTATTGGTTCTAGTGATTTTCATGTCTCTATTTAACTTCCATATACTTATTACTTCGAAGCACTAACCCGTGTTATGTTACTGTTTCTCCCGCCGTCATAATGGAATCGGTCCGAGCAATTCCCTCAGATGTCGGCACAGCCGAAAACCTTCGAGGCGCGATGCGTGTGCTCCTCCGCGTTATTCCTACCCTGTTTAAATTTTAAATGGGACGACGTCGGTCCCTCGGACGCGTCAAAGGGGAAAACGGAGAGGATGAGGCCGCCTCTCGCGCGTCCTTAAGGATTTTCTATTTGCTCCTCGATCTCCAGGACCGAAGCGATAAGCCTTCTCTTTCTGCTTTTGTGCGAAGACGGAGTAGTCGATGGCATCGGAAAAGGATTTTAACCGACACCGGAAGTGTTCAGGGCCTGAGCGCCGTGAACGCTCCTCCCGTTATGGAAATGAGGAGCTGAGCGGAGCGGAGAGAGAGGGAAAGGGTGTCGGTCAGCGGCGTGGAAGAAATCGCCGAGAGAAAGGGAGAGAGGGAGTGAGGGGTTGAGCGAGGGGGTAGGAAAGTGAAAAGGGTGCTTTTTTGACTGCTCGATGGAAAGAATATTTCTTTTGAGGATAAAGCAAACATATGTTGACAAGGGATGTTTTTAGGTCGTCTTGCGGAGCAAAAGGAGAAAAAGATGTTTGTTTAACGGAAATAGGAAAAATATATCTTATTGCTTTTGCTCTACCCCCGGACCAGATTTGGGGGCGGATGGATCCCAGTCGTTCCGTTATTTAATAATCTCACGGTTTATATTCACGTGTCGTGTTAGGCGCTGCGGCCTTCTCCTCTGTCATCACCATTCACAATGTTATAATCATATTTGTGGTATCCACCTTAATCTACGAGCTACGTACTTTGATAAAATGACAGTACGACCTCATAATCAGTGTTGGTAAAATTACTTCACAGTAAGTAATTAATTACAATTACAATTAATTTGAGTAAATTGTAATTAATTACAATTACATTTGCCTTTGAAATAGGATCAAGTATAAAGTGAAATAAAACATTGATTTCACAGTTTATAATTTTTATAGTATATAATTTTCACAATAAGAAATGACGACAAATTCTCTTTTAAATAAATAAATAAAGGCATGAAAGAACTCCCAATCAGAAAAGGCCTCTTACATATCTCTAATGCTGTGGTAAAATATTGTAAACAACCATCCCCAACAATCATCCGAAATGAGCCGCTTCCTAGAAACACGACCCTAATAGGATAATTAAAGATAATCGTTAATGCTAATCACTGGTTGGGACAGGGATAGAGTTGCGTTAAAGAAACCAGGTAGTCAGAACCCACAATAAGCAACTTACATATTACCTACTAAAAATATTAAAATCACTTTTGTAGAATGTAATTGTGAATAGTAATTGAAAATGTAATTGTGGAAAGCAAGTAATTAATTACTGCTTCAATTACAATGAAAGTAATTTATACAGGCGTACATATTATTACTTACATTTGCCTTCCAAAATTTCAACGCATTCTATATCTTCCTTAGTTATATAAAGAGTGAGGTTAGGTTCGCAAAGATTGCACTTGGCTGAAAGAAGTCCGGAAACATTCCGAGCAGTTGCAAGCAAGTTTTGGATGTTTGAAACACCTATCGGAACAGGTGGAAATTGCTGGAACACAATTTACCAGTGCGCTAGCCCCCAGATGCTTCAAACACTTTACCTGGTAAATGCTGTAAATAGCTCTAAGTGTAATTTAAATGAAATGTTCTCTGGTCGAGCTCCTTCGCCATTTCATCTAATGAGGCTGCTCGTTGAGAGATCGACATTCCACATCTTTTCTACTAGGAGACGTTGTAACGCCTTTTTATCGTCGTGTGTGAAGTTACTCTTTGCTTAGGGGAAGTTAGTTCCCCTTGGAGAGCTAGTTAGGGCCCACTAGGCCCTAGGTTCATAGGACGGTGAAAATATCTCTTGCCGTCTTATGGAAATTTGTCTAGGTCTAGATTTAGGTACACACTGCTTGATGAATTCAACTTGGCAGCGTTTTAGATGACGTCGAATTCCGCCTTAAATCCGCTGAAAACTGCCGAAATCTCCACCGGCGATGAATAAAGAAAGTTCGTCGAAGAGAGCCCCGTCCCCTGGTAAACTGTCCTTAATGTATTGTTGATAGCTATTGAATAATAAAAAAGTACGCCGGATTACAGAATCCTCGAGTTAGCCGTAATGAGTTCCATGAAAATCGACAAGAGCCCCGCCGAAACTTCTGTCTGCCGATAAATATTTAAAGTGGCACGCGCTCGCCCCGAGCGAGACAAGAGGAAAAAGTTGATCCCCCCCCCCCTCCACAGTCGAAAGTTTACCTTTTCAAATATTCACTGTTTCGTCCGAGGCGGGCGGCGGGCTCCGAAACTGACAGATAAATCTTTGAGCGTGCGAATCGCATAGTAAGTAACAATCGGCGAGGGCGGCGGCGGCGGCGGGGGGCGTCGCGACGCCTCGCTTCGCACGTCGGAGGTGTCGCAGGCACACGCGGTGCATTTCCGAAGGAGGACGCGGATTAGCAGTTCTGAGGATTGATTCGCCGAATCGCTGAATCATGAAGATTCGATCCATGTGATTCGCCCAATCGGACGAACAGGAGAAGATCTGATAACGAGTCAAACGTACTGAGCGACTGATTCAAACACCGGAGAGTCGGGGAAGAGTTGGAATTTATGGTCAGTTATAGGGGAAAAACATACATGTGCTCCAATTTCTCTAAAATCTTATTGACTATTAGAGAAAGCACATTTAAATCTGTAGCATTATTTTTCATAAGTTTATTGTGCACTATTTTTTAAGCTCCTAGAACAGCTTCTTTCTGTGGCTCCTTCGCCAGAAATGCAAACTGGTGTGCCAGCACCGCAATAGCTATACTACTAACTGGTATATTGGTATATAGAGGGGAAAAGGTACCAATTTTTGTCGGCATCGTAGGAACCTGCATTACATAACACAGTTTTACTAGTACCACTAAAATTTTCACAAAATCTACTGTAATTATGATTTTGTTGAAACTATTCAGAATCGTTTATTAACGTCTGCGTTATACATTTCCGTCCTTATATTTGATTGATCAATAATGTTAGTCATAATAGTTATAGAGTTATTGGCAAATAAAAAGTTCCAAAATAGCTTTAACCAGATTCCGAAAAGCTTGTCTCTGTGGCTCCTTCGCCAGAAATTATATTCGATGTGCCAGCACCTCATTAGCTATACTACTAACAGGTATACAACTGGGAAAAAAGTGTCCCAACTTTTGTTGCTAACGTAGAAACCTGCATCACATAACACATGTTTGTAGGTAGAGAATTATGAAAGTCGAAAAGTTGTATTAGAATTAGTGCCATTAAAATTTTCACAAAATCTACTGTAATTATGAGTTAGGAGCGTTCTTGATAATCCCCAATATACAAATATTTCTTGATTAAATTGCCGACGTTTCGTTCACTATTGCGAACATAATTATGGCTTTAAAAGTATAAGTATGTTAAGTATCTCTTATATAACTAAAAAAGTATCACTTACATGTCATCAAGATAAAAAAATTGACATGTTTGATATTTGATAACTGTATATCAATTGTTTAAAAAAATTATTAGAACGCCATTATAAATAATAGAAACCTACAAAAGTGTAAGTGCTAAACTAGTGTCAAAAATGTCAAAAGATGAAGGATAAAATCTGTATATTTGTTTTGAACATGTGATAGTTATATAACTAAAAAAGTATCACTTACATGTCATCAAGATAAAAAATTGACATGTTTGATATTTGATAACTGTATATCAATTGTTTAAAATATTAACATATTTATACTTTTAGAGCCATGATTATGTTCGCAATAGTGAACGAAACGTCGGCAATTTAATCAAGAAATATTTGTATATTGGGGATTATCAAGAACGCTCCTAACTGATCTCAGCTCTCCGAGAACATTCTCCCATTCTTTACTGTAATTATGATTTTGTTGAAACTATTCAGAATCGTTTATTAACGTCTACTGTATACATTTCCGTCCTTTCATTTGATTTATTATTAATAATATTTGTCATAATAGTTATCGAGTTATTGGCAAATAAAAATGTCCAAAAGAGCTTTAACCACCTCCCGAAAATCTTATTTTTGTTGCTCCTCCGCCAGAAATGTTAATCGATGTGACAGCACCTCATTAGCTATACTACTAACTGGTATACATCTGGGAAAAAGGGTCCCAATTTTTCAGAAGGCTAAATCTCGGGAAAGTGAAACGAAACCGAAAGAATTTTCTTGTAAAGACCCTCTTAAATATTAAACACAAATTTGGAGTCAACTGGAGGTATTTATGGTACTCTCATTTCGTCGACGTTCGCCCCTGGATTGGGGACATTATCAAGACACTGTTTAAAAAGGACACAAAATCACAATACGTTCCAAATTAAAATTACAGAATGTTAGTAAGTAGTAGAGCTATTGACTAAACATGACATTAAAGTGTTTAAAATGATTTAAAAATGAATAACTGATTAAAATTTGAAATACATATGGAAAACTTACATTTCCTCGTTTTAGAAATCCCATATATTGGGTTTTTGTTGGTAACGTAGAAACCTGCATCACATAACACATATTTTTAGGTAGAAAATTAAAAAAGACGAAAAGTTTTATTAGAACTAGTGCCCCTAAAATTTTCACAAAATCTACTGTAATTATGATTTTGCTAAAACTATTCAGGATCGTATATTAACGTCTACTTTACTGTCCTTATATCCATCCTTATATTTGATAATAATACGGGCCATAATACTTATCGAGTTATTGACAAGTAAAAAGTTCCAAGCTAGCAAAGTTTGTCACTGCGCTCCTTCGCCATAAATTCGAACTGGTGTGCCAGGTCCGCATTAGCTATACTACTACCTATGATACAGCTGGGAAAAAAGTGTCCCAATTTTTGTTGGTATATAATTTCCGGTGGAAAAGTTAGAAAGTGGAAACTACGATCTGCATAAGAAAGATCGACCATCACCCCTTTCTGCTTATGCTACGAGAACGATCAGAGGTACGATTTTAAACTTCTCTCGGGGCGCAAAACTCATCTGGCGTGAGTAATCCGAGGACAAAAAATGAGTAGAGGAACTACAACACATTTACTCCCGAGGACGACGACGAAGTAATAATAATAATAAAAAAAACTTTTCGAAACGCCTGCCCTTTCACGTGTTAATTCCGAGACCGTAAAAGAGCCTCCCCTCGCAGGCAACTACATTGTTTACGCCCATAATTCATAGTTTACAGCCTTGGGGGTGCGATAAATCTCGAGGAAACACTATTGAATGGAATCAAACGCAATAAATGGGAACGCGAAACCTTAACAACAAATTGCTCAATAACAAACATATAAACCGGCTCGGAAGTGAGACGGAACGATTCGGTTTTTACGTCGAACGGCAATTGTAAAATTAAAGTAATATTCGGGTATCGCGGAATGAGCGTTCCACGTCTCCCGAGGCGAAGCGGGAAGACTATCGAATTTATATCGATGTGTGTGTGTGTGTGTGTGTGTGTGTGTGTGTGTGTGTGTGTGTGTGTGTGGTGTGTACGATACGATAACTTCCTAAGATTGTTTTCCGGGGGCGATATCGCTGCGAGGACGAGAAGAAAGAAACCGAGAGAGAGTGAGAGAGAGGGCGAGCGAAGGGAAGGTTCAATTCGGCGACCGCCAATCAATTAGGTTAAAGTTGAAAGCTTTCTCTTCCTTCCTTCCAGATTTAATTAAGACTTTGGGCTACAGTTACGACGCCCGATAGCGTGGTTAATCACGGATAAGGCCCGGCCCGTGGGCCGCACGGCCCTTAGATTAAAAGACACGGGGGTAGAGGGATTTAGTGACGGCTGGTCGGGGCTGAGGTCGCAGATGGCTATGGAAATTCCCGTCGAAGGTACGAAAGGGGTCGTGGAGGGATTGATCGCGAAGTTTGCGTCGGAAAACTCGCCGGAGGGTCAATTTTTCCTCCTCTCGTAGCGACTGCCACCTTTGCGGTGTGGGCGAGTCAAAATTGGAAATCGACGTGATTAAGGGTACGGTCGTGAATTAACTTTGTGCGTAACGTGCGATGGGAGTACTCGAGGCGTGAGAGTAATAATCTTAAACCGCTAAATTCGCAACATGTTTTAACGGGTAGACGTATACTTCGTCCAGTCAGAATTGGAACGGTAACAAAAATATTTAATGGCTTTTTAAGTAGTGAAAAGGTCGTCCAAGGGCGTAACAATACGGATAATAACTCTAACAATGAATTCATTTTCCAATATCATAAACAAATGGAACACACATACACACACCACTGTTTTCTCGAGTATAAGTGCCGAAGAAAACTACACCTGCTCCATAGAAGAAGAAGAAGAAGACACAAACGAAGTGCCGCTGTCTTAAAAAAATTTGCGACCCAATGGACCCTTTATTTCTTTATCTGTAGATTTCCATACATTCACATATACATTTCACTTGGGCGACTGCACGAACACGAACACCTGCGTTTTAAAATATACCAGTGCATTTCTGAATATGCAACGAAATAAATCCCATGGTTTTGTATAGAGATAACGGGCTCTTTTCGAATGTCCTCGGTAAATTCAGATTTTGATGAGTGTTCCTACTTGCTACTGGTTAGAGTATACCAGTATTGAACATACCTTTGAATTAGATCTCATTTCAAGAAACTGAGAACATTGGTAAATCGACTTTCAAATGTGTAAAAATCATGAAATGTGTTTTAGAAGTTTTAAGAATATTAGACCGTTTTTCCTACTGACGATGTGTCCGTTGAACTACTTTCTCATATTCACTCGAAACATTCAATAGTAGCAAATAGTAAAACATATTCAAAAACTGAAATGTGATAAGTGTAAATGCCGTTTAGCCAAGATATATCCAAAAATATTATAAGTCTTTATTATATCTTAAACTATAAAATTGGGGAATTTTGAGAAAAATTCCAAAAATCGAAAACTGACAATATGTCCTTTAGCGACAATTTACCTAAAAGTGTTATAACTTATAACACTTTATTACACATATGCGATGGCTGAATCAACGTTCTATGTTTAGAAAACAGAAGATTTGGTGGATTTTGAGACAGTTTTTTGGAAGTTGTACTCTTCGCAGGCATATAGAGAAAAATATTTTTTTTTCGCCGACACTTATCGAAGAATTATTATTTTGGTTGATAATCTACTGGCAGTTATACTCTTCGCGAGCACATATATGAAAATAATTGTTTTCGCCGTACAGTTTTGTAAATTATAGTCTTCGTCGACACATTAACATGAATTATATTTTTCGCGGTCACAACATAGGGAAATAATTTTTTTCGATACAAATGTATTAGGAGTTATACTCTTCGCGGGAATGTAGAGGAACATATTTTTTTTCGCAGAGTCTTATAGAAGAGTTATATTTTTGGTCGGCAGTTTTTTGGAAGTTGTACTCTTCGCGGGCATATAGAGAAAGATATTTTTTTTCGACGACACATATCGAAGAATAATTTTTTTCGTTGATAATCTATTTGCAGTTATACTCTTCGCCATCACTCATATGAAAATATTTTTTTCCGTTAACATCTCAAGAAAAATATTTTTTTCGCTACAAATCTGTTAGGAGTTATACTCTTCGCTGGCATGTAGAGGTACGTAATATTTTTCGCCGACTCTCATAGGAGTTATATTTTTCGCCGACAGTTTTTTGGGAGTTGTACTCTTCGCGGGCATACAGAGAAACGTTTTGTTTCGCCGACTATTTATACGAAAGTTATTGGGAATCATACTCGTACTATTTCCCGAGTGGAATCCAATTCTCCCCGCCGTAAAATTAGTTCTTAAAAGTGAAACGCGAGAGACATTCCGTCCCTTTATCACCGTAAAGGTTTCCACGGCGACTTTCATAACTTTCCCTTACACTGAGGCATCGTGTAAGGGCACGACGAACGGTGGAGATCCTAATAAAAGTAATAATTCAGGGCCCTCATTTGCGAGCAACAAAAGTGAAGTGGTAGGCTGCATGTCGCGAAAGAATGAAGAATCGTGTTCAGACAAAAGAATACGAAATCCGCTTGTGGCTGAAGTGGGAGATGAGAGAGAGACAGAGAGAGAGAGAGAGAGAGAGAGAGAAAGGGAGAAGGGCGACGTGCTTGCTTGCTCAGCGTTATTGTACGTCGTCGACGACGCTGCCTCGCCGCTTTAATTTTCGAAGAGACGTGCGTACATCACACGAAGGGCTCTGAAAAAGGAGAGACACTTACGTCTTTGCATATTTCGCTGATTTGATGTCGGGACTTTATCGGGACGAGCGGCCTTAAGGGCTGTACTAAACAGCTGCGTCGCCGAAATAATTAGAGGGAAATTTTAATTTCATTACTGGTTGAATAGAAATTGAACAAAGGGCCGCGATTTATTTAAACTCGCGGTGGAGGGGGCGATACAGACGCAATTTTGTAAAAACATCTTGTTTATCTCAATTGGATATAATAATAATGAACGGCTGTATTTGGGCTTTTGGTACCATTCCTATACGAAACTCAAAGTACTTTCGATTTCCAACCTGTCAAGTGACCCTTTAATTATTTATTCACCATCGATTGCCGTAATGAACTCTGGAGATTCCTAGACAACTTCATTACTGCTTTTCGACGTTTCCAGATTTGTTGCGTAACTTTAAATCTCTTAATTGTCAACTTGGGCAGTTTCGTCTGTTCAATGACTGATCAAACAGCCGTTGAAGTCGTTAATATGGCAATTTCGATTTTGTTGAAACTAATGGAAACATATATTTTTGAAAATCGATGCGCAGGTTTAAAAATTTCGATCCCTAAAGGGCTAGGGGGCGCTGGAATGCTCGTTTTCTACCAGTCTCGATTTAGAGAAAATTATGGGAAATTTAGGGTGGCTCAATTTGACATTCTGATGTCTTCTTGAATTTTTCAGATTATTTGAAGTTTCTTAAAGGGCTAAAAAAGTATTGAACTTTTCGAAAAAAAAAAAAAATTTCATTATTTTTCATTCGAAAAAATGTAGAATTTTCTACACATCCTCAATTTTTTTCAGATCTTTAATCGAAAAGCGCTGTAATTTACAGCCGAGAAACATTTTTTTAACGAAAATAATTTTTTTTGGTCCAAAACTTGTTCAAAGAATTTGAAAATGTCGGAGAAGTGCAGAATGTTGACTGGCAATCTTTCGATGAGAATTATTACTGAAAACCCATTTTTCTTAAGGAAAATAATTTTGTTAGGCGCATTACGCGTACAAGAAAATCTTCGAAAATTCACAGAAGTGCAAAATGGTAGAGAATGCCTCTGATATTTTTTTTTCGATTTTTCTAAAGCAATTCATCCAAATCACAACTGAAAAACGTTTTTTTTTTCAAAAAAATGTTTTTTTTGTACGTAATTTGCTCAAAAAATTCTTGAAACACAAAGATTTTCAAATTAGTGACCTACCGAATTTTGTGTTTTGGAAGGTAATCGCAATTGAAAATCTACTTTGTTAAAAAAAATATTGTTTTAAACTCGTAATAATAAAATCTGTAATAATTCATACAAGTGCAAAATGATAACTGACTAACCTGTGTTTTTTCCGATTTTGATAGTTTAAATCGAGACTCAATAAGTACTTTTTAAGTAAAAAAATAAATATTTTCTTGGACACATAAGATGGCCATCATCAATTTTTTTTTCGAAAGTTAAGAGAAGTGCAGGGCGACCTCATTAACCCCGCCAATTTTTTCTAAAGCTAATTATTACTTAAAACCCACATTTTTGGCCGAAAAGAATTTTTTTGGGTTTTTGATTCACAAGAATTGAAAAAAGAAACTGTTTCTTGAAAATGAAAAGGAATGCACAAAAACTTTTTGAAAAAACGGAAAAGAGATTGTTTCAAAGTTTTCGAAGGTAAAACGGCAAAATCGCCACCGAAAAAATGTCTTTTGGGCATACAAGTTCCTCCTAAAAAATTTGAAAAATTCAAAGAAGCGCCGATTGCGACTGAACATACTTTTTTTAACGAAAATGTTTTTTTCAAACAGCTGTTTAAATGAAAAAAAAACTGAAAAACATTCAGGAGAGTATAAAATGGCGTTGCTACGACTTATATCAGATTTTTAAAAATAGTCAGGTGCTCCTAATAATTTTCTCCTAAAAAAATTTTTAAAATTTCAAAGAAGCGCCGAATTACGACTGAACATACTTTTTTTAACGAAAAAAATTTTTTTAAACGTTAGTTGTTTCAACGAAAAAAACTGAAAATCATTCAGGAGAGTATAAAAAGGCGTTGCTATGACTTATCTTAGATTTTTCAAAAATGCTGAGGTGAAATTGCGAAATTGCAAAAAAAAATGATATTTTTCAAAAAAATTACAATTTCTTTGGGGTGCTAATTTGAGACATAAATCGAAAAGCACATGTCCTGTAAATGTCACTAAAAGTTATTTGCATTTCAATAATTGATATTGTTATGACCTGAAATGACTTAAGGACGTATATTTCTACACCAAGAAAGCTCACAATTGTGTTGGAATTAAGCGTGTAGTTTTTTTAGCTTGTCGCCTAATCCAGTGTAGTTTACTGCCAATAACTGATTGAACTTTCATATGTATCTCTACCTTCCATTATTTTCAGCTAATTCACTACTGAGCGTTATAGTTCCTCTCTGATATCTCACTAGATTACGAATATTAAACCGGTATCGATCCGAATTCCACGTGGAGAAACGTGGCGGCCTCGTTAATAAAATAAATTAAATTTTTTTTTCTTTCGCGACTCCCCTTTACGCCCGCACGCATTTCCCACCTGGAATTCCTCGCGCCCCGCGTAAAGATTTTATGTGAGAGGCGAAACGGCCGGTTTAATTCCGTTTCAGCCAATAAATCTCGCGTAAACCGCGTAAATACGCTCTTTATATTTTATATCAAAAAATTAAAAATAAATTTCACAATAAAGGGCGCGTGGGGCATTCCCACGCCGTCACGCACGGAAAATGGATACGTCGGCCGTCGTGTATGTATTTTTAGGGATAAATGGAGGTTTTACTACAGATTAAAGCACCCCTTGGGAATCGAAAATTAGTAAATTCATTATATATGCTGCCTGTGCTAATTTTATACCTTCCTGTACCTCCTCCAATGAAAGATAAGAGTAGAGTATCTATGCGGGTTCTAACCCAAAAGAACGGCATTTTTCGTCAAGGTCAACTTGTGGCACAACTCATCGCACACCATTTTGGGCGCCAAAACTATCCCCCATTTAAAATGGCGCGGGGGTTGGGCTAGGAATCGAGGTTACACAAATGGGCAGTTTTGGACCTTAACCTTAAGACCGTAAAATGGGCAAAAGGTTGTACCCCCATTTAAATAACATGGGGAATTGGGTTAGAAATGCAGGATAGGCCACAAACCACGCATCTTGGTTAACAAAATGGTCAAAATTTAACCTTGACGAAAAAAGCCGTTTTTTGTGTGTTAGAACCCGCATAGATACTCTACTGATACGGATGAGTATAGATAGATCCGACTGCGCAATTAATCCCCATCACCCGATATTGTTTTTCCCTCGGTCTTTCATCTCTCCACCTTATTGCCGGCGGGTCGATTGAGAAATTACCCCCTCCGGTAATCCGTTAAGGGAAGCGATCGCTTATTGGCGTTATTACGGGCGAGACAATATGTCCTTAAGGGTACAAATCCGAAAGACATATGACAGTCCGGCCGCAAATTAACGTCCGGAAATATCCGTCCGGTGTCCAGTTATAGAAAAATGGCGGAAAGAGATTTTAATCTGGGAAACGTCAGGGTGGGTAAAGCCGGGAAGGAGTGGAGAGAGACAAAAGGGGGGAGGGTGGGTGGTAGGGTTGCCTTTGAAAGTTATTGGATGTGTGAGATTCGTAGGTGGATTTTTGTTGGTAATATTCCATATAAACTGACATTTAGTGCAACCCAATTGCACACTAATTAGGTTGTCAATAATGTTGCCAAAGTGGGAAATAATCGTCCCCAAAACCGCTGTCACCAGTGCTCAATTATTCGGATTATTTCCTTTAGGGAATTATGGATAGGAATTTAGGAAAATTCTATAAAAACGGTGATCGGTAGTTATGGGATAAAAACGTACCAATAGTATGCGCATATTATTGTATGAAATTTAACAATTATATGCCGCTCGCAATATGCAATTAAAATAACATATTTGAGGAAAAATGTTACCAAAAATAATATAATAATAAAATTATATCAAATGTGAAGGTCTAACTTTAACTTTCCACTCAATTTTTTGTTTTCCATCTAAATACATGCATTTGGTATAATCTAAATACATTGCTATTAGAATGTCATTAAATTCAGACAGAAAGCGCATCCACCATTTCTCGCAGTAACGTTTGTAAAGTTTTCTTAGGATAAAGAATATTATTTGCCCAAGAATATTCTTAAATTTCTTCTTCTTCTCCATGTCAAGTATTAGGTTTTTGCCTATTGCGGCACCAATTTTTTTCTTGGTCTACCAATACTACTTCTGCCTCTACATTTATAGTTCAATATCATCATTGTGATTATTTCATATTGCATTCTGCCTTCATGCTCTTTCCATTTTACCAAAACCTTTTCCAAGGTTTTCCAGAAACAAAAGTTCTTTTTCTCCAGAGAAAAAGGAAACTTCAGTCTTTTCCTGAAACAAAGTATTAATCTTTTCCAAAATGCCCAGATTCCTTCATTCCACCCCAAATTGTTTAAATTTTTAAACACATTCAAAACTTTGCCATTACTCTTAGAAAACAAACCTGACGATGGATATAAAGTTAGTTTTAACCTGTCCCAGAAAGCAATATCCAAATTTTTCTCGAGCACATAAGGTAACCTCAATCTTTTCTTAAAAGGAAGGATCATCATTTCACAAAAAGTCGAGCTTGTTTTGGAAACATTTTTGTGGGTGTAAACTCTTCTACAGTCTGAACAATACTAAACACTCTTTAAATTAGATCCTCATAAGATAATGATTTCCCTATCCAAACTTCTTCTTCTTCTTCCTACTTGGTATTAGGCTTTTGCTTGTTGCGGCACCAATTTTTTTTCTTGGTCTACCAATACTTCTGCCTCTACATTTATAGTTCAGTATCTTCTTTGCGATTCTTTAATCTTGCATTCTGTCTACATGCTCTTTCCATTTTCTCCTATTTTTTGTAATACTTTCGTTTTTGCTGAAGATGTTAAAGTCTCGTTTTATATTATCATTCCTGATGATATGCTGTCCTTACCTGTGCAACATTTAACTCTTCCAATTTCATTTCTTGACTTTGCAGACTATTTTCTTCTTTATTAGTTCTTGTTTAATGTTCAATCTTCAATGTTATTCTCTGGATCATATCGCAACCTAGATATTGTCACACGCCTGAGGGCCTAGGGCCCAAACAGAGTGCTCTGGTTGGGGGTGTAGCTAGGTAGAGATTGAAAAAGAAGTCCAGCTTCTCTAAGTTGTCCATGGTAATTTAACCAAAGGAACACACCAAGTGTTAACCAACTGCATTATTAAAGATGAGCGACCGGTTTCGGCTTCATAGAAGCCATCCTCAGGCTTTTCGAACAACAGGAGCCCTAAAAACAAAAACAACTCGTTTGCGAGCCTGAGGATGGCTTCTATGAAGCCGAAACCGGTCACTCATCTTTAATAAAGCAGTTGGTTAAGACTTGGTGTTTTCCTCTGGTTAGTATTGCCAACTTAAACAGTATTTCTTGATCACGTTGTATTATGTCAGAGTTTTTAGGGTATAATATATTAAGGGTTTTTCCATAAGAATATTACACTCGCAGAACGAGTTGCTCAATCAACATTAGCGTAACAAGTATAACTACTTGGTTGTATAGTAGACATGCATAACTTGTTAGAAGAAAAATTTGAATACCATGAAATCATCACAATTACGTGACGATTACAACATCAAACACGTTCGATTTGTCTGTTACGGAACGACGTGTATCTACGAGAAATACCTCTTCTGATCCGAAAAGCAATCGCGTCGCCCTTCACGAAAATCCGCATTAAACCGAGCATTAAAAAGAACCTCTCTCTTTCTCCCCTCTCTCTCTCTCTCTCTCTCTCTCTCTCTCTCTCTCTCTTTCACTCTCTCTCTTTGTGTGCTGGTACGTGTGTCGGAAAAAGGGGCCCGCGGCAATATCGCGCCCGATATTTTCGTAAGCGATTATTTCGGCATAATCGCCGGAATGATGCTTTTAATATCATAAGAGACGGCTTTATTATTTTTATCTGGCGAGCGAAACACCATGAATAAAAATGAAGCGTTTTAATTCTGGAGGGCGAGCGCGCCATCAGAGAAAGAGAGAGGGAGGGAGAAAGAGAGAGAGTGAGAGAGGGGAGGGGGAAGTGGATTGTAAATTCTCGATGTGGCAGATTGAATAGAGAGAGAGAGAGAGAGAGAGAGAGAGGCGAAAGGGAGAGCGAGAGTGAGATAGAGGGAGAAGGGTGCGGGAGTTAAGCCGTCAATTCGAGGCTCTACCAGGTGGATTCTTCGCTAGTGGTTTTTATGCAACGTCGAGTGTTTTCCAGTTGCCTCGTCTTTTTGATTTACCACTTTGGCGAGATGTTTCGTTACATTACATTCCGACCCTTTAAGTGCGCTGCTGCGGTCCAGTCGTAACGTATCACAAGTATCGCGAACGTAAGTAGAAGTGCGAAGCGGATTCTGCGCCACTTTTTGAACATAACCTCAAAATTCAACAACTGAGCTAGGAGCTTTGCACTCTTACTAACGTAGATAGAGGGGGGAAGGTGCTGGAGTTGAGCCGTCAATTCGAAACTCTACAAGGTGGAATTTTCGCTAGTGGTTTTTATGCAACGTAGAGTGTTTTTCAGGTGCCTCGTCTTTCTGATTTACCACTTTGGCGAGATGTTTCGTTACATTACATTCCGACCCTTTAAGTGCGCTGCTGTGGTCCAGTCGTAACGCATCACAAGTATCGCGAACGTAAGTAGAGGTGCGAAGCGGATTCTGGGCCACTTTTTCAACATAACCTCAAAATTCAACAACTGAGCTAGGAGCTTTGCACTCTTACTAACGTAGTTAGAGGGGGGAAGGTGCTGGAGTTGAGCCGTCAATTCGAAACTCTACAAGGTGGATTTTTCGCCGGTGGTTTTTATGCAACGTCGAGTGTTTTTCAGGTGCCTCGTCTTTTTTATTTACCACTGTGGCGAGACGTTTCGTTCCATTACATTCCGACCCTTTAAGTGCGCTGCTGTGGTCCAGTCGTAACGCATCACAAGTATCGCGAACGTAAGTAGAAGTGCGAAGCGGATTCTGGGCCACTTTTTCAACATAACCTCAAAATTCAATAACTGAGCTAGGAGCTTTGCACTCTTACTAACGTAGTTAGAGGGGGGAAGGTGCTGGAGTTGAGCCGTCAATTCGAAACTCTACAAGGTGGAATTTTCGCTAGTGGTTTTTATGCAACGTAGAGTGTTTTTCAGGTGCCTCGTCTTTCTGATTTACCACTTTGGCGAGATGTTTCGTTACATTACATTCCGACCCTTTAAGTGCGCTGCTGTGGTCCAGTCGTAACGCATCACAAGTATCGCGAACGTAAGTAGAGGTGCGAAGCGGATTCTGGGCCACTTTTTCAACATAACCTCAAAATTCAACAACTGAGCTAGGAGCTTTGCACTCTTACTAACGTAGTTAGAGGGGGGAAGGTGCTGGAGTTGAGCCGTCAATTCGAAACTCTACAAGGTGGATTTTTCGCCGGTGGTTTTTATGCAACGTCGAGTGTTTTTCAGGTGCCTCGTCTTTTTTATTTACCACTGTGGCGAGACGTTTCGTTCCATTACATTCCGACCCTTTAAGTGCGCTGCTGTGGTCCAGTCGTAACGCATCACAAGTATCGCGAACGTAAGTAGAAGTGCGAAGCGGATTCTGGGCCACTTTTTCAACATAACCTCAAAATTCAATAACTGAGCTAGGAGCTTTGCACTCTTACTAACGTAGTTAGAGAGGGGAAGGTGCTGGAGTTGAGCCGTCAATTCGAAACTCTACAAGGTGGATTTTTCGCCGGTGGTTTTTATGCAACGTCGAGTGTTTTTCAGGTGCCTCGTCTTTTTTATTTACCACTGTGGCGAGACGTTTCGTTCCATTACATTCCGACCCTTTAAGTGCGCTGCTGTGGTCCAGTCGTAACGCATCACAAGTATCGCGAACGTAAGTAGAAGTGCGAAGCGGATTCTGCGCCACTTTTTGAACATAACCTCAAAATTCAACAACTGAGCTAGGAGCTTTGCACTCTTACTAACGTAGATAGAGGGGGGAAGGTGCTGGAGTTGAGCCGTCAATTCGAAACTCTACAAGGTGGAATTTTCGCTAGTGGTTTTTATGCAACGTAGAGTGTTTTTCAGGTGCCTCGTCTTTCTGATTTACCACTTTGGCGAGATGTTTCGTTACATTACATTCCGACCCTTTAAGTGCGCTGCTGTGGTCCAGTCGTAACGCATCACAAGTATCGCGAACGTAAGTAGAGGTGCGAAGCGGATTCTGGGCCACTTTTTCAACATAACCTCAAAATTCAACAACTGAGCTAGGAGCTTTGCACTCTTACTAACGTAGTTAGAGGGGGGAAGGTGCTGGAGTTGAGCCGTCAATTCGAAACTCTACAAGGTGGAATTTTCGCTAGTGGTTTTTATGCAACGTAGAGTGTTTTTCAGGTGCCTCGTCTTTCTGATTTACCACTTTGGCGAGATGTTTCGTTACATTACATTCCGACCCTTTAAGTGCGCTGCTGTGGTCCAGTCGTAACGCATCACAAGTATCGCGAACGTAAGTAGAGGTGCGCAGCGGATTCTGGGCCACTTTTTCAACATAACCTCAAAATTCAACAACTGAGCTAGGAGCTTTGCACTCTTACTAACGTAGTTAGAGGGGGGAAGGTGCTGGAGTTGAGCCGTCAATTCGAAACTCTACAAGGTGGATTTTTCGCCGGTGGTTTTTATGCAACGTCGAGTGTTTTTCAGGTGCCTCGTCTTTTTTATTTACCACTGTGGCGAGACGTTTCGTTCCATTACATTCCGACCCTTTAAGTGCGCTGCTGTGGTCCAGTCGTAACGCATCACAAGTATCGCGAACGTAAGTAGAGGTGCGAAGCGGATTCTGGGCCACTTTTTCAACATGACCTCAAAATTCAACAACTGAGCTAGGAGCTTTGCACTCTTACTAACGTAGTTAGAGGGGGGAAGGTGCTGGAGTTGAGCCGTCAATTCGAAACTCTACAAGGTGGAATTTTCGCTAGTGGTTTTTATGCAACGTAGAGTGTTTTTCAGGTGCCTCGTCTTTCTGATTTACCACTTTGGCGAGATGTTTCGTTACATTACATTCCGACCCTTTAAGTGCGCTGCTGTGGTCCAGTCGTAACGCATCACAAGTATCGCGAACGTAAGTAGAGGTGCGCAGCGGATTCTGGGCCACTTTTTCAACATAACCTCAAAATTCAACAACTGAGCTAGGAGCTTTGCACTCTTACTAACGTAGTTAGAGGGGGGAAGGTGCTGGAGTTGAGCCGTCAATTCGAAACTCTACAAGGTGGATTTTTCGCCGGTGGTTTTTATGCAACGTCGAGTGTTTTTCAGGTGCCTCGTCTTTTTTATTTACCACTGTGGCGAGACGTTTCGTTCCATTACATTCCGACCCTTTAAGTGCGCTGCTGTGGTCCAGTCGTAACGCATCACAAGTATCGCGAACGTAAGTAGAGGTGCGAAGCGGATTCTGGGCCACTTTTTCAACATGACCTCAAAATTCAACAACTGAGCTAGGAGCTTTGCACTCTTACTAACGTAGTTAGAGGG
The DNA here is from genome assembly GCA_946251905.1 of Cryptocephalus moraei. Taxonomy (NCBI): domain Eukaryota; kingdom Metazoa; phylum Arthropoda; class Insecta; order Coleoptera; family Chrysomelidae; genus Cryptocephalus; species Cryptocephalus moraei. The sequence goes on along the minus strand of OX276462.1, from coordinate 5,133,305 downwards.
GGGAAGGTGCTGGAGTTGAGCCGTCAATTCGAAACTCTACAAGGTGGAATTTTCGCTAGTGGTTTTTATGCAACGTAGAGTGTTTTTCAGGTGCCTCGTCTTTCTGATTTACCACTTTGGCGAGATGTTTCGTTACATTACATTCCGACCCTTTAAGTGCGCTGCTGTGGTCCAGTCGTAACGCATCACAAGTATCGCGAACGTAAGTAGAGGTGCGAAGCGGATTCTGGGCCACTTTTTCAACATAACCTCAAAATTCAACAACTGAGCTAGGAGCTTTGCACTCTTACTAACGTAGTTAGAGGGGGGAAGGTGCTGGAGTTGAGCCGTCAATTCGAAACTCTACAAGGTGGATTTTTCGCCGGTGGTTTTTATGCAACGTCGAGTGTTTTTCAGGTGCCTCGTCTTTTTTATTTACCACTGTGGCGAGACGTTTCGTTCCATTACATTCCGACCCTTTAAGTGCGCTGCTGTGGTCCAGTCGTAACGCATCACAAGTATCGCGAACGTAAGTAGAGGTGCGAAGCGGATTCTGGGCCACTTTTTCAACATAACCTCAAAATTCAACAACTGAGCTAGGAGCTTTGCACTCTTACTAACGTAGTTAGAGGGGGGAAGGTGCTGGAGTTGAGCCGTCAATTCGAAACTCTACAAGGTGGAATTTTCGCTAGTGGTTTTTATGCAACGTAGAGTGTTTTTCAGGTGCCTCGTCTTTCTGATTTACCACTTTGGCGAGATGTTTCGTTACATTACATTCCGACCCTTTAAGTGCGCTGCTGTGGTCCAGTCGTAACGCATCACAAGTATCGCGAACGTAAGTAGAGGTGCGAAGCGGATTCTGGGCCACTTTTTCAACATAACCTCAAAATTCAACAACTGAGCTAGGAGCTTTGCACTCTTACTAACGTAGTTAGAGGGGGGAAGGTGCTGGAGTTGAGCCGTCAATTCGAAACTCTACAAGGTGGAATTTTCGCTAGTGGTTTTTATGCAACGTAGAGTGTTTTTCAGGTGCCTCGTCTTTCTGATTTACCACTTTGGCGAGATGTTTCGTTACATTACATTCCGACCCTTTAAGTGCGCTGCTGTGGTCCAGTCGTAACGCATCACAAGTATCGCGAACGTAAGTAGAGGTGCGAAGCGGATTCTGGGCCACTTTTTCAACATAACCTCAAAATTCAACAACTGAGCTAGGAGCTTTGCACTCTTACTAACGTAGTTAGAGGGGGGAAGGTGCTGGAGTTGAGCCGTCAATTCGAAACTCTACAAGGTGGAATTTTCGCTAGTGGTTTTTATGCAACGTAGAGTGTTTTTCAGGTGCCTCGTCTTTCTGATTTACCACTTTGGCGAGATGTTTCGTTACATTACATTCCGACCCTTTAAGTGCGCTGCTGTGGTCCAGTCGTAACGCATCACAAGTATCGCGAACGTAAGTAGAAGTGCGAAGCGGATTCTGGGCCACTTTTTCAACATAACCTCAAAATTCAACAACTGAGCTAGGAGCTTTGCACTCTTACTAACGTAGTTAGAGGGGGGAAGGTGCTGGAGTTGAGCCGTCAATTCGAAACTCTACAAGGTGGATTTTTCGCCGGTGGTTTTTATGCAACGTCGAGTGTTTTTCAGGTGCCTCGTCTTTTTTATTTACCACTGTGGCGAGACGTTTCGTTCCATTACATTCCGACCCTTTAAGTGCGCTGCTGTGGTCCAGTCGTAACGCATCACAAGTATCGCGAACGTAAGTAGAGGTGCGAAGCGGATTCTGGGCCACTTTTTCAACATAACCTCAAAATTCAACAACTGAGCTAGGAGCTTTGCACTCTTACTAACGTAGTTAGAGGGGGGAAGGTGCTGGAGTTGAGCCGTCAATTCGAAACTCTACAAGGTGGAATTTTCGCTAGTGGTTTTTATGCAACGTAGAGTGTTTTTCAGGTGCCTCGTCTTTCTGATTTACCACTTTGGCGAGATGTTTCGTTACATTACATTCCGACCCTTTAAGTGCGCTGCTGTGGTCCAGTCGTAACGCATCACAAGTATCGCGAACGTAAGTAGAGGTGCGAAGCGGATTCTGGGCCACTTTTTCAACATAACCTCAAAATTCAACAACTGAGCTAGGAGCTTTGCACTCTTACTAACGTAGTTAGAGGGGGGAAGGTGCTGGAGTTGAGCCGTCAATTCGAAACTCTACAAGGTGGATTTTTCGCCGGTGGTTTTTATGCAACGTCGAGTGTTTTTCAGGTGCCTCGTCTTTTTTATTTACCACTGTGGCGAGACGTTTCGTTCCATTACATTCCGACCCTTTAAGTGCGCTGCTGTGGTCCAGTCGTAACGCATCACAAGTATCGCGAACGTAAGTAGAGGTGCGAAGCGGATTCTGGGCCACTTTTTCAACATAACCTCAAAATTCAACAACTGAGCTAGGAGCTTTGCACTCTTACTAACGTAGTTAGAGGGGGGAAGGTGCTGGAGTTGAGCCGTCAATTCGAAACTCTACAAGGTGGAATTTTCGCTAGTGGTTTTTATGCAACGTAGAGTGTTTTTCAGGTGCCTCGTCTTTCTGATTTACCACTTTGGCGAGATGTTTCGTTACATTACATTCCGACCCTTTAAGTGCGCTGCTGTGGTCCAGTCGTAACGCATCACAAGTATCGCGAACGTAAGTAGAAGTGCGAAGCGGATGCTGGGCCAGTTTTTCAACATAACCTCAAAATTCAACAACTGAGCTAGGAGCTTTGCACTCTTACTAACGTAGATAGAGGGGGAAGGTGCTGGAGTTAAGCCGTCAATTCGAAACTCTACAAGGTGGATTCTTCGCTCGTCGTTTTTATGCAACGTCGAGTGTTTTCCAGGTGCCTCGCCTTTTTGATTTACCACTGGGGCGAGACGTTTCGTTCCATTACATTCCGACCCTTTAAGTGCGCTGCTGTGGTCCAGTCGTAACGTATCACAAGTATCGCGAACGTAAGTAGAAGTGCGAAGCGGATTCTGGGCCACTTTTTCAACATAACCTCAAAATTCAACAACCGAGCTAGGAGCTTTGCACTCTTACTAACGTAGATAGATGGGGGAAGGTGCCGGAGTTAAGCCGTCAATTCAAGGCTCTACAAAGTGGATTCCTCGCTCGTGGTTTTTATGCAACGTCGAGTGTCAGTTGCCTCGTCTTTTTGATTTACCACTTTGGCGAGACGTTTCGTTCCATTACATTCCGACCCTTTAAGTGCGCTGCTGCGGTCCAGTCGTAACGTATCACAAGTATCGCGAACGTAAGTAGAAGTGCGAAGCGGATTCTGGGACACTTTTTGAACATAACCTCAAAATTCAACAACTGAGTTAGGAGATTTGCACTCTTACTAAGGAATACAGGTCATTACATCCCTTTTTCACTAAAAAGAGTTTATGATGATCCCTGAACATATTTGTTCAGTTAAACAAATGATTGTTGAACGTATTGCTACACTACAAACAAACTGACTGGTCACATTGGCCAGGAGTATATCCAACTCAATAAGGTCCGGACATTCAGTCCAATTAAAGCGTAGATAATGGCTGGAAAGCCAAATAAAATTAATATATTTTTTAAATGAATCAATTTCAAATAAAATGAAGCAGCAAAAATGTATTATCCACAAGTACCTTATAATTAGACTTTGATTCACTCCTATGAGCCGTATTAACCAGTATTTTATCCACGTGTGGAATAAAGTTAGTTGATTTCACTGTATTAGGATTATATGTCATATGCCAGTAAAAAAATCAAGCAGGCGACTGAACTTAATTACGCCATAGAATTCCGCAAATACGCCTCTGTGTCCCGCATAAAGCGACCGACCCTCTTTATATCACTTGTTACGAAAGTCTCCTGCCACTCGAAATATCCCCAACAATCTACAAATACACCTCAAAATAAGGACGTAGGAAATACTTCACCCTCGTTCCGCAAAGCTCTCCTCGACGTTCCTCCTACCCTCTCTGTCCTCTCTCTTTCGCCATACGCTCCCATTTAAATTTTTTGCGAGAGGACGCTCCCGAATTAATTACGGAAGACGTACAATTCGGCTCCGAGCCCCAGAATGGAATCCGTTCGAGAATCCGCCGGATGATAAATAACCCGTTATTATCAATATTTGTCAGAGGAGGCCACAATTGCATAAATAACGGCCCGGAGAGTGTCCCCCGACGCATTTTCTCGTGCCCATTGTCCGATACGGAAACAAAGCGAACTATTTCCAACGGCTCGATCAAAGATTTATGGACAACAAACGGAAAGGCAATTACATCCGCCGAGAGGGAATGAGACACACAGAGAGAGAGAGAGGATCTCCTCGAGATTAAATCCGTCCGGGGCTCGGCAATCACACGACTCGACGTAACTCACCTTCGGTTAGTTTGAATAGTTGAAGGCACTAACGAAATTAACGACTTAGGGGAACTAATGGTACCGTTACCCCATAGGAACTGCTCAATTGGTTCAGAGTTCTTGCCGAGGAAATACTACGTTGACAAGTTTGCTTGTAGATCTTAGCTCTAAAGAGAAAAGGTTGCTTCTGAGACGCACAGGAGAAACCTACAGACATACACACTGAAAAAATACATGGAACACACGAGACATACGGAACGCACACATGGAACACATGAAACAAACACACGGAACGCACTGAGGACATGGAACACACATACAGAACGTAACACACGGTATTCACGGGACACACACAAATGGCTAACGCACGGAACTTCTTATGGCTAAAATAATAAAAAAATAAGGTCTCAGATCCACTATATTTGTAATTTCGTCTCACTTGAACGAAACTACTCCATTTACACTCCTTTCTTTGAAATTAACTCGCTTCTCCACCAGGCTTCTCAAGGAAATGATCCTTATCTTCAGCACAAGTCTCTAAAAGTTTTACTAGAATTAACCTAAGTAGACTTGACTTGATTTCAAATTGAACTGTTCAATCTACCCTAACTCTAGACCACCCACAGGTAATTCTACATCGTCTAACTGTTATATAGTGACAGTTAGGCTTAATTTAACTCGATATTGCCCGTAGAAAATTGCATAACTGGACTTCACTTTAGTCACTCCAAACAAAATTCTGAATTGTTAGTTTTAAGAATTAGGGCTTCTAAGGAAACCAAATTTACGATAAGTAGGAAAATCTAGAATAGGATATTTAACCTTATTTTAAACTAGGATAGATAGGCTGTTTAGATTAGGAACTGTTCAATCCAACTAACTCTAGTCTGTATGAAGCAAGCTTTACATTTTACGGTTAGACGGTCCGGATATAGATACTCCTGTAGCTCAACACTATCTGGAGAAGACTCTAGAGTCTAGATAGCGTCATTGTGAAATTCGACACTATTATCTATAAGAATTTGTGATCTTGTCATGAGGAGCTTATTCTTCATAGCGTTTTTGTAATGAATTTAAACTCTTTGGAATTTTTGGAAAAATGGGAGAGTGGTGAATATATCACTGGAGCTCACTTTATCCCACTTTTGGTATGTTGGATGAAATTATGTTTTGTTTCATTGTAAATATTTATAGTCGTTTTGTATGTAACTTCGTATTTCATCCTTTTTTGTGCATTTGGAGCTCCCCAGTTATCCTTCATTTTTAATTGGATTTACTCTTTAAATTTTAATTTTCCTTTGGTCCTTATTATTTGTTGTCGAGATTGAACGTCGAGTTTCCTCGAACGGTCCCGGATATGCTTGAGGTTTGATTTCCCCTTTTTAATATACCGTTCCGTTCCAGGGCGATATCCGCCTCATTTTCGCACCTCCTTACCGACCCGCAACCGTGGCAGATAACGATAGCCTCTCCTCCTCCTCATCCCCTCCACTTTCGATCCCGTCGTCGTCGTTGAATAGTAATATCACAGACTGACACATATTTTTCCAGAATTCCCGAGTTATCCCACATTCAATTCCGGGCCGAGGGAGGGAAAAGGGAGAGGGAGGGAAAATCGTTATTCCGATCGTTCGTTCTCCCGCTACGCCCTGCCTCTCCCTTTTTTCTCCCGCCGGATTCCATCAAGTAGGCATTATCCCCGCTGTCTGTCAAATCCACACTGAGCGCAATTTAAAATTTTCCGGTTTGATTAGGTCCACTAGGCCGTGGATAATCTTCGGGCTGTATCTTTTCCCTTTCCCGGGGATTTTCGACATTTCTAGGTAACGGATGTATTGGAAGGGTGGGGTGTGGGTTCGTATCGGGGATCTTTTCTAATTATATCTTGAGAAGGAGGAGGAATCTCACCGTCGAAACGTTACTAGGATTCGTCAATTCCGCCGAGTTGATAACTTATCTGCTACCAAATTGGGTAGAAATCCTGTGTTTCGTATAGGATTGGATAGGAGTTTGATGCAAGGGCACAGTTTTAAGCGAGAGAGGACTGAGTGATGAAATTTGATGATGAAACCTGCAGGACAAAAGAAATGCAGATGTCTTTACTGCTGCTACAATAGTATCATCATATTTAACTGTTCCCTTATTAAGTAATCCTCGTCAGTTTATTACAAGAAATTTTTTGTAAATGATATGCATGTTTTCAAGTGCCATAATTTGTCTCTTTATTTTTAGATAATTGCTCCCTTCTTGATGGATGAGCTCACTATAATCGTTTCGAGACATTCCAGTGGAACTTCTATTCCGATGGAGAAGGTTTTGCTGATTTTAATGCTGTGTTGGTGAGTTTTTATATGTTTTTAAAATTCTCTAAAGAAGTCCTGTCCTGCCACGTGCTTGAATCTGAAATCAGGCATTTAACGAATTAAAAAAAAAAATTTAAATATTTGATTAATTCATTTTTTGCGATTAATCACATCACTCGTACGAATCAAAATTGGATATCGTCAGCGACGTATCTTCTACTGATTTAAAATCCAAAATGTTAATTTTCCCAAGCGCAGTATAGTGCTATTATTAATTTCATTATTAACTTCATTACGAACATATTGTCACGCCTAGCGTTTACAGCGGTCTTGATTTAATTCCTAAATCCATATCATCGCAGTCTAGGAGGTCCAGATTATATTACCGTAATGCAGGGCGTCAAAAACAAGTGTCACATACTCCAAAGGTGGTAGTATGGTCCAGAAATGTTAATATGCAATACTAAATTCAAGTTATAAAACTGTGATAATGTTACCTTGAATATTTTGTCCGGCCATATGAGAAAATCTTTTATAAAAATAATCAAGTTATCAATTACTAACTTAGGTGCGCTGATTACAATTACGCTATCGAAAATGAGTGTGTTATAAAGGTACATTTGAATTTTAGAGATTGCGTGGAGGATAAAAGTACCCTTATTTTTTGTTCCTAACTGCTTGGACAGTTTGAGTAAGAATTATGCTTTTGACGTAAAATAAGTACTCTTGTTCCATTTGGATAAGGACAGCATTTTCCCAGAAAAACAAAACTGACAATTATTGAAAACGGCGCTAACACAGACACATGATGAGAAAAACTGGAATTGGTGTCCCAGGACCGCATTAGTAATACTACTTACATAGGCCATACCGTTCTCTATCCCTCTACGTTTGGAAATATTTTCTGTTTGTGGTCGTTAATTCCAAGATTGCGTTTTTGTTAGAAGGGAGATTGATGTTGGGGTGAAGGGAGTTTATAATTGTGTTTTTCGTATGTAATTCGTTGCCTTAATCGCCCTTTTGGTTCGTAATGTAAAGAAATATGGTAATATCCACCATTTTATTATAAGATAGTCTGATATGTTCACCTGTGAAGAATGAGTCGATGAGTTCGTCGCCAGTAGATTCACAGCGTACCAAAGTCGGTTTGTTCCCAGTTTCTCTGGTAATGTATCTAGCACAGCTTATAGTCAAGCGTTCGTTCGTATCTCTTTCTATCACAGGAATCTAATCGCTATTTTCAGTTTCGTAGTTATCTGGATCTGAGATCAGATTTTCAACCCTAATATAACGCGAGGTGAACGTATCTACAATTCCATTATTTTAACTCGTTTCCCTTTTTTTCCCAGAGACAGATACAACTAGTAAATCTTCCCTTGTCGCACACCGCGAGGTATAGATACATTATCTGCTCCCATTAAAATCTGCCCGTCCCTCCTTTCATACACGGCGATATTGTATGCACAGAAGCGACGAGCGGCGCGTGTATGTGTATATATTTTTTCAGTTATTCCGGGAGTCCGGGCGTACTTCCGGTAACGGGGTGAAATCAACCGGAAGTGCAGATTACGGCTCAAATGTAGATAAATCTTTATGTTTCCCTCACTCTTTCCCTGTTTGTGTGTGTGTATGTGTGTGTTTTGCATAAAAGGGAATAAAAACGGGAAGTTTCGGTTTGAAGGGGGCGAAAGGCTCCCGGTTCTTAAAACGGAGAACGTAACCGCGTTTAGGGCCGAGTTAAATAAAAAATAAAACAAGGTTTTCATCGTTTTATGCGGAACATAAAAACATATAAAGGTGGGAGATACGTGTAAGGCCTGGATTTGCAGACGGATGTTTAAAAGGTTTATGTATACATATTTTTAGTAGGTGTGCGGTATTACATTTTATTCGGATTCGGATGGGGGAGAGGTGTAAAAGTGTTCCCTTCGGGCGCGTGACTCTCCCCTCATTTGAATTCGAGCTTTATTCAAATTTATTTCGGAAAGTTTTCGAGTTGGAATCATTTTTGTAACGACAAACGCTCCGACGAAAACATAAAGAACAATTGAAATTACTGCCTAATAACAGGCAAAAATCATATTTTCTATTCATTTTTGAGGTGAAATCATATCACTTAATCAAGTACATACATAGTTGTGCCCGTCCATATATGACAGTCAGCATACTCTTTCTTCATTCAACCTAGAAAAATATTTCCTCTATTCACCAAGGGGGCGTCCCTTGTGTGTTAGTAAGAATCAATACACAGGTTTTCTTCAGTTCCCAGCACTGAAAAAGGCTTTCCACACTTCGTAAGAACAGTGGGACTACAAACCTTTATTGTGAATTTCGTACACTGTGATATCACCAATTGAATCACCGAACGAAAAAGAAATACTCTGATTTTAGTAAATTGGAGAGAAAGGGAGAGATCAATATGATTCACCTGATTTATTTCCAGGTCCAACATGCGTAATTGTAAATCGTAAGAGCTGATATCCTGTTACAAGTAATTAGTCTTCATGTGATCGGTTTGGTATTTCATTAACGGACCGACGGGACAATAAGCTCCATTGGACATATCGTTCTAATTTAGTTTATTATTGAATTTGAAATAGTATTACTTACCTTCATCCTCAGCCGTACTCTGATGTAACTTAATAATTAGTGTCTTCCTACTAAATGAAAATTAATATGCAACAGACACATTTTGAATCTGGAGATCAGTTTTATAAAAATTTGCCTATCAAAAATATCTAGTTATTAATTATTAACAAAAGTGACTAGATGTTTAATTAGATTGTTGAACGAAGTTGGTGTAGTTTAGCTGGACTGTAGCTTGTAGCACTGTAGCTGTAGAAATTCTCGAAGTAGACCAACATATTATAGAGGCTGGACGTGTTGTGCCTGGAAGTACCGTCTTAGGTAGGGATAGTTTGTACAACCATGAAGTAAATTTAGAGTATACATCGTACTTCTTACTGAATTTAAGATGTTCTGTTGGATGATTTCACAAGCTATTTAAAAATCTCTATGTTCTAATTTACGTACGCCGTCCTTCAATAAAATAATTTTGTTGTTTATATTTCTACCATATATATACCTTGCATCCTGACCTTGCCTGTGCGTTCGTTTATCACGTCATAAGGTAGTTCGTAGAGTTTAGTGTAAAAAACTTATGTCGATATGTTTTAAGAAGTGCAATTGTAGTAGAGAAACTTAATTTGCCTAAATGGAAGTGTCTCATTGAGCTACCTGATTAAATGTCTCTCCATATTAACATTTAGCTTTGTAAATGACTAATTGTAATAAAAAAAATTAAAATATATTTAAGCAATGTAAAGCGTGGACAATTTCTGCTTACAGCGGACAAAAGGTGTTGTCAATCAATCAAATGGTGTTAACTAATATTTACTCTTATCAAGTAGAAGATAAAATTGCAAAAAATATTATTTTACAAATTTACCCACGCCAGACTTTGAAAGATTTTTTAAATCCAACAGTATGCTATTTACGTAAGTACCTAAATTGAACTTAAATTTTGAAAATAAAGTGTTCATTTAAATACGGATTTACGGAAATTTTATTTAGATTTGCTTGTTAAGAAAATCGCTCCTATTTCATTGCAAAGCTAGAAGTTACTCCATTTTCCAAAAAAACAAAATTTATTTTCATTTTTTCATCAACCAAAATGTCTCGTGTCTTTACTATTTAGTACAAAAACAAAGCTTCTTATAATTTCCCCAGAAAGAAATACTTATTCCAATCTCCACAACATTTTTCAGACAATAACTTACCTTGATCTCTTCGATTACTCCAGAAATTGGAACTCATTTTAATGTCCCAAATTTTTTATGGGTAGTTTCTCTCCAGAAAGTAGACCAGTGAACATAAAGAAACTAAACCAAAAAGTTTGTCATGTTTATTTAAGAAACTATATTTATGAAATCATGCCAAATGCGAAAAATATATTTCTAACTTGTGTAGAAACCACAACGTAGATTAGTTCAACGTTTTTCAGAAAGCGGGATACTTCATTCTCTCCAGTTTAACCCAGGAATAAGACGTGATCCAATCGTTTCCAGAAAGTGGGGATAATTTTGGAAACGATAACTTATGTAAATCATTTTACAGTTTCTTCCATGAACAAACTCATTTCTCTAGGCAGCTTGGCAAGACTAAACTAATCCATTTATTACGAACTCTTTGCAGCATTATCGTATACAAAAGTTGTTGTTTGTATCATCCATTTTGGTCATCGAAACGAAGAGGTGCTGTTATCTCACAATACGAGAGCGAGATCACTTGGTCCGCTGGAGCGAATAAATGAGAAGATCTACTGCGAATATTTTTTTATGGGGTTGAGGGATGTTATCGGCGGGTAAATAAATAAAACAAGGGTCTCTTTGAACAATGTCCATATTATATTTTTCCCACATACACACGGCACGTTGTGAACCTTGTCTTATCATTGTATTAATTTTTAAATTATATATGTACATTATAGAACGCGTAGTAAGATATACATGAAAAGTTCGGCATACTTCGTCGAACCTGAAAATATTCCCCAGACGAGCGGAACCGTTTTGCCAGTCCACTCGGTGGATACAACACAGGTACGGCGGCCGGCGGGTCGCGGGGGTGGGGGGGACCGGTAATTTTGAAGTTTCCATCAAGAACGTCCGATAAATTAACCGAAAAGAAATGGCGAATTTTGTACAATTTCATCTCTCCTCTAGTTTAGACGAAGTACCGACTAGCTTTATTAATTTGTACGAACGGGGGATGGTCGTGATCGCCGCCGGGAGCCGCCGGCCCCCACATTACACAACAGAATTTATTAAAATTTACAAACTTCTATCTGTACAATCATTCTAAAATCATGTCATTTCTGTTTCTGACAATCGCCATCAGCAATATCTTCATCAGCTTTATTATCATTAGTGTAAAATCTTGTTCATAAATTTACGTACTTACAGTAATTAATTAATATTATATAATCCTTAATATGTAAAATTTTAAAAGCGCCCACAGAAGGAATATGGTTATTGCTCTCTTATTGCAAAAAGCCCAAAACGGCTGATACAATGAATTACGTAACACTGAGCGGTCCAGAGGGCCACCGCAAGTAGTGCAGCTAGGCGGGTGCCGGGACGGCGCCCCGCCACGCGCACTCCGGTCGCGGGACGGGGATCGGGCCCGCACCCGCGACGTCATCCGGTGGCGCACACGGAACGCGGATGGACTGGGTTTGCAACACAGGGACAGGTAATAGGTGTCTTAAATACATACACAGCGGCGACACCGGACCGTTAGATTTTTTATTTATTTTTTTCTCCGCTACCGAATAAGTAAAATTAGAGTATATAGTATGTATATCATAATATCAATATATACAGCTTGTATACATCCAATCAAGTAAAAAATAACCGAAAGAGGAAGGCGCCTCTCTTGGGGGGCGCTTTAAGTATTTAGGAAAGGGGGGGCGGGGACGGCCCCGCTCGTAAATTAAATTATCTAACTACAATTTGGGGGAGGAGGGGGGAGGACCGTCCCGCGAAACTCCGACGTACAGGGTGCCCAGAAAATAACGCTACTCACTAAAAATTACACACACCAATCTCAGATCGATTTCGAATACTGCACTGTTCGTATTTAAATATTATTAATTACTACTTTATGATCACCCTGTATTTCAGCGCAAAAAAGAACCAACAACGAAACCACACGAACGTATCTTTTGGACAGAACGATTAATTTTCAGTGTATAAGTAAGGCCCACGATATACAGTTTCTTTTTTTAAACATACAACTGAAAACTTCACAGTGTGAATCAATATTGTCGAGAAATTTTTCTTTATATATTAAATAATACATTTTTTACGAACGCTATCTTATTTCTAGCCTCTACAGGACTAAATTGCCGGCCGGGGGTTTCGGGAAATGTCGTCGCACAGTCGATGTCGAAACGATGAACAATCACATTAAAAATTGGATGTACGAAAATGCCTCGATATACCTATGACGTACAATTAAGCTTCTACTTCCATTTCCGACTTGGATCGAACATAGTAGTACATAGCAAATAAACGGACAGGATCAATATGATTCACCTGGTTGATTTCCAGGTCCAACGTGCCTAATTGTAAATCGTAAAGGCTGATATCCTGTTACAAGTAATTAGTCTTTATGCGATCAGTTTGGTGTGTCATTAACGGACCAATGGGACGATAAGCTCTAATGGACATATTACGAGACGTTCCGTTGGACTCGGATTAAAAATTGTTTGTGTACAAGGCGCTGTGTTTATATTGAGATATTTAAGTATTGGAACGTCAAAAAAGTTCGACCTTGTAACTCGCTAACTGTAATGCATGGACAATATCACCCTTAATGGTTCTAACTATAAAATCACTGCTTCAATTTAGTTTGAGATGGGTAGGTTGAAGGAATAGTTTTTACTTATTTGCGATGGACTAAACGATCCAAAAACACAGCTCAATTTTTTTTGCACAAGTAATATAGAGTCAAAGGTACTTTTGAGTAACGGTATCTCGATTCTGCCGGCGGAAAAAATATTTAAGGTTCGTTGTTGTGTCGGGAATTTCGGGAAAGTTCGACGTTGTTTCGCTCAAAATGACATCGACGGCGCAACGGTCCCGAACCTGTCAATTTACCGCATAGATCGTTCTGGAAGAGTGTCGATCCGCCTCATTTCCCGAACACCCGGGCCGAAAAGAAAACACACCAAAAGCCAAACAAAAACGAATCCAAATAATAACGAAACACTAACGATTAAGTACATATTAAAATTTAAACAATATTCACCTAACAACGTCATTATAAAATAGTCACTTTAAAAACAATGGAATAGTTTTTTTTTCATTATTTAGCACCACGCCACCTAAACTTTTAATATTTTCATTTTTTTTTGTACATTTACAGCTTTTGGCGTGTTTACCTTGATTTCTGCCGAAAACGTCCGCGATTTGGTCACTTGATATGTTGTCGCGTTGAAAATATCTTTCGAACGACGAGAGGGGGCGACACTCGCCCCCTAAGCGGTACGGCAGGCGTCGCAAAGCCGTGTGTGCCAAATTCGCGGACGTACAGGGGGACGTCGAGGGGGAAAAAACAACAACGCGCGCCCCGTATATTTTCAGACGTACAATTACAGAGGGAAAATAACATTCCGTAGTTGTATGTTGCGTATTAAAAGCTTCGGCAACGTAGATCGATCCCTCGTATATTAGGCCACGTCTCGGAGGGTCTTTCGCCTGGCCAGATTAGGTCAACGGTTAATGTTCTCTTTTTTGTTTGTGGAATTGTTAGGACCGATCCACTTTTTTAATGTCTTTTACTAACTTATCCCTACAGTAACACAGTTTGTAGATATCAAAATATATGAAAGAAACTTATACTTTTTTTTTTTGGTTAAATTTAAACTACCTACATATTACCGTATTGCTCTGGATTGACAATATTTTATAAATATTTCGGTTTTACCAAAAAGAAATCGCATTGACATTAGTATTGACATTTTATATACCTTTGGTCAATTTTCTCACCACGACCGACTCGACCGTCGGTCCGTAACCCTAAAACCTATCCGACACCCAAATATAATGACCTAGAGAGTAGCCTAGAAAAACAGAAAAATTTCCAAAATTTTCAATTTTGTCAGAGGAAAGAAACGAAACGTCTTGTCTTGCGTTGGCAACGTCTGTTTTTAGTGGCTACCCCATATTTCAAGAAACTTGCTATTAATTGACATTTTTTTTGACGAAAGAAACTATACCGCACTTTAAAAAAATATATCAAAATACTTAATGAAAAATATCTTTTTTTTCTTTTCCTTATCAACATCATCATCGTCGACTAAACTAAAACAATGTCTACCTAAAACTGTCATTATTTTTGTTTATCGGTTCTAGCTCCGCACCTCTTGGAATTGAGGTTAAAATATATATATTATCATTATTTCTGAAACGTTTCATGGAAACGTTTTCGCCTAACTACTACATTTAATTCATCTAAGTCAATCGTTGCGACGTTTAGTACGGCCGACATCCGTTCATCAGTTAGTCCCCTTAATAATACGTAAAAATAAAAACACTAAAACCCCTTAATCATCCACCTAAACGTAAAACTCTTTGGGTTTTGGGTTAAGCCAGGTTAGAATTTAAATGGAGTCTGCACGCTTCGCGATGTGATCTTCCAAAAACTTGTTAACCGATATAAAAATAGAGGAAGGGTGAAAGTTAGTCTTTGGTAATATTTTGAAATGTTGGTGATCAATGCCACTACGCAGGTGGACTCGTATGACAAGTCATGCCGAGAGTGTAACTTATAATAAAAGGGTGGGGTTCAAACTCGACTCGACCTAACCCAGGTTAGGTTAAGTTGCAAGGTTTGTTAATATTGTCTGGTTGATCGAAAATACAGGAAGAGTAAAAGAAAAGATGAGTTTTTATGCTGAATTCCTCTATTCGTAATTGATAGACTCAACCTAACCAACGTTAAGTTATTTGCAATGATGTTAATTGGGATTTTGACCGATATAAACATAGAGGAAGAGTGAACAACCCTTTGGCAATATTTCCACTATTGGTGATCGACGCCACTACGCAGGTGGATATATAGGATAAGTTATGTCGACGGTATAACCAATGATATAACTGTGGTGTTCAAATTAGATTCAGGTTATTAACCTAGGTTAGGTCGGGCTAGGTCGAGTTATGCTAGCAGAAACTTCCCGATTTTTACTCGACGAGAGACAACAGAAAATCTCTCGTCGGATAAAGTGCCGACATTCGCGTTTATCGTATTAGTCGACGCAGTTTTCCGAAAATAAGACGCCTAATAACCGTACTTACGTCTCTTGCCGTTCAAGGAAACGCCTGAAGGGATGTGGACCGCGTTACCTCTAGAAATTTTTCAATCACTCGTACTATATATATATAATATACTCATGTAATAATTAGATTATATCGTGGTGTTTGTACTGAGGAGACATTTAAATTACAAGCATATTTTTTGCATATTTCGCAGTCAGTCAGACAACAATAATTATGATAATATTCATATAACAAGCCTTTTACCGGCGAAAACGTAACTTAAAAACAATAATTTAAAAATTATAACACACCTTATAACCACGTGAAGAGTGACACTTCGAGGAGGGGCGGGATGCCAGCGAAATCCCCCCTGCAATCTTACGTTTACAATATTTACAGCCTACAAAGACGATCACGCTCCCATCAACGTAAAAATAGTAACCTGAACAAAATACAATTTAGTAGTTACAAGAAATTTTACATGGCAAGCAGTGTTGCCACGTCTTACTAAAAATCCGAAACGTGTGTTACTTTTGAACGAGTATTGCAGAGTTAAAACGACGGGACCGTAGTTCGCCTACAATCACTATTACACGGAATATTCTCCTTTTGAAACTTGTTCAAGTGTCGTGTCACGTGGGAGGAATCGTCGCTGGCGCCCTTCCCCCCAGTTATATAGAATATTCACATAATAACAGGAAACATTTATCATATTTATATATTATATACTTTTAAAATTGATCTTGCCTATTACTAACAATTAGACAGATCTAAAGGGATAAGAATATTACAATGAGGAAATACCATGAATTTTTTGTCATCTACAAGCTACACAGACCCACGGTGGAGCGACACAAATCAGATCTTTTGGTAGAAATCTGCGACTGTTCTCGTGTGGGAAGGGAAGTCGAATGTTTTCGAGAAGTGATGTAAATGCTTCTCTCTTTGTTTAATTTTTTTTTTTTGATTTGAGTGAAAACACAGCGACATATTTCTTCGATTGTTGTCGTTTGTAGCGCTTCACTGTCACAGTAATAATAATAATAATGATAATAATAATAACAATAAGAATATATACAAATTTCTTAAAATGATACAGTGAATATATTTTGTATACATAAACCGCCGTTGGTTACTTTTATCCCATCAGCGGTACGTGACGTTTACATAACACAAAACTTACAATTAATTTGTATCTTCATAAATAATACAATATATTATATAATAATTAATAAAATTTATATAAAACAACTCTATCGTAAAATAAAAAATAAAAATGTTAAAAACAAAATAATCAACTTACCACGGCAACGTCTCAACTCTTTATTTTTAATTACCATTGACGTCGTTGCCAAGTTGGTCCTTAATATAATCAATATGTGAGGATAATGTATCCAATGTTAAAGATACCCTGTAATATATCATATGTAATATAACGCAAGACGTTAATCAATAGTGCCTGTGTTTGGTGGTAAGAACCGCTGCTGCATCGATAGTTGTCGAAAGTGCTCATAAATCAAAAACATATCCTTAACAAAAATATCACTAGAAGAAAAAACAAAATTTGTTTCAATAAATCAATTTGGGCGGGAGTTAGTGATGATATTCTCATAACTTCAACGGTAAGTTAGGCCGAACAATATGTGCGAAGTTCGACGCAACTAAAATGTAAAAGCTAAATATCAAAAATATCAGTTTTACGAAATAAAACGAATCATTTACTAAACCGTGTTTGCCAATTTTTTTTACAAGTTTGGCAACCCCGCGTCGCTGCAAGCGCTGTTGCCGCGCGGTTCTATTATCCGAAATTGTCGTACCTCCAATCGATGAAGTGGAATAATGAGAGTATCCACCAAGATTCTAATTAAACCTCGATATCCAATCACCCTTTCTCTCTCTCTCTCTTTTTAGACTGTTTTCGAACAAATTTCGTCGGTATTATTCGACGGCTATCGATGCGCGCGCGTTAAGCGGGACGCGGACACCAAACATTACAACAACAAGTGGGCCTCGCTTGGCGGGGGGGAGTGCTACATTATTTAATATACTTTTTTTGTTTATTATTATTATACATAAAGTAAATGTACAAGGTGCAGTTGTGACGACATTGATCACAGTAGCTGCCTTTTCGGGTCACAGAACACTATCTCTGACAGTCCGAGGACTCAGTGGTAGCCGTTGGTGAAGGCGGCCGGGATCAGGGGGCCCTTGAAACAGAAGAGAGAGAAATTGGGGCGGTTTTCCTCGCATTTTACATCAATCTATAAATTAAGCGAGAGAACGACTGTATCAGAACGCGGCGACCAAACAGACTCTTAACATAGCATGGTGGTGGAGTAGAGATAAAGTATACACGAAACGTAACAAACTTTTCTTTGGATTTTAGTCAATGCATTTTGATTGCATCGTAAAATTGTTTGTCAACGTATAGTAAATACACAAACCTTTTAATTATGCTGCTTAAATTTGAGTAACCCAATTGGGAAGTAAATTAATTAGCTTTACGATGTTCTTACACATTCGTAATTACACCTACACACTTTAATGTTGCCTCACATCGTCGTAAGGACTGTACCAATGAAATATCCAGTGAAATGTTCCTGATCTCTGACCTCGTTAATATAATTTCAAGCAGGATATTTTCGACACTCACAGACATTACGCATCATCTAGAAACTTACAATTACAAAGCGTTTTCCTTAACTACCATCATACATACGCGACAAACACTCCATTCCGAGGTATACTTACTTTTCGAGTAAATCTCTATCTTTACTCCACCATAAATTTTAAAAAAGTCGAGGGGGCTTGAGGCCATCACTTCGTGTCTTCCCCCTGTCGATGTTTAATTATAAGTTTACTCTTAGAGGGGTGTTACAAAGTATTAGGAGACACTCTCCCAATTTTCCGGGACATAACCATAAATAACGATCGGCCTATGGTAACAAAGTATCTGATCCGGTAATTAGTGGAATTTTACGAGCCAATACCATGCAGATGGAACCTGCACCTCGGTAATAAAATAGGGATTACGTCACGGGAGAAACGACCGTAGGTACAGCGTACTTATTATGTTAAAAATTATTTTACGTAATGAAGAGATGACTGTTCGGTAAATTGCGGAAACTGATTAGGTTAGATTAGTATGATTTTTGGTTAAGTGCTTAACTCACCGGGTGATTTAATATGATTTTGACCTAATTTAAAAATTTATTTATAACTTCTACCAAGCCTGACATTTCAGGTAATATTGGAAATAACATGTCATTAGGGCGTCAAGTGATGTGCCTCAATCCCCGAGCGAAGCTAAAAATATACCAATGGTCAATCGACCATTTAACATTACTAACTACATTGCAATGATATATTATGAGGGTAATAAGGGTGATGATGTGATGGGTCGAGGGTAAATTGCGCCAGATAATAAATGTCCAGACAGATAAGTATATACGTAGGAATTACAAAATAAACGTGTTTTTCACATTTTTTGTATATTGATCCCAATAACCAAAACGTAAACAATAAGTCCTCTATGAAAAAAATTGGGTCAGAGAAATACTATCCACCAGAAATTTCGTTTAATATTGAAAATGACGCATTACTCATTACTAAATGGCCATTTATTTAATAGGGCACTGTGATTTATACGGAGAGATTATAAGTATACTTTGACTTTGCATGAAGCTGAAAGAGCCTTTCCGGCTCACGGGCCAATTTTCTCGAACCCGAGGCATAATCTAAGCATGAATAATTTAGGAAAACATTTCGGTATCACAATATCATTTTGCGAATAGTGATACTTCGTATGCAACTTTGTAATAACGTTACAATGAGATAATAAATGTAAATTTGACCATATTTTACGTTTTATAAGAGCGCTCTGCATGAATATTTTTATATTGTTCCAAAGAGTGATTTTTAGTTCCTAACAACGATAAGTATCCAGGAAACATGTTAGGCTCCGTTGAAAGTAATTCGTGAAAAAGTTAAAAACATTGGTTTTTTCAATGAAAAATGTATAAATTCAATCGTGAATAATTCGGAAAGTATCAACTTTACCAAAAAACTTTATGGAACAAAAATTCCATAGAATTAGTCAGTCTCTGGATGTTTTATCCCCTAGAAGGGGTGGCCTTCCACCCCGTTACAGGGTAGATTTTGAAGAAGGCTATAAATACTACCTAAATAACATTTTTAAAGAAAATAGTTGTTGATTCCCAAAATTTAGGATCGGTGGTGAATTGCGCTGCTGTGACTCACTAGAAACGATGTAATGCGTGTTAGTACTTTCGAGTCGAAGGTAAATTGCGCTTACCTAACATACCGGAAGGATATGAGGAGTGTGTTGAGTGTCGAGAGTAAGTTAGAGGTGTGTAAGACGTAGTGATTTCGCGTTGAAGGTGAATAGACCAGTCTCAAGACAAAACAGAAAGAGGCACTTGTGGAATAACAAAGCGGAGGACTATAGCTGCGCGCGCATAAGGTGGACTCTTATCGTGAAGTTCTAAAAACCCAGGTAGAAATTTGAAAACCTACAGTACACATCTCTGTGTTCTACGATCTTAAATTGGCGTTCGGTTTAAACTGGATGACCGTAGCAAGAAGTTGAGAACGTTGGAAGGATTTAAAAGAGGCATATATCCACAAATTAGGTTTAGGTAGCGGGTAGATTCCCATCTATGATCCCGATAGATGGTAGATTTGCTTCAGGGAGGCACTCCAGCAAACCTACTATTTCCCCTCTTACCAGCCTGTTTCTCCAAGTAAGAAGGTCATTCCAACTCGCAAAGTCAGGCTACCGTGGAACGATAATTGCCTGAAACCTTCATGAATCACATAAAACGAATATGTACTTACATAAGAGAAAAATTGAAAATAGTACATGTAGTTCAGAAAGCCGCAAAGCTTAAACGGCAATTTGCAGGCCACATAACGCAGGACACGGATTAGAATGACGACCATAGAAGGCCTAAAGGACGTCCACCCATGAGATGGGTAAACGATCTCAAATTTTAAACTGGATATCCGTAGCACGAAATAGAGAACAATGGAAGGATTTAGAAGAGGCATATAGAAATGGGCTCCTAAGTTCCATAATTCTACAAGACCTGTATCCGCCCAATAATGACATACGCTGCCGAAACCCAAGCGGACACATCCATCACAAAAAGAGTATTAAGAACATCCGAAATGAAGAAACTGAGAATGGTGGCCGGCTACACACTGATGGATAGAAAAAGGAACAGCGAAATACGAGCAATATGTAACACACAAGACGTGGTTAGATGGGTAAGACAGCGACGAAGAGAATGGAATGCACATGTGACAAGGATGGAAAGCAGCCGACTGCCAAAAATTGCTAGGGATAATAAACCTAATACAAGAAGACTCCAGGCTCGACCTACAAAGAGATGGGCACAAAGCTGGACCTCCGGTTCGCAGGAAGCCCCTGGCCGAGGCGAAAGGAATGGAAAAACAGGCTGTTTGCCTATTAAAAGAAGAAGATATATAAATGGATTTGAATGCTAATGAAGAAGAAGAAGAGGAAGGTGTATCCAAAACGGATTTAGATGCTAATGAAAAAGAATGAGAAGAAGAATCGGTCCACGATATGCGCGCGCAGTCCGGGTGTGGTGAGCGGCGATGACATTCTTCTCGTCTGATTAGGGACGCTTGACCAGTTGATGGTATACATTTTCCGAGAAAATTCCGATGATGCCTATTAGGCTCGGTGAGTACACGTTTGATCCTTGCCCCCTTGCCTTCAGTGAGTACGTGTTTGATCCTTGTTCACTTGCGTTCAGTGAGTACATGTTCGATCATTGCCTCTTTGCGTTCAGTGAGTACATGTTTGATCCTTTCCCCCTTGCGTTCAGTGAGTATATGTTTGGTCCTTGCCCCCTTGGGTTTCCAACGTACTTTCGAGCGTATCACATGACGTTCACGTATCGGAAAGCTTCCGAAACTTGTCTCCATCTGGGTGAAGGGTGCATCTCATTAGTCAAAAGTGTATAGGTTGAGTAGTTCAGGTAACAGGACTACCTCTCGATGATCAGGCGGAAATGTGTCGACCCGTGATGTGACAGGCTCGGTGAGCACTTGTTTGATCCTTGCCCCCTTGCGTCTTCAACGTCCTTTCGTATCACATGACATTCACGTATTGGAAAGCTTCCCGAAACTTGTCTCCATCTGACAACTACGGGTAAACGGTGCATCTCATTAAACGAAAGTGTAAAGGTTAAGTAGTTCAGGTAACAGGACTACCTCTCGATAATCAGACGGAAATGTCGACACATTTCCCATGGTGAGACAGGCTCGGTGAGTACATGTTTGATCCTTGCCCCCTTGTGTTCAGTGAGTCCGTGTTTGGTCCTTGCCCCCTTGCGTTTTGTAGGTTGGGTAGTTCAGGTAACAAGACTACCTCTCGATGATCAGACGGAAATGCGTCGACCCGTTGTGAGACAGGTCTATTGCGCCGACGAGTGTGACGATTTCTGATGTGTCGTGAAAGTGGCGTGTACGAGAGGGTTAAGGATCTAATAGGGGTCGATATAGGGGTCGAGTTTAGCTCACCGGACTGTAGTTGAGTGGCGCCCTGCTGACCGCGATGGCCGGGAAGGTGCTCGGCGGCTGCGGGCTCGCCGCCTGGACGTAACCGGTGACGCTGTCGGCCGTCGAGCCGTTGTACATGTCGATCCCGGTCGGTCCCGGGGAGTTGGTCGTGCCGGGGAAGCCGCCGGCCCGCTGGTTGGCCGCGTGCGGCGAGGCGGGCGGGCCGAAGCCCTGGGCCGCCGCCGCCGCGGCCGCCTGGTAATTGTTCATCACTGGAAACGAGAATTCTAACTTTCAATCTTCGATCCGAACCATCGAGCCGATCGGGCCGCGGTGGGCATGCGATGCGCGCGAACCCGTAGAAGTTTCACCTCGGAAATGACGGCGTCGCACGCGCCACGTGGCGATGCCTATTTTTCTAATAGGCCCGGGGCCCCCCGAAGGCCCCAAGATTGACCTAAGTATCCCTTACGAGGGGCCCCCAGATGGTATATGAACCTAGGGTCCACTTGAACCAAAAATAGGCCCTGCACGTGGCGCGGCTAAAGCTTCGACGTAGTGCCGCGTATTGCGTTAAGTGGGAACCACCTTCTTTAAAGAGAATTCAAAACAACACTTTCTTACAAACAGGGTGATTTTGTTCATGCCGTATTAACACAGCTACCATTTTTAATAGACCTTTGCAAATTATTGCGGATGAAATTTCCAGCTACTTGAATGCCGTCGAGTAAACCTCCCTTGTGACACAGACTTCGAATCCCCTCTTGCCCTTAATGTCTAGCAAATTAGTATGAATATCACGAGTTACTTTCGTTACAGAGGTATTGTACTCAACACCAGGTTTGTATCAGGGACGCACTTATACAGGGTGTTAGGGGTTGGACTGCCTTTTTCTTAACAGGTGATAGTATTCATCAAAACAAACAAAAAAACCTTATATAACAGGTGTCCTAAAACCAACCGTTATCGAAATAATCTTCTAGATTCAAGTAGAATAGTTGACTCTAGATGATCTGATGGTTAGTTGTAATAGAATCTAGATCAATTGCACCACTTTTTAAAGTTAATTGGATTCTAAACCAACACAAGAACAGAGATTGTGGTTACTTTATAACGCTGTCAAAACCTAGATTGAAACTACATTGGTAGCCTGCAAAATCATGAAATAATATTCTAGATTCAAGTAAAATAGTTGACACTAGACTAGAGAATCCGATGGTTAGTTGTAATAAACTCTAGACCAACTGAACCACTTTTTAAAGGTAACTGGATTCTAAATCAACCCATAACGCTGTTTAAACTTGGATGAAAACTACATTGATAGCCTGCAAAATCGTGAAATAATCTTCTAGATTCAAGTAAAATAGTTGAGTCTAGAGGATCTAATGGTTAGTTGTAATAGAATCTAGACCAACTGAACCACTTTTTAAAGACAATTGGATTCTAAATGAACCCAGGACAAGAGTTTGTGATTTCTTTATAACGCTGTTTAAACCTGGATTAAAACTACATTGATAGCCTGCAAAATCGCGATATAATCTTCTAGATTCTAGTAAAATAGTTGAACCAAGAAACTCCAATTTTTAGTTATAACAGAATCTAGATGACTTGAATTAGTTTTGTAAGTTCATTGGATCCCATATAACACAGCGACTGATTTTATAGCCATTTCATAATATTGTTAGGACTACATTAAGAAATTAAATTGATAAACTGCAGAACTGTGTAGTAATCTACATTTTAGCGAAATAGTTAATTCTAGAAGATACTACTTTTAGTTATAACAGAATACAGATGAATCGAAACAGTTTTGTAAGTTTATTAGATCCTAATTCAATCCAGCGAGTGAATTGATATTTACTTATAACCATTAGTTCTAACATAATCTAGATGAATTGACATAGTTTTGTAAGTCGATTCTAATCTTTCCCAGGGAGTTTTGAATCTAGAACATCTTATTTTATGTTCTAACAGAATCTAGATGATTTGAATCACTTTGTAGGTTCATTAGATACAGGAAATGATCTCAAGTTTACTAGGATCTAGGTGATTAAAAAAACTACATTGAAAGCCTGTAGAAATGCGAAATATACTCTTAGGATTTAGTAAAGGAGTACAGATTCTAAAGTAGAACAGAATCTGGATGAATTGAGTCACTTTTTTTATTTGACAGGATCTAGCAATCTATTGATAGCTTAAAGAACTGAAAATTTCAAGATTTTAGTAAAATAGTTGAATTTAGACGACCATTTTTTCAAAAACCTTCTAAAGTTCAATCAGTCCTAAATCAATCCAGAGGATGATCCGTGGTAGTATCTTAAAAATTCTAGCTACATAGAAGCATCTATATTCATCTAGATAATCTAGATAGTACACGTAGATATGTAGTTTCTAGACAGTTCACCCTTAGAAACATTAATGCAAAAATATTTCTTTTTATTATCGAAAAATTCTATACGGCGTCCATAAGAATGAAAGTGATGACTGTAAAAAATATCAGAATCAAATTTTTGATACATCCAAACGAAATTTGGAACTTATTTGTCGCAATTAAATTTTAATATGTATTTTGTAAATATCTTCTTACTAACCTGCTATCTATAGTAACCATTTACTTATATCCGAACATAGAAACAAATACTTTCAAATTCCTTTAACGAAGGTGGGTTCCATTTAAAATACTTAAGTTACGCTTTAAGAGCAAAGCCCAAAAATGTGCCAATAGGTGTAAACCTATTATTGTGAATTTAATACAGTTTCGTTCGCGCGCATCGCCTTTATTTAAATTAGATAATCTGAACTAAAATTGAGACTATCTCTAATACAGTATGTTGTGGGAACAAATTTCAATAATCCTGGAATATCACTTAAACAACGTTTTAGGAGATTGTTAATCCAGGAAATTTTAGTAAAATTTTCAAAACTACGTGTAAAGGATGCGCTCCATAAAAGATAATTATATTTTTATTCAATGACGCAAAATATTAATTCCTGCATTTTAAATTGGGCTATATTTACTGGATTCAAACATGTAATCTTAAATGAGGTTATCAGGACAATTAATGCATTTGGTAAGGATTAATATAGTTAACTTTGCAAATTACAAAAGTTAAAGTTAGCTAGGTAAATCCTCAACAAATATTTTTTTTTAATTTTGTGAAATAGGTGACTAATTACTTCAGTAGGACTAATTTAATATTACCGTTTATATGGGAATATTTAAATATTCAGAAATATACAAGGTGCGTCATTTAAAAATCAAATTATCTTTTATGGAACCCACTAACTTTGACAACTGTTCTATTTGTAATGATAATGATAAGGTGGTGAAATTCGACAAAAAACATGTACGTTTCCTTAAAACTACTTTGACAATTGGAAATGACACATTCACGAATAACAAGGCTTGAAGAGTAAGGTCATAAAAATTGTGATTACTACTCGTCGTACCAGTTGGGATAAGTTTTCTTACCACTGATGAAATTGAACTTTATCAAACGTTTTTTTACGATATTCTCAATTCAAGATTTTCGATTATCTAAACTCGAACGATCCGAGGCGGCTAGGAGACCTTTAAAAAGTATTACCTGACAAGGCCTGAGTCAACAGCGGGGTGTTATTGTTAGGTGTGAGCTGTCCATTGGTTAGGTCCACTGAAATCACACAGACACACGGAATTAGAGACAAGTAAACAGGCTCGGGAAAAAAGAGAGGAGGGTACAATAACAGTAAAAAACACGGCTGGGGACGACTTTTAGTGTAAGAGACTGACCGGTTATTATCGGAAAGAAAAGGCTTTGTGTGTTCGTCTCGTGACGGCGGTCGAAATGAAATTCTCCGCTGGTCGTGCACTTTCTATTACGATTTCGATTATATGACACGTGCGTATCTTTTTTGTTTTAAATCGAATCGTCGTTCTCGAATAAATCCGGAGGAAAACAAGGACATAACTCACTTCTCCCTTTGAGACCTTCCCCGGACTGTCCGGACTCGGACTTGAGAAATTGCTTTAACATTTATAGGTACTTACTTCGATTGAATTAGCTTTGAAAATGAGAGAGCCGGACAGTTCCGGCGAGGTGAACGTTTCGATCCCGGAAAACGCAACAAAATCAATCATTGCGGTTTTCAGATCGTAACGAGACTCATTAGGAAGCATTGAGGAAGTTTGAGAACAAAGTTTCCTTCATACGACACGTTGCCAGAAAAAAAATGCAGTTTCGTGAAAAAAAAAAGTGTAACAACATATTGACTATTATGACCCCAAGGAAGTGGGTCTAACTGAAAAAGCTAATTTTGCGTCCTGGATACATTAGCAATGTTTATAAGTGGAAACATATATTCATATACATACATGTATATGTATTTATAAACAGTTTTTCTTAAAACGTGAAAAAGTTGAATGGCGAAGTTGTAGGTATCGCAATGGGATTTATTTTGAGTTTCGGTTTATTAAAATGGGTCAATTATTTTCCGAGATACTTGCCAAAGAGACCCCCAGTCGTGCAATTATTAAAATGTTAATAATGTTAAACAAATCAACTGAAATGGTATCTACTGCATTTTCCGAGGGTTTCTATGGGATCTTGAACATGTATAAAATTTTAGCATGATCGATTAAGTGGTTTATAAAATATTCTAGATGCTCATCCAGTGTAGCCTTACGTTTAAACAAATGGGTGGCTTCATTAAGTGCTGGGATATCCAATATATTGGATATTTTTAGGTATTTCACTCAAAGTAGTGGTTAAAAACTGGTTGTAAATAATGGACAACTATTTAATTTCAAACATTTTAAACAACACAAGTGTCACCTTCGTTTAATATTTGCTTACTTGGTAAGTTCTCGTTAATTTCCATGCCAGTCCCATTACTTTAAGTTCATAAGAAGACACGATAATTGCTGGAAAAATACCACATAAGCGAATATTAAATGAAACGAATACATTTTTTCAATACATTTCCGAGCACTTCCTGAAGCCACACATTTGCTTAAACATATGATTACACCGGATAAACATTTAGAATAATTTTATAAAACATTCACTCGATCATGCTGAAATTTTGTACATATAGAAAGGTCACATAGAGACTCTTGAGAAATGTACTGCATATTCATTTGATTTGCTTGAAAATTAGTAACATTCTAAATAACTGAACGAATGAGGTTTTTGAAAGAAGAAAATTTTACAAGTGAAAAACTGAATTTTCCCACTTATAACAATTGTTAATTTATCCAGGGCGCAAAATTAGCTGTACTCTTCGACCTTCATACAGTTAAACCCTTCATACATTGGAAACGTGTCAAATGCTGCTAAAAATTTTTTAGTCAGTGATCCTTACCACTCTACCGTAACATTCGGGAGTCCTATCATGCAACTTGACCCAAAATAGATTTTCGAGTACACACGACTCCTCTGCCATTGTGTTATTTAAGCACACGTCCCGCTCGGGAGAATTTCATTTTTGACGGCTCCCCTGTCAAATCTCGGTAGATCGATTGTCGTCTAACTTCGCACGGAATTCGACTTCGTAATGAAGCGAGCAGTAAAACGTTTGATGGATGGAGGCGATGTATTAGACTCGATGGAAAAGTGTGTCGGAATTATTCAAAGCTCCGCGGTCGTAATGGAATTAAACGGTGTTAATTAAGGGAGAGCTGGGCGTTATTCGTATCCCTTCGCCGAGTTTTATGGGTGCGAGAGCAAGGAAAACCTCTTAAGGGCCGAGTTAAAAATTAGAAGCGGAAGCGTCGAATCATCCGATTAGTCGGGCATTGATGGGAAGGGACGAGGAGGATGAGCGTTTCAAGGAAATTGACAGGTCCTCCTCCGGGACGGCGAAATGGAAATATTTTAACGTCTGGAGAGGAGTTCGGGAGGGACGCGCCCCTATCCCGGCTCGGATACATTGCAGCCGACTTCTTTGTGAGAGTTTTTGACCGAAACACGATTTCTAATGCTCCTCCATCTATCATCTGCGTTGACAAGATTTAATATAAAGCGTGTCTATACATTTTACTTCTACAAACTTCATCAGTCATGTCAACGATTTTTTCGGATGTATATATGCACAGGGTGTTCCGAAATTAAACCGGCGTGGTGGCTGCACTACAATCAAACGAAAAGTTGAAATGCATTTTAGAAATTTAATACAAAAAAGTGTGTGTATTTTACAGCACAAATGACTCTGTGAAGTGATAATGGCAATTGGGAAGAACATCGAAGAATTATTTAATTTTGCTACAAAAAGTAACAAACAAGACAGCTTTTAGTAAACGGCAAAATCTGTAAAATCCACACTTTACTGAATATCTGACAGTTCCCAATACGCAGCTGTTGTGTATCAAAAATTTTCTGACATTTCTTTGTAAAACTTCAAGATTAAATTCCTTTGACGTCTGGAATTAAAAACATTTCTACAGTTCACAATTTTTGAAATCATTGGGCCTCAAACAACGTTTTTACAAAATTGACGAACCTCTTAAAACTCTTAAACTTCCTAAATTGGATGGATATTTGAATCTATTAGTCTCATAAAATTATCCAAAATAATTGTACCTCATGTAGAATTTCACATTTCAAACAAAACCTAATAAAAAAAATTGTTGATATGTAGTACAAAAGTAGAAAAAATGATTGGACTCATATTGTTCGGATTTGGGTACTATTACAACTCTAGTTAAGTGCGCATTTCACTAGTTTTTGAATCGCAACGTTTATACTTGTTTTTGGGAAAAATATTTTGTGCCATTTTATGAGAAATTGCGTGAAGAACCAAAAGTGAAATTTCTCTACCAAAGTAAGAGGAAACCACCGACTGCCACTCGTCCAATTCCGGAACAGCCACTTAAACGACACTCGAACCGAGTATGACGTATTAAGGGAACAACAACAAATTACTGTTCGTGGTGTTCGTGTCCGAGATACAGTGTGTAAAACAGAGAAAGCTAAAAAACTCGCTAAAGATCTGCTAAGGAGTTAGAGTCGAGCGAAACGAGGGGAAGGAGCGCCGCGACGCTCCTCCCCCCCCTCCTCTCACTACACTTTCGACTAACTAAACGTCGTCGCACGACTCTCGTTAAACACTTCTATGAAAAAAACTAAGCGCCAGCTTCGATACATTAAACAGGTTCTCATCTACTACGTCTAATTGTAACGTACTACAGGACTAACTTGTCTATTCTAAAGTTTGTTATTACAATTTTGTTCGTAAACAGACGGACGTGTTAGACGCAGTAATACGTCCGCCCTATACATAAATAGTAAACGGACTACTCTAAGTAACAAATGTTAATAATGGTAATAATAATAATAATAATAAAGTTCGTTAATCTCTCTACTTGTTCTACTACTTTCTAATCTCCTCTCGCCTAATGTTAAAACATCGAAAAAAGTATATTAAAATAAAAACTCAAGTTCTATTCTTATCACATGACTGCTATCGATCACTGATCTAAAATTAGTAGGATTACTCGCCCCTCGTCAGTATTGGTGTACAGTTCCATATTGGCGTCCGCTTCTGCACCTCACACACTGTTCAACACTCGGTATAATCCCTTATCTCAACATTTCGGGCAAATGGTTGATAGTGAGGGTCTAATGTGGATCGCACCTCGACCGAATTACGGTCAACGTGACATTTGGTACCAGTAACAAGTTATAAACGTAAAGATAAGTTAGAAAGATATAAACGTAACGTGGTGAATTGGAGGCATAGAGCCGCAGCGCCCTCTACGAAATGGAACCATACCTAACCTATCCCTTGATTTGGGATAGACGAGAAATTTGCAAGGGGTTATGTTGGTTCCGCCGGCACTAAATACAACGTACGTCTTTTGTCCTTAGGGACAAAATCTGGTAGGGCAATGTAAACCAAAGGAAAACACCAAGTCTTAACCAACTGCTTTATTCAAAGATAAGCTCATCTTTGAACAAAGCAGTTGGTTAAGACTTGGTGTTTTCCTATGGTTTACATTACCATGGCCAACTTAGAGAAGCTGGACAACCTTCGGTCGCCTGTCAGGACAAAATCTTATCCCTTGGGAAGGAGAGATAATGTGATTACCAAGAAACAGTTGGCTATTAAAGGAAAATCAAGTTGTATAAACCTGCTCCAACAAGCAGAAATAATGCCACAAACATGTTACTACTAGTTACTATTTCAATTTTGCTGTTTACCACCTTTACCAGTGACTTATTGTGAGTTTAAAATTGGGCGACCGGAAATAACATGCTTCCTGAACTTTGAGCAAGCCTTACGCAAGTTGTTGGTTGTTTACAGTGCCACTTTCAACATTTACGTCATTTTAGACACTTTTGTCAAAATTGGCGCATTTTCAAAAATTATTGGTTAATATAAAATTAATAGTAGTTTCATCAATCATATTTATTACAATTACTTATTCAATGAAGCTTGATTTTTTACAGAAGTACATATTTGGACATGAACTTAAAATTTTGTATCAGTTTAATAATGCTGTCCCATATAAAGTGGACCCTTACAGGGAATACCAAAGATAGTAAATTTTGAAGGAAATTTAAAGGATCTTCCAAATTTTCAAATAATTATGAGGTAGTTATTGCTATTATCAGAATTAATAGGTACATGTAATAATACCGACGATTGGAACAATTACATTACATAGATTTTATTAATTGTTCAGTCATTAATTAAGCAAGTAATCACTAAGGAGTTTAGAAACTTAATAGGTATATTAAATGGGAGTTGAAATTTGTAATATCACAGTAACAAAGGTTAAAGTATGTTTTAGGAAGATTTTCAAAAACAATAATTAAGAGTAATTAAGGTCGAGGGCTCATAAACTTGAATTTTCGAAATCTCTTTATTAAGAGATATATTTTGTATTCAAAAATCACCATAATGATGTAATGGGATGTAATACCACTGTATCTTTAAATAAAGAATTTTGGTAATTTTGGAAGAGAACTCAAACTTGAATTTCTGAAATCTCTGAATACACCAGAATCACTGTAATGATGTAATGAGATGTTACATCACTGTATCTCTAAATAAAGAATTTCAGTATTTAAGGTAGAAGACTCTTAAATTTCAATGTTCGAAATCACTAAATACTAGAATCACCATAATGACGTAATGAGATGTAATATCTGTGTCTCTAAATAAAGAATTTTGGTGATTTTGGAAGAGAACTCAAACTTGAATCTCTGAAATCTCTGAATACCAGAATCACTGTAATGATGTAATGAGATGTTACATCACTGTATCTCTAAATAAAGAATTTCAGTATTTAAGGTGGAGGACTCTTAAATTTCAATGTTCGAAATCACTAAATACTAGAATCACCATAATGACGTAATGACATGTAATATCTCTGTATCTCTAAATAAAGAATTTTGGTAATTTTGGAAGAGAATTCAAACTTGAATTTCTGAAATCTCTGAATACCAGAATCACTGTAATGATGTAATGAGATGTTACATCACTGTATCTCTAAATAAAGAATTTCAGTATTTAAGGTAGAAGACTTAAATTTCAATCTTCGAAATCACTAAATACTAGAATCACCATAATGACGTAATGAGATGTAATATCTCTGTATCTCTAAATAAAGAATTTTGGTGATTTTGGTCGAGTACTCTTAAACTTGAATTTCTGAAATCTCTAAATACTAGAATCATCATAATGATGTAATGGGATGTAATATCTCTGTATCTCTAAATAAAGAATTTTGGTAATTTTGGAAGAGAACTCAAACTTGATTTCTGAAATATCTGAAATCCAGAATCACTGTAATGATGTAATGAGATCTTACATCACTGTATCTCTAAATAAAGAATTTCAGTATTTAAGGTAGAAGACTCTTAAATTTCAATGTTCGAAATCACTAAATACTAGAATCATCATAATGATGTAATGGGATGTAATATCTCTGTATCTCTAAATAAAGAATTTTGGTAATTTTGGAAGAGAACTCAAACTTGATTTCTGAAATCTCTGAATACCAGAATCACTGTAATGATGTAATGAGATGTTACATCACTGTATCTCTAAATAAAGAATTTCGGTATTTAAGGTAGGAGACTCTTAAATTTTAATGTTCGAAATCACTAAATACTAGAATCACCATAATGACGTAATGAGATGTAATATCTCTGTATATCTAAATAAAGAATTTTGGTAATTTTGGAAGAGAACTCAAACTTGAATTTCTGAAATCTCTGAATACACCAGAATCACTGTAATGATGTAATGAGATGTTACATCACTGTATCTCTAAATAAAGAATTTCAGTATTTAAGGTAGAAGACTTAAATTTCAATCTTCGAAATCACTAAATACTAGAATCACCATAATGACGTAATGAGATGTAATATCTCTGTATCTCTAAATAAAGAATTTTGGTGATTTTGGTCGAGGACTCTTAAACTTGAATTTCTGAAATCTCTAAATACTAGAATCATCATAATGATGTAATGGGATGTAATATCTCTGTATCTCTAAATAAAGAATTTTGGTAATTTTGGAAGAGAACTTAAACTTGATTTCTGAAATATCTGAAATCCAGAATCACTGTAATGATGTAATGAGATCTTACATCACTGTATCTCTAAATAAAGAATTTCAGTATTTAAGGTAGAAGACTCTTAAATTTCAATGTTCGAAATCACTAAATACTAGAATCACCATAATGACGTAATGAGATGTAATATCTCTGTATCTCTAAATAAAAAATTTTGGTAATTTTGGAAGAGAACTCAAACTTGATTTCTGAAATCTCTGAATACCGGAATCACTGTAATGATGTAATGAGATGTTACATCACTGTATCTCTAATTAAAGAATTTCAGTAATTAAGGTTGAGGACTCTTAAACTTGAGTTTTCGAAATCTATGAATACTAGAATCACTATAATGATGTAATGGGATGTAATATCTCTGTATCTCTAAATAAAGAATTTTGGTGATTTTGGTCCAGGACTCTTAAACTTGAGTTTTCAAAATCTCTGAGTACTAGAATCACCATAATTATGTAATGGGGCGCAATATCACTGTATCTCTAAATGAAGAATTTCAGTAATTAAGGTCGAGGACTCTTAAACTTGAATATATGAAACCTTTAAACACCTGAATCACCAGAGTGACGTAATGGCTAAGTCTCGTTCTTTTTTTGGAAAGACAACTTTCCCCTTTTTTGGGCAATACCGTCTCTTACGTACGCTGTCCTGTTTACACGAGAGGCACCCCAGTAACGCTCATAATTATCGTCATAATCGCGGGCGAGTGGGAAGACATTAGGATCCTAATTTGAATCGAGGGAAAGCGTTTTTTCCCCGGGTTAACCGGAGCTCCGTAAACGATCGTCGGTATTATTCCCTCGTAAGGGCGAGAAGTGCGTCGGAATCCCACCCTTTTTGCGAACCAATTAATAGAGATTCATCCCCCGAGTGTCGCTGTTGGTGAGCGATCGCTCTTCCTCGACGAAGAAAGGGTAACATCGCCTCCCCGCTAATTGAGACTATCAGTTAGCGTCATTTAGCCGTTTTAATTACGGTGGGTGATTCATTAAAAGCGTCTATAACTCCGATTTTGTGAATAATTACCGTCTCTCAGTGAGAGAGAGAGAGAGAGAGAGAGAGAGAGAGAGAGAGAAGGCACATGCGGGGGACTTGATTAATTTCCGATACTTTGGTATTGCGCGCGTCGTGCGTCGTGCGCAACTGAGCGCCTGCCGCAAATGACGTGAGGAAAATGTTAATAGGAAAAGGGCTGATTGAAACGTAAAAAAGTGTTTCATTTGTAATTTCGCAAAATTTTGTGGCGTGGCTGACTGAAAATTAAAACAAAAATATATTTTTTAAACAGTTAGTTTAAGAAAATGGAAGGCAGGTCAGCATGAATTTCTCAGCATTTTCTATGTGGTACAGCAGTCACTAAAACTGACTTTTAACTACTGTTGGCTCCTCTTCAATTATTTTAGCAGCACAAATTATTAATATCTTATGAAAACCAAGTGTCGTGACTCAATGGTTTTTAAACGTAATGCATGAAAGTACTTTTCAAAATTTTGCAAAAAAAATAAAAAACACAATTTGTTCAATTAGAGTTTCTAAATCGATAAGAATCATGAAACCGAAATATGTTGAACCTTAAGGTTTCAGGAATATCAAATTAGAACTTTAATCCTGAAATTTACTGAATTCCAAGATTTTTCAAAATGGATATGTTCAGGAATAGCTAACTATAACTTTTTTACTGAAATTTGGTGAATAGAAATCGTGAATAGAAAGACATTTTAAAA
Source organism: Cryptocephalus moraei (assembly GCA_946251905.1). Lineage (NCBI taxonomy): Eukaryota > Metazoa > Arthropoda > Insecta > Coleoptera > Chrysomelidae > Cryptocephalus > Cryptocephalus moraei. Next base: position 5,098,998 of record OX276462.1, on the reverse strand, counting down.
TATTGCACGTTAAAATAGCAGGTTAGAATATGTTTCAGGAATAGATAATTAGAAATTTAATCCTGGAATTTACTGAATTTAAAGATTTTTCCAAATGAATATGTTTCAGGAGTAGCAAATTAGAACTTTAATCCTGAACTTTACTGAATTCCAAGATTTTTCAAAATGGATATGTTCAGGAATAGCTAACTAGAACTTTTATCCTGAAATTTAGTGAATAGAAAGACATTTTAAAATATTTCACGTTAAAATAGCAGGTTAGAATACGTTTCAGGAATAGCTAATTAGAACTTTTATCTTGAAATTTACTGAATTCAAAGAATTTTCAAAATGAATATATTTCAGGAGTAGCAAATTAGAACTTTAATCCTGAAATTTACTGAATTCCTAGATTTTTCAAAAATACTATGTTCAGGAATAGTTATCTAGAACTTTTATCCTGGAATTTAGTGAATACAAATCGTGAATAGAAGGACTTATCAAAATATTGCACGTTAAAATAGCAGGTTAGAATACGTTTCAGGAATAACTAATTAGAACTTGAATCCTGTAATTTAGTGAATTCCAAGATGTTTCAAAATGGATATGTTCAGGAATAGCTAATTAGAACATTTATCCTAAAATTTAGTGAATATAAATCGTGAATAGAAAGATATTTTAACATATTGCACGTTAAAATAGCAGGTTAGAATATGTTTCAGGAATAGATAATTAGAACTTTAATCTTGAAATTTACTGAATTCAAAAATTTTTCAAAATGAATATGTTTCAGGAGTGGCAAATTAGAACTTTAATCCTGAAATTTACTGAATTCCAAAATTTTTCAAAATGGATATGTTCAGGAATAGCTAACTAGAACTTTTATCCTGAAATTTAGTGAATGGAAATCGTGAATAGAGACATTTTAAAATATTGCAAGTTAAAATAGCAGGTTAGAATACGTTTCAGGAATAGCTAATTAGAACTTACATCTTGAAATTTACCGAATTCAATAATTTTTCAAAATAAATATGTTTCAGGAATATCAAATTAGAACTTTAATCCTGAAATTTACTGAATTCCAAAATTTTTCAAAATGGATATGTTCAGGAATAGCTAACTAGAACTTTTATCCTGAAATTTAGTGAATAGAAAGACATTTTAAAATATTTCACGTTAAAATAGCAGGTTCGAATACGTTTCAGGAATAGCTAATTAGAACTTTAATCTTGAAATTTACTGAATTCAAAGACTTTTCAAAATGAATATGTTTCAGGAGTAGCAAATTAGAACTTTAATCCTGAAATTTACTGAATTCCAAGATTTTTCAAAATCAATATGTTCAGGAATAGGACTTTTATCCTGAAATTTAGTGAATTAAAATCGTGAATAGAAAGACATTTTAAATATTGCACGGTTAAACAACAGATTAGAATATGTTTCAGGAATAGCTAATTAGAACTTTCATCTTGAAATTTACTGAATTCAAAGATTTTTCAAAATGAATATGTTTCAGGAATATCAAATTACAGCTTTAATCCTGAAATTTACTGAATTTCAAGATTTTTTAAAATAAATATGTTCAGGAGTAGCTAACTAGAACTTTTACCCTGAAATTTAGTGAATAGAAATCGTGAATAGAAAGACATTTTAAAATATTTCACGTTAAAATAGCAGGTTAGAATATGTTTCAGGAATAGATAATTAGAACTTTAATCTTGAAATTTACTGAATTCAAAAATTTTTCAAAATGAATATGTTTCAGGAGTGGCAAATTAGAACTTTAATCCTGAAATTTACTGAATTCCAAAATTTTTCAAAATGGATATGTTCAGGAATAGCTAACTAGAACTTTTATCCTGAAATTTAGTGAATAGAAATCGTGAATAGAGACATTTTAAAATATTGCATGTTAAAATAGCAGGTTAGAATACGTTTCAGGAATAGATAATTAGAACTTTAATCTTGAAATTTACTGAATCCAAATTTTTTTCAAAATGAATATGTTTCAGGAGTGGCAAATTAGAACTTTAATCCTGAAATTTACTGAATTCCAAGATTTTTCAAAATCAATATGTTCAGGAATAGGACTTTTATCCTGAAATTTAGTGAATTAAAATCGTGAATAGAAAGACATTTTAAATATTGCACGGTTAAACAACAGATTAGAATATGTTTCAGGAATAGCTAATTAGAACTTTCATCTTGAAATTTACTGAATTCAAAGATTTTTCAAAATGAATATGTTTCAGGAATATCAAATTACAGCTTTAATCCTGAAATTTACTGAATTTCAAGATTTTTTAAAATAAATATGTTCAGGAGTAGCTAACTAGAACTTTTACCCTGAAATTTAGTGAATAGAAATCGTGAATAGAAAGACATTTTAAAATATTTCACGTTAAAATAGCAGGTTAGAATACGTTTCAGGAATAGATAATTAGAACTTTAATCTTGAAATTTACTGAATTCAAAAAATTTTCAAAATGAATATGTTTCAGGAGTGGCAAATTAGAACTTTAATCCTGAAATTTACTGAATTCCAAAATTTTTCAAAATGGATATGTTCAGGAATAGCTAACTAGAACTTTTATCCTGAAATTTAGTGAATAGAAATCGTGAATAGAGACATTTTAAAATATTGCATGTTAAAATAGCAGGTTAGAATACGTTTCAGGAATAGATAATTAGAACTTTAATCTTGAAATTTACTGAATCCAAATTTTTTTCAAAATGAATATGTTTCAGGAGTGGCAAATTAGAACTTTAATCCTGAAATTTACTGAATTCCAAGATTTTTCAAAATCAATATGTTCAGGAATAGGACTTTTATCCTGAAATTTAGTGAATTAAAATCGTGAATAGAAAGACATTTTAAATATTGCACGGTTAAACAACAGATTAGAATATGTTTCAGGAATAGCTAATTAGAACTTTCATCTTGAAATTTACTGAATTCAAAGATTTTTCAAAATGAATATGTTTCAGGAATATCAAATTACAGCTTTAATCCTGAAATTTACTGAATTTCAAGATTTTTTAAAATAAATATGTTCAGGAGTAGCTAACTAGAACTTTTACCCTGAAATTTAGTGAATAGAAATCGTGAATAGAAAGACATTTTAAAATATTTCACGTTAAAATAGCAGGTTAGAATACGTTTCAGGAATAGATAATTAGAACTTTAATCTTGAAATTTACTGAATTCAAAAAATTTTCAAAATGAATATGTTTCAGGAGTGGCAAATTAGAACTTTAATCCTGAAATTTACTGAATTCCAAAATTTTTCAAAATGGATATGTTCAGGAATAGCTAACTAGAACTTTTATCCTGAAATTTAGTGAATAGAAATCGTGAATAGAGACATTTTAAAATATTGCATGTTAAAATAGCAGGTTAGAATACGTTTCAGGAATAGATAATTAGAACTTTAATCTTGAAATTTACTGAATCCAAATTTTTTTCAAAATGAATATGTTTCAGGAGTGGCAAATTAGAACTTTAATCCTGAAATTTACTAAATTCCAAAATTTTTCAAAATGGATATATTCAGGAATAGCTATCTAGAACTTTTATCCTGAAATTTAGTGAATAGAAATCGTGAATTGAAAGACATTTTAAAATATTGCACGTTAAAATAGCAGGTTAGAATACGTTTCAGGAATAGATAATTAGAAATTTAATCCTAAAATTTACTGAATTTAAAGATTTTTCCAAATGAATATGTTTCAGTAGTAGCAAATTAGAACTTTGATCCTGAAATTTACTGAATTCCAAGATTTTTCAAAATGGATATGTTCAGGAATAGCTAACTAGAACTTTTTTCCTGATATTTAGTGAATAGAAATCGTGAATAGAAAGACATTTTAAAATATTGCACGTTAAAATTGCAGGTTAGAATATGTTTCAGGAATAGCTAATTAGAACTTTCATCTTGAAATTTACTGAATTCCAAGATTTTTCAAAATCAATATGTTCAGGAATAGGACTTTTATCCTGAAATTTAGTCAATAGAAATCGTGAATAGACATTTTAAAATATTGGGCGTTAAAATAGCAGGTTAGAATATGTTTCAGGAATAGATAATTAGAACTTTAATCTTGAAATTTACTGAATTCAAAGATTTTTTAAAATGAATTTGTTTCAGGAATATCAAATTAGAACTTTAATCCTGAAGTTTACTGAATTCCAAGATCTTTCAAAATGACTATGGTAATGGAATCCGTTTAAAGCTCTTAATATTCTACAATATTTGAATGTACTGCTAAACACGAAAGCACCGTCAACAAAAACCTGCTTTAGCCCTGAATCGTTAAAAGAAGGAATTTTGGGTCAAATCTTAGTTTGCATCATCAAACAGACTTTCGCCCTTTTGCCCTCGGCTCGTCCAATTAAAATCCCTCGTTAATACACCGTCGATAAGGCGACGATAGTTCCGTTCCGAATCGATCGATCGACGACGACGACGACGACAAATATTCATATTCCGGTACGTCCTCATTGTTTTATTTTCCCCTCCGTCAGGTGATTCGAAAGGGCGAAACGTACGGGCAAATCGGATTCCGACGTACGGCATTTTGGGCGAATTTACCGGAAAATTGACGATATCCTTGCTACTGACACATCCATTCCGGCTTTGTTTCTCGAAAGGATCCCGATTTAATTGTTGTCATCGCGATAATGAGAATTTACAGACCGAGGGGATAATCTTTGTTCGGGTATTTACACGGAGGGAGGGTCGTATTCCGACGACGCCGGGGAGAGAGGTTCACGCGGGAAAGAGCCCTTCGGAAGGGTTAAATGACGTGGAAAGTAAATGTAATTTTTTAAATAAAAGACAAAACAGTTTTTTTGGTTTTCGTGCGTCTTGGGCCGTCACTGATTTAAAGACGAAATTCAATAAAAATTTCATAATTCACTTTGTGATGCCTTTTTGGTGATTTTGTCTTCACATCCAAATGTCATATTTGATATTTGTTGTAAAGACTCAACAAAATATATTCCAACAATAACTAAAAAACCTGATATTATTCAAAAATTGATGTTTTGTAATGTAGTGTTTCCTTATTATGAGTTTTTGACTTTCTTTTTGGGATTTTTATAGATAGGCTTTACCTAATCGTTCCCATGTATTTATCGCAAAGCCCAAATGTTAGTTATGTAACTTTACATTTTGTAATGCCTTCTGTCTTACTTTACAGGAATTTTTTTTGGTATATTTTGCTTACTTGGCTCCTATATTTATTTCAAAGATAAAAATACTCAAAATTTATAAAAATGTAATTTTTGAAGTTTGTAGTTGTTTCCATTCTACTTCCATAGGTCTTTTTGAGGTTGTATTTTGCCTACATGGCTTGTGGTTTATTGGTTCATTCAGAAATCATGAAAATTACATTTTTCAGTTTGTAATGCCTTCTGTTTTACTTACTGAAATTTCTGTGGTTATATTTTGTCTATTTCCTTAATGTGTTTTATTACATTTAGCGAATATTTTCCAACAATAAGGAAAAAATATGATATTATCAAAAATGGATTTTTCGTAATGTAATGTTTTCTATTTATGAGTTTTTGACTTTCTTTACCCTTTTTTGGGGATTTTCATACATAGGCTTTACCTAATTGATTTACCTATTAAAGCCCAGATATTAGTGAAAATTCGTCAAAATGTCACTTTTCATTTTTTTAATGCCTTCTGTCTTACTTTATAGAAATTTTTGGAGGAATATTTTGTATATTTGGCTCCTATATTTATGTAAAAAAACTCAAATTCCATAAAAATGTCATTTTTCAGTTTTTAATGGTTCTGCCCTACTTCTTAGGGCTTTTTGGGGTTGTACTTTGCCCACACGGTTTCTGTATCTATTACAGTAATCAAATATTATTAAAAAATCGTAAAAATTACATTTTTCAGTTTGCAATGCTGTCTTTCTTCATAGAAATTTTTGGGGTTATATTGTGCCTATTTGCTTAATATATTTAATATATTTCGGAAATATTTTCCAATAGTAATGAAAAAACATGATATTATATTCAAAAATTGATTTTTTCGTAATGTAATGTTTTCTATTTATAAGTTTTTGACTTTCTTACCTTTTTTGGGATTTTCATACATTAGCTTTACCGAACTGATTTACCTATTAAGGCCCAGATATTAGTGAAAATTCGTCAAAATGTCACTTTTCATTTTTTTATGCCTTCTGTCTTACTTTATAGGAATTTTTGGAGGAATATTTTGCATATTTGGCTCCTATATTTATGTAAAAAAAACTCAAATTCCATAAAAATGTCATTGTTTAGTTTTTAATGATTCTGCCTATTTCTTAGGGCTTTTTGGGGTTGTATTTTGCCAACATGTTTTCTGTATCTATTGCAGTAATCAAATATTATTCAAAAATCGTGAAAATGACATTTTCAGTGTGTAATGCATTCCGTTTTACTTTATAGAAATTTCTGGAGTTATATTTTACCAACTTGCTTTTTGTATTTATCGCAATGCTCAAATAGTACTTATAATCCATAAAAATGGCACTTTCAATGATCAAATATTTTTCAAATTTTGTAAAAATATCACTTTTCATTTTGTAATGTCTTCTCTCCTACTTTTTAAAGCTTTTTGGGGTTTACATTTTGCCTACTTGCCTCGTGTATTTACTACATTGATCAAATATTAGTCACTTTCACTATTTGTCTTACTTTTTAGGGCTTTCTGGGGGTTATATTTTGTCGACTCGAAACTTGTATTTACTGAAATAATAATTAGTCTTAAATAAATAATAAATTTACTCAAATATTAGTCTGAATGAAAGCAAACTTTAAACTTTTGTGTAGTGCCCTTCTGGCAGTTTTTGGACTATATGGCTCTTTTTACACTTTACATGGTTAGTTAGTTATATTTTTTTGTAGCATTTAACCCCAACCATAATAGCCTTACATCAATGAGTGACGAAATAATAATCAAAATAGTTATAATAGAATAAAAAATGACGATGAGTAGCATCGTAAGACTTTCTCATATGGCCGGACCAAAATTCATGGCAACATCATGAAAGTGGCTTTTAGGGACGTTTTAGAAAAAAATGTTTCAAATAAAAGTTGTAGCTATTAGCTAGGTCAGTTCAAATATAAAAACTTCGTAAAAATCTGTAAAGCCGTTTTGGAGAAAATTGAGAAAAACTGAAAATTCACAAGAGTAAAGGTCCTTTGCCCTTAACTGATTCTGATGAAATTTATGTGGTCGCGAGTTTTCAGGGGACCCAGCCTAAATACGAAATTTCAGTTTTCCACTATTTATAGTTTCTGAGAAAACGTTGACAACATACACACATACATACATACACAGACATGTTTCCAAAAACATATTTGTCGAACTCAGTGGACTTCAAAACGTCCAGAAATACTAATATCCCAAATGCCAAAAATCAGCACGATTACAATACTTTCTCTTATTATATATGAGACAGTAAAAAGTATATGAAAAAAAAAATTAAAATATTTTATACTTCAAGTTGTAGTGCCTCTTTGTTAACTTAACCTTTTAGTTGAGCTTCTTTGGATTACATCTCCCCCTAAGAAGCTGACATCAATAACTGACCATATAATAATTAAGGATGAAGCAAAACTTCCATTTTAGAAGTTGTAGTGCCTTTTGTCCATTTCGTCTTTTGGTAGAGTTACCAAGGGTCACATCTAGCCCTAACCAAATTAGTCTTCATCAGTGACTGATTAATAATAGTGAAAATTAAAGGAAAATTTTCATTACTTAGTTGTAGTGCATTTTGTTTGGTATTGCCACTTGGCTTACTTTCTAAGGATTACACTTTACCTATAACCAGTTTAGCCTGCCTCAATGAGGGACCAAATAATTTGATAGTCAAAATTAAAGGGAAACTTCCATTTTACAAGTTGTAGTGCCTTTTTATCCATTTTGTCTTTTGGTAGAGTTACCAAGGGTTACATCTAGCCCTAACCAAATTAGTCTTCATCAGTGACTGACCACATAATAGTGAAAATTAAACGGCAACTTTCACTACTTAAGTTGTAGTGTCTTTTGATTCGTATTGCTATTGGGCTTACTTTCTAAGGATAACACTTTACCTATAACCAGTTAACCAGTTTAGCCTGCCTCAATGAGGGACCAAATAATTTTATAGTCAAAATTAAAGGAAAACTACCATTTTAGAAGTTGTAGTGCCTTTTTGTCCATTTTGTCTTTTGGTAGAGTTACCAAGGGTTACATCTAGCCCTAACCAAATTAGTCTTCATCAGTGACTGATTAAATAATAGTGAAAATTAAAGGGCAACTTTGATTACTTAAATTTTAGTGCCTTTCGGTTCGTATTGCTATTGGGCTTACTTTCTAAGGATTACACTTTACCTATAACCAGTTTAGCCTGCCTCAATGAGGGACCAAATAATTTGATAGTCAAAAATAAAGGAAAACTACCATTTTAGAAGTTGTTGTGCCTTTTTGTCCATTTTGTCTTGTGGTAGAATTACCAAGGGTTACATCTAGCCTTAACCAAATTAGTCTTCATCAGTGACTGACCACATAATAGTGAAAATTAAACGGCAACTTTCACTACTTAAGTTGTAGTGTTTTTTGATTCGTATTGCTATTGGGCTTACTTTCTAAGGATAACACTTTACCTATAACCAGTTTAGCCTGCCTCAATGAGGGACCAAATAATTTGATAGTCAAAATTAAAGGGAAACTTCCACTTTACAAGTTGTTGTGCCTTTTTGTCCATTTTGTCTTTTGTTAGAGTTACCAAGGGTTACATCTAGCCCTAACCAAATTAGTCTTCATCAGTGACTGACCACATAATAGTGAAAATTAAAGGGCAACTTTCACTACTTAAGTTGTAGTGTCTTTTGGTTCGTATTACTATTGGGCTTACTTTCTAAGGATTACACTTTACCTATAACCAGTTTAGCCTGCCTCAATGAGGGACCAAATAATTTGATAGTAAAAATTAAAGGAAAACTACCATTTTAGAAGTTGTAGTGCCTTTTTGTCCATTTTGTCTTGTGGTAGAGTTACCAAGGGTTACATCTAGCCCTAACCAAATTAGTCTTCATCAGTGACTGACCACATAATAGTGAAAATTAAACGGCAACTTTCACTACTTAAGTTGTAGTGTCTTTTGATTCGTATTGCTATTGGGCTTACTTTCTAAGGATTACACTTTACCTATAACCAGTTTAGCCTGCCTCAATGAGGGACCAAATAATTTGATAGTAAAAATTAAAGGAAAACTACCATTTTAGAAGTTGTAGTGCCTTTTTGTCCATTTTGTCTTGTGGTAGAGTTACCAAGGGTTACATCTAGCCCTAACCAAATTAGTCTTCATCAGTGACTGACCAAATAATGGTGAAAATTAAAGGGCAACTGTCATTAATTAAGTTGTAGTGCATTTTGGTTCGTATTGCCACTTGGCATACTTTTTAAGGATTCAATTTTACCATAACCAGCTTAGTCTGTATTAATGAGGGATCAAATAATGTGATAGTCAAAATTAACGGAAAACTTCCATTTTCCGGTCTTAGTGCCGTTCGTATCGCCCTTTCCCGATTCTCGATTCACCTAACGTTCGGCCCTAATCAACGCATTCCGATTCCGCAAAGAGAGAGAACCCGTAAAGAGGCCCATCCCGATACATCCGTTTCCCCCCACGTTTCCCCCTAAAGGTTAAAAAATTAGGATTTCAACGGTACCGAACGACGCCATTTGAAATTTTATTATCCCCCGTTCCCAATCTAGGCCGACCTCTCTCTCTCCCGCTCCCTTTAAATAATCCATTCCGTGAGGCCGGAGACCACAAATAGAATATATCCATGCCATTTAATCGATACCCGAACTGAAATATGCATGATATTTCTTATCATTCCTTTCGGAAAAACGACGACACATCCAGGCCAGGTGCGGACCCAGCCAGATGCTCGAGGAACAAAAGCCGGTTGAATTTTTAATCGGCAATCATGTCGAGAGGAGGCCAGAAAGGAAATCCGGGAAGGCGAAGGTTAAAAATTCACGAGGTTTTCGGGACATTTAAAAACGGGAAATCGGGAGACCGTCCACGACTCTTTAGGGATTTAGGAGGTATTAAAAATTTCCCGATTTTAAAAATCCATAACGACGTTTCAAGACGTGCATGAGATCTTCATGGACTTTTAGAAATAAGGAACTTAAATTGACTTTAAGTATCATTAATTTAATTAATAATACTAAGCTAATTTTGGACTTGGAATTGCAATGATTTACATACTCTGCGTTTAGGAATACAACAAATCCTAAAGTCCATAATTTAAAAAAATTTTGTCCCCCAAAATAACGACCTCCAAAAATTTAAAAACTTATCAGTTTGTAATAACATCAAATTTTAAAGACACTCATGGTGATTCCCAAATTCTTAAACGACCCATTAAAAACTACTTAAACCTTTTGACAGTTTAGGAATTTAAGGTATTACACTTATATATAATGTAGCAATAATGATATTCAAATTGATCAAAATTAAACATTCATCAGTATTAAATGATTCAAGGCTTTTCCCGATTTGAGAAATTTAAGAGGTCCTTACATTCCCGAATTTTCGAAATTCTTGGACTTCAAAATAGAGGCATTCAATCTTGAAAGACTCAATTCTTTTTATTTCAGGAACTTAAAATTCTTATTAAAGTCCCAAATTTTCAAAAGTCTTGTGGTTTAAAGTAGGCATCTTTTAAGAAAATTATATCATTAAAATTGTCCCAATTTTAAAAATCTTCAAGGACTTTTGGAAATAAGGAACTTAATTTGCCCTTAAGGTCCTGATTAATTCAATTAATAATACTAATCTAATTGTGGACTTCTTGTGGTTTAAAATAACGAAAGTCCAATGATTTACACATTCTGAGTTTAGGACTGTGACAAATCCTAAAGTTCATAATTTTTAAAATTTTTGTGCTCTAAAATAACGAGCTCCAAAAATTGGAAAATTCATATCAGTTTGTAATAACATCAAATTTTAAAGACACTCATGGTGATTCCCCAATTCTTAAACGACCCATTAAAAACTACTTAAACCATTTGACAGTTTAGGAATTTAAGGTACTACACTTATATATAATGTAGCAATAATGATATTCAAATTTATCAAAATTTTAAACATACATCAGTATTAAATGATTCAAGGTTTTTCCCGATTTGAGAAATTTAAGAGGTTCTTACATTCCCGAATTTTCGAAATCCTTGGACTTCAAAATAGAGGCATTCAAATTTGAAAGACTCAATTCTTTTCACTTCGAGAACTTAAAATTCTTATTAAAGTCCGAAATTTTCAAAAGTCTTGTGGTTTAAAGTAGACATCTTTTAAGAAAATTATATCATTTGGAAGGTCCTTGTATTCTCGAAATGTTTGTAGAGCAGAAACTTACAGAATTGGAGGATTAATTTTCTTCTGCTGCAGGAACTGAATGATGTTTGAAGTTCACAATTTTTTAAAAAATTACTCCTTTAATTTTTAGAATCTCAAAGGATTTCCTCCTAAACTTAGATAGTTATGAGATAGTTGATCGATATTGCCATAACTACGATTGAAGTATTATTAATTGCCCAGGATATAATTAACCAATTAATTATTGAGCAGTACTGGAACTTAAAAATTCTTTTTTAAGTTCCAAACAGATATTATTAATTGCTCAGGATATAATTAACAAGTTAATTACTAAGCAGTATAAGAACTTAAAAATTCTTTCGATACTTCGTCGATTAGAAAGATCCTTAATTTGAAGTTTGTAATTTGAACTTAAAGTTCCTGATTTTTAAAACTTTTGAAACTTAAAAAAAGAAACTTTAATTTCTTTAAATTTCAAAGGATCCCCTAAATTTTAGACAGTTATGAGATAATTGATGGTTATTACCATAACCACGATTGATATAATATTAATTGCCCAGGATATAATTAGTCAATTAATTACTGAGCAGTATAGGAACTTAAAAATTGTTTCAATATTTCATCGATCCTTAATTTGAATTTAAAGTTTGTAATTTGAACTTAAAATTCCCAATTTTTAGATTAATTAATCCTTTATTTTTTTTAAGATTCAAGGGATTTCCTAAATTTTAGATAGTCATGAATTAATTAATCGATATCACCATAAACACGATTGAGATATTATTAATTGCCCAGAATACAACCAATTAATTACTAAGCAGTATAGGAACTTAATTTTTTTTAGATATTTCATCGAATAAAAAAATCCTTAATTTGGAGTTAAATTTTGTAATTTGAACTTAAAGTTCCCAATTTTGAAAATATTTAATCCTTTAATTTTCTTCAATTTCAAAGGATTGTCGAAATTTTAGACAGTTATGAGATACTTGATGGATATTACCCTAACCACGATTGAAATATTATTAATTTCTCAGACCTGTAATTAACCAATTAATTACTGCGTTATAGGAACTTCAAAATTCTTTCCATATTTCATCGATTAAAAAGACCCTTAATTTGGCTTATCGGCGCGTTAAAACTAACATATTTTTAAGGCCGAGTTGCTCCATATGAACTTGCCACCCAATTCACCTCAACTCAAGAAGTAAGTAAAATCAACCGAATTGTCACTGGTACGAACTCCCGGAGAACTCCCCAGCGTCCCGTGACGCCCTTTCGGTCCAGGTGCGACGTGTACGTGAATATGTAATATTATATCTATTAACGTAACGGAAGAGATAGATGTCGGTTTAATTTCTCCTCTCGCAGCGAGACGGACCGTACTCCTCGCGGAGTTGCGTTCAACTCAGTCTTTTGTGATTTTTCTCTCTCTGTCTCGATATTACGATCCGGCTCGCGTGACGTGCACGTCCGCAGAAAAGTAGATTCGAACTTTGCATAATGGTATTCACGTCGAATATATATACGGTGTACTCAGAAAACAGAACGGAATAATGGAATATTCTTTGAGATATGAAGCGAATTCGCTTAGGACGTTTCCATCGGAACGGGCGGGTCGGTAGGTTAAATATGGAGGAGGAGGAGGTTATTAGTTCGGAGTAAGAATAATACGTAAGGCGCAATAGTGGAAAGGAGCGACGACGCTACGTATCTAGTAAAGCGGAGATATCCGCAGTAGATATACTAGGCGGGTTCTGGATATTATCCAGAACCCGCCTAGTATATCTACTATCCGCACCGGACTCGCCTCTCCATTACGCATGTCGAATACACTTCCCTGTCGCTACGGTTCGCAAAAAAGACAGTAAAAATACAACAGTGATTTCTCAGAGTATACATCTGTTTATTCACATTGCTTGAGAAAAAGGTTCGTTGTCATCGGCAACATATAGAAGCAACAGTCTCGTAACATCGAATATTTAGAGAATATAAATAGATCTTAACATTACTTTATGTACAGCCATACACTCTTACATACACTTAACACCAATGTTGATTAAACTCCTTGTTTCCGACGGTGATCGGCGGTGATATTTGACTGCCGGAAGGCGAGAAGAGGGGAGGGCGCGTCGAGACCGACGAGGAAGGAAAAGTTTCCCGAATGTCAAACCAATAAAAATAGCAATAATAGGGGAGACGTTTTTGGAATGCCACGGACCCTCATCAACCTCCCCCCTCCCCCGGTTCGGTGGTGGGGAGACGGGGGGAGGAAAATCAATACCTGCCCCCACGGCCCCATTGATAAATTGTAACGAAATATAAATTTCCTAAACTGTCACAGTGTGCTAAACCCTTATCTCTAAAGCGCTTTCAATTTTGACCGACTCAACCCCCCCACCCCCCGACACGTTCCCCTCCGTTTCCAGATAATCGAACTATTCCGCCCGAGGGTAGTAAAACGCCTTACAATGTCGTTAGGGCCATTGTCGACGGACGAGGTGACTTAAATCCAAACTGGGCGTTTAAATGTCAAGGCTCGTGCGAGAACTTCAGAGTTGGTTTGAGTCTTAAACTCCTTTTTGGGCACACTGCTCATATCTTAAATCTGCTAAACTCCAAACTTCCTGGTGATTAAACTCCAACTTCACTTCGAATTTTCTCCTCGTTTATCCCAAATCTGAACCAGTTTACAATTTCATATTTAAACTACCTTAAATTTTAAATCCAAATTTGAACTCCCTTTCGGGACATTAAATGTGAAATCTTCCTAGTTTAAATCTCGACCTTAGACTGGTTTAAGTGTTAAATCTGAACTCGGTTAAAGCATAAATTCAATGTTCTAGCTGACATCTCAATCTGAAATAGTAAATACTTAATTTTAATATTTTAGATAAATAGTAAATATTTAAAACTAAACTCTTCCAGCAAGCATTAAATTTAAACTCGTTTGAAACAGAAATTTGGATTAATTAAACTCGTCTCTAACCTTGAATTTACAATTTTGTTAAAACCTTTAACGCAACTTCGTTAAGTAGATTTAATTTTAGTCTCCCTTAAATCTTGAGTTAAACTGTTTAAAGTTGTTAAATTTGGAACCATAAATTAATGTTCAAATCTCGTTTAAATATCAATTTAACATCCATTTAACAATTTAAATCTAAACTTTCCCAAAATCACAAACATTAATTACTCGTTTAAATATTACATCCAAACTTAGTATTTAAGATTTAAATATAAACGCGTATTAAATCTTAACGAAGGTTAAACCCGTTTAAGTTTTGGATCTAAATTCGTGTAAATCTTAAATCAAATTTGATGGAGATTATAACTTTCAACTCGTTTAAACTAGTTTAAGTTTCTCAAGTTAAACTTATTTGGGTTATAAATCTGAACTGGTTTAAATCTTAATTAGTTTAAGTTACGAATCTGAACTAGTCCAACTAATAAATGAAGAAGTAATGAATTTTGCATCATCCCTAAATTTAAACTCGTGTGAAATCTTAAATTAAATTCGTTTAAATCTTGACATCCAGTAACGATTTAGACTTAATTTTAAATTTAAACTAGTTTAAACCACAAATCTCAACGCGTTTAAGTTTAGAATGTGATCTTAAATTTAACGTAAATCGTAGCTTTAAACTCGTCTATGGATTAAATCTAAATTTGTAGAAAACACAAATCTGATTTCAGTTAAATTTTAAGTCTCAATTCATTAAGGATTTTACATTGAACGTCTTAATTCAAACTAATTTTAGATCATACGAGTAATTAAATTGATTTAAAATTATGAAAGTAACCTCGTTTGAACCTTAAATTTAAACTTGCTTGAAATCATGAAGTTATGAATTAGACTTCGTTTAAATCTTAAATCATATTTGGTGTAAATTATCAACTACAACACGTTAAAATTTGAATTTAAACTTGCTCAATATGACAGTATAAATCTTAACTTAAGTTATAAATCTGGACTGGTTTAAATATTAATTCGTGTAAGTTACTTAATTTGAACTCGTCCAACTATTAAATAGAAAACTAATGAATTTTGTATGATTCCTAAGTTTAAACTCGTAGATGTCTGGAACATAAAGTTGATTAAAATCTTAAAATTAAATTCTTTTAAATCTTGAAATCAAATTTGGTTTATATTGTAACTTTAAACCTTGTTTTCAGTATGAATTCAAACTTTATTTAAATAACGATTTAGATTAGTCGTTGATTTTAAATTTAAAGTAGTTTAAATCGTAAATCTGAACTCTTTTAAGATATAAAGTTAAGATGAGAATTTGAACTTAAATTTAACGCAGATCGTAACTCTAAACTCGTCTAAACGTTAAGTTTAAATTTGTGTGAATCACAAATCTGATTTGAATTAAATCTTAAATCTCAACTCGTTTAGGATTTTAAACTAAACTCCGTTTAAATCTCTCCAATTTAACCTCTTTTTAGATCGTAATTAAATTGATATAAAATTACAAAATCAACCTCGTTTAAATTTTAAATTTAAGCTCGCTTGATATAAATTTGAAGTAGTTTAAATCTTAAATCAAAGTTGGTGGAAATTATAACTACACAACACGTGTACATGTAATTCTAATTTAAATTTGAACTCGTTTGAATCTTAAATCTTAATCTCGTTTAAATTTCTATACAAACTTAACCACGCTGTTAAAGTTAAATCTTAACTGAACCTTAAACTTGCGTAGAATCTTTTACTTTGGAAGAAACGTGAGGAGTCGAGATGTCTCTTTATTGTCGGCAATGGGGGCAGTTTCGATTTATGAGTAAAACTACGTCCTCCGCTAATTGGGAGAGGTAAACGACGAAGGAAAGGTTACAAAGAATCAAAATAATATGACGATTGGATAGATAGCAAACTGTATTGAATTGCATAATTCTGCATATCTCGTAACGGCCAAATTGCATATTTACGTATAGCATCGCTCCTACGTTGTCTAAAACGAATATACAAGGCAGTCCATGTATGATATTCCAAATATTCCCCTAGGACTTTCCCACACGCGAAAATCAAAAATCTTCGATCCCAAATTTAATCTTTTCCCCTCTTTTGCATTACGTTTCCCTTCCCGACTTCGATCTCGACGTTCGCTCGCTCGTCTCGCAATAACACAATATTTATTATACGTATTGCACATCATAAACTGAACGCCTCGAGCAAAGACGGCAGAAAAATAACAAGACAGAAAGAAAGAGAGAGAGGGAGGGTTGAAGGGGTTGAAGGGAGGAATCAACTTCAAGTAGAAGGGATGGGTGTAGGTGCTTTTATAGTTTGAACGGTAGATTGGGCCCAAATTATGTGTGGTGTGGTTGTATTGTCGATATTACTTGGTGAACTAGGTGGTGGACTTCTAACTGAGAGTCGTTTGGGAGATCATAGGACGTAATTCATTAAATACCAGTCCACCGCGACTTTCGCAGACATCTGGCAACCTCGCGGGACTAACGTCGCGCGCGACGTTGCCAAATATCGCCGAAAACCTTCGAATCCAAGAAATATCCCCAGTTTCAACCCTTAACTTTGCCGGCCCAATCGCTCATTGAAACCATAACAGCCTTGCCGTCATATCCCTTCTCCTTTCTCTCTCTCTCCGTCTATCTTACGGTAAGAACGTCGAATGCTTAGCGGATCGAGTCTAAGGGGAAGAAATAGGTGGCGCCCGCGTCGGCGACGTGCAACGTGGTGGTGTGGGGGGTAGGAGGGACGCGTGGACGGACACGTGCGCCACCTGAGCCGCGGGGGACGCGTAAATGGGCTGGGGCAACATGGCCGGCCTTTATTGGGAAATAATTGGAACAATGCCAAGCGGGACGAGTCGATTTTGCATACATGCCGTACGGCACGCGGTAGCCTCGAGGAGATTTCACTGACGGTGTCTTAATCGGGAACGAGAGCTTTGATCCTGTCGTATTCGCGTTACACTACGAATTTGAGTGAGCGACATTGTTAATGTCGCTTCCAACTGATCCAGTTAAGAGGAGTTTTCAAAAAAAATTTTTATTAGTGCAATTGAATAATGTTTTATGTATCCAGGATCCAATGCTACAGCATCCTGTTTTAGCAATTTTAACTTTCTAGATAACGAATGTACTCATAATTGTAAAGCCGAAAGCTTTGAAAATATCTGCAATCCCACCCAGATAACTCTACATCTACATATACGCTTTTAGTCCATTTAGCATATTTCTGGATGATCAGTTGCTGTTAGATTAGCATTACGAACTGAAAGAGTCATCAAGTATTTCTTGGATATTAATGACACTCTAGATATTAAGCGTAATTTTTGAAATTAGCCATAACGAAACCAATGCGCTATAGGTAGACATATATCTACCAAAGCAGTTTAGATTTATTATGAACTTTCCTGGAGCAGAGAAGAAGATTCAATTCTGGATTGTTAGTGCAATTGAATAATGCGTCATTTGTCCGGGATTGTACTACAACTAATGCAAGAGCTGCAATCTATAATATAAGATCAGTTAGTATCGCTTCCTCAACCTCAATAACATTCTGGATAACAAATGTACTCATAATTAAAAATTCTGAAAATATGTGCAATCACACCCAGACAACTCTAGATCTACATATACGCTTTTAGTCCATTTTGGATATTTCTGGATGATCAGTTGGTGCTAGATTAGCATTGCGAATTGAAAGAGCCATCAAGCACATTTTGGATATTAATGACACTCTAGATATTAAGCGTAATTTTTGAAATTAGCCATAACGAAACCAAAGCGCTATAGGTAGACATATATCTACCAAAGCAGTTTAGATTTATTATGAACTCTTCTGGAGCATAGAAGAAGATTCAATTCTGGATTGTTAGTGCAATTGAATAGTGCGGCATTTATCCAGGATTATACCAAAACCAATGCTAGATCTGCAATCTAGGATATAAGATCAGTTAGTACCGCATCCTCAACCTTAATAACATTCTGGATAACAAATGTACTCATAATTAAAAATTCTGAAAATATGTGCAATCACACCCAGACAACTCTAAATCTACATAAACGCTTTTAGTCCATTTTGGATATTTCTGGATGATCAGTTGGTGTTAGATTAGCATTGCGAATTGAAAGAGCCATCAAGCATTTCTTGGATATTAATGACACTCTAGATATTAAGCGTAATTTTTGAAATTAGCCATAACGAAACCAATGCGCTATAGGTAGACATATATCTACCAAAGCAGTTTAGATTTATTATGAACTTTCCTGGAGCAGAGAAGAAGATTCAATTCTGGATTGTTAGTGCAATTGAATAATGCGTCATTTGTCCGGGATTGTACCACAACTAATGCAAGAGCTGCAATCTATCATATAAGATCAGTTAGTATCGCTTCCTCAACCTTAATAACATACTGGATAACAAATGTACTCTAACTGAAAACTGTGAAAATATCTGCAGTCACACCCAGATAACTCTAGATCTACATATAAGCTTTTAGTCCATTTAGCATATTTCTGGATGATCAGTTGCTGTTAGATTAGCATTACGAACTGAAAGAGTCATCAAGCATTTCTTGGATATTAATGACACTCTAGATATTAAGCGTAATTTTTGAAATTAGCCATAACGAAACCAATGCGCTATAGGTAGCCATATATCTACCAAAGTAGTTTAGATTTATTATGAACTCTCCTGGAGCACAGAAGAAGAAGATTCAATTCTAGATTGTTAGTGCGATTGAATAATGCGTCATTTATCCAGGATTATACCAAAACCAATGCTAGATCTGCAATCTAGGATATAAGATCAGTTAGTACCGCATCCTCAACCTTAATAACATTCTGGATAACAAATGTACTCTAACTGAAAACTGTGAAAATATCTGCAGTCACACTCAGATAAGTCTAGATCTACATATACGCTTCTAGTCCATTTTGGATATTTCTGGATGATCAGTTGGTGTTAGATTAACATTGCGAACTAAAAGAGTCCTCAAGCATTTCTTGGATATTAATGACACCCTAGATATTAAGCGTAATTCTTTGAAACCAACCATAACGAAACCAAAGTACTACTATAGAAAAACATATATCTACCAAAGCAGTTTAAACGTATTGCGAACTTTCCTGGATTATAAAATAAGAATCAATTCTGGATTGTTAGTGCAATTAAATAATGCTACATTGATCCAGGATCCTATCATACCACAATCAATGCTAGATCTGCAATCTAACGTATAAGATCAGTTAGCATCGCATCCTATTTTAGCATTTTTTGGGATATTAATAACTTTCTGGATAGCAAAGGTACTCATAGTTGATAAGATAGCTCTGAAAATATCTTCAATCACATCCAGATAACTCTATATGTACATATACGTTTTTAATACATTTTGCACATTTCTGGATGATCAGTTGGTGTTAGATTAGCATTGCGAACTGAAATCGCCATCAAGCTTATTTTGGATATCAATGACACTCTAGATATTAAGCATAATTTTTGAACTCATCCATAACGAAACCAAAGCACTATAGGTAAACATATGTCTATCAAAGCAGTTTAGATTTATTGTGAACTCTCCTAGATTATACAAGAATTTTAAGTCCAATTCTGGACAACTGATCAATCCTCGGTTTATCCAGAATCATACCAAATCACTTAAACTGGTGCCAGATTTTCAATCTAGCGAGCTGCAAGCGTCTTGAATCTATTGTAACATATTTTTTGAGTTTTAATTGCATTCTAGCTATTAAGTATAACTAAACTGATGTCATCCACAATCACATCAAACTCCTCCAGATACTTTTGGATCCAGAACAGCATTTTCCATTTACTTTGAACGTTCCAGGACATTGACAGGAAATTTTGATTTAATTTTGGATTATGGGTGTAAATCTACAACGCTTTCTTCATCTAGAATCATACCAAATGACGATTTGGATACTGTCAGTTGATCTAAGCAATTCAAGATTGTATTTGAAACCTCTTGTCATCTAAACTACCTCAAATAATTCGGGATCTACAACAGCTATTTGTGATCTCTTTGAAACTTTTCTCGTGATTATTGGTTCAGTTTTAGAATATCAGTGTAATTTAATAACGCTTTGCTTATTCCAACATCAAACCACATTGGATGTGAATGGGCATTTTTTGGATCTAGATAGGTATTAAGTGCAATTGAATAATCTGAACTCACCAAATCTCTCTAGGTAATTCTAGGTCCACAAAAGTACCTTTTGAGTTTTCCTGGATCAAGACCAAAACTGAGGATTTAGTGTAATTCTGTAGTAAAACTATATCTATCTAGAATCATACGAAATGACTTCAGTCGATGCAACTCTTGTAATCTAGCGAGTTGGAAGCTGGGAATTGGATCTAAATGGCATTCAAGGTATCAAGTCCAATTGAACAATTTTGATAAGTCTAGATCTACAAAAGTACTTATTTCGATGTTTCGCTTACCCAGAATCATACGAAAGTATCCCAGTTAGTGCTAGATTTCTAATATGAGGAGTTCAAGGCAACATCTAGCTTTTTCTTATATAAGAAAGCTTCATGACAAATTGAACAATCTTATTGATCTAGAATTAGATTGAACCGCGTTTGTATGCTGATACGACTCGCCTACTATACAGGGTGGTCCAAAAGTACCAATGCAATACAACATGGAGAAATTCGTTTTGGTACTAACTAAGGACTGAGAGCTGAATCAAAATAACGTTTTTTAGTTGTTTTATTAAAATGGAAGTCCATGTTATCTACCAGTTATAGAGATTAACTGTGTTACAATAACTGTGTTTGAAACGAACGTGAAGTGTTTGATTTACTAACATTTGTAATTTGGAAAAATGAAACCCCAAAGAGTACCTATCCATATTAAGTATAAAACAATTTAGTCTTTAGCAGACCCAAATTAGAGATCGACCTGGGCGTCTGGTCATCACATTGTTTTAAGACTTGGCTTAAGATCGTTCCAATTATTTCCCGTTAACCGCGTGACTCTACGAACGCGTACAAGATGTCGCTGTGTGCTTCTTTCAACAATTTTCACATGCCGTCAACACAAAGATATATAATTTAAGAGATATGCGCGTCGCGAGTGGGTTTGCCTAGTTCGGACGTTGTCTGTTTTCTTTTCTCTCATTTGACTTTCTTTTCCAATGAAAATGTATATTCACAAAAATCACCTACCACAAGAAACACTGCTACTACCATGCTCATGTGAACGTAGGCACAGCAACGGAACAAATGAGTACGAATGAACGTTTCCCGAGTCGATCTTAAGTAATCTTTAGAATAAATCGTTCGTGTGTGTTTAATTTTAGCTTCATCAAAAATTTTTAACATTCTCTTTTGGAGGGTAAAGGGACGGTCCGCTGGAGAGCGAAAACTGCGTTTACGTATAGGCATCGAGGTGCTTCTCTTTTCACAAAAATTATCCTTCGCTCATCGAACAAGCTTCGCAATAACAAATTGTATATAATAATTCTTCAAAATACAAAAATAATTAACAATAACAATGTATATTTGTCTTTTTCATTCTTTGGCTTTTTTAAATTTACTTTTGAGAGCTTGCTGTGGGGAAAATAACCGTGCAAGCGGTCGGGAAGCTTGGTACGTTGAAATTACAATCCAATCAAAAGTTGTTGCCTCACAATGAGTCTATCGTGTTGTTTGGGTTGATCTTTTAACGTACCAAACTTGCTCGAAACTCATGGAATGATGTCGCTCAACTCAACGTTTTTACATTAACGCGATTAATCCGTCAATTTTTTGTTAAAACGAATCTGTTTTTTTAAACCAGCACTAAACGAACTGATACTATGCAATTACGCTGTCATTACACTGGGAAGAACCTGAAGGAGAAGGGGGACTATCGTTACGAATTTACCATTTTCCACCTAGCCTAGGATAGTTATTACCTTTACCTTTTACCTATACTAAACTATACCTACCCACAATATTCCTAGCTAAAGAAGTTAGTAATTAGTTTAAGCTACTCTGGGGGAGAGAGAGAGAGAAGAGGAGTTTTCTAGCCCATTAGGGGAATGGAACGCGAAATCGGATTGTATGCAAAATCAACACCTTGCATGTCATTGCATAAAAATCCGAAATCTAGTCACAACTTAATAGCATTTGAGTTGTAGAGATGGAAGTCTTGCCGATTGCCTAATGTGGTGATATATGCAGCGCAACTTCCACAGGAGAGGTTCTCCTCACCGGGCAATGGGCCAGAAAGGGTACCTACCCACAATGTCTCCTATCTAGAGAAATTAGTAAACAGTTCAAGCTACGCTGGATAAGAGAGGTTTTCTAGCCCATCAAGGGATCCGATGTAGAAGTCTCGAGGCGACTGTTTTCGACGGGTGAAAGGGTATTGGTATTGTGGCCCGGGGTCCAATTGAACCGCACTAGGGCGCGATGGGCTAGAATCGATCCGATCCAAGGGGTTACAGAGAGAAATCAACTGGATATCAGCGCAACAATGGGGATTAACTATAGCAGTTTTGTATAGATATATATATCATGTGTGTGTGTGAGAGATGATCGAATCGAATTGATCTCGATGACGGGTTACGTTCACAGGGGCATGGCATGCAGACTGTGCGCCGCGTTGCCGTACACCCCGAGATGGTGGTGGTGGTGGTGATGGTCGAGGGGGTAGGGCAGCACGTGCAACGGGTGGTGATGGAGATTCAATGCGTTACCTGTCGGGTAGGGTAGTCCGAAACTAGGGTAGCCCGAATAACCTCTACCGGCCGCATAGGCAGCGTACGCGGCGGCAGGAAAACCTGGAAAAGAGAGAAAGACATCGTTATTACTTCGGGAAGTTTCGGGAGGTTTCGGGAAGTTTCGAATTTTGGATCGGGGAAGTTTTCGAAAAATGCGAGATCCCGTGCGACGAACATAACGTCGCGGTATGACCGAAGGTTGTCCAGCTTCTCAAAGTTGGCCATGGCAATTTAGACCAAAGGAAAACACCAAGTCTTAACCAACTGCTTTATTAAAGATGAGCTATCTAAAGATGGGCTCATCTTTAATAAAGCAGTTGGTTAAGACTTGGTGTTTTCCTTTGGTTTAAATAACGTCGGTAACTCGTTTCTTCGAGATTTTAAAACGGGAAACATGTAACCGGTACCTCGTTTGGAAAACTTTAGGAAAATGTGACTATCTCATATCTTGGTCAATGAGACCAAAAACTTTTTGAAAACTTCAATACTTCAAAAGAAAAAAATTTGTATTTCTTTTTAGTACTTTTGAGGAAAATTGAGTTCAAGTTTGTCTCGTCGCATCTAGCAATTTATGTAATCCCAGACAGCACATAACGTCTTAAAGACATCCATTTTACTCCTTTTTTATGCCTGGACGCCTTAAGACATAAAAAGTACATCTATAAGACGTCCATATCCGGATGTCTCTAAGACGTCCAAGGCCGGACGCCCTAATAAAGTCTAATTTACGTCGATTTTAAGCCTGACCTTTTTATGCCTGAAGTGGACGTCTTTAGGACGTCCATTTCTGGATATCTCTAAGATGTCCAGAGCGGAATGTCTCAATGACATCTAATTTTCGTCTATTTTATGCCTGCCCTTTTTTTTGTGCCTGAAGTGGGCCGCTTTAGGACGTCCAGTTTTGGATATTTGTAAGATGTTAAAAGGCGGACACCTTAAGGACTTCTGATTTACGTCAATTTTATGTCTGCTCTCTTTTATGCTAGAAATGGACGTCCTTAGGACGTCCAATTCCGTGTCTAAGATGTTCAAAAGCTGATGTCGTAATGACGTCCAATTTATGTCGTTTTGATGCCTGGACCTTCTTTATGCCTGAAGTGGACCTCTTTAGGACGTCCATTTTTGGATGCCTATAAGATGTTCAAAATCTGACGTCTTAATGACATCCAATCTATGTCGTTGTCATGCCTGACCTTCTTTATGCCTGCCATATTAGAGCCGTCTTAAAGGCGTAGTTTTATATAAAAAAGTCTTAAAACAGACGTCTTTTGGCCGTCATTACGGATTTGCGGACATATTTTTAATGCCTAGAAGGCATCTTTGAGACGTACTGTTTTGTGACAAATAACATGAAATGGACATAAAATGAACACTTTAAAGACGTCACTAAGAAATTAGAGGATATCTTTACGACGTCTTACTGACGTGAAGAAGGCGTCCTTATGACGTCTTAAAGACGAAAAATGAACGTCGTAAAGTTGTCTTTTTAATGCCTTAAAGGCATCTTTGAGACGTACCGTTTTGTGACAAATAACGTGAAATATACATAAAATGAACATTTTAAAGACGTTCCTAAGAAATTAGGGGGCATCTTTAAGCCGCCCTACAGACTTGAGGAATGCGTCCTTACGACGTCTTAAAGACGAAAGATGGACGTCGTAAAGTTGACTTTTTAATGCCTTAAAGGCATCTTTGAGACGTACCGTTTTGTAACAAATAACATGAAATGAACATAAAATGGACACTTTAATGACGTTCTTCGGACGTCACAGGACATCTTTGTGATGTCGCAAATGCCTAATGGTGATGTCTATCAGACGTCTTTAAGACGTCTTTGTGCTGTCTGGGATGTTACTTGCGCCAAAAGTTAGAGAAACTATTTCCAATTCGTATATTGGCTTTTAGTAATTTCTCAGAAACTTCCCCTAATTTATAAGGGTAATTCGTAACTAAGCCTAGGGTGACTCTATATTACTTTTAATATTGTTAGATTTTTACGTTTTCACAGTTCAAGTTTATCGCAAGGTCTATCTGGTACTGGTACCAAGAACCCTTAGGTATTAAATCTGGGAAGCTGGTTATGACCCTTTTTACTCATGATGGTGGTAATCTTAAGTCGCTACACTTGACAACAGTAAATTAGTTGGTGGATCGTCCTTTTTAAAAATGTGTTAGAGAGTACGTCTACCCTTCTAGTTGTGATAAGCCATCCAATGTAGGGGTGTAGCATGTTCCCCAAAATACCATATTGTAAGAATGACCACGAACAATTTTAAGTATTTTTAGTTATTTTTAGTATCTATTTGAGACGCTTCAAATTTCGGAACAGACGTAAAATCAAGAACTTTTCCGGAAATCGTGTTGGAAATAACATTTTCCTGCTTATTTACGGGCAGAAAAATTGAATTTTCCGGACTAGTACTGTAAAGACTTTACAAGACTAAAATACGGTTTTCACAGCACACACACACAAAATTGATGAATTTTTTTTGCCAACAAAATTGCCAATCTTGATTTTTGGGAAATTTGTAATTTTTTTTTATTTGTTAATTTCGCGTTTCTTCACGATTTCCTGAAAAATTTAATACAAATCACGTCAGAAAATCTCTTACTTGACTCTGAGCCTTAAAATACTCCTTTTCAGTAATGTGAGCTTTTCCTGACTTTTATGTAAATTACTATTAATTTTTGGAAACATAGGCTCATTGAGTTTTCCATAGTACTTCGAATTTTGAAAGAGAAAACACGAGACTAGCACTTCACTATGTTGTTTGGAATCTCAAAACACAAAATGTGACCTCATATCATATTGAATCAAACCAAATACTTTTTGAAAACTTAACATTTCAGAACAGAAAAATGTGGTTTTTCAGTGTTTCTGAGGAAAACTGAAATCGTGTTTTTTATTACAAATTCTTTATAACAGAAAAAATGACCCTAGTAACTCGACTTTCCGAACGATTTCAACGTTTTTGAACGATTTTGATTTTTTTTTAAAAAAAATCCTTTGTGGTTCGTCACACTAAAACAAGAAAGTATTAATTCCGAATAGATGCGTAGATTTTTAAGAAAAAATCTCACATTCGAGTGACTGAAATTAGGATATAATGGAAACGTTTCACGAGAAAAGAGTATTGAATTCCAACTTCATCCAAATATTTCTCTAACGTCCAAAATGAGCCACAATTGCTCCTAAACCCTTCCAAACAATTCCACAGACGTATAAACGTTCGTTCTACGAGACAAACACCACGAATATATTATCCACACTCCGACAATTTTTGTTATCATCGTTATTATTACATTTAAATCAGTCGATTTAACTTTTCCGACGTGGCGCGCATGCGCCCGTCTCGCTTTAATCACGTCCGAGGGGGCGCGGGCACGATTAATTTCGATTATTAAAACGCCCGCAACCCTTTCGCCCGGACGGGCAATAATAAATTCCATCCCCGGCGCGAAAATAATTTATTTTTGATCATATTCGTCTACCGAGCGCCCATCAAATATCACAATAAAATGGCGGAATTAAACATTTTATTAGCAATTAAGCCGGGCCCCTACGCGCTTTTACTGGCACTGCGATAAGTCTCGTGTGTGGACGCGTCGTAAAAGAAGCTTCTTTAATCGCGACCAGTAACGGCGTCTCGGACGTCCTCGGCCAAGCGAAGAGTAAAAATTTTAAAGAAAAAAAAATTTGTTTTCTTTTTTTTTCATTTTTTTTGACACATTTCGTTTCCCTTTAAATTAAAAATTTGCGATAACTTACCGTCAGGAAGAGCTCCAAGCGACCACATAAAATCTAAAAAACGAAAAAGACTGATTAGTAGGGAAAGGCGCTGACGGTCGCGTGAGCAAACATTGAAAACAACGAAAAAAGACTAACTGAGTTCATCTATGAGAGTCAATGTTAGCATTCATGAAATTTCAACTACGTGTCTAAGCTACTTTATTCGATATGACAGAACGGAACGCGCTGAAGCGGGTAAAACTATACCAATATTAATCCGAAACGTAGGTTAAATCAGCGGGAGAAGAATTAAAAATTATCACATCTGAAGTGTAGATCAAACTGCGTTAAACATTCGACTAAGCTACCAGAACTCTAACGACTACGTTATAATAATCTCAATAACTCTTCTTCACTACGGGGAATCGGGGCGATGGGCCCCATTCCCATAATCTAAATACACCAAGTACTTCACGTAAGGCTGTTAAGTAAAAATGTGCAACTAAATTTATGGCTAACTATAAAATTTATACGACAATTAAAAATTTAAATATACGACTGTGTGATATTCCACCCTAGAGTGAAGTCGAGAGGATTTATACACACGTTCGTGTCACATTAACTTGTTGGATTGTTATAGTTGTTGTTACAGGAGATTAATAATTTTTGGAGGCGACTAGGAAACCTCGCTAAAAGCTAAAAGGAAAATTAAGTAGTTAACTTCCTAAAACTAGGTTTGAACATAAGATTTATGTCCCGCCTTTCGCTCTTACAGATCCAACGAGATTAGTAATTTAGACACTTTTTGTTCGCTCCGGGCTATCAAGACGAAAATAACTCGAAATTAACTTGGATTGCAAGTTATGTTAATGTTAGCAAGCTCATATTATGAAAAGGGCTGGACCGCAAATTGTGCCAATGTTAGCAACATAGACATTAATAGCTTATTTTATGAAAAGGGCTCTTAGTGCCCTTCAAAACTGCCCAAGTGATAATAAATAATAAATAAAGTTACTGAATTCACCCTTGTGATACATCAAGTATTCAAAGGATTATTTCGGGCTTCTGACGCCATAAACAACAATTCAGAAGAAAAATGGAGAATAGGTAATTCTTAAAAATTTCGTGCTCATTCCACTGCACTTAAAAATATAAAATAAATCATAGTAAAACTTCTGTTAAAAGCACATACCAACAGCATTTTTTTCCCGGAAAAACGTCATTTTTGAAAAACTTGAAAACAAGCTTCATTTATCATATCATATATCAAGGTTGGAACCTTGACGCTTCCAACATCCCTTTACAAGAGCACATTTCACCACAACATCACCCTGAGAGGCGAGATCAGTCCAATAACACCTTGTGCCAATTCAACAATTTTCCTCTTGATAGCCCTCGATACCCAATAATAAAAAGACAGTAATTTCTCGCCGTAGCGGGACATACAAAGTAAATGCCCCCCGTCGAATACAACTCTCCTCCACGTGTATCCTACGACGGGACGACACTAAGACAATGTTACCAACTATAATGTTCTAAAAAATAAAAATGTTCTATACAAAAGTTTAGATCGCACCTTTACAAGGCTAAGGTATCGCGTATATGAGGCCGGGACGACATCTCAGAAAGGACCAGCAAGGAGGAAACCCCGCAGGACCTGAAAAGGACGAACTACTGCCCCGACTTGCTGGATTCTCTTTAGGTTAATAGTTCTATACAGAATTAGCCTAGCTAGACCTAAGATTACTTAAGTTTTAATTCTAACAAAGAGTACAAGTGTTCCAAAGGGGAAAATAACCGAAACATCCCGTTGTGGAATATCGCGTCCGGGAGGTTTCGGTTGTTTTCGTTACAAATAGCCTTGACACTGGATGAAATTTCATGTGCTAGAGAGAGATAGATGGCCTACTACTCCTTATACATGTTTCGATTGCTTCTCGTCTACCAAAAAGGACTAGGAGAAAATTAATACAAAAAAACCATCTCTATACAAGCAGTGACAGTACGGGCTACTAAAGAATCGTCTGATACGGACCAACTACGTTTATACGAATCTCTCTTTTTTGTATTAAAACTTTAAAAAAATATATCCCAACTAATTTTTATTTTACATAACTAGCACTAAACTCTTGGCAAGATTGGAATACTCAACATATCGTTAAAGTTAACGTCAGTTTAATATATATGATACGTAGGTGAGCTATTCGACGTTTCGATCGAATCTGATTTAGACTACCGACTATAATTAGACTAAGGGGAATTTAACTATGGTTTATCTACGAAATGTTCTCACTAGCCAGTCTTTCAATTTTGTACTTTTCCTAAATCGACCAGCTCAAAAAGGAAGATGACATCCAACTGTGTTGATGTGAGAGTAAAGTGGCGAAACAAGAGCAACATCAAAGTAACGTGTGTGTATGAGAGAAAGCGAGGGGGCAAGAATTATATGTATAGTGTTGTGGTGGGGAATATGTTTCTTATAAATTCGTTGTATACGAGGATAAATCAAAGCCGGCTATTCGAGGTGCTCTTTCCCATTATATGCATATCCCACGATAGATAAGATGGGGAGTTCCCTCATTAACCCCCACCCAGTTCCCTAAGTTCCTCCTTCCCCCTTCTTGTTTTTTTTCCTATCTCGAGCACAACCGAACGAGATCTCTGGATGTGAGCTTTCCGTTTATATTCCTCTGGTCTGGAGAATTTCATCGCGCCTCCAGGTCGATATCAGCTCGACCATTAAGAATTATTTATAAGGTAGGGCGAATGTATGTGTACGTGTGTGTGTGTGTACGTGAGTGTGTGCGGGTTATCTGTCCCGATAACGTACCGATAAGGGATAAGTTACGTTCATGGGCGTTTTGTCGGAGTCCACGTTAACCCCGAGAGCGATTAGAGACGCTCGAATTTTGACGTTGTATCGATCGAATCGTCGCGATCGACGGTTATTGTGTGGGCGATTGGATTTATGGGGCCGGAGGGGGTGGTTTTTTTAACTTTGATATTACATTATCTCGACGAAATCGACTGGAATTCGGATACAAAGTGCGAGACGATGGGGAAAGTGCAACAATTTAAGGGATGAACGTGGAAAAAATTGCTAAAGTTATGACAGGGATGTTGGTCTACCTTTACATGAAGCGAGTTATCGAAATGCGATTTTCATCTCATGCTCGGACAATTCTATCATGCATTCCTGCGATAATGTTTCAATATCACACTCACTTATTTGATATATTTATTGTTGAAATGACCGCATTTGACCTAATCAGTTCAAAAACCCTTGTCACCCGACATCGATAGTAAGTGACCATTGCCACATATCAGGTGCGTCTACAGGTTAAGGTAACTCATATTGTAAACCCCCATCATTCCTTGGAATAACTTATTTTAACCACAAATTTAACGTTACCTGTGATTTTAGATGAATTATGTATAGAGAAAATCTATAAATTAAGGGCTTTTTAACATTTTAATATTTTTTTTATTGAAATTAATTTAAAATCGCCTAAATCAACCGAGACTAAAAAATTATTAGGCGCGTCTTCCCGACGTATATAAATTTAGGACTTCATTGTGAATTCGGGTTTAAAAATCTCTTGATTTGTAAATCCCATTTTCCAGAAATTCGCAAATTGAAGACTTCTTGTAATCATTTATAGCAATTGATATCGAAGAAAAACGCAAATTGTTAGTACTATTTGCTCATAATCAATGCATTAAAGAATTAATGGAGTCATGGAATCTAAATATCAACCAAATTTTCAACCAAAAAAAGTCCTGCATTATTAGGTTTCCTTTCTTGAAATTCCTAAGTTTTAGACTTAATGGAGGAAAAGATTTCAATAGTTCTCTCAAATTATAAATAAATCCATAAACTTAAGGTTTCTTGTATTTATTTAGAGGAATTTAGTACAAAAAACTCCCAAATTGTTAGGCTCGTTTTCCTAAACTAAAGACTTTTCCTAATCACTTAAAGGAGGTGAGTACAAAACTTCTCCAATGCTTAGGCGTACTTCTTGAAATCTATGAATTTAAGACTTCATGGAGGTAATGGGTTAAAAAGTCCTCCCAAATTGTTACTTTCACTTTCCTGAGGTCAACACATTTACGACTTCTTGTAACCACTTAGCACGAGTTGGTTGAGATGATGGAGACGGAAGTGCAACCATTTTAGGGATGGTTGTGGGAAATATTGCTAAAGTGACAATGTACAAAATATGCCATGAACGTTAAATAGAGTGAATTATCAAAAATGTGAATTCAATTTGTTGTTCTAACAATTCTATCATGCATCCTTGGGATAATCTGTAATTTTTGTTTCAATGGTTCATTCAATTACATGACAAATCTTGTAACCTATCTTCGATAATCAATCTGTTACAACAGACCATTGCCATATATCAGGCGCCTCTATAGGTCAATGCACTTCATATCGTATATACTCGTGTAATTCGTTGGTATTATTTTCCTTCTTTTATAGCTTGCAAAGGCGCTGAAAGTGCCTGTAAAGCTTTTACAGCCACTTGATACTCTTCAACTTCCAGACTTACTGCCTTCTTTAGCCTCTACCTGTGTTCCCAAACCCTTGAGTTGGTTCAAAATAAACTGTACCTACTTTTTAATTTGTCAGTTGTCTCACTTTTCTATGAGCGAATATTAATTAAAAATTTGTAATAAAATTATATCAGTGTCGTATTTCGAAGTTACCTTCTGCTTAACAGCCAGTTTTGGGGGAGTTTCGACAAAATCCAGGACCACAGAAAAGTGGTAGTATCGCTACTTGCTACTTTGATATCTCGAAAACGCTTCGAGACGAAACGTTAAATCTTGGCCAGTCAATAAAGGAAGCATCAACGCGTGTCTATACGAAATTTCACCTCTCTACGTGATGTAATGAATTTTTGATCGATTTTTGAACTAGTGAAGCCAATATGTCGGGATAATGTAATATCGAGAGCATGCAATATTTTAGGTGGGATCGTGCGCATTATACTGATAGGTTTTCAGGTGCGATCTCCCGTGTCGACGAAATAAACACCGAAACGTCTTTAAGACAACTTTGATACAGATATTACCGTGAAACTAGCTACTACGGTTAGATATGCATGGATTAAACTAGATAGGTACACTTAGTAGGCGTTAGGCGTGACGCTCTTGCAATTTCAACGGCAGGACAAGCAGTGTCTTATACAGGAATAAGTTAGGGAATGTCGAGAAAACTCGCAGTATTAATCGAGTCGATATCGGCGATATCAATTGTTAACTCACTGGTGCAAGTGATGAATCGTTGAAATTACATCAGAGTTACGCTTGACGTCCTCAATTTTAAGAAGGAAAAGGGTCGATATGATCATTGCGTGCTTCTAAAACGCACACAGAGGACATCTTAGCGTCTTAAAGGGACGCGAATTCAGGCGACAAACGACTAGCGGGTTGGGATTCGAGCCTACAACTCTTGGTTTTCAGCCCAACACGTTGCGGTCAACACATTACATTGCTATTGATGTATGATATAATAACGGCCAATTTTAGAGAGATTATAACAACATGTTGGGTCTTACTAATGATGTTTTATATTGATATGGAATGAAACACAAAGGTTTTGAAAAGGTGATTAAGTTTAATTCGGACGTCGCTCGAAGTGGTAAGATTGTGATGTTATTGTTCTTACCGCAATTATCACAAAGGTTATGAAGGTGAATGGGTATTTTACTAAAACTTGGTTTGGTTTTATTTTTAAGTCCAGGAAGACAAGTAGGCTTTGTTGGATGGTAGTGAAAATGAAGGATTTAGCTCTACTATCCGCTTGGTGGTTATGGTAATTGTTCTGAATGTCGTTTTCTTTTTGTTGCAGGAAACAAATTGATGCTAGGAAGATGTTACAAGGAATGGTTAGCCCTGTATAATATGGGTAAGTGAAGATTAATTAATAATTAATTCGAAATCAAGAGTGGCATCAGCGATTTTAAAGCTCGTTGTCCAGGTATGCTCGCAATGTAATTTCAATTAGACCGTGGTAGTGGTTGGGTAGATGATAGAGTGGTAGGTTCGAATGAGATCAGGGAGGTCGTCCGCCCCGCGAATTCGCGTCCCCTTAAGCGAACCAATACGGAGAGAGTTATAGTCCCAATCCTGCCGGCAAGGTATTCGTATAAACGGTCGGTATCTCGAGGCCTTGCACGCCCAACAGATCGCTCATCGAGTAGGAGAGGGCGGCGGGCGCCGCCCGGGCGGCCGCGAGCGGTCTGAGGGCGGCCGCCGGGGCGGCGAATATTCTCTTGCAGCCCGTCACGTCGTACAGGGAGTAGTGGAGGGGCGTCGCGGGCGTCACGGCGATGGCCGCCAGGGGGATCGAGTGGTGGGCGGCCGAGGCCGCCCCCGACGATTGGGCGGCGGCCATCTGCGCGTGCGCTGCTGCGACCGGCACCGGATAGGGGGCGTATCTGAGGGCGGCTGGGGCGGAGGCGGTCGCGATATGATGGCCGGCTGGGTTGAGCATTAGGAACTCACCGTACGCGCCCCGGCCGGCTGCCCGCGTCTTCGCCAGGTTCGCGGGCAGCATCACCTCCTTCGGCTGGGCCTTCTTGCACTCCACCTGGAAAAATTAAACGGGACTATAACATATTTTATCGTAAGGGTAAGGGTTATAAATCACAGTACTTGTAAGTAACTAAAGTGAAACGTCACTTAGATGTTTCGAAAACAAAAAATTAAATGAGGCACTCTGGGAATGACCGAGAAGGGGTGCATACATATGACATAATAATATATATTATTAGTTATTAATGGTATATCCGGCTCGTTCGTATTTTCGATGTTAATACCTCTCACCGATCCAGCCCGCAATTGCCACCCCTGGAACAGGCAACCGACAATACAAACAACTGTGGCACGAGTTGCCACCAAACAGATAGCGCGGCGCGATAATTAGCCGCCCGGACCGTTCGGTTTTTCGATGTTCAAATTTTTATATAAAGTCTTTATATATTTACAAACAATATAAAGTTCTTCATAAAGTACCATACGCTTCCAGCGCGTAGGCATCATCTGCCATTTATTTGTAGCTGCCCCTCTCTAGCAAGTGTAACGATTTCTCCTTCCGCAACCAAGAATGTTCTCTCTTCCCACTATCTCATTAAAAGTGATCTTAAGACCTCGTATTGATCTTTCTTTCTCCTCCATTAGCATCTAAATCCATTTTTGGGTATATGCCTCTTCTAAATCCTTCCATTGTTCTCTATTTCTTGCTACGGTCATCCAGTTTAAACCGGCCGTCAATTTGAGATCATTTACCCATCTCATCGGTGGGCGTCCTTTGATGAATCCACGTATTGATCACCTCTTATTATATGTCCCAAATAAGAAACTTTTCGTTGTTGCATGGTTTCTAACAGTTAAAGTTTGATTCCAGCTCTTCTCAACATTGCCTCACTAGTTATATGGTCAACCCATGAGATACGCGGTAGTTTAGGAATGGTCCACATTTCGAACGCTTTCATTAATACTTTGAGTGACCATGTTTTAGCCCCGTACGTTATTAATTTTAAATATGTTCAAATGTGAAGTTAATTTGGGAATAACTATATTGTCTAAGTTGATCAAAGAATTATTCCAGATTTTAAGAACACAACATATCAAAGGACTAAAACAGCATAATTATATATTACACTTGATAACATATTTAGTTTAACAGTCTATTTTTAAATGATTATTTTTCGAAACACCAGTAGATGGTTTGATATTACAATCTCGCCAATACGAACTTACGACGTTAAGTTGATCTAATTTAATTACATCAGTACCTAACTACGATTCCTGATCTACTATGATTCGACGAGAAGTATAAGTTTATTTTAGTATTCACCAAATATGGCACCTAATAGGTTGTTCACAACATAACAGGTTATGATAGCAATTCACCACATTTTTAATTCTGTACGTAAATTTGACGTCAATATGGCACCATTCTGGCCGGATTGCCGGTAAAACTTAGTAATTTTCTACTAAATGCAATTGGTGAAATAACCTATGTGATGAAAGTTGTATGAAACCTATGTAAGTTGTATGGCGAGCCAGATCTAAGGTATCATTTATGACAACCCAAAACCGAGGCGAACTAAGAGCTTCATCCTCAATTTAAAATTCATATATAGACATTGTTGTATTCAAAAGAAAGTAGTGGTCAGTTGCGCACATCTTGATACAAGCCAGAGTTGCGACATTCTTTAGTAGTTTCAAAGAGTTTGTGCCGACATTAATTAGAGCCAGATTAATTGCGACATCAGTTAAGCGAAAGTTGCTAAAAGTTCCGAACATCATCATCATCATTATCGTCATCATCATCGTGTCTGGTCGTAGGGGAATGAATGCAGGGACACCCCATCTTCCTTAACCCTCAACTCCCACCCCGACTCCTCCCGAAATTTAATTAAAACCAAGATAACAGAATTGAATTTAAGACATGACCATTGCATTCCAATTAAAGTGGAGTTAGTGCAAAACTCTATTTCAACTCGGTAATCTCGTTCTAATTAAACGGCGTTTTAATATGGTGTCGCGGCCCACTGCGTTTGTTGGCTGTTTATTTGCCCGGATCGCGGGATGCAACTCCTGGCGGGGAGCAGCAGGTTTATGTGACGCGTATACCTGACGTTTGGAGCGTTCCGAGGCTTGACGGGAATGGGCGGTTCATTTGCATACGTTCGCATCGTCGAAATTCGAAATTGGATGTCTCTCCTTGGGAACGAGGCCGAGCCAAGACGGTACACGACGTGTGTTTGTTTGCTTGTATTGTAGAGGTTTGGGTTTAATGATTTGTATACAGTGCGATTGGAATTTCTAGATAGATTTCTAGTTGGAAAGGGATGACGTGCCAAAAGTATTATTCTTTAAGTACGCATTTGCTTTTATTGAGAATTAAAGACTTCGTTACTAATTTAGAAGGAATTGAATACGAAAGATCCTCCAAACTGTTCTACCCATTTCCTTCAAATCCACGAATTTAATTCTTCACGTAGGACTTTTGTTTAAAAGTTCCTACAAATTGTTATAGAACTCAATTTCATGAACACCATAAATTGAAAAATTCCCAATATGCCCAATTTCATGACAATTTAAGACTCCATGTAATTACTTAAACGAGCAAACTGCTTCTGTGCATGGAAAGTGCCTCGAAATTCAAGGTAAGAACAATCAAAGTAATTTCCAGACCTCTAGTTTCAAAATCTTAACAATCTAGGTACGTACTAAAATATTTTTAATGTTTCAAATGCGTTTTAACGTATAGGACTAGCTTCCGGAGATAAATACAAAGTATGACATTATGAGTATGAGTATTATGACTATGAGCATGACGTTAATCTCATAATCACGTACATTAAAAATCACCTCGTTACGTTTGATCCATGACTTCTGCAAGGCAATCGGCCCCCTGGCTTTGTTCATTTCAGTAACATCGACAGAAATAAAAATGCCCCTTTGTCAGTACACAACAAAATTTTATACTGGTTCCTGTATCCTAGTTCATGATAAAAAAATCAGGATGAAGACAAAAGTTTTTTAATACCACAAAACCGTTCGGCTCTTGTTTGGTGTGTGTGTGTATGCATGTGTATTGTGTTCTCGGTGTTTCCATTTAGAAAAATAATTTCCACGCTCGCGAGAAAAAAGGACGAAACATTTTATTGTCTCTTAATTTTTGCGGACCCGGGACAAATGCTCCGCGGAACGATTTACGACCTCGGACTCTAGCACGCAATTAGGCGGCCGACAATTCTTTTAGATTTAAATTTATTCGGGTCAAGAACGAAGCATGGTCCAACTACGACACAGTCGTTATCAGAAAGGAGTTTTGCGATTAGCTCGTTTCAATGGAATTTTATGAAAAATCAAATTTGTACCGTCGTTCACTGTTCGATTCAGTCGCGTTTCAGTAAAATTTCAGTCGTAAAGGTGAACTAGTTTTTAAGTAATTTTCGAAGTACATAGTAAAATCGCGGTGTGAGTTTGGCGAATTCGCCAAAACCGCGAATGGCATGTTTCCGGTTACCTCGTTCCAGTGAAGTTTTATGAAAAATCAAATTTGTACCGTCGTTCACTGTGCGATTCAGTGACGTTTCAGTGAAATTTCAGCAGGAGAGGTGAACTGGTTTTTGAGCAATTTTCGAACTAGTAAAATTGCGGTGTGCGTTTGGCGAATTCGCCAAAAAATGCGAATGACGTGTTTCCTGCGAAATTGGACATGGGCGAACTTCGGGAGAGGGCCTCAAGTGAATCGATCGTCCGAAAACAATCGCGAATACGAAAGTGAAAGAAAAGCGGGAGAGGAAAAAAACTTAATTAAATTAAAAGTGATCAATTCAAAAACGGGCGCCGCTCTCCATCCTCCCCATACTTTTTAATAAAATTTTCCGACTCGAGATAACGTTTCATTTCTGATTC
Organism: Cryptocephalus moraei; assembly: GCA_946251905.1. Taxonomy (NCBI): domain Eukaryota; kingdom Metazoa; phylum Arthropoda; class Insecta; order Coleoptera; family Chrysomelidae; genus Cryptocephalus; species Cryptocephalus moraei. Next base: position 5,061,767 of record OX276462.1, on the reverse strand, counting down.
CCATTTAAACAAGGCCATAACTCTCTTTTGTTCTAAGAGTGCCGTTCCCCCTTCTCCCACCGTTTTCTCAAAATGGAGGTCACCATTCAATATCAATCCCGAACTTTCCAGCTCCATCCGAAGTATAACTTAATATTCGGCGAAAACTTTCAAGTGGCATGCCCATTTGTTCTTAGGGAAAAGAGGGAGAGTTCCAGGAACCCTTATTACTAAAGCACATTAATAATCCCCTGTCACTTGGACTTTTCTTGTATCATTATCCCTCTTAGAGACACATTTTCTACTGGGGAGCATATAAATTGCGTTTTATATACCGAAAGGCCTCGAGTCCTATTCAGACGGGAGAGAGGGAATATCTTCGGTGAATAGACGACGACAGGCATTTAAGTTTTCGGGCTCGGGTATTTGTGAGAAGACAACGTGCGAACTTACAGGGTGCGGGTTCTATGCCGGCATTTAACATAATACGTTATACAGAGCGGGACGTGGAAAATTAAACAAACCCTTAAGCATCTCGAGGGACGTCGGAAAGGGCCTCTCGCATTCTCTTCGTAGTTTTTGCATTGTATTTCATAGCTCCTCAAGTTTAAAAAAAAGGATACATGCACCTTAACAAAATTGAATTTGGTGGTACTATTTCAACAGCAAGGCGAAAGTCGATAGTTGCGAATTACACAATAACGACCTTTTGCTTCGATGAGACCGCCATATCTCTTCTATTTGAAAATTATGTTAGTCGTAGTTCTAGGGTATTTCTACAACGAAACTAGATATGGCAATTTTCCACAAAACAAAAAAAACCGATGAACCTGGCGCAGTCAGTAGGATCCATGAAAAATTTCGAAAATCACATGGTGCGACATATCATCTCTTAATTTTAATATCTCGGCGCTATAAGGGCTCTAAGTGCTATGTGGATCAACGAGAGACCCTTCTGTCCAGGTACTTAGGGTCATCAGGTTAAGAAAAAAATTCTTACGAACTAAAAGCTTTCAAAGTTAGTTGTGGGATAAATGTTTTCGATAAATTCCGGACAAAATTTTGGGAAACTCAGAGGTGACGGTCCCAGATGGAATTCACTGCAATAGATAAGTCACAATTATACAACATGGAGCCATATCACTGGAATTCTTTACGAGTTTCGAGAATCGACTATCATGCAATAGTAGTGAGTCGTAATTATTTCCATTTTTATCGTTTTTGAAAAGAAGTCAACTTTTGTACAAAAATGGTACACGAAGTCCTCTATCGCGCTTTGAATATTTTAAAAAGTCGTTAATGGTTTACAAGATACTTAAAAAGCATTTTTTGGGCCTCACAGACCCAATAAACCAATTTAAGATACTCTTAACAATTTTAACGTTTATAGTACTATTGAACTAAATTTATAACAACAGTTTTCAATAAGGGCGGGCATGTGACTTATAACCAATCATTTGGAGAGCAGTCGTCATATTTTACCTTTGAGAAGATATTCACGTCATTTTACCATACTGTCACCTAAATAGAATTTCGTAGTAAATCCAAGTGCGTACATGTATTCAAATGATTGAATCAAATTTGTACTTAGAAAGTAGAGTAGAATAAAGTAGTCTATTTCAGAAACTGAGTTCAAGAAAACAATTTACTTTTTCGAATTTGAACTTTGAACTACCATAATAGCTCATAGAGTTCAATCAGCAAGTAACTCAATTTATTTTCTGAAACATTACGAACCATTTAGTCCAAAAAATTAGGGAACTTGAAGGAACATGTAACGATTTTTATGAAATATAGAATGCTGCTACAGACATTTGAAAACATTTCGGAAACCATATTCCTTTGTTCCAAAAATTTGTTACAATTTAAATTTCTCTAATCTTAAAACAACATTACTAAGGTAGTTTACATCATGTTTGTTTTCTATGTAAGAATACAGAATAGAAACAAAAAAAGTCAAAAAAAATCCAACAAGCTTCAGTGGTTCTTGAAGACCGATGATTCAAATTCAAGAAACTAAATGGTTTTCAATTAAACATATCATAAAATATACTTGTTTTCATTATAAAAAGTTATTAGACACAACAGCTTTAAGTGCTTACACCTTCTGATTGTTCTGTCTGTGATCATAGCAAATCATCCATCCCCGGACATAATTTTGTTATAGTTAGATTTTAAATTATAAATGGTAGACACTTCGCACTTATTACAGGTCTCTTTTGATATGTTGCAAAATAAAAGTTTCACCTTGACGAGCAACATTCATGGAACGTTTTGAACGTAGTGTATTGTATTTATGCAGTCTTTACAAAGATAACATATAACAGATGAAGACAAAATATCACAAAATTACCAGATACCAAAACCCTCTAAGGGCTTATTCGTTTTATATGTCGGTGATCATGTTCCTTCCACCATGCTAATTCACTGGTTCCGGATATAATTGTGTAACCTTATTTTAATATTTTGAAATATCAAGTTTCTCGCAATAATGTTGAAGACGAAGTTAGAAATGCCACACCTCAATTTAAACTTTAAATAGGAAGTATATCTATACTTCCTCTTACATTGTACTTACATTTTTTATTTCGAGCATATCTTTTCAAATGCTTGAATCGCATTTATAGAAAAGTAATGCTGCGTTTATAAGAGAAACTGTAGATAGTACATTGAGGACTCTGGCGACACAATAAAAGATATTTATAAACTTTGAATTATATTAACAGTACGTAACGTAAAATGTCCCAGTTTACGTTTAATCAGCACTTCAATCAGTTTAAGTAGTTAGGGCGGAACCCGATCTCGCAATATTCCCGTTTAGTGCGGTTTATATTGCAAGTAAGAAGGTTTAATGATTCCATGATCGGATTTTGTTCGTTACCGAAGTGCGGTACATTAAACGCATCCGATCGGCGAAACTTAAATTAACGACAACTCACCATTTTATTGTTAATCTCGTGGAAGTGTATCTCGCAGACTTTATCCACGACGTCTTCGCTTTGAAATGTGACAAATCCGAAACCTGAAACAGAAAAGTTGGTTTTAATGCCTGTGTTGTCTCCGGGAGACAAAAAAAGAAAGTTCCCGTTCACCCACGCTCCCTCGGTCTCGCTTTTGACGGCTCTATTAAATTATATCGGGGTGAGAGAGGGGTGGGGGGGTGAGGGGGCGCGTCGGTTAGTTTCGAATTTAATTGAAAATTACTTCGCATTCAGTCCGCGGCGCGGCTCGCAGGCAATTTCGTTCCTGATTTATTAGCTCCCCTTGATAACTGATGTTAATGCGGAAACTTTTCGGACAAAAATGACTTCGAGGGCCGTTCGAGGGTTTGTTCAATTCTCCCCCGACCTCCTCTCGACCGGGCTCGATTAAATAAATTAGATGAACACTTCGGCGAATCGTAATGACGCCGATGATATCGACGGGGGCAGATTCGAGACTTGCTCGGCTTCGCTGAGGGAGTTTAACGAAGAATCCTCTTCTTACTGGCCTATTACTAGTAAGGCAATACGGTTGTAAAACGTAATAGTAATGGCAATTCCTCTTCTTCTTCAAGCTTCACACTTTTGTCCAGCCCAGTTTTCAATATAGCCAACTTTGAGCCCATCTTTTTTGTGGTCTTCCTTCGCTTCTTTTTCCTGGAGGTCTATGGTTGGGTGTATGGCCACTGTGATTGCGACCACAAATGTCATTTTTAGTTGAACATAGTAGTCAATTGATATCTAAATTCTGAACTGTTTTTGAGTCACAGTAAGACCTTTTTGTTCAAGTTATCCACCATGATCCAAGAACGATATGGGGATAGCCATCAGGCATGTCCTAGCTAAATAACTACGTCACTAGTAAAGCTGGCCGTTATACGGAGGTGACAAATTACAGCTACCCGATACGATACAGTCCTTGCCCGTTCGAGGAAACTTCCACCATAGAGACCCTCGCATTACCCGCCAAGGCCGAGACTTACTAGCGAGACGACACATCCTCCCGTAATTCGGTTAGGTCGGTCCCCGAGATTTTTCGGACCATAACTGGGTCGCCCTTTGTCCCGAGATACCTAACTTTACGATTATCGCACCAGCCCCTTTGTCTCCATTAATTTCCACGCCACGTTCTCTGACCTCGACGTCTTCCTAGCGTCCCGCACAAAGACACGCTATCCAATTTCTTATAACCGAGCGATCCCGCCTGCCTTCGACAACCTAACCTCGTAAATAACTCAGTGATTCATTGAGAGGAGACAGAGAGAGGAGGTGTAGTAGGTACTTTCGCACCTGACACGGCGGAGTATTAATTAAATGCCGGGACCCTCCGCCGGGCGATCTATTGTAGCGAATAGAGAGGAGGAGGGATGTTTTGCTTTTTGTAAGGGTGGGATTCCTCGATTGGGGGGTTCGAATCGAAGGGAAGTCGGGCATTGGAGGTTGTCACCGCGAACGTTTCCTTCGAGGGGTGTGGCCGTAAATTAAATATCTGTATAATGAGCGATGACGTATTGTCACGTGTGCGACCCAACTAATTAATTACTTTTGGCAATCAGATTTCCTTACAAGAAGATGATCTTTCCTGGATGTAGCCCCCTTCCAAAATTTTCTATGTTCTTCTATACTTAGCAATCTGGATCCAGTTCCTTCCTGAAAAATATTGGATATCGTCTCGCCATCGACTCTGGGATCTACCAGTGCTCCGTAGTGTCTCTCTAGGGCGTCAAGTCATGTGTCCACCTATGGTCCTCCTCCCTTGTCATATGGCCAACTCATCTCCATGTGAGTTGTGCCACAAGCCTCAGTACTCAGTGCTCTTCTTGAGATTTCGGACACTTAGTTTTCTTTCCGAAGTATAACTTTGTGGCTCAACTAAATATATTCAGAGACAACCTCTAGGGGTTGGCAGTTACCTGGGTTTTTCTTGTACTCTTGAACTTTGTTACGTATAGGTCCATTTTAAGTCCAATTTCTAATGCTGCTAGATGGAGTTCCTCAAGTATACCTTTAAGCTCATCACATGTGTTGGCAATGATCATGATATCGTCTGCAAATCGTAAGTGGTTTAGACGTATTCCATAGATATTAATCCCGTTTTCATGCCAGTCGAGCTTTTTGAAGACATTCTCCAAAGCAAGAGTAACCAGTTTTGGCGAGATGGTGTCCTCTTGTCTTACTCCTCCCTTGATGTGGGTTTTTAAATCATCATCTAGTTTTACATGAAATGAGGCTCTATAATACATGTTTTTAATAAGGCATGAGTATCTGGAATCGATCCTCGCGTTGTACAAGGAGTCCCAGGAGGTTTAGGGGAATTTCCCGAGTTTAGATAGAGGCATAAGTCTTTCGGTTGTCCACAAAGGTCACATAAAGTGGTATGTTATACTTTCTAGCTTCTTTAATGAGAATACCAAGTGTCTGTAGGTGGTCGATCGTACTAAACCCCTTGCGAAATCCCGCTTTTTGGACTGGTCGGTATGAGTTCATCTTGTTGGTCAACCAGTTAGTTGTTATTTCGGTTAGCAATTTATGTAAATGTGATAACAAGCTGATAAGCCGATAACTAGATAAATATATATGTTGTGCAGTCTCCAGTCTTGTACAATAGGATGACTTGTGCGTTTTGCCACGTGGTTCGAATTTTTTCTTCGATAAGACATTTATTTAGCAATATTGTTATATTCTCTACCAGCTTCTCACCTCCCATTTTAATCATTTGGCTAGTGATTTGATCCTTACCTGGGCTTTTCCTGTTTTTCATCTTTTCTTGTGTTTCATCAGTTCAAAATTATTATAGTGATGAAACTAGCCAGTTTCCTCAAGAATGAAAATTGGTCGAATAACACAAACGTACATAAGCACTTTGGAGGAGTTAAATAGCATGATATGGATGGTGAAGGTCGTAAATCAAGTTGATAGTGTAAGTCATATTGTCACGTCTAGGTCCAATGTAATTAAGTACCTGTGGCAATCAGGTCGTGTTAATCAATTTTTCCATAATATACTTGCTGGAGGAATTATTATTGTTATGCAACTAGCCACTTTCTTTAGGGAAAAATGTCTGAGAAAATAACACAAACGACAATACCTAAAGAGTCACAAGAAGCGTTTGGGAGGAGTTAAGTATCATGACATAGACGATAATATTCGTCGACAGTAGTGAGGTTCAAGTTCACTATTCATAGTTCAAATCATATTGTCACGGCTAGGTCAGGCCTATGGCAATTATTTCCTGGAACGCGCGGGCTTAAGGAATCGTGACCGAACTAGCCACTTTCCCCAAGGAAAAGATTCTGCTTGAAATCGAGCGCGAAGAGTGCCGAAAGCGACCATACCTAAAGTAAGAGAAAGAAATTTGAATGATTGATTCACGATCAGAAGGCTTCATCGTTCGGAAGACGCGACAAAAGACCAAAAGACTAAATTAACCGTTTCATGGTAATTGCGACTTTGTGTTTCTAACAAAGCACCCAGTTTATGGAAATACTTAACGTTCGAGCATAAATCGGTAAGGGACAATTCGTTATCCAATGTTGATCGGGGTACATTTCGAACAAACTATACATAGAACGTAAAACGATTAGTCGCGTTATTATTACATAGAACGCGTGACATTTGGGAGGCGCAAGAACAATAACGGCCCGTTTTTACTGCCGCTGGGGGTGTTATACAACAGTTAAATTTAACGGCCTTCCATACATTAAATTTCGCTCTTTACAGCAAGGCAAATCATAACTGCCGTAAAAGAACGTTACGAGTCGCACTAAAAGTAATATTATTAGGCGTGCGAGGGCAGCATCGTTTCCCTATTATTTTTCCTGGCGACGCGACGCCTTAAATTATTATAGACTCCCATTGTTTAGCGATGGACGGGAGAGAAGGGGGGGGGGTACGGTAATAGTTTTCCCGGATCTCCCTTTTGATAACTGCTTCTCCCCTCTCGGCTCCCGAAAACACATGTGCTTAGCAGAGATTGAGTTTTCTGGAGTGTGCCACCCAATGCGTCCTCTTTCGTCGTTCCCGACGACAGATAGGCAATAATTCATCGCTGAGACGACGCGATAGAACCGAGGGATCCATCCGATGAGCCGGATTCGGCCCTTTTGTCACTGCCGCAGCGGAATCGAATGGAGATCGCTGTCACGTCGATTTTTCGTCGTCGCGAATTTCGATAGTTGTGACTTTCGCAAAGTCGAAATCGTCCGGGTTGGTTCATAATCAAGACGGATCGTTCCGGGCGTGTCGTTTCGTAAAACTATCATTAATCTTAGCTGCTACCGCCGCTCTTATAATTATTTCGTAACTTTAATTAACTCCGACGAACGCTCATGGGGTAAGGTCGAAGACGGTGCGAAGCTCGACTTTCCCGCGTTTAACTGTGTTGTGCGTCGGAAGAGTAAGGTAAAAACTGTGTAAAATATTGAGTTGATGCTGCGAACATCGATGGATGTCGTGGAAATTACGACTATTGCGGACCTGGATCGGTGCGAGAAATTAATATCGAAAAAAATTATAAAGAGCTACCATTCGTTTCTGTACACGACGTATATATATTCATATATATAAAGCTATGCTTCCCCTCTCGGTCGTTCCAGGAGTGCCTCATTTCGCCTAATTATTTTTTTTGAAAGTCGTAGTTTATGGTAACATGTGTGGGCCAAAACAGTGTACAGAGCTTCTAACCACCACTGATTTCACCCCTACTTTTCACCCCATCAGAGAGATTAAATCGAGTGATAATATTTTCCTGAACAACCCTTGGATCCGAAGCTGTAAACGCGTCAAGTACATTCTTAAATAACCATCACCCCTTCGCCCTCAAAATTTTTCGAAACCTCCCATCACCTTCCTCCCCTCACCGAGATATCCACATATCGCGCGCTCCATTAAAGTGATCACCGATAATAATCGGGAATTGGGTCATCGGCTCCCCGGTGTTGGATACATAAATCCGGACCATCCGAATTATCCTCAAAGCGGAGCCTCGGATCAAAATCTTTTCGCCGAGTGTTTATAGAGGACCTGCTCCTTAATTGATTAAAGGAGCGTGTTTATGCCGTATAAGGCGCTAACGAGCCGTGATCAATCAAAGACACGTCTCGAGGGCGGGATTTTCGAAAGGGAAAAAACTATCATCGCTCGGCGAGCTCGTCTATTCGATTCAGCGAGTGGGTTATGGATTTTCGCGGTGAGATTTAACGTCTTGGGAGATTGCGCCAATGGCGACAGTGGAAAAATTAATGGGGTTTGAATTCGAATTTGGATTCCAGTAAGATTTTTCAGAATTGTTTAATAGAGTGTCTTTTGGGAGTTTACTAAGATTCAACGATTTTTGTGAAGGGGTTTTAAAGTTATCGGTGTCCATGTAACAAACTGACAAGATGACTGGATGAAGTAGTAGTTCGTAATGACTTTAAAAATTCATAGAAAAATTCAGATCGTGCTAAAATTCAGTAAAGTTGATGCCTGAAATGTCTTTATGAAGCTTAGGGAGTTTCAACTTTTCTACTGAAGAAGTGTTGAAGTTGGAGGTGTTTATTTAACAATCTGACTGTGATTGGATAACGTTGCAATTATCAAGAGATTTAAAAATTTCTAAAAAAATATTCAATCACATATTATTGTACAATTCACTAATAATTATTTACAGAATTATCTTGACGACATTTGGTACTTCTAAAAGGAGTTTTGGGACGTTTCATGTAAAGAATTGACAGAACTGAACGAATGTAGTTGCAACTCGTCACGACTTCTTGTTTAGAACATTCATACTTTTTCTACTGAAACTCAGATTCTAGTAAAACTCACTAGAATTGTTTATTACAGTGCTCTTTGGGGATTTAGTGAGTTTGAACTATTTAAATAAAGGGCATGTAAAGAAACCACGTAACAAACTGATATGATGACTGGATGAAGTAGTAGCTCATAATGACCTTAAAAATTCGTAGAAAAATTATTTAAATTCAGACTGTGCTAAAATTCAGTAAACTTGAGGACTGAAATGTCTTTATGAAGCTTAGTGAGTTTCTACTTTTCTACTGAACAACTTTTGAAGTTGGAGGTGTTTACTTAACATTTTGACAGTGATTTGATAAAGCTGCAATTATCAAGAGGTTTAGAAATTTATAAAAAAATATTCAATCACAAATTATTTTACAATTCATTAATAATTAATTACAAAACTACCTTGACGATGTTCAGTGCTTCCTATAAAGGAATTTTGTGACGTTCCATGTAAAGAATTGACAGAACTTAACGAATATGGTTGCAATTCGTCACGACTTCTTGTTTAGAACATTCATACTTTTTCTATTGAAACTCAGATTTTAGTAAAACTCACTAGAATTGTTTATTACAGTGTTCTTTGGGGATTTAGTGAGTTTGAACTATTTAAATAAGGGGGCATGTAAAGAAACCACGTAACAAACTGATATGATAACTGGATGAAGTAGTAGCTCGTAATGATTTAAAAAATTCGTAGAAAAATTATTTAAATTCAGACTGTGCTAAAATTCAGTAAACTTGAGGACTGAAACGTCTTTATGAAGCTTAGTGAGTTTCAACTTTTCTGCTGAAGAAGTGTTGAAGTTGGAGGTGTTTATTTAACAATCTGACAGTGATTGGATAACGTTGCAATTATCAAGAGGTTCAAAAATTTCTAAAAAAATATTCAATCACATATTATTGTACATATCATTAATAATTATTTACAGAACTGTCTTGACGACATTTGGTACTTCCTATAAAGGAGTTTTGTGACGTTTCATATACAGAGTGGATAGAACTGGACGAATGTAGCTGTAATTTGTCACGACTTCTTGTTAAAAATATACATACTTTTTCTATTGAAACTCAGATTTTGGTGAAACTCACTAGAATTGTTTATTACGGTGCTATTTGAGAATCTAGTGAGTTTCAACTATTTAAATAAAGGACATGTAAACAAACCATGTAACAAACTGACATGATGACTGGATGAAGTAGTAGCTCATAATGACCTTAAAAATTCGTAGAAAAATTATTTAAATTCAGACTGTGCTAAAATTCAGTAAACTTGAGGACTGAAATGTCTTTATGAAGCTTAGTGAGTTTCAACTTTTCTACTGAACAACTTTTGAAGTTGGAGGTGTTTACTTAACATTTTGACAGTGATTTGATAAAGCTGCAATTATCAAGAGGTTCAGAAATTTATAAAAAATATTCAATCACAAATTATTGTACAATTCATTAATAATTAATTACAGAACTACCTTGACGATGTTCAGTACTTCCTATAAAGGAATTTTGTGACGTTCCATGTAAAGAATTGACAGAACTTAACGAATATGGTTGCAATTCGTCACGACTTCTTGTTTAGAACATTCATACTTTTTCTACTGAAACTCAGATTTTAGTAAAACTCACTAGAATTGTTTATTACAGTGCTCTTTGCGGATTTAGTGAGTTTGAACTGTTTAAATAAAGGGCATGTAAAGAATCCATGTAACAAACTGACATGATGACTGGATGAAGTAGTAGCTCGTAATGACTTAAAATTTTTTTAGAAAAATTATTTATATTCAGACTGCTAAAATTCAGTAAAGTTGAGGACTGAAATGTCTTTATGAAGCTTAGTGAGTTTCAACTTTTCTACTGAAAAAGTGTTGAAGTTGGAGGTGTTTATTTAACAATCTGAGAGTGATTGGATAACGTTGCAATTATCAAGAGGTGTAAAAATTTCTAAAAAAAATATTCAATCACATATTATTGTACATATCATTAATAATTATTTACAGAACTGTCTTGACGACATTTGGTACTTCCTATAAAGGAGTTTTGTGACGTTTCATATACAGAATGGATAGAACTGGACGAATGTAGCTGTAATTTGTCACGACTTCTTGTTAAAAATATTCATACTTATTCTATTGAAACTCAGATTTTGGTGAAACTCACTAGAATTGTTTATTGCGGTGCTCTTTGAGTATCTAGTGAGTTTCAACTATTTAAATAAAGGACATGTAAACAAACCATGTAACAAACTGACATGATGACTTGGATGAAATAGGAGCTCATAATGACTTTAAAAATTCGTAGAAAAATTATTTAAATTCAGATTGAGCTGAAATTCAGTAAAGTTGAGGACTGAAATGTCTTTATGAAGCTTAGTGAGTTTCAACTTTTCTGCTGAAGAAGTGTTGAAGTTGGAGGTGTTTATTTAACAATCTGACAGTGATTGGATAACGTTGCAATTATCAAGAGGTGTACAAATTTGTAAAAAAATATTCAATCACATATTATTCTACATATCATTAATAATTATTTACAGAACTGTCTTGACGACATTTGGTACTTCCTATAAAGGAGTTTTGTGACGTTTCATATACAGAATGGATAGAACTGGACGAATGTAGCTGTAATTTGTCACGACTTCTTGTTAAAAATATTTATATTTTTTCTATCGAAACTCAGATTTTAGTAAAACTCACTAGAATTGTTTATTAAAGTGCCTTTTGGGTATTTAATAAGTTTCAATTCTAAAAAAGGAGTTTTAAAGTTGGGGTCCATTTAAAAACCTGACATGGCGTTTGGATTAAGTGGCAGCTTGCATTGTTTTAAAAAATTCATAAAAAATTGTTTAAACTCAAATTATGGCAAAACTCACAAAAGCTATTGAACGGAGTATTCTTAGGAATTGCTTGATTTGCAGGGATTTTAAAAATTCCTACAAAAAAATATCCAAATTCAAATTTGAAGCAAGGTTTCGCTCAAATTTTGACGAGTTACTCCAAACACGTGTAGTTTTCGCATGAACTAGGATTATAAGAATGGATTAATATTTCCCCCCTTTTTTAAACCAATTAGCAAAAAAACGTACAGAAAACAGGTCCAAAATTGTAATAGTCCGCATTTTTTTTGTCAAAATGATTTATCCTAGTTCATGCGATAGCCGCTTACTTATATTTCAATACTCTTTTGAAATGTTTCGTTTCATATGTTCCTAAATGGAGAAATCAAGTCAACCAGAAACAAAAGGTAGTTTTGAGGCCGTAGTGTTGACTGGAAATATCCAGTTCACTTTATAAATAGCCGGCAATACGTTAACGTCAAGCTGTGTGCTGCCGCTGTCTCTCTTTCACGCGGACCCATGGAAGGGAGATAGAAGCGTAAGGCTAACATACGTGTGCGTACAATGCGTCGCAAGCCAAACGAAGGTCGATCTCTGTCACTTGTTCTCCCTCTCGCTTCCACGCATGGGTAACGTTACAACTTTTCCATCGATTTATAAGACGTTTACCACGTCAAAAAATATTTTCCTACTACTAAATATCTATGGTATCATTTGTAAAAAAGACAAAATGTAAAAATAAATTTTTGTAAGAAAAAAAAATTTAAAAGAAATTTTGAGAACGAGATTACCCCCTTAAGCCCCGTTCCCAACTTCGACGACCGCCGCTCGCGTCGCACACGTCAAGTCGCCATACTTGCGACCGTCCTTCGAACGCTCGTCCACTAAATTCCCATCGATCCCAGTCGAGTATGCCACAAAATCGCGTCCCGTCATCCAGACCGGACGTCCCGGTTAAGTCCGCCGTTTCCCCGGGAACATTCCACTCGAACTCATAATTTAATGTACGCTTCCCGGGTTCGTCTCCCACAGACAGACCGGACCGACACAGACGGACGTACGACGCTAATGGATCAGCCCGACGCGAGGATTAGGGACGAGGAGGGGGACGCCTCCCGGTTAATCCCCGAAACGAAGACTTTTTGCGGGGCGGTCATCGCGCAACCCTCGTCATCCCTTAACCTTTATTGCATCGCATAGAACACCTGGTGTGTGTGTGCCGTAAATTAGCCTCCCACGTATATCTGAATATTGCGTGAGCCGTGTGCATATCGAATAGGACTCTCCCACTCTCGCCCTCTCCCATTTTCTCTACCCCGCTGCGATTTATCTACTTAATTGTCGGATTGTGTTTCGCAGAGCCGTTCAACGGGGGCTAATCTCGAAAAGGAAAAATGAACTTCCAGATAGAAAAACATAACAGAGACAGAGAGAAAGACACGAAGAGAAAGAGGGAGAGAAAGCGCCGAGTTTGCGTAATTGAAAAACCTGGAAACGGATTACGTGTAACGCACGCCCGCCTCGGAATATCCCCGGTCGTTTTTTACATTGCAAACTTATGGATACACCCGAAGACAAATTAGAACGTATAAATCATACGTATAAATGGGATTAAATTCGTTCGAATCTAAACGGGAGTAAGGTGGAACGAAACTAGATATTTAGTACAGTACGTTCGGGGGTGCAGGATCGTAGCTTTTTGAAAAATTTTATTTCCAACCAAAACAGTCTGTTGCTGCATTATTATTACAATCTGAATAAATTACAATAACTGATCGACCCCTACTAAAACTACTAAAACGTATACAATGATATCATTCCTCAACCACCAATCACTTCACTTATTATTTAAAAAAGGTGTTTTCAAAACTAGCATTAATAATGTCAGAACGGGGCTCAATTTATTAACTATCGTTGGTAAAAATTCGAAATTGTTCCGTTTCGCAGTACGTAGTGCGAGGTTTTACGCCAGAGGGGAGATTGTTGGGCAGGGAGAGAGTATAAAGAATTTTTGATTGGTCATGAGTGGAAGAGTGGGATTCGAATTAGTTACCTTTTTGGGAGAAATTTGGGAGGCACTTTCGCTGAGCATTTAATACAACTATATCGTTCACATTCCAGGGCCGGCGTTAGGACAGCCTCTCTATTCACAACTTTCTCCACGTTGTTTCGGCTTGCGCACAAAGTACGCTTCGCACCAAACTCATATCGTCAACTTATTATCTCTAATTTCTACTCAATTAGAGACCAGTGGCGGAAGTTCGACGCGTCGGAGTTTGAATTTTGACGGGGGGGTGGGAATTCGCGTAAGAAGTTGCCCGGAAGTTCGACGCGAAGTTTCGTCCACTCCGGTCCCTCTTCGGCGGTAATTTGGGAAACGGCAGTCCATTCATTCACACATGTCTTCCCACACACACACACACACACACACACACACACATCTCCTTTTATAAGATTTCTAGTTAGGGGTGAAGTCGCAAGAAAGTAATTCCGACGACGGCGTAATTATTTACTTTGGGCCCGGTTAAGTTTTAGAACTTCGAATGTTTAACGGGAATTTAATAAGGGAGGGGGATAAGGAACGACGGAACAACAGATGTTAATCGGGGAGGATTTAAAGATAACAAAAAGGAGGAGAGAGCGGAGGGGTGGAATTAATGTCGCTTAATTTATCTGAGATGAACGTAATCTTGTAGTTGGCGTTGTTGATACTGAAGGAACTACATTGATTGAACGGTATGCTTATGGATGGAACTTCGACTAAAACGTTTAATTTCTGATAACTAAAATTTCTAAATTAAATTACACATAACAAGGTCTGCTTTATAATTTTAACAGTAACTACATAAGAAATGTACTTTAATTAAAACGCCCAGTTTCTATTACCTAAGTTAGTTAGTCTCCAAATTTAATTATACCATAACTTGATGTTCCCACTATATATTCTTCCTTTAGAAAACCTTTAGAAAAATTTTTTCTTTTTTTTTTTAAACCTTTTTTTAAACCTTTAGAAAAATCTTGGTTTTATTAAAAATTTCAGTTTCCGTCGAGACATTAAATTTAGGTACATGGGCTAAAAGGGTGTTGCCTGCTGTGCAACATTTCCAATAAATTGTAGATTAATTAATTAAAGTTTAATGTAATTTGGATCTGTAAATAATTGGCAGGGTTAATTAAAACGAAACTACAATCACGTAATTGATATGTGATTAATAATTAGATTCGTTGGAAAGTGTGCATTATGCTGGTGATTTTGCCAAGAAAATTAGATAGCTATATGTATACTTGTTCAACTTCAAAAATTATCTCTTTGTTCAAGAGTAAAGTGTGCTTTCGAGAGGTTTTAGAAAAAAAATGATTCAAATAAAAGTTGTGGGCATTAATTGGGTCAGTTTAGATTTAAAATTTGGTAAGAATCAATTAAGCCGTTTTGGAGAAAATTGAGAAAAACTGAAAATTTACAAGAGTAAAGGGTACTTCGCAGAAGATCAGTCAAGATAATGATAACGGCAATCGATAAGGATGGAATACTAAAGGAAAGGTATGAAATAAAAAAAAACTATGGACCAGTTTTTGAAATAATAAAAAAAAACTAAAAAAAAATCTAAAAATTACGAGTAAAATTCCCTTTGCCCTTAACTGATTCTGATGAAATTTATGTGGTCGCGAGTATTCCAGGGACCCAGCCTAAATACAAAATTTCATTTTTCCACTATATATAGTTTCTGAGAAACTAAAAAAGGCTAAACTAAAAACTAAAAGGCATTTGGGAGCCTAGGAACGAGACGTAACTATGCAAAACTCGCGCCACAACTCACAAAAATCACACGCAGAGTCCGATACGTCCGTTCTCGACCGAACGACAACTTAAACTGACTGTCATTATGGTTCGGAGCGAGAGATGAATCGCTTAACGTAATTGTGCTGATAAGCGGCGATGATTCAAATGTAAACGGTACAGTTGTTTTGCTACAGAAATGCCCGAAATAGTACGGGTGTGAAGATAGAAAAAACGTTATCCGAGAGATTGTGTAATATTAAACAAATGTATCTGATGCGATTTACCACCCTAGCTGTCGTTAGGGGTTGAAACATGGGGTACATTTACAAAAACCCGAGCAAAAAATTATTTCAACCACCTAAACTAATTTTCACACTGAAAATTTTTATCGAAAAATATCCAGTTAACGTGTTTTATTAACATTTTGTAAAGCTACTAAGTTTAAAAAAAAACTTAAAATTGCGAGTTAAATGCCCTTTGTTCTTAACTGATTATGAAGAAATTTCTGTGGTCGCGATTTTTCAGGGGATCCAGCCTAAATACAAAATTTCTACTTTTCATTATATTTCTAGTTTCTGAGAAAACGTTGACCACATACTCATACACACTTAGACATGTTTCTAAAAACATGTTTTTCAAACTCAAAGGACCCCAAAACAGCCAAAAATTCCATTATCTCAAATCCAAAAAATCAGCACTATTACAATACTTTCTCTTATTATATGGGTACGTCATACGAGTGAGTAAAAAGATTAGTTACTGTTTCCATTCTTTGTGCTTTCTATTAAACCGCGATCCACGAACAGCTGGAGTAATAAAGTGATGGGACCTAAATTACTTCGCCAAAATTTTGAAATATATAGTTGCACAAATACAAATAATACTAAACACGACGTAATTAGACGTCCGCCACTGCTAGTAAGTCAACATGGCTTACATAATGAAAGTGTGGATAAGGTTTCTAATTTAGTACTACCGTTCAAGTAAAAGCACTGCGTTAGGATCGATCCTACACTCCAGTAAAGTTACCACAAAAGAAAGCCTCTCCGCTCGAGCACCTTTTTCCATTTCCACTCCAATTTTGGTCTCTTAATAACCGGTAATCCCGTCTCGATACGATATATAAGAAAAGCCCTGCATCGCATTAGCGACTCTTACCGATACCCTCCTCGCTAATCTAATGAGATTACCCGCCCGATATATGTATGTGCACGTATCGGAAACTTTTGTGCCCGACAGAAGCCTCGGCTCCCGAATGATGATTTGCATATTTTCGGCGGTACAAAGAGTTTTAGCGGGCTTAGCGCTTCCCTGATACATCTCAGACGTACTAGATGAAAGCTTGAATGAGCATCCCTCAAAAGAGATCCGCGATGTGTGCGCGTGTATATACCTCGGGCGCATTGTGAAAGAGAGAGGATAATCAATCAGCATTAAAGTTATGTTCGAGGTGTTATGGGGATGAAAGCTGAAACATCACTTTAGGCATCCGAGAGAGAAAGAGGGAGAAGTTCGCGATGCGAGCTCGGCTCAGCCTCGTCGAGAGGACGTGGAAGACGGATTTACAACAAACTTCGTCCATTGATCTTAATGGGTCCGGTGGGGTCGGGGGGATTACCTTTCGGAACGTCCCGGAATAAGATACACGCCACGGAATAACAAGTGTTAGTAGTGTAACTAGTCGAGTGTGGCAATGGAAGTTCCTATAAATGTACCTATCCATGGAGCGTCACCTCATGGAACTACTTACTACTTTAAGATACGACAAGTACGAAAAGTGATTCAAGAGTTTACGCCCTTGCATTAATTACGCTTTAACTAATTTATTTATACACTAATTAACCTGACTTATATCACACTAATGACTGATCTATGTCTTTGCGATAGTGATTTAAATTATTTTTTCCGAAAATCGCTTAATATCGTATTAAAGTATACCTGGTGGCATAAACCTGGTGCTACGAAATTTAATGGGGATGGTTTTTGAAAAAAAATAGCAGTTAACACTTCGCGAAATTCAATGTTTTTGAATCCACTGATTCCAATCATGACACCTGTTTGATGAAAACGTTTCATATCATAAGACTAATATTATTTGGAATTTGAAATAGTTAGGTACAAAAACTGGTAACCTTGGGTTTACTTGGTTTACCTCTCCCCACTATTTCTACAAATTGTATTGATCCAGTAATTGTAGAAAATTTATGAACAAACGTACGTGGTGTTGGTAAATAACAGTTTATCGTTCTGATGATTCTCCTCGTCCTCGTTGTTTGCTTGCTTAATCGTAATGCGTATTACGAAAAAATTTGTTTGTCCTGGAAAATAAACAAAGAATAAACAATTCCTCAGTTGCTTTATTGCCTTGGAGTATAAACGCCTCGTCAGTCGTTCACGCCGCATGGAAAATCTGATGTGTTGGGAGATTTTTGTGGAAAGCAACCGCAAATATCGTCTAAAGGAACACACTTTGGCGGTATGAAGCCAAATTCTATTTATCTTCTTTCAAAGTTTTAGCTTCGGTTGTTTATCTTTTAATTTCATTTCATCGCCTCTTCCTTTCATGAGGCGCTAAGTGTGCTAAGTGTGTAATCGGATTGAGTTTGCTAATTTTTTTCTCTTTACAACTCCACTATAGCTAATCTCAAGTCTGATTGAGAAATAAGGAGGGTAAATGGGGAAAAGCTCGACCCTTTGTGCTATTTTCGAAAAATTGTACCCCTGGAAACCCTCTGGAAAAATCACTTTTCCATAAAAACGATATACCACTTTCAAAATTTTGAAAAACAAACTAGTGGAGACATCCTTACGTCTGTAAATGCAAACTCTTCAGGCTAATATGTTTGTTACATATAAGTTGCATTACTGACATGTCCTATAAGGGTAAATATTGAACTACTTGCCACCACTACAATGGTCTTACTCATTTTTGAAGGAGTTGCAAGTATCTTAAGGAGAATGTAATATTCGAACTTCAACTTATAACATTGTTACATGAGTTTTGGTTATATGAAGTAGCGGAGTTTCTAAGATACTTTCGACAATTGTAATGAGTAGCTAATATGTTTAAAGGGTCTAGTTATCCACAAAACAAGTAATGCAAATGGCATCTCTTTTAAAATGACCATGGATCCAAGAATCTAAAGGTATGTGAAGAGGTATACCTCTTCATTTACCAGAAGAAGATATGTTTGTTACATCTAAGGTGCATTACTGGCATGTCCTATAAGGGTAAATTTGGAACTACTTGCCACAACCATAATGATCTTACTATATTGTCGCGATGCGGCCCCAATTAGCGAAAATAGGTCGCCGTCTAAGCTTATTCAGCACCGAGGCGACCTTAAACCGAAGGACGATACGACTCTCGGACAGGTACGACATCACGTTCGTAAACATCCCGCTTGTATTTATACAGCTCGATCATAACGATCGAGGAGTCTGTCTGTCACGCTGCCCGTCTGAGAGCCCGTCCCTTTCGGCATGTCGCTAATTGGAGGAGCCTCGCGCCTGCTGCCCTTCGCCATCCGACAGTAAGCAACCACCTCCCTTTAACCTTTTTCTCACTTCTTGCCATTTGCTCATTTGCCTTAATTCTGCTTTATGATGTTCTCTCCCCTACATTTAATGCTCCAATAAATATTGTCTGTTTCACCATGTCTTCTTTTTAGTCTCCACCGAGCTACACCCCCAACCCGAGCACCCCCATTGGACCCTAGGTCCTCAGGCGTGTGACAATATTTTCGAAGGAGTTGAAAATATCTTAAAGAAAATATCATATTTGAACTTCAACTTATAACTTTGTTGAAGGAGTTTAGGTTATATGAAGTAGGGGAGTTTGTAAGAAACTTTTGACACTTGTAATGAGCATATAATATGTTCAAATTTTTAAAAAAGAGAATAGTGGAGACATCCTTACGTCTGTAGTTGCAAACTCTTCATATACCACAAGCAGATATGTTTGCCACATATAAGTTGCATTACTGGCATATCCTATAAAGGCAAATATTGAACTACTTGCCACCACTACAATGGTCTTATTCATTTTTGAAGGAGTTGCAAGTATCTTAAGGAGAATGTAATATTCGAACTTTAACTTTTAACATTGTTACATGAGTTTTGGTTATATGAAGTAGCGGAGTTTCTAAGATACTTTCGACAATTGTAATGAGTATTTAATATGTTTAAAGGGTCTAGTTATCTACAAAACAAGTAATGCAAATGGCATCTCTTATAAAATGGACATGGATCCATGAATTTAAAGGTATGTGAAGAGGTATACCTCTTCATTTACCACAAGAGGATATGTTTGTTACATCTAAGGTGCATTACTGGCATATCCTATAAGGGTAAGTTTGGAATTACTTGCCACAACCATAATGATCTTACTATATTTTCGATGTAGTTGAAACTATCTTAAAGAAAATATCATATATGAACTTCAACTCATAACTTTGTTTAAGGAGTTTTGGTTAAATGAAGTAGGGAAGTTTCTAAGAAACTTTTGACAATTGTAATGAGCAGATAATATGTTCAATGGATCTATAGTTATTCAAAAGACAAGTGATGGAAATAACATCTGCTTTAAAATGGACATAGTTGAGTGTAATTTTGATTTATATATTTTTGAAATTGTTCGAAAAAAAATCTACATTGTAATGGAGGAATTATCTAAGTTTACGTTGGTTTCTTGGAAAGGGGTTAAATTTCCATTTCAAAATGTGAAACGTAAATACGGAAGCACTCCCGTAAAGTGAAAACCGGCGCAGTCACATCCCCAGAACGATCTCGATGAATTATAAGCCAGTACTTTTCCCTCGGTCGGCAACTGCTGGAATTAACTTTTTCTTATTCTCTTACATAAAATATAATCCATTCCTCGCCGCCAGATTGCGCCCCGGTACTTTATGAATAGGAGCGCCCCTTCCTCTCTCCCTCTCTCTCTCTCTCCCGTTTCCTCTCTATCCTAGCGAAAAATGAAAAACGCTGAGCTCCCTAATTCCGAGATACTCCCCGAGACTAATGCGGCCGCATTTTTCAACCTTTATCCAATTTCCGAAAACAATTGCGGACGAGGGAGTTTCCGCCATAGATATGGAACACGTCGGGGAATTCAGCAGGAAATGGGAGCCAGTTAGTTGTACGGGGGCGGTGATTGCTTCAATCATGCACACGCACCCACACACTATACGTACACGTGGATAAGGGTGGCGGGTGGTAAAGTTGACGTCATCGACCGCCTCATCCTTAAGGGTAGGGATCGACGACTGCTCGCTCGAAATACTCCAGATCGGTTTACAGCGATGCGTACAGGTTGGCCTTTAAGTGTAAATTACAGCTGTGCAAATTTGGATTCAAACCAACTAACGGTTTCCGAGATAATTTGAATTATTTATCGGCGTCAGCGGTAAGCGCATTCGCCATTTTGTAGAAACGCGTTATTTGGGCGTAATAAGATCTTCAATGAGGTAGAAGACGCGTTTTGAGGCTAAATCTTGTGAAAACCTTAAGACAGTAAGCTTATGTACTTTAGAAACGTTTAAAGCACGACTGCAGACTACTTGAACATTTGTTCAAAATTGGGTCATTTTCATATCTTCAGATTCTTTTTCCTCGTGGTACAATATTCCAACATCATTTAGTGTAGTTTGACTGCAGTGAGTTATCTTGTTAAGGAAACGTCAACGTTGGAGAATCATGTAGAGAGTCATTAGGGCCACATAGAATAGTCTCATTACGAAAGTGATGTAAACTCTAATACAGGCGTTCCCTCATCCGATTTTTGCCCTTTTAAACCCGACACAATCGATTCGCGTCTCACGACTTTTTCTCTCCTCTCCCCGTTTCGATCTCCGCATTCCTCCTTTCATCGGGATCGTACACCTACCTCATAATGGAAATCTCCTTATAGCACGAATAATAATGTTTGCGAAATCGATCTGAATTCTCCCTGATAAGCCTATTATTACGTTTCTGCTGAAAAAGCCGCTTTCAGGCCAGACCTTCGACACGAGTTTACACTCATCGGGGGCGGGAGGGGAGGGGCGGGCGGGCCGCTGTAAGCGAATTTTGCTAAATTGGTCGTTTGATTGAATTCCGATGTTTGTCGATCGGCGGTTTCGGAGATTTAATCGATGCGAAAGAATGACGGGATCGGGGCGTTACACGTAGGTACAGGTATGTGACGGAGAGTGGTGCTTATTAAATTGAGACTTTAGAATTTATAATTCACTGTGAGCGTTTACCACATGAACAATTTTCATAAACGTAAGACGCTGACTCAGCAACTTGAGTATTCTGAATACTAATGAAGTGGGTCAAAAAAGGATGGATCAGTCGCCGGTCAAGTTCAACACGCTACCCATTACGATTTCTCGAGTAATTTCTTGACATTTTGATCGCTCAATTCAATCTACTAACTATCGTTGGTAAAAATTTGAAAGTGTGCCTGTAATAACAGTTCAAGTAAGTGGATAAGGTAAAGTGGTAAGGTAAACAGATAGATAGTTGAGCTCGCGTTGGAAGACGTAGTTCGTACTGTCTGTTTTTTTATTAATCTGATTTCGGCTTGAAAGTTGTGGTTAAGGCGTCGTCGCGTTGTCTGGCCATGGATTACAACAAGCGTTGTTAACTTAGAATGTTGAAATTTTGTCAGAATGAGACTCAATCTATTAGCTATCGTTGGTAAAAATTTGAAAGTATTCCGCTGTTTGGTGTGCCTGTAATTACAGTTCAAGTAAGTGGATAAGGTAAAGTGGTAAGGTAAACAAATAACAGATATTTTGGCAGAAAACATATTTTAATGGTTCATGTAAGGAGGCCATAAATCCAAAATTACGCCGAGTTAAGCACTTCGCAAGGGGGGAGTTTTTTGGGTGGAGAGGGAGTGCGTAAAGGGATTGTTGATTGGTCATGAGAGTAAGAGTGGGAATTGAATTAGGGACAATACATCACGTTCCTGGGCGTGAAATATGGTGGAGGCGCCTTCAGGACTGTCGCCCAATTGGGTGTGACCGTATCAAGTGCCAAATAGTGTGAAATGCCAGTTTACATTATCGAAATGAGAAGAGTTTGTCCCATTAAAATTTAAAAGGATATCTCCTGTGAGAAATCCACATTTTCCGTATCTTCGAGCGACGAGTCCCGTCGTTCGTAACGAATCTCGATCCCGCCCTGGAAGGGCGGCGAAGGGAACGCGTCGCGGCCCGTAAATTACGCCCCCCGAAACGTGCATTTCACATCGCGTTATCTCCGCGGCGAGGCGTCGTCGGGCGCACTCAAAATCGACGTCCCTTCTCCCCTTTCCGGATTTCTTAAATGTCAGCTTTTTCCACACAACTAACCCGGCCCCCTTTTCCCTTAAATACCACTGAATATCAGTGGAAATTTAATCTGACGTCTGGCAAGCCCTTCACTCTGACCTTTCAACTCGGGTTTTGTGTTAAACGGAGGCATTATACATTGTGAAGGTGATGGAGATGGGCTTGTTGTTCGCCTCCCCGAGACTTCAAACTTTCAAGAGGATAGATGAGGGTCACGAAGTTCGAACAGGGGGGGGGCGGCGAGGGTAGGGGAGGGAAACCTCACCCTCTACAGGCATCGTAATTGTACCTATAGGTACTTAGCGGAAATAGCAGTTATACTCGGATCACCGGAATAGTTAAATAATTATCCCACCAATCTACAATCTATCATTCACGACAGGCGTGTGAGCAGAGTATTCGGAAATTACTGCTACAGTTCGAAAACATGCATACCACCATGATATCATATAAATTTATAATTAGAGTAGGCTATGATGTTTAAATTATGTTGGTAACACCAACTTCTGACAGTTTTATTTGAATTGTCAAAGTGACGCTCCAAAATGTTTAATTTAGAGTGTAAGATTTTAGTAGACGTAGTAGAGTAGATTTTTTAATAAACGAGTAGGCTATGGGAGTTGGTGTTGCCAACCTAATTTTAAAATCATAACTATTAATTTAAATGATCTCATTGTACAAACAAGACGTGCCGAATATACAGGGTGTCCCACTACGCTTAAGAGCAAATATCGCAACGAAGACCATGATTCTATTTTCAAATACTTTCGCCATTTTCTAGTGAGCCTGCTGGTTGAGAGATCTACACACTAAACCTTTCTTTACTTTCTTAAAAGGTAAAACCTTCTACCACCACCATACTCTCGGCCTATTTACTACACTTAGCGCTCTCATCCATGTTACATCGCTCTCTTTCGATGAGACTTCTTTACCGAGTTATGAGGCTCTACCAAAGTTTTTTTTATATACAACTCCTTAACTTTTCCCAAGTTTAATGAAGCTTCGGTGCGTTGTCAGATATAAATGTGTCCTTTCTGGTTCCGAAAGGAAACACATTAGGGATACAAAAAAAATTTGAAATTGATCCGAAACAGCGATGAAGTATCAAACTTGGAAACGTTATCGTTGGAATCTTCAGTCATTTTCTACGAAATTGTCGCTCTTCGTTTATTTCGATAACATTAGTAGTTTTGGAGAATATATGGAATTTTAGGATACTGCGTAAGTGACCGTAGCACCATTTATACGAAACAAATTCCATTTACAAAAATTCTCTTACACATGTTTCGTATACACTTCTACTATGAATTAATTTCGAGAATATGTATCATCTAGCATAATTTACTTGTACAATATTTCTTCATAGCAAAATTCACATTTCCAATCTGCCAGGAGATTTAAAGTCATTTCATTTAACATACAAAAATATTGTACTGTTGAAAGTTACTTAGAGTTAACGATTAATGAAATTTATACGGTATATTCTGAATGCAACTAAAACTAAAAATCAAGACAGAGAACGATATCAAATATTTAGTTGGTGTCACAACTCACAATGAGCGAGTTTTATAATATTACTCGTCTGATATGGCATGTGACCCTTGACATCTATCAGGAAAATTTGGGGGATATGCAATATTCATTGCTACCAATTACGAAACGTCAAAGTGATAACTGACTGAATATTAACCGGAGGTGAGCTTCCATTTATCGTATCGCTAGAATGTCACCGAGAAACGAAAATATTCCAATATCGGGCGCGCTCTGTCGTGTTTTAGGTGGAAAGTTTACGTCGATAAAATATACGAAAGCCGTAGTATTTTTCGGGAAGGCTTGTTTACAGGCGATTATCGTCGAGGCTATCTAGGTTAAACGGTGATTTATACGATTCGAAAACTTTTACCGAACGGGAGGTGCGTTTCTTTCTTTCCCTCGCCCGATCCCCCCCCAATTCCACCCCCGAGGGCCGAAAGGGGAGCAAGTAACTTTTCGTAAGCCTAATTATAACCATAAGCAATTACGCAAACGTCACACCTAACCATAAATAACGCGGAGGGGACGAGAGTACGTAGGGGGTAGTTTTTTCCCTTCTCCGCCCGCAAAACCCCCCCGCCTCCCGCCTCGTTGCGGAAACATCCGACCCGTTGCTCCGGCAATAAACTGTGCATGACATTAACATCATCTATCTTGATTACGGCGTCTTAATGCCGAAATATATTTAACTTTCGGCTAATCACGAATGAGCCGAACAGACCACATCGCACCGACTCGAATTCGTTATCGATCCCTCTTCCACCCGGATAATTACTTGCTAAGTTCAAGTTCCTCTGAGAAAACTGGCACGTGAAGGGCGGCAAGGGGAGAGCGGGGGAAGCGGGAGGGGGTGGAAAAGTTTCCCGGCGGCGGAAGGGGGTAGTTTTTGTCCCGGCGGAGGAAATTAGGGGAGGGGGTCGGGACTCAAAATTTTTTTCGACCACAACAAGCCGAATTTCAATAATTTCTAGTAGTTTCCGACGTCCTACAATCAGGTAGTGTCCCAAAGTAATTTCATATGTGTCCTGAAATTTTAAGCATTCGATGCCATTTAATGCAGCGAAACACGTGAGAGTAAATAGATGCTTTATTGATTTAGTTTGGATTATTTTCGACATAGTCGATAAGTCTGATGTAATAACGCACCTTGGATTACCGTGAGAGTGATTAATTACATTAGTTCCGTTTAAATAAACTTCTCTGACTTGACTTATAGCGTGATGTACGAACGCACGAGCAAGGTCAGATAGCAAGGTAGTTATGTAATTGGAGGACTTCCCAACGTTGGGGAATACCCAGGTTTCTTGTTGTCGTCGGATTGGATTCAAAGCTCGTACAGTTCAAAATGGCTGGAAAATGATACCTAGCAAAGCTTCTGGGGTTTTGAAGGGCATTCAAATTTCTTTTTGGAAAGGACCTTCCATTGTGACACTTTAAAATAATTGTTTGGAATGTATTGTTAAGTTAATAGTTGGGGAAAGTGGATAGCTAACTCAACATTTAAGTAATTATTGAACTGTCTCAGTTACAAGAAGGAGCTGAGGAGATGATACGACCGGGACGCAGGGTTATAGAGTGACGAACTTGACCGTGTCTACTACTGACAACCTACTGATCCTCTGTATTGTATTTAAGGCGACTAACGTACCAATTGCAATTTTGCAACTTTGTAATGTGAGTCAAGATTCAAATGAACGTTTTCGAAAATTTCCCATCACCTTACGTTAGTACCCATTTCGGTATTGCAGCCCGTTTACTGCTTCCTGAATTGTCGAGATAGTAAAGCTCATTGTGATGCTCGCTAATGAGGAGTTTTGATGTATTACTTACAACCAACAACGTCGATTCGAATGACTGCAACAATTCCGGTTATGACGGCACTTACTTGCGCCTAACAAGGGAACGTTGCGTCTTAGTTATATTTTACTATACCCACGAGTGTGATATTAAATTTTGCGACGCGGAATTCATGGCGGCGACGCTCGTGGACACAAAGAGAGAAAGAGAGAACGGTAGCGGAACATACTCGCGTACGCAAATATCTACACGTCTCTTGCTCTCCCTCCGGCTTTAAAATTTCATTGAGCGGAATTGATACGGTCAGCGTTTTTGGGGTTAGGATCAGATAATTGGTGTGGAAAATGGAATTTATCCTAGGTCGGATTACGCGCCCAAAAGGACGGTAGTGGGGGGGGGGGAAATCGGGGAAAATTCCGTTTTTTGCGCTCTGCTCCGTTAAACCTTCGCTTTAGAGCTCCGCGTGCCGAGCGAGCAAGATGGAAGGGCGAGAGTGAGAGAGAGAGAGAGAGAGAGAGAGCGAGAGATTGTAAATTTGACGGATTCCATTTAATGTCGTGTAAATAATTCTATTATCTTTTTTTCTTCTTTTACAGGAAAACATACAAAAGGTCCACGTCGGACTGGAAGGTTTTTTATTATCAATTCCATTTCCGACGAATGTCTCTACGTCCTATAAAGCACATGTTACGGATCGACACATTCCTCGTGTACTTGTGATTTGCATGGAGATTTCAGGTAACTATTATTTTCTCCTCTATTCATAACAGTACCTGTTCCCTTATAGTCGTATCCTCTTGTAATCCAATCTATTTTGGCCAACCCCTATTTCAGCGAAACCCTACATGTCGCAAAATGTTAAATCTGCGCTCAAAACTATGGGAGATTAAATTTTAACAAAAGTGTTATATATGTGGGGTACAACTTTGACAATATTTAATGTAAAACTTTCAAAAAGCCGATTGGGTTAATTTTGTATCTATATTAACACATATATTTCTTTCGGTCGTTTAGGAAATGCACATTGCACCATCCTCTCGTTATGATAATCCGTAAAGCCGGTAATGGCTTTCGGTGCAGTTTACATCCGAGCACAACGAAGACTATTTAGTGAAAATTACCAAAGAAGTGCACAATTTCTAACTAAATTAAGTGAATATGACTGAAAGTTAGGGAATGCAATTTTAACCATTTTACCAATACCGTTTTGCTAATATGCCTGATATTATTCCCAGCGTGGATGATTATGCAGTTACTAGTGTTGGAAATGTTAGAGTGATATTTATTGAATATCACAAAGGAATTTTAAATATTAGTAGGTTATGTGATAATTGCAGGGTTTAAATTTAAGTTAGGTACTGTTTTGAATATAAAATAAATGTAAGAGATAGTCGATGCTGCTGGTGTTAAGACTGCGTTTGATTGTCTAGCACTAAAAATACTAACTACAGTTACTATAATACTAACTGAGCATGTTGAAATTAACAACTAAACTTTAAGTGGAAGTGGTTGAATTAAGCCTCGATCCATCACATGGAGTCGAGGAATTTTAGAAGTGTAATTGCATTAATTGAGATGATTAAGTTACATAAAATTTAATCCAACAACAATTCGCTGATTGTACGATTAAATAGAGTAATTAAAGGTTCCTCACGTAACGTTGACAATTTCGGTGGCGAATTCTCGCTACGAATATTGTACAGCCATTAAAAACTGAAGTAGCTTACAACGAATTCCCATTTGACACTAACGAAAAACTCGCAATTAATGTCGACACAATCTCTTAATTACCGTTCCCGGGACATCGGGCGAGATTTCCTGCCACTTTCCCTCCCCCGGAAAGCCAATTTCACCGGAAGACAACCATCGCGCGAATTAAAAACTTCCAGACTCGGCACATAATTGGATTCGAATACAGGAAAGCAAAATGTTAATTCCAGACTCTCTCGGTCTATCTCTCTCTCTTTTCCTCTCTCGGGTAATTGAATATCTCCTTGCTTAAACGGCTCTTAAATATTTGCTGTTCGTACAGACGATACTTGGCGAAAGATGCAGCGGAATTCGCCAGCAAATTCATGATTACTTTCCTCGCGGGGAAGATGTTTTCACTACGTCCCTGGAGGTACCGTTCACGAGATTCTACGTGCAAAAATCTGGACCGGGAGGTCAAATCATGTAATCGGATGGTGAAGTTAGTTGCAGCGACGTGAAGGTCACGCGAAGAAGTTGGTTGTGTTGCGAGAAAGGATTTCTTGTGACGGAGGTGCGTTGTTTATGTTTGTTGGGAGCCATTGCGTTTTTGTAACTATTTTTCATGTATAGTCGTTGCAAATTTGCCAAAATTTCTAGAACGCCTTTTGATCCGGAAGCATCTTAGACTCGCTCCTCTAGTCTAGTAATCTAAACTAGCCTGAAATCACATATAGCTCGTTGTATCAGAATGCATGTATTTCACGGTACAGTGATACTTTCTATCGCATATAATTTTAAGTGCCATTCAAAAAGTTAGTATTTTTGAAAAAAGAGGTTAGCAAAGATATTGTTTCAATTCCTCATATATCCTTAAAACTGTTTTCGAAAAAAAAAAAAAATTGACGAAATGGGTTTCTGTATAAAGTACTGTCATTAGAAATTTTATCGACTCTTAAGATATATACTGAAATTATGGTCAGGTCATGACATGCTCATATTATCTGTGTTAAAGTAGTAAAAATAATTTGTTTTCATATCAAAATAATTGTAAATTTAAGTATTTAAAGGATTTTAGTAAAAAATAATAAAAATGAAAGCAAAATTGGGAAATAATATCGATTCCCATATGACTGATATGGATATTTAAGTAGGAAACAATAAAAACTAAAGGAAAATTTGGAAAAGTATTTGATTGTTTCTTTGGAATTAGTTTCTTCGGTTGCCTTTTAATAATTCTAATAATTAACACTGTTAATTGAGTTTTTGAAGAGAAATTAAGGTAAAGTAAGTTTGTCCAAAACAAGGTTATTAAAATGTTAATTTAAGAATGTTGGTTTACCATATTTCCCTAAAAATAAGCTCTTGTACAAACAAAATCATCTTCTAGAAATTTGGAAAAGAAATTGTATGTTGCCAAAGGTTCTTTGAATGAGACACTTCATCATGAACATCATCAGCAACATTTAGACGTACTGAGTCAAGACAGAATAACTTCAAATTACACATTTTTTGGAAAGATTTCAAATTTTACCCTTTTTTGATATATTGATTTTTTTAAATATTTTTTCTTGGTTACTGCAATGTCTTCAATGTATTTAATGAACTTCTCTCAATTGCATTCATATCAATGTATTAATTAGAATGATAATTGCAATAATTCATTAAGAACTACACATATATCAAAGCATATACCCACATTATAACAATTTTCTGGTTTATTTTCTCTCATTATCAGCGATGACTGGTCCCCTGCTAAAATTTTTTTACATATTTGTCCTCTCGTTAAATAGCATTTTTCTAACACATGACAGTTACGACTGTCATTATTAATGTCATTTTAGACAAGTAAATTATCAAATAACACAGTGAGTTATGGATTATAAGTCACGTTCATATTTAAAGTAGCTATGTTTAAACACACAACCTACTTCAACCAAAATGTAAAAAAGTCACTGCCAAGTCATTCTGACATTTATAGGTTACTGAGACGCAAGAGCTTTGATTTAATCACAACGCTTATTAATTATATCTCATAAAAAACAGATTTCTTCCACTTGTTGGATAAAACATTGTATGCCACTCGCGTGTTAGGTTTCATAAGTCACTTGGGAATTTATACATCTTCTCGCGTGACTTATTTTCAACATGACGCACTAGTACCATAAATAACCATAAAATCGTGAATAATTTAAACATGAGGGTAAAATTTGTACATAAATCGTAATTTTAATTTGGTGGACACTTTGGCAACGGATGTTGGAAATTTCACAAATTTTCCTAAAAATAGAGTAACCGTCGCGTTTTAAATTTGTAATTAGCGAATTGTGACCATTCTTCTTTTATCCCATCCATTGTTCTCCGGCTGCAGTGACTATATCGTCTTTCCATATCTTTCTGGGTTTTCCTACGCTTTCTTACCCTGTAGGTATGACCATTTCTATCTTTTGCCATTGCAAAAAGATCTGATTTCAACCTTATTCAGATGATTTCAACATTTCCCAGAAAGCAAAGTCTAACTTCCTTTTTTATAAGTTTAAGAACTTTATGAAACGTTCCAGGTACTTCCACACGGCTTAGAAACACGCCATATTTTTGTCATTTGGTGTTTTAGGACGTAGACCTTCCTATGGCATATTGGATCCCGTAAAATCTTTTTAAAGTCTCCATGGAGACTCACAAATGTCTGGAAATAGGTGTTGAACTTAGAGCTACATACAACTAAAACTTTCTAGAAATTCTACCAACTTGGGAAACCCCAAAACTACAGGGGAAGATTCCATATGCTCTCCTAATTTCTATAAAGTAACTGTGATGAATATATTT
Organism: Cryptocephalus moraei; assembly: GCA_946251905.1. NCBI lineage: Eukaryota > Metazoa > Arthropoda > Insecta > Coleoptera > Chrysomelidae > Cryptocephalus > Cryptocephalus moraei. The sequence goes on along the minus strand of OX276462.1, from coordinate 5,031,251 downwards.
TCATTCTATGGTAATTCGACCAAAGACAAAGTAGACCATGTAACTTTCTAGAAATTCTACAAACTTGGGAAACCCCAAAACTACAGGGGAACATTCTATACACTTTCCTAATCTCTATAATGTAACCGTGATGAATATTTTCGTTCTATGGTAATTCGAGCAGTGACAAAGTATACCTTGCCGTCCTTTGTACCTTCCGAAGAAACAGATACCTGCAAATGTGACAATTTATACTTTCGACGTCGTCCGTAATTCCGATTGCCCGAGTAACGTTCACTCGTCGCATTTTAATTAACAGCTCGGATCGAGTTTAATTAACGAGTTTTCTGCATACGGAATCGAATTACTTCACGTCTGAGAGACTTCCCAGCTTATCTGACGGATCCCGGAAACTTTTTCGGCGCGTATTTGCGGCTTTCGCTAGCAACTTTCCCGTGGAACACTATCGGTTTACAGTACAAATTAAAATTCCTAATCCTCCAACCCCCCGGACCGGATTTATAAGTTATACTTATCCTCTTTGCGTCCTAACTTCCAGTGTAGTGTTAGGGCGACCGCTCCTAAGGCTTTCCGGGGAGTGTATCTCAGTGTGTAGTGTAACGTTATCGTTCAGTTTGCTCTGTCCAGTTTTGGCATTAAACTCACCGATGATAACTTGAAACTTATGTTTCACAAAAGAACCTTCCGGCGTGGCACGTATGTTCAAGCATAGCACGCGGCACACAGGAAAACATAAACAGTAGGAATTTAAATAAAAACGGGCGATAAGGGACCAATCGAGGTCAGTCAAGCACAAGCAATCCTGTGTCGCTGCCCGTTAACATGCGTGCTCGCCGGCTGCCCTTTTGTGGGGGAAGTTGTCCCCTGTGGTGATGTGAGCCCAGCACCAGCTCAGCTACCCCTCCAGGTCCCCTGGGGACTATTGTAAGCAACCACCAACTTGACATAATTTTATTTTTGCCCTTTTTACCTATTTTTTGACTCTGTTTCGGGGATTTCCCCAAATTTTCCCCCGCTACATTTCGGTCGCACCCACCTACCCCTAACCTCTCCGATTTCACGTGAAAACCATCCCCCGCGGAAGGGTTGACCCCCTTCCACCCCTCGTGCCGCGTTCCGTTTCTATTTCCTCTAATAATTGACGAGAGACACGCTCTCCCTCTTTCCCGTCGCAGGGAATATCGCTGAAAAATCTTTGATTCGAGTCCGAGCCTCATCAATCTTCATTCCGCCCTAATCTACGATCCTTGTCTATTTTCTTAATTTAGCTACAAAAATGATGATGAATGGAACGGTCGTCGTAGCCGCGTGTGAAATTTCTCCGGTAGGGGAAGGGTGGAAAAAACTCTTTGAAAATGTCAACTAAACTCTTAAAATATTTTGAAAATGTCAGAAGTCCTTAAAACACGCTTAACACCTTTCTTAAGATAATTAGGTTTTCGACTCCGGACGTCTTCAAGCAACTCCTTCAGAAATGTCATTATAAAATGTCAGATTTACCGAAACTTCATACATTCGTTTAAATGTGTAACATATTAAACTACAAATTTTAAGTTTTCTTAAATATTGTTTCAACAATGTGTTAACAATGAGTACTCTTCTCAATGTCATCAAGTAATTGTCAATACTGAAAAATTAATTTTCAGGAGAGCTTTGCAAAAATAAATAAACCTTAATTTTACACTTCAAAGTTATACTGTAATATATTTGGACTTTGAGGTTAGCAGACATGCTGGAAGAATTTTTAAGCTGTTGCATAAAACGTTATTATCCTAACAAACTGAACTTTCCTGAAAGTTTTCAGGAGAGCTTTGGAGCAATAAGTGAGTTTCAGAGGTGTGCTACAATATATTGGTTTTGAGGTTAGGAGAGAAAGTGGAAGGACTTTGAGGTTATTATGAGGTAAGTGAACCTGTGAATGTATTGCAAACTTAAAATCCCACATTTGAAGCTGCTCTGTAGTTTGCAAAAGAATTACACAGAAAGTGCAGGAATTTTAAGTTATTAGAAGGTTCATCACCATCTGAATGGTTTCAATAAAAACCTGTCAATCCAAATTTCCAAAATTAACCACTAGAATATTCCACTCCAACGCAACCTAAACCATCCAAGAACTTCCCATTACCCTCCCCTACAATCCCACAACTTTCCGTAATTTTAAACCGAACCGTTTTTCCAGTCCCGGAAAAATTTGATTAGTTCGCACCTGGACGTTTCCCAACATCACTTTGTCTCCCTTCCGTGCCGTAGCCGAGGGAATTCCTGCGGGAGCTCCTGTCGCACGCCAGGATAAAACCTTTCGTTAATCAATTTATCCACCTGCAGCAAAGATTAGTATCTCTACGGTTCGCAATGCAGCGGCCGACTCGTCAAAAAGAGACGAAAAGGGCGGAAAACACAACCCGAGACGGTTCCCCAGGGAATCGTCCCGTGTAACACGGAATAAAGTACAAAGTGGGATAATGTAATGATATGCATATGTAAAGCGTGTCTCGTAATTGTAGTTGTGATTGTTGAGTAATAAGATTTTATTGCGTTTATGGGTAATTAGATGTATGTGTGTTTAAGGGAGGGGGTTGTGGTTCGTCCCCTGGAGGATTTACTATGTAGGTGGATTGATGTGATGATGGTCAAGCGAAGTAACGAAGTTTGTTGATGGAAACGGGATTTAATGTGCAGTTGAGCTAGGTGATTGCATGCAGGTAAGTCGGAATTTCAGCCATTACGTTATAAGTTGAGTTGATACATTTTATGACACTTTTAGATCGTGATATATCCTCTGACTAACTGCTATTTCAATGTAACAATTTGTTTAGCTTCTATCGCGATTTCTACTACTACTTGATTTAAGCTATAAAAGTAGTTATAATGATCTTTTCTGTCTTCCTATCTATCTATACGATGCGATTTGGTTTTAACCGTGTGGTTTAGAACCAATTTTCAAACAACATGCTGTCTATATCCTGGTGATAATCCAAGCTGCAATGTCTTACATCTTTTGCAGATAAAAGAAGTGCAGCTTCCACCCATTCAAACTCACTTCCACAATGTCAATGCAAATATGTTTGCCTCTTGAGGGAGGAACGTCCACTTTGCATAAATTGCTGTCGTTAGTCCAACACTTTTTGGTAATGTCATTAGTGTCAATCCAGGTTTCACATAATCATGGATTTTGTTCATCCCGAAATTGTCTAATATCATTAAGATAAGTAGTTCTTAAAGATACTAATCGACTAGATTCCATAATAGTTTGCCATTTATTTATGGCTTTAAATTTAAAATCGTTACACTTTAAATACCTCCATAATGTTACCTGAGTTACAACAAATTTCTAAGAAAATTCTGTAATATTCATTAAAAACTCCTCATACTTTAAGCCCTATACGGGTTCAACGTATAATGTTGAGAACACGCGGTACAGAACGTAAGCAATAGCCACCCTTACGTAAATAAGATACAAGAATGGGACATTCAGTTTTAAGGCATGACCTACATGAGCGCTTTATCGACAGGGAAGACAGAAGCACCTTTAGAGGTGCTGATATCAGTAGTGACCACTACCTTGTGGTGAGTAACACAGCCATGGGTGAAGTTTAATAAGACTTGTGTATTAAAACAGCTATCGTGGTTAAGAAGCGTTAAACAACGGATAGGCATAAACAATACAGGAGACCCATGCCACGTTTCCATAAATATTTGATGTTAAGATGATCCCACTTTTGGTGTCGGGCACCACAAGAAGAATATTACCCTCTAACTGCACGGACCGATATAATTTCGGAACGTTTCTTGTCAATCGAAGGACTTGATCACTCACCCTCCCCCCTCTCGTCCGATTGATGCGTAACGGAAGACCCAAAAACGAACACCACATAAAATACGCCGAGCGCGTTTTCCCGGGAATCCAGGGAGAGAAAGAGAGGGGGTGGGAGGGAGAGGGATAAGATAGGGCCACGTGCAGGATTCTCCCTCTCCGTCCCTTCCCCCCACCCCTGCCTCTCGCTCTCTCTCTTTTTTTTGTGTCTCTCGGAAAAACAAGCCATCAACAAACGAAAACGAAACCGTCACGAATCAATGTGATGGCGCCAGCGGGACGGGGAATCCCCCATCGGACGTGCATCGTCCCCCTCCTCCCCCCAGAGTGTCTCCCTCCTACCGGCGAATTGTGTGTGTGTGTGTGTGTGTGTGTGTGTGTGTGTGTGTGTGTGTGTATGTGTGTGTGTGTGTGTGTGTGTGTGTCCCCGGATATCAAACAGGGAAACGGGATTTCGTACATGTCGTCGAGAAAATGGGACGATCGGAAGTGAAAATCATATAAGCGAGGAGGGAGAGGGGAAGTAATGAACCTCGGTGAATTAGTGACCTATCGAAGCCCGGGAAATGTACTGAAAACTGGATATCTAGATTCTAGGTTGTTGGTGAACTTGCTTACAGTGTGTCATGTTTTTAACGATGACAGATTTAAACTTCTTGGTATCAACGACCGAAGGTTGTCGAGCTTCTCTAAGTTGGCCATGGCAATTAAAACCAAAGGAAAACACCAAGTCTTAAGCTTTATTTAAAGATGAGCGACCGGTTTCGGCTTCATGGAAGCCATCCTCAGGCTCGCAAACAATTTTTTTAGGGTTCCCGTTGCTCGAAATGTGCAGCGTCACACATACAAAACAAATACCTCGACATACAGCTAAAATTAGATAAAAATTAACACACATCGAACAAGAATGTTAACTACACAAAGTCCTTTCAGGAACTGGATACAGCCCTAAAGGAGTGAGCTTCCTCATTCTAGAGAGGTTGGGAAGTAACTGATTTTTATTAATTTTTAACTGTGTATGTCGACGTATTTATATAGTGTATATAGTTATATAGTATATAGTACCTCCATTATCCTTAGGGCGAGAGCAATAAAAGGAATGTCGTGCATCATTTCAGGATCACCTTAATAATTGTTACTATTGTAACAATTAATTGTTACTATTGTAACAATTAATGTTGCAAACAATATTAATATTGCAAACATCGTTTTGCAATGAGATGCAGGTGTCTCATGACAAATTTGTAACGTCTTTAGATGCATATCTTTCTATGAGCACCGAAAAAACGAACGACCGTAACGACCCGAACGATATTGAAGGACGCTGATTTGTCGCGCTACGATTGGTTCCTTTATAAAAAATATATCCCGTCTTTTATATATACACGACAAATATGTACCTTGTCTTCCCTCATGGTAAAGGTACTAAAATGAATGTCGTGCACTATTTCAGGATCATCATAACACTTTCTACTATTTGTTAGTATTGTAATGACCTCACAACGTTTTCAAAGGAGTTGTAAGTATATCTTGCAAAATGTGTAACGTTTTCAAGGAATTCTGTCATTATCGAAAAACTTTGAGAGTTAAGTGGATTTCTTAAAAGAGTTGCAGAGAAATTAGATCGTTCTGGAAAGAATTGGGACTTTTAGAGAAGTTGCGACTGTTGTCTCTGATAAAATTGAAACTCACATATTGCAGTACATTTAACGTTTATTCCTTTTTCTAAAGTTCACTTAAATGTTGTTGGAACTCAATTTTGCAGTACATTTACATGTTTGCCTTAAACTATTTCAGAAACCAAAAAACTTTCTAATAACCTAAAAATTGTTTCTGGGTTTTCGTTAACTTAACACCTACATATTGCAGTACACTATTAAAGTTTATTTAATCCTCTAAAACTCACCCAAATAATTTTGGAACTCAATTGTACAATACATTTACATGTTCTTGAAATATTTCAGAAACCAATATACCTTCTCATAATAAAAAAATTCTTCATTAGTCTCGGTTAACCTTAAAACCTACACGTTGCAGTACAATTTTGAAGTTTATTTAATTTTCTAAAGCTCACCTTAAACTTTTTGAAACTCAAATTTGCAATACATCTATATATTCTCATTAAAACACTTCAATTAACTTTACAGTAACCCAAAAATCCTCCCACTTTCTTTGCTGATTGTAAAAGAAACATATTGCAGCACACCTTTGAAACTTATTTATTTTTCCAAAGCTCTCCTGAAAATTTTGAAATTTTATTTTTTAAATAAATTAACACGACCCCCTTAACACATTGCAGAAACCAATAAACCTTCCAATGATGTAAAAATCCTTCAGTTTTCTCTTATAATATTAGAACCCATATATTGCACTACACCTGGAAGCTTCTCACTTTTAGAAAGCTCTCCTAAAAATTGGAAAAGTACCTGCAATACATTTAGAGGTTTTTGCTAAATTATTTCAGAAACCAAAAAACCTATTTCAAAATTTTAAAAAATCTCTCCTATCACAAAATCGCATAACTCACAAACTGTACCATTTTTAACATAGTTTATCATGTGTTTTCAAAATATGGCGATATTTCGAGAATCGTTGGACCCACAGTTACAATTGCCAAAATTGTTCCGCGAAACTACTCTCCAACTTTCCCGTCGATATTCCAAGATCCCATTTTTTGATTCAAGAAAAAAGAAAGGTAAATTCCGATTTTCCCAAAAAGTGGGTCGATTTTGGATTTCCAAAATTGCTGCGGCCAATGATAGAGTAAGAATTCGCGAGGGCAGAAGTAAAAGAAATTACTTGGTGTGACGTTTTGAAAAAAAATTCTACCAGTAAGATAATAATACTGTGACACGAAATGTAAACATCAGCGCGAAGCGTGCTCCTTTTTATCTGACGCAGGCGGCGCATTTCAAAGCGTCTTAAAACTAATATATTACAGCACGCGTTGGAAGTTCATTTTTACAAAATTCTCGTGGATATTTGGGACAACTTTGCAGAGGACTTAACCTTCTGACAAGTCCCAGAAGCTGACCTAAAAGCCAACATTTCACACTACAACTTTGTAACTTGATTATTTTTTAAAGCTCTCTTATTAAAAATTTTCGAAACTTGACTTTGTCAGTTAACATTACCTGAAACCTTGCAACTTGGGGAAAATTGCAATTTTTGCCTTTGGGCCTAAGACACAAATATTAAAGTAAAGTTGTGATTTTTATTTATGTTTGGAAATCTGTCCTAAAAACTCACTGAAGTTCATCATTGACGCGCCCCCCTTTATATCATTTCGAGCCCTAATTAACCTACTAATAAACCGAGAACCGTCACACTCTATCCACCTGTCTATCCCTCTTCGATTCCCGCTAGATTAATTCAATATTTGGCGCAGGTAACCGAAAGGGGAACAACGGCGTACGTGCACGGCATGTACGTACGTAGACCGAGCCCGATTCAATTTGTTTGCCGTATCGTTATCGACGGTCATACGGCAGGAATTCGCGTGGGACCGCCCCTGTGAACCTAATAATATCGGACGGTATTCGGGCGGACGGGGGATTCCCCCCGCGGCCGTACGCCGAGGCGGATTTTACTGAGGGAATTTCGGGGGTTTTTTCCCGGAGGTGGCTTCGCGATACGCGGCTAATTTACGCCCGTTCGGAATTTCGTCGTCGGGAAAGTTACGTCGTATGTTTCGTAACTAACTCGGTACGATTCGCTGGTCATTGCGGCCCCAAAATCATTTAACTGTATGCTTCTTCTTCTAGCTTTCTTCGATCCATTTCGGGATGTACGGCTACTCTGGTGCGGATGCAGTATATGGGTTCACTAATTTTTTCTCGAAATTTCCAGGAAATGCCTAAGAAAGGGCTCTGATCGCGTAGGAAATAGTTTCTGGAGAGGAAAATGGGAGTTTTTCGAAAAAAAATGTTGTCATATTTTTCAAAGAAATGGTGGGCGCGCCATTTTACCAATACAACATCCTTGTTTTTTTGGTGAATTCGCAGTATTTTGCGCCTGGTGGTTTGGGGCGTGAAAAGAGAATATATGTGATTTGTTGTCCTGTAAAGCATCAATTACTTTCGAGAGGGCAGGGAAAAACAATGTACTAAATTTACGTTTACCTGTGACGTTAGAACATAGAAAAGTTAGAACCGAGTACCTTAATGACAGCAATTGTTACATAACAAACTGGGTTACTGTGTTGGGTAAAGCATGTTTCTTACAATTAGTGTTAATATTGTGTAACTTCGAGGGTAGTAATTTTAACTGTTTTTTCTAATAAAAAAATCCAAATTGACAAACCACTGGCAGTTTTCCCTTCTTGTATTCCCATTCATACAATACGCCTTTCAAAAGCTTAACTGTTGTTCTGCCCCAATTCCGAATTCGCCAAAAATTAGAGGGAAATGTAGTTTTACAGTGGTTCACACACCATTTTCTCCAAAAATAAAAAAGTTTTCTCGAAAACGACCAATTTTCCACTCTGGAAACTATCTCCAACGAATTTCGTAGCCATTTTTCAGCGATTCCTGAAAATTTCAAAAACCATTTTTCAATTTAGAGCCGGGAAAGTTACGTTGTTAGTTTCGTAACGTAACACTCTCGTTCATTCGGTACAATTCGCTTATTTATTAAGTCTGGTTTGTTCCAATTTTAAAACGCTCGATCTTCACTCGATTCTCCCCCCTTTTACGTGACACTGTAACGTAGCTCGTACAAATTTTGCGACGGAGTTATTTACGACGGTCCACTTCCCCTCTTACGTCTCAAAAATAAAAATCGACGAGAACTCTCGATATTACGTTCCAGGATGTTCCAGGACGTTCCCCCTCCCTTCTTCGTCCTCGCATATCCGACATTTACCGATTTACCGAGAGGGCGGATCGTATTACCCACAAAAAAAATCCGTTCGACATTAAATTCCCGACATAACCTCGTTCCTGGAAATTCTATTTACCTTGTTGCGTTTTATTGACTCGCCGCGGAAATCCGCCGAGAGACAAGAGTATAAGGAGGAAGTAGTTATCACAATGTTCACTCGTCCTGCGGATAACTGAGTTATTTGTAATTGTAATTTCAAAATATCAATAAGACCTTCTAGTAATTTACACCTTTTTAATCAAAATTTCTAAATTAACTCCAGGTTTGTCCAAGGGAATGTTTTTTGATCCTGAACGTCCTGCGAACTCCTTCAGGACTTTCCGTTTTCAACAGGAGCGTTGAGAAATATTTTTTAATACTCCCAAACATTTTTCCGAAGTCCTGGACACTTTCAGGATATTTCAAGAATCAATTTGGGAGGACAAACTGCCTTGGGATTCTTAGAATTTTTTTTGAGTAGAACAACCTAATTAATCCTTCAAGTAAGCAATCTATTAATGCAACATAATCTGCAATATGTCTACTAAAGTGTAACAATATTTCTTGGAGACCATTATAATGTTTTGGATACCTTGATATTTTCTGGAAAATTTTAGTTCATTTCCGGAAATAATTTGGGAATTTTTACACAGATCCTACAGTAATTTATACAATTTGAATCACAAATTTTTAAATTAATTGCAAGTTCTTCGAGTAATATCTCATTGGTACCTGCAGCTCTTATCAACTTTTTCAGGACTTTCAGGAGATATTTTTAAACATGTTTCTGAATTTCTAGACATTTTTAGGATCAATTACAAATCCACTAAGAAACAATTTTGGTCTCAAACAGTCACAGGTTTAAGAAAAAATTATGAATCTTTCGAGAAATATTCCAGAATCTACAAGGCCTACTTAAAATCCTTTGATATTTAGGGGATGACGTTTGGGAAACCCTTTGAATCATCACTTTTATCATTAGTAATACATGATGTGTAATTAAATAATTTTACTTGTGAGCAAATTTCCGAATTGACCCATCAAGTAAGCTCCTGCATTTTGTATTAAAATCCACCAATATTTCTTGCAATGCACCATACAACACTTTCTGGAAAAATTCCAGTTCCTCCCACAACTAATTTTCGAATAGCCCCCCGTACCCCCCCCCACCACTTTCGACAAGAAAACAATCAATCCGGCTCCGAGTGTTACTACACCATAATTTACTTTTTTAAATCGTCGTTACCCCGCTCACCCCCCCCTTCTCCCCCACTCCTTCGAAAGCGAAATCTAATCCGAGTCGTTGTTTCTGCGTTTGACATCACCTTAGGCTGAACGTCGGGGGTGAGCGGGGCACGTCTCTTCCCCCCTCCCCCACCCCATTCCGCCCCTCTCACATGTGTGTGTGTGGGAGGGGGGGAGAGAGTGGGAGAGGTAGATGTTCGTCTGTGCGTGGCGTTAACTGTGGTGATAAATAACCCCGAGGCATTATCTCGGTGTTATATGTTGAGATGTTGCCGCTTTCCTGGGGGGGGGGAGAGCAGTGGGAGGAGGTGGGGGTAGTAAAACGACTTATTATTTATCACGGCCGGGGGGTTGTTACGCTTCATTGAGTTTCGGTACATTTGAATAAAAAAGATCGTCGGTGGGAGGGGGGAGGTAGGGGGTGCGAGGGTGAGTGTGTTCAGGGATGGTGTCGTTTCTAAGTTACCAGAAGAGTGGATTCAATATTTTATAAGCTCGATACACAAAAACGGAAACGTGAAAGTATGTGGAAAGGATATAAAAATTAAAAAGCAAATATACAAAAAAGGTTTTTCTCTGGAATATACTCAATTACTTTATTTTCTGAAGAATAAGAAATAGTCCGAATCAGACTTTAATGGTTGACATGTTCAAATCTTCTAAAATGTTTAAACCTTACTTAAGAAGAAGACTCCATGGCAATGTATTCTGAAAGAAAGGAGAAGTTTGAATTAGACTTTTCCTTTCAAAGGGTAAAATGAATTTTATTTTTGAAAATATACATTTTCTTTCTTTCTAAGGAAGGAGCAATTTGAATTTAAATTAGGTTTTAATGGTTTAAACAACTTTATTTCTGGAAAAATTCAAGTCCATTTTCCGGTTGCAGAAAAGTTGCAAAAATTGAAAGACACTCATTTTGATTTCCTGAAAATTTGTGGCATATTGAAGGATTTTTAGGGAATTATTGAAAATTTGCTTCCTGAAAAGACTGAAGTGAACTCTTCCAAAGCTGAAATAAGATTGAAATTTGTTTCGAACTCCATATCAAACTTAGCATTTTATGCAAAGTTTAAAAAGAGCAAGAAGTCTTTCATATCACCATAAGTAAACCTGATTATTTGGTGGAGATTTTAAGATGATGTAAATGAGGAAACTCCTTGTGAATTAATAAAAAATAGAGCCAGATTGAGATTAGCTGTGTTGTTAATTAAGTAAGGGTGAAAGTTTGTTCCAGGAAAGGGCTGAAGTTACTTTTGTCTCTGGAGAGAAAGGAGTAATTTGAATTAGCCTCAGTTTCCTGGTGCTCCGATAAACATTGAAACTGTCCAATTATCGTGTACCTCTAACTGTAAGAAATGGTTCAGTTTTGTTCTCTAGACGATTTTTGAAACCTTTCGCGGTATTTCAAAAAAGGAACACCCCTATGTCTCGAGGTACCTCGGGGTGTTTAATAATAACCCTTACGCCACGTTAAATCCACAACACCTGAAACGCCTTTTACGTTCGAGCCAAGTTCGGTTATCTGTCGGTGTAAATGATTTTCGTTTAGGGGCGGAATTACTGTTTACATTCAATTAGGTGGCGGCGGAGGAGAGCGAGGGAGAGGGACGTATGTAACGGTAATACGGCTGAGATGTTCACTTTTGCGATCGCACTCTATCCCCGATTATCTAATTGCGTTTGTTAATAGACGTTTTAACTGTTTTTAACTGAAATTTATCCTGAAAATGTCTATAGATCCAAGAAAATGTTTGGATGGGTTACACAAATATTTCCCAACACTCCTGTATAACCCGGAAGTCCTGAAGGAGTTCACTAGTATTGCAGGGAGTTAGGACTACTACTCTTACAGGATTTATAATAAATTAAAAAATTTTCCTTTAAAAAAGGTAAAAATTCCTGAAGGGGGTTCCAAGTCTCAAAATATTTCTCGAAGTTCTATAATTAATTTGGTTGGTATTTCTAACTATTTATAGAATTTAGAATTTCTTGGAAAAATCTCTAAGTACTTCAAATGTCCAAGAACCCAGATTTATTTCTGGACAAAAATACAAATTATCCAGAAACCCGAATTTATCCAGGAAAATATTTTGAGAAATGTAACAAATATACACCAACACTTCTCAAAAACCCGGAAGGTCCTGAAGGACTTTTCGAGCATTACAAGAATATAAGATGACTTTTGAAGGACCTATAATTAATTCAAAGATTCTTACTTAAAATTGTGTATATTATTAAATGATTTAAGGTTTAAAAATATTTTTTTATTATCGGTGTAACCGTTTTTTTTTTTTTTGAAAATTAAGGGGTATTGAAAGGTCTTCCATAACCTGGAATAGTATTGCAGGAAGTTAGGACTATTCTTACAGGACCCATAATTAACCTAAAACATTTCTTTTGAGAAGTTACAAATTCAAAAAGGGGTTACAATTCTCAAAGGTTCATAATTAATTTGTTGATATTTCTAACAGTTTCTAGAATTTAGAAATTTTGAAAAGATTCCTGTAAGTATTTCAAAAGTCTTAGAACCCAGAATTATTTCTGGACATAACTACAATTTACCTAAAAAATATCCAGAAACTTTAAAAGTAGTGGGAAGCTTTGTAGGAAAGTTGGTGGGCTTTAGGAGAAACCTTAGAACATTTCCTGAAGTAGCTACAATTCCAAGTAATTTTCCTTAAAAATTTGTAAATCACTAAACGATTTCAAGGATCTAAAATTTTTCTCAGTGTATAGTTCCAAGGGTTTACTAAACGTTTCTGGAATATCAAAGGAATTCAAAGGGACTTCCAGATCCTGGAATATGTCTCGCAGGATTCCTATTAAAAATTATGAATTTTTAAGAAATTTAAGGCAGTTTAGAAGTTCTTAGACTGTATCTCAATGCAATATATAATAATTTATCTAGAAAAATATTTGGAAAATTTGAACCAATATTCTTCAATAATTCTGAAAAATCCGGAAGATCCTGAAGGACTTTTTCAGAAGTACAAGAGCATAGGACTACTTTTGAATTACCTATAACTAATTTAAAAATCCTTCCTAAAAATGTATAAATTATTAAAATATTGTGAGGTTTAAAAATATTTTTTTTTAATTATTGGTGTAATGGTGGTTATGAATATCAAGGAATATTAAAATGTCTTCCAGAAACTGGAATATTTCTTGCGAAATTCCTGAACAAATTCTTGATTTTTCAGGATGCTTGAGACAGTTTTTAAGCTTCTGAATTGCTTTTTGATGGATCTGTAATTTATCCTGAAAATCTCTGAAAACCCAGGAAAATAACTGAAAAAATTGCATAAATATTTCACAATACTCCTGATTATCCTGGAGGATCCTATAGGACTTCGTGAGAATTGCAAGAATAAAGGACCTACAATGAATCCAGAAAATGGTCCTGAAATTTGTAATGAAAAATTAAGATCACTGAAATATTTTTTTGATTTTTTTACTAATTTAAAAGGTTTTCCAAAACTGTCTTGAAAACTAAAGGATGTTAAAAGGTCATTTGGATTCTGGAATATTTTCTGAAGGACTCCTGGAAAAATATCTACAAACAATAAAAATATTTATCGATAATTTATCTAGAAAAATATTTGGAAAAATTGAACCAATTTCATCAATCCTTCTGAAAAACCCGGAAGGTCCTGAAGGACTTTTCTAAAATTGCAAGAACATAGGACTATTTGTGAATTACCTATAACTAATTTAAAAATCCTTCCTAAAAAAAACTATTAAAATAATGCGAAATTCCTGAACAAATTCTTGAATGCTCAGGATGCTTGAGGAAGTGTTTTAAGCTTCTGAATTGCATTTTGATGGATCTGTAATTTATCCTGAAAATATCTGAAAACCCAGGAAAATAACAGAAAAAATTGCATAAATATTTCTCAATACTCCTGATTATCCTGGAGGATCCTATAAGACTTGGTCAGAATTGCGGGAATGAAGGACCCACAATTAATCGAGAAAATGTTCCTGAAATTCGTAATAAAAAATTAACGTCACTGAAATATTTTTGGATTTATTACTAATTCTAAGGGTTTTCCAAAACTGTCTTGAAAAACGAGGGGTTTTAAAAGGCCTTCTGGATTCTGGATTCCTGGAAAAAATATATACAAACCATAAAAACATTTTGGAAGGATTACCAAGTATAATTCATAACACTCCTGATTATCCTGGAAGGTCCTGAAGGACTTAGCAAAGTTTGCAGGAACTTCTGGCATTTCTCGAAGGATATAGTTAATTCAGAAATTTTACTTGTAAATTTTTAAAGGGTTTCAACGTCACGACATATTTCAAGGTCAAATAAACTAATTAATTCTTTGTAATGGGATACTAAATTTTAATTAGATATTTATGAAAGGTTATCCAGATCCTGGAATACTCCTTGGAGGATTGCCGTTTATTTTAATTACATGTTATGATCTTACCTTATCAGGTAAACAATTGTCCACATAACTAATTATAGTTTTACAGAAGTTAAACATTGTAATTGTAGATTCAGTTAGAATTTTGTAACTTTTTGATGTTAGAGAGCTTTGATCATTTGAAACGATATATTGAGACTTAACAAATGTACGAGATATTGAAAAAGGACTTTGTAGCACAGCCGGGATTTGAACCCGGGTCTCCCAATTTCGCGTCGGGTATTCTGACCACTAAACTACTGAGCTACGCACCAATAGCGTTTAACATGAACATAGCACATGAAATCAAATCCCGGCTGAGTTACAAAGTCCTTTTTCAATATCTCTTACATTCGTTACGTATATCATGATTTAATTCAAGAATTTTCATCCATTCATGTATTGAGACTGTCTGGTGACACACAGGCGCTACTTTGAGGTCGTAGGACTTTGGTTTAGAATGAGAGACTCCAGCAAGCACTTCCCCTTGCTTTTCGAATTAGTAACGACGAGTTCCGAGGACCGTCGATTGTGGCAGTGGTCTTTTGTGCGAGTCGGGAGATCGCTCCGTAAGGGATGACAGAGATATCGACCACGGCGGAGGGAGGGGATGTTTTTTTCCCGAGCGAGGAAAAAACACTCCTAACCGATTGACAAATGAAAATAGCGAGGATACGTTACGGAGTTCCGGGAAGCGCCCGGACCCCAATATTTTCTTTTCATTTTCTTCCACCCCTTGCCGAACACTACTCACGCACATAATTTCCCCATTTCCCCTTCGATGAAGTATCTCTCCCTTTTTCTCCCTCTCTCTCCCGTTTTGTCATCCATCGATTTTTCTCCACGGTGCACACATTATGCAGTAATGGAAACCCACTTCACGTGATCATCATGTCAATGGAAATGAGAAAGACGTAGGAAGGGCGCGTGCGCGTGTGTGTGTGTACACGTAAGGGAAGGATTTTTAAGGAGAAGGAGATTCGTTACGTAAATAGATTCGGCGGATGAGATTTCTCGCTTTACGTGATGGATGATCCACGGCGGGATTCGTTTCGGGTAAAGTGAAGACGTTCGAATCGACGGCGAGAGTAACAATATTTCACGTGTGTATTCTGATGGGCTTAAGGGGCCTCTCTACGTTTCGAGATCGTAGTTACGTGCGCAACTTTCCTTAAAATCAATGGAATTGAATGCGGTTTTCTGTGTGATGTTAAAAATTTATCACAGAATATCGGGTAATTTTTTTTTTTGTAAAATTGAAAAAAAAACACAGGACCTAGTGACCCTTTGCGAAGGGTTTTCAAAATTTTAATTGACGTTCCGACAACCTTAGTCCAGTCATCATTCTGTGCAATTTTGGGAATCAATACCGACTTTCATACCAACTCGAGTTTAACCTCTACTTACGCTCTACTTCAAAATCTACCCTGTGCCCGACCGGGATTTTTATTTTTAGGGGTTAAAACTACCCCTTATTGCAAACAATTAAAAACTCGTAGATTCCAGCATGAGTTGGTTAAAATAATGTTGAAACCAATTATTTGTAGAGCTTTGAATAAGATTTATCATTAACCAGAGAGATTCAACCCCTGTAAATCATCCCCTGAGGGTAGCAATTTTCAATATTAGTGTTAAAGATATTTATTATAACTTGAAATGATTTAAAAGTGCGTCATATTAAATTTAAATTATTTTACTTTAGTTCAATGTAATGTATTATTTCTTGAGGCGCTCCAACCCTTATAAATTACCCCTTGGGGGTTATGAATATTAAAACATATGTATTTTTAAAAAAGCTCATTACAATTTGAAATGATTTAAAAGTGGATTTATATCAAATGTATATGTACTGTACATACTAGTAAAATAAAATTATTAGTTGTCTAACCGCTTATTCAACCCTTATAAATCATCCCCTGAGAACATTAATTATTAAAAAAAAAATTTCAACGATTTTTTACAATGAGATTACAATTTGGTATTAAATTAAGAATATTTCATAAGTGAAATAAAACGGCTTATTTTTTAAACACCTTCAACTATGCTCCAAACTGCCTCCAAAATTTTAAAAAATTCAATTGGTTTTTGGATGATACTTCCCTTATTTTTTGAGCTATAAACTTTTAAAAAATAGCATTTTGCAGAGAATTTCAAGCGCTTCGACGTCGTACTAGTTAGAACTTTTTTCAGCCCTTATTTTTGAAAAGGGTTGAGTTCAAAGGGCTTGGATGAACTATAAATAGTACGCGAATGCCAATTTTGAACCGCCATATCTCACTTAATTTTTATGATACAAAATTGTTAAGGAAATCAAAAATTTTCATTAAAAATAACCCTACAATTTTCATTAATATTTTTTTACGTATCATGAATAGTTTTTGGTGTATTAAAAAAAATATTTTTTTTAAACTACAAAAATGCAATTTTTACTTTAATCAGCTATTTTGTCTAAAATAACCACTCCAAACCGGTCAAATCACTTTAGTCATATCAATAGTACCCAAATAGAGTGAATTGTAAGTGGGTTACGATTAATTTCAATAAAGGGGTGGTTATGCCAAGGGATGCTTTGTTAATTTAAAAAAAAAATAACTATTTTTGTTATAACTCAGTCAATTTTTATGCAAAAGACTATTACCGCCACTCATTTGAAAGGTTATTTTAAGTACTTCAAAAAAGATCTCTTGAGTTTTCCCCGAAAATTTCACTATTTCCGAGCTATTTAAGGTTGAAAGTTCCAAATTTCAGGTTTCTCGAAAAATAACCGTCTTTCGACGAGCAATACCTCGATTCGTATTGGGTTTATAGAAGTCATTAAAAAACGAATCTCTTTGATTATTTATTAGCTACATTTTTGTTCTTATTATATTTTTCGATAAAATGAAAACTTTTTAAGTAATTCACGAACAACAGTTAAAAACATGTTTTTTTTTAATGAAACATGTACAATTTAAATCGTGAATAACTCGGAGAGTATTAACTTTACAAAAAAAGTTTATAGAACGAAAATTGCTTAGAATCGGTCAGTCTATCGATTACCGGGTCTATTTTGATTAAAAAGTGTTTCATATAGAAGGGGTTGTTTCCACCCCAAGGGTAAAAACCCGTTTCAGCACAGGGTAGATTTTGAAGAATTTTCAAGAAAATCGATAGTGACTTCCAAAATTGCACGCGAATATGGCCCATGACTGGACTAATAGGTGCATTCGAAATTCCAATTTCAGATATATGCAAATAAGCGAGTATTTTCTGTAAGGAAAAGTGATAGTTAATCATATAAAATTATATTAATATATAAAATAAATTATAAAATATAAGTATAAAAAATTCATACAAAATTGTATAAATATAAAATATGTATAAAAATATAAAATAAAAACGAAGAGAAAGAGGAAGAGGCAGATCAGAATGGCTAAGAGAAATAAGAAATACCATGGAATAGACAGATTTGGATGAAGAAGATTGGAGAAACAGAAGGATTTCATCTGTAAAACCTCGCTATATATATACTTGTTTGACTTTAATAGATGTGGAGCGTTAATTTTTCAAAAACAGTTAACCTATTGACTAGCTCGGAGGTGTCGAATTGCCTCACCGCCCCACCTTCAGGATTATTCTATTATTTACATTAGGCATAATATTTTTATTTAGGCATAATATTTGTATCTTGATTGATTTTCCTTGCCCTCTCGCCCTTTATTATTTTTGCCGTAATTTGCGTATTAAAAAAGGGGTTCGTGAGGAAACTCGCACGCGCCCTTAGGGCCCGACTAGCTAAGTTCCAAAATATCATTTATATTAAAGTTCCTAGAGCACTACTAAATACTGTGCTTACAAAACTTGAATATTATTACTATATCATTCAACATCACGTTAATATTTACTATAATTAATATAACAATAGGGGTGCGTACCACTCTTAACCGGTGGGTTAGTTTGAGCTATGGGCGCGAACAGATTAATCAGATTCGCGATTGGTTGGTCAGTTTACCTTCGTAGGTCATTTGAACTGACGGTGGAGATAACGAGGTTTTGTGGGTAATTCTCTCGAGAAACTTCACCTTTTGATGAGTACTCAGCACCAGTGAAAAACGCCGGCACAAAAAATATAATACTTACAACGACTCAGTGACAACGTGTATTATCCTTGCCCCCTCGCGCTTCCCACGCACTTTCGAGCATATTGTAACGTTTATTTTCTAATTTATATACACTATCCTAATTATTTACTACACACTACTTAATTTATCTTAGACTATTACTAAACTAATTTATATAACACACTTAACTGTTTCCTACTAATTAATTTATATCACTCTTAAATGTTAATTTATTTCACTGCTCCGTTTTTCGCTTATTTACTATGTCGCGCTCACGTCTCATAATAATCATAATTATAAAGGCAATAAGGGATGGGCTGGAAATCCCGATGCCCGGAGATCCCGATCCTCGGACGGCAGTTGAACCGAGGGATTAGTCGACCTCGCTAATCCTAAAGGGCCACGTTGACAGCGACGGCAGTCGATACGCGCCCTTTAAACATTACCAACAGTGGTTATTTGAGATCTTCGAACACCTACACCCTCAGTGTTCGAACCTGTCTCATTGCGCCCCTATTTTTCTGTAAATCAGATCGCAGGCCGTTATCGCGAGCGAGCGTTTCAAGGTCCCGCTTCCAGCCACGTCCCCCAGGGAGCCACGTTCATTGTATGTAGGTGAGTGGTGACATTTGCAGCGTCCCCACGGGGCCCATCTAATTCAGGTCGACATTTCGCCGTGGCGAAACGTTTGTCGTTGTTGTTGTTGTCGTCGACGTTGCATTTCGGCTAAAACGGTTTTATATACCATGCATGGTTTAGTACATGCCGTGGGGGGGTTGGGGGAGGAAAACCGCCATCCTCCCCCCGGCTGCTGGTTTATTATTAATTTTTCGTGGGGGCGCAGTCTATTTTCGGAGGTGTTATTGAATAAAAGCCATTTGTGAAGGGATGAGATTACGAGGTATTAGGGGATGAGGGTGCGTTCGCGGCGAAGCACGAGGTATTAGGGCTCGTGACGGCAGGCGGAGCCGTTCTGACTTTCCTAATCCAGAAAAAAGGAACGTTTTTTGATCGTGTTTAATTTTGGGAATTTTTTATAGTCCAGCAAAAAAAAAAAAGAAATTAAATCTTATTAATTTATTAAAATTTGAAAACTTAACAGAAAAGAAGTGTCGCATAAGGACCGTTTTTGATGAATTTTAAAAAGGTAGTAATCACCAATTAGTTGCCGTGCTTACTGTAATTACTGTGGCGAATATGTCATGTTGATTATATTTCTCGCGGAAATTAGCGACCATTTCGAAAAACTGTAGTAATAGTCCAGTCATCTTAGGCCAAATTAGGCGAATATCTCGGAATATCGACATACCCGGTATATTAACACGTAAAAACTTCTATTTTGGCATCATAAAACTTTCCTCGAAATTCACATATAATTGGATGGCCGCAAGTTTTAAAGTCGGGGGTCAAAAGTCACAAAAATCAATTTTTTTTTTAAATTTTTTGAAAATATCTCGTTTTCTATGGGTTCTACGCTATTTATATTTATCATCAATATTGTAGAGAATCAAATTCTCTACAACTTTTGTATTTAACATTTCTTCATATCTTGAACAGTTTTCGAGATAGAGGGCGGAGAGCGCTGGTCAGAGAATTATGTGAAGTCAACTGGTACTACTGGTAGTCCCGATCAAAAACTCGTAATATTAAGGTTATGAATTATTGCTAAATATATAAATATCAATGTTTATTAACTTTTTCATTAAATTCATTTTGTTTGGTTACTTATCTATTTTTAGTTAAGTGTCAATTCATTTAATAACACTTACCTGGCCATGTAAGTAAACAATTGTTGAGGAAAATAATTAAATTACATTTTAATTGTAATCTAATTTATACTAATAACTTTCTAAATAAATAAAAAAGAAAAGAATTAAATTTGTAATTAACGTTTTAGTAAAAGTGTCATTTGATTAATTTAATATTGTCAAAATTAATATAAAAGAATAAAAATTTCGAGAAGAACAAGTTATAATTTCAATTCTCTTCTTCTTCTGACTATAAATTTTTAAAGTTATGAAAGAATTTAAGAGTTTACGGATTTTAAACAAGATTTACTTAATTATTTTTTACTTCAAATGCAATTAATGTAAATGAGAATATAATTAAAATGTAATTAAAGTATGTCGCTTAATAATTTTTCAATTACAGAAAGAGATTATGACTGTTATTGAATTGATAAATTTTAGAATTATAAGAAAGAAAGATTGAGTTTAATGTAAAAGTTAATAATAAATGCTTATTAAATATTTAGCAATAATTTATAACCTTAATACACGAGTTTTTGATCGGGACTACCAGCTGACCTCACATGATTCTCTGACCAGCGCTCTCCGCCCTCTATCTCGAAAACAGTTCGAGATATGAAGAAATGTTAAATACAAAAGTTGTAGAGAATTTGATTCTCGACAATATCGATAATAAATACAAATACCGTAAAACCCATAGAAAACGAGATATTTGCAAAATATGTAGAAAAAATCGATTTTTGTGACTTTTGACTTTATAACTTGCGGCCATCCAATTATATGTGAATTTTGGGGAAAGTTTTAGGATGCCAAAATAGAAGTTTTTACGTCTTAGTATACTGGGTATGTCGATTTTCCTAGGTGAACCCCCTATAATGACTGGACTATAACAAATTTGCGTGGAAAACGAATGTATATAAAATTTGTCACCAATTTCAACGTTTTCAAGTTTAAGTCGTTTTAAATTTCTAAATGTAAAATTAGAAAATTCAATTTTCTAAAAATGGCAATGAAATTATCAAGTTGAATTTAAATTTAAAGCTATTCTCCTCTTTGAAGCATCGGCAAGCACTCCTTTGGGAATGTAAAGAATGATACTTCAAATGTCCTTTTTTTTCCCCCAGGACAGCTTAGACTTTAAATTGCCACAAGATCATTAAAAACTCCCTAATTTCCATTTAAACTTTTGAACTTCCTTAAGGATGCAAGTTATTTTCCAAATTTCATGGTTTTCTTGAAACAATTGTAACTGTTTAAAAAACGTCGACACCTACATTTCTTCAGAAGTTCACAGTATTATTACAATCGTTCCCCATAGGGTCAAAACTAATTAGTTCAAACGTTGTGTTTTCCTAAGACAATTGCGAGCACTATGAAAATATGAATTTTAATATTGTCACAAGTTCCATAAACACTCTTCAACTTCTGTAAGTATCATTAAACTTATTTGAAAACGCCTAAAGTTGTATTTATGATCGTGAATGTTACAATTTTCTGAAAACATTTATGAATTTCATTTTAAACTTCACGCTATTTCATGCTAATTGAAGTGCATTATAACCATGAAACATCGGATTTAAGGATATACACAACTGTTCTGAAAATATTATAAGTTCGGTATAGCTGTTAAAATTATAAAGGCGTTTACATTTTGAATTTATTATTCAAGTGTCACGTTTTCCCTAAAATACTACTTTAAAAAGTATGGAATTTTTATTTCCACGTTAGTCTCAATCGCGTTGTTGCATTTCACAATAAATGAAAAATGTTGTTGGACTCAGAAAGGCCAATAATGAGAAGTTCTTACTTTTAATGGAAAATGGTGAATGAGCAGATAAATAGAAATGTCCATGGCGAGTTCTTATTCTTAGTGGAAAATGGTGAATGCGCAGATAAATCACACTATGCTTCAATGCCTTCATGTTTACCAAAAAATTATATATATATCTTATAAATATAGATTCAATGTTCAATACCCATTATGATTTTTAAAGGACAGCTTTAATACCCTCAGTTTTGCTAATGTGTAATTTTTGAAGCGAAGCTTCTATAGTTGCGTTATGTTATGTTCTCTGTAGAGCAAAATGCTGGAGCGAGCGTCACGAAGATGTGCAAAGCTGTAGCTATATATAGCGTTGAATAGCCGCTCTGAATAATACGGGGGTGCTTGAAATGCACCAGTCCGAGTATAGACCCCCGTGGCGTTAGGGATCGTACCTGTCGACCTTTCCCAGGTAGTCTGCACTAGGAAACAATATAAAATTGATCATAATTCAATATTATGTTCCAGCGAATATATTTTTATTAAGATCGTTGTTTTTTCATCTACAAATCGATACCAAACTCTAGATATCTCCAACAAAATCAAATTGTTTTATGGTTTTAGGACTAAATTCGGCGAAAATAATTATTATATTACAAAAATATATAGGAGTATATTTCTCAAAATATACGAAATTATAAATGCATATCTACTCACTAATATAAAGACGAAATTCTTACATATTTGAGAAAGAGAAATCTTTACGAGTTCTCCCACTCTGTCACGGTGATTAGACAGCCGGTTATCAGCTCTCGAGCACGACGTTGCCGCCGTCGATGTTAAAAACGTGAAACTGTAGGATCGGTCGTGAGGCGACGTTGCCGTTCTCGTGGGAAAGTCGTGAAGGTGTCGAATTGCGTTGGGAAGTGAAGAGCATCACAATGTTGCAAAGTGTGTGAATTTCCACTTATTTTGTTGCGGTTAATTTGAGATTGGTATTGTTTATTGTAAAAACGTAATGTTCCAATGAAATAAGAAATAGTAAGGGGCTTCGCACTGTTCTGTTTTTTTTTTTTGGGAGAATTGTACAATACCTTCATATTTACCAAAAAATTGTATATTTGTTACTAATGTAGATACAATTTTCAAAATCCATTTTTATTCTTAAAAGGCAGCTTTAGTAACGTTAATTTTGTTAATCTACATTTTTTTTAAGAATGGAACAATACCTACACGTCATTATGTTTCTCGCTACACTTTTCTGTTTGGGATTTCTCGCATTTTTATTTTTTGTTGAGAGACGTGCGTGCCTACCCCGTTTTCGGTAGAAGTGGCCTTTTGTGGGCTTTGAAATTCGTTGTGTGAAATCTACGCATATTAAAATATCGGCCATGTGTGTGTGTGTGTGTGTTTGAGTGTGTGTACGGCACGAACGAAAACATATTAAAAATAATATTCGCGTAATCGCCTTCCTCCCCCCACCCACTCCCTCGTCCCGTGTCCGTATTTTTCAAATTAATATCATCCGTCGGGCGTGTCGCATATTTTATATCTGGTCGATTTAAACTGATACTCTCTCCCTGGGCCACATGAATATTTCACAATCCAACCTTTTCCCATTTACGGCGATAAAAATCTTTTTTTTTTCGCCCTCGCCCTTACCGCTCCGATATAATTGAAAACGACCCCGAAATTATTCATCGAGTCCGCGCGCCCCTCCCCTCCCCTCCACCTCGCCCCCCCTTTTCCCTCGTCAACTCTTCTTCGCTTTTCCATTTTTGCACTTCCTTTAAATAATAAATACGGATTATATTCCGAAGGCGTTGTCTCTCTCCCCCTCTCTCTTTCTTTCTCTCTCTCTCAATTTGCTATTTGCTAATAAAGAAATCTAAATTTGGCCGAGCACGGGGGGCACGGGGGACGAATAAAAATTATCGTCGCGTGAGAGCCGACGGTAAATCAGGCGAGTCCTCATTATTATCGGCGTAACGTTGATGGGAGGCGAATATTTTTAACTTCGTCCACGTCGACCGCCGCGGCGAGTCTCGGAACCGAAGTTCGATTTCGAAAATTGATGTAATTAAAGAATTTACTTATGGATGTTCGAGGATCCTACTGACTGCGCCATAACGTTTATGGTGAAGGTGGTATTAATGTGTTATTAATAGCTATGAAACTGCCTACGAGTTAGCGAAGAAACGATCAAAGACCGCATTGCTTCTTCTTGGTCCCAAAAACATGGTACCAACCTAAACCCACGGTGCACAGTGAGGGTACTGAATCTATGACGCTAGAGCGACCGTTGACAACCAACAATACAAGCATCTTAAATGTCTTCTTCTTCTATGTTTATTAGGCACATTACCTGTTAGCTTGTCAAGGTATTGACAAGAGGTAGGAAGAAGTAACTGTTAATTCAAACATAGAACATAAGGATAAGTCAAAATTTAGAACATGGAACAACATGGCACGACATAACGTTTGTACTGAACTAAAAATTTGAATTATCCTGAATAAACATCCTTGGATATTTTCTAAAATTTCCCCTACTTAACCTGCTTCCATTACAACAGGTGTCTAAAACGTTAGATTTTAAATTGAAATCAAGGGTATGTTTTCCCATTATAATGCCGCTATAACTGGTGAAAGAGACTGCAATAACCTAATTTTTAGAAAGTTAAGCAAGGTATAATACAAAAAGGTTCTGTAAAATATTGATCTCCCTGTATATCATAGGCTGAAATTTCAGTTCGAGATGACATAATTCTTAATATGTGATGCAGCTAATATACAGACCGTTTCTACAGAGTCACAGTATGGTATAAACATAAGAGCGAAAGAAATACCATATATTTCTCGTTGGCTAAACAGAGAACGAACTTTTGCGACGTTGCCAGCTCGCGAAACATCACAGTCATCGCCACACTCTACCGGATCGTTCGCTGTATAGCCTCCGACGGGAATATTTGGAATGGGTTACGGACCGACCGGCCGGCAACGTTGCAAAACTTCCTTCTCTGTCATACTAACGAACTACTATTAGTTTCTCTTTCGCTCTTGTTGATTTCGGACCATGCGTTTCAATAGAATAGGTTCGTATAATGTATCATTAACAGTTGACTGTTTTATGAAGTTGTTCTCTTTTCGGAGTTTCGAAGTTTTGCGCTTTATGTAAAAAATTGACACAACTGAACTAGTACTGTAGAAACTTGTCACGATTTCAAGTTTCAACACTCAATTTCTTTGTATTGAAACTAAGATTTCGGTAGAACTCACCAGAGTTGTTCACGAAAGTATCCTGGGAAGGCATGATGAATTTCAACTCTTTTTGTGGAGGAATTTTAAAGTTGTAACACCCCTGACATGGCGGTTGAATGAAGTGGCAGTTTACAATGATTTCAAAAATTTACAGAAATATTTTTGAAGCAGTAGCATTTACTTAAGTTGTAGAGAGTAGTGTTCTTGAGAAGCTTAGAGTTCAACTCTTTTGCAATGGAGTTTTAAAGTTGTCAATGTCCATTTAACAACCGGACGGTGATTGGATTTGCTGGGATTTAAAAAATGTTTAAAAAATATTTTTAAAACTCAAATTGTAGTAAAATTTACTAACGTTTGTTCATTGAAGTACTCTGCAGACATGTAGTGATTTTCTGAAAGAGGTTTGAAGTTATGACGCGTTATGTAAAAATTTAACAAAGTTGTACGTGTGTAGTTACAGTTTGCCACGATTTCTAGTTTAAAAAATTCATAACTTTTGTATTAAAATTAATATTTTGGTAAAAACTCACTATAATTGTTCATG
Source organism: Cryptocephalus moraei (assembly GCA_946251905.1). NCBI lineage: Eukaryota > Metazoa > Arthropoda > Insecta > Coleoptera > Chrysomelidae > Cryptocephalus > Cryptocephalus moraei. Next base: position 5,005,508 of record OX276462.1, on the reverse strand, counting down.
AACGAATCTTCTGAAAGTCTGGTGAGTTTCAACTCTAGTAGTGAAGCGAGTTTTGAAGTTTTCGGTCTAAATTTAACAACCTCAGATGGTGGTAGAATGAAGGGTTAGTTTGCAATGTGTTTAAAAATTGATAAAAAATTCATTTGAACTTATACTGTATAAAAACTTAGTAAAGTTGTTAAATGTAGCGTTCTTGGGAAGCCAAGTGAGTTTCAGCTCGTTTTGTGGAGGAGTTTTAAAATTGTCTTTGTCTATTTAACAATTTGACAGTTGATTTTATGAAGTAAAAATTTGCAAGGATCCATAACAAAATGTTGAAACTCAAACTGTTGTAAAATTTAGTTAAGGTTGTTTATTGAAGTGTTCCGAAGATGTGTAGTGAGTTTCAGCAATTTTTATAAAGGTGTTTTGAAATTATGACGCGTTATGTAAAAAGTTAACGAAATTTTACGAGTGTAGTTGCAATTCACCGTAACATCCATTAAAAAAAATTATAATTTTTATTTTGAACCTCAGATCTAACCCCAACCTAACCTAACCCAACCTAACCTTTTATATCTGCACTCGTTGTCCGATGTAAGAGCAAACATATGAGATTATATAGCTAATCAAACTCTTAGAATGCAATAATAATAAGCAATGGTATGCACAGTAAATATTCAGATAACGTTATAAATAATAGTGTGCTGACTGCTGTCGCCGTCGTCGCTGACGACGGAGTGGAAACAATGCAATCAGAACGCGCTTAGCGCGTACCCCTTCATCCCTTTCCATCGCGCTCGCGAACCGAGCCGATCGCCAAATCGAGCTTTCACTCGGACGCTGCCGCCAAGGTCGATCTCTGTCTATTGTTGTCGCTCTCACTCTAGCTCGCACGCATGGGTCTAGCGTAACGTTACAATGTTTTGTGAACAGGCACATCGGTTTATAAGACGCATATCAGGGCAAAAGCACATTTCACCCCTATTTTTCACCATAGGAAAAGCGAGGTTAAATTCCGCACTTCACGTTAATTTACATCCTCAACGCCGCGATTAGCATTTAATCCCTAAATAGCTCTACACGTATCTAATACGTAATATCTGTAATCCTAAGGGAACTTTTCTTTATACTTATTTTTCCAATCTAGCTAATGTGCCGGTCCCCTCTGTTGATATTTACGCTTTCGGGCGTTTTAGATAACGCGACTTACACGCGTGTAAATGCCCGCGAGCATGATCACAGGTGTGGAATAAAATTACAATTTTTTTTTAAATACAGCGATTGTATTCCGCACGCAAAAGGACGAATAAATTTTCCGGCTTTTCCCGAAGGCGAGACGATAAAGGGGGGGAAATCGAAAGTCGGGTGGGTTCGTTAAGGGCGACGCTTTTAAGGTTGAGGTGATTAATCGGATTTGGATGGTTTTCTTGAAATGTCACTAAGGAATGTGATGAGGTGTAGTTTCTATGAGTTAAATTTGATTTCTCTCAAACATTACGCCATTCACTAGACACTCGCTCGTAAATTACCTAAAAATCCCTTACAGTCCTTCAAATCCCCACCCTATACACCGCTACGTATTACGAAACCCCTTCCCCTTTCTCTCATTCTCCCCCCCTCTCTCTCTCTCTCTCTCTCTCTCTCTCTCTCTCTCTCTCATTTTCCCCTTTTTGTGATGATTCAAGGAGTGCGAACAGACTGTAAACGAAACCGACAGCACCCGATTTACATTGCATCTATAAATCTTGTAAATCTGGTTGAAATCTGCGAAAATAGACGACGGATGCGAGGACATAATCGTCTAATTCAATTGCCGGCTCTTTGTGTTTATTTTCGAAAACGTTGCCAAAACGTACGATACGACTTCCCCCGGGAAGATTTTATAACGCAATAAGTTCGTGAAGATGTTGTATTTCGTATTTCGAAAAATGATTATAAATCAGCGGTGAATCGATCATCCTCCTGCCGTTCAGTCATTCCAGCTAATCACTGAATAATGAATTGATCGGAAAATGATGGAAATTTTAATGGACAACCGTTTAACATCGGGCGAATATATGTGCCCAAATGGAAGAAAGGACTTTTGGATTAGCTTAAATTTGACGATCAGGGAACTTTGTGAATTCGAACGTTCATTTGTCACTTTACATTCTGAAAAATAATGGAAATTTCAATCGACTATCATTAAAATTGGGCAAATATATGGACCAAAATGGATAGAAGGACTTTTGGATAGAATCAGTCTTAAACTTGACGATCAGGGAACTTTGTGAATTCGAGCAGTGAAATGTTCATTTGTCGTCACAAAAAATAATAGAAATTTCAATGGACAATCATTAGAACCGGGCAAATATATGGACCCCAATGGAACAAAGGACTTTTGGATAAAATCTGTCTTAACCTTGACGATCAGGTAACTTTGTAAATTCAGTACACCTACAGGGGGTTCATATCATGTCTAAGTTCACGTGAGAAAGCGTTCATACGAACGTGGGTTTTCCAAGGCACCAATGAACTTTAACCGTAATTGGGGCCTTAATTTTCTGACTATTTCAATTTTTGAAACTTTAGTTCCTTTTGCCAGGGATTGGGGAGCGAGGGTGGTCGCGCCGCAAAAAATCTGACCGTTAAATGGAATGCGTTACCGGAAAGCGTTACCTCGGCAGCGTTCGTAGCGGCTCGGAGGCGTTCGTAGTGGCTCGGTGGGGGGGAGAGAGTGGATGGGTGAGGGAGAGAGTGGGGGGTGAGGGAGAGAGTGGGAGAGAGGGTGTGAGGGAGAGAGAGGGGAGGTGAGGGAGAGAGTGGGAGAGAGGGAGAGAGTGGGGGAGAAAGAGAGAGAGAGAGAGAGAGAGACCACGCGCTTGACGCACCTAGGAACGATATTCCATTGCCTTACTTATAGAACCAATGCTGTGTATTATATGCAATGCCCGTCTTACTGTCGCTGTTTCACGTTACATTACATAGTTTTATTAAGAAATAATTTAAAAAAATTGGTTATTAATTAAAAGGAACTAAAGTTCCTAACGCGTGTCCCGCGACACGTTTCAGGGTTTTGTCCTTTTAAGCTTCAAATTTCATTTTCATCTCTTCAAGGTATTTCAACCCTTAGAAAAGGATGCTTGCTTCGTTCGAAAGGAAGAAAAGAAGTGTATCGGCCTTAATTTGTTCCTTTAGTTCCTTCCACGACTCTTTTATTTATCTAACAACTAATTTTCTTTCTGTGTAAATTTAACACTTTCATTTAAAGTGCTCATTTCATAGCTCAAAATGATCTTTAAATAAGATTGTCTCGTTTTTGTTAAGAAGGTTTCTATGGCAGGTGTAGTTCACCAAGAAAGAGTGTATCAAATATTGTACCCAATTAGGAGAGTATATGGCAACGTTGTTATGTTCGACCAATGCGTCGTTAACTCGTCTACTTTGCGTTGTTGAGTATTGTTTACAGTATTTATGCGTTATTGCAATGTTGCCACAAACTCTGCAAAATAGCCAGTATGAGTATGATTTTCTTAAAGTGCTCAATCCGGTTGTTTCAGAGCTCAAAATGATCGTTAAAAGGTTGTTTTTTGGTTTCGATGATTTCGGCGAATACTTGCTATTAACTTTGGAGAAACTCAGAGGAAGAAAAGGAGGAACTAACGAAAATCAACTGTGTGACTTCTACGTGTAATGAGGGAGTCGACATCGACCTTAAGATCACATTAAGAGTATTGGTATGTATCTGAGACTCTCCCTCTTAGTCTGCGTATTTATTCTGAAGTTTCGTGTGATATCGGCTGTCGTTTTTCTTGATTTTCACGGCCGATCGCCCTCGAACTTCTCGGGAGTCGAGGACGCGTATCTCTCGCGAGGAGCAACGATAGCTCGAAGAGGGATGGTCCTATTCAAATCGAATCACTCTCGAGTAACTGTTTCCAATCAATTTCTCGAATATAAAGGTTCGTTATTTCTAGAAAATTGAGGCGGTGAACGGCTGGATATTAGAGCCCATCGAGGGGGTTTCACGTTTATTACAAGGGAATCTGTGTGATGAATGACCCTTCGATTCTTGTGTGGAAGTAGTAGTTCATGATCGTGATTTCCATATGGCCGTGGAGTGATAGAGAACGTTCTTGCAAACCTGTCAATTAATCCATTAGTTACACTAACCCACGTACTTTCAGTGATTTATTCATTCGCTACTTAATTTAGATTACACTACTTATTACAGCCTGGAAAATATCTTCTCTATTTCTCGAAAGGCACTGGCCCCTGTCGGTATGCTTCCCAGGTATAGAAATTCCGTCTTTTCGCCTGGAGTAATGAGGAAGGTGCTTGGTATGCATAGGCGGCGCAGAAAAATATTTCCACATGATGATGCACAATGTGAGCGTATCAGCCATTTAAAACATGAAAATTCAAACATTCAAAACATTTGTCACCTATCAAACTGACGTACCAAAACACTCAATAAGACAAAAATTATAAATTTTCATTTTTGGGAGGAAATAAGGTTCGTGTGTGTGTATTCCTACCAACCAAACAATTCAAAATTTGTATTGTGGCCGTCATATTGATATTTGATGATAATATGGGAAAGAGGACATTGTGGTGAAGTGTCTTTCGTGCCTGTGCATATTTGAACATACTTACTGTTTCCATATTTGACGGAAATAATTGGTGTTACTCCAATTTCTTTCATAAAACTTCAATTTTTGTAAAAATTTGTAATTCAGCTTATTTTATCCTCTGAATCAAAGGGTACGTTTCTACAGCTTGTTTCTTTCAACATATTCAAAAACGGGGAATAAGTGCTCCACATAATGTTTTTTCCACGTCATTTCGTAACATATATAATCTTCCAATTACCTAACGACAGTCGTTACTTCAACCCCCTTAATGAGAAGCTGTATAACCCTCTTCATCCCCCATTGTCGTGCGTCATACGTAACATTCTTTTATCCCCGTCGCAGTTTGACGTAATACGTAGTTTGTACGATCCCCGAATATCCATCGCGGCTATTTAATATCGGAACAGAAGCGTCGAAAGATTGCGAGAGAAACAATAACAACTGTTGAGCAATATAAATTTCTGGTGCGAATGAGACACTTTATTCGAATTCAATGGGCGCGGAGGCGATTTAAACTCCCATAACGGAAAAATAAAGAATCCCCCTTGGATTGACTCCAAAATATCACTGCGTAATATAATATGATTTCGCGATACATCAAACGGGGACAAAAAGTGTTTATGGAAATAACCTCTCTCTCTCTCTCTCTCTCTCTTTTATTCGGAGCAGACGAGACGATGATCGTTCCGTTTGATGTTACACGTTGTCATGTGAGAGCAGGTGGAAATTATATTGTGTTATTTTTCTCTCTGGGATTCTCCTGCGGAACGTACGTTTTTTGATTTTACCGAATTCCCCGTATTAATCACATCCCTCGGCCATAAATCTCGGTGACCGTATTTCGCCGATGTCAGACGACCGTATTTCATTCCGGATACAAAATACGACTCGCTCTTCCTTTCGCGATTTCTTC